>OY756211.1:102138422-107138422 GCA_963576795.1 Metopia argyrocephala | reverse complement strand
TCAAACATCGTACACGGTAAAAAATTTTGACCGATTTTTCATTCTGTGAGTTCCTTTTGAAGTATTCAAACTAATGGTGTAGGATTTCATAGTATTTATGAGGATTTTTACAATTTTGTGGTCCCATTCGATGCTAAAGAAAAATGAAGCCAATGGTAGAAAATCAAAATATTCATTAGCATGTTTCATTTATTACATGCCACCTCTTAAGTAGGAGATCGTATGAAGTCATAATGCACGAACACAAACACAGATACCCTGTTACAGGTATTCACAAATGCATCTATATATTTATTGTTATAAATGAAACTTATGGTGTTGGTTGATGATGATGATATGTTTGCTGTTGTTTAATACATGTGCCTTTTAAATAAACTTATGTTTATCTGCATGCAGGTATATAAATGTTTTATGTAGAGGTGTGTGCAGGGTTTTTATGTATTGTATTGTTACGTTAAAGTTATGGTAAAACCATGTCGATGTTATTATGCTTGATATGTGTGTTTTATTTATACGTTCATACGTTCATTTTTGCATTCATATGCATACTTATATGTGGGTGCTGTATATACATATATGAAGGCATATGTGTGCTCGTGCCATTTGAGATGTTACCACAAGCGTCAGTATAACAACAATACAAATGACATCTGTAAGGCATTTGCGTCTTATTTTGTGACTGTTGCAGGCATAAAAATCATTGTATTGTATATATATAAAATTGTTCCTGTTGCTGCCACTATTTATAATGCTGTTGTTGTCTCACTGTTATTCACCATTTAATATTTTCGCCCTTTTTTTTCCTCCATACACAATATTATTTGTTAATGTTATTGTTGCTGATGTCCTTGCAACTACTTCTAGCATTACTACAAATGCTCATGTACACACATGCAAGTAATAATGACAATAGTGTGCTGTTTGTTTGTTGCTTCAAAAAGAAATGGCGGATGTTGGTGTTGTTACTGATGACGATAATTATGATGATGAGGATGACAATCATGATGTGTTCTAAGTTTTGGTTTACATTTTTGTATTGCATTTAGATGGTTGTTCAGATGGCTGGATGAATAAATCAGTGGCTTGTTGTATGAAATTTTTATATGCTTGTGTAAGTATGTGTTGTAATACCCTATACTAGAATAGACAATTGGCTGTACCATATTTGTGGTAACTTTTGTCCCGTATAAATAACTAAGAGGATCTTTTCCTTAAATATTTACGAAATTGTCACTGATGACAAGACAAAATCAACAACAGTAAGTAGTACGGGTGTGGCTTTTGCGAGATTTAAAATCGATCCTCTGTACAGAACTTTGCTTGATGGTTTTTATGACACTTGTATGTGTATTACTTTCATTTTGACTTTTCACCTAAATCTCCAAGAGGATTATCCAACGGCAATCCAACTCTAATCACGGGCATTGTACAATCTCTCTCACTCTATATATATATATATATATATATATATATATATATATATATATATATATATATATATGTCACTGCTTTTATTCTTTCATTTTTATTCTTATTATTCTTTGAAGTTACATTACTACTTCGTACACACACATATCGGCATGCGCCTTTTTGATATTAATAAAACATAAAACCATTGTTCAGATATATTAATTTAAGTTTTAATTTAAATAAAATTAGAAAATATAATTTTAAAAATTGTAAAAGTTGATTCTTTTTTTATTGGAAAATAAATAACATTATTCTATATATATATGTATATAGTTAAACCTCGATTATCCGGATCTCGTGGGATTGGCACTAGCACGGATAATAGAAATACATGGTATTTTTTTAGTTAAACCTCATATTTTTAAACAAAACATACAAAACGTCATAACGAATGCAAAATCAAAAAAAGGGGAACTACCGGATTAAGATTTTCTTAATAAGAAACAAATGAATGCTGCACGGATAAAAGAACTAAAGCACGGTTAATAGAGGTATAAATCTAAAACACGGATAATAGAGGTAAAGCACGGATAATAAAAAAATAAAAAGAACCGCATGCCGGTTAATAGATGTAACCGATTAATAGTGGCCCGATTAATCGAGATTTAACTGTATATATAAATATCATTACAGGAACAGCACATACATATGTAAATAAGAGTGGGTAGATGAGAGTAAAAAACCGATCAATCGCTTTGTATTCGATGTATCCGAGTGTATGTAGTCGTATTTAGTTTCGTAAGTTGTCGAATTTTCTGAATTATTTTTTACATTTGTACTCAGCTTAGACCGAATTCCTCTTGCCGCTGCTGTGTTTATTGTTCTTTTTGCATATACTTGTATAATAACTGTAGTTGGAGTTACTTTAATTTCGTAATTTGCAGAGTGTAAAAGCTTTCGTAGTCGCCGTGGTCTAGTGGTTAGTGTGTTGGCTTACTAAGACATGAGCCCTGGGTTCGACACTCAGCTCCGACATCTTAAAAAAAGGAATATGAACAAATTATTTGTTTCGGCGACTACCTCTCAGCATTTTTCTGGCAAAAACTTTGGGACTGCCATGAAAAAGCTTCTCAAATCTGTCATTCGGAGTCGACTTTTAACTGTAGGTCCCGGTACACATGGATAAGAAAAACACACACAATATGAGTTCTGAGAGAAGCTAGGCCGTTACCCTGACACAGGGTAGTAATGGCCAATTATGTATGTATGTATGTATGTGTGGAATAGAGGTCTGAAATAGTCTACTCTGATCTTCTGCTTTTTATTTTCTATTTAAACATTCAGTTTTAGCTATTTTTTTAGTTTAGCTGCGTTTACGTGTGTGGTAGTTTAGTTGCAATTGTTGTTTGTTTGTTTGTTTGTACGTGCGTATAAGTACCCTGCAGAAAATATTAAAATAGGTAATCCATTTAAGTTTATAGGGAGTAGTTACAACATAGTCCATTGTAATGCAGACATGGACCCTGTCACTTCAAAAAAAGTAATAAAATAATTTTTTTTATTTGAGACCAATACTCAGGGGTCAAACCCCTACTAGCTGCAGTGCATTGTATAGAAATTTTTAGAAAGGACAAGACATTTATGACAGAACATATATTTTTTTTCTTATAATATTAATCGTCTTAGGCATGAGACAAATTGCTGTGAATTGATCAATCAAAGGCCAGTGTTATACCTTCACCCAAAAATTATCAACAGCAACTGCCTCTTCGCTGCATGTTGATTGTGTGGTGAGTGTCTTCGATAAATAGGTTTTAGCTGTTATCTGCTACTTCCCCATAGGTGCGAAGTTTATTTAGTATTTACGAATACTCCAGGGAGTAGTAACATAAACTAGTTTTTAGATTACTCTTATGCAATGCATAGCTGGATTACGTAGTCCTTGCCTAGGACATGGCAATGTTAATTGGAACACTTTTTTTTTCATACATTTGGATTAAGTTTGGACTAGTCCTAGTCTTTTATGTACTGCTCTTTACACGCGTGTACAGAGTAGCCGCATTTTCTGCAGGCTATATGCTTTTGTATTCACATACATATTAAATAGCTGCGTCAAGACATTCATTTATGCGTCTCCGCATTTGTTTTATTTCATTGCACTCCATTACGTAGTACTTTTTGCAATGACTAATAAAATAATGAGTATTCTAACAAGAAAACCAAGCACAATACTCTACTTGATATGTAGCAAACGAACACGATACTCTACCTGCTATTTCGCAATGAATTATAAACTCTGTTTGCTTTCTGGAAATGTTTTGAAGTACACCAAGTATACCAAGCCAAAAATACTTTTTTTATTTCATCGCATCGCCACTGCATTGTCATTGTTTAAACGGCAACCTGTTCTGTAGCTTTCAATCAATTCAGTAGCTAATGAGTTTTTAACGAAGAAGGATCGTGGCAATTTTTTCGTTTGCTAATACAACAACAATTTGAGTTTCGCTATGACTGAATACACCGTAAGTTTTTTTCTTTTGAGATAAAAAACATTTATTAGGGCAGTGCACAAAAATTGTTTTACCTTGCATATGTGTTTATGTTTATATAGATGATTTATTGAAAAATAAATATTTTTTTGTTGCAAAAAGTTTAATTAATTTCTTTTGCTTCTGGCCTGTAAATATATTTCATATCAAAAAAAAATTGAAAAGTTTTCTTAAATTTATAATGCAAAACCATGTAAATGTAAGTACTTTAAAATGTGTGAGGCACCCTATTGTATGTACACAACTAGCCAATTCACACACAAACATAACCAAAGAGTTTTTTTCATTTAAAACAGCAATGAGTACTCATTTCAATGTACTCTGAAAGGTAGTACTTTTGTTTTGCTTATAAAATGTTTTGATGTCTTGATGTTTTGTTTCGAAATGAATGATCGTAAAAGTACTAGTTTGTTTTATTAGTAGCGAATGTAATATTTTACGCATTCACTATTAAAGTGAATGTCTTGGTATGCCATTTAAGGCATTCATTGCAGATATTTAATACATATGCACACATATGCTGTTTTACTTTTCTGCACACACACACACGCAATTTTCATATTTTAATAAATGTATACACATGGATTTACTTATATGTATGGGTATGCGCTTATCCGTATGTATGCATTAGATGTTATTGTTGCTCCTTTTTTTTTTTTTTTGAAATATATTTGATTGTTTTCTCTATTATTTGTTGTTGTTGTTTTAATACACATTTTTCACTAATTTGTCATATTTTGACATAAAATGTTTGTCTTTTGCTTTCTTTCTTTATGGCAATTGTTGTTATCATCACATATTGTTGGTGTTGTTATTGCTACTGATGTTGTGACTCGTTAGCCGTATATTGTTTGTTTGTCTATTTGTTTGTCTATTTGTTTGTCGTTCGTTTAGTTTCCTGTTGTGGCAACAGGCATTTTATTATGAAAATAAAAAAAATTTTTTTTGTCGTTTTTGTTAATTTGTGTTGAGATATTTTTGTTGTTATTTTTGTATGACAAATACAGTTTATCAGCGGTGTGTATTTTTTCTTATACAACACAAACCGTTTTTTTTTTTAGCGAATTTACAAAATTAAGTTTTTAGGCTTTTTTGCTTTAGTTTTTAGGCCTTTTATATGCTGTTTTCTTGTTATTTTATTTGCATTTTGTGTTTGTTAATTTTGTAAATAAAAATTGTAATCTTGAGTATATAAATATTCATTTTCAGTATTTCTTATTTTATGAAAATATATATGTATGTGAGAATAAAATAATTTTCATTTCATTTTCATTGTTAAATTATAAATCTGGTGTCACTTTCGTGGTTTTTTTTTACAATAATACAGTGTGACAAATAAGAATTAAACAGAAGCACTTGGTTTTACAGTAAATCAACCTTTTTATCTGTTATCAAAGGCAGTACTATTATAAAATCTTATGTGTTTAATGACAGAGAGCTTCCTTATTGCCCAACGTATTGTAAAACTTTATGGGGATAATTTATGCGGAAGATCTTAATCCTCTATGTCTGTAAGAAACACAAAAAACCTTATGTATAATAAAAAATTAGCAGGTCGTTGTACACAGTGGTTAAGTTTGTCATTCCAATACGTGGAAATTCTTATTCAAAGGTACAAAGTATTTAATCTTTTGGATTATCTGACTAGTTATCAAGTAGAGGGTATGAAAAGTTTTAATAATATCAGTCTATAGTGGGTGATAAACTTGCCAATTTTTTGTCCCATATGCTAACGAGTTGCTAACTTTTCATTATACATGCGGCCAAAAGTGTTGAGAGTTCAAAAATTGATCCTGTTCGCAATAATTTACTTAGAGTTTAGTAACAAATTACCTATAAGTGTGATTTGTCTTTCTGGCCTAATGCTCAAACGGTTCGTGCTTTTATTAAATGCATATAAATGATAAATACTGCAGTCGTCCGCAAAATAATAAACATGGCTAGAAGAAAGAGAGAGAAAATATCATAAAGTAGTAAAAAATAAAGAATAGGAGGCTAGGATATATAATAAAACATTGCAGTCTGCCTTGATTTATCACAAACTCGTCCGTAGAGTTTCCATCACTTTCAATGATTGCCAGTAAGAAACACAAACAGTCTCGGTCCTGCCAAACATCTCGGTGATATCCAGAGCCACAACTTTCCTACTCATGTAGATCAAAGCTAAAACTAACCTCTTAGTAGACCCTGTAATAGACGTAGTTAGTACTACCCAGCAGTCTGATGAATTTAAGTTTTTTTTTATACGATATAGTGGTATAGTGCAGGGATGGCGAACCTATGGCACGCAGATAAATTTTCGCTGGCACGTATAATATTTTTCATTTTCATACATATGTACTAATCCAAATGCATTTCTGATATTGAAAAAATTGTGAACTGAAATCAAATTTAATGCATAAATTATGATATTTAAAAACAAATTTACAGATTTCTGGCGCCCTTATTCATAACGTTAAAATATATTTATATTATTTGCGTATGTAGTAGAGGTGAGCACAAGACGCTAAAATTGTACTGTATTGTAGTCGCCGTGGTCTAGTGGTTACTGTGTTGGCTTACTAAGACGATAGTGCCGGGTTCAAATCTCAGCACCGACATCTTGAAAAAAGAAATATGAAAATATAATAAATATTTCTTTCGGCGACTACCTCTCAGCAGTCTTCTGGCAAAAGCTCTGAGAGTAATTAATTGCCATGAAAGAGCTTCTCAAGTCTGTCGTTCGGTGTCGACATTAAACTGTAGGTCCTGGTACTCATGGATAGAAATTTACACACACAACATGAGTGCTGCGAGAAGCTAGGCCGTAATCCTGACACAGGGTTGTAAAGGCCAGTTATGTATGTATGTATGAGCATGAGCAAATACTGATTGTCGTTGCAAATATAAATAAGAGTAAAGCAAAAACAGAGAAAAAAAACAACAGCACATAAACGCCATTGTACAACATTTTAATATACAGTTGGTTCAGAGTACAATAATACTTAATATTGTACTCTTCATTATGTGACAACTGCATTTCTTTTAAGTAGTAAATGGGATACAGTGTTACCACGACTTTTAAATTTTTGTAACCAAAGTTCAGCAAAAATCTTACCAAATTTTTAAGTTCTAATTCTAATAGAAATAATTAAGAACATTATGCTAAATCAATTATAACTATTTGGTTTCTTGCAATATAATGTAATATACATATATACTTTGATTAATCTGTCAAGATAATTTTACTCTCTGGTCTTATGTGAGAAATGGCAAAATATATTAAACCTCTATTCGCATTCACATTAATCAAGCTCATGAGTATATTAAATCAACGCACAATAGCACAAAAGATAGGTTTAATTTTATTAAAATTAATGTTTTTAACGGATATTTCCTTGCATTTCATTAAAATTGTCAAACTTTGATCCGGATGAATTATCGAGAAATATTCAGTAACAAAAATCCCATTAAAATATATGTCAGCGTATTATAGAAATGAATCTATATATAAGTTTTAAAAATCATGTATTTTCATTTTATAAAAATAATATTTATTGGCACGCAGTCAAAAAAAGGTTCGCCATCCCTGGTATAGTGGTTAGAGCGCTCGCACAGAAACTTCAACGACCGAGGTTCAATCCCAGTGAAAGGCAAAAATTATAAAATAAAATTAGCGGCTCTTCTAAAATTCTAATTTAAAAATATTAAATTTTCATTTTCAAGAAACCGCTCCCTGATCAGAAGTACTGCAACTTTTCTTATATACAAAAAAGGCGCATAATACATACATACATACATAACTGGCCTTTACAACCCTGTGTCAGGATTACGGCCTAGCCTCTCGCAGCACTCATGTTGTGTGTGTAAATTTGTATCCATGAGTACCGGGACCTACAGTTTAATGTCGACTCCGAATGACAGACTTGAGAAGCTTGTTCATGGCAATTAATTACTCTCAGAGCTTTTGCCAGAAGACTGCTGAGAGGTAGTCGCCGAAAGAAATATTTTTTTTCATATTTCTTAAGATGTCGGAGCTGGGAGTCGAACCCAGGGCTCATGTCTTAGTAAGCCAACACACTAACCACTAGACCACGGCGACTATAACAAAATTAAATAATAATAACAAAATTAAATAAAATTCTATTTATGTAACTTCAAATTCCAATAAAATGCATTGCATGAGTAGGCGTTTATTCCTGAGTATTGGTCTTACTGCAATCCTATTACTAACCATCTAGCGTAAAAGGTTTGCAATTAAAATAAGGAAATAAATAGTTGTCCCAGTAAGATTTCTCGTAAATAAGTTCGATTAGATATGTAGATCTGTCACTCACCAGTGCAAGTGTAGAAAATTCTGTTGTAAAGAAGACTTCTTTAGTTGGTATTAAATCAATGTAATACATATACATGTACGTACATAAGCTTCTAAGCCTATTTAATTTTACTAAACTTTGCCATTTAACATCGGCCATAGTTATTAAAAATTTCCTTTAATGCTCCTTTAGAACACAGTTTAAAATATTTATAAATTAATCTATTTTTTCATTTTGCGAATTAAACCTCAAGCCAGAAATTTATACCAGTTTTTAAATTGAATAGATAATTCTGTTATATTAAACGAGTATGAAAAGGGATTCTTTTTTTTTTTTTTTTTGATATTCAAAGCTTTTTTCTTTAGCTTTATTGGCTTTCTTTGCTATTGTTCAGCTCATCTTTTCATAATTCAAAAGAAAAAAAAAAAAAAACAAAAAAAAAAAAAAACTGAAAGAAATTAACGCTTCTTTTTATCTTCTATAAATTTTTAATTATTTTCTATTAACGAGATTTTTTTTCATTGAAACTTTTTTTTGTCTTTATCTTGTTTTTTTTTTTTGTTTTTTTTTTTTGTAAAATAAAAGAAAAAGAGTTTGTCTGCCCACTATTGCTGTTATTAATGGTTAGTAAAACAGTCTATTTTATAAACAGATTAAAGAAGAAAAAACCCTTTTGTTTCTATATTTCATTATATTCTTCAAGTAAACCCACCAAACATAGAGACTTCACTTTACTACTTACTAAAAAGAGGTTGAAAACAAACATGGAAAAAATTGGTCATCGTTAGCTTTATTCAAATCAATGAATGAAACTAAAATCTATGATAGAATAAGTTAAAGAAGGCCATACAAACTGACAAGACGAACAGAGTAGCTTTCGTTTAATTAGATGTTCATGCCAGAAACGGTTAACAAATTCACGAAAAAACATTTTTTACTAATAAATTTTTTTAAATTAAATAAACTTCGCACATTGGTATAAAGAAATGGTTTGATTAAAAAGAGAATATTTTGTCTGAGAAAAAGTCTATTGAAGTCACTTAAATATTGTAAAACGAAAGCTGACGAAAGTTGACGCAGTTTAGTAGGCTGTAATTGTCAGATATTTTAATTGATAACTTTTCAATGCCATTTTTATTGAAACACAGGACTACCTTATAATTCGATGAAAAAGGTGTTTAGATTGCATATATAGTGTAGTAGATATGAGCGAATTAAAATTGTCTTAAGGAAAGTAGCATTTGTAGATTTCATTAAAAAAAAAAAGGTTGCTCAGTCAACCCTCAGTCTATTCTTTGAATTTAATCGAAAAACTTCACTCTCTTTTACCGATCGCTGAATAAACGTGTGAATTTTCTGAAAAAGATCGGGAAACTATAGTACAGATTTGTATTAAAATCTGTTGCATACTCCTAGTAATTAGCCATTACAACCCTGTGTCAGGGTTACGGCCTAGCTTCTCGCAGCACTCATGTTGTGTGTGTTAATTTTTTATCCATGAGTACCGGGACCTACTCCTAGTATTGCGCTTTTTTATATAATTTTTTATTTAATTTTGTATAATTTATTATTGTTAATGTTATTAAGAAGTGCTATCCTAAGAGTGTGACGTGACCTCACATAACATGCCGATTAACTTACGTACATATTTACTTATTAACAACATGCATATAAACAACATCGTAGAGTATAATTCTCATCGAGTTTATGAAATTAAATACATAAGAGGTTGAGATTCAACCAACGAAAAAGGAGTTGGTTGACGGTCAATAACCCGATACAGACACGATTCGTAGTTAATTTTAATACCGATGATTTTCCGAGTGTAAGAGCTCCCGAATTCTTCTTACATTCGTACTATTCGTAGCCGACGAGAAGAGCTTTCGAGTTCTTCTTGCCGTCGTTATTATTTTATTATCGTAGAGTTGCCGAATATTAGTCCGCTTTAAACCCCATATCTTGTATTTTATCTACAAGTACCAGCGGTCCACCGAATCCTGAAAGAAACCACCGTATATCGACTTCCTACCGAACAATCACCCGAAGCCTGAAAGCAAATCCGAATAACGAGAACGTCAGTTATTGTAGATTTGAAGTATAAGTATAAGGTTTTAGTATAAGGTTTCCTAAATAAAGCATTGCTCAGTTAATTGAAACAGAAACTGCATTACAAGAGTATGCAACAGATTTTAATGATATGGACTTAACATCAACTTAAAAAAAAATTATATTTCAAACTGTTGTCTTCTTGCTTGCTGGTTATTTACACCCTACACTGCTTTAGATTTGTAAAGAAAGAATAGAGTTCCAATCTATGGCCATTTTACTGGTGTGTTTAGGTGGTTTTCTTAATCTGGAATTTATCCAAGTTCAACTATTTGGTGAGTGATTTCCTCTTAACGAGTAACAATGATTTTTTCCATTTTTAAAGGCTAAATAAAACGAAGCTGAGGCACTAGTTAGCAAAGAATTGGATTTTATTGATATCTTTAATCTCAGCATTTCAAGGTAGCACTAAAAAGTGTAGAACTAAAGTCGGGGCAGCTTGATATTCGTTACTTCTACAGAACAGAAAAATTGTAGTTAAAAAGACTTACGGAAGTTCGGTGTTATAGCTTCTCGCAGCACTCATGTTGTGTGTGTTAATTTTTGTCCGTGAGTACCGGGACCTACAGTTTAAAGTCGACTCCGAACGACAGATTTGAGAAGCTTGTTCATGGCAATTAATTACTCCCAGAGCTTTTACTAGAAGACTGCTAAGAGGTAGTCGCCGAAAGAAATATTTTTTCAAATTTCTTTTTTTTTTCAGATGTGAGGGCTAGGTTTGCACTCTGTGCTCTGTTCTAGTAAGCCTACACAAAACCCCTAGCCTACGGCGACTACTTTTTTGACACAGGTGGTCATTGAATAATATGATTTATAAATTTCTTTACTTCACGACCCAGTTTTCAAAAATTTACACAAAGAACTGAAAGAGTAGTAGCTGTTGTCTACACATGGCTGTTTTTCTTTTCTTTTGCACACGAGAACTTTTTTTATAGGAGACAATTATCTTCAAAATAATAAAGTTGAGAGTATTTCATAAAAAAGGCGTACAGAAAATGGTCTTCTACACATAAACTGGTTATAAATTATATCTGAAAATTTAGCATATTTTTGTATAATCATGGATTCGGTCAGTTCATATTATTTAAACTGGCAAATTATTTTACTCCATTAAGTGAGTTGACAGCTGCTATAGGGCAACAAATATTCGTATTGAATCTCTTTTAATTTCCAAAATTGTTTTTAATCAGTTTTTGCTTTCATCTTTAGCCGTTTATTTCTTTTTTCATTCTCTTTTTTTTCTTCGTTGCTCTTGGGCTTTGTGATTAAGCCAATTGAATTAATTATGGCTAATGAAAATTTACTTAAAGTGTAAAATATTTAATTTCGGCTTGAAAGTCTTAAATAAATAAAAAAAAAAAGATCGTTGTCTCTCTATATCTGTACACTCTGTTGTATTCCTTCAATATGGGCTTATGCGCTGATGTGACTGCATTGAAAAGTGAAGAAAATCGTTTTCACAAACTAAACAAATGCTTTTGATGAAAAACATCCATGTTGCTGTGTGTGTGTCTTTATATGAACTGGTACTTGTAAATGAAATTATTATTTTCGTAAAAAATTAAAATTAATTTTATAGGGAGATTTAATGAAAATTTTGCAAACATTTTAAATGTTTGTGAAAGCTAGAGGCTATTCAATAATGCAGTTTTTAATACACGAGGTTAGCTAAAAAAGAATTGTTTAACGTATTGCAGATCTACTTTCGATTTGATCGCTTGACATGCTTAATAATCCAATCGAGTTTAAAAAATCTAAACAGAAATGGCTAGAAATACAGAGTGTCTGCCAGGAAGGTATATTACTTTGTTTATAATTTTTGATTGACTGAAAAGGAATGCATCTTATATTAATAAAAGTCTTAATAAATGTCGGCAAATATGTATGGAATACAATATCAGATAAATGTCCGCCTCTGTTAGCCTCACAAATGCGAGCCCTTTTGGGCACATTTTTCATTTCATTCTCACATACATTTCATGTGGTATTTAATTAATTTTATCACGATTTGTTTGCATAAACCATGCTTTTCAGATATCCCCACAAAAAGAAGTTCGGAGCAGTCAAATCAGGCTACCGTGGAGACCAATTAACATCACCATTCCTTGAAATAACTTGTTGTGGAAAGAGGTCTCGCAGTAATTCCCTTGTACACCTGGCATTATGCTATGTGGCACCGTCTTGTTGAAACCACATGTTAGTCAAGCCCAAAGCAAACAATTGTGGCGTTAAACAATTTTCAATCATATCAGGATATCGCTCCCCATTGACAGTTAACGTTATGCCGTTTTCAGTTTCAAAGAAATAAAGTCCAATGATTCCTCCTGATCCAATTGCACAATAGACTGTCACTTTTAAGGGAGGCAAACGTGACTGATGAATAACTTGAGGGTTTTCCATTGCCGAAAACCGACTATTCTGTTTATTTACATACTCATACAAATTAACGTGTGCCTCGTCACTTAATATGATTGTTTTATGAAAATCGGGGATGACATGGGTGAGGTGTAGAATCCTACAGGGTGTTTTTTTAGAGGTATAGAACTTCGAATTGAAATAAAACACAAGAAAATCGTTTTAATGTCCATCAATTTGGCTTTATTGGAAGGATAATTTTATGCCATTAATGCTTAAATATGATTTCGGGCATGTGGCCGCCAGGGCTAGCTCGAATAAAGCCAATTCTACAGGTCCAACCACTTTTTCGAGCATATGGGGCCGTATGTTGGCAATAACGCCACGAATGTTGGCTTCCAAGTCCCCTAACGTTTCTGGTTTGTTGGCGTAGACGAGCGACTTCACATATCCCCAAAGAAAATAATCCAATGGTGTCAAATCACACGATCTTGGTGGCCAATTGACAGGTCTATACATACATACATACATACATGTTTCCTTCAATAAATCGATTGTGACGTGCGCTGTGTGGCATGTAGCGCCATCTGGTTGGAACCACAACTCATCCATATTCATGCCATCCAATTCGGGAACAAAATAGTCGGTTATCATGGCTCTATACCGGTCTCCATTAACGGTAACTGACTCTCCAGCATTATTTCGGAAGAAGTATGGCCCAATGACTCCACCAGCCCATAGAGCACACCAAACAGTCAGTTTTTGTGGATGTAATGGCGTCTCAAGGGTCTCATGTGGATTCTCTTCACTCCAAATGCGGCAATTTTGCTTGTTGATGTAAGCCATTCAACCAAAAATGAGCCTCATCACTGAACAAAATTTTGCGATGAAAATCAGCATCGAGATCAATCTCATTTTCGGCCCATACACCAAAATCACGACGCATTGCATGGTCTCGCGGCTTTAATTCTTGCACAAGCTGGATCTTGTAAGGTCGCAAGCCAAGATCTTTGCGCAAAATCTTCCATAAAGTTGATGGACAAAGCTCCAATTGCTGTGCACGGTGGCGAATCGATTCATTCGGGTTCTCTTCAACACTTTGCTCTACAGCGGCAATTGTTTCTTCGGTGCGCACTGTTCGACGTCTCTGCGGATGCGTATTATCACATAGAGTAAACGTAGTGCGAAAACGATCCATGGTTAACCGAATTAATTGCTCTGATGGACGATTATGTCGACCATAAAATGGACGGAGCTTGCGGTAAACTTCGCGAATTGAACCATTATTTTCGAAATAAATTTGCACGATTTGCAAGCGTTGTTCTTTTGTCAACCTGTTCATGATGAAATGGCAAACCAAACTAAATATTAATCACTTGACAGCTGACAAAATGGCTGCCAGTTAAAAAAGTGATGCCAACTTAAAGTTCTATACCTCAATAAAAAACACCTTTTATTTGCATATGTACAGCAGCTTAAATGGTGTTCTGGATGAAGCTCTAATGTCGACTGAATCTTAAATGGAAACAAATGCAAATCTTTGTGCAAAATTGTGGCCAAAGTTTTTTTTTGAAGACCAAACTCCTGAGCACTGCGTGGAATTGGGGTTGATGGATTGTCTTGTAGACTTTTTTGAATAGCAGTAATGTTTTATGCCGATTTTGCAATATGTTGTGGTCCATGCTTCGGCCCATCAGCTACAGTCCGTCTTTCTTCGAAATCATACATTACTAAATTAATAGTGTGTTTTGTTGCTTGACTTTGATAAAATGTTTTAACGATAAAACACGTTGGTTTACAGAAAATTTTTCACAATAAATTTGCCATGTCTTTACTTCACGACTGCCCATTATAAACTGTCAAGACTTAAATGGCGGAAAATCACAGTTTTATATCATTCCGGCGTACACCCTTTACTTTTTTTCCATTTTGTTTTATTCCTATTTACTAGTAGCCTTCTTTACTACTGTAATAAATCCATTTATAGTCCATTATTACAAGTGTACGTTTGTGCTTAAATATGAAATGAGTTAAACAACTCGTTTCTTAATTTATTATAAAAATTTAAACTAAAAAAAAAATAAAAGTAAAGTTAGAAAAAATGTAAAAAAATAACAAGTAAACCCACAAAAACTAAGAGCTTTTATTTAAATTAATTTTTATATGCAACGCCACTTCATTTGCTTAAAAAAATGAACACTTTTTTCTTTCGTAGTTTATGCTGTGAATGGCTTTAATTCCTGCCACCACAAAAAACAGTCTACTAATTTATAAAAAAAGAGTTTCTAAAGATTTTTAGTTTTATAAGTTGGCATAAATTAAAGTCTAAGTTTTTCTTTTCACCAAAAAAAAAATGAAAAAAACCCTTTTAAAATCCTGTTAAATTGTATTAATTTCCTCTTTAGCACCCACAGTTTTTTTTATTTAATTTTTTTTTTTAGAGAAAGAAAAACTTTTCTGATAAAAAAAAAAACAAATGACGTTAAAAACCTTTACAAACTTTTTGTTATAAGGCAGGGCAATAAAAATAGGGGAACAAATTTATAAATTTTTATTAAACTTAAAAATTTTGTGACTGGAGGTCACAAGGAAACGATAATAAAAGCAGCTGTCCTTGTAGTTTTGAAAATTTCATTTACCAATAATCATTAGCGCTCCATATCCGGGTATAGAGCTCAAAGGTGGCCATTACACGTAAAAAATTCCTAAAAACTAAAGTGGTTATGGATAGTTTTATAGTATTTTTCGAACTCCATTTGTATAACTGTTAGACCCATGATCAACAACATTTTCTCTTATGAGCTTACCTCTCTAATATTTTAATAATTAATACTCTATTCTATGCCAAAAAAAAAGTATTAATCTTTACTTTGCCACCCTTTTTTTGTGTTTTTCATTTTTACTTTCCTTAAAACTTTACTACTTTCTGCCAAGTCTGAATAAGAGTTTGTGTCTTTAAGTGGGTACTCTATGCTTTTTCAATATTCTTAACAAACTTATTTTAACTCTGGCATATTATTAGGAAATTAATATAAAAAAGAAACAAAACAAAAAACGTAAAAAGTTTAGCGAGTAAGTTTTTGAGAGTTAAAATATTGTGACGTTTTGCACAATTTAAGGCCATACCAGCGTCACTTCTTTCTTGTTCATTTTGTAAAAAAAAATGGGAATAAAATTATTAATCTGTTCTAATTTATAGTGATAAACTTGAATTTCCACACACTCTAAGTACTGCTAGAAATTTAAGAGTAACAATTGAGCTAGAAAAACTTAAATTTTTGGCATAAATAATGACAATTCATTACCTATAGTATCAGGTGGTTAAATTTTAAGGGTCAAAACGTCAAGCTTTCTCTGCATTTCATTTGTCAATTCTCAATTTTAATCTAAATCAATTTAAACCATGGAAAGATTCACAATCGAGCAACGCATTAAAATTATTCAGCGTTCTTATGAAAATGAGCGTTCAAATCAAAATGCATGTCGTGCACTTCGTGATTTTTTCGGTCAATTTAATCATCCAAATGTGCATGCAATTGGACAAATTGGTGCAAAACTTTGAACAAACCGGGTCTGTAGGAGATGTGTAAACACCAGTGCAATTTTGTACAGGACGTACTGCAGAAAATATTGCTGCTGTTCCCGATAGTATGACTGAAGAGCCGTCTACCTCAACTCGTCTTCGTGCCCAACAATTAATTGCACCTCTCACGCTCGTCGTTGATAAACATTAAGCATAAAGAATTATATTTACACTCTTACAAGGTGCAATTGCCTCAAGAACTAAAGCCTTTTGACTATTCTACACGTCGTCATTGGTCAAAATGGTGGCAAGAAATGGCAACAGTGAATGATAAATTTTCGAAGAAAATCATCAACCGCCAAGATCATGTGCTTCGACACCGTTGGACTTCTCTCTTTGAGGTTATTTGGAAGAAAAAGTGTAAATCGATAAGCCAGCAACACATGAAGAGCTAAAGGATGAGATAATTTGTCACATTAACGTCATAGGACCTCAATTGTGTGGGGGGGGGGGGGTCGTGCTATTGTGGTTAGAACGCATGCAAAGAAACTCAAACGACCGAGGTTCAAATCCCAGCGATGGAGAAAAAAATTAAAAAATAAATTTGCGGTTTTTCAAAAATTATAATAAGAAGAGGTTCCCCTCCCCCCTCCAAGAAGTCCATTTTCACGAAACCGCTCCGTGACATTTCCAGTCTATTTCACCATGAAACGAATGACAGGAGTACGATGCTCACAACTCACATTCAACATCCAGATGGTGAAGGTATAACACTTTGAGTTATCAAATTGACAGCAATTTGTCCCATTGACATACGGCGCTTAACATCTATATCTATGTATATATTCATCATTCCAATACAATGCACTGCATTTAGTAAGGGTTTACCCCTGAGTATTGGTCTTATATAAAAAAAAAATTATGCCTCAGCGTCATCGAAAATGTGGAAGTGTGCCGCCGAAGTCGCAGCGGCCATTTGGCCGTTATATAATCCCATGCATACTTGAACCCTACCAAGTTATTATAATAAAAAGAAATAACAATAAATTCCTAAATAATTTGTTTTTTTTATTCAAAATCAACATTGGCCCATAAAATTTAACCTCCTTTAATAGAGGACCGAACACTATTGAGAGACAAACAAACAATAAGAAGCAACAATATTTTGGTTTGATAGTTGATTATCTTTTTAAGTAATTATAATGATATAGGCCAAGTAGCCGTGACTTGAATTGATGAGCATACGAGCCCGATTTATGATGGTGTTTAACACATTTCTTGACATAATTACCGGCAATAGGTTCCTGTATTCTCTTTAAAGACTTGAAAATTCTAATAAAATTATTTTGTGAAAGGAACGTTTCTAAACGTTTTAAAATTTTATATTTTAAACAAAAACAAATTTCAATCTAAATTCTTAACAGAATTTAGCTTTCTTTAACCCAATACTCAGGGTTGAACCCCTACTGAATGCTATGCATTGTATTGGAATTTTGGAAAGGACAGTACATAAGTATATTATTATTAATTATTATATTATTGTTAAGCGCCTTAGAAATGAGACAATTTTTTATAATTATAATTAATTAATTATAATTTTTAGCTTTTATTTAATTAATCGTTTTTGACGAAGCAAAATTCATTGAAGAAATTAACCACTCTAACTGGGATTTGAACTCGGACCATATAACGAAGAATAAATTTCGTTTTTTATTGTTGTGGCCAAACAATATTTAAACATGATTTCAGCATGTCTAAACTTGATTTTACAGGTCAATGCAAAAAGAGATTATCAAACCGGATATACAGTCCTCAAAATTACGTTTGAGAAACCTGCAGTATGCCCCGATACTCCGTTCTATTGGAACCACATTTTTTTTAGTGCCAAATTTAACCAGTTGGAGTAAGAGACACTGGCAATATGTACTGCTGGCTTCCAAAATAAAAAGGAAAATTTAGAGCGTAAGCACAACTTCAAGAGAGAGAGAGATCAATGCTTATTCGTATATTTTACTCGGATTTCTAATGCTTAAAAACAGTGATGTCCACTACTACATAAACACACTTAGGCTTATGTATGAAGCAGAGAAAAGACTCTGCTTACTTCTACCAGAAATGGGAATGTTCGCATTACTTTCGCTTTATAACTTCATAATTATTTCTTCATAATTCTAAGTAAAGAACGTAATCGATTTTTCGATAGACATGTAACCGATCTATTAAGAAAAAGGAGTACCGAGGTCACATAGATTTGGAGGAAATAATGAATAATTATTTCAGATAAAATTTATATTATACAAAATTATACAAAAAATATGCACTATCCATCCCTGCACAATGTTTGATAGAAGCTAAAATCTTAAAAGAGCAAGAGCAACAATATTTCTTTTTATTATGTAAGTGTTTGACTTCGACGCAAGCAGAATTTGTTTTCCTATCACGCGTTATAGGGAAAGAGATTTTTGGACATCACTGCTTTAAAAGCAATAATTCTGTTATCCATTGGAAATTTGTTTGTTTGATGAAAAGTTATAGAGTTTGAGAACGACTAGAGCCATTTTTTTTGTAAGACTAATGCTCATCCCTATTCAAATGTGCATTGTATTGGAATAATTGAAGATCTATCTAGTTCATATTCATGGGTATATTTAAGCACCTTATGGGACAAGTTGATGTCAGTTGATCACTCAAAGTCCTGTGTTATATTTCCTTCACCCTTGAAATGGTCAACCCCAATTGCTCCATATGTTGATGTTAATTTTTTATTGTGATGATGATGGTCAACTATTAGAAATTGATGTTCTGCCTTCACTTTATAAATGAATATCTTAAAGTCTTTTAACAAAAGACTGTTAATTTATGCGTAATTGTGTGGCACGTCATCTTGGTAATACTTCGGAATTCTCTGCGACATCTTCATCTGCAGCTGTGAATTCTAAGCACAACAGTTGTTCCGGGTAAATCAAAACCCAATGTTATGGGATGTTGTTCCATGCTTTTCTGGGCAAGAAAATTAAAGCCGTACTGTTAGTTTAGTTGTTGTCGAAGATCTACATCTGAATTCACGCCGCTGCGTCAACACTACCAATGCATTGAATGATATATTTATATCTTATTGTGATGTATTTTCTTTTTTATTTATTTTTTATTTATGACCAATAATCAGGGGTAAACCCCTACTAAATGCATTGGACTGTTGAATATATAGATATAGATAGATAGATGTGAAGCGCTTTATGTCAATGAGACAAATTGCTGTCAATTTGGTTACTCAAAGTCACCTTTACCTTTGAATGATCAACAACAATTGCCCCATCTGGATGTTGAATGCGGGTCTTGAGCATCTTTTAAGTTAGCTGTTAGCTTCCCAGAAGGTGGCGATATACTCCTGATCATTTGCTTTTTGGTGAAATAGCCTGGAAAAGTTAGTGAGCGGTTTCGTGAAAATGGACATCTTGGAGTGACGTGGCGGGGGGCAAACTTCTTATCTTTTAAATTATTATTTGTGAAAAACCGCAAATTTATTTTTTTATTTTTCTTCTTCGCTGGGACTTCGGTCGTTTGAGATCAAAGATCAAAGATCAAAACAGAAATAATTTCTAAAGCCATAGATGATGAATTTTGTGCCTTCTTGCTTCAAAGATTTTTAGCGGAAAGGGTGAAACAAATTTTATTGCTGAATAATCTAGAAGTCCGAGTGCTCTTGTCTTCACTAAATAATTTCAAAATCCCTTTATTTGGTAGGTTTCCTCTGATCAGTTAATAAGATAATAAAAAAAAACATAAACCGATTTACTTTTGAAATCATAAATAAATATTTTTAAGACAAATTGACCAATAAAGGTTAAAACTAGAGGAAATATTGTTCTGAGTAGCAATTTGTAGTCCAATTTTTGGATTATTTTTAAGTTGTTGTCATTTATTGTGTTAATAGAACAATACTTCTTTGTACGCAAGATTTATTGGAATTTAATTTCTCCAAAAATTTGCTTTAAGATTTTCACAGGTTTCGATGTGTGACGACAGCCAATTTGAAATAATTTGTTAAAACTTGAGATACTTATGTATGTACGAGTATATTCATAGGAATTGCCATTGCTGTCTTTGTTGTTTTAATAGAATTGATGTGCTTAACAAAAAAAAAAAAAAATCACGTGGAGTAGGCAAACCTCTAATCAAGCTTAAGATGCTCCGACAGATTTTTAAGTGTTAACGACGATGATGTGTTTTTAGCTTTTTAGAAGAGTAACATTCCCAGCAACCACTTTTCCATTATAAGCAATTCCTTAACAGGTTTTTAAGTACTTTTCATTAGTCTCCAGCGATTGGTAGTTGCTATTATTGTTGCTGTTGCATGCCGCAACAATGATTTCCTTTCAAAGGCAACGAAAGTTTAAGAAGAGAAAGCCAAAGTTACACTTGGCCGGTTAGTTGTTTGCCTATATTTAGCAAATATTTTATATGTGTTTGTGTGCACAATATGAGTGTATTAGTTTTCATTTTAATGGTTTACTTTACTTGCTGCAGGTTTATTAACTTATTTTACTACTGCTGTTGTTGTTATTTTTTTTTTGTTGTGTATTATGGTTTTATTTTTCCCTTCAATTAATGTGTTTATAGCTCTTCCACTTTTATAATAATCAAACAACAACAGTAGCAATAACACCGTTTTCCAACAGGTGTTTTGGCATAATTTTTGTTTTTTTTCTCTTTTAACTTTTACAACAAAAATACACACAAACAAACTTTAACATATGGCATGAATGTGTTTGGCTTTCTATAGATATTGGCTTAAGGGAAAGTTATACAATTTGAAAGAGATGGCACACAAGTTCAAATGGAAAATTAAACTTGACGCTTAAGACGCTTATTAAGTACCATTAAATAATTGAAATTGAACAGCATTAGAAAGAAGATGATCATTTAATAGTCAATGAATTGCTATGAAGAACTCTTTTCTTAGTGTGAAAATATTTTTTACTTCTTTTTTCTTTTTTTCTTCAGCATTATTTAAAAGTTAAAAAGGATGAGTAAAGGAATCGTATTAAATGGAATGTAAAGAAATAGTTTTATTTTTGGGAATTAATAATTAAAGAGTGTTCAGTTATAGATATTCGGAGGTTAAAAAAATAATAAGAGTGGGATGAGTGAAAATCCAATTAATTATTAAGTAGGGAAAGCAGGTTTTAGTTTTCAAGTAATTAATTCAGAAATGAAACAATTAAGGAATGATGAGTAACATAAGGGCGGTTGCAAAACTATTTGAACTGATGTAAAGATGGAGGCATTATGTTTTTTTTTATTTGAGACCAATACTCAGGGGTAAAACCTCTACTAAATGTTGTGCAGTGTATTGGAAGTTTTCGGAAAGGACACTTTATAAAATTTTTTTTTTGATATTATTAAGCGCCTTAGGAATGAGACAAATTGCTGTGAATTAATCATTTAAAGGCCAGCAATTGCCCCATCGTTGCAAGTTGATTGTGTGGTGAGTGCCTTCTCTAAATAGGTTTAGCTGTTATCTTCTACTTCCAAATAGGTGGCGCCTTTCTTCTGATCATTCGCTTTTTGTTGACATTGGTTAAGGTGGAATAGAGTTGAATGTCGGCGAGAGGCTTCTTTGTAGATGGTCTTTTTGGAAAGAAGGGGGAACCTCTTATTTCTTAATAATAATTTTGAAAAAACCGCAAATTAACTTTTTCATTTTTCATCCTTGCTGGGATTTGAACTTAAGCCGTTTGATTTTTTTGTGCGAGCTCTCTAACTACTATACCACGCACCCCTCCAAAAAGAAGAAAATCAATAACAGTCAATTTATTAAATTTAGGAAATGTGTCATTGCTATGTAACTGAAAACACCTGGATCTACTCTTAGGAAGTCTACTATATTATTTACGACTATAAAACATTGTAAACATATGGCCTAGCAAGACAAACACTGTAGTGATCGATGCTCAATTCTTTGGATAGTCCTACTCATGCTGTGCATTCTACTAGTCTAGAAAAACAGTTTATTGGAAAAAGAAAACAGGATTTGGTGTTTGTGGAAATTTGATTTGAACTTCTTAGCATCATAACTGGCAGAAAAAACATTCATTGGAAAGTTGTCCAAGGAATGAATAGTACGGAAAGAGAACTATTTTACTCTGTAGCTCAGGTGCGATTCGTTGGATAATCGTGGCATAGTGGTAGAGCGCTCACACAGAAACTCACACGACCAAGGTTCAATCCCAGCGAAGGACAAAATTACAAAAATAAAAATTTGCGATTTTCTAAAATTACAATTTAAATTAAAAATTAAATTTAAAAAAATAAGAGGTTCCCCCCATACAGCAAGACCATCTGCAAGAAACAGCCCCCTGACATTTCTAATCTATTCCACCAGAAACCAATGATCAGGAGTACAGCGCACAGTGGAAAATCGTAGAGTAAGGCCAGCCCATAATTCATTTTTAAAAAGGTACCAAATGCACCATAATTTGATTTTTATCGAAAAGCTAAGATGTTGAACTTAATAATTTAAGGAAAATTTTTAATGTTTCGTCAAAAGTAATACTCGGAAATAAGGGCCGTATTCACAGCTTTTTACGACAACGATTTATTACTATAAGAATAAAACATATTTAAGAGCAAATTTTTAATCTAACTCATATTACAATTAAGGAGTTATATACCTTATTCAAAAGGTAATTTGATGTAGATTCCGATTTTATAAATAGCGGATCAAGTTTTAGTGAAAACATTTGAAATTTTAGCTGCTGTATGATGCAATGTTGTTTTGGCTGCATGTAAAAACTTCGGTAAGGCTTTTAATTAGGAGCTCTGCTTAGCTCTCCACTCATATGTATAAAACTTTAAAGCTTAATATATTAATAAAATACTATAAAAATATTAGCTGCATATTCGTGCCTAAACAGAAGTTACAGACAATAATGTTAAAAAACTAAATTATTGAGATAATTGAACAAATTATAAAGTAGCTTTGCATTGTTATCTTCTTCTAAAGAAAGGGTGAATCTTTTGATGAATTAGAGGCGTTAAGTGTATTTATTGGTCTTGACTTGGCAAAAGCACAATACATATACTTAAGAAATCTTATGATGCAAAAAAAAATATACTGTTCTTCCTCCATACTATAAAATTCAGGAAGCAAAAAATCCACCAGATTTATTAGAAGTAACAAATGCTTATGCTAAAATTAAGTCTTTACAAGATCACACCTCAACCAGGACTTTAGTGATTGATGCTGTGGATAATAAAAGCTTAATAAATCTAACTCTCTACTGTAAATGGGGTTGTGATGGCTCGTGAGGTCAATTAGAATGTAAACAATCGTTTCCAGAGAAATCTTATCTAATTTCTGATGCAAATCTATTTATAACATTTTTAGTACCAATTAAACTTGTAAGCAAAGAAACAGGTGATATTATTTGGAAAAATCCAGTCTGCTCATTTGTTCGATATTGTCGCCTCATTTAAATACTTAGAACTTTGCAAAGAGACACCAGCAGAAACTAAAGAAGTGGTGGATAAAATTGATACTCAAATAAAGTTATTGTCATCAACTTTTACCTCAAAGAACAAAAAATATGTAGCCGTAAACCATAAACTGTTTCTTACAATGATTAATGGTAAAGTAGCACAAGTTTTAACAAATACTCCATTAAGTGCATCATGTACCATATGGAAAGCGACACCTACTCAAATTAATAACTTAGAGAGTGTACCTGCAAGACCAGAAGATGAAAATGCTTTTAAATACGGCTTATCAATCCTCCACACGTGGATAAGATGTACAGAAATGATTTTGCACAGTGGATACAATAGTGAATTCCACAAATGTTCAGCATTAACTGAAAATCATAAAGCAGTAAAAAAGGTAATATACAAAAACGTTTTTGTGAAGAGTTGGAATTAATTATTGATAAGCCAAGGTAAGGAAGTGGTAACAGCAATAATGATAATACCACTAGAAGATTTTTTTTTAATTTTTCGCGATCTGCTGATATAACTGGAGTAGATGAAGAATTAATAAAAAAGTTTCACATCATTCTTCAAGTTTTATCGTCTGATTTAGTAATAGACTCTGAAAAATTTGGCGAATATGCAATAGAAACAGCAAGATTTTATATAAAATAATACATCTGGTATCATATGCCATCATCTCTCCACAAAATATTGATACATAGTAGTGTTGCCTATTGGTCAGCTGTCCCAAGACGCACAAGAGTCGCTCAATAAAGACTACAAAAAATATCGTTTACATCACTCTCGAAAATGTTCGAGAGCAGCCACTAATGTTTTCAACATCTTAACAAGTGTAAGAAAACCATCCGCCAAACTTGCAAAAGGTTTGAATGAAGATATGCTGAAACTGATGAAGTAACTACAAAATAGTAGTAGTAGATTTTGTACCAAATACATGTACAAGTCATCTCTATATGCAAAAAATTAATTTCTTACCTTAATTCTGTAATAAGTTCTGGTTTAATTTGGTTCATATTTTACAGAATAATAGAAAATACACTTAAGATTATTCGTGCAAAATTTCAGAACTTTATCTCCAAGAACAAAAAAGTTACAGATTTTTGATCCGATAAGGACTAAAATTTTCCACTGTGCAGCGCCACCTTCTGGGAAGATAACAGCTAATCTAGTGAAGACGCTCACCATTCACATTTAAACATCCACCGACAGATGAGGCAATTGCTGTTTGATCATTCGATTGTGAAGGTATAACACTTGCTCTTGAGTGGACAAATTAAGAAAAAAAAAAATAAAAAAAAAATTCGCAAAATATACAAATATCTTTAAAAAAACCTACTATCAACCATATTCACATTCAATACATGGGTTTACACCTGAGCATTGGTCTTAAAAAAAATAGGATGTACTTTGTGAGAGTTATGGCTACTTCGTAATTTAATGCGAATATTTGGAATTAATATAATTAACATTGCGCTGATGTTAGTATGCATCATTAGAGTAGGATACCCTACGTTCATTGATTCTTGATCGTGAAGATCTACAACAGATTTTTGAAACACCGGGTTAGTTCAACTAATGGCCTTGTAAATATAAAAAGCTAGATGGAAGTAAGTAGTTCTTCATGTCATTTAAAAAACTGACACAATTTAACGCTTGCTTCCACACTAAAAATGTGAGATCATTCCAGCAAAAGTTATGTTTAACTCACATGCCGGGAACATAAGTAGGGTCGGCGTCCTCAATATATACATTACCCATAGTTACCAAGGATAAGAAGTCGTCATCTTTGAGTTGGAAAACATCATTGTGTGTACGTCAATAACGGTAAAGAAAATTCTCAAAATGTTAGTTGATGATCATTTTCTGAAGGACCATAAGCTAAAGAAAAGACATATTTATGGCATGTCAACAGAAAATTTAATTACGAGAAAGCTGTGCTCAAAATTACTGCCGCGTTTGCTCACAATAGAATATTTTGTCACAGAAGATGATATAAACCCATTACCGAATTAACCTTTTACTACTGAGGTGGTGGTAAATTTTACCGCCTCCTTAGATTTTTTAATTTATTTTCTTCGGTTGAGCGCTGTTGAGTCCCTGTTTTGTTATACTAAATCTTTGGTTTTTTTATTTTTATAATCATATTTATATAAAAATGTATTTTCTTGTTCTTTTAAAAATAAATTATTAAAAAAAATTTTTTTTTTACTAATTTTTTTGTTAAAACAAAAGGTGGTAAAATTTACCCCATGTCAATAACTATGAAAAAATATTTCACCTCCGTAGTTAAAGGTTAAATAAGAGTGTTGTGTAGAAACAACTGAAATAATTTTTTATGGGCCTACGAAATCACTTTTTCCCCACACCAATAACACTTACGTTTACCTTAATATGCTTCATTTTGATAACTTTATTAAAAACATAAAAGAAACCTTTTTCTTTCTTTTTGTATTGCATATAAGACTGCCTTAACTGTTATCCTTTTCATTATAAAACATGTGGTAAATTCCCAATGAGAGTATCGTTGCCATAAATAGAAACCATTAAACTAAAACTTTACATTCTTAAAAGTTTTGTTCCAATGTACGAGTAAACGAGCTGTTGTTGCTGTTTTCTCAATTACAACTCACGTATACAAAATTAATTCTTAATGTTAAAAGTTAATTCAAGAAAATTTTTTGTTTGTTTGTTTTGAAATTGACAGAAAGTGGTAAAAGAAATTTGAGAGAAAAAAAATTTAATAAATAAAAATCATTATGGCCTTCATGATTAATTTTTTTATTTTGTGGTCATTTTTTTTCATTTATTTTTTATTTTTGTAATAAAGTGGCTTCATCATAAATCGAATAAAGACGTGATGGTAATAAAGAATTTAACATTTATTAAGAGGTTATTTTTTTTATAAAATATCTCCAGGGTATATATTGAAAGCAAAAAAAACCTAAAACAGAAGTAAAATTGTCGATTTATTTAAAGCCCTGCTGAACATATTTTTTTTATAAAATCTCTTCAGTTATGAAATTGTTTAAAATAAATATTTGCTTAAGGATTGTAAAGTTTTTATTATGACATTGACAGTTTCTTTGAACAATGCTATATTTGTGATATTGTAATAGCAAAATATTGGCCATTGAAAAATATCTAACTTCTACCGATAAGGACGCAGTAAAGCATTTTGTAGCATTTACTAATTATTACAGGAGATTTATTCCCAAATTTTATCAGTTATAGCAGCTCCGTTAAATAACATAAAAAGGAAGAATGTAAATTTTGAATAGAATGAGGGCTGCCAAAGGTCATTTTAGAATATTAAATCTGAGCTAATGCCTACACGAATATTAAAATATCCAAATTTTGGGAAAGAATTTCTTATTACAATTGATGCTTTGAAGTTAGGATGCGGAACAATACTCAGTCAAAATTTTAAGGGTCATCATTTACCAATATATTATGCGTCGAAGGCTTTTAAAAAATCGGAACAGATGAAACCAACTATTGAACAGGAACTTATGGCTATATATTTTGCAGTCAGTCAGTTCAGACCATGTGTTTATGGAACTAAGTTTGTAGTTAGAACGGACCACAGACCGTTATTCTACTTATTTAATATGAAAGACCCATCGTCAAAATTGACGAATATGAGACGACGTTTCTATCGAACATATTAAAGGGAAATATAATGTAGGAGCTAATGACTTATCGTGTATTTCAATAGATCAATTAAAAAACGGCGCAAGTGAGAATATCATGGCAGTGACTACATGCTCAATGTCAAAGAGAATCAATTAGGAGGAAAATATTGTATCAAACGGGAAAGTGGAAAATCTTACGGTATATGATAAATTTACACGTAAATTTAATAGGAAAGTTGCAAAGCTTAAGACAAATAGATATTGTATGAGTGAGAAGGTGTCCACTATTAATTTCAAAATGTGCACTAGATTTCAATGTATTATAAATATTGATGTTGTTAACGAAACATCGAGTTTAGATGAGATGCTTTTGAGGTTGCAATGAGAAGCCAACAATAGAAATATTTATATTACAGAATGGTCAAAAGATGATTCATTTGTTTCAGTTTACAACATTCAGGATTTGAAGAATCATGGCAATAGAAAATTGAAAACACTTGAGATAATTTTAATCGATCCGATTGAGATTATAAGCGACGAGGATAAAAAAGGCCATTGTTAGACTTATATAAAAATATACTTTGGCATGATCGTCATATTGTAGTCGCCGTGGTCTAGTGGTTAGTGTGTTGGCCTACTAAAAAGAAATACTAAAAAATTATTTCTTTCGGCGACTACCTCTCAGCAGTCTTCTGGCAAAAGCTCTGGGAGTAATTGATTGCCATGAAAAAGCTTCACAAATCTGTCGTTCGGAGTGGACTTTAAACTGTAGGTCCCGGTACTCATGGATAAAAATGAACACACACAACATGAGTGCTGCGAGAAGCTAGGCCGTAACCCTGCCACAGGGTTGTAATGGCCAATTATGTATGTATGTATGTATGATCGTCATAAAATGAAAAATGAAACACTTGTACCGAATTATGATTTATGACTGACTACTCAGCCTCTTCATTACTACTCTCTTTATATCTTATTCTAGCTAAAACTACAAAATTTTTGCATACTTAACGAAACAACATCTGTATATTAAATACATACAGTTGAGGACGTAAGTCCTCTTACATTTTTTTATTCTTAAATATTTATTTGTACATTAACAACCTTAATGAAATGTATAACAGCCCATTCAGGTCTTAGAATTATTGTTTCTTTTTTTCTCTAATTACTTGCAAACAATATTAAGTGATCAGCTTCATGTAGATCTTTTTTTTTTAAATGTTGGACTTCTTTTTTTCCGAAAAACATCTCATTGCTGGTCAGGCACATGATCAGTACACAGTATTCGTTACACTTTTACTCACAAAAAGTTAAATATTCAATAAATACTCAATGTATTCAAATGGTTTATGTCGATCCAGAACGAATATAATATGCTTAAAACTTTCTCATTAGTTACCAAATCGGTTATAGGCACTTTTTCTTATCGTTTTTCAATATTTAGAAATCAAAGTTTTTGAGATTTTTGAAAGACATCAAATGATTAAAATCAATTTATTTTTGTGTTACTAAAGTAGAAGAGAAAAGTGAAGACATAGAAATTATAACTGATATACATATATACTTTTGTATTTCTCTGAACAAAAACTGCTTGATTTTAAGCCATAAATTTATTTAAAATTCAAAGCAAAAGTAAGAAGTTAATGCAATGCAACTAACCCAAAGAAAGTAGTGTATAAATATGTCGCCAAACATGCTTAAAAGTTTAATTATTTTTTTCTAAGAAAATCTTTAATATTTTCAAATACAAGTAGTACATAAAAAAACAATAACAATAATCTTTGAAGAGCTACACACAGCACTTATGATAGCCTAGACAATGGTGTTAGAATATATACCGGCATTGTAAACATAACGATTATTTATTATTCCGTTTTTGCTTAAAAGCAAATATAGAAAAAAACGTAAATTTTAAAATACAAAAATTTTTAACGATATTTTACTTTGACCCTGAACAAACAACAAAGTAACAAAATACTTTAATAACTTTTTGGGTGGTTGTTGTAGGCGTCTAAACGTTTTTTTTTTTGGCTTTTTAGGAATTCTAAAAGGCTTTAAATCAACTTGAATTTATAATTTACTGTTGTTGTTTGGCTGCTTAAAATGTTAAGCAGCAAAAATTTTTTGTTTTTGGTTTTTTCCCATTTTTTTTTCTTACTAAATAGCCTTTTGAATTAATCATGTGTTTTTAAAAGGCTTTTATTTGCCAACACCTCCGCCAACTCTATTTTATTTTTCTCTCTTTTGTCTTTTTTTATTTTTTTAGAAAGTAGAGAAAACGGAAATTTTTTGTTTCAGAGTAGTTGTGATTTAGTTGTCTGCTGTTTTATTGGTATGGCAGGGGTAGCGCATGAGAAATAATTAAAATATAAATTAATCATACGCAGTGGTGTACTTTAAGTCGTTTAAACAAGAATAGAGTCATATCAACTTCAGAGGAATTTGTGAAAGTAATATATTTATAATAATGTTTGGTATGGCTGTTGAAAAGTTCAATAGAAAGAGAAAGAATAGAGCCAGAAATCAGTGTTAGTATTAGACACACTAAATAATAATTCTTCTTGCGAAAACTTAAAACAAATCTACCTGCAGGCATGGTATAGATAGAAGAGTATCTTGTTTTTGGGAATAAGATAACTTTACTACAAATAAAGTAAATACAGCTTAACTCAGTCAATTTCTTATGCACAACAAAAGATACTTTCGATCCCAGTATCTGCTTTTTCTCATATTTAAAATTCATATATTTTTAAAGAAATTCAGCAATAATATGGTTACATAGCCGATCATGTAGTTTTGCTGAAAAAAAATGAAGAAATTTGAACTTAAAAATTGCCTTGCATCATGAACATTATAGGCAGTAAGGTTTTAAAAATAAAGTTGTTTTTATGAATTGAAATTTTCTAATTTTTTTGCTTTTCTTACAGTCTAAAGTCTTCAAATTAAAGGATTCTTAAACTCAAAGGCAATTTAAATTATTATTTTTATTTTATAAATCTCTAAAAAAATATAAAAATAATTCCATTTAATATATGAACTGTAGTAGAAGAAAAAAAAATGTAAAAGTAATAACATTTCTTTATTTAAATCTAGTCTCACAAACATTTGATATCTCCTTTTCATAAAATGGTTACGCATTTAATTGTTTAAACATATAATTCCTTTATGTTTTTTTATACTTTTCTATGCTCATATTGAATGTGAAATTTTCTAGACAAGAAAAAAAAAAAGGAAAACAAGAAAATAAAAAAGGGAGAGAAATTGTTTTGAAAATATTACGCAAAAATAATAGATATTAAAGGCAAAGAATCAACAAAATTTAAAAACACAATTGTACTGTAACACATACGAGCATATATACACACGCTTGAACAATTTACATAGAACAACAAAATTTTTGATTCAGATGTAGAAAAAAATAGAAATCCTACATCATTTCGCCTTGTTTAAAAAAAACACACAGACCCACTAATGTTTTCATGCAAAAACAGGCGCGATTCTCGTGTTTAAAGATGTGAATAAATTTCACATGAGCGACGTCTTCATCCTAATACATACTCTGCAACACCTAAACTTTAATGGCGATAATTTAGATTCTAATTGAGAACCCAAACATCAACATCATTATCATTTGTCAGTGGAAAATATGACAATTTTTAAGTAAAACCCAGAGTTTGTAAATTAAAAAAAAAAAAAAAAAAAATTACAAAGATCGATAAGTCTTCGAGCGAGAGAAAATATTGCCGGTTTTTGCAGGAAATATCGAAATGTTTTACAAAATGTTAAGTAAAATATATTTCTTTTACAAATTCCTTCAAATTCATCGTCCATAATTGTTTACTTAACAAAAAATACTCGTATTTGCGGCCATGTAGTTAATACATAAGCAATACATTTCATATGTATGTATGTATTTCATTCTATATCTACAATTTATTTTTTTATTGAGACCAATATTCATGGTTGAACACCTACTGATATTGTGCATTGTATTGGAATTTTTTGGAAAGGACAGTAAATATTTTCTCTTATATTATTATTAAGCGCCTTCAGGAATGAGACAAATTGCTGTGAATTGATCATTCAAAGGCCAGAGTTATACTTTCACCTTTGAATGATAACAGCAATTGTGTTATCGTTGCATGATGATGATCGTTTGGTGAGTGCATTCGCTAAGTAGGCTTTGTCTTTGTTGTTGATGGTTAAGGTGGATTAGAGTGGAATGTCTGGGAGCGGTTTCTTTGTAGATAGACTTCTTGGAAGGGGGGGGACCTCTTATTTCTTTTTAAATAATAATTTTGAAAAAACCTTATACTAACTTTTTTATTTTTTACCATTTGAGCCATCAAGGCCTGTGTGTGATTCTGATCAAAGCTTTTTCTCTGTGACTATGGGTAATGTGAATATTATCACAGTTTTCGAGTGTACAAGTAAAGTACACACAGTACAAGAAATACTTCACTGAGTCTGATCTTCCTAATATTACAAGACCTTTAAAGGACACAAGATGGAATACAACTCTTATGTATAGGCCCATGCTTCAAAGACTATTTTGGAGCTTTTTGGCCGCATACAGGAAAGAACTAATATGCTTATCGGTGAGAGTAGATTATCCAACTATATCGATTTATTGGAGTATCGTGGCAATTTGATGTGCGTTTCACTATTCTATCAGCACTACCACAAGAAGTGCGGATAATCGCATATTCTTACATACCAGTCGTAACTCTCACAGAGCACATCTTCTTGTGGCTGATTGTCCAATGTATCGAACAATGCATTATAGGGTGAATTCGTTCTTTAACCGCACTGCTGGTGGATGGAACAATCTTCCAGCGAAGAATAAAATGAAATTCAAATCAAATATCCAAAAACACTACTTCTTTTTTCCTTCTCCTCGAAATATATCGTCAATGGAATTAATGAACGCTGTAACTGACAAAAAATCGAAAATACGTTTTTTTTGCATCATTTTTATCAGAAAAAAAAATACGCGTCGATTGCTCCCGGTCCCAGATTTCTACGATGAAAATAAATTCACTTTAGCCATCTGCGAAATGATAAATACTAGTGTATTTGTACTACTTTCATACAGGTTTTTTGGCTCTGGTGAACATTTGAGGTTTTGTCAGTTACAGTGTTCTTTAATTCCATCGACGGTATATTTTTTCTAACACTACTACAATGCACAGCATGAGTAGGAGTTATCCCCTGAGTACTGGCCATTCAACTACTGCTGGAACTTGAAAGATTATCAGGGACTATGCCAAGTATATTCTTTTGAGATCAGTAGCAAGAGTTCTTGCGAATTTAACTCAATCAAGTCGTCTAACATCACTAATTCGTAAACAATAGTCTGCGCTGCTTATCATGCCACTATGAATATTAACGTACATAGCGTTAGGATTTAGTTAATTAGGCTTTAAATATCCCATTCGATTCAAATGAAATCACGTCCTTTCGCTTTGACTATTACCATAAAGCAATCATGGCTTCTTTATTACATTTCTTATTTGATCGTATTCTAACAGGTTTGCATAAAATAGTATTATAGAAATATGTTGTATTTAAACACAGCAAGGTTGTATAAGAAATTAAGTGTATAATTGCAGGGATGGCACTATAATAGTTTAACCAAATTCATCAAAAGTATAAAAATAATCAAAACTCATGCTGTACAGTGTAATTTATTGTTCCTGGATTTGAAAACAAAAGTATTCACATGAATATTTATAATTTAAAATAAATTAAAACAGAATAAAAGAAAAATAAATTTGTTGCCTAAAATTGTTTTGTTCTGTAAAGTAAAAAATCAGAAAAAAAAAACAAATTATTTGGATATCGAAATTGCACACATTCAACGTACATTCATACGTTGTATATACGAAATGAATAAAATATTTAGAAATAATATTTGTAAATAAATGTTTAGAAATCTTGTAGGAAAATTTAAATAAAAATTTTTTTATATACAAAAAATTTTAAGAAAAATAAAAACAAAGATTTAAAGAAATGATAAGAATAATAATAAAAAAGAAAACAATTATTTTTTAAATAAGAAATGAAATAAAAATTTTTTCCGTCTACCTACACATTCAAATACTTTCATAGTCAAATTTAAAAATCTTAGGGATATTGCCTGCATTGACTTAAGAACGAAAAATATTATTTAAATTAAACCACAATTGTATAGAATTACAGAAAACAACTACACACTCAAGATTAAATGCTCAGAAGCAGTAAAGTTCATACGTTTCTCTTCTTTGTATGTAAAATATTTACAAGTACTGGCGATTAGAATTGGCATTAGAAAATATTTATTAAGGAAACCTTAAATTAAAATTTTGTTGTTGACAAGCGGCGGAAAGAAAACTAAATTAAAACGTTCATAATTTAAAACCAAATTTTTTGACCAATTAATATTGAATTCGACTGACATCTTTTCTATGTTTGAACACTGAGTGCTGCCCTCTTTGTTAAAAATAAATTAATGCTTTTTATTAAATCATAGAGTGCTTTCAACCAATTTGGTTTTAAATTTATATTTTGAAATTAAAAATCTAAATTATTAACAAAAAATTTAAAAATCTTTGGTCTACCATCATATGTGAATCCAGTCATATGAACGAGACTGTAATAAAAGTATAAAGTAAAAAATGAACCCTCTCTTAAAGACTTATCTGGTCTATATAAACATTTGCATATATTTGTTTGCGGATGTAATTTACATGTGCATACTACCCCCATGCATGTCAATAAATAATTTCTTTTCTCTCTTTTACCAGTTTATCAAACTTTGAATTACAAACTTAAGAGTTTAGGATTAAAATCGAAAATCTAAATACAGATGTGGCCTCAAATGTAATTATTTACAGATAAAAATATTCTTTTCTTTTTCCTTCCTAGCAATTTAAGATTTTTTACATAAATGACTTATTTAACGCTTTTAAGTAAGAGAATTAAGAAATGTTTTTTTTCTATTTATATTTCAATTTATTGAAAGATTTTTACAAGAAAGTCAGTTCAAATTTGGTAATGGATAAACAAGAGTCGGTGGTTGGTTATTGGTAAATTTTTCTAAAAAAAAATTGTAATCAAGCGTTTAGTTCCTGATGAAGAAGATGATGGATCTTACAAATTTCCTCCCTAAGTAGTAATATGTTATATAATGCCTTAGTTTTTAATCATAAAATTGTCAAAACCAACTTTGTTTAACATTAAACAAACGTCATTAAGTTATTTAATTGGAATTGGGAATATTATATAAGGTGATTTAAAATTTGTCATCCATCATTATCAACGGCAAGCGTTATAGGTCGGTGATGATTAACTTTTATTTATCATTAATTGCATGATCTGAAAACTAACGACATGTAGCCTCAACAGGGTGTCAGTACGTGCCACATTTCTAATGTTACAATGGATATTCTGCGTGGGCTTTTTGTATGGAAGAGAGCTACCCACCGGAATTTTATTATTTGACCTCGTAAGTCTATTTCTTGTGGGGTTTAATAAAGTCACAGATGTCTCGAAATAAGCCACTAACCATAAAGGTTTTCATAGCTATAGTTCAAATGCAGAATGATTTATACACCAGAGTCTCGATAAGTAAACCATTGCGGTTTCACTCCATTCAGAAAACCCATAGCTGAGATTCCATCAATAAGGACTGTAGCATAGCATATCAGTAGGATATCAATAGGTCTGTATAACAAATTATAAATTTCGATTATATCTTACTGACTTATACACCCTATTTTTATTTTTAAATTTAAAGATACAAAGCGCTTAATGAAAATCTACTACTAACGTTCTATGTTACACTCAAACTATACTTGTAGAAATGGTGCGGTTACAGACCATTTGTAGAAGGTAAATAAACATTAAAGTGGCAGTTATACACAGAAATAAGGAGGTATTTTGATGCTTTGAAAACGAAACCTTAACTGTTTGATGAGATCTTTTCTTAAACCGGCAAAATATTTGCCAAGAGCAGTTAATCACAGTATTAAGTCCACTTGTTTAATATGAGTAGTTGCGAGAGCAGTTCGAAATGTTTTTAGCCTGAAATCGGATGGCGGTATTAATAGCAAAACGTTTTCTATAATAGAAACTTCTATCCTAAAGTAGCCTTTAGAATAACAGTTGTACCAAGAAGGCACTGCAGTGAAATTAGAAATTCGTGGTGTTCTTAAATACTTAAATAAGAAAAGGTTATCGAGACAAGAAAATCATAACTTTATGATAAATGTGTTGGGAGAAAGTGATTCTTTATAATTATATACAACAATGAAAAAAATCGGCTGCTGAATTTAAATGAAGATGAATTACGAAGTGGACCTCCAACATCAGAAATCATAGCTAAAGTGCATGATATGGTATTAGGCGATCGACAAGTGGTAGTACGTGAATTGGTAATGCCAGAAGCATTTTAAACAAACGAAAACATTTTATTTTGCATCAAGAATTGCAGATGAATATATTTTTTTTTTATTAACAGTTTCACCCAAAAAGTATTCGAATGAAAATTTCACAATCTTGTTTGAATCGATTTAAGCAAAAGTAAATGGCTTTTAAGAATCGTTTCAAAACTGTAGATCATGATATTGGTCATTATATACTAGAGTAAAAATATAATCTTAGTAATAGACTGAAGCTGGTGGCAATGCAACAAAGAAGGCACAGTCAGTTCAATCTGCGTTGTAAGATTTTTTTGTATTGCAAAAATTCGAAGTAATTTTGTAACCTTTTGAATCAACTGTCGTAAAACATTTGAGACCATGGACCTGGTTTACAACACAAAAAAAAAATTTGTTTTCTAACAAGACAGGGCAACATTCCACAAGAGTGTCTTAACCATGGCAAAATGCAATAAACTGAAGTAGGAATTGCCTGACCAACCATGTTTATTATCAAAAAATAACAATTTTTCATCAAAAGAAGGGACATTGCCTTTATAATATAGCAGTGTTAAAATCCAATTAATTGTAATACGAATTTCTTAAATATCTTAGGCCGAGGTCACACAATGAGCGGCTGAATAGGATTTTATCAGACCGCTAAATTGGTTTTTGTTATTACAAATAAATTTTAAACTAATGTATGGGCCTTAGACTACTGAACTTTAAAATTAAAAATATGGCATTTTAACAACTAACCACACTAACCGCTCAGAACTGACGCTCAGTAATAAGCCACTTGCCGCTCTGCCGCTCATTGCGTGGCTCCGGCCTTATTCTCCCATTTAGATCTCTTTAATTTTTACCTGTTCCCAAATCTAAAAAATTTCTTGCTGGCTGGTTTACTCCAAATAAGGATGTAATAGCAGCTGTAAAAGATTATTTTGAGGAAAATTATTTTAATCACGCGATATAAATGCTAGAAAAATGTTGCACTCTGTAAATTGAAGAGTGAGAAGATTACATTAAAATATAATCTCATTTTTGATGGCTGGGCCTAAAGCATTTTTTACTGCCCTCGTATTTATAATACGAGATTCATTAAAATCTTCTCTTCATGGTTTCTTAACTTTTCTAATGATTAAAAACTAAAAACCCAAAATATTCTTCCTTTTTAAGTGCCATTGCTAAGTGATGTTTAAGTCTCTATGACATTATAACTGCAGGTTAAAATAAAATGTTCTTATTTTTGTATGTTTTTTAACCCCAAAATTCGTCAAAAAAGTGCTGGTGGTACTTAAATCTTCTTCGGAGTTCATTATAAACATATGCATGCATTTAAATCTCTATAAAGTAATATGTTTTTGTATTGCAAATATTAAATCCTTTTTTTTTTGTAATTATTTTATTGTAATTCTACAGTTTTCTTGGGTAGTTTCTAAATTCCTTAATAAGTTGGAGATAAGATTTACATCTTAAGTAAATTGATAAGCAACTGTAATTCTAGACACAATTGCATATATATTTGCTTGAAATTTTACATAAAAAATACATCAAAATGTAGTAAAACAAACCAGAAATTAAAAAGGAAATATTTCTGTTTTACAAACTCTTATATGAGAAGCTAAAAAACAAACATTTTATTAAAAGAAGTTTTAATATCCCCCTGGTTACCAGATTTTCTTAAACAATTTTCATTAAAAAACAAAAAAAAAAAATTAAGTCAAACGGCAAAAGAAAACCAAATAACCCCATCTTTGTTTTTCTAAAGCAACTAAAATACTGCAATAATTGCAACAAAACAACAACATCGGAGAGAGAGAAGACAAAATTAAATTTAAACTTAAAAAAGGAATGAAAAAACAAAAGAATCAAAAGAAGGGCGGGCAAGTATGTATGTGTGTGTGTGTAAGTGGTTGCATACATACATATGTGTATGTATGTGTATGTGTATTCAAATGATGGTTCTTTAAAACTGTAATTAAATTACAAAACAAACGAAACGAAACGAATGAAGTTTTTTAATTGCTTTGCGAGCTAAAACAACTCTTAGCATATCCCTCTTCTTCCTGTATAACCTTTTTTTTTCTTTGAGTGTAAAAATAGACAAAAGAACGACTTATAAACGCTGGTACATACATACACCTACAAAAATTAAATGAATCATTTTTAAGTTAAATTAAATGTGATTATGTGTGTGTGTGTGTTTTTTTTTTAATTTTGGTTGTTTTATAAAATGCTTTCTACCGGGCTTAAGATCAAATACTTAATTTAACTTGTTGCACAGTGTTAAAGCAAGTAATCATTAATTCGCTATAGCAAACTTTTGTTTATATTCGTATTGACGAATTTCTCCTTTATTCGCAAAAGCCGTTTCTTATTCAACATTATTTGTGCAGTTTACTCTTTCAGTCTGAACAGAAATTTGTGTCAAGTGTTGCTAATGCTTACTTTAGGGTAGTTTGTTACCACCTGTGCGGTGCATTGTATTGGAATTTGAAGACAGATTGATAGATTTTTATTTCTCAATTTTTTGAAGATGAACCACGTAATGGACGTCCAAAAACAGCAACAACAACAGAAATTGTAGCCAAAGTGCATGATATGGTATTAAATGATCGACGAATAAAAGTGCGTTATATTGCTAATATCATTGCCATCTGAAATGATCGAGTCCATTTAATTTTGCATGAAGAACTACAGATGAAAAAGCTTTCTGCAAGATGGGTGCCGTATTTGTTAACAGTCGACCAAAAACGCATAAGAATGAACATTTCTCAAGCTTGTTTGGATCGTTTTAAGCGAAATAAAATGGATTTTAAGCGTAGTTTCATAACTGTTGATGAGCCATGGATCCACCACTATACTCCAAAGACAAAAAAACAATCCAAACAATGGACTGAAGCTGGAGGAAGTGCCCCAAAGACAAAACAATTCAATCGGCTGGCAAGGTTATGGCAACGGTTTTTTGGGACTTCAAAGATATTTTATTGATTGACTATCTGCAAAAGGGTAAAACAATAAATTCAGAGTACTATTGCAACCTTTTGGATTAATTAAATGTACAAATTCGAGAAAAACGTCCTGGCTTACGAAACAAAAAAATAATTCTTCATCTAGACAACGCACCAGCACACATTTGTGTTTTAACAATGGTTAAAATCAACGAATTAAAGTACGAGTTGCTTGAACACCCACCTTATTCTCCTGATTTAGCTCCCATTGACTTTTACCTGTTCCCAAATCTAACAAAATTTCTTGCTGGCAAGCGTTTTACCTCAAATGAAGATGCAATTACAGTTGTAAACCACTATTTTGAAGACCTTGAGGAAAACTATTTTAATCAAGGGATAGAATTGCTAGAAAAGCATTGGACTAAGTGTATTGAAGTTTCGGGAGATTATATTGAAAAATAAAAATATTTTTGAAAAACTAAATATTCTCTTTCATTGATAGGCTAAGAAGTTTCCGAACCCTCCTCGTATATAAAAATTTAAATGTTCTTTTTATTAAAATTGAAAGAGTGAGAGAGAAATGGTAAATATTATTTAAAGAAGTTTACCCAAACAAACCCACTAGTCAGTGGACATACCCGGCTAAGAAGAAGAAACACACTTTCGTAGTCACATGTTGTAGTCAATTCATCTATTCTCAATGAAGGGGTACCTAAATACCATATTATTGCTAAGATTTGAAAATAATAAGAAATTCAACGAAGCAATAGGCCTGGCACCCACTACACAAACCCTAATTAGCTGTAGCTGAAAGTAAATTAATTACTTTTGCATCGAAAATACAATAATTTGTGCGTGGTATAGTGGTTAGTGCATTCGCAAAAAAAATTCAAACGGCCCAATTTCAAATCCCAGCAAAGGTGAAAAATGAAAAAGTTAGATTGCAGTTTTTTTCAAAATTATAATGTAAAAAATAAGAGGTTCCCCCCCTCCAAGAAGACCATATACAAAGAAACCGCTTCACGACATTCCACTCTATTCCACCTTAACAAATGTCAACAAAAACGAATGATCAGGAGAAAAGCGCCACCTATTGGGATGTAGCAGATAACAGCTAAACCTACTTAGTGAAGGCACTCACCACACAATCAACATGCAACGATGAGGCAATTGCTGTTGATCATTCATGGGTGAAGGTATAAGACTGGCCTTTAAATTATCAGTTCACAGCAATTTCTTTCATTCTTAAGAAGCTTAATAATATTTGTAAAAAAATTTATGTATGTACAGTCCTTTTCAAAAAATTCCAATACAATGCATAGCGTTTAGTAGGGGTTTACGCCTGAGTATTGATCTCAAATGAAAAAAAAAAATACTTGATCCTACTCATGCAGTACATTTTGCTGGCCTAGAAAATTAGGCGAGGAAGGAGGAAAAAGGGTGTGGACTTTTGATTTAAACTTACTAATACCATATCTAATATCAGGTTGAAAAAAAAAGAAAAACAAAAGCCCAACTTTAAGAAAACGAACCGCAAAGAAATCGGTTGCTGTTGACTGATTATTCAATGGTCAGTATTATACCTTCAGCACTGTTATAACCTTCTGCCAAAGAACTATTGCTCTTCGTCAGCTTAGCCAGTTGAGTCCTTGCAGTGTAAGCCTCTACACCACGACAAGGTGAGTATCTCACGTAGAAGGAGACATAAACTTAAATCGAAAATCAAAATTAATATTAAGATTTGTCTATTCTGCACTATAAGGTGTGCAGGGGCTATGCGAGAGTTTCTAAAAACTTATGTTGAACATAAGTGCAGTGATCGTACATTTCGCAATATAATTTCAGAGCGCTCAAATGATTAAATATTGATTAAAAAATATTCGGGCAAAAATTTAAATTTTTGTTGTTTTTTTTTTTTTAATTTTCATCGCATCACAAACGTGTTTCATACCACTGTCACTTTAAAGCCCTTGTCTTTATTTTGTGGCAAACAAACGCTGGTTGTTAAAAGAAATTCCCAACTTATGACGTACGAGTTTACAAGATAATGCAATGAAACTTAAATATTCACTTTGAATATATTTGAACGTTTTTGTTTTTTCTCATAAAATTCTTATTTTTATTGTTGTTGTTTTAGCCTTTTTTCATCACCATCATCACAATTTTTCCTGCATGATTTTTAATGCCAAATAAGAGAAATAAAAACTTTTGTTGTTGTAATTCTAGCAAATAGAAAAACCATATAAATGCAACAGAGAATAAAAATTAAAAAGAAATTCTTGAAGGGTAACATGGCAACACAACATTCATCACAACCAACCATCATTTTACAACAAATGTACGAGTAAGTCTTAAAAAATTCTTCTTTTTAATTTAAAGGGTATTTCGTATGAAATAATAGAAAAAAAAATTCATTAATAATGGAAAAAATGAAATATTTATGTTGAAGAATTTCTATCTGTTGTGTAGGGAAATGGTTGCTTAAGTTTTTGTTAATTCGCATAAAAAAAATTTTTTATTTGTGTTCTGTTCTGTAAGCAGTAAAGGGCTAAAACCAAACAACATTCATGGCATTTTGTTAAAAACTAAAATAATATTTAATTTTGGTTTCATATTGTAATTCTTATACTCAAAAAATATTGCAAAAGAAATAATTGCTGGTATTACCTTGCGTATGCATGTTGGCATAAAACTTTTTTCAAAAACAATTCATTTGCCCTTTTTAAGGAGAAATTAATAAAAAAAAAATACTATGAACAGACAAATGAAAACTAAAAGAAAATTCTGAAAACTTAAATAAATTAACGATCATTTTGAGTATTGCGTTACATTCTGGCAAAAAATCTAAACATTCCTGGCAGAATACTTGATATATACGTCTTACAATACATACATAATTAGTAATTATATCCCGGTTTCAGGGTTACGGCCGTGCTCGTCGTATCATCTACGTTAAGGTAGCCACACACTATTGATTTGTGAGTATTATTTGTTTTGTTCGACGTCTTTTTACATGTTAATGGGGCTGTATTACAATTTGAAATTTTTCAATTTATTTTGATTTGTAACAAAGTGTATGGGGTTGTGCGCGAACATTTGAACAAATTTTTAAATTAGTTCACAATAAAACGCCAAAACATTCATTTCGGTAGAATTAAAATAAAAATACATAAAGTAAAAATATTTTTTGTGGTTGCGGAGATGGCCAGCAAACAATTTTTGTTAGAATTCATTGAAATTTTACAAAATGAAAATGCCATTTGGAACAGTAAAAGTGATGTCTTGTTGTTGACGTTTAAACTTATTGTGATTTTTATAGTGTATGGAGAAATGACAACCGAACAAATGTATGGGTAGCTTTATGTAGTGTATCAAGTTTTATTCATGAGTACCGGTTTTTATAGTTTAAAATCGACTTCGAACAACAGACTTGAGGAGCTTGTTCATGGTAATCAGTTACTCTCAGAGTAGGGATGCTCACAAAGAAAATACATCGATTTTTTTCCTTTGCGATGCATCGTGAATTTACTTCGATGTTTTGCGATTTATCAAATAAAAACATCGATGTTTTCTATACATCATATCAGCGTTTTATATACTTGCAAAACAAAAAAATATAAAAATTTCAATAAAAATAAACGTTTTGTTTTACTGAAATTTTATATAATAAATTTATTTGTGTATGTTTTAAATGATAGTCATTAAACAAATATTGAGCACACTTTTGATACTTTTTCTCTAAAGTTTATAAAACTCTTATTAATCCTCTTCGCCTGCACTCTACTTCTATGCTGTGCTAAAGCTGACGAAGCTTTTGAAAAAAGTCTTACAGATGACACGGAACTGGCAGCCATTGTTAAGTGTTTGTATGGTATATTGTATTGTACAATTTTAGGAATTGTACCTTATGATCGGCCCATACTTCTAAAGGGTTTTCTTAATTCTGTTTACAGGACTACGTAAATACGCAGAGAGCTCATCAGATAGGCTTTCTTCATTTCTACTTGTCTTCCAATTTTTGTGAACTAATTTGTGATAATCGCTTCAAAAGCTAAAGTCGTCTGTTACCTTATCTGAAGTATCAGAGCCCGACTTGTCTATTAAATCTTTTGTTATCATCTCTTCAATTTTCCCATTTCTAATTTGGATAGAATGGAATAAGAGGGTAAAAACGTAAATAAATTGTAATTCTGTTTCATCCAAATAAGATTACAATTACAAAAACAGCAATGATGGTAAGAAAAGGAGACTATGATAGAAACTGTTGTGTGACTTTACTTCGACTAACTCATACAAGTTTTTGTCCATTAGGGTGATAACCTTTTTTGGACAATATTCTCCCCAGGGGTTTTCTAATGGCAAATATTGTATTAATGATAAAGAAAACTATTTCAGTTCAATTTGGTAAAAAAAACCTTACGCACCGACAGCGATTTCTGAAATGCCTTTTTTAAATTTTTTTTTAATTTTTTTTAATAACAATTTTTTTTAAAATATGGTTTATACATATGTAAGTATGTAAACAAATAATAACAATAAATGATTAAAAGTAGGTATTGTAAGATATAAACTTTAGGTTCAAAGTATGCGATGTTTTACAAAGCGGATATATATCTTGTATTATTTTTATTTCTATATAAAAAACTGCAAAAAAATAGCGGAAATTAAAATAAAATTTGGAAGAAAACTATTCCATTGACTCGAAAACGGACTTTACTATTAAAATCAGCATGCCTTAATCATATAGATGTGATGGTCAGACGTTAAGGCATCAAAAAAGTTTTTTTTTAACTTTGTTTGATTCAAAACTTTAACGCGTTTGGTCCGTAACGTTTTTTACCTATAGTGAAAAACTAAAAACGCAGTTCTTAATATTTGTCCATGCCGTACACGATTTTGTCTGGGGAGATTTGATATTTGCAAAAAATGCAAAAAGTTATTACCCTAATGTTCATACATACGAAAGAAAATAATTTCAGTATGTGATTTCTTGAAAAGTGTGAGTTAAATAGTTGATTTTTAGTCTTGAGTACGCACAGGACACAAAGAACTCTGATGAGACTACCGTAGCTGGAGTCGAAAACAATTGTTGAGTTTGGCTAGTGTACTATACCCTTACGGACATCATTTCTCATTTGATTATCAAAAAAATCATTGCAGTTAACTTTGATCTAATTAAAGCGTTTCTGATGAAACAAAAAATTAAAAAAAAAAAAACTGATTACTTTTCCTGGGGCTCGAACTCGTCGAGTCTTGAGCATATAAAGGTCAAGCGCATTATCTGATACCCATCGACACATGATATATTCGTACAGTTCATTCACTTGTTTCACAAGAATATTATGCGCGACAAACAATCCAACATATTTGGCTTACAGACTTCCAGTTGTGCAGCCAGTTTGACAGAGACAAGGCGAATTATGAATATTGAAATCACCAGCAACAAAAATTTTTCTATTCGGGTAGGTCTCTAAGATCCTCGAAATATAATTTGAAAGAGATAATCATGTCTGTCTGCAGGTATATCTCCATAACAACCTCTTTCTCTACGCCTGGAATTCTTATACATGAAATTGTGTAATAACCCTTTTGAAAACTAAAATTTGTCCAGATCTAATAAAATAGACATTCAGTTCTGATTATAAGCCATCGTTGGTATTAAACTTATTTTTTTGGGGTTAGAAAACAACAAAAAGTCACTCGCGGCTAAATCCGGAGCAATTCGTAGCCTAATATTGTTCTAATTCAAGAGAATTTTTTTTTGTACCAAATCTCTTGGTCTTTCTTTAAATCCTTATCTGTTTTAGTCTAATAAAATTCTCCTTTAATTGTTTTATTTTTTCATGGAGACAATGAGTGTCTATTTTGGCTGCTGTTTATTTTCTAATGCATTTTATTCAATCCATATTTCCTACACGACTACGTCATGGCTCAAAAACTCCAACAAATTGCTAGTGAACGGCAGCAACATTTCAGCAAAGTTTTCGAATAATTGCGTTTACAATCCATTATGGGCAAAACGGTAGCCTTATTCCGAAAAGCCTTTTCAATATTATTTGAGATAATTGTAATGCTTATGCCTTCCATAAAAAAAAAAACAACCACGGAATACTGAATTCTCTAATTTACAGATTTAATAAGTCAATCTAATAACTACCTGAAAAAGTCTTACCCAAAAGGTGAAATCAAGAAATAGTGGTGACTACTAAAAAAAACACACAATTACACAAACACATACACGCATATATATGTATTCAAATTCATTACTTAATTAATCATACACACACACAACAAGAAATCATACCTTTTCTACTGTCAGACTTCTGAAATTGTTATGCCAACAACGAGGAATGCGGAAAATAAAAATTTTTTCAAAGAATGAGATAGAGAGAGAGTAAGAGTCAACAAGAGAGTACAGAAATAGAAAATGCATTGACAAAAGCATACCGTTGGTAATTAATTTATTAAAGAAAATCATTGTTTAAAAGAAAATGAAGAAATTTACAACCACAAAATAAAAAGGGAGAAAATAAATGACTTTTAAACATTTAACAACAACAATAACAAGAAGAAGAAGACAAATAATGAAAAGTTTTTCGACAGAGATTTCACAGCAGACTAGTTTTGTCATTGTGTTAAAATCACAAAAAAAAAAAATAGGATTAAAAAAGGAATTCACTCATCATCTCTGTTTATCTCACAATCCCTTCATTAACGAGTATTTTATTTTTTTTTTTTTGGATTTCAAAACATGCCACAGAACGTTATTGGCTGGTTTATTGGTTTGCTTTGGATTGGTTTGGCATATTTGAACCTAAAAAATTTCCATTTTAAAGTTCTAAAGAAATAATTGAAAATTTTTATAGAAATTATGAATTTATGATTTACGAATGATTTTTAAAGAAAATATTTGTTTAATAAAAATAAAAATTTTTAAAAATTTTGAAGTTCCTTTAATTGTAACTTTTTTTTGGTCACTGATACTTCGCGTCTATTTTGTAGTAATTTTCCAGAAATTTTTTGGTAGGATTGTGTGGGTATTTTCTTTTTTGTGAAATTAGTGAACGTTTTAGAAATTGAAAAAGAAAAAGAAATACTTTCTTCACTTTTTCTGCTAAATTTCATGTTCCCATATCTGAGAAATTTTCTAAAACAATGTTTTTCCTTCACGTATTAACATATAGGCTATGAATTAGAGGCTCTTTATTATCAGTTTGTTTGGTTTATTTCTATGATGATTCAAAAGATCCAATTAGTACTTCTGAGCAATTTCTATGCCACATCATGCTACAAATTTTTTAAAAGAAACGATCATGCACCACGTAACTGCCCAGCAGAAAATAAGGCTTAGCAGTAAGTTATTTCGTTATTTGCAAAAAGTAAGCAAATACAAAAAATCAAAAATAATAACTTTTCCTGCAGCATATTTGAAAGCTTTAATGTATGAAAAAACAATATAATGCTTCCATTATTTCTTACGATTTTATTTATTGCTTCCAAATCTCAAAAATTTTCTGCTGGATTTATTCAGTTCAATGGATTAATAAAATTCGTAAGCAGTTCATAAAAACATTAAATTTTTAAACATTTGTGTAAGCATAACAGGCAGTTAATCTTGTTATATAGCTAAACTGCCATTTATTTTGACCCTCAATCTGCCGAACATGGCAGAGAAAAATTGAGCAATAGAGAATATGGAAAATAAATCATATATGAGTTGTAATTGCCTGAATAGCCGACCTTTGCTTGTGGGGGATCATAATATTCTACTACTTTTAAAAATGCTTTATAGTAAGACTGCGCAATTAGATTTGATAGATTTGAAAACATTTTTAAAGTATACGGAGGAGTCAAAGACCAAAGTGGCACGCGAACAAGAATCCCAGCAGAAATTAGTGCTTACCAGTAAGCTATTTTGTAAGGGAGAAATTGTAAACAATCAATTACTCGTGCGCATCAATAATGCATAATTTTTATATGAAATGAGCCGCTAAAATGCAATAGAAACGCAAATTTATTGCAACCAGTAAACAAATAGTATAAAAAATAGAAAAAATACCTTATCCTGTAGCATTATTGGAAGCTTTACGGTATGAATAAACAATATAATGCTTGCTTACAATTTTATTTATTTCTTTTCTGCTGGGATGTTTTGCCTGTGGATGAAATATTCAGAGTCAATGAGAAAATTTGCGGACAATACCCAAGCGAAAGTTCAGGCCGTGCTCAGTTTATCTTGTATAGAACATACAAAAGACTATTTGATAGTCAGACCTCCCTCCGAACATTTAGGTCCCACAAAATTGAGTCTGAGCTAGTCTGATTGTGTGATAGCTGGACAGATTCACCAAAGTCATCTCGAATTACACGCCAATTCCGAGGAATAAAAGGGCTAATGAACTTGCCACAGAAGGAACCTGTACTGAACTGATTTCGCCAGAACCCTTTTGTGAAAGAGAAAGAAGGTTCTCGAGGAACATCTTCGCGTAAGGAGATCAAAGAAATGCAAGCCTTTTTTAAATAATACAAGTCTAAAACAGTCGAATGTTTTGCTAGGCAACCATAATAGGAATAGTTTTGAGTATTGCATTACATGGTCTAAAAACAACCTAAAATCAATGACTGGCAAGCTTAACGAATTGGTACTTTGTTTTAATTTTGCAACAATGAAACAGACTCATCAGAGATATTTTCATAGCTGCAATGCATTTTGGAAAAGACATCTTGGAGATTATCATACCTCAGGTAGTAATATGTCATTGTTGCCATTGCCCGACGTACTTAAGTTATATTATAGAAGAGATTCTATTTCAACAAAGAGCTGATAGCACTAATAAATTATGCCGTACTTGCATCTAACACTTATAAACAAATACATGACAGTGAGGCAAATATAACACATTGTTACGTTTTTTTTCTTTTTACTCAAGGGTAAACTCTTACTCATGCAGTGCTTTGTATTGAGATTTGAAGATACATATACAGATAGATTTATTTTATTTTTTTTATTATGCGCCTTTTTGCTGATGAGACAAATTGCTGTCAACTTTATCACTCGCAGACAAGTGTTATATCTTCACACTTGAATGATCAACAGCAATTGACCCATCAGTTGGTGGATGTTGAATGTCAGTGGCAAGCATCTTTAGTAGATTATCTGTTATATTTCCATATGGTGGCGCTGACTCCTGATCATTTTTTTTGTGGAATAGACAGGAAATGTAAGAGAGCGATTTCTTGCTATCAACCTTGTCAATAGAGCATGGGTTCGTACTTAAATTAAAATTGTAGATAAAGAGATAATAAGTGATATCGTTATGTTCGAATAAGTCTTCATTATAAATGCTCTTTTACATAACTGGGCATAACAACTCTTTTTCAATGTTACGGTCTTACTTCTCACAGCACGCAGCTTAAGTTTTTTTTTTAATTTTATTGATCGCCATATGTCAATGAGACAAGTTGCTATCAGTTGATCACTCAAAGGCAAGTGTTATACCTTTACACTTGAATGAGCAAAAGAAATTTCCCCATTTGTCGGTGGATGTTGATAGTGAGTGGTGACCGTCTTCACTAATAAGGTTAGAAGTTATCTTTCCAGAAGGTGACGCTATAGTTCTGCTCATTGGTTTCTGGTCAAATAGACTCGATATGTCAGTGAGCAGTTTTTCTTGCTCTTGGAGGGGTGCGTTAATTTTAATCCATGATTAGTGGAACCTACAGTTTAACGTTGAAACGAAACATAAGACTTAAGAAAATTGTTTATGGCCCTCAGTTATTCTAAGAGAAGCAGTTTTTCATATTTCTTTTTCACAAGTTATTTGAACTTGATTTTGAAACCAGGCCTCTCGTCTAGTCAGCCAACACACTAGATCAGACCTGTGCAAAAGTAAAAATGTGGTTGTGTTGGTAACAAAATGAGAATTACACTGCTGAACGTGTAAGTAGCAGTATCAGCAACTGTATGAATTTTTTTAATTAAAATTTATATGTAATTTTTCATCTAAAAATTTAATTACTTTAAGAACAATTTATAAATACTACTCTGCTATAAAGAAATAAAAAGTACTTTTCATTTTTTAACAGAAAAAAAAAAATAAATTTTTTTTTTCATTCAATTTATTAACAATTTTATAAAAATTTTGATAATGGCGCTGAAAAACTTTTAAACTATATTCTTAAAAGGTCTATGATAAATAAGGTACATACTGGATTTACAGATTTCTGAAAAGAAAATTATTTTCTTAAACAAATATTTGTTTTTCTATTCATTATTTGAAGAAATATTCTCTGTAAATTCTCTCTTTTCACTCAAAAAATGTCTTATTATCTTGAAAATATAACCTCTTTTACAGGATTTACAATGTTAAGTACTTAATAGGTTTGAATGGTGTTTGGTTATGGGGACGTATACTTAATATTTAATATAAACATATTAAAACAATTATACGCCCTCCATGTGTCAGCTCTTTTATATATTTTTAAACTCATTCATTAAATCTTAAATAAATACACCTATCCCCCGATTTGCACGGAAGATCGTGTTGAACCTTAATAGTTTTTAAGGTTATTCAATTTAAAAATGGACAATAGCTTACTTGAACAAAAAATAAAAAAAGGTTACGTCTTTTCAATTCAATGTACTTTTTAATATTAAACATTTCTTTAAATTTCGGTATCCATATACTACAATTCAGCAATTTTAACAATACAGTTATGCTTAACAATTATATGGTATATAATAGAATTACATTTAACATATGGAGGTAATGAAAGTTCGAATATTTTCGAACTTTATCAAAAGCTTTTATACAATATCGTTATGAAAATTCAAATTCAAATTAACTTTAATTAAATAATGTATTATATTAAAAGAAAAAAAATGTAATAAATTCGTATGTGGACCAACATCCCGGCCCCATTGAAGCGCCGTAGGTGTTCAATCTATCGGAAGTAAAGCGAGCTTTTGAATTGGACGTTTAAATACCCCGTTTTTTGTTCGTATCTCTGCCACTCTTACTTTTCTGTCTTTCCCTTGTATTACAGATATGACTCGTCCTGTCAGCCATTCTTGAGGAGGCAGGTTGTCCTCGTGTACTAGAACTAATTTGCCGACTTGCAAGTTGGGAGCTTCTTGATGCCACTTGCCCTTGTTCTGTAGTTGCAGTACGTAGTCCTTGGACCAAGCTCGCCAGAACGTCTCCTTGAGTGCGGAGAGTAGTCGCCATCGCTTCCAAGATTTGAGCATGCTGCCTTTCCCGTCTTCTTCGGATCCTGGCGGCAGCGAACGCAGACCCGCGCCTATCAACAGATGAGCTGGTGTTAGAGCATCTCCATCGTTCGGGTCTGGTGATAGCTGTGCTATTGGCCGACTGTTCAGCACTGCCTCTACTTCTGTGAGCATTGTTGTCATCTCCTCGATACTCAGCGAAGCGTTGCCGACTGTTCGCAGAAGTAGGAATTTTGCTTGTTTTACAGCGGCTTCCCAAAGTCCGCCGAAGTGAGGTGCTCGAGGTGGTATAAAGTTGAATTCCACTCCCGTTAGTGCTGCGTGTAATACCAGGTTGTCCCGTTGTTCCTCGAATGCTTTCTGAAGCTCCTTCAGCTCCCTGTTGGCTCCCACAAAATTCGTTGCGTTGTCGCAGTGTATCCTTTTGGGAAGTCCTCTTCTGGCAGCAAACCTTTTAAGACAAAGAATAAAAGCATTAGTAGATAAATCTGATACTAATTCTAGGTGAACAGCCTTCGAAGAAAAACAAACAAAAACTGCAATGTACATTTTCACTGGTGGTTTGCCGCGTATTTTTAAAGAAACAAATACCGGGCCACAAAAATCAACACCGACAATTAAAAACGGTCTTACTGCCCTCACTCTTTCAGTGGGTAAATCGCCCATTATTTGGGACATCAATTTAGGCTTATATCGAAAACAATGAATACATTTATTTACAATTCTTTTACACTCTTCTCTTGCATTGATTAACCATATTTTTTCTCTTAATAATGACATCAAAGCTCTTGTACCGGCGTGGCAGTTTGTTAAGTGTAAATGGCGCAAATACAAATCTATAAAATAAATCCGCTTTGGTAATAAAAGGGGATATTTTGTATTATATGAGCATTTGGCATTAAGTAATCTGCCACCAACTCTAATGAGAGAAAATGGTATACCGTCATTTATAAAATTATGAATGAATGGGGTTAAACGTTGCAAGTAAGAAGGTAGGACCTGAGAGTTTCGCAGCTTGAGTATCTCAGCAGAAAAATGTTCTCTTTGTATGATTTCGACAAGTTTTAAAAAGGTCAAGTTTAATTCTCTGACATTGGGTACCTTGTACTTGTTGATCTTAAATTTCTTAAGACCATTTACAAATCTAAAAACAAAACAAAGTACTTTAAGAAGTTTTGTATACGATGAATATTTTTCCATTAAGGTAAAAAACAGGTTCGTAGGTTTTTGTGGACTAATTTTATCATTCCTATTTTCGGACGAAATCAACGTAGTGCACTTTCTTCTTTCTAACTTATCATATTCAGGTAATGATAGTAGATTTTTATTTATTGGCCATTTCGAATTTTCTTCTAATAGAAAATGAGGACCTTCAAACCATATTGTCCTTTTTAGTTCATCCACACTACAACCTCTTGAAACAATGTCTGCTGGGTTTAGTTTGGTTGGTACGTGACGCCATAATACGTGATCTGAACTTTCTTGAATCTCAGCAACCCGGTTTGATACAAATGTTGTAAGGGAAGCAGGATGTGTTTGTATCCAATGCAAGGTAATTTCTGAATCAGTCCAAAAATAGATAGCTTCAATTTTGAACTTAATCATAAATTTCAATCTTACCCATAACTTAGAAAGTAAATGAGCAGCACAGAGCTCAAGCCTCGGAAGAGACTTGGTTTTAAGAGGAGCTACTTTGGATTTGGCCGTAAGCAATCTACAGAATGTTTTATCTTCTGTAGTACTTTTAATGTAAATGCAGCAGCCATAAGCTCGTATTGACGCATCGGCGAATCCATGTATTTCTATTTTGGCCGTTGATGTGGTTTGAACAAACCTAGGTATATTGATTGTGTGAATTTTTGATAAGTTCTCTCTAAAATTCTCCCATGCAGTATTCAAGTGCATTGGAATAGACTCGTCCCAATCCAAATTCTTAATCCAAAGTTCTTGAAGCAGTATTTTTGCCTTTACAATAATTGGACTTAAAAGGCCAAGAGGATCAAAGAGTCGAGCTGTTGTTGACAAAATATTTCGTTTTGTTGCCTTTAAATTTTCAAATTTTTCATCCAAAGAAAACGTGAACAAATCATCTTTAGGTTTCCAATGTATTCCCAATGCTCTTGCGGAATCTGACTCAGTTTTCAAGAGCTTTTCTTTGCCATCCATAGTGCTATCTTCATTATAATTTGAAAACCATTTTGCTAATTTAAACCCAGCTGACTCTAAAATGGTGGTTACCTCATTGCGTATAATTAATAAATTTTCGAGGCTATCTGCTCCAGTTAGTAGATCGTCTACATAGAAGTCTCTTTGAATGACATTTGATCCAATTGGATAACTTTTTTTATGCATATCGCCTAAATAATTAAGGCATCGAGTTGCTAAAAATGGTGCTGAAGATGTTCCATACGTAACAGTATTTAATTTAAAGGTACGTAATGGGTCTGTGGGATTTTCTCTCCAAACTATTAGCTGAAACTTTCTGTCAGCCTCTCTAACTAGTACTTGTCGGTACATTTTTTCAATATCTGCAGTAATGACAAATTTATGTAACCGAAACCTAATCAATATTGAATACAAATCTTCTTGTATGGTAGGACCGACCATTAGCAGATCATTCAACGACACTAGCGAGGAAGTCTTACTTGAGGCATCAAAAACTACACGAAGTTTTGTGGAGGTGCTTTGAGGACGAACAACGCATTGATGGGGAATGAAGTAGTGGGGAAAATAAGGAATACTCTCATCAGAGATTGACATATGATTTAAATCTAAATATTCTCTCATGAATTTATTGTACATTTCCCTCGTTGTCTGATCTTTAAGCAGCCTACGTTCTAAAGAAAGAAATCGCCTTTTAGCAACGTCATAAGATAATCCCAATTCTGATGGGTTTCCCTTAAAGGGTAAAGATACAACTAGTCGACCTGATGGCAGTTGTTCTACTGAATTTAGAAACAATTTTTCGCACTTACTGTGTTCTTCATTATAAGGTGTTACATCTCGAGGAATTTCTTCTAGCTCCCAAAATTTTTGTATAATAGAATCCACGTACACTTCATCTTGAATTTGACTGCTTAAATGAAATATTTTTGATTTAGAGCTCCTAAGTTGATTATATTTTCCTGCAACAATCCAACCCAGGGAAGTTTTCTGTAGTGTAGGAAGATTTTGACCAAATTTTATTTGCCCCACACAAAGAAGATCAAAAAATAATTCACCGCCAAGCAATAAATCTACCCTTTGAGATTTATTAAAATATGGATCAGCCAGCTCAATATTCTTTGGGATATTCCAATCCACTGTGCAAATATGATGATCCGGTTGCAGACCTGTGATGGAATTTAATACCCAGAATTTCGAATTAATTTCGGCAGAATTAATTCTTGATCTCAAAGTAATTTCAACATTTGATTTAGCAAATGAGTTTCTCTCACCGACACCGCTTAGATTTAATACACCCCTCTCTCTTTTAATCCTAAGCTTCTGAGCAAGCTCCTCAGTAATCAAATTCGCTTGAGAGCCGGAATCTAATAGGGCTCTAGCTAAAACAAAACCTCCGGAAATATTTTTAACTTTAACTAATGCTGTAGCTAAAATAACGTTGCCTTCAGAAGAAGACAAATTAAGTGTCGATTGAGATGTAGATGGTTGTTCGCACAAGTTATTTGAAATTGGTCCATTTTCCTGAGCATTAGAACTAAAACGATGTAAAAGCCTGTTGTGAGATCCTTTGCAAATTTTGCATTTCTGGGAACTGCATCTCGAGACTGTGTGACCCTTTTTTAGACAGTTGATACATGCCGGCACTGATTTTATGAATTCAAATCTCCGTTGAACTGTCTCCGCTGCAAAAAGCGAACAATTATATATACCGTGTTGAGAGGATTTACAGTACAAACAACGTTCACCAGCATTTTTAGATTTAGAGCACACTAGAGTCGATTTTTTCGGAATATTATCACTCTTGAACCTCGAAGATTTGAATTTTGATGTTGATGATTCATCAGCAGCAATATGCTGATAACGCTTATTCAATACTGCCTCACAGTCGGCCCATAATGGAAGTTTTTCGAAATCCAATTGTTCCTCCCACTTTGATCTCGTAATAGAATCTACCTTCGACATAACTAAATGAATTAATATTGCATTTGTGATTTTCTTATCATCACCAATAGAAAGTAAAGAGTCGTATATAGCAGATACTGTGTCAATCATGCTACGCAAAGCAGGAGCTGAGGGCTTAGTAATTTCCGGAAGATCAAAAAGCTTAGAGATATTATCAGAAAATATTAGGCAATCGTTGTCATATACCTTTTTCAGACTTGCCAATGCCTTAGGATAATTTTCCTCGGAAATCTGAAAAGCCCTAACAGTCCCCAAAGCCTCATCTGATAAGCATGAAATCAAATGGTTAAATTTTTCAATGTCGGTAAGAGTAGGATCATGGTGGACTAAATTTTCAAACAAACTCATAAAATTCTTATATTCACAATATTTCCCACTAAATTTGGGAAGACGCATATTGGGTAAACGAGATTGATGACCCTGTAAATTAAATGAAGTCTCAGGCAGGCTTGACCTTCGATTTTTTGCCTGTAGACTTAAAAGTAGTGACTTAGTAGACACACAAAGGTCTTCAAGCTGTGGTCTCTCTTCATTCGAGGGATCTAAATTATCCAGCTCTGACTGATAATTCATAGCTTGAGTAATATAACCTTTTAATATTTCCATACGACAATCTATTTCATATGGATTGAATGATATAGTTTTATCGACGACAGATTTGTGAATTCTTGAAATGTTTTCAATTACCTTGGCCTTTCTTTGCCTCAGTTTCAACAGATCCTCAGGATCAGAGTCATTTTGCCCCTTTTTGCTGCCAGCCATATTGTACGTGTTTGTGGCCGGTCAATACAAATATACTAGACAAAACGTTGTTGCAATTAATTTATGCAACTTAAAGTGTACCAACAATAAACTCTAAATCTAAATGTTACTTGACTAAGCAAATAAATTCGAATTTTAGTTGAAATTGAAAACCCGTATGAATTTATATTGCAAATTAATTTAATGCAATTCTGCCTCAATTGACAATAAATTAAATTCGATACTACAGTGCAACTCACCGGTAAACCAATCCACAAGTACTTCAGTCAAATTTACAGCGACAGTTTTCACACCAACAAGTTAAAATCACTGCTCTTAAGCCACTTTAGAATATTTTCCTTCTATATACCTATATATATTTTCATTAAACTTTATAAATTACAATATGAGAACATTCATTAATTAATTTGTTTTGATTTGTTGTACAATGGTATGACAGAAGATCACAATCGATAACCTTTATTTCCAATTGTGCTACCACTTGATCTGTATATAAATTAACCCACAAACGATATCTTAATATACCATGTGTGCTTAAAAAACTGCGTTTTGTAGGTGAAATTAACTAAAACGCGTTATTTTCCCCAGTATGAGATTCATAAATATTGATATGGCAACGCCATATAAATCGATTAAATTAATAGACCAGCTGGTGGTAATCGAAGAATAATTAATAATAAAGTGGGAATTTTCCTTTGATATTTAATTTGCGTTAATAAATATTATAATGGAAACGATATTTACCATATTATACGTGGTGAGTAATTTTAAATTAGTGTAATTTTACTTCTTTCTTTCAGGCTTAGTTCACTTGGTGTGTAAATTAAAAATTTATATTGAGTGTAAAAGTTTGTGGAATTTGACACAATATGTGCATAGTACCATCATAATTTTGAGCAACTTACAAAATTATCTCTAAATCTTAATTGTTTAAGAATTTAGGCTGTAATTACACAAACTTAGTTACACCTTACCTCATTATCTGACATTCCAGAATCTGTGTTACTTTCCTTGTTGTCCTTGCAGAAACGACAGTGACGACGTGGCATTTAGGCACAAATTTTTAGCAATAAGGAATAAATGAATCTTACAAGATCACCTTAGCGACTCTTCCTTCTTGTGTGATGTGAGTACTTAGTTAAAGTAGTTGGTAGACGCTTAATTGTTTTACTTTGTGTTAACTTAACAAAGTAATTTTCGGATTAAATTACCGAAATGAATTATTAATTTTTTATTTGTTCAAGAAAGTATGTCCCTGCTCGGGCGCCAAATGTTGAACCTTAATAGTTTTTAAGGTTATTCAATTTAAAAATGGACAATAGCTTACTTGAACAAAAAATAAAAAAAGGTTACGTCTTTTCAATTCAATGTACTTTTTAATATTAAACATTTCTTTAAATTTCGGTATCCATATACTACAATTCAGCAATTTTAACAATACAGTTATGCTTAACAATTATATGGTATATAATAGAATTACATTTAACATATGGAGGTAATGAAAGTTCGAATATTTTCGAACTTTATCAAAAGCTTTTATACAATATCGTTATGAAAATTCAAATTCAAATTAACTTTAATTAAATAATGTATTATATTAAAAGAAAAAAAATGTAATAAATTCGTATGTGGACCAACAGATCGGTTCCTGAAAAAACCGTGTAAATCGAAATCAAATTTTTTGTATGAAAAATCGTGTAAAACGAAAAAAAAAATAAATAAAATCAAATTAGTTTTTTAATAAAATTAATTTTTGTTTTATTTATACATTTTTTTATTTATTTTTCTTTCATTTACGTTAAATAAAAATAAAATATACAACTTATAAAGAAACAAAATATCCATTCAGTTTTGTAATAACAAATATATACATGTAAAAAAGAATTACACATTTTTAAAAAAATTAGAAAATTACAAAAAATATATTTTTAAGATTTGAGCAAATTTAATCACTATCGATGACTCTTAACCTTTTTTCCTTGATTGGTGACATGTCACTTTCATCACTTGATATTATTTGAGGCGATTCTTTAGTTGATGGATTGGTACCAGTTTTTTATGGGTTGTACTCAGTACTGTCGTTTTACAAATTTGGGATGTAGTGTTTTAAATAAAAAAGGTGTAGCCAAATAACACAAATTTTTGTTTTTAACAGTTTTATTTTGTAAAATTCGTTCAGTTTAAAAATCGTGAAAAAGCGAAAAATAACGTTTAAATTGGGGGAGAGATCTTGAAAAAATCCGTGTAAAAGTGAAATCGTGTAAAAAAAGTACCGTGTAAATCGGGGGATAGGTGTACTATATATAATACTATATACTAGGTATGTATTTTATCTTATAGAAATAATAAATATGAAAAATAAAAGAAAATAAGAGTACATTTTATTAAATACCATATACATACATAATCCATAATTTGTTTGCACAATAACAATAATAATAGAGAATAATAAAGAAAATAAACCATAATTCAATAAATATTAACAAAAATTCAAAGAAAAAAAAAAAAAGGAAAATAATTGTAATATACTGTTGGATATACAGTTTATTACTATTCATGTTGTTATTATTGTTACTGTTACTGTTGTTGTTGTTGCTGTTGCTGCTGCTTGTTTGCATTATAATCGTTATTGACTTAAATTTAACATATGGAATAAAAATATACAATAATAACAAATAGAAAATAACACACACAAATAATTACAAATAAACATAAAAATAATATTTTTCCATTATTTAACAACTACGAGTACATGCAAGAGTTGTAAATGTAGGCAAATGAAAATTTTAAATAAGAATTTAGTAACCCTTGAATTACAATTTGAAATAATATTTGCAAATACAAAAATATTTATTTCTCAGTGTGCTTGTGTTTGTAAAGGATTTTCTATATATAAGTGTGGATGGGTATATTGAATGCAATGAACAGTATAGGCTTGTATTTTTACAAACATATATTACTTCTCTATGGTCATTTGCTAGACAATAAAGTTCTCTGTATTACCAAGAGAGGAGGAACTTTTGGCTTCATTTATTTAAATGTAATTAAGGTCCTAAAGTCTCTTCTGAGTACCTGGTGGTCTGTTAGTGTAAAAGTTTTGGAAAGGGCATACCAATATGTAAATGTTATTTACAAACTAGGCTGCCCTCCACTATTGTTTTTTTTGTGATATTTAAATTTAAAACTTCACAATGTTGCTAAAAGTTAATTATAACCAAAGATCTGCCTAACATAGCGTATAACTTTTTTCACTCGTTTTGTTTTAATCAAAACTATTTATTTTTTAAACCCAAAATTACAGTTATTGATGCCAAAGTGATACAAATTTGTTACAAAATTTTAATTTTTACTTTGATTTCAGGCAAAAGCATTTGCACAGAGACTTAAACGAGTCACTTGATTCCACTTAGCCAGGTTTGTAAACTATTATTACTGTGTCTCTCTCTCTCTTAAAACATAATCCCTTTAAACCAATACAATTTAATAAACTAATGTCTGGGGAGTGAGCAGAAGAAGAACTACATACACTTCTAAACACTTTAACGAGTTATAAAAATATTAAAAAGCAAAAAATCTTAAAATCCGTTTCATGCTTTTGCCATTATAATAATGATTATGGCCAAGTTACAAAAAAAAAAAAAAAAAAAAAAATAATAATAAACACCGTCAATGACTATTTAGCAGTTACCACTGCAAAAAAGAATATGCCAGCAATTGCTTTAATGATGTCTACAGAAATACATTAAAAAATAACAAAAAAAAGAAAGAGAATGAATAAAATTTTAAAACTCATTTGTAGTAAAACAATGAGTAAAATGGGCGATTCAAGTAACCCAACGAAAAACATTCAAACCGATATATAAAAATAACTGTTTGATTTGTTCATGATAATACGAAACAAAACAAAAATTAGCGCTTATCGTGTTCATTTTGTCTATTAAATTGCTGAGTAATACTTGCAAAGAACATTAGATGACGATTAGAAAAAAACAGAAACAGGAAAACAAAATAATTCCTACAAAGACAGTAGGACTGAAGTAAAATTTAAACGAAAAAAGAAAGGAATGTGAATATGAAAACTACGACTATTTAATGAAGATTTCTTTTCTTTTAGTTCACTGCATTATAATTTTAGAACTTTTTATTTAGAATGCCATTATTGCATTCTTTCTTTTATCAAAACTAATTAGCTAAATAATTTCAAATAATAATCTTTTCACAAAAACGTTAAAATTAACCGTAAAAAGGACCATTTCACAGTCAAGAGTGTATGACACAACAACGTGTTTTCATTATAGAAAAAGATTTTTTTTAAATAATGAAAGTTCGGTAGCTGAAGTTCCCAAATTTTATACAAAATATATCTTAACCCTTTCAACTGTGAAATTAGTTATTTGATTAATTTAAAATTATTGAAAATTCAGTAATCACGGTGATCTAGTGATTGGTGTGTTGGCTTACTAAGACGATAGCTCAGGGTTCAAAACTCAGCTGTGACATCTTGTAAAAAAGGAATATGAAAAAAATATTTCTTTCGGCGACTACCTCCTAGCAGTCTTCTGGCAAAAACTCTGAGAGTAACTGATTGCCAAGAAATAGCTTCTCAAGTCTGTCGTTCGGCATCGATTTTAAACAGCATGAGTGCCGCGAGAAGCTAGGCCTTAATTTTGAAACAGGGTGGTAATGGCAAATTATGTATGTATGTATGTCTTAAAAACAGTGGAACAGTCGAAGACGGCAAATATACCGGTTGTCATAAAAAAAAAATTTTATTCCAAATATCAAGTTTTGTAGGAACGATCGTACAAGAAACGAAACCATCTGACCATCGTTTAATTGCTGCTTATCGAGCTCATTTGAATCTGGCTGAAAATAAGTTTTCTTTATTGAATTATTATGTATGGAGATGAGGCTAATTTTTGAGTTAATGAGCTGTGTCAATAAGTCCTCAATCTCTTAACTAATCACCGATATGTCTTTTAAAATTGATTTTTTATATGCTGGCGGCACCATTAGTCCTTTTTTTTGTTATTCAGAAAGAGCAACAAGCTGCCGTTATAATGAATGTTGTGTGCTATCGGGTCATGTAAACTAAATTTAAAAACGTGGAAGACTTTTGGTTCTAACAAAATTGCGCAAATCACTGTACAGCCCGCTTAATAATCTATTTGTGGAAAAATCAATTTGATGACAATGTTCTTGACAGAGGTTGTCTTCTCCACTGTTGTCTTTTGTGTGTGATTCAATGCTTATGGAATACTTTCTAAATAAGTTTCCTTCTTGAAAAATTAAAAGCCAATACTTAAGCCATTAATGACACCATACAGTGAAATCTAATATATAAAAATTAATGTACATTTTGATGTCACCACTAACCGCGGAAATGGATAGATCGATTTTAGCAAAAGTTCCAGAGTACGTTGGGGATAGTCTGTAGATTGTTTATGTGAAGTTTGCTCGGCCAATTGATCTTGGAGATATTGCATTTAGGCTGTCCTATATATTCCCATACAAATTTAATGTAAAATTGTTTCAGATTATGCTTAAATTATATCTTGAGAGCTGTTAAAGCTAAATTTTCCAAATTTGGTCTGAAAGACTTCATGGTCAAGGAAAATTATCATTCAGAAAGCAGGCGTGGTACCTCCCATGCAAGTTAATTATTAATTTTTTTATATCTTGACAACTGTTAAAGCTGAAGGTTCTGAGGTTAGTGTAATTGATTTTATAGTCATTAAAAATTATCAGTCGAATGTGTACAAATGTAGCGAAGCACGCCGGGTTATCGGGTCATAAAATTATCTTTTTTGTTTGACATCAAATGACTCATGACCACGGTCAGAATATCACTCATATCCAGTTCGTCAAGTTAAGGTACGAGTATTTGATGAACGATGTCAGATATCTCAGCGAGGCCCTGCGTTAAGCACAAACCTAACGTATCATAACATTGTGTAATATGGGCCATGCATTTGTAAAAGAAGCGTTCAATTGTCATGAAATTGTCTACCAGATAATAATAAAAAATTTCTCGTCTAGGACATTTTTATCAGCTATTAACTCCTGGCGTATGAAGACGCCATAGACATAATTGGGCATACCAAGCGGGATATAGCCGCAACTTTTAATGCTATTGAGTAAAGTCTGCGAAAATGGGAATGTCGGTAAATGAAAGCAAGCTGAATACATATTACTGAAGAACGTATCGCCTCACACATTACATCCGGCAACTATGCACTCGATGTGGTCAAGGAGTTCATCTACCTTGGCACCACTATTACCAGCAAGACTGACGACAGTCTGAAGATCAAGCACAGAAACACACTGGGCAACAGGTGCTACTATGGTCTCGGTAAGCAGTTCCGTCCGACGAAATTAACACTTTACTAGTAGTTTATTCTTCCGGTGCTCTCTATGGTGCGGAAGAATACAAACTGTCTTTCATCGTTACAGTGGTCCTGAGAGTATTGGAGAGAAAAGTTATTCACAAGGACTTTGGAGCGTTAAGACATGACGATGAGTTTTGTATTGGAACCAACTGTGATCTGTACGATCTCCTCAGCGATGTGGACTTGTCCAACGTCTTTATACTCAGCGGCTACGCTGGCTGGGTTATATTTTTCGAATGGAAGAATCTGCTCCAGCAAAGAAAGTTTTCGATGCAAAGATCACTGGATATCGGCGTAGAAGACGACCATAAAAGGATGAGGTTGATGAAGCCCTATTATCAAATTTGGCAATTGTTGCACCTGATGTTGGAGCAATTGGCAGAACACGTGTTTTTGCAAAGATTTTAGAGGAAAAGTGCAAGATAAGCTTAAGTGATAAGATTATTGTAGTAGAAAAATGTAAGGCAAAAGCAGGCACATCTCAAGTAATGAACATAAAAGGAGAAGTTGCGAATAAAAATTGTGTCTACCAACTGGAGAAGGAGCGCGCTTAGCAGAAATGCTTAGAGATTAATAATGAGGCAGGCCAAAACCCGTTAACGGGTTGTTATGGCCAGCTAAGTAAATAAGAAATTATTATCTTTTATTTTTATAAATAACTGGCCATTACAACCCTGTGTCAGGGTTACGGCATAGCTTCTCGCAGCACTCATGTTGTGTGTGTTAATTTTTATCCATGAGTACCGGGACCTACAGTTTAAAGTCGACTCCGAACGACAAACTTGAGAAACTTTTTCATGACAATCAATTACTGCCAGAATTTTTGCCAGAATATTGCTAAGAGGTAGCCGCCGAAAGAAATAATTTTTTCATACTTCTTTCTTTTCTTTCTTTCAAGATGTCAGAGCTGAGATTTGAACCCAGCGGTTTCGTTTTAGTAATCCAACACACTAACCTCTAGATCACGGCGACTTTTATATTTATGCTCTTTGAAAAACATCCCTTAGAGGAAGTCTCCAATATATTGCACGGATACGCTTATTTTTTTAAACAATCGTTTAATCTGCTGAACAATCTCTTTCTAAAAACGTGGAGAACAATCTTTTTTATTATTTTTCCCTAAAGGCTACATTATTTGGCATCATCTCCGCTTAGTTCTTTTAAATTCTACAAGAATACTGACCCACCGTAACACTGGAAAAAATATATTTATAAATTAAAAATAACATTTCCCCCAGGAATGCACAAAAACAAACATGAGTATGAGCTTATTTGTATAAAATAAAGTGTAATACAGAGGTAGAAGGGAATTTTAAAATGTTTATCCATAAAAATGCGGGCGGTGATGGTAGAATTATTTATTTTGTTCTTTTTTTCTTTTTTAATTTCAATATCTAATGGCTATGGTTGGCTTGTCTATTTATTTTTCAACACTTACAGTAGGAAATTAAAAAAGAAAAAACGGAAAAAACATTTCTTATAAATAAGAAAAACAATGGAAAAACTAAATAGTGTAGAAAGTTTAGAGATACACTAGAAATGAAAAGCAAGTAAGAAAAAAAATCTATTTTCTAAAAAGTTTAATAACATTAAATGCATTAAGAAAAGGAAAGAAAAAAAAAATTGAATAAAATTTTAAGCCACATAACATACACACACCATTAGAAGCCACAAAATAAAATTCGTTTAAAGAATTCCAAAGAAAATCAACAACAAGATAATGGCTTGTAAAACAAAGTTTTCTATTTTTTTTTTTTTTCTTATTGAAGTCAAGTATTCCCTTTAAAACGGAAAAAAGTACTTTAAGTAGCAGTCTAAAGGGATAAATGAAATTGTTTGAAGCCAGTTCTTGTATTTTTCTTCAAGTTTTTTTTGCGTTTATTTTTGGGCTTTTAGTTTTATAAAACAAAAACAAACAAAAAATCTTGTATTTGTCTAATAAAAGTTAAAAGACGTGGTTAGTAGGCCTGGCCATTACAGCATAAAAGCATTTTCTTTAAACGGGCATAAACATATGTGCTGTTTGCCAATTATTGAGAGACAAAACAATTTAAGTGAATCAATGGGCTGTTGCCTTTTTTTTTTTTTTTTTTTATTTTTAAGACCAATACTCAGGAGTAAACCCCTACTAAATGCAGTGCATTGTATTGGAATGTTGAATACATAGATATACATAGATACATAGAAATACATAGATATACATAGATGTTAAGCGCCTTATGTCAATGGGACAAATTGCTGTCAATTTGATCACGAAAAGGCCAGTGTTATACCTTCACCTTTACATGATCAACAGCAATTGCCCCATGTGGATGTTGAATGTGAGTGGTGAGCATCTTTTTTAGGTAGGTTAGTTATTATCTTCCCAGAAGATGGCGCTGTACTCCTGATCATTCGTTTTCTTGATGGAATAGGCTGGAAATGCCAGGGAGCGGTTTCGTGAAGATGGATTTCTTGGAGGTGGGGGGGGGGGGAACCTCTTATTTTTTTGTTAATTATAATTTTGGAAAAACCGCAAATTAATTTTTTATTTTTCTCCTTCGCTGGGATTTGAACCTCGGTCCTTTGAGTTTCTGTGCACGCGCTCAACCACTATGCCACGACCCCCCCAAACAACAAACAACTTAACAACTTTTTAACAATGTGGTAATACAAGTAAAATACGAGTATTACTATAAAGATGAGTCCAAACCCATTTATTTTTATGTTTAAATTTGTAATAGTTGGTTGGCTGCTGGGCTTTCGTTGCTGTGAAAACAGGAAGTTCTTTTGTTAATATTCGGGGGTTCAGCAATTGGCTTGAATGCAACAGCTGTACGACAAATAAATAGAATTCAAGGAGCAAACCGAGTTTGTTTTTATACGAGACTAATTTCATAATTGTAGAAATACAACAGAAGTCTATCAAAACTAGTGACTTTCAACTCATTTCTTAATTAAAGCTTGATATGTTCTGCTTTGAATGTTTAGAGGCCAAGCTAGGCGAGTCTACTTGTATTGTTGGGAATACATGTTGTTGTGTTACAAATTATTTTTTAAGTCGACGTAGTGTTCTCTCAGCTCAATATACGAGGTTTTAGTATATTTAGAGAAAACAGCTTATCAGCGATTCCTTTTTTACCAAAAACCAGCACATTTCTTCGTCAGCAGATATAATAAAAGGCAAATTTATTCGTTTTTCGCTAAACAGTCTACCATTTCATATTCTTCATGTCTAAGAAACTAGTTCAATGCAACATTTCCAACACAGTGGCAGTAATATAGACGATTGTCCCGATAATCGCTGGGAAGAGCCTTAGAAATCGCTTGAATAACCGGTAGTAATTATCGTCGCAAGAATTAAAGAACGTTGTAACTGACAAAAAATCGAAAATACGTTTTTTTGCATAATTTTTATCAAGAAAAAAAAATACGCATCGACTGGTCCAGGTCCCAGATTTCTATGATGAAAAGAAATTCACTTACGTTTGGGTTTTGCGTTTTGAAAAATATCAGTGTCTTCTTTCTATTATCATATAGGTTTTTTGGCTCTGGTGAACATTAAATGTTCTATCAGTTACAGCGTTCTTTAATTTTTGCGAAGATATGTAGCCTACTTCTGCGGAGGCATTCCTTTGAGCATATTACCACATAATACTGCATGAATCTCTTCCCCGAAATTTGTTAAAAAATATTACACATTTAATTTGGTTGTGCTTTTAAATTCTCCACCTTGAATCCAACTATCGATCATTGATAGTTACCTAGAAGTTTGTGGATAGAACTGTTTCAGGTGACACCATGTCTTTATGGAGAATCACACGACATAGATACTTAAATGTTTCCCTATGTCCGCAACTTTAAGTTCATAACTATCCCCTAACCTTAGAACTTTTAAAGGATTATTAATCTCAAGTAATACCGAAGGCGATGAGTTACCTAAAGCATTAGTCGTACAAGTTATATTTTTCCCCAGAACTTTCTCAACTTTTCCTGGCTAATGTCTTGCTCACCATACCAAGATACATAGGTGATTATGACTTTTAAATGTGGGGGAAAATGCTCTTATCGCCTTTGTAATAACCTTATAAAGATGTGTGCTTCAAATGAAAGCTTCAGTCAGCGTAATCGTAGATATTATGCCCCATTGGAAAACTGAATAGCTGTTTCATTTAAAATAGAGCATCATATATATTATTTCTAAAGCACTTTTTTTGTCGGTTGCAAATATCTCCCATACCACCGCATCAAATTTAACACTAATGACGAAAAATAATTAGAAATTGAAAAATGTATATTTTCATTGATAAAAATTATATTTTATATAGAACTGCATGATAATACTGTTGTCATTATGATTATATGTTTTTGTTCAAGTGTGGTTATACAAGGTCGCTTAATAGTAATGCAGTTCTACATAATATATGTAGAATGTATATATATTAAAATCCATTCTGGCAATACCGCTATTTACTATAAAAAGCTGTTTTGGCAATACTTTGCAGTAGTTGTACGTTTAAAGATATTTTTGTTTTTATTAAGGATTCGTACGGGCAAAAAGTTAACGATGATCATGTTATTACCTCTAACATTGTATTCAAAGAAGTATTATAAAAGCATTTAAACATATATATTTAAATATGATTGATATATTATGATTTCTAATATTTTTATACTTTTAATAAAATGTATTGAAGTTACTAAAATTTGTATTAATTATTTTCATTTTATGTTACTAAAATGACAACTAACGGTGCGAAATATTCGCACGGGTCATCGAGTTGACGCTTATTTTTATATTTTGATTTTACATGAGATGTTGGAAAACCTGCGGTCGTCATAGTGGTTAATTTGTTGCTTACTAAGACGATAGCTGCGAGTTCAAAACTCAGCTCTGACATCTTGAAAAAAAGAAATATAAAAAAAAATTTTTCTTTCGGCGACTACCTCTTAGCAGTCTTCTGGCAAAAGCTCTGAGAGTAAGTGATTGCCATGAAAAAGCTTCTCAAATCTGTCGTTCAGAGTCGACTTTAAACTGTAGGTCCCGGTACTCATGCATAAAAATTTAACACACATAACATGACTACCGCGAGAAGCTTGGCCGTAACCCTGTAACAGGGTTGTAATGGCCAATTATGTATCTTTTACAGTACTTAGGCCTGCTACATGCTGCCGAAGATAGTATTCTTTTGCCAGCCATTTAAAACCATTCAAATTTGTTAATGTTTCTCATATAAAAAGACGAATTTCAAAAACCATTCGTGTTCTATGAACAGGCTGTAAGAGTTTATAAGAAAATCCCGGAGTGTGAAATCTTAGGTTCTAAAGGTTATGGAGAACAAAAACTTTTTAATACTGTTCCAGATGTAGGCATAACAAAAGCACCGTTTAAAAGAGCTGCACAATGCAAATGATATATTTTTGCTGTTTTATAACTACACAAACCTATCGAAAATACCCTGCAGAAAATGTGGCTACTCAGTACATGTGTGTAAAGACTAGTACATAAACGACTAGGGGTAACCCAAACTTAACCAAAATGTATGAAATATTTGTATTATTTTCCTTGACCTTTTTATTAATTTTATTATTAGATAAATTATTTGAGCTTAAGGTCGAATAAATATTTATATTATTTATTTTACGATATTTCGCTACTTCCTTGCGTAGCATCATCAGGAATATATATTTGAATGTGACAAAACAATAACAAAATTATAAAGAAAAAATACATAAAAAATTATGTCATACATATTTTCAAATAAAAACATAATGAACATTTAAAAAATTAATATAATAATTAACCAACAAACAACATTAATAAAAATAATAACAAGTAGGAACGATATGTGTGTATTTACAAAAATAATAAAAATAATAGTAACAAAAATTATCTGGTATGTGATGAAAATCGACCTCGATTGAAACCAAAATCGAAAGAACCCCAAATTACTATAACTTCCAATTCTTATTTGGAATTTCTCTTATACTCATTACGTTAATGACTATTGTCATTACATCCTTTATTATTATTATTATTATTTTAATATAATTAAAAACAGAAAAGTTCTATATGACTTCGAGAAAAGAAAAGAAAAAGAAAAAAAAAAAAAAAAAAAAATTATAATAAATTCAAATTATTTCAATCTCGAAAGAAATCGCCTTTCATCACATCCCTGAATTTTAATAAAATTAATAATTATTTTATATAAAAAAAAAATTATAAATACCAACGATAAAATAACAATGATAAAAACGCAGTAACCCAAATAAAAAAGAAATTAACAATAATTGTAATAATGAATATATATAAATATTATGTTTTGTATATTAAATGTCTGTATGTTTGGGCTAAACCCTCTGTGTCTGTTTTAAAATTAATCCTCTGTGTTGTAGGCACACTAATAATTTGTAACATTTCTAACATTAAACGTTTCTTATAATTAATTTCCGTGTTCAATATTGAAACATTTTCAAAGTTAGGATAGTGGTCCTTTTCACAACAGTGAGAAGATAGAGCCGTTTTTTGCGAATTAATACTCCTGTATTTCTGATCAGATTTATGACCTGCCATTCTCGTCTTCAATTTATTCTTTGTCGTACCTACATATACACCATTACAATCTTCTTTGTCATTACCGTTACAAGTTATTTTGTATACTAAATTTGATCTGTCCCATTTTTCAAGTCTATCCTTTGTTCTGCTAAAAAGTTTACCTATTGTGTTGAAAGATCTATACGTCATCTTATATTTATCAGAATCGAAAATTTTTGACCTCCTTAATCGTTCAGACAAGTACGGTATATAAATCATAGACTTATAAATAAACTCCTTCTTTTCATTATTTACGTTACCGTCAGTACCAATAACATTATTCTCCCTCTTACTATCAGCGCCAATATCACCATCAGTCCTATTAGTATGATAATTAACATCACAATTCTTACTATATTTATCCCTAGATTGTCTTATTAACCTACTAATAACATTAACTGGGAAATTGTTATCCATTAATATGCACCTTACCCTCTCCATATTCCTCTTATGAAATTCTCTATCACTTATCCTAAGAACTCTCCCAATGAGGTTGTTAGCCGTATTAATTATGATCCTCTTATCATGTTTGGAGTAATAGTTCAAAATCCGTCCTGAAGATGTTGGTTTTTGGTACCAATCAATCATTATCCTTTTGTCCTTTCTTATTAATAAGGTATCCAAGTAAGGAAGTTTAAAACCAACCTCATTCTCAATTGTGAATTTAATAAACGGACAAAACCCGTTTAAAGAATCAAGCATGTCACTTATTCCTTCATCAGAAATAATGCAAAATAAATCATCAACATATTTTGTCATTAATCTAGGTTTAACTGTTAATTTCCCAATACATACATCCAACAGTCTATCCATGACTATGTCTGCTATAACAGGAGATGCTGGAGATCCCATTGGAAGACCCTCATGTTGTAAATATATGTTTCCATCATATTGGAAATATCTATTATCCTCAATGCAGAACTTTAAAATACGGAAAAATAATGGTCTCTTAATTTTCGTGTATGGCTCAATTAAATCCCATTTTTCTTCTATAGTACTCAACGCTAGGTCAATAGGAATACTAGGAAAAAGAGAAATAACATCAAATGAAACTAATCTTTCACTGTTATGTATATCAGCCCCTTTAATCCTTTTAATAAACTCAAGAGAATTTTTAACATTATATCCAGAATGTGCGGTAATTCTCCTAAGAATATTAGTAACATATCTGCATAGTCCATATGAGGGGGAATTGATAAAAGAACAAATCGGTCTCAAAGGAAAATCCTCCTTATGAATCTTCGGTAGACCATATAGTCTAGGTGCAGTAGCATTATAAGTCTTTAATTTACTTTTCTCTATAGTCGTTATAATATTTAGCCTAAAAAGCTCATCCACTAATTTATTGTTCACTCCCTGAAGTTTACTTGTCGGATCTTTACTTAATAATCTGTATTTGTCGATAATATTATTCATCCTAGTATTGTAATCTTGTCTCGTCAACGCTACAGTTGTGTTACCCTTATCGGCCCTTAAAATAAGTAAGTCTCTATTATTCCTTAAAAACTTACTAGTCTCCCGTACCTTATTCAACATAAACCTGTCCCTATTGCTTAGTCTCATTTTACCCAAATGATTATCAATTACCGTAGTAAACCTAGTTCTTGCCATCTCCCTTTCTTCATTATCCTCAAGTGTCCGTATTAAATCTTCTCCATCTGAAATAATCTTCAAAGTTGGAAATTCTTGCCTCTGAACCGCCAAAGCATGTTTATGTCCTAGTGAGAGAGTCCATTGTACATCCGTTGGAATGGATGTAATGACAATAGTCATTAACGTAATGAGTATAAGAGAAATTCCAAATAAGAATTGGAAGTTATAGTAATTTGGGGTTCTTTCGATTTTGGTTTCAATCGAGGTCGATTTTCATCACATACCAGATAATTTTTGTTACTATTATTTTTATTATTTTTGTAAATACACACATATCGTTCCTACTTGTTATTATTTTTATTAATGTTGTTTGTTGGTTAATTATTATATTAATTTTTTAAATGTTCATTATGTTTTTATTTGAAAATATGTATGACATAATTTTTTATGTATTTTTTCTTTATAATTTTGTTATTGTTTTGTCACATTCAAATATATATTCCTGATGATGCTACGCAAGGAAGTAGCGAAATATCGTAAAATAAATAATATAAATATTTATTCGACCTTAAGCTCAAATAATTTATCTAATAATAAAATTAATAAAAAGGTCAAGGAAAATAATACAAATATATTAAAGAAAATGGAGCACAAACAAGAACATTTTTCAAAACGGATTTTTAATGAATTAAAAAGAAATCCTAATACTAGAAAACTGATCAATAGATTTAAGGCTGTTCAAGACAAGATTATAAAATTAAAAAGTTCAATAACATTTCTAATCAGATGCAGAAATACAGGGATTATTCCAAATTTCATCATTAACTCCACTAAGAATATATCAACAATATTTGGCAATAAAGTGATGTACAATATTCAAAGATCTGTTAGAAAATATATGGATGATATACACAACAAAATTTTAAGATTAACACTTCAAGAAAAACATGAGTTATTGAAACATTTTCAAAGTGAGTTAACGTTAATTAAATTTAATTTAAGAAAATATATGACAGTTGAGGATATTGAAGTATTTTTAAATTATGAGACTAAATTAGCATATTCATTTAGAACTAAGATTAATGGAATACAGAAAAAGAAGTTTGACCATTTGAGAAATTTACAGAGACGTGAGTTTAATATTAAATTAAATGATAAGTGGTTCGTTAATAAGACTGATATAGACATTCCAACGGATGTACAATGGACTCTCTCACTAGGACATAAACATGCTTTGGCGGTTCAGAGGCAAGAATTTCCAACTTTGAAGATTATTTCAGATGGAGAAGATTTAATACGGACACTTGAGGATAATGAAGAAAGGGAGATGGCAAGAACTAGGTTTACTACGGTAATTGATAATCATTTGGGTAAAATGAGACTAAGCAATAGGGACAGGTTTATGTTGAATAAGGTACGGGAGACTAGTAAGTTTTTAAGGAATAATAGAGACTTACTTATTTTAAGGGCCGATAAGGGTAACACAACTGTAGCGTTGACGAGACAAGATTACAATACTAGGATGAATAATATTATCGACAAATACAGATTATTAAGTAAAGATCCGACAAGTAAACTTCAGGGAGTGAACAATAAATTAGTGGATGAGCTTTTTAGGCTAAATATTATAACGACTATAGAGAAGAGTAAATTAAAGACTTATAATGCTACTGCACCTAGACTATATGGTCTACCGAAGATTCATAAGGAGGATTTTCCTTTGAGACCGATTTGTTCTTTTATCAATTCCCCCTCATATGGACTATGCAGATATGTTACTAATATTCTTAGGAGAATTACCGCACATTCTGGATATAATGTTAAAAATTCTCTTGAGTTTATTAAAAGGATTAAAGGGGCTGATATACATAACAGTGAAAGATTAGTTTCATTTGATGTTATTTCTCTTTTTCCTAGTATTCCTATTGACCTAGCGTTGAGTACTATAGAAGAAAAATGGGATTTAATTGAGCCATACACGAAAATTAAGAGACCATTATTTTTCCGTATTTTAAAGTTCTGCATTGAGGATAATAGATATTTCCAATATGATGGAAACATATATTTACAACATGAGGGTCTTCCAATGGGATCTCCAGCATCTCCTGTTATAGCAGACATAGTCATGGATAGACTGTTGGATGTATGTATTGGGAAATTAACAGTTAAACCTAGATTAATGACAAAATATGTTGATGATTTATTTTGCATTATTTCTGATGAAGGAATAAGTGACATGCTTGATTCTTTAAACGGGTTTTGTCCGTTTATTAAATTCACAATTGAGAATGAGGTTGGTTTTAAACTTCCTTACTTGGATACCTTATTAATAAGAAAGGACAAAAGGATAATGATTGATTGGTACCAAAAACCAACATCTTCAGGACGGATTTTGAACTATTACTCCAAACATGATAAGAGGATCATAATTAATACGGCTAACAACCTCATTGGGAGAGTTCTTAGGATAAGTGATAGAGAATTTCATAAGAGGAATATGGAGAGGGTAAGGTGCATATTAATGGATAACAATTTCCCAGTTAATGTTATTAGTAGGTTAATAAGACAATCTAGGGATAAATATAGTAAGAATTGTGATGTTAATTATCATACTAATAGGACTGATGGTGATATTGGCGCTGATAGTAAGAGGGAGAATAATGTTATTGGTACTGACGGTAACGTAAATAATGAAAAGAAGGAGTTTATTTATAAGTCTATGATTTATATACCGTACTTGTCTGAACGATTAAGGAGGTCAAAAATTTTCGATTCTGATAAATATAAGATGACGTATAGATCTTTCAACACAATAGGTAAACTTTTTAGCAGAACAAAGGATAGACTTGAAAAATGGGACAGATCAAATTTAGTATACAAAATAACTTGTAACGGTAATGACAAAGAAGATTGTAATGGTGTATATGTAGGTACGACAAAGAATAAATTGAAGACGAGAATGGCAGGTCATAAATCTGATCAGAAATACAGGAGTATTAATTCGCAAAAAACGGCTCTATCTTCTCACTGTTGTGAAAAGGACCACTATCCTAACTTTGAAAATGTTTCAATATTGAACACGGAAATTAATTATAAGAAACGTTTAATGTTAGAAATGTTACAAATTATTAGTGTGCCTACAACACAGAGGATTAATTTTAAAACAGACACAGAGGGTTTAGCCCAAACATACAGACATTTAATATACAAAACATAATATTTATATATATTCATTATTACAATTATTGTTAATTTCTTTTTTATTTGGGTTACTGCGTTTTTATCATTGTTATTTTATCGTTGGTATTTATAATTTTTTTTTTTTATATAAAATAATTATTAATTTTATTAAAATTCAGGGATGTGATGAAAGGCGATTTCTTTCGAGATTGAAATAATTTGAATTTATTATAATTTTTTTTTTTTTTTTTTTTTCTTTTTCTTTTCTTTTCTCGAAGTCATATAGAACTTTTCTGTTTTTAATTATATTAAAATAATAATAATAATAATAATAATAAAGGATGTAATGACAATAGTCATTAACGTAATGAGTATAAGAGAAATTCCAAATAAGAATTGGAAGTTATAGTAATTTGGGGTTCTTTCGATTTTGGTTTCAATCGAGGTCGATTTTCATCACATACCAGATAATTTTTGTTACTATTATTTTTATTATTTTTGTAAATACACACATATCGTTCCTACTTGTTATTATTTTTATTAATGTTGTTTGTTGGTTAATTATTATATTAATTTTTTAAATGTTCATTATGTTTTTATTTGAAAATATGTATGACATAATTTTTTATGTATTTTTTCTTTATAATTTTGTTATTGTTTTGTCACATTCAAATATATATTCCTGATGATGCTACGCAAGGAAGTAGCGAAATATCGTAAAATAAATAATATAAATATTTATTCGACCTTAAGCTCAAATAATTTATCTAATAACAAAATGTATGAAAAAAAAACGTGTTACATTTAACATTGCAATGTCCTAGTCGTGGACTATGTAATCCAGCTGTGTATTACATAAGAGAAATCTAAAAACTGGTTTATGCTACTGCTCCATTGAGTATACACAGAGGGTTAGCTTAGTAACTGTTTCGTATTAGCTAGTACTCCATGGCAAACACTCGGTTGCTAGTTTTAAAACTAGTTTATGTTCATACTCTACGGAATAGTTTTTTTCTTTTCCTTTTGACTGGCCAAGTAGCGTTTTTTCATTCAATCTGCGTTCGTAAATAAACAAACGGTCTTCGGCCAAGCAATTACTACTTGTTTTAAAATGATATGGTCCATGTCTGCATTAGGCCGAGGCCACGCAATGGGCGGCAAAGCGGTCAGCGGCTGAGCGGTAAGCGGCAGAGCGGCGAGTTTGAGCAGCAAATGGATTATTATTGAGCGCTATTTCTAGGCAGTTAGTGCGGTTAGTTGTTAAAATGCCACATTTTTATTTTTAAAATTTGGTAATCTGTCTTGCCATGATAGCGTTCGGCTTTGTACAGATGAAATTATAAGCTCCGCATTAAATTTTCCATGTTTTGTACTTCGCTGCTCAGAAATCAACTAAAAATTAGAAAAAGTTCTATTCCTGAGCGGCGCCGCTTAGCCGCTCATTGCGTGGCCACTTCAGTAGTATTCCATATTTTTTAATTTTTTACCGCTCACCGCCCAGCCGCTCATTGCGTGGCCTTGGCCTTACAATAGACTATTTTGTAATCTCTCACTATAAACTTAAATGGATTACGTAGTTATGTGGATTTTAAATTCGATTCTCATTAGAGTCTGTGGTATACAGCTTTGCTGGGCTTCATACATATAAAAAACCAATTTGCCTTGTACTTATTTTAAAATATTATTTATTTAAATTTTTTTTTCAAGAATTTCTATTAATTTTTTAGTTTGAAAGTTTTTTTTTTTAAAATGCACATAAAAAACCAAAAAATTAATTGCTTTCATGCATTAATATTTGAGTCTCCATTGATAATGACTTTTTGATATGACAGCCTTAGGGTATCATGTAAACGTTGGTGAATGTTTGATTTCATTTTTCTTTTTTTTTTGCTTTTTCAGAAAAAAATGTTAAAATTTTTGTTTTTTTTTTAATTTTCTTTAAATCTACAATTTTTCTTGTACTTTTTACACTCCTGTTGGGGGTAATTTGATATTTTTCGTGTGATAAGAAACGAAAAGAAAAAGAAAACATGTTTAATGCGGAAAACGACTTATAAACTGACGAATCTATCGGATTTGATAAAATGAAGTATCGTTTGCTAGCCTAAAGGCTAAAAATAATTTTGTTTGTCTATTTCGTTGTTGTCTAACTTACTTTTTGGGGTTAGGAAGTCGAAGTCTTAATGAGATTTGCGTTTTGCCTGTTACACTGCCCTGGCTTGGGCCAGGATTATGGTTAACAAACGAAGACACAATAACAAAACCATTATGGCCAAAAAAACTAGAAATGTAAACCACTCTTAATAGAGACATGGTTGTCTGTCTTGTATTTTGTTTTACGTTTGTTTAGGTTCGACTGTCTATTTTGCTTGTTATTCTTTTTCATTTGCAAACGATTTCATTACCAAAAGGCATGTTTGGTTGGTTAATGTCGACTCTAGTGGTTGAGAGATGTAAAGGCGAAAAAATTTTTAAAGAAAAACAGGATATAATAATTCAAATAACAATACAAATGACTGCACTTTAAGCTGGCATATAATCGGGTCAGACATTTAGCCTTTTAGCCAGTAGTTGTAAATAAAGCCATAGCCGTTCTTTTAGGCAACAAGCAAGACACACAAAAACCTTTGGTTTTAACTCAACAACAGCAGATAAATGTAAATAAAAATGTTTTCTTTGTATTCTTTTATTTGTTGTTGTTGTTCGAGTTGATTTTTGGTATTCTTTTTCCTTTTTCTAGTCCTGTTTTTTAGTTCTTTAGTTTTTGCTTGAACTCGACCATAGAGAAGTAAAACAAAAGTAATGATAAGCCACCACCATTCAAAAACCATTAAAAAGTTTAGAAATGCAAAAAAGGTAAGAGGTAAATAAGTTGAAGGGTTCAATATCTTAATAAAGTATCGATTTCAAAACTTAAATTATTTTCAACAACATCAACTACAAATTGCATTTATTTCTACTACAAGTTTTCTTTGGCTGGTAAAAAGTTTTAAAAGTTTTCTTAAAATAAAAACACCAAAAAAAATTTGTTTCTACATTATTACAGTAGATCCAGTTAAACCCACTCTGTATTCGTATTTCTTTGAACATATGCTTCTAATTGTGTTTGTATTTGTTCTGTGTGTGAGTATGAGTTACGGTAAATTACCCATACAAAACTTAAAAGTTGAGACTTCTTGTATTTCTTGTTACTGGCAATACTTTTAAGTTTTTAAACTCAAAGAAATTAGTCAATAAAAAATAGAATTTGTTGTTGGCATACAAGAAGAAACCAGTGCAAAAAAGTAATTTTTTTTTATTTGAGACCAATGCTCAGGGCTAAACCCCTTCTAAATGCAGTGCATTGTATTGGAATTTTGGAAAGGACATACATATATTATTATTAATTATATTATTATAAATTATATTATTATTAAGCGCCTTAGGAATGAGACAAATTGCTGTGACGCCAGTGTTATACCTTCGCCCTTGAACGATCAACAGCAATTGCCTCATCGTTGCATGTTGATTGTGTGGTGAGTGTCTTCGCTAAGTAGGTTTAGCTGTTATCTGCTACTTCCCAATAGGTGGCGCTTTACTCCTGATCATTCGTTTTTTGTTGACATTGGTTAAGGTGGAACAGAGTGAAATGTCTGGAAGCGGTTTCTTTGTAGATGGTCTTCTTGGAGGGGAAGGGGGGGGGAAACCTCTTATTTTTGAATTATAATTTTGAAAAAACCGCAAACTAACTTTTTCAGTTTTCATCTTTGCTGGGATTTGAACCTGGACCGTGGAAGTTTTTTTGCAAGCGCTCTAACCACTATATAACGCACTTTCAAAATTTTAAATCAATTTAAACAAATTTAGTAGTTCTGATGTAATTAAGGCGTTTTATTATTTTATCAAATAATCATAGTCGCCGTAGTTTAGTGATTAGTGTATTGGCTTACTAAATAAGAACTTCGGGCTCAAAACCCAGCTCTGACATCATCTTTCACGGCTATCTCTTACCAGTCTTCTGGCAAAGCTCTGAGCGTAAATGATTGGCATGAACAAGCTTCTCAAGTCTGTCGTTCGGAGTCGACTTTATACTGTAGGTCGCAGTACTCATGGATAAAAATTGACATACACAATATGGTTGCTGCGAGAAACTAGACCATAACCATGAAACAGGGTTGTAATGGCCAATTATGTATGTATGTGTACAGGTACTTACATATGTATATATATATGAGAAAACAAAATTGATTAAAAAGTTTTCATGAATATTTCTGGGATTTGAATTCAGATTTTCAGATCATTTAACAAAATAAAGTTTTGTTTTTCTGCAAAACAACTAATTTTTTTCTCTGAGTGTGTGTTATCTTAACCAATAATTTTCTTCTATCGCTAATGTTTTATTCCTTTACTCGCATAGACTATCAGGCTAAGGCATAAATTATTGTATGCCTTCAGCTATGTTGAGACCAAATCTGGGGAAAGGAAAGTAACAACGAAATGTTAAAAGAAAAAAATCTCTTAAAATGTGCAAATATTTTAAGATTATTTTGGATGGCACGACAAATTAATTACTTATTTAAACAGACGCTATTTTTTATTTGGTATTTTTGTTTTTCTTTCTTTTTTTGATATTTTCTTTATAAAATAGCAATTTTCTTCTATTCCTGTTTGTTAAAAAACTGGGAAGGACTGGGAAAGAAAGAAAAACATACAAACAAAGAAATTTATTGAATTTCAATTAATCATGATTTAAACGCGATATTATTTTGCATTTGTTTTTTTCCAATTCTATGAATTTTAAATATTTTGTTAGAGTATGAGAGCAGTGTTGTGTAATTGTTGTAAAAGTTGAAAGAAATTGTGATTAGAACACAGATAATTTGAACAATTTATTTAAAAGACTTTAGATGAAACAAAAATAATTACTTTTAAATATTTTATATTTAAATACGAGTAGATGGTAGTTGCAGAAGTCCATAGAGTTTTTTGACAAGAACTCTTTACTGAAAAGTATTCATCCTTATGTTGACATAACAGGGCAGTGTTTTATTTTTCAAAAAATCACGTTCACTTTAAAGCTACGGTCACACAGGCAAATATTTAATTCAAAGAGCGTAAATATTTATTTTAAAATTTTCCATAGTTACAAGCTTGAATCAATATTATTTCTCCTTAACATTGTTTTTAAATAATTTTTGGAGCAATATTTACATAAAAATAAATGTTTACATATTATATGTAAAACATATCCAAAATATAATCAAATATTTGCTAAACGTGACTGTTTCTTAAGACGTTTTAAGTTTTTAAATGATCACTTCCTTTGACTACAAACGCTCAACATTTTTTAAACGGTTAAAGTCAAATCCGAACGACAGACTTGGTAAACTTGTTTATAAGAATTAGTTACTCTCAGGGCATTTGCCAGAAGACTGCTAAGAAATGCTTGCCGAAAGAAATATTTTTTTTATATTTCTTTCTTCGAAGATGCCAAAACTGGGGTTTGTACCCAGAGCTCTCGTCTTAGTAAGCCTATTAGACTTCGGCGGTCATTCATTAAATTTACATACATTATACCTTTTGGATCCATTCATAACCAGTTTGTACCCATGTAAGTGTGTTTCAAAACTGCTTTTTAATCAAAATTACTTTTTATTTATTTGTTTAAAAAGTTAAACTTTGTTTCATATAAAATTCTTATGTGCTTGGAATCCCAAATAAGAATACATTGTCTTGGAAAATGTTTTATTTTAATTTTCTATTGTGGTTCATGTTTCCTTATCTAATGGGCTTAATTATCAATAACCGCATTTAAAACCGTTATTTATTATAATGCGTTCTAATTCCTTTAGGATAACAATGTTTTAATACCACGTAACTTTCCTTGACTATTATCAAAGATATGTAAAACCATGATATTTTTTTCTTTTTAATTTTTCTATTTCATTTTTTTTTTGTGATTCATAGATGTAGAGATAGAAATGCATGCTATTACAGAGATACTAAGAAATGCACACATTCGTGATGGGGCATCATTTTCTAACAAATATGTTCGTTTAAGATAGTTATTCAGTGATAATATAGCTGGAGTTTTACACCATTTAATGTGTAATATTCTAAACGACTAACAGCTAACGATACTAAATATATATGCTGAAGACTCGAATTCGAGGCCCAGGAAAAGTAATAAATTTTTTTAAATTAATTGATGTTGATTACCAAAAAAAAAAAAAATTCATTGCAATTAACTTTGATCTAATTAAAACGTTTCTGACGAAACAAAGATAATACATTTGTTTTTGTGGTAGATTTTATTCACTGAAGTAATACTCATCAAAGTTTTATTAGTAGAAGTCCAGATGAATACACTAAACTGTAGTTGGTGTCTGAATTTACCATTGTCTTCTCTTGATTCGAAGAGAAGCTTAAAAAATTTGCTTATTGACAGTAGCCGTTTTGTGTTCTTTCCCAAGATCAGTGCTCAAGAGTTGATTCCAATGTATGTAGTGCATTGCACTAGTTTTAAAAAACTAGGTTGTGGAAAGGAGGCATTTCATGTGAATCCTCTCATATCCAAATTGCAAGGAAAAGCATTTGCTCGAATATTGTTTAATAAACGAGTTGTACACACAAAATACGAATTTTCTCTATAAATTATTGTGGGATATATTGGGCATTCAACTACAAAATATGTTCTTTGTGAAAGGTAAAAATACTTCTTAAACTTGTAGAAGATCAGGGCACCTTTCATTGTACCGATAGAACAAAGGCACACACCACACGCCACACGCCACATTGAGACAATGTTCCAATGTATTAAGACGGTTGGATACACTGCATTAATAAGCACTTTTGCCCCTTTTAAAGCAACGATCCAAATATTACAGGGTGTTTTATTTTTGGTCATTTAAAAGTTTTGTAATTATTAAGAATTTCAGATGGAGTAAAATATTTCATACACTGTTTTAGAATATCAAACCACTTGAATGCTTTCTCCGCTCTCTCATAATATCAGCTTCTATAACTCTCATGCCCAGGATCTAAAGAACATACAGATCTTCAAACAACTATTACCCTTCCGAGTGTAGCTCTATTGTTGAAACTCTGTCAGCTATTTAAATACTTAATTTTTATCAAAGTATCACAGACAGATATAGCTTTAACAAAACATGCGGAATAGGTCAATTGTGGTGTAACCAGGTTAAAGAAGGCCGAGACGATTCCAATGACGATGAATTTTGCACCATGATAAGGCACCAGCTCACACATCGATGCTTGTGCGTGATAACAAAACCGTTATCATGCCTCAACCACCGTATTCACCGGACTTGGCCGCCGCTGATTTTTTTCTCTTCCCAAAACTGAAGACACCGATGAAAGGAAAGAAAAGAAAAACCGAAACAGGAGATATTGGCAATACAATAAGCGCGTTTTAGAAGGGTTTCGAGGATTGGAAAAAATGCTGGCATAAGTGTATTATATCTGAGGGGGTTTACTTTGAAGAGGACAAGATAGTTATTGATGAATAAATAAATACTTTTTGAAAAAATTTAAAATAACGGTTATTTTTTTATCATACCTCGTATATGGAAGGGGCTTATTTCTGAAAGACGGAATATTTTGATAATCAAACTCTTTTGAATTTATGACCTTTTAACTCTTTCTGAGATCCAAAAGCATAAAGTGCATCCCGTAAGACATTTTATTTAGTACGAGCTTAGACTTCATAAGTTTTTCTCCCTATTTCTTTGGTGGATTAAAACAAATATTTGTCACATTCGATTGGAAATTGAACCTTTTGGAGCATGTAGCAAGGAAAGAATTCATGAATGATAAAATAATAATCCACCTGTTAACAATGTCTGAACTCGACGGTGCAAGTAGGTTGCTTCTAAGGGAGCGCAAGATTCAAAGTTATTTTTTGTATGGGTCACAGTGTCTTGTTATATTTCATTTTTTTTTCTTTAAATAGAAGAAATAATATCCGTCTAGTGACCACAGCTAATACTGATGACCATATGGCCTTTATTTGTGATACCTTTTTATCTGTTTCGGCAGAACTTTTACCATTACATGTTCGCGTTCGTGAAAAGTAATCTATATTTTCTGTCGTAATATCGGCACCAGTAAAAGTTGCTGTTTGATTATCCTCATTTTTAAAAATTTATAGTCCTATGATGGCCGTTTATCCAAAATCAGAGCCAAACAGTGATACATTGTAGGTGCATTTGTTGTTCGTCAATCATAATTAACAAAGCCATCAGTGGGACAATGTACTTCATAGCTCACGATTATTTTGATCCACAAATCGTAATGGTGACAAATCCATTGCATGCACACTCTGCGCTATTCAAAGTCATTAGGATTTAGAATTAATTGAATTTCGTAAGCATGAAGACGTTAACGGGTTGTTATGGCCATCTAAGTAAGTAAGTAAGTAAGTAAGTAAGTAAGTAAGAAGACACTGTAGATTGCTTCTTGAAATTTACAATGTTTATCCACGCTGCCGAATTGATATTTCTGTGTTTTCACCAAGATCTTGCGTTACTCTTGAAACACTCTTTATTATAATCAAGTTTATATCGTTAAAGTCTGATAAAAATTTATTGCTATATTTCTCATAAGCTTTCGTAATGCTTTTAGCATTCTTTTTAGCCAAAATTTTAACATGTTTCTCAACAAAATCTAGCATTTTTTTTATCAGCAGGTTTTAGCAACACAGATCTGAACTAAAACATAAATTCATTCATAGTGACAATTTTATAAAACAAATCTAAAACATTTCTTATTCAACCATATATTTATTTTCATGAGCACTTTTGTTTTCTTAATGTAAACAGTGTAATTTCCCTGGTATACGATACCATATACTAGACAACCTCCGGTAGAGAGTTACAGAACAATGCTAAAGAAATCGTTACATGAACTTTTATTTTCGCTGAATATTTTTATATTTCTGGCTTTATAATGACTGTGAATAAACGTGCACAAATACACCTACAAGTATATCTACACATACGCCGGGAAAACACACACAATTTTAACAAAATTCTAATGCAGTTGCAGTTTAAAAACTCAATGGAATACAAAAAAAGAAAAAGAAACAATTCAACGTAGGAAATGTCGAGTACAAAGAATTGAAACGGGAGAGAAAAATATGGATTTGCTTGACTTAGAAAAACACAATTTTTTTTCTCTGTTTTTAATGTAAAAAATAAAATCGTATAATTTTACAATAAAGCAACTTGTAACTGGTAAAACAAAAATAAAGTGATTTGTAGAGGAAAGACAAAAAGAATATAAAAAAAAAATATTTTTTTTTAAAGCGAACAATGTGTTGAAATATTCTGTTAAACAGCGGAAAAATGTACCACTCGAAAGTAAAAGCAAGGAAAGCTTCAACAAAACATGAACGAAAAAGAAAAAACGGGATATAAAAAGCGAAATGAGTCAAAAGGGAATCATAATTCAAACTGAAATCAAAGATACTTTTGTTGGTAACAAAAATGAAAACGCAAAAAAGAAGAGAATTAAGGAAAAAAAGTATTCAATACGTTAAGGGCGACTGCATGAATCCCCAAAATTTTATGTTCAGTTAGCTTGGATCGAGTAAAGTAGTGTCTCACGATCATAAGTTTTCTTATAAACATCTATTACTATTCACCGTAAAAAGTCTATATCATGTTTTGAACGATAGCCAGATGAAGATGCGTGAATTTGTAGAAAGGACACACATTTTAAATAGTGATGGAGTTTTTGATAATGGAAAAGGTTGTGGCTTCATCAATATCGCGTTTGCTTGCAGTAGACTACAAATAGTGTCGTGAATATGTCTCAATTAAATATTTGACGTTGTTTTCGATGTTTTGCCACAATTAATACAGTTTTTGCGCCGATTCGTCAATAATGCTCTACCATTCCACATCTGTGGGAAAGGAGCAACAAAACAATTGGCTTGAATAGGATGATCGTCTAGAAAAAAGAGAAAATGTTTCAACTCCAGGCAAAGTCACGGAGTGTGTTTTCCTGGATGTGAGTGGAATACATTTTATTGATTTAAAAAAAAATTAAATTGAGTAGTGAGTTCTACGCTAAACTATTGGAAGCTTTTTAAAGAAATTAAAGCAAAAAAGGGACAGATAATGCCAGGTTTTATGTGCGTATCCGTCCGAATACACAAACACTCTGTGTCCGAGATACGAGTCAATACCATGCGTCAACCAGCGCCCCCATGCACAGTATTCCAACTATGCGGCAAGCCACACAGTCACAACAACCTAGATGAGTATCGATTTCGAAGCCATGTATTTGGACATTAACGTACTCCTCGGTAGAGACTTGGAGGGAAGGGACAACTGTAGAGCGATTTAACGTGCACACCTGTCCGTATATTTAATCACACGCCGCGCGTTGCCGGAGAGGTAGTTGAGTTCAATGCGGCCAACCACCTCCATTCGATGGCGGTACCCTCAAATCTCGAACATGCACGAGGGCACGGATTTCAAAAGAGAGCCCAAAGCACCGAGTTGGAAATTTAGCACCACCACTGTCTGGGTAGTGACACCCCCCTTGCTGAGGGGTTTCTATCTAGCACTACCACAACAACTACGTGTACTTCCCGAGGGACCGCACCCAAACCATCAGGCCGGTTAACCTCACTTCCCGAATGACAAGGATTCCCAGGTTAACCGGGGGCTCCTGATGTCCGTAGTACCAGACTAAGGCATATCTGGTCAGTCTTTGAGAACGCCAGAAATGCCAGCCACGCGCACTTAAAGGGATAAGCACCCCAAGCACGCGTGGCATATAGGCCATGCACCTCACATTACCAACATTCTCTGCCTATGTCGAGCGCTAGACCACTCAGAGCAACGTTGAACTCGATATTACCCGAAGAAAACAGGCCACTGATGGGGAAGTATAAGTTAATCAATTCACTATTGCGAATTCGAGTTGCTTCTTAATCGCCAGACTTAGTTGTCTTTGGTTATTCTCCGATTTGGTTTGCTAAAACTTGATTATTTGAAATACCTATACAGTTATTATTAATATTCTTTGAGGAAGCAACATATCTCCTATAGCTGTGATAACTGCTAACGAAGTTTTCTTGTTCTTTTCCAAATTCAGCTTTTTTCCTTGATGAAGTAAATATTTGTTTGTCTATCAGCAAAAACTATAATGGATCTACACACATAATGTAGGGTGTTAAACAAAACTCATTTCCTAAAATGAGTGGCTTGGTGTCTATTTGTGGGTTAAAAAATATAAAAATAATGATTTTAAGTTTCATTTCACAATGATTATGAATTAAAACCGAGTTAAAATCTTTTTCTCTCTATTTTCGTTTATTTGTTCTTCTTCCGCCCATGTACTCCACTGCAAATATATATTTTTGCTGCTTTTTTAATAGCAAACAAAGGAAAGAAATGAAAACGGATTTCAATGATGCAACAGTAACAAGAAATGTAGTCCTAATGTGTGTTTGGGGAATCCTTAAAATAATGTTTGCCAGTTATTAAAACATTATTTTAATATATATTTTTCTTGTTCTCTATGATTCTTCGGCATTTATTTTTTAAAAAATATTAAATGGTTAAAAACATTATGAAGGAAAACATTTCAAGTGATATATTAAAAATCATAATAAATATTTATGAAATACGTATAAAAGTTTTATTTTTGATTAGAGAGTTATTTTGGGTTACACAGAAGAAATTTTATATTGACTCATATAGATTTTAATCTAAACCATGTGATGTAATAAATATTAATGCCTGAAATTGTAAAAATTTACAGCAAACTGAGAAACGACTTGTGTATATAAGTTGTTCTAGAAAAATTATAAATAAATATTAAAAATTAGTGTTCAATTCGGATGCTTTATTGGTAAATGATTAGACCTCGTTGACATACATATAAGTATTGAGGACTTATAAATTCAATTGTAGGTTATATTTTGTTTGTTTGTTAAAATTAATAAAAACGAATTAAAAATTTATGAAATTTAAGAAAACTGTTGAAATTATTAAAAAAAAAAGAAAAAAAAAATAACCAGTAGCTTTGGCAATAGAAATAATTAGCCGTGTCGTATGCATCAGAAAACGAAACAAGAAAAAAACTTTACGGAATGAAATCATTTTTAATTTTTATAAAATCAGAAAGAAAAGCTAACTTATTTTTATATACATAAAAAGAAAGGACAAAATGAAGGAGCGTAAGAATACATGTGAACTCTCTCAGCTCAATTGAGCTATGAAATGGCGATCTATGTATTAATTGAACCTGGTAAGCATAAAGACAAATATCTTTTGTGAGTATACGCTGCAGATTGCTTATTGAAACTTAAAGTTCCTTTCCACGAACCCAAACTAATGTTCCTGAGTTTTCACCAAAATCATGCATTAATTTTGAAACACTCTTTATTATAATCAAGTTTATATCTTTAAAGTCGGTTAAAAATAGATTGTTTTCTTTCTTATATACTTATGAATGCTTTTAGTATTCCTTTCAGTCAATATTTTAGCATATTTTTCAACAAAATTTAGCATTTTTCCTCAGCACGTTTTAGCGACACGTATCTGAAGTGAAATAGTATATAAACCCTTGTCTTGCTATACAAGTTAAATTAATTTATAGATACAATTTTATAAAATATTTCTTAATCAACCATATATGTATTTATTTTCATAAGGAGTTTTCTTTTCTTAATGTAAACAGTGTAACTTCGCGGGCGTCTCCAATATAGAGTTTAGGTATCTATACATTAAATACTTGTTCTTATCATTAAATACCATATTTCTGCGTAGGGATACTCGCGAAGAAATACGTCGATGTTTTTTCCGATGCGATGTATCCTGAACTTACATCGATGTTTTGCGATGTATCGAATAAAAACTACGATGTTTTCGATGCATCGTATCAAAGTTGTATATAATTGCAAAACAAAACAAAACAAAATATATAAAATATATAAATTTCAATCAAAATAATTAATCCAGCAAAAAATGTATTTTACTTTTTGTGAAAATTTTGTAAAACTACAGCTTTATGTATAATAAAAAGAAACTGATGAAGCTTTTGAAAACACCCTTTAAGATGGCACGGAACTGGCAACCGTTTTTTAGGTTTTTTATACGCTATAGGTATTGTACATTTTTAGGAATTGTACCTTAAAATCGGTCCATACAAAAAAACAGGCTCTCTTCATTTCTATTTGTCTTCAGATTTTTATGAACTAATTTGTGACAATCGCTACAAAGGCTAAAGTCATCTGCTGCTACCTTATCTGTAGTATCCGACTCTCCAAGTATCTCGTATGTTGAATCATTTGCTATCATCTCTTGAATGTTCCCAACGGCTTTGGAACAAGCAATTGGGTCTATAAAATGTAATTTTTTAAAGCGTGTGTTTAATTGAAGAATTGAAAAAAAATCTGTCAAATAATTTTTCTAATTGTGAATTCGGGCTAACGACCTATGTGATAATATACATATATGTACATAAAATGATACTACTTTGTCCAATTAATAATTACAAATTCTTATTATGACTTTTTTTTATTGAGACCAATACTCAGGGGTAAACTCTACATTGTATTGGACTTTTTTGTGAAAAGGACAGTACATTATGACAACAGAACATATCGTCGATGGAATTAAGGAACGCTGTAACTGACAAAACCTTAAATGTTCACCAGAGCCAAAAAACCTGTTCGAAAGTAGAACAAAGACACTGGTATTTTTCATAACGCAGACGGCGTGAGTGAATTTATTTTCATCGTAGAAATCGGGGACGTATTTTTTTTTTTTGATAAAAATGATGCAAAAAACGTATTTTCGATTTTTTGTCATTTACAGCATTCTTTAGTTCTTGCGACAATATATTTTGTTTTTTCTTATATTATTAAGCGCCTTCAGAATGACACAAATTGCGGTGGATTGATCATTCAAAGGCCAGTAATATACCTTCACCCTTGAATGATCAACAGAAATTTCCCCACCGTTGCATGTTGATTGCGGTAAGTACATACATGCATAAGTACATACATGCATAACTGGCCTTTACAACCCTCTGTCAGGATTACGGCCTAGCTTCTCGCCTTCGCTAAGTAGGTTTTTTAATCTGTTTTCTGCTACTTCCCAATAGGTGGCGCTTTTCTCCTGAAGATTCGTTTTTCGTTGAAAAGGTTAAGGGGGAATAGAGTGGAATGTCAAGGAGCGGATACTTTAAAGATGGACTTTTTGGAGCGGGGAACCAATTATTTTTAAATTATAATTTTGAAGTCGACATGGTCAAGTGGTTAGTGTGTTAGCTTACTAAGACATGAGCCCTGGGTTCGACACCCAGCGCCGACATCTTAAAAAAAAAAAGAAATATGAAAAAATTATTTCTTTCGGCGACTACCTCTCAGCAGTCTTCTGCCAAAAGCTCTGAGAGTAACTAATTGCCATGAACAAGCTTCTCAAGTCTGTCGTTCGGAGTCGACATTAAACTGTAGGTCCCGGTACTCATGGATAAAAATTTACACACAAAATATGAGTGCTGCGAGCAGCTAGGCCGTAATCCTGACACAGGGTTGTAAAGGCCAGTTATGTATGTATGTATGTAATTTTGAAAAAACCGCAAACTAATTTTTTCCTTTTTTCACCTTTGCTGGGAAATGAACTTGGGCCGTTTGAGTTTTTGTGCAAGCGCTCTAAGCACTACACCACGCGCCTCCTATATTTAGTAGTATAACAAATTTGTATGGCACCATTCTCCACTTACACTTATAAATAAATCGTGGATATAATACACAATTATAAGCAGCGTTCAAGCTGGGCTCTCGAATTAAAAAACACCTCAAAACTATAAGTTGGGATTTCGATGCATTAAAAAAAAAAAAAAATAAATCAATTTATCCATATTTTAAGGATACATCGAATTAAAAACATCGATGTTTACGATGCATCGAGTATCCCTCTTTCTAAGTAATTATGTCAACATTAATTTATTGTATAAAAAATTTTTGGTTTCTGTCTACAGACAAAATCTTTTTGTCTCGGTGTTGAGCATATCGTGGTGCGGGAGTTTATTTTCTTTAGGCCACTTTAGGTTTTTAACACCAAAATTTTTAAAATCTGCAATCCGTTTTCGGCTAATTACCTCCGAAACTGGAAGAGATATCCGAAAACGGATTGCAGACTTGAAAAGTTTAGGGTCGAAAACCTAAAGTGGAATCATTAACTCGAGATATATAAAATATATGAAATGGCGGATAGATCACATAAACTCCCACACGACGATATGTGTATGTTAGAAGCTATCAATCAGCATCCTTATGTTTAACATATTGCTTAGATTGAGTGAAAGAAAATACTGATGTTTTAAATACCCAGAGTTTTAAAAGAATTGTGCAAAAAAAAAGTACTTCTCGGTTAGAAAACAAATTTCCTTCATATAAAAAATCAAGATGACTTTGTGTGAATGACAGTACTCATTATCACCATGTAATTAAAATAAATTTTGAATTTTGATTTCATATAGTTCTCTTGCAAATTTGCTATTAAAGTAACCTGAGAAAATAATTTCATAAGAAAAAATTATTTACTCACAAAGATTATAATTCCTATATACTTGCCGCAGTTCAATTAAAATTAAAACTAATTTCTGGCAGAAAAATCAAATGGAATATACCAATTTAAATAGAGAAAAAACAATCCAAGAAAAAAATTTTTTTTTACCACACAAAAGCTAGAATGCAGCAAATTTTGTGCTGCATTGCTTTATAACAGGCAATATGACATCAATCCCTGAATGTATGTACGAGTACTCGTAAGAACAGCATTTGTGTCTCTTATATTAGTCGGTTTTTTGTTTTCCTTTTTGTTTTTTGTCATAATATTTTAGTTATTATAACAATGACAACAACAATTTATAATAATAAAAGCAATAATATGGGTTTAACTTTGAAAAAGTCCAATAAAAATTATAAAGAACCGACAAACAAACCAACAAACCAAAAAAACAAAAGAGATCTAAAACTTGTAAACACTGGCAGTAAGTAGTACAAAAAAAAAAAGCGACAACTAAGTAATAAATAAAAGAAAAAGAAAATACTAAAAAGCAGCAAAAACATTTAAAACAAAAAAGAATTAAAAAATAAATAGAAAATGAAACAAACTTGTCACAACATTGTAAAAAAGATGCAGCTGCGTCTCAGGAATATATAAAACAATAACAGATTTCCTTCAACATAATTGTGACAAACACAGACACACACACACACAGACACACAAAAAGGCAATAAAAGTCCAACAAAGACGTAAAAAAATAATATCACAGTCTCAACGAACATATGAGGGCTTTAATTAAATAAAACAAACACACAAACTGATTCCATTAAAGATTAAAATAAAAAAAGAACAGAAAAACTCAAAGCCTCTTATTTATTTTATTAAAACTTAATTTAAATTATTCTTATTAGACCTCTAATGCAGGCAGTAGGGCATTGGGAATTAAAAAAAAAAAACACTTTAAGGAAAAAGGAAAAACAGAAAAAAAAAACACTCAGAGGCAAGTCGTCATATGGCAAAAACAAACAACTTTTAAATGAAATTTTTATAAATTTTAAAAAATACTTTATTTTACTGCACTGTGCACAAGAACATTTGCCAGACAAAAAGAACGTCATATATCATATTTTATACATACGTTTGACTTCTTAAAGACATATTTGCTAACTTTTAAAGATGAATTGTGAAAACCACAACAATAAAATTAAATGTTAAATATTAAACGAATTTTAAGTACCATAACTTCTTGACATTTTAGTACGAGTAAAAAAAAACAGAAACTTTTGTTTTTGCTTTATATAGTCGTAGCTTCCTTTGAACTCAATACGTTTAGAAAATTGTTTTAGAGAAATATAGTTTTTTTTTTTTTTTTTTTTAAATAAAGTCTTAATCAAAATTGTCACTATCTGAAACTCAAAACTCCCAAAGGCTCCAGGCATCTCTATGCTTATGCTAAAGAAGCTTGATGTGGTAGCAACTAGATATTTTACACGGGATTTGTGTCTCTCAATATGGCACTTGGTAATCCCACATATTTGAAAGGCTGTGCAGATAATTTATATTCTGAATTTATACCCGCTACAAATGGAAAATCATACCGCAGTTGTCAAAGTTTTACAAACACTATTGTTACCATCTTTAATGGAGCATTTCCAGCTAGCCTTTTACCAGCATGGCTTGAGAGATCCCTATAGCATAATTTCAGCTTTAAGTATCATATCCCTCTACGTTGGGTAATCACCTAGTCGTGATGTAGTAGCTTATCAGAAAGTTAAAATCAAATGTCCACACACTCTTCGTCTCTTTCCCTCATATTTTCCTAGACCAGCACAATGTACTACATAAGTATCTGGCTTTAATCTAAAAAAAATATAAAAAATAAATTAACAAGACATTTATTACAGCTCTGGATGTATCCGAATGCTTTGACATGGTCGGCCACTCTGTACTGTAATGTTTTCATTTGATCTTTCAGTACGCTGTATCTATGTTTGTTCCTATCAGCTACAGTCCCTCTTTCTTCGAAATCATTCACTACACAATAAATATTGCCTCTTGTTGGCCGTTTCTTCTTCCAAAAATATCATGTACCTTTCTCATCGTCAAGGTAGTCGATGTTGATTTTGATAAAATGTTCTAACGATTAAAACACGTTATTTTATCGAATATTTTTCAAGAATAAATTTTCCATATCTCTATTCATGACTGCCCAATGTCAACTGTCAAGACAAATATTTACCAAAATGGCGGCAAAACAAACTAGAAAACCTTCCCGGCGGACACTCTGTACCTCAAAAACATTCTTATTGAAGAAAATTTCAATGTTTTGCTATTATAACAGAGAAGGAGAAAGAGTTAAAATCTAGAAGTTACTTTTAGACCTTGAAGGTAAAGCGAATCAACGAAATTGCTTGGTAGGAGTATTAGTGAAAGATATAAAATAGAAATATATTTTGTTTTGGCAGAAAAACATAATCACTCTTACTGGGGTTCGAACCCGGAAGTAGGAGTCGACGTTAAATTATAAATCACGGTACTCATGAATAAAAATTGACGCACATAACATAAGTGCTATTGGAAGCTAAGTCGACAATCTTGAAAAGGGTGGTGAATGCTCTTAAACTTTAAGACGATTAAAGATTTGAAATTTTAAAGATGTCCGATTTTTTAAAAGATAATGCGAACTCTTCTAGGCTGGTTTCAAGAATGATTATTTTATTTTATAAAATGGCGCATTATATTTTCAGTATATATTGCTTATTTGCATAATTTCCCAAGCTACTGTCATAAAAGTTAAGGTAATGCGAAAAACCGTCAATTTTAAATTCAAATTAATTCAAAATAAAAAAAAAATAATTAGATACTTTCAATAGAATTTGACCAAACAGGTGGTAATGACTAATTGCCTGTGTACGAATATGTAAAGAACCTTTTGTTAATATATACGATCGATTTGAATCATTATTTAGAATTTTTATTGATTCATGTTTTAATTTTATTTATATTGGTTATTTGATCCAATTAAAAACTATTGTATAAACGTAGTTTATAAAAGCTGAATTGAATTTTTTAATAAAGTATTTCCTTAAAGGGTAAACAAGAGCACTTAATTCTCCCTTTTTGCTTTATTTCAGGAAGCCCAGGTAAAGGATGTACTCTACGAGAGGTACGAGTAGTCCGCAAAAATATGCGATTATCCGGAATGAAGTCCCTTATTTAACCAGATCACCTTCCATGTGCAGTTTTGCTTCCGTCAAATAGAGAAAAAGATATAATTTATGAACACTACTTTTTTGCTATCCTTAAAGCCATTACCCAGCAGAAAATTTTTCAAAATTGGAAGCAATAAATAAAATTGTTAGCAATAATGGAAGCATTATATTGTTTATTCATACCTTAAAGCTTCCAAAGATGCTATAGGATAAGGTATTATCTTTGATTTTGTATAATATTTGCTTACTGGTTGCAATAAATGTGCACTTTTATTGCATTTTAGCGGCTCATTTCATATAAAAATCATGCATTATTGATGTGCACGTGTAAGTGATTGTTCACAATTTCTCCCTTACAAAATAGCTTACTTATAAGCACTAATTTCTGCTGGGTAAAGGAATACGTTTTCAATTTGTTTAATAACTATTTTGTAAAATCAAAATACTTTTCTTGAAGCCAAGCAGCACACATAGAGGAGGCCAATTAATTCGAATTTATTATTTTCTACACTTTCGAACCAATAGATAAATTGATATGACCAAACAAAATATGATGGATGACAGAATTACATTAAAAACTTTAAGAAACAGACAACAAAAATACCAATAAAGAAAAGAAAAAAAACAAAGTAGGAAAATAAATTTTAATTTTAATTTTATATGTTTTTTTTTGTTTTTTTTCATTATTTTCATTCTTTTCAGCTACAGTTTTATTTTATCTTCTGGGTAGTATAAGACATGTGTATGCATGACTATGCAATAAGGAAAACTGTATGCAAGCATGTGTGTAAAAGTATGTGTAATTGTGTTTTTGTATAAGTATGCATAAAAACTTAATAACTTTACATACACTCACACGCATACACACACATGCACATCGTTATGCATCATACTTATATTTAAACATGAAGTAGAAATGAGAGAAAGTGTAATTGCATATTGTTGTGTATATATGTAAGTGTGTGTGTGTGTGTGTGCAGATTGGTAAGTAAATACATGACAAAGTGCATAAAAACAAAAGGTAGAGTGAGAGTGTACAAAAAAAAAAAACGACAATCGACTTCAGTCATCACTGACTGCATTTTCTTTTGTTGCCAACATTATGTGCAGATTTCTCTTCAACTTATGCTGCTTGCAAGTCACTCCCAGAAGTTTTTTTTATTTTTTATTTCCGTTCTGCCATTTTTTTTTTATTCTTCTTGTTTTTATTATATTTTTAAAAAGACGTGATTTATCTTAAATTGTTATTAGTTTTTGTTTTCACATGTTACTGTGTATGTGTATACATGTGCATAAGGTTGTGTGTGTGTCTTCATAATTTTAAAGACAAAATATTTGTCATGTTTCACATTCTGTTATAATTTTTCATAAAGTGTTGTTACAAGTCCAAATGAAAAGGAAGAAAAAAAAAGAAAAGGAAAAAAACCAAAATTTTTTTATTGTTAGATTTTGAAAGGAAAAGAAATATTGGGTAGTAAGTAAAATTGCTTGCTGTTACGACCCTTGTAAAACAAGGTTAGTTTTTGTTGCTCTGTTGTTATATTTCTTTCATAATTTCTTTATACAAAAACAGAAAAAAAAAACAAAAATATTTTGGTCATATTTGAGAAACGTAATCAATTTCAATCAATTTTATCCTGAATAATCTTAAAATAAGCAAAAAAAAAAAGGTACTGCAAACACAGTGATTTTTTGGCTCAATAAATTTTATGGTTTATAGAATGATAAGCATTTCTAATACGAGAGCTTAAAATAGCAAATAAATTATGATTTAAAACTTGTGGTCTGTAAATAATTTGAAATCAATTTACTTGAAGAAGGAAATATTAATTTTAAATTCTAAAGAGTTTTTAGTTTTGAATACTTAGGGCTGCTATTGATATAATCTTACTATTAATTGCTAGTTTAATCATAATACCTACAGACACACATAATTGGCCATTATATGTCTGTTTAGATATTACGCCCTACCTTTCCGCAGCATCCTCTAAGTGACTTTTGACTGTTTGCTTTCCTTGCATATGTTTCGTACATAAAATTAAAGCGTTTTCATAAGTTAGAATCAGTTGAATTCAGTTTCTTGAACTTGAGTACATAATCCAATTTTTTTCTTCCTATTACCAACACTAAAAAGGGTTTTTTTTTTCTGAAAACGTGTAGATTTAAAAAGTTGTTTCCTAGAAGAAACTTTTTAAGATTTGGAGGCAATAAATAAAATTGTACGCAATAATGGAAGCATTATATGGTTTTTTACCCCTTAAAGCTTCCAAATATGCTACAGGATAAGGTATTATTTTTGATTATTTGAACTATTTGCTTACTGGTTGCAATAAATTTGCATATCTATTGCATTTTAGAGGCTCATTTCATGCCAAAATCATGCATTATTGATGCGCACGAGTAAGTGATTGTTTACAATTTCTCCCTTACAAAATAACTTACTGGTAAGCACTATTTTCTGCTGGGTTCTGTTAAGACAACATGAAAAGGTTTCTGTATGAACAATAAATGCATAACTTTAAGCAATTTTTGGGATACTTGTCTTAAGATTTTCTGTAATTTTTCTGTCTACAACCACATTCGTGTTTACTCATATATCTTCTTTGGAGACCCATAGCTGGCAGCACTCTAATTTCTTTTTATATAACAGCCACTGAGGACTTTGCCAAATTCAATATGTTGTCAATTTCCTACAATGAATTTATGGTTAATTATAACAACGATTTTTTCGAACGACTTTCCTTGTTTCACATATATCTTTCAATTTTTTTTTATTTAAGACCTATACTCAGGGGTAAACCCCAACTGATGCTGTGCATTGTATTGTAATTTTTAGAAAGGACAGTATATTTTTTTCTTATATTACTTACTATTAAGCACCTTAGGAGTGAAATAAATTACAGTGAATTGATTATTCAAAGGCCAGTGTTATACTTGAATGGTCAACAGCAATTGCCCCATTGTTGCATGTTGCTTGCGGTGAGTGTCTCCGCTAAGTAGGTTTTTAGCTGTTTTTCTACTACTTCCCAATAGGTGGCGCTTTTCTCCTGATCATTTGTTTTTCGTTGTCAAAGGTTAAGGTAGAATATAATGAAATGTCAGGGAGCAGTTACTTGGAAGATAGAGTTCTTGGAGGGGGGACCTCTTATTTTTAAATTATAATTTTGAAAAAACCGCAAAATAACTTATTCATTTTTCACCTTTGTTGGGATTCAAACCTGGGCCGTTTGAGTTTTTGTGCGAGTGCTCTAACCACTATACCACCATCAGTATGTTGGCTGTTATCTTCCTAGAAGGTGGCGGCGCTTTACTCCTGATCATTCATTTTTGGTGGAATAGACTGGAAATGTCAGGGAGCAGTTTCTTGAAGATGTCTCGTTTGTACTGTGTTTATAGCAAGAGCCCTAAGTCATAGTCACACAGTTTGTTCTATATATCTTGCAATTGAATACAAATTTCTTGAAAAAATTAATTTATTGTAATATTTTAGCGCTTAGTTTGTTTATAGAACCACAAATAGTTTTAAATTGGATTTCCTGATAATTTTACCGGCTAAAATTTCAAAATCGTTTCTAGACCATTGCGCCTCTATCAAAAAAGAATTTTTAAATTTTTTTCTCTTAAACCACCAACGTTTCTTACACTTTTTCCTAATCCTTCCCAGCAGAAATTAGTGCTTACCAATAATCTATTTTGTAAGGGAGAAATCGTAAACAAGCACTTACTCGTGAGCATTAATAAGGCATGATTTTTATATGAAATGAGCCACTAAAATGCAATAGAAATGCAAATTTATCGCAACCAGTAAGCAAATAGTACAAAAAATCAAAAATAATACCTTATCCTGTAGAATATTTGTAAGTTTTAAGGTATAAAAAATTATATAATGCATGGCAGCATTGTTTAGAATATTATTTATTGACTCTAAATTTGAAAAAGTTTTCTGCTGGGTTGTTATTCTTTGCAAAACTGTGATTGGGTATAAATATTTTTATAACAATTTAACAGAAATTGTTGAAATTATTTGAAAATATTCCATTGTCCTTAGCCTTTTGAGGAATAGTTTATACGTATAGGCAACAACATGTAAAGAAATCATGCAAAACTGCATGTAAATGTTAAAGAGAACAGAGTAAAAATAATTTTAATTGCATGAAGTGAATCCTCTCCGGAGGTACAGTAATTGTCTTTTGGTAATACGTCACACCAGGGGCCTGTACTCACTGGGTAATATGGAGTTTACCTACATGTGGCTGGCCTGGCGCTCGCTATAGGCAGAGAGTGGTTGGGAGTTTATCGACGCTCTCAAGGACTGATCAGAGAAACCTATCTAATCTGTTACTACGGGCATCAGGAGGCCCCGATTTGCCTGTGCTCCTTTGTCATTCGGGGAGTTAGGTAAATCAGCCTGATGGTTTGGGTGCGACCCTTCGGGGAGTACATATACTGGTTATGGTGATGCTGGATAACCACTTCCTCAATAAAAAAAGGGGGGGAGGGGGTGCTACTATACAGGCAGTGGTGGTAAAATTCATTGTCCATGGGTTTTGTTCTGACCGGTGTGTCTTGGAAATATCCGAAATTAGAGAGTACCGGCTTTGGATGGCGCTGGTCAGACGCAGAGTATTTGCCCTCCACTCTTACAACGGGTGGCGTGTGATATGTCTACGAAAGATGCCCATGTTAAATCAATCTATTGTTGCATGAAGTGAATAAAATAGAATAAAATTTTTCTCTGCTGTCCTAAATGGAAACTGAATTTCTTCACATTTCTTTAATGCCTTTTTTTAATTAAGAAGGGAAATTACTTCAACTTTGGCATTGAAGAGATTAATTTTGTTAAAGTATTAAATATTTTCATTTTATTTGATTATTTCTGTTGTTTAACATTTCATTAGAGTTACAAATTTTCATTTCATATCAAAACAATTACTTTCTTTGTGGGCATTTTGCAGCCAAAAAGGAGGTTAAAGGATGCTTGAATATTAATTTTATTGTTCACAATTAAAGTCAATTAAAAAATTTGACAATTACTTGTAAATGAAATTCACGCCTTTAAATATATTTCTACGGTGACAAATGCAATCAATTTTGAACAATTAAATGAAATGCAAATATTTTTTCTTTTAAATGCCAACAACAGCATTAACAGCAAAAACAAATATAACAATAACAATAGCAACAATAACAGTGATAACAATACTGAAAAGAAAACAGAGTAAGAATGAGTGACACAATTGTTATATTCGTTTGAGCACAGTACGTTGAAATTGAATCAGAATTAAAATAAGAAAAATGGAAACTCTTGAAATGTGACTTCGAATTGATTTGAAATTGTGCAGAAACTTAAAGTGTATCAGTATTTTAGATTTTAACCTGCTCATGATAATCAATTATTAAAGTTTTATAGGAATTAAGGTTAGACAATCGATTTTTGCCTACAAAAACAAACAAGAAAAAAAAAAAAGAATTTCATCTGCTAACTGCCATAATTGTTTTAAGGGTAGCAATATTTAATATATTTAAACTATAGGCGTTGTTATCGTCCTCTACGATAACCTACTATTTGGACGGTCTATTTAAGTGAATTACTTATTAAATGCTATTGATTAAGACCTCGTAGTATTTCTGTCTTTAGCTGGTGATAGAAGAGTGCCCATGATAATCCAGTTGCAGTTATTGCAAAGCCATGAACGTTAATTTCTTTCGATACATATTTTACCATCAACTTTTATTTGTAGAATTGATTGCAGTAAATTATTGCACATAAAATGACTGATATACGACGATAAAACAAGTTCTCTAACATGTCCAATTCTTTTTTTTTTTTTTTGTCTTTTTTATTTGAGACCAATACTCAGGGGCAAACCCCTACTAAATGCTGTACCTGGTATTGGAATTGGTTCTTTTATTAAGCGCCTTAGGAATGCGACAATGCTGTGAATTGATCATTAAAACATGCCTCATCGTTGCATGTTGATTGTGTGGTGAGTGCCTTAGCTAAGTAGGTTTAGCTGTTATCTTCTTCTTTCCAATAGTTTGCGAAACTTAAGAGTTTTTAACTAGATATACTACTTTCCCTTCGATAGTATCGAAAATAGTGGCTTATATAGAGATATTTGTTTTCTAAGTTTTGAACTTTTCGAGGCTGTTGTCCTAAACCTCAGTAGAGTTAAAACTATTTCTATAGATACGTAATACAAATGAGTCTTTGAATCCATTTAAGTATAAGACGAAACATGGTAAGATTTTAGAGACTGAAAAGCAATTAAAATTTTAAAGTCACTGTATGAATGCAAGTGCACTAAGAAGAGCTTGGCTGTTTGATTGTTGGGTAACAGAATTTAGAACACCTTATTTTATGACATGATGCCATTCACCTCAGTGTCTTGGCAAAAAGAATAGAAATTATTAGCAACTATGATTTGAAATCATTAAAAAATTTAAGATTTAAGACAACAATTATCAGTTCTATTAAGAAAATTGGATGAATTTGTTACTGTGAAAAAGTGATTTTCTAACGGCCGTATGTATAATGAAAAGTTGGCAACTCGTTAGCATATGGGACAAAAAACTGGCAAGTTTATCCCCGTTATAGACTGATATTATCCAAATTTTTAATACCTTCTATTTAACAACTAGTCAGAGAATCCAAAAAATTAAAGAACTCAAACAATTGGTTGCATATTCTTACGGACTACACGTACCTCTCTCAGAGCGCACCCATTTGTGGTTGATTGTTCAGCGAATCGCACAATGCATTATAGAGAGAATTCGTTCTTTAGCCGCACCGCTCGTTTGTGGAACAATCTTCCGGCGAAAGTTTTTCCTGCCAATTACGATATCAGTAGGTTTAAATCAAATGTCCACAAACACTACTCCCTCTTTCCCCCTTCCCACAACATATTTTCCTAGACCAGCACAATGTACTGCATGAGTAGGGGCCGTCCCCTGAGTGCTGGCCTTCAAAATAAAAAAAAAAAATTTCAGCGTATAGGAATGACAAACTTCACATCTGTGTACAACGACCTGGCAATTTTTATTATATATAAGCCTATATATTTCTAAATTTAGGTGAGCAACAGATAAATGAAATCAAAGTCATTAAACAAAATGCTTATTTCAAGAGTTGTGAGAGATTCGAAGACAGACAACACTGAACTTAAATTTTTCCAATTTTCTAATAAACAATCTTTAATGTAGTTTATCAAACTTTTTTTTTTGGATATACACCGCTAAGAATTTATCTGTAAATGCATTCATTGAACATTTTATATCAAGCATTACTCATTTAATTTAAAGGAATTCCATTCTTTTATGTCTCATTGTAAATGACAGACATTACACTGTTCTACGTGTGTGTGCATATGCTTATAAGTATATACATATGTACATATATTTGTATGTTTACCATTGTATTTGTAAACATATTTTGCAATATTAATACTTGTTTAACACAAACATTTAACTATTCAATCATTGTAATGATATGACATGTCATTTAAATGATTTTTAATTAATAAAATACAAAAGAGCATACGAATACAACTGCACATACATACATGGAACTCATACATATAAACAAGCAAATATAATTGCCATAATAATGGTATATTATGCCATACATTCAAAAGTGTATGTGAGTAAATAAACGCCTTGAGTGTGTCTGTTTCTGCAGAAAAAAAAGAAATAAAATTTCCGTTGGTCTTGTTTATTAAACAATTAAAACGAAAAGAGTGCAAAAAATTGTTAAAACAAAAGCAGGGTTTTTAGAAAGGCAACAATAGTGAGAGTGATGTGTAGACAAAAATATTGCAATTTTTATTTAAAATAAATGAATTGCATTGATAACTAACAAAAAGGCGAACAGTATAAATACACTGAAAGAAAAAAGAAAAAAAAATTTTTTGAATTAAATTATGGGTTGCAATAGAATACGAGTATGTGGCCATAATTATGAAAGTGATTTAAATTAAAATTAAAAAAAAAAGTTTATCAATTATTTCAAACCACATGATATTAAACTAAATTTATTCAATGCAATAGATAGCGCTAGCATACAAGTCAAAAACAGCCCAGGTTCAAATCCCAGCTAAGGTAAAAAATTTAAGAATAAAGATCTGTGGTTCTTCTAGATTTTAATAAGAAAATAAAAGAGGTTCCCCGCTCTAAGAAATCCATCCATATTAAGCCGCCCCTTGCCATTCCACACTCTTTCACATTTGGAATACCATCTATAAATTACTGATCAGAAGAAAAAGCGCCACCTACTGGGAAGATAACAGCTACCTAGCGAAGATTCTCACCACTTCAGAGTCAACATGCAGCGACAGATGGGGCAAATGCTGTTGATCATTCAAGGGTGAAGTTATAACAGTGGTTTTTGAGTGATCAAATATTTGAATAAAACCTTTCTTTAATGATAAAATTTAATGCAAAAATTTCGCTTAATATGCTAAAAATTAATTCTTTTCTATTACTGCTACCTGGTCATACATTTTTTGTTTCCACGAAAATAAGACAATTGATAAGTGAAAGGAGGAAATTACGAAAAACCTAACAGGGAGAAAATTGAGCAGAAACTCGGTTGATTAATCTCATTTTAGGCGATCTTTAAATTATCTTTAAGAACAGTTAGATATTAGCTTAGGATATGTTAAAAAAAAGTGTTTTGAAAACTCTGGATATCTTTAAAAACAGGGTATAGACATGCAATGAAACAAAGTGTGCCTATAGTTGCTGAAAATGAAATCAAAGCAGATACATGCTCGAGCATATATGGAAATGTTAGAATTCAAGTAATATGAAGATTACTTTCATGACACAAAAGAAAACGTAATTTCTTTTAATGAGAGTAGTACTCAGGGGTAACCGCTTGAGGAATGAGACAAATTGCTGTGAATTGATCATTCAAAGGCCAGTGTTATACCTTCACCCTTGAATGATCACCAGCAATTGCCTCATCGTTGCATGTTGATTGTGTGGTGAGTGCCTTCGTTAAGTAGGTTTTTAGCTGTTATCTGCTACTTCCCAATAGGTGGCGCTTTTCTCCTGGTCATTTGTTTTTGTTGTCAATGGTTAAGGTGGAACATCAGGAAGCGGTTTATTTTTAGATGGACTTCTTTAAAGGGGGAACTCTTATTTTGAAATTATAATGTGAAAGAAAAACGCAAATTAAGTTTTTTCATTTTTCACCTTTGGTGGGATTTGAACCTGGTCCGTTGAAGTTTTTGTGCGAGGCCTCTAACCACTATACCACGCACCCCCCAAACGTCAGTTTAGTTTCAAGCCATGAATAATAGCTTAAAAAGAAGTTTAAATTTAGTTTTTTTTTTAAATTTGTTTCATATGGGCATAATGCGGTTAATTTAAACTTATAATGGCATTTAAAAATGATTTATTTATAAAGGAGAGAGAGATAGAGAGAAAGAGAGTTATTTTTTTTTTCAAGAAAGTGATAAAATATTTTTTATGCAGTGTGTTTATTGGTTCAGAGCCTGCGGCAATTTAAATTAATTGTAACAGTTATTACTGACGGTAATAATCCTGATGAGAACAACACAATGATGGTGATGATGATGCGAATGATAATGATAAGCTAAAAAGCATTCTCAATGACATTTAATATTAACCAGAAAAATACCGATTAAAGCTAAATGAACAAACAATAAATAAGAAAAAAAGGCCAAATTAAAGCCCACCAAAATAAAAAAAGAGCAACCAAAACCCCAATCCAACCAAATAAACCACAAATATCATGACAACTAAAAGACTGACTGACAAGCAACTTTTTATGGAAAAAAGCTGAGTATGACATTATTTATGTACTTGCACATTCACATACATAAGCAATTATAGGCCATTTACGTCTTTTTTTTTTAAACAATGAAATTTAAATTAAAAATAAAAAAAATAAAGAAAAAGGCGAAAAAATTTAATGAATGAAACATTTAACAGGCATGCACTTACAATATTAATCTGACAATTAAAAAGCTTCATGAATGATTCCTTAGTTTACTTAAAGGCATTAAAAGTCTACTTAAATTCTGTTTAAAAATTGAAAATTAATTTGAGTATGAGTTTTAATGTTTTCAAGTATATAAAGTTTCATTAATGAATGTTAACAATTTAAGTAAACTTTTCTTTTAAATCTTTTGTAAACAAAATCATGGAAAACTGCAGTTTTAAAATTAAGCATTAAAAATAGTAAAAACTCTGACGACAGTGACTTCAAATTAAAAAGACAAATAACCTGCAACAAATTACGAAAGGGAAAGAAAGTTAAAGACACTTCTAAAGCAATCAAAACTGCTTCACACTAATTATCTGACGCAGTAAACGTATATCGCACAAGGCACATCCTTTTGTAGTTAATTATCCAGTAAATGACACAATGCATTTAAAGGAGAATTCGTTTTTTTAGGATATGAACGAATTCCAATTAAATGCCTACAAACACTACCCCTATTCAATAGAGTAGAAGTAATCCGTTGGCTTCTAGTCTCGTGAAAAAGTGGACCAAAAACAGTTTTCACTATTTATTTAAAAGTTTGTTAATTTTAATGATTTTTTTTTTATATTCTATATTCTAGTTATTACGAGCTGACTGACTAAGACCATGTGCTCGTTGTAGTGCAATAGACCAAGATTACTCGCAGGAATTGTACTCACAACCCTCGAACTACCCACTAGACTAGTGGGGTGCCTAATTTTATTATTCAGTAGACTCAATTTAATACATAACTTCGACGAGTACCTCCTTATAAATGCTAAAAGTCCACCGTGTCATTCGTTTGAGTTCTGAAAATATAATCAAATATGCGAGAGCCAGATTAGAAGAATAGGGTAGTCTCCGTAGCAATTTGTAGTCGAAGTCATGCAATTGTCCTATCGTTTTCAATGATTTTGAAGAGATATATTGTCTTGATAACACAACAATTTTTTTTTCCAGCAAATGAAGACGTTTTTTAACATTTCGTCCTTCTAAAGATCCAAGAATGTATAATAGTTGGTGTTGATGATCTGGCGCTTTTCGTGTTGAAAACGAATCGATGAATATAATATTATAGCCAGACAAATGTTTCGTTATTGCAGGCTTTGTATGAAGTTCACAAGTTCTATTATATCTGCTGATTGCCAATTGGAGTCTAGAGTGTAGCATGATGCCATGTTTTAATTATTAATGTTGATATACTGATGAACTATTTTATTTCATTATGGTTAAATATCGGTAAACATTGCTTAGAATTATCAAAACTTTGTTGCTTTTTTCGATTGTCAGCACCAGTGGCATAAACTTTGTACACATCTTTAGTAGGTTCAAATATTCATATACAATACTCGTATGTTTAACACGTTCCTTAAATATAGTATCTTTAGAGTTCCACATATGTGCCCATAATTATGAAAGTGGTCTAAGTCAAAATTAAAAAAAAAATGATTTTATCAGTTATTTCATACCACATTAGTTTAAACTAAATGTATTCAATGTAATTTTGTGGTGGTTGTGGTTGTAATTTCAACATTATATGGAATTCATTTAGTGTTAATTATGAAAGTGGTCTAAGTCAAAAATTATACCACGAATTTTTGGTATCGAGTCATTCCTTTCTACCTAATGACCGATAAAAAAAGCAAATTACTTATACAACCCTGAGCATTATTATGAATTGATAGACAAGTGCAGAATAAGAAATACATTTTCGATAAAGCGAAAGTCGCAGCCGGATTTTATTTCAACGAAATCACTAGAAGAATCAATAACAAGAAGAGAAAATAAAAAAATACCGCGGGCGAATCTGTCTCTTTGGCTACAAATTCAATAGATGAAATTCTTGAAAAATGAACCTTATAAAATGTTTTATAAAACTTCTTTAGATGATTCTAAATTTCACGTTTTGGATCTTTCACCTAAAAGAGGAAGACCAAAAATATTAAATTACTTCTATTATACACCACCATTAGACCAGTAAGAAAAACATAAAGATATTATGAGTTTACTACCGTACATCCCAGCAGTTTTTCAGAAACATTTTAAGAATATTAAATATTCGAAATAATGATAAAAATGAATTACTTTTTAAAAATAATTAATTAATGTTCACGAATTATTTCAATCAAATTATTGTTTTAAATAAAATTTAAAGTTCTTTATTGCTGTAAGTAACTTATAGGACATTTAGCTAATTTTGAAAATGGTCTAAGTCAATGCAAACTTTAAAAACAATATTATCGTATTCGCACAATTTTCAAAATTCGCACAAAATTTCTTATTCATAATAAATTTCCATTACTTGAGACTAATAAAATTATAAATAAAAATGTTGCATAATGTAAAAATATTTTTTAATTTATTTAAATGCAATTCATTAAATATCTCGAAACAAAAAATATATGACTTAGTCCACTTTCATAATTATGGGCACATATCTTGATGAACTTTATTGTTTAATAATTCCAAAAAATTGTTTTGAAATTTTTTGATGTTTTATTAGTAAAATGCTTTTTGAATTTGATGGACACATTCTTTGATTTTAATTGTATTTAGGAAACCACTATGCGTGTCTATGCGCCAGACAATAACACTACCCCAGCAGAAAATAATGCTTACCAGAAAGTTATTTTGTAAGGCAGAAATTTTAAATAATCACTTACTTGTGCGCATCAATAATGCATGATTTTTATATAAAATGAGCCGATAAGATGCAATAAAAATGCAAATTTATTGCAACCAGTAAGCAAATAGCACAAAAAATCAAAAATAATATATTATTCTGTAGCATATTTGGAAGCTTTATTGTATAAAAAACAATATTATGCTTCCATTATTGCTTACAATTTTATTTATTGCTTCCAAGTCTTAAAAATTGTCTGCTGGGTAAGTGAGTCATTATGATTATATAAATGCCCCAGTCTCCTAAAGACTCGGTGTCGGATTCATTTATCTTAGAATTAAATTATACGTTTAAAACCTTATTTGTACACCGAAAATAATAAAAAATGTTTATCAATTAAAATATTTGAGGTTTCATTTCAGAGAAACATCCAAATTAAAAAAAAAAAAAAAAAAAAAAAAAAAAAAACAATAAATACTTTTCACCGTATAGGCAAATACATTCAATATTAATAATATGAAAAGTATTGCTTATAGGAATAAGTATGCCTCGATAGCAAATTCAAAGATGTTACTAAAACATTAAACTCTCTAGTTAACAAATTTACATACTAAATGAGAATTATAATACTTCTTAAGTAAAACTACAAACAAAAGAAATGAACATTTATTAGAAATATATTTTTTGTTTTAAACTTAAATTTCATTCTTCTGTTCTACCACAAACGGTAGAACAAAAATATGCAAATAAATGAAAACATTTTCAATTTGCTTTCTAATAATAATAACTAATATTGTAATCTCTTATTAGATGATCTGAATTACAACATTTATTTGAACTGATTTCTTTTACATTTATCGCTAATTAGCCGACTATAGCCGAGAAGGTGAAAAGGCGTCGCCAAATGACAATGGTCAGTATTTTTTTAATATAAATTATTAATCAATTAAGTACATAGTTAAATTAAATAAAACATTCAATTGAAATTAAAAGGGAATTCTGTTAAGTATTTAACTGAAATCAAATATAAAATATATGTTTCTTTCTATAAAAAGTATTTTTGATTTGCAACAAATTTATATAACAAAACCTCATGTTTCTAAAAATACTATTTTTAATAAAATTATTACTTAATAATATGAAATGTATGCTTTTGGGGATAAGCATGTCTTTATGGCCATTTCGTCTCTGCTTAAGAGACTCGTCAGGAGACTTTTTCCCAAAGGTGGTATTCAAAACTATAAATACTTATATAACTATTTTAACATAAGTATTTATAGTTTTGAATACCACCTTTGGGAAAAAGTCTCCTGACGAGTCTCTTAAGCAAAGACGAAATGGCCATAGAGCAGTGGTCTTCACAAAGAGAGGCATACAAAAACAGAAACTGGTTTCCAGGAATTCTAAAAGTGATATTTGTTAATAAAGTACAATACATTTAATTTTAAACTAATATAATAAGAATTAACGATACGGGTAGTTTTGGTATATTTTAGGAAACTGTTTGCCAGAATTTTTGTGGAATTAAGCAACCCTGGTTGTAATATTCACGAAGAGAGTAAGAAAAACTAAAAAAATATCCGAACAATTTATTTACCTGAGTAATACTGTTGAAGACCACTGCCATAGAGACATGCTTATCCCCAGAAGCATACATTTCATATTATTGAATGTAAGTATTTGGCCAATAATAAAAACTTCTTATGTGGTTATTTACAATGAAATGATATTTAAGAGATAGAATGGCACAGTTTGCCACACTTTAATTAATTTGAATTTTTGATTTTATTTTAAGAATATTGTTCGTTAATGCATGTTTTAATATCATATTCCTGTAAATAATATTTTAAAATGCTTCTATTTTAAATTATTGAAGTTCATGTAGTTTTGGATGAAAACCACACTTTCTCATTTTCATGTTCTCTTTTGCTCTCTCTCCGTTGCCCTATGAGTGGTATATAACATGAATAAATCCTTTTGCTTTATATTTTGTTTAAATCTTTAGGTTTTTGGCTTTTATGTAAATAATATCCTCAGAGACAATCACGATAACTACTCGTACAACTTCAAAGGCATAATAGATTTTCACACACACATACATATGTACGTAAACACATATACGTACAAACGGGTTAAGTGTCTTTAGCAACATGAAGTGGTGTGTGTGTGTATTGCTGTATGTATTTTCTAAATTTAATTTTTTTTTAAAAAAGAAAAAAATTAAAAATCTGGGTATCTGTGTAACAAAATATTTTGCCTTTAGTTTGGCAACAGCAAAAAAAAAAACACACACACTCTCTCTCTCTCTCTCTCTCTTAGGCAATGATACTTTTACAAACGTGTGTCTTCTATATAATACATGCATATATAGAACAAATTAAAAATGTGTACGGAAATATATACACACATACGTCTGTGTGTATGTGTTAACATATATTTGCTTAATATTTTAAGTAAAATTCTATATCCCTACTGATGTCAATTTGTTGCTTATGAGTGGCTTCTTTGAAATTTTTTACTTTGGAAACCTTTAAAAAGTTGCTTTCTCTATATGGGGAATATCTAACAGATTCCAGAAAATTAATAAACCAAACGTAAGTTATGAAAGACTGATTACTTTATAGCTACTTGAGACAGAAAGCGAGAGAGGGAGACAGACAAAAAAAAAACAGAAAAATAATTTGCAAAATTAAAGTGAACTGGGCAATATGTATAAGTATAATCTCTCGTACAATAAAAACAACCAAGTATTGGGGACCAAGAGAAAATAAGCTATCGAGTTACTAGGCTTTCTTCAAACATCATTCAATAATGTAGTCGCCGTGGTCTAGTGGTTAGTGTGTTGGCTTACTAAGATAAGGGCCCTGGGTTCGACTCCAGGATCTGACATCTTCAAAAAAAAAAAAAGAAATATGAAAAAAATATTTCTTTCGGCGACTACCTCTCAGCAGCCTTCTGGCAAAAGCTCTGAGAGTAACTAATTGCCATGAAAAAGCTTCTCAAGTCTGTCGTTCGGAGTCGACATTAAACTGTAGGTGCCGGTACTCATGGATAAAAAAATTGACACTCACAACATGAGTGCTACGAGAAGCTAGGCCGTAATCCTGACACAGAGTTGTAAAGGGTTGTATGTATGTATGTATGTATGTATGTAAGTATTAGGGGGTCGATATTCCTATAAGGTGTAAAAACCAAACATATGTTTCTGAAAAGGAAACAGTATGTCGGACAACTATGGCAGTACATATTGTGTGGAATGTTCAATATTTCTTCTTGAACCGCAATAGCCTAAAGGCCAGTCATCACAGCTAGGATCCCACTGGTCTTTCCTTCATTTCATATTCAACAGCTTTCTGTTACTTTGGAGTCTTGTTTGGATCAAATCGACCTGTCGATTGTGTAAGTCGCTAGACAAGTCTAGCGCAATTCTATAGTTTTCTATGCCAGTTTTCCCTTTAACAACTCCCATTAGAGGAAATACCAGTTCTGCAAGATATGCTAAAACTAAGCTAAACTCTATCGCTAAAAATTTATAAACTTGATTTAAGACTTTTTGGTTACGAATACAATTCTTGAATGCTTATTATAATTTAAAAGCTTAATGCCTATTACCTCTAAACTTTTTAATTTTATATATTCTAACGCCCAGCCTGTTTCAAAAATCCAAAATTTTAGCATTATAGCTTAAGAGAAGTGCAGAATAGGGCCCCTGGACTGCCATTTCTTTACCCTTAATAGTTTTGTGCCTTAGCCACCATATTAAAGTAACATTGTGGTTCTCTCCCAAGGTATTAAGTTTGATTCTGCATTACTCCCCCAGTTTAGAGTTCGTCTCAACCGATTTAATGCATATCCTACATCCTGGTTCTTCGAGAGAAAATCTGAGACCTGCACTTTAGCCTGGAAGACACTGGATTCTTACTCTATGAGAAGTAGTACATAAACGCTCCAAGACCACCGTTTATTTTAAACCAATCAGTGTTGACAGCAGTATCGAAATTCTTCATTGGAAGATCTCGACTCCATTTCTGCGTAGAAGCAAAAGATAGTTGAGAAGTTCCTATTGAATTATTCAGTCGGTGTAATGTAATCAATCTCTCTAGTCTACTGAGTATGTCGTTGTTGTAATTTAGCGTAGGTTAAATTCTTAATAGTCGCCGTGGTCTAGTGGTTAGTGTGTTGGCTTACTAAGACATGAGCCCTGGGTTCGACACCCAGCTCTGACATCTTAAAAAAAAAATAAGAAAAACATGTTTCTTTTGGCGACTACCTCTCAGCAGGCTTCTGGCAAAAGCTTTGAGAGTAACTAATTGCCATGAACAAGCTTCTCAAGTCTGTCGTTCGGAGTCGACATTAAAACTGTAGATCCCGGTACTCATGAATAAAAAATTTACACACACAACATGAGTGCTGCGAGAAGCTAGGCCGTAATCCTGATACAGGGTAGTAAAGGCCAGTTATGTTATGTAAATTCTTAATAGCGTAATGCCCTACTAAGCCTTAACAAGTTTACCAAACATATTTCTTACATTTTACAACAACTTATCTTTCCATAAACTCTGACTTTAATATAATTAGCACCTAAAAAAACATACTTCGTTATGCTACTTGTTAGATAACCGGTATCACATTATATATTTATCCAGGGAGTATAAACAAGGAACTGCTGTTCTTTATTACCTTCATATATAGATGCTGTTGTGTTGCTTTTTATTTTTTTTTTAGAGTCCCCATACACTCGAATCCAAATATTTTTCTAGTTTATTTGCTGCTTACGAGTATGTTATTGTATGCAAGTGTGTACTCCTAAAAAAAATGTGTACAGAAGCGTCTGACCACAGGATGTCCTTTTTAGGTTTTAAAGGTTTGGTTTCCTTTCCTTTTTTTTTCTTCGTCTTACATTTTGTTTATCTTTTCTATTTATTTTAACAAAACTAATCCTCATGAGTGAATGACTACTAAAATAAGAGTTACATTGGCTACTAAAGGACACAGTTGAGAGAGTAAATAGAAATTGTTTTTTCTTGCAACAATTTCTTAAATGCAGTCAAATATATAGACAAGAACATATAACAAAAACAACATCATGCATTGTATCTAAATATTACACTTATTAGTGCAACAAGAAACTGTGAAACTTCACTAGTCTTTAGAGATCACACATCTGTGCTCATTACAGACTTATATGTATGTTGGTATGCTCAAATAGAAAAAGATGATACTCGTTTAGAAATATACGAGGATACATACTTATACTTAAAACAAAAATCAATTAAAACAAAATAAAAATTTATTTAAAAAAAATAAATTTCAAAAGATTGTCATTTTAACTATTGGATTTACAAATTCATGCTGATAGTCATTTAACCCTGGGCTTATAACTTCGATCCAGTAGTGACGGTAAAAATTGTGGATTTAAAAGAAAAGGAACTACAAAGTCAATATGAATTAACGAATTTTTACTACTTTTCTACTGGCAATTAAATCGTTCACTGGTTTTACTCTTATAAACCATATTAATAGTCATTCTATAGGAACTTTTCCACTTTGTTTCCTTCCAAGGAGTAATGGATTCGGGGTCTTCCGTTGAAGCATGTAAATATTACTGTTTACACTGATGGCTGTAGGCTGTAAGCTGTAGGATATCCCCGTAGACTGGGGATAAAAAGTTTTGTTCGTCTTTAGGATACTTTCAGGTGGAAAAGCCTATGAGCTCTTGACTAAAGAGGAAGTTCTTGTTCAATAAAGTTTACTATAAAAGTTTTGTAGAAATTTACTCGTTCAAAAATCTTTTAAAATTAACTTTCCTTGAATTCCCCCCTCGTAAATGCATTTTGTTTTGTTAGAGGTCATGTATGTTTCGTACACTTGTAATTGTTTTTTTTTGTTTTCCTTCTTTGTTCTAATTTTTACTAACAAAATAGTATTTGTGTGTGTGTATTAGTAATGGTTAGCTGATAAATATATTTTTGCATTTGTGTTACCAGTCATTGTATTTTAAAGCCTGAAGAAACCCTAAAGTGCCTTTATTTGTTAGACAAGTTGAAAACCATAAGAATATTTCTAAGCAAAACCAAAACTCAGTTTATTTACATATAAAAAGGACATATACTTTTACGTTATTTTTTAACATTAGGTCACATATGTATATCAGTATATATACATGTATCTATGTATGTATATAGACATGCACAAAAGTACAGGCTTTTGAGCAGTAGTAGAATGCATTTAAAAGTAACGTAGTTGGTTGGATAATTCTTTAAACAATTTTTGTCTCCCATGCAGTATCTTTTAATAGATCAGGGCTCTTATTAAATGATTAAACAGAATACGACCGCAACTTCAGGCAAAAACGACTCTCAGAGAAAACATGACCAAAATTAAAATGACGGCCACAACTTCACGAACTGTCATTTATTGTTTTTACATTTCTTGTATGTAAATCTATTAAAAGTTAAGTTTATGAGAGTTTTTGCGAAGAAATGAATATATATTTTATAATTTAATCATCTTTACGCATTTACTCAAATATTTTTTCTATAATATCACTCATTTTATTTAAAAAATTTCAAAATTTATTAATTTATTTAAACTTTCAAATGTTTTTTCGATTTTCTTTTTGTTCTTATTTTTCTGGGTTTGTTTACAAAATGTATGAAATTTAATAAAAGTGTGGTAACATTGTTGAGAGAATTTGTTTCTAAAAATGAGAGCATAAAAAAATCGCTGTTAAAATAAAATAGATTATATTTCATGACTGCATTATCCAGCGTTTTTATGTGTCAATTTATATGGAAAAAAACGTTATGCCCCAGTTCTGTTTAATCATTGACTGTTATCTGTTACTTGATATCAATCTAGACAGTGGGCTTAAAGATAAGTCAACTTATAAGAAACTTATCAAATGTAGCTCTCAAACGTTGTAAAGAATAGTGATTACAAATAAACTTTTAGTGTTTTGGTTACATGTGTAAATGCATTAGAGATCCGGAGTCAACAAGGCTGTAGATGCATTGGACAGAAAAAGATCTATGACACTTTATATTTGTTTTAAAACCTACTGTAAAGTAATATTTATAACGATCTTTAATCTAATTAGAGATTGGGAAGTTGGAACAAGTAAAAGAATGGTACGAGTAAGTATGACACTCAATAGAAGACGAAGTTGTTCTAGATCAGGGGTGAGCAACCTTTTTAATCAACGGGCCACTTATAAATTTAAAAATTTTTTGGCGGGCCGCACATAAATACTTATAATTTACAAAACTCTATTTATAATAAAAATTAGAATAAAAAAATATAAAATTTAATGCCAAAAAAAAAAAAAGTATTTGCTTGAAATTTTTAATGAGAAATTTGGCACTGTTTTTATGATACAACCTGATCAATATCAGCCGGAATTGATGAGGTAGGTACACATACACAAGTTTCTAATCGTGCATTACTCGGTCTTGATCGGTGGTAATTGGTCGGTGGTCGGATTTATAAACATTCTCGATGTTTACTGAGAAAAATACATTTTTTACATTAGTATTATTCTGCATGTCCATTACTTTCCTTTGAAAATCTTCGGGAACTGTATCCACATCGATAATTAATGGTTAGGAAAACATTTTCATGGAAACTGCTCTCTTCTCAGTTTCTTCGTAATTGAAATTCGTTGATTAATGTGTCTATATATTATGTGTATTTTTGAGAAGCAGCAACATTTGTTTGGCGGGCCGCATAAATAGGTTAAAAGAGCCGCAAGCGGCCCGCGGGCCGCGTGTTGCTCATCCCTGTTCTAGATAAATAATTTTTAACGAAAAATTTGCCACAAATTATTAGGGCATTGGGCCCACATTAAAGTGCGGTAATTTCAGTGATTTGCATAGAATAGATTAGAGCCTCTCAGCATTTTCTATAATTTTTAATAAAATTTCAGTCTTTTTTCACCGTTTTGAGCACTTAAAGAGTCAAGAAAAATTGTGCCTGCAGACGACTCATCTTGATGATCAGCTTTTCTATAAAACAAAAAATAATTTGTTGGCTGAGCTTATTTTATCGCTTATTTAATATCTTGAGTCACATAAAGTTTTTTTTTCCTTACATTGAAAATAATTTTTTTACACACAAACAAAAACCAATTGTGAGATTCTAACTATTGATCATCGTATTGGCAAACTTGAACAAAACACTTTTGCTTACTTCATCAATTTATTTTAAATACAAATTATGTTTTAATTAATATTCATTACAATCAGTATTTAATCTTCTGTTTTCTTAAAATATGACTACCAGAAACAATTGATCACAATTCAAATACTTATATGCTGTTTCTTTAATCAAACAGTTTTCAATATTGTAGATGAACAAAATATGATCAAAATGTACTATTGCTCACATTTTAAACACATGGATGATTAATTTTGGTATTGAATTTTGAATTAAAAATTGCCTCATCGTTGCATGTTAATTGTGTGTGGTGAGTGCCTTCGCTAAGAATGTTTAGTTGTTATCTCTGCTACTTCTCAATAGGTCGTGCTTTTTCCTGATTATTCGTTTTTTTTGCTGTCAGTGGTTAAGGTGGAGTTAATCAGTTTTTGATCACCAAGAGTACTCGAAAAGGTCTCAACGAAGTTATTTTAAAAAAACAAATATTTAAATGCTAATATGGTAGTTGCAAACTAACTAAAAAAGGTTAAGTTGTTTTAAAGAACAGAGGAGTTTACTGTGTGAGAATTATCGTCAAATGAGTCGAAACTTTTAAGAGTTTTCTTGTGTAAAGTGTTTAACATGTTTCTGCTCTGTTTCAGCGTATATGTATGTGCGCACGTGGGTATGGTATGCTTAACATGAAAGGAAATAGTATTTGGAATTGGTGCTGATTTTATTGTGCTTTTATTTCCCACCGGGGATATAGAAAAGACTGCTGGTGATTACCCACACCAGGGGCCTGTTTTCTCTGGGGAATATCGGGTTCGACCTAGCCCTGAGTGGTCTGGCGCTCGATATAGGCAGAGAATGTCGGTAATGGTGGTGCAGGCCTTTACTGCTTCGCGTACTGTGTGCGCCTGGCTGGCATTATCTGGCGTTCTTACGGACTGACCAGAGATGCCTTAATCTGGTACTATAGGCATCAGGAGCCCCCGGTTAGCCCGGGACTCCTTGTCATTTAAGAAGGTGGGCTAATCGGCCTGGTGGTTTGGGTGCGGTCCTTCGGGAAGTACACGTAGTAGTTGTGGTAGTGCTAGGTAGAAACCCCTCAGCAAGGGGGGTATCACTACCCAGACAGTGGTGGTGCTAAATTGCCAACTCGGTGCTATCGGCTCTCTTTTGAGCGCCGTGCCCTCGTGCATGATTCGGATTGGAGGGTACCGGCATCGAGTGGCGGTGGTTCGGCGCATTGAACTCAACTACCGCTCCGGCAACGGGCGGCGTGTGATATGTCTACGGACGGTGCGCACGATAAACCCTGAACAGTTGTGCTTTTATTTATTTTGTCTTTTCCTTAGAAAGAAAATTTGCAAATTTTTTTTATATTCATTTTGGTGTACCAAAATATTTTAAACAAAAGTTTATGAACTTATAAAACTGTCCTCGTAAATACTCATGCTTGCTCATAAAATTTCACTTTTTTTGTCTATTTATTTTGTGTTTAACCAACGGGGATATTTATATGCATTTCTTTTGCATGGGACTGATATAGGGCCCAGTACCAACAGTTTAAGAAGTAATATGGTGAAGTATTGTTTTATATGTTTCTTTTTTTAACTGTTGATTTACTTTTGCATACTCCTCATACTTGTATTTATAAGTATTTAACCACCCATTTGGTGTTATTGTTGTACTATTTTTCTATATTATAAAAATAAATTTTTGGGTCTTTGCCTCTACCCCTTTCTGATTCCATATTGTTTCAAGTCTCTTTGTAACAATTTAAAACAATTTTGTTTACAACTTTATATAGCAAAGTACTTGATAACAATAACAACAAATATACTGTCATTTTAACTTCACTTGGGGGGGTACTCTGTACAAAAAAAAATTTATTTTATTTAAAATTAAAGAGAAATAAAAAAAAAATCCCAGAAAAAAAGCAGAATATATACTGTAACTGTAAACTCAAATAGAATATAGAATGTTAACCAAAGAATGAAAAAATCCCCAACAGTGAGGAGTCAAATTTTCAAAGCCAGTGCAATAAATATTTAGAATAACCATGAAATAGTATAGAGGACTGTGTTGAGCGGGATAGCAATAGTGTTGTCAACTATTAATGTAAATGTAAGCGTTTTATCATTAGGGGGTTCCTTCCTGTTGTTATTTGTTACACAGTGAGAAAAAGAGAATAACGAAAAACTAAAGAACACAAAAACAAAAGAATACTTGTCACTGTTTTAAGAAAAACAAAAAAACTCACATAAAAAACCAAACAACTTTTCGCTGAGACCAGCAATGACAGCAGCAACAACTGTAACAACAATTGTAAAATAAAGATTTTTGTTAAGATTCCTTTTAATGCAGACAATTTTTTAATCTAGTTGTCGTTTCACATTTTATGTCTTCCTTAATTTTTTGTTTTTGTTTTTTGCTAACGTGGCTAAATTTGTGACCTTGGGAACACAAACCAAACAAATACAAATGAATTAGAAGAGAGAAGACAATGGTTTTCGTACAAAAAGAAAAGATTTTTAAATAAAAATTTAAAATTTTTAAAACCAAAAAATAAAATATAAAATGGACATCTTTATGTGCAACGCTTCAGTGGTTTTAAAAATAATATTTTTTCTTCTTCTATTTAATTTTAAAATATTTTATTTCATTTTTGCTGATTCAGTTAAATTTTGTTTATTGGGCCTAAAAAAAAATACTCTTGTCTAAAGCCTTATAAAATGGAAAATGCAATGGCAAGAAAATAATTAAAATTATTGCAGGATATGTCAAAATTTAAGGAAGAAAAGAAATTTAAAGCATTACGGGGTGCATGTGCTTGTGGAATTGCTCAGAACATTAAAAGAATTTAAAGAGACTGAGAGTGTTACAGATGTTAATAAGCATGATCATCTTTGCAAAGTGCATACTAACAGCCTTATTTATAATAAAATATTAGCAGGTGGTTGTACACAGTGGCTAAGTTTGTCATTCCAATACGTGGAAATTCTTATTCAACCGTACAAAGTATTTAATTTTATGGATTCTCTGACCAGTTACCAAATAGAAGGTATGGAAAGCTTTAATAATATCAGTCTATAGCGGGTGATAAACTTGCCAGTTTTTTGTCCCATATGCTAACCAGCTGCTAACTTTTCATTATACATACTGCCGTGAATATCACTTCTGTTAGTGAAAATGTAGCAGATAAACCGAAATTATTGATTTCAAAGCGTTTTGTTTAATCGCCTTATAAATATAAATATAGTTTAATTTGAATTCGAACTTCCGGCATATGAGGTTTTATTGCCCTTACAAAAAATTACAGTTTTGCTCACAGTATTGTCTTAAGGCACCACTAAGCTGTATTTTTTTCGAAAATGATAACAATTTAGATCGCTATGAGCCTACTAAAACCCTCTTTTTTGGCCTGCAATTGAAGTTTAATAACTAGACGACAAGTGGTAGCAACAAAACGATGCTATGAACCGGTTTTGCTTTTTTTCACTATTAATTTCCTGGTAGCGAAAATTCTCGATTTGGTATCACCAAGTGCCCTACAAAATCATGCAGTTTAACACTGGTTTATTTTTTTAGTAAGGCTACGTCAAAATGGAGCCTGTGTTGAAAACCTCTTAGTATATGAAAACAGACATTCGCTGAGATACCGTCTGAAATGAGTGAAAAAGGGATCGACAGTTGCAATCAGAGATGGTCATTGAAGTGACACTGTTTAATAGAAATCATAACTTTCCTCAACGATCCTCTCCTTTCAACTTCCAATCCTATCTATTCCTTCGCAGATGTCAGCAACATTTGCCTTTCATATTTATTTGACCGTAGGCCGAGCCTTTTGAAATTAGGGTGAAAAGGCAGAATATGAACGACACACTGACAAATGACCTACAGATAATCTCCGAGTGGGAGATGCTAGCAAACAGGGTCGAATTTAATGCGCGTAAGACTCAATGTTGTATTATCACGCCTAGGCGTGTTGGTGATGTTGCAATCTTGTCATCGTTACTATGGGTCATGTAAACAACGAGGAGGCGGACGCTCTTGTTGTTCAGGGCATAAGAATTAATTGCGATGTCCGTTGGAATGATCACATATTTCGAGTGTCGAAAGAAGCATTCAAGTGCCTCGGTTTTTTAAAACGGTGCAAGGAATATTTCACTCCATCTGACCTTCTTAATATTTACAATATCTTCATCCGGTCGGTACTTCAAAGTCTATTTTGGGGCTTCTCGACCATATAAAGAAAGAGGCGAAGATGCTTATTAGCGACGGTATGGTATGCAACTCTGTAGATTCGTTACGGCATCGGCGCAGTGTGGCGTGCATTTCATTGTTCTATCGGTACTACCATGGAAGATGCTCTTATGAAATAAAGGACTTGATTTCGGCATATGTTTACGGACTACTTCTGCTCTCTTAGAGCACATCCTTTTGTTGTTTATTGTCCAGTGAATCGCACAATATTTATAGAGAGAATTCATTTTTCCTGCCAGTTACGACATCGGTAAGTTTAAATCAAATGTCCACAAGCACTATTCCCTCTTTCCCCACTTCCATAACATATTTTTCTAGATCAGCACAATGTACTGCTTTAGTGGGGCCGTCCCCTGAGTGCTGGCCTTAACGAAAAAAATAATAAAATAAAAATTTAAAAACATTTTAAGCCATATTGTGTGGAATACAGTATCTTACAATGGTCAGCCGCGTCTTCCCTGTATGATGTTTGTAAGAAATTCAAAATTTTTAATTACTCCGGCATCGAGGACCACAGGTTCTTCTCCTACATCTGCAACTTAAAAGCACCCTACAGGAAAAGGTGCGACGAGATCAATTCGCACAAAATTGTTGGCCACCTCCGTACTAATTCAACATACCATCTAATTGCTAGTGTGCTATAAGCTAAGCCACACGTAGCTTTAAGTGCATTATTCTGGTGCCCATCGACATACAATATATCTATCGAAGCATTCGCTAGTGACACTAGAAAATTATGAGAGACATACTATTTAAAATTTTGGCCTTCCAAACTTGAGGGGACACAATTGTGAAACTTAGACTCACTAGCAGGATATGAATGAGACCGTACATGCTAACATGAGCACCATAGCAGTAGATCACTTCAGGTATTCACGATAAAAGGTGTGGAAGAAATTGATAAATGGTATTGGTTGTCTGTCAGCTAAAGGTGCGACAGCTTTTTAAAATGACAGGCATTTCAAAAGGTGCTATATTTTCCTTATTAACGAAAAAATTAATGATGAGAAGCATGGTGACGTATTTGCTCACTGACGTGAAGATGTTACAATAGAGTGCTTGGTCATTTAGCCGAGGCTTAGTTTTGAAACTTAAAATTGCTTGATCATGCATTCAACATTTACCGGATTTACTCCCTTGAATTATATTCTATTTCCATCCTTCTAAAATGGCTCGCTCATAAAACACTTACTAACATAGCTGGAGTCTGAATCTTTTGTGGACTTAGAGAGTTCTTCCTATAAACGGGGTAGCGATACTATTATGTGTCGCTGGGAAATGCATGCCGAGGTAAGGAGAGGAGATTATGTTAAGAAATAATGTTTTATTATTTTATTTAGATCTTATTCTGTGACAACCCAGTGTAAGTTAAAACCCAGAAAAAGTGTTGTATGGCTTAGTGCCCTTAATACTCTTTGTAAAAAGAGAATAGTTTACTTTATGAACGGCACATTTATAGAAAATTTTTTCTGGCAAAATATTTTTCAAAGTTATAACATTAAAAGGAATAAGTAGAGTCCATTTGGGATGTCATAATAGGTGAACGACATACAGGTGAATTTAAATTAAATCCTTGTTTGAATTAAGAAAATTAAATTAATTTAATTAATTAATTAATTAATTAATTAACTAATTAATTAATTATCCAAATCATTAAAAAGTTTTTGTTTAATTGCCAGTTTTAGGCAATACCATATCAGAAATCGAAAAGTGCCTTCCAAGTTTATTCAGAAACAATTCTACAAAATATGTAATTTGACGTACAACTTATTTTACTTCCACAAAATTTTTTACTGTAAACCTCTACACAACCATAATTTTTTTATAGGGAACTTCTTTGATATTATAAAAATTTATAATTCTGCTGTAGTTTTATTTTTGTAATCTTGAAACATTGTTTTAAATAAGCGATGTAGACACTTTAAATCTAAAGTGTATAGTTTTAAAGACTTAGTTTTTTTACCCACTAAATGCTTGTTTGCCTTTTCTTAACTTTTCTTAATAGGCTGTAGCATTTGGTTGTTAGCCTGTTAGCCTCTTAGAAAAATAGCATTTAATAAGGATTCATTTAATCCTTCATATCCTCTAGGATAATTGTATTATTAGTCATATTGCCCTAAAACTTTTTTAAGAGTAAATAATTCTGTTAAGGAAATTATAAATTTAAGTTGTGTGGGTATTATTGTTTTAAATCTATTTAAACCGCTTTTACTTTCAGCCAGTCTTCTTTACAAAAACAAAAACCATAATAATAAGAAAAAAGAAAAACTTTTTATTCCAGACTCATTGTATAATCAAATCCCATGAAATTCTATAATAAAACGCATAAAATTATAATTCAAACGGGGTTTTTACAAGTTAAATTGAATACAAAATAGATTTTTATTTGCAAATACAATTTAATTCTTTCAAAAGAAAAACAAAAATAAAAATTTGTTTTATTTGCTGCTTAAGAACAAACAAAAAAAAAATAAAAATATTTCATCTTATTTAAAAGCCATCGCAAGCAGAAAAAAAAGATGAAAAAAAAAATTATTCACCAACTTAACGAATTTATTCAATTGTAAATTTTTTTTCTTAATCGTGTTGCTCATATTCTGAGAGGGAGAGTCTAGGGATACAGCCAACTAAAACAAAAAAAAAAAAAGAAAATAAAAACGCGAATAAGAAAAAAAAATTTTTTATAAAACAGAGCCCAAGAAAATATAGAACTTCTGTGCCCATACTTTTTACAACAGAGACGTAGAAAACTTTACATTTTCGTTAGAGAACCACTTATGATGTATAGATGTTAAGTGACAAAATTTGGGAAAGAAAGATTGAAATGAATTAAATTCGTTCAAAGTTTAGTTTGGGGATAATGATTCTCGGTTAGCAGAACAATTTTATTTAAGAAAGAAAACAGAACGAAACAAAAACTTATAAGAACACTAGAACTAAAAAAGAATTTTTGATTAAAAAAAGAAGAAGAGAGGCACAACAGAAGGACGACTGGATTAGGGCAATAAGTAAGATTTTGGAAACTCAGAACTATGAAGACTATTACTTGAAGTATGGTATTGTGCATAAAGACCCTGCAAGAGAACTTGTTGTCATACCATCATGTATGGAGCAAGAGATCATAGAGATGGCCCACCGTCAAGGACATTTCGCTGTAAAAAAGACCCAAGACTTAGTTGAAAAATCATTTTTCATCCCTAAATTAGATACGAAAGTTGAACGAGTGGTGAAGGGATGCGTACAGTGTTTAATGGCAGGCTTCAAATCCGGAAAGAAGGAACTCCTACTCAATCCAATAGACAAGGCAGATAAACCATTAATGACTTAACATTTAAACCACATAGGCCCTATGGAAACCACTCACAAGATGTACAATCACATAATCGTGGCAGTAGACGCGTTCTTGAAATTCGTGTGGCTCTATCCTACGACAAGTACAGACACGGGAGAAGTGATCGATCGGCTGAGCAAACAGTCCGCTGTATTCGGCAACCCAATAAGGTTAATAACCGATAGAGGCACCGCATTTACTTCTTCAGATTTTAGAAATTATTGCATAGAAGAGGGGATGCAACATCTACTTATAGCCACAGGAGTACCACGGAGAAACGGCCAGGTAGAAAGAATACATCGAATAGTCGTCCCCATGCTAACAAAATTATGTTTAGAGAACAGAATTGGTATCGACATGTTGACAAGGTCCAAAGAATAATAAACAACACCCCTCCTAGGAGTACGGGTAGCTTTCCATTCGAAGTCTTGACCGGTTTAAAGATGAGAGTTAAGGAAAATGAAGATTTTAGTAGTCTCTTAAAAGAAGAAGCCGTAAAAGAATTGTATGTTCCGGTGGCCTAGGTGGATCGCTTTATTACAGCAACTGGCTTGCAATTTTGTGGTTTATAGAACCGATATCACTATTTGATTGGATATCACAATGGGCATTTGTTGGTCCAGGTAGTCTCATCTCTGATGAGTGGCCAATTGCAATATAAACTAATCAAACTACAATAAAAATTGCAATTAGAAAAACCAGTACTTTTATAGATTTAATTACTTTATTGCCGTTGGGTAGAATCTACACAACACAACGTGACATACCTCACAGAACGACAGTTTTCAATATAATTCACCATTTCACCTACAATTTTCTATATTTTAACGTTTATCTGTACACATATCGTCGAGCGGGAGTTTAAGTGCTTTATCCGCCATTTCATATTTTTTATATATCTCAAGTTAATGATGCCACTTTAGGTTTTCGAACCCAAATTTATCAAATCTGAATTCCGTTTTAGGATATCTCGTCAAGTTTTGGAGATAAATAGCCGAACACGGATTGCAGATTTTAAAAATTTTGGTGTCAAAAACCTAAAGTGGCATCATTAACTCGAGAATTAAAAAATGGCGTATAGAGCACTTAAGCTCCCGCACGACGATATGAGAAGTATATTTTTTAAGTCTGGCCCCAAAACTGAATTTTCAATAGAGAGTTTTACAGAAGATGCAGACAAGCCAAGCTATTTAAGCGAGCAATCCAACAATATTTGTGCCACTGTGGGTCAATATGTTATAAACTAATATCACAAATTCTTGGACAAGAGAAAGGTTGGAAGAGCTACATATTGTCGCAAGAATTAAAGAACGCTGTGACTGACAAAATATTTAATGTTCACCAGAGCCAAAAAATCTCTATTAAAGTAGAAAGAAGACACTGGTATTTTGAAAAAAGCAGACAGCATAAGTGAATTTCTTTTCATCATAGAAATCAATCGACCAATCGACGCGTATTTGTTTTTCTGATAAAAATAATGCAAAAAAACGTATTTTCGATTTTTTGTCAGTTACAGCGTTCTTTAGTTCTTGCAACGATATGTAGTAGGAATGGCAAATTATTAGATATTCCATAAAACTCAATGAATTCAGCTCTAAACGGAACAACAATTTTATTCATTTTATTTCTTTTTTTTTTCGCTATCCTTTGTTCCATTTCGATGCAATTTTGATTGACGTTGAGCTGAATTTTCTCGCAAACTTCCCAAACCCGAAAATTTTACTCTGCGATATTTTTCAAATTTTTTTTCTAAGACCAATACTTAGGGGAGTAAACCCCTACTCATTATTATCATTTTATTAGAAACGAAGTCTAAGATAGATTGAGTATTTTTCCTTTCCTTTTTTTTTTGTATTGCGATGAGACAAGTTGCTGTCAATTGATCACTTCAAAGGCCAGTGTTATACTTTTACCCTTTAATGATCAACAGTAATTGCCCCATCTGTCGTTTGATAGAGACGACGTCTCTATGTTGACTGTGTATTTTAAAGTAGTGAGGATTTTTGCTTAAGTAGGTAGCTGTCATGTACTACTTCTCAATAGATATTACTTTCTCTTGATCATTCGTTTTGGTGCCAATGCCAAGGTGGATAGAGTATCCTGTTAAGGGACGGCTTCTTTTGGATGGACTTCTTGGAGGGAGGAGGGAACAGCTGTTATCTTTCCAGAAAGTAGAGCTGTACTCCAGATAATTCGTTATGATTGTGGTTATGATCTCAAAAATCTAAAAGTTTTGGTTCTTTATTTTCTCCTTAGCTGTTACTTAAACTAACTATTGAAACTGCATTTTACATGATTTTTTTTTATTTATGCAGTCGGGAGTTAACAACCACAATTCTGCAGTTTTAGGAGCTAATCAAGAGTATTGCTCAGAAATGCAAGCAAGATTAAGAGGAATATTAAAAGTACCCCTGAAAAATAAAATTGTTGGCTTTTTGTTAACACCACCTCTGCCAAGTCAATAACTTTCGTTTACAAATTTAAAACAACTTTAAAGACAGTGTTAGCGTTCGCGGTTTACAAGGTGCTTCATGCATTTTATTTTTCTTATTTTTTTCTTATTTCAAAAGAATTTAAAATATTTGAAAAAAAAAATAATAAAATTCAAAGGTATTCAAATGTGTCAGAAATCCTGTTTTTTAATACAAAAATTTTCTTGGCAATTTTCTTTGATAACTTCCATTAATGCCACCTTTTTTTAAATTCAATTTATTGTACTGACTTGCTTAAAAACTAACTTACTCTACCTACTCTGATGCAAAAGTGAAGTGAACTTAAGTTTTTGGTGTTGAATTACGCTCTTAAAGCGTAAAACTTTATTGCTAATTCACTTATAGCCACCCGATAATTTTGTTTTTTGTTCAAAATTCTTTTTCCCCCCTATTTCTGTTTAAAACAAAATAAATTTTTTCCCGTTTTTTTTTATACCAAAACAACACCAACAACAATTTTTTTTTTCTACATTTTTCCAAGTAAATTTGATTAACGCACTTTATTCTGGAAGTGACAGTTTCTTTTCAATTCGTTTTGTTCTCACAAAAGCCGGGCAAAAGCATTCATCTTAGCGGGTGCAAAAAAGTCATGGAGCGTAGCACATACAAGTTTAGTTAAGAACAGAAGCGGCTACAGGAACTGTAACTGCAGCAGCATTCCATGTGTCAAATTGTTACAAAAATAGAGAAAGAAAATATTGTAGAATGAGAAAAAGAAAGAAAGAAAAAATTGAATATTTTACTGGATGAGTGGAAAAAGTTAAGAAAAATGACAAGAAATAAGGGAAGCATACAACAACAAATTAAATTTGTTAAGAGAGAGAAAAAAAGCAAAAAAAAAAACAAAAACTTTTCAATTTTTAAACTGCAGAGATTAAGATTCTTTTGAAAAAAAAAAATATCAACGAGAAGTGTTTTAAACAATTTTCTTCTTTTTTGTTAAAAATCAAGGATAGCGACAAAAAAAAAACAACAACAACCGTATTTTTAAAATACACATTTAATGTAAATGGCTTTAAGCGACATTTGCCAAGGTAACGAAAGTACATAACACGCGTTAATGTTTTAACTTTAGAATCCTCAAATTAGAAACCACACTTTACAGATGACAACTGAGTGCAATTGTTTTAACCTCCCTAAATAATTTTATAGTTATTTTCCATTTAATTGTTTATAGCACATTAGAATGCAGTTAGATGAGTTCAGTTCCATGCTGTAATGGTATAAAAACAGCACCTTATACTAATTGTAGTAAATCCCGTGTTGGTTGACTAGCCATCTCACCTACTTGTCTAACTTGGAATGCAGTTTATTTTTTCAGATAAAGTATTTTTCAGTCTGTTCATGTTCGGAAGTAATTAATACATAAAACTGCTTTCGTGTAAACAATGTTAGTAAAGCTTTACTAATGATACCTTAGACTGCTACATAAAATCTATGAACTGCGGGGAATGGCTCTCAGGATCAGGCATATTGTTTCTTGAATTGCACTATGACTACAGTAGTAGTTGCCGTGTTCTAGTGGTTAGTGTGTTGGCTTACTAACACGATAGCGCCAGCTCTCATACATACATACATAAATGGCCTTTACAACCCTGAGTCAGGATTACGGCCTAGCTTCTCGCAGCACTCATGTTGTGTGTGTAAATTTTTATTCATGAGTAGCGGGATCTACAGTTTAAAGTCGACACAGAACGACAAACTTGAGAAGCTTGTTAATGGCAATTAGTTACTCTTAGAGCTTTTGCCAGAAGACTGCTGAGAGGTAGTCGCCGAAAGAAATATTTTTTTCATATTTCTTTTTTTGAAGATGTCGGAGCCTGGAGTCGAACCCAGGGCCCATGTCTTAGTAAGCCAACACACTAACCACTAGACCACGGCGACTACGGAGCGCCAGCTCTCACATTTTGAAAAAAATAAATATGAAAAAATTATTTCTTTCGGCGATTACCTCTCAGCAGTCTTCTGTCAAAAGCTCTGGGAGTAATTGATTGCCATGAAAAAGAATCTCATATCTGTCACAGGGTTGTAAGGGCCAGTTATGTATGTATGTTCACTCAGTAAAATGTCAAAAGAATTCGGCGGCTTTACACTTGGCGAGGCTACAAAAAGAATAATTCAGCGGCAAGTGTAATTTGGGAGCTTTTGTTTTCATTTACAGTTGCTGCGAGTGAAAATAGAATATGGGAACTCTTACACTTGTGAAAGCTTCTGAAATAAATAATCACTAAGGTGGTAAAAGGAATTTGAGAGCTATTATATTAGACTTCTATTAGTTCTAGTACAAGGGAGGTACGAAAGATCTTGCATTCGAGTAACTGCCAAATAGAATATGAACAAAAACTGAAATTCAGAAGCTTTTACCTTCGCCAAACTACAAAAGAAAATACATACATACATACATACATGCATACATACATACATACATACATACATACATACATACATACATACATACATACATACATACATACATACATACATACATACATACATACATACATACATACATACATACATACATACATACATACATACATTCATACATACATCCATGCATACATACATACATACATACATACATACATACATACATACATACATACATACATACATACATACATACATACATACATACATACATACATACATACATAATTGACCCTTACAACCCTGTGTCAGAATTACGGCCTAGCTTCTCGCAGCACTTATATTGTGTGTGTTAATTTTTATTCATGAGTACCGGGACCTACAGTTTAAAATCGACTCCGAACGACAGATTTGAGAAGCTTTTTCATGGCAATCAATTTCTCCCAGACCTTTTGCCAGAAGACCGCTGAGAGAAAGAAAAGATATGCAAATGGAAATTGCGAGCTTACAAATTCGGCAAAAGGTGGAAGTGAAATAACTTCGGTTGCGGTTACTGTAAAAATACGGAAATAAACTTCGTAGGGCATTACATTCAGCAAACTACAATAAAATAACTCCGGCTACTGTTACTACTACCAAATATGCTACGAAATTAAGGAGCAAGTATCGGGGTACAGACTACAGTATTTAATACTTCACTTATCGGCTGGCTTCAAACCTTTCATAGTTAATTTATTTTTCTTAAATGCATAATAATTAAAGCGATATTAGGCCGTATTCCAATTGGCGACGTCGTCGTCGCGTAACATTTTTGTAATAGATTAAAGGCAAGAGAAACATTTTTTCTTTATTCTGTTACAAAAATGTCGTCAGACGTCAGTTAGACGTCAGTCGCCAACTGGAACAAGACCGGTTATCTTGAACAACATTTCGTCGTGCGAAAGTTTATGTGCTCTATCCACCATTTTATATATCTCAAGTTAATGATGCAAAATCTGCAATCCATTTTCGGCTATTTATCTCTGAAACTGGAAGAGATCTCAAAAACGAATTACAGACTTGAAAAATTTGGGGTCGAAAACCTAAAGTGACATTATTAACTCAAGATATATAAAAAATATGAAATGGCGGATAGAACACATAAACTCCCGCAAAACGATTTATCGGTGAATCTGTGAAATAATTGTTCAGCATAAGCCAAAGATTTATCTTTAACTGCTGGTCATGTTCTTAGTGACAGTTTCCCTATGAATTTCAACAACGATTATTTTGTAATAGAGGTAATCACTCCGCATACTTATACTCTTTCGAGATAAGTAAGCAGTCCATAAACTGTAATGCTTTCGGCACAATTGGAGCGAACGAGGTATCTTTCGCGGCGACTATTCGTCGCCAAAAATAAAACTCATTTGTGTATATGGTAATTGGCACAATCAGGGCGACGGCGAAAATTTCGTCCGACGCCGCGAACTCAAATAGATTTATTTCTATTTCAAAATTTATGTGTTTCAGTAAATAAAGTTACTTTTTACTTTAAAAATTGTTCAATTTTGACTTATTAACATTTACAATGAAAAAACAAAACAAAAATAGCTATAAAAAACCATTCAGTTGAGTTGTTGTTAATGTTTAATTTCTGATGAACTTTTTTCCAGCATATGGTAACACTATCGTATACGAAAACACAAATATTAAACAAATTATTTTTTCGTCGTTATTGTGCCTCATACGACGAATATACGCGGCGATTTTTTACCGGCGACGTCGCCCTGTTGGGCGAAATACGTCGTTCGCTCCAATTGTGCCTAAAGCATAAGATTGTAATACGAAACTGGAAATGGAAAAAGTATGTCCTTCCGTGGGAACTCAAAAAAATACATCTTAATATAGAACTCATAGGATAATCCTAAATACAGAAAGGAGAAGAATTATTGAACACCCACGATTAGAAAAATAAAAATAAAATCAAAAACTTAAAAGTAATATGTTACGATAGAGTATGTTTGAAAATAAATATAGAAAATAAAAAATAAAAACACAAAACATAAATCAACCACTATAAAACTTTTAATAGGACTTAACCCATTACAGCATAGCGTCGGATAAATCGGACGCAAGTAAATTCCAAACATTTCCTAATAGAAATAACATTTTCGCACAATTTTTGCGTTTACACAAAACATCAGTTAATACTTTATGTTGGAAGTACCGTTTGTACTAAATAAAGCATACGTGGCATTTCTAATTTTATATTCTTAAAAAAATTAAGTTAAAACTTAAATGTTTATGCAGTAATGGGTTAATATGGAATAATACGATACGAATTACTAAGTAGTATATATAATTTAAAGTATGTGTTTCGCAGTTTCTTTAAATTTCTTCAAAATTTCCGGTGAACTTAATAGTTGTCACACCCTACATACTGTTCTTTTATATATTTTATAAATCTTTCTTTACACGTCATAGCATAACTCAAAAGGTGTATTCAGTTCTGGCATAGACAGCTTTATTAATTTTCCACATTTATACGATTTACGTTTTGTTTCCACCCGGCGGAAACATATACAGCCTGAAGTCATAAAAATCAAACTTTCAACTCTAGACTGAATATTTAAACGAAAAATTACTTCTCTTATGTTAGATATAATGACGTGACATATACACATTATATACATACATACATATGGATGTATGTAGCTTAAAAATTTTATGTGTCTTCATATGTGTGTGTTTGGGTTCTTTAAGTTAAAGCTTTTGTGTAATTATAAAACGTAGCACACGTCATGCAATTATAACTTTTTTCGTTAATATTTTTAAGAGCAACCTTAAAATGTTACTGATGTTTTTGCCGTTCATTTCGTTTGCAGCTGTAAATTAAGTGCTTTCGAATGAGAACGTTTTAGAAAGGAAGAAAAAAAAAACAAAAAACTTGTAATATGTAGTCACTACTTTTGAGTATGTGTTTGTGGTATTATAGGTTCGTGCTGATGTTGCACAATTGAAAAGTGCTTTTAAAAAGTAATTCATTTTATAGCGATAAATTAATTGTTTCCAACACCTATACAACCAATAAGTCATATTAAGTTTATGATTTTAAATTAAGCGTTCCAGTATTATTTATTACTAGAATCACAAAAAAAAATTTAAGTTATTTCCTGTTCATTTCAAAACACTTCTACTTTAAAAAAACGAGTACTATTCAGGTCTCTGGATCACTTCTGTTACATGACAAACACAAATTAAATTTATTCCTCAGTTAGAAAAAATAGAACTTCTTTATGATGTTTTACTTCATTAATGACTCCACCCAGGAATGATTGATATCTACTCTGTATTGAAGGTATCACGCCCACTTATTCGTCTACGCCTAGTTTTTTTTACTGATAACCTGTAACAAATTAAGAGACCCTTACCATTACCATTTTGTAAGTATAGACAAATTAATATTTTTTTTTTCATTTGAGACCAATACCCAGGTGTAAACCCCTACTAAATGCTGTGAATTGTATTGGAATTTTTTGGAAATGACAGTACATATATATGTTTTTCTTATATTATTTATTAAGCGCCTTAGGAATGAAACAAATTGCTGTGAATTTGATCATTCAAAGGCCAGTGTTATACCTTCACCCTTGAATGATCAACAGCAATTGTCTCATCGTTGCATGTTGTTTGTATGGTGAGTGCCTTCGCTAAGCAGGTTTAGTAGGTTTATCTGTATCTGCTACGTGCTAATAGGTGGTACTTTTCTCCTGATCATTCGTTTTTTGTTGACATTTGTTAAGGTATAATAGAGTGAAATGTAGGGGAGCGGTTTCTTTGTATATGGTGTTCTTGGAGGGGGCAACCTCTTACTTCTTAAATTTTAATTATAAAAAAACCTCACATTAACTTTTTCATTTTTCACCTTTGCTGGGATTTAAACCTGGGCCGTTTGAGTTTTTGTGTGAGAGCTCTAACCACTATACCATGCACCTCCCATAAATATTTACATTGTATGGGCGTGGCACCGCTCAGACATATAAAGAGGTATTGGCAAAAATTTCAAATAACTCCGTTCAGCCGTTTAGCTGTCTATAGTTTTCACACAAACAAACCAATCTACAAAACATACATTCATTTTTATATCCATATGTATAGGAGGATATACATTTTGAAATCTGATCTGCCTTTACGGTATGCGAAGTTTAAGAATTTATAATGAACTTTACTGATTTATCCAATGAGGCCTAATGTTAATGAAATTTCAAGAGACTTTCAACCAATCCACATCAAATTTTCATAATTTTCAAAACGATTCCGACTATGTCTCATACTCTGTATCTTTCTTATTAAGATGATGTGTAATGACAAAGAAAGTATCAAGAAAACGTCTAAGAAATTAAAAAAAAAATTTTTATTATTTTATGAAACAGGCGTTTGTAGAAAAATAACTTCAATTTACATACATACATACATACATAACTGGCCTTTACAGCCCTGTGTCAGGATTATGGCCTAGCTTCTCGCAGCACTCATGTTGTGTGTGTAAATTTTTATCCATGTGTACCGGGACCTACAGTTTAATGTCTTGTTCATGGCAATTAATTACTCTCAGAGCTTTTGCCAGAAGACTGCTGAGAGGTAGTCGCCGAAAGAAATATTTTTTCATATTTCTTTTTTTTAAGATGTCAGAGCCTGGAGTCGAACCCAGGGCCCACGTCTTAGTAAGCCAACACACTAACCACTAGACCACGGGGACTACACGACAACTTCAATTTTCAGTCCCAAATATCGATAAGACATAAAAATGCAAGGAGTTTTTAATAGAGTGAAGTTTTGTGAATACCTGGCTCCCGTATTAACAAGTAGTAAACCTGAGACATAATCCAGTCGCCGTGGTCTAGTGGTTAGTGTGTTGGCTTATTAAGACGATAGCGCCGGGTTCAAATCTCAGCTCTGATAATAAAGAATAGAAATTAACCCTATGTGACAGTATCTTTTTGGTACCATTTAATTTATTCATAAAAAGGGTAACTACGAATATCTTGCAGGAACTTTTTTCCGGTAAAACGGAGTATAGAAAATCATAACCTATTGATTTTTAGCAAAACGAGAAAGGTAAAAAAGCATCTTTTATGTAAGAAGACCAATACTCAGGGAAGTAAACTCTTACTGGGCATTATATTAGAATCGAAGTCAAAGTTAATTGAGTAGCTTTTTTTATCCATTAAGGGCCTTTTTGATTGTAAGTAATATTTTTATTTAAACAATTTACGCTTTCTTTTTGGTTTTCTTTGGCAAAAGAACAGATTGAATATTAGGCAAAACACCACCTTGTGGCCAATTGCAAATGACGCAGTATAATTCTAGATTTTTTATTATCACGAGCAGCATTACCAGCCAACTCTAATACTTCGGCAGCTAAATATTCCATAACTGATGTCAAATATAAAGCTGCACCAGCACCAACACGTACAGCATAATTGCCTTTATGCAACAAACGATGAACACGACCGAATGGAAATTGTAAACCAGAACGAGCTGAACGAGACGTTGCCTTAGTCCTTATTTTACAAACTTTATCACGGCTAGATATTATTTTCTGTTATTAATCACTTCACTGTAACACTGAAAACACAAAACTGATGACTTACAGTATGGCGATGAGATAAGTTTCTGTCAAACGACAGTGTTATCCCTTCTTCCTTGGATGATCAACAGTAATTGCCCTATCTGTTCATAGAGAGAGAGAGAGGACATCTCAATTTTGACTGTGTGTTATGAAGTGGTGAGGTCTTTGCCTAAGTAGGTATTTCTCATCTACTATTTCCTGATCATACATTTGGGTGCCAGTGCTAAATGTTAATGAATTCAATTGAAAAAATAATAAAAAGGCTAAAAGGGAAAAATTCCTCGGGGAATTTTTATTCATTATTGGTTAATTTAAACATCAGGCTTTGCGATATCTCATAAACATAAGTTAATGAGTTGAATACTTAACAAGTTTCCTCCGGGGAATCTAAATAACACTTCTCGTTCTTTTATTTATTTTTTTTTTTTCAAGGAAATATTTTCGTCTCTCTTTTTATTTTTTAATTTTTTTTTTTTAGTAAAGTGTTGTGCTGGTCCCCTACTATTTTGTAATTCAACTCATTTTCGTCAAGTGTAACACTTGAAATAAAAGTTTTAGCAACTCCATGATACAGTGCCAATAGCAGCAGCAGGATACTTCATTTGCACTTAATGCAAATAGAATGTGAAAAGAATTTCAAAAGCACAAAAGTTATCATTTTTTTTTTCCTTTTTGAGTACAGGTAACAAGTTCCATTTTTCACCTGCTGCTACTGCTGCTACCAGCCATCCATAGCATCTTTAAACATCAATGCCCGTAAATGCTGACAGGGTGACAATTTTCTATTCTATGCAACGCAAAAATATGTATAATTTTGACAAATTTCTAGTGAATGTATTTATAACTGCACTTTAACTACTTTATGCTCAGGAAAAGCTATTTTATGTTTTTATATAAAAAAGTTTTTTTTTTTTTTTCAAATTCACAAACACAGACACACAGATAGTTAAATAAACATTTTGCTTTTCACTCTTCTTTCTCTCTCTCTATCTCTCTCGTAGAGCGTGTGTTACTTCTACTTCGAACATTATTATTTAATTTTTTCTTTTTCTGCTGGTGCTTAAAATTTAAATTCAATGTGACAAGTGTTACGGAGTTACAAATTATTGAGTTTCTAATGTTCCTTTTTTTATTTTTTTGCTGTTTAAGTTGTTATTGTGGCAACAACAAATATGTTCTCCTATTTGGTTTGACATGAATGTTAATTTTTAGTAGAGTTTCACATGTTTAGCAGAAATCATTTTACTAAATTAGAGAGAGAGAGAGCTTTTAGATTTTGTTGTTCAACTAAAAACAAACAAAAAAAAAAAAAAAAAAAAAAAAATAAAAATTCTCGATGACCTGCTGTAGTTTTTCCATTAATCATCATGCAGATTTTCACAAAGCATGTAATAGGAACTAAATTCAACTAATTCAACATTTAATTTGCCTACAGATTTTCAATTTATAAAGAGAGATAAAATGTTCATTAATTAATTGATAAAACTGCGTTTGCGTGTGTGTTGAATCAAAAATAATTGATGTGATTAAATATGGCACTTAAAAGTGGTGGCTAAATCAACTATACAGTGGACTTCAATACAACAGAGACACCCACTTTTAAAACTCTAAAAATTAGTAGAGCACTTTCCATCGATTACTTCACTTAATTGATATGCTCAGAGTATTTTATAAATTAATCCCCATATTAACAATTTGTGTGCTCGTCATATTTTGGGTCAGTTGTAGTTTGTAGAAGATTACAAAAAAGGGTAGTGCAAGAATAGAATCATTTCCAAAAATAAAAAGCTCTTGAGTTATTCTCAATTCAGACTTTGCGGTAAGTAAATTTAAGTGGAGGTTGTTCCCTAAGCACTGGCTTCACGGAAAGAGAAAATAAGCTATCGAGTTACTAGACTTTCTTCGAAAATCATTGAAAAATGTAGTCGCATGGTCACGTGGTTAGTATGTTGGCTTACTAAGACAAGAGCTCGAGTTCAATCCCGGGCTTTGACATCTTGAAGCAAAGAAATATAAAAAAATATTTCTTTTGGCGACTACCTCTTAGCAGACTTCTGGCAAAAGCTCTGAGAGTAGCTGATTGCCATGAACAAGCTTCTCAAGTTTGTCGTTTGGGGTCCACATTAAACTGTAGGTCCCGGTACTCATGGATAAAAATTAACACACAAACCATGTATGCTGCGAGAAGCAAGGCCGTAATTCTGACGCAGGGTTGTAACTTGAGCTTAGCACTTCTGCAAATAAACAAAACTGGCTGATGTACCGCTTTGCAGGCTAGTGCCAACATTGGACTTAATTTCTGCAATAAAAGAAGTCAAGGCTCACGTTACGGTTAATCAAAAACGTTACCACACTGTGATGAAAACTTGGATATCATTGATTCAAGCGAAATATTGGTACCACAAAAAGGATGGATTAAGAACTAATTGAAATCAACATCTTTGGTAAATTGATTACCAGGTATTATGAATAGACCTTCAAGACTAAGTATGAAGTCTGATGCCTCAGTCTCCTCTTAAGAGAAGCAGTAAAATCTATTAAGAAGAGTTTACATTCTTTCCTTAGCCATTTGTTTTTTACTATATCAGTAATCAGGGAATGATCTCTACTCAATCAGTGCACTGTACTACTACTAGAAAATAATATTATTGTTACAAGTTAAGAAAAAGTAGCATTAATGAACATTTAATTCAAACTTGTTTACGAGTATATCGTTAAAATATTGTTCAATAAATGAACTGTGTGTCTAAAGAATGAATTCTATCTGACTTGGTTTGTGCGTTTCAGTTAACCTGCGGTAGGTATATATACTACGAATAATAGAGTGAAGTTCTATGATTACCTGACTCCGCTATGAACATGACAGTTTAAGTTGTAAACCTGTGATATAACCCAATATCTTTTTTACGTAGCAGTGAATGTAGTACACCTTTGTGTAAGGGCATATTAACGTTATGGCGGTATGCAGAATACCGCCAGCCACTTCAACATTGAATAGGTGAAGTTATAACTTTAGTATGAGTTAACCTCCCATTAAAGTAACGGCAGAACAACACAACACACACCACATGGTACCGATATTCCAATGAAACAATAGAGTTGAATACCTTACCGGGATTAATGACTAGCATTGCCCTTTTCTGTAAGCGTTCGGAAAACTTTGAAGCACCGGAAATTAGATGGGTTTCAGAAAGTTACACACATCACCTTCTTTCATAATTACCAAGTAAAAATCTACAAAGTCTAAAACTCGGCTGGATCAAGAAGAGTAACCGCTTCATTGTGTTGTCTTTTTCTCCCAGTATGCCAAACTACTGTTCTCATTTCACAGAAGGGTTCTGGTCATGCAAGTTCCTCTGTAATTGATCTCCTCGACACAGCATAATCTGACTGCATTGTACAATTTATACCAGAAGGTTCATTTTAATCAGACAAACCCATTCCAGTTTCCAGCCAATTTCGTAGCAGTTTGAATACCCTGACTTCTTTACGCAGTTTGAATTTAATGCAGAGATGCCCAGTAGTGGCTGATTTCAGCAAATTAAACTCACACGTATACTTAAGCTCTTTTGTTTGATCAGCAATCAACCAATAGGAAATCAGCATGTTGAGTGGGAGAGACAAACTACACTTGCAGAACTTCTCTGTCTTACATTTCGTCACTCTCACCCATACTACTACCTTGGGCATCAATGATTTAATGCATAGATTTTCGCTTTTAAAATTCTGGAGTGTTTTCCCATACGCTCAGCATATTTCGTTCCAAGTCCAAGCATCCATGGTTTATTATCTAAAATATAATGCTCCATTCACTCTTATTACTCAGTTGATTATAAATCGTTTGTTAAAGTTCAACTATTCACTCAAAATTTTTGAAATCACAAGCAATAAGGCGTTCTGAGCCTTTATGTAATTTTGTTTTGTTTTTGAGAAACACATATTTGAACAATAATTTTGAATAAAAATTGTTAAATGATACCAAACTGTCTGAAGATTGTTACCTATTTTAGTCGAATAAGCCGCTATGTGTGCTTATGTGGGCTTTGATAGAACACAGCTATCATCCCTTCCATATTTGCCTATTGTGTGTATTAAAAATAAAGCAAAAACTAATACTCCAACACAATCTAACCTAAAACCCACTTAAAACTAAGAACCAGGAAGATCAAAACCAATTATATAAGCTATCCTTCAAAGACTTTCTAGGACTAAAAATAAAATTTTTTTTCATAAACAGTGTAAAATGTAAAAAACTGGCTTTCTGGAATGTAATCTAGTTTAATTTTTTTTATATAAAATTCGAAATTAATTCTATAAATTAAGTAGTTGAGTATTTACCAGTTTGATTAATTTAATACTCATTTTATAAAGTTGCATGACAGTGAAATACAACAAGAAATAATCGCTTCATCCACTTAAATACTGTGGCTATTTAAGGTATTTTCAGCAATTAATTCACCATTAATTTAAAGCTTTAACAGCTTTATGTCTTCAATACAACAGTAATACTTTTTTTAACAATTAACACTTGGAAAATCGAAAAACAGAGACACAAAAAATTTTAAACTGGAATTGAAGAAACATTACAAAAAAAAAAAAAAAACAAAGAATACAAAGAACGAACGTAAAAAACAACACTTTTTAATCTGACAAAAATCCTTTAATACCTTCGCCAAATGAAAGGGTTCGATGTCTGTATGAGTGTGTGATAGAGACAAAGTAAAAATATGGAAATGGAATGAAGTAGAATAGAGCGATTACAACTACTACTGAATATTCGTATATAAACTTTGTAACTCGCTATTGTTTAGCATTTTGTCTCATCTTTCCCTTTCTTACACTCACTAAAGTTTTCACTTTATTCATTATTGTTATAAATCAGCTATTTATCTTTTAAAATGGGTTTAGGAGTTTGAGTGTTTTTTTTTTTCGTTTCAAATTTTAAATGCATTTATCTCATCCATAGCATCAGAAGTTGTGATATAGTACCAAAATGATTTAAAAATTTTACCTTTTTGACCCTAATTGTGCAGATTTTAGACGTCGCTCGTTGACATGCTGGCATTTTTCGGGCTTTGGCTCGCCGGACGGTCTGGTTCTTATCACTCAGGGCTCCTATACCTTTTTGAAAAAAAACCGACTTTAAAAATGCTTTTAAAATGCTTGTTTGTTGTTAAAGTATTATTTGCCTACCTTTTCTACTACAATAATCACTTATCGCCATAAAAAACTAGATATGAGAGTAAATAGTTCCATATTTTGAATTGAAATTGAAGAGTACCAAAAATATTAAAATTGTAGCAATATTGTCATCCCTGATTTATCTACGAGTACTAGCAATACTACTACTATCATCATTACCATTATCACTTACACTAACCCCATCATCAACACCACCATAGCTGTTGTCTTGTTTGCTGTCTCTTTAATGTGTGGCTTATATGTCTAAAGCAACAGTTGCACCCCAGTGTGCATTAAATATTTATGGCCCAGTATACAGATGAGTAAATATTTGTCTATAGATTTGTGTTTACATATTTGTATATGAGTGTCGAAGGTAAAAGAGTGTGTATTTGGATTTTATTTTATGTATAAGTTCAATGTGTCAAATTAGGCTTCCATTGACATTATCAAAATTATAAACGGACAATTACTGCCTCTAAACTAAAATATTTAACACAATATTAAATACTAAAAAGTTTTGTTAAAGGCAACAATTTTATTGAAATGCAGATATAATTGCATGAATTTAAATGATGATGATGATGAATATAAAATAATATTTCATTTGTATGAGTGCCCCAATAATCTACTCTGTAGTCTGTTAACTGCTAGTGCAAGGGTTGTGGTTTCGATTCCCACCAGGTAACCTGATCTGCTACATTGAATCGAGCTTAAGGCCTTAGTCACTCCGAGCGTAATAATTAATTAGAATATAATATAATATTGTATTGTAATTGCGTAAATAAATACAAAAAGTATTCTTTTTTTAGTCACTTGATACTTGTAGTGCATTTAGGAAATTTTGTAGGCTTAAACGACTATTATATTAGAAAAATATTTAATGAAAAATTGTAACTACTGTTGTATGAAAACATTTGTTTTTTTTATTTTCCATTGCTTCCAGTTTAATGAATTAAATACTGAAATAATATTTTTTATTAAAATATTTTTTAATTAATAAAAAAAAATGTTCGCACAAAACGATTTTTTTTAATGAGATATATCAAAAAATTAGTGCTTATGCTTCCCGGGTCAAATGCAACTCTGTTGTCTTTGCTAAAAATATTCTTTGTGGTACTGAAGATGCAACACTGTCAAAGAAAAACTGATATTTTAACAAAAAAAGGAAAATAAATCACAGCTTAAATAAAAAAGGAAAGTGAATTTATAAAAATGAAACACAATAATATTAAAACTGCAAATGTTACCAGAACTACAATATATTAATATTGAAATGTACTACTTATAGGGATAATCATGTCTGTTCGGGGACTACCACTTAGCAGTTTTCTGGCAAGAGCTCTGAGAGTAACTGATTGCCATGAACAAGTTTCTCAAGTCTGTCATTTTTATTGAGACCAGGCGTAAACCCCTACTACAATATTCCACCTATAATTGCTTCGACAAAAATGTCAAAATTTTTGGGCAATTATTCGTGAAAGTCATTTAAACAAATACGGTTAATTGCCTCTTTTTCTGAACGAATACCTTTAATTGCCTGTATACACTGCCGTTAATACATATGAAAAGCAAGTAACCTTATACTTATACTTATACATAAACTTGGTAGACGTTAATTGTAAGGTTTTATCACAAGGTAGTTTGAAAATAAATTTAACGAACATTTTATGCCTATATAAACATAGTTGAGTTGAATTGTACTTTTTAGAAAATAACTATTTCTGTCTATTAAACGAGGGAATTTAAGGGAAATTTCTCTTTGAGCAAAATATATTTGAGATAATTAAGGGAATAACGCAATTAAGCGAAAGTTAATTAAACGTGGAATTTTACAAGAAAATGGTAGAAAAAATATGGGGATTTAGAATTTAAAGTAAATAAGCATGAAAGGCAATTAAGCGTGGGGTAATTATTCGGGGAATACTGTAATGCTGTGCATTGTTTTGGAATTTTGAAAATAGACAAAATTTTTATTTTTTCTATATAGATACAGATACATACATACATATATTGGGCGCCTTTCTGTCTACGGGACAAGTTCCTGTCTATTTGATCACTCAAAGGCCAGTTTATACCTTCACCTTTGAATGATCAACAGCAATTGTACCATCTGTCGGTGGATGTTGTGAATGGTGAACATCTTCACTAAGTAGTTTAGCTCTTATCTTCCCAGAAGGTGACACTGAACTCCTGATCATTTTTTATGATTGTAGAACAGACTGGAATGTCAGGGAGTGGTTTCTTAAAGATGGACTTCTTCAAGCGGTGAAGGAAACTCTTATTGATTTAAATTATTCATCCTGATTTTAGAAGTTCTTCTGAGGTATTCCCTTTCTTAATAGCACTTCTGAGCTCCAAATGCCAGTACTAATGGATAAAAACTGATTTGCGCAGCATGGGTGCTGCGAGAATCTTGACCGTGACCGTAAAACAATGGCCAATTATGTATAAATGAATGTAAACTACATACGTATTAACCGCAGAATTATTCAAGCTGAAATGATAGCTATGATGGGATGGGATAGATATATTTACTGATAGTAACACGATCTTTAAGCCCTTAAAGAAAGTTTGTAATTCATCAAAGATTGTTTGCGAATGTTTCAATATTAGATTTTAAGATCTTCAATGATTACCCTCATACGAGAAAGTATTGAATGCAGCAATGGCAGAGCAAATGACTAAAATGACTGCAGACGCTGGATTAGTATTCCTCAATTATCCTCAAAGAACAAGTAGGTCTAATAATCCTCTTATAAAGAGATAATACAGATGATTAGCAGTTAAAATAGAACATTCTCCCTCGGCCATAGGTTGAAAATACCTCACAGCGAATTCTGCTGTAATGAAGTAAAGAAGAAGGAAACAACAAAATTTATTCTTTGACACTGTCTAGAACTTGGGAATTGAAGATGAAAGATCTTTAGGCCCCCCAAAATGTATTAACAACACTAGTTTAGTTAGAGGTGATTTTGATAAAATCTCTAGCTTTAGAAAATTTTCAGGGCGGCATCAAACTACCATCCAGCAACTTCAGACAACTGGCAAAATGAGTTTGAGGCTATTACAAAGGAAAATTTAAACTAAGGATGTTCAGACTTAAGATGATAGTAAAGAGAGTAAATAAACTTTGAACTACAGAATCATTAACTTTTATTGCTAGAATTTTAACAAGAAAAAATGAAATATTAAATAACTATAGTCTTATATTTTATCTGCAGTTATAAAGCAATTCTTTGGAATGGTGTCCCTATATCGTTGTACACTCGCTACAAAAGTTTTCATATGAATACTAAGATGTTATAAACAAAAATATTTACAAAAATTGCAATCAAATAAGTGTTGTCTGATATGTCAGCATTATTTTCTTTACAGTAAATTCTATTAAGTTTTTTTCACTGCCTGTCTGTTTAACTCTTTAAAATTTGTGCTTACTTTTATAGCATTAATGGGAAACTGGCTTGCTGAATATGGTTTGCTTACGAGTATCATGTAACTCGACAGCTTTATCGTATTCACCTTACTTTTGTTTTTAGTCATTACATCCTGAAGATTTTGTAATGTTTGAATGGGGGTCTGTTCCATGGTTTATCGTAATTGTATAATGCTACTCGTGTTTGACTGGTATATTTTAAGCATTCTCCTAAGACTTTTATTCGCTAGAATGCTTGCTGAGGTTTTGTTATATATCATACTTTCAGTAGTAGAGACTTCACTGATATTTTGAATAGTTTGCATTTAACATGAATATAGAAATGATTGGATTAGAGTATTGATTTCAATTATTCATCCTGATTTTAGAAGTTGATAGCATTCCTTGATAGCACTTCTGAGCTATCAGTAAGAGTTTAATTTATCTACATTTTACTGCTGCTATATGGTTTGTACTTGAGAATTTGTGGTGTTAAATTTTATAACCTTTGTCTTAACCCATATCGTCCCAGAGAATTTTTTTTTCGAATTGACTTTTAAAACTTGGTTTTGAGAAGGTAATTGCGACCAGAAAACACAAATCTGAAGTCAAAATTTTTTTAAAATTTTTTGTTTTTCAATTAATCGAACACTGGGCACTATTTAGCATATTAGTTTTTTGTTCCTAAAAATTGTAAATAATAAAAAAAACAATAATTTTTAAACTCAAACTAATTCATTTAAAATTATTTAAATCAAAAACTAACCAAAAATTAATTCATTTAAATCAAAATGCAAGAAAAGTGTTATTTATATATTATATATATTTTATATATATATATTTTATGCATAATTTTAAAATTGGTGTTTTTTCTTTCTCCTTGTAATAAAAAGAGGAGTGTAGTAGGTGGGTCTTTTTATTTTTATATTTGTAGCTAACCTAACACAATATATAATTGTTAAAAGAAATAAGTTCGTAGTCTTCCCTGAGAAGAGAAAAAATTTTTCAAAAACGCTTGAAATTTACTGTTCGAAAAATCGAACAGCGGGACGATATGGGTTAAAGACATTTACCATTAGGACATAGTAAGTATGTGACAGTTGACAGATGTCATTAACGTCAATACTGTTTAGTAAACAAATAAGCACAAGCACTTGCTTCGGTCTCACGATTTAATTTCAAATGTATGTAAATTTCATTAATAGAAAGAATGAATTTTACTTTTGTATCACTCATCTGCCAAATATGTATTATGAAATGTTCTACTTTTAAACCCTTAAATAACCGTGACATATATCTCTACAACAATGTGTAATCCCTTGTAAGAACTCAAATGTTGCACTAAAATTATTATTGAAAAGTTATTTTAGTTGAAAATGAATCCAGATTTTGTTTTTTTTGGAAATTTCAATAAAACAGCGATCACAAAAATAAAATTCCACTTTTGTATACACATACTCATAAATAGACGGTACACACACACATACACACAAATATTTATGTGTGCATAACTGATTAGAAACATCTGTCATGTGGTCTTCTCTTAAATGAAACAATCTAAAAATAAAAACAACCATAACAACAAAAACTAAATAATCCATAGAAATGATAAGAAAAAAAAACGCAATTTAATAAACAGTATGGCAGCAGCATCATAATCATCGCATGTATACTCCTTCAACAGCAGCCACCCGGCCATTTAAAGCAACATGAGCTCAATATTAAATATTACCACCCCCTGCAACTAAAAAAACAAAAATCTAGATATCTAGGAATCTACGTAATAAAACATTTATGAGGTACGCGAAAAAAAAAAAAAAAATAATAATCGTTGAACCAACATTTTTGGTGTGTGGCTGTGACATCATGCAGCGAGATGAGCATTCAAAATTAGACAGAAACAGACAGCCAGTTAGTCAGTTAAACATTCATGCAACAAACCCTTATCGTTATGCAATAATTGCAATGCGTTTCTAAGCTGCTGTTGGTCTATTTGGCCTGTATTTTCATTTCCAAAATGTTTTTAAATTTTTTTCATTTTTTTTTCTTTTTTTTTGTCATTGGGTTGCAATTGCTAATACTCATCATCGTAGTTCTTTCAACAGCTATGGCATAGGGTGATTTCATTTGTCATCCCTAATACTGTTGGCTCTGTGTGTTTGTTTGTGTGTTTAAGTGTTTTATTCGTTTTCAGATTGATCACTTTTGTTGGTATAAAATGAGCCCATTTTATAGAGTTTGTGTGTCATAAATAATATTAAAAAATCGCGGTTTATTTTACCATGTGCAGCAGATATTTTGAAACGTTTATTAAATATCAAGTTGTTTTAGGTCAGGTGTTTTGTACTTGTTTTCGTTCTTTATAATACTTAAAGCTTTGGCTATATTACATGGCTCAGGATGATTAACAAGTGAACTCATAGGCTTTACAGCTGCCAAACCAAAATTTGAAAAAATACACGTTCTTAACCGAAATGTTTAATACACATGGTTTGTATGATAACCAGCAAAAAAAAAAAATATGACTAACAGTCGCATTGGAACCTCTGATACATTTAATAGCACTTCACTTTTATAAATGTGACTACATGTCCGATAGCAAAGTGTTTCGTGGAAGTAGCTCGGAATATATTAAAGAGTTTGATCCTAATTCACAGGGTGATAGCAAACTCAATTTTGGACTTAATTGTTATGTCGTTAAAACTCTGCTTTTGGTAAAAGATTCAATATAAAGGTACCGCCAAGAAAAAATTGGCCTATTCAGGGTATAATTTGATGTGGGTTTGAGCAAAACTGGTATAAAGATGATTACAAACTCGATACTGGACTTCATAGCTTTATAGCAACACTGTTTTGCAGTGCAACACTGCAGAAAAATTCTCTTTTAAAGCAAAGCAACAATTTGCTTTGTTAAATAATGCAATGACATCTAAATATATAAAATTGAATTTGTGTTTGTTTATTTGTTTGTTTGTTTGTTTGTTTGTTTGTTTGTTTGTACCTTATAGGAGACCAAATCTCTGGACCGATCTTCCTGAAATTTTCACAGCATTTAACTGGGACTCTGACAGGATTAATAGGGTACTTTTTTTCGACCACGCCTACTTTTATGCCCACTTTTTTTAAATTATGTAATTGCCCCCATATAGTTTTTAAAAGATTTACTTCAAATTGTATACACATTATACTCCAGGCGAAGTATAAATAACAATTTATTACTCCACGCCCTCTTTCACGCCCCTTTTCACGCCAAATTTTGTTTGAAAGTTTCAAACTTTTTGTTCTAAGTATGTAGAAATTTGTATTTTTTTTATTTGGTAATATATTGCTCTTAATACTGTTAACGTCGTCATATAACTACGAACCACGCCCACTTCAGCGCCCCCTTCTCTTTTAAGTCAGATACTTACTTACACCACTAATAATGTTTGCTATACAAAATACTTTTTTTGTAATATGTATATAACGAGGGGGTAGCGAAGCACACCGGGTTCAGCTAGTTTAAATATATTTTTTAACACAGAAAAGTTAGTTGTACATACATACATACATAATTATCCATCACAACCCTGTGTACGTTACGGCCTAGCGTCTCGCAGCACTAATGTTTTGTGTGTAAATTTTTATCTATGAGTACCCGGACCTACAGTTTAAAATCGATACCGAACGACAGATTTGAGAAGCTTTTTCATGGCAATCAATTACTCCCAGAGCTTTTGCCAGAAGACTGCTGAGAGGTAGTCGCCGAAAGAAATGATTTTTTTCATATTTCTCTTTTTTCAAGATATCAGAGCTGATACTTGAACCCAGCGCTATCGTCATCGTAAAGCAATTTCCATGCCGGTAAATATATCATCCTTTAGTTCTTGAATTATTTCTGGCTTATCGATGTATCCCTTTTTTTTCAAATAAACCTAAAGAAAGAAGTCCAACGGTGTTATATTACATGATTTTGGCGGCTAATTGACGTCGCCACAATATGTGATAAAACAGGCATTGAAATTGTCGCGCAAAAGAGCCATTGTTTTTTTAGCTATCTGGCAAGTGACACCGTATTGTTCAAACCACATATCGTCCACATCATAGTGTTCATCAACGAAGAGCATGAGAGTTGCAATTGTTGGGCGCGACAACGAGTTGAGGTGGACATCTCTTCAGCCACACTATCGTGAACAGCAGCAATATTTTCTGCAGTACGAGTTGTACGAGCATGAACTGGTGTTTTAACATATCCTACAGACCCGGTTTGCTCAAATATTTGCACGATTTTTCTGATTGTACACACTTCTGGACGATTAAAGTCACCGAAAAATTTGATTTGAACGCCCATTTTCATAATAGGCCTAAATAACTTTAACGCGTTGCTCGATTGTGTATCTTTCCATGGATCAAATTAAGTTAGTCTGAAACAGCTAATCTAATGAATACGCTCACCATTCACATTTAAACATCCACCGACAGATGAGGCAACTGCTGTTTGATCATTCGAGGGTGAAGGTATACCACTGGCTCTTGAGTGGACAAATTGACAGCAAAAAAAAACCTATCAACCATCTTCACATTTCAAAACAATGCACTACATGAGTAGGGGTTTATCCCTGAGTATTGGTCTTAAAAAAAAATCGAGAAATGTCAAAATCGGCCCTTAAAATTTAACCACCCGATATATAGGTATAGAGAGTCACTTAGTCTAAATGGTTTCAAAATTATTGTCAATGTTTATTAATAGGGCAATATCTCTCCTCAACAAACAATAGGTCTCTCAGTTTGGGGACTTACTTAATGCCTCCTATGCACCCACCAATAGATTTTATTGTTTTCTTGTTACGTGACGTTTTGCTTATGTTATAAGTCATAGATATTTTTAAATTTTTTCCACTATTTATAATAATTTTTACTGCTTAAATTTTATCATTATTGACAAAAAGTATCAATTTAAAGCCTCCATGTCGAAGTGGTTACAAATAAAAAACCAACAAATTAACACGTGAATACGGTCAGGTTAGACAAATAAATTAATGCATTTTTTCTATTTTGTTTTTAGCTCATAATTAAAAATTAAAATTGTTTTTAAAATATTAACTAACAGTTGTGTAGTGAAGTTGAAACATAAAAATTTTTTAAGTGGTTTTTTTAACTTAATACACAAGTTTTAATAAAACAACGTTCTTTTTTTTTTGCTTTTTTCCACATTTATTTTTTTAATGACCGTTTAGTTGTTATTTATTTAGTTTCTAATAAAACCTCAAAAACCACGTAAAAATCATCATTATTGTCATTTGCCAAAAAACCACAAAAAATACTAATTATTTCATATACCCAAATCTGGTTGGAAAATATTAAAAAAAAATAAAAATAAAACATAAAAATAAATACTCGCACAAAACATAGAAGTAAAATAATAATTCGTTTTTTGTTTGTTAAAGAAAAATAAATAAAAACTTAAATGCGCTCATAATTATATGCAAACAACTGAAGTGAGTAGAAGTTCTCTAAAAATATAATTTTTTTTTATTTTTTTGCTTTCTGTACAAGAAACAACTTTAAAGGGACACTAATTGAAGCACATTCAACTAATTTTCTCCAAAGGCTTTACACAAATGCATTCACTTTAAATTGTCATACAAATGCACACATACACAGGCGTACATTTACAATTATTTACACGAAATACTCGTACATACACTTGCATAAGTACTATGGTGACATGTTTAAAAGGATTTTGTGTAGAGTTGTTACTTCCATACTATCTACCACTACTTACAAAAACTCAGTATTTTATTTTTTATTATTTTGCTTAACAACTACTTTTACTTGCAACACAATGTGGTACACTTGCTTGTTTATATTTTGTAATGCTATGCTTTGGTAGCTGTAGTGCAACAACGTTACGAGTATAAACGAATGGTCGAAATAATAATGGCAACTGCTAAATACCAACAACTTTTGCTAATATTTTAAATATGTTGTACGTTTATGGAGACAGACATGCTTTTATATGTTCCCCTGTTTATTTGTACAATGATCATTATTTCATATAAACACTATGGGTTATTTTTGGTATTCTATGTAGTACTATCGTATTCGAATCACATGACATATATATACGCTACACATTTCATGCAAATTGATAGTTTTAATAACACTTCTTCTTTTGTCGTTTAGTCGTACAAAAGCATTTTAATCTCCCATCCTATTTTTAATTTTCCTTAACGATCTTCTCCTCCTAACCTCTAATCCTGTTTACTCCTTCGCAGATGACAGTAACATTTGTCATTCATATTCATTTGATCGTAGGCCGAGCCTTTTGGAGATCGGGGTGAGAAGGCAGAATATGAATGACACACTCTCAAATGACCTGCAAAGAATCTCCGAGTGGGGTCTCGCGAACAGGGTCGAATTTAATGCGCGCAAGACCCAATGTTGTTTTATAACGCATAGGCGTTGTGATGATTTAATCCTGCCATCTGTGACTATGGGTAATGTAAATATTGAGGAGGCTGACGCTCTTGATGTTCTGGGCATGAAAATTAGTTGTGATGTCCGTTGGAATGATCACATATTTCGAGTGTCGAAGGAAGCATTCAAGTGCCTCGGTTTTCTAAAACGGTGCAGGAAATACTTCACTCCATCTGACCTTCTCAATATTTACAAAACCTTCATCCGACCTAGGATGGAATACAACTCTCATGTATGGGCCGGTGCTTCAAAATCAATTTTGGGGCTTCTCGACCGCATACAGGAAAGGGCGAATGTGCTTATCAGCGACGGTAGGGTATCCAATTCTATCGATTCGTTGGAGCATCGGCGCAATGTGGCGTGCGTTTCATTGTTCTATCGATACTACCATGGGAGGTGCTCTGATGAGATAAGGGATTTGATTCCGGGTGGTCGCATATTCTTGCGGACTACACGTACCTCTCTCAGAGCGCACCCATTTGTGGTTGATTGTTCAGCAAATCGCACAATGCATTATAGAGAGAGTTCTTTCTTTGGCCGCACCGCTCGTTTGTGGAACAATCTTCCGGCGAATGTTTTTCCTGCCAATTACGATATCTATAGGTTTAAATCAAATGTCCACAAACACTACTCCCTCTTTCCCCCTTCCCACGACATATTTTCCTAGACCAGCACAATGTACTGCATGAGTAGGCGCCGTCCCTTGAGTGCTGGCCTTTAAAATAAAAAAAAAAAAAGTTAAAAAAATAAAATAAGGATTGTCTTATGTGCATAATGAGCACAACCGATTCACATTTTTTTTTTTAATATGCCATAACTAAAAAAAAAACCTTTAAAGCTATATGAATACTGACTTGGCACACTGTATTTTAGTTAAGTTTTTTCCCTTATTACATAGAAGATATTTGTTTATCATTTCTAACCACTGGCGTTAAAGAGAAATGTCCAAATCACACAACCGTTACAACCCGTCTATACGAGCTATTGATTTTTTCGTATCGTGACCAAAACCTGGGCAACGCAAATGTCAAAATTTTGTTCTAATTTGTATATATGGCGAATACGTACGGTATACCGAATTATAATTTAACATTTTTCAACAAATGAGGTTCTTTTTTTTTCATTGTGATTGAAAATGACAGTGGTTGCCGTATAGTGTGTTGGCTAACTAAACTAGACTAAAGCTCCGAGTTCAAACCCCACCTCTAATATTTTGAAATAAAGAAATATTGAAAAATATATCTTTCGACGACCATCTCGTAGCAATCTTCTGGCAAAGAGTAACTGATTGCTATGAACAAGCTTCTCAAGTCTGTCCTACGAAGTCAAAGTTAAGCTGTAGGTGTCGGTATTAATGGATCCTATGAGAAGCTAGGCCGTCACCCTGAATAAGAGTTGAAATGGTCAAGTATGTACATAGGTATGTGTGCATGATTGAAAATAACAGTAAAAATATTGAACAATGTTTTTATCAACGATGGTCCGCTAACAACATGACATGGCGTTAGAAACTCTATACGAGTCAGATATATTGGCAACTTTATAAAAAATATTTGTTTAAGGTTTCAAACATAAACGATTATAGTGAATTGTAGATCTCAATACTTTAACTTGAAAGGTTTTAGTGCAATCATTAAGAAAACCAAGCTCAATACAACTACATATGGAGGAGTGTTTGCTTTTTCATTTACGCGGCTAAACAATACTGGGCAGCAGAGCACAAACGAGGCCATAAGAGTTGCATATCGTCGATGGAATTAAAGAACGCTGTAACTGACAAAAAATCGAAAATACGTTTTTTGCATCATCTTTATCAGGAAAAAAATATGCGTCGATTGGTCCAGGTCCCATATTTCTACGATGAAAATAAATTCACTTACGCCGTCTGTGAAGTGAAAAATACCAGTGTATTTGTTTTACTTTTATGAAAGTTTTTTGGCTCTGGTGAACATTTAATGTTTTGTCAGTTACAGCGTTCTTTAATTCCATCGACGATATACAAACAGAGTATTGGTTTATTTATATTACACCATCGGCGGCTGGAAGTGCGGGAGCTACCTGAAATGTCAGACCACGCTGAATTTCATTTGAAAGAGAATAATCATATCGTCGATAGAATTAAAGAACGCTGTAGCCGCCGTGGTCTAGTTGTTAGTGTGTTGGCTTACTAAGACATGAGCCCTGGGTTCGACACCCAGCTCCGACGTCTTAAAAAAAAGAAATATGAAAAAAAAAATATTTCTTTCGGCGACTACCTCTCAGCAGTCTTCTGGCAAAAGCTCTGAGAGTAATTAATTGCCATGAACAAGTTTCTCAAGCCTGTCGTTCGGAGTCGACATTAAACTGTAGGTCTCGGTACTTATGGATAAAAATTTACACACACAACATGAGTGCTGCGAGAAGCTAGGCCGTAATCCTGACATGACACAGGGTTGTAAAGGCCAGTTATGTATGTATGTATGTATGTATGTATGTATGCATGTATGTAACTGACAAAACCTTAAATGTTCACCAGAGCCAAAAAATATGTATGGAAGTAAAACAAAGACGCTGGTATTTTCAAAATGCAGACGGCGTAGGTGAATTTATTTTCATTGTAGAAATCGGGAGGGGGACTAATCGACGCATATTTTTTTTCCGATAAAAATGATGCAAAAAAACTTATTTTTGATTTTTTGTCAGTTAGAGCGTGCTTTAATTCTTGCGACGATATAACTCCTATAATCTAATTTCAATAGATTGTGAATTAAATGGATACTGTGGAAAAATGAATAAGTATAACGCAAACAATTCTGATGAGACGTTCGAAGCGTTAAACAATAGGACAAAATCGAACACATTTCACGCTTGAATTATTATCCTCCACTAAACCCATACAAGAACATCATCTTAGTAACCAAGTCGATGAAACTAATGAAAGTGAAATGGATCTTTTTGATTTAACTTTAGAAAATGAACTAGATTTAAGCTATTATGTTAATAGTTTCACAAGCGTTAATTTGTAGTCGCTAATGGGTTAAGTTCCATTTTTTCCAATAAAGCTAATCATATTTATGAAATCATTACAGCTTTTGATTTAAATAGTATGACTTTTTAGACGTTAATAATTTTGCACAGAAAAATTAGTCATTCGACCTAATGTGCATTGGTCGAAAATTAGTGCAGTTTCCCTAGTGTTATACATATTCCTTAACGGAAGTTAATTCTGATAAAGTATACCAAATTTTAAGATCTTAAGACAGATTATAATAATTATACAATAGATTTTTTTCGCTCTAAAATTTTTCAAACTGACCCATAGTGCGGCATTACTTTGCATAAAATCGTTTTGTTTTCTACTCACTTTTGCATGCAACATGTTAAAAACAATTTTTTAGCAAAATGAAATGACCAACATGTTGAAAATAGAAAAAAGAAACATTAACAACAATAAAAACAATCACACCCAAAAATAATAATGAAAACAGCAATAACGTGAGCAATACATAGAAAAAAAATTGTAGTAAAACATTGAAACTTTGCTAAAAAAAAACAACGGAAAAAAAACTAATGTGGTCAGCTACAACAACAAAGTAAAGACATTAACAGTAAAAATAACAAAACACCGACCATAACGTTATCATTGTTGTCATCTTAGAATGAACATGTTATTGCAAACTTTGGAAACCTTAAACTATAACGAACAACTACAACAACAACAATGTAAAATCAACGTCAGCAACACCATCATTATCAAAAAGAAAAATTCTCATGCAACAACGAATGGCTGATTATTAAAATAAACAAAAATGGGGTCAAATTGGCAATACTTTCTTTAGATACATATTTTGGTTTGCTGGGCTACGCTACACCCAGAACAAAAGACAGAGAGAAAGAGAGTGAGATAGTGTGCCAGTGACTTCATTTTAAATATTAAATAAAGGCTTTTGTTTAAGTATGTTGTGTGTACTACATGTGTTAAATGTATATGCAAGTGATTGGCTATGTGTAGGTGTTTACTTTTGTTTTTAAGTGTAAGTATGTTTATCAAAAAATTAAAAATTTTAAGTTTTTTTCTTTCAATGAATTATTTTTTTTTTAATGAAATATTGTTTTCAATGCAACTACAACTATTGTTTTAAAACAATTTAATTTGTTTCTTAAAACTATTGTTTTGCTTTCTTTTATTATTTTCTTGTTGTTTTTTATGTTGTTGTTGGCTTTGTTACCTATTTTTACATAAAATAAATGAACATGTTTTATAGAAAAAATACAAGAAAATACATGTTCGTTTACGAAAACACTTACAAAACACTGCTTAAAAGTGCGCCTATAAGAAGAAGTCAATATACTCTGAAGCGAACTGCAAAATTTAAGAAATTATGCTGTAAAAGAAAATGTTTTAATTATTTATTTTAAACGTATTTTAGTTTTAAATTATATATAAATTCATGAAGCTTTAAAACATTATTCAAGAAATAACAACAAAACGATGTGATTCATTACCTATATTTCGTAAGGCAGACTAACCTCTTTTGAAGATTACGGGACACTACCGTATAAGTTGAATGAATATACAAAATGTAGTCTTTGTAGTGTAGTGGCTAGTGTGTTGATTTAGTAAACAACAACTTCAGATTCGAAACCCAGTTCTGACGTCTCAAAAAGAAAATCAGTATTAAAAAATACTTCTCTCGGCGACTACTTGTTCTGGCTAGAGTTGGCAAACAATCGATAGCACTATCGATAGTCTCGATAGTTCTATTTTTATTAGACTATCGATATAATTTTTTCGATAGCAATACTATCGTTAAATGTTTAATTGACTTATGCAGATTTCTCTAGCTTAAAACCATCATCGCTTCAACAATTGAAGCACACACCAGATTATTTGAAGTTTCAAAAACTTAAATCGCACTGTACATAATTTTAATTACATCTCCTTATAAAAACAAGCAAGAAAAATCGTGATAAAGGAAGTAAAAATACTGAGGTTGATACAGAAGCTATACAGTTGAAAAAACTCGCAGAGGTAATTCGGAAGATTGGAAATTTTTTCTAAAAGCAAAAGATAAAGAAAATGCTCAATGTGGGTTATGTTCGAAAATTTACAATACTAGAGGCAACACATCAAATCTATTTCACAACCTAAAACGTGCTCATACATCTAACAACCAATTGCCGAAAAAATCAAACAGAATACAATATTTTGTCTAAGAGTCTAAATCCCTATAAAGTGATTCCGAATGGAAAAAACTCCTACATACTGCTTTAATGACTTTCGTCGCCAATGATTTAGAGCCATTCAGTATAGTGAAGAATACATGTTTCCGAGATTGTGTTAAATGCTTAGATCCCCGCTACATGTTGCCTTCAAGAAACACTCTAAAAAATGTGATGATGGTAAATTTTTTTAATACAACCAATGCAAAGAAGTGAAAATCTGAGTTATTACAACAGACTTGTGGACTTCAAGCGAAAAGGATGGCTAACTTACCGTAACGTGTCAGTTTATATGAAACAAGTTTGTTCTTCGTATGACTGTTTTGTCTATGTGCTAACAGGAACGTGAAATTTAAAATTTCTAAAAGAATTCGATACTATCAATAACATCGATAGTTTTTGAACCAACTATCGAAAACATCGAATGGCGCGATTATCGATAGTTTGCCAGCTCTACTTCTGGAAAAAGTTCTGACAGTAACTGATTGCCATGATCATACTTCTCAATTAAGTATTTCAGAATCGGCGTTAAATTTTAGCTCCTCGTACTCATGACTAAAAATTGACGATCCTAATATGGGTGCTGTGAAAAAGAGTTGTAATAGCCAAGGTTAACACAGTATCTGAACTTAGTGCCTTTTTTGCAGCCACTTGTTGACAACCGTGCAAAGAGAACAGTTTGACAGCTGACAGGTTAAGGTTGCAAAAATGGAGCATTGTACGACAATTTTATACGAAATATGGTTAAAATAGTGCTTTAATATCATCATATGTGAGAAGATTAATAGAGAAATTCAGTGTACTGGATCAGTTGAAGCCGCTAATTATATCGGTTGTCTAAAACTAAGCCATTCAAATGTAAATATTGAAGGTATGCGTTATAGTAACAATAAAATTCCAGCAACATCAATCCGGCGTGATGAACAGGAATTAAAAGAGGTTTTCCATAGTGTATACTCACACAAAATCTATGTTTCCTTGCCTATAGAATTCAATTAACACAACAACTGAAGCCGAAGGACCAATAACAGTATAGAAATTTCGTAGAATGGATTTAGCAATGAAGCACAATTTCACATCGATGGCTTTGATAATCGTCAAAATTACCGTGTTGGGAATTCAAAGAATCCACGATGAGTGGTGAATAACAAATCGTCGTGCGGGAGTTTATGTGTTCTCTCCGCCATTTTATATATCTCGAGTTAATGATGCCACTTTAGGTTTTTTATACAAAAATTTTTAAAATCTGCAATCCGTTTTTGGCTATTTATCTCCGAAACTGGACGAGATATCCGAAAACGGATTGTAGACTTTAAAAATTTGGGGTCGAAAACCTACAGATATATAAAAAATATGAAATGGCGGATAGAGCACATAAACTCCCGCACGACGATATGCATTAATGAACTATTGAGGAATGGTGATGATTAAACTGGTTAAGCCTCTGTGCTCAGTGTGTGCAAATGGTCCATATTTTAATATAAAGAACTAGTCTTACGATTCCTCATATAATATTTGAGAGAATTTTTGAGAAAAGGTCTTCGCAAGACTAAATATATTCACAACTTGCCATTCTTTGATGCAGATTTTGAACCATACTTTTTTGAAAATAAGTCTGTTACCGGTGCTCGATATTGTGGCATCACGATTAAACAGTTCTTTCTACTGAAATTGCATGTTATTGATGAGGATAATATTTTAGATTTCAAGAAGACGTTGACACTTGTCATACAGCCAATGAAACAAATCTATTATTGCATGAGACATTTCTTAGTTTTGTTCTGTCTTCTTTCGATAATCAGAATTGGCTGATATATCAAAGCTCTGTCCAAATTAAACACGACATCAAATGGATTATGTAGAAAGGTCTTGAAAAATGTAAATGCCAGCAAAGCTGTGGAGGCTATTTGCGTACTTGCTTGCTTTATAATTCAATTAAAAGTAAGAATTTAAATACTGAAAACTCATGCTTATATTTAATTTAAAGCTTACCTGGATGTCGTTGTCCTAAACTTTTAAAAGCAGCATCCGAATAAAAATGATTTTTTGTACTCTTCTCTTGGTTCTTATTAAAAAATGTCATGTTTTTAATAATTTATATTGTTGCTGCAAGCAGTAACATACGAGCAATATTCGATGAGGAATATTCCGTGTGCATCTCAAAATACAGTGGCCATAACCTTGCCAGCCGATTTCGCTGTCTTCGACTTCTTCGGAGCACTTCCACCAGCCAAAAATCAGCAGAATTATGCTTTATCATGTCCAAAGACCAGGGACCGCAAATAACAGTTATTGCTTACAAATTAAACTAAAAAAATCATCGTATTAGAGTCGACAGACATATATGATGTTATATACCAAATGAATCGTCTTGGAGAGCTCTTACAGAATCTGTGGTGATCTCGCATAAGTGATCATTAATCAGATTTTAACTGTTACTTTTTGACGGAAAAATAAAAGTTTAAATTAAACCTTTAAAAAGAGAGTTTTATTTTTCCGTCATAAAATAAAACTCATTTTGTGAGTTTTATTTTTTCGTCATAAAACAAAACTCATTTTGTGAGTTTTATTTTTCAGTCGGAAAATAACCGTTATTTTTCGAGTTTTATTTTTCAGTTAAAAAATAAAACTCTATTTAGGAGTTTTATTTTTTCCGTCATAAAATAAAACTCGTTTTTATGAAAGATTTTATTTTTAATCTAATCCCGTTGCTTGTGGTATCTTTATTTTATTGTTTTTTATAGCTGAATACCTAAAATCTCAAGCTAAACGATTTTTAGGGTGCTTTAATATTAATAAAAGAGCAAATTTACACAACTAAAACCGATAATGGCCGGAACTTGCTAAAAATGTTACAAATATTTGACTAGGAGGATGAAAGCGGGTTCGATGTGTGCATCTATTACGACGTTCTGCACGGAACAAAATATGATAGAAATGACATCTGTAATAGTTTGCAGACGCCAATGTGTCAAATCAGGATTAGGTGTAAAAAATTTTTTTCATAAAAACGAGTTTTATTTTATGACCGAAAAAATAAAACTCCTAAATAGAGTTTTATTTTATGACGGAAAAATAAAACTCAAAAAATAACTGTTATTTTCTGACTGAAAAATAAAACTCACAAAATGAGTTTTATTTTATGACGGAATAATAAAACTCACAAAATAACTTTTATTTTATGACGAAAAAATAAAACTCTATTTGTGAGAGTTTTTTTTAACTTTTATTTTTCCGTTGAAAAATAACTGTTTCTGCTGACCTTTTTTGGAAAAACTCTCAAAATAACTATTAAAAAGTAAGTTTTTCGATATAACTTATAACCGTTACAGTCCCTGCCAAAGACCGAGGTGATCTGTCGAACTCGTTTTTTGTTCAACACTGAGCAAACTCGGCACCTATCTTGCCGATAGCTTTTTCATATGCAAATGTTCATGCAAAATGTTGAACACACGTTGATATGATATGTTTACCATTTCAGCAATCTCACGATCATTTATAACGATATCGAGGATTTTCTTGATATTTTCTTCAGTAACCACCTCTTTTGGCCTTCCTGGTGATGGAATTGTTACAGTTCAGTAATGTTTATCAAACTTTTCTTTTGTCTCTTTCGCCGTTTTGCCTTTCAAATAATAGTGTTTAATCACTACACAAATTTCACTTTTTTCCATTTTCCAAGAAACACAAAAGTGGCTTACTTCAAACGACTACAACAAATAAACTAATCGATGAATTTGTCTAAAATTTTAACAGCTACGGTTTGACTGATCGTAATTTCTAAGAAAGAAAAAGTTTCTGTGTTTGTGCTGCCAGCTAGCGCTAGGTAGCTTTAATGTCAATTCGCTCTTGTATGTACGTTTGTAGAAATCTTGAATATCAAATATTGGATTTTTGTTTTAGCCACTCTTTAATTACACAAACCTTTATACGATTTTCTTTTATTTTATTTTTCATGTGGTACAGAACTTCATATGTTTTCCCTGACTAATGATATATTTTAGTTGAATTTCTAACCTTTCTTTTGTTAAAAACGATAATCTTTTCCACTAGTTTTTTTTTACTTTAAAGTAGAAATGCCGCAGGCTAATAAACCCAAAGGAAATAGTGTTGCTTTTTATTTATTTTTCCAACATACTTTCAAATACTTGATTTTCTATGAATTTACATTTTGGTACTTCAAACCCAGCATGAAGGAAATTATTATTTTATTACATTCACGCAAAAAAAAATAAAAATAAAAAATAGCACTTTGACTATAAAAAGTATTAACGCCCATTATCATCGGCTTAATAAATATAGAAAAAAAAAGAACTCCGCAATATGATTTTAAAATTTATTATATTTTTTTTGTGTGTGTCTTCCTGGCTTCCGTTGCTAGCAACTGTAAGAAAAAAGGTTGCTGCTGTTACAGCCTGTTGTTTTCCATGTACTCTGGTGATGTTCGTCAATCCGGCTAATTTATTATTACAAAATTGGCAAAAAACTGAAACATAATTTTAATAATAAATAAAAAACAGCAACAAATACGTGAACAAAAGAAAAAAGAAAAAAAAAAAAAATAACATAAAGAAGAGAAAAAAAAATTTGTTACAAATTGTACAACATCTGTCACATTTTCGGCTCTTTATGCATTCCAATTTATTTATTTGCTACACAGTTTTTCGTCTCATTTAATCATCCATTTATTCATTCATTGATTTCAATATACAAAGTGTTAATGTTTATTCAGATGCATATTATTTACTTTGATTGTTTGATTCCTTTTTTTTAACTTTTTTTGACTCTTTCAAGTTTTATTAAAAAAAAATTTATTCATTTTTAAAATCAACAGTTTAACGGAAATATTCAAAAGATTCAGTTTCCTTTTTGCTCTCTCTCTCTCTCTTTCTCTCTTTATCTGCTACTGCAATCAACCACAATGTAAAATAATAGTAATTATTAAATTGATCATGCTCTTTACTTTATTACCCTACATTTTATTATTCGTTTCACTAATCTCTTTCGACAACTTGAAATTTTTAAGTCTCTGATTTCGCATAGAATGACATTTGAGAACAAATTTCCGATTTTGGACAATTAATAGCAGACATATTACTTTGCTCACATCAGCCGAATTTACTAATATTTGTTCAGTTTATTTTGTTATATCATTAGGAAAGGCTATGATTTTTAACTTAATGTGCTATAAAAAGCTACAAGACTTGTTTTCAGAGCTGAGGCATATTATTTAATAAATGCAAGCAACCAAATTTTAAAATTTAATACAAAACTAATCGTCGTGAGAGGTAAAAGCGTTCAAGAAATGCATTACGAAAACCTCCCTATTATAAGCATATTTCTTAGAGATATTTTCGACAACTTGAAATTTTTACTTCCCTGATTTCGCATAGAATGGATTTTCAGCACAAATTTCCGATTTTGGACAATTACCGACTAATAATTTTTATTGGTGTGATTTGATTAAGTTTAAGAAAGACGGCTCATGTCACGTTGATATTATTTGAAATGGTCGTCGAATTTATGAAATCTGACAACGATTTCTTTGCGAAGTTTTCATATTTAAAAAATTGTAGAAGAGTTATGTGGATCTCAACATAAATCATGCCATTGGTCCTATTCAGACGTCATTCGTCAAAGTCACGGCTAACATTCTTATGCACGATGTTATATTCCACAGATACATATAATCAATAAAAGTGTAGATCTTGAACCGGTCGATCAAACAAAATAATTCACTCAATTGAACAAAGTGAACGAATCAATTGCCTCAGCTCTTTTACATCATTTCTTAAGAAGAAAGAAGCACATAAATAACCAATTAGAACGCATTAAAAACAGGATGAAATCCATTTAAAGAAAAAAAAAATAAAACGAACAATAGAGTGAAACGATTACTTCATGTTAAATGAACGATAAAGGGTCTGGAAATTCTGATTGTTTTAATACCAATTTAAATTTGTGTGACGGAGGCGGCCCCATGTTTGGTAGAAAAAGTGTTTAACAAAACGCCTTGAGAAGTGTCGTAGAATTTGACAATTTTAGATAAGGTTGTCAGGAACACAATTTCCCTATGGCTTTGGAGCTGTACTATGACAGAAGATTCAGAGTAGAAGCATCGAATTGGGACTAGTTCTTAGTAAATTTGATCTGAATCTGATCCGATGACTTCCAAATGAAGAATGGTATTGGTGCTGATAGTAATGGATTTAGCAGGAATCTGTCCTTTTCATTAGGGAGCCTGTGAGCTAAGCTGCCTTATGGGAGTGTACCTCTCATTGTATGCCATGATTAAATCTTGCACCAAAACGTGAAGAGTGAATTTGTGTTGGAACTGATGGCTTTGAGGCTGTCGATGTAGTGACTAAGAAGGAATCCGTAAAACCTTATAATAGTCCTGCAGCATCGCTGTTTAATTTAATACTTTTGTGAATTACACACTGCGAAATTGATGAGTGCTTGTATACGGAGAGAAGTCCACAATTTTGTAGATTATTTCAAGAGTCATTGTAAAGTTTGACCTTTGGTGACAATCACATTTTGAGTTTGAGGCATAGAAAGAAAACCTGAGTTAACTAGACGCTCATAAAAATACTAATATTTTCATTTTAATACAACTAATATTTAAAAAACTTACTACCTAATAAGAGACTGGTGTATATATTAGTACTTTACTGAACTTTCTTAGCTTAAGTTTTACCAAATTTCAGGTAATTCAGAAAGAAACGAATGATTGAAGTACAGCGCTACTTCCGGGTAAGATAATAGCTAACCTGCTTAGTGAAGACGCACACCATTCACCATCAACATCCACCGACAGATGGGACAATTGCTGCTGATCATTCAAAAGATGAAGGTATAACACTGGCCTTTGAGTGATTTAATTTACATTAACTTGTCCCATTGACATAAGGCGCTTAACATCTACATATCTATCTATACTTTCAAATTCCAATTATAAAATTCCAAAAAAAAAAAAAGATGCAAGCACCCATTGTTGAACAAAAATCGTTGATTAAATATTTTTAAAAATTTTTATGTGGAAATAAAACTTTTATGACCTTTGAATTGTTTTTTTTTTTATTTTATTGCATTAGCATGTCGGACAAAATTTGAACATATCGACGATGGAATTAAAGAACGCTCTAACTGACAAAACCTTAAATGTTCACCAGAGCCAAAAACCTTTCATAAATGTAGAACAAATACACTGGTATTTTTCATTTCACAGACGGCGTAAGTGAATTTATTTTCATAGTAGAAATCTGGGACTTGGACCAATCGACGCGTATTTTTTTTCTGATAAAAATGATGCAAAAAACGTATTTTCGATTTTTTGTCAGTTACAGCGTTCTTTAATTCCATCGTCGATATTTAAAGTTTGGATAGTAGTCGGTGTATAAGTTTTTAAAATATTTCAATTAGAGGGTTTTAAAAGAATTAATTGCTAAGAATTAATTTAAACAAATAAAAAGATTAAAAGTGAAATGATAAATTTCAGTTAAAGTGATTGAGAAGTATTTAAAAATCCTTCGAAATTTACTTACAATTGCTAAAAGCATGTTGTAGAAGCAGCCGAAACTCTTCCAAGCTGAACGGTGTAATTAGGGTAGGCTGTGGTTTGTATCCTTCAGCAAAAACTCTTGTGTTGGTGTAGGGTCTACCAAGAATAACAAAATGTGGTGCACATACACACATACAGATGTTTGTAAAACGAAATACATTCTATATTGACTTGTTACGCAAAATTTATATTTTCAAAACAGTTGTTTTTTTCTTTGTTTTATTTTTCCTTTCTCTACATCCCTTTCATATCAGCTTCACTACGTGCTGTGGAGCACAACCCCTTTAAATTCAGTTACAAAGAGTTAAGGGTTAGCTTTCATAAAAAACTAACCTGTAACCAACAACCCCTTTTATAGTTAATGTGTGAGTTTCATTAGATTTGTTACACCATAAAGTAAATCAAGGCAGAATAATTCCTTCGAACGGAAGAATTAAAATAAAAGGAAGTTATTCGTATTGTTAATGTGGAAATCTATTGTTACAATTCCTCATTTGACAATGGATTATACAGAAATAAACACATTTTTGTATTAATATTTTATTATGAGTAATTCGCTCTTTTGTTTTCAAATTAATAAAACACGAATAAAAATTTTTTTTTTTTTTTTTTTTTGATTTATTAAAGGCGCTTAAATAAATCACAAACCAAAACAAAGTTAATTGCCTTACTCAGTATTTTATTCTGGGGTTGGTAAAAAAACACAAGTAAGTGAGGGTTAAAAAATGTTTAAAAGCTTTGTTTGCTAAAGAACTCGCTTTGATGGTTGGTTCTCTAGATTTAAACTTTTCAAATTACGTTAGAAATTTTTGAAATGTTTATTTTCAAACAAGAGTAGTGAGGAAAACTCTCAACTAGAGGGTAAAAATAAATGGTAACACTGCTAAAAGCAACAACAGATATTCTGATATTTTTAACAATTACACAATCAGCCTCAGAATTGAGTTGACCTTATTATTGGGCCTTTATTGCTTTTTGTTGTTTTTACTAATGTTACTACATTTAATTATATGATTGGGGTTTTTATTCATTTCAAAATGATAAAACTGCCTATATGTGACAATACCACCATCATTATAAAACCACAAAATACCTGTTGTGTTGACCTTATAAATAGCAGCTGATTCTTAAAGACAGTTTAGATTGTACTATCTTACGTGTGTAAATTCAGAGAGAAAATAATATGGAATTCTATACAATTTTTTAAAATGCGAATAATATCTTGCAATCTTTAATTAAGCCACAAAGGCTGGAATGGTATTTTGGAAGCAATGAATCGTCTATTTTGTTGATTGTCTAGAAGATAAAATTGCTGGGCCCACCATGTATCCATACGTTAGAAGTCATCCATTTGGAAAAAATCATTGACGCTGTCAATGTACAGTGTCACTTTTGTGCACATTAGTTTACATTATTATCTCAATATGCCACAAGGTGCTAATTCCACCACCAGATTTCCTTAATTTTTTTTTTATGGACCATACCAACCGACCAATCAATACTCACTACGAAAATGCCTCAATAAATGTTTGAATTAAATTTATTAAGGTGAATAAAAATGGGTTAAAAGTTTAGTTCAATTTGAAATCATTGAATAATTGAAATGTCTGTGTTAGTAGTAGACTTTCAGAAATATACGGCCGTATGTATAATGAAGAGATAGCAACTCTTTAGCATATGGGACAAAAAACTGGCAAGTTTATCACCCGCTATATACTGATATTATTAAAAATTTTCATACCTTCTATTTGACGACTAGTCAGAGAATTCAAAAAATTTAATACTTTGTACGGTTGAGTAAGAATTTCCACGTAAATAAATAATAAACTTACCCACTGTGTGCAACGGCCTGCTAAGTTTTTCTTATACATAAGGCTGACAGTTTTCCAATAATAGAAACATTTTATGCAGGTAATGTAATTAAACTTTAAAAGGTCTTTTCTTTTATATAAAATTTTATAATAATTTTTTCCCATTTAGAAGTTGGGTAAAAAGTTCTTCAGTTCTATGTCCACAATTTATTGATTCGTTTCCTTTCAATATTTTTATTCATTTTTAAGCCTATTCTTACTCAAATAAATATAAAATAAAATAAATACCATAAATAAAAATTAAAAGAAAGATAATCAACCTGTCGTGGGGTAGAGGCTTACGCTGCAAGGACTCAACTGGCTAAGATGGCGGAGAGCTATAACTCTCTGGCAGGGTCTCCGATGTCAGAAAGGTAGTTGAGGAGGCGTAACCAAGAATTATCCCAGGGGTTGAACCAGAGAGAACAGCAACAATATCATTATAATCTTTTGTTCGTCCTCTAATTTAAATTTTATTGTGTAGGCTTTTCGGAGTTGATTGCTCTTGGACTTTTCAGTGGTAAAGGTATAACACTGTCCATTGAAAAATCAATCAATGGCAACCAATTTTCTTGCACTTCGCATTATTAAAGTAGGACCATTGTTTTTTTCTAAGTTTATATCAAAGGTCACTTTTTCTCCTTCCCCGGCTATTTTCCTAGGCCAGCACATTGTACTGCATGAGTAGGGGTCATCCCCTAAGTGATGGCCTCATTAGAAAAAGAAAGTAAGCTGTCGAAAACAATAAGAAAGACATGTTTTACTCATTACAACCTTTACATAATAAACTCTTAATGCCGATTGCAGAAATTTTTTTCAAATATTTGTGGTACAAGTGATTATAATTTGCACATTTTTATCTTACAGATTATGTTGGAAGTACGTTACAATTTACTTATTGATATTTTATGAATTTAAGAAAAATTATTCCTTCCTGCCCCGGTGATTAATGACAGTACCTAATAGTACAATTTTATATTTTGATCTCTAATAGATAGAAATATTTAAATATGTCTAATAAAAGTCAGGAAATTTGGCTGTGATTTAATAGAATTTTCCTTTAGATTAGATTAGATTGATTAGAAATTAGCCCAGAGGGTAATGCTAGTAACAAGAGTGTTTAATTCATTACATCGATTTATTTTACCTCAGTTGTTTGGTACTTATTTAATGTAAACATTTTGTCTCTATAATTGTGTACTAAAAATAATAAAAAATAATAAATTAAACTGTAAATAAAACAGAAACTAAAATCAATAAAACTTTACTTTTTATGTGACATAAAAAACAATTTATGGCAAAAGTCAGCAACGCAACATCCAGTGAAACAAAAAACTTTAGAAATAATTTATAAATAAAAAACTAAAGAAAAGCAACATAAAACAAAACTATAATGATTGATACAAATTTAGTAAAACAGCAACAGCCAGAAAGAAGAAAAAAAAGTAAGTAAACAGGAAACGAAAGTAAAGGAAAGAGTTCATAAGTTTCTTATCATGTTTTTCTTTCTCTTTTTATTATGAAACTCTGCAAAATGAAAAAACAGACATAAAGCACTCTTTATTTATTTACACCATAAACAAACAAAGACACCCACACATGCTTAGGTCAAAAAATACATCTAAACAAATAAATAATAAACAAAAATTAAAGCATGTGTTTAAAACTAAAATATCAGAAATTTTTTATTTCCAGTAGAAGTATAAAAACTATTATTATCCATAATATCACACACACAGCCATATGTAATCAGTAAATCGTAAAGTTTATGGTGACAAATAGTAAAAAAGCTCACACCCAAACACACTTTACCAATCAATTATCGGTATTTGTCTGCATTTGATATACTTAGAATATAAATTTGTGTATGAAAAAACACGACTGAAGAGACTCTTCTAATAGGGACGAGTTCTTAACTTTCTAAGTTAATAACGGCCAAATTTTTGTTGTTTTAACTACCGAATTAACTGTCATATCTCCAATTTTTTTTGATAGTGCCTTGAAGTAAATACACTGCGTTCCATACTGAATAAGTACCGTGTTTTAACAATCAATTTAAGCTTGCTGCTCTCCAGTTAATCCATGGAGAGAATTTTGTTGTACTTTTTATTAACGGTTTGACAATTGAGAAAAAGAATGTGAAGAAAAAACACTCAAAAAAGTCCCGTTAGATTTTATCTGTGCTTGTTTTTGTAATTTGTAAAAAAATGGGTTTTATTTTTGTGTCGCTTGAATAGGTGTATTTTCCCACTTCATTTCCAAAGTTAATTTTTTTCATAAGTTTTTCGTATGTGGGCGAAAGAATTAAAAAAGTCACTTCCTGCTGCAGATGAATAAAAAAGGGGATTAAATATTAAATAAAAAATGTATGATTTGAATGCATAACAATAACGATACAGGATTTTAAAAGATTATTTTTAAGATATTTAAAAATCAAGGCGAATTTGTATATGGAATTGTGTGAATCGCGTTTATATATCGAAAACCCAGTAAAAGATTTTTTTTTTAACATTACTAAGGAGTAAAACATATTGTAGAAGTAGGAGTCTTTAGCATAATATATAATCACTTGCATAAATAAAACTACGCTTTTTTTTAGCAAGAAGTACCTATAAAAGAAAGAAACTTTTTTATATAAATTAATGCAAAAAAAAAAATTGTACTTGTATTTCAAAATATGTATGTAGTTGACATTGTAAAGACAGTAATTTATAAATTAGCCTCTTGCCATATGAATGTACGGAATTAAAAAAAAAAATAAAGTATTTTTAAAATATTTCTTATTAATAAAAAATTTTGTAATTAAAAAAAAAGTTACAATTTAATTTTCTTTATACATACTGTGGAGAAACTAAATTTCAAAAAAAAAACAATCTAAAGAAATTAAGTTTTCCGCCAATTTTTACCTTTAAACTGACATATTTATAAAAATATATTACATTTAATAAGTGCTTATTGAACGAATTTCTAGGTAATACTGGTAAAATAAAGTCTTCAAAATGTAATATGCTTTTTATAATGCAGCAGTAAGAAGTTACAGAGCAACTTCTCATATTCTGTGTATTAAATATAAATAAATAAGAAATTTACCTTACATTTACTACATGCACTGTCTTCTTATCCATATCCAGTATAGGTACCACCATACACTACTATTTCCTTTTAGAAGCAATCAAACATATGTTTTATAACATTTCCGGCTAAACAAGAAAATACCAACACCACGCAATTATGAAAAGAACACTCATTCTGTTTTTATTTGCTTTTACAATTTGTTTTTGTTTTATTTTGAAAGATCTCTCTCCGTCTTATAAACAAAAATGCGCCAACACTGACGGTTAGCAAAAATTACAACAACAAAAGAAAGCACAAAATAAACAACTGCATTGTCTATTGAACAGAACAAAAACAACAAATGAACAGAAAAAAAAAGCTAGATACTAACACTTTATTTTAATATTCAATATAATATTAAACATTTGTTTTTTTTATTATTTTATTTAAATTAAGTATTAAAATTTTTGTTCTTAAAGTTATTTTATTTTTTAACTTGAAGACACTTTAAAACAATTGCACTATTTTAAGTAGAACCTAAAGAAAGGAAAAGAATTATGAAAGAGAATAGAAGAAAAAATGTGTCAACACTTAATGAGAGCAGTTAAACTGTAAACAGTATCAGTGTTGCTGTTTATGCATTTCCGTGTTTCTTTTGTGTTTGCAATTGAGTACCTTTTGTACATTTCAGCAAGACAGGAAAAATATATAAATTTAGTTTAAAGTTAAATATATAAAACTAATTAATACATACAAGCAAATTGTGCTGATAAGGAAAATTTTAATACTTTTTATACAATTTTTAAAATTTTGTTCTCTATGACATTTATAAAAAATATTGTATGTTTATTAAAGGCTTATTTAACAGATTTCTATGCAAGAGTTATGAAAAAAGAAACTGTAAATAAATTTGTGTTACTTTTTTTTGAGTACAGCAGATGGTATTTTATACTTGTCAGTAAGTCTGCGTTAACACGTAGAGATTCTTATTTTTAAGATGCATGTTTGTTGGCGAAGGCGGCTAGGGGTAATGAAACAAGAACACTCTATCTTCTACTGGCAATACGCATCAAAATCTCATTCGTAATTGCAAACATGCATACAAACAATTTTAAATAGCATACATGACGTCAAAAATAAGAATTGTATTGTTTGAACGCCGAAGTTAGTTCAAAAATGAATAAACCAAAATCTTAAAAATAAGAATCTCTACGTGTGAAACCAGAGTAATGGTTGAATTATTAAAATAAGTACTTATAAAATATTTGAAATTAATATACTGTTACAAGAGAAAAAACAAACCAAAATGAATACAGTGAATAATTGTTATATAAACAATATTTTTTAAAATTTAAAACTTCAATTAAATAATCATAAAGAATCATTTAGTTTTATAAAGTCGAAAAAGTGTTATTCAGCTTAAGCTTCTACATGCGGTATGACACAATACTCTCTATTTATTTCGAGAAGTAAAATTATGATGTGTTTGCGGAATTTCTTCAGAGTAATTTTATTAAAAGTTTTCAAAACCTAGTGCAAACTTCAGCCCCACTTTTTCGGGTCTTGAAGATGTTTTAAATGGTACAAAAAACATAAAGTATTCACATTGTCAGGATATAAAGTATTTGACTGCTTTTTTTAATAGATCACTAATGGTGGGTATTTTAATCGGTAGATGGAAAGTAGCTTCTCTTACACCGGTTTTTAAATTTATTGTTTACAACTTTAGACCTATGACCAAACTTTCAATTCTTTCAAAAATATTTCAACATTTGATTAGTGAGAAAATGTTTTTTTTTATTAAATGTTATATTTTTGTCGTTCAGCAACTACAAACTCTGCAGTCTTCAATCGTTTTTGGTTAACAGCCTTATGCTGTCCTTATGGATTTTTGTAAAGAGTTTGATAGAGTGAAGCATAACATCCCTTGCCTCAAACTAGAGAAATTGGGCTTTCATAGTAGATTCCTTAATTGTATATTAATTTTGTTCGTTCTTAGTATATTGTCCATTTGTTTTTTTCTGTTCATTCTAATCCTATTGTGAGAGTTCAGAAAAAATTGGGAAAGTATGCTCTCGGTGATGAGCGTAAATTATTAATATATTCTTTATATTATGCTCGTTGCTAGCTTTTGGAATTATATGGGCTTAAATAAGCAATCGGCGATGATGGTATTATTGATTGTGGTTTTCACAAATAAAAAACAGAAAAATATGTATTCTCAGAAACTATTCCTAAGAATAAGTAAATTTATTTATTCATTTATTTTTACATGCCAAATTTTACGGTAATTGGTTAGAAATTATTTAATGTCGATCAAACAAAGAGATAAGAAAACCACCATTAGTTTTAATATAAGTACATATGCAAATAACAATTGTTTTTAGCTGGTAATACTATTGAATACTACTACTATAAAATTAACGAAATGTGCTATTAAAATTATTTACTGAAAATAACAATATGTATGCATGTACGAGTATGTATATATTTTTAGAAGAAAAGGGTAATCTATGTATATTAAATATATTCGTAACTACACATCTCAGTTTAGTGTAAATAATTTTGATTATAAACAACTAAAACGGCAACACTGATGCTGACACATTTTCTTCTGTTGTCTTTCACAATTCTATTCTTTTCTTAAGTTTCTATTTAAAATAGTGCAATTGTTATAGGTATAGTGTCTTCGAAAGTAAAATTTAAATATTTAATTTAAATAAAAAAAAGAAAACAATTGTTTAATTATTGTATTGAATATTAATTAAAAAGTGTAATACTCGTATTTATATAATAAACTGCAACAAAAATTTTGTTTGTCGGCTTTTATTTTTCACTGGTTTGCGTCTTCTTTTAATCCCTTTATAATGTTGTTGTTGTTTTGTCGGGTTGCGTGTGTGCTTTTATTGTTGTTATTGTTTTTTTTTATTTTATTTTTTTTGCATACCGGTCAGTAGTGTTGGCGCATTTTTGTGTTTAAGAGATCATTGTAAATAAAACAAAAACAAATTGTAGAAGCAAATACAAACAGAATGAGTGTTTTTTATAGAATTGTGTGATGTTGGTGTGTGCTTTTTTTTTTGCTTAACGGAAATGATATAAAACATATGGTTGATTGCTTCGTAAAGGAAATAGTGGTGTTAAGGTGGTATACTGATGATTAGAGAACAGCATATACAGTGAATGTAAGGTAAGTTTGTTATTTCTAATATATTGTGCTCAAAAATTATTTTAAGCTTCAACTTCTTCTATTTTAAATAATTTAAATACGTATTTTGTTTTTATAAAATCAAATTTTTTTTCATTTAATTTAATTATATGTAGTATAAATGAGGTAAAATATTATTAAAAAAATATTTATTTCTGAGCTAAAAAATATTTGCAATACCTATATTCTGTGGTAATTTTTTAACATGCTCATGCTTTTAGTTAAATTACAACAAAAAAAAAAATTGTTTTTCTTTAGTTTAATTAAAGAAAAATTGTTCATAGGTGTAACTATTTTACTTACATTTTGCTGCCGTCATACACAAATCCTTCATTTACATTTAAACACAAAATTTGTATCTATCAAATACCTATAAAAAGTAAGATTTCTAATTAGATTCTGTTGAGATTATACCCTCTAAATTTTTTTCATAAATACATACGATGCATATGCATATCGTCAATGGAATTAAAGAACGCTGTAACTAACAAAAAATCGAAGATACGTTTTTTGCATCATTTTTATCAGACAAAAAATACGCGTCGATTGGTCCAGGTCCCAGATTTCTACGATGAAAATAAATTCACTTACGCCGTCTGCGAAATGAAAAATCCCTGTGTTTGTTCTACTTTCATACAGGTTTTTTGGCTCTTGTGAAAATTTAAAGTTTTGTCAGTTACATCGTTCTTTAATTCCATCGACGATATATTTATAAAAGAAATAGTGATTCTATCAGGTATGTTCTGAAAATCACAAGCTTATTAGCTTTAACAAGTGATTTTCATTGTTCTAAATCCCAAACTTAAGCTTTTTTGTTTCGTTTATAGAGCTGCCAGATTCATTGCTTCCGTTTCTTAAAAAAAGCACGTTTATATTTCAAAAATTAACCAATCTGTGTTAAATATTTTACAATAATTTTTATGGACAAATTTAATAAATTTTTGTTTTTAATAACTAATTTAACTGACAAATTTAGTCAAATGACGCACAATATAATAAAATTGTGATAGTCTGGTAACTCTAAAAGCCTTTTTGAAAAATAAGAGCAAATTGTAAAAAATGTAAGCAAAAAAATTTATGAAAATTTTAATGTGATTGAAAATTTGCAAATTTTTGCATTTTTCTGAATGAAATTATATTTTCTTATTGAAGAAATATATACAAAACAAATGAAATTATATGTTTGTTTCCCTTTTTTCGCCGAATTGTAAACAAAAAGGCAAGTGATTTTAAGTTGACAAGCATTTACCTGACAGATTTAAAATCACAAAATCTCAAACTATTTTGGTTTCAGAACACCTTTTTTGAAATCATTTTCACAAAAAGTGTTTTTCAGAACATGTATATTACCAAGCTGCTGTTGCCCTATTCCAACCAAACGCACGCATCCCTTTATTTTTTTTTTTAATTTTTTCAATTATTCATCAAACAATCTCGTAACTTTTTTGGAAAGGGCTTCTTAAACTTGCCATTAGGTTTGGACCATTTATGTCAGTCTATCTTATTTATTGATTTTTCTCGATCTATTCACACATATTCAAATTTGGTATCTACAGAAAGTCAAAATTCTAGACCATACTCTTACAGATTTTGAGGCAGTTTTAAACAAATTGAGATATAATCTTCCAGTGATGCCACATATCTAACTGCGAGCTAATTCTTACTTTGTCTCTGTTTTTCGTCTGTAGTATTGCCGAAACTGAGAGTACTAGAAGTCTTATGAAAATTGTTCTCGTTTATTAAGTTCAAAAAATAATTTAACCAAAACCTGCATCAAGTAAACATGCAAATCTTAATTTTTTCCGCGATAATCAAACATCTTTTCATTTCTGATCGAATTTTACTTTTCAATAACTACCAGTATTTTTAACTATTATTTTTAAATTGCTGGGGGAAAAATTAAAAAAAGGGAATGCTATATATACACATACATACATACATATTTGTAATGGCAACTGGAAATGGCAAACTGATGTGGTCTCAGTTGTGTGGAGTTCAAAGTTGTGTTTTCAGTTCAAAGTTCTACAGAAAAAAAAAAAAATAAACGCCCATTACAGTCCATTTTCAGAGTTACGTCGTAGCTTCTCGCAATACCCATAGTGTGTGCATCAATTTTTATCCATGAGTACGCGACTAATAGTTTAATATCGAATCCAAACAACAGACTTGAAAAGCTTTTTCATTGCAATCAGTTACTCTCACAGCTTTTGCCAGAAGTCTGCTACGGAATAGTCGCGGAAAGAAATATTTATTTTTTCTTGAACCGGAGCTCTCGTTTTAGTAAGCCAACACACTAATCACTAGACACGACAACATATAGTCAAAATATTAATGATCTTGCCTTTTTTTAAATTTGACTGAAGTTTTAGCACTAATGCTGCCCACTTTACAGAGAGATTGTATCATAGAGCAGTGGAAAGATGCTTTTATTACTTTAGTCTTTAAAAGTAGTAAGAAATCGGATATTTCCGATTGTAGGCCTATTGCTAAGTTTTCCAAGGTTTCCAAAATATTTGAAAATATTATGACGCAGAAATAATTTTATAAAGAAAATCCATGATAACATATTCCTTTATTGGCTTGAGTTTGAATAACGTATTCCACATGAAGCGGAATAAAGCAACACCGTCATTATATTCTATATTCATACATATCCATACATGTTTGTTTATTTGTCGCTCAATCACGCGTCAACGACTGAACCGATATTGTTGAAATTTAGAGCATTGACAGGTTCAACTACTGAAAGTTCAAAAGGCTATATTCATTTTAAAAACTATTCCTCGTTGTACAAACTAAATAGTAATTTTTATTATCTTGAGAATGGTTTAGGCTAAAGTTTCTAAATTTAGTCTAAATGACTTCACGGTTATGACTTCTGTCTAAAAGTGGGCGTAGTATAAGTCCCATACACATATTGATTTCATTATATCTTAAAAACAGTTGAAACAAACATTTTCGAAAATAGCGAAGTACACTAGCAATAATGACAAAAACAAATACAGGGAAATGTAAGAATTATTTTGCTTTATGCAAGAATTAAATTATTTAAATTTTAAATTATTTCTTTGTAAAAATATTACTGAAGAGAATCTATTTTTTTCGTTCTATTTATGATGAACAGAAAGCTTTTTTTGTCTAGATATTCGACAACTGCAAATTGTGTAGTTGTGTTTCGGCTTATGAGAAATTAATCAACTGGATGCAGTCTTTATATATACTAGACTGCGGTGACCACAGAAACGTCTTTAAAAAAATATCAATTTTGGTGGTTCGAAATGTTTTTATATGTATAGTATATGTATTCGAGTATAAGTATATTTTGTGTGATTTATGACATAAAATATGTATGTTCTCACTATATGTAAAACTCCATGCATACTGATATGACGCCCGCCCGTCTTATGTCAGAAGCCATTAAAAATAATGTCTGTGATATTTTTCTATGAATGATCGAAAGTTTTTTTTTCTTGATTTTTGGTTTTTCTTTTCAAACGTAAATTTACTTTTTTAATGTTTTTTTAGCACTTTTTTTTGTACTGTTGCTAAAACTGTTTGTTTTCTTAAAATAAAAAGAGATATATTTTATATTTGCTTTTTTTTTTGCTATTTCCTTTTCTATGAATGTATATAAAAGTAAGGAGGAAAGTGTTTTCAAGTTTTATGGTCTTTATGAGCCAAAGTTTGTAAAGTGTTTCCTTTTTTTGTCGCCATTAAAGTGAGAGAGCAAATGAAATTACTGAAGAAATAAAAAAATAAAAAATATGTAACAACTATTAAAATAAGTGTATAAATGATTTCTTTAGCGCGGTGTATTCTGTACCTTCTAGAGTATCAATAAAAAGTAAAACTTTCATAAGTCTATTGCTATGATATACTGCAAACTCCACTACAATACTTTTGTTTTTTTAAGATATTTATGGTATGAAAGTTTGGAATTGCTTTATTAAATGCAGTGCTTAAAAACATTTTGTTACGAATTTTAAATATCTGTGAAGTGATAGTATATTTCTGATAAGTATGATATCCTAAAATGGGATTGTAACTTAACGAATGAAGTTTTTTTCGAACAATTTTCATGTTGCCTGCATTTATTTTAAGTTTATAATAAATTTATCTGTTGAAGAAGTCACATTAATGATCGTAATATTAATAAGTTCCTTGGAGGAGTTCAAATTGTGTTCAAAAACGTTTATCTAAATAGCTATTAATTCACATCTATTAGAGTGTGTAAGGTGTAGGGTGTAAGTCATAAAATAAAAAGGGTATTTTTTTAAGAGTTTGAGAATTTTTAATGACAAGATAAGACAGAAATATTTTTGGATAACAATTTTTTTTTATATTATAATTTCGTGGATAATTTAATGGCTTTTATTTTTAACACATGATTTCTGATATATTTTCCTCGCTGCGGCAAATTATATGGTCCATTTGGTAGGTCCAAGTCTCTAATCAAATAATCTTGGTAAGTCTCTTATAATTGTGGGGTATTGCTTCAAAAGTTGCTGGTTTGTCCGCATAAACCAATAAATTAACAACGGCTCATACAAAATAACTCAGAGGCGTTGGATCATACGAACGAGAGTCCTTAAAATAGAGCCTCTTTTGGTAAGAAAGCTTTTATAAAATTGATATGGCAAAAAATTGAGTCTTAAACGAGTTTTATGCCATCTTGTTTGCCATCGATAGCTCTCTCTATTCGCCTTAATGTCACACAACAACACACAATTGGCCACTACAACCCTGTTTCAGGGTTACAGCATAGCTTCTCGCAGTACCCATGTTATGCTATGTATGTTAATTTTTATACATGATTACCGGGACCTACAATTTAACGTCGACTTCGAACGACAGACTTGAGAAGCTTGTTCATGGCAATCAGTTACAATCAGAGCTTTTGCCAGAAGACTGCTGAGAGGTAGTCGCCGAAAGAAATATCTTTTTTATATTTTTTTTAAGATGTCAGAGCTGGGGTTTAAACCCGGAGCTCTTGTCTTAGTAAGCCAACACACTAACCGCTAGACCACGGCGACACCGCCTTAATGATTAAACAGAATACAACCGCAACTTCAGGCAAGAACGACTCTCAGAGAAAACATGCCCAAAATTAAAACGACGGCCGCAATTTCACGAACTGTCATTTATTGTTTTTACATTTCTTGTTTGTTAAGCTATTAAAAACTAAGTTTATGAGAGTTTTTGTGAAGAATTGAATTTATATTTTATAATTAAATGATCTTTACGCACTTTTTCAATTATTTTTTCTAAAATATCACTCTTTTTATATAAAAAATTCCAAAATTTATTAATTTATTATATTTGCTTATTTTGTCTTGCCTCTGAATTTCCAATTTGTAAATAAAAATACTTTCAATTATACGTAATCTATATATTTCGAACCTTTTCGGTTCATCTTCAGGATTAACTAGAAAAAATTATATTTTATTTACAATAATATTAAAAATAATATAAAATAATTATACCTGATATTGTATATACATTTTTCTTTAAAAAATTCTTTATGAATGAAGAAATTTTATATAAATGAAAGAAAGTTTGATAGTTTTTTTATGATATAAAAATCAAATTGAAAAATTAAAAACATAATTTGTTAATTTCTAGGTGATATTAAATTACAATATGAATTTACATAATCTTTCCTATCGCTTTTATAATTGCAAGCTACTTTTTCAAATTTAACTATTTGGTTAACTTCATGTATTTGCAACTTAATTTTATTGGATTCTGTTTTTAATATTTTAGTATTATTAAAATCAAATTCATGCTGGTTTGACCGTGCATGTTTTGCAAGAGCTGTTAAATTGACTTGTTGTTTAGTAGTTTTACAATCATTTTCGTGTTGTTTTAATCTTTTCATTAATTTTTGAGTAGTTTCACCAATGTAAACTACATTACAATTTTTACAATTGATTTTATATACAACTGTTACGAATTGTCCTTTATAATTCGTTTTATTATTTAAGGATTCGATATTTGTAAACTAAAACACCGATACTTTTCGATTTAAAGCTTTATTACACTCTATAACGTTTAAAATACAACTAACTACTACTATTAATTTATTTAAACTTTCAAATGTTTTTTCGATTTTCTTTTGTTCTTATTTTTCTTTGCTCAAACAACAAAAAACAAATGGGTTTGTGTACAAAATGTATGAAATTTAATAAAAGTGTTGTAACATTGTTCAGAGAATTTGTTGCTAAAAATAAGAGCATAAGTAAAATCGCTGTCAAAATAAAATAGATTCTATTTCACGACTGCATTGTCCAGCGTTATTATCTGTTAATTTGTATGGAAAAAAACGTCACGCCCCAGTTCTGTTTAATAATTTAATGTCAGCTCATTGCTAAAGTCAAAATTAATTAGGGTCTATCATGGCTAGAGTTTTTTCCCGAGAAATCCCGTCCCGGGAATTCCCGGGAATTTCAATTGTTAAAATTTCCCGCTTTCCCGGGATTTTTTTTCCGGGATCCCGGGAAAAAAAATTATATGTCAATAAATAGTAACTACAAAGACGTGTTGGCTCAGACACGTCGTATTATCAAAATTTTCAAAAAAAAGTCCAACAAAAAATGCTATACTTCAAAAATATATTGTCGCAGAACACAAGAAGGAAGTATGTCTCCAATTAGATATTGTAACTCGTTGGAATTCGTTAAGACCAATGATAGAAAAGTTTCTGCTCATAAAAAATTCAATAAAAAAGAGCCCTATTGATTGAGAAATGGCTGAACTATGGGTTGAGGAAAATATAGTTGCTTTAAACAACATGGTTAAAGTTTTAAAACCTATAAAATTGGCAGTGGAAAAGTTAAGTAGCCGTGATACTAACATATTAACGGCTGATGCCATACTTAACACCTTATATAAAGAAATTCAGTCGATTCCTTCCATTCTTGGCGAAAAAATATTTCAGGTTTTGCATCAACGGATATATGAAAAAAGAGACAATAAACTGTACACTCTAGTAACATATTTAAAAGATTCAAATTTTTTTAACAGTGATCATTTCTTATGCTTCTAAGCACTTGGTAGTTGGATATGCTGAAAATCTTTATAATCGACTCATTAGTGAACATAATTTCGGAGAAGTCCAACTTCAGTAGGAAGTGAGAGAGTTTTTTCGATAGAAGGACAGCTTGTTACTAAAATAAGAAATAGACTTTCGGATGAGTCCATAAATGCACTCAGTGTATTAAAAAATAATTTTTTAAACCAAAAAACTAAAAATATGTTTATATATAAAAATTTAATTTTTATATTTTGATTTGCGATTTTATATAGACCTATTATAGTGGTGTTTTTTTCGAACCGAATATAAATATTCCATACAAATTTTTGTTTATATCCGCTTATATAGGCGGTTAATTTTAAAACTGCTTAAAAATTAAGCACATATAAAAATGCTGCCAAGTTAGATTTTTATTTATCTTGACGTTATCTTTTTAAAATTTTATGACTTTTTATAATTTAGTAAAATAATAAATGTTGTGAATATGGCTGAAGCGAAGGAATGTAATTATTTTTATATTTTTTGAATTGTTTTTAAAAAAATAATTACATATTTGTTTTATAAAAATTCTAAGTAATGCCCAATTTAATTTCTTAAGCACTTATGCGTTTTTTTCAAACGACTATAGGTTTCGAAAAAAACACCACTTATATTGCATAGAAATTTGTCAAATAAGTCCTCAATAAACCTAAAATAGTTTTTATGAATACGGGCATAAAACTATTAATTGTTTTAAGTAGTTGAAGTATTATATTTTGTTTTTGATCTCACATTACAGTTCCTATTTTTATTTTTAATAACGTAGGTTTATTTTTTTTACTTAGTTATGTAAGTATTTACTTCGTGTAAACCAAAATTTTTACGTTTCTAAATAAAAAATTTATTACTAAAAACAAATAAATTTTTGTATTTATTTCATAGGCCGGGATCCCGGGATCCCGGGAAATTAAAAAAAATTTCCCGCTTTCCCGGGAAACACAAAACCCCGGGAAAATAAAAACTCTAATCATGGCGTTAGTGTGCAAACTGCACCAAATAATTAATTTTAATGGATGTAATGGTGATTCGTTAACAGGCCGAGCATTGCCTTTAGTTCTTATATGGCATACCGCGCCACTTAACTAGAAATGTGCTTCATAACGAGCTTCGAAAGAAATATGCCGCCGGTGTGTAAACCTCATTAAACATCGATGGTGATACGTTTATGGCTTAAGTAATGTCTTTGCTCCATATAAACAAAAACTCATTTCTGCCATTCAAAACAGTCGCCAATTAGCAAAAATCTAAAGCGACATATGGTTTCTTGGCTTCTTCTCTTGTAAAAGATATATTTGGTCAGCGCCCCAGCCAAGATCTATACGTGAAATGTTTTTCATAGACGGAGCAAAAGAGTTAATGAGTTGAGAACAACAACGAATCGACATTTTGGTGTATTTTTTAATACTTCACACTATAGCAGCAATATGCTGTTCGGTATGCACTTTGCTTTATCTTGGTGATGGTTTCTAATCGAGAAGATTCAAGTCAATGGGAAACGATTAGTAATTGCACAATTCGCTTGTTCACTAGGTCAGTTAAGTTCTCTGTAAAGTGAACTTCGTGAAAAGATTTATATTTTTTTAAAATATACTTCAGTTTTAGGCTTTGCTGTGTAGCATAAATTAGAGCGTAAAGCCTAACGTAATTTTTCGCTTTACATTTAGGCTGCAATGAGCAACTTTAACAAAAGCGTGAACGTTGTGTCAAGAACAGTAATGTTTACTTACCTTGTTTGATAAAAACCGCAAAATTATCTAAAAGCAGCTAAAATGTCAGTACGTAACAAAATGGCGGATGAAATTGCAGAAGAAAAAAAAAAACCATAAAAGTTGTTTTCTAATTAACTTCACTTCTTTCCAATTGCAAAGCGTTAGCGTCGCGCTATTTGGGTTGCTCTCATACATTTTGTTTGAGCATGAGAATTTTTGACAGATAGTTTGCGCTTTACACTCTAATTTAGGTTACACAGCTAAATGATTCATGGTGATTTGTCATAACTTAGTAACCGAATATCAACACTGTTTGACATTCATAGCTGTCTAACCACAGCTATCGATATCGATAGTTCTCTTGCACCTAAAAAAAAAGATACCCGTTATATCTACCGTCTCATATACAAACTGGAAAGCATTGCCGTTGTGTTGGTTGTCAGTAGATTCGTTTTATTTAGTGTTGAAGTAAATGAATGAATGGATGAATTTAAAAGTTATTTTCTGGCATTGTTGTTGTAGCATATACATACATATATTGGTACGTGTATATGTATGCATGTGTTTTCTTTATAAAGTAATGCATTGTAGCACAGTTTTTGGCGTCTCTCTCAACTAATAAATCACTGTCAAATGTCATTGGCATCACTTCTTGTATTAAAGAGCGTGTGAAAGTCAGTTTTAGACCATAAGAAACACAAAAAAAAATATATATATCGAAAAAATTCCGTAAATATTTAAACAGCCAAGCAGAATAACTATATGCAGAATAACACAGATAGATAGATACTTGACTCTCGGTAAGGGTTACTTTATGCATTACTTTTTTTTAAAGATTGCTAAAAAAAGTGTTCACATTCACATTCAAATTTGAATTGATATTTAATTTTTTTATTTAAAAAAAAGTTACACCTTTTCTATGTTGCTAGAAAAGAAGCAAAATAATATGATTTGAGATTTAAAAATAAGTACTTTTTTTGTAAAAATATTAAAACCGTAAATAATTTTATTTGATAAGAAAATTTGATTGATGACGATATTTGCTGGCGAGATTTTAAAGGTAATATTTTTAGTTTTTCAAAAGAGTATTTAAAGCAACTAAGTAGTAAATTTGTTGGCTGCACCAATAGTCCCGTAGTGGGTAGTGTGCTAGACTCATGGATTCAATTCATACCATAGATTCTGGCCGCTTACACTACAATGAGCTGGTAATTACGTTAGAGTTGATTTTGACACCAGTTTATATTTTCTTATGCAAAAACATTGAACAAAAGTAGTTCTTTTATATAATGCCACACATCACATTAGATAGTACTCATAGTAAAGCAGAAACCATTCTTACTTTTCCCACGCACAGTTATTACCAGATAGTTATAATAAATAATTACGCTGATGCCTTTACGAGCTATTCTGGTAACCGAGAAATCAAATACTACCGGATATTATTACTTGTACAGTGAACATCTTGTAAGCACATATTCAATGCCATCGGAGTTAACTTCTCTCCATCCTAGCTCTCAGTATATAACTAATCCAAGTATAATTGATTTTCTACTCTTTTCCAACGAACCAGTAATGAAGTATTGTCAAGAAGCACCTTCGATAACTGAAGTAGCCGCAAAGAGTAAAATTTTTGTCAGAGAATGCTTGTTATATATATCTTTCAACTGCCTACAATAGACACGATGGTAGAGAGAATAGCTTTGGTTTCTTTAAATTTCATTTGACTTATACACAATGTTTCAGAGCTACACAATTGTAATTAATTAATTATTTTCGTTTCAAACGAGCTTTCTCAGGGACCGCTCTATAAAAGTGGTTATAGACGGTGTCACTTCCAACCAGTTCAAGTTAAATTCCGCAGTAGCACAAGGCTCTGTTTTGTCTCCTACACTATTCCTTATTTTCCTAAACGATCTTCTCCTTTTAACTTACAATCCTATCTATTTCTTTGCAGATGACAGCAACATTTGCTATTCACATTCATTTGACCGTAGGCCGAGAATTTTGGAGATTGAGGTGAAAAGGCAGAATATGAATGACAGACTAACAAATGACCTACAGATAATCTCTGAGTGGGGTCGCGCTAACAGGGTCGAATTTAATTCATGCAGGACTCATATTGTTTTATCACGCATAGTCGTGATGGTAATGATAGAATCCTGTCATCTGTAACTATGGGTACAAGTAACGTAAATATCGAGGAGGCGGACGCTCTTGATGTTCTGAGCATGAGAACTATGTGTGATGTCTGTTGGAATGATCACATATTTCGAGCGTCGAATGAAGCATGTAAGTGCCTCGGTTTTTTAAAACGGGCTAGAATTACTTCACTCCATTTAACCTTCTCAATATTTACAAAACCTTGAGTACAATATTCATGAATGGTGCAGTGCTTCAAAGTTTATTTTGGGGCTACTGGACCATGTACAATAAAGGGCGAAGATGCTTATCAGCGACGGTAGGGTATCCAACTTTATCGATACGTTGGCGCAATGTGGAGTGCGTTTCTTTGTTCTATCGGTACTTTCATCGGAGGTGCTCTGATGAAATAAAAGAGTTGATGCCGCATGATCGCATATTTTTGCGGAATACTTGTACCTCTCTCAAAGCACATCCTTTGGTAGTCCAGTGAATTGCACAATTCATTATAGAGAGAATTCAGTCCTTAGCCGCACCGATCGGTTATGAAATTATCTTTCAGCGAACGTTATTCCTGCCAATTACGATATCATCAAATTCAAATCAAATATCCACAAGCACTACTCCCTCTTTCCCCCCCCCCCCATAACATATTTTCCTAGACTAGCACTGCATGAGTAAGGGCTGTCCCCCGAGTGTAGGCTTTATTGAGAAAAAAAATTTAGAGGGGCCTAAAAATATTTCAATTTAAACTGATAAACCACACGATGCACTATTATACCAGTTGCAAACTAAGTATTTGTTATTTATTTTCGTCTGCTTGTTTAACCTATCGGATAATCGCATTACTGGTATCTTAATTAATCCTTTTTTTATATAAAAAAATAGGTCATTTACTTCTCTTTTTTAGTTTAAATGTTTTATAACATTATTCTTTTTCTAGCTGTCAGATAATTGATTTCCTTTACCTGTCATAGGACACATTATTTTGTTGAAATTACTTTTTAATCAACTCTAATATGTAAATTTATGTTTTCCATAACTTAGTTGTTTACGATGCTTGTGTAACTTCTTCTTTTTCATTATTTAATTACAGATATAATTACAGATATAAATAAATAGACAATTTCTCAGCTACTTCACCTCTACTCGTTAATGTGAAAATATTAAAACTTAACAAATCCATGAAATAAAAACTAATTAAAAGGTTAATGGGTAGCTTTATTTGTATTAAATGAATGCCACATAAAATATGTAAAACCAATGACTCTTGGGACACGTGTTACAAGCAATTTAAAGAAAAGGAAATGAATGAAATCAATGAAATTATAATCAGAGATCAACCCCTCGATAATATGAAATCGATAAAACTATTAAAGTGCTGGAAGACAACATATTCACTTAAGAAAAAAATGTTTAGGCAGTTTTTGAAACTTCAAATGTTTATTGGCCTATTCATGCCTCATTTAAAGTAGCTTTACGATAAGTAGAAGGGAGGAGGAAGCTAAAGATTACCATCCCCCTAATACATACATATATTAAATCTCTCTCTCACTCTTCATTTTTACAAAATTATGTAACTGTTGACAGCAAAACCCAAAAATATTAAAAAAACACAAACAAGTGAAATCGAATATGTGGTGTAAATTGAAAATAAGTTAAATTGAAATTGAGTGTTGTTTTTAGATACAAAAAGTATAATCCAATTGCACCAATTATTTTAAAGAAGTTATTCAATTTTTCATGCTAGATCTAGCATTTTTAAAGCTTTTTGGCTTGAAATCGATATGGCATTTAGCATATTTTTTAGCATTTTTGGTAGAATATTTAGCTTTTTTTAGTATAGTGTAGTTCTTAGTTATTTTTAAATAATTGGGTTATACACTATCATAAAATGGTAAATTTTTTTCATTCCTAAGCAAAATATATATATTATAGTTCACCGCTTAAATTGCTTTTTTAGTTTAGGTTTGAAACAGCGAACTCAAGTTTTATTCTTTTCTGCAGTACAATATTGCTAAACACTTCACTGAAACATCTATAAGATGCTGTGTTTTGTTTTATTATGAGCAAAAACGGCACCCTTCTTCTTTACAGCTTTCTTACTTTCAAATTTTCCATCAATTTGCGATGTTAAATATATTTTTTTGGAATCTACTCTAATTTCAGCTAAGTCACGCACCTTCAATCGACGTTTGTTCAACATTAATTTGTGAATTTTCTTAACCGTTTTTGGCATAACATACATACATACATAACTGGCCTTTACAACCCTGTGTCTGGATTACGGCCTAGCTTCTCGCAGCACTCATGTTGTGTGTGTAAATTTTTTATCCATGAGTACTGGGACCTACAGTTTAATGTCGACTCCGAACGACAGGCTTGAGAAGCTTGTTCATGGCAATTAATTACTCTCAGAGCTTTTGCCACAAGACTGCTGAGAGGTAGTCGCCGAAAGAAATATTTTTTTCATAGTTTTTTTTTAAGATGTCGGAGCTGGGTGTCGAACCCAGGGCTAATGTCTTAGTAAGCCAACACACTAACCACTAGACCACAGTGGCATGACACCGCAATTAATAAACCACTATGTTGTTCGCCTACAGTGTTGTCAGATTAGGGGATTTATCCCCAAAATGGGGATTTTTTTTCTTAAATGGGAATAAAAAAATTCATTTGGGGATGGGAATTTTTTTAGGGATGATCGACAAGTTTTTGGCGATTTTTAAAATTTGTTTGCTTGTTTAATTATATATTATAAACTTCTTACATTCGAAACACACGATGAAAGAATTTCAGTAGAATTTCAATTTCCAAGACTTGCTTATATACTCATACTTTCATATAAAATTTTTGCAACGTGTGGTCTTGATCTTAGTTTGATTTATTTTCTCATATAAATAATAACATGCCCATATCATTATGTCTCCGCCACCTTTTTTTAATGGTTTTTATTGCGGGGAAGTTCAGTATTAGAGGGTCTTCTTACAGCTAAATTACTTGTTTCGGATCACAATTACTTCTCCACTTATACTTTATGGTATAGGAATGTTTTCCGTAATATGGCACAGGACATCTATTTAGAATTGAGGTAAAATAGATGCCGTATACTGTACAAATATTTCAAACGACATCATGATGTCTTATGCTGAATATGAAATGGCACAGAGATCAGTATTTCAACAAAATAACGACCCGAAACACACATTGAAGCGGGCAAGAGGTTGGTTTAAAAAGAATGTCGTCAAGATTTTAAGTTGATCTGCACAGTCTGCAAATTTAAAATTTACATATTAAATAAAACATACGTACATACATGCAAAATTATTAATGCAGTTAATGTGGGGATTTCTGAGGATATGAATTTCCAAATTGGGGATAAAAATTGAAAACTATCTGACAACCCTGTTAGCCTAGACAGCTTGTAAGGTCTCGTTTCAATATTACTTTTTAATATTTGATAATCATAAACGAAGAAGTGGATGCAAGTAAAGTAGAATGAAGCTCAGTTTAAATATTAATTGCAATAAAACTTTTTAATTAAAAATTGTTGATTTATAAGGCGATGACCATTTTTTTTCATATTAAAAAATTCACACATAACAGTTGGGCAGCTTGAAACTTGAAACATATGTTTTATAAGGTGTCGACTACTTAAAAATTATATATGAGTACGGCTAGTAGTCACCGTTGTCTAGTGGTTAGTGTGTTGGCTTACTAAGACATAAGCCTGGGTTCGACACCCAGCTCCGACATCTTAAAAAAAAAGAAATATAAAAAAAAAATATTTCTTTCGGCGACTACTTCTCAGCAGTCTTCTGGCAAAAGCTCTGAGAGTAATTAATTGCCATGAACAAGTTTCTCAAGTCTGTCGTTCGGAGTCGACATTAAACTGTAGGTCCCGATACTCATGGATATAAATTTACACACACAACATGAGTGCTGCGAGAAGCTAGGCCGTAATCCTGACACAGGGTTGTAAAGGCCAGTTATGTACATATGTATGTATGTATGTACGGCTAGTTTTGGAAGTTAAGAAAGCTTACAATAAAAGGCTTTTTTCTGTTGGAAAAATTTTACAAAAAAACAAATAATCTTTTTTTTTCTACATTGATTATTCCTGATTCCTGTGAGTTATTTTCGGGAATTAAAAAAGAAATATGCTTTTATTGAAGCCGGGAATCTTTTTTTTGGAATTAAAAATAATATATATCCCCTCTCTCTGTATTAAGAGGCGTGTTCTAGAAGGAAATATACACAAAAAAACTAACAATAAAAACAAAGACAACAATAACAGCAAGCATAAAATTAGATTTTTTTTTATTTTTTTATTTTTGTAGACATTAAATAATCCTTTGAGTACCATTTAAATAACCGACCAGATCAAGAAACAAAAAAAAACTAAAAAATAGAACGAATGTTTTAAAGCAGGCATGTGCTTCTTAAAAACTTTCTCCAACTCTTTTTTTTTTTTTCTTAATTTTCACTTTTTTATTTTTATTTTTTTGTGATAGAAGAAAGAAAAATATTAGCAGGTTTTCTATTTTGATTTTTGTGGGTCATAATTGCAATTTTTCTTCGTCGCGTCATGTCATTTCAACACAGTAATTGCATTCTTTTGTGTTTGAAAACTAAAACTGGGATAAATTTCTTCTGTTTTTGCGTTCTTGTTTTTATTTTTTTCAATTTTTATCTTTGCCTTTCAAACATTTTTCTTGCTGCATTTTTTACTGTTTTTTTCTTCTTATATTTGTATGTGTATGCGTATCAATGTACGTATGTATGTGAGTCTATTTGTAAGTCTCATATCTTTTTGAAAAGAAAGGTAATTTTTTTCGTGTTGCATAAAAACGGATTTGCTACTCTACGACAGAATGAAATATCATAGAGTTTTCGCGTTGTCTTGGTACCCTACTTAGGTTTACTTGGATTACAGCCAAATAAATATTTTTAACATTCAAAACAAAAAAAAAAAAAAACGAAAAAATTGAATGGTTTTGTTTTTGAAATAAAAACAATTATTGGTACTTAAGTACTTAATAAATCAGTATATATTTTCTCAGTTATTCGAGATAACATGGGAAAACTTTTGTTTTTTAAACTTAATTTAAACGATTTGGCTTGAGATTTAAAAAACAAAAATGTACAGTATTTTGTACATACGATCTATATTATTAGTAACTTGAGGCGAAGGATATAAAAATGTATTCCAAGAAATGGAAAATATGAAGAAACTATGAGAATGAAATAACACCCTAAAAATGAACTCTTAAACCGGCCACACACGTACAGTTTTCACTGTCAGTTTCAACTGTTCAATTATATCTGACAGACTTAACTGTGAACTGTGATGTACACACACGTGCAGTTCAATACTTCAGTTTTTTGACGCGATCATGGTACTCTCTAGATTTAACTGAAGGTTCAGATCTATGTATATATTGGAATAAAATTAACTATCACTTCTTTCTGTTTACATAATACGCACTCTCGTTCGACACAAATTGAACTGAGAACGGTACAGTTGAACCCCAGTTCAGTTCAATTCAAACTGTCAGTTAAAAATATAAAAATTTTAAATTTCTCAGTTAAACTGAACAGTTGAGTTGAACTATCAGTTATTACCCTCATTGGTACAGTTTTAACTGACAGTTTTAACTGAACAGTAGAAATTGACAGTTAAAACGGCACGTGAGTGGCCGGCCTTACATCATAAAATCATAATACAATAGTATTAATAAGCGGCAATTTGGTTTATAAATAAGCCCGTTCAGGCAATAATAGCAAATTTGAGAGATTGCTTTCTTTTCATGACTCTCTTTCATAAAAAGGGTTTAATAGGCAGCATTCTTTTAACCTAACAAAGAAAACAAGGCCCTATTCTGTAAAGCTAAAATGCTAAAATTTTGGGTATTTGAAACAGGCTGGGCGTTAGAATATATAAAATTAAAAAGTTTAGAGGTAATAGGCATGAAACTTTGTAATACTCTTTCAAGAATTGTATTTGTTCCCCAGCTAGCGATAGAGGTTCAGCTTAGAAGAGTTACAGAATAAGGCCTCAGAATTGTTAAAATTATTTGTTTTTTACTATATCTCCTGGACTTTCAGTATACCTAGTATAATGCTATCTAACAATTCTATTCTTTTATTAAAATAATTTTCTGGCACTTCACCAAAAATAATCGTTTACAGCTGCCGTAGCATTTTAATTCGGGGTACAATGTGAGCCAGAGGGGATTTTTTTAGATTTGGGCATAGATAGAAGTCAGAAGGAGCTAAATCATTCGAATAAGTTGCATCGTCAAGTAACTCTTACTTTAATTCATTAAATTTATCAATTGCTAAAACACTCTTGTGGGATGATGCTGCGTGGTCTTGATGAAAAATTATTAGTTTGTAATATTTTTACCACAAATATATGAAAATTATTTTGCCTATCTATTCTTTCCCTTTTGAACAACTGCTTGCTTTACCATTTACTGTGTCCTTTTGACATGATACTGTACCACTGCACCACCAGAATCACATTTTATAAGTGAAAAGAAAATATAAATCTCTAAATTGAGATTTTTCATTGTGTTTTCTTTTCATGCGAATTAGTTTTGGTTTCATCTGATTTGAAAATATTTATTCAAAATATTGTAATTGCCTGTAGGATATATACTCGATATAATTTTAGTTGTTTCTTTGTTGTTAATGTTGGTGGCAGTTTTATTGTGACTGAGGGTTGTTTTTGAAAAGAAAGAAAATTTACACACACACACACATACAAGTACATGTCGCATAACCACCATAGAAAAAATATTAAATTGTTAACGTGATAACTTTTGTGACAATCAGAACAATTACCCAAAAATATAAAAAAAAAACATCAACAACAACAAAATTAAATAAAATTGATAAAAACAACAATAACATTGGAAGGACCTTTTAATACTAAATTGTGTCCTTTTGTTGTTGTGATAAACGAATGAATAAAAAAAAACATGAGTATTAACTTGTGCTCCTGTGCGCCTCTAACACAAATACTCACAAGGTGACATCATTTTTGAATATGCGAGGGTAGTTTGACGTTTGAGTTTTTTTTTGCAATTTTAGCTTCACATCTGGTTATAAGTGGACCGCTCTTCACAAGTTTGGAACCAATTGCTACTGTTTTTGTCTGTATGACAGTTGTTGGAAATAAAAATCTGGCTAATTTGGATACTCCAATATACTCATATATCGCCTTTTTTTCAGATAACTACCAATGAGGTCGTGACATCAAAAATAGTCAAGTAATTGTATAGAGTAGTGCGGCAGTTTATGTGCTCTATCAGCCATTTTATAAATCTCGAGTTAATGATGCTACTTTAGGTTTTTGACACCAACATTTTTAAAATTTGCAATCGATTTTTGGCTGTTTATCTCCGAAACTGGACGAGCTATCCGAAAACGGATTGCAGACTTGAAAAATGTGGTTTCGAAAACCTAAAGTGGCATTATTAACATGAGAAATATAAAAAATATAAAATTGCGGATAAAGCTCATAAACTCCCGCACGATGATATGGATATAATGAACTATTAAGTAATGACGATGTTTAAGCCTGGCTGAGCCTCTGGGCTTAGTGTATGCAGGCGGTTCATATTCGAATATCAAAAATTAGTGTTAAGATTACTCACATTATATTTCAGAGCATTTTTGAGAAAAAAGTCTTTGTGTTGTTTCAGTTACTATTCTAAAAATCTTTTGTGACGCTGCGGAATTGCTACTAATAAATCAATCTAACACAACACAACACAAAGAGAGACCAAACTCAATAAATCAAGGAGTTCCTTCAATTAAACTTGTATTAAAAAAGGGGGTTTATAGATTTTCATTTTTAGAGAGTACGCTATGTTAGTAGACACATTCCAACTATTCCATTTTCCACATTCCCAACATTCCACTTTATTCCACCTTAACCAATGTCAACAAAAAAACTAATGATCAGGGAAAAAAGCGCTATTGGGGAGTAGCAGGTAACAGCTAAACCTACTCAACGAAGGCACACTCATCACACAATCAACATGCAACGATGATCAACGATTGCTGTTGATCATTCAAGGGTGAAGGTATAACACTGACCTTTGAATGATCAATTCACAGCAATTTGTCTCATTCCTAAGGCGCTTAATAATAATATAATAATTAATAATAATATATGTACTGTCCTTTCAATAATTCCAATACAATGCACAACATTTAGTAGGGATTTACCCCTGAGTATTGGTCTCAAATAAACAAAACAAAAAAACACGAATTGCGACCACTGGCAAAATATTTGTTCCAAACTTATTATTGATTTAAAATAATAATATTGATTAGAGAAAAAAATAAAATCCAGAGCAATAGAACGGTTTTTCAAATTGATTTCGACTCTAAATTGAAAGCCAAATTGAACATACATTCAACTGGTGTGGTGAGCGGAAGTATTTCCAGCTCGCTTGTTAAGCATAGCAGCATCCATCATATTTATCGTGTTAAGCAGTTGTCTCTCCTGCTGTAACTGCAATCAATCAAGTGTCCTTATTTTAAATTCTTGACACAGAATTGATCTATAGTCAGGCGTATTGTTTCATAAAATTAAAAAAATTATTAATCCAATTCCAAGCAGGAGTTGTTATCAAAATAAATGATTAAACAGAATACGACCGCAACTTCAGGCAAAAACGTCTCTCAGAGAAAACGTACCCAAAATTAAAACGACGGCCGCAACTTCACGAACTGTCATTTATTGTTTTTGCATTTCTTGTATGTTAAGCTATTAAAAACTAAGTTTATGAGACTTTTTGCAAAGAATTTAATTTATATTTTATAATTTAATCATCTTTACGCATTTATTCAATTGTTTTTTCTATAATGTCACTTATTTTATTTAACAAATTCCAAAATTTATTAATTTATTTAAACTTTCAAATGTTTTTTCGATTTTCTTTTGTTCTTATTTTTCTTTGTGCCAACAACAAAAAACAAATGGGTTTGTTTACAAATTGTATGCAATTTAATAAAAGTGTGGTAACATTGTTGAGAGAATTTGTTTCTAAAAATGAGAGCATAAGAAAAATCGCTGTCAGAATAAAATAGATTCTATTTCACGACTGCATTCTCCAACGTTTTTATCTCTCAATTTGGTAAGAAAAGAACGACATGCCCCAGTTCTGTTAAATTATTAAAGCAACTGGCCAACGCCATATCGTACTCTGGCAAATACATATAAGCTTCTTCTATTGACTATTCTGTCTAATATCAGCAAAGTGGTAAAAAACGCTTATTAATAAAACGCATTTATTTTCTTTGGCACGTATATTAGGACTGTTATACCCTTTCGTCGTGCGGGAGATTATGTGCTCTATCCGCCATTTCATATATTTTTATATATCTCGAGTTAATGATGCCACTTTAGCTTTTCAAACCCAAATTTTCAAGTCTTCAATCTGTTTTTAGATATCTCGTCCAGTTTCGGAGATAAATAGCCGAAAACAGATTGCAGATTTTAAAAATTTTGGTGTGAAAAACCTAAAGTTTCATCATTAACTCGAGATATATAAATTGACAGATATAGCACATAAACTCCCTCACGACGATTTGTATACACTAATTCGGAACAAAGAATTGATGTCTTTTTCATTTACATTATTATAGTTTATAAAATCAGTTTATTGTACCTGGTATTACCTGGTAGTATTATGTTTTTGCAAAGTAGTTTTTAAATAAAGTTCTAAATAGGTTGTTAAAAGGTTGTCACATGTTAGCGTAGATACGTTCTCTTGAATGTGGTTCTAACAAACTAAGTAATACAAGCTTACTTTAACAAAAAGGTTTAAACAAAATTAAGACCAAATATTAAGACTGTTTACAGCTTGAAAAAAAAAAATAAAATATTTCTTTTGGCCACTACCTCCGAGCAGTTTTCTGGCGAAAGCTCTAAGAGTAACGGCTTACTAGAACGATAGTGTCGGGTTCAAATCTCAGCTCCGATATCTTGAAAAAAAAAGAAATATGAAAAAATTATTTATTTATTTTTGCTACTACCTCAGAGCAGTCTTCTGGGGAAAGCTCTGGTAGTAATTGATTTCCATTAAAAAGTTTCTTAAGTCTTTTGTTCGGAGTCGACTTTAAACTGTAGGTCCCGGTACTCATGAATAAAACAATTGACATACCCAACATGAGAGCTGCGAGAAGCTAGGCAGTAACTCTGAAACAGGGTGGTAATGGCCAATTATGTATGTATGTATGTATTCACCTTGTTTTCTGTATCTGGTTGAATATTTTTTTCTGTGCCAAGAAAAACTTCCATATTCCACATATATTTCGGTTTAGATTCGCACATATATTTTTTGGGCCATATGTGGCCGGTTTTATTGGCGTAGACTGTTCATTCACTGCTACAGTTTTGTGTGGAATATAAAACGTCTTAAAGAAACTATTCCACTTGTACGAAGTGTATCTTTTATCAGAGCTGGGATATAAACCCGGCGGTCTTGTCTAGTAAACCAATACACTACATACTAGATTACGGCGACCACTAAGAACTAATTATTGCAAATAAAATATAAAGAAAACTAGAAAAAAGCTAAAGAAAACCATATTAAAACACAGCTTTTACCAAAAACAATATAAACTTTAAGCAAAAAGTCACGCAATTACTCTAAACTGCCCTCGTAATACGTGCTATATACGAGTTTTTATGTAAAAGGCCGAGGCAAGCAAATAGAAGGAGATTCTGACACAGAGGCTTTCACAAACAAATATGTAATTGTTTTATTTTGTTGTTGAAATATAATTTTATATTATTGCCATTATTGTTGCTATTGTTATTGTTACTTTTACTGTTAGTGTTATTGTTGTTGTTGTTGTATTTGTCAGTTGTTAACAACATTTTTATTGTGGCCAAATCAAATGGAGGGTGTGTTATTTTAAATGTGAATACAAGTACTTACAGCCCATGTACGTGTGAGTATCTCTGCTTAATATCTTATGATACAAGAAAACATAAGTATTTTTATGTTAACGTCCTCTTGCCTCTGCCTAAGCTTATTTTACCACAAATGTTTTGTGGTTAAATTTTACGTCTAAAGCAGAAGAAGTTAATTTTGGTTACAGTAGATATAGCAGTAGCAGTAGCAGTTAAAGTTAAAAGTTTTACTAAAAGAGGAATAGACTTTAGATTAAAATTTTTAAAGTTTCCCTTTTTTCTATTTTTCTGTGACATTTTTAAATGAAAATAAAATAAAAAGAATAGGAAAACTTTTATTTTATCATTCATTCAATCACTAGGTTTCTAAGTTAGTCTTTCATTTAGTCATTCTTACAAATAATTCAAATTGTATAATTGGCAATTTACATTGTTTTTATGTTTTTATTTTCTATTTAGATCTTATACAATTCTATATACATATTCCTTTATTTATGTATTATTATCATTGGCTCTTATTGTAGTTGTTATTCTAATTGTAATTTTTGTTTTTATTGCAAAGTCAGCATTTTAATTTTGAGATTTTTATTTTGACATGAAAGTCAAACATTTGCAGACTTTTGTAAATATAATTTAAAATCATTTTTTTAGAAAATGTTTTCATACGTAGGTATGTAGGTCTGTGCACACATACAAATAAAATTTTATTTTTTAATGACATTCCGTTTTTTTATGATATTTTAATGACTTTAATTTTGTTATTGACACATGAGCAAAGAGTTTAACATTTTTTTGTATATAATTTCAGTTAATTGTTATGTAAGTATTAAAAAGTTTAGTATTGGAAAAGGATAAAGTAAAGTATTTCAAATATGTATGTATGTGTTCTAAGGATTTTATTGGAATCACTTATTGAATCTTTATTATATAAATCTCTTTATAATTATTACATCGTTCTTTAAATCCTAAAACTGGTATTCTTTATGAGAATTAACGTCTGTTAAGGAATATGTACTAGCGGAACTGAACTAGTTTTCGACCACCGCTACGAAGGAGTCATCATAGTACTTTGGGTTGTCCATTATCATTTTTATATATTATCTATTTAGTATTTACTCTGTTTTCTGTCATAAACAGCAAGCCGTAAAGTACTTCAAATTATATTATCCCTAATCTTACTAAAATGTGTCTGAGAGGCACGTATTGATGTTCAATTTGAATGTAATAAAGGAAATACCTGATGTGTAAAAACCGAATTTCATCACTTTGAATTCAAATATATTTTGCCTAAATGAAGCAAAAAAAATTTAAAGTAAAAAAAAAATGTGGCATAAACTGCTGACATGTGTCTTAGAAGCACTTGCAACATATTTATTATATTGCATCTATTTTCTTTCAAACACTACCCACTTTTACTTCAATCAGTAGTCTAATAGGCAGTGTGCTAGACTGCTAGTACGAGGATTGTGAGTTTGATTGCCACCAGAGACTCTCGTCTGTAACACTACACCGAGCAAAGGTCTTAGTCACTCCGCTCGTAATAATTATACTATAATATTACTACTTCATTGTAATTTATCTAATATATTAAATACTTAAATCTTAGGACGGGTCGTGATATAGTGGTTGAGCGCACGCAACGAAACTCACACGACCGAGGTTCAATCTCAGTGAAGGACAAAATTATAAAAAAAAAATTGCAGTTTCTAAAATTATAATTTAAAAAAAAGAGGTCCCCCCCACCCTCCAAGAAGTCCATCTTGAAGAAACCGCTCCCTGATATTTTCCAGTCTATTCCACCAGAAAGTGTAGTAGTCGCCCAGCTCTGACATCTTAAAAAAAAAGAAATATGAAAAAAATATTTCTTTCGGCGACTACCTCTAAGCAGTCTTCTGGCAAAAGCTCTGAGGGTAATTAATTGCCATGAACAAGCTTCTTAAGTCTGTCGTTCGGAGTCGACATTAAACTGTAAACATTTGCACACACAACATGAGTGCTGCGCGAAACTAGGCCGTAATCCTGACACAGGGTTGTAAAGACCAGTTATGTATATATGTATTCCACCAGAAACCAATGATCAGGAGTACAGCGCCACCTTCTGGGAAGATAACAGCTAATCTACTGAAGACGCTCACCATTCACATTAACCAACAGATGATGTAATTGCTGTTTGATCAAGGGTGAAGGTATAACACTGACCCTTGAGTGGTCAATTTGACAACAACTTGTCTCATCAACATAAAGGAGCATAATATAGTAGGGGTGTACCCCTGAGTATTGGTCTTAAAAAAAACTTCAGTCGTCATAATATTTTGTACGGTATATAAGTATTTGCTTTATAAAAAATATACAAACATTTTTTTATTTGTCATTCCTATAGAAGGTATTAAAGTACCTGATGCTCTATTGTGCAGCTCTCAGCTTATTTAGGGTTCCTACAATATCTCTCTAGTTTTGTCGTTCTAATGAATTTAAAAATATCGGTCAGTGCCAATCTTGAAAGATCCCTGTCCGGTTTTTGATAATCATCTAAGTGCCTATTTCTATTATACATCAACTTTTCACAAGTGCACAGTATGTACACCAATGACTCGATTGGCGCATCAGAAAATCCCGAGAAGTATCCAATTTAATTCAAATGTCCATTGTACCTGCCGTACCTACTAGGAAATTCTCTCCACATCTTTAGGTTATCCCTAGAAAAATTAATGTTAGACTCAAATCTCCCTGTCTGGCAAAGGAAGAGTAACACCTGTTCCTTGTTCTCTCATTCATGCTCTTTCTTCACTCCCTTTCCCATTTCACAAAAATGTTCTTGGGCCATCAGTGGCATGGATTCTCTCTTTCTGGAAAATTCATCTGTCATTTACTTAAATACTCACATGAGCCGAAACTCACACACGCTGACTCTTTTGTCCCTGCCCAGCTAGTTCAGCTAGTCCCACACCCTAAAGGGGCTCTAGCACAAAGTTTATAAAATTTGCTCCTACCACTCTAGGGAGTGAAGATAGGGAGTAGGTATGTTCGGAAAAAAGTGGGGGGTAAAATATTAGTGAGGGTCGGTTTTACATTTTATCCCTCTAGGGGCTACTCCAGGGCAGTTGTGGAGCTTTTTGTGGCTTTTACTCCTTCAACCCAACCTTTGACCTCGATGAAGAGCCATTTGCCCCCATCCCACATCCCTTCTTTTTTACTCATATATTTTTTTGTTGAAACTTACAAAATAAGCGGTTCTAGCTAATCGAAATCGAAAAATCGTATACCATCCCACCCCTATCAAAATAGTTTTAATCTCATTCTTTTGCGATTTGATTTTTATTTCTTGATCCAAAAAGACCTCCACTCTGAAAGTTTTCACAACTGTAGAGAAGGAAACTATCTTTGGCATAATTTTTTTTTTTCAAATTTTTAAAAAGGTCGCTTTCGGAGATATAGACTTCCGACTTATAGATAAAATAAATTGACCTTTGACTTTTTCAAAGAAAAAATTATGTTGCATATTAAATTAAAGGTAATTTAATACCCTTCCAAATGCTACTTTTGCGAGATGCGTAGCTATAATAGTTTTCCAGAAAATTACAATTAAGTAAGTGTAACGTTGTGCATTTTTATACTGTTTTCCGATTTCAAGACCTCATATTTTCGGATCCAGATGTATCAGTGCTTCCAAACTTTGTATTTAATTTAGTTCTATGATATACTATATTTCTACAAAAAATCATAAACTCGGAGGGGGTAGGTTAAAACCATTGGTTGATTTGACTTAGAATATCCAACATATGTCGCCAAATGAATAGTGCTTATGTTTGATACTACAGACACCACTTGGTGGAAGTTGTTCAGGGCTTCTTTTAAAAAAAAACCTCTATGTTGTTAGACCCTTAGCTTTAAATTTTGAATTTTGTCATACTTGTTTTTGTAGGAAAACAGCACGTTGCTTTAAAAACGGAAAATCTCATTATGTACTACTGATCGTGTACTGCACAAATTGCCACAATTATAAAACTGTATGAAAATTGTGTTTTATTTTAAATACTTTCAGAACATTCACCCTCAATTCTCTCAAATTCCATCACAAAAAAAAAAAAAAATAAAAAAAATTAATAAATAAATGAAAAGAGTATTTTAAAAGCGCATAACAAAAAGTTTTTAAAATCCTTCAGGAAAGCTTACAAATGATGAGGAATTTATGTATATGCGACTTATAATTTGAAATGTTTAATGGTACCTACATACATACGAGTATACATACTATGTTTGGACTGTTCGTCTGAAAGAATTAATGATATCTCCTTTATGTATAAAATACTCTTTTTGTATATTCCTTCATACGCAAAGATTATTGAAGGCAGACAGAAATATGAATTTTATTACTCAGCAAGAAAAAAAAAATTTACCAATTTACCCCCACAGACAACCGTGTTGATAAAGTAGTTTCATTCATGATTACGTTGCAAAGCACATCGAATAAATTAGAATTACTTTGACATAGGTAGCTTCAAAAGCTCAATTGTCAAATTTCGGTAGTCCCTATTGAATGACCCTATTGTTCTAATTTTAATAAAACATCAATGAATTAAATACATGGTTGTCACGTCATAGAAGGAAGGTGAGTCAAGGACCTGAATGTATCCAATGCAAGTGCAATGGAAAAAATTTTATTTATTTTTTCTTTATTGGATGTTTTTCATTGCATCTGCTCTGTTAATTTTTTATATGCTTTGAGCTCAACTTAATTAATATTAGATCATAATAAGTTCCGATATTTGAAAAAAATTACAGTAATGAAGTATTTGAGTGCAACAGGAAATTAATTTTGAATTATTTTTAATTAAATTGATATCTACTACTCTAGCAGAACAGTCAGCTCTTTTGGTAAAGCCACTGTTAAAATATATGATTTTTAACATTTTATACCGAAAAATGGTGAAATGTTACAAAAGCCACAGAGACAGAGATTGAGAGTGAGAGCATACAGAAACCATTATACCAAATACCATATTGTTCCCCATGACCTTAATAACAGACTGTAAATGATTGGTTGATGAAATATACATCCTGCCGCTAAAAAAGAAACGTAACAAATGTTATGAAGGATTTTAACTGTTAAATAACCGTTAGCATAAAATGTGTTTTTCTTTTTTCATCTTTAAAAACAAAACAAGACAAGAAACATATGATAACAGTTGTAGGGATATGCATGTATTTGTTGGTATTCGAGTTTGAGGAAACAATGAAATTGAAACACAATTTATTACATTCGCATACAGCACTTGTTTAGTTTCGTGTTTAAAGTGCGCTCGTATGGATGTTATAAAACGGATAACACGGGCGCGTGCTTTTTTCCAAACAAAACACACATACACAGCGTGAGTGTTAAATGTGTTTTTGTTTTTTTTTTGAAATCCTTAAAATATGTGAAAAAAAGAAAATATTTAAAGGAAATTAAACGTAAGCGATAGATAAAAAAAAAAAATAAAAATGATCGAAAAGTGAATGCCTGAAAGTGAAGGAAAAATAAGAAAAAATATATAAATTTTAAACAAGAAAATATTTTAAAAATCAAATAACGTGGAAATAAATATTTAATAAAATAATTAAAAAAATATTTAAAAAAAAAGTTAAAATTCATTGAAAATTTTAAAAATAAAAAGTTAAAAAAAAAATAAGAAATTAAATAAAAAAATAAAGAAAAATTTTTGTTTTTTTGTAAAGTGAACTAAAATTTTAATTTCTTTATAACAAAGCCGGATTATTATACTCAAAAAATCAAATGGTAATTTCTGAAGCAAAAATTTGTTTTTTTTTCTTTTGGTTTTAAAGCAAGTGACTTGTGCCAAAAAAAAGTTCTTAAATCAACAGTGAAATAACAAAATCATTAAATCCTTAATTACCCTGGTGATAAAATTTAAACACAGCCAGTCATTCAGTTTGAATAACAAAAACCAAAAAACAAAAAATTGGAGTAAAATTTGAAATGAAACCAAATTTTTTAGTTTTGTTTTTGCATGTTATACTGACATAATAAAGCAGTTTTCTGTGCCAAAGAAATGAATAGAAATAAATTTATTTTTTTTTTTTTAAAGCTCACTTTAATTTTAACTGGAATATTTTCGAGCAACATTTAAAACCACCACAAATACCAACGCCCTCAACTGCCTCCTCTTTAGCTTTGCGTTACTACATTTAGCTTTTCTTTTTGTATTTTTTAAAGTGAAAAGAAAATGAAATACAAAAAATTGTTGCAATTTTACACATCATGCATTTTACTTGCAACAACACAGTTCTAACTAATTTGTATAGTACGAATATTTGACAGACTATTTGACTAACTGACTGAATGACTGACTGACTGACTGGCGTACAAAGTAAACTGACACACTGACTGACTTCACTTAATAAATATTAACGAAAGAGAAAAGAGAATTTTAGATTTCTGTTTAAATTGGCTGATATTTGCGCGCCGTTTTTTATTTTTTATTTTATTAACAAGTTAAAAATAAATGCCTGTATGAGTTACTGCAGTAAAAAAGGATTTTACACTGTTTCCCTAAAAAGAAAAAACAAGTTGAAGAACATTTTTTTAATATCCTATTACCACTGGTTGTGTGCATAATGCTCAGTGTAAAAGTCGTTTAAAACAGTTTCTAACATTTAAGTAAAAAAACGATACAGAATTATTTTTAATATTTGATAATTTTGGATTCCATAAAATTGGCCAAGATATATCTATCGGTCTAGTTCTGATACAAGTATTTTAAGGAACTACAGAGCCTGTTATAGAATATCGAAACAATTCATTCATTTCATTATTTAAGGCATGTTTCGTATGCAAACAAAGACATTCTTTCTCTATCGTTCTACAGGTTTTTAGTTCAATAAATAGGAGATCCTTTAAACTAAGCAGTGTGGCATAGTTTTTTATATAAATAATACCAAATTTAGTTTTAATAATGTAACTTATATTGATACATATAACCTATAGTACTTTTATTTTCGGTGAATCACCGTTGTTAATATGTATTAAAAGTATTCGGGATTCATACATACATAAATAACTATCCTTTACAACCCTGTGTCAGGATTACGGCCTAGCTTCTCGCAGCACTCATATTGTGTGTGTTAAGTATTATCCATGAGTACCGGAACCTACAGTTTAATGTCGACTCCGAACGACAGACTTGAGAAGCTTGTTCATGGCAATTAGATACTCTCAAAGCTTTTGCCAGAAGACTGCTGAGAGGTAGTCGCCGAAAGAAATATTTTTTTTTTTTTTCATATTTCTTTTTTTGAAGATGTCAGAGCTTGATGTCGAACCTAGGGCTCATGTCTCATTAGTAAGCCAACACACTAACCACTAGACCACGGCGACTAATAATAGTAATACCATTGAATTTAATTTTTTTTTTAATTATTGTGAGCGAAACTAAAAAAAACTGTTTTTAGTTTTCACTTTAAAAGCAGTTTGTTTGCAATGCAGGGACTGGTTCCTAGTAAAAACTCAGCATATAAAAATCGTACCTTCCCTAATAAGCTTTGAAAGAAATGGATGAGATATGGCACCTCAAAATAAAATTTGCCTATTTTTTAGGTTTTTTCAATATTTTCATTTTTATTTGATTTTTTTTTTCCTACATTATATTAAAGATCTGAATTGTTTTATTTTTTTACCAAATAGTTTATTTAATAAGCAAGCGTATTTTGAAAAAAATCGGATGAAAAATAAAGTTTTTATTAGGGATTTTCTGGAACGACAACAATTTCATTTTCATTGCTCACACACTATATTCGGGGAAAATTCAAAAAATTTAAATTAAAATGTCGAGCGACGTGAACTTTTGCCACTTCAGCCATTTCTTATCAGATAGAATTTTCCAGCATATCGACGGAAAAGGCATTCAATTACCTTTTCATCGATATGCCACTTATCTCGATCGGACGAAAAATAACAGCGTTTTTCGTGTTCAGGAGGTCCCAATTAACTTATCTAGGAATGTGGCGTTCTTGGTATTTTTTGACTGTAAACCAGTGTAATTTATTTTTTAAATTTAAATTACGAAACACCGCAAACTTTTTCTTCTTAATTTTTCACTTTTGCTGGGATTTTAACCTGGGCTGTTTGAGTATTTTTGAGAGCGCTCTAACCACTATACAATGCGCCCCCCATATATATAATTTTTTTTTTATTTTTTAATTAAGAGCAATACTCAGGGGTAAACCTCTACTCATGCAGTGCGTTGTATTGGAGTTTTGGAAGATAGATAAATTTATTTTTTTGTTAATGAGACCACTCAAGGGTCAGTGTTATACCTTCACTCTTAAATGATCAAAAAGCAATTGATCCATAATTACATATAATAATAAAAAATAATTTATTTTTACGGTAAAGTTCTACCTTCTCCTATCAGCAACTTGCTTAGTTTTTTTTTTTTTTTTTTTTTTTTTTAGTTGTCTTATAAATGTTTTTCACAGATTACGAAAGAAATTTTATTATAAAAAAAAATTATTATTAAAAAATTATTACTATTAATACTATTAAAATGTCATAAAAAGAACTTCTAATTCCTTGCCCGTTAAGACTATAATGAAGTTCTGTCAACTATTGTATATTTAACTTTCAGAATTTTGATTTCTTAATATGTGACTGTAACTTTCTAAAGCTTAACTGCTGTATTCAGGAAAATTTAAAAAATTTCTATGCAATACTTGTCGAATAAGTCCTTAATAAACCTCAAATAATTTTAATAATTATGGCTGTTATAACTTTTTTTCTTTGAACTGATTGTATTATAAGCTTTTCATAAGCTATTTAAATTTGTTTACACAGAAAAAAATTTTTGTTCAACAAATTTCAATTAGAAAATTATTAGGTTAGGTTAGATCAGGTTAAAATTGGTAGCCGCCTTCAAGCAAAGCACATTTGGGTCGTATAAAATCCTGTTGTGATACCTCTATATCCACTTAACATGTCTAAGACCGTTGGCCATTCTCCAACTGATCTGATAATCCTACGAATATGTGAATTTTGCTCAAATCACCTCCAGTTAAACAGGATCTGTCGATAAATTCAGGGCACCCAAAAAACTTTCGTTTTCAGGTACCCCAGTGCAGGACAATGACAAAGAAAACTTTCCATTGTTTTCTCTTCTTCGTCGTCATTACAGCTTCTAAAAAAGTTATTGTGAGGTATTTTCAACCTGCGGGCGTAAGTAGCTATACAATTTTCTGCAAACAATTTACATTTTACTTAAAACAATTAAATTTTTATATGTTTTTGTATTTGATTGAGACCAATACTCAGGGGTAAACTCTACTGATGCTGTGTATTGTGTTTATTGTGTGGTGAGTGCCTTCGCTAAGTAGGTTTAGCAGGCATCTGCTACTTCCCAATAGGTGGCGCTTGCCTCTTGATTATTCGTTTTTGTTCTCGATGGTTAAGTTGCATTAGAGTGGAATGTCAGGGAGCGGTTTCCCTAATTTTTTTTAATTATAATTTTGAAAAAAACCTTATACTAAATTTTAATTTTTTTCCTTTGCTGGCATTTAAACCTAGGCTGTTTGAGTTTTTGTGCGAGTGCTCTAACCACTATATTATGCGCTCCCCGTACGTACTTACGTATTTACGTTTTTCCTGTTTTGGTTCAGATAATTAAAATTTGAATTAACTTTTTTTTTTGTCGCTAAACACAAAATTACAAATTGTTTAATTGATACTTTTAATATTATTCGTAAGGGTAAAACCAGTATCAGATTTAATTATCAGTATAAATGTAGCACAAATTTGTTAATTACTTGTAAAATCGATGTTTTATTTTTTCAGTGTATTCTTCTCTCTTCTACTCCCGTTTCATTTAAGCATTTAAACCACTTTTATAAAATTATTATTTTTGTTGCTGTTGCTATTGTTGTTGTTGTTGTTTGCCTGATAATAACAATAATATTTTCATAGAATTTTGTGATAATTTGCGAAAACTAATTTACATTTTAAATTTCCTCTTTAAAAGAGAAGAGTATGAATAATATTTTAGAGTTTCTTGCAAATAAATTTTAAACGAATGCATATTATCAGGAGAAATTTTAAAATTCATGTGAAATTCCTAAATTGATATTTTTGATAAATTATGCTAAAATTTTAATTAAAATTTTTAAGGATATTAATTTATTTGAAATAAAATAAATGCAAATTAAACTGTGATAAGAATTTTAAATAAAAGCAAGTTAAAGCCTAGAATTAAATAAAAACATGTAAATGGAAAAAAAGAATAAAAATATGTAAAAGTGCAAATTGTGAGAAAAAGCCTTTAAATATTTTAATAAAAATACCAGCAAGTGATTAAATTCTTTAAACAAGTTTTCTTACAAATTTTGTTTCTCTACAAATTTACAAACCATTTAATTTGTTGTTTATAAACGTATTAGAAATGTAATTAAAAGTGTAATTAATAACAGTGTTCAGTTTACAAAATCTAAGAGAAATATAGAGAAAAGAAAAAGGAAAAAACATAAGAAACGTGAAATAAAATGTCTAAAACTTACAACAATATTGTGTATAAATAACATGTAATTACAAATAATTTATTACAACATTCGTTTTGATTAATTAGTGTTTCCTTGTGTTGTGTTGTATTGTGTTGTGTTGTTTATTTTTGCCATCGGCATAGTCATAAAATTATTAAAACAAATTAAATAGAACATTAAAATACAAATGAAATCATTACAGGCATAAAAGTATGTATTTACGTATGTATGTATGTACATATGTATAAACATTATATACATAAAGTCTCTTTAAACAACATCTTGTCTTTATCGCAGTGCATCTGTTTGAATAAGAATTTTCATAAAGAAGTGAACTGTCTGATTATGAACTGAGTAGCTTAATAATTAAATACATTGTAAAAAAGTTTAAACACTCTGGGAGTAATTGATTGCCATGAAAAAACTTCTCAAATCTGTCGTTCGGAGTCGACTTTAAACTGTAGGTCCCGGTACTCATGAATAAAAAAAAATAATTTAAACACTCGCTTTAAAAAAATTTAATTTTTTATAAAGCGATTAATTGTGTCATCTTATTAACTTTTAGTCTTATTGTAAACCATTATATATATTTGAACTGATGGTGTATTTTAAATTTAAAATTTTTGATTCTTTGTTTCAATTGTCAGAAGTTTTTTTTTATTGAGACCATTACTCAAGCTTAAACCTATATTAAATGCTGTGCATTGTATTGGCATTTTTGTGGAAAGAACAGTACATTATGACAAAAGAACATACTCGTATATTTTATTTTCTTATATTACTTATTAAGGGCCTTAGGAATGAAACAAATTACTGTGAATTGATCATTTAAAGGCCAGTGTTATACCTTATACCCTTGAATGATCAACAGCAATTGTCTCATCGTTGCATAGTGATTGTGGTGAGTGCCTTCGCTAAGTAGATTTTTAGCTGTCATCTGCTACTTCCCAATAGGTGGTGCTTTTCTCCTGATCATTCGTTGTCAAAACTTAAGGTGGAATAGGGTGGAATGTCAGGGTGCTGTTACTTTGTAGATGGACTTCTAGGAGGGGCGCGTGGGGGGACCTCTTATTTTTAAATTATAATTTTGAAGAAACAGCAAATTAACTTTCTCATTTTTCACCTTTGCTGTCACAATTAAATTTGTAACAATCAAGTATATATTTGCTGACAAGACCAGCAGGTGTACAATTCCAGAAACAGAAAACAAGTGATTGGAACTACATTTAGAGAATAGTGGGGATGAGGAAGCCACTCGTAGTCTGATTCATTGAGTTTTCAAAATAATTGTTTTTTTTTTGCCAAAATTTTGTCTTTTTTTTTGAATCGCAATTAAATTGACACATTAAAGACACCCTTACATTACATGACAACTTTTACAAGTGTGAATAGTTACATCTCGTTTTGTAATTTCTAAATCATTGATTGTGTAAAAAGCACAAGAAAAGTCTTTTAACAAAATTTTAATTAAGGCATGATTCTAGTTTCGAATATACACATACACTGCCGATCACTTGAATAGGTTCACTATTTTCATTACATTCAAATTAATTTTTTTCTAAAAGTAAGTAATTAAGTTTTTAGTTATATTATGTTCTAAAATGGTAAAATATTGGATTATGTGTATTTACAATAAAAAAATTGTTTCAATAATTAATAACTGAATTTTAGTAATTTTTTTCCCAAAACGAATATGATTTTCAGCACAATTTTTTGGGTCATTTGAATAGGTTCACTATCATTAATTTAAAAAATTAAAGAAAAAAATGATTTTTTTGTAAACCTTTTTTAATTTTTTAAGATTCCTTACAATGTTTGATGATTTATTAAGGAGTATATCCTCCTTTATTCGATATAACTTCAAGAATACCATTTGGGAGGGAGCTATAAAGGTTTTCAATTAATGATAATAAAATTTTTGGACCAAGCTTTTTTAATTCCTCCAATGAAAGCCTATTTCGTTTCGTATTGTCTGCCGGACTAGTAGACTTTGCGAGAAAGCAAGCCCCATACATCTTCTATAATATTTAAGTCAGGGGAATATGGCGGCAACTCCAACTTATTGACATTTTGGCTTTGAATCCACACTTTTACAACCCTGGCATTGGGTATCGGGTCATTATTTTGTTTAAATATCCAAAGAATTGGTCTAAAAATAGTAGAAAAATATGGAAACACCTTTTCAAGTACTGGTTTGTAGTTATTTGCAGTCATTTTTGATGTGAGAAATTGAAGAACAAATGTACCATAATATGAAATCGCCCCCCACAAAATTACACTTCCCTCACAGAGACGAGACGAATAAGGTAGCGTTCCTCCTTATGTAGGTCGTGAAAATAATAGTTGTATCCATTCGGACCTTACAAATTAAACATTTTTTTCGTCTGAGAAGGCAACACGATACCACTCATTTTTATCGTTCATGTGTTCTCGTGAAAAATGAGACCGTGTCGCTTTACGAGCAGCAATAAAAGATGTTTTTTTTTAATTTTTAATCTCCTTAAATGTTTAGAACGTCGAATAACACATCTACAGTCTAATTTTTGGAGCAGAATCGCTTGAATTTGAGGCAGCTCTTACAATAAATCTTCTGTCGGCTTCTGTTGTGGCTTTTTTCGTCAGCCCTTTCATGTTTCTATACTAATCGGACAGATTTCTTAAAAAATTACTTACAACATTATGGCTGCGACCAATTTTTGGTCGATATTCTTATGGCTTAAGCCAGTTTCATTGAATGCTTTAATTTTACCTCTTCTTTCTTCAGTTAATCGCTTTCTGCGCCTCATTTTACATAAAAAATGTAAAAAATTATTGCAGTAACTCACAAATATTTAAATTTTTAATTATACTGTCGATGGTCAAAAGCAAACTAATTTTATTCCTAGCGAACCTATTCAAGTGACCCAAAATCTACACCTGTTTTCGCAGCATTTTTATTTATTGTACCGTTATTCTTTTCTTCCTAAAATATGATTATTCATAATATCTCTTAATTTAAGTGAAAAAAAATTATTCTCCTAAAGTTTATATGAAGAAAAATTAAAATATAAGAGCAACAATTAATAAATCTATTCAAGTGATATGACATCAAATGTGTATGTCGTGAAAATAAATATTCGTCGGCACTGGATTGAGTGGTGTATTGTTAGCTGGCAGTATTAAGCCAACAATCAAATTCGTGGCGGCTTTCACCGTTTTTCAAATGAATGACGTCGAGAAAGAAGACGAACGAGTGCTTTTGTGAGTAAAAATGAAAAATGAAACCTTATGTGCATACATATATACACAATTGGCCATTGCCACCTTGTTTCAGAGTTACGAAAAATTATTTGTTTCGGCTACTACCTCTTAGCAGACCTCTGACTTTAAACTGTAGGTCCGAAATTCATGGATAAAAATTGTCATACACAGCACAGGTGCTGCGAGAAGCTAGGCCGTAATACTGAAACGGGGTGGCAATGGGCAATTATGTACGTATATATGCATCTGCTTCTAAATATCTGATTGCTACTGTAAATTTACTGTTAGAAAGAAACTGACAGACTCAAAAGTATAATAATTGAATGGGAAACAGTGTTTAATTTAAAATATACAACTCTTTGGCGTTTCCTCATGGCAAAACGTTAAGAAGGAGCTGTTCAGAGCTTACCCATGGAACTCAATTAATAGAGTGATTTTTGCCACTATTCAGCTCTTTTTGCAAGTGGTTTAAAGCAAACATTCTTGAGCTTCTTCAAAATATTTACATTTTTATTTTTGTTTTTCCTTATTTTCATTGAGTTCTACTACTTTTAACAGCAGTTTTTATTTTATTTTTATTTTTTTTTTTGTTTTTTTCATTACATCCGTTTGTAAATTATGCGGGAAAATTTAATTTGTACTCTGTTTCCTCTTTAACGAAATTTTATGTGCAAGTGTGTGCCTCAGATTATTTGTTGTTTGTATTCGTAATTTTTATTTTACTTGAACAACGCAAAATGAAAGAAATTAAATTGTTAAAGCAGAGTGTCTACTTTAATTAAAATAACAAAAAAAAAAAAAAAAATAAAAAACACACACAAAAACAAAAACATAATTATACAAAAACAAGTTTAAGGGGTTCATAATAAAATAAAAAAAGAGTAAAATTAAACCCCGAATTTTATTCTGGTTATTTTCATTTAAAATCAAAATTAAATCAAAATGGAAATTTCAACTAATTTGAGTGGCTGTTTTCTAAAGAAAACAAAACTGTGTAAAGTGCAAAGAAAAGTAAATACATAAAATAAATTTTAATAATTGTTTTATTATAAGAGAGGGAATATTATTAAAGCAAAATTTGTTAAAATTAAAAAAAAAAAATTTTTGAGAGCATTAACATAGAAATTGTTTAATTTACCACACTTATCAGGGTTTTGAATATTCATTATATTGTCATATTAAATGCAAACATACGTAACTACACACAATTTCGACATTGAGTTTTTTTATGAATTATGGTTCGTTTTATCAAAATACATGTTCGTGCGAAATTTTAGATTCCTACGATCAAAAATAGCGATTTTATTAACGAAATTCAAACGGGCTTAACTACAAGTGCGTGTATTACTAAATGCAAGAAGACATAACTGCATACATATTTATATGAAAATCTTACAAACAAACTCATTTGTTGTATATACGGATGCCAATCCTTATATCTCGATCTTGATAATAATATGATTTCAGGATTTACAACATTTTTTATTTTTAGGTTTTTTTCTTCTCCTGTAAAAAAAAACAAATAGTGTAGTTACGTCCGTTTGCATTTAATATGACGATATGCATGTTTGTAAAACCTAGTTTAATAATAATAAGATTTTTCATGACTCTTAAACCAGACCAGACTTTGAAATTTGTTTTCAAATTTGGGAATATTTTCGTTGCCAAAAGGACAAAACAACTGATATTGAAATTTGACATTTGCCGAATCCGCAAGCTTATGTAACATTGTATGCTATACTGAAACTTGCTCGTAAACACCTAGTGTATCATTATATACATTTACATTGTATTGGGGAAGTCAAGAGTCAAATAAGAAGAAAAGGATTATTAATAAATAAATAAATGTGTCTTTATATTATATTTTTACCACTTTTTCAACATTAGTTTAGATTCTATATTAATGTGTGGAGTTATCCTTTTCTTTTAAATACATTTGCTGCTGACAATAAGTAGTTTTTTTTTTTTTGTTTTTTATTATTTTTTTAAATAATAGACATTTACATTACGTTAACAGCATAGAAAAACAATACAACTTTTTAGAAACACATGAAACACAATTCGCCGTGCGGGAGACTATGTGCTCTATCCGCCATTTTATATATCTCAAGTTAATGATGCCATTTTATGTTTTTGACACCAAAATTTTAAAAATCTGCAATCCGTTGTTGGCTATTTATCTCCGAAACTGGACGAGATATCCGAAAACGGATTGCAGACTTGAACAATTTGGCGCATAGAGCACATAAACTCCATCACGACGAATTTTACAAGTGTATCGAATTTTACCAACAGCAAGCATACACTGTTGTACTCTGAAACAACGATACTACGATACAAGGGTCTTGTAAATTCGGCAATAAGTTTTTTGTATTTTTTTTTTTTTGCACTCGTAAAAAATAATATTCATGAAGCCATAATTTTTTACTAATTTTCGAAAGTTTTTTTTTTGAGAAGTTATAATTCTCTTATGAATAGTGACCGGTATATGGTCATACATCACACTAGTATTTTAAACTCTCCTTTTGTTATTGAAAAAGAAACTTATACATATAGTCTGATGTGAGTTAGAAGCTGATCATGTACTCATATATTTGAACCTGAAGTTTGAAGTGTAGCTAAGCCGCTTAAAATATTTGTATTTACAAGTGCTGAGTTTAAAATGTTTTATTGTTCGTAATCGTAGTCTAATTAATATGAAATCAAAATTCGTATAAAAGCTATCTTTAATTATTTTTGCTTTCAGTTCCGTTTTAACATATACAAGTTTGGCTTTGAATTTTTATTTTCTAAAAAAATAGAAATTTTTTAACTAAAATTACGATTTTTTCTAGCTTTGGAAAATTTTTTTCGATTTAATAATTCAGGAAAGTTAAGTAAAATAAATAAAAGCCAATATAATAATAAATAACAATAAAAACAAATATTTAATGTTATATATATATGCATGTAGTTGCCATTGCGTCTCTTTTCAAGAGACTGGCCAGGAATTATATTAAAACTCTATAAGGAAACTTTGCGCTCAAAAAGTTATAAACTAATTGAGAATTATGTCACATTTTCTTTATTTTCCTCAAAATAAAAAAAAACGTAATTTTCGTTGAAAAAGTTATAAATTTATTAATTTTTTTTAATAATATTTACTCATGCAGTGCATTGTATTGGAATGTGAAGATGTTTGATAGATAGAGATTTTTTTTATAGGTATTTGTATATTATGCGCCTTTTTTTGTTGATGAGACAAGTTGCTGTCAATTTTACTACTCAGTCAAGGGCCAGTGTTATACCTTCACCCCTGAATGATCAAACAGCAATTGCTTCATCTGTCGGTGGAAGTTTGATTTGAATGGTGAGCGTCTTCAGTAGATTAGCTGTTATCTTCCCAGAAGTTGGCGCTGTATTCCTGATCATTCGTTTTTGGTAGAATATATTGAAAATATCAGGGAGCGGTTTCTTGAAGATGGACTTCTTGGAGGGGGGGGACCTCTTATTTTTTTTTTAAATTTAATTTTTTAATTTAAATTATAATTTTAGAAAACCGCAAATATTTATTTTTATAATTTTATCTTTCTCTGGAATTGAACCTCGGTCGTGTTAGTTCCTGTGCGATCGCTCAACCACTATACCACGATCCCCCTTACATTTATTTGAACATTAGAGTTCATAGTTTAATATTATCTTTGGGAAATTGTTTCCTGGCGAGTCTCTGGAGCAGAAACGAAATGACCCTAGAGACATACTTAAACCCATAAGCATTACAGCATTATTGAATGTGCATATTTGCCTATATGGCCGTAAGTATTTTTTTTTTAATAAAACAGAAGTTCTTTATTTAAATAAAATTTGAATGTTTAATATACATTTTATATCCAGCTGGAGTTCTTTGATTTATTAGCGATATATGAAATTAAAATTAAGTGAAACATATTCAGTGATTCCCCGACACGGAATTGAATTTGTAATCACCGTGGTCTATGCCGTAACCCTCACACAGGGTTGTAATGGCCAGTTATGTGTTTAAAATAGTTCATTGAAATCTTTGTTTTAGTTCTCTATTGCTCAAAAACTAATAAATTAATAACAAACGATTACTTATGATAGAGATTTTGTATGAAAAACATGTACGAACACATATATTTCATAAATTTAAGTTGCTGCTTTTAAAATTCCATTTAACGAAAATACTTGGTTTTTATTAAAACAGTCAGTCAGTTTATAATTTCCGAAAAAAAGTTGCATTAACAACACAACAATCATCTAAAATCGTTTGTCTTTTCCAAAACAGGACATTTAATCTTTCAATACTTTTTTTTATAATTCCATTTATTTTTTATTTGCTTTTGCTTTTCCAATATCATGCAATTTATAAAATTGATAAATTCAATTACGGTGATACCTTTATAACTCTAAAATAAATATTTTGCCTGCAACCATAAAAAGTTGTTCGTTTTTTTTTTTGTTGTTTTTTTTTTTGCTTTATACAATTGCTGATTTCTTTTATTCTGTTTGAAGAAAAAGAAAATAATTTTTCAAATGATTAGTCTAATTAAAAATCTGTCATTGGTATAAATCATGTTTTTAAACAAATAAATGTCCTCAAGCGTTTTACAAATTCCCTTCTTTTTTATTTTTAATTTTTTCTCTATCGATATTTAAAAGTGGGTGTTGTCTTATCATATATAAATTGAGCCAAACAAATTTGTTAACTATAATCATAGCCTTGTCGATGTTGCAACATGCAACAATTTTTAAAAGTTTGTTTTCTTTTTTTTTTTAATTTTTAGTAATAACAGTGTTGCATGCATATTGAGAGGTGGGTAGAAAGTAGTTTAGATGGCATACTATTTACCAATTTTAACTCTAATCGATGCTCTACTTTTATTATTCTTTAACAAAATACTCAAATCAAATTATATTTTATAGTAGGAATATAAAAAGAAATATTTTTATGTGTTCACTTAAACTAATAGTTATAGCAGTTGTTTTGTGTCTGCATCTATACAGAAACTACGAGAGCAGTTACACAATTTCGTGTTTGAAGTTTTGATAAAAAAGGCGTTAAATAGCATTTCTAAGAATTATTTAATTGCTTTAACATTTGAATCATCGTTTTGTTCGTTTTCTTTTTATTGTGAGGAATTGGATGAGTGGGCGTGGTCGCTGCAATACAAAATAAATAATGATTTTGTATATCTTGAGAACGTTTAAATCAAAATTACTGAATTTGGATGACATGAGTTCATTCATGGTTATAGCAAATTACCAGTTAGAAAAGTACGAAATCGGAAAAGTGGTCGTGGTGCCTCCCATACAAACTAAATACCTAAATGGCTTTAATATAAAACATTCTGAAATTGGTACATATGTGTTATATGTGTTATACCAAGTAAAGTTCCAAAATACTGCCATCTGTGCGTTCGATATCGAGTGAAATTTCAAATAATTTTAAAACAATTAATAAAGAAATATCGTTCGATATCGAATGCCGTAGGTTAACTATCCGAACGTTGCCTGTTTGCTTTTAGTGCTAAAATGTAGCATCCTGAAGAAAATAGAATCTTACTATAACATTACTTTACATTTGTTAAGCAGTGATGGACTGTTTGTATGTTTCGGATTACATTTGTGGATGTAAAAGGTCTTGTTGTTAGTGTGTTAGCTTACTAAGACGATAGCACCGGGTTCAAATCTCAGCTCTGACATCTTAAAAAAAGAAATATGAAAAAATTATTTCTTTCGGAGACTACCTCTCGGCAGTCTTCTGGCAAAAGCTTTGGGAGTAATTAAGTGCCATGAAAAAAGCTTCTTAAATTCTGTCGTTCGGAGTCGACTTTAAACTGTAGGTCCCGATACTCATGGATAAAAATTAACACACACACCACGAGTGCTGCAAGAAGCTAGGCCGTAACCTTGACACAGAGTTGTAATGGCCAACTATGTATGTATGTATGTGTCACAACTTTGAGTTGGCATCACTGCTTTATTGGACCACCCAATTAACAGCTGATAGTTGATTTTTGTTAACATGGCTTTGAAATTTCAATATGAATTGACTAACATTAGAGCAACGCGTGCAAATTGTTGAAATTTTTAATCAAAATAATTTTTCTATTCATTTGATGTCGATTTTGAATTTGCATTCAAAATTTATTTTCCGATAAAGCCCATTTCTGGTTGAATGGGTACGAAAATAAGCAGAATTCTAGCATTTGGAGTGAGGAAAATCCACAAGCTTTTGACGAAACACCATGACATGAACCGAAAATTACTGTTTGATGCGCTTTATGGGCCGGCGGAGTCATTGGTCGCGTGATCTAAACCCGTTGAATTATTTTCTTTGGGGCTATGTCGATAAACTACGTCGATAAACCACACACAATCGAACAGCTAGAAATCTATTGGAACTTCTTCAGGAATTATAATAAATTTGTGTATTTAATTCAGTAGTCAGACAAGTAATAATAATTTTGTTTTTGAAACAAATTTTTCTTCAATATACAATATATAAAACATAGAGAAATTGATATCTAAAAACAAAGTATTACAACAAACAAGTTAATATTTTGTTGATATCTAACACCCCCTCTCAACATAATATTCTGGTAATAAGACTCTTAAGTCTCGGTAATGGTAAAGGTTTAGTGAGAAAATCGGCCAATTGTTGGTTTGATGGACAATATCTGAGTTCAATAATGCCATTCTCCTGTAAGTATTTTATATGGTGATATTTTACGTCAATATATTTCGTTCTTGCACTAAATTTTGGAGATGCAATTATTTTGATGCAACTTTGATTATCTTCATGCATTGGAATGGGTTTATTAATGAACATATTAATATCCTTTAATAATTGTAATAACCATTGAAGTTCTTGACCAGCATATGATGCAACAATGAATTCTGCTTCAGTCAATGATAAAGCTATTGTTGTTTGTTTTTTCGATGACCAAGACACAACATTGCATCCTAATAAAAATATGTATCCACTAGTTGACTTCCTGTCTTCATCACCTGCCCATTTAGCATCGGTAAAGCATTCAATATTTAAATTAGTATCTGATTTTAAAATAAGTTTATTATTTATTTTTGTATTAAGGTATCGAACAATTTTCTTAGTAGCCTTCCAATTACATTTTCGAGGAGCCTCTAACATTTTGCATAATATAGAAACTGCAGCAGCTATGTCAGGCCTTGTAGTTATAGAAATATGTAATAACATACCAAGATTTAATCTATACTTTTCATTGCTTGGTAGCATATTCTCTTCACCAACAATTTTCGGAAATTCTGGATCCCTTGCTATATAACTAGGTTTTGCATCTTCTAATTTAGCATCTTGTACTAATTTCTTAATTTTATTCTCTTGATGCAACAAAAAATCACCTTCAACGTTTTTCTCAATTTGAATACCTAGATATCTTGAAACATTGCCCAAATCTTTAATATCGAAATAGTTATTAAATTCTTTGTGAATATTCAAACTCACTGCTTCCTTTTTGCAACATATTAAAATATCGTCTACATACATAAATATATTAATACATACACAGTATGTCCTTTAATTTCCTTTATATACAAACAAATATCTTCTTTACTTCTTGTAAAACCAATTTCAATAAAAACCTCATTTAATCTATCATACCAAGATTTAGCAGCTTGTTTTAAGCCATAAATTGATTTTTGTAATTTACAAACTAAATGTTCATTTCCACTTTTAATGAAACCTTGAGGTTCTTCCATATAAATATCTTCTTTAATTTTTCCATTCACAAAAGCTGATTTTACATCCAAATGCTTTACTTTATATTTTTGAACTGCACTTACATCTAACAGTGTCCTCAATGTAACGAACTTTCCGACAGGAGCAGTTGATGAAAGTCTTCTCCAAATAATTGAGTATATCCTTTGGCTACTAATACCGATTTGTTGTTCGTTAAAAAAAAAATAAGAAAAAATTTTATATGGAAAAACGAAACTACAGGAAAGACAAAATTATTGCGTGCAATTCGAAAATACTCGTTTTACTATTACCAAGGAATTGCACAGATTTAACACTATTTTGTCAATAAAAAGTATAACAGTTATATTAAACTACCCTCGTATCAAGTCTTTATTTTTAAATAGCACAAACAAACATATAAAACTAAAGTTTTCGAACATACCAATAACATGTAATTTTACTAGAAATTGGGTGGGAAAAAAAGTTATTTCGTTTTGTGAAAAATGAAAATGACAAAGAAAAAATTAATTTTAACAGAAAATTGAATTGCTATACCAGCTATTATATATTTTAAGCAATTTTATTTAAAAAAGGCATTTTTTAAGTCATAAAATCGAAAAAATTTTTGTTGATCAAACTTTGAATTATGTAGTGGAGCAAAATAGTAAAAAAAATAAAATAATTTTTAATATAAAAAATATGGAATTAAATTGTTTATCAAACCAATACTCCGTCAAACAATTTAAGTTTTTTTTCTCTTGAAAATTTAACGATTTCACAGAAAATAGCAAAAAATCGCTAAACGTTACAAACTCATACAGCCGTAAACCTTAAAAATCTTGTTTTAGGCAACTTTTACGAGGAGTTTGTAAAAGAAACTCCTATTTTTCTTAATACTTTAACCCTAAAATAGTTGTTGGTTGTTTCTTAAAGCAATAAAACATGAGAATTCTTTTTTTTTTCATTTTTCTTAAGTCGATAACGTTGTAAATGCAAATAAAATTTAACTCAAGTTAACATTCAAGTATAAACTCGTTGAATATAAAAAGATATAAACAAAATAAAAAGAAACTGAAAACGAAAGAAAATTGTATTGATGAAAGATTTTTATTTTCCGTTACAATAGTCACGTGCTTGACACATACGACCGAAACGATAAACAACAATCAATTTACTGGAAGTTAGAAAAAAAAAAAAAAAACCAACAAAATAAGACCAATACAGTAAGAAAAGATTTTCAAAATGTACTCTGAAAAGAAATGAAACTCAGCAGGCAAATAAAAACACATGGACAGACAGCATATTAGACTGTCATAGTAAACAATTGCAAACGACAATGGAAATGAATTGAAAACACATACACACGTACCCATATAAAGAAAATGTGAAAAATGTTATTGTGAAAAGAATTATAATCATGGTTGCCATATATAAAACAGCAATAAATATATCTTTGGACACGTTAAGTTTTAAAGCTTAAAGTTGCAAAAGACATTATTGTTATGGTTTCTTGTATTTGAGACCTTTTTTTAAGTCAAAATATATGGTTGGCAGTAAAGTGTTTTTATACTCTTAAACATACTCGTATAGGGTTATTGTGTTTTATTTATTAATGAAGTGTTGAAGTATTTAAATTTATAAGAGTTTTTGGTGTAAATGAATTTATATTTAAATGAATCTAGCAAAAGTGGATATACAAGCATATTGAAACAGTTTGAATTTATTTATGGTACTGTTATTTGTTTTACTGGAGGGAGCGTATATAGTACATAGGTGGCCTTAATATTATAACATAAGGTTTTGTTTAATTTTGTGTAAAAATATTATTCTAAATTAATGATGCCTGCTGTTAAAATAGCTTTTGCAAAAATTTACATAAATTAAATTTAAATAATTAATTAAAAAGCTCCTTAAAGTATGCTATTTTTGGTTAGAAAGAAGTTACACTATTTGTCGAATGTTTGCCTGATGTTTAAATTTATTTTATTTTGGAACTCTTATACAAGTTGATTACTACCTCACGAATGGGATATACATAAGTGACACAACATTAAGTTTAATAGATGTAGTTGAACATGTAAATGGCGAAAAAATAACACCTCAAACTTAACAGCCTGATATCCAGCTACCTACATACTTATATATGAAAATGGTGTATAGAACAAAGTTTATATAAGAATACACCAGGATAATCCAAATGGTTCAAATTGCTATACAAGTACTCAATAAAAACTTAACCGTAACTAAGTATGTTCTATAAATAACGTAGCATCAGACTTACTTAGCTGGCCATAACAACCTGTTAACGTGTTTCTGCCTGCTTAAAAAATAGTCTCCAGGCGCTTCTGCTTTGCGCGCGCCTTCTCCAGTTGGTCACACCAATCGATGACAAGACATAATCAACCTGGTCCTTCCAACGTAAACAGGGTCATCATCTACGCTGACGTTCAGTGATCTTCGCATCGAAAACTTTTCTCGATAGAGCAGATTTTTCCATCCGAACAACATGGCCGAGCCAGCGTAGCCACTGGATGTTTATACGCTGAACAACGCTTATGTCGTCAAGGAGATCATACAGCTCATGATTTGTTCTAATGAGAAACTCATCGCCTTGCTCTAGAGAACCAAAGATCTTATAAAGGACCGCTGTATCGGCACAAGGCAGCGTCAGTGCTTCCGCACCATAGAGAAGCACCGTAAGAATAAGTGACTTGTAGAGTGTAATAATGTAGTATCAGTTGTCTAAAGATTGACAGTTTTAAAAGGGGTTTTATTATTTGTTTAATTGCTAGTACACCCAAACCCGGACACTGCGATCCAAAGGCTTTTTTGTGTCCTACTTTATTTACGAATAATGATCCAAAGGATCACACACACAAACTATATAAAGCATCTTTTATTCAAAATATATGTAAGTTTTTGAAAGGTTAAAAGGTTTGATATGCCTATCTATTTATTTAGTATTTCTATTTTATAGTGGCTTTGTTCCTATCTGACTAATAGAGCGCAGCAAGTAAAATTCAGAGTTGCCATATCGTGAAATATTATTATTTCGGCATGAGTTGTTCAGGGAAGTCACTGGCTCCATTGTTATTTACTTTATTTATAAATTTCTTTGCATTCCAAAGTATTTATGTATGTCAACGATATTAAAGTTTTTCAAACTTTAAATAAATCTATTGACAAACATTGTCGATGGTACCGAATGAATTTAATGGAACTGAACTGAATATTAAGAAATGCAAACATACATATGGTTTTCCTTCGTAATAATAAAATAAACTAAAACAAAATTCTGGACCTAGGAATTATGTTAGATCAAAAGCTTAACTTTTGTGAAAATATGGTACAAAGAGTTTTCGAATCCTTATATTACCAAATAACTTTATACTTTATTAGCATGCCCAATCCTAGAATATGGGTAAATTAACTGGGATTCTTACTACACAGTTCATTAATTAATAGAATCGAGTCAGTGCAAAGTAAATTTATTGTTTTGTTTAAAAAGTCTTGGATGTAATTCATATGTTTTGCCACCATATACCAGTATTCTTACTCATATTAAGCTGCCAATTTCAAAAATTCGCCGAACTATGCTTTGTGTCACTTGTTGGAGTAATCGGTGGTGAGGTTGATTCTCAGGTCCTGCTAAGTAGAATTAACTCTTGCATTTCAGTCAAACAAACTCGTAAATTTCAGCTGATAAGTGTAAAATATTACAGATTTATTTACGCCAATAATGATAACTTTCGCCGTATATGTAAAAAATTTTACAATACGATCTCATAAAATTTTTTTGGAGTGTAATTAATATTTTAAAAACTAATATAAAATTGAAATCCTGTGAAAGATTTAAATTTTTTTTTGAATACTTGTTTCTTTAATTTAAACGTTTAATTTAAATCGTTTAATGCCAATCCATTATAAAAACAAGTCTTTTTTTGCTTAATAAAAAGCAAAAGAGTAAAACTTTTTGAGTTTTTGTTGTTATTTTATTTTGATAAAACCTTATTTACGACTTCTGCAAAAGTCGTTTAAAGAAAAATTGTATATTCCATTTCATTAATTATAATTTTAAAAAATTCTTTTTTAATCTGCAAATTTCCAGATTAAAGGAAAGTAAAGAAATACAAAAGATTTTTGTAATTTACATTTCAACAACAGAAGGCAAATTTTCTAATTAATTCATTTGATTAATCACACAGTTTAGAAGCCAAGCAATGCATTTAAACCATAAATTTTGCCCAAAAAATGAACGAAGAAAATTTACATACATTTTCTTTTACATAATTTCTCAATTGTCTTTTAAAAATCTTTATGAACTGAGAAAAGAATCAACAAAAAATGAATAAATGCACCCTCCCTTTGAATAGCTACAGATTTATTAACACTAGAAAAAAGAAACAATCAGACAGTCGGATTTAAATTTTTGAATTTCAATAGAAAAATAATTATTGTTTGAATTTAAAAATGAATTATTTTGCTTTATAAGAGTATCATAAAAATTAATGCCCGTATTCATAAAAAATTAAATTGGTTTATAGAGTGCTTATTTGCTTATTTTCTATGGAGTAATTGTCAAATAAGCAATTAATAAAACTGTTTTATTTTTTATGAATACGGACATAAGTCGTTTTCTGTTATACTCTTAGTAAAGGCTTATTTGACAAGTACTCCGTAGAAGTTTGTCAAATAGTCTCTTAATAAGAATTTTAAAATATTCAATATATACACATACTTGGTATATTTATATGTATGGCATAAAGTTTACATAAAAAAATAATTTTAAAGAAGACAAATTTCGTAGAGTTTAAAAAATCATAATAATAATGACTTTTAATGCCATTCTCTGTAAATGCACTCTAACACTACCAGTAAGAAAATTCATTAGCAGTTTCAGGTCCGGTCTTCTATATTTTATCAACATCAGAATTGTGTCCAAATTGTGGACTAATCACAGCTTTAGCGTTCTAACACTTGAGCGTTCTAAGTAGTTTGCAACTTTCCAATCTCTAGTCAGATTGCATTTAACTTTCACATACTTTGGAATATTGCTCTGTTTATAGTGCCCAGTAGACTTGCGTGTGTTTGTAGAGTAGATTCTGTGCCAAGAAAAGTGAGTTAAAGAAATTACCAAAAGCTACATTTCCAGTTTGTATTTATGAAAGAAATCACTAAACGCATAAGCATATAAGTTCACAGAATTGGATTTGGGGGGTACGTGGTATAGTGGTTAGAGCGCTCGCACAAAAACTGAAATGGCCCAGGTTCAAATCCTAGAAAAGGTATACAATTAAAAAGTTAGTTTGCAGTTTTTTCAAAATTATAACACCCCGTCTATACGAGTCATAGATTCGGTATATCATGAACAAATTTTTAGTCAATCATTGGTTTGGCTCGTGTAGACTCTCTAAATCTATGTCATATTCTTTGTCGACCATCGTTGGTAAGACAATTGTTCGAACAACTATGTGCTACCATCAACTATCATTTTTAGTTTGACGCCATCTTTCTTACATTCTCAACCGCAGAAATAAACGAAATACACTTGATGAAAAATTATAAATTATGATTTAGTAAACCATACGTAGTCACCACCTACACAAATTAGAGCAAAATTTTGACATTTGCGCTGCCGATGATTTGTTCATGATATACCAAATCTATGGCTCGTTTAGACGGGGTGTAATTTAATAATAAGAGGTTCCTCCCACCCCAAGGTGACCATCTACAAAACAAACCGTTCCCTGACATTCCACTCTATTCCACCTTAATGAATAACGAATGATCAGGAGAAAAAACGCCACCTATTGGGGAGTAGCAGATAAGAGGAAACATACTTAGCGAAGGTTATCACCACACAATCAACATGCAACGATGATTCAATTGCTGTTGATCTGTCAAGGGTGAAGGTATAATACTGGCCTTTGAAAGATCAAGTCACAGAAATTTGTCTCATTCCTAAGGCACTTAATAATAATATAAGAGAAACTATACAATGTATTGTTCTTTCCAAAAAATTCCAATAATAAAAAAAAACAGCATTAAGGAGATACAGATCTAGATATGACATCTACTGCAAATTAAAACTTTCCACCAAATTTGTTACAAATTTATTAAAAAAGACAGATGTTCGTCTATGGCCAAGTTTTACCTGGCCTTAAGCAAGATTTAAAATTTAAAAAAAGCGGTTCCAGGAATTTTGCATATATTTCATTACTTCTTTTTTTCGATATCTAGATATTATTTTTAAAAAGTATGTAATCCGTAATACGTTTACAGCTATAGTTTTGCATCTAAAAGCATCTTTAGAGTATAAAATTGAAATAATTTTTCTAGCTCTTATGAAGACAAAATACAGTTTTTATGGTCAAGTTGAACATATCTAGCACTATCTGCCATATTTAATATAGACTAATTTTCGCTCTCCTATTTAGAATGATCCGGTGGTAAATAATGCAGACAACCTGCAATATCTTTATCGCAAAAACATTAAGTCATAATCACTACTAATTAAATATTCAAAGAAGTTATATTCGTGTTGTGTGAAACACCTTTGTTGGAAACACGAACATAATATGCATGCAATATATCAGCAAAAAGATAACTCGTATATTTTTCCTTTAGACAAATTCGGGGAATCACAGAATTAACTTTCCTGCACGCTTACTAGCACAGCTGCTAGATAAGCCGGTTTAATGTTAACTTGACAATTTCTGACACGAAAAAGTTCAGTAATATAACTGAAAAACAAAAGAAACAAAAAATATTGCAAATGGGTCAAATAAGTGCTGCCCATTTTTCTAGTGTTAAAATTTGAATTTTTTCTTAAATTCCTTTTCTATAGAAAAGTTTTCGTAGAACAACAAACAGAGAGTAGAATTTAAAATACTTTATATGCCACCTAAAAGTATGCACATAAAAGCTATGGCATCCAGCAGCATGCAACAACAGCAAATGTCTTTCATTTTCAAAATAAAAAAAAAAATAAATAAGAGAAAACCAAAAATATTAGAAAAATAGAAAAGTACAGACCAAGAAAAAGTAGAGCAGAAGGATTTAGAATTGGCATGAATAAATAAGATTCAATGAATAACTCGGTTATAAATTCTTGAGAAAAAAAAGTTAAAAATAAAATACAGGTTAACATTAAAATAAACCAAAATTGATAAAAACCAATTGCAATGGTAAACCATTTAAAAAATATATTATTTTTCTTTTTTATTTCTCTAAAAGTTTTAATTTTTTTTAATTCAATAACTTTTTGCTACACCAAATTAAAATTCTTCACACAAAATTCCACCTCTTTTTTCTTTTTAATAAAAATAGTTATTTAAAGAGTTTTCTGTTTAACAAATTTTCCACACCCTGTATTTAAAGATAAAAATAAAGGTAAAGCTTTTGTATGCACCTTGGGCTCAGCACAATTTCTTGTTGGAAATTGTCGTTTTTTTTTTGTTGTAGTTGGTGTTTTATATTGTTTTGCAGACAAGACAGTACAAGCATCACCTTGATTCACATGCTATGATCTCCTCAACAGCAAGGCATGTGGGGTGGTGGGAAACCTGAGCAAATTATTTCTTATATGAATTCATGCAGTACGTTTTTGTGTTTTGCTCGCATTGGGATATAAAAAAAGTTATTTAAATTAATTTAGAAATGCATTGATGTGTGAAACGTACAAGCAACAAAATGTCGCATAATAATAATAATAATAATAAAAGTAAAAAAAGAAGCTTGTTGTGTGCATTGCATTTTGCATCTATTGTAATGCACACCTCACTTAAAGGAAATTTTAAATAAAGATCTTTTGGAATGGCTAAAAATAAGTTTTTGATGAATAATTTTTTTTGCCACAATCCTCGTGAAGGTAAACTTTTCTATCCATCCCTCTCTATCTCTATCGACATTCATTTTTTGCAGAATCGCAATTTATATAAATTTTTAAACTGAAATTGCGCTTTTTCTGTTAGTGCCACTGTTCTTATTAAAATTTAGTAATAATTTTGATGCTTCCAGAAGTTTACGACTTATGCTTTGATATTCCTTAAGTACTTATGTATTTAAATAGAAATTAAATGTCCTACCTTCCTCTGCCAATTATTTAAAAGACTGATGATAGATACAGATCTCAAAGAACTCTGATGAAATTTCCATAACTGAAGTCCTTCTTGTTCGGTAGGTGTACAATTTTGTGACGGATCTCATTTTCTCTTTTGATCTCACTCACAAAAATTACTCGTAAAATAAAATATTTTTTTTCATTGTGTCAAATTTTTTTCTTGTGCCCTTAAGTAACCGACATGATCCACCTTCGCGTAACAGCGAAACAAGTTATTCAAAATTCTCCAAAGCAAAATCTTGGTTTACCAACTTTGATGAATTTAAAAAATTTGTGATATTTTGTGTTTGCCATCAGGCCACTAAACTCATCTAATAGGAATTCTTTCAAATGCAGTGTACATTTCGTCTGCGTTTTTGTAAGCAATTGGTATAGAAGTTTTAACTAGAACGCGCCCGCATGTATATCAGTGATATCCACTACTACATAAACACACTTGCGCTTGTGTATGAAGCAGAGAAAAAACTCTGCTTACTTTTACCAGAAATGGGAATGTTCGAATTACTTTCTGTTTATAACTTCATAAATATTTCTTTATAATTCTGAGTAAAGTACATAATCGATTGTTTGATAGACATGTCACCGATCTATTAAGAATAAAAGAGTACCGAGGTCACATAGATTTGAAGGAAATAATGAATAATTATTTCAGTAAAATAAAAATAATACAAAAAATATGCACTATCCATCCCTGCACTATGTTGAAGAAAAGCTAAAATCTAAAAATACCAAGAATAAAAATATTTCTTTTTATTATGTACGTGTTTGACTTCGACGCAAGCAGAAATTGTTTTCCTATCACGCGTGATAGGAAAAGAGAATTTTGGACATTACTGATGTATATTCATGTTTGAGAACACTTTGCTGGATGGTGTATGTATAGCTGCTGTGGCTTCAATTATGGGCCCACAGCATTTTTAGTTGATCTAATTTTGTTTGATCATTAAGTATCCAAGGGCTAAGTTTATGTGTCAATTTAAATACTAAAATACCTTTGTACGGGAAGTGCCGAACACACTTAGCCGTCCGCATTTATTTTTTCACAGATAATATGGTTATGAACAGACTACTGGGCTGTATGGAAAAAATTTAGAGTTTCTTACTGTTATCATTTAGAATTTTACTTTGCATAAGTTTGGCATCGCTCTGTTGGGGTTATTGAAATTTTTATAGCATTTAGCTTCTCCCAGACATATTGAAAATTTGAATGTACTCCGTTTATAATTCTTATATCAATCTTGAGATCCTAAAACTGGTATTTTTTTTTTTATTTGAGGCAAATACTCAGGGGTAAACCCCTACTAAATGCTGTGCATTGTATTGGATTTTTTTTGAAAGGACAGTACATATATATATATATATTTTTTTTCTAAAATTATTATTAGACGCCTTAAGAATGAGACAAATTGCTGTGTATTGAACATTCAGAGGCCAGTATTATACCTTCACCCTTGACAGATCAACAGCAATTGCCTTATTGCTGCATATTGATTGTGTGGTGAGTGGCTTCGCTAAGTAGGTTTAGCTGTTATCTGCTATCTCCCAATAGGTGGCACTTTTCATTCGTATTTTGTTGACATTGGTTCAGGTGGAGTAGAGTGGAATGTCGAGGAGCGGACTTCTTATAGGGCGGGGGGGACCTCTTATTTTTAAATTATAATTTTGAAAAGACCACAAATTAACTTTTCCATTTGAATCCTTGCTGGGATTTGAACCTGGGCTGTTTGAGTTTTTGTGCGAGCGCTCTAGCCACTATGCATTATCGGTTTAGTAAATATGCGTCGAACAAAAATTTTGATATATATTTAATAGTTTTGTCTCATTTCTGGGTTTAATTTTGACGAATTATTTATTCGTTTTCATCTACATTATGACAGAAATAATTTCTTCAAATTTCAGATCAGTCAGCCTACCAGTTTCTTCTGTGCGTTTATGTGATTTCGTATATGGTACCTGCAAATATAACAACCTTAAAGTTTTATCAGAGTACCGTGATTTTATTTCAGCAACAGCTGACCACCCACATAACTTGTCTGTTAATGAATTGTTTAATCGTTAGTACTGCAAACTAAAACCTGCCATTATATGGAATAAGTGTGTGTGTGTAAAATATGTTCTTCTACTGTTGTTTGTATGAGTAATTGGGTATATTTCGCCTTAACAACAACAGCAGTAATAATAATCACATACAACTGTTAACAGTTAAAGTGATTTCGCTTCGTTTTCTTTGTGTAAAAAAAAGTTATTGCTTTTGTTTTTATTTTTTTTTATTATTGTTTTTCTCTTATTCTTCTTCTTATTTTTGTTATTGCTGCTTCTCTACTTTTGTTTGGGTTGTTAGCACTGAGAGCGTACAAGTATGCTTTTGTTTTATTTTATTTTTCTATAAAATTTTCTTTTCTCAAGCAGAAGGCAAAGATTTCAAAGCAATAAAAAGAGTTAAACAATAACAAAATATGTATTATGCAGCTTCAACTCTTGCTTTGTTTTGTACGTGTTTAGAATAATGGTTTTAAAAAATTTTACTCTTTTTCACTTACTCTTTATATAGTTGTTGTTGTTGTTGTTTTGGTATCATATTATCTTGGTGAAGAGTTTGGGCAAATTGTAACAACAAACATGAATGTTTAGGAAAACATGTTTTGAGCAAAATTGTCCTTCATCATCATCATTGTCATCATCACTTTTCTTCTTCTTTTTGCGTTTTTGCGTGAATGATTGTTTACAAAACATAATACATCATTACTGTATTACCATTATCAAAGACATGGCAATTGTTTACTTTCTTTTTCGCTCTCTGTTTATGTAATTTTGTATTACACATACATACACGCTTATCATTATTATTAGGGGAGCGAACAGCACTATTTCTTTAAAAATACATAAATTGGTTTGGTGTAAAAATCTATGATTTCGTTAAAGCTATTATTGCAATGAAAATAATTTCTTTTTATTCTTTATATGATTTATAGTAATTCGGTGTCAATATATGAATACTTCACTTGCTAAGTCGATTACATCCACCTTCAAAAATTTTAATAGTTGGTACTTTCAATATTGGTTAAAGCTAAAGTTTCTGTAGTCGCCGTGGTCTAGTAGTTAGTGTGTTGGCTTACTAAGACGATAGCGCCGAGTTCAAATCTCAGCTCTGTCATCTTCAAAAAAAAAAAAATTTTGAAATAATTATTTCTTTCGGCGACTACATAAAGACAAGGCGGCTACTGTAAGAATATATATACTGAACTCTGTATACAACCCATCATATGAAATTTTATTTTAAGTATATCGTTGTTTGATAGCGCCGGTTTCAAATCTCATCTCTGAGATCATGAAAAAAGAAATATGGAAAAATTATTTTTTTCGGCGACTACCTTTCAGCAGTCTTCTGATTGAAATGAAAAAGCATCTCATGGATAAAAATTGACACACACAACATGAGTGCTGCGAGAAGCTAGGCCGATACCCTGACACAGGGTTGTAACGGCCAATTATGTATGTATGTATGTAAAGTTTCTGAATTTGATCTGAATTACTTCGCAGTTGCTTTCGGCGACTATTTCTTAGCAGCCTTTTGGCAAAAGCTTTGAGAATAACAGATTGTATGAACAGGCTTCAGTTTGTGGTTCAGAGTCGATATTAAAAACTGTAAGTCCCGGTACTCATGGATTCCAATCGACACACACAACATGGATACTGCCAGCAGCTAGGCCATAACCTTAAAATAGGGTTATAATGGCCAATTATGTATGTGTGCATGTATGACTTTGTGGTCAAGCCAAAACATGATCAGAGTGTTAGCGGAATTAGACAAGTGGCCGTGGTATCTCTACTTCAAATCAAATTTAATTGTTTTAGTTTTTGTAATTCTTTACTTAAAAAATTTTGTATTTTATTATGTCTGGGAAATCACTTTCTGTAAACTTAGTAGTAACATAGGTAAAGGCTGATTAGAGTATTACTTAATTATCTTCGGGGCATAAATTATCTTATATAATGGCCCAGGTTCGTATTTTTAATCACTAAAGAATCACAATTCCACTGAAAACTCAAACTACTGGCATTTCGGTTACCTATACTACCAAATTATGTCTATGGTTACTGGTCGAGCATTATAGATAGTTTGGTTTGATTTTCAAATTTACCGAAAGTTGATAGTCACATTTAAAAACTAAATGAAAAAAATAAGTCTCACAAAATTTATTCAAAGTTTTGCAGAATTTTGAAAATAAAAATTATATTTTTTTTTGCTAAAATTACTTTTTCTACAACCCAATACTGCATTAAATCATCAACTAGTTGTTTGTCCGCTATTTCTATTTTTTGTTTTTCTTCTTTACTTCCGGGTTTCTTATTCATTTCGTATTTGTTTTCTCGTATTTTTTTTAATCCTTATAGTGTTTTATAGTCAAGTGCCTGTTATTATGCCACTGTATCCTTTAAGACAACATGTTAACGCTAATATGCTATGGCCAAATAGCAAAAATGATAAATTAGCTGCTGTTTCAGAATGATGGGAGTCTCTTAAAGGCGAAGTTATTGAAAAATATTTCTGTATTTTTTAAATTTCTAGGTTTTTATTGTGCTCTTGTCTCTTAACTTTAATAATATTTATACTAAAACTTATATTTTCTTTTTATACTTTATTGGGTTAATCTGTTAGTTTTTTTTTTTCTTTTTATTCTTGGAAACACCTTTTACTTGTTTTAAATCTTTTTTTTATCTCTTCCTGTATTAGATTCTTAAAAACAAAAATTGGCATGGAAAACATTTTAATTTTTTGCTTATATCACATGAGTTTTGTTACTTAAAGGATGCTTTTGCTCTATATTTCTCTAAAATTAAAGCAGATTTTTGGGGGAGTTTTCTGTTTTACTATAGAAGTGTGTAAAGAAAACTGGTTGCTACTTTCTGTTAATATTCTTACTTTTACTTACATTTTCTAAAACGTTGTTTTTCTTTTATCTTAATTTTTTTTTTTTTGGTTTTTATTTTTCAACAATATTAACGAGTTGCTGTCTTATTAATATTTTATTTATGCAACTTTTTATCAACTTTTCAGAAATTTTGTTTTAAAAATCCTATTTTTTTTCTTTTAAAGTGTAGAATAAAAGAAACAATGAAGAGATACAAACAATAAAAGCCAACATATTATTAATGTGTTTAAAAAAGTTTTCTATTGTGTTTACAAGATATTAAATTTAAGATCAAATTGATAAATTTTTTGTAAAAAAAGAAAAATTAAAAGAATTTAAAATAACCTTTTTCAGTACATAATTTTTTAAAGTTATACAAAGGAAAAAGAAAATATTTAAAATTTAATATACGTGGTTTTAATTTAAATTTCAATTAATTGTTTTAATTGATTCAAATAAATATTTTATTGCATATTAAGCAATATTGAAAAACCAATGATAATTAACAGCAATGAAATAAAAATACGTTTTTGAACTTTTGAATTGAAATTTTTAAAATATTAATTAAAATTATGTTTAATATACAGGGTGGCCGAATTGAGACCTAGTGATGTTAAACACGTATAACTCTTGTAATAACGGTTTTTTTTAAATGATTTATTTTTATATGTTAAATACATTTTATGGAAATTTAACGTGACTATGTGTGATATATTATATAAGACAAATGACCACCATTTTGCTCTATACAGGCTTTGGCTCTTTTTAGCGCATTTTGCATTATACGGCGTAATGCTTCTGATTGCAGGCGCCGTATTTCGTCTTGAATATTTTGCTTTAGCTGTCCAATATTGTTCTGGGTATACCCAATTGACCGGAACGGCGACGAGTTGAGACAGATGGTTCATTTGCAACAGCCTGCTGCACAGCTTCCACGTTGTCTTCAGTAAAAATATTTCGATTAGCACCTCTTCCTGGACGGTCGGCAACTGAACCCAGTTCATCAAAACGGTGAACTAAACTTGCAATCATGGAATATGTGGGCACTGATCTTACGTTAAATAAACGACAATAATTTCGCTGTGTCAGAACAATTGATCGTTAAGTAGAATAATAAATATCGATCATTTTAATGCTTTGTTGTGCACTGTACGTATTCATTTAAAATTTCCAAGAGTTCAGTTATGATCTGTAAAAAGAAAAAATTAATTAATAATAAATCTCTTTTTCGAGCTTAAGGTCTTTTTATATTAATATTAAATATTTTAGCGTCTTCAGGAATTACTATTTTAACAAAAAAAAAAAAAATATTTAATATTAATATAAAAAGACCTTAAGCTCGAAAAAAAGATTTATTATTATTTAAAAAAAGAGGTCAATAAAGTTATTATATTATGAAAAAATTAATTATGTTAAAAATAAAAAAGTTATTTTGTTTCACATCAGCTGGTCTTATTTGGGCCACCCTGTATATCTCTTAATTGATATTATATAGGTAAATCCGGTTGTTTGTCGGAATGTAATTAGTACTTCAAATACTTTAATTGTATCAGTTAACAGACAACGATATGCTTAAAATGAAATTAGACAACATGTGTTGTATACAGTGTTCGGTGTATATATTCGTAAAACAGTCATATTTTTGTTTTTGTTTAGTATGAGGTGTAGTAGTTAGTGTGTGTAGTGTAGTGTAGTCGCCATGGTCTCGTGGTTAGTGTATTGGCTTACTAAGACGATAGCGCCGAGTTCAAACCTCAGCTCTGACATCTTTGAAAAAAAAATATATATGAAATAATTATTTCTTTTGGCGACTACCTCTCAGCAGTCTTCTGGTAAAAGCTCTTGGAGTAATTGATTATGAAAAACCTTTTCAAATCTGTAATTTTAGTTGTATGAATACGAAATTCTCATCACATAAGTGATTTGATTTTATTTTAGGTTTAAATTACAGCAGTCGCGCTTACCAAAAAAACGATATTGAAAGCATAGTATTGACACAGTCTGTAAGAACTAATTTCGTACGCCTACAAAAATAACTGAAAAAAAAAAATAATAAATCGTCTGATCGATTTGTAACAAAGATTGCTACATTTGTAGTAGATAATACTCAAGTCAGTGTAGGTATTTTCAAATATTTAAAATATTTATCACCCTAATAAGACTTTAAAAATATTTTAAAAACGCCTAAAACTGTGCTAACTTTTTAAATATATTTTTCTTTTTAAAATTAAATATACATATACAACTACTCACTTTGTGGGTAATAATATTTATGTAATAAATGTACAGAATGTATTTACCTCATATGTAAAAGAAAAGAAAAAATAGTTGTCGCCTATATATGAGCTACTTTAACTTTAATCTGCTGCTTGTCTAAAACGTTTAGACAAATCTTCTTTAAAAAATTTTTTTTTTTTGCTACAAAAATGAAAAGAAATTTTCTATTATTTTTATTACAAATAAGAGAAGAACATTTACTTAAGACAGTAAGTAAACTAATGCTTTGTAAACCAATGACCGATTTAAATTTCAGGAAGAACTAAAAAAATAAAAAAAATTAAAGAAAATTACGAAGAATATGACACTTGAAAGTTCAAACACCTTTTCGACTGAATCCATTCATAAAACGTTTTTATACGAAAATAATCTTTTCATTTCTTTCCTTTTTGTTTTTTTTTTTGTTTCACCCTCTCTGTCGCTTGCTTTGTCATCATTGTTAATTCTACATTTTATTTTTATTTAGACAAAAAAACACCTACAAAACTTAAGACAGAAGACTTAGAAAACTAAAAATATATATTCAAAAAATGAGAAATAGTGTGTGTAGGAAAATGAATATTGGTAAAGTTCGACTATGCGTGTATACTATTCATGTAGCAGAAAACAGCTTGTCCAATTCCATTTATTATCTGACTGATGATTTGTATTGACTATTATCCTAAACCCGACGTGTGGCGCTACAACTACCGCTACCATTTGTAAAAATTTTTCGACTGATGATTTTTAAGTACTACTACTACTACAAACTCAGAAACTTCAGCTTTAATACTTACCAAGATATACAGAAATTAATATTTCACTTGCATGGGAGGTACCACGCCTACTTTCTGACTGCTGATTTTCCTTGACCATGAGGTTGTTCAGACCAAATTTAGAAAATTTGGCTTAAAAGGTCTCAAGATATAAGTAAAGCAATTTTACATTGTGAAGCAATTTTACATTGAATTTGTATTGAAATATATAGGAAAATTAAATGCCATATCTCCGGAATCAATAAACTGATTTCGCGCAAAAATCACATAAACAACCTACAGTCTATTCCCAATTTACCATTAAATTTAGCCTGAAATCGATCCATCAGTTTCCGCGGCTAGTGGTGACATCAAAATGTACATTAATTTTTGTATAAAACTAGCTGAACCTGGTTTTTATCAGAAAACGCTTTAATTAGATCAAAGTTAACTGCAATGAATATTTTTTGGTAATTAAAGAAGAAATGATGTCCGTGAAGGAATAGTACACTAGCCAAACTGAACAATTGTTTTCGACTCCAGCTACGGTAGTCTCATCAGAGTTCTTTGTGTCCTGTGCATATTCAAGACCAAACATCAACTATTTAACTCACACTTTTTTGGAAATCGCATACTTTATATATTTAGATTTTCACTTTACCCGCTGTCACGTTAACAAAAACAGTATTTACTTTATGTGGGTGATACCACGCCCGTTTTGTATGGGCGTGGCACAGTCTATTTGGAATTTATATAGCGTATAGTCCTTACAGACAAAAAAAAGCTATAAATATTTCGAGTAAATTGTTTTAGATGTTGAGCTCTCTAAAGACTTCAAACAAGCATAAAAATGTGCATTTCTACAGCTGTCATATCCGATTGCAAAACACCTGATCTGACAGTATGTTTTTCTGGCTAATTTTCATGTATACAAAAAATTAAAAATTTATTAGAACTTGAGATTTATTTATAGATTTTATTACTCCGTGATTATTTAATGATTTAGATATTGTGAAATATACATTATTTTTGAGCCACATACATACATACATAATTGGCCATTACAACCCTGTGTCAAGGTTACAGCCTAGCTTCTCCATGAGTCGACTCCGAGCGACAGATTTGAGAAGTTTTTTCATTTCAAAAAGTTTGCCAGAAGACTGCTGAGAGGTATTCGCCGAAAGAAATAATTTTTCATATTTTTTTTTTTAGATGTCAGAGCTGAGATTTGAACCCGGCGCTATCGTCTTAGTAAGCTAACCACTAGACCACGGCGACTTTTGAACCACATCCATTAATTTTTTACTGAGTAAGTCTTATGCTTTAGTAGCCAGGGTCCGACGGTCGTTATTGTTCTTCTACCACTACAATGAAAACCTTTTAATCTGCTGTCATGGAAGCAAAAGTGACATTACAAAAGGTTAAATTTCTTGCATGTCTCGTATCTCTTGGGGACTGATTCTCTTAAAAGTTAGATATTAGCAAGACCGCAATACAATATATGTCACAAGCGGTAGCGTAGGGTGTAGAAAGTGTTGGACAAAAAAAAAAAAAAAAAATTCTACGTATGAAGACACAAAAAAAAAAAAAATAGGAATCATAGGCTTTTGTTGGCATTTTATAGACATTAAGTCTGTTCAGTTGACACAGGTTTTGTATAAATAAAACCCAGCAACAGCAAAACATTTTTTTAAACAATTTTCTAACAGTTTTTCAAACAGTCAAATGGATATTTTTAACCTGCTCTTGTTGATATCTTTTTTATTTTGGTTTTATTTTATAAGAAAATAATACAGAAAAATAAAAGAAAATTAAAAATAAAAAAAATATTTTATTTTATTTTTTCTTTTTGCAATTTTTTATTTTTTAGTTTTTTTTAAATGAAACAATTTTATCATGCTGGTGGATGATGTGTCAGTTTAAAAAATGAGTTTCCTTTTCTATTTTATTATATTTCTTTTATTATTTTTCTTTGCCTGTTTTTTGTTTAAGAAAATAAAAGTAGAAAGAAAAAGAAAATATTTTATTTGAAAAACAATACCATTTACACTAAAAACAACATGTAATAGAAGAATAAAAAATAGTTTATTTTAGAAGAAAAACAAAAGAGAAAAATATTCAAGAAAAATACGCAAACATTTATTCGGGCACTATTTAAAGCACTAAAGTGCTCGTACCAAAGAGTAACTGACAGAAACAGACTGCCAGTTAGTTATTTCAGTCAGCCGTTAGGACTGGTAAAGTAAACAGATTATCATATAGACTGACAGTTGGTTTTTTGTTTTTGATTCTTTTTTTTTTGTTATTCGTTGTGTTTTGTAACAGTTAAGCAGTCAGCCAACTGACTGGCTGACAGTTCTATAGTCTGACACTTAATGTAGTGCAGCGGTGTCTTCAGAGATAATATTAAAGATGTTTTTCCTTTTATATTCTTTTTTAATTTTAGGCAAAAAACTTTATTCGTATAGGGCATTTATAAAAATTAAAAAGAAAAATAATTTTAATGCTGGTCAGCAACTGTTAGTGTTCGAAGTATAAAAATTGAAAGGAACATATAAAAAATGTCCTAAAAACTGAATGATTTTTGATCAACACAAACGAAACTTATTTATATTTGTCAGTTTCATTATAACTTTATATTATTTTAAATTAAAAAAAAAATTTTAAAAGAGAACAAGAAGTATTTTTATTTCTTTTTAAGTTCAAAATTAAAAAAAAAGCTTTTCTACAAAATTTTTTGTTTCATTATTTCATTTAACAAAACTTAAAAATGAAATTAATTGATGGAAAATAATATCATTTCACAGGCGCTGAGCTAGCTTTTCAGGAAATTTTTTTATATAATTTCCATATAAATTTTAAACTTTAGGTACTGACTGAGAATAGTCGAATATCGAATTCCAAATAAAACGCCCACCACTTTCATTCATAAATAAAAATCAAAGTATACTGTTTCTTTTCCAATAATTTCTGATCGTAAAGAAAAAAGCAGACTACCGTAAAGATTCAAAAACTTATAAGTGAGAACATCAGCTTGCTTGCTACTTCAGATTGAGTCCAATATAAAATTTTATAAAAATAAGTATGAAGAGAGATACTTGAAAAAATCCAATATTGCTCATGTTTCGACAACGAAATTTTTCGTTTTAAATTTTAAAGTTTTTAGTATTAGCGTTGTCAAAAAATATGTCCAATTACGCCAAATTTTTGCTGATCACTGATGTTGACTAAGAAGTCATTTACGGTTTTCAAGATATAAAAAAGTCAAAATTTGCTTGCTTAACCCTGCTGTTAGGTTTGGACAATTTTGTTCAATTTTTGTTTTTTTGTTTTTTTTTTTTTAATTGACTAAGAAATGGTGCAACATATCAACTTAAAACGTTTGCTATTGGGGTATTTTTATATTTTATTACACCTGAAAAACTTTCAACCAAAAATATCGAAATGGAAGTTAGAAAAATAAAAAATTACGAATCTTGGGTTTAGGACCATTATGATCCTTTATTGTTTTTTTTTTATTAAATCTTCTCACTACATGATGAGCAAATGATCCTTTGTTGCAATTTACATATAAATTTGTAACATGTTGTGCATTTTTGTTATCGAACTAAGTCTTGCAACAGCTGTAAATTCCACGTTTTCTAGTTGATAAACCGCTTGTGGATGCTGTACAATCAAAAGCTGACATTCTTTTTTCGGTAAGAAGCTAAGCTGAAAATTTATTTGTAGGGAGCTTAGATCTTTCTGTCATGTAGTCTTCAGCTAAAGATAAAACCAACTGTCGCAAAAATTCTACTCTTTTACGATTTTAGTCCATTAACCATCACGAACCATAATTTTCAGAAAACAATATAAACTCCTTCAAAGCGGATATGTCAATCATATTGGAAAATACAATACTTGTCCATCGAGTTGATTCAGCACCTCCTGAAAAAGAAATTATCAAAGTCTTACATCTCATCTCAATGCAGTTTAATCGTCGATTTTCCATTGCTTTAGCAAAGTAAACAAGCCAGACACTGTATATAAACTGAAGTTACTTACCGCAAATGATATGCAAACTTACAAAGGGGAATCCCAGAAATAAAAGTAACCTATTAAAACACTTCAAAGACAAGCTGGCTGCATCATATATATACTTATTTCGACATTATAACAGGCAATTATTCCAAAAAAGAATAATATGGACCAAAATGGTCCTATACCTAAGATTCATAAGTTTTTTTTTCACCTAACACAGGGTTACCTCCGCTTGGCTCTACTGACAAAATTTTTACACTTTAATTGCTATCGTTTTGAAGATATAAGAATTGGATGGACGGATGATACCTAATTCGATATATTTAGCTTAAACAAAATGGTCGTTATCAACTGGTAAAATTCAAAAGCTCTAGTGAGTAGAGTTCTATATGAAGGATGCTCTTTTTTATTTTTTATTATTGTTTTGTAGCATTAAAATTTAATTTTACACTTATTAAAAAAATGAGTTATTCGTCTTTTTTACGACACTTTTTATTTTTGTAAAATAAAAAGAAAACACAATATATAAGTATATCCATTAAAACTAATTATTGTCTTAAGAATAAAAGTTTTTGTTTGTTTTTTTATTTCTTCTTGAACCAGTTGTGTACGAAACGAAAATGTAACAGTTTGTAAACTATTTTAATAGTCTGAGCAATTGTATGAACTATTTTCCTTAAAAAATACAAACTTTTCTTTAACACAAAAAAAGAACATCCTTTATATAGGGTCTGCCAACAGGAACTTCTGTATTTTAACAGTTGCTAACGTCCAATATGTTATAGTTAAATCTATCAAGTTAATTGTCATTTATTGAGTGCGTTATCGTGTCAAAATGGATGTCCTTTATTCGGGCAACGTGTTGTGTGAATAAAAAAAAATTTCGAGTTTGGGAAGATAACAATCTACATGAGGAATGATAAGAAAACGCTTAATGACAGACCCTATTTGTGTGCGCATTTACGTTCGTATACGAGCAGCACAAATAATGCATTTGAGTGTGTACAAGTATTTACTTAAATTCATAAGAATGCTAAAGGCATACATTTGACTTTTTATTTGTATTCTTTTCTTTTTTAAACTTTTGTTTTTCATACTGCATGTAAAAATTGTTGCATCTGGCATTTAAAACAGATATTTTTAAGATTACAAAAAATAAAAAATAAAAAAGAACAATTAATGTATTTCCAAGTTGACTTCTGAAGAGCTTTAATTGATTCCGAATATTCCAGCAACAGTTTTAAAATGTTTTTGTATAATTTGAAAATTGTGTAATAACTCAGTGCCTTTTTCATATTGTCATAAAAGTAAATCTATGTCATCAAGCTTTCGTAGAGGAGAGACTTAAATTTTTTCATAAAAACACATCGTTTTTATAATTACAGAAAAAGCTAAATATCTGATTTGAAGTACCAAAACAACACATTTGTTTAATTTTAATTTGAAATTACGCCGACAAACGAAAATTGTTGAGAAAATTAAAAAGTTATTTGACAAAAAATTATACAAAAGTTGTTATTTTGATCAAATTAATTGTTGATTCAATTAAAAATTAATTGGTAATAATGAACCGTCATATTGTGCACTTGGAGAAAAAAGAGTACCTCAGAAAACACTTGGAATCAAAAGAAATATATACGCAGATGCCAACTCTCAGTTCTTTATAAAGGTAACATCAGTGAGTTATTTCACACAAACACTGGAGGAAAACAAGAATGCCCTCTATTATCTTAGCTATGCAATATTGTGCTAGATAATTAATATTTGTTGTATGTATTACAACAATTGATTCCAAAAAATAATTGAAAAGCTTTTAAAAGACTAAAACTGTAGTATAAGCAATAAAATTGACGAAGTCTTCAAAAAACAAGTGCTAATGTACGGCTTGAAACCTATGCCTTAATTGCCGCAATTCAGCAAGTAAATCGTAGTATAGGGTATTTGTAAATAACTCTTCAATGAATTTAATTATTTAAATTTGTCATACTTTTATTTGTATAAACTTTTACAAAAAAGAAATATTTTTTTCTTATAAAAGCATTTAATTTAACAACAAACGCAACACAGAATTTCTAGCATACAATACTTTCCAGTTGGCAAAAATGTCAACTTATGACGGGTGCACATTCTGTTAATAAATTTGCTCTCAATGCATTCTACATTTTGGATTATTATAACCACCTGGAGTCTCACCCAATTTTGTGTATTATGTTGTTAAATTATTTTAAAATACAAGTGGTGTGACTGACTATTCAAAATGATAACGATGTGGAAAGCCGAATTCATAGGTAACTAAAATACCAAAAGCCCTCTTTTTCTTGTATCCTTAAACATACTTTGGATACATACCTGCAGTCCATTACATGTTTGCAAAAAAGAAGGAAAAACGTTTGTTTTTGAGACAGTTGTGAAGCCGTTAAGAAACGTATTTGAAAATTAAACCTCGCTCGGGATCTTAACCACATAAAACGATGCCTATACACATGGGAATTTCAAGTGAATTTTGTACTTCTACACACTACGAACTCAATACTTGGGACTATAAACTGCGATAAACTTCAAAGGACATGGCCTACACTATACGCATTTCAAATAGGAATTCTTATAGTGTGCGGTTATCTGAGCAGTGGAGTTTTTCGTTTTTATGAAAATCTTGTATTATATTAAAAGGGGCTTCGGTCATTCTGGAAGACAAATAGTAAACATTTTAAATGTTTGTAGTATTAATTTTGTAAAACTATTACAAATAAATGACATTTACTAATTACAACAACAAGTTGAGATCTTGGTTGTCTTTATACGATTTGGTATGTAAATTATTTATATATTTGAGAGTTGCGATTGTCTAAGGGCAATCGGCTTTTATAAACAGGCTGTTTCTTTCTTTTTACTTTTTTCTTTTTCCAAATTTAAAGAGCAGCGACAACGTTATTTTTAAAATTAACTCTCAATTTGAGGGCAGTACAAAAACTAACTGGCATTTTTTTATTTATTAATTTAATATTATATGAATAGCCGAGTGTCGAAAACTGTATTTTCAGTGTAGCGCAAAAAATCAAAGACTCTGGTGTTAATCATATCAGAAGCCTACATTACCATTCATTAAACTCTTAGAGTATAGAGCATTTTATTTGTTAATCTTTATAGAAATTGCGTCCAGGCCATATGCATAATGTGGTAAAAATCCTTCCATATATTTCTGCAAGCTTATATGTTGCTCTGTGGGAAATATAGACTATTTAAATACATATATTAAGACCTCTGTAGTATTTTCGTAATAAAATCGGAACTAAAAACGAGTGCAGCTGTTAGGGAGATCCTGATAAAATATATCTTAGATTTTGGAAAGACTAAATTATGCCTTATTTCTTAATTGATAAATGGAAAATGTTTTTTACGATCTTGCTAAGCAACACGAAATCTTTAATGAGGCAACAAGCTTTGTCATGAAAGGAAATTAATTTGAATAATACATTGTTCTGAATTTTTTGCAAACAATGTAAATGGATGTTAAAAAAATTCTTTTCAATATTCTTCAAGTTTTTTCCCTCTGCAATCAAAAATATTAACAGAGTAGATCTCCGCCTGTTCTTATGATAAATTTTGGTATGATATGTTTTTAATGTTTATAACATGCCAGAGACCCGAAGTTTGGGCCCCAGGATGAGTGATTAATTTTTTAAATTAAACGTCTTAATGAGATCAAAATTGAATTCTATAAAGAATTTGGATTTTTTTGCAATGATTTTTTTTTTCATTTGATAATCGAAGAAGAAAATGATGTTCGTGAAGGAATAGTATACACCAGCCAAACTGAACATGTTTTCGACTCCAGCTATGGTAGTCTCATCAGAGTTCTTTGTGTCTGTACATATTCATGATGATCAACTATTTAACTCACACTTTTCAAGAAATCACATACTGAAATAACCTTTTCCTTTTGATTTCTACATACCCTTGTATGAGTTAGTCGAAGTAAAGTCAAACAACAGTTTCTATCATACTGGCCTTTTCTCATCATCATTGCACTTTTCGTAATTGTCACCTTATTTAGATGAAACAGAATTAAAATTTATTTTTGTTTTTACTCTTTGACGTTTATTTTTTTCATTGTGTTTAGTACTGTTGAAATTTTTGATAATGCTATTACAATCGCAACACTGTCATTAGTGATATGATGAGATGAGTTGCGTCCAAACTCTTATACTAAAACAATTGATTTGTGATAAATAGCTTTGAAAACTTTTATAATTTTATATTCATTGATCGTTATTTCTTTGCAAAGTAAACAGCAGGCATAGTTGTATCCAGAATCTGATTCGCTTTTGTGCTCTTTTTGGGCTTGAAAGACAAAGCTCTTTCGGAAAAGCTTGCTGATTGATGTAGAGAAAACAAACAAATTCATTGCATATCTAAATTAATAGAACAAACACTAGGACATTATGCAAGTTTCTCTTTAATGGAATCCAGATATTTCACAGGTTGCTTGCATGTTTGTCAATTGCTATTTTCTTGCAAATCTCAAAACAATGCCCATTGGGTTATATGTAGTATGGACATACATACATAGTCACAAATAAGCTGTAACATGCACAAACACACAAACTAAAAGAAAAAAATAAAAAGAAAAGCATATGTGCTTGATAAAAAGGACATACTGCTGGTAGAAATATTTTTTATACCAAATTTGTGCAAAAACTATAGAAAAGAAAAAAAGACAGAAAAGCATTTATGAATGAAATTCTATAAACGTACAGATATACAAACAAATACATATAAATGCGTAAATTTCTGTGTAAATATGAATAAATATTTGTAAAATAAATCTTATACGAGAGGGTATTGAAATAAAAAGGAATCAAAAACACAAAAAGATTATTTAATAAGTCAAAATGAATGCAATTTAAAATGGAGGCAAAATTGTTGGTGATGAATGTTTGTTATTTTACATTTAAAAAGGAATTTCCATAATGTAAAAAATAAATAGAAAAATGCACAACAAGAGGACATTCAAATGAATTTATTTATGCACTTGTTTATAAATAAAGAAAATAAAATAAAACAAAACAAGACAAAAAGAAAATTAAAATCGTTTAATTAAGATAAAAGAAATATATGTATGTGATTATTTAAAAGAAGAGTAGGGCTTTAATTAAGTATAAAAAAACACGCATACACACACAATTATAATTTAAACAAGAATAAGAGGCAAAGAATTAGTCATTATGTAATAAGAAAGAGTTTTTAATAAAATTGGTCTAATTAATTATATATTGTCTCACTGAAGCAGTAGATGTACAAATAATTCTCAAGGTATCATACACACAATCTCATTCAATGTCTCTCTTGCTTCTTCCAACAGGACTATCGCCTAAAGGTAACGAGATAATGAGGTTTTTTGACGAGCTCAGTACGGCCAGGCCCGCTTAGTATTTTAACCTAAATTCTTTAGATAGTTTAAATCAAGCTAAATAACAGCATATGACAATCTAATGATAGGAGGGAATTTTTTTTCAATAGAATTGGTGAACTTTGTCAAATAACAAAAATAATGGATAAGAGAGAGTAAATACGTGTACCAGTAGATGAGTAGCTTTCATAAGCTCTATTATTTTTTTTTAATGAGGACAGCACTCAGGGCATGATCCTTACTCATACAGTACATGCGCTGGGCTAGGAAAATAGGCGGGAAAGGGTGAAAAAGAGTGTGGACCTTCTATTTAAACTTACTAATATCCAATCTGATATCAGTTTGAAAACACAAAGGTCCTAATGAAAGGAAATCGGTTGATGTTGATTGAATATTCAATGGCCAGTATTATACCTTCCCCACTAAATAATTCAACAGCAATCAACTTCAAGTGGTGCGTGGTATAATGGTTAGATCGCTCGTACAAAAACTCAAACTGCCCAGATTAGAGTCCCAGTAAAGGTGAAAAATTAAAAAGTTAATTTGCGGTTTTTTCAAAATTATAATTTAAAAATAAGAGGCCCCTCCCCCCCTCCAAGAGGTCCATCTACAAAGTAACCGCTCCCTGACATTTCACTCTATTCCACCTTAACCTTTGACAACGAAAAACGAATGATCAGGAGAAAAGCGCCACCTATTGGGAAGTAGCAGATAATAGCTAAAACCTATTTAGCGAGGGCACTCACCGCAATCAACATGTAACGATGGGGCAATTGCTGTTGATCATTTAAGGGTGAAGGTATAACACTGGCCTTTGAATGATCAATTCACAGCAATTTGTTTCCAAGGCCCTTAATAATAGCGAAATATCGAAATAATAATTATTTAATCGACCTAAAGCTTAATTAAAAGTTTATATAATAATCAATTAAGGTCAACTAAACTTATTGATACAATATAAGAAAACAAAATGTATCATAATAATATCATATGTCATAATGTACTGTCCTTTCCACAAAAAATTCCAATACACTGCACAGCATCTAGTCGAGGTTTACCCCTGTGTATTGGTCTCAATAAAAAAAACAAAAAATCAGGGACAATAAAGCTTAAGTTATGGGACAAATAGAAAATTATAGTGATATTGGAGATGCTGTTGTTGTTCTCCTTGATTCACCCCTGGGATAATACGGGGCTACTGCTCTTCAACTGCTATTGCTGCTATTGCTCTCCATCAGCTTAGCAAGTAGAGTCCTTGCAGTGTAAACCTCTATACCACGACGAGGTGATTATCCCACGTCGAGGATTTAGTATTCTACCTAAAATAAGTCTTTGAAAACAACTTAAATCTAAACTTCGTATACATGAGTAGACAAGATGTGTTTTTATTGTACTTTTCTGGTGTGCTTAGTTTCCCGTCCGGCTGTAAGTTCTTTATATACCCTAAAGCGACAGTTATTCGACTGCTAAGATTATTTTGTACATCTATACTTTGATTTCGGTGTTTTAGTTTTCTACTTCTAAGGGGTTCTTATTTAGTAGATAAAATTTTAAACTTAAGTGTCTTATAATTTATTTGAAAGTTCTAGGAAAACAAGCTGATAAGCAGGCTAAGCACTAGCGAAAAAGCCATCAAAAACTGTGTAATGCAAGGCAATGAATTTCTGTAATAAAGTTACTTTTTTTTAATTAAACGCAAATAACTGCAATATTTATTGCATTTAAATTGTGGTTCTATTCGGTTGAAACTACATGTCAGCAAGATTGAGGTACAAAAAAAAATTCTAATCAAGTTAAACATCCATAGTAACTGATATAATAGTGTTTTAACAGAAACTTGTGAATTATCTTGACTTCAAATGCAACAATACTGCTTATTTAGGTAGTCCCTCAAAATCATTGAAATCTTGAAATCACCTATGAAAAGTTTAAAAACCTATTATAAGATTGTAAACTCGTACATTCATATTCGTTTTCCCAACAATTTCATCTTCAAAAATCAATTTCTTGTTCACTGTCATTAAAGTGTATGTTAGAAAAGCATCTTAATAGGCTAAATATGTTTTAATTGGTTTTCGTTTCGTTTTTCCTTTTTACCAACTTTCTTTTGGAATAATTTCGATTTTACTAATTTGACATTTTAATTAAAAATGAATTAATTTTCTTCTTTTCAGTTCAACGTTTTTCTTTTTTTTCGCTCATTTTTTTTTCAAATGATTTTTATTTCCCTTTTGCAGACACATGATTATCGTGCTTAATCAGTTGTATTAAATGAAAAAAGAAAATAAATAAAGAAAAAAATGAAAAAATAAAATTAAAGCATAATTATTTTCATTATATTTTTTTATGAATTTAATGCTGATTTTATGTATAATGCCTTAGGGTTTATATTTATCAAAACGAGCATTAATAACGTTCATTACTTATTAATATTCTTTCATTTAAAACTGATGAGCAAACAAAAAAAAAAAAAAAAAATAAAAAAGTATTTATAAATGCTAAACTGACAGTGCATTAGAAAATAATTAAAATAAAAAATTAAATTATAAAAATGTTTAAAGGCACAGAAGCTATAGTAGTTAGAGCGCTCGCACAAATCCCAGCAAACGTGAAAAACATAAAGAAAGTTAGTTTGCGGTTTTTTCAAAAATTAAAATTTAAAAATAAGAGGTTCCCCCTCTCCAAGAAGACCTTCTACAAGGAAATCGCTCCGCTACATTCCACCCTACTCCACCTTAACCAATGTCAACAAAAAAACGAATGATCAGGAGAAAAGTGCCACCTATTGGGAAGTAGTAGATAACAGCTAAACCTATTAAACCTACTTAGCTAAGGCATTCACCACACAATCAATTAAATTCTATAAAGAATTTAGATTTTTGCAAGGAATTTTTTTTTCTTCTGATATTCGAAGAAGAAAATGATGTCCGCGAAGAAATATGTTTTCGACTAGAGCTACGGTAGTCTGTTTCATCAGAGTTTTTTGTGCCCTGTGCATATTCAAGACCAAACATCAACTATTTAACTCACACTTTTCGAGAAATCACATACTGAAATTACTTTTTTCTATATGCACATACACTTGTATGACTTATTCGAAGTAAAATCAAACAATCGCTATCATTGCAGTTTTTGTAATTGTCATCTTATTTGGATGAAACAGAATCATCATTCATATATATTATTTCTAAAGCACTTTTTTTTGTTCAAGTGTGGTAATACAGGGTCGCTTAATAGTAATGCAGTTCCACATAATATAGTATGTATATATTAAAATCCATTCTGGCAATACCGCTATTTACTATAAAAAGCTGTTTTGGCAATACTTTGCAGTAGTTGTTAGATCAAGTGCGATAAACAGGGTCGCTTAATTGTAATGCTATTCCAAATAATATATAAAGTTGTAAAAGCCATTGTGGTAATGCCGTTATTGTCATGGCATTATTTGTTTTATGAAGTGTAGTAATACGGTGTCTTTTAATTATGTATTATAAAAGCATTTAAACATATCTGTGGAATTTTGAAAAAACGTCTTCTCTCGAAATAAGACAATTTTCCAAGATTTTTATAGTAAATATAGAATTTCCTTGTCCTTCTTTTGCTCTAATTCCCGTATTTCTACGACCTTCGGAAGGCAAGATATGCAGTTGACTTATCGACCTCTTTCAGACTTTCGCCCAATTTCAATTTGACAAAACGACTTCTTTCAGAGAATTAAGAATAATTTAAAAAATTGAGTGTCTATAAAAAATTGTATTTCATTTTTATTATTATTTTTTAATTATCTGCATATTAGAGGGAAAAATAGAACCCAAATATATTTTCCAGATCAACTTCTTTCATCCTTTTTTTTTCATATTCCATTTTAACAAAACAACTTGTCTTGACTTAAGCGACTAAAATAATTTTCAAATTTGATCAAAAAATTTTGACAAAACGACTTGTATGGTGGAAGCTAATTTTTTTCTTTAAAATTTAAACAAAAAAAATTTAACAAAAGGTATTAAATTAATTTTTTTTCGTTTTAAAGAAAACTATTGCTTCTAGAGTGAAAAAAAGGTCGCATAATGTTCGTTAAGTATTTGTGTATAATATCCAAGTTCAAAATTTCTTTAATTTTCTAAACAATAACTTCTATTAGCCTTTTTAACTGTTTTTTTGCTTTACTGAAAAGTTGTTGATTTTGAAAGAAGACGTTTTGTCAAATGTCCACAGATATGTATGTATGTATGTAAATATGTATGATATATTATGATTTCTGATATTTTTATACTTTTAATAAAATGTATTGAAGTTACTAAAATTTCTATTAATTATTTTCATTTTATGTTACAAAAATGACAACTAACGGTGCGAAATATTCGCACGGGTCATCTAGTTACAATTTATTTTTATTCTTGTCCCCTTATTCGATTTGATCCACATCAGTCGTCATAGACGATATATACGACTGCAGTTTTGGTGGATAGAGAAGCGTCTCCAGAAACGAGCGCATTGCATATAATAGACCTGAGTTCGAGCCCAAATTGGATTATTACCATTAATTTTTTATGACCCCAAAAATCATTGCTAAAAAAATATCGTACGGCCTTAAAATTTAAAATTTCTAAGTGGCACTTTGATTGTAAAGTACGGCTAAATTATCCAAGTGTTTAACTTTTTCTAGATTCCACCGCATATATTTTATGAAGTTGGCAAAGTAAGCTTTTTGGAACAGTCCTTATTCTTTTCAAAGTACAATCGTACTAAACTAATCATAAAGCTATTAAACTCTTCTTCATACTCTTATCTTACCAGCAGTTATTATAATCCCCTGCCACCTACTAACACTTAATTAAGCCAGATTTGTAAAATGATTGATATATTTTGTGTGTGTGTTATGAATTTATCTTTATTAAAAAATAAAATGTATCTCCATTTTTTTTTGTAAAAAAACTTAACAATTTACTATGCACTGTAGGAATATATTTTTATTTTCTCTTTAATTTATTCAAATGAATATTTCTGCTTCAATTTTTATTCAAGTACATAAAATTTACAAATTACTTTTCCATTAATTAATATTCAATAAATCTAAAGCAAATACTTTTAACAATATTTGTTTGCATTGCAGGCTAATAGTTATGTTAGAAAAGTTAATAATTTATCTACTATATACAAATGAATGTATGTGCATATATATAAATATTATTTTATATTTTTATTTTATATTTTTAAAAGGAAACATCAAAGTTTAATGGCTCAAAAACAAGTGCTCTCCATTAAAATCTCGATTTTGATCAATACTTGTAAAGGGAAAGGATGCAGAATGAAACAGAAACTGCAAAAAAAAAAAAAAATAAGAGGGCAGTTAAAAATGTTGTAAGCCTAGCTATGAAAATCCAGGTCTAGAATTAGACAATTATTTTTGTTTTGTCAATATAAGCTCTAGTACTCATTGTATCGTTGGCAATTCTATGTCTTGATTAAATTTATTTTCCAGAAGCTTCTTAAAATGATCAGGAGGTAAGACATTTACCATCAAGGAATTTTTGTTAGATTTGGAAACAGGTAGAGGTCATTTTGTATAGGTTATTGAGTGACCGGCAAGCACTTTGAAAGGTTGGGTCTGCCATTTAACCCTCACAGCAGAAGTTAAAGGAATCTCTTTGGAAAAGATATTTTGTGATTTTCCAGACCGGACAGTCAGATGTTTAAAATTTTTTTGTTGAGAATTTTTCCATTTGCTTGGCGCAGTGAGCGAACTTAGATGATCTCGTTCTACTCCACTTTGTAAACAGCTCTGGTTAACTGCAGTTCTTGTCCTGTTTTGTGTGCAAATTCTAGTTGATCATATGTTTGGTTGATTAGCCATATAACCTACGTAACTAACCTACAGGTAGAAGTCAGTGGGAGCAAAATCAGGAGAATAATTTTGGTATTCGAGTGATTCGTACTTAATTTGAATTTTTTGAAAAACGAAAATGTATTGCTTTACAAATTCTTTTGTTTGGTTTTTATATACTAAATAGGATATGATTCGCATTTAGTCTATAACAATTTCAATATAAGTAATTATAATTTTGAATACCACCTTTGGGAAAAAGTCACCTGACGCATCTCTTAAAAAGAGACGAAATGGCCATAGCGTCATTATTTTTTTTTTGGTGGTGGTGTTTGCCACCCGTCGTGCCGGACTCGACACAGTTATTGCGTGCCTACCGGCTAAAACCAATCTCTATATCACCAGGCTCCATCCTGAGACCGTCAATTTATGACATTACTTCAGGATGGAGCCTTATATTCCGGTCCATTTGGACCCTACAGTGCCACCGACCTTGCAAGGTCTCTCTCCTTTCAACGAAGGATCCCCCTCACAAAAAAGGCGATCCTTCTACATGACGGTCATAGAGACATGCTTATCCCCAAAAACATACATTTCATATTATATTAAATGTATTTGCCATTAAGGGTATAATAATTTTTGTTTTTTAATAAAAAAAAGATTCTTTTCATTTGGGAAAATTTAAAAACTTCACACCTTTCTGTTTTAGAGTGTCATATAATGACTTTATTATTTACACAAAAATTCAATATTCATTTATTGAGAAAATCTTAATTGAATAAAAATTTTAAAAATATTTCACAATAATGTATAACTTTATTTCTAATTTTGCAATTTTTTACAGATTATGGTAAAACAAAAACAAAATATAAAATTGATATCAATAAAATGGCTTCACAATGTAAAGGCAAATATACAATTAAATATAAAACAAAAATATAATATTTAAAGAACATGGATAGAGAAATGAACTCAAAGACACAGATGAACAGATACCAACTGATGGTAGAGGCTTTGTACTGGATGGAGCCTAATGAAACGTCACATAAATTTATGATTTAAAGTTAATAAATGGAAAGAAGAGAAAAAAAATTTAGAAAATAATATGGAAGAATATGAATATTGCCAACAAAATGCAATATAATATCATATATTTGAAAAATCAGAAAGCCTTTAGCAACAGCAATTTAAGCAATAAAAATGTGAGTAATAAAAATAAAAATAAAAATTATTACAACAATTGTTACAGAAAACAAATGACTAAAATAAAAATTGTACAAAACAAACTAAAACGAAATATTGCATATGAGAGTGTTGAAAAAAAGATATACAAAATCATGTAAAAATAAAATAAAATAAAAGAAAATATTTTAAAAAATAATATATAAAAAAACATTTATATTTTATATGTATACTTTTTTCACTATAAAAATAACAGTGACTAAAACAAAAGCTACAACAGAAATTCTAAAAAAATTTCTAATGCCATAAAATCATAACAAACTACTCATATTTCAGTTACAACAAAAAGAAAAACAAAAAAAGAAAACAACAAAATAAAAGATAACAAATGCAGCGTAACTTAACCACCGAAATAGACAAAAAAATAACAGAAACAAAATTGTCAAAAATATATAAAAAAGAAATCCCCAAAAATTACAGTAAAACGAACAATAAAAATATTATCTTGTAAATACAAAACGAAAAAAAGAATTTCTTACTGCTCACGCTGTACTAAAACAATAAGAAAAATTATAATGAAAAATCGTATAATTCTTCGATTTTTTATTACCACCACGCACATAAATTTATAAAAATAAATACCAAAAAAACGAAGAGCAAATAGTCCAACAATAGAAAATCTATAAAGTATTGTTTAAAAAACAAAGAAAAGAAAAAATCTTGTCATATAAAATCAACCACAAAAGATGGCTTTACGGATATCAGCGAAATATAAAACTCATTTAGGACTCATCATTTATGGTTTCACTGGTCTTTTACTATTGACAACAGCCACATCGTTTACTTTAGCTGGTCGTTTATTTGGTAAGTCCTTGTTATTATAAATGATTAAGAAATTAAAAAAAGTAAATAAATAAAAAACAATAAGTTTAGTTGACCTTATTATTGATTAATATATAAACTTTTATTTAAGCTTAAGGTCTGCGTAGCTTCTTCAGGAAGAAGAAGAGAAGTAGCGAAATATCGAAAAAATAATTTTTTAATCGACCTAAAGCTTAAATAAAAGTTTATATATAAAAAAAAATAAAAATAAATAAAAAAAACTATTATTATTATTATATTTAATAATAAATAAATATAAAAAAAAATTAAATTTTTTTCAATTATAAAAACTGACAAAAATCTTTGGTTTAATAATCACTAACATAACCTCTTTCATTATGAAATATTTAAAAGGGTTGAAGCAATTCAGCTTTAAATAAAATTTTATCACAATTTCAGTCACTTTCGTTTTACAGAATATACCCGTATAGTTAAAAGTTAATTTATAATCTTACAGTATGCTGTTCTGATAATTTCCTAACATTCCTTATTACGGTGTTTGTTGGCAAACTCCTCAGAAATGGCTTTACTGATTTTCATGAAATTTTCTGTGTATCAGTCAACATATATTTTTCATACTCTTAAATGTTAAATGTTAAAGATGACCTAAGATACAATTTATTTATAAATAATGTACCGACTTCGAAAAATTTTAAACTACATAGATCTGTGCATCGCAGAACACATATCGTCGTGCAGCAGTTTATGTGGTCTATCCGCCATTTTATATATCTAGAGTTAATAATACCACTTAAGGTTTTTGACACCAAAATTTTTCAAGTCTGCAATCCGTTTTCACCTATTTATCTCCGATACTGGACAAGATATCCGAAAACGTTTTGCAGACATGAAAAATTTGGGTTCGAAAACGTAAAGTGGCATCATTAACTCGAGATATATAAAAAATATGAAATGGCGAATACAGCACATAAACTCCCGCACGACGATATGGTTTAGGCTTTTCTTTAAGAAGTACTCTGAGGAGGCGGTACAGGGGCTATTCTTCTCTATACTTAACTACAAAACTGAAGTACGGAGAACGGCGCACAGTGTCGTGTCGGCGTGTCGTCCAATTTGGATGAAATTTTCACAGTATATTAACAGGTATATGAGTAACAATTCCCTGAAATTTCAGCCTCATAACTTTGTTACTTTTTGGTCTAGAGCAAGTCAAAGTTGAGGTAGGCCAACGCGCTTGAAATATGTTAGTTCAATATGTAATATTCAAAAGCTTTTGAATAAAAAAAATACATAATAAATCTAACTTTAAACTATTTTTTTATTTAATTTAGTTGTTGTGGAATAGTAGATGAAAAAATAAATTAAAAAACAAATACGAAAAAAAAAAAATTTCTTAACAACAGAATTGTGGTATAAAAATTGAACATTTTGCATTTTCAATGGACTAGGAAATATAGAGCAGCCCCTCGCCCTAGGTGCAGACTTACATATATCAAATGAAAGACTGAAGTCTCAGCTTTCATTTAAAGTAAAGTACATATAGCAAAAATTTGCAAAAGAAATATATAAATATACAAAATATACAAAAAACTGCGAAAAATACACAACGCTCACATTCTGTCGTTATACGCATGTTAGCATGCAATAGCATACAATAGCACGTTTACAACTTTTTACTTTTATTTTTTTAAATTATTTACAACTATTCGCTTATTGTTTATTATTATTTAATTTACATTATTCATTTGATTAACAATTTTTTTGAAGGTCATTGACTTTGGCTTAGATATTATCTTCTAAAGGTAATTTATCGCTGTCTTATTTCATTATGTGTCAGAGGATCAACTGAATGATTTTATAACAATCGGTGTTATCCATAAAGAAACTAATATTTTTATTAAATTTTTGCATTTAAATGTCGAAAAAGTAAAAAAAAAATATTCCACAACGAAGTTTTCAATCTGGCGTAGTGGTTAAATCGTTAGCACCGAAACTCAAACGATCGAAGTTCAATCGCAGCGAAGGACAAAAATTATAAAATAAAAATTTGCCGTTTTTCTAAATTATAATTCAAAAGTAAGGAGAAGAAAATGATAAAAGGTGTAGTAGTTAATGTTTAGACTTGAATATGCACAGGACACAAAGACTCTGATGAGACTGCCGTAGCTGGAGTCGAAAACAGATGTTCAGTTTGGCAAGTGTACTATTTCTTCACGGACATAATTATCTCAGTGAATTATAAAAAAAATTCAATGCAAAAGTCTAAAATCTTTATAGAATTTAACTTTGATCTAATTAAAGCGTTTCTGACGTAGCATAAGATCATGCGCTGATTTTCTATGTCTCTTCTATATTTAGTTGACAGATCCCGCCAGCTGATTTATTTATGTCTACATGTATTTTAATTACACACACAGCTCTCTTTTCTTTTATAATATTGTTTTACTTTTCTGGTTATACTCATATTTAAGTGGCACAGCTATTACCTTTTACCGGCAAACACTTTTCTTGTAAGAATCGTAAGCCAGAAGTTATATGACATTTCCAGTAAAAGGAACAATTAAATTTAATGAGGTTCGTTTTGATGTGAATAATTTTTAAGCATCTAAATTTGGTTACTAAAACAATATGTTCACAAATTCTATTATTTTTTAAGTTTGTTCTTTAAAAAACTGTAAAACGTAACAGATTATAAATATTAATATTTTTTGAGGAGATTATTTGCAAGTCATTTATATAATAAAAACATGTGTCCCTTTCCTCATATGGCTGATTGATTGATTAACTTTTTGGAATGTTTAAGTAATTACAATTTAAAAAAACACAATAGTGGTAATCACTCTTTGTTGTAAATGCCTTTGCCAGTTTTGTCAACGTGTCAAGCCATGTTAAAAAACAACAAAAAAATGTAGAGAGATATGCTAGATTTGCTACATGTATAAAACTTGTTAGGACGTTTGCAAGGAAACATGATTACCCCTAATATGATAACAATAAATAAATTCTATTGAAAATATGAGTGATTATTAAAATATAATATTTTTCGAAACAACATACATACACAATGAACGATGTTGTACGGTCTCATTAATAATAATCATAAAAACAAATTTATTAAATATTAAAAAACCATATTCATAAAAAAACTCTTATACACAGATGGTTATTTTCTTTTCATGTTTAATTTATAAAAGTGAAGAGTCTTAAAAAGTTTATGTCTTTAAATAAATTTTTTATGTTTTCAAAAAATTCCTCAGCTGTTTGAAATTAAAATTAAGCAACAGGTTTATTTCTTCCTTTTTTTCTGTTCCTTTTTTGATGTGTTTTGCTCATATAATATTAACAAAAAAATATTTTCAAAATTGCCTAAATAAATATCTTTTATATACAAACGTCTGTATAAAGTTCATTATTGTAATCTTTTTTTTTTACAGAACATGTAAATTCGATGTTATATATGTTGAAGTATTTTGTTTTAAAGCAATTACCATATTTTAGTTTTAGGGATTTATGTATATGCTGTTCTGTTTCGTTTTGTTTTATTTTATTTCGTGTAATTGTTTTATATTTAGAAAGCTTAATCCCAAAAATATATTCCAGTTTAGATGAAATGAGTCGTTTTGTTCTTTTTATATTTATGATGGGTTTTATTTTTTATCTTTTTTTTTTTTTGATAATTTACTTAACAAATAACACCAAAGGACTATACCAGTAAACGCATATGTATATTATAAATGGAATTATTTTCTCATCCAAACATCTTTATATATCTACATACATATGTGTGTGTTTAATTAATATATGAATGTTTCACTATCCAAATCGTTTAACTCTAACTTAATAATATTCAATACAAAACATTATTTATTAGTGTTGAAACACTTAAAGATCATCAGGCATTTGGTTATTAAGGTAGACTTAACCAAACGTTGCCGTAACGTAATGTGTCAGCTGTTCGTTTTTGCAACATATATGAAAATCAACACAAAGGATTATCGAATTTTAATGCAATGTTGCCGTAATATAGCAACCTATAGAAAATAGAATTTTACTACAAGGTTAGGTAACAATTTTTAAGCAGTTATGGACTGTTTAATATTGTGGGGGTATTGCTTTGTAATTGTTTTAAATTACAGTCGTGGATAAAGTAACTTAAAGTAGATTAACAAACACTTGTTTAAAGATATATACATATATGATATGCAATGAATGTATGCACGTGTATAAATTATATTGCATTTACATCAATACTGGGAAGCTACCTACTTAGTGAAGATGCTCACCATTTCAGTTAACATTCAGTGGCAGATGGGGCAATTGCTGTTGATCATTCAAAGGCTGAAGGTATAATACTGGCCTTTGAGTGATCAAATTGACAGCAACTTGTCTCGTCTAGGCATAAGGCGCTGAATTGAATAAAGAAAACAACAAAAATAAATCCAATACATCGCACAGCACGATTATAATTTTGGCGACAAAAATCCCAAATATCATGAATTGCTGCTTTATTAACCGCAATCTATTAATGGGACTCATGTCAATTGGTTTTAAAAATTGTTCTATTGCGTAGCGCATAAATATAAGCTTTCTTTTTAATATGTATTATTAGTGCTTAGCCAAGTAGTAAAATCTTATATTGGACTTCTCTAAACATTATAAAAATGTTGAAACACTTTAAAAAATTTAGATTTTCACCAGAGACTGTGATCTATGACAATATAGCGAGCAAAGGTCATTACCACTGCAATCGTAATAATAAATAAATAAAACTCTACATTAAAAAAACTTAAAACTAGAATATGCTAGAAAATGCTAAATTATTTTGAAAAAATGCTAAAAAATATGCTAAATGCTAGATTGGTTTTCATCGTGCTAAATAATTTACAAAAGTGCTGGAAAAACCTTGAACTGTTAACGTTGCAAGGATGGCGCTTTGTTTTTAATTATTAATTTTACATACATACATAGTTATGTATTATAAATATAACGGCCATTACAACACTGTTTCAGGGTTACGGCCTAGCTTCTCCCACTACCCATAATGTGTGGATTGATTTTTATCTAAGACTACTCAGAATTACAGTTTAAAGTCGGCTCCGAACGACAGACTTGAGAAGCTTGTTTATAGCAATGAGTTACTCTTAGAGCTTTTGCCAGAAGACTGCTAAGAGGTAGTCGCCGAAAAGAAATTTTATTCATACTTTTTGTTTTTTTTTAAGATGTCAGATTTCGAGTTGGAACCCGGAGCTATTTTCTAACCACTAGACCATGGTTTGTTTTTTAAACGAAATTTCTTTATATCGCTTAAATAAATATTTGATTTAAACTGAAGCATTCTGTCATTACTTAAGTATATGATTTTAATACATTTTTGTCATATGACACGAAGTACTTTAAAACTTTCTATTGTGCTTGACCAACCAGAGAAACAAAAATTTTTGTTAAATTAATAGTATCACACTATAGATAAACTTTTTTCATGCAGTGTAGGTCATTTAATCATTCATTTATTCATTGTATTCCATTTACATATTTTATTTACTAAACAATTTGAATATATCAGTTTAATTGTAATTGTTTTAACATGATTTGTAGCATAAATAATTCATGTTTTTTGAACCAAAATAATAAAACCTTGTTTTTGTAATTATTCTATGATAACACGAAAATGATTTTGTAACAACAATTTTTTTTTTAATAGAAATTTAGTGTGGCTTTTAATTAAAAACAAACGAAATTACTAAAATGCTTGTAAAATATTTCTAAATGTTAAGTTTAAAGAAATAATTTGTTACAATAAACGATAGAAAACATATTTTAAATTTAAAAACAAAATTCTTTTATTAGATTATTGGGCGCATAGAAACTTATAAAATGATAGAAACTTGTAAAAATCCACAATATTGTGGAAAAACATATTCGTAGAATTAATGGCGTATAACTAAAAACAAAATTTGTTTCCAAATAGAGTATATTTCGTGCTATGTGGTGTGAGGAGTTAGAATTTTGATACCAAGTATGTGTATCGTTATGGAATAAATCATAATAAATACTTCCAATACAAAGAACAAATTGAGTTTTTAAAACTAATGACTAGAATTTGACGTGTTAGTAAAAAACTATTAAAAATAATAAAATGTAGCCCTTACAGAGCTATGAACACCGGTATACAAAATGTTATGATCTAAATAAAAACGGATACAAAGTAAACAAAATATATACGGGATGGAATTTGTAGGAGTGGTAAAATAAAAATAATTATTCTTGGAAGAGTTTTTACACTATCTTTCGTTCTAGAGGGTAATGGACATAACTTTTGTTTTTGTGTATAAAGCAGTATAATCAACATAAAGCTTTGGAAAGTGGAAACTTCCAAATACATTTTTATTTTAATCTGGCCACTTATTCGTATAACGATATGTGTTCAGAAGAGGCTGTTTAGTAATTTATTTTACAATGAAACAAATAGAATTTCGTATGGTGATTAAACATTTACTTAAAAACGTTTTAGCAGGACCAGAAATTAATAATGATGCTGTGAGTGTGTTGGATGAAAATTGTGCTTCACATGAAAGTGTAAAAGAATGTGTTGCTGAATCTAAACGTAGTTCAAGATTAACCACAATAGTGGTATCAGACGTTTGATGCGTTAAAGTGCGTAAAGTAGGTAATGATATAGGTATCTCATTTACTTAAAAAAGTTTTATCGGGACGAGAAATTCATAATAATGCGGTGAGTGTGTTGGATGAAAATTGCCCTAAAATAATGTGTGGCTGAATCTAAACGTTGTTCCAGATAAACCGCGATAGTTGCATTAAACCGTCGACGCGTTAAAGTGCGTAAAGTACGTAATACCATAGGAATCTCATTTACTTAAAACAGTTTTATTGGGACGAAAATTTATAATAATGCCTTTAGGGTATTAGATGGAAATCGTCCTTCACATGAAAGCGTAAAAGAACGTGTTGCTGAATCTAAACCTCGTTCAAGATAAACCACGATAGTTGTATTAGACGGTCGATGCGTTAAAGTGCGTAAAGTAGGTAATGTCATAGGCATCTCATTTACTTAAAATAAGTAGTTTTATCGGGATGAGAAATTCATAATCATGCCTTGAGTGCGTTGGATAAAAATTGTCATAAAAGAATGTGTGGCTGAATCTAAACCAGGTTCAAAATAAGCGACTATAGTGGTATTGAACGGTCGACGCGTTGAAGTGTGTAAAGTAGATAATGCCATAGGCATCTCAAATTATTGAATAAATTTTATTTTGCATCTGGAATTATAAATGAAAAAATTTTTCTGAAGATAGATGTCGTACTTGTTAACAGTTGATTCAAAAACGCTTTGAAACAAAAATTTCTAAAGCTTGTCTGAGTCGGTTTGAGCAAAGTAAAAGTACTTTTCTTAACTACTTTTTCTTAACTGGTAATAAAATCACCATACAGCGGAGACAAAAAACAAACACCAAACGAAGTAAAAACATTCATTTCATACATTTTTTTTTTTTGGATTTACAATATTATTGTAGTTATCGATTATTTTCAAAAACAAAAGGAAAATTAATTCAAAACATTATTGTAACGCTTTATATTAATTTAATCTATTAATTGTAAGTACAACCCAAAAGAATATTTTTTCATTAAGAAAATTAACATTCAAAAAATTAAAGTACGAAATATTGGACCACCCTCTTTTTTCCCGATTTCCCGATCGCTCTGACTTCTTTTCTGTTCTCAAACCTTAAGAAATTCTTGCTGGCAAACGTTTTATTTTGAAATGCAATGGCAGCTGTGAACGATTATTTTGAGGAGCTTCAAGAATATTACTTTAATCAAAGGATAGAATTGTTAGAAAAAGTGTACTAATTCTTTAAGAGATTACATTGTAGAATAAAATAATTTAAATTGTTTAGTTCTTGCTCGTAGACCAACAACAAATCGTCGATGGAATTAAAGAACGCTGTAACTGACAAAACCTTAAATGTTCACCAGAGCCAAAAAACCTGTATGAAAGTCGAACGTTCTTTAGTTCTTGCGACGATATTGTACTGCTCTCGTACTATAACTGTCAAGAAATAGTGTCTTTGAGTATTCATAGATGAAAACAACAGTCCATTCATATTTCCACAGGATGATTTTCGTGCCACCCTTTGTGTCAATGGTTTTAAGGAGTAAAATAATTTGCAAACTAGATAAATTTTTTAACCAACAATTCCAAATAAGAACCTTAACAGACAACCCGTGTATTTAACAAACAAAGAGGAAAAATATTTTTTTCCCAAAAAAAAACTTGTACTCTTTAAACAAACTATTAAAAACCATTAATTGATTACATTTTCAAGTATATTTTAAAAACAATACTTTATTCACTATTTATTTTACATATTTTTGTCATGAAAGAAAATAAAAATCTATAAAAAAATTTTTTTATATTTAAAAATTGGTTTCATAAAAATATTTTATTTGACTTAATTAATCATGACTTTGGGCTAAATGGAGGTGAATGTTAAAGCGAATTTTTGAACTCTATGTATAAATATGAATTTTTATAAGCGATAGACAACTGTTGTCATAATTTCTATTTTTTTTTTTAATTTTGTCCTTTTTCTCTTTAAACAATCATAACATGATGTCATGGTTACACATACATAGAAAAATGATAAAACTGATGATCCTGATTAACTGACAAACACACATTATATGATGAAATACAAATTTATTACATTTTTTTTCTTTATTTATTTATTTATTTTAAAATGTCAATAAGCTGTCAAGATTATTGACAGATAACATGCCAGTTGGTTTGTTGTTTTTGTTATTTTTTTCTTTCTTTTTTTTTTAATTAATTAAATGATATAAAATCAACGTGTGTAAATTACTCATATAATACACTTTTATTGCTTGAAACATCGAGTTTTAATTAAAATATTGTAGTTTTTTTTTAATTTTGTTTTTTAATATTTTATATTTATTTAATTTGTTGTCTCGTACAAAAAGAGTATTTATTCGTTTTATTAAATATATTTTTATATTTTATTCAAACAAATGATGACAGTTTTTGTTTTTTTATATTTCTTTATTTATTTAATGATTTTTTTTTTAATATTGAAACAAATAAATTAAGAATATTAGGGGCATTCGCTTAATCTGCCAAATGCCTCGTAGACCTCTTAAACTCGCAAAAATGTATGAAATTTTAAGAACTTAAAAGGTACAAAACGCTTAAATGAATACCTCGATTTGTCATACAAGAATTGCATACTGTAAAGGAAATAGAGAGAGAGAGAGAGAGACAGAAAAAGAAAAAATCCTTTTAACTGGCAGTCTTTTATGGACTATTTTTTTAATAAAAAAATTGTATATTTGTATAAAATATTTACTTTCATTCTTTTATTAAACTAGTGTTATAGATTAAATTAAAAAAAAAAATCAGCACAGTTTGTATTAATATTCTGGAGATCTCAGCTCAAATTCTATTGTTGATCATTTTTTTATGAAATAATTTTTGGTTTCGTCATTAAACGCCTTAATTTATTAGAACTAAATTTTATTAAACGACTTTAATTTTTTTTATTTTTTTTTTTTTTTTGAGACCGATATTCAGGGGTAAACCTCTGCTGATGCTGTGGATTGTATAGGAATTTATGGAAAAGATAGTAAATATTTTTTCTTATACTATATTATTATTATTAAGCGCCTGTAGGATTGAGACAAATTGTGTCATCGTTGCATGCTGATTGTGTGGTGAGTGCCTTCACTAAATAGGTTTAGCTGTCGTCTGCTACTTCTCAATAGATGTCGCTTGTCTCCTGATCATTTGTTTCTGTCGATGTCTCGACGGTTAATGTTGTTGATGAACTTCCACGAGGAGCGTATAAAACCGTATACTAAATGTGCCGTTTGATTTTTTGTGCGAGCGCTCTAACCACTATACCTCCCCCAACGATTTTTGTTTCGTTGGAATCGCTTTAAATAAAATACTGCATTAATTTAAAAAAGTATCACTCTTACTGGTATTCGAACTTGGATTTCCAGACTTTAAATCATTATGCCATAATTTCTCAATCAAAGATTCCAAATGACATTTGTTTTTTTTTCATAAAAGTTTACCCCCGAAACTTTATTTTTCACATTGTCAGACTCTAAGTTTTATTTTGGGTCACTTATTGTTTTATTTTCCAATTTAAAATCAGGGCAAGTATTAACAACATTTATACATAATTTTTAATTTTGCCATTATTTGCCTCTTAAATAAGTTTCCAGTTCATATGCTATTTCTGTATATTTGCCATAAATTATATGGATACTCTTAGAAACTAAATATTCAAAAAAAGAAAACTTAAAATAAAATCAGTTCACTTGTTGCAAGTGAAATAGCCTGAGCAACTACAAAAGCTAAAAGAAAAAAAAAAGCCCTGTGGAGCATGATAAAAATAGCAAATTATTCCCAAACGACAATTAATGGTTTTAGGGCAACAGCCTATTTGGACATTTTAAAAATTATTAGTAAAATACGAGTACTTGCACATAAACCCACATACACATATAGCAAGTAGCACTATTTTTTGGGAAAATATAAACACGTACAAGAGACCAAAATGAAAATAATAAAATTAAAAAAGGCAGAGAATTATAACGAAAATATTTTAATTTTTAAGGCAATTTATAGCAATATTTTTAAGTATAACGACATCTTTTATTTACATGCTTCCAATGTTTGGTCAGTTCCCTAAATGGTGACCGCTATAGGTCGACAAATTTAAAACTATTTACTTTTCTATGAGATAATATATACACTCATGAAATATATTTAACAGGGGCCCTATTCTGTAATTGTCTTAACCTTTGTGTCTACAACCAAAAAAATTACGTTATATATACAATCGGCATACCCGGGTATGCATATATTGACCAACTTTTTTTGTTTATATCATTAAATTGCAGCCCTTGCGGAACATTTCATACAAAAAGAACGCTGTAGTTGTTCCAATACCGGGCCAACTAGTAAATCAGCAAATCTTAGTATTATAGATACGTTCAAATTAATAATATCTGAGGAAATGTGTGACATAATATTTAGAGAAACAACTAGAAAAGCAAGGCAGAGTTACGAACGTAAGCAAAAAGGTATATGGAGGTCCCTCACATTATCAGAATTGGATGCCTATCTCGGATACTATTACTAGCTGGCGTCTCACATTCAAATTTCGTCCATACAACTGACTTATGGAAAACTAATTCCCATCCCTTGTATCGTTCATCGATGAGTATTCCTGATGTTAAACAGAAACCTACAAAACAACTATGTTTCAGGAACCAACATCACGGTTGATGAACAGCTTTTTCCCTACCGAGGTGGAACTGGATTCACGCAATATATTCCTTCAAAACCGGCATAATATGGGATAAAGGTCTGGTGGGATTGTGATTCTCTTACATCTTATCCACTAAGTGGACAAATATATACAGGGTTGGCGTCTTCTGGAGAAAGGAAAAAAATCAGGGTGAACAAGTCGTTAAAGAATTGTGCTGTAAGCTTTTTGTGGAAGTGGAAAAAACATCGTGTGTGACAATTTTTTACAAGTTACAATTTGACCTTTTCCTTGATGTTGGACTATAATTTGTCTATCTTGGGCACCGTCAACAAAAGGCTAACATTTGTTTCGGCTGAATTTTCTAATCCAAAAGGAAGAGAAGTAGAATATTCAGTCTTTGGAGTTAGCAACAACATTAGTATGTGCTCATATATTCCCAAAAAAAAAAACAAGACCGTTGTGCTTTTATCCACATCTCATAACAAAGCAAAACGAAAGTCAGTTATGATACTTAATTACAATAAAAGTAAAGGTGGAGTTGACAATATGGACAAATGCCTTGGTGAATATACGACAAAAAGGAGAACAAATATATGGCCCTTAGAGTTTTTTTTATAATATTATTGACGTAGCAGCATTTGCGGCTTTTGTCATCTACATGGACAATAATCCCAGTCTTAAATCCTCGACAAACAGAAGAAGACGATTTCTTCAAAATCTTAGTGAACAATTTGCTATGAAGGAAATTCAGATCCTTTCACAAAATCCTCAAATTTTGAGCCATTTTTCATCACGCAGTGGAGTTGAGTGTATTTTGGGCCAAACAGTAAAATCAAATAATGATTCAGTATATGTACAAGAAGAACGTGACGCACCCGGAAGAAAGAAGCACAAAGAAAATTGCTACATGTGTAATAAGAGGAGATGTGCGGAATACTCGTTGAATGTAAGCATTTGCCATACATGCTCAAACTAAATGAAAAAATTTTGTAAAAAAAAACTACACTTATCTAAGATTTTATGTATCTCTATTCTTTTGTTTTACTTATATTGTTTTAATTATATTAATACACTACACTTTTTTATAATATCAGTAATTTTTTACTGATATGTATGTAAATTAAAAATTGAATTGAATGTAATAAAATTAAACCTACATAGCACTATGTACATATTTTTGCATTTTTAATCTAAAAATTGTTTGACTTGTTTTGTGCATACCCTGGTATGTCGGTTGTGTGTTTAAAGGGTAATTCTCAAAAACTTCTCGTAGATTTTGTTCACAAAAATAAAAAAATTTTGTTATATTTTTAAACATTAAAAAACAATATTCTAGGAGCATATTCAAAATTTCAAGGTGATAGCTCATTTGGTGACTAAAATATATCAAATTGAAAATGAGAAACATACCCGGGTAGATGTATGTAGACATAAAGGTTAAGCTAAAATGCTTAAATTTTGGGTTTTTAAAACAGGCTAGGCGTTAAAATATGTATATCCAATTAAAATTTTGAAGATAATAGGCATAAAACTTTTAAATTATAGTACGAGTTCAAGAATTGTATTCCTGGCCAAAAGCTCCTAAATCAAGTTTATACATTTTTAGCGATAGAATTTTAGCTTAGGTTACAGAACAAAGCCTCAGTACTACGCTGCTTACTAAACAACTTGCGCGTCTGATTTAAAGATATGATAACCAGACATAGCGGTAATGAGTACTGGCCACAGAGATCTTGTGATTTTATTTCGATAAAGCTTTTTCAGTAGGGTGTTCTCAAATTGCAGTTTAAAGCGAACAAAACACACAAACTCAGCCCGATGTATAGGCCAAAAGTATGGAAAAGTTCAACATTCTTGATTCATAATACTCGTTTGTGATGTAATCAGTACATTCCAAAAGTAATGATGTTAAAAACTTTTTAAAAGGAATTAAAAGAATCAGAAAAACTTTGTTTTACAGAATTTATTTGAGAAAAACATATTTCATGTGTATTTGATTTCAATTAAACCGTTAATTGATTTCCATCTCATTTTCAATTAATTGTTTTAATAATAATAAATTGCCAATTTAATTAAATCACAATTTAATTTTTACTACATTACACAATAAAATATTAATTTATATACGAAATAATTATTAAGAGCAGAGGGACGAAGATCTTAATATTGTTGTAGTTCCGTAGACCAGGGTCTCCGGTGAGAATTTTTTTAAGACCAATACTCCTAGTCATACAGTGCTTTGTATTGGAATTTGAAGATAGATAGAAAGATTATTTGGTGTAGATATATAAAGGGTTTTTCAAATGGGACGCTACAAAATAAGAGCGACAGGGACAGCTAACGACGCTATATTTCTTGCCGCTGTTTTGACATTTCTCTTCAGTAAGGTTTGCCATTTCATGATGAAAAGATATACGAGCCAACAACGAGTCTAAATTAATAAAATTTACTACCGAAATTCGGAGTCATTGGCCTCATGCCTTTTTGTTGATGAGACAAGTTGCTGTCAATTCGACAATTGCTCCATCTGTTAGTGGTTGTTGATTGTGAGTGGTGATCGTCTTCACTAAGTAGGTTAGCTGTTATCTTTCCAGAAGTTGACGTTTTAAAGGTGAAATAGGCTGGAATGTCAGGGAGAGGTTTCTTGAAGATGGACTTCATGAACGCATGACCCTAACACTAGCAGTCTAGCTTACTACTCTCTAGAATACTGGGACATCCAAGTAGTTTTAAATTTAAGACATCAGCGACAATATCTGCATGACAAAAGAATTTTCCGCCTGACTTTTTAAAACAAATTTATGTAGAAAATAGTGTCTCTTATTCTGTCGTTGACACCGAGTTCAAAGAAATTTCTTTTGTATTATTAAGAACTTTTAACAAATATACCACAAAATATTGTCGTTAAAAAAATTATAATCAGAATTCAAAGAGTTCTTCGTTAACTTTATTAAATACAATGTCATTTACTATAATTGTGTCAATTGGGTGGGTAATAAAATAGTGTTTGAGTGTGTTAGTGCGTGTGTGTCTGCGTATTGTGAAGTGTGAGATATTGAAAAATTATTAATAATAAATATTTTACAACATGCAATCCAGTTAAAAGAAAATATAAAAATATTTTAACGTTATAATGAAAGGCAAAACACATAAAATAACGTTCCATACGAGTATTTTGAAATAAAAATATCAACGATGCCTGTAAATACAGCACAAAAACAACAATAAAAAATATTTTTACAACGACATGATTGAAAAAAAGGGACGTATCAAAATAAAATTTATGTGACACTTCCGGTCAGTGGATTAGATTTTAAATATATGTTAGAATTATGGAACGTTTTTAAAACTACACATTAATAAAGGCGGCAAAATGCACTTTTTACACTGTGCCCCTACACTAGACTATTAAGTTCTCTGTCCTAATACATAAACTGTAATTTCTAAGATAAATTCATGAAAAATAATTTCTCTAAAAAACCTACATCTTCGTAATCTGAATATATCTTCTCAAGGATACATTTCAATATCATATCGCAAATAATTTTTTTTATTTTAATTGTAAAATAGAAAGCATTTAAGTATACAACCTTAATGATATTCTAAATAAGAATTTCTATTCATTGTATTCAGTGTGTAGCTCGTATTACAAACATAAATGAAATTACTTTCCTAATAAATTATACAAAAATATGTAAATCTTTAATTTTCTCTTTATTAAAACAAAATATTTATTGACTTATTTGCCAATGCATATTTCATTTAAATATTTATGTATTTAAGGATTTGAATAAATTTATATTCAAAAACAAACAAATAAAAAAATGTAATTTCTACACATACACGCACATTTATTTGTAATTAAAAAAATATTAAATCTGCTTCCTTTAGCTGTTTTGTTTTTTTTTTCTGTTACTGGTGTTTTATTAATTTTCATAATATATGAATTTTTTATGGAATTTTAATATATTATTTCCGATTATTTAGATAGAATTTTATGAAAAAAAAAGTTGTCAAAAAAAAGAAAATTAATGAATAAATATTATTCTTATTTGTTTAAAATGTTTTATAAAAAAAGGGAGTCTCTTAATTTGTTTAATTTGAAGTGTTTTTTATTTTTAATCTGCTTACCATGACAATTTTAAATAAAATTGATTTCATATTTTGATACAAATTTAATTTCAGAAATTTTTTTGTATTTTTATTTTATTTTATAGAACTGTTGCTTAAGACTAAGTTTCTCATCTGATTATACCAGATTATAACAGTTACAACTCAGATGGCAATAATTTTAAAAGTAGAAATTGTTCTATTTTAAACTGAGCTCAGGCAAAAACAAGAAAAATTAAATTAGATTTGTAATTAAACTATCTGAGTGCCCTTCTGATATAAAACTCAGATGAGAAACTTAGGTAGTGTAAATATAGCTTTAACTACTGTAAAAAACTTAGTCGCTCATTTTTTAATATAAAAACACGTACAACTATCCTAAGTATACTCGTACATCTTTCAAATTGTAAGAACATATTGACTGTCGCAATAACAGCACACTTATGAAATTTAGTACTATAATTGTTAAAAAAAGGAAGATAGAGAGAGAGAGAGAGGAATAAAGAGAGCGAAAGTAAGCAAAAGATATAGAGCCGAACAACAAATTTAATAAAGTGATGCTACAAACAATAAATTTACTCGTTCTGCTCAGACTGGTTGTAAATTTCGAACTATTTTCAGTCGAGAAAGTGCGAAAATAATCCAACTGTTCGAAGATTATTCGAAAAAAATGGAAAAAATTGAACGTTTCTGTACAATACGCAATGGTCGGTATCTTGAAAATATTGCTACTGTTAGTGAGAGTATCTACCAAAACTCAAAAATATCAATTTCACATCTTCCTTAACAACTTAAAATTTCTAGAATGCAAACTCCATACAACTTGACACAAAACGTAGGATTCTATTTTATTTTGGCTACACCGTTTCCTACGCTTTCAATGTTACTCTCTTCATGAAAATGTATGTACCTTATTAAAAAACCTTATAAGAGTACAGTTCAGATGGCCAATAAAGCATACACGTGATCAACTAAAATTAGCACAAAGTGTTGTTATGCTACCATTAAAAGGCTGCCCTGAATTAACCCAAGCAAGAAAAGAACTACAACCAAAGGTGTATACGTTTGTTGCGTCAAGCTAAATTAACAAAACAAAGCAAACCAAAAAAACTTCTAATCTAGGCAATCACATGAAAAAAAAAATAACAGTCTTCTTTTGAAAAGTATTCCCAGAACTTGGAACCTTTAAGGATGCTTACCGATCATCCCATTATCCGTATACACCGGTTCAAGCCTGCAAGAATTGACAAAGTTTTTATTCTTCTTCCCCGGTCATATTGAGGTCAAAGTGTTCCAAAAACAGCACAAGAAGCAACGGAACTTTTACCTGGAATAGGAATATGTGGTCTTCTCTTTATTGATTGTCAAAGTAGGCAGTAACAGATTCGTGGAGGCGCTTCAGCAAGTTCTTCTACTTTATTATTTTCTATAATATCCCTTTAACCCGAACCTAAGATCAAGAAAATGCCACAAGAAAAAACCACTAAGAAATTTCACTGACTATCCCAGAAAACCACAATTTCACCCAGAGAGCCTGGCTCCCTTAGTATCCTGATGATTTGCTTGCACGCCCAATCTACTAGCCCAATCACTATGGTATAGATAGATTTGCCTTTCAAAGCATATGCAAATATGAAATGGTTTTATCAAATTGGGTACTCTAAGATCAAAAGATCGTTTAACGCACCGCAAACAAGACCCCAGCAGAAAATTTGTAAGATTTGGAAGTAATAAATAAAATTGTAAGCAATAATGGAAGCATTATATTGTTTTTTTTATACATTAGAGCTTCCAAATATGCTATAGGATAAGGTATTATTTTTGTTTTTTTGTACTATTTGCTTACATTTTAGCGGCTCATTTAATATATAAATCATGCATTTTTGATAAGCACGAGTAAGTCATTGTTTACAATTTCTCCCTTACAATATAACTTACTGGTGAGCTTTATTTTCTGCTGGGACATTGGTTATCGGAGACATATTGTAACACATTTCTTTGAGAATAATGTTAGCCAGACCATCACTGTCAGCGGCGAGCCCTATATATTGATTATTATCAACTTATTTCGAATTATCTGGACAGAAGACTAAGCTAACTGCCGCACAGTTCATAGTCATTCAATTATAGGTGTTGTAAACTGGCTACAGAGATTATACGATTTGACCCCATTATACTTTTTTTTTGGGGTTTATTAAGATGTAGGTGTATGTGAATAAGCTACAAGCGTCAGGGTTAGTAAAAGCTAACAGAACTCATGCCATCTTCCAAATTCAGCGTAATTTATGCAATAGAATCATTAGAAGTTAGAGATTGCAAATGCTCTCTACACAGAGGTATTTGAATGGCTTTATATTGCACACATAAAGGCATCAATATGTGTTTGAAACCAACAAAAAATGTTGATCATTTCTTACAAACAATTTATTCTATTGAAATTTGAAGATAGGTCACGCTTAATAAAAGACGTGATACAATTTCCGGTGCTTCAATTTCGGGTGCTTCAATTGTTCCGTTCAAGAAAAGAAATTATCAAGCTATCTTTGATCATAGATACACACAGAAAATCTGATATATATATATATATAAGCCAATTTTTATATGTGTTTTTTCATTGCAATTATTTACTTATTTTTAATTTGAAGCACATCTTACACTTCGTTTTTGTTGATTAACAAAATCTCTGAATACATAAATTTCATTAAAAAAATAAAAATCCTTTCAATCAACTGAATATTTCTTAATACTTATAAATAAACAAGAATTGTTCAAAATTATATACGAATTATGAGATTGTTTTGTTTACTCTATTATATATTCTTTATTAAATAAAATTCATTTCAATTGTTTTCCAGTGCTATTTGCTATATGAAAAATAAACAAGAAAAAAAAAAAGGAAAGTCAGTATTTAATATCTTTATAAAACACTCAATTTGTTTTTCTTTGGTGTGTTTTTTCTTTATTTGTCTTTTTATTAAATAAACTCTTTACACGCACGCATGCCAAACATAATTTTTTTTGTTTTTTGTTTCTGTTTATGTTTAAATTAAATTTAATAAACTGTTATACTCACACACATACACATGCAATTCATAAACACATTTTCAATTTCACTTTTTTCATGTTTTCTTTTTATAGAAAAAAAAAGAAAAAATAAAAACAAAGAGTAGGTCACCAATACTCGTGAATACCAAAAACTTTTAAGAAAAAACAGTATGAGTTTATATGCCAAGCAAACAGAAAATTAAATCCTAGAAATAATTGATAATTTCGTGAGTTGATGTCGAGTTTCTATTTCAAACCGTTTTTGCTTCAAGCTTTCTAATTGAACTCAAATTAATTTCAATTTACAAATAAAGCATAAGTCCGTAATATTCTCATTATTTAATAAAAATTTTTAATTAATTTTATTCCAAAAATTATCAAATTAATGTGATTGTGATTTCGGATTTTAAATTACGCTTTTCTGTTTGCTGGGTTTAAAACAATACTTCAACAATGCTACCAAACTGTCTTTGTTTATTAAATGTACGATACGAGTATGCTTATGTGAGTGCTTTCAATAAGTGTGAGTTAGTGAACTGCATGAACTCAATATTAAAGTATAAAAAAGCCAAACAAAACCAAGTAAAGGTCATTGTAATTTATAAAACAAAAAACTAAAAAAAAGAAAAACCCAACAAACTTTGAATTCCACAAAAAACAAAGAGTGAGGTAACAAGAACAAATTGAAAAATGAATGCTTAACGCCTGCAGTTTATTAATGGTCGGCCTAGTATTGTATTTCTTTGCTGTTGTTGATATGCAGGCAGAATATTTATTTAAACTTTATAGTGTGTGTGTGTGTGTTTTTTAAAAAACGAGAGTTATAGGAATGGCTTTGCTAACACATCTTGTTTTATGTTTGAAGTGTATGTGTGCATTGAAACACTATACATTTGGGGGAAAGAAAAAGGTAGAGAGAGAATGAGAGAGAGAGAGAGAGTGAAAGTAAGCAAAAAATATAGTGCCGAACAACAAATTTAATAAACTGATGCTACAAACAATAAATTAACTCTCTTGCAAAACATAACATATCATACACTGAAATTTACACTCACATACTGATCTATAATTTCCTTCTACACAGTAAGCTAAAGTTTTATTGATACACTGCACACACAAAATAATAAAAAGTAAAAAATGAAAATTAAAACAATACTTTGTTTTAAAATAAAAAAATAACAAAACTTATTTTTAATATTTCGTATGTTGTTTTTCATTTTTCTTTTCTTTTAAATTTTAGCAGCATAATAAAATGTTGCTCAGTGTATGAACACAATTTTTGCATACTGTAATAAGTGTTTGTTGGCAAAATGAGGATATATGCAGTTAATATTTATGCCAAAATCATTGATTGATTTTTCTTACAATGTCAATAGAAAGGCATAGAAACTGACTAAGACAAAAATCTTTTTTCTATCCAATCTTTAAGCAGCTTAAATAAATACAAGAAGTAAAGAATAAACATTAACAGAATAAATAAAGAGTAATATATAAATTTATTAATATGGCTTTAAAACTAATTAAGGGATTTTTAGATTGAACTATAGAAAAATGGCAAATATTATTGCTGTCTGTCACCATGTCGAAAGAAGGCATTTATTTCATATTGAAACACAAAATTTTTTGAAACAGTTCCTTAAAACTATCGCAAATTTTTAAAAATTTTTGGAAATATTCTTTAATTTTACTTTAGAAACAAGTATTTACAATTTTATATTTAACATTCGTTTCGTTTTTTATATAATCAGTTTAACCTATTTATACTATTTTGAAGGCATATTCTTATCTAATACTGATTAACTTACTTAGTTTAGCACTAATAGAAATATGTTTAGAAAACTTAATTTAGATTTAGGTTTTGGGAATACAGAATACTACAGTCAACGATTTTCACTTGGCGAGTTCGAAAGAGTTTAAAAATAAAACAGAGGCGTATGAGTGATGAGTAATTTTATAAATCCATATAACGTATTCGCCTCAATAAAAAACTGTGTCCCGTATTCATATTCAAAGATAAAGAATTTAAGAGAAATATAGCTGAATTTTGTATAAATCGACTCTAACTCATTCATAAACAACTCAAAGTATACTTTTGTCGACTCTAAAGTTAAAATCAGCAAAACCTGTTTTTTTACATTTTAAACAACACAGTTGCCCAATTTAATGAAAAGCATTTAATTGTTAAAGATAAAAAATTTTTGGAGATTTTGCATTTATTGATTCAAAAATAATTAAAATATTCAGATATTTTAAATAAATATAAACTGAAGTAATATACCAATAAATATGCGATTAAAACTTACCATTTCCAGTTTTCCCATTATTTTATTAGTGATATTTATTTATTTTTTGTTAAAAAAGATAAGAACACATACTGTTTAAACTTATTTTTTGGTTTATGTTTTCAAATAGTGTAATAGTGTGTGTGTATGTATATTAATGTAAACACACAAATAATTATTTGTTTACTAGAAATACTAACAAAACAAAAGTAACTGTTCAAAATTGCCACTTCGTAATTATTGATTAGTTTTTATAAGAAAACGTTAATAATATAAGAGTTGACACCCATTTAGAGCCAGCTTAACTTAGGGTATACTTTTATTTTGACTATGAATACCAACACCGTAGTAGGAGCTTTTTATTTAAAAATTTAGTTTAGCAAAAGTCGAATATTGTGTATAACTATGAATAGGAGCATATGTTTTAATTTTTTTATGTAATTTATTTCAAAATAATTCAAAATTTGTTTTTTTTTAATTTTTTACATTGATTTGTTTTAAAAACTTTTGTTTACAGCTTTATATTGCATACAAAGTGCTATTTCTAATTTTAAAATTTACAGTTTTCAAACTGTTTTTAAATATAATATCACAGCCTAAGTGAGGTATTTTATAAAGCGTTGGTTTGTTCTTACATTGATTTTTTGACTGATAAATTTTTTGTTTTATTTATAAAAGGCATCTGTTGCCGTAACTTTACTGTATTTAATTTCCCTTGATCTGTCTCTCTTATTGAGACTCCTGTATTTTCAACGAAGTGTTGGAAAGCGACTTATTTTTAATAACAGCCGTGTATTTCATCTTTTTCATATTGATTTTTAATCCATACTTCTCACTTATATGTGTAAGTTTTTCTATCTGCTTATGTCGATCAAATATACCACCATCAAGAAGTGTGGTATCATTAGCACATCATATGTTACTGATTTGTATCGAATTTATTTTCTTCTCTATATTCATCAGTTTTCCTCTTAAGGACTACTAGTAGCTCTCTCAGATCATATCCTTTTGTAGTTGATTGTCCAATAAATAGCACAATGCATTATAGAGAGAATTAGTTTTTTGGTCACACCATTTGTTTATTGAACACAGTTCGCACGTCCACAAACACTTCTCACTCTATCCTTCTTCTCACAACATATCTTCCTGGGCCAGCATAATGTACGCGTAAGTAGGGGTTCTTATCTGAGTTCTGGTCTTAATAAAAAAAACAAAAGCTTGAAGTGTTTGATGAAATATACTCCAAGAATATGTATTGAATAATAATGCTGATCTATTTGTTTCTGTATTTTTACTCTGGAGGTGGAAATTCCTCCACTTTATTTTTCACAAATATTAATACTTGTTCTCTGATTCCAATATGGGTTTATAATGAAGCGGAAAATTATATGACAATGTCTTTCTGCACATAACGTTTTTTGTGTACCCATTCAATCTTTGAATCCAAATTGCGATTCTTCCAAAGCATATCCGCAACCGGTACAAATCCTTTTATAAATAAGTTTTCTAAACATTTTTAACGTATAACTTGTCAGGCTAACATAATTAGCCTACATGCAGTACACTTCTTTAGATAATTTTTTTTTCTTGGAAAGGTTTTTGTTAATTTTATTTAGTCTAAAATCAAAATACATAGTTTCTCATATTTTAACATTAAACTCGTGATAAAATATTTCAAAATTGTATTAATAAGTTTAGTTGACCTTATTATTGATTAATATAAGCTTTTAATTAAGCTTTAGGTCGATTAAATAATTATTTTTTCGATATTTCGCTACTTCTTTGCGTAGCTTCTTCAGGAAATATCGAAAAAATTAATTAATTAGCTTATATTAAATTAAAAGCTTATATATGTTACAAAATTATTAAATTATTTTTCATTTAAAAATTATTGTTATTGTATACCTTGTACAACAAATAGTACATAGAACAAAACAAAAACTAAAAATATTAAAAAAAATACACACACACAGAAAGCAAAAGGAAACATTTTAATGCTCATTTCTGATCGAATAAAACGCCTCAGTTGTCAACAATTACTTCCGCTGTTAAAAACTTTATGGCCCAATATTTACACAGAAATTTTCCAAATTTTTAATAAACTTTGTTGAACAGCAAACATTTCAATATAAATTTTAATTTTATTTCCTGTTTGTTTTTATGTTTTTTTTCCGAAACAAACTAAACGATACTGAAATAAAAAAAAATTAAAAAAAAATTAAAAAATAATTTGAAAACTGTGTTTTAAAAAACTTACATTCTCTTAATGAATTTAGAATAAACCATTTAAAAAAGTATAAAATGAAAAATACACGAATTACAGAGTACCCTACACCCCAACTATATGTACATGCACACCTATAGTAGTTTCTAGGTTTCAGTAGTTTCTAGCAGCACCATGTTGTGTGTATCTATGTTTACCCGGGAGTACCGGGACCTACAGTTTAAAGTCGACTTTGAACGGCAGACTTGAGAAGCTTTTTCATGGCATTCAGTTACTCTCAGAGCTTTTTTTCGAAGACTGCTAAGAGTTAGTCGCCAAAAGAAGTTTTTTTCATATTTCTTTTTTTCATGATGTCAGAGCTGAGGCTTGAACCCTAAACTATCGTCTTAGTAAGCTAACACACTAACCACTAGACCACCGCATTATTTAGAAAAAAATGCTAAAATATATGCTAAATGCTAGATTAGTTTTCATCGTGCTAAATAGTTTACAAAAGTGCTTGAAAAACTTTGAATTCTTAACGCTGCAAGGAGTACGCATTATTTCTATTTACTAATTTACATACACATATAAGTATCGGCCATTACAAGCCAATTTCAGGTCTGGTTTCTCCTAGTACCAATATTGTGTGTATTAATTTTTATCCATCAGTACGGGGACCTACAGTTTAAAGTCGACTTAGAACGACAGACTTGAGAAGTTTGTTCATGGCAATCAATTACTTCCAGAGCTTTTGTACGAAGACTGCTAAAAGGTAGTTGCCGAAAGAAGAATTTTTTCATATTTTTTTTCAAGATGTCCACAAAATGCTGTTGGATTCTAAAGCCGCGAATCTTGTGCTGACTTTAGAGAAAGAATAAAAGAAAAACATCCACAAATTTCTTGATATTTTATTTATTGACTAAAGTTTAAACACTTTCTGTAAATTGTTTATCTAAGAACAGGCTTTAGAACTTCAGTCCAAAATTTTATTTAATAATTCTTTAGAACTGCTACTTGTAAATTAATTGGAATTTTTAAAGTATTTGGAATATGATTTAATAGAGAAAACAATTCCTAGGCTATTGGTGTAATAAAATCTGTGTTCGAAGTTCTCTTTTTAAGGTACCGAATCATTTTAACAACCAACCCATGTTGGTAGAGTTTATAACCGTCACTAATACTTCAATTAGTTTTGAATATTTAATATGCCGGGGAAAAACGAAATTGAATAAAAAAAGCCAGTTCGAATAGACAATTTCAGCAATATTTGTAATTTAATTAAAATATTAAAAACAAATTCTATTTATCAATAAAAAAATTAAACAAATAAATATTTAAATAGATAAACAGAAATTGTTTGCAAATGCCTTTACAACGCAAATCAATAAAAAACGCTTACAAAAGCAAAATAAAATGCAAATATTTAATTAATTTAATTGGTTAAATTAGTAAAATTTATGTCTATGTTTAGATTTCCTTATACGAGTATGTAGCTGTTAAGCAAAACAATCAAATTAATTAAAAATCAAATAAAGAAAAAATAATAAAAAAAACAACAACAAACAAAAATAAATGAATGAAATTAAAATGTAAATTAAATTGCACTCCCATTAAATGTTCAAAATTTTAAGCAAAATTATAAGGAAATTGATGTGAATGAATTAAAAACAAAGTCTAAAAGAAAGTTACATTGTATGTATGTGTGTGTGTGTGTACATACAAATGTATGTATGTGTGAATGTATGTAGCAAATATAGAAGAAGATACAGCATGTTAATGCATAAGTAATGCTTGAGTCAACAATAATTAAAATTGACATTCGTTTGTACTCATTTGTATATGTAAAAGTATAGGTGTGTGTGTGTGTGTGTGCGTTTATAGATCCTTTAAGTCTGTTATTCATCACCTCTAGTTATCTTTTTCTTAATTTTTTTTTCTACTGTTATAACAATAAACTTTAACATGCTTTACTTAGAAGATTGTGTTATTAAAATAACAACTACAACTACAAATACACTGTAACACAAAAAGCAATTTAGCTCTTTTTTTTATTACACATTCTAATACACTCTATGAAAACACACTTATACACACACACCAACATGTACACTCTTAAACACAAACATGACAAATATTTCTTTTGTAAACATTTAACAATACTTTTACTCATTCTCTTGTTGTTTTTTACTTTTTCTCTCTCTCTCACTCTCTCTCTCTCTCTCTTTATTATTTAAATTTGCACACAGCCAGACATACATATGTACATACAGCCATAGATAAACACATGTTTATTATACGCATACATACACAACATAAACAAAATTGAACTTCTTTATCTGCTGACTTTGCATATCAATTTACAGACACACACTCACACACACACAACTATATATGCAAAGTTAAACAACAATAAATTAAACAGTGAAGATAAAAATAATAGGGAAACGATAGCAAGTGTTTGTTATAGAAGCACTGGGATAACCTAAAATTTTTATAAAAATTTTGTTGATTTTTGCAATATAATTTTGGAATTTTTTTTTTTTTTTTGAGACCAACACTCAGGGGTAAACTTTTACTGAATGCTGTGCATTGTATTGGAATTTTTGGAAAGCACAGTTCATATATTATTATTAATTATATTTTTATTAAGCGCTTTAGGAATGAGACAAACTGACTGATCATTCAAAGGCCAGAGAGTTAGGGTGAAAGTACCCTTAAATGGTCAACAGCAATTGCCTCATCGCTGCATATTGATTGTGTGGTAACTGCCTTCGTCTTTAAAAGATTAATAATTTAAAAAAAAACGAGTTAGTTAAAATAATTCTTTGTAAACTCAATTCCTATTAAGTCTATATTAAAAAGTTCTAATTAGAAAAAATAATTTTGCACACTTTATCGTGATTGGCTTCTCATCATAATTGACAGTATGGAGGTAGGTCTGCTATCATGATAATCTACCACATCTTGAAACTTGAAAAAAATTTAGTGAATTACCTTTGAACTCCCAATTTTCGTGGCTATATAGACCCTCATCATAATGGCCCTTAACACAACTTTATAGTTCTTTATAGATCCGAAAACTATCAATATATTTTCTGTAAACGCAATTTCTATTTAAGTCTGTAATAACAAATTCTAATTCGATTTAATCATTTCGCCCACTTTATTGTGTTTTTACACGGTGGCTTATCAACAAAATTGCCAGTATGGTGGTATGCCTGTTATCATGATAATCTAATAAATTGCCTGTGAACTCTCAATCTTCGTGGCAATATAGACCCTCATCACAATGACATTAAAAATAACTTTTTAGTATCCAGTTCCGAACACTATCAAACACATTTGAAGAGTGGCGAATTTCTTTTTCGTACAAATTGCTGTATTTTACATCAGTCGGTGTTTTTACAAATGCTCAAGGATTTAAAAGTTAAAAAATCTAATCTTAAACAGGTAGAACTAAATTTTGTTAAAACATGACTTATATGCATATAATGGCTCAGAGGGTATATTATTTCGTGGAATATAATGCTCTGTCGATCTCTAATCCACGGCCTGGGAAAAACTCTTTAAAACTATTGCATCTGTTGATTGGCTCAAACTTAATTTTGCGTCTTAGTTATGGAGATGTGTTGTCTCTCATATAGTAAGCGGTACATTATAACACATATGGGGAGTCGTAGTATAGTGGTTAGAGCGCTCGCACAGAAACTCAAACGACCGAGTTTCAATCCCAGCGAAGGAAGTAGGTAGGTCAAATGGCCAGTTAATGCGAAAATTCGATCAACTTAAATTAGCACAAGGTGCCGTTTTAAAACCATTGCAGGACCAAACTGAAATTACCTAAAAGTAGAGAAAAAAGAAAATAACTACAGCCAACCAGAGCTGCCTATAAAGTGAAGTATAGCAGGGGGGTTCAGGTTCGCACATTGCGCTAAGCCGTCGAAAAAGGGTACCCTAATAAACTTCAAGCGTCTGACCGCCAGTTCAGACAAGGAGAAAAATTATAAAATTAACGGTTTTTCTAAAATTAAAATTTAAAAATAAGAGGTCCATCTTCCAGTATATTCCACCAAAAACGAATGATTAGGAGTACAGCGCCATCCTCGGAGAAGATAACAGCGGACCTACTGAAGACGCTCGCCACTTACATTCAACATGATGGGGCAATTGCTGGCGATCACTCATGGGTGAAGGTATAACACTGGCCTTTGAGTGGTCGAATTGACTGCAACTTCTCTCATCAACAAAAAGGCGCAGGGTTTACCCCTGAATACGCTTACACACATGCATAATTGTTAATTACAAACCTGTGTTAGTTTACATTACATTATAATATAGCCAGAAAAAGCTGAAGATTCTGCCAATTATATTTCACTTATCTGCCTGAATTGAAGGAATTCTATCTTTCGAGGTTATTTCTTAAGTAAAGAGTTTTTATCACCTCTGCAGGATATATTTAGTACACAAAATCCACTTAAAATATTGTATTGGTCTTCAGAGTTCTGAAGTTTTAAATGTTTTTCCATTTGGTTTATGCTCATTTATCAGTTTCTTAATTTAAATGACAAAAACCGAGGAGTTAGATTCGCTGCCACACATCTTGTTTTCAGAAACAGATTTGCTTTAAATTACAAGTTATCATTGTTTTGGCATTCATAATTTACATTCTTTTATGTTTATATTTAATTTAAATTTATATCTTCCAGTTTACAGACTTCTTTGCGAATAAAATAATAATGCCATTCAAATCATTATTTGAATTATAGCTTAGGATCTTTAGGAAAAACTTATTATCATGACTACCATTGCTAAGATGGCACGTGTCAGAATTTTTCTTTTGTGTCTAAAGTCTCAATGTGTTTGCCAGAGTGGTCTAGTTTATAGTTTGCTAAACTGCTAGTGTGAAGTTTGTGGCTTCGATTCCCACAAGAGACCCTGGTCTGTGACACCACACCGAGCAAAGGTCTTTATTACTCGTCTCAGATTATTTAAATATTATATTAATCTTATAGTTGCCGTGATCTAGTGTTTAGGGTAGCGATAGCGCTAGGTTCAAATCTCAGCTCTGACATTGAAAAAAATAAATATGAAAAAATTATTTCTTTCTGCGACTACCTCTCAGCAGTCTTCTGGCAAAAGCTCTAGGAGTAATTGATTGCCATGATAAAAATTAACACACACAGCGTGGGTGCTGCGAGAAGCTAGTTTGTAACTCTGAAACAATGTGGTAATGGCCAGTTATGAATGTTTGTATGTTAATTATCAAACATATTTCTTGAACATCAAACCCAAACTATGTAGCGCGTCCTAAGTTTTTATAACTTAACTTAAATTTATTCATTTTTTCGTTTATATTCTCAATGTTTTTTTTTCATATTCTTAATGTTTAAATTCATATAATATTAATCTTATATTCTAATTTAAATAAATAAAAAAAAAATAAAATATTTCTTCCAGATGTTAAAATAAAAGTTATAACCTCTAATCTTAAGATCCCTGTATTCATAGTTTTTTTGCTCTATATTTACTGCAATAATGTGGTACCTCCCATGGTTGAAGCTAAACATTCTAAACTTAGTCTGAAAGACTTCTTGGTAAAGACAAATCATTTACCAGAAAGTGGAAATGATCGTACAAGTAGGCGCGGCACACACAAAATACAGATTTTTGTATACTTATCTTGAGAATGGTTGAAGCTAAAGTTTCTACACCTTGCCTGAATGACTTAACGATCAAGGAAAATCATAAGTCAGAAATTGTACAAGTGGAAGTGGTTCCTCCCACACAAGTTAAATATTGATTTCTTTATATTTTGAGAAGTCGTCTTGCGGGAGTTTATGTGCTCTATCCGCCATTTAAAATTTTTTATATATCTCGAGTTAATGATGCCACTTTAGGTTTTCGAACCCAAATTTTTAAGTCTTCAATCCGTTTTCAGATATCTCATCCAGTTTCGGAGAAAAATAGTCGAAAATGGATTGCAGATTTTAAACATTTTGGTTTCAAAACCCTAAAGTTGCATCATTAACTCTAGATATATAATCTGGCGGATAGAGCACATAAACTCCCGTACGACGAAGTGTTGAAGCTAAAGTTTCTAAATTTTGTGTAATTGGTTTCGTAGTCACGAAAAATCATCAGTTCAAAGTTGTGAACAAATTGTAGGAGTAGATGTATTGAATCAGACAAAATTGTTGCATTTTAATTGACATTGTTCAGTTTAACACAAAACTTTATACAATGGATTTACTCGAGAACACTTTTGATAAAGAAAATTATTTTTTGTAATAGTTCAATTAGTTTGCCGGCAAGATCTATATTCGAGGATCTAATTTTTTTTTATAAATTTCGAATAGTTTAAGAACAAAATAAAACACGTAGTCGTATTAATAAAATTTCATTTAAATTTATTTTTTTTTTGCTTTAATACATATATACATTTATAATTGGCCATTACAACCCTATGACAGGGTTACGGCCTAGCTTCTCGCAGCACTTATGTTGTGTGTAGTTATTTTTATCCATGAGTACCGGGACCTACAGTTTAAAGTCGACTCCGAACTACAAATTTAAGAAGCTTTTTCATGGCAATCAATTACTTTTAGAGCTTTTGCAAGAAGACTGCTGAGAGTTAGTCACCGAAAGAAATATTTTTTTCATCTTTCTTTTTTCAAGATGTCAGAGCTGGAGTTTGAATCCTTGGCTCATGTTTTAGTAGACCATCACACTAAGCACTAGACTACGGTTTTAATGTGAACTATTAACTTTAATTCATACTCCAACTAAGACTGTTTTAAAATAAGCCTCAGAGTGAGGCGGTTGTGTTTCTGTTTGCTGGGTTTATTGCTTTACAAATGTTTACTTTTAACACAAACAAACCAACAAACTACCAACAGTGTTCACATATGTGTTTGTAACTGGCGCAACTGTTTAAGAGTGTGTGTGTATGTGTATGTGTACATATAAATGAATAAATTCCATGAAAATTTTTTATCTGTTTGTCGCTAAAAAAAAAATTACAAAATTTATAATTTAATCAGTATAAAAGCTTTTTACTGCTGCTTCTTTGTCATGCGTTGTTTTTTTTTTTCTTCTTTTGCGTATTTTTATTTATTTTCTTTATTATTCTTTGCCAGCATTTTATTTTTATTTTGGTAGTTGCCATTACTAAGCCATAAAAAAATATAAAAATATTTAACAAGAAAAAAAAGCATATTTTTGGAAGTGATTCTAATGGTATTACTAGATTGATGTGTACACACATACGAGTGTAAGGCAGGAGACATCTTCTAAATACAACCTATACTTTTCAGTAACATTTTTCTTTTCTCTTGATTTGTTTGTGCAAGTGAGAGGCCTAAGTGCCATATAAATTGATATTGGTTGTAGACGCGTTAGAGAGCAACTTGTTTATTTATTTTTTATTTTTTTAAAGCAATCTAAAATATTTTTGTTTGTTTGTGTTGCTTTTTTTTCTCTAATATAGAATTATTTTTTATCTTGTCATTTAATCTTAAATTAAATATTAAAAGTTTTTCCATATTTTTTCATTCCCTTCTACTCGTATAGTATTATAACTGCTCATATTTAGAGGGGTACAAGGTTAGTAAAAGGAAGGTAAAGCGATTAGGAAACATATGTTTCATTTTAAAAATTCATGTTTTAAATTTATTTCTATTATTTCTGTTTGTTTTCGGTGTTGTTTTTTTTTTTGTTTCGTTTCATGTACTCATTTATACATGAATTTGTACATTTGGTGTTGGATATAAAATGAGGCCACTGGTAATTATGGTTATGGGCTTAGCGATTAAAACTGAGTACAACAACAAAAATTACTTAAAATAGAATTGAAAGCAAAAAAGAAAGAACTTTTACCAAATGAGATAAAATAAAATGTAAAATGTAATTGGAATTTAAGTTTTTAAATTGAAAATTAAAACACACAACTATACGGGAAAGGTGTTATGTTTTTGGAAAACAAACATTTTTGTTTTTAACAAAGTCTAGCTTAAGCCTTTAACGTAAAAATCAGAGTGTTTAAGTAGTTTTTTTTAGTTTATTAGAATAATATTTACATTTAAGTTTAGCAACATAAGATGAAAAGCCAATAGTTAGATCCTAACAATGGGTAATTAGTCAATTACTAGAAAAAAAAAAGATTTTCTCTATATGGCAGGCTATAAATAAATAATGTTTGTTCAAGCGAAAGTGAAACAGATTGTGAAAAGGCGTAATAACTCTGTTACATCTTTCCAGTTCTTATCAGATCTCAAATGTTTAAAATACAATTTAATCCTACTACTGCTACAGACTGTTCCAATTAAGGACTAGTTTCGACTGATGTCTTAAATAATTAATTTTTTTAATTGAGACTAAATGATTAAACTGAACTGAGGCCTGACGTTTTTTTCCATACAAATTGACACATAAAAACGCTGGAGAATGCAGTCGTGAAATAGAATCTATTTTGTTCTAACAGCGTTTTTTCTTATGCTCTCATTTTTGTAAACAAATTCTCTCAACAATGTTACCACACGTTTATTAAATTTCATACATTTTGTAAACAAATGCAGAAAAGCAAGAACAAAAGAAAATCGAAAAAACATTCGAAAGTTTAAATAAATTAATAAATTTTGGAATTTGTTAAATAAAATAAGTGATATTATGGAAAAAATAAAGAAAAAGTGCGAAAAGATGATTAAATTATAAAATATAAATTCAATTCTTCTCAAAAACTCTAAAAAACTTAGTTTTTAATCTAAATATATAAAATTGAATGTGTGTTTGTTTATTTGTTTGTTTGTTCCTTATAGGAGACCAAACCTCTAGACCGATCTTCCTGAAATTTTCACAGCATTTAACTGGGACTCTGGTGTGATTAACATAGTACTTTTCGACCACGCCCACTTTTTAAAAATTATGTAATTGCTTCCATATAGTTTTTAAAAGATATAATTAAAATTGTATACACATTATACTCCAGGGCAGGTAGAAATACTCATTTTTTAAGCCACGCCTCCTTTCACGCCCCTTTTCACGCCAAAATTTATTTGAAAGTTTTAAACTTTTTGTTCTATATACAAATTTGGTGCTTCTTTACTACGTTTATTAACGACTTTACCTCAAATTTAAAATATATTTGAATTAAAATAGTGGGGTAGCCTTACTCTCTTTCTCCCAGAACTGTCTGCAAAATATATAAATACTTTAAATTATATTATGTAACGAGGGGGTAGCGAAGCACACCGGGATCAGCTAGTAGCTTAATAAACAAGAAATGTAAACCCAATAAATGACAGTTCGTGAAGTTGCGGCCGTCGTTTTAATTTTAGGCACGTTTTTTCTGAGAGTCGTTTTTGCCTGAAGTTGCGGTAGTATTCTGTTTAATCATTAATACTCAGTTGTAAACCACTACTCAATGCAGTGCATTTTATTGGAATTTTTATGGAAAGGACAGTACATATACTTATATTTTTTCTTATATTATTATTAAGACACTTAGGAATGAGGCAAATTGCTGAGAATTAATCATTCAAAGGCCAGTGTTATACCTTCATTCTTGAATAATCAACAGCAATTGCCTCATCGTTGCATGTTGATTGTGTGGTGAGTGTCTTCGCTAAGTAGGTTTAGCTGTTATCTGCTACTACCCAATAGGTGGCGCTTTTTTCTGATCATTCGTCTTTTTGTAGACATTGATTAAGGTGGAATAGAGTGGAATGTCAGAGATAGGTTTCTTTTTTCATGGTCTTCTTGGAGGGGGGAACCTCTTATTTTTTAAATTATAATTTTGAAAAAACCCCAAACTAACTTTTTCATTTTTTACCTGTGCAGGGATTTGATCCTGGGCGCTCTCACTATTTGTTTTTAAAATGCCAAAGATTGAATAGCACTCGTATATCCTACGACAAGTGTTGTTTAGTCACTGAGCTTTGAAAATTTTAAAAGCAGCCATAAACTTTTTCTTTTAAGATTTCTGCATATATTTAAACGAACAACTCAATGAAGTTGCAATGATTGATTAAATGCTTAAAAACTCTTTCAAAAAACTACACACTTGGAAAAGATACTTTAGCCAGCGTCAAGCCTGCAGGGGTCCTTTTCTAAAGGCGTGTTAAAATAAAAAAAATAAAAAAATATTTTCATCCATTAAAACTTGAATTTCCTCATTGCCCAGCTACACATAAGACAGGTGTTTTACTTGAGAAACTAATTTTTTTAAAACAACAAAAAAGAAAACTTACACTTTTACAAAGTTTCCCTCATTCTATGCAAGAAAACGAAAACAGTAGAAAACTAAATCCCTGACATTTATTTTATTTTGTTCAACTAAAAGCCATCTTATCTTGGCAATTGTGTTTAAGCAGAAAAGCCTCTTAAATTAAATATTATTTAACTAGAGAGGGCATAAGCAGATTTTTATTTTTCATATTAAAGTCTAGACTTCATATAAATTATTCCTTTAAGCCCCCTAAACATACGCTTCCATACTCATACAAGCACATGCACACACAAACACACACACACACACAAATAAACAAATAAAATGGCAAAAATAGTTTCCTTTTAAGACCTCCAGCTGTTTTTCTTTGAACGAAAAGAGAATAGAAAATAAATGATGCCCAGGACATGTAACGCATGAGTTTTTATTCTGAAGAACACAATACAAAAATTTTATTTTTAGGCTCGCTCTCATGGGCTTTTTTCGACAGGGGCAACCTAAAGGCAACAGAAGCGTTTTGGCATTTTATTTTCTATTTCTTTTTTTGGTCTTTTTGTGGCAAATAAACATTTAAAATTATTGCGTAAAATAAACACAATTAAAGAACTAAATAAACACAGATAAAAAGATATATAGAATTGTAAGCAAAAGAAAAAAATTTTAAATGTTTAAGACGAATTATTGTTTATCCTACAATGTAATGCAATAGACGAAGGACATTTTTTCCAACAATGAATAACTGCTAATACGACTACTATTTACTTATATATTGTGTGTGAATATATTGAAAGCTAAAAACAGTACTTACTTAGTTTAAAGAAAACGGGTGAGTGTTGAGTCTCCGCAACATTAATTACAATCGTTAGAAAGTAATCGTCTCAGCATAAGTGGCTGTAAGTATTAAAGATCTTCCTTCTCACATGAGTCCGAATGTATGGCTTTGAAGTTAAATTTCTCATCAATACTTCAGTTAAAAACCTCTCATGTCTTTATTGCTATATAATGAAGACACATTCAAGAAAACTAAATTTTATTTTGTGGACAGCAGGTTTAAATTCAAAATTTTTTTTAAATGCACACATTCCCTAAAATTTTTAGAAAAAAGCAATGAAGGGCAAGTAGAAAACACAGCGCTTGAGTAGCCTCTCTACTGGGTGAAGATATGAAGACACTGTCAGGATCTAGCAGTCATATACAGCTATAGCTATAAAGCTTTCATATTCCCGGTGATTGATTGGCTGGTTAGGTTACGTGGCCGTTCTACACGAGCTTCAATTAGCATTATACGATGCTGCACAGCATGTATGGCCACGGTCAGAATTTCTCTCATATCAAATTCATCAGATGGAGGTACATCTCAACGTTAGCCTGTATTAATCCCAAATCGAAAGCATCATGTCAACGTCAAAAGAGTGTCAGACAATTAAAAAGAAAGTAATAAACTGTCTACTCCTACCCACCACACCACAACAGCTGCGACAGTGTTTGTTGTACAGAAAATCTATCAGGCGAGTGTGCTTTTAAATGGGCCAGGTTTCAAACAGCCACCAATCTGAGGACGCTCTACCTACTGTGGTATGTATACCAGCGATCATGACCAAGTTACGCTCGAGATCCTTCATTAGTAAATTGTCATCCACGTGGCACTTGTCTCCAAATAATAAAAGCTGAGGTTAACCCTCTTTAACGACCCTAAGAAGGCCATCAGCTGTGTGACAAGATACTAAGCGTCTTCTGCTTCCAAAAAAGTCATGAAAAAACCAAACCCTGTCAAATGAAATCAAAAATTGAAAAAAATTCCGTTGAAATAAATGTAGAGAAGATTATTAAAAGCGAGTTATGCAGTTTTCTATGTTTTCCACGAGTATCGTCGTATTTTGATTTTATTTCACAGAATTTATAAAGATGCGTCTCAGAGCAAGCTGCTGAAAAAATTCAAAGTTTACATAGAAGATGCTGTAACTAGAAATATTGGAGTGGATTGCTTTACTGGAGTGGATGAACATCAAATTTTAGGGTATGGCTGGATAGATTGGTGAAGGGCTTGTAACTTCAAATTTCTTGTACTAAAAATTTTTGAATAGTATTTGCAAATAAAGAAATTGTTTTATAAAAATGGATGTTCTGTTGTGGCAACTTATTTTTATCTTAAATGATAAGGCCTGTTTTTGCATGAATGGGTATGTAAACAAACAAAATTGTGAAGTTTGGAACGACCAACTTGAGCTCCAAGAGCGTACAATGCATCACAAAAAAGTCACTGTTTGGTATGGACGTTCGTCTGCCGTCTGTCTCTACACATTGCTATGAAAATGACGTTGGTCATGTCATAAGTCGATGATTTCTAGCTCGAAATGTGTTTTTTTTTTTTCATTAAGCGCCTTACGAGTGCGACAGACAATTTGCTGTCAATTGATCACTCCAAGGCCAGTGTTTAAACCTTCACCCTTGAATGACCAACAGCAATTGTCTCATCTGTCATTTGATGCTTTTGTGGTGAGAGGCTTTGCTATGCACATGTTGCTGTAATTTATATTTCTACTACTTTCCAGTAGGTGGCGCTGTGTCTCCTGATCATTAATTTTTAATGATTGTTGAAAAAGAATAGAATGTCAGGGAGTGGTTTCTTCTTGATGGACTTCTTGGATATTCTGCATGTGCGACTTAATCGCAAGATCATTTTACGTAGAGTTGATGTGAACTGGCCACTAAATCCGTATGATTTGACTCCGTTAGACTTTTAATTGTGGGGATTTCTTAAGTCGGAAACGTCAGTGATCTTTAAATTCAATGCCATTCATTAAGTTTATCCTGATATATTCACCACAGTCATGAAACATTGAACATCTCAGATGTGTTCTACACTAAGAAGCCCGGGGCGTACATTTGAACGGTGTTATATTTTATCTTAACCAATGTCAACAAAAACCAAACAATCAGAAAAAAAGCGCTGCATATTGGGAAGTAACAGATAACAGCTAAACTTACTTAGCGAAGACACTCAACACCACACAATCAACATGCAACGATGAGGCAATTACTGTTGATCATTTAAGAGTTAAGGTATAACTCTGGCGTTTGAATGATCATATTACAGCAATTTGTCTCTTTCCTAATGCGCTTAATAGTTATTTAAGAAAGTCATAAATGTATTGTCCTTTCCAAAAATCCAATGCAATGCACTGCATTTAGTAGGGGTTTACCCCTGAGTATTGGTCTCAAATAAAAAAATAAAAACATGTTATATTTCACACATAATAGAAAATAAAAAACATCGATGATATTTTACAACGATTTTGCTTAATTAAAATTTAAAGATAGAAAGCGGTTGATGAAAAACCCTACTGACTGAACCATATACCGTCGGATTATTATTTGTGGTCATTTTTACTCTCAACAAAGTAAATCTAAATTACATTGAAAGCCTCAAAATGCAATTCATAGTAATTTCATTTAATAAAATCCATTTCAAATATAAGAGAAAAATGTTTCAAAAGAAAACTTTTTCCATCACCCAATTTAACAAAATTTAATAAAAGTCTTCATTATTATCACTGCACAAATATAACATACCTGCTCTAATTTTTTGCTGTAGGGTAATACAAAACAGAAAACCTCTAAATAAGCAAAATGTTAATTACAAAACAAATCTGTCTATGTTGTAACAACGAAATAATAGCCAACCTTTTTCTTTTTTTTTTTTTTTGGTTCTAATTCTCTGACATAATTTGTGGATTTTTATTTGCAAACCAGTTTTTTTTTTCTTGTTTTGGTTGTTCTTAACGTCTTTGCTCAATTAATTTTTGCAACAAGGAAGGTAATAGCGAAAATGAAAGAGAGAAGGGATTTAATGGATCTCATTTTTCTGGTTAATTTCTTTAACCTCTTATTTAAGGTATTAAAGGAAAACGAAAAAAAGAAAAGAAAACAATCGAACTAATCAAAGCAAATAAAAATAGGTTACAAGAAAAGATTACACAGGACTGAGAGGAAAAGAGAATATCTAAAAGTAGCAAAAGCAAATGTGATACTTTTGGTTCCAGACAACTTAACTTTCTTAACAAATTGGCTACGGGCCAACGTTAAATTAAAAACAACAACCATTAAAACCATTATCTATCATTGTTAAGGGATAACATATTCATACTGGAAAACTATTTAAAAAAGTGGAAAACAGTAAGACATTAAGACAATACAAAGGAAAGCCAATACATCAATTAATTGTAGGCAGAGAAAGGCAAATAGGACTTTATTAATTCTTAGGTGATACACTCGAAGAAAATGTGTTGGTAAAAAGAAATTTTATAAAAATTAGATTTTTGTTTTCAATTTGCAAGCGTTTTTATAGCATTATAAGATTACTATAACTCGTCAAATCTTACTGAATAATAATTCTAGCACTATGTATTTGAAAATTGTAGCTGTTAAAACAAAATTCTTGATATCAAGAGTTCTCATGCATTGTGCTTACAAGCATAAAAGGGAGTAGCACTCATAATTTCTGAATGTGGAGTACTCGATATATTTATTTATTTATTTAATTTATTTATTTATTTAATTAGTCAATGGATTTAATCCTTACAGACTATGTACAAATCTATAAATAAAATAAATAGAAATACAATTACACTATAATAAATTAAATAAAAGAGGAAATATCTAGATGTTGAGAAAAACGATTATTTTATGCTTTATAACGTTAGTATTTAATGAAAAATTAACAAATTCAGACAAAAAATTATACTGACGACATAGTCTTGTAAAAGAATCAGCAAAAAGCATAATTAGATCTACATAATTGAACACAACAAAGGTATATAATGACGAGTATTACGGATAGGATAGGACATTAAATTTAATAGATTCCCAAAGAAACTGACAACAAATATTACCATTGATTAGATTCATCATAAAAAATATATTTAACATTGTGCGACCACTTTTAAGCATAGGCAATTTAATTAATGCCAATCTGCAATTATAAAGTGGTAGATTCAAATAATGCCAACCAAGACTGCGCAAATAGAACAGCAAAAATTGCTTCTGAACAGATTCAATTCGGGTGATATGACTATTGTAGTAAGGATCCCATACCACTGATCCATATTCAAGAATAGGTCTCATAAGTGAAACAAAGAGTTGCTTAGTAATGTAAGGATCAGAAAACTTCTTAGCCCACCGCTTTATAAATGAAAGAACTCCTCTTGCCTTGTTCACAGCCAAAGTCATATGATCATTAAAGTTCAACTTTTCATCCAATAAGATACCGAGATCAAGGAATGAATCCACTAACTCCAATTGATGACCACCAAGTGAATAATTTACTGCAATTATATTACTTCTAGTAAAACGCATGCATTTACACTTTTTTAAATGCAGCTCCAATATGTTGTGCTTACACCATATGAAGAAATTATTTAAATCACTTTGAAGATATACGTGATCAACGTAATTATTAAAAGAATGAAAAATTTTGACGTCATCAGCATACATCAATATATTAGCAAAGTTTATAACGTTGGGAAGGTCGTTGATCAATAGGGAAAAAATGAGAGGTCCAAGATGACTACCCTGGGGAACACCTGAAGGAACACAAATATATTTGGATAGACTATTGTAAACCCGTACTGTCTGCTTCCTTCCCGTCAAACACGATTCAAACCAGTTTAAGCTAATCTTAGAAACTCCTAATAAATCCAGTTTAGTTAAAAGAAGTTTGTGATTGACCTTATCGAAAGCTTTACTAAAATCCGTGTAAATGACGTCGGTTTGCTTTCGTTGAGTAAATGCAGCGTTAATTAATGATGTTAGATGAAGAATATTTGTCGTTGTTGAACAACGCTTTTTAAAGCCATGTTGAAAAGATGAAATAAACGATGAAGTGCTATGACGAAGAAAATCAGCAATCAGTTTTTCGAACATTTTTGGTATAACGCTCAATTTAGCAATGCCTCTAAAATTTGTTATATGTGATTTACTACCAGATTTAAAAAGCGGTAAGATAAACGATTGCTTCTAAAACTAAGGAAAATAGCCATATTTTATTGAAGTATTGAATAATAAAGTACTTAAGTGGTGTTACAAATGAACCCGCACATCGATGTAAAATGCAACTCGGGATTCCATCAGGACCGCAGCTAAAGGACATCTTAATCTTCATTATATTCTCAAAAATATCACTCTCTTTAAACATGGGAAAGGATATTACTTGGTTTGATGCTAGCGAGTAAAAGAACTCAAATGATCTCAATTGTGGACATATCTATCACTGATGGTGATTAGGAAGGGAATATGTCTGTTAAAAAAACAAACAAATAAACGAGTGAATGCAATAGATATTGTCTAGTTAGTCAGGATAAATGTATGAAAAGGCTTGCAATTTGCTGGGCTACAACGTCTACTTAAAAATTCACCAAAAGCAACGTCCAACATGGTTGAAATACTTAAGTGTATCAATGGGCAGTTTATATCACCTAGACATGCACTAATCACTTGTGCCAAATATCCAATATAGTGTTAGCTGTGTGATATATTGTGCGGGTGTCCTTAGCACTTAATTCATGCCAAATGAAATAGTAAATTTTAGACTATAAATCTTGCCATTGATGGTGGAAAATGGTGATCTAAAGCTAATAATGCACCGATTTGCTAACAGTCACTAATTCGACAAACAAGTTTGTTGACGACAACATTCATGCATCTCTGATTTTTCGATGAGCCTTACACTCAGTATTCAAGTGCAATTGATAGCACTCAGAATGCGTTGCATAGCTCTGTATCCGTGAGTGGTTATATGGCAATACATAATTCAATAAATTATAGCGGGTACTGCTAAAGTTTGGAAGTCCCAAGTCGTTTGTGAACAAATATATTGGTTTGGATGATTTTTTTTTATGAAACTTCTTGTCAAGTTCCAAATGCATTTGAGGCCAATCAGCTTTAGTTGTAAAAGGCTAATTCATTCATTAAATGACATTAAATGTTGAATGTCGTAGAGGGTGTTTTAAATTTTATAAAAACTCAAAACGTTTGCATTTGTATTTATAATAAAAAGTTAGCAACTTACTAGCATATAGGACAAAAAACAGCTAAGTTTACCACCCTCTATTGACTGATATTATTTAAACTTCTCATACCTTCTATTTTATAACTTGGCAGAGAATCCGAAAAATTAAAGAACTGGTACGTTTGTGTGAAAATTTCCATGTATAGGAATGACAAACTTATCCACTTCGTACAGCGAGTTGCTAAATTTTTATTATTAATAAGGCTGTTGGCTTTTATGGAAACGTTTACAGGCGAAATTCTATTCGAGTGTATAGAAATTAAACCAAACAACGAATGAAACCACAAAATCCAAATTAAGAAAGCATAATGAAGATGGCGATGATGATGATATGGGCTATGGTGGTGAATCTGGTGGTAATGATAATGATGTCGGTTAAATTTATGGTGTTGATTAAAAAGCACAATAAAAAGTGCTATAGGAGAAAATCAAAATAGTCAAAAAAACAGGAATACGACTAGAAGAAACTGATAATAATAAAAGAAATCTAAGTTTGGCCTAAAGCGAAGCTAAAAGCAAACTAGAAAAAGAAAACATAAGAAACAAAAAATTTTAAATAAAAAAATCCCAACTTGCCACAAAATGACAACGACAACAGTAGGAGAAGTCAAAAGAAAAAGTCTTAAACAAAAAGACAAATTGATAAGAAATCCTAAAATGAAATGAAAACCTCAACCAAATGCTGTAACAAACACACACAATAGCTCAAGACATTTAGGCCAAAGAAAAAGAAAAAAAAGAAAAAAAAAAACAAATTCCACTTTTTCCCTTTTCTATTTTTATTTTATTCTTTTTTTGTGCTAAAAAAGAACAAAAATTGGCATAAGATTATGGAAGTTTATATAAATGTTAAAGGATATTAGAGGTTATTTTTCACTTGAACGAATGGTTAAGGGATAATTTTTATGTTCTGCTTATGGTTGTTGTTTGGGTTGCTGTTACTGTTTAAGAAGCTTTAAAGGCAATAATGAATGTTTTGCGAAGTTATAGGGAAACCTCCAAAATGATAAACTATTTTCGTATTTTTTCGCTAAAAAAAATAAATAAAAAATAGCAATAGAAATATGTAGGAGTGTGACACTAAAGAGCTATAAAATGGCATTATATTTGGAAGATCTTTTTTTTTTCAAAGTTATTTTATTAATAATAAGATTAACTTTAAATAATAGGAAAAGAGAGAGAAAACAAACAATTTTGCGCACTATTATTTTAGAATGGTTTTCACGAGGGCAGTAGGCACTGTTTTAAGTTGTAATACTAACGAATGTAAAAAAGAATTCAAATAAATTTAAAATCAGTTTTAAAATATTAAAGACAACTGTTATGTTTTTCTACTTGAATATTACCTAACAAGAGTATATCGTAGCAAGAATTAAAGAAAGCTGTAACTAACAAAACATTTATGCCCGTATTCATAAAAACTATTTTAGATTTATTGAGGGTTTATTTGACAAGTATTGCATAGAAATTTGTCAAATAAGTCCTCAATAAACCTAAAATAGTTTTTATGAATACGGGCAAAAATCTTTTAAAATATTTTTTTTTAATAGGCAATACATACATTCAATATAATATGAAATGTTTTGCTTATGGGGATAAGCAAAATCGTTTTCCATCACATACCAGAATGAAACATTTAAAACAAACTTAAATTTGTTAAGAAACACTGATTATATTGGCCACGTAGGTATCAATTTTATCTAGTCTTTCTAAAATTGTCAATCCCAATTTCCTGACAAGTTTCTTAAGTAGACGAAATGGCCATAGAGACATGCTTATAACCAAAAGCAATACATTTAGCATTATATTGAATCTTTTAAAATATTTATATGAAACTTACTTGGGTGTATAGCTTAATATTTACCAGAGCCAAAAAGCCTGCATGAAATTAGAAAGAAGAGACTGGTATCTTTCAAAACGCAGACGGCGTAAGTGAATTTCTTTTCATCATAGAAATCTGGGACGGGAACCAATCGACGTATCTTCGATTTTTTGTCGGTTACAGTGTTCTTTAGTTCTTGCGACGATATAGATTTGACTGTAACTACAAAGGCGTGTGGGAATTTTCTTGGTAAATCTGAACAAAGTTTTGGGAAGCATCAGATTATTGACTACCAAATCTTTTTTCTTTCGACCGTTTAAAAAGTTATCTACGTCGAATCGTTGAAAATTATTATGTTATATTACACGAAATAAAGACATCTACTCGGTAAGAATCTCTTCATGCTGTATAGAGAATATTGGGTTTTTTTTACGCCAATACGCAGGTGTAAACCCCTACTAAATGCAGGGAATTGTATTGGAATTTTTGGAAAAGACAGTACATATATTATTATTAATTATATACTCTTATTAAGCGCCTTAGGAAAGAGACAAATTGCTGTGAATTGATTATTCAAAGGCCAGTGCTATACCTTCACCCTTAAATGATCAACAGCAATTGCCTCATCGTTTCATATTGATTGTGTGGTGAGTGTGCCTTCGCTAAGTAGGTTTAGTAGGTTTAGCTGTTATATGCTACTTTAACATAGTTGGCGCTTTTCTCCTGATCATTCGTTTTTTGTTGTCGATGGTTAAGTTGTATTAGAGTGGAATGTCGGGTAGACGTTTCTTTTTAGATGGTATTCTTGGAGGGGGGGAGAACCTCTTATTTTGTAAATTAAAATTATGAACACACTGCAAATCAACTTTTTCATTTTTCACCTTTGCTGGGATTTGAATCTGGGCCGTTGAAGTTTTTGTGCGAGCGCTCTAACCACTATACCACGCACCCCCCATTTTACCATCAAATCTTTCTTTTTTCTATATGTAAATCTCAAAATTTTTTCACAAATAATTTCATTTGATTGATGAGAATTATTTTATAATATTATTATCCTTAAAGTAAAGTTGTCTAAGTTGCATGATGTCTCTCCTTGAGAGTGAGTGTAGAGTTATAGTCGGCAAGTATTTTCCTTTTATTGTAGAAAACTTAACTTAACTTGTGCAATTATTACACGTACTCGATTTGAATTCTTTCATGGTATTGACTGATTCAAAGTAAAATTGTAAAATTATATATGACACGTAGGGGATTTCCCTTTTTAGATCTTATGGGGTTACTGAACTTCAAATCTGTCCTTTATCGAGGTCTAAAAGTTAACATCTTTATTAAATGTGTACATCAAAATGATGAGAATTATTTCACGATGTTATATTCCCTTAAATAGAATAACATGCTTTGTACGTACTTATTGGTGTAGATATCCCCGTTTGATAAAATTTCTGGTGAAACTCAGAGCCACAAAAAATGTTTTCCATGAGCTTTTGTAAATTGTCATTCATTTCATTTCGACCCATAATATATCTTATGGTCGATGTGCTGGCAGATCTGCACTCTCTTGTAGGATTTCTCATTGCGTAGACCAGTTACACAAATTTTTCTCAAATCGTTTTGGCAGTTTTAGTTTACCGATCCATATCAACGACTGCGTATATATCCTACAAATTTTAAATTTTTTTGCAGAAAATATTTCATTATTCTTCAGTAATAAAGATTACTTCATTTGGTATCTATTAGAGCAGCCTTAATTACAAGTATTGTCAAGCAGTTTCCTTACAAATAAACCTGCAACATTTCAAACCAGTTCAGCCAGTTTTTAGAAAATTAACTCTCAGTAAATAATGTTTCCATTGAACCCATAGTTTAAATTATGGAATTACCACCCACTTTAGAATAATACAGCATTGAAAAGCAAAAAAAAAAAAAAATTGCAAAGATAGAAAATAAAAATTGGGTCAATTTAGACTCAATGTAGAGAAAAAAAATGAATTGCAAATAAGCCCTAATAAATGATGACTGATTTGCATACTTCAGTTTACCACACTTTTCCAAGCCAACAAACCAACCACTCAAATTTATAAAATGTGGTGTTTCAGTTCTTGTTGTGTTGTTTCTATAACAAGCTATGGTCGATTGGTTGACTGAACGTATGAATACTTAAGTAGTCATTGCAATAGAATAATTTTAAGCCAGTCTGTACGACGGACTAAAAGTTCAATCAGCCATATATTTATTCAGTAGTAGATTCAAGTGTCTGTCCTGTTTATTTAATATCCTTGTAAATCAATAATATTTTATAAATTTTTATTTCTCTAACTTTTACTTACATTTCTGCTACCAACAGAAACTTGTTCTACAACACTTTAATGAAAACGGAAGTTGCCATCTTATGTAGCATGAACTACGTTATAAGTTAAAGCATGTATGTATGTATGTACGTGTGTTATTGTGGTTTAAAAATGATAACAATGGTTTCTATGAAAATATATGTATTACTTTTCTCTCTTTCTCTCTCTCTCTCTCTCACTCTTTCCTTTATACACATTTTATAATAATCCATCTTTATGTTGGCAATGATTAAGATGAAAATCAATTTTTATGCAACTTTGAGCAGTCACACACACACACACAAATAGAGTTGTATTATGCAACGGCTAAACTATGTATGTTTGTGTATAAGTGCGTGTTTATGTACGAGTAAATGACTCTGACTTTATAAAAAAAATTCGATTCTACCATGGTTTTAATAGCGGGGCATAAAACTCGCAGACAAATTATGTTTTAATAGTTTTTGAATAAATGAATGCCAAATTAGTTGCTGATTTTGGATAATGGAAATTTGATTTTATGTTTGTAAAGCCACCACATACACACATTCATGTATTTGTATACGTATATTCTCAGCTGTTTATATTATATGTGGTAGTTTTATTTGCTTTATAATGATATTTTTAATCGGAATACATAGAAAAAAAAATTAAACAGTTTAGATTTATAAATTTTTCATTTTACAGATTTTTTTCTTATTTTCTTTCTCTCTTCACTTTCACTGTTTTGTTTGGCAATCAAAAAAGGTCAAAATTATGATATTTTTATGTTATATTTAAGCGTAAGTGTATAATATTCCTACATGATATGAAAATTTAATACATTTTTATAAAATTTAAATTTATTTTTCTAAATTTCTAGATATTAATTTTGTTTAATAACTGTACCAGTAAATATGGGAAACAAATACAGTAGATATCGCCGAGCTAAATAGGGAATTTATTCATTTATTAATATGACTTCAAAAGTATGATATATTTTTAGAGTTTAAAATTTAAAGTTTACGTGCACCAAAAGATATTCGTTACATCAAGTGGGCCTTTAAAGTGCCTATCACTTAAAATGCCGATTAGATACCACAGATCTTGGCGCGACGCATGTACTCTAGAAATATACCTATATATGTAATTGTTTGGCCAATGGGAGGGTGCGTGGAATAGTGGTTAGAGTGTTTGCACAAAAACTCCAACGGCCCCGGATCAAATCCCACCAAAGGCGAAAAATGAGAAAATTAGTTTGCAGTTTTTTCAAACGCCATGGTCTAGTGGTTAGTGTGTTGGATAAGACGATAGCGCCGGGTTCAAATCCCAGCTCCGACATCTTGAAATAAAGAAATATGAAAAAACTATTTCTTTCGGCGACTACCTCTCAGCAGTCTTCTTGCTCTAGGAATAATTGATTGCCCCGAAAAACTTCCATAATCTGTCGTTCTGACATAGGGTTGTAACGGCCAATTATGTATGTATGGATGTATGTATAAAAAGAGGTCTCCTCCTCCAGGTAATCCCTCTACAACCGCTCCCTAACATTTCATTTTATTCCTACTAACCAATGTCAATAAAAACAAATGATTAGGAGAAAAGCGCCACCTATTGGGACGTAGCAGATAGCAGCTAAACCTACTAAGCGAAGACACTCATCACCACACAATCAACATGCAACGATGAGGCAATTGCTGTTGATCATTTAAGAGTGAAGGTATAACACTGGCCTTTGAATTATCATATTACAGCAATTTGTCTCTTTCCTAGGGCGCTTAATAGTGTACTGTCCTTTCCAAAAATCAGTAGAGGTTTATCCCTGAGTATTGGTCTCAATAAACAAAAAAAATAAAAAGTAAGAAATCAATTCCGGCGTAGCAGTTGGATCAACCTTGACTATTATTATTATTATTTTTTTTTTTGACATGGCTTTTGGAAGCCTATTAAACGAAAAAGAGGGAACTTTTAAATTTTTTATACACTCCAATAAAAGGTTTATCAACTGAAATAGTAATTAGTGCAAACAAGTTTAGAGAATTGTAGATTCAACATCTAAGATTTTTTTAGATCTTTAATATGTAATTTGTACAAAAACATTTTTTTGACTGAATATCCTCATTCACTGTATTGGGGGGAAAATGCAAGTTAGTGGTTAACTTACTCTTTCAAAATCTTGAGGCTAAAATAGCCTGTTTATGATAGTAGTGTAATAAATCACTATTATGTCAGAATTGAAAGGATGTGTCCAAATTGGTGGCTGTATTTATTGGGCACTGGCCAATTGGAAACCATGCTCGCTGGAAGGGTTTTGAATTTACCGAATATTGTTGCAGCTGTGATACTGCAAAGGAAGACAAGACAGTTGCTACAGTTTTTTTTTATTAAGGCCAGCACTCAAGGGACGACCCCTACTCATGCAATACATTGTGCTGGTCTAGAAAAATATTCTATGGGAAGGCGGAGAGAGGGAGTAGTGTTTGTATACATTTGATTTAAACTAACCGATATCGTAATTGGCATTTTAAACATTCGCTGGAAGCCTTGTGGTACTCTCGAATTTATCCTGGACTCGTTAGAAGTGCCACCGTCTATAACAACTCTTATAGCTCGGTCCCCGAGAAAGCTCGTTATTTTTGCATCATTCCAAAAAGTGTGCTTTAATATCAACGATATAATTTGGTGAATGTACAGGTGAGTGTTTTTTATTGATTGTAATGACCAACAGACTTGAGAAACTTGTTTATAGCAGTCAGTTACAGAAATTTTACAGTCAGGGTGATAACAGCTTCACATACAGGGTTTTTATTGGGCCTAGAACCTTAAAGTGCCTTGGGTATCATGAGACAGTCTCTTGGTGATTGTGCTTATCGAAAGAAAGTTTTTGAACATGTAGAAACGAGTGTGACAACAGATCGTATAAAATTACAAAAAAAATAAAAAATATATTTGAAAAGATTTAAGTCACACCCAGACCTCATCTAACCAACAAATGCTTATTATTAGGTGTCAGTGAAATATTAGTATTTCAACTAAATCAAAAGGTAAAAGGTAAAAAACAAAAGCAAAAAAAGCAGAAAAAATGCATTTTTTCTAAAAAGAAAAATCGTGTATTGGGGGGTGCGTGGTATAGTGGTTAGAGCGCTCGCACAAAAACTCAAAGGACCCAGGTTCAAATCCCAGCAGAGGTGAAAAATTAAAAAGTTAGTTTGCGGTTTTTTCAAAAGTATAATTTAAAAATAAGAGGTTCCCCCCTCTAAGAAAAAAGGAACCGTTCCCCGACATTCCACTCTATTCCACCTTAACCACTGACAACAAAAAAACGAATGTTCAGAAAAAAAGCGCCACCTATAGGGAAGTAGCAGATAACAGCCAAACCTACTTAGCGAAGGCACACTCACCACACAATCAACATGCAACGATGAGGCAATTGCTGTTGATCATTCAAGGGTGAATGTATAACACTGGCCTTTGAATGATCAATTCACAGCAATTTGTCTCATTCCTAATGCGCTTAATAATAATATAAGAAAAAAATTTATGTATATGTACTGTCCTTTCCAAAAAATTCCAATACAATGCACAGCATTTACTAGGGGTTTACCCCTGAGTATTGGTCTCAAATATAAAAAAAGCCTTCATATAAGTTAAAGCTGTGTTTTGTTTAAAGAAAAAAGCTTTATGTAACCAAGGAAAATATTAAACTATTTAAAACGTTCTTGCTAGAATTTCCATTTAAAAATCTTTAATTTTATTCTTCAGTTTTACAAAGTAAATTAAAAGCAGCTTTAAATATCTGTTCATATGAACGACCCTAAATTTGTATTCCTATTCCTATTCATATTGTATTTGTTGGTTTTTTTTTAATATTTTATTTTATTTTATGGTTATGGTTATGGTTATGGTTGTGTCTCTGCAGGCTTAATTTATTCACATAAAATCTGTATTTGTAAGGCAAGAACCTCCTCTATGATTTTTATAAAATTTCATGATTATTTTTGTTTGCTGGCTACAAAGTTAAAAAGGCCAGCAGGGATTTAAGAATGAAATCCTAAAGGGAAAAGTAGAAAGGCTAAGCAGTTTTTTGTTTTTTTTTTTATTTTTTTTATTTGTTTTAACTTCAGTATTTTATGCATATGATAAAATGAACTCTGTATTGATAAAATATTTAATAACTTAAACTTTCATTTTCCTTTTTTATCATTTATAATGTAGTGGCAACTGTTAACGAAAGAAAGATTTTAGAAAAGCAAAGAAAAAAAACTGATTTTTAACTTGATTCCTGGCAATTGATTTGTAACCTCCACTTCCTTATGCAACTCATTTTTAAGAGAGTTTTTTGAAAAATTTGTATTGTTGGCTTTTGGCCTTAATGGCTGTATTAGAGATAAATTATTTTTTCTTTGTATGTATTTGGTATGTTCGGTTATCTGCCCAATTAAATTTGACTTATGAGTGTTGGACGAGTGATTTTTTGTTTTTGGTTTTTCCTTTTTTACCAAAACCAGTATTAGACAACCAATATAGCCAATCATTAAAGAAAAATACATACAAACACACAATACAGCAATAATACCCCGTTTATCTGTTTGTCTATCAGTCAATTAAGTTTCACTGGTTAAGGCCATTTACCACTTGTGGTTGTTGTTTAGATGTGGACTTTGGTGGCAGTGTTGAGGTCATACTAATAAGTTTTTGTGTGTGTGTGTGTGTATGTGTATGTAAAAAGGAAGGGACTTGAAAAAGAATTTTACAAAATATCTCCCATTATATGCCTTTTAACTATACCCCGGGATATCATTGTTTTGTTCCATTAACTGGCCCTGGATTAAGCAGTTCGTTTAATTTCTTTTCCATGACAAGTTTTGGTATGTTGGATTATATGCAGAGAGGGCTGCAAGGCTACAAACAGAAACAACAGGACAAACATAACAATTGCTTGGTTGTCTTTTTAATTTCGTGGTTGATGTGACAGGCCTGAAATATTTGATTTTTTCCCGTCTGTATTACTTTTTTCTTCTTTTCGAATACCCAAAGAGTATGTCATTACTACCTCCATTTGTGGCCATGTACGAATAAATTCAAATATGTGGCTTGATAGTCTGTCTAACAATATATATTTCTATGTTTCAAATATATGAACTTTTGCTGTTTATTACAGTCTCCTATTCATTTGGTTGCCTTTTAAGAATTTTTTTACTTTTTATGTTTCTTTAGTAAAATGTTGCTTGCTGTGGTTTTATGTGACAAAAATGACAAAAAAAAAAATATTGAAAAGATCAAAAAATCAATCAAAAAACCAAAACACAAGCCTTGAGTCTTTATAACCAGAGGTAAAGGGTAAAAAATTTATTTTTCTATTAAGCATTTAATGTCAATTGACCACAAAATTTGACAGGCAGCCAGCCAGGCACTCTTAGTGCCACTTATTAATGACAATTGTAAAATGTTATACAAATTTGCTTCTAATTGGTATTTAATTGATAAATAAGTCATTTAACCAAACATTTAAGCACTGTTATTGAAGGTTTAAATGATTTTGTGTCATTTCTAAAATCGTTTTATTATTGTGGTTAAAATTTAATAATTTTTTTCCTTTTTTTTTTTTGGATATGTTCAGAGAATTTAAAGACAAATGTATTAGAATGTATGCACATGTATGTGTGTCTTCTTTTGTTTAAAATTTAATTAATCAGATTTTCAAACAAAATGCCTTGTGATACTTGTGGTTTGATAAGTTTTAAATGTACTCCCGTATTTTTTACAATGCTTTTTATATAAGCCTTTAATATTTAAATATATAAAATTTAATGTGTGTTTGTTTGTTTGTTTGTTTGTTTGTTTGTACCTTATAGGAGACCAAACCTCTACACCTATCTTCCTGAAATTTTCACAGCATTTAACTGGGACTCCGACATGATTAATAGGGTATTTTTTTTCGACCACGCCCACTTTTACGCCCACTCATTTAAAATTATGTAATTGCTTTCATATAGTTTTTAACAGATTTACTTCAAATTGTTTACACATTATACTCCACGCGAGATATAAATAAACATTTCTTATGCCACGCCCCCTTTCACGCAAAATTTTATTTGAAAGTTTTAAACGTTTTGTTCTCTGTATAAATTTGTTCCTTTCAACGGATTTTTTTTTATTTGGTACTATATTGCTCTTAATACTGTTAACGTCGCCATATAACTATGAACCACGTCACCGCCGTTAATTTTATTATATAACGAGGGGATAGCAAAGCACACCGGGTTCAACTAGTATCATATAAATATGCAAAATAATACGTTTATTTTATAATACTTAGATACTAAGAAATAAGGTTTAATGTTGGATCTATACTCAAACCTTTTATTTCTGTTTCTTTATTTTTGACGCTCCAACTACTTATACAGAAAACTAGACTCTTTTTCTCATGCCTTCTATTTTACAATAAAAAACTGAAGTATTGAATTCCGTCAGCCGGAAAATTGGATTATAATAGTAATCATTTATTTAAATTTTTTTAAAGAAACGTGTAAAATTTAAGTTCTGTTTCCAACATGTTTTTATAATTTAAAGATAAATAAAAAAAAAATTTTTTTGTTCCGTAAGAAACGCTTTAAAGAGATCAAGGTTAAATTCCATAAAGAATTTTATATTTTTTGCAATGAAGATTTTTGGTGATCAACGGAGAAAATGATGTGCCTGAAGAAATAGTACACTAGCCAAACTGAATCATATCCCAGCAGAAAATAGTGCTTACCAGTAAGATATTTTGTTAGGGAGAAATTGTAAACAATCACTTACTAGTGCGCATCAATAATGCTTGATTTTTATATGAAATGAGCCGCTAAAATGCAATATAAATGCAAATTTTTTGCAACCAGTAAGCAAATAATACAAAAAAACAAAAATAATACCTTATCCTGCAGCATATTTGGAAGCTTTAATGTATAAAAAACAATATAATGCTTCCATTATTGTTTACAATTTTATTTATTGCTTCCAAATCGTAAACATTTTGCTGGGATTCTCCTTGATCATCAAAAATTCTTACGGACTTCGGGGCTCGAACTTCGGGCTCCAACACATAAAAAAAATTGTTGGGCAACATTTTCTCTGATATTTCTCTGAAATTACTTTCATCAATAGTTAAATAGTTGATGTTTGGTCTTGAATATGCACAGGACACAAAGAACTCTGATGAGACTCCGAAACTGGAGTGGAAAACATATTTAGTTTGACTTGTATACTATTCCTTCACGGACATTATTTTCTTCTTTGATTATAAAAAAAAGATCATTGCAAAAACCTAAATTCTTTATAGAATTTAACTTTGATCTTATTTAAGCGTTTCAGACGGAACAAACCCCTTCTGGGGCTTGAACTCGGTTCTTCGGCACATCATAAAACAATTATTTTTTTCAAGTTGAGTTCAAATTGAGTTCAAAAAAAATTATAATATAAAAATAAGAGGTTGCCCTCCCTCCCTGCAAGAAATCCATCTTTAAGAAACCGCTCCCTGACGTTCCAGTCAATTCCTCCATCAGAAATGAATCATTAGCAGCACAGCGCCACATTCTTAGAAGATAACAGCTAACCTACTTAGTGAAGACGCTCACCACACACACACTCAACATCCAACGACAGATGGTGCAATTGCTTTTGTGTGAAAGTATAACTAATAGGGGTTTTACATGAGCACCGTCCTGAGGACATATCACATGTCGCCAGTTGTCTGGGCGGTAATTGAATACATGCGTCCAACGACCGCCACCCAGAGCCGGTGCCTTCCAATTTCAATCATGCTCGAGGACACGTCGCTCAGAGGAGAGCCCATAAGCCACCACTATTTCCTGGATAGTAGTAACCCCCCTTGTTGAGGTTGTGAAACTGCTACCCAGCATATACCACAACCACTACGAGTACTCCCGGAAAGTCCACACCCAAAACATCAGGCCGAATTGCCTCACTCCCCGAATAACAAGGGAGATGGTCAGTAATAAATTACCAACCTCTCTGCCTATAGCGAGCGCCAGGCCACCCAGAGCTAGGTGAACTCCATATTCTCCGGTGAGTGCAGGTCCCTGGTGTGTCGTTATCATAACACTAGCCTTTGAGTGATAGCAACATTTCTCATCGACAAAAACGCGCTTACATATGTATATCGTCGTGCGGGGGTTTATGTGTTCTATCCGCCATTTTATATATCTCGAGTTATTGATGTCACTTTATGTTTTTGAAACTAAAAAAGACGTTGCAGCATATATATAAATTTTTGCATATGTGTAGGAGGTGGGCGTGGCAGTGGTTCAATTTTGCCCATTTTGGCTTAGTGACATCTTCTATCTACATTTATAAGTCTAGCTTTATTATTTTCCAAGATATTAATTTTGTCCGTCTTTATTAACAAAATCTTATCCTGTACGACGTTTTTACATGTACATATATATGTCTGGTATTGTTTCAAAACAAGTTAACGTTTTTCATTAATCAGCTGATTTAGTTAAAACAATTAAATGAAATTGAAATCAAAATGAGTTTAATATTTCATTGAAGTATTATATTTAAAATTTCAATGAAATTTTTTCTTCTAACTCATCATTCTGTATATCGTTTATTTATTCAAAACAAACGTGAAGGTTTGATTTTAAAATTTTGAAAAATTACTTTTACCCCGCCTCCCTCACCGTTATAAAATATATTATTAAACACATAAAATGAAATTGCCCTACATTAAGAAATTTTATTACCCTGTCATGACTGTCATAAATCTAAATCACAAATAAAATAAAATAAAAAAATCTTTTGTTATTTATTTCCATGGCGCCTTTCTATTACCGCAACTAAAAAAAGGATAAAAGAAAAAATATTTTTGTAGTTTTAAGTGCTTCTTAAAAAATTTTTTATTTCAAATTTAAAGTTCTCTAAACCATTGAAGTTAATTTCTGTACAATTTAATTTGAAATATGTAAGCATGTAATTCTGGCATTTTAGTAAAACCGCCCACTCTCTTTATATTAACAATTGAGGGAATGCAAAAGTATTTGAATTTTTTTTTTTTTTGTATTCCTTTTTTTTTTGAAGTGGAATTTGTCAACATGAAAATGGAGTTTAACGCTCAAGTTGCATGTAGCACGCACTTGCAGCATGCAATATTAGTAATATTGTTGACAGTTTGAAAAGTGTTTGAAGGTATGAAAAAAAAAACAGAAAAAAAAGTAGAAAAATTAAACCAATGAAATAAAATTTTATCAAAAATGTATTTCAATTTTGTTAAATATTTTTAAATTTTTTCTTAAACCCTTTTACCACACGAAATACTCGTGCAATTAAAGTTTTTAATTGTAAAATTATATCACATGATACTCTTGTAAATACTTTGTTCAACAGTTTTGTTTTTTTTTATTTCAAAAACATACTAAAACAAAGCAATTATTATATAATTGAAAATTAAATTAAAATTATTGAACTTTGAAAGCAAAATTAATGCCGTTTTACTATCAATTTTGTCTACTCTAACGATTTAGTAATAAACGCCATTCAAATATTGAATTCTAAAACTGTTTTAATAACGTTCTGCTAATATTTAACAATAAACGCCTAAACATTAATTGCAATTCCCCGGCTAATACTTCTGCATCAGTAATTCATAAATTAATAAAATATGAAATTTAAAATTATTTCAGACCCAAACAAAAATATGCAATTTTATGGACTTTTTAATGCCATTTATTACAAAGTGATTAAAATGCCTAAAAAAGGATTTCATAACTGTCATGCTGGGGTGGCTTTTTGTTCAATTGTTTTTAATATTTTTTTTAAATGATTTCGTAAATTTAAAAAGCCAGTGTATTAAAGGGTTTAAGTGATCATATCGCGTTAATAATGCATGCAAATAAAAGCTTTAAATTTATTAAACCAGTAGATTTAATGACTTAAAATTAAAAAAAAAATATGCGGCATAAGGCTATAAAGCTAAAATGTAATTCAAATATAAAACATAACCCAGTAAAATTTTAAACAAACAACCAGAAATTTTTTACCTTTAAGTTGCTTAACTGATCACGAAGACATAAGTTAATAAAAACTTACGTCGTATTTTTGCTTGTTTGTTTGTTGGAATAGTTCGAAAGCATGGCCGAATTCTTGTTATTGTGACTTTTTTGTATTCTTCTCTTACACCTTTCCTTTCTATTTTACTTGCTTGAATTAGTAAATTAAGGAGATTTCAAAATACACAATCTGAGAATTAATATTTATAATGCTACAAGATTTTGAAAGATTCTTTTAAAGAAAATAAAAAAAAAGTCAGTGTGCATTGAGTCATGGTCTGAACTCACCCTTACAAGTCTTACTTACATGTTAAATGCAAAATATCTAAAAGAGCTATAAATACAAACGATATGGTAACATTTCTTAGAAAAGAAATGTAACAGAAAAACATTCCCAATATTTTTTTATAGTAAGACCCGGTTTTATTAAGGTTTTAAGTTGGCAACACTTCTCTATTTGACAACCGATTAAACAGCTGATAATTGATTTTTGTTAAGTTTGGTTTGATATTTCATTGTGGATAGACTTACATATAACAGACTACATATACATATAATAGAGTAACATATAACACATAACAGAATAATAGTTCTATTCGCCAAGCTTATAGTGCATTTTGTATTGTATATGTCGTACAGAATGGCCCTTCAGAGATTTCGGATCAAATATTCTCCGGTAATATGCACCCCATTGAAGTACAGACTTAAGTAACTGTAGACGCTGCTGAGAAAAGCACTAAAGATTTAATCAATTTATCGCCGTTCGCAACAACTTGGGTTGTATCCCTTATAGTAAATTACGAAATAATTGTTAAAATTCAATAGGTGCAATAATTAAAGCCAAACAACCTTCCCGAATTAGGCAAATAGGCTGAAGCAAAAATTGGTATTGAATTTTCTTTTAGACGCTGTTGAGAAATTTATTAAAGAATTAATCATTTTGCCTCCGTTCTCTATAATAAATTACGAAATAATCGTTAAAATTCAACGTATTAAAGCTAAAGACTAATGCAGAAATTGATATTGAATTTCCTTTCAAAATTTTTTTCCATTATGAAGCCCATGTTTGGTTAAATGGGTAGGTAAGTAAAAAGAATTTGAAGCTGTTTTCGAAACGTCATTAGACTTATAGATACTTATTGTTGGATACGCTTATTAAGCTGGCGGTGTCATTATTTCATTTGGTTTAAAAAACGATAATGGTCAGAATAATACTGCCGATGGTGAACCGTATAGGTATATGATTACACAATTTTTTTAAAGAGTGCTGGAATTAATTTTGCTGACATTTGCTTCCAATACTGTAGACAACATTTAAACCTTTTCCAAATCGAATTCTCTAGATGTGTATTTTTGTATATAAAAGTAGATGCAAAGACAGAATGAAAGTTAGTTTTGAAGAAACAGTGATATAATAAAAATCGTGAGGGGCTGCGTGGTACAGTGGTTAGAGCGCTCGCACAAAAACTCAAACGGCCCAGGTTCAAATCCCAGCAGAGGTGAAAAATGAAAAAGTTATTTTGCAGTTTATTAAAAATTATAATTTAAAAATAAGAGGTCCCCCCTCTCCAAGAAGTTCATCTACAAACCGCTCCCTGAAGTATCGCTCTATTGCACCTTAACCTTTGACAACGAAAAACGAATGATTAGTAGAAAAACGCCTCCTACTGTGAAGTAGCAGATAACAGCTAAAAACCTACTTAGCGAAGGCATTCACCGCAATCAACATGCAACGATGGGGGCAATTGCTATTGATCACTCAAGGGTGAAGGTATAACACTGGCCTTTAAATGATCAATTCACAGCATTTTGTCTCATTCCTAAGACGATTAATAATATAAGAACAACAAAATATGTATTCTGTTGTCATAATGTGTTGTCCTTTCCATAAAAATTCCAATACAATGCACAGCATTTAGTAGGCGTTTACCCCTGAGTATTGGTCGCAATAAAAAAAAAAACAGTTTGTAAACCGCAATCGGTAAATGTGTAAAAGATTTTACAATGGACATCTAAATAAAGTATTTTATCAAATAATTTGCAATCTCGAACTTACCATAATAGACATTGCATTCAGCTTTAACTAAACAAAACACATTTGTTTGCCTATAAAATCTTGCGGAGCAGTGTTATAAAGCCATAGGTAATAAAGTCATATGGCCTAATTTCTCAAAGGAGTGGGAAATAAAGCCTTATGGTTTTAATTCCAGATAAGAAATGAAATAAAGTCATTATGGTGTTATTACTCATTTAATTTTAAATTATTTAATTTTTTTTTTTTTTTTGAAAATAAAGTTTAGTTCACAAATGAAATGTTTATAAATTCTTAATAATTAACAATATATAAATATGCCATTCTTGATAATGGCACGGCAAATTGGGCACTTTCTCTCTGGATAAGTTACAATATTAACTAAGTACAGTACCATAAAAAGCTTGAAATGTTGGTCATAGCAACGGACAAAAATGTTTTCAATATATTGAAGAACGGCGGTTAAAATGCAATATAGAGCGCACCTGCCGCGCATGTCGCGTGACCGCCGCGATCGCTCTCCGGTCGCGCTTTCCCTCCCCCTCACCACCTCAATCATTTGTTTTTAATTTATATGGCAATTTATTCTTTTGGAAATTTGTAACCATGACAACTACAATATTATGGCGTTATTTGCACTTTGGTTACAAAACGATTATGGTGATATTGCACTTGGGTGGAGGCAATAAAGCCATACCACTTTATTTCTCATTCTTTTGCGAAATAATCCCATATGACTTTATTGCCTATGGCCTTATAACACTGCGTCAAATCTTGCATATCAATATCGAATACATCTTCGAGTATAGCCGTCGAGTACCTTTAACGCTTTTTTTTGTGTGTAAATGTGTAGGGCTTCGCATGCATAATATAAATCTGTTATTTTTCGACCTTCTTGTTCTTCAGTCTTCTCTTAGCCTTAAATGTGATGCTGTTTTCAGCTTTTTGTGCATTATAATGGATGCATTAGCAAAATTTCAGTCAAACTGCGTTGAAACAATGCTAAACACGTTTTTGTCACATTTTTGAACTTTCGTTGTATGTTTAGCAAGATTAGTTATGGAGTCCACTTAAGTGAATATGTTATTTAAACTCTAAACTTTAGCCAAATTATGACCGTACACTCTTCGGTCGTCTTATATCATTTAAAAGATTTTAAAAACATGCAATGAGTACTCTAAACGTTATTTTCTATTTGTGCTGTTATGACCACAACGAAACTCAGTTGAAAACTTTTTAAAATTTTTCTTTAAGTACGATTTTCTAAGCAAAAACAAAACTAACTGCTGTATTCAGTTTATTGAGGGTTTATTTGACAAGTATTCCATAAAAATATTTTTTTTTATGAATACAGAAGTAAATTTATATTTCATTTGTAAACGTTAAATTATTCATTTTAACACAAACTGAATTCGACAAAAGTTTTTAAACCACCTGATTTGAGTTTTTGTTTTTTTTTGAATTCCACTATTAGAAAGTACTCTGTTAACTGTCACTTATGTTTAATAATAATATGGCATGTGTTTAAGATTAATATTTCCCTGGTTTACTGCACTAGATTGATTATGTAAAACAAAACCAAAATAAAAATAACATTGCACGCACGTTTATCGAATTCGAATCTCCATAAATAACACATTTCTACTTTTATGTCAGACTGTTAATACAGATAATACGAGTATTATTAATATTTTACATGTTATCCCAGCAAACATAAAGTCAGATGGTAGAATTTAAAGGATTTCGAGATTAACAGTGAACTTCAAAGCTTAGTTAAAAAAAATTAATAATCTATTTTCAACAATTAATTATTTAACAAAGACACATACATACATACATACATACATACATACATACATACATACATACATAACTGGCCTTTACAACCCTGTGTCAGGATTACGGCCTAGCTTCTCGCAGCACTCATGTTGTGTGTGTCAATTTTTATCCATGACTACCGGGACCTACAGTTTAATGTCGACTCCGAACGACAGACTTGAGAAGCTTGTTCATGGCAATTAGTTACTCTCAGAGCTTTTGCCAGAAGACTGCTGAGAGGTAGTCGCCGAAAGAAATATTTTTTTCATATTTCTTTTTTTTTTGAAGATGTCGGAGCCTGGAGTCGAACCCAAGGCCCATGTCTTAGTAAGCCAACACACTAACCACTAGACCACGGCGACTACTAATAAGACACATAAATAGAAATATTTGTGTTTTTATTTGAGACCACTACTCAGGGGTAAACCCCTATTTAGTAAGGGCATTGGAATTTTTGGAAAGGACATTTATGATTTTCTTATATAACTATTAAACGCCTTAGGAATGAGACAAATTGCTGTGAATTGATCATTCAAAGGCCAGTGTTATACCTTCACCTTTGAATGATCAACAGCAACTGCCACATCGTTGCATGTTGACTATGGGGTGAGTGCCTTCGCTAAGTAGGTTAAGCTGTTATCTGCTTCCAATAGGTGGCGCTTTTCTCTTAAAATTTTAATTGATACAGCCAGACTTATGCACATTTTAAATGCTAGTACAAATCTAGTACAAATTTTATAATTCAAATTGATTTTCTACTTTTCCACTGTATGTGTTTGCTGGTATAATGTTTACGCGAACGATTAACTGAACACACGAACGATTATTGAGGAAAAGAGTGAGCTGCGTGTTATTAAATAATCAATGAAATCGTTTATTCACAAATATATTTTGTGTGTCAATAAATAAAAATTAAATTAAATTATGTTTGTATGTGTCTTTCATTCTCATTTTATGCTCTTAAATACCATAAATATTGTGGCGAATTTAAAAATAACAAAAAGGAAATAATAAAAAAGTAATAAAAAATAAAAATAAATAAAAACCTTAAAAAAGGAGTAAAACCAATATAGTAAATGATCTCAACAAACCTCATGTTTATATAAACACTCGTAGAAGATTTTAAATTTATTAGTGTACATAATTGGTTATATTTGCTCATGCATGAATGTGTTTGTGTATGTGTTTGCTATAAAATATTGCCAGAGTATTTTAATACAGCAATTATTTATTTCCTGTTTACCAACACTTTTATGGATAAATGAACGTCAGGCATAAGTAGCCAAAGTCAACAGTAATAATACATGTAAACTTGTAATAGTAGTAGTAGTGATAGTGGTTATGGTTTCATAGACTAACAATAGAGAAGTAGAGAAAAGGAAAGACTTAAAAAGAAACACATTTTTAATAGCAGAGATATGCAAAAATGTAAACAGCAACAACAACAACAACAACAATATTATAAAACATTGATTTATGAACGATAAAACATAAGCTTTATTAAAGCCAAACATATTTAATTAATTAATATTACAAATACAAAAACAAATTTTATGACACGCACACGCACTCATGTACACACACAGACACAAACTAAAGAATAAAGATAATTACAACGCACAGTGGCTAAGAAGGGAGATCAAAATACAAAACTTTTGTTAGAAGGATAAATGACGGGATAAAAGAACTTTAGGTAGAGGTGCTGCTTGGTTACTTTGGTGATTAATAAAGTGCCGAATATATATATTTTTTTTGTAGTCGCCGTTTTCTAGTACTTAGTATGTGGTTTACTAAGACATGAACCCAGGGTTCAAATCCCAACTCTGACGTCTTGAAAAAAAGAACAGAAACAAAGGAATATGAAAAAATGATTTCCTTCGGCGACTACCTCTCAGCAGTCTTTTGGAAAAAGTCTGTCGTTCGAAGTAGACTTTAAACTGTAGATTCCGGTACTCATGGATAAAAATTAACACACACAATATGAGGGCTGAGAGAAGCTAAACCGTAACCCTAACACAGGGTTGTAATAGCCAATTTTGCTAGAAGAAATTACACATACAAATATACTGATGTTCGCAAATTATTTTACAATTTTTTAAATCTTTAAACATTCACTAGCTCATTTTTATCTTTAAAAGAAGTAGAAGTTTCTTCCTGCAATTAAAATTCTTAAAATTAAACCACTTTACATACATATGTTCTAAAACTATTATTGCCAAATATCACTGCTGATTTTGTTTCCATCCAGCTTTTTAAACTCAAATCCACAGTACAGTAGCTCACCGGCAATTTATGTCAAATAGTGTGAAAGATGTAAGATAGGCAGCAGCCTATAACTCAGTGTCTCTATCTATAATTGCATGATATCATAAAACTGTTCCTGCTTTTAAAAAGATTTCTACTACTTAAATATACATATTTATAGTCCAACACCTTTATTGTATTAATAAAATCAACTTACATTTTTTTCTAAAAATAGTTACCAACGCCCAATTTTTTTTAGGAATTTTTCTAAGAAATTTTTTGTTATTTTGATTATCTATTCCACTGTTCTGTGACACTGGTCTTAATTTGAAGTCATTTAAAAAATAGATTTGTTTTGTTAAGCGTGTCTATAAGATTTTATTTATAGCAATTTAATTTTCTTTATAATACGGAAAGTATTTACATAAATGAGTGTTTATACCCAGCAAACATAAATCGAAAAGTTTTAGAAATGATGTTCTCGCTCTACTTTAGCAAATTTAAAACTCAGAAGCTTTTAAACACACATTTTAGTCCGGCTTTGTATCTTTAGGGTAGAGCCTGAAAAAAGGCATTATTCTTAGATCTAAAAAATATTAGTATGTAATAAAATCATATAATTTTTTTAAAATTTTATAAATTTGGCGTCAAACGAAAATTGCATGTTGAGGGAAAATTCATTCATTGATTCATAGAGGAGGTACTAAAGTATTTCGACCTGTAGATCTATTATACAGCACTCAGCTTAATCAGAATCTTACAGTATTTCCCAAAGTTTCGTCGCCTTTACGAACATCAAAATATAGGCCAACTTTTATTCGATAATCAACGATGTATCTTTTTCAACTGTGCATCAATGCTGCTCTGATGACTCGACCGCCTCGTCACAGAATATGCACATATTGCTCGAAGCGATTCCTATCTTATTAAAGTATCTATTAAATCTGCAGTGTCCAGTAAGAAGTCCCGCAAGTATTACCAGATTATTTCTAAGGAATTTAATGTACGACTCAAATCTTCTCCTATTATAATTAGTAAGAAAAAGTTTGGAAAGTCTTACATCAGGCTGATCCAAGAAGAACAAGTGTCTCTCCTTGTCTTCTTTTTCCCTTAGTATGTTTTTATAAACTCCCCTTTCTATTCCACAAAACGGTTCTGGCCTCATCAATGGCATAGGCGAATATACGTCTGCATGTATGCCGTCTTAAGGTTTTCGAATAATTTTACATACGTAATTGACCACTACAATCCATTTTTAGAGTTCAATCATTCATATTAAAATACTACAAGTACTTCGACCTGTAGATCAATTGTACAACCTTTAAGAGATACGGCCTAATTTCTCACAGCACCCATATTTTATGCGCCAATTTTTGTGTATGAGTACCGTGAGAGTTTAACGTTGACTCCGAACGACAGAACGACAGAGAGAAGCTTGTTCATAGCAATCAGGTACTCTTAAAGCTTTTACCAGAAGACTGCTAAGATTTAGGAAATATTCTGTCAAATTGCTTTCTCTCAAGATGTCAGAGCTGGGGTTTGAACCATGAGCTATTGTCTAGAAAGTCAATACACCACATATTAGCCCACGGCGACAACAAATAATTTTACAATTAAAAATTTAAACGAAAATATAATACTTTTTTCTAGTACAAGCATTTGAAACAAGCTTTATCAAATAACTAATTTGTCATGTATAAATCGGAAAGGAAATAAAGTTGAATAAAACTATAAACTGCTATACAGCATTCCCTGAATAATTTCCCCACGCTTTTACACTTATTTACTTCAATTACTAAATCCCCATATTTTTTCTTACCTTTTTCTAATAAAATTCCACAGTAAATTAACTTCGCTTAACTGCTTTATTCGCTTAATTATCTCAAATATATATTTTCCCCAAAAAGAAATTTCACTTAAAGTTCTCTCGTTTAATTAGCCAAAATAATTATTTTCCAAAAACTGCAGCTTAACTCAACTATGTTTGTATAGACATCAAATATCCGTTAAATTTACTTTTAAACTACTTAATTTTTTAAGACAACCTTACAATTAATGTCTACCAAGTTTATATGTATTGACGGCAGTGTATACCTCAAAGAGACAATTAACCTCGACATTTTTGTCGAGGCAATTATCCGAGGCAATTATCAAAGTAGTAGTACTTCTTTTTATTCCTTCGCTTAAAGCAAAAAAAAAAAAAAAACTACAGAAAATCGATTTCAGTTAACAAATTTCTGCAACCTGTGGTACCAATTAAATTATTTACTGCTTTTTACTTCTAAACAGTAGAACCAATTTTTGTATTAGTAATTACGACTTATGCGCGAAACAAAAATCAATTAAAATATGAATTGATGACAAACAATTTACGTACAAGCATTTACGAAAATGTATGTATGTGTTTCAGTTAAAAAATTATTTATATTGATTAAATTATTAATTGAGTATAAACTAATGAAATGAAAATTGTTTTATAATATATAACCAATAATGTAATTTTTGATAAAAAGAAAACATATTCTTTTCTCGTCTGTTTGCTGGGTATACCTGTATCTGCCCATTTTATACTCGTATTTACAATTAATAACAACCAAACAAATGTTTTATTAATTACATCCTATTCTATATTAAATAATAGTTTTATCTTGAGTATCAGTAAAATATTGTCATTTTATTTGTGTAAAATAACAAATGCCAACAAATTTATAGCATTTGTCAGCAAATATTTGTAATGTCATCCTGCTTTTCTTTATTTCCATTATTTTCCTGAGATTTTAGGCAGGTGATAAATACACAAAATATTTGACAAAAACAAGAATAATAGAAAAAAATATTTTAAGCCTTCTAAAAACATGCTCATTATGTCATAAACTATAGGTTTAATTATGTTAATGTATAAATAAAATATCAATCAAAATATCAGGTAATACCTTTAAATAACACCTCATTTAGATTAATTTAAATAAGATGAAATATAAATTATATTTAAGAAAATGAAATAATACTGTCACTATTATAGTGAGTAATACTAATAGAGGACATGAATGAATTAAATTACCTTTTTTTTAGCTACAGGGAAAGAGTTGCTTATCAGCATGTTCTTATGTGAATATTTTGTATTATTTAAAGAAATAAGAAACAGGAACCCTAAAGATCCTTTTGAAAATAATTAAAATACATGAATACTTGTTTTTGAAAAGTGTTATGTGTTGTTTAAGAAAAAATGAAAGGATGTATATAAAATACAAATTAAAGTTTTAAAAACTTAAATTTACTTCCGTAGCGTTATAGTTTCTGGCAGATTATACAATAAATGATCGACAAGTTGTCTTGCTGCTTTATTTACCAGGTCTTTTCAACTTGTCTTTGGAAGTTCGATTGATTCGATATTTCTTTTTTATTAAGACCAATACTCAGGGCTACACATATTATTATTTAAGCGCTTTAAGAATGAGACAAAGTGAATTGATCATTCAAAGGCCAGTGTTATACCTTCACCCTAGAATGATCAACAGCAATCGCCTTTTCGCTTTTTTTTTTGATTGTGTGGTGAGTACCTTCGATAAGTAGGTTTAGCTGTTACCTGCTACTTCCCAATAGGTAGCTCTTTTCTCCTGATCATTCGTTTTTTTTTTGTTGACATTGATTAATATAAAATATAGTGGGAATACGAGGGAGAGGTTTCTTTGTAGATAATATATCAATATTTATGCCATGCATCGTATTTAATTTAGTCAACCTTTACAATGCTTCTTTACACTTAAAGAAATCATATAGCAGCCTTTCTCTAACTCAGTTTTAATATTGTGTATACTGAAACCTTTCATTTGCAAATACTGTTGACCAATGTCTTCATGTTAAAAAATTCACTGTCAAAATACTGAACAATATAACTCCTCAAAAGTTAAAAAAAAAATAATTTTCCACTATCTAGCAAAGTGCTTTTTGCCAAACAACTTTCCTTATATTTTTGCAGTATCATGAAATTAATGAGAATTATAAGCTTAACTAACTATATATAAACGTTAAACGATAAACAGTATTGTGTATTGCTATTTTATTGCATTTATAACTGTAGTATACATACATACATAATTGACCATTATAACCGTTTTTCAGAGTTACGGCCTAGGTTTTTACAGCACCCATATTGTGTGTGTTGATTTTTGTCCATGAGTACCATGAGTACAGACTTGATAAACTTGTTCATGCCAAGCAGTTTCTCCCAGAGCTTTTGCCAGAAGACTGCTGAGAGGTAGAAGCCGAAAGAAATATTTTTTCTTTCTTTCAAAATGTAAGATCTACGTTTTGTACCCAAGGCTCTCAAGCGACCACTGTAACTTTATTAATGTCAATAATTATTTTTAAGTAAAAAACTTAAAAAAAATTTTTTTTGTTGCGATAATTGATGGTATTGCCATGTCATTATATTTTGCCTCAGAGTATTATTTGTATTCTCCTTTCCTCAAACTAAAAATTAATAATTTTTATTTGCATTTTTATGGCAAATTAAATAATAAATGCCGCATTAAATTTAACTTTTAATCACTCTATAACATTTAATTTAATTTTTTCTATTCCAAATTACAAACAATTGCATTATAAGTGAGTGCTAAATTTTCTAAATAATTATAAATTAAACACAATATTCAATATAATTATTTAACCATAAAAATGTTTTCATATTAATGTGCCATCAATTATTATTAAATGAAATCTAAATATAAATTTATAAAACGTTGTTTTTTTGTTTTCATTTAATTGCATTGATGGGTAAAAACAAAAAATTTAAAATCTTTCCAATACAATTAAATACCCACACAACTTTTATTTTTACTTGTAATATGAAATCAAATTTTAGAAAATGTTTTTCTGATTATAATAATTATTAGTATTAAAAAAAAGAAAATCAGAAAAAAGCAATCGTTTTCTCTTTTTCCACAAAATTTCAACAAATATTCCATTTTTCTTATTTCCACAAATACATTTTTAATTGAACAATACTAGCTAGTAATATGAAGCACCCTTATTATGTTTGTATTACAAACTTTCGGCAAATTACAGCAACTATGACCTGTTTTTAATTAAAAATTTTAATTCAATTTCTTGAGAAGCCTTTGAACTTTGCAATAAATAAAATTATACAAAATTCGAAGTGCAAGCAGTACTGACTGACGTTTTTAAAATTAAACAATAAATTTATATAATAAGAATCCAATAGCCATTCCAATTTCGAATTCCGAAAATTATAAAAAATTTTCTAAAATATATCACTAATTTTTTTTCAACCTTTTTCAATCTACCACTATTAGGAGAGTTTGCCTAAAAACAAATAAATACACCCTTTAATAAAATAAATTATATTTTGTTTTTATTTTTTTTTTTTTTGGTTCGTCAGAAACGGTTTAATTACCAAAAATATTCATTGCAGTTAACTTTGATCTAATTAAAGCGTTTCTAACGAAACAAAAATTAAATAAGAAAAAATTGATCACACTTTAGAATTATATTCTGATTCTTTAATAAAGAATATAAAATTTCTATATTAAATGTTGAGGCTAAAGTGCGATATATAAATGGAAAATTGTTCCTCGAATGTTTAAAACTTCATAGCAAACGAATACTTTCTGCTGCGGTTTAATTAGAACTTTCCTTCAGGTGGCGTTTATCTGAAGGCTACTCAAAATTATTATACCGATTTAAAAAAAACAGCCTGTTTTACTTAGACCAAAAATTTTAAAACTTATCATTTTTACATTTTACATGAAAAAATCAGCGAAATAGTTAAACAGTAAAAAACTTACTAGATCAAGTCAATTTACTAGCAGAATAATGGGAATTTATTACTAAATTCAGCCAAAAAGTTGTTGTTTCATATGTACGAGTATATCAAAATTCCAAAATTTTACCAATGCGTATGAACTGTATTTGTTCTGCTAATAAACAAATATAACATAACATCTGCAGGCGTTTGGCTAAACTAATTTGATAGGAGTTTTAACAGTTTCTTACGCATTTAATGTTGGATATTTCAAAGTAAGTAAATTGCGGTCATACATTTAGTCTAAAGTGGGACACTTTAAATGGGTAAAAGTGAGATTTTTTAAAATTAGACTTTTGGGTCAAAATAAGGAACATCAGAATTCAGTTTAAAGGTATGGTTCTTTGGGAAAAGTTTCTTATTTTAATCCCTAGAATACGATTTGCCTTGTCACTTGGGAGATTTTTTTGTATCCCTAATAATCGACCTGTAGTCGCCGTGGTCTAGCGTTAAGCCCCAGCTCTGACATCTTAAAAAAAAGAAATATAAAAAAAAAATTTCTTTCTGGCAAATGCTCTGAGAATAAGTGATTGCCATAAAGAAGCTTCTGAAGTCTGTCGTTCGGAGTCGACTTTAAACTATAGATCCCGAAACTCATGGATAACAATTAACACACACAACATGGGTGCTGCGAGTAGCTAGGCTGTAACCCCGACACAGTGTTGTAATGGCCAATTATGTTTGTATGTATGTAAAAATCGACTGCAATATGAATCCTCTAATTTATTGGTATATTTCAAAATATTACTGTTTTAAAACCTATTAAAATTCTGGAGCCTTAACATGCCAAAAAACGTAAAATTAAGTACCAAATCTGAACGAACAAACCCAACATTGTATTCTGTGGTGTTTTGTTGAATTTAGTTCTCTCTTTCTCCTTCTCTTACACTCACTCTTAAAAGTATGTATGTAGGTATGAGCAACATAATGAATGATTTTTTTTATATTTTTAAATTAAAAACATATTTTTCCAAATCCGTATTGATTTTTAACAAACAAAGTTTAAATGCATCTCCATGTATAGTTCTTTCCATAATTAGGGTCAAAAACTAAATATTTTTTTTTTTGTTCTCAAAAACAATAATGTTATTAAATAAAATTTAATGCTTAAATTATGTTGATTATTTCTAATATATGTTTTTATTTTTTATAACAAAAAATAAAATCGTTTATGTTTAATATTCGCTATTAAAATATTTTTTTAAACTAATGTGTGTTTTAGTTAAATGATTTTGAAAAATTAAAGAAATTTTTTTAAACGCCAACTAATTAGATTGATCAACTTTATGTTTGTGTAAATTAAGCAATTAAAATTGGCAATATGTTAAAAAAAAATGTGAATTAATTAAAAGCATACTAAAGCCTATGAAAAGAATTTTATTAATCAAATAAACAAATAAGCCTTTTATAGCCCAAAACTAAAAAAGGTAAAAAAAACTATATTAAAACTAATGACTGCATGAGCTGTATTGCATATGTTATGAAGCTGTCCTTTTTTTACACGGGAAAAGTGCTCAGAGGATGACACATACTCATGCCATGTATTGCACTAGTATTGGAAACATATGTTGTGGGAAGAATTTAAGAGAAAGAATTGAAACTTCATATCGAAATTGTTGGAAAGACTGATCCATAAGCGCAAATTGCGGCTAAAGAACGAATTCATTCCGTAGGGACATGTGTGACTGGTCTGTCAACTACAAAACGATGTGCTCTATGGGAGATACGACTATAAGAATATGAGAGCATCTGAAAGTAATACTTCTATTTCTTTAGAGCACTTCACACTGTCCTTCAGCTATAACGAAGACACGCACGCCACATTGCGCCTTTGTTTCAGTCCTACTGTAATTAAATAACTTTGATACCGTAGATCATTGATGCCCAAAGTAGTAGTATTGGTGAGAGTGACGAAATAACACTGAAAAAAGTTCTGCAAGTGTAGTTTGTCTCTCCCACTCAACATGCTGATTTCCTATTGGCTGATTGACGATCAAACAAAAGAGCGTAAGTATACGTGTGAGTTTAATTTGCTGATATCAGCCACTTCTGGGTATCTTTGCTGTAGATGGTATATTATTGAATACAAATCGAAAGAGAGAATTTGATAATTGTCGGCCTATAGCTTACACCACTGTTACTTATAAATGTGATCTTATGACACCGTCAGTTTAGACTATACATTCTAATAAGAAAATTATAAACTTTTAAACTTGTTTTCAAATTATCAAGAATAATTTTCCTCCTTCTTTTTCTGTTTGAAAATCTACTTTTTATTTAAAAAAATGTCTTTCAAAAATGTTTGGTAAGACCCAAAAAGATGTACGTTTTCTAATTTTAAGCCATTGAAAATAACCAATAATTCATTTTTAATTCGTTGTTTTATTTTTTTAACGTTGTGTTTTCTAATTAAGTCCCAATGACTTTTCCAATGAACTCATTTACAAAAATACAAATAAAAAAGAAGAAGAAAAAAATTGGCCGTTGTCACTGTCACATCTAATTATAATTATTGGCAGCGACATGTTATTTAGTCATTGTCATAAGGACTACAATTTATTTTTGTATTTTGATAGTCCTTTTTGTTTTGTTCGTTTACTTGCGCTTTCATGAGTTCATTATATTGTTTTTTATTTTTCTTTTTTTTTTCTTTTTTTGCTTTTATTTTCTTTGATAAGCCATCGAAAATTTAGACAATTTGGCGTCTAAACAAAAAGTGAAGAAAACAAAAAAAAATAAAAATTGTCCTAAAATGAGAAATAAATTATAGGAATAGATGCGATAGAAAGATAATTATAAGGACAACAATAACAGTAATAATTAAAGAAGAAGAAGAAGAAGAAAAAAATTATTGAAGGACTTTGAGCCAACGAAGACTTAATTAAAATTCTCTTTTCTGTTCGTTGGTGGTTATTTAATGAAAATATTGGCGCGTTTTCACAATGCAAATGTATTATGAAGACAAATTATTCTTAAAATTGTAATAATTTATTACAATAAATATATAATTTATGCCGGACAAGGCATATGTCCGCATCCGTGCAAAATTTCTTAATTGAATATAAATTTTAATCTCAAGCTAAAGGTCGCAATAGACTATAGGGTTCGGGTATTCGTAGGTTAGTGGGGTACATAAACGGATACTTCTACCTGCATTATCATTTTAATAGATCTACTGCATGAGACGAATTCCAGGCGCTGTCTTGCAAAGGATACCACAAATCATATTCTGTGTATAAATGATGTTTTAACTGACAGCCATTTTGTCAGCTGTCAAGTGACTTATTTACACTGATCACTAAGCAAGTCGCAGATTCTGACAAGATTGGGGTTGATTCCGAATTTATTTATTTATTTAGTAGTAATAATACAATAAGCCTACAAGGCCAAAGCGTAAGCTTTGCATAAGCAAACTTAATTTAGCAATTAAGCTAACATGTTGGGGGGTGCGTGGTATAGTGGTTAGAGCTCTCGCACAAAAACTCAGGTTCAAGTCCCAGCAAAGGTGAAGAATGAATAAGTTAGTTTGCGGTTTTTTCAAAATTATAATTTAAAAAGAAGAGGTCCCCCACCCTCCTAGAAGTCCATCTACAAAGTAACCGCTCCCTGACGTTCCACTCTACCACCTTAAGCTTTGACATCGAAAAACGAATAATCAGAAGAAATGCGCCGCCTATAGGGAAGTAGCAGAAAACAGCTAAAAACCTACTTAGCGAAGGCACTCACCGCAATCAACATGCAACGATAGTGCAATTGCTATTGGTCATTCAAGGGTGAAGGTATAACACTGGTTTTTGAATAATCAATTCACAGCAATTTGGCTCATTCCTAAGGCGCTTAATAATATAAGAAAACGAATATATATATTCTGTTGTCATCATGTACTGTCCTTTCCACAAAAATTCCAATACAATGCACAGAATTTTAGTAGGGGTTTACCCCTGAGTATTGGTCTCGAATAAAAAAAAAGAATGCATCAATAAACACATTTCCGTATTTGTAGTGGTGATAATCTTTAAGTGTATGTTTAGATACTGCTACGTCCAGAAAATCTAAGTGTTCGCTGTGCTTTATAGGCTGGTAGAATCATTGGTCCGTACGCCTTTAAAAACGATGCTGGTCAGAATATAATAGTCAATAGTGACCGCTATAGATTTATGATTACTGACGATTTAATGCCGCTGGACAATTTTCTGTGCGGATATGTGAAGACGCTAATCTATGCCGATAAGCCTGAAACTATTGATCAACTAGAGGACAACATTCGTTGCATTATTGCCCATATAGAGCCAAAAATTTTGGAAAAAGCATCGAAAATTGAACTTTCAGAAGAGACTACGTCCGAAGTAGCGGCGGTGGTTAAATGTCAGAAGATCATATTCCCAACAAAATAGAATTCATGTCAATTTCGAAAATTCATATTCATTTTATCCCATTTCAAATTGCTGTATCCTATAAATAAGGTACTAAATAAATAAGGTAATACCTAGAACAAGGTTACAAATCTTCAACGGAGATCAGATGTATCAAATCAAATGTAATCAAATGCATCAAGACAGTTTTTCTTGAGCTTTACGGTAGATTTTATGTTTAATTTTTCTGGCAGCTATATATAGACTAATTTTTTGTGGAAGGAAGGCTTGGCTTTACTCATGATTTTTAGTAATTTTATTTCAAAGTAATTACTCGCCACCTGTAACATGTTGTGAGTTTTCAAATATTTTAGTTTCTAAACACAAATAAAGTGCGTTTCATAATTTCAGATCATAAATACCAAAGGTTTGTCCGATAAAAAGAAAATTTGAAACTGAGTAAAGAATTGTTTATGAGAAAGTTTTTCTTTATTTTATTAACTCTACCTCTCTCCCTCTCTCTCTCTCTCTCTCTCTTTCTCACACCTTTGAAACACGCACATATTTGCACGTTTTTATAACAATATTTTGATATTTTTTTTTGTAATATAAACAGTTTTAAGTAATTAATTGCATTTTATATTTGAAAAACCAATACAACAAAATAGCGAGAGAGAGAGAGAGAGAGAGGAAGATATAAGGAATATAACCAACACAACCTGAGTGTGCTTAAATGCTTGTATTTGTTTGTGTATGTGTATTAAATAAAGTTTATCTCTGTCATGACATATACTGTTGCAACTTTTTTTATAGTAAAGGTGTAGTAGTTAAAGTTGCATTTAATGTTTTTGTTTTTAGTGTTTTAGTAGTTGTTTTTGTAGCAGGTGTTTTAAATTGCTGTAAAATGTTGTATTGTAAACTTTTGCATTCAGTGAAAACTTGTTGTTGCTTTCATAGTATTTTATTAATTTGTTTTTTTTTTTTTTTCTTTCAACATTTATGACTAGTGTTCTCAATTTCTTTTTATTTTACTAGTGAAAATAAAATGTTATTTTTTCCAAGTAAAAGTTAAACTATTTTTTAAGAGCATTGAATGTGTTGTTTGGTAGTAAATAAGACAAGACTTCCTGTAAATCCGTCAAGAGAGAATAAACGATATTGTAAGAATAAAATGTAGTAGAGAAAGTGTAATTTTTTTCTTTAATATGCCGAATGATATAATCCGTTAATATTTCTCTACCGGTTTAATGTTGACAATTGTTGTGAGGAAAATATTTTTACGTTACACAGTAAATACTCGCTAAAAGTGTGCAGCTCTTCAATCTAAAAACGACCAGTAAGGCAAAGCGATGGATTTTCAAAAAAAAAAAAAATAAGATTTTTTAAAAATTTGTGTAAATTGGGGGCCTGGTCATGGTATGGTGGTTAGAATGCGTCCACAAAAGCTCAAAGGACCGAGATTCAAATCCCAGTAAAGGAATAAAGTAATAAATTTGCGGTTTTTAAAAATTGTAATTTAAAAAATAAGAGGTTCCCCCCCCCTCCCCTTCAAGTGGCCCATCTTCACGAAACCGCTCCCTGACTTTTCCAATCTATTCCACCAAGAAACGAATGATCAGGAGTACAGCGCCAGCCACCTTCTGGGAAGATAACAGCTAACCTACTTATAGGAGACGCTCACTACTCATATCCAGATGGGACAATTGCTGTTTATCATTCAAAGGTGAGGGTATAACACGGGCATTTGAGTGATCAAATTGACAGAAAATTTGTCCCATTGGCATAAGACGCTTCACATCTAACTATCTATATGTATGTATTCAACATTCTAATACAAGGGGTTTACCCCCGAAATATTGGTCTTAAATAAAAAAAAATTAGTCAAGTGTGGTAGGTCTTATTCTAGTGTAGATATGCATCATTAGCTAGCTGTTGAGAGAAATACGTATATACAGTTCTAATTATGCAAGTTTATCAATGCAAGGCTTCAAATATAAATTTGTTTCCGTAAAATATTCCACTTGCAACATTCTATATGATCCTGCCTTTCTTGTTCCATGATTCTATTTTAATACCAGAAGCTGTTAATATCATTCAATAACGGCTCTACATTATCTATTCTTATTACCACTTTTTTAGAACAAGTGGCTACAAGCTCGATCACTCCGTCGAACTTATGAAAAAAGATACCCCACTCAAAAAGTTCAGTACCCCGGTCAGAGTGTCCTTTAAGCAGGATAGAAATGAAATTTCATGTGCTCTCACAGCTTTAATAGAAGCCTGAATAAGAGATAAAATTCTAATTTCACACTCAATATGTGTGGCTTGTTACGACGATAGCGCCGGGTTCAAATCTAAGCTCTGATATCTTGAAAAAAAAAGAAAAATTAAAAAATTATTCCTCTCGGCGACTAGCTCTCAGCAGTCTTCTGGCAAAAGCTCTGAGAGTAATTGATTGCCATTAAAAAGTTTCTCAAATCTGTCGTTCGGAGTCGACTTTAAACTGTAGGTCCCAGTACTCATGGATAATAATTAACACACACAACATTATTGCTGTGAGAGCTAAGCCATAATCATAAGACGGGGTTGTAATAGCCAATAATTTATGTATGTATGTATATCTTGTAATTTAAAAGACTCTGTAAAATTGTCAGACTTTCATCTTAGAACTTGTGAATTCTACTAGAGCAGAATGTCTTGGCACACAGCCAATTTCAGTCCTACTCTAGGTGTATATGTGCAGATAATATGTAGACTTAAGATCTGTAATAAAACATTTAGTTAATGAAAATGAATTTCTCAAGCATATGACAAGGAATTGATTACAAATTTTGTTGCTTGATATACAGAAGTTTTTAAAAAAATTTACTTAAATTTTTTATTCGCTGTAATAAAACGTTAAAAATTTAGTATTACTTATTAGTATTAAAAGTTTTTTTTTTTTTTTTTTTTTTTTTTTTTTTTTTTTTTTTTTTTTTTTTTGTTAAGTCCTGACAGTAAAACTGAAGTGCAGTGACACATTTCCGTCAACTAATAAAAACACTCCCAAATGGAATGAAAAAATAGTTCTCTTTCAATTCGTAATTTAACTGTTACTTTAACTTAACTGGTAAAAAAAATCTTTTAAAAAATGCACTCTTTAGAGATATATAAACAGGAGGGTACAGGATAAATTACTAGAAAAATAGAAGCACAGACAATTCATTTAAAAATGAAATAAACAGCAGTATGTGAATAAATTCTCTATAAAATATAAGAGAAAAAAAAAATGGTTTTAAATAAATGTAAAGCACAAAAGAAAATCTCGATGTAAAAGATGAAAAAGAAAAAAAAGTCAGTATAAGTAGTAAACCCAGCATAGTAACACACTACATGTCAAGCCTTTTAAAGATAAAAATCAATTTTAGAATTTCCTTAAAAGTCATTAAAATTATTTCTAATTACATTAAGTGGCAATACTTGTAGATCTGTTTTTAAGTTTCTGTTACAAATAAATTGGTTAAGTGCTTTATTTTTATAAAACAAAACCTCTGCCAAGTGATATGCATGGAAGTTTTTGGTTGATTATGTTCGTAGGGGTTCTTTTCAAAATATATTAAAGTTTCTTTTGTTGTATTTCATTAAGAGGGGGTTTGAATGACAGTTGCAAATTATTCAGTAACAAAGCTATGAATAGTAATTTTTAATGAAAAAAATATTTGAAAAAATGTTGTTAATTTACTAATTTTGTAAATATACGAGTATGCTGTATGAATAAAATATTTTTTTTTATATATTATGAAATGTATAAATAACTAGACAATGAAGTAAATCTTTTCGCCAATTACAACATACATGAAGCGAAGGGTAACAAGGTACACCAGATTTAAAGCAAATAAAATTGAAAAGAAATATGTATCTTTTTTTATAAAAATTTTTAAAAAAGAAGCAAAAATTCCTTCCTTAAACGGAAGAAAAAAGTACGTACCAGTAAGTTATTCTGTGAGCGAACAATTATTAATCGTGCGCCTCAATAATCCATGATTTTTATACGAAATAAGCCGCTAAAAAGCAATAGAATCTGCAATCAGTAAGCAAATTATAAATTTATATCTTACAGCGACTAGCTCTCAACAGCCACATCCAACCATCAGGCAAGGATGATAGCAACATACAGAAAATCTTCTGATGCCCATTGTACCAGAATGAGGTTTTTCTGGTTAGTATTTGAGAGTGCCAGTAAGTTGCACAGACCAACAACTCTCTTCCTACAAGGAGTGCCAGGCCACGCAGAGCTAGGTGAACTCCATATACCCCGCGAGCACAAGCTCCTGGCGGAAAGAGTCGCTAGAAGCTTAAAGAACCAGGGGAGGGGGGTACGCCTAAAATCATAAAATAACGAAAATTTGGAAACAAAATAAAAACGGGATATATTTTTGGTGCTAAATATTAAGAGATACATTATATCAAATGCCAATTCACCGATGAAAGGAAAAACACAACATATCAACGGTGGAGTGTTCTTTTTAATATTACTTTGCTTCAAGATGTCAAAGCCGGGGCTTGAATCGAAACTCTCATCTGAGTAAGCCAACACACTAACCACTAGACCACGGCGGCTACTAGCAGGCCTTTAGTATAAGAACTTTTTTGAGGCCTGAACACAGAATACAAGGCTTTAATCACAATAATAAATTGTGTAAAAATGATATAAGACTTGAATGCGATATGCAGAGCTTGAGTCTGCTAAATATATATTTATAGAAGGCATCACATATGCGCCAGGGTATAAACTTTGTCGAACGTTTCTACATCTTGCAAAATATTATAATTATTGAGGTAATTGAAATCGATAATCTTTTCTATGTGAACTTCATCCTTCAAAACAAATGTGCTTCGTTTGAGCCATTTCTTCATATTCACAAATAAGAAATATTATTTCAGAGCCCAGGTCAGAGAACGAAACGAGTAAACAAATGAATTTTTTTTATTTGTTACAAATACTCAGGGGTAGACCAATACTAAATGCTGTGCACATTGTATTGGATTTTTTTGGAAAGGACAGTACATATTTATTTTTTCTTGCTGTTGCTTTGAATTGATCATTCAAAGGCCAGTGTTATACCTTCACCCTTGAATGATCAACAGCAATTGCCTCATCGTTGCATGTTGATTGTGTGAAGAGTGCTTTCGCTAAGTAGGTTTAGCTGTTATCTGATACTTCCCAATAGCTGGCGCTTTTCTACTGATCATTCGTTTTTTTTTTTTTTTTGAATATTGGTTAAGTAGAAATAGAGCGGAATGTCGAGAAGCGGTTTCTTTATAGTTGGTCTTCTTGGAGGGGAAGGGGGACCTCTTATATTTAAATTATAATTTTGAAAAAACCGCAAACTAACTTTTTAATTTTTCATTTTTTCTGAGATTTGAACCTGGGCCATTTGAGTTTTTGTGTAAGCGCTCTAACCACTATACCATGCACCTTTTACCAAAAAAGAGACATTTAAACTTTTTTGTTAAGCTCCACACATCGTTGTGCCTGAGTTTAGGTGCTCTCTGTGCCATTTCTTATTTTTTGTATATCCCGAGTTAATCATGCCACTTTAGGTTTTCGACCCCAAATTTTTCAAATCTGCAATCCATTATCGGATATCTCGTCCAGTTTTGGAGATAAATAGCCAAAAACAGAATGCAGATTTAAAAAATTTTTGTGTCAAAAACCTAAAGTGGCATCAATAACTCGAGATATATAAAATGGTTGATAGAGCACATAAATTCCCACATGACAACATATATATGCTCCTTTTAAAGAAATGAAAATTTTTGTAAGTCTGAACACATACCAATGGGTTTATAAAAAAATGATTTTTTAAGTGATAGATTTGGTATCTGGTAATATATTGCATTGTATAATGTATGTGCTGTGTATTATTTACGATCAGTCCTATAATTAATATACATACTGGTAATTTTTTCCTTTTGGTAAAGTAAAAGCTATCTTTTAGCATCTTTAATTAACTTGAAACAATTTTATTTCAAGTATTTTCATTGTACTGTTTAACCAATAAAAACAAATAAAGTTTTTTAATGAAAACTTAACGTGCAAATACAGTGAAGAAGTACAACTACTCAGTTAATTAAAATCAAAATATCAACATCAGCAACTGTAATGGCAAGAGTAGTAGCAGATGCCAATCATTCAAAAAAAAAAACAACTGCACTCACAGCATATGCAAACAAACAAGCCATTCTCTTTAAAAATTGACTTTTAATTTATGAGAAAAAAATATTTTCTTAATTTCTTTTTATATGTATTTGTTTAAGCTCCATTAACATTTAAGAGTGAGAATTGAAGAAAAGGCAAGTGATGAAATAAAAATGAAAAAAGTAGAAAATATTTAATATTTCCTTCACTTTTATATTTTTATCTCTTGAAATATTTATTATTTATCTGTTGAGTTGAATAAACTATAAACGAATATGCTTAAAATTAATAAATAAAGTGGTATTGTTGAGGGGGCAGTATGCATATAAAAGAATATAAACAAAAAAACAGATGTTGTCTTTACGTAAATAGAGTTTGAATGTCTACCTGTCTGTTTTGTAGATTTTGTGTGAGCTTAATTAAAATTGATGGGTAATTAAGGAAAAATATTACTTTAGAAAATGTTTTCTTTATTTATTAAAGTTTTTTTTGCGAATAAAATTATCTTTATTAACATTTTGCACTGTTGCGTATGAGTAATATTTGTCATTCTATTAAATATTACTCATACGCTTGTAGGCTCAAATGTTAATTTATTACAAATTAAAGTAATAGTAGGTAAAGATTATATATGGGCATTTCTCCAATCTTCAACTCGATTAAATCCATCTTTTGGACTACATACAGAGCTACTAAAATGCTATCAAATCGCAAAAATAAAATACTGGGAAAAGTTTTTTTCTATATTCTTTGTACATCAAAAGTGTACGAAAGTTCGTTCGTTACCCCAGGAAATGCCCATATAGAATTACAACACAAATTTAAAGATCAATAATGTAGAAATATAATCCCAATTAAATGATTCAAATCCAATCCTAAGGCTAGAGTAGTATCTGAAATCAAGTTACCATTCAGATAAGTACAGTCTAATATTATAGGGGAATTTAAAGCGGCCTAGATTCTCACAGTACCCAAAACGTGTGCCTCAATTTTAATGTATGAGTACTGGGATCTACAGTTTAATGTCGAATCCAAACGACAGACTTGAGAAGCTTGTTCATGACATATATTGCTAAGAGATGGTCGCCTAAAGAAATATGTTTCCATATATTATTCTCGTTTTGTAAGCCTACTATGCTATAAACTAAACTACGGCGACCACAATGTTTCCTATAAAATAATTTATTTTTTCTTGAATTTTAAAGTATATTTTTTTTCTTAAATATTAGAAAAATTAATAACTGAAATTAAAACAGAAAATCTTTATAGAATTTTTTCAAATATTTGTTAGGCATGTAAACCATTTAAAATTGTTAGTGCTGTTGTTGTTTATTTTTTTTTTATTTATTTTTTTATTTTTTAGAGAATTTTTTGTTAAACTAATTTTGCATTGAGAGAAGGCTTTATAACCACAAACTTTTAATTCTGAGTATATCTAAATATACCTGCACAAAAGTGTATGTGTAGCTGTATGTGCGTAAATTCAATAGCAATGCAATTCAAAAATATTTTTGGTTATGTTTGTAGTAAAATTTGTAATTTGATAGAGAAGAGGAAGAGAGTGGTAACCATAACAAATATTTTATTTAAATAACGTTCATATTGACGATTAGGCAACAAAATGTAAAAAAAAAACAAAACAACAACAAAAATAAACTGAAACCAATAAATTTATATGCAATAGTTTATATATAAAGACACACACACACATACACACACAGATACATTCTATAGTGACCAACTTAATGGCTACCTTTACATTTACTACGACAAACATGTGCAAAACAAAACAATTGAAAATCGTTTCAGGTAAAACCCTAAAATCACACAAAGAAAGAAAGAGTGCACATGAGAGGACTAATAAAAGTAAATGTAGAACTATTTGAATTATTTCAATACTGTGGTTATCACCTGTCTGTATTATTTTCTTTTAATGTATGGGCGTGTGTATGTGTGTGTGTGTATGTGGGTTTATTGGGATTCTTTTCTCTGAGCAATACATTTCAAGAATATTTTATAAGAATAAAATTTCAAATATATTTGTTCTAACCTTAAACTCAGTAGACTGTAAACAAGAATCAACCAAGAGTTTCTATGTATCATTGAGTAGAGAAATACACTTATGGTAGAAGTAATAAGTGCACATGTACCATATCTCTTTTATTTATAGGGTTATTTAGACAGCCTGCTCCCAAGTTAAATTGTAAACTCTGTTAGAAAATTCCTATTACTTTTGATTCTGTCTTTCATTTTGTGGTGAAACAAATATGATAATTTTTGAAATATTTTTTTAATATAGAATCTTCCAGTTAAAACTTTCAAACTTTGGCAGTTGAGCGGTATTCTTATCCGTATTCTTATCGGGAATGTTGAACTCCTCTTAAAATTAGCTGTCATTTATTTAGTCCATATTGCCACATGAAGGGATATAGCATTAAAAGACACGTGAAAATAATAACAAAATCTTATCGTAGGTGTGGTTAGTGTGTTGGCTTACTAAGACGATAGATCAGGGTCAAACCTCAGCTCCTACATCTTAAAAAAAAGAAATATAGAACAAATACTTCTTTCGGCGACTACTTCTTAGCAGTCTTCTGGAAAAAGTTCTGAAATTGCCATGAACAAGCTTCTTAAATCTGTCGTTCGGAGTCGACTTTAAACTGTAGATCCCGGTACTCATTTATAAAAATTAAAACACACAACATGAGTGCTGCGAGAAGGTGGGCCGTTATTCAGAGACAGGGTTGTAATGGCCAATTATGTATGGGAGTTCTATTGAGCAACGTAAAAAAATTTTTGTTCAGCGTCAAATCCAGTACCAATCCACATGCAAACCATTGGTTAGGCAATTACTGCCAACCAAGAACACTTTAGGTCAATGGTTACCAATTTCTTTAGACTTGTATTGACTAACATGGAGACCAATGACATTTGGTTTTAACAAAAATGCGCTATGTACCCCATATCATATTGGATATTCTACATGATCAATTTAAGGGCATGGTTGCTTTACTTACAGATGATGTAAGTGATCATTGAAATCAAGCGATTTTATACCATTTTCTTGTAGGACTTTCTTATGTCTCAGATAATAGATTAAGCCACAAGATACTTTGATAGTTAAAGTCAACTTAAGTCAGGTCGTCGGCAAAGTTTAGTTTGATTTATTCACCAGAGTTATTTCGAATTTGAAATAAAGAAAAGCCGGGCCGGGCATTTGAATGATGTTTTACTCCACACATAGTAATAGATAGCATGAATAGAAATCACCGCAGATTCTATTTAAACAGATACAATCGACAAATGTACAGAAGCAGTAACTAGAAGGCAATCTCGATTCCATCATAAAGTAAGTGAATGTCCACTCATAGCTGAGTTCGGAAATAAAGTATATGTGAAGGAGTATTCAGTGAAGATCTTGAAATTTAGTTCTCCATTGGCATTCTCTCATTGGCAGTAAATTCAACATAATCTTGAGGACATAAAAGGTATATGTTTACATGCGGTCGTCACGTAATTTGTTCTTTTACAAGTCACTTTGTAGTCACCGTGGTCTATTGGCTAGTGTGTTTGTTTACTAAGACAATAGTGCCGGGTTCAAATCTCAGCTCTGACATCTTAAAAAAAAAAAGAAATATGAAAAAAATATTTCCTTCGGTGACTGCCTCTCAGCAGTCTTCTGGCATAAGCTCTGAGAGTAATTGATTGCCATGTAAAAGCTTCTCAAATCTGTCCTTCGGAGTCGACTTTAAACTGTAGATCCCGGTACTCATGGATAAAAGTTAACACACACAACATGAGTACTGCGAGAAGCTAGGCCTTAACTCTGACACAGGGTTGTAATGGCCTATTATATAAGTAGGTATGTACTAGTCACCTTAGTACTCCATGTATGATTGGTCTTTTTCAGGATATTTCAGCCCATATTCGTTTAAAGCCAATTAAATTTAAAATATCCAAACAGTTATTTGTTTTGTTGAATTTTCCTCTTATATAACAACTGTTTCTATAATTATTTGGATTGAAAACCATTTCCACTCCTATAAATGCACTGAGTCTCAAGCATCCTTCGTTATGGCCATTGTCTGTTACCAGTATTGTTACAAATATTGATATTTTATATGCTATTGTATTACATTCATATTATGTGATTGATTGTAAATTTAAATATTTGAATTACAATGTACTCGTACATACTTGCATGCTATGAATGTATAAATTTAAGTTTCAGTTTTAGTCGGCCTTAAGCCATTTATGGAAAAACATTTTATTGGATTTGGTTTAAAGGATTTAATTTGTATTTAAAATTTTTAGAGACAGAACTTTACATTTCTATGTATTTCTGTAAAATTGAGGCTTTCATACAAACAATATTTAAAAATAAATTTAAATATCGAAAATGCATACATTGGGTTTATTGTATGTACTGGATATACCAAATGGTTTACAGAATTGATTGGAATATATTTACCAATAATAATGGAAGAATAGTTGGGTATATAATAAACAAGGCCTCAAAGAGATGCTTAAGAAATTTTAAGGAAATAGAAAAATAAATTGAAAATTATTTATTGTTTTTCTCTTTTTTATTAAATGATTTTGAAAACGAATAATTTTTTGTGTAAGCATACAGTGTAAACCAAAGTAAATAAAATATTTGACATCAATTGTGATTTAATTTTTTTGTTATTTTTATACTAAATTTACAGCAGTTTGTTCGAAAAAAAAAATTAAAATAAAAAAAATTACTTTTTAATGCTTTTTGTACAACTTTCTACCGCTTCTTCACAGGTCAGTGTATAGTATCTTACGGGATCTGTATTATTAGTTAAAGTAAGCGTTATTCAGCATATAGCATGAATTATTAGACGTCATAGACTTTCGGTGTGTGCTGTATAAAAATATAAGAATATAAAGTAACACAGTGTGTGAGCAGCAAGAGCATGATACAAGGCACTGCAACGCATACCATATTGCATTTGTACAAAAAAATGCTTTGTTGCGACACCGCACACTGGTTCAAGAGCTGCATTAATTCATTTTTTTCATGCCTTCTGATCTACCTGATTTTTTTACAGTTTATAATAGACAACCTAGCTATCATGTACCAAAAATATTAGGCTTATATCTTTATTACTTTTTTGTTCAGAGACATTCAAAGTTGACCTAAGTGAATGCGTTTGAAATGACCGTATTATATATGCTACATTCTATCGCTTCATGCTTTTAAGATACTCTTGTAATGACACTAAAAAGATTTTTTTTCATACAATTGGACGTTATTTATGATATACATACATACATACATAACTGGCCTTTACAACCCTGTGTCAGGATTACGGCCTAGCTTCTCGCAGCACTCATGTTGTGTGTGTCAATTTTTATCCATGAGTACCGGGACCAGAGAGCCTGGAGTCGAACCCAGGACCCATGTCTTAGTAGGCCAACACACTAACCACTAGACCACGGCGACTACTATTTGTGATATACATATATGAATAAAAAAAATTTCAAATTTAAAAAAAAAATTTTTTTTACTACAAAAAATTGTCCAAAAGTATATATTTTCTCCAAATTCTATGGATTGCATTTTCTGTGCACCAACGAGCCTCAGCCAGATACTTATATCAAATTAAAGCCTGAAGTCTCAGCTAAATATTTCTTAAAAATTCAGCTGCCCGTTTTTGCCCCTAAGCAATTCCGGTTTAAAAAACTAAAATTAGTTAGGAAAAATTTCTTTCACAATCTTGTAATTTCAGTAGACGTTTGTATTAAAATCTGTTGCACACTCTTAGGATTGCACTTCTCTGCAATAGATTTTATTGCAACTTGTCTGCAGTTTTCCCGGCCATTTTCAGAAAATTCATAAGTTTGTTTAACGATCTGTAAAAACTTGTGGATTTTTTTTTGGGTAAATTCAAAGAATAGGCTTTTAGGGTTCATTGGGTTCCAGTAATATAGCCGGACCTATCCTTTATTTAAAAGAAAAACTGCAAATTTTGAGGCTTAGAAGGCAATTTTAATTCGGTCATATCTCCTACACTACATACGCAATCTAAACAATTTTTTCTACGAATTATAAAGGAAGTGCTATATTTCAATAAAAACGGCATTGAAAAGTTATCAATTAAAATATCTGACATATGAAAGCTACTGAACTGTGTAAAAATTTTCCTCAGTTTTCGTTTTACAATATTTAATTGATTTCTGTAGACTTTTTCTAAGACAAAATATTTCTTTTTAATCAAATAAATTATGAATTTGTCTCAGTGAAACACTCTTCTTTGCAACGGTATTATTTGATTTGTGAAAAATAGTTTTAAAAAATCGAATTTCAGACACCAAAATATCGCCTACACAGAATGCAAGACGGTGCGATGGGCGTGGCAGATTTCAATGAAACTTGGCATGTGTCTTTTGTTTTTTCTAAGTAGTATATGTACTAAATTTTAAGACTTTTGCTTTTATACGAAAGGTTTTATGTGAAAATATCCATTTTGGTTGTATGGGCGGTGGACGATGGGTGTGGCTGATTTTCATGAAACTATTTTATTTTCTTAATTTAGTCAATATAATACTCTGTGCCAACTTTCAAGTTTCTAGGTCCACTCCTTATAATTAATGCCACCAATCGTATGAAGCTGAACCAGTGTGCGCCGTTGACCGTATTTGGTTAAGTGCTCTATACGCTACGTATGATGGAGTTTTATTGTACTGCTCATGATCAATTATCGACATACTTCAAACGGAATGTTTGTTGTGGTTGTGTTACACTGGCTGTGATCATGTGGGACTCACACTACTCTTTACCGTGGCAAATATAATTTGTCAAATTGGGCAATTGACTCGTGTCATATTGCACCCAATTTTCCCATGTTAGAAACACACAAACTAGAATTAAATAAACTATGCTTAAAGACAAGGAGGAGTTTTCTGACCCCAAATTTTTCAAGTCTGCAATCCGTTTTCGGATATTTCGTCTAGTTTCAGAGATAAATAGCCGAAAACTGATGTGCAGATTTTAAAAATTTTGGTGTCAAAAACCTAAAGAGGCATTATTAATTCGAGATATATAAAAAATATGAAATGGAAATGAAACTCCTGCACAATGAGATGGTGGTTTTTGTTATTGTTAAATCAACCAAAAATTTGTGTAAAAGCGCGGTCATTTTTAATATAAAAAAACAGACTAATTCTGACCAAGCCACCAGCTCCTATCGGGTGTCTGATTTTTTTTTTTTTTTTAATTTTTATGGAGGCCAATACTCAGAGGTAAACCCCCACTAAATGCTGTGCATTTGATTGAAATTTTTGTGGAAAAGACAGTACATTTTGACAACAGAAGACATATTTTGTTTTCTTATATTACTAAGCGCCTTACGATAGAGACAAATTGCTGTGAATTGATCATTCAAAGGCCAGTGTTATACCTTCACTCTTGAATGATCAACAGCAATTGCCTCATTATTGCATGTTGATAGCGGTGAGTGCCTTTGCTAAGTAGGTTTTTAGCTTCTATCTGCTGTTTCCCAATAAGGAATTATAAATAAAGTAGTATAAATAAACAAAATCAAATATTGGTTTCTCGAGAGTGAAGTGACAACGATCCATAATTGTCTGAATTGGCTGTTCTGAATGGCAATATATCAAACCAAAGTAAACAAAGGACTAAATAAATCGATTCTCAAAAAAATGAAAAAGATTAAGGAATGCTACTTGTTATCAACTCTTCTAAAGAAAGTTTAAAAATGTATTAACATGTTTAAAAAAGTGAAATATTATGGCTGCTCTTTAAAATGTCAAGCTCAATTTTATTCATTGCTTTAATGTCAGCAAAATTGTGCATCTTGATGCCTTCCAAATGCTTGCTATGGTTTGGTACAAGGCACTTACATACTGTATATATCGGAAGTATATGTTTTTGTAGTTGGCTGCAATTTATATTAATTCGGTGAGAGGTAAGATCTATATTAAAATGTTCACTGTAAGTTCAGGAGAGCTGCAATATTCTGCTTATTTCCTCTCCTATCACTTAATAAAAATATCTCATATATAGGCCGAAGGTTAAAATTTTTATTGAGTCTTTTTCAGCGCATGCAGAAGAGGACAAACATAGCAGAAATTAGTGAATACCAATAAGCTATTTTGTAAGGCAGAAATTTTGAACCATCACTTGCAGGTGCGCATCAATAATGCATGATTTTTTTATGAAATGAGCCGCTAAAATGCAATAGAAATGCACATTTATTGCGACCAGTAAGCAAATAGTATAAAAAATTAAAAATAATACCTTACTTATAGCATTTTGGAAGCTTTAAGGTATGCATAAACAATATAATGCTTCCATTATTGCTTACAATTTTATTTATTGTTTCCAAATTTGAAAAATTTTCTGGGAACGTGCTTATTAATAACTATATTATATTCAACTTTATTTCCTTACTTGAGTATCATGGCAATATGGTATGGTTGGTATGCCCTTATATTTAAATATGTTTTTTTTTTTTTTCTCTTTAAAATCCTATTACTTTCTTGGCAAATTTAATATTTCGGCTTAATTTGTACTGCCTTTCCATGTGATAAGGTTCCTTTTAAAATCATGAATTTAAATACCAATTTAATGCTCATATGGAGGCTCATATTGGAGGCAATCATCATTGTCAATCATAATTGGCCTCACAAGCAGTATGAGGTTTATCTTATAAGACAAACCAAATATATTTTCCAAGTTCTTTTCAGATGTTGTCTTCAAGTTATCGAATACATAAAGAAGTCTTAAATAACTTTTAAAATTAGAAATTTCGTTTCAATTTCATCTGTCTCAAGCATTTTGCATATATTGTAAAATTGTTTGTCTGCTTTCTAAGAAATAATAAAGATTTTCAATTTAAATCATCATTATTATGGATTTTCTTTTTCACTCTTGTCTAGATTAAACGTTTGCAAAAAGTTTGCCAGCGTATGTTGCTTGCAAATTGAAATTATAGGAGACTTCTTACAATTAAGCAACAGCTTTATAATAAAATTTGTTTTTGTGTAATTTACTTTCTTTGTTTTTTTGAAAGATTGCCAATTAAGGGTACTTTAAGAGAATAAAAAAAAATATTTAATTGAATTGTTAAGACACAGCAACCATAGTAAATAAGAAAAATTAAATTCAAATGAAAAGAAAAACAAAAAAAAAACGTCAAAAACAAATCACAATTTAATGCAATACAAGTAGAGTTTTTTTTTTCCCGGGGTTTTGTGTTTCCCGGGAAAGCGGGAAATTTTTTTTAATTTCCCGGGATCCCGGGATCCCGGCCTATGAAATAAATACAAAAATGTATTTGTTTTTAGTAATACATTTTTTATTTAGAAACGTAAAAATTTTGGTTTACACGAAGTAAATACTTACATAACTAAGTAAAAAAATAAACATACGTTATTAAAAATAAAAATAGGAACTAGGAGTAATGTGAGATCACAAACAAAATATAACACTTCAACTATTTAAAACAATTAATAGTTTTATGCCCGTATTCATAAACATTATTTTAGGTTTATTAAAGATTTATTTGACATATTTCTGTGCAATACTTGTCAAATAAACCCTCAATAAACCTAAAATACTTTTTAGAATACGAGCAATATAATATAATAGTTCTATATAAAATCGAAAATCGTATTCCCTAACGGATGTTACTTCTCAATAAGAATACCAGATCTTGAATACTATCATTACAATTTGGATTTATAGAGGCAATACAAAATAGACAAATATAAGAAATACATATTTCCAGCAATACAAGAATGAAAAATGTATAAAAATTAAATTTTGATAAATAAACATATTATTTGTTTTTTAGTTTAAAAAATAATTTTTTAATACACTGAGTGCATTTATAGACTCATCCGAAAGTCTATTTCTTATTTTATTAACAAATTGTCCTGCTATCGAAAAAACGTATGGATAAAAGTACTTTAATCAAATGCTCAATACTTTGAGTTCTTTGGCCACTTCCCTCAAAAAATTTCAATTCTTTTTTTATAGAGACCTTGAATTTATTTTTGGAGGTAGGTTGAGTACCTCAATTGACGTCACTAATGGCTGCATTTAAGACTTCTTCAAATGTTTTTTTCTTTTGCAGCGGAAAATTCTTCAACCTCATCAAAAGTTTCAACTTCTCCGAAATTATGTTCACTAAAGAGTCGATTATAAAAATTTTCAGCATATCCAACTACCAAGTGCTTAGAAGCATAAGAAAACAAACTACATTTATGATCACTGTTAATAAAATTTCGATATTTTAAATATTTTACTAGAGTGTACAGTTTATTATCTCTTCTTTCATCTATCCGTTGATGCAGAGCCTGAAACATTTTTTCGCCAAAAATGGAAGGAATCGACTGAATTTCTTTACATAAGGTGTTAGGTATGGCATCAGCTGTTAATATGTTTGTATCACGGCTACTTAACTTTTCCACTGCCAATTTTATAGGTTTTAAAACTTTAACCATGTTGTTTAATGCAACTATATTTTCCTCAACCCATAGTTCAGCCATTTCTAAATCAATAAGGCTCTTTTTTATTGAATTTTTTATGAGCAGAAACTTTTCTATCATTGGTACTAACGAATTCCAACGAGTTAGAATATCTAATTGGAGACATACTTCCTTCTTGTGTTCTGCGACAACATATTTTTGAAGTATAGCATTTTTTGTTGAACTTTTTTTGAAAATTTTGATAATACGATGTGTCTGAGCCAACACGTCTTTGTAGTTACTATTTATTGACATATAATTTTTTTTTCCCGGGATCCCGGAAAAAAAATCCCGGGAAAGCGGGAAATTTTAACAATTGAAATTCCCGGGAATTCCCGGGACGGGATTTCTCGGGAAAAAACTCCAAATACAAGAGGGCACATGTATTTTCAATGATTGCTGTGTACACCTAGAAGTATGAGTAATATTTTGTTATTGTTTTCATATCACTCATACGGCAAGTATTATAAAATAATAATTAAATTTTTGTTTTTCTCTTCTGCTACAAGCATTTGCAATTAATTACAAAAAAGCAAATATAATGCTTATGACATCTGTATGTAATTCGAAATCATAACATTGAAAATATTAAAAAATAAAATTTTTGTTGTTGGCATATGCACTATGGTATATGAAATCCAATAATTTTGAGAATTTATTTATTAATTATTCAGCTGAAGTACAAAACACTATTAAGCGTTTCAATTTTTGTGTTTCTAATTAATGCTTGTGTAGCGCCCAAAATCATATTCTCGGTGTAGTGTCACAGATAAAATTCTCTGCTACACTATCCACTAAACTACTGGTGCACACTTTGTGAATTTAAATTATTGCTTTATTTAAAAATTTAGTTAATAAATAATAAAGACTAATGAAAATAATTTAACACAATTTCCTAATATTGATAAAATACTTTAACTAAATGAAGATTTAATTGCTAAAGCGAAATACGAAATGACAATACACTTTATTAAAACAAAGGAAGTCTTAAAGTATCATCATATCAAAGCATTTTAGTGCTCTAATTAAATTTTTAAAATGAAAATTCATGAAAATTCTTACAGACTTTATAGATTAAATATATAAAAAAATCATTTGCTATACTGTCTTTTCTGACAAGCAATAGCCTTAATTTGTTTGACTTTGTCTTCACTAATCATATGTTTTTTACATACTAAAAAGTAATTTTATTGAGATTCAGAACTTTGACTTAAAAATAATGCTTTATTTGACAGTCGATTTATTTATTTTTTTAAATTAAAGTACAGTATGAAATTATATTTTGATCTTAAATACATAAAATTGTATGTGTGTTTGTTTATTTAATTGTACCTTATGGGAGACCAAACCTCTAGACCGATCTTCCTGAAATTTTCACAGCATGTAACTGGGACTCTGGCATGATTAATAGGGTACTAATTTTTTCGACCACGCCCACTTTTAAGCCCACTTTTTTAAAATTATTTAATTCATTCCATATAGTTTTTAAAATATATACTTCAAATTGTATACACATTATACTCCAGGCGAGACAGAAATACACATTTCTTACTCCACGCCCCCTTTCACGCCCCTTTTCACCCAAAATTTAGTTTGAAAGTTTTAAACTTTTTGTTCTCTTTACAAATTTGGTGCTTCTTTATTACGTTAATTAATGACTTTACCTTAAATTTAAAATACATTTGAATTAAAATAGTGGGGTAGCCTTACTCTCTTTCTCCCACAACTGTCTGCAAAATATACAAATACTTTAAATTATATAATATAACGAGGGGGTAGCGAAGCACACCGCGTTCAGCTAGTTAATTATAAGAAGCAGAGTGAAAAAGACCATAAATTTGAAGTGATATCACAGACCTTGGGTGAGAATGAAAACCATAACCCTCGCACTAGCTGTCTAGCACACTACCGACTACACCACTAGGGCACCCAACATGCGACTTGGTATCAGATTTCTGTTTAGTTTGATTTAAGATTATATTGTGGATAGACTTTCACCATACCAACTCTTGCAAATCGCTAAAGCAATATATATTATGACTTCTGGCCATATGGGCGGCCAGGGTGTTGTACTCACGGAGTATATGGAGTTCACCTAGCTCTGGGTGAGTTCACCTGGCGCTCGCTACAGACAGAGAGTTGTGGGAAAATTATTAACTTTCTCAGAACTGACCAGAGATAACTATCTCATCTGGTACTATAAGCATCAGGAGCCCCAGGTCTACCTATGCTCCCCTGCCATTCGGTGAGTGAGGCAGTCCTGACTGATGGTTTGGTTGCGACCCTTTGGGGAGTAGTGTTTGTGGTATATGCTGGATATGGTGTTTGTGGTATATGCTGGATAGTCACCTCCTCAACAAGGAGGAGTGCTACTACTCAGTCAATGGTGGTATAAAGATTGCTAATCCTTTGTCATAGGAATCCTGTTTTACCGGCTTCGCTTCGTCATGTCCGAAATTTGGTAGTATCGGCATTGGATGGCTCTGGTCTAACGCGTAGTATCTTAAGTCTATCCATACAACTGGATAACGTGTAGGTTGTCTACGGACGGGTACTCAGTTTATATAATCAGTTAAATTAATCTAGTTGTTCTTTGTAGTCGTTGTTGTATAAGGAAACATTGAAGAAGTACAAACCAATCAACTTGTCGCTATTTTCAGCATCTAGGGTTGTATGTTATTGATTTATGGAGGGTCTTACGAAAAGATCTTTGCGCAAGCAGTGAAGAAACTAAAACCATACTTACAAAATTGTCGCATATGAATTGAGGAGAATACAAAAGATCTTATGGAACACCATTACATTCATAAAAAGTTACTGTTTAGTAATCTTTATTAGCTGGAGGATATCTTCTTATATGTGTTTAAAACGATTGTGATCACGATTAGAATTGAAAAAATTTCATAGCATTGATTTTGCTGATACGTGATTCTAATAGAACCACACCGTTCCCACTATAATTGAAAAATTAATTTGCTATCAAAATCCCTGAGTTAAACTCGTTGGATAATTTTCTTTGGGTTTGTGTAGAAGCACTTGTGTTCGTCGAAAAACAAGATACTATTGAGCCCTTGGATTTCAATATTTGTAGAATTATTACCTCAATAATAAACTTGGGTTCCAGCCGTGGTGATCACATATCCGAAATCATATCTCAACATTAATTTCATCAAATTCTTTAACTATTTATTTCTTTGTTTTGTTATGAGTTAAACATGTGTAGCAGCACGTCTTGAAAGAAGAAATATGAAAAAATTATTTCTTTCGGCGACGATCTCTCAGCAGCCTTCTGACAAAAACTCTGAGAGTAACTGATTGCCATGAACAAACTTCTCAATTCTGTCATTCGGCATCGACTTTAAACTGTAGGTCCCGCTACTCATGGATAAAAACTAACACACACAACATGGGTGCTGCGAGAAAATAGACCGTAACCCTGACACAGGTTTGGAATGGCCAATTATGTATGTACATATGTAACAGCAAAAAAACAGCCTTTTGAAAGGAAAACTGAATTTTTGCGACCTGATTCATCACGAATTTGTCTCGTGAAAAAGTCTTCGCTCAAACAACATATTGATTCCATAAGTACTGTGAGCAACCTTTGTAAGAGAAATGCCCGGAACACAAATGCTGTAGATCATTAAGGAAATTCGAAAAAGTTCGACTTCACAATGTCTTTAAAATGAGAGAGTTTGGGTTTAATAGCTTCGTAGTCAATACAAATTAGCAGTAAAAAACTGGACGGCATTTTATATCTTAAGATCTGGTAAGAACCGAACAATTGGATATGCTATCTTTCACAAGAATTAAATGTTTGTTTTTTTTTGTTGTGGTTCGAGAGCGGTAATATGGAAAACCTCCAAACTTGATATGAATTCATTGGCAATATCATCACTAAAATCGTGAATAGTGGGTAATGTAGGTTCTATATACATAAAATGTATTATTTTATTTAAATATAGGCAGCGAAGTTCATTAGAAGCTCATTTTGTAAAGTTAATTTGAAAATATTTTTAAAAGATTTTAATTTAATGGCCTTAAATTTATAAAAATTTTTGTAGAATTTATAAAAAATTGTAAAAAACTAAGAAATAACTAAATCATTCAATACAAGACGTCCATTATGTTTTAAATTTTTGCTCTTTTATTAAAGTTTAAAGAAAAAAAACCCATATGTTTCAAATAAAACTTAACTCTGCATTTTATTCATCATTCGTTTGTAGAAGAAACACACAAAGGAAAAGCAAAATCTGAGTTCAAACAAATTTTCCAGATTTAATTTCTAAGCAGTCGAAGCACAAAGACTTGTAGAAATTTAAATAAAAAGAAATTTATCTCTATATTGCGTATATTCAATACACAATAAAATATTTATATATAGAAAAAAAAAGTACAATATTAACAGGCATTGTCATTTTTCTTTTGAAATGCAATTTTTTTTTTTAAACGAAACAATATTTATACTTTTTATTATCATACAGCTTCTCATATGAATTTCAAATCATAACAGCCAATAATGATATACACACAAGTATGCACAAATATATGTATATGTATATAAATCAATATGTTATTTAAAGGACATACATGTAATAAAAAACAAAAAAAACGGAATTAAATGATATTTTTATTTCGGTTCGAAAAAAACTTGAAAAAAAAAGTTTTTTAAATGTTTAAACATGAAAATAAGTTTTATATACAGGCCGGATAAAAAAGGAGCAATACACAAAGAAGGTATATAAATATAAATGTTTACCCATTCCAACCAGGTAGCCTAAAATATTACCCAAATTCACTGAAACTTTGTGCGTATGTTCGAAGAATATGAAAAGATTGATTTTCGAAATCTTAGGTAGTAAGCTTACTTAAAACAGGGCACATATGTATGTAAAATGCCTTTAGAATAATACTCGTAAATTTTCTTAGAAATAAAATTTATATTTTTTTAAAAAATATTTATTGAAAAGTAAAAATTGTTAAACATTTTTTAAATTCAAATTTTAGGTTTTAGATGTTGCAACTTTACATCTTTTCTCAATACGAAATCCTTTAGTTCTCTGGCCCATCCATTAATAAAAATTGCAGTTCTGATTTAGGTAGTAACCGTGGTTTAGTGTGTTGGCTTTCTAAAAAGAAAGAGCCTGGTTCAAAATTTAGCTCTGACATCTTGAAAAAAAGAAATACGAAAAAATTATTTCTTTCGGCGACTACCACTCAAAAATCTGCTCTGAGAGTAACTGATTGCCATGAACAAGCTTCTCAAGTTTGTTGTTCGGAGTCAACATTAAGCTTTAGGTCCCGATACTCATTAATAAAAACTGACACACATAACATAAGTAAGTACTGTTAGAAGCTCGGCCGTAACTCTGGATCATGGTTGTAATGGCCAATTATGTATGTATGTATGTATGTAAATATCTAACAAAAAATTTAAATTTTAGATTTCTTATAAGCAAATAATAGGCAGTCAGTATTATCTGGTGCTGACATAAACAACATTGAATTGTGCATCTTCTTAAACGTCTGTTTCTTTTCTATTTTGAAAGCAATTCCAGTTTTTTTTTTTTTTAATTTTTAACCCATATTTTAAACATTCTATTCGGTTGCTGTTATTGCAATTGTTGTTTTGTAAGGAAATGCAAAATATTTTTAAAGTAAAATGGTTTTTTTCCTTTTGGCTCTTCTATTATGTTTGTAAATTTGCGTTTTCTTCTACTATTTTTTGCGGATTCTAAAAGCCCAGTTATAATTCAAAACGCGTATTCAAATTGCTTTTAAGTAGGCAACAAATGATTTGGCACCAACTCTAAGGAAATTGCAATAAAACCAACAACAGAATAGAAAATGTGTACGAAAATAGTAAAGGAAAGAAACACTAAAATCTCTTTAGCAAAATATGGTGTACGAAATATGTTAAAAAGCAAAGGCAACAGCAGCAGAAGCAGCAGCAGTGGCAGGAGAGGCAACCTTATAGAAACTTATAAATTTTGTTGTGCTTTATAATATATATACTTAAGCAACACTAACATTCAGTTATGGGTTTTAACAAAAAAATAAAAAAATGAAAAAATAATAAAATATTGTTCAACGAACAAAAATTTACCATTTTAGGTCAACGAATTTGTGAGATTTCTATTTATTTATTTTTTTTTTTTTAAATTTCGTTTAATATTGCATAAATTATTTTTTTGTACTCTACACTATTACAACATGGCAACAGTTAATAAAATTGTAAATAAATTTTGTTTTATTGTCACTGAGGTCTGCACTTACTTCTGAAGTATAATCCATAATCTCTGGAACTCAAAGCTCCTAGATCAGCAAAGCTTTAGTCGAAGCACTAAGAACCATCGAAAATCCTTAAAAATACACATTTGATGTGCAAATTAATATTCCACTCTCTCAGGGTAGTAAACTGCTCTCCCAGCTCTGTGTTCTGTCTTCACATAATAATATATCACGAGGCGAAATACTTAAGAAATGTTAACTCTAAAAAAGTTATCCTTTAGAAAAGCAAAAAATACAAAAGATTTTGAAAGCTCCCGGTTTGAACGCACCATTCAATGCATTTTTTTGTGATTGATTCTAAAACTTTCTTTTTGTTTAATTTAAAATTATGGAAGAGAGACGGAGAGTTCAATTATACTGCTACTCTTTGGTTTAAAAGTGTTTTAACAGCGTAATCTTAACTCTACACACATTTACACCTGAAGCGAGAAGTCGAGTATACGTTTGCATGTTTGTCTTTTCGTTAATTCAAGACAAATTTCAAAGAAATAAAATTAATTTCTTATGGGCATAAGCTTGTCTTGTCTGCCTATTTTGTTGTTAGCATGAGGAGGCTCTTCCCAAAATTCATGAGGAGACTTTTCTCAAAATTGTTTATTTAATGAAGAAAAGTCTTATGCTAAAAATTTTATATACTGATTGAGAATCATTTAGTCTAGCCTTTAAAAAAGTGACGTTTGGCAATTTGTGTCCTGAAAAAAATACTTAAGAATGTAGATGATTAAAGAAATGTTTAAGTTTCATTCATTGCACTAATTTATTTGCACTCAAGGGGTGACTCCTACTTATGCAGTATATTGTGCTGGTCTAGAAAAATATGCGTATGCGGACCATTGATTTAAATTTACTTACAGTGACTCAAACAACTGACAACGTGTTTGAATGTTCTACAATATTCAAATGCTTACAATACCAAAACTACTTATCCGATCTTGTTCATGGAACACTTTTTTTTGATTGTGTATTCTTTTAAATGAATGCGTTAGGAGTACAGTCTATCAAACCGTTATATTTTTATATTCAAACAAATGAAAAAGTGAATGTGGTCAATTTTCTGTGTTTGTTTAAAACATACAAAATTTCTTAAATTACATAAATTAATATTTTATATAAGTAGTAACCGTTGGCAATTATTACAGCTTAAATTTTTCGTGGCATGCTTTTGATTAATTCATTCAAAGAAATTGAGACTCCCACTACACTTATTTTCATCTCTCCCAGAGAGACTCATGATATCACTTTCAGTCCCCTATCATTAAGCCATTTTTGAGTTATTTTGGCGGTTAATTTCAAATTAATGTAGTGCTGTAACACAACATCTGAGAACTCAACAACAAAATGTTTACGTAATAGGTGGTAGTTATCTTGCCAGTTATTTGCTGTATAGTGCCAACTCCCCCCGCTATTATACATGTCCCCAAGCTTGACGTTAGCCTTACTGTGTCAAGCCTTTAAAGTACTTCCAGGTTTTCGGTTCACTCCTTGCCATCTGATTAATAGGAGTAATTTTGGTTTAGTGCGAAATAATGACCATCTTCCAATCCTCCATAATCCAATTTAATTCAATTGAAGTGCGTCCGATTAAATTCCTGGCGAAGCTTTCGATGGCGTTTTGCGGCCAGTGGTTTCTTTACTTTTGCTCGACCACCCTAACCAGCAGAATGCAATGAATTTCTAACTGGCTACACAGATAGATTAAAATTGTCAAATAATATACTCTTTTTATGAATTTGCGATGCAGTCTTCACTCTCTGCTAGTGCAAATCTAAGAATCAGTCTTCCGCCAGCTTAGCCAGTTCTTGCTTGTAATACTCTATAACACACAAAGCGATTATCCCACGAAGATTTAGGCAGTTGTGTTATTCATTTGCGTTTAGAATATTTGAATAAAATAGTAATGCTTTTAAGTAAAATTTTATTCAATTTTAACAAAATGAATGAGATGCCAATTCATAAAGTTATGGAATGAAAAAACATATGAAAGTGGTTCAAATGATCTCTCCCCATCTTGCTAGTCTTAAGAAAGTTTATAATAAAAGCGCAATGGCTCAGAGATCTACTCATGTTTTATTTAAATAATAAAAATACAATTAAATAGTATTTCCTCACAGTTTTTCAGTGATGTTTAGGTCTAACTGTGCAAACAATATCTAAGCCCCAGTTAAGAAGTTAATGAAAAGCAACAGCATCATCATGCCTACTTCTATCGAATATAATTTTCATTTTTGGTTAATTCAAAAGAAAATATTACCAAGCCTGGCAAATAAAATTTATAATAATTTGTGAGTTTGTGTGTGTGTTTGTTTCATTGTAAAGTTTGCCATTAAAATTTCAAATGAGCTTAAATATGCTAAAAATCATGATTTGAATTTGTGTTTTTTTGAAAAAAAATTAAATAAAAGTGAAAAGTTATAACACTTTGTTTGTGCTCTCTTCTATATCCTAAAGAAAATAAAAACTTTATGCATTTTTTAAATAATATTTCTCTCTCTCTCTCTCTCTCTCTCTTTATCTACTTTTAGGTAAGCAAAACTCCCTACTAGAGTATTTATAAAACATTTCAAATGAGAAACATAAAACCAACAAGTAAGTTTGATTAATAATTAAAAACGATTTCAGTTAAAAGTAATATTTTCTTTTGCAAAAACAAAAAAAAAAATTCTGGAATAATTATAAAAAAAAGAATTAAAAATTACTTAAAATAATAATTTTTAAAAATAATAGTCTGTATGGCTTTGTTTTTCTATAAACCAAGTAAATAAATACACAATCTTGCAGTCAAATAATATGGGATGACAATCTTTATTCCACTTGCCTTCTAGAGTTGCATTAACTAAAGTTATAAATAATTAATTTGTTTTTAATTTTCTAAACCAAAGCTACAAAAACAAATGGCATGTATTCACTATACACCTCCGTTATTCAAATTGCTTTTATTTAATTATTTAATTTCTTAACAACAGCAATAGCAACAACAACAGCGAACATTTACCAACCAACCGCGAAATTTAGAAAATGTCCAATTTTTCAATATTTTTGTCACTCTACAACACTCTCTCTCTATAAAGTGATGGCCTTTATAATTTTCAGCTATCAAACACTCATTCGTTGATTCATTCACTCGCAGTCAAACTGTCAATCACAATTTTGTTATCGCCGGCATCAATAGCGGCAGCAGCAGTAACAACAGCCACGGAAAATAAAGTTATCGATGAAAACCACCACACAATATATCGATATTTGATAAGTACATATGTTGGCATATTCATAATGGAACCACAAAAGTAATATATGTTATTGTTGTTGTTGCCATTGTTACCAACAGAAAAAGGGGAAAAATATGGAAAATAAATATAAATATTGGAAAATTACTAAAAATTAATAAATAAATGAAAACTTATATTGAAAATTGCAAGTAATTGCCATCATATATGTGTTTGTTCAATAAAATTAATACAAATTGTTAAACCAGTGGTTAAAGAAAATAAAAATAATTTCATATATGACAGTCAAAGGACACAAATTCATAGAGAAATTAAAATTTATAAAATTAAATTTTATTTGAAGTGAATATATTAATATATATTGCATATAATTTTTTTTAATATCAAATATCAACTGGTTGGCATAGCAGCCAGTTTACATATAAGGCTAAAACCCGCAAATTTTCTTTTATTATGTGTATGTGTGTTTATTTTCACTTTACTCTACTGGTGGGTGCTTGGTATAGTGGTTAGAGCGTTCGCACAAAAATTCAAAAGGCCCAGGCTTAAAACCCAGAAAATGTTAATTTGCGGTTTTTCTTTTTCAAAATTATAATTTAAAAATAAGAGGTTCCTCCCCCTCCAGGAAGACCGTCGACAAAGAAACCGCTGCCCGACATTCCACTCTATTCCACCTTAATCAATGTCAACAAAAAAGAATGATCACGAAAAAAAAGCGTAACGTATTGGGAAGTAGCAGATAACAGCTAAACCTACTTAGCGAAGGTACTCACCACACAAACAACATTCACCGATGAGGCAATTGCTGTTGATCATTCAAGGGTGGAGGTATAACACTGGCCTTTGAATGATCAATTCACAGCAATTTGTTTCATTCCTAAGGCGCTTAATAATATAAGAAAACAAAATATATGTTCTGTTGTCATAACCAGAGTTGGGTTTTTTGCATTGAATTTATAATGCATTATTGTTTCCTCTACCACTAAACGACTTAGTATTAATGCAGCAATATTCCAGCCACCCTAAATGCAGATGGAAATAAGTAATTAACCACTAAATAAAACCATTTTAGTGGTAGTGGAAATTTAGTGCACTACTTCTGAATGATTAGCGGCTGGCAATATTAACAGTCCGCGCCATTAAAATCTTACCTATGGTGAACTGAATAATATATTACATTTGAAGTACTAAAATTCTTATTAAAACAATAACAACAATTATTCACTTTATACAGGCGGACTCAGTAAATTAAGAAAATAACATTCACTACAATTTATTTTGACATTGACTTAAGCTATATATGCATATATTAATATTATATCCATATATGAAGGTATATTAAAACGATAGTGGAACTGAGGTAGTGGTTATAAATTTCCATTCCACTATAGTGCCAATGGAGTTATATTCTATTACCACTAATTACTCAAAATTACTGCACTAAATTTCTACTACCACTAAAATCGATATATTTAATGCATTAAATTTTCATTGCCACTAAAATTTTTATATTTAATGCAATAAATTTCAACTACCACTAAAATCGTTTTATTCAATGCACTAAATTTCCACTACCAAGTTGGGTGTGTTTATTTTTTTTATCCATGTGTACCGAGACATATGGTTTAAAGCCGAATTCGAACGAAAGTTATTTACTCTCGGAGCTTTTGCCAGAAGACTGCTAAGGGATAGTCGCTTAAAGAAATATTTTTTTCATCTTTTTTTTTCAAAGTGTCAGAGCTGGTATTTTAATCCTGGGCTCATGTCTTAGTGAGCCGACGCACTAACCATTAGATCACTAAGAAATTTTGGAGGTTATGTAATCTAAAATAAATTTGTTATAAGGCAACAGCCTTAAGTCATACAACCACCGTTGATATGTTGTGTCTTTCTTTTCATCGGTGAATTGGCATTTAATATCATGTACCTCTTAAGATTTAGCACGTTTTTAGACGTTTACCACTCATATTCAACATTCAGGTGGGAAAATTTCTGTTGATCATTCAAAGGTGAAGGTATAACACTGGCTTTTGAGTGATCAAATTGACAAAAATATGTCCTACTGACATAAGGCGCTTAACATCTATCTATCTATATATAGATATTCAACATTCCAATACAATTCACTGCATTTAGTAAGGGTTTACCCCTGAGTATTGGTCTTAAATAGAAAAATACACAGCCTTTAGCCATTTAATCATCGGTGATATGTTGTGTCTTTTCTTTCACCGATGAATTGGCATTTATTATCATGTAACTCTTAAGATTTAGCACCAAAAATATGTCACATTTTTATTTTGATTCCAAGTTTTCGTTATTTTACGATTTTAGGCTCCCCCGGGTTCTTTAAGCTTCTGGAGACTCTTCCCGTCATTGGCCTGTGCACTCGGGGTATATGTAGTTTACCTAGCTATGGGTGGCCTTGCACTCCATGTAGGAAAAGAGTTGTTTGTCTGTGTAACTTACTAGAACTTTCAAAGGGTATCAGGAGCCCCTATATTGCCTGTATGCCTATGTCTCCCCCCGGGAGATAGGGACAAACGCTGCTGGCGATACTCACGCCAGTGGCACAAAACTCCCGGGGCATATGGAGTTCAACCTAGCTTTGAGTGACCTGGAGCTCGCTATAGGCAGGGGAGCTCGCTATCGGAGACTTGGCTGGCATCAGTCCAGGGGGCTGTTGTACTAGAGACAACAGTTTGTTCCTGGTGGTGTTGGCCTTGTCTCTGTAAGTGTGCGTGACCAGGCATTTTCTGGCGTTCTCAAGGACTGACCAGAGATGCCTTAGTCTGGCACTACGGGCATCAGCAAAGCCCCGGTATGCTTGTGGGATTGGGTGCGGCCCCTCGGGGAGTACACGTAGTTGCAGTGGTATATGCTGGGTAGTAGTTTAACCTTCTCAACAAGGGGTGTTGCTGCTATCCAGGAAATGGTAGTGACGAAATTGTTAACATAGTGTCCATGAGCTCTTCTCTGAGCGGTGTGTCTTTGACATATCCGAAATTGGAGGGTACCGGCTTTGGGTGGCGCTGGTTGGACGCTTAAGTTCAACTACTGTCCGGACACGGGCGGCATGTGATATGTCTAAGGACCGTGCGCATGTAAAATCTTCTATTCATGTATGCCTCTGTCATTCGGGATGTTAGGAATTCATGGCTGATGGTTGGGTGCGGCCCTTCGGGGAGTTCAAGTAGTGGTTGTTGTAAGTGCTGGGTGGTATCACCAATTCAGCAAGGAGGGGTTCTAGTATCTAGGTAATGGTAGTACCAGGATCTTGCTAATCCTTTGTTGTAGTATGCTATATCCGGTGGCTGGGAGTACCGGAATTATGTGGCGCTGCTCCATCTATATTTCTAGGTGGCGTGTGTTTGTGTCACCATCTCATTTTTCTTGTGCCCCTTATATCCTGAAACTCACAAAAGTGTATCATGATTCTGAATATCCAGTTTATCAAACATATTATAACGTTCTATAAATGATTTGTATGTTAACGCATAAGATCTATATAAGTGCCTGGAGGTTTGATTGACTATCGAAGAGTATTAAAATTGCTTTTCCCGTATGTAGTGAAAAGAAAAGAAGTTGTCAGCTTCAGTATTTTATATAGCTTCTCTTTGAAAAATGAAATGTTCTTATTCAAAGTCTTAGATCCATGTTCTGATCCTCACTATTCTGGCTTTTGCTACAATTGGTTTTTATAAGTATATATAGCTTTATACCTGTGTCGTTATGGAAGAACAGCTTAAGTCAAAACATGAAATTTTGAAATATTCCGAGATTTAGGTAAATTTTAATATAATAAGTTCATGCAAAAAATCTGTAATTTTACCTACTGATACTACAGTTATGATAAACAACAATTATGGACTCCAATATTTTACATTTTATTACTGCATTGAGCTTTATGAAGCGTCACAAATAATGAATTACTTTAAGCTTATGTCAACTTAAGCTTTTCTTCCATATTGCCATAGATATATAGATATATAAGAATATCATTGTGATCCACTCTAACTTGAATTTGTTTTACAAATTTATTTAAAATCACTGGCACAACTAAAATGTTTTGTTATTTGCAATAAAAATATTATTTAAAAAGCAGGTTAAATATGTTAAACTAAATGCTTTTCGTGTAAAGGAATAAAATTTCTATTGAAAAAAGAAAAAAAAAGAAAGAAACAAAACCAAATAATATGCTCCATAACACTGTATATGTTTACAATTTCACACAAAGATGTCGAAAGCAATTTTTCATAATACATAAAAAAAGAAAAAAAAAGACAAGAAATAATAATAAAAATAGAAAAAATAAACAATTTTCTAATGGCAATTGTATCTCATAGAACATGTACTTTCATAATAAAATGTTATTGCAAAAAATTTATAGAAAAAAAACTCTATGAAATTTTATACAAAAGTATAAATTTATGAAAGGAAACGTTTATTGAGCAAATGAACAGCAAGAAAAAAATAAAAAAATTAAAAAAAGCGCATAAACACAATGATAGATACACATACGGTTACACAATTTAAAATCATAGAGAGAGACTTTCATAACCAGCCAACAATCTATGAAATTTAAGTGCAACATTAACAACAAAAGAAGGAAAAATAAAACGAAAAAAAGTATATTTTGAAATTGTATACGAGAAGAGAAAAAAAAAACTGTAAAATGTTATGAATGAATCAAATACCTGTGCAAAGAATAAAATGCGTGTTGCATCAATGCATAGCACAGTTCAGTACAAAATAAGTATGTAATACCACAGCCAGAAAGTGTCCAACGCGTAACGAATAATCGAATATTATTATGAAAGATAACAGCGAAAAACCTACTTAGCGAAGGCACTCAGTGCAATCAACATGCAACAAAGTTGCTATTGCTGTTGATCATTCAAGGGAGAAGGTATAACACTGGCCTTTGAATGATCAAATCACAGCAATTTGTCTCATTCCCAAATCGCTTAATAATATAAAAAAAAAAAAAAAAAACAAAATATATGTTCTTTTGTCATAATGGACTGTTCTTTTCACAAAAATTCAAATACAATGCACAGCATTAGTATGGGTTTACCCCTGAGTATTGGTCTTTATATAAAAAAAATTCATTATAAATGATAAGTCAACTATGACCGATATATTCATCATGACTAATTGGACAGCTATGACTAATATTTATATCATGTGTGATTATTAAACAGCAAAAGAGTGAGCAGCATAAATATAAGTTCTATTCTTAATAAGTAGAAGGCAGCATTTAAAAGTTAAAGTGAGATGCAAAATCATATGTACACAAATGTTTTTATCTTAAGAATTTTATAGAAACTTGGGTAACAGTCAAATGACTGTCACTGTTCTGATAGGGTGATTACATACATAACTGGCCTTTACAACCCTATGTCAGGATTACGGCCTAGCTTCTCGCAGCACTCATGTTGTGTGTGTAAATGTTTATCCATGAGTACCGGGACCTACAGTTTTAATGTTTTAATGTCCACTCCGAACTACAGATTTGAGAGGCTTTTTCATGGCAATTAATTACTCTCAGAGCTTTTGCCAGAAGACTGCTGAGAGGTAGTCGCCGAAAGAAATATTTTTTTCATATTTCTTTTTTTTTAAGATGTTGGAGCTGGGTGTCGAACCAAGGGCTCATGTCTTAGTAAGACAACACACTTACCACTAGACCACGGCGACTACTATAGGATGATTGCCATGAACAAGTTTCTCAAAACTGTCGTTCGGAGTAGACTTTAAAATGTGGGTCCCGGTACTCATGAAAAATAATTAACACGTACAATATGGGTGCCGCGAGAAGCTCTGCGGTAACCGTAAAACAGGGTTGTAATGACTAGTTATGTATAAATATGTATGTCTATAATTATTTAATTCCTCTTTTTCAGTTTAATACCCATAAGTATTGAGGTGTTCCCTGTAAAATAAAATTAAAACCAAAAAGACATCAATTGCGTCAATTATTTTGAAAATTTCATAATACAAGAAGTAACCATTAAGTGAAAAAAAAAATAAATAAAAAAGTCAAAGCCTTGTTACATATTAAAACCTTTGCAATTTGAATCGTCGTTCGATTTAAATTTTAGTCACTTCTGGTTTTCAAAAGATAACCGTTAATATCTTAAAATTAATAAGTTTTTCAGAATAACCTCTTTTATTCACTAAATCGATTATTCGCTTTCTTTAGACACTAGTTTTTGGTGGTCTATCGTTTATATTTGCACATCTAGTTGCTGTGCTGTGCTATGCTATGCTATGCTATGCACCACATAAAATGTTTACCCCTTTACGCGTGTGGTTTTATTCATTAACACAAATTTGCTTCCTCTTCAGTTTTGTTAGATACGCTGTCTGTCATTCACTTTTTGTAGTGTAGCAACGGATAATAAAAAAGTTACAAATTTATGAAAATTATTGCTGCGCTTTTCATTTCAATCAATTTCATTTATGTTTTCTCTCTCTTTAATTTTTCATTCATTTTCATTTATGAAATAAATTTTTATCATTTAAGTAATTTGTTTTTTTTCTCTCTTTCAATTTTGTAATATTTCTTTATAAATGTGTGTGTATAGTAGTATGTTTGTGTGTACATTTCAAATAGCCAGGTGTTTGTAAGCAATTGCAATTGCAATTTCCATCTATAGAATTATTTCTCTGACAGCAACATTTCAAAATCACAAAAGAGGAAACAATCAAATTAAATTTTAAAAAGCCAAAGGAAAATAGTTTTGTTTTACATTTTTATATAATATTTTTTTATAGAGTTTAAAGAGAAATTGGCCAATAGAAATATGTATAAGGTATGTAAATCAAATTGAAAAAAATTAAAATTGAAATACTCGTAATTTAGATTATAGAAAAAAAGTTTTGCGCGGTTGCTAAACAAAATCTTAATAACTGCCCGTTGGAAACAAAATCTCATCTCTTTAAGTGAAATATTTTAGATATTCTGCTCCTTTAAAGCGGATTTCTAAAATTTGATAAGTCTTTGCCAAATAGGCAGTATACTCCATAGCAGCTCTTATCAGCACTGCGATATCTAAAACTATTTGAGTTCATCATATTTTTTGAATATGATTTATAAGTAAATGATTCCAACAAGTTAAGGTGTGTTGTTTCTATAAATTTAAGTGTAATCTAAATTGTCATTTCTTTAATGAAAAGTTTGTTATATGAGTCGTTTTGCAAACGTAAAACAAGATGATAATAAATCTCTTTTTCGAGCTTAAGGGCTTTTTATATTAATATTAAATATTTATTTTTTCAATATTTCGCTGCCCCTTCGTGTAGCGTCTTCAGGAACTATTATTTTAACAATCAAGTTATCAATAAAAATCGTATTCCACCCGGTGGTTATTCTTCCGGTGTCTGGTAAATGGGGTGTTTACATACAGCATGAAATGGTCTTCTCTGCAAAAAAGCAAAATCAACAAATGGATATCGAAACATCTTTATAAAAAAAATTAGAGAAGCAGCCATCATACAAAAAAATAATAATTCCTGAAGACGCTACACGAAGGGGCAGCGAAATATTGAAAAAATAAATATTTAATAATAATATAAAAAGCCATTAAGCTCGAAAAAGAGATTTATTATTATTTAAAAAAGAGGTCAATAAAGTTATTACATTATGTAAAACAAGATTTTGATTCAACTATGGCCACTTTCCAAGCATTGCAGGGGGATTTCTTTTTCTTTTTTTTCAAAGACCAATATTTAGAAGAATGATTTCTACTCATGCCGCGTGTATTGGAATCAAAATCCAAGATATCGTTTTTTTTTTTAATCTAGCGCCTTTTTATGTTACACAGTGTGGCTTTTAGACAAGTTGTTGTCAGATGATCACTTCAAGGGCCAGTATTATATCTTCATCCTTGAATTTTTAACATCAATTGTCCATCTATCGAATAGAAACGAAGCCTCGATACCGACTTGCATTGTGAAGTGATAAGGCTTTTCCTGCCATTTACTACTTCCCAGTAGGTGGCGCTATCACTTAATAATTCGTTTTGGTGTCAATGCCAAGGTAGACAGAGCAGAATGTCAGGAAGCAGTTTCTTATGGATCGGTAGATAGAAACAACGCCTCGATGTCGATTGTGCATTGTGAAGTGGTGAGGGTCTTGTTATCATTTACTACTTGCCAGTAGGTGGCGCTATTTCTTAGTCATTCGTTTTGGTGCCAATGCCAAGGTGGAGAGAGTAGAATGTCAGGAAGCGGTTTCTTATGGATGGACTTCCTTGAGGGAGGTAACCTCTCTTTTTTAATTAAAACCCCAACATTCTACTTAATTCCATACATAACATACATACATAACTGGCCTTTACAACCCTGTGCCAGGATTACGGCCTAGCTTCTCGCAGCACTCATGTTGTGTGTGTCAATTTTTATCCATGAGTACCGGGACCTACAGTTTAATGTCGACTCCGAACGACAGACTTGAGAAGCTTGTTCATGGCAATTAGTTACTCTCAGAGCTTTGCCAGAAGACTGCTGAGAGGTAGTCGCCTAAAGAAATATTTTATTCATATTTCTTTTTTTTTTTGAAGATGTCGGAGCCTGGAATCGAACCCAGGGCCCATGTCTTAGTAAGCCAACACACTAACCACTAGACCACGGCGACTTAATTCCACCTTAAACAATGTCAACAAAAAACGAATAATCAGGAGAAAAGCGCCACCTATTGGGAAGTAGCAGATAACAACTAAACCTACTTAGCGAAGACACCTACCACACACTCAACATGCAATGATGAATCAATTGCTGTTGATTTGTCAAGGGTGAAGGTATAACACTGGACTTTGAATGATCAGTTCACAGCAATTTGTCTCATTCCTAAGACGATAAATAATAACATAAGAAGAAATTTTATATGTTCTTTTCTTTCTAAAAAATTCCAATACAATGCACAGCATTTAGTAGAGGTTTACCCCTGAGTATTAGTCTCAAATTAAAAAAAAACCCAATTTTTTGTTCATTATTGTCTGCTTTGCTGGAAATTGAACCTGTGCTGTTTTTGTCTTGTAAACAAGCGCTCTAACCACTATACTACCCTCTTCCCTCCTCCTAGAGTATGATCATAATAGTCGATCTACTATCGAAATCGCATATTTTAAAGACTAGAAATATCGTTTCAATTACTAGAAATGTGCCAGATATTTCGAATTTTTCAACTCCGCAGCGCTGTCAACAATTGGTGTAATGGCATATAGATTTGAAGCATATCGTCGCAAGAATTAAAGAACGCTGTAACTGACAAAAAATCGAATATACGTTTTTTGCATCATTTTTATCAGAAAAAAAATACGCGTCTATTGGTCCCGGCCTCAGGTTTCTGCGATGAAAATAAATTCACTTACGCCGTTTGCCTTTTGAAAAATATCAGTGTATTTGTTCTACTTTCATAGAGGTTTTTTGGCTCTGGTGGATGTTTAAGGTTTTTTCAGTTACAGCGTTCTTTAATTCCATCGACAATATAAACCCCAACTCACGTAGCAATTAAGACCAGCTGGCTTCCAGTGTAGTTTAGAGGAGTTCTGCAAAGACTCTGAATCGAACAACGTGAGCAGTTAATCCCAGACAAAAAATAAATCTGAGCATTTGGTTAAGTTAGGTTTCCTATTTTTAATATAATTTTTCCGGGCGATTTTTAGCGTTCTTTAAGACTAATTTTTACTAAAATTAATAAAAAAATAGAAATATTACAGCATTTAATTTGTCAACAAAAAATTTTTAATTTAAAAGACTGGACAAGCTTTAAAATGCTTTTGTGAAGGAACATCCCATATTCCATTTAGCAAATAATTTTTTAACGGCATCAGTTGTATTTTAAAATTAATTCTTATTTTTCTCGTCTGCTAATGGGAAGAGCAAACATAAGTTATCCTTTTTTAATTTATTTCTTAGTAAACTTTTCTTACTATTAACCATCTGGTTCTTACGTTACTAAAACTTTTAATTAAAGATGAGCATAACCGGCTTTTATGGGTAGAAGAATATCGTTGATTTCTTCCTGTTTCTCACTTAAATATTTTAAATCCTATAATTAGCGAACTGCTTAAAAAATATATTTTCCTCCAGAAAACTTAAAAGAAAAAGAAGGTGGAAATAATTTAAAAAGAAAAACCCGCATTTATGTTGCAAATATCTGCTTTTGGATAAATATTGTAAATTTTCTATTTTAAGCGAAGTGTAAATGGGAATATTTTTAATGAGTGATGTAATGTACCGTTAAGAACCGCTGAAATTGTTCTAACAAAATTTAAATAAAGGTATTGATAGAAAAGGAATTTGGGAGCCATTTGTATACTAGCTACACTCGGGCGGGGGGGTTCGTCCCTTCCTAAGCAACATCCTGTCCATTAACAGATATTTATTGTAGACTCCCGGTAATCAAAAGGTCTTACTAGAAATTATAAAATTAACTTTTATGACTATAAATAAAACAAAAGGTAAGCCCGTTTATAGTCTTATATGAGAACGGAAAAATTAAAGACATATGCTATCTACGTATCACAATATAAGGCATCTTCAGATGATTTCGAAGAGCCAGTCTCTATACCCTCCCAATACCTATGTTCCAATGACTGCAATGTGTTATTTTGGAACCCCATGTCTATCTACCTAATTTGTTATTATCCTAAGAAAACATCTTTAAAGTACATTTACTCAGACATTTTGTCCATTACTATAGATATATAAACTTTATTATTCATAATTTATGCTGATTGAAGATATTAAAGCAAAATTTAAATATTTGAAATTCATTTTCTATATTCTTATATTAAAAAAATATTAAATGTACTATAGATAATTAGAAAAAAAATTTTAAAATTAATATGCAAAATTAATATTATTTAATAAAAGTATACGCATTAAGACTTTAATATTCAAATTGAAGTAAATTATTTTCATAAACGATTGATATTATTTTGGGTGCAATTAATTAAATGTTTTGTAATATGTTGTAATACCGACAGCAGTAGAAATATACATAAGCATAACAGAAACAAAATATTAAAATTTACTGAATTAGTTCATTTCTTTACAGTTACTTTTCGATTTAAAACAAAACTCTTTTATATTGTATATGATTTTAATGATCATTAATTCTGCTGCTGTGCAATACTACGAACATTATTATATATTTTATCATACTATTAGGGTTTCAAATTAATTATGGACTCACCAAACAAGTTGATCCGATGTGCTGGAAGGCCTTCTAGACTCGGCATACATATTGTTGTGGTATCTTATGTTTTGTTACAGGTGTTGCTATAGAATTGATTTAATTAATACATCCAAAATTATAATATCATTTTATCTTACTCTGAATTAATGCTCACACAGTAGAATAATGTAATATGTACTTAACGTTAAAACATTATTGGAATAATGTAATTTATAATAAAATTTTCTTGGACAATTTAACAATTAACATTATACACAATTAAATTAAAGAATAGATTTTAAAGAAAATTGTTTGACTGAAGATCAAATTGAGGTTAAAACATAGCAAGGTATAAAGAAATTAACAATTATTTGACAGTTTTTTGTTATTAATTAAGTTCATAGTTGAATTGAATTTAATTAAGTTTGCTTAAAGTTTGTATTTGTGACGTCATAAATCATTTAAATGTTGAAACAATGAAAATTAATCATAAGTATATAAAGAAGACAAAAAAGAAAACGGTTTTATATAAATTGAACTACTGTTATTTGTGGCGTGATGTGATCGAAAAAAAAAACTAACGGTATTACATTGTTTCACCGTTATGTATGAGCATGCCGTCTATAACCATATTATAAAAATTTTGTCCACTATCCTTTAAATATTTGTAGACTTTGTGGCTGGGGATAGGGCGACACTTTGAAGAGTCTTCCAATAATGCGAAGGATGTTTGTCCCTTGGAGAACCTTCTGTCAAAATAATTTGGCCTGTTTTTACAGTAGCGTGCCCTTAATTTTGGCCACCACCTGTGCCTTGTCTCCCTTTATGGTATAGAACTTTCTCTCTTTAGTAGGAAATTTTTAAATATGTAACTTCTTCTGAATGAGGCTAATAAAAAGTCAGGTTATATTGACTTAAAAAAAATTCACTACGATCACTTTAACACTGATATAAGTAACACTTTTAGTTTAAAGTTTCTCCTGTTTCCAATATTGATCTTTAATATTAAAAAGCTGCAGACAAAATGACCGAAATTTAATTTTTGTAGGCTTAAGGTAATATTAGAGAACAAACATAAAGAAGTGATGAGAGTAAAAAAAATTTTTTCTATGTTTGTCAAGCATGAGACTGGTAAAAAGAACATTTACAGGGTAATTAAAATATCTCCAAACGATGTACGTTTCTTTATAAAGCCGACAGTATTTACTATTAACGTAAAACTTTACAATAATTAAAGATGAAAATAAAATATATCAATTAAATTCAAATTCATTGATAAAAGATGCTGTTAAATTAATTCATAAAATATCAGTAAGCGATGTTAAATGTTGTCGTTACATATTTGCTGAATGTTGACAAGTAAAAGCTAAACAAATAAACATTTGTAAGTACACACCTTCAATGTTGCTAAACATGTCTCATTGCCTTTGCCTATTACTATGTATATTAAATATTTTTAGGTCTCTCTTTTTTGTTTTTTTTCAGTTTTTTTCTTTTCTATAATATTCATAGGTCCGTTCATGGGCCCATGGTAAAAAAATAACATAATAAAATAAAACAATCGCGAAACCGTTCATTACAAAACTAGATAATAATTTATTTACCAAAATCAATTTTATTGAAATTAATGATATTCAATAAAATTAAGTTTATTTAAATGAAATTATTAAATAGAAAAACGGATTATTCACGCAAATCTTTAGCATGGTATGTGCCAACTATTTTGCCTTGTAAATCTTCTATGAGGTAGTAATGATTACCTAATTTTTCCTTTATCCTACTTTTTATAAATAATGGTGCAAGTTTAGCATTAAATTCGTTTATCTTATTACTTTGAGCAAAACTACGTCTAAAAACTTCTTGCCCTATGTTAAAATTGCTATTTCTAGAACGTAAATTATAATTTTGACGGTTTGTTTCATAAGCTTCTTGAATATGTTTCCTTAATTTTGCACGCATTAAATTAAAACTGTCGTCACGGGAGAGATGATAAGTATTCTCATGAAGTAAATTTACATTTTTCAGCAATTTATAAGAAGAACCGTGTGTAATCATATCCAGACCAAAGAGTGCGTGGTAAGGTGTAGATTTAATCGCTTGATGATATGAATTTCTCAAAGCACACCTAATTTTGGTTAAGTTTTCGTCCCACAATTTTTGGTTACCTTTTAAATATGCTCTTATACCTGCTAAAATTGATCGGTTCACTCTTTCTGAAGCATTGCTCTGGGGTGAATAAACAGCAGTGTAGATATGATTAATATCGTAGCTCGTAAGAAATGCATTAAATTCATTACATCGAAATTGAGGCCCATTATCACTATTTATACATTCTGGCACACCATATACGTGAAATATCTCTCTTTGTAAAATGTCAATAATTATTCGTGCAGTAAACTTTCGTATAGGGAACAGCCAATGAAATTTTGTAAGGTGATCTAGAATTATAAGTAGTCCAATGGATCCACTTTTACTCCTTGGGTAAGGTCCCAGAAGATCCACATACAGACGCTGAAAAGGTCGAATTGATACAGCAGGTTTCCCCATTTCAGGCCTAAGAACAACATTCGGTGCTTTTGAACTCTTGCAAACATCACAGTCTCTTATGTATTCTCTGACATCGCGAACTAACCCTGGCCAAAAGAAATTTCTTCTAATTAATTCTATAGTTTTCACCATGCCTCCGTGGGATGCTATCGGGTCATCGTGAGCTCTAGTAATGACAGTACGACGTAATTTTCTAGGTACCCATAATTTCCAACTTTTTTCCTCTTGTTCAGTTACTCCACTATAATGCTCGGTACGTATGTAGACGTATTGATCTAAAACTTTTATATCTGGATATTTATTTTCTTCTTTGGCTATTTTCTCTTTTAGGCTGACATATTCTGGATCCATAAAATGAGGTGAATTTAAATCTATTTCTGGTTCGGTTAAAGTTAAGGCTGAGATTTCATTCGTGCAACTACGAGATAGCGCATCAGGAACAATATGCTCTTTTCCTTTGCGATGACTTATTTTAAACTTGTAGCCTTGTAGTTTGAATGCCCAACGAGCCAAGCGACCGGTAAGATCAGACTGCTTCATCAGCCATACAAGGCTCGAGTGATCTGTTACAATCTCGAATTCTTGTAACTCAAGGTAACAACGAAATCGTTTTATAGCCTCAATAGCAGCCAAACATTCGCGCTCTGTTACGCTATAATTTCTTTGTGACGTATTTAGCTTCTTACTCATAAAAGCTATTGGCTTTTCGTTTCCATTATCGTCGAGTTGTACCAAAACTGCACCTATACCAGTATCGCTGGCATCACAGTGAACAAAAAATTTCTTTTCAAAATTAGGATTCCCAAGTACAGGAGCTGTTGTTAACAACTGTTTTATTTTTTCAAAAGCTGCCTGAGCTTCTGCAGTCCAAAGAAATTTTTTCTTTGTAGAAATTAAGTCAGTTATAGGCAAGACCACTTCAGAAAAGTTTTGAATAAACCTTCTGTACCATCCTGCAAGCCCTATGAATCCTCTAACTTGTTTCACTGTTTTTGGTACTGGCCAATTGACAATTGCACTCACTTTTTCTGGATCAGTCATAATTCCTTCGTTACCAATTATAAAGCCTAAGTACTGAACTTGTGTCACACAAAATTTACTTTTCGAAATATTAATCGTTAAATTTGCCTTTCTAAATTGTTCAGCTACGCGTATTAGCAACAAAATATGTTCTTGAAAATTCTCTGATACTATGATCAGGTCATCTAAATATCCAAATACAGAGTTTCTAAGTTCTGGTGGTATGATTTCATCTATTAATCGACACATTGTTTGGGGCGCATTACAAAGCCCGAATGGCATAACAACAAATTGATATAAGGGTCGACCTGGTATCGTAAATGCGGTCAGCGCCTTAGCTTTTTCTGATAATCCAATTTGCCAATACGCATCCTTAAGGTCCAGTTTAGATATCACGTTAGCCTTTGGCAACCTGGAGAAAATACCTTCAATGGATGGTAACGGGTATGCATCTTTTTTAGTGACCGAGTTGAGCTTCCTTGCATCCAGACATAGACGTACTTTATTTGGTTTAAGCACAAGCCTCATAGGAGAGCTCCATGGTGATTGTGAAGGCTCAATTACACCTAAAGCCAGCATTCTGTCCACCTCAGTAAACATTAGTTTTTCAACTGCAGGCGAAACAGGATAGAAACGTTGTTTTATTGGTTTAGAATCTCCTATATCAATATCATGCTTAATAAGTTGCGTTCTACCTAAACCTTGCTTCTCAAAATTTGAAAATAAAGCAATAATGGACTCTAATTGCTGTTGTTGTTGACGAGTTAAAGGAAATTTCGGCTCAGATTCAGATTTGTCACCTCCCAAAGATTCGGAGCTATTTGTTACTTTCATCAACTCTGAAACTTCGTACCAATTATGATTTACTGAAAACTTGTCTAACATCTCTGCCGACTCTATAATATTTGATATTAAACCGAATGCCTTACAAAAGTCGATACCTAAGATTAATCTTTGTCTAATACATGGAATAACAAACAACTTTATTAAATGTTTTTGATTCTTAAATTCAATTTCTACCTCTAACCACCCTAGTACCTTTTGTGACTTCCCATCTGCAGTACTAACAAAGGAATGACATTTGTGAAAATTCTCATATTTAGAAAAATTTGTCTGTGCGAGATCACCTCCTATACATGAAATATTTGCACCCGTGTCAAGTAAACCATGTTCACAAAAGTCAAGGAAAGAAACTTTGGCGTAAAAGCGCTGATCCTTCGGATCACCAACGATAACTGAAATTAGCATTTTGCGGCACATTTTGCGTATTTTGAAATATTTTCTCATTCTAAGTGTAGATCTTTTAGGTTTAGTTTGTTTAATTGGTGAAATTGATTCACAGTGAAAAATTTTATTCCGTTTATCAAGGTAGTTTTTCCATTTTATATGGTAAGGCAAAATAGGATAAATTATCTTATCACAATCTTTATCTTCTTTCTTCTCCTTTAAATCTAACTTATTTTTTTCTAGTATAGTAATTTTGTTATGTTCTCTTTCAATGATTTGAGTTATTTCTATATTTTCATTGTTTCTTAATTTAATTAGTTTTTTGAGATTTTAATTTTCTTACTTGAACACTTAGGACATTGCGGTTTATATGTGTTTTTCATCCCGCAGCCATAGCAAAATATTTTCCTATCTTCTAGGCAATCGTCCCAAAAATGATCTAGACCATCGCAATTCCAGCAGCGAACAGACCTTTTATCACCCTCTAATGCACATATATTTTCCTCTAAAGACTTATTAGAGTCAGCCGCTTCTGAACTAAGACTAGTATCTACTTCTGCTATATGCCTTTTAGGTATAAACGAATTTTGTTGACGAACTGACAGGCTTTTTCTTACATATTCATCATTCAGGAATGATTCTCTCATTTGGACCAATTTACGCAAATGAGGTATAGAATGCACTGGTACGTAAAGCAAATCTTGCCGTATTTCTGGTCTAAGATTTCTTGTTATGATCTCTATTAATTCCATCTCGGATATAGGTGATGGTAACCGATCCATTATAGAACATATATTATCAAAGAAAACATCGAAAGTTTCACCTACTCTTTGTTTTCTATTGCGAACCTCTTCTCTAATGTCAAATGATGATTTGAAGTCACGGTATTGACACCTTATTGCCTCACAAAATTCTTCCCAATTTACCACATTAACTTGTTTCCTATATCGCCAATACCAGTCTTTGGCTTTTCCGCTCAAAAGTACATTTAAGTTTCTCAAAATGTGATTAAAATCGCCATTTAAATTATCATGTGTTAACGACCTAATTCGATATAAAAATTCTTCTACATTGAGTCCGGATGATGAACCATCAAATTTAATATTCCAGCTTGCTATAATAGCAGTTATCTTTTCCATATTTAAACTGGAAACATTTGAATTGGAAGATGATGATGAATTATTCCTATTTCCCGTGTTATATTCACCATGAGTAGAATTTCTATTTATGTGTGAAGTAATTATATTTTCAATTCTAGGTGGATGTAATTGACTATTGGGATTTGAAATTATATTTAAATTAGAAAGTAATCGGGTAATGTTTGACTCAATTATCTGATTAAGCTGATCACGATCAATAGTTACTTGACCAGTTCTACTAGGTTCAGAATCTACATTATTAACTTGATTTTCGGGATTTAAATTTCCGTGACGAGGAGTTCGGAAATGTGTAGAAATATTTTCAACGTCATTGTTGTTATTACTTAATTCAAGTAGTAAACGTTGATTATCCCTCTCAGAGTTTCTGATTTGCCTTCGAGTGTTGTGCTGTTTTGCAATCGCACCTCTACCTCGAGATCTTGTCATAGGCTTCGTAATGGAATTATCTTTTAAAGGTAAGTTCATTTGTTTAAGGTCCACAAGCTCACAAGGACGTTTACATGTAGGACACACATTATTATCTGATAAAAAATTTTCGATGCAAAATCGATGAAATACGTGATTGCACGTTATAATATTCAAACAATCTTCATTAACAGACATACCACTATTACAGACAGTGCATACTGATTCTGTAACGAAATTAGAAGCAGAAACATCCGCTGCCATTTCACCAGGAGGTGTCCTTGATACCGACATATTTGGTATATATTTGATAATTTGAAAAAATTTAATTATTTTTTCTTCAAGGCAATGCCCAAATTTAAGTTCAAGCAAAAATAACAAAATGAAAGCGCAGTTATTATACTACCAAAAATTGTATTAAAAAATTGGTTAACACTAGACATATAAAAAAATTCAATTACTCATATAAAAGCTATAGGAATTGCTATTATTATAACAAAATATGCTTTCAATTATATTTTTATCCTATTTAAAACTAAATACGAATTATAATTTTATTTATTTCGTGTTGAAAAAAATTCTGATCAACCCAAAAAAAAAAAAAAAAAAACAAACAAAAAGAAATTGTATTTAAAAAAAAAATTTAAACAAATCTTTACTTTTTATATTGTGCCAATCTAATCAACAAAACCAATATAAAATGAGTTTTCATATATAATGTGTTTTCCTTTCGGATAATTAACAAATTACTTAGCTTTAAAAGATACGCAAGTAAATATGATAGCATATGTTAAAATGAAATGCAAAACCAGGCTATTGAGATAACTGTATCGAAAAGATTTATACGCGAATCGCATTTTCAGTCAATATTCAATTTTTTCCTCTAAACTTAAGTATATAATGGACAGAAGTTCGCAACAGCAAAGCCTCTGTGTATCCGAAAATATATAAAGGACTGATAACCACTACCGCAAATATCAAATCTATACAATCATCAACCTCTTTTCATAAATTATATACATTAACCCAACCTACAAATCAAAAGTACCAAAAATTGACTTGTTAGTCAATTTACTCGATTAATTATTCAAGTAAATGAAATTCCAGCAAGTATTATTAGTTATTTAATCCATAAAATTAGATCACTGTATACAATTTCTGAAAAAGGGTTTTCAAATGAACTCTAATAAACTAAATTTGAAACTGAAAGCAAGTCATGGGTTATGTTGTTTTCAAGCCTCACGTTGGGCGCCATATATTATTTATCTGTAATGTACCGTTAAGAACCGCTGAAATTGTTCTAACAAAATTTAAATAAAGGTATTGATAGAAAAGGAATTTGGGAGCCATTTGTATACTAGCTACACTCGGGCGGGGGGGTTCGTCCCTTCCTAAGCAACATCCTGTCCATTAACAGATATTTATTGTAGACTCCCGGTAATCAAAAGGTCTTACTAGAAATTATAAAATTAACTTTTATGACTATAAATAAAACAAAAGGTAAGCCCGTTTATAGTCTTATATGAGAACGGAAAAATTAAAGACATATGCTATCTACGTATCACAATATAAGGCATCTTCAGATGATTTCGAAGAGCCAGTCTCTATACCCTCCCAATACCTATGTTCCAATGACTGCAATGTGTTATTTTGGAACCCCATGTCTATCTACCTAATTTGTTATTATCCTAAGAAAACATCTTTAAAGTACATTTACTCAGACATTTTGTCCATTACTATAGATATATAAACTTTATTATTCATAATTTATGCTGATTGAAGATATTAAAGCAAAATTTAAATATTTGAAATTCATTTTCTATATTCTTATATTAAAAAAATATTAAATGTACTATAGATAATTAGAAAAAAAATTTTAAAATTAATATGCAAAATTAATATTATTTAATAAAAGTATACGCATTAAGACTTTAATATTCAAATTGAAGTAAATTATTTTCATAAACGATTGATATTATTTTGGGTGCAATTAATTAAATGTTTTGTAATATGTTGTAATACCGACAGCAGTAGAAATATACATAAGCATAACAGAAACAAAATATTAAAATTTACTGAATTAGTTCATTTCTTTACAGTTACTTTTCGATTTAAAACAAAACTCTTTTATATTGTATATGATTTTAATGATCATTAATTCTGCTGCTGTGCAATACTACGAACATTATTATATATTTTATCATACTATTAGGGTTTCAAATTAATTATGGACTCACCAAACAAGTTGATCCGATGTGCTGGAAGGCCTTCTAGACTCGGCATACATATTGTTGTGGTATCTTATGTTTTGTTACAGGTGTTGCTATAGAATTGATTTAATTAATACATCCAAAATTATAATATCATTTTATCTTACTCTGAATTAATGCTCACACAGTAGAATAATGTAATATGTACTTAACGTTAAAACATTATTGGAATAATGTAATTTATAATAAAATTTTCTTGGACAATTTAACAATTAACATTATACACAATTAAATTAAAGAATAGATTTTAAAGAAAATTGTTTGACTGAAGATCAAATTGAGGTTAAAACATAGCAAGGTATAAAGAAATTAACAATTATTTGACAGTTTTTTGTTATTAATTAAGTTCATAGTTGAATTGAATTTAATTAAGTTTGCTTAAAGTTTGTATTTGTGACGTCATAAATCATTTAAATGTTGAAACAATGAAAATTAATCATAAGTATATAAAGAAGACAAAAAAGAAAACGGTTTTATATAAATTGAACTACTGTTATTTGTGGCGTGATGTGATCGAAAAAAAAAACTAACGGTATTACATTGTTTCACCGTTATGTATGAGCATGCCGTCTATAACCATATTATAAAAATTTTGTCCACTATCCTTTAAATATTTGTAGACTTTGTGGCTGGGGATAGGGCGACACTTTGAAGAGTCTTCCAATAATGCGAAGGATGTTTGTCCCTTGGAGAACCTTCTGTCAAAATAATTTGGCCTGTTTTTACAGTAGCGTGCCCTTAATTTTGGCCACCACCTGTGCCTTGTCTCCCTTTATGGTATAGAACTTTCTCTCTTTAGTAGGAAATTTTTAAATATGTAACTTCTTCTGAATGAGGCTAATAAAAAGTCAGGTTATATTGACTTAAAAAAAATTCACTACGATCACTTTAACACTGATATAAGTAACACTTTTAGTTTAAAGTTTCTCCTGTTTCCAATATTGATCTTTAATATTAAAAAGCTGCAGACAAAATGACCGAAATTTAATTTTTGTAGGCTTAAGGTAATATTAGAGAACAAACATAAAGAAGTGATGAGAGTAAAAAAAATTTTTTCTATGTTTGTCAAGCATGAGACTGGTAAAAAGAACATTTACAGGGTAATTAAAATATCTCCAAACGATGTACGTTTCTTTATAAAGCCGACAGTATTTACTATTAACGTAAAACTTTACAATAATTAAAGATGAAAATAAAATATATCAATTAAATTCAAATTCATTGATAAAAGATGCTGTTAAATTAATTCATAAAATATCAGTAAGCGATGTTAAATGTTGTCGTTACATATTTGCTGAATGTTGACAAGTAAAAGCTAAACAAATAAACATTTGTAAGTACACACCTTCAATGTTGCTAAACATGTCTCATTGCCTTTGCCTATTACTATGTATATTAAATATTTTTAGGTCTCTCTTTTTTGTTTTTTTTCAGTTTTTTTCTTTTCTATAATATTCATAGGTCCGTTCATGGGCCCATGGTAAAAAAATAACATAATAAAATAAAACAATCGCGAAACCGTTCATTACAGTGACAAGTAATGGCATCTCTCAACAAGATAATTTGTTTTTTTTTTTTTTCTTCATTTTGTTTTTTACTTATTGTGAAATATTTTAAAATTCAAACAAAATAACGCTCAAACATCATACTCGTATAACAGAATTTATTAGAGAAACGGTATGAATGCAAAAAAAAACTGTTTTTTCTTTGAAATAAATATTCTCTTATAAAACTGGTTTGGTTGTGTGTTTTAGCAAAAAAAAAAAAAAGAAAAATAAAACTAAAAACTAAAAAAAGAAAAAGTTGAAAAAAAAACAGATAAAATTTTAGTCAACACCATCAAAATGAAACCAACATTTTAATTAATCATTAGCTTGTCAAAAGAATACCGTAAAACTTTTTCTCTTTTATGTGTTCTGCTTGTATCTTGTATGCTTGTATACTCTCTACACCCTACATCTAATCCCAAGTCAGAATGAGATATATTAGGTGTGAGATCATATTTAAAACACTTTCTTTTTACATCACTTTGCACTGAAATTGTGTATTAAATTCAATAACAAAGTTCAGCTCAATTCAATGCAGGAACTGAAACTGAGTTTTATGTAAAACAGTACTACAGTAGAATAAAAGTATAATAAACTAAAACAAGACTCAGAAAACGACAATAAATCAGAATTTAAATAACAGTCTCACAAATGACCTCTGAAAAATCTCTGAGTAGCGCTCTGTACATAAGATTTTCTCACGCATAGACGTGTTAATGAAAATATTGGTTTACTACATTGATGCCCAAGGTAGTAATATTGGTGAGAGTGACGAAAATAAGACATAGAAGTTCTGCAAGTGTAGTTTACCTCTCCCACTCAACATGCTGATTTCCTATTGGTTGATTGACGATCAAACAAAAGAGCGCAAGTATACGTGTGAGTTTAATTTGCTGATATCAGCCACTACTGGGCATCTTTTGTTTACTACCTGTGATTAGTAAACACAGATGATTAGCACATTGAGACAGCGGGGCCTCTTTTTGTTCTAAGTATGAGAAGGAAACGTAATCACATTTGTCATTTCGTTGAGTTGGTTAAATAATATTTTACTCCATCTGACCTCCAATCCTCTTAATTTAACAACACCTTCCTGAGACACAAGTTAGAATAAAACTCCCATATATTCTGTTATATCTCATGAGGTGCTTCAGAGTCTATTTAGGGCTCTTCGTATGACTTTATTACTGACTGTGTGATAACCATCCCTATCAAAAAAAAAAAAAAAACACAAATTCTCATGTTCATTGCCAATACTTGAAGTCACTTTTAAGAACCTAATTTTGTGCTTTTGGAGCCTTGTTGTGGGGCCAAATTTATCAAATTGTTTTGTTTTCTATATTGTGACGCTCCCTTTTAATTAAGCTTTAGCTGTAAAATGTCTCATTGATTTATTTTGTGTGTGGCTTATCAAAATCTTATCTAAATTCTGGAACTTCTAATAGTCAAATCCTGTTATTGCAAAATATAGGGTGTTCCAATAGAGCCTTCTAAACTTTGATAGTTTATAATAGTTATGTTGCTTGACTTACATATGTCACAGCCAACCGGCGGTCAGATCCCCGTCGAGTTTGATCACAAACTCTAAAATTGTTAGCGACTATCGCGACACCCTTGTGACACTCTCGAGACAGTGCGACGTTTATCTGATTTGGGTTCCTGGTCACAGGAACATCGCGGGTAATTGTACTGCGAATGAATTGGCTAGAGCGGGTACGTCTCTGCCGGATGGTCATTCTCATGTGGAAGTGAGTATACCTCTTTCCTCTGTTAGACTCCTTATTATAAGGAAATATTTGTTGGTCGGGGACCTGTCCTGGTCGGAGGAGGAGTCTTGTCAAGTTGCTAGTCTTACCTGGCCTAAGCTGGACTCGAGGCGTACCAATAAACTCTTTAAAATAGACCGCAGGGATATCTTCTCCGGTGTATCTATCCTCACAGGTCACTGCGTGATAGGCGAATGACTTCTGTCGTGGCTGTGAGTCGATTGAGGAAGAAGAGACTGTGGTTCGCTATATTTGCCAGTGCCCATCTCTTCCGCCCATCTCGACGTAGATTTCTTACATTAGGATCTTCTTTTCTCGATGGCTTGACTAATTTATCGATCCTGGACATTGGATCAATTGCCAAATTCATTAGGCTCTCTGGCTGGTTTCCAGCATAATTTTCTGGAAAAGTAGTGCTTCTTGCGTGGAGCCTCTGGCTATCAGGGCTCCCTACTTCATGTGGTATCACAACGGGCCGCCATGCGTGCTCAAGTGTGCCTTGTTATTACGAAGCTGCAACTTACTCCTATCCTATCCTACATTTGTCAAATTATAACTCATTTACTCCCAAAGTTGTGCCTAATCATCCCAGAAGAATATAAAATTCAGCAACTTGTGCAAATAATAAAACTGTTTTAGAAAAAGTGGTGACTAAACTCATCTCTATCTCTGTTGCCCATTTATGGATAAATGGGTTCGTTAACAAACACAATTGTCGTATTTTGGACAATACTAATACACAGGACAATACCAAAAGCGCACAATGCATTACGAAAAATTGGATTCTGTGGTTATATTATATTTCTTATCCAGGCCAGAAATTTAACGATCGAGCGGTGTAGATCGGTAATTTTCAACTTCTTTTGAACTAAATTAGATGATCTGGGCAATAATAACATGTGGTTTCAACAGAATGGCAGTTTTTGCCAGACAGCTCACGTCACATTTAATATTCTCTAAGAGCAATTTAAGGGCATTGCACATCTGTTAGAGACTTTTACTTGTGGGGTTTTCGTACGACGAATATGTATACGAATAAGCCATGAATTACTGCGGTTTTCAAAACCAACACAACTCATGAAAACGTTTAAATTTAGTTTGATTCGTGCAAAAGAGCAATGGAAAATTAAATGTACCAAATGCGCTATACACAGAGAAACCCGTGGCAGCGATTTAAACGATTTTATATTAAACACATAATGGCATTTATAGGTTGTTTTGAAAATTTGCTAGTGATGTTTACAAGCACTTTGTAATATTTAAACTTAAAAACAGTAACCCTTTGCTGAAGGACTCAATAGCTTATGGCTTTTAAATTGGCTGAAATCAAAGCAAGTGCTTATAAATATTTAGCAGATGTAGGTTATCATGAAGTCGTGCTACACCACCAACTCATTTCTTGGTTTTATTTACTCTTTTAGTTTTACTTAAAATTCTAATAAAGTTAGTAAAAGTTTTGGAATTTAGTGGGTAGAATAGAGTAGGAACAAGAGAAAAAATAAAAGAAATATAAAATAGTGTAACATTTTACTCAAAAAAAAAAAAAAAAAAAACAAAAAGCAAGAATTAGAAACTGTACAGAAACATTTTTGTTTAGAACAAGAAAAAAACAAAAATTCTAACCAAAAATCAAACAAAACTATAAAAAGGGAAATTAAATAAATGAAATGAAAATAAAATTAAAGAAAAAGTAGCAAAAGAATGAAAACAAAAAATTACTTAAACAACACTGTAAACAAGAAAAACTTTAGTAAACATTACTAATGATGATAATAATGAAGTTGATTTCATTAAAAGGATAGAAATAATGGAGAGATCAAAATGATGACAATACGGTTGATGATAATTAGAACGATGATTTGGATGCTAATGGTTATTCCCTTATGGTTTTTGTTTTTTTTTTTTTGTTTTTCTATTTCTTTAATGTCTTCCTTTCTTTTTTGTCGTTCTTATTTATTTATGGTTTAGGATTAAATAAAGGATTTACTATTGCTAACTGCGTATAATTAAAGCGAAATTGTAGCAGACTTTTTTTACCACCGATAGCACTGTACATTTTAAAAAATATAAAGCAAGAAAGAATGTTCTTTCTCATGGTTTGTGAAGCTGTTCTTACTGATACCCATTCTGGAACACGAGTAATCTTATCCTCTAAGTGGTCAACTGTTGCAGGTTCGTCAGCATTAATCATTGAATGAATCAATTAACCAATAGAGTAGCAGCATTTGTTACCACTTTAGAGACCAATAAATAGGGCCATTGTGCGAAGACGAGTTATCAGAAAATTTTAAATCTATTTTCGCCATTGCCGTATAAAACACTAGCAAAGAATCAAAAAGTTATAATATTGGTCACACATATTTAAGCAGCGTACCAAAATTAACGCAGAATTTTAATTTGCCGCCATATTTTGGCAACCTTAATTAAAGAAAAGTCTTCTAACTGAGACCTTAGGATTGATGAAAATGGAGCGTTGTACGATACAACAACGTATTTCCTTTATTGAAGACTATTTTAAAAATAATGAAAGTTTGATGGCCGAATTTGGAAAATTTTATATAAAATATGGTTCAAAATAGTGTTTAACATCGTCAACTGGGAAAAGATAAATTGAAAAATTTAAGGAGATTGAACCCCGAAAAATACTCGTCATTCAAGAACAAATGGAAGCAGTGCGCAATAATGGTGAAAAAACAGAAAAATCGATTCGGCGTCATGAACAAAAAATTTCAAGAAGCTCTCAATAGCGTATATGGACAAAACCTCTGTGTTACAATTCTTACGAAGTTTAATTAATACAACAAACAATTGTTGTTGATGTTGATCGTTTCAAGGGTGAAGGCATGGTGAAATTACTTACAAGGTGGTGGCAGGGAATTTGTTTTAGTTTTTTCAGCTCTTTAATGTCAAAAGCAGATATGGTGAATTAAAAAAGCACATGTCAGAAGTGTGTATGTGTATTTTTAACAACATATATGTCTCTACACCAAAACAAAAACACGAATACACACAAACATAAACAAAATATAAATATAAACAAAACTTTTGACAGAAGCAGTATGTCGAAAAAAAAACAGCAGGGCTGGCAACACCACCTTGTAAGTTATTCCACCATGGGTGTAGGTATAACACTGGCCTGTGAGTGTGAACTATCCACGGACAACAACTAGCCCCATATTAGGCGCTTAAATGGTACTATATGAACAATATTTTCAAATATTCTAATACAATGCGCACCATGAGTACGGGTGTAGCCCCCTAAGTATTGGTCTTAAAAAAAAAAAGAAAAAAACTGATTACCTTGAATAGCGTAGAAAGACGTGGATGCTGATTTTTCAAGCAAAACAATCTTAAGCGTTGAAACAGTTTCTCACCTCAAAAGCTTTGTTAATCATCAAAAGTGCTTAATTTTGGGTTCAGAGAAGTCACATGTGATAAAGTAATAACAAATGGACTCACTAAATGTCACTCCTTGGTATAAATTATGTTCAGAAGGTCAATATCGAGATATGATAACACAGTACGTGCTACTAAAATTGAATGCTATTACAGATATAATTGGCCACTAAAACCCTAATTCAGGGCTACAGTCTACCTTCTCGCAGCTCATTTGCTAGTAGAGAGTTTGACAGATGACTGCCAAGAGATAATCGTCGAAAGAAATATTTTTCTTTTTTTTCAAGATTTCAGAGCTGGGATTTGAAGCCCTATCTCTTTTTTATTTTTTATTTATTTATTTATTTATTTCATTTTTGCTGCCTGCAAAGCCAACACACTAACAACTGGACCACAGGTGGCTACAATTGAATGCTATTGGTGTGGCCAATATGTAGATTCAATAAAACGGTATCATATGCCAACATATGAAACGTTTTTTTTTTCAGAATTGGTCACCTAAGTCATGTGTTTTTCAATTGCCAGTAAGGCTATTCAAAAGGCAAGGCCTGTGTCAACAAGTCAACAACCAGACATGGGCTACAGAGAATTTAACAAAATAATATTTAGCCTTAATTTTGCAAAAAGTTTTTAAAAAGTTACGACGGAATGGTGCGTATGTGCAACCTTAGGCCGAGGCCACGCAATAAGCGGCAAAGTGGTGAGCAGTAAAAAATAAAAACATATGGAAAGCCACTGAAGTGGCCACACAATGGGCGGCATTTCTGAGCGGCTAAGCGACGCACACTGGTTTCAAGAGCGGCATTAATTCATTTTTTCATGCCTTCTGATCTACCTGATTTTTTTACAGTTTATAATAGACAATCTAATTATCATGTACCAAAAATATTAGGCGTATATCTTTATTACTGTTTTGTCCAGAGACATTCAAAGTTGACCTAAGTGAATGCGTTTGAAACGACCGTATTATATATGCTACATTCTATCGCTTCATGCTTTTAAAATACTCTTATAATGACACTAAAAAGATTTTTTTCATACAATTGGACGTTATTTATGATATATATATAAATAAAAAAAATTTTCAAATTTAAAAAAAAAAATTTTTTTTACTACAAAAAATTGTCCAAAAATATATATTTTCTCCAAATTCTATGGATTGCATCTTCCATGCACCAATGAGCCTCAGCCAGATACTTATATCAAATTAAAGCCTGAAGTCTCAGGTAATTATTTATTAAAAATTCAGCTGCCCGTTTTTGCCCTAAGCAATTCCAGTTTAAAAAACTAAAATTAGTTAGGAAAAATTTCCTTCACAATCATGTAATTGCAGTAGACGTTAGTATTAAAATCTGTTGCATACTCTTAGGATTGTACTTCTCTGCAATAGATTTTATTGCAACTTGTCAGCAGTTTTCCCGGCCATTTTAAGAAAATTAATAAGTTTGTTTAACGATCTGTAAAAACTTGTGGATTTTTTTGGGTAAATTCAAAGAATAGGCTTTTAGGGTTCATTGGGTCCCAGTAATATAGCCGGACCTATCCTTTATTTAAAAGAAAAACTGCAAATTTTGAGGCTTAGAAGGCAATTTTAATTCGGTCATATCTCCTACACTACATACGCAATCTAAACAATTTTTTCCACGAATTATAAAGGAAGTGCTATATTTCAATAAAAACGGCATTGAAAAGTTATCAATTAAAATATCTGACATATGAAAGCTACTGAACTGTGTAAAAATTTTCCTCAGTTTTCGTTTTACAATATTTAAGTGACTTCTGTAGACTTTTTCTAAGACAAAATATTTCTTTTTAATCAAATAAATTATGAATTTGTCTCAGTGAAACACTCTTCTTTGCAACGGTATTATTTGATTTGTGAAAAATAGTTTTAAAAAATCGAATTTTAGTCACCAAAATACCGCCTACACAGAATGCAAGACGGTGCGATGGGCGTGGCAGATTTCAATGAAACTTGGCATGCGTCTTTTGTTTTTTCTAAGTAGTATATGTACTACATTTTAAGACTTTTGCTTTTATACGAAAGGTTTTATGTGAAAATATCCATTTTGATTGTATGGGCGGTGGGCGATGGGTGTGGCTGATTTTCATGAAACTATTTTATTTTCTTAATGTAGTCAATATAATACTCTGTGCCAGCTTTAAAGTTTCTAGGTCCACTCCTTATAATTAATGCCACCAATCGTATGAAGCTGAACCAGTGTGCGACGCCGCTAAGGAATAGAACTTGTTCCAATTTTTGGTTGATTTCTGAGCGGCGAAGTATAACATGGCAAAAGTGAATGCCGCCCTCTATAATGGCAAATTAGATTACCAAAATTTAAAAATAAAAAATATGGCATTTTAACAACTACCGCACTAACCACTCCGAAATGACGCTATGTAATAAGCCACTTGCCGCTCAAACTCGCCGCTCTTCCGCTCACCGGCCTTAGACTTGTTGGACAGTTGCACAATTTGTTATTTCATAAAAAAGTAAAATTCTTGCGATTAAAGACTATGTTTTATATTTAATCTGAATCTTGCATTAAATTTAGGACACCCTCTATAAGCAGATCTATAACTTGGTTATTATATTTAAAAATTCCCTTTTATTTTTATATATTCCTACAGAAAAAAGCTACAGTTTATTAAAATTTTATACAGAAATAGTTACAACATTCTTTATAAACTAAGAACATTTTTTCATTCCAAGTAAGGGAAATGTCTTTGAAACTTTGTAGCAAAATAATAAAGCACTTAAAACAAAACAATTAATTAAAAAAATTTTGAACCACTTATTTCAATAAAAGGCTATTCAATAACAATTTAAAATTGAAAACTACAAAACGTTTAATTAAAGTTCAATCATGAATATCTTGATATTTTTAAATTTTTTTTGCTTCAAGAACAAGTTGTTACAGTAACGACTTATTAATTATTTTGAAATATCTACACAAATTTAGTTGCTATGAGCTTTGATAAGAATTCCTATCTTAAGAGTATTCAAAAACATTTTTAAATTGATTGCTAATCTCCTCCCTGTAGAGCTTAAAAAATATGATAAGAAAAACAAAATGCTCTTAAAACAATTTTCTAAAAGAAGTTTATGAAAAAAATGTTTGTTATCCAAAAATATTGGCAATAATAATAAGACCATCGATCAAAGATGAAGGCATGGTTTCCTGTTAAACTTCTTTTTTTTAATTTGCCAGCAGTTTCTTTATTTTCTTGTTTAAGTATCATGAAAACCATTATAAAAGGCCACAGAAAATATGCTTTCAATTGAGAGTATTGGTAGTATTTTATAGAAAACACTAACCTTTAAAAAATATTTAATTAATAGGCTATATTTTCTAGATTTAAATTATTTAATTATTTGTCTCCTCAAATAAAATTTTACAAAACACTTTTTCGTTAGAAAACACAGCCTCAACATTGCAAAATTATCTCTAAACCTTAACCAATATTTCGCTATTTAAATTTAAAATTTTATTCAATACGAAATAAAACGAATAAATAATATAAAAAATAAATACTGTAAAATTAAAAAAGAGAAAAAAAGTAGAATTAAATTCCTTAATTACTAACAAGAACCAGCAGCAACAATATTTTTAATGCCTATACACGCTTCACTTAAATTAATTTAAACATTTAAAATTACCAAATGGTTGTAATGATGCTGCTGCTGCTGCTGTCATTAAATGATAAAAATTTCCAAATTTTATTTCAAAAACCAATACAAGCACATGTTTACTTATTCCAGTACACACAGTTTACAATTGTGGGTAACAGTTGTTGTTATTTTCTATAAATTTTTATGCTCGTTTTCAAGGGAACTTGTAATGGCATTTGTTTGATTTTATATCCGGTTACCATTTGAATGTGTGTGTGTGTGTTCTTGTGTATGTATTGACCCAAATTAAGTTAAATTACATGTTAAAGAATGTTTTCCTTTTATGCAGAATATTCATGTACTTTAACCCATAAACACATACAAATATACTTTAATGGTATGTAATGAAGTAAAAGTGAGTGTAAGAGCAAGAGCGAGAGAGAGAGAAAGAGAGTATCTTAAATTTTTCTTATTAGCAATACCTGTGTTTTTGCCTGCAATACCTACTTGTTTTCTTCATTTAACAGTTGTTTTTATGTCCCATATTCGATATCCTTTTTGTTTTTCTCATCCTATAAAATATTAATTAAATTTTAAAAGGGGTCGACCTTACATTTTAGAACCTTTAGGAGTGACTGCTAAGCATTTATTTGACCTTTTTCTTCAAATTAATACATATTTAATTGGAAATTTGAATTTCTGCATTTAAAAGTAGTTTCAGATAAAGAGAAACATATTACAGAAACTTAACTAACGACAACATTTGACTTGTCTAGGGACGTAATACAGGCTGCGTACACAAATTTTTAACAATATAATAAAATTTTAAGCAAACCTCTTAAGAAATGGTTAACAGAATAAATATGAGGGTTTATAAAAATATGTGAGCGAAGAGAAAAAGGATTAAACCTAAGAAACTTTAAACATCAAAAGGAGGATGCGTGGTATAGTGGTTAAAGCGTTCGCACAAAAACTTAAACGGCTCAGGTTCAAATTCCAGTAAAGGTAAAAAATTAAAAAGTTTGATTGCGATTTTTCAAAATTATAATTTAAAAATAAGAGGTTCCCCCCCCCCCTCTCCTAGAATACCATCTACAAGAAAACTGCTCCCCGATATACCTCTCTATTCCACCTTAACCAATGTCAAAAAAAAAAAAAACGAATGATCAAGAGAAAGGCGCCACCTGTTGGAAAGTATCAGATAACAGCTAAACCTACTTAGCGAAGGAACTCACCACACAATCAACATGCAACGTTGAGGCAAATGCTGTTGATCATTCAAGGGAGAAGGTATAACATTGGCCTTTAAATGATCAATTTACAGCAACTTGTCTCATTCCTAAGGCGCTTAATAATATAAGAAAAATATATATCTGTGTTGGTATGTAAGAACAACTTAAGTCAAAACATGAAATTTACAAATGTCCCCAAATTTATATAAATTTTACTATAATTAGTTCTTGCAAAAAATTTGTAATTTTACCTACTGATAATAGAATTATGTGCGCCCTAATATTATATATATTATTACTACCCTGAGTTTCAGGAAAATACAAAAATTATATTTTAATTTTAGCTTATGTCGACTTAAGCTATTCTTCGATATTGCCGCAGATATGTATACACTGTCCTTTCCAAAAAATTCCAATATAATTCACTGCATCAGTAGGGGTTTACCCTTGAGTATTGTTCTCAATAAAAAAAAAATAGAATAGAAAAGGGAACAGAACAGAGCCCTGGGGTTTTTATCGAATTAGACTATACTCCATCTAATAGCGGGGAATCTTCGAAAGCTCGAAATGAATCGATTGAACCGACACTGAATGTAGTAAGTTTAGTAATTATAGCCTAGTGCTAGGCTACCTAATCGGTGAATACACACACTTAACTTTTCTGGGAGCAACACATATATATGTATATATTTTTTTTTTTTTTTTTGGAAGAAATGTGTTTATCGTCCTGTAATATCCTTAAAGGAATAGAATACATGTGTGCATATGAAACTTAATACTTCTACAACAACAAAGCTAAATAGCTATGTATGGATGAAATATAATTATTAAAAACGCAAAAAATATTTTTTTGTTTGCGCAACTAAATAATAATAATAATCAGTAATAACGGATCACACGTTAATTGTGTTGCCTCTGTCTATTTAAGTAGCTGAGTATTTAGCGGCACTTGCTGATAGCGGCATTTGTAGTCGGAGGGTTGTATTGTTGCAGTATTGAATGCTTTTAGTGCGTGACAATGCATTAATAAGCAACGGAGGATGATTTTAAGATTTAAAATTATTTTTGTTTTCTCTACATACTTACGTAGTCGCCGTTGACTAGTGATTAGTGTGCTGGCTTTCTAGGTTTAAAGTCCAGCTCTGACCTCCTGAAAAAAAATGAAAAATATTTCTATCGGCTACTACTTCGTAACAGTCTTCTAGCAAAAGCTCTGAGATTAACAAGCTTCTTAAGTCTGTCGTTCGGAGTCGACGTTAAACTGCAGATCCAAGTACTCATCTATAAAAGTTGATATACACAATATGGCTCTGCGAGAAGCTAGGCCTTAACCCTGCAACAAGTTTTAATGGCAATTCCAACTAACTGATATTGCATAAACATTTATTTGACAGTTGAGCGGACTCACTTGAAACAAAGTGATTCCATTATTAATTTTAGAATATAAAAGAAAATTTGTGAAACTTGTTGTTGAAATATTTCTTTACTATGTATGAACTGTCCATACAAATAACAACATTTAACTTAACAATAAAACGTATTGTTTTGCCCCTAGCTCTCTCTCTCTCTCTTTAAAATATATTCATATTTTCTTCTATGATCACGTAGACGCAATTCCAACCAATTGATGTTGGATACAAGTTTATTTGGCATTTAAAAGTCAGTTCATGTAACACAAAGCGATTCAAATATTAGTTTTAAAATATTTTTGTTTCTGATAAGACGAATACCCAGGAGTTACACCTTTATTCATGCTTTGCATTGTATTTGAATAGGAAAAAAAATTTTATTTTTTATTATTCAGCGCCTTATTTCAATAGGACAAGTTGTCAGTTGATCACTCAAATTATCAACCGCAATTGCTCCATCTGTTGATGTTAATTTTGTTTGTTGTGAAGTGGTGAGAAACTGGGCTAAGCTGTTGTTCGTAGGTTCTGATCCTCTCTTAGTTCCGCATATTACTTCCCAGTAGGTGGCGCTTTCTCCTGATCGTTCATTTGATATGACAAATGTGGATAGAGTAGGCGGCTTTCTTAATAATGGACTTCTTGGATGTGGGGGGATATATATTTTTATTTTAGTTTAAACTTTGAAATATGCCGCACAAATTTTCTCATTTTCTCTAGTTCTTGGACTTGAACCTGGGCTGCTTGGTGTTATAAGCGAGCGAAACTTATTGTTGAGATATTTGTTTTATATGTACGAAAACGTATTATTTCGTTTCTCGCTCTCTCTCTCTCTCTTTTTCTGCATGTGTTATCAATTGGACTTTAATTGCCTAAACTCTGGCAACAAGAAATACAATACTTTTTTGAATGAAGTTTTTTTTTCAATAGAATCTTAAAATGCAAGCCATAAATTTAAAACTCATTTGTAATAATTATACAAAATTTTTTAATGCTTTAATTATTTTTGCATTTCCATATAATAAAATTTATCCGACAATTTTATATTTCACTCCAATTGCATTGAACGAAAATAATTGCTTTTACATTTGTCATGCGGATTGTTTTTTGCAAATAGTCTTTTAAAGTAAAAAAACAAAAAAAAAATAATTACTTTTATTAAATAGAAGATAAATGAGTTATTTTAAGTCATTTATTATGCAGTTTAATTTATACAACTTTTTTCAATACAATTTATTTATAAAAATAATATAAAATACAGTGTGAAACAAAAGTATTAAAAAAGGATGCATTTTGAATAACAAATAAAAAAATAAATTTTGCATTCAATGTTAAGCATTTCCCGCTGGCCATTTTGCCTCTGTTTAACACTTTATTAAAGCTATAAATTATTGTGTTAAAAATTTTACATACTAAATGAGAATTATTAAATTTGGTGTGTGCATAACACTACAAACAAAGAAATAAACAGTTTATAAGTAATACGTTATACAAACATCTCATATTTTTTTAGTAACGTAGGTAAACTTCAAAAAGGTTTTATTTAAAAAAAAAATTTTCATGTCGCAATATTTTTAAAAATGTTAAAATAAAATAAATATTTATTATTAACTGTGTTCCAATATTTGAGAAAAACTTTAATTTGCCTTTTTTAAACGAAACTACCCTTACGTACTGTTTTTAAATAAAAAAAAGTGTAGCAATTTATTTCTGTTAACCATTTCCATATTCTTGTATAGGAAGCTCTGACTATGGCCAGCAATTTCTCTGCTGTCATCCTTAACGTTGAAGTTGGTAACAGTGGTTTGGAAATAAATTGTATTGGTTTTTATTACACAATTTTTCTCATTTATTAACTTTTTTTTTTCTTAATCATTTATGGTTTTTATAATAAATTAAAGAAACGAAATTAATGAAAATATAGAGTAAATTACTTGCAAGCAATTTTTTTTTTTTGATTATTTAAGTTTTACTAAAAAGTTATTTTATTGTTTAAAATTAATTCATATGGTAAATAGATAATAAAGTCAAAGAAGCAAACAATGGCAGAATAGAAACACACAGTAATTAATTGATAATTAACACAAAAAGCAGTGAAATAAAAAGATTTGCCAAACTTGGAAGGCCGGAAATACGGAATACGAATAGAACGAATGCAACCAAATATGTAGCAAAAAGTCTTCTAGAATTATTCAAATTCCAGGTAAATATTTCTAAATAAATATATTTTATTTATACATTCATACGAGTGTTTGGCTACTCCCTTGTGTAGCTTCATTGGGAAATATAGAAATTTTTAACCTCACGAGTAGAAAACTGTACCTATTTATACTTACACATATCGTCGTTCGGGAGTTTATATGCTCTATCCGCCATTTTATATATCTCGAGTTAATGATGCCAATTTAGGCTTTTGACACCAAAATTTTTAAAACCTGCAAACCGTTTTGGGTTACTTATTTCAGAAACTCGACGAGATATCTGAAAACGGATTGTAGAACGACGTATATAAAAGATATGAAATATGGTATAGAGTACATAAACTCCCTCACGACGATATATTTAGGTCCATACCATATTCTCTTTTTAATTCCATATATACAGTTCCTCCCTTTTAAATTCCTGCAAATGATTTCTGTGCTTAATTTCACCAGTGCCAGCTCTGACATCTTGAAAGCAAGAAATTTAAAAAAATATATATTTCGGCAAAAGCAATAAGAGTGACCAAGCCTAAGAAGTCTTTCGTCCGGACCGGACGTTAAACTCTAGGTCCCGGTACTCATGAGTAAAAATTGGCGCACCTAATTTGCAATGTGTGGGAAGCTAGGCAGTAACTCTGAATAGGGAAATATTCTAAAGTACACAATTTTTTTCTGTGCACTAAGTAAGGTAACAGTTTTTGTGTAAAATTTTTAACTTTTGAAAAACCTTAATAACTTTTTTATTTTTTACTCGATTTTATTTATTAGAAGCTTGTTTAACTCAGAACTAAATTAACTTTAATGAAATATATACCTAAGGGTATGTTTCTAAACAATCTAATTTAAGAAAATGGCGCCAAAGTTAAAAAATTTAGAAAAAATAAAATTAAAATCAGATATAATTAAAAATAACACTGAAAAAATTTAATATATATACATATTAATTTATTTATTTTATTTATATTTTTATTTATTTATACCAAAATGTGTACATATTTAAAAAGGCACACATTTCTTCTTTCTGAAGCCGTTCAAAAATTGAAAATCGGACTAAAATCAACTGAGTTACGTGTTCATATGTACTCGGACCTACCCGAAAATAGTTTTTTCGGAATAACTCCGAAATTTGAGGGTTTTTTCGAATTTTTAAATATTAATTTATGATCTACTCAATAAGGCCTTACACTAGGTCACTTTCCAAGGATATTTTCAGTGTAGCACCGTGTATTCACTTGCTGGTTTTGCTTTTTATATTTTAGCAAATGATAGGGGCATATGAGCAATGAGAGAAATATAATTCCAAAGAAAGTATACGTCTCAGCTCAAAAAGTTTTATATAAAAAAAATTTGCATCAACACACTTCAGAATATCTTTTCCACCTTTTTTCTTTTTTCCAATTTTGTATATCTAAAATAAATTAGCACTAAATATTATAAAAAAAACATACAATAGTTGTGCAAAGATTTCTCAATTAAAAAAGAAAAAGTTTAAATTTTTTTTTTATCAGAGTTCTTTCATTTCTGTACATATTTTTAATTAAAATATATGTTTAGAATATATTTTATAAACAAAAATATTTACCCAATTTCCAAAAAAAAAAAAAGTTTTCCAACTCTGGTGTATTGATACGACATTTCGGAAACATAGGAAACATTGTTGTACATGTTGTAGTAGTTTTTGACATAGAAATTACCAACAACATTAGTTGTAGTTTGTCATAGTTTCCACCGATCTACGAAAACTATAACATTTTGTGAATTGGGTAATTGTTATATTAAATTTAAAATACAGAAAATTAAATATCCAAAACTAATTGTACTCAACTGAACAGTATTTATGTATCATTTTACAAGTCTCGGTTTGCATTTTAATTATAAGTTTTGGCTTTTGTTAGTTACTATGAAGGCAACACTACCTTATTGACTACTCTTTGATTTATGCTTTACACTTCAAATTTCCCTTTTTGCTAGAAACTTACAAGAACCAACTGACGTATACCAAATTGTAATTTATAAATCTTGAAACCTTCAATAATTAATGTTCTAACTTCAAGAAATTTAAAACATTTAACTAAATTATCATTATCGTTATTAACAATTACAAATAATTCTTCTTTTTGAGTTTCATTTTGCCAAATATTTGTATAACCTTTCTTTTAGAATTTTAATATTAAAGAGTTTAATTGTTGGTCAAACCCAAAGTTAATATTGTTTTATTAATATTATGCTTAACAAATCTTGATTATTTCTAATTTATAAACTAACATTTAAAAATTTCTGGGAAAATTGTTAAACAATACAAAACTATTTCCCTCTCAATGTGCTCTAGACATACTCGCATTTGTATTGTGTTGAATAATTTATAATTATTTTCGAACAAATTTTGAAAATTGATGTTTTGTTTCTAAGGGCCAGACATCTCTTGACTTAAGCCCTTTTGAACATTATTAATAATTTATACTTTGGCAGAAATATAACCGGCTTGTTATCATTTAAAAACATGCAATTTCTGTTTTATTTAAAAATAATAAATATTTGCCTTAATCTATTCTTATTCTTTTCCCTCCCATCGCTCTAACACTACGTACCGATATATCTATTATTATACTACTGTACGTGAATGTAAAACTGTAGGAATTAAATGTTTTTCCATGAAAATTGTATGCATTTGTATAAGTAATGTTACCAAATGCATTTGCATAGTATCGAATATTTAATATATTGAGTAGAAGAAACAGTTTAAAGTCGGATAATTTTTTTTTTCTATTATTAATAATTTAAGCATGTTATTGAGATTCTATTCTAAGATATTGTATTTAAATTAAAGGTGTAAAATTATATTTTATTTAGTTCAGGAACACATTGTTGGAAAAAGATTACACAAAAATTTTATCACTAAAATTAATAAGTCTTTGGACAATCACTAAGAAACTTTACAATTAAACAAACTTGTTTAGTCAAATCTCTTAAATGAACGTAAAGTGGAATTCACTGCTTATATCATTAAATTTCAGTGTCAATTCTTTTATGAAAGCCGATATGGTTTTTGTTTTAAAATTATGAGTAATTTGCCAGTTGAAAGGTCTTCCGGCAAATTTTGTATTATTTTTATATATACTGAGTGTCCTGTAAGCGAATTATATAATTGTTGTCACAGGCTGTACGAAAGAAATTTATTTCTAAGATTCAATTTATTTTTGTTGATTTAATGGCCTTTGTAAACACAAATAATTTAAATCGTCTCTGAAAAACGCTTTATGATCTAGAGTTTTGCCAGATAATGAATTAGAGGAACAGATAATGGCCTAAAATTTAGCCTCATTAATCTTTATATACCAGTTTCAAATACATTTATCAACTAAAGTCAATGCTTTTTGCAGGCATTTTTTAATCACATTAGCAGTGGTGCACTGTCATCAGCATAAAAAACTAAATCATATATCAGACTAAAAATCTGATTCGTGGTTATTTAACCTCAGGAGTATTACTTTCAGTAAATGAATATTAAATATACGCCACAATTGCGACACAAATAATGTGAAATTATTTTCAGAATGTTGATAGTGATAATGCAATCTTGTCATCATTACTATAGGTATCACAAATATTGAAGAGGCGGACGAGCTTGATGTTCTGAGCATAAGAGCTAACTATGATGTTCGTTCATTCCATACGACCTTTATCCGATCGAAGACGGAATGCAACTTCCATGTATTGTCATATTATTCATATTATTATCAGTAACGTTAGGGCATCGAACAGTATCGAGTCATTGTAGCATCGGCGAAATGTGGCTTGCATTTCATTGTTCCATCGGTACTACCATGGAAAGTACTCTGATGTATTAAAGGTCTGATTTCGAATAATCACATATTCTTATGTACCACACATACCCCCCCACCCACCGGGGATACAGTAATGGCTGCTGGTGAAAACTCACGCCAGTGGTCTGTTTTCTCCGGAGAATATCGGGTTCAACCTAGCCCTAAGTGGTCTGGCGCTCGATATAGGCAGAGAATACCATTAATGGTGGTTATATGGTGCATGGCCGTAATGTCATCATTACCCAGACAGTGGTGGTGCTAAATTGCCAACTCGGTGTTATGGGCTCTCTTCTGAGCGCTGTGCCTTCGGGTATGGTGAGATTACAGGGTACCGGCATCGGGTGGCGGTGGTCGGACGCATTGAATTCGACTACCGCTCCGGCAACGAGCAGCGTGTGATTAAGTCTACGGACAGGTGCGCACGTAAAATCAATACAGTTGTACCACACATAACTCTCTTAGAAGGCGTTCTTTTATAGTTGATTGGCCATTTAATCGTAAAATGAATTATACAGAGAATTCGTTCTTTGGACGCAGTGTTCGTTTATTAAAAAAACTTCCCGAGAAATCTTCAATTTCGACTGGAACAAAATCAAATCAAATGTTCACAAACACTACTCTCTTTTTCTTTTTCTTCATAAAATATTTTCCTAACACTAGTACAATGCACTGTACGAAAAAAGAAATTGAAGTTCAGAACATATATCACATTATATTTGGACGATCATTTATTGTCACAAAATGTTGTTAAAAGTAACGTAAGAACATAACAATCCAAAGAATTTTTAAAAATATTCGGAAATTATAGCGGAATAATAATAAAAACTATTATTTAATGGTTTCCAAATAAATATTGACTTTGTCAGGAATAAATTAATTTTAAAAAATTGATACTCAATAAATCTGTTTTATATGTTATAAAACAAATAATGCCAACAACATATTTTAAATTATTCAAAATGCCAGGAATATTATTTAGTACTTTTCTTTTATACGAATTTACTTTTACCCTTACCCAATATCATTCTATTGATTGTTGTTAATATCGGTAGTCATTCATTTTAATTTAATGTCAGTGTGCAGTGGGCATTGTCGTTGTCGTGTTATTACTGCTTTGCTCTGTAGTTTTCTAAAATTTAATATTTAATTAATTTAACACTCATTTAAAATTCAACATTTCTTCCTAATTTTTTTTTTTCATTTTGAGTAATTTTATTTTACCTGCTTATGTCAGTTGGTTGGTTGGTTGGTTGGAGAATTGTTTTGTTTTACAATGAAAAATGTTGAAATTTTAAATTAAATTTTATGTTGAACATTAAATATTACAACAGCCATTAAAATGTGGTCATTTAACTAACAGGTTTTTATCTATTTAGTAACACAAGAGGTATAAGCCCAGAAATATGCACATATCGTCATATGAATTCATAAAAGCCTTTAAATTACATTTGTATGGGTGTATGCTTTATTTAAAGCAGTTTTGGTTTGCTTTCTTGTGAACACCTAGAGTATCATTGTATTCATGTATGTTGTATCGAAAATGTCAGAAATCAAATAAGAAGAAGAAAAGCACTATTCACAAATGAATAAAGGAATCTTTAATTTATGTTTTTATCACTTTATCAACATTAATTTTATTTCGGCACTTATATCCTTCGTTATATTTTTCTTTAAAAAAATTTGCAGCCTATTTCACAATGTCAGAACATACAGTCACTGAGCGAAAGAAAAGCACAGGAAAGAAAAGTATTTTGAATATCTCTATGTCTTTTGCCTGCTCTTACGAGTCACCATTTTTCTTTTTTACCTATCGTGTTGTGCATCAAACGAAAGCAAAAAGACAAGTGACTCATTTTGACATTTGCATTCGCGTGTATTCGATATTGTGAAATTGGTTGTTGTATGAAAATCATTGCGTTTTTCTCTTTCTTATTCGTTTTGTTAGCACACAATTTTGATGTAGGCAAACCAAAATTAAATTTGTTTCGCCCAGAAAGCGAAAGAGAGCACTCACTCGACATTGTAAAATAGGCTGTAATTAATTTTTTTGCATTTTTATTCTTTTTTTTCAATAACAGACATTCACATTACATTAATAGTATAGAAAGCAATACAACCTTTTAATAACACGTGACAAAGAATTGTGTGAGTGTATCGAATTCTAAAACAACGAAACAATGACACAAGCGTCATGTGAATTCGGTAATTGAAACAGTTCTACAGGAAAAACGAAAAAATTTTTCAGTAAACCATTGTATCAGACCAAATTTTTAACATGAAGTCATAATTTGTGATTGCAGTATTGCAATATTTTTCAGAACGATAAATTGTATTGCGTTGCATCATTATCAATCAAAAAGTAAATTTTGAACTGAATGTAATTTTTTAGGGCCTCTTTGAAATCATATCACCATATCATATCATACCATATTTATGCATACATTTATAGAATATTTCATTCTACGAGTGTATAGTTATATTTTATACACTAGATTTTAAACTTAAGCACTAACACTATAATGTTACCAAACTCAACCTCTAAAATTCTAAATGAGGTACTAAGTTCAGTTGACTCCCCATTATTTGTGGTAAATGGCTAAAAATGTGTAAATGATTCTAATTGTTGATGATTTGCATTGTTTGCGGGTTGCATTAGAGAATTCTAATGAATTTTTAAACATTTTTAATCCACCCTATAACTGATTCATTCACACACATGCAGGGATATACAATCATACACATATTTATACAGTAATTATATATGCAATTGATTGGTCTTCAATATTATTTTTACATTTTAAATATTTTTAACAATTTTATCCCCTGCATTTTTATATTTCTTTGTTTTCTATTTATTCATTGGTCAGGTATCAGAATAAATATTGAAATGTTTGTGTGAAAAATTTTAAAGGGTTTTTGTAATATTTAAAATTTTCAATATTTAATTATTGATAATTGTTGTAGTATTAGTATTTATAAAAGATTTTAATTTTTTAAAAAGATAAAACTGAAAGCAAAAATCATTCACTCAAAATAATTTAGAAAATAAAATATTTAAATGGCTGCATTCGCCTATATGATAACTTTTAATATCAGAAGGGGTTAAATTGTATTTGTGAAGCCCTGTTGTTATATTAACATTTCCGCTGCTAGATTTAGATGTTTCTTTAAATATCTCTTCTGTTAGATGAAACAAAAAAATATTGTTGTTATAGGATCGGTAAATAAGAGTTTTATTCAATTAATTTTGTTTTATCAGAGACCCCTTAATTGGATCAAAGTTAAATTCTATTAATAATCTAAATTTTTTGCAATGATTTTCAACAAAAAGCTAAAAAATTATGTCCATGAACACGTTTTCTACCCAAACTGCAGTAGCCTCATCAGAGTTCTTTGTGTTCTGTGCATATTAATGATAATCGCCAACTATTTAACTCTCTATGATATTGGGAATAAAAGTTGAACAATTATGTTTTGTGTAGTAACGATTATATGATTTAGACGACAACAGCTGATATTGGTTATTGCGAGTATTGAAAATCTGCAATAGTGGTTAGTATGTTGCCGTACTAGACAAGAGTTTCGGTTTCAAACCCGAACTCTGACATCTTGAAAGAAAAATAATTTAAAAAAAAATATATTTGCCTCGGCGCACACAGCATATTTTCTTGGATTAATTAAAAAAATTAAGTATCGTCAAAATTTTTTGTACCCGGTTAGAGTATATAAAATTATACATTACTTGTTGTTAAAATAAATGTCAAAAGTGCTCTGGTGTTGTTGTAGTGAAACTTCAAAGTCAAAATTTATAAAAAATTTTGTGAAAAAAAGGATAAAAAAAGTGAAAATTTTCCCGTTGAAAATTGTATTTATTTTTAAAAGTATTGCAAAAGTTAACAATTTTTTAAGTTCAGGTAATTTGGAAATACTTCGTTAGCACTTGTGTATCAAATTGTGTGTGGAAGTGTTTTAGATTTAGTTATTTATATTGGAAGTGCCAAAAAAAATTAGCATTTTTATATTTTAAATGGACATATAGTTATTATTTGTCCACATTTGTGTCATAATTTTTAGTTTATATTAAAGACGACATAAATCTCTATTATATTGCAAAATTTTACGCTGCCTTTTTGTGCCTTTTAGAAGTTATGCATTGTTTAATGCAAGTGTTGCAGCAGTCAAATAGATAAAAATCACATTGATCTCGCGACTGGTGCTATTGTAGTGTGTTGTGTTTTGTTGTTTTTCATGTTACTTTTTTCTTACTGATCGAAAGACCTGTACTTGTAGACAATTTAAGATTTGGCCTTTCCATTCTTCATGGCTGGATTCGATTTTTTAAATGTCTTTTGCACGTCTTATGCACACAATACAGGACGGATTTTTGTTGAAACGTATCATTGGCACAATATGCCTCCCACTTTGTACAAGTATTTAATTCACGGACCCGAAATTGTGTCAAATGCCATTTTACCTATTGGGCAGTTATCAGAAGAAGCGCCAGAAGCTCGAAATAAAGATTTTAAAAAATATAGGGAGTTTCATTCACGAAAGTGCAGTCGAGAAAAATCAAACCAAAACATTTTTAAAATGTTTTTGATTACCTCTGACCCAATTATTTCAAGCATGCAAAAATTGCCTACAAAGAAGGTCCAAAGCGTGCCAGAAGAGGCAATTGATTTAATTGTACCTGCAGCTCCGAACAAGAACTATTTCAGTGATGTTGAAGTTGCTGATGCTGCTGATGATGAGGATAATAATGATGATGGTAACGGTGATGAATATTATGATAATGATGATGTTGATGATGATGGTGATAATGTTGATAATGATGATGGTGATGATGATGTTGATGATTAACTTTAAAATGTATAAAATGTTTAAGTTCTCATACTGTACTCCTTGCGCTATATACCTACATTGATATTTGGCATTATTTAATAAAATTGTACTCAAATATACTAAGAAATGGTATTAACTGAAAAATAATAAATTATCCGAACATAGCTTCCTTGTTTTGATCCAAGAAAACATGCTAATCTAACCCACTGTGCGGCGACTACCTCTTAACAGTCTTCTAGCAAAATCTCTGAGAATAACTGATTGCCATGAACAAGCTTCTCAAGTATGTCGTTCGGAGTCACAACATGAGTGCTGCGAAAAGCTAGGCTGTAATCCTAAAATACTGTTGTAATGGCCAATTATGAGCTACTCAATTAAACATCTCCAAAACATCACTACCACGTATTCTAAAAGTTGATCTGAAGATGTTTCCATATAAAATTCAATTACTACCGAGGGATGCACCACAACGACTACAATATGCCAATAGATTGGCTTTGCAAGCGACAGAAAATGTCAATTTTTTGAATAATCTGATTATGAGTAGTATAATACCTTTTGTAGGGAGATTCTAAAGGCTTGGGACTTTGTCCTTCTGAAGTTTCTTGTAGGACATACAGAAATTTGGGAATGTTAACTTTCCTGATACTCTTCACTTTACTTTTCCCTCTTAATAAGTCCTGTGACTTTCTGGCTTTGGCCGGTACAAGTCCTTCTATCTTTATACCCACCCACAGTGTTTTTAGAAATAGAGCTCAAACAGTTTAGTTGTAACTCTACGATTTATATTGATCATCCTTTTATGTTTTAGTAGTTTTGAAAGCCACCATTTCTTGGAATAATTTTTTAAATTAAATTTTCATATCTGCTATAGCAATTATTTTTTTAATCCATTTTAGTATTTTAAAATAATTTTCATATTAATTATGAGATTCCTGTATCTGTCATGTGCAACGTCATAACCACTTTGATATGAATACCCTTCAGATTTTTTGATTTTTTTTTTACAAGAGCGCATAGAGGTATCACATGTATGCACTGCTGTAACGCTTAAATATTTACTGCAGTTTTTACTGTTACTCATTATTTAGCAACAGGTAAGATAATAAAGCAACGAACAAATGCAAATTCTTTTGTTTTTGGAATTGCCATGTCACGAAATGTCTGTACTTACTTGTAAAACTGACAAATAAAATTGCATTTAATTTAACAATCAAAGTCATTTGCTTAATGCAAAATGAAAAAAAAATTTAAGAAAACATATGAGCGAGTATGTTAAATTAAATGACAATTACTCTGGCGAGTTAATTAAAGTGATGATCGATTGCTTGAGTATTCGAAGCAACAGTTCGATTTTATGAATTTTAATTTTTTACTTTCTTCTCCTATAATTTAAATTATTGGTGAGACCTCCCACAAAAAAACAAAAAAAATTAAATGCAAAAGATTTTATTAATTTTTTAGAAGGACTAACCACTGCATATGCAACCTTTAACTGTTATTGTCAGTAAAAGTTAAAAAAAAATCATAAAACAATATTACGCCATAGCAAGATTTTTAATTTGACAAATTTAGATAAATCCACTTTTCATGTCAATGACCTTACAAAGTAATAAGAAATAGGGAAGACAGTTCAAAAATAGGACCTCTACATGGCGCTTGGCTGCTATCGCTTATATGACCCTTAGAAACGATGCTTTTTTAAGGCTATACAGAAAGCATTTTCCTACAGCATGTAGATGAGTGAACTAATATAAGTTCTATGTATAGGAGTAGGAATATTTGAGCACAGAACTAAATATTCAGAATCTAGAGAGGAAAACAGAGTGTTGGAGTATTACAATTAAAACCAGCTGATATGAAAAATTAACCTATTTTTATTTAAAAATATTTCAAACTTCTGATCTATATTTTCAAGCACAATTTTAAAGGCTTAACAACTTTCTTTGTTATATTTTAAATTGCAATAAATTGCAGTTTTATATTTTTACCATTAAATTCCATTTGTGTACTCGTACAATTTAAGTTTCAAATTGTATTTTTTTTTTTCATTTATTTCAAATATTTAAAACAAAATTCATTAAATTTTAATATACAAAAGGGGCATTAGTGTTTAGAGTAGTCCAGGCAGGTAATTAAAATAAAATTGCCAGCAATTAAATTTTAAAAACCAAACTATAGCTGAACACTACGAACACTACTGTCCTTGCAACATTCACCTGAACACCAGCCTGTACAAATTTTTAAGTAAATATTATCACACAGCCAAACATCTATTCAATGTTTTCCAAATGGACGAAGAAATCGGCCAAAGCAAATAAAATTCAAATAAAAAAAAAAAAAAAAACAAAAGAGAAAAAATTCTAATGCAGCAATTCATGTTCATTTTAAGTTAAAATGTGGTTTCAGAGAATATTTTCCTCTCTTATTTTTTCAACTGAATTTTTTCAACACACTGCTGCATTTTTAGAGGTTTAGTTGGTATTTTAAGTTTGCAATAACGTTTGTCGTGATATAGTGGTTAGAGCGCTCGCACAGAAACCGAAACGACCGAGGTTTAACCCCTGGGTAAGGCCAAAAATTATAAAATAAAAATTTGCGGTTTTCTAAATTGTAATTCAAAAAATAAGAGGTTAACCCCTCTCCAAAAATCCCACCTTGAAGAAACCGCTTCCTGACATTTCCAGTCTATTCCACCAGAAACGAATGATCAGGAGTACAGCGCCATCTTCTGGGTAGATAACAGCTAAAGTACTGAAGACGCTCACTATTCACATTCAACATCCACCGACAGATGAGGCAATTGCTGTTTGATCATTCAAGGGTGAATGTATAACACTGGCCTTTGAGTGATCAAGTTGACTGAAACTTGTATCATCAGCAAAAACAAGGCGCATAATTTATACTTCTCCATGACAAAATCTCTCTGTCTTCAAATTCCAATACAATGTACTGCATGAGTAGGGGTTATCACTGAGTATTGGTCTTAAAACACAAAAAACTACAAGAACACATTGAATATGAAAGCTTTTGGCTATTTAAGTTTCAAAAGAGGACAGAGAGATTTTGTATATATAAGACTTGATGCTTCTCTGTTTATCCGATGTTATATAGGTTCTTCTAAAGGGAACATCTGATTTTTGGCAGTTGATAACAGCCATCTTATTGAAGTTACCTCTGCAAATTTATTGTCTTTTATTTAGCCTGTTTTATCAAATCATCATAGACAGATATCGCATTCAAAAACACACGCAAATTATTAAACTATTTCGTCTAGATGGCAGTTGACTCTTATTGCATCTAAAAATTATCTTCAGCGATAAGGTCCAATGCACATGAGATCGAAGAACGTCCTGAAAAATTCAGTGTTTGTTGTGAATTTTGATTTGGCTGCTTCATGTGGCCATAATTCATTGAGAACGATGTGGGTTAGGCTAACTCTATTAACGGCGAGCACTATAGTTGGATAATTGCTAATTTTTTTATCATGATTTGGATAATCTGGGCAACACCAATATGTAGTTTCAATAGAACGGCGCTACTTTCCACAGATTTCATATTTTGTATGTCAATGTCCGCCTTAACTAATCGTAAAATTCTCTCATTTGGTTCAAAATTTCTCGATAGTTTGACGGAGCTTTCTTACTATGATACATTGTCAAGTCCACTAAACTTTCGAGATGAGTTAAGGAGTATTATGCTTTAAAGGACAAATTCTGATCTGACCAACGGTAGGCGGTTGGACGCACCTGAGGCTTCATATGATATAATATCACAACGGTCCTCAAGTGACAATGTATGCTCAAGTGAGCTTTGTTTAAAAAGCTGTCAATCCAACCTCAATTATTATATGGTCAGCATTCCTCATTACAACATGTAATAAAGCGAATAATCATTTCCACAAATAAATTTAATTGTAGGGTATTAAATAGTATGTATGTTAGGCAATTATAAATTTTTTGAAATTTTGTTCAGTTCTTTCTTGTCTATTTTTTTTTTTTTTATTATTATTATGGTTCTGTTCATCACCTCTATTTCATTTTGTTTGTTTTTAACCTCAGAGTGCTTATTTTTATAAGAATTTGATGTCCGGGTATACTGGGTATTTGCTTTGACTCTAATAAACTCAATTATACTATTCTAGTGGAGGCTTAAATTTGTCAAAATAAAAAGAAATAAAAATAAAAAAGGTAAAGAAAGAAAAACTTACCTACAGCTATAGTTTTCAGGATATCAGGATATATAATTAAAGAACGCTGTAACAAAACTTTAAATGTTCATCAGAGCCAAAAAACCTGTATGAAAGTAGAACAAAGGCACTGGTATTTTTCAAAACGCAGACGGCGTAAGTGAATTTATTTTCATCGCAGAAATCTGGGACCGGGACCAATCGACGTGTATTTTTTTCTGATAAAAATGATTCAAAAAACGTATTTTCGATTTTTTGTCAGTTACAGCGTTCTTTAATTCTTACGACGATATGTAAAGATGTGTAGTTTTCTTATTATTTTGTTTTATATCTCAGGTAATTCTAATAGTGTTGCAATCTAATAACACATTTTATTCTGCTGTAAAGTAATATGTTTTCTCAATTTATTAGGATGGGATATTTTTAATGTTACCTTCATTAAATACATACTTTTAGTAAAAAAAATTACTTTATTTTTTAACGTCTTTTACGCACTGTACCAACGACTATTAATTTTGTAATCCCTTTTACAAGTACAGGATTTGTTGAGTTCATGAAAGTAACAATTCGTTTGTTAAAGACCAATCAGTCGCCAAAAAATAGGCTTGAAAATCAGAAATAGTCACTGGGATTTAAATTCCTACAGTAGTGCGTATGAGATTGTAACTTGTGGGTTTTTCGGGAAATTGCAGGATTATCTCAAAAAGGGAAACATAGCCAGGTCTAGTAATTAGGCTTTTTTTTTATTTGCTCAAACCTGAATCTTCCTTTCCTACTCTATTGTATAGATACCCAAAGTTGGCTGTAGTTTCTATGTATTTGTGTATTGCATTGTGATTCTGCAAATGACACACGTGTTAAAATAGTAGTTCGATACTACTTTTTAGCAACCGTGTTACTACTCCGAAATCGTACTAAAGAAAACCGTGTAAAAATAGGATAAAGTGTGAGAAATAATTAACAGCCTGTTCATAGAACACGAATGGTTTTTAACATTCGTCTTTTTATATGTGAAACAACAACTAAAAAACACAAAATTTTGTATTAAAGTGCTTATTATAAATTGCCTTAGACTTGTTTTATGCAGACAGATCTGATTTTTACTAGAGTAGAATTTTACAAATTCGAACCGTCCAGAAATTAGAACCTGCCATATCAGTGTATTGGATACACTAAAATTAGAACTACTGCTTCTAATTTCTGGATATTTTGTACTTTTCTTTTTGTATTTTTAACACGAAAAATAATACGGGGAATCACCGAGTTAATCGTGGTGTTCGGTCAAAAGAGTGTCAAAATTGATATGTTTGTAGAAATTTGGGTCCGTTTATAACTTCATAATTGGTACATGCTGATTTTATGTTAAAAACCAATTTCATAATAATAAAATCAAAAGATTTGTGAAAGCTTTTCTATGAATTTAATATCTTAGATTAATTAAATGTTAACAAATAACAATTTTTTTGTGTTTAAGAAAAGCTTACACAACAAGTTTTATTACAATTTTATCTTCAGAAATTCGAATTACACGGTGCACAAAGTGGATCTAATTTGTGAGATTCTAGTCTATTCTCTAATCAAATTATCAGACAACCACTTGTGATTTGTTGAACACAAATTAAAATAATGAAATTTTTTTACCCAAAAGTAGACGCTAATATATTATATAAATGAGTTTTTCAAGTCTTTTCCTGTAAATATTTTTTAAAATTTAATATAAAAATAAAAAAATTAATAATTCTGGTTTTCAAGTTTAATTTTGGAATCTGCAACCCTAAAATAAGACAAATTTTCTCTTTCTTTATTGTTCTTATAAAATAGCTCCTCTTGAATATTCTTTAGCTCCAAATAAAATTAAACTTCACCATAAAGCAATAAAAAAAAGTTAAATAAAAGAATTAAATTTAAAATTGACAACTCAAGTTAAGTTAAGGGTGCATTAAATTTAATCAGAGAGAATATAACTCTGATTTATCCCAAAATTTTCTTTTAAACACATTTCTCTTTTTCATTTACTACTAACTGACCCATAAACCACAGGAAAATTGCTGGAAAAATTCAATAATAAAGCAAATAAACTCCCCTCTTGGAAAGAACCCAAAAGTTGTGAAAATGAATGAAATAGAAACCAAAAGAGGAAAGAAATGGACAGTCGAGAAAAAAAACAAAAAACTAAAATAGAAACAAAAAAATAAATTAAATTTTATTTACATTTTAAATTCTCTCAGACACTCAGTACTTATTTACTGCTGCTTTCATGTGTGTTTTTTGTAAAAACAACGAAAGAACCCTATGAATGTACAAACAAGTGATGCCAAAAAGCCAAGTTAGTAAAGTAACAACCATCGAAATAAAATATATATATGTATATACGACTATGTACAACAACAGTTTAAACAACATATACAGAAACGTTAATACAGACAACAGTTGCGACATGATTTTAAGAGAAATAGTTAATGGACTCAAACAGACATATGTTAGGAAGGCTAATAATCATACAATACTCATACATTACTGGATTTCAATGAAATTTAACATGCGGTCATATGACAGATGGAACTTTCCATTATACAAGATGTTTTGAAATATTAAAATATCCCAATTACGTTAAACAATAAAAATTTTCTTTGCCAAAATTGTCTTCGTATTACATGTTTTATAATGTTTTCTGTTAATAATCCACTAACTTCTTTTTCTGGCATCTATCTTTTCAGGTAAGTTGTGCTATTGCTATTAATAACAAAATTCAGCCTAAATGGGCAATCTTGAATTTGATTTTTTTTGGTGTTTGCTTACGTTTTGGGCTTTTAATATAGTAAAATTTTATGGCCAACGTTTTTGTAGAACATTTCATCCCCGTCACTTCCACTGTTCGAACCTTAACTTTTGGTGTGACGGTTAAAAACAAGAAAAAAGTTAAGAATCAGTATGGGCATCATATTTTAATGACAATGAAAATGACAACATTTAAGCAAAAATTAAAACAATAGTTGTTTCTGTTGTTCCCATCTACTTACTTGGTTGTTTTGTAAATAAGACAACATATTGAAATAATATCCTGTTGTACAATGAAAAAACAATACATATGAAGCATATACACATACATGTACTCACCAGCAAAACTAAATATAAGAACTCTCCCAACAACAAACAAACATTCACATCAGTACTGGCCAAAATGGCTGGCGCTTGAGCTTGAATATTCCATATCAAGTTCGGCTGAATGAAATAAATTCTTACTAACTTTGTATTTTAGCCAACCTCGATTTACATACACAATTATATGTGTAATTAAAATCAAGAGGAGCCTTTATTATCAAAAAAAAAAAAAGAAAAATGAATAAATTTAAAACGAATTTCAGCAAAACGCTGTAATTATTTTGGTAAAAAAATATACAAGAGAAAAAACATATATAAAGTTAATGGCAGCGAAATGTAAATTCTGGCTTTACAAATACATGCACCTCAACAACAACAAAAAAAGCAAATCATTTATAACAAGTAGAACAACAGTTACGACTATTACACGGGCATCAGTAACACTACTAATTATTTGGACATTATGCAGGACTATTTCGTTGTAATTACAAAACTGCACTCACCTACTAACTCTTTTGCAAACACACATACACACCACAACTCTTTGATATGCTGATACTTGTTCTTCGCTAAATGGTTTTTTTTTGGAAACCAAAAAAAAAAAAGTGGCAAAGTACGTGCAGCATATATTAGGGTTTCCAGTTTGTGTTCGCCAGCGCTAATCCTCAATATTTAATTGGTTACATAGGTTACGCATTTTTAGGTATATAAGCAGGGTAATATAAAAAACACAAGAAAATAACTATTTATCAGTGGTCGTCTATGTCCAGTATGTAGTGTGTTGGCTTACTAGACGAGAATTCCGACTTAAAACCCTAGCTCTGACATATTGAAAGAAACCTGCTCATAGCAGTAGTCCGACAAAAGCATTGAGAGTAACTGATTACCATGGACAAGGTTCTCAAATATAGCTCGACGTAAAACTGTAGTCCCTAGTGCTCATGACTAAAAATGGAAGTGCCCAATACGGGTGCTGTGAGAAGCTAAGCCTAAGCTAAGCTAAGGGTTGTAAGGTTGTATGTGTTTCCTCGAAAGATTTTCTCATAAAATGTATTTTTGAGAAAATAAAAAACACAATATTAGTTTGTTTTAAAACACGGGGGTTTTATTTATATTTCAGAATAAAAATGCAATGGGTTTCCTCCTTTTGGTACCTACCGTACTCTTTGGGTTTTACAATGTAAGTCAAGTTACAATAATATAAAAAAGATAAACAAACACAAAAATAAACAAAAAACATAGAATGTCCACTGAACAATGATTAGTGGACGTTCACACTGTGCGCGTAAATAATATGTATGTATTATTTATCAATTGGCGTATTCCAAAGGTGTGCTATTATAGTCTATTGTCATAAAGTTTTAAGTTTTTATGAGCGATAAAAATTTTTTGTTACCAAAAAGCAACACATTTGTTTGGAAACAAATCCTTACGACTGAAAACTCTGGACGGCATACATTCAAATTACTCTTAAAACCAGAGGTGGTATGTTGGTATTAATGCTCAAATTCCAGTAGCAGAATTTTAAGAGAAGGCTTGCTTTTAACATACGGGTATAAGAAAACTAGTAACAAAAGAAGATATTAAGTAACAACAAAAGAGTTTTAAGTTCTTGTTTAAAATATATTCTTATTTTTAGTGAGTTTGCACAAACTATTTAAATATCAAAGCCAGCTCTCTGCAAACAAAGATTATCATGTGCAAACTTTTAAAAGTGTAATTTTTTCATAGTGTATGTATAAATGAAAACCTTTTTTTATTCGATTTTATAATGAGCAATTTTTAAAGAACATAAATAATAAATAATCTTAACCAGCCCGGAATACAAAATCATTGCAATCACCACACTTTCAGCACTCCTTCTGTATCTGTATGTATCTACCGCTCTTGTGTTTTAATTACACGTATACTACGACTACCACTAAATGCCAAATTTTGTTAAAATCAGAACAAATGCACGAAATGAATGATAAACAACAATTACAATAAAAACACAAACACTTATGCTTTTAAAAAAAGAAAGTAACATGGCAGGAACTTAAGACACAATAAAGAAAATTAAACAAACATTGAACGAAGAAATATCAAAATTTTTCTTTAAAAACTTGTTTAAGTAGAAGTAAACATAAAGTGTGAGAGAGAGAGAGAGCTCGAACAAAATAAAGTAATTATTGCTATACTAATGTAGCTCTTTTTTGTTTTAGTTTTTAATTCTTAATATTTTTTACAACAGGTAAACAAAGTTGTCGACCAAGACCACCGTCATAGCGACCATAAAAATATGTATTAATGCAGGACTACTAATTGCAGTGCGCTAAACGTTTAAAACCAATTGAAATGAAAAACTATTATGTACGTTCTGGAAAACATAATGATAATTTTTTTTATTCGTTCGCTTAATAGCTATTATTGTAACTTCTTTAAATATCAAAACTACCAAATAGTTTCTACAATTAAGTTTTATCTGTATACGCCGAAACACTCGAATTTAAATTTGTCCGAATTCGTTTTTTAGAACATATTTTAGTAAAGAAAAGTTTTTGATTACTGTAGCCCATGATTGCTGTACTAATTTTTTTTAGTTTTTCTGCATGAAGCCATGCTTTGATGTAAAGTAGAAAGAAACATCTTGATTATTGTCAAACTGTCAAGTTTGGCACTGCCGACATTTTGAAGTTCGTTAAAGCGACCAAACCGGAGGAGATATTATAGAAACCCTAGTTAATTTGATGGCTGTACAGTAGATCTACAGGTCGAACTACTTTTATTACCCCATGAATGAATAAATGAATCTTGGGTCTTGGAAATATTAAGAAAGTGAGATAAATTTAAGTAATTGTTATACCGTTTAACCCTAATCGTATTGACAACATTTTTATAAGTAGACTACTGACAAGGGTACCCGAGTACCCGTAAGCGTTTACACTTTATTCGAATTTTTAAATAATTAAAATTTTCGCCATAATATTTTGTTTTAATATTTACATTTGTTTAATTTAAATGTAAATTACATAAATATGGTATGTTTCCTGCTTTGATATTTTCTTTCCATAATCTGATTTGCTCTGGCATACGCTAAAATCTCATATGTATTGAAGAACAAGACTGAATAGTTTCCTTAAAAGATATTAAACGCCAAGGCTAGAACAAGTTGATGAAACGTATACAAATAAGATATCGTCGGTCTACCAAATATTTTCATTTAATCATCCAAACCGATATACCAATAATCAATAAATTCCTTCAAAACACGTCTATCCAGCTATCTCCACTTTAGTGTATGATAAACTAATATTTATTTTGCTTTGTTTAATAAATATTTAACTTTGATGAACGCTCGGGTACCCGTGTCCGTATGGTTAGGGTTAAAAAAAATCAAGTTACTTGAATGCATCTTTCGACACTTGAAATACATATATCGTCGATGGAATTAAAGAACGCTGCAACTGACAAAACCTTAAATCTTCACCAGAGCCAAAAACCTTTCATAAAAGTAGAACAAATACACTGGTATTTTTCATTTCGCAGACAGCGTAAGTGAATTTATTTTCATCGTAGAAATATGGGACCTGGACCAATCGTAAAAATGAAAATGATGAAAAAAATGTATTTTCAATTTTTTGTCAGTTATAGCTTTCTTTAATTCCATTGACGATATGTTCATGGTAGCGAACATCATAATTGATTCTCATACCCATAGTATACACTGCTATCTATAATACATACATTACCCATAGCTTTTTTACGATAAATATTCCAATATTGAGTTAAAACTGAAACAGAATGAAAAGTGTTAATCTCTCAAGTTAATATTTGCAATCAAAGACATGTGCTTTATTACAATTTGCAATAGACTATTGATTGCATTACAAACTGCATATCTACCCACTTCAGGGAATGGCGAAAAGACGAAAATTAATAAATATACTTATGCTATATGTTATGCATCAGTAAAGAAAAAAACTTTATTTAAGGGTATTAAGATATTTTAAATATATTTTTTATAGAAAAGCATGCATATCCATTCATCGAATGACTTCAATTTATTTAATTTATTATAAACTGTAACAGTTAACAAACATTATTACTTTTCTTATATACATGTGTACATGCATAAATACATATCGATGTGAATTCCAATTACTTTTTCTTTTTGACATTTAAAAAACATATGTAACTTTTCTGATTGTTGCAATTGTTTTTTCCTTCATGCTGTTGCAGAGAATATATAGAAAAAATTTTAACGGAATTATCTGAAAAAAATGAGAACATAAATTTTAATTTACATTTTTTATGTACACGATTTTAATAATTTAACAAATTGTATAAAAACACAGTGGGTAACATAAGTCAATGTACCCCAATGGGTACAAAAAATATTACGATTATACAAAATACTAGACAAAACGCCGGAATGCTTCATTAACTGGAAGTTATTTGTTTTTAAAGCACAAAGACGTATAATACGAATGTAATTTTTTGTACAAAAAACGTAACAACCGATAAATTGTTGTTGTGTATGTCATACGGACGTCTTGTCAAAAACAAAGAAAGCAACGTGAAGCGAAATTTATTTAGTCCAAGAGTATGAACTAAAATACAATGATGGTTCAGAGAATCCAGATCGAAACTCGGAAGGGTTGTGGTAGTTTATTTTTTAATAATTTTGTTTCGTCTTAAAAACGTTTTAATTTCATCAAAATCTAAATTCAATTACGAATTTTGACGGTATTTTGCAATGATTTTGTAACCAAAAGTGAAAAATAACATCCGTGAAGGAATTTTGCACTAGCCCATTTGAACACGTTTTCAACTGCAGCTACGAAAGTCTCATCAGAGTTCTTTGTGTCCTGTAAAAATTCAAGCGAATCATCAATCATTTAACTCACATGTTTTTATAAAACCCATATATTGGAAGTATATTTTCTCTACATTTCTTGCAATATGTCAGTCGAAGACTTACTACACATATAGCAATTTCATCATATACTCCATTTTCTCTCCAACATTAAATTAATTTTCTGTAATTAATCACAAAACTATTTGTACAAACTTCTGCTGTTACCTTTCCTAGGATATACAAAATTCCATATTCAGTTTGTAGGGAAGGCACCATACTCACTTGATCAAGAGAGAGTGACTCTCTCTGACTGCTGATATGTATTAACATTATAAGCTATTTGTACCAAATTAATGGGTTTTATATATTTTCAGAAGAACAGAGAGACACTCTAAGAATTTCAAGAAAAACGGTCTGGGTGTTTAGTAGTTTATAGACTTTAAAAAACGAACGAACCCACAAAAAAATATTAAGAATTTGCTCTACTCGTAGTTCAAAAGAATACGAGTACGTATAGTGTTAACGGAGATTTTAAACACTATTTTGTATTGCAATTTACTGGTGGTTCAGAGCCAGCTAAACAGCTTACAGTCGCTATTCGTTTAGTTTGTACAAGGAATAGACTAACACGAGAGCAAAGATGGCAAACTGTTGAAATTTTATATCAAGTTGAGTTTTATCCTGTAATTATTTGTAGATAAATAGCTAAAATGTTGTGCTTTTGGCACTAGGATAGGATAGGAGAAAGTGGCAGCCTTGCACTAGCAAGACACACTTGAGCACCCATAGCGGCACGTTGTGATACCACATGAGGTTAGAGAGCCCTAATTGCCAGAGGCTTCCCACAAGAAGCACTACTTCCCCAGAAAAGTATGGTGGAAACAAGCCAGAGAGCCTAATGAATTTGTCAATTGATCTAATGTCCAGGATCGATAGGTAATTCAAGCTATCGGTAAAAAGAGATCCTAATATAAGCAATCTACGTCGAGTCAGTGATGGGCACTGGCCAATATAGTCTGTCTATACAGTCTCTTCTTTCTTAAGCGACCCACAGCCACAGGGTAGGTCCGCGTCTATTCAATAATTCCGCTTAATAAAAAGTCTAACAGAGGAATATATACCCAATTCCACATGACGATGAACATCCGGCGAAGACGTACCCGCTCTGGCCAATTCATCCGCAGTGCAGTTATCTGCGATGTTCCTGCGGCAAGGATTAACAAAATTAAAATTTTTTATGATGATAGACATCAATCCCTTTAAGGGAAATAAACGTTTAAGTCAAAAATCACTATAACGAATCTACTGACACTTTTTTCATTTTGAAAGTCGGCAATCAGAGCATAGGAGTGCGACAACTATATATAGTTTGCTCACCTCATTTACCTTTTATGATATTCAGAACCCTACTCTAACCTAAATATAGGACACCAAAGTACAGTCCCTGGCCAATTTATTAGACGCACTCTATTTTTTTAGTAATTTTATGTTTCTTAAGTGTTTTCATGCAATAATGGTACATTCGAACTACAATACTGTAGTTTTTTATTTAAAAGAATTGTTGTATAATACATATTTTAATTTATTTTTTACATATGGTAACATTGTTGTGATAAAGTGGTACATGAACGTAAACAAGTACAAACCTGTATCAGTCGCGATCGGAATCAAGTCAGGTGCTTACGTGTTTCTGTGGCTTTATATAGTGTGATTTATTTTCTAACGGTATTATACTACTCAGTTATTAGTTTGTTTTGTATGCAGTGTTTAAAAAAAGTAGTTGGACTATTTTATTATTAGGAGAAAAGGAGATCTTTCACCACGTAAAAAAGCTGAAGTGAAGGCCTTTGTGCTTACAAAAACATTTACAAACCGGGATATATCACGAAAATTTGAGGTTTCTGAAGATAGTGTGAAAAAAAAGAAATCAATTAAACATAACAGAACGGTACAATATCACTCGCTAATTAATATTTTACATGAAATCTTGCAGTGCGTTTAATAATATGGCCAAGGACTGTAAGCATCCTCATGTTTGTTTTTAATCCAACAGCAGTGAATTCTATGACATATCCTAATATTATAAAAATATGCTACACAGTTTTGTAGAAACGAAAATGGTAATAGAGTACCTTGATTTATGCCTCGCACTATACATAAAAGTTAATAAAAAAAATTTGTTATAAAACAGGAACAGAAGAGAAGAGAAACAAAACAAAACGTAACAAAACAGCCTGCCTCAACAGCTAAAATATTAAATGAGTACTCACATGTGATGACAGCAACATGACAACTCCAAACGGGATTGTTAGCTTCAGATATTTTACTCATTTTTTTTTTTTTGCTTTTGTTCGTGTTAATTTTATTACTGTTAGTTTACAACACTATACAACAAAAAACAACAACAAAATATATAAATTTATTACAAATATTTATTTGTTTATGAATAAGTCCACAAGCTATAGAAAGTTGTCAGCAATATTTTTTTAAATAAAAATTCTCCAGTAATAATTATTAGTATACGACTATGACTAACCAGATCTTTTTTGTTGCACAGTCTTATATGTCAACTTAAATTTTATATGTTTTTGTTTCCCTATCGTGCATTTTTTATTAACAATGCTGCCATATTGTTGTGTCATCTTTAATGAAACAAAATTTGGTGTTTTTTGTTTTATTTTAATAGTGTTGTACTTAGTTGTTAAACAATTTAAAAACTACAAATTGATGTGTAACACACTTACACACACATGCCCATACATACATATGGGCATGTTAGTAAACAAATACAGTTGCATTAACTTGCATATCGTTCGAATGTGTTTAAAAAAAACGATACAATTAAAACAAGCCGTTTTTATGAATGGTGTTTTTAAGCCTGATAGATTATATTATGCCAAAAGTCAATTCACCGTAATTGCATGTGATAATAATTTTGGAAATACTCGCACAATCGCCGCACTCCGTCTGTTTGAGCCCTTTTTCGTATTAATCGTCAAATTTTTTGTTGCCACTTTCCCCGGCCTTGCTGATTAACACAAAATTTTGATGTCAAAAACCTAAAGTTACATCATTAACTCAAGATTTATAAAATGGTGTATAGAGCACATAAACTCCCGCACGGCGATATTCTGTGCCATTTAATAATTAAAATTCTAGAATTAATCTCGTTAGTTTTGCTATTTAGGCTTTTTTTTAATTTTTATCAATGCGTTTTGATGACAAATATCAAAAGTGAGACCCAGGCAAAGCAGTTCATAGCACAAGTTAAATCAAAGAATATAAATCATATATTATTTTCCTTGTTAAAGCGTTTCATAAGTTCTAGGCGCCTTAAATGAAACACCTTCTATATTAAATGTACTCGCATTTGCTTGTTATTGTGTGTACTCGTATGTATGTATATGTGTTAACATTCTGTTTGTTCCGGTTACATTTTTTGTCACGCTTTTCCTTTGTTTTTGTTACAATAGGTTGCAACATTTAAATTAAGAAAAAACACAAAAAATTATAATGACAAATAAAATTGTTGTTGTGTCAGAGCATATCTGTCGTAAAGCTTAATTGCAATTTGATTTAATTCTTCTTTTTTATTATTTTTAATACCTAAATCAAATCAAAAAAATGATATAATTGTTCGACCTGTTTCCAAATTATCCAAATAATAAGCAAATACTTTTTTCAAGCTCAAAAAGTATTTGCTTATTATTTGGATATTTTTAATACCTTTTATGGTTTTTTCTTTTCCCTTTTTTTTTGGTCTTAAAATAAAACTTTAACAGAGAATGGCAGCCATTTAAATTATACGCAAACATTTTGTTTAAATCAAATTATGGTGACCCAAATAAAAAAAAAAAAACCATTATAAGAAAATAAAAAATTAATAAAAATTAAAAACAAAGTTCGTAGACCTCAAGTAAGTAGTGAAATAGGAAAACTGGTTGAAAAAAAAAAAATACTTTTAGAACCTCTCGCTCTGAATTTAAAGAACCATTTTAATTCTTATGTTTATAATTTTCAATATTTAGACCCACAGGACTATTCTTATCTCTATTTTAACAATTAAAGTTATATTTTCTTTTAAAAACACTTGCTTAAAAAAAATAAAAATAAATGAAAAAATAAAAATTCATCAAAAAAATTACAGGCTTTTTCAGGGTTTATGTAAGAAGCACTGCACAGAAATTTGTCAAATAATTCTTTATTGTTTATTTGTTTGTAAAAAAAAAAACAATTTTTATAAAATGTAATGAAATTCTCAATTTGAAAATAATTTATAAATAAATATATCCTGAAGACGCTACACGGAGGAGTAGCGAAATATTATTAATTAAATAAATGTTTTTATTTAAAAAGACCTTGAGCTTGAGAATTTTATTACATTAAATAATAAAGGTCGAAAAACCAGAATTAAAAATTTTTATAAAATTTTATTTTGCTGGTCATGTTGGTCCTTTTAAAATAATAATTTTTTATGAAGTAAAACGATTTGAAAAATGTCAATCTTCTTATTAAAAACGTATTATTGGGAGTATAGTGGTTTTTTCAAATTAAAATTAAAAAATGAAGAGGTTTTTTATTTTATTAATTTTTAAAAAGTAAATTATAAATAATTTTCTTTATAGCTTGTTACCTTTGAAAACACCAGGAAGATCTCTATTGTTTATTTATTTATTTTTATTTTCGAATCCCAGCAAAGGTGAAAAATTAAAAATTTACGGCCTTATGTATAATGAAAAATTAGCAATTCGTTAGTATGTGGGACAAAAAACTGGCCATATTATCACCCGCTATGGACTGATATTATTAAAGCTTTCTATACCCTTTATTTGATAACTAGTCAGATAATCTAAAAAACTAAATACCTTGTACCTTTGAGTAAGAATTTCTACGTATTGGAATGACAAATTTAGCCTCTATGTACAACGACTTGCTAATTTTTTATTACACATAAGGCTGTTAGTTTGCGGTCCGTCAACAAAGAAACCGCTCCCTGACATTCCACTCTAATTCACCTTAATCAACGACAACAAAGACGAATGATCAGGAGACAAGCGCCATCTATTTGGAATTAGCAGATGACAGCTAAATTTACTTAGCGAAGGCACTCACCAGACAATCAACATGCAACGATGAGACAATTGCTGTTATCATTTAAAGGTGAAGGTATAACACTGGCCTTTCAAAGATCAATTCACAACAATTTGTCTCATTCCTAAGCCGCTTAATAATAATTTATAATTTACTATCCTTTCCATAAATTCCAATACAATGTACAGCATCAGTAGGAGTTTACCCCTGAGTATTGGTCTCAATAAAAAATAAATAAAATTTACCTGTTTTTAAAAATAAATTTCTGCTGCCAAAATTAATTGTTAATTGTAAATTAATTGGATTTCAGCAGCAATATAAAAATTAAAATTATCATTACGAATAATAAAAGAAAATTTTACATTCAAATAACATTTCTAATAAAATTACATGCTTAATAAAATTCTATACAAAATACATAACAAAAGGCTTTACATAAATGTAAACATAGACACATACATCTACAGGAACACACACTTCTGCATGTAATAGAACACAAATTCTACTTTCTCATATGTATGTATGTATGTATGTTTACATGCAATTTGTAGTAATAAAAATGCATTTGCATACCTAAAAGTATATGCATATACTACATAATGTCTAGTAGTAATTGTCTAAACATTTTAATTGTATTTGTGGCAGAAAATACTAAGAGAAAGCTGTTGCTAGTACAGCCGTTTTTATGTTTAACTATTACTACGGTTGGTTGATTATTACTGGCATACAAATGTATTTAATCCATATAATAGCATTTAAATGTTTTGCTTTTGCTATTTTTATGAACACAGCTATACAAACATTTATACCAACTGCAACTAATATTATTACCTTTTGTTATATTATCAGACGTTACATTCATTAACGAGACTAAAAAGCAAAATTTCCTTCAACACATGTTTATGTACATTCACTGCTAATGAGTATCTGTAAATAAATGTTATTACAGGGCTGTGTGTGTTTGCATGTGTTTGAGTGCATTTACATGTAGAAGCTATTTACTTAAGTCCATGCATAGATTGTTGCAAAATAAAACTATAACTGTTGTGATATTATTTGTTGCAGGGGCATAAACATAAATATCTATTGACGTTTTTAGGTTTCATTTTTTTATATGTTTAATGCCTTATTTTGGAGCTTTTTTTTCGAAGTAGCGAACAGCAATGCACTATGGTCGGAAACATCACTTTTCTTGGCCAAAACTATTAAAACTTAAAATAACGGAATCTTTAACTGGAATTTGAATTTGCAATATATTTTAAGTGCTTTGTATATAATAATAATTTTTTTTTAATTGTCAACATTTAGAATTAAAATTAAAAAAAAAAAAATTTTACATAAATTTTTTTTTCTTTTCTTTCAGAGTTTTTATTTTTTTATTTTAATTCTAAATGAAAAAATATACGATATTTACGAGTAAATATGTTGTTTCTGGAAATTTAAAATATGATTTACAAACATATTTACGAAAATATTATTATTTTTTTCTTTCTTCTGCTGGGTCAACCAAATATCAAAAACTGCTGAATTCTGTAAACAAATGGCGACTGAAAAAAAATTACTCAAAAATCGCAAAACCCCAAATCGAGATAAACATTTTCAAAAACTAAACACTTCAAAGTAATTTGGTTTTTAATCTTATGCTTAACACTCCTAAACAAAATGGGTTAAGCTTACTCAAACTTAAAAAAAAAACAATAAATTCCAAAATGTTAAAGACTTTTGGAAAAAGTTATTTTATTTTTTAGAGTATCCAATTTTTAAGTATTATATTTTACAAAATTAATAAACTTACCATCACCTTCGTTTTCCATTTAAACATTTATTTAAAACGCTTTGTTTTCAGCTTTAACAAACAATTGAAGTAAGCACTGTAAAACACCAAACGCAATTCTGTTTACAAATGAAGCAAACAAATTCAACTTCGATGACTCACCGAATAACGGTGAATTGCATATTACAACAACAAAATTAATTTTTGGTTGTTTTGGAGTGTTGACTACTAGATTTCAAAAACAAAAACATATTTCGTGAGTGTAAACATTTTGACTTTTGGCCAACGAAATGAAATTTCCGACCACAGTGCAATGTAAAGAAATTTGTAAACATTTGTAAAACTTGTTTTCATAATTTTACATTTTTTCAAACTTGTAAGGGTGTGAGTGACTACTGGCATTAAAACAATAAATATCACTAATCTAAGCATAACCACTTACTTACCTCTACACTTAACTTTTTTTTGAGACCCATACTCAGGGGTAAACCCCTACTAAGTGTAGTGCATTGTATTGGAATTTTTTGAAAGAGCAGTACATATATTATTATTAATTATTATATTATTGTTAAGCGCCTTAGGAATGAGACAAATTGCTGTAAATTGATCATTCAAAGGCCAGTGTTATACCTTCACCCTTAAATGATCAACAGCAACAATTGCCTCATCTTTGGATGTTGATTGTGTGGTGAGTGTCTTCGCTAAGTAGGTTTAGCTGTTATCTGCTACTTCTCAATAGGTGGCGCTTTTCTCCTGATCATTTATTTTTTGGTTGACATTGATTAAGGTGGAATAGAGTGGAATGTCGGGGAGCGGTTTCTTTGTAGATGGTCTTCTTCGGGGGGAAGGGAACCTCTTATTTTTAATTCATAATTTTTTTAAAAAACCGCATCACTTTGCTGAGATTTGAACCTGGACCGATGTGTTTTTGTGCGAGCGCTCTAACCACTATGATACACATGAGTATAGGCCATATTTTCTTACTTGTTTGAAGTAATTTCTAACAGTCGAATTCATAATAACTCCTTAATTTAGGGTTTATCCATACATTAGTTATGAGACGTTATCTGTCTTATAAGCTCGTAATAAAAAATCTTACTCATAAACCTTTCATTAGAGCAAATTAACTAATAAACGATTTTAATGTCATGCTGGCAATACCATGATGTTATTTCAGCTTAGTAATGCACAATAAAAGCTATCGGCTACTTTGGTAATTTTTTAATATTCATAAAAATAATGTTATAGTAACACAATTATACATAAAATAGATGTGATTGAAATAATATTTATTGCTGTTAAAAAAATATCTAAAACAAACTGAGAAATTAAAAATAAAACTTCCTTTGAAGCACATTTTTTTCGTTCATGTATAAAGTAATCGAATACTACCATTCTCTTTTTGGTTAGTGCATCACTATTCTGTTTACATTTATTTTATATATATCAAAATTTGGTAAAGTGGAATTGTAAACTGGAGATAAAGAGAAAGAGAGATTTACATTTGTAATTTCTACAGACACTGATGACAGAGTCTGTAAAGGAAAGAGATAGCATATGAAATACAAAATAAAAACAATTTTTTGGCCATTTAGAAATTTAATTTTGTACAGAGACTGCAATTATTTGCTGGTATACGAAATTTTTTAATTATTTGAATTTAAATATGTACATAAGTATGTACCTCTAATTGCAATTACATTAGTTCTATTCAATGTAACACTATATTATTTCACTTTTATTTGTACAATATCCAATCCAACTCACAAATGTCGTTTTATTTTACGGTTAGAGCATAGATGCCCAGTAGTGGCTGATATCAGCAAATTCAACTCTCACGTATACTTACGCTCTTTTGTTTAATCGTCAATAAACCAAGAGGAAATCAGCATGTTGAGTGGGAGAGACAAACTACACTTGCAGAACTTCTTCTGTGTCTTATTATATATATAAATATATAATATATATATTGGTTGATTGACAAACAAAAGAGCGTAAGTATATGTGAGAGTTAATTTGCTGATATCAGCCACAACTGGGCATCTATGGGTTAGAGTAGGTTGAAACTTACAATAAAAATTTCTCATTTATAAATGGTTTATGAGAGCGTTATGACACTGTTTGTTGTTTATGAATACAAAACTAAGAGATCTTGCTTATAAGGCTCTTATAAGCACATTTTATCTCATTATGAATTAGACTGTAAATCTTTTTTAAAAATGAGATCATCATACAGAGTAAAGAATTCAATTCCTTGATTCTTTTTCAATACAATTTCCTACAATCTTAAAGGTCTATATAGTTAGCTGGCAAATAAAAAATAAAACTTAAAAAAAAACTAAAATATGCAAAAATTTTCTAATATTTTTCTTTTTTCCAATATTTTCTTTAATGTCAACCGCAAATAAACAAAAATTTCTTTTCTTTTTTAGGAGTTTCCATTTGCATTTGTCTGTATAACTTCATTTCTTCTTATGACTTATTTTTAACATTTAAAATTTTCCATTTCCATTTCAATTCGGTTTTGTGCGGTTTTGGATTTTGAAAATTTGTTTTCATTGTTGTTGTGGCATTTGAGAAAAAAAAAAAAAACAAGAAAGAAACACAAGAACAGAAAACGGTAATAAAACAATGACGTGAAAATAAATGAAATGCATTCTATAGAAAACAATCAATGGTTGTTGTTTTAAAGGTTTTCAAAGTAAAACTGAAAAGTTTTTGTAAAATGGTAAGAGGTGCCAAAGAAAATAAGATATGTGTGTGGTATTACAGTTTTATAATAAATGCAATGGTTTTTGTTTTTTTAGGGAAAATTAAAAAGACAAAAACAAAAAAAAAAAAGGAAGAGAAGAAAGACAAACATGTTTATGTGTGTGTGCCAATACGAAGAAGAAATTTATGTTGTTGCCATTGTTTTGGTTGTAAAAGTTTTGTAGACATAGTGAATGTAAAAGTATGTCTGTGACAGTTTCAGCCAAGTTTTCTATGTTTTTGTTTTCTTCAATTTATTTCTCTCATTTCTATACCAACAAAACCAAAGTGATGAATAGACTTGGCTGCAGTTTAAAGTAGGTCATTTGGATAATGACATACATACATATATATATATATACACAAAATTATGCACACATACATACAACTATCTATGTACTTAAAAACAAAAAAGACTGAACAAATAAAACCGAATATAAAAAAATTAAATGCAAGTCAGAAGTTGAATTGTTTGTAGTTGTTATAAAACTGTCATTTGCTATGAGAGGAAAACCACATAAACTCTTATACCTTAAGACAGTCTACATAAACACTCTCACAAATAACAAACAAACAAAAAAAAGACATATCCCACACATTTATATGTAAAAACTGAAAAATATAGCAAAATAGTTTTGCTATATATAAAGCCACAGTAAAAAAAAACCGACGAGGGAAAAGTTATTGGCACATGTTTTTCTCTCTTTTTGTGCTCATGAACACTTTGCCAATAATACAGACTCATACACAAACAAACCAATATTTAAGCCAATACTCATATGGCAGTGTGGTTTTAAATAGGCAATCCAACAACCATTTCAACTTCATTTATGATCGTATGCATTTGTAATCGAAAGCAGCAGTAATAACAAGAAAACGAAACACACACACACACACTGAATTTGGCATTTCACATTGACACTTAATATTTATCATTGCTTACAAATACAATCTCCATTTATATATACTTTTTTTTCTATAAAGACAGAGAGCGCAGAAAAAAAGAAAAGCAAACAGACTGCAAAAGCAAAATGGAATAAGAAAACAAAGATTTTTCAATAACTAAAAGAAATTGTGTTCTCTTTAAACTGTTATTCTATATCACTTACTCTCATTCTCTCTCTCTCTCTTTTTTTCTAATTTTTATTTTATTGATAGTGTTTGTATCTGGCATATGAAAGTGAAAAATAAAGTTTCTGTCACAGCATGTGCAAGTGGCTGGAATTGTTTCACACTCACAAAAAAACTTTAGTTTTATATAAGTACTCGTTCGTTTATGAAATTAAAAAAAGATCAAAGGTTTTTACAAGAAATCCTGTTTTATTAATAATTTCAATAATCTTTTTTAGGTTTTAGGTCCTTTAATAAAAATATTGTTACGAATTGTCCTTTATAATATAATGTTTTATTCTAGTAATTTCAATCGTTTTTATGTATTAGCTTTTACATAATTATACAACAACAAATTCATTTTCAATTATTAATTTTATATAATTCTCATATACATTTTTAACCAACAAGTATTTGTGTTGGTGTGTTTTATATAAATTTTTTCCCTACATGTATATTTGTTTTTGTAATGATTTATAATTTTATAAACATATTTGAGAATGTTCCTAATTTATTTGTGTTTGTAATAATAACAGCAAAATCTACTTTAAAAGACTGTAATGACGATTTTGCTTTTTCAAGTTATGTTTTCGTAACAATATGTTATATATAAGCAAATAAGTAAGTATTTATTCAAAATTTACTCCAGTTTGTTACAATTAATTTAAAAAAAATGTTTAAGAGATTTGACTGCTTGACGAAAAAGTATGTCAAGATAGTCTTTTCTCCGGAGATCAACCAGCTTTATGTGTTTTGCTACGAATCGTCCCTTAGCATTTGGATTTTGTTATTGTAATGATTTATATTTTTAAGCATACTCGATTGTTCCACGTGTATTTTGTTATTGTAATAACTTATGTATATAACTTAAAAGCTGGAAATAACAACACAAACTTATTTATAGGTACGTTGATGATTTTGTTTTATAAAATTATTTCTTCGTAATAGAACACTAAAAAATGGAAATTTAAATACTGTTTTTTATATTTTATTCAAATATAGAGAGACCTTCGATTTTTATTTATTTCATTGTATCCTAAAAGATATAGGATAAGGCTATTTATAGAATAATACATAGAGTGAATGACCTCCATACCTTGGCTATCACTTACAAAATCTTTCGGTAAAACTGAAACTTTATAAAACTATGCAAATTGTTTGTGGCTAAATTATCTTGATGCTGCGTTTTATTTCCTTTTGTTATGACAGTGAGCTTGTGAGGTTGTTGATGTAGACCTTTCATTTCAAACAACCCCATAAGGAGGTATCTAATAGTGTTAAATCATATGATCAAATTCGCGAATTCTAATCGCCGAAACGTGAGAGAACACGGCCAGGAGGTAGTAATTGATTTGTACGGCCTGTTGCACCGTTTTGTTCAAACTACATGTTGGCCATATCAATAGTATTAAGTTACGGCAGAAAGAACTCTGTTACTGCTTGAACATTCTCAGTTTCTGAAAATTTAATTCCAATAATACCTACTGTCCACAATTCATACGAAACAGTAATATGTTGTGGTTGAATATTTTTTTATACGCCAATCACACTTGGCTTCTCCGAAAACCAAACAAAGCAATTTTGATGAAAATGTGTTTTATGACTTTAGGAATAATTTGTCGAAAAAACAGCATCCACTTCTAGATAATTAATAATCAGTTCTATGTACTAATATCGCCGTTTATACTCATTAGGCGTTAGTTGTTGTATTAATTGAATTTTATAAGCCTGGAGGGAGACACATATCTTTTGTGAGTATACGGTATAAAAAGCTTTTCGAAACCTAAAACTCTTGTCCAGGACGTGAACATGATTTTCTTTGAGTTTTAAAAACATTTGATTCGTCATTTGAACAGTTTGCATCTGAACATTTAGTTTATTAAGCGTATCCAACTGTATTAGTCTTTCTGAAATTTTCAATTAACCTTTTCACATTTGACGTTGTTAAAGCATTATTATCAAAGGATGCCAAATGCTGCCAATAACAGCTGACTTTACTTGGTTTATAAAATATTTTTTCTTCTTCTTCTTCTTTACATCTATTTAAAAATAAATTTTGCTGCAGTTCTTATTATTCACAATCCTATTGTTAATATTGTAGATGCGGTCACAAGAATATTAAAGAAATGAACTCTTAAATTTTACACCTGGGGGTAAAATTCGATCGTTATCGAATGACAGAATTAGCCCCCTGGCTTTTAGAAAATAAAATACCATCCTATTTTGCGTTGAGTGTATGTTTCTTATATGAATTGTTTGTTTTATATCCACTCCCGTTTTTATTTTTTCCATAATAAATATATGGGTGTGAATGAGTGTGTTAAAATAGTAATTGTGTGAGTATGCAGGAGTATTTTAAGTTTAACAAGCGGATGTTTATTGTCTTTTAACAAAAGTGGGAGTAAGTGGTACAATTTTTGTTTGATTGTTTTTCTTTCTTATGTCATTATTATATAATAAACTTGTATATAAAGTACATATTATATAAATACGCACATTAATACAAGTACATGCCAGTATATTCACACATGTTTACTCATAGTTTTTTCTTATTTCTCTCCCTCCCTCCCTCTCTCTCTCTCTCTCTTAGTAGAAGTTTTCATATTTTTTAATGTCTTTTTGTCAATTTTTTTATTTAGCTAGGGTTTGTATTTTTTTATAATTTTTTTTTAATCTTCTCTGCTTAAGTATTTTTTTATTATTATTTTTATTAAAAGTTGTGTGTAGTATTCTTTGTGTTAGTATTTGGTTTTCTTGTACTCCTTCTGCATGTGTTAGTTTAATAAGTAATAAAACAATTTTTTCTGTAAAATCTCAAATTCATTGAACTTTGATGGACATCTTAGCACAGTGTGCTAAGGAAGTGACATATGAGTGGCCACAAGTGGTTCTGGAAGCAAGAAAAAATCAAATGATAATTTTAAGGGTATGAATGTATGTGTGTAGTAGAAAGATATTAGTCAAACCTAAGCAAAAAAAATTTCAAATATTAATTTTTATTTTAAAACAACTGCAGGTGTATGTATGTAACTCTATATACGTTACTATTAAAGTATTAGTAAAAATCCACTTTTAATACCGCTAACTTTATGAAAAATATTATTTCGTTTTTTAAATTTCAAAAAAAATTTTTTTTCAAAAACTGAGAGGTTACACAGAACGTTACGCTGAAAGTTTTTTCGAAAAACGACTTTGTAAAATTTAAAAGCAAAAGAATTAAAAAATATATTATTTGGCCTTAAACCTAAATTAGAACAAAAAGGAATTTTCAGATATTAAAAGTTCTTGGGTCAATATACTTTGTAAGAAGCAAACAGAAACAGAAATATTTTGACAGCATAGTTGTTCAAAGGGCAAATTCTATTTTCACAGCACGTGACAAAGCAATGTTTGTAAAAAAAAACAAAAAACGTAAAATGGAAAACAACAGAAAAGAAATACTTGAATTTGTATAAATTTTTCATGCAAATATACGTAATTTTTTCTAATTAATTATAACCAGCGGGGTGACTAGACAATAAGCTAGGTGATAGGATAATTGATTCTCAAAAATTATAAAATTCGTAGAATTATCAAATTCCCTTCCTACAATGGCAAACAACTGAACGTATAAGCAACATTTAATTTTATCGCCTACACAAATATTGCTCATACGCCCAGTATATTAAAACAAATTCTGTTAAAAAGTTGTTTTTAAATGTTTTGAAATTTATATGAAAACAAAAATAAAAAAATGAAATATGTATGTATGTTTCTGTTTTGAATATGCAAAGTTTACGTTTCGAAAAGTTCCTTTTGGAAAATAAACCCCATCTTGATAAAAATTTAAAACAGTTTTAAATATTTTTAAACCAAATTTTTTTTTTTTATTTGAGACCAATACTCAGGGGTAAACCCCTACTGAATGCTGTGCATTGTATTGGAATTTTTGAAAAGGACATTACATATATTATTATTAATTATTGTTAAGCGCCTTAGGAATGAGACAAATTGCTGAGAATTGATCATTCAAAGGCCAGTGTTATACCTTCACCCAGCAATTGCCTAATCGTTGCATGTTGATTGTGTGGTGAGTGTGCCTTTGCTAAGTTGGTTTAGCTGTTATCTGCTACTTTCCAAATAGGTGGCGCTTGTAGGGGTAATTTGGCGTAAAACTAATTTTAAATTTATTTTTCTTTTCACGAGTACGGGTATAAGACTATAAAAGTTGAGTTTTTAATATAAATTTGTTTTTAATTAGAAAAGAAAATTATTTTAATCATAATTATTCTGGACTTGGGGAAATTGCTATTATTTTCGTTTATTTCTTTTTAGCGAATTTAATATTATTTGTGGGCAATAAATCAGTACTTCAATAAAACTAATAAAATATCGTATTTCAGTTTATTTAGGTATTTAACTGAATGTTATTTAAAAATATAAGAAATTTAATATTCATTTAAAAGAAGAAACAAATTAAGAAAGAAGTAAATCTGATCTAAATCTACTTAAAATCTGGAGTAACTTAAATGAGCGGCAATAGCAATAACACGCCGTTGAGCAGTAAGAAAAAGTAGTACAATTTATTACAAACAGACTAAAAGGTAGCTATTTAATTAAATATATGTATTACTCAAATTAAGTTTTAGCATAAATCTCCTACTGATGATATTTCTATCCTGTTCACTTTTGTTTTAAATTTAATACAGAGCGCTCTACAAAGATTTCACCAGAAATATAATTTTTCAAAGATCCTCAAATTTCTAAATTTCTAATTTTCAGGACGCAGGTTTCTAACTTGCCAACATTATTCCTTTATAAAAATTGTGTAAAAAGTATTTTTGAATCTGAAAACCAAAGAGAAAATTTACACTTTTTAGAGAAAGTTTGCTATATTATACACTAATTCGTTACAATAATTAAAAATAAAATTATTTACTATACCTATACATACACACCTAATTTGCCATTACAAGCTGTTTTTAAAGTTATGATATAGCTTCTGACAACAATTATATTGTGAGCGTCAATTTGAACCCCTGACTACCCAGAGCTCTCATCTGGTAAGCTAACACACTACATACCAGACTACGGTGATCACTAAAGTGTGTCCATAGGTAAATATATAAGCACTGTATGACAAAAAAAAAACAAAATTAAGGAAAATCTGTGCGTTTTACTGTGCTTTCGCTGCACACTGGTTCAGCTTCATACGATTGGTGGCATTAAATATAAGAAAACATCGTAAAGCCTTAAAATTTGGTATAGGCTAATATTTGGTTGTAATAAACAAATTCTGAAAATATGGAAAAAATCCGAGTACAACCACGCCTACTTCCCATATAACGCAAAAGTTAAAAGTCATTGTAGAGTCACAATTTTTTGTTCATTGCAATTTTATGATAATATTAATCAATAGTGAAAAATTTACCAAAATCAGTTAACAACCACGCCTACCTCTCAGACAAAATGACCAACCAAGCAAAACAAGAAACAAAACAAAAAAGGCGTTTTTGCATGTGCAATTACATGATTGTGAAGCAAATTTTTCCTAACTATTTTTAGTTTCTTAAACCGGAATTACTTAGAGGCAAAAACGGGCAGCTGAAATTTTAATAAGTAATTAGCTGAGACCTCAGGCTTTAATTTGATATAAGTATCTGGCTGGAGCTCGTTGGAGATCAGAAGGTGTAATCCATAGAATTTGGAGAAAATATATATATTTTTGGATAATTTTTTGGAGTAAAAAATTTTATTTTTTAAATTTGAAAATTTTTTCATTTGCATACAAATCATTAAAAACGTACAATTTTATGAAAAAAAATATTTTTAGTGTCATTTAGCTATAGAATATAGCATATGTATGTAATACGGTCGTTTAAACGCATTCACTTAGGTCAACTTTGAATGTCTCTGGACAAAAAAGTAATAAAGATATAAGCCAAATATTTTTGGAACATCATAATTAGATTGTTAATTATAAACGGTAAAAAAAAATCAAGTAGATCAGAAGGCATGCAAAAAATTAATTAATGCCGCTCTTGAACCAGTGTGCGCTGTAGTGAATTTTTTTTTTTTTTTTTTTTCAAAAAGTTACAAGACACAAGAGGAAATGAAAAATTACTTCGATCTGTAAAAGAAAGCTTTTTCGGTTATCCAGAAAATTGTCTGTTACAAATTACTACATTAATGTAAGGTTTGGTCATATGGAAACATCATTGAAAAAGTCAAAAAACTCAAAACCGATTGACAATTAATTGAATTATTTTTTAATAGTTTGAGAAAATAAATTACTCACACAATGCCGTAATATTGTGGCAATAGAAATTTTTTATAACAATCTGGTACATAATTTCAAGGCATTTTTTGAGACTTCGAGCTATATTGTCTCGCTTGACCAATGCCATTTTTTACTTTTTTGCAATAAATCTGGTCGAAATAATAACCCAAGTAAAATACTCTAAGAGTTGCTGAGTTATCATGCTAAAGTAATTACCACATTTCCATTAAAAGTTATCCAAAACAATCACTTGGAAAAATAAAGTTCTCACCAAATTTCTAAATAAAGCCAATATTATTCGTGCTGTAACTTGTAACCTGTCTGAAAACATGCCGCTGAATAGCAAAATCTTTTTTCTTTTTTTTTTTTCTCTTTAATATTGAATTTATTTATATTTCTCCAGTGTTAAATTATATTTTAATTATAAGCACATGAAGAACAGAAAAGTGTCTGGTAGAATTGATTGCAGAACAGCCCAACTAGTAGATTACTTTACTTTCCACTAATCTGCTGGAGTACTCAAAATTCATAGTAAATAATTTTGTTGTTAATTTTTAATCTATAAAGCATTGTTATTTAAATTTAGCTTTAAACTTTAATATTTTTAAATCATTCCATTAATTTGAATTTAAATTTCATGCTATATTTTATGATAAATAATGAAATTGCAATAAATTTCCATATTTTTTTTACTATTTACAACTGTTTAAATGAACTCAAAAAACAGTTTCTAAAACTGCCAATAGTCAATGATAAATGACTTTTAAAAGCAATTAATCTGAAAAGTGTTTATTTGTTTACAAAAAAAATTACATTTTTAATCGCTAAAAATCCCTTCGTAATACAAAAATACTTTTCTAAAGTATGCATTTAGGCTGCAAACACAAAAATAAATCATTCGTAATATTTATCTAATCAAATCAAAGCCTTTGTAAACAAAGAAAAAAGAGAAAATATTTCAGCTTATACCCCCATTTAAAAGTGATTTATTATCGACAACACTTCATATGCACACACACACACACTCTCATACTACACCAATACACACTTATTAACACAAGTCATATACTATAACCATCGAAGTTAGGACAATAAACAACCTTGAAGCATTATAAATGATATTATAAATCAAATATGTGTCTAAAATAGATGATCCCCTACTTAGAATGACACACAAACATATACTCATGCACGGCCACACACCCTAACTCACACATACTATGTAATAGAATTGAAATGCATTTGAAAAAAAATACACAAAAAAAAAGTAAGTCATAACAAACAGCAATAACAATAGAAACGTATAATATAATAATGAAAAATGATTTCTCTAATACAGAGTTTGAATAGAGAAAGAGGTAGCGAGAGCAGTAAAGGAACAACTAAACGATTTAATAGCCACACAACAGCATCAAAAGCAACAACAAATTAACATCAATATTAAGCGAATTGAAGTAAATTGTGGGATAAATAACTTTCTAAAGCAGAAGTATTTTTATATTTAAGTGGTTGTATAAGTGTGTGTAATTGTGTTAAAGAACACACGAAATATTTTTCCATAGAGATGCGTGTTAATGTGTGTTTTAACACTTCCACTGTCAAACGTAATAAAGAAATTCTGCTACGAAGAGTTAAAAAAAAGAGAAAGAGTAAAAATATTATCACTGCTGTCATTACCATTATAATCAATGACCCACAAATAATATGGTCTGCCATCAATTGTCAACATAAATTGTAGTGTTTATGAATCCCTCTCTCATCCTGCCATTTTATTCTTTCTTATATGCTTGACTTACAGCCCCCTTAGTTTCTTTTACCATTTTAACAACACTGTACAATGTGTGTTTACACATACAATATAATAAAAAAAAAGAAGTCATCAGAAAAACATTTCTATCAAAAAGTAAAAATACCATGCACGAAACGTATGAATTAAAGGGAACCAAACAGATGAACAAAAAAAAAAAGGAGCTGTCAAAGACAGAAAATGGAAAGTGGAAAAAAATGGAAGGGAAAAAATTGAAAGTACAATAATATGACAGCCAATGAAGAGGGCAATAAACCAGAGAATAAAAATATATATATATTTTTATGTAAATAGACTAAAAATATGACCCAGTAACTAAGTGACTATACGACTGTGCTGTGCTATTGTGAAATTTGTGGATTTGACTACAACCATAGGTTTTGGTGTAGCGCTACATATAGCAAAGGTTTTTCCTTATTCGATTAGCAGTTTGAATACGATTATAAAAATTAAAAAATGTTACAGCCCTATTCATGACAAAAAGTTTGTATGTCGTTGTATGCACTAGTTAACCCTTCGTCTTACGCATAGGTCTGGCCAGACCTTTTTCAATTTGAAATGATGTTTTAACATATTTAAAAGTTAGTTAGAAACTTGAAATTTCGGGTACCCTCCTAAAATTTTGTTGGCTTTAATAGCAAAAAACAATAAAGCCTTAAAAGGATACAGAAGGACATATTTTTTAAATATTTAACTGCACACATCACATTCGTAACACATGCGGTCTGGTCAGACCCATACAGCCTTTTGTATTGAATGTTTTTATTGTGATGTATTTTTAAAGTTTTATGATTACCTTTTTAACATACCCAAATATATCAGTAGTGGCTGTTGAATTTTTTGAGTAAGATCACATTATATGCTCACAGTGAAGTTATTCAACAAGTAAAAGAAAAAACAAATCTTCATAGAAATATATGTACATACATAAGAAAATACAATGATATTTGGCAAGTTATTTTATTATCTGGTGGTGTATGTATAGTAAACAAAATGAATGATAAATTTTAATCGCTTTTGAACTCGCCACGCTCAAGACTTCCAGTTGAAGATTTTTATATGCAAGATGAAGGTGTAGCTGATGACTTAGATCTGAGGAATGCGATGAAGTTGAACCGTTTGCAGATAAAGAGACTGAAGATGTGGATTACGTTCCGAATGATGCATCCGACATTAAAAACAACATGATTATTGAACCAAATGACATGTATGATTCTGAGGATGATGAGGAAGAACTTCTTGCCCCAACTGAATAACATAGGGGATATTTCTATGGCAAGAACGGAAACTGGAATAAAAAAGAACTAAACGCGTCAACATACCGTAATGCATTATCGATGCATTATACACTGGACGATAAAAAGGACAGAAACGTTCTATAAACCAAGACGAAAATATTATGTTTCATCTTTTAAAGCCGTACAATAATAGTGGGCGCACAATTGTTGCAGATAATTTTTTCACAACCCTAGACTACCAAACTATAACTCGCATTCGTTGGTATAATCCGTTCAAATAAAGCTTCCATTCCTAAAGAAATGAAAAACCAATCTTCCCGACGTGTTCTGTCGTCATTGTTTGGATTCCATAAAGACCGTCCATTAGTCTACACACTGTACAGGTGAAGTGATGAAATCTGAAGCGATTTTGTCTTACAAGGCAAACAAATACGGAGTCGATTATATGGATCAAATGGTTTCGCATTTTACAACAAAAAACCTATAAAAAGATGGACTTTTGTCTTTTTTTTTTTCAATATGTTGGATATGGAATGAATAATATTCATGTAGTAAACAATTTAGTACACGCTCCGCTATGGAGTCTTTTTTAGAAAGACCAATACATGTAGGGTTTAGTAACATTTTTTTTTATGTTTAAACCAATTTTTTTCTTGACTACTTCAGATTACACCAGTAGTAACTAACAGTACCGATGCTGAATTAAAGCAACTTCATTTTCAGTTTTTCTTTCTCAGCTACAAATATGCTAATGTGTGTATAATACATAAAGAAAATATGTATTTTTATATATTTCTGGAGTATTTCATTCAAAAATTATTTTATTTTTATTAAAAAAAAACTTAAATATTTTAATAAATTATATTGAAAATCTAAATGGGTCTGGCTAGACTCATGTGTTACGAATGTGAAATCTAAAACATGTGTAAGACGGAGGGTTAACAGACCACCAGCTAGAATAACGCTTAGGCTTAGCAGCTCCTTAACATGCATTTACGCAGTTAGGTGGTTTTTGCCCCCCATCTAGCCGGACTATACACAGTTATTGCATTCCTGCCGGCTAAAACTTCTCTCTACATCACCTGGCTCCATCTTGAAACCGTCAATTTATGACATTACTTCAGGATGAAGCCTTATATTCCGGTCTATTTAGACCCTTTGATGCCACCGACCTTGCAAGGTCTCTCTTCTTTCGGCGGAGGATCTCCCTTACAAAAAAGGCTATCCTTCTCCATGCAGCGGGGTTTCCTAACATGACTCCTGTGATGGTATTGGGAGTCAAGGTGCCGAGATCCCCCTCCAGTGCACGCCTTTCCGACATCCACTTTTCACACTCAAATAATATGTAAGGAGCGGAGTCGAATTGTGCATCATAGTAGACGCACAAGACATGAGCCCTGTGTTCTGGCCCTGGCCTGTCAGAAACTGCGTGAGATAATAATCTACCTCACTGTGCTGACGATTTAGCCAAGGGTCCACTAGAGGGATAAGGCCGTAAGTTAACCTTCTATATGTCTTAGAATCCCACCGTAACTGCCAGTAACGGAGGAACCGAGACCTTGCTACAGATTGGGCGACTTCCTTTCCAATTTCGCCCTTGTGTTGGTGGACGAATTGTCGCTCCCTGGCGAGGAGGCCGATGTGCATGACCCCAGCGACCACCAAGACAGCCGACTCCTATATTATGCGGTAGGAGCTCTCCTTTGTACTGCCGCCATGTGCTTTCGGTAGTTCTCGACTCTGAGCGCATCAGCCCTGACTTCAGCTTCATACAACATCATAGACCCGGTGGTGCTCATCAACAAACGTTTTTTACAGGGAAAAGGGCCACCAATGTTGACCATCACCCTGCTCAACAACGTCATCACCGAGGACACTTTGTTTGCTCTGCTGGAATAATACTCTTCAATCTTCATAATATTCTTTAACTCATTTGCTATATAGTCGCCGTGGTCTAGTGGTTAGTGTGTTGGCTTACTATGACATGAGCCCTGGATTCGACATCCAGCTCTGACATCTTCAAAAAAAAGAAATATGAAAAAAATATTTCTTTCGGCGACTACCTCTCAGCAGTCTTCTGGCAAAAGTTCTGAGAGTAATTAATTGCCATGAACAAGCTTCTCAAGCCTGTCGTTCGGAGTCAACATTAAACTGTAGGTCCCGGTACTTACGGATAAAAATTGACACACACAACATGAGTGCTGCGAGAAGCTAGGCCGTAATCCTGACACAGGGTTGTAAAGGCCAGTTATGTATGTTATGTATGTATGTCATTTGCTATATTCTGATATATCAACTTGGAATTTTAGTATTACAATCAACCAGTTTTCTTTCAAATCGTCTCTGATTTTAACATTTAAATTTGTATTTACAAAAAAAAAAAAAAGAAAAGTTGTTTAAATTTAAAACAGTCCAAGACGAATTGATTATTTATGCCAACTTTTTATGATTCAGAAGGCTATAAATATACATATGTTATTACTCAGGAGTATTTTAATAATTAGATTCAAAGACTCACAATTATATTTTTATTTAAATTGTAATCTTTATTAAAACAGTTATTTTATTTACAAACCTGCATGCAAATTTAATAAAATTTGTCATTTTTTTTCCTTTGACAGAGATATCATTGCAAAAAAAAATCCCAATTCTTAATAAAATTTAGTTTCTAATCTAATTAATGCATTATAAGATAAAATAAAATTTCTGATAAATATAAACTTTGCTACAACAAAAATAAAAAAAATACATTTTAACACATATAATTCAAAAATGTTCCCTTCAATCTGTCTTTTGTTTCTAATATGCCTTATAATAACTAATAAAACTGTCAAAAAACTGACGTATAAAACATTTGAAATATGTGTGCATTTCATTCGTACCATTAATTTCTCAATCATTTAAAACAACAATAACGAATACATCCTTATGCAGTTATTTAAATGCACATACATACATATACATGCTTGTACATTTAACAAATATGGAATAATTTTGATTGAAAAACAAAAGTGGGTGTGTTGTTATTTTGCATAATTCTACATCCATACAAAAAAAAATGTAAAAAAAATCCTCCCACACATATATTTGCCTCTTCATTGAATACATTGATTTTGGGATACTGTGCTTATCCAGCTAGCATTTTATGCAATTGCTAATGAAATTCGAGTCTTAAGTAACTCTTTTGCGTGATTAGCAGGTAAAAATATGTGCTCATGTTCTGGTCTTAAGAGATACTTTTGTGGCAGAAAAATTATACTAAACGAAGACCCTTTTTGATGAGTACGTTTACATAATTTTTCCTTTTAAGTTAAGACTCATTTTTACCTTCTTCTGATAGTATTTATTGTGTTTTTCGAATCATACATTATTGATTCATTTATCAGTTTCATTGGACATTTTCTCAGTATTTTCTCTATAAAACAAAAATAATTGAATGTATTTGTTTGTTTTGTCGCTTATTTGTTGTCTTTAGCCATATCTCTTCTTTAAAAAAAAAACAAAAAATACTTTTCGTCATATAGGCAATAATATTTAATATAATACATATATAAAATGTATTGCTTTGGGGATAAGACTCGTCAGGAGACTTTTCCCCAAAAGTGTTTATCAAAAATATTTGGGAAAAAGACTCCTGACAAGTCTCTTAAGCAGAGATAAAGTGGCCATAGGGACATGCCTATGCCCAATTTAATTTTTAAAATGTAGATTAAAAATTTTCAATATTTCGCTACTTCTCTGAGTAGCTTCTTCAGAAAATATTATTGTCTATACTATTACTCATTGAAATTAGTATTTAAACGTTTATCTGCTTAAAATAAGATCATGAACATTTGGTCACAATTCAAACCTCTTTTATGATCAAACAGCTTTCAATATCTTAGACAATGGATGTCAAACTTTGCTCTAAAATAAGCGATAAAATCAGCTGCTTGATATGTAATAGTGCTATCAGTGTACCAAAATAATATAATGTTAAACGTCACTATGAGCAATATAAATTAGAATATGATAATTATGAGGGATTAATGTAAAAGAAAAGAAAAGTTGGGACTCAAAAACAGTTCATGTTTACTAAAGTGTTATACGAAAGTGAAGCAGCGGTTTATGCAAGCTACGTTTTCTCGTAGTTGATAGCTATACACTCGAAATCTTTCACAGAAGGTAATTTCATCAAAGAATGTTGAATTAAGGCTGCAGAAATTCTTTGTTCTGGAAGTGTGAAGGCATTTCAAGTAATCTCTTTGTCTCAAAAAATTCATTGAAGTTGGAGTGTCAAAATTTTTAAAATATTTGCCATCCAGATTTGAAAAAACTCAAAGATTCGCATATAAAATTACTTATGTCCATGTTTAGAAGTAGTTATCAGTGCGAACTGTTATTTTCTCTTATGAAGGGAAATAAGTCTCCAAACAGAACAAGAATTACTCACAGTCATCTTGGGTCAGTTTTTAAATTAATCGCTGCAAACAATATTACCCCCAAAGTCAGAAAGATGGTTGCAGAGAAAAAGTGCTTCGTATCTTGAGAGAAATATTAATTTTACTTCTTTTAGGCTCATTATTACAACTTTCCGTTAGTTAAAGGCAGGATTTTGTCAGAGAGATAAAACGCTTTTTGTTATTACAAGTAAACTTTAACCTAAAGTGATCGATAAAGTTATTGGGAATATTGCCTTATCTTTAGGTAAAAGTTAACTTGTAATAACAAAAAGCAATTTATCGGTCTGATAAAATCCTATCTTTAACTAACTGCAAGTTGTAATAATGGGCCTTATACTTTTCAAGATAGACCTAGTTTACTTTAAGCAATTATATAAATCTTTATCTTTTATATTCTTTATTTGGCCGTGTTAGGATTTGAGTTTGACATCCTTGCCTTAGACGAACAAAATATGATCAAAACGGAATAAATTGTCACAAATTTTATCAATTTTTATTTACTATAGAATTGCATTTTGAATTAAATGGTTTAAGTACGGCTCGCCTCTTTTTTCAAGTTAGTTGCTGATTAATCAGTTTTCGATCACAAAAACTACTTAAATAAGATTCAACAAAACGATTTTTGAAAAAAGCAATCATCCAAATGGTATCTAGGTATGTACTTACACCATAGTAATACAGTAAAATGGTACAAGTGTATCAGAGAACTGCAAATAAACTGTTTTTTTATACTAAAACACACACTAAATTCAAGTTACAAATGCAACCCTGTGTGATGTACGTTCAGAGACAAGTCGCAGTGCGAGAGTTTATGTGCTCTATCCGCCATTTCATATTTTTCATATATCTCGAGTTAATGATGCCATTTTAGGTTTTCGACCCCAAATTCGTTTTCGAATATCTCGTCCAGTTTCGCAGATAAAAATCCGAAAATGGAATGAATATTTTAAAAATGTTTGTGTCAAAAACATAAAGTGGCATCATTAATTCGAATACGTAAAATGGCGGATAGAGCACATAAACTCCCGCACGATGTAATTTTCAGTGAGAATTGTCAATGCAAAATAAAAAAATGCTATTACAAATAAAAAATAAACAAACACGACAAATATGACAGATATGAATGATTTCATGAAGTTTTTAATAAAACTGCATTTTTAGCAAATAACTGATATTTTATCAAAAAAAAAAAAACTCGCAAAATTTGTTTAAAGCTCCTAAATATATCATATTTTAAGTTCACTAGCATTAGTTTTCACCACCAAAATTGAACTATTTTCAGCTGACAAATACTAATTGCGATATATGCGAAAGGTTAATCTGATAACTTATTTTAAATCTATATAAACTCAATTAAAATTTATGAGTGAACAAGTTCGTTATATGAACCGGAAACAATTCGCAAGTGCAGTTGTCTGATGTGTATTAGTTTTTGTGTAAATATATTTCTGTATAGGTATATTCATACATATAATATAATAAAAAAAAAAATCGTTACAATTTCATAAAAGCGAATATCATCTCAACTCATCGTGTCATATTTAATGCCAATAATACAGATTTGGTTTTATATTTCAAATATTTTGTTTTCTGAATGCATTTTCGCTTGCAATTTTGGGAAACATGACATTTTGCAAAAAGTTTTTTCTTTTTTGGTTTGTGTTTTTTTTTTGTCTTTGTGATAAAAAAATAAAATTCTATTGGGTAATACATTGAGAGAAATAATAAAATCCGTTCTTGTTTTATTCAACATATGTTCCTTTTATAAAAATTTATTTGATATAGTTGTATTTACAACGAAGAAAGCTCGAAATGTACCTCTCTGACTCACACAAGCAGGAATTTTCATTTCATTTATTTCATTTATTTATTTATTTATTTAACAAATTTCTGCACAACAGGAAAATTTCTTATAATTACAGTAAAGATTTCATTTATATAAAAGGATTCGTAGTAACATATTTTTAACTTTACTTACAATACTAATAGGAAACTTAACACTAAGCGGTGGAAATAGAGGGAAAAACTAATAATAAAAATCTACTCATAATTACAATATTCAAGTAATAATCAACATAATAAAGATATATAAAGTACGAGAAAAAAGATAATACAGAGATACAATTAGACTAGAGTAGAAAAATAAACAAAACGAAACGTTTGAACTCATTTTGTTTTGTTCTTTACAATGAGTAAAACAAAAAGAAAACAAAAACGGTGAGAGCGATTGTCCCATTTAGTTTTGCATCTTGCTTTTGTTTTTAGCACTATAAATACATTAACTCAAATGTGCGTATGTACCACAAAAAATGAATGAGAAGAAAAAAAAGAGAAGAAGAGACAAAACAACAAATTATACGAATTTAACAAAATAACAAAGCAAGAACAAGAGCAAAAAGCGACTTTTTTTCGTTTGCGAAAGAGAAAAAACAGCAAATTATACGAATTTAACAAAATAACAAAGCAAGAACAAGAGCAAAAAGCGACTTTTTTTCGTTTGCGCTCTTTCTCATTTAGAAAGTATTTGTTTTGGTTTTGCTCATGTACAATACGATTAAAAAAATGTTAAAAGTTTATGACTTTGAGGTAACGTTTTCCTACTCTAAATTAGACTAACTACAAACGAATTGAAACAGTTGTTTTTTAAAGTGCACTACATTACTCACAAGTTGCAGATAATATGGGAGTTGATTCCAAAGACGCACAGAATAAATATAAATATGCCATACAGAGATAAGGAAGGAAGGAAGTGTCAGTCTCCTACCTCTATGTGATCTTGCAAAAGTAATGGTATCGAACAGATATTTAGGTCTCTGCGTGTAAATTATTTTATGCAGAAATAACCAAAAACCCTGACCTTAATCAGATTTTACAAAGATACTCCATATAAATGCCTAGAAAAAGTAGACTTGGAATGAAATCTTCTCAGACCGTAGACATGTTGTTAAAAACAACATTCAATGGGCGCCTATAGGAGCAGTCACATACATACATACACACATACATTAAGCCTAGCTTCACGCAGCTAGGCCATAACCTAGCTTTTTAATGGCAATCAATTACTCCTAGAGCTTTTGCCAGAAGACTGCTGAGAGGTAGTCGCCGAAAGAAATAATTTTTTCATATTTCTTTTTTTTTCAAGATGTCAGAGCTGAAGAGCAATCACACCTACCGAAAATCTCACAACCATAGAGTAGACCAGGAATATTATAAGATTTAGCAAGAAGTAATCTCACCCTTAAAGCTGTATACGCTTGCGTGGCCCACAGTGATCTAAGCTTTACGTATGCTTGTGCGATATAAGAATTTTTATGGTTATTCCAGGTCAGTCTATTATTGAAGACAATACCAGAGTTCTTTGCAGTAGTGACGATTAAAATTTTGTTGATGTCCAGAAGAATATCGTCAGTGATTACAGGACTGCCAGTCCTCTTTTATATTAAAAGTCATTTAGATTTCGAATTATTAAGCAGCAAAGTATTAAAACTTTCAAAATATAAAGGGAGCAGTAGTTTTTGTTAGTAGGCCTGTATTTCCGAAGCTAAGTTTGGCATGCAATTAGTTTGAGAGTAATCGGATTATTCATGAGCCACAAAATTAATGAATTTGCTTGTGACCTAGGGAGCTATATTTGTTGCCACAGGAAAACATTATGAAAATTTGATATCAATTAAGGATTTATTTGCCTTGTAGATTCCTTTTGTAGTTGATTAACCATTGAGTTGCACAATGCATTATAGAGAGAATTGGTTTTTTGGCCGCCTTGTTCGTTTATGGAGTAATCTTCCCCCGATATGAAGAAATTCAAACCAAATATTCACAAACACTACTCCTTTTTGTCTACTCCTAATTATGCTCGTATATTTACTTAACATTAGCACAATGTGTTGCATGAGTACTAGTCGTTCACTAAGTACTAGACCCGTGAAAAAATTAACAAATTAATACAAAAACCTGACCAATATTATCATATATTTGCTATAATAAGGTCAGTGACAAAATTATTACGACTAACAAAGAAAACACAACAATTTTGCAGAATCATATATATTATTTATACAGCACTTTTTTTGTCGGTTGCAAATATCTCCCATACCACCGAATCAAATTTAATGAATGATATCTCATTTTAAAGTTTATTTCTAACACTAATGACGAAAAATAATTAGAAATTGAAAAATTAATATTTTCATTGATCAAAATTATATTTTATATAGAACTGCATGATAATACTGTTGTCATTATGATTATATGTTTTTGTTCAAATGTGGTAATACAAGGTCGCTTAATAGTAATGCAGTTCTACATAATATAGTATGTATATAATAAAATCAATTCTTGCAATACCGCTATTTACTATAAAAAGCTGTTTTGGCAATACTTTGCAGTAGTTGTTAGATCAAGTGCGATAAAGAGGAATTTTTGTTTGTATTAAGCATTCGTACGGGCAAAAAGTTAACGATGATCATGTCATTACCTCTAACATTGTATTCAAAGAAGTATTATAAAAGCATTTAAACATATGTATGTATGTATGTAAATATATTATAATTTCTAATATTTTTATACTTTTAATAAAATGTATTGAAGTTACTAAAATTTCTATTAATTATTTTCATTTTATGTTACAAAAATGAAAAATAACAGTGCGAAATATTCGCACGGGTCATCTAGTTAAAATTTATTTCTTGGCACTATCTCCCTATATAAATTAGAATATTATCAAATATTTATAAATATTTCTTTTAAGTGTACCAAATATAGCAAAAAAAAAATCAAAAATGAGTAAAAAATTTTTAACTTTGTCTTTAAAAATACAATTAAACAAGCACATATACAGCAACGTACACATGCATGCTAATAAAAAAGAAAATTATTCATAAATATTTTATATGTGAATGTATACAGTTGACAGGGATTTGTTGCAGTTGAAGCTGTTATCTATAATTCTATAGGATTGTGTATGTGTGTGTGTGTGTGTAGTTTGGATACATGACTATATTGTTACGGTAGATTTGTTAGCCTTCCATATTGAACTGTCACCAACATATGCCATAAAAAAACATGATGATTCATGGCTACACAGGTTATTTTAAACACCATTCAAGTACTGACATTCAGACAAATGCTGAAGAGAAAAATATATTTTTTTCTTTTTTGCTAACCAAGTCAAACCATAGATGGCTTTTACTCGGTTATCTTTCTAGCCATTTATGCATCCATCCATCCATTCATCCATCCATCTATTCGTTGTCTAACACAACACATGATTGTCATTGGACACGTTGTTAGACATTCTCAACAAGCCTTGTTTTCCAGCTCTACCCAACTAAAGCCATAAAATTGTTGTCATTTTAGATTTTTGAATTGTTGCTGGCAAACAACAGCACAACAACAGTAACAACGTCAGCAATAATATTTAACTTTATCACCTACTGATGTTTCCTACAGCACATTGCTACTGTATGAAATGTTGTTGCTTAAATTTTTTATTTTCAATAAAAACCTGCTGTCATCGTTCGTTGCAGCAAAAACAAGAATGCAGGCACCAGCACAATAGACTCATTTACTTGATGTCCCCTGCAATTGTCCATCATCCTTCCATTTATGAAATATTTTTAGTTTTACACTTTCAAAATTGTTAACAAATCCCTTTTATTGCCTGGTCCTGTTGCTGTTGCTATAGTATCACTAAAATATAGGATACGTTTTTATATGTATTAGTGTGTAAATGTCAACTTTTTTTTTTTTTTTTTGATTTTATGATTTTTAATTTTTGTTGTTTCTCTTTTTTTTGTGATTTTTTCAATTGAAAAATGATCAGGAAATTAAACCGGCTGGCTAGATAGCTATTTGACAGTATGACTCTGTGACAGAAAAATTAAAGTAGAAGGAATGATTGCCCAGAAAGCATGTATTTTGAGTGGTTATATGTAACATGTTATTAGAATTGAGCAGAAAATTAAATAACGAAAAACCTATTTTAAGGGCTAAAAACTTTTTAAACTGTTTTGGTTAGAGTAAAAAGTTTTTTAATTTTTATTATAGAATAACACTTTCATTATACGATACTTTTATTTATATAAAAATAAATATATCTTATGGTCTTCTGCCATTTTTTTTTCTGATTTTAAAATTCTATTGCTAAAGAAATTCAAACATATACTACGAGAAAAACTGCTACATGTAGTTTTTTAATTTGGCTAAAGAAAGTTTTCGTTGGTTCGTTTGCATTAGTAAACGAAATTTAAAAATCACTCCTTGTGGAAAAAAATTGTTAACAATTAAATTATTGGCTGTCGGTTTTTCAGAAACCCATACATTTTTATACATTCGCATTGCGCCTTAAGATCTCTTTCAAATAATCTGCCGTAGATTATGCCAAAATTTTAATAAATTTAAGGAAGACAGACTTGAGAAGCTTGTTCATGGCAATTAGTTACTCTCAGAGCTTTTGCCAGAAGACTGCTGAGAGGTAGTCGCCGAAAGAAATATTTTTTTTCATATTTCTTTTTTTGAAGATGTCGGAGCCTGGAGTCGAACCCAGGGCCCATGTCTTAGTAAGCCAATACACTAACCATTAGACCACGGCGACTACATTTTAAAGGAGCACTTTCATTAATACATTCTCTTAATTTTTATGAATTTATTGTTTAGATTAAAATTTTTTTTGTAAATATTACAACGAATTTTTAAATTTTCCATTATAAGAAAAAATCACTGAAAATCCCTTTTTGAACACCTTTTTCTTTACGAACAACAGTAGAATAATTAATGTGTATACCCTTTCGTAGACACAACCACACGCTTCCCAGTTGTATGGGTGGAGGTGAGATACAACGCGTCAGACCAGCGCCATCCAATGCCGGTACACCCAACTGTCGGACATGCCGAAGCCAAGCCTCTCCAATCGATTGCCCTATGACAAAGGATTAGTAATCTTGATACTACCATTGCCTGGATAGTAGCACCCCTTCTTTCTGAAGAGGTAATACTATCCAGCCCTTACTACACCCACTGCGTGTACTCCCCGAAGGGCGGCACCCAACCATCAGTCAAAAATCCCGCACACGCCAAATGACAGAGCCATTCAGGCAATCTTGGGGCTCCTGATGCCCGTAGTACCCGCTTAAGTCGTCTCTGGTTAATACTTGAGAGCACCAGGAAGTTGAACAGATTAAGAACTCTCTTCCTATATGAAGTACCAGGCCACCCTGAACTAGGTGAACTCCATATACCCCGAAAGCATAGGCAAGAAAAGTCGCCAGAAGCCTAAAGAACTCCCCTGCGGGACTTTACGAACCATTTTCCAGCTCTAAATGGAATTTAACACGGGTTCATATGATGAAAAGATATTTCTATTATTCAAAGCTTGTTGCAGTTAATACCACCATCAGGTTAAGTGTTGATTGGGACACATTCTCAGATACGAGTGTTCTCGCGTATGAACGAACCCTTTGGCATTCAACAATGTCAGTAGAAAAAAAATCTCATATTACCCTCGTAAGATTCAGAAGCACTTTTTAAGAGATTTGGCAGTTTTCTCTTTACGAAGGTTGCACAGACGTCCTTTGCTGATCTTTTGTGAACATTTCCATAACATTGTTTCCACTCTTTTACTTTTGCATTAGGTAATCCGTACTAGTTTTTGATCTTCAAACAATTTCTGCACTTTGATTTTTAGGTTTTTCTATATGCTTAAATTTGGCTGAAGTTTCGCATGCCCACAAGCTTATATTTAAGACCACTTACACAAAAATGATAAAAAAATTCATACAAAAATAGGAAATTAACATTTTAGCAGTAATACAAGTATGGGAGATAGATGTGAGAAGGCCGAATATGAATGACACACTCAAAAATAATCTCTGAGTGGGGTCGTGCAAACATAGTGCTATCAAGACTCAATGTTGTTTTATCACATATAGGCGTGGTGGTCATGATGCGATCTTGCCATCTGTGGCTATGGCTAATGTAAATATCGAGGAGGCGGACGTTCTTGATTCGTCGGTTGGAATGGTCACATATTTTGAGTATTGACAGAAACATTCAACTGTTTCGGTTTTTTAAAACGGTTTAAGAAATATTTCGCTCCATCTGGCCTTCCTAATATTTACAAGACCTTTATCCGGCCCAATATGGCATACAATTCTCATGTATAGGCCGAGGCTTCATGATCACGTATAGGATAGGGCGAAGGTGCTTATCGGTGATGGTAGGGCATCCAACTCTATCGATTCGTTGGAGCATCCGTGTAATGTGGCGTGCGTTTCATTATTTACCGTTATTACCATTAGATGTGCTCTGATGAAATAAGAAACACGATTCCAATAATCGAATGTTTTTACGGACTTCTCTACTCTCTTAGAGCACATTCTTTTGTAGTTGATAGTCCAGTGAAACGCACAATGCATTTTAGAGAGAATTCGTTCTTTAGCCGCACCCCAAGTTTATGGAACAATTTTCCAGCGGATGTTTTTGATGTCAATTACGATATGAAGAAATTCAAATCAAATATCCTCAAACACCACTCCTTCTTTCGTTTTCCTTGTAATATATTTTCCTGGATCAGTACAATGTACTGCATGAGTAAGGGTCGTCCCCTGAGTGCTAGCCTAAGTTATATAAAGTATATGCAACAATATCATAAATAGTATGAATTTTCGTGTGCAAAAATATGGGAAATTATTTTATTTTGGATTTTTTTAAATTTTTTGACGATATGTTGTTTTTGTTATTACTCGTACGCAGTTGCATTGTTGTTGTTTTAATATGCTTGTAATGTCTAAATTTTTATGTTGCCAAAGCAACAATCATGGCTGTAAATGAAGCCGTTTTAATGGTTTTTATTATGCTCAGCGGTTGGTCGTTCACTAAAAATTCTACGGTGGGAATGTCTCCTTCTGTCTCTCTCTTTCTCTCACTTTCTAGGCATCTCTATTGACATCCATACAGGCAATATGAGGTTCAAATCTTTTCCTATTTCTGTGTTAGGTTTTCTTTTTTCAGTTTTAGAGACACTCATATGCATATTGGTTGTATGAAAAATTTTTTTGGTTGCATTTTTTTCTTTCTTTTTCATTATTATTGTGTTGTTGCATAAATATTTTTTTCTATTCGAAACTTTATCTATTAGAAGCGTGTATATGAAAATACAGTTTAAGATCATAAATAACAAACACCAGCTAACAAAATAAAATAAACAAAAAAAAAATAAATTTTTGTTTAAGAAACAATGGAACACAAAACCAACCAACATCAATATTAGAGGCATATAATGATAAAGACCGTTCTCTAAGGATCTGTGAGAGTGTGTGGTCGTTTATGTGTATATAAGTACGGGTATCGCTCGTAAAACTCGGTGGTTATATAGTACAAACATTCGCATTAGAGAAGATTTTAATGTTTTGTTGTATAAGCCCCGCGTTATATGAGTTATACGTGTACATGCAAATATTCTTAATAATGGTGTAAATATGTGCATATGTGAACTTGAGTTTCTACATTTATGCATAAATATGAATATGAATTAATTTTAGCCTCCGCTATTATTTTTAATAACACCCACATCGCTTCTAGCCCATCTTAACATTAAACTTTTTCAATTTTTATTACAATAGTTTGGTGGGCTCTGTTGCATTAGTTCAGAGGGGTTGAGTTGCATTCTGGTACATTTTTGTTTTACGATTATTTTATTACATGCAATATAAAGCATAATTTTCTATTCAAGTGTGTTTTATTAAAAATTTTTCTATAGAACTGCTGCTGCTGTTGCAGTTGCTACTCTGCCGTTGGTATTATTTTTATTATCATGAATATTAAAATAGTTTTTCTATTTAACTCTGATTTATTATTCTCAAATTAAAAAAATCGTGTTTGAACTTTAAAATATTTAAGTTTTATTAGCAATATTGAAAATATCTCTGCATCTAAGTTACCTAAAAAAAGATGGACGAAAATAATAAAAATTAGAACTTATTTGAAATTTATTTTATTGGTGGCAAATGCCAATAAATAGAAAATAAAAAACTCTTTAAATCTTATAAATAAAAATGAAGATGTGTTTAGGTGGTCTATAGACAGCTACATGATTGAAATACTTTTGTTAAAATTGTTCAAGTTTCCTTGAATATGTGTGGAAGCAACAATAAGTAGCCTATGCCCATACAAAGTATGGTAAATCGGTCTGATGGTTTGGGTGCGGCCCTTCGGAGAATACACGTAGTGGTTGTGGTTGTGTAGTTCTAGATAGACCTCATCAACAAGGTAGAGTGCTACTACATACGCAATGGTTGTACCGAATTGCTAATCCAATGTCCATGGGCTTTCTTCTGAGCGACGCACAGTGTGACAACGCCGGCATTAAATACAAGGAGTCATTGTAGAGCTCTGAAATTTTGCACAGGTTATTTTTGAGACAATTCCAGCTTAAAAAAAATTAAGAAAATCCGCCCACTTTTACGCCCATCTCCCATACAATCGAAATTTTTAAAATGCCGTATTTTCCGTAATACTTACAATTTTGGTGTACTTGAATGTTATACTGTTACAAACATTATTCAAAAAAAATTTTGAACTTTGGCCCACTTTTACCCCCACTACCCATACAACGTCAACATAAAAAGTGTCATATTTTCTAAAATATTTTAGGTACAACCTTCAAATTTGATATTACTGTAATGTATATCATTTAAAATTACAATAACACGCCCACTATTACGCCTACCTCCCATTGAAATGCAATAAAAAAAAATTTTTTTTTTTTATTCTATCAATAGTTTTTTAATATCATCATGGTATTCTAATTTTTTCAATTTCATTCTCATTCTAAATGAATTAATATAAGGATCTGATGATATTTGCAAATAGTGCATTACATCTTCATTCGTAGAAATACGTGAATTTTTTACGAGAATGGAATAGTCTACAGTTTCTATACTGCTTATCCATTGCTTCTTGCGCTTCTTCGGATAACATTCCTGTAGCAAAAAAGTTAATATTAAATAAAATTTAAAAAATACTTACTAAAATACTAAATAAATAAAAGTAAAAAGTTGTAAACATGCTAATGCATGCTAACATACGTATAGCGAAATAATGTGCGCGTTGCGTATTTTTTGTAGTTTTTTGTATGTTTAAAGTACTTTTGCAAACTTTTGCTATATGTTCTTTACTTTAAATGAAAGCTGAGACTTCAATCTTTCATTTGATATAAGTCCGCACCTAGGGCGAGGGGCTGCTCTATATTTCCTAGTCCATTGAAAATGCAAAATGTTCAATTTTTACACCACAATTCTGTTGTTAAGAAATTTTTTTTCGTGTTTTTTTTAAATTTATTTTTACATCTAATCATTCTACAACAACTAAGTTAAATAAAAAATAGTTTAAAGTTATATTTATTATGTAATTTTTATTGATAATATTACATATTGAACTAGCATATTTCAAGCGCGTTGGCATACCTCAACTTTGACTTGCTCTAGACCAAAAAGTAATGAAGTTATGAGGCTGAAATTTCAGGGAATTGTTACTCATATACCTGTTAATATACTGTGAAAATTTCATCCAAATTGGACGACACGCCAAAAACCATTTTTAGCCGCGGTTACTATGGGGCTGTCACACTGTGCGACGTGTCTTTGGCATGTCCGAGATTAGAGGTCAGACGCAGCGTATTTGACCACCACCACTGCAACTGAGTGGCGTGTGGTTGTGTCTAGAGACGGGTACGCACATTAAACTCATGTCTAGTTGTCCAACTAAAGAGTTCAAGTACATAAAAATAAAACTTCAGTCCTAAAAACAGCTATTTCTATATACGTAACCGTTGCACAATACATGACAGTAACGATTTTTTTTTTCAATGTTTCATTGCAATCCTGTCACGTTTCTTTTTTCAAATATTTTAATCATCTTGTTGTTCTATTATAAACATTTTATAACAATTAATTAAATTTAATTATATCACACACATATATATGTGCAATATATACAAGCAAAGCATCATTTATCTATTCATGGCATTATTTTGTTTTGTGGCAACATTTTTATTTAATTATGAAATTTTTTAATTATAAAATAAAATAATAAATATTTAAGAAAACAGTCATTAATGTGTAGGGAAAAAAATATAAATTAAAATCACAAAAGTGGTTATTTAATTATGATTTCATCTAAAAAAATGGGATTAAAAAAGTGATTATTTTAATGAGTTTATTATAAATAATAATATTTATATACCAAATGATATTAAGGACTTTTATTTGAAATATATTTTTTTTGCTGTTCTTTAAATACATAAAATTGAATAAAAATATAGACAAAAAGTGTTAAAAGATTACTTGTCCAGAAGAAAGGACTCTATTTATTAATACGGGTAATTTATATATTTGTATCTGAAGTAGATACATAAATAGAAGTAATTTTGTAGCTCAAAAATCACCCCACCGATTAACACATCAATACATGCGTTAACTGATGGCTTTAAAAAATCTGCAACAACCCTTTACGGACTTATGTGTATATGGACTTTACGCACACTTTTATAATTTTTTTTTTCATAGATTAATATATAAGCTTTTGATTAAGCTTTAGGTCGATTAAATAATTATTTTTTCGATATTTTTTATTTTATTAATCAATAATAAGGTCAACTTAACTTATTAATACAATTTTTTCATAGATGTTTGTATGTTTTATTTGCGCCTTTTATTGTTGAGGAAACAGGTTGCTGTAAATTTGTCCACTCAAGAGCCAGTGTTATACCTTCACCCTCGAATGATCAAACAGCAATTGCCTCATCTGTCGGTGGATGTTTTAATGTGAATGGTGAGCGCCTTCAGTAGATTAGCTGTTATCTTCGCAGAAGGTGGCGCTGTACTCCTGATCATTGGTTTCTGGTGCAATGGATTAGAAATGTCAGGGGGCAGTTTCTTGCAGATAGTCTTGCTGGAGGGGGGGGGGACCTCTTATTTTCTTAAATTTAATTTTTAATTTTAATTTTAATTTTTTAGAAAACCGCAAATTTTTATTTTTATAATTTTGTCCTTCGCTGGGATTGAACCTTGGTCGTGTCAGTTTCTGTGCGAGCGCTCTACCACTATGCCACGACCCCCCAAATGACATGTTTATCGTGTATTTTCAAACGAGAAATACACGTTGTCGCTTTAGAATTGTATATATAGATTAGGACTGACGTACTCGAATATTTTACCTATATAACTTTAAAAGTAATATTTATTATTCAAAGCTCTTCTTACACAAATAATAGAAAATCGATTCCAATTAACAAAATTTTATTACGTTTATATTAACAATTAAATTATTAAATGTTTTTGCACTTCGAAGTAATATCATACATACACAGATAATTGGACATTACAACCATGTTATGAGTGTTAATTTTTATCGAAGAGTACCGGGACCTACAGTTTAAAGTTGACCCGAACAACAGATGTGAGAAGCTTTTTCATGGCAATCAATTACTCGCAGAGCTTTTGCCAGAAGACTGTTGAGAGGTAGTCGCCGAAAGCATATTTCTTTTTTTCAAGATGTCAGAGCTGAGATTTGAACCCGGTACTATTGTCTTAGTAAGCCAACACACTAACCACTAGACCACGGTGACTACAATATTTTCTATTAACAAATTAAATAAATAAATAAATAAATAAATTCTATATGTTTTGTTTGCAGCGCAGAGTGTTTTCGCCATTTTCTTTTTTTAATCCAAATCTTAAATCACAACCGCACTTGTTAACCAGTGTTGTACATTTGATTCTATTGTTAATACCACATAAAGATATATTTGACAACATCACAACTGCAAGTTATATATTTTACAATAACTTTTTTTATCTTTTATCATATGGCATGTTCATATGAGTATACAGCTAGAGCATTCAACACAAAATATGCAACAATACTTTTGGTCTGATTGTGTGATGAATTTAAATTCCAATTAAAAAAATAAAATATTAAATGTCAAAGTCAAATTTCACGCTCCCTCTCTCTCTCTCTCTCCCTCTTGTTTAAAAGTGTTTAAAGTTACAAATTTATATCAACATGCATACAAAAACACGTATTGTACATGCATACTCTTGTAGATGTATTAAATAAGGACAAAGGGAAATAAATATTTACGAGAATATATTGTACAAGCAAAAATAAAGATTTTTTTTCTTTAGCACTCTCTCATAAACAAGCATACCCTCTAATAGTTTAAAGTTAGTTGCATGTAGTCAGAAGCATAAACAGATGCTGCAAAATATAAATCTAAATAGCAACTTAAATATAGGGTGTTTTTTTAAAGCTTTACAATTTTAAGTAATTATACAAGACAGAAATATTGTTGGAATAAAATTCATGTCATTTATTTTTAAAATATTACTTGATGCATATGAGTTATACACTGCAGATCACTTGAATAGATTCTCTATTTTCAATACATTCAAATCAATTTTTTTCTAAAAGTAATTAAGTTTATAGTTATATTAAGTATTTTCTAAAATGGTCAAATATTGGATTATGTGAGTTTTAATAAAACAAATTGTTTCAATAAATAATAACTGAATTTTAATAATTTTTTCCCAAAACGAATAAGATTTTCAGCACAATTTTTTAGGTCATTTGAATAGGTTCACTATCATTCATTTTTAAAAATTAAAGAAGAAAATGATTTTTTTGTAAAACTTTTTTTATTTTTTAAGATTTTTTACAATGTTTTGATGATTTAATAATGAGTATATACTCCTGTATTCGATATAAGTAACATCAAGAATACTATTTGGTATGGAAACGCCTTTTCAAGTACTGTTTTGTAGTTATTCGCGTTCATTTTTGATGTGAGGAATTGAAGCTCACATGTACCATAATATGAAAACGGCACCCACACCATTACACTTCCCTGGCAGCTATTAAGATGACTAAGGTAGCGTTCTTCCTTACGTATGTAGGTCGTGTACATAGTAGTTGTATCCATGGGAACCTTCCAAATTATACTTTTTTCGTTTGAGAAGACCACACGATACCATTCATTTTAATCGCTCATGTGCTCTCGTGCAAACTGCGGCCGTTTCGCTTTACGAGCAGCATTAACCCTGCTGTTAGGTTAGAAAAAACTAACGAATGTTAGGTTAATGGACCATTTGGTCCATACTTCAATATTCATACAAAATAACCATTTAAGTTTATATTTGTATCTATTTTGGATCACTTCTCCCTAAATATTATTAAGTTAAGCTTTACTCAACGCTAGCGATGGGCGAGTGAGTGAATTTGGGCTTACGCTGACGCAAGAAATTTTATAATATCTCACGAATCACTCACTCGAATTTTTTTTAACTCACGCACTACTCACGTCAGTAAAATTAAAATAACTCACTCTCACGGGTTATTCACGTGAACCACGCAAATCACGTGACCACAGCAAATCTCTACTCAACACATCCAATGTAAAAATTTATTGAGAGAGAACTGTTCAATGCAGAAAGTGACTCCGATATTTCAGATTCGGAATTTGATTATACTTCAGAAAATAGCGAAACAAGTTCTTCTCAAACAGATACTGAACGGGAAGTTGCAGTTAGCTCTGTTGATCAGTTTTTTATTGCTAAAAACAAAATGCTTTGGAGTGCCACTCTATTACCTCAGCCTATTGGAGCTACGGCTGAGAATATCTCAACGCAGCCAGATGCAATTCTGTCAGCTTTTATGTCGTTTTTTCGGCCTTCAATAGAAAGAATTATCATCGAAAATACTAATAAGTACATCAGGGTCAAGTTTGGTGGCAAGTGGAAAGATATTGATGAAGACGCATTGCGCGCATATATTGCTTTGCTCATTCTTGCAGGCGTACGTCGGTATGTATTTTTTTTTTTTTTTTTATTTGAACAAAATAGTTGGATAATATAAAATCTATGATTGAAAGTAGAAAAAATGTAAATGTCGCCCCATATCCGAAGCAATTATGTCTGAAGAAAAATTTTATATGATTACCATCCGTTTCGATGATGTTTTGAGTCGACGACAAATGCGTAGTTGCGGTAAATTAGCTCTCATTCGTGAACTGTGGAACTGTTGGGAACAACGTCTTCTAAAGTTTTATAATTGTTACGAAAATGTCACCATTGATGAGCAACTTGTTGCATTAAGGGGGCGGTGTACTTTTCTACAGTTTGTGCCATCAAAACCACCAAAATATGGTTTGAAATTTTGGTTCTCGGTGGACTCCAAGTCAGGTTACAACTATAACTTGGTAAGCCTAGAAATGCAAAGCCTGAAAAGAACCAAGGACAATGCGTTCTATTGGACTTAACAGAAGGCTTGAAAGGGCAAAGTATAACAGGCAACAATTTTTTTTCTACTTTTGAGTTGGCAAAAAAACTTCGGGAAAGGAAACTTCCTCCGAAATTGCTAACTTTCAAAAAATCCCTTTGTACCATTCTATAAACGCAAAACAACTCGATGGCCGAACATTTTATTTGTAAACATAAATGATATATCCGCATTGAATGCGTACATAATATTTTCTGAAATCGACGAAATCGAAATCCTGGGTTCCAGCTGATCGGAATTGCAGGAGACCAGAGTTATTGCCGCAACTAGCACTCTCTCTGACGAACGCGTATATGATGAAATGGACTAGATTACCTCAAAAAGAGTTATCAGCACAGTTATTTACTGAAATACTAAAACCATGCATAGTTCCAGTGGCTTCTTCAAATAATATTTCTAATTCAGAGAGCCGAAATCCTGAAGTTTGTAGTTGCTGCAAGTCTACTTAAATGTGATATAAAATGTTTCATTTGCAGTAAATTTATTTGCAAAACTAAGAGAAAAAATGTTGCTTATCATGCAATGACAATTATTATAAAACCAACTAAAAAATACTAATTTTTTTTAAATGAATGTAAAAATAATCAAAGAAAATATATTATGGACCAAATGGTCCCTTAACCTAAGATTCGTAATTTTTTATTTTTCTCAGTCCTGGTTTAAGTCAGAACCTTGAATTTTTGTATATAACCTTGTTTTATAAAAAGACCACATGAGCTAAAAAATTAAGTCACTATATATCACCGTTCAAAAATTACAAAGAAAACGTTGATGATAAAATTGCCAATGCAGATTTTTGCATTCAGGAAAACGATACATACAAAAGAGGGCTACATAGATTACTATGGAAAACAATTATTAGTATTTTAGGAGCAGACTATGTAGCTTCACCTTCAGTAGTGCAGACAACAGCTTCCAGGAAGCTATGCTACATAAGTCTTAGTGCGCTAAAACGTCAAACTTCTTACTTTTACTTGCATTGTGCCAAACCTATGTGTATGGGATGCAGCAAACGCATATGCTTACATTGTGCAAATTCGGAGTTCGAAGAAAAAAATATCTCCAAATAGGCTGATCCCCATTTTTTTTAAATATATAATTTCGTTTTCGTTTCTTTTCCATTTGTTATTTTATAATCTTGGCTGTGAAAAATGCCTTTTATGTTCCTGATTATCTTTTAATAATTTTTTTTTAAGTTTTAGTATGTACTGTTTTTTTAGTTTTAAGAAAAGTTGCTATGAAGTAAAAACCTTCTTTTGTTATACTAAATGTTTGAGTTTTTTATTTTTATAATCCTATTTATATAAAAATGTGTTTTATTGTTCTTTTAAAAACAAATTATTAAAAAAAAAGAAATTTTGTTGTCAAAATTTTTTGGTAAAACCAAAGGTGGTAAAATTTACCACCACTTCAATATCTATGTCCAAATTTTTCACCTCAGTAGTTAAAGGTTAATATGGCCGATATTCTTCGAACCGATTTGAACGATTTCTAAACGGTGTCACATGGTTAGATGTCATAACATATGAAGTTATAGGCATGAGCATTAACTTTCGCCATAACTTGAAACAGCAACAAATATGACAAAAACAATAGTAACAATAAAAATAACAATTTAACAAACAATTCATTGTAAATTAATAAAAACAAAAAGATAAGATTTTTTATGAGTACATGAATACCAGCTACCTCAAACAAATCCTGTTTAAGATATTTTATTAACACATACAAGCACTACATACGAGTATGTAATAATACACCAATAGATTTGTAAAGAAGACTAAACAAATTTTAAATATGTTCACTTACACTTGTGCAAATGTCTACTTGTTTCAGTTTGTTCACATATGTGTTTGTGCATATCTATACGAATATACATACATATATCATATATATACTGGTATTTGTACTTTTTTAAAAGAGATAAATTTTATACTTTTCATAACTGAAACATTTCATTCACTGACTTTTATTTATAATGTTGCACATACATTTCAAACATATACACACAAATCCATACACATACATACATATTTTAATAGAACAATTCATTTAATACAAAACCAAAATAAACATAAAAGACATTCTTAAATTGGGTTAAAATTATATGCCATTTGGAGAAGATTGTGTCACTGGCATGTGTCATTATTTAATATTTTGTTTGTTATGGATAGGATAGAACATAAAGAATTTTTATTTTTATTTAATTTTTTAAAAGCATGTATTTATTAAAACTGTATTATTATTAGATAGGGGAAAAATTAAGTTCAGTACAAGAAGTTAAAAAACCATTCTAATGGAGAATATTCGAAAATATTCATTAATTTTTAAATGCCTTCTAGAAGTTTATTGTGAACTAATTGGAAATATCACAGTGTACATGCTATTAAGGACAGATGTTGGACATACATATATACTGTTCTATAATTTATTTTTACTGTTATTTACAAGTTTCTTGGAAATAATCTATTTTACTCACAAATAGTGACAAAAAAATGTAATTTTCTCATTTGGTTAAATGGACTTCTATTCACTTTAATAGCAGTATAATCGAATCTATTAATTCCAAATATTTTTGATATTTTTTAGATGATATTCTTATTGTTCGTATCAATGTTTCTAGCCACACTATTTAAGAGTCAGCTGCCAAAATATTTATGCATATGAAATTTAATAAAAATAAAAATTTTATAAATTTACCTCAGAAACATAAACTACGAGTAAACAAACAAAAAATTGTCATTAAAATGTTTGCTGCTCACATCAGTTCTACTCATATAGTATGTACATATATAGAAGAATACTATATATTTTAACCAGATGCATAAAAATAAAACAAATGAACATTTGAAGTCATAACCGTAATACAACAACTGCTACGATGACATAAACAGTTAGATTGACTGACTTTGCCACACACATATACAGTCAGCATATACAGAAATGTTTTCATATTTTATAGCATAAAACCATATAATTTTCAAAAGTACTGTATGTTTGTAATTCCGTATGAACTTCAGTGTACAGTGGTTACTAGAAGTGAATACATTTGGTGTACATGGTTACAAGGTGTGCTACATATTATGTCTTATTCTCACAGAATTGTAACTCTTTTTACAACAAAACAGTTAGTGTATATCGCGATTGGTTAGTTTAATATATGTGCAAATAATGTGAAAGTCTGAATGTGATTCTTTTTATTTATCAGGCTAAGTATGACGTCTATAGACATATGTACCTCAAAATGTTTCGGAAAAACAATAGACTTCATATATTTCATTAATTTCACCCAAACACTGGCACACACTTATGCAAAGTAAATATTTATTTGTGTTCAACTTCATACTGGCAACCATAAGAATATTCCAATTTGCTTCAAGCAGCTTTACAGTCAATGCAATTCATCATTTTAAAAAAAGGGTGCAATATTAGACAAGTTAGCATTACACCTTGCTAACAAATTAAATAAGAACTTTCTTTTGACTTGGGAAAGGTAATAGGAAAACGGAAACGATAGCCCATTTGGCTAAATTCAAGGGGTTCCTTCTACACTTCAAGTGGAAAATTTGGTTTCTTGCTTAAAATTATTATGCAAAAGCAGAAATAGATGAAAAAAAGTTGACAACGCTGTTTTTCCCATCACAAAATATTTCGCATGTAGATTAGCAGTCCAGAGAGGTGCAGTGAAAAATATGATAAACTGATCTGATACTGGTTGTCGCCGTGGTCTAGTGATTAGTGTGTTGGCTTACTAAGACATGAGCCCTGGGTTCGACACGCAGCTCCGACATCTTCAAAAAAAGAAATATGAAAAAAATATTTCTTTCGGCGACTACCTCTCAGCAGTCTTCTGGCAAAAGCTCTGAGAGTAATTAATTGCCATGAACAAGCTTCTCAAGTCTGTCGTTCGGAGTCGACATTAAACTGTAGGTCCCGGTACTCATGGATAAAAATTTACACACACAACATGAGTGCTGCGAGAAGCTAGGCCGTAATCCTGACACAGGGTTGTAAAGGCCAGTTATGTATGTATGTATGATCTGATACTGATCTTAGTGAACCACAGCACTAGGATGTTAACAGAATATACAAATGGTAGGCACACTCAAGGTTATTACTATTATTATTTGACAAAAATTAGGTAGATTTGAAACGTTGCATTGATCGTTGTGTGTGTCAATTTTTATCCATGAGTACCGAGACCTACAGTTTAATGTCGACTCCGAACGACAGACTTGAGAAGCTTGTTCATGGCAATTAATTACTCTCAGAGCTTTTGCCAGAAGACTGCTGAGAGGTAGTCGCTGAAAGAAATATTTTTTTTCATATTTCTTTTTTTTTTGAAGATGTCAGGGCCTGGAGTCGAACCCAGGACCTATGTCATAGTAAGCCAACACACTAACCACTAGACCACGGCGACTACTATTGAGAAACTAGAGTCAGAATTAACGATTTCTTACTTTGAATGTTAAGAATTATAACACATCAGTCCAAAATTGGGTACATAAGACTTATTTTTATTTTCTGTTATTCAGGATTTATCAGTTTCGAAATTACCTAATATGTCGTTTAGTTTAATACATAATTAAAAATAAACAAAAAAAAAAGAACAATACCCGAAAAGTATTAATATGCACTCACTTTGGTGTCCCACTGTATGTATTAAACAAGATCTATTATTGCCACTGTAATAAAACTTAAATGCTTATATATTAGAATTTATGTCAGTAGTAGTATATTTGTGGTAGAATAGAAAAAAAATAATAATAAATAAAAGTATTATTTTATATACTCGTAGTATATAAGCAATTATCATTAAATTTCAAACATATGGTTAAACACATGTCTAAACAAATATAAAACAAACATGTTTTCAAGCACACATACACCATATCATACTGTCAGTAGCATACAAAGGCTTGCCAATGATAGTGTTTGTAAACAAATATGCACAAACACTAATACTTAGCTGGTTCGAGAATAGGGAAATTAAAAGAGAGCGAATTTATTAAATGGCATTAGTGTCGGTGTACATAAATTTACACAGTTTACAAAAGTTTAAGAAACTGCAATCGTATTAAAATAATGTTGTCTGACAAGTTAAATATTTATGCTAAAAATTATTATTTATATTACTTTTATTGTATAATTTGTAAAAACTAAAATAAATAATTTAAAATTAATTATTTAGTTTTACTTAGCAAAATTGGTATTTGGTGTCATGTGACTGGATACATGCTTTTAAAAAAGTTGTAAAACTTCATACCAAGTCGTCTATTTTGCTTCAGTACTATCTTAATCGCAATTCTCTATTTACGGGCAAGTTTTACAAATCCTAGCGTTTTTTGCATTTTAATCCAGATACTAAAAGAAAAAGTAATATACTCACTAGCTTGAAAGAATACCTACCAACTGCTGAATACAGTAGCTTATTTTTTGTAGCCAATATTAATGTGTTTGGTAGATTTTGTAGAGTATTTCGTCTTTGATATAATATTGTGTCACGATGTACCACAATTTAATTCAATGTAAGGCATTTCTGCCCTGGGCCCTGGGATCGACTCCAGGCTCTGACATCTTCAAAAAAAGAAATATAAAAAAAATATTTCTTTCGGCGACTACCACTCAGCAGTCTTCTGGCAAAAGCTCTGAGAGTAACTGATTGCTATGAACAAGCTTCTCAAGTCTGTCGTTCGGAGTCGACATTAAACTGTAGGTCCCTGTACACACAATATGAGTGCTGCGAGAAGCTAGGCCGTAATCCTGACATAGGGTTGTAAAGGCCAGTTATGTATGTATGTATGTATGTAAGGCATTTCTATTGCACTTGCGTTGAAAAACCAGTTACCAAGTACGTATAACATTTAAATGATAATTACCAATGAGAGAAATCAGTATAAAAAATTATAATTAAATTCTAATAATCGGTAATTAGAAATCACATGCATACATAATTGGCAGTTTTAACCTTTGTTCCGAGCTTCGGCATAATTTCTCACATCACCCATATTTGGTGCGTTAATTGTTATCCATTTACATGGACTTACAGCATGGAATCCCAACGATAGATTTGAGAAGCTTGTTTATGTCATTCACTTACTCTCAAATCTATTACCAAAAGACTGATAATAGTTAGTTGACGAAAGTTGACTGCTAATAGGTAGTTTTTCTTCTTTGTTCCAAGATATCACAACTGGGGCTTGAACCTTACTAGTCTTTGCTAATTAGGTTAGCTGTTATCTTCCCAGTAGCTGGCGCTGTACTGATCATTCGTTTCTGGTAGAATAGACTGAATATGTCAGGTATTGCAGTGTGAGTAACAACTTTAACGGACGAATGAACATATGCTTTTATTGAATCTACACTTTTTGTTTTTCTTGCATTCTCGGATATAGATTATGTTGTGCACCCCCTGTTTTAAAAAATAAAATAAAACAAAAAAAAAACAGAAAATTAACAAGAAATTTTAATTTTAATAACAAAATTTCCATTTAACCTTCATTACACTCACGACCGTCATTAATGTGTCAGCACAATTGAAACATCTATTACTGAGTGAAGTAAAATTTTAAAGAAAATAAGCTTTTAAAAGCTGCACTCATTCTCAGCATAAGTAAGAATAAAAAAATAATAATTATGCAAATTTGACTACACCAAGATAAAAAAAAAATATTTATATATCCGTTTAAGACACACATTTTAAAGTCAAAACAATTTACAAATAATAGTCGTTACCATCACCATAACCATTATCATTATAATCATAAACTTAATAGACAGAAAAAAATTAAATGAAAACGCAAAAAATATAAAAATACAAGAAAAGCAAGGTCTTAGCCATGTTTAAGCAAACAGTTTATGCAAAAGTAATAAGTACATGTAATCTTTTAGCAGGAAAAAAAGTATTTTGTTTAATCCTACGCAGACTTTTATTAATTTCCAGCACTGCTGTTAAAGCTTTTCAAAGGAAACCTTTTAAAAATTAATTTTTCTTTTGTGTTTTTATTATTTTGCTTTCATTTAAAAAAATAAAAAATTCTTAAGACAGTCTACGTTTCCTGTTTATTTTTCATTTCATTCTTATATTTATATTTCTTTTATTATTTTAATAAAAAAAAAAAAACAAAACTTAACTTACTTGAGTGAGTTCTTGACTATCTGGCTTTTTGTACAGCCTGTTTTTTTCTTCTGGTTCAAAAGACTTTTCAGTTTTTTAATGAGATTCTTAATTTTTTTGTTGTTGTTGTTTTCCTTGTTTTCTTCAGTCTCATCTTCATATGTTGACTTAAGTCGGAATTTTGTTTGTTTGTTTTTTCTCTTCCATTTATGGCATTTTACCACTCTCCGTGCCAATACGACTTGTTGTATATTTTGTGTAAACAAATCTGTTGGCCTTTAATTAACAGTTATTTAAAGTAATTAACAGTATTCTTAACAATGTTTATAAAATTTAAACAACACAAAAACAACAACCACAACAATATGTTTAAGAGCTTTTAAATGTTAAAAATAATTTTCTTATTTTAAAGGCCATTCAATGAGTGAATGAATGGATTTTATTAGTCATTAAATTCTATGTGACAATATTTATACAAAAATTATTATTATTATTGTTCGTTGGTTCGTTGGTTGGTTGGTTGTTTTTCTGTAAACATAAAATTATTTTAAAATAATCCTATACCATCCAGAACATTTGAATAAATTCTGTGATTTTATTTTTGAAAAATTATTAGATGAGGTGGGGCATAATAATTGTGTAATATTTGGCATTTATGACAATACCAGTTGAACTCAGTTCTTAAAAAAATTAACGGTATAGGAGTAAGCACAATATGGTATTGCTTAAAGAACACATTTGTTAGAAAATTGTTCAATACAAATTACTTTGGAAGTGGCAGATTGTATCAGTCGGAACTTTTCTGAATGATTTTGAGAGTATACTTAGGCTTTTTCGTTTTTTTTAATTTTTAACATTCCTAGTAGAGTCGGAAATTAGAGGCATAGAAGTTGCTTGGTCTTCCAATAAGGAATCGATTCCTCAAGAATCAGTACTGAATACCTGAAGTCGTTTTTCTGGTAGAGAATCCGACATTCGTACAGACCACAGCACTCCACGGCTGCTCTTAACATACATACATACATACATACACACATAATTGGCCATTACAACCCTGAGTCAGGGTTACAGCCTAGCTTTTCGCAGCACTCATGTTGTTTGTGTTAATTTTAATCCATGAGTACCGGGACCTACAGTTTAAAATCAGACAGATTTTAAAAGCTTTTTCATAGCAATCAATTATTCCCAGAGCTTTTGCCAGAAGACGGTAATCGCCGAAAGAAATAATTTTTTCACATTTATTTTTTTTAAGATGTCAGAGCTGAGATTTGAACCCGGCGCTATCGTCTTAGTAAGCCAAGACACTATACCACGGCGACTACTACTGCTTTTAACAACCTTTATAATATTTTCGTGTTCATACCGATCTTTATTTCATTAAAGAAAGTATATAATTTTTTCAACACTGCCTCAAATTCACAAGTCACAACAATGCCATAGAGTTCATATTATAAACGTAATCTGTTCATAAAATGTTTCACAAAGCTATTGAGCATAAATAATTTTTGTTTTGTTTTATTGAGGCCAGTACTCCGAGAATGGCATCAACTTATGCCGTCCATGACACTCATCTAGGGGTGAAGAGGGCCTAGTGGTTGTTAACGTTTGATTCGAATCTCTTTATATGTATAATATTCGACCGCAACAATATTCTCGGGGAGATGCTTCAACGAAAGTACTACGCGTTTGAAGAACAACATGTGACAACCAACTGTAAGTGTGCTCTATAAGGCAGAGGCCACGCAATGAAAGGCAAAACGGTGAGATTGAGCGGCAAGTGGCTTATTACTGAGCGTCATTTCTGAGCGGTTAGTGCGGTTAGTTGTTAAAAAGATCCCAACAAGTCACGGAAACACCAAATATAGTTATTGACAACCAGAAAATTGAAATTGTTAATAAAGCTATGAACCTAGGACTTATATTCAGTAGTACATTAACCTGGTCGGATCACGTTACGGTCGCTTGTGGGAAAACATTTTCGATGCTACAAACCCTATGGCCTACACAATATTGCACGCCTTTTAGAATCAGACTACTTCTAGCGAAAAGCTATCTGATTCCAATCTTAACCTATGGCCGTGAATTTTTTCAAATTGCGATGCTAAAAGCAAGTTAAGGCTTAACGTCACATACAATAACATAACAAGATATGTTTTTAGGCTTAAGTCCTATGGGAATCGCCATCATATAAGCTACTATACAAGGCAAATTTTCGGCGTCCAGTTGTAAAAATAACTAATTGTATGCTTCTACTACTTTAGAACTTAAGTTTTGTTGTAGAAGGTTCCAAAATAAAAAAGTAAAAAATAAAAAAAATGTACCTAAGAAGTACAAACACGCCAAACAAAAAAGGAATAATTTTCTCCTGCATTATTTGAAAAAAAGTGCAAGAAAAGTTTATTTTTTGCATATTAAATGTTTTTAAAATTTATTTAATATTGTTAAGCAGTATCTTTAAGTTTGAGTTAGCTGTAGGCCAAAAACTGAGGACACCTTTTTTTGAGTGGTGCAGTGATTTTCAAAATCTTTTGAGGTCCTTAAAACAAAATTTGTAGTCCATCTAACTAAACCGAGTACAGGGTTACTAACCTTTGGTAGTACAATCTAACCTATACCGTCGATTCCTTGCATATTTCCAAATGTCTTCATTTGTCGCATAGTGTAATCATTTATAATTCATGTTCCGTCAGAAACGCTTTAATTAGATCAAAATTAACTGCAACGAATATTAGTGGTAATCAAAGGAAAAATTATCTCAATGAAGGAATAGTACACTAGCCAAACTGAACAATCGTTTTCTACTCCAGCTACGGTAGTCTCATCAGAGTTCTTTGTATCCTTTGTGTGAGTTAGTCGAAGGTTTTGTAACTGTCATCTTATTTGGATGAAACAGAAGTACAGTTTATTATTGTTTTTTGCCCTTTTCATCAGAGTTCTTTGTGTCCTGTGCATATTAATCACTCTTCCTGGGGCTCGAACTTCAGGCCTCCAGTACATAAAATTTATAATTCATGCTTAATAACAAATGTATTTTTTAAAAATTAAATAAAATTGTTTGTGCGGATATTCTAGTCTCCATAGCATAAATAATACATTGTTATTAATAATTCAGATTTCAGAGGAATATTCAATGAATATTATTCATTCTATTCCTTCATAGTAGAATTGCATATACACAGTAGATTTAATTTTTGTTTTTTTTTAGTAAATTGTAGTAACTCTTTTACAATATTTTGGTGTTATAAAAATGTGAAATAAATAAACTTGCCGTAAGCAAATAACTCACAGTATAGCTTATTTATGCTCGTATATAAGTACAATAACGATTTACTTTTCTCATCGTATTTTAATTTGTTTTAATTGTTTATATATATACTATTTTTGTTTTAATTATAAATTTAGCATCATAAAATGAATCATTCATTTGAAGTAAAATTTTAATAAAATTAATACATTTTTAATTGACATTAAAAATTTAATTACCGTTTATGCCTGGCAATTATTGCCGTAGCGACAACAAAGAAATAAAAATAAAAATTAAAAATAGCGGTAATCACTCATCGTTGCAAACACCCTTGCAAGTGTTGTAGATGTAGCAAACCGTGTAAAACAATTGCAAGGTTTGCAAGGTCGCTTGCAACAAAGAGTGATTACCGCTAATATAAAATAAATGCAAAGAGAGATGCGTTTAATAAGGCCTAAGCTGTTAAAAATTTATTTCAATTCAAAGTAGCAATTTGATGTAAATACTCTTTATATGTAGTACTATTTAAAATAATAATTAAAAATATATTAATAATGCAGCATAGAAATACGATTAAAACATAAAACAGAAACATAAGAGAAACGCACAAACTGAAAAAAACGTCAATTTATGTTAAATCATGGTGAAGTAAGTACACAAGGTGACATTTCAATGACAGCTGTTTTTATTTTTGGTTATAAATTTTCTTGTTGTTATATTTTTTTTCACAATTCTTTGCTTTTGCTATTAATTGTGAACACGCTAAAATAAACTACCAGCATGGGTTGCTTAAACTAGTAATTAACAACAAATTATGTCGATTCAAAAGGAGAAATCAAAGATTAAAGATAATTAAATCGCTAATCTCAAACTCAAAAAGTGAACCTATGGTTCGGTCACATTAGGCAAATATTTGCTTCAAATATTTGTTTCAAATATTTGCCTAATGACCGTCCCTTTAGTGTGAAAAAAAAATTCAATTAACTTTATAATTATTTAAAAAATTTTTTTAATAAAAATTCTTTGAGTGTGTTGTTCCTGTAATTGAAAAGAATTAAAAGGAAAACACAAATTAAAATTTAAAGAAAACCATATAATATTTCTTACATATTTCAAATCAAAACTAAGTTTCTATGAATTTTTATTTTTTATTTTAATTTTTTTATTAAAACAATCAATCTTGTGTTAATAAATTTACAAATATTTAAAAGCAATTCAAGAGAAAAAGAAAACATGTTTATTACTTGACCAGTAAATGAAAGTAATATGTTTTTTTATAAATTTTAAAACCATTTTTCCTTAAAAATCCACAATTTATAAGATTTTCTAAGTAAATATTTAGAATCTAATGAATTGATAAAAGAGAAAAAATTATGTATTTACAAAAGGGTATTCTTTTCTTTATTTTGGTTAAGAAATGTGCAAACATTACTTAGATTTCTGCAAATAAAAAGAAAATACAAAGAAAAGACTTCAACAACAGCAGCAGTAAAACTATTCTTTGTTAAGCTTTAGAAAAGTAAAAAATTACAAAAAAAATATAAAAAAAAAATTTTAAACAAATTGAACTTTAAAGACTTTTAAATTTACATTTATAAACTACATATACATTTATATGTGTTTGTATATGAATGTTTCAGTTGGCAAATCGATTAACTGCAGTTGTAGATACGAGTATGAATACGAGCACGTGGCAATACGTAAACCATATGAAAAAGATGGAGTTGTTTTTAAAAAAACAAGATTTTATTTCTTATAGATCATTACAGGCTTATATCTGGAAAATTCTTAACAGAGAATTAAACATCCCTTTTCTTTTATTTTTCGTTATTAAAAAGATGTAAAGACTCAAACTTTGCAAGGCAAGGGCCACCTAAAAACTGTTCCAAATAACTCTGGCTCTGTTCTTATAGGAGATGAATGATTACAGATGATCACTTAAATGAAATGCCATGTAATCTTTTATTTTATTTATTTAGCAGTATCCAAAAATACTTTTAATCTACAACATTTTTTTTTAACAAATTTTTTTTTCTTTTTTATTGAGAAAATACTCAGGGGCAAAACCCTACTGATGCTTTGCATTGTATTGGAATATTTGGAAAAGACAACATATTTTGTTCGATATCGCCTTAGGAATGAGACAAATTGCTGTGAATTGCTCATTCAAAGTCCAGTGTGATACCTTGACCCCTAAATGAGCAACACCAATTGCCTCATCGTTTCACGTTTATTGAACGGTGAGTGTCTTCACTAAGTAGATTTAGCTGTTATGTCTACTACTTCCTGATTTGTGTACATACATAACTTTAAACAATATGGATTTTAACTAAATCTTTTTTTTAAGTATTACTATTCCTCTCCGACGTAATGTCTCCAAAAAGTGTATTATAAAAATGTAATAGTGTCCTTTGTAAATGATATCGTTGCTTATACCGTATCTATCTATTCTCCAAAAAAAGAGTTATCATAGTGTTCTATATATTTATTGCTATAATTGTGGATACTTAGGGCGCTCGCACAAAAACTCCAGGTTCAAATCCCACCAAAGGTTAGAAAAGTTAGTTTACCGTTTTTTCAAAATTCTAATTCAGAAATAATTCAATGTCCACTTTAACCATTGACAACAATAAGGCACGATTACTAGAAAAGCGCCACCTGTTGGGTAGAAAAGTTAGTTTACCGTTTTTTCAAAATTCTAATTCAGAAATAATTCAATGTCCACTTTAACCATTGACAACAATAAGGCACGATTACTAGAAAAGCGCCACCTGTTGGGTGGTAGCAGATAACAGCTAAACCTACTTAGCGAAGGCACTCACTAGACAATCAACATGCGCAATTGTTGTTGATTATTCAAAGGTGAAGGTAAAACACTGACCTTTCAATGATCAATTCACAGCAGTTTTTCTCATGCCTCAGGTGCTTAATAATAATATAAGAAAAAAATATATATACAGTACAAAAAATTCCAATATACAGCATCAATAGGGGTTCACCCCTGAGTATTGGTGTCAATAAAATAAGTCATTTTTGCCCATATCTCCTGAGTATATGATTATTTCATACTTTTTTAATACTTTTTCTATATCATTAATAATATATATTGGCCATTTTCAAAATTTTCAACATTTGTTTAAACTGAGTTCAGGTGCTTATTATTTCTCCAGTTTTTCGAATTGTCCAAAACGGTCAAAAGGGAATGGTAGGCCACACTAGAAAACAGGGAAATTCAAAATTTCAGACCATCAGTTCTTTATTTTTAAACGTTATGGGCACTCAAATATCGAAAAACTCAAAAAAAGGCTTGAAATTTACAAGAGTTTTTTCATATTTCATCACTTTTCTACTTTTAGTTTCAAACTTCCGATGCTCACTGATATGAAATAAAGTCACTAGACTTTGTAGATATTTACACTATTAAAGTTATGCCCAAACTACTATTTGGGAAAAAGTTGTACAGCGATTCATTTTTGAAACCAAAATTTTCCGATTTTTCAATTTTCGCAGTTTTTTCTATAGCGTTTTTGCGCCGTTCAAGAAAATTGCATTTCGTCAACAGTATTTAAAATATGGTATAATTTTCTAAAATTAGCGCCATATCACGTCGATGTCAGGCTGCTAGTTGCTGAGAACGATGACCTCAAACTTTTATAGAATTGGCGTAAATTTGTCAAAAATGACAGTTTTTCGCGCCTGACATTTGCAATCATATTTAAAACTCGTTTATGTATTGCGTGATCTAAACTTCTTAATAAATGGCACCTCAACGTCAAGAAGGCGTTAAAATATTTTGAAACGCAAAAATTTTATAAAGAAAATAAAACTTTTGCGAAATTTCATGATTTTGTTTCGCGTTTTTTTTAGTTAATCAGTGGTTTAAAATCAATGTAAAGTATTGGAAATGAAGTGCGGCGGTGAACTAAAGATCATATATAAATACGGTTGAATTCGGTCCATATTTAGCGGGTACAGCGGCATTTTTCTTCAAACACATTTTGCTTTGTGACATCTGCAGTTATGTATAGATTCAAATGAAAAGTTCTTTTAAGCTTGATAATAAAACCGAATAGGCATTAAAAAATTTTCATGATTTTAAATTTTACAGATCAAAAAATAAAATCCTAACCTCAAAAGTAATTCTTATATAATTTTTTTTATTTTTTAAATTTGCAAGTCAAAACATTGTTTTTCTGTAAACTAGTTATGCGTTATATAAACACATATTATAACAATCGGTGAAACATTCACATTTTTGCAAAAATTCGCCTTTTTTAATGTTAAGGAATTTTAATTATAATTGATATTTTTTATGTATTTTATCAGTGCATTGATGAATTTTGACTGCACTGATGAATTTGAAATGAGTTTCATGCATCCATATAACATTTATTAAAATAAACCAATAAATTTAACTTTAAATTTTTTTTTAAGTGATTTTAACTTAAAACCTCCATAACTTTCGCGCCGTTTGCAATAAATGATTAACGCGAACTGTTTTGGTATGCTAAAATATCACCCTTCACGTGACCAAAGCGTCACTCGTGTCATACAAAAAAAAAATATCAAAATGTCGAAAATTTTTGAAATTGCCCATATAATAAATAGAAAACCACCTTTCCTTGGGTATTCTATATTCATTCTGTATGTATTCAGGTTTTACATTATTTTCAATCACCATCTGTCTTCTGTCTGTGAGGTATGAATTTAGTTTGAAAAACTTTATTGTCATAGTCTTTAGAAGAATTCGCTCTTTCTTTTTCTATAAAGTATATACAATAAATAAATGTTTGCATATAAAAAAAGCGTATGAAAATTGTAATACATGGAAATCTTACAAATTCGTTTAAGTTGCCTTTTGAAATGAATTACATGGTAAATCCCCCCATTGTTTCATATATTTCACCAATTAATAAAAATAACACTCTTCATTAATTTTAAAAATTATGATTTCAATAGGATAGCGACTCCAAAATTTTAAAAGAATACATACGTAAAAAAGATATGTTTCTCTTAATTTAAGCTTTCGCAAAGAGGCTTTGTTACTCATGAGTGACTTAGAATGCAATGGATTCCTCTCATTTTGTTTAATGATATAAATGTAGAGCTTAAAATTAAATTGCAAATTTACTTTGTAATTAATAGGCATCCCAAGATATATTTTAATCTAAAAATGTATTCAAAAATGACCTTCGACATGGAGTAAATGAAAGGAATTATACCATTTGTCACAACAGTTTTCTTTAGGTTGTACTGCAATTAGCAGTAAACCTTTGAAATTGTAACAAATTTTTTTTTTTGTTATTACAAAAGCCCTTTGTTGTGTGGTCTTATCTCTTCTTAAAAATCTTCTAATTAATTTAAAATAAATTTTGCCTGGTTAAACATTTTTTCAAGCCGTATATTGTCTAAAGATCGAGATAATTTTAAACATATTTTAAAATTTCTCTAAAATTTAAACATTGTTTGCCAAGCAGTTTTAGAATTTTATATTTTTGTAGGAAATTTTAATTTTAATAAAACTAAGAGAGTGTTTATGTTTGGGCGGAAATTTGAAAATTGTACAAAATTTAGAATTTCGTTTTTTTTTTTAACAATTTTCTTAAAATAAACATTTGCATTGAAAACAAAAAATTACATAGAAAATAAAAAAAACAAAAACATAAAAATATTAATTTTCTTATATTTTTGCTTTTTTGCTAAATTTTCTTCTCTTATGGTTTTTCAGATGTTACCAATTTGGAATATGAAAAAATTATAGCAGAGGCTGGCAAAAATGTAACAATACCCTGTCCGGGTGTCACAGAACATTCCCTAGTCGATACGCTGGTATGGAAAACAGCCACAACAACAATAGCCCAATTTGCCAATCGTATACCATTATTACATAGTCCTAGAGTAAGTATTATAGAAATAAAATTGAAAAAATATATATTGAAAAAAAAAGAAATAAAATTTAATACAATTTGCCAATAGCCTAGAATGGCACTGGTGTGCCTATTTGCCTGCCTGCCTTTCTGCCTGCAAGTTAAATTGAAATCCTTGAAACGCATAAAATATTATTGGTTTCGGTTTTTAAGTCTCTCAGAGACAAATTATTTGTATTTTATTTCAATTTTATCTATTTCTTGTGTTCTGTTTTCTGTTCCTCTTTTGTTCTATTATATCTATATGGTTCATTTAATACTCAAATGCTTTATAACACTATAGAGCTAAAACAGAAGAACAGAATTAAAGAAATTGCTGCCGACAATACTTGCATCTCCGGGGAGTGCTTGTGGTTACTTCTCTGATATTCAAGGAAATTAAAAACCCAAAAGGGATAAAAAAAAAGAACAAATTAAAACCGAGAAAAAATAAAACATTTTTAAATGTTTTAATCTGAAGAAGGACGTTATACGTATAGGGTATATTTATTTACTCGTATATGTAAGGGACAACATATATTTCATTGTTTTTCGGCCAATAAAATAAAGAACAAATACTGTTGCATTTTTAAATATTGAATGAAGTAGATTTTAAAGCATAAAAAAATCTAAATAAATTTTTTTAATGAAAATTACAAGACACAAAAACTTTTCTTTTAGGAAAGGACGTTCCAAAATTAAAGAAAAATAAAAATTCGCCGCCATTTCTGTAGTAAGTTGTTGGCAATACTAAAAAAAGAAATATTTGACAGCTAAGAGTTCTTGGTTAGTAAAAATAGAGCGTTATACTGCAAAACAACGTGTTTTCAATAAAATGAGTAATATTTTCAAAATAATGAAGGTATGGCGGCCGCAGTTTTGAAATTTTGTGTTAACCTCGTCAAATGTGAAAAGATTATTTAAAATAATTTAGGGAAATTGGATCAGTTGGAGTCGCAAAACACACCAAATGTCCAAAAGCATACCCTTTACTGGTCATATGAAAGCAGTTCGTAAAAGTGTTGGTTAAAACCGAGACACATAAATTCGGCGTCGTAGGAAAAAATTGCAAATTTCAAAAACCTCTCTCTCATACGAAATTCAATTAACTGCAGCCTGCAGTATAAATTGTTTACTAATCGTCAATAATTGGATGCAGATTTTTCGAGGAAAATAGTCGTAAGCGATGAAAAATATGGTCAACAGAACCGGACTACAAAAGTTGGATGTTTTTCCCACATGGTCGCGTTTTTAGTCATTATTTTAATTCTCATTCGAAGTTCTGCATACTTACTTTTCACTGGATCAAAATCTGAATAATTTAACAGGAATTATTACAGTTTGAGAGGAAGCTAATATCTATTAAGACGAGTCTCAGAATAAATAATGCCGAATATCGAATTATTTACAAGGGAAACGTTCCCACAAGGTATAAACTATATTCAGATTCCACTGAAAATTTCTGAGACAAAGAAAGGAAACTATTTTCGTATAGACTCCATTTTATTTAAACTAATATTGTATTGAAGATCGCAATCTACAAAAGCATACCCAAGTGTTAGTCCTACCAATAAAGGAAACAGTTGTTTCAGGGCGAGGCCCTAGTTTTTGGCAGGACCCATATCCACGAGTACCGAGGCCTACAGTTCTTATAGCTTTCTTGGCAACACGAGTAAGTTACTCCCCATGCTTTTGCCAGAAGACTGTTAAGAAGTAATCGCCTAAAGAAATATTTGTTCATATTTCTTTCTTGCAAGATGTCAGATCTGCGGTTTAAATACGGAGCTTTAAGTGCTGAAGGCTCGGGTTCGAGCCCCAGGAAAGGTGATCAATTTTGTAATTATTTTTTGTTCCGCCAGAAACGGCTTTAATTAGATCAAAGTTAACTGCAATGAATTTTTTGGTAATCAAAGAAGAAATGATGTCCGCGAAGGAATAGTACACTAGCCAAACTGAACAATTGTTTTCGACTCCAGCTACGGTAGTCTCATCAGAGTTTGATCTAATTAAAACGTTTCTGACTGTGCGGAGCTTTTTTTAAGTAAGCCAACATACTAACCACTAGACTAGAGGGCTGTCGTTATTTCTAAAAAACGTTGGTTTATGCGCCAGAGCCATAAAACTTTCTACATTTCGGAAGCGCTTTTCACCCAGAAAAGTCGTGGCGGACTTTTCTACGATGTTATAGTCCATACAAAATGTCATCAATATGCTTTTTTTTCATGTTCTTTTATTTTTAAGATATCAGAGCTGGGATCTCTCCTTAGCGGTTAACACATTCCAATACCCTTTTTGCCTTATTCACAATTTGTGAAATGTGTGGTGAGTTAAAATTTGTTTTGAATCAAATGGAAAAATATACCGTATTTGCCGGACGATAAGACGCACCTTTTTACTCTGAAAATTTGACCTAAAATCAGGGTGCGTCTTATGGTCCGATGCGTCTTATCGTCCAAACCTTACTTATTTCTAAAAATTTATAGATAAAATTTTGGGGTGAGTCTTATAGTCCGATGCGTCTTATCGTTCGAAAAATACGGTAATCGAATGCATAAAAAAGTAATGTCTTTGTTAAATAATAATGATTCGGTAAAGATCTCAACTCTGCATTGAGTAAGCAGGGATATATTTAAAGTCGTGAGCCCCTTTTTTTATTCTAAAATTGTTTAAGATTTAAGAAGAAGGTTAGAAGAAAATTCATAAAAATTATGTGAGAATAAACTATTTTCATTATTATTTAAAAAAAAAATTTTGTTTAATTTTGCTAAAATTAAAACAATATTTCTTTTAAAAGCAAATAATTCTGCAACACTTAACCTATGACAAGGAAACTAAATAAAACAAAACTAAGCGATAAAAACTTCATTTAAATTAATCAGAAAAACACTTGTTAGACAAACAAATACAGTAATTCCTCGATTACGTCGTAATTGATTACCAAAAAAATGGCAACTTAAATCAAAATTAAAATTTTTTTACAATTAAAATACAAAATGACATATTTATTATTAAAAAAGAAAATAAATTAAAAATTCTGAATGATTTTTAATACATAATACTCGTGTATAACAATATAAATCGCAATTTTAAAGCATACAAATTTTAAGGACTTTAGTGAAATGACGTAAAATGAAACGAAGCCAATCGAGAGAGTACTGTACTGTACAACAATTTTGTCTAATAAATTTTCACAATATCATGAAAAGTTTGCAAAACGGTATATAATTTATGACAAAATGATTTTTATCATTAATAATAATTTTCTTGTTTTACTAGTATATGTACGTACATACATACATACTCGTACTAATGTAGATGACTTTGACTTCATTTATAATATTTTTTTATATACTTTAATGTTTTCTTTAATTTTTTAGTACAAAAATATTATTTGCAGTTAAATTTATTTTGTTTTTCAGCAAAAGAAATAAAAAATTCCATTTCAGTGACAAATCATTAAATTTTCATAGGAGAGTTTGCTTGTGAGTCTGTATCCTACAAAATTGTTTTAGAAATTGTTTTTTAAGGCATAAATGCTATTTGTCTGTGAAAAAACAGGGAACATGTATGAGTATGTTACCAGCGTCCAGTGTTTTATTGTAAAATTATCTATATAGAATGGCACTCATAATACGTTATTTGCCCAAACTTCAGCATTAAAAATTCTATATAAGTTTCAGGGTAAAAATGTATGCAAAATAGTTTATTTTCATTTGAAAAACTGAAAAATATTAGTCAGTGCTATAAACCGATATGTTCAATATTTACAACAATACAAACAATTGAATAAATTGAAATAACATCTACCATAATTTTTTGTTTAGTTAGCCCAAAATTGCTACAAAGTGCACTACTCTACACGACACCTTGTATGACATACAATATAGTTTCGGGTCTCGGGCTGCCACATAAGTTCAAAAAAAAAATGTTTGACGTCAAAAAATTTAAAAATTTATGGTCTGCTAAGAACTTTGCTAAGTGGTTCTAAACTTTTGATCGAGAGTGTATATTCTTTTCAGTAAATAAATAGTATTGAATATTATTAATAATAGAAAAGTATATTTCTTTTACTTGATGTTTTGGTCCAAAATTGCATTCTAATTGATAACAAAAAAAAATTTTTTTCATTTTTACTAAAATGCTCGTAATAATTCTTCTCAAAAAAACCTTTACTTACTTGCCAGAGATACTCATATTTCTAATTCTATAACAGAAACCTTAGATTGTAATCATAGTTTTTTATATTTTTATTATACAAACAAATCATTGCCATCAGAAAAAATATTTACAAAAAAACAAAAATTCATTTATTGAAAATAAAATAAAATATTTTCTAGAGAAATTTTATTTAATAGCAAATGTGTTTACTCATCCTGTCAAATATAAATTTGTTGTTTTGATTTTCTGTATCAAAATTTTTGTTTTCAAAATAATGAAAATATTGAAAATGTTATTTTATATTCCATTGAAAAAGACTCTTTAGAAACTGATATTAAAATCAAAAATTCTTTTATGAAGTACATAAAATTAATTTCAGTTTCAAATTATTCTGTTGATATGTATAGTACATACGTACGTTATGGGAGAGTAGTAAAAGAAAAACAAATATAGTTTAATGTGCAACAACTTTCTATGTAATGTTTTATTTTACCTTAAATATACAAAAAAAAAATCGAAATTGTTTTCAAAGATTTATTCAAGTGGAATGCATTTTTATAAATATTTTTACAACAACGTATGCATGCATGTGTGTGCTACACTCGTCATGCCTGCTGCCATAATATTTATGAAAAATATTTTTGTAAATTTAATAATTTTTATAATGGTCACTTCATTTAATTATTATTTGTAATTGAAGTTTAAGGATATTGGTAATTTAAATAATTTAATTTAATAAAATACTCTTATGAAGGTAATCATTAATAAAAAAAATGTGAAAATCTCATTTCTATGGAAAACGCAAAATAATGTGAAATGGTGTGGTAACATTTTGGGAAAAAAAACATAACAACAACAACCGCCTATTATACATGCTATACTTATGCGTATACATATCCACTCAAAACCATTGTAATATACAATAACAGAAACATGTTAAATACTTTACATAAAAATAAACCTAAAAGCACAGTGTATTAGAGCTGCAAAACAATCGATAGTACTATCGATAGTATCGATAGTTTTATTTTTGGCCGACTATCGATGGTTTCACTATCGGTAGCGATACTATCGGAGAATTTTAAAAGTAAACTTTTTCAACGCAGGTTTTTTGCCGCCGGTAAATTTTTGTATGTATGTTCTAATTTTTCAATAAAAATAATATATTTGCATTTATTTAATGTAAAATAAAATAGAGTCAATGTTTCAAAAAAGTGTTATCCTATTCAACTCCTTAGGGTAATTAATTTTATTTAAACTTAATTATTTTTATTCAGCGGCAATGGGTACCTTAATAGCGACAACGGCGAATTATTGACGGCAACGTAACTCTCTTTTTTTTTCCTTATATACAAGACGCTGCAATTTATAGAAGTGCATAAACACAAAAATAATACAAAGAAGTTTTAAAGTAGAAGTTTCTGGTATTATTAATATTATTTCTGAAAGAATAAGGAATATTTAAACAAAAAACAGTTTTAAAAATGGAGAAGTTCCTACAATTAGCAGAAAGTAAGTATTATTACAATACTATTTAAATGTATGTACATATGTGTCCATTGGACACATCCATAGGAGTGTGTATGTCTGTATGTGTTTAATAGAAAATGGCAACGAAAACATTGAGGTAGACAACGACGATGAAGAGGGTATTCCAAAAAAGATAAGTACGTAGGACGCATTTAGATGTTTGGACTTATTTTGAAATAACCAAAGATACAAATTGTGCTAAATGCCGTTTATGTGGCAAACATTATAAAACTAGCGGCAATACTACAAATTTATTAGATCACCTTAAACGTTCGCACCCTAGTTTCAGAGAAGCGGAAAAGTCAATTAAGAATAGCGACCAAAAACGGTCGATAAACTCTATTTATTTACATATGTAGAATGTATGTTTTATGTTTTACGTTTTGAACGTTAACGGTTAACGTTAATTTAAAAAAATTATCTCAAATTAACAGCTTCAATTAATTTTTTTTTTTGCAAATAATTTGCGTTTTTTTGTTATTTTGTAATAAAATTGAAATTTATGTTACAATAGTATACATAGGTATGTCTTTTATTAAAATTAATACATTTATTATGAAAGAGAGTTAAAAGCGTAAAAATACATGGTACTTGCTATATTTTAATAGAATTTTACTTACTGGACTTCTGATACAAATTGAATTCTACTTCTCCACTAGATTTTAGAAGAACCTAGTAAAAATGTATCAAAATATTCGTATTGCGATTCTAATTTTCTCAGAAAAATAGAAAACCGATAGTATCGATAGTTTTTTTTAAACTATCGAAACTATCGATGGGGCCGACTATCGATAGTTTTGCAGATCTACAGTGTATACAGTGTTGAAGGAAATGACAGCTCAAAAAGTTTAAAATCAGCTGTGTTTTGCTGTGGCTATCTTATTATACACTGTATTGTTGTGTGTGCAATTTTGTTGTGGCTATCTTGTTATACGCTGTGATGTTGTGTGTTCAAAAATTTTTTTGTGACTATCTTGCTGTGTGTTGTTCTTGTTATAGTTGTTAGAGTTTCGTCACTGAATGCACTGTGCTAAAAGCAAACAGCGTTATGCTATAAACACATAAAAGCTACCGACCATCGACCACAAGCTGTCAAAAATAGAATACATGTGTGCATATGAGAATAATTATTTTAGTGGCAAGACGACTACCCACCACACGACTAGTTTTGTAGCCCGTAGACAACTTAGGCTAATTTATACTTTTCTTGGCGACAATAACAATAACAGTTATGTGCTGCCAATACAATGAAAAAAATAGATATTTGTTTACAAATTTTGTTTAGTTTTAATTTACATATTTCATTAATTTACATCAGTTTTTATTTCGTTATAATTTATTATTGTGGAACATATTTATTATTCACTTCATACACTGAAGCAGTTGTTTGGACTATTTTGGCAATAGTTGTTATACAATTAAGTAAGTTTTCTTCAGACATTTTTTATTTTTTTGTTTTCTCACAATTTCACTTTAAAAAAATAAGTTTGTTAGGTTATGTTCAACGTGTCAAAACAGATGTTTATTTTGTAACTGTAACCGTTATTGTAATTAAGTAGCTGGCTACTTGGCTACTTTTGTGGCCAGCGAATTTTGTAGTCGTGTGTTCGGTGGGTGATAGCCTTGAATGTGTTTATAGCATTATATAAAACTTATATAAGACAAGTTCCTGTATTAAATATATGGCAGTCACTCCAAAAAATACAGTCAAATTCATGAAAAGGTAATTCCATAAACTAGCACTGAGGATATAAATTGAACATTCCGAAAACAGAATGCTCGAGATTTGAATTTTTATATAGGAAAAAAAACTGCACATTCATATATCGGACTCGCCTTTTGCATGCGACTTAAAAAAATCTATTCCCTGTGTAAAGAGATTACTGTCTCAATATATATAATCAAGATATTCAAGACATTTTCCAAAATGAAAGGAAATTTCCCGATATTCAGTAGAGCTGTCAATAAGCTCTAGAACGATGCACAGCATTATGATGCATATCAACTGAGAAAGAAGTGTGACATTGTCAAACGCTATATCTATTGCGATATTGTGGTAATTCTAACATAAGTACTTCGTATGTTAGAAACAAAATGCTAGAGATGTAAACTTTTATATAAATTAAAAAAAGATGAGCAGGCAAATATCGAAGTAACCGTTTGCATGAAACTTAAAATGGCATAATCCCTGAATTAAGAGAACACTGCCCAGTATACTCAAGGAATTCAAGACATTTTTCAAAATACAAAGAAATTCACTGTTTCAGTAGAGCCACACAGCGTAATGATGCATATCAGAGAATGACATGAATCGCAGTCAAATGGCAATTTTTTGTCTTTTAAAAATGAATATTGAGCTAGCAATACACACTAACTAAATGAATGCTGCTATTGCATGAGTCAATTTAGTATGTCTTTTGCTACAAAATGCTTGTAGCTGCTAATCATTTGAGTGTTTTGTACACAAAGGAGTGTTTTGAATGTTTTTATTGCTAACGGTATATATAAAAAGATTAAGAATAAGCAATGCATTTACAAAAGTTAACACTGCAAGCAATACAGTTGCCACTGTTGATGAATAAAAACAAAACAAAAGCAGTAATAATAAGAATAAGCAGTAAAATCGAATCAACTCATGTCATTCTCTGATGCATATCAACTGTGAAAGAGGCTATTCCTTTCATACTTCAAACTCTATACTCCGTAAGTTTTCTCTCTTTGTTAAGCAAACTGCTTATTTATTTTTTTTATTAAGGCCACAGTGTTTAATGTAATTATGCCGAAAATTGTTCTAGTCTAGGAAAGTATGTTATGGGAAGGGAGAAAAAGCGACTAGTATTTCTGAGCACTTAATCGAGACTTACTAATATCCTGCTTAACAAGAGAAACTAGAAACCCTTCCATTCAATAAACAAACCATGCATCATCATACAGAACGATTTCGCCCTTAATGAGTCAATGAACAAACACTATAAGTACATACAGGCAGCGAGCTGTTATACTCACTGCAAGGCTCTAAAATAAGCCGCACAGTATTGTAGTTGGTAATGTACAAAAGACTCGCCGACCCTATATTTGTAAAAAAAATGTCAGTATTACTTAAAACAATTTGTACAAATATTATATACTGACGTTATGGAGCACCTTGTCTGCCATTGGTAAGATAAAAGAAACATTTGTTTTTACACAAATTTTAGATGTATTTCTCTGAATAAAGATGCCATGTTTTTCCTTGTGTTGATTTAGCAAATCATTTACAAAATTGTTTAAAAAACTTACATTGTACGATGCCAAAAATTATATTAAAAATGTTTCAAATTATTATTGTTTTCGGTTTCCGAAGCATTCAATTAATTTTCAAAATGAAGATTTGACTAAAAACTGAAAATAAAGGATGGTGGTCTGACAGATGAACATTAAACAAGAGAAAAGACTGATAACAAATTTTATGAATGTAAGAATAAAATAATTAATTCCATTGGGTATTGTGTTACAATATGTTTAGTTTGTAATGATTGTATTGTGACATGTAATGACTTGTTATGAAAAACTTATTCCCATACAAACGACTGTGGTTTGGAAAATTATTTAAAAGGAAATTATTATTAAATTTAATTGAGTTTCAATGGAAGGGAATTTTTATTATAAAAACAAGTAATTTATCAAATTTGTCAACTCGTTTTTTTTTATTTAGTTTTTTTGAAATTGTAGAAAAATTTAGGCAGTTTGATAAATTTAATTTAACCCTAGGAGGTATGAAGGTTTTTTGTCGCTAAATGGCATAACCAGGTCTGTGCAGACCTACATGGGATTTGTATGGAAATGCATAGACAGATGTGTTAAAAGTGTGTTTAAAAGCATTTTATCCTAGGAAAACCACAAAATGAACTATAAAAATATATTTTTATACATCTTAGTTATCTATTAAGGGTATTTTATTATTAATATGTATACAAAGGAATTTTATACACGGCATTTAACGCAGAAGTAACTTGCATTTGAGAGTTGTTGGCATACCGCATTTTTGCAATGCATGCAATGAAAACGTTTTTTTCGCAGTTTTTTGTTCAACTTAAAACACAGCAAGCACGATGGTCTTTTGGCAGAGGATGCGGCATGGACTGGACAGTCGTCTATGGGTGGGCCTGCAGGTACCTGCAAACAAACAAAATGTGTCAAGTTAGTAGAACTCAACTACACTCATACAATTCAAAGGACGATAAGATTTGGTCGACAGCTCCTCCGGCCACTGGTAGACCTCGTGCACATAACTGTCACACGGTAAGTCGTGAAGGCTACCCTATCTACAGGGCGACGATGTCTGCTAACCGATATAGAATTTTTCTAACGTACATTAGATTTGATAACGGTGTCACAAGAACTGGTTGACTTGTAGCAAATAAATCGACCGTAATCGATGTTTGTAACATGCTCATGAAAAACTTAGAACGCTGATATGTTCCGAACTGTTTCCCTACCGAGGCCGCGTTCGCTTTATCCAATATATACCATCAAAACCAGTCAAATAAGGCATACAAATCTGTAACTAAATCAATTTTTAGATTTTATCCATTTCGTCCTCTCACAGCACTAATGTTGTGTTTGTTAATTTTTAATCATGAGTACCGGAACCTACAGTTTAATGTCTACCTCGAATGACAGATTTAAAAAGCTTGTTCATGGCAATTAGTTACTTTCAGAATTTATACCAGAAGTCTGTTAAGAGGTAGTCGCCGAAGGAAATATTTTTTTATGTATCAGACATCATATGCCTGTAAAAGAAAAAATTTAATTAAAACATAATCATTTCATTAAATTGTTGCATTTACAGCATCACCTTAAGCATCAAATGAAGGTAATTCCTCAACCCCCAAATGTAACAAAAATTTTATAAAATTCCATTAATTGGAATGACCTTTAGCAAGTTTTTTCTGTGTGTTAAATAACAATTTTTAATTGTAATTTTTGTAGTAGCGAATGTAAAGCAAACAAATTAATTTCATTAAAATTACCTTCTTGATATGCCAACATATCGCTTATTTAAGTCAAGAGAGTCATAGCTTTTCAAATTTGATTCTGCAGAGGAGATGTTGAAAGTTCAAGTTTTTCATTTAATTTGGCATCATAAAGAGAAAAACCTAAAACTGTTCAGTTAAGAAATTTGTTATTTAAAACAACACCGGAATTTACCATATTAGTCAAAAAAATTTGAAATACATTTTAAACAATATTCTTACTAATAGCATAAGGCTCATATTGATCCCTCAAATTGTAATTTTTCTATCGATCAAAATAAAAAAAAAATTAAAATCAATTGAAATTTTTTTATTTCTTCGAGTTACAAATGAGATACATGAGCGATATGTTGTCAAGTTCATTTATGCATGAAATATTTTATATAAAAATACAAAAAATAACAAATTTTAATAAATTCTGATTAATAGAGCAGAATGTGTATTAAAAAACTTTTCCCAATACAAAAAAAAAATTATAAAAAAACAAATAAAAACTTATAATAAAATGTAAAATTAAAATAAAATTATTTATCATTTTCTGTAACACTGAAACAATAAAGTTCATCAATAGTTCAATGAATATACTCGCAAAAAATGCGTTATAAAAGAAGTCAAACATTTCTGAAATGAACCTCAATTGTTTATCGATATACTATTAGGAATTCAAAAAATTAAATAAATTTTTAAAATATTATTTTACAGTTAAGAAAAAATAAAATAAATTAAATATCCTCGTCCTAATCTAGTAATGTTGTTAAATGTTTGTGGGCTACTGCAGAATTAAACCACAACCAGTGCGGTCGAATTTGCACTATAATTGTCTAATATTATCTTACCTTAGCATGGAAACTTTATATATACGCTCCATGTAAATTTTAATTCTTTTTAAGTTAAAAACTCGTCTCTAGCAAGCACAGCCGTATTATGACAGTTATGCGTGGTATAATGGTTAGAGCGCTTGCACTTAAACTCAAACAGCCCAGGTTCTAATTTCAGCAAAGGCAAAAAATGAAAAAAAAAATAGTTTGCGGTTTTTTCAAAATTATAAATTAAAAATAAGAGGTACCCATCCCCGCCCCCAAAAAGACCATCTACAAAGAAGCCCCTCCCCGACACTGCACCCTATTCCACCTTAACCAATGTCAACAAAAAAGGAATAATCAGGGAGAAAAACGCCACCTATTGGGAAGTAGCAGATAAGAACTAAACCTACTTAGCGAAGACACTCACCACACAATCAACATGCAACGATGAGGCAATTGCTGTTGATCATTCAAGGTGAAGGTATAACACTGGCCTTTGAATGATCGATTCACAGCAATTTGTCTCATTTGTAAGGCGCCTAATATACAATAATATAAGAAAAACAAAATATATGTTCTGTCACAAATGTACTGTCCTTTCCAAAAAACTCCAAACAATGCATTGCATTTAGTAGGGGTTTTACTCCTGAGTATTGGTCTTAAATAAAAAAAACAAGATATTGATTAAGCCTTATCTATAGATAGGTTAGAGATCATTTATTCAATTTGTTTTGTCACATCAATTGTGGAGATATAAATTATTCAAAAACTCTTACTAAATGAGGCCTGAAGCAATTGAAATCTGATGCACGATTTTATAAAAAAAACCGTCTTCATAGATGAGTTTCATGCTTTAAATGAATTGCTTCACTAGCAAATAAAATTAACAAATTTAGGACAATAGTAACCTTTATGAGACCTTCAAACGTTAAATTCATCGAAAAGATGAATTTCTTATTTATAAGACACTCTTACCTTATAAGCTTTAAAAGAAACAAATTAATTTTCAATATATTTTACTTTTAAATAGTTTTCTTAAGAACAATAACTGCTATTATTTAATTTGTTTTCTAAGTTCCTGTCATGCTCTTTCTTTATGAAATAATTTTAATTTTATTTCGTTTATTTTCATTAATATGTTTTTTGAAAATGTTTCTGACTTCAAGATTTCATTAAACCTTTTCGATCATTAAATCTTGGCATAGATTTTTGCATTCTAAATTCCTGCAACAAATCCGTTGAATATTAGCAAACATTTGGTAACACTAGTTGACTTTATTTTATTCATTTCTTGAGTTTTATGCTCACAAATTGCCAACATTAAAATACTTAAATGCTAACTAGTTTCACAGAGAGAAAAAAAAAACAAAAACAAAAACAACCACAAAAACTTAAAACACCTTCAAACAGATATTTTTCATTTGTATTTTCCAATTTGAGGAAAAGTGGGTTGTGTTTTTAAACCACTAAACGAAATGAAATTCTTTTAGCTGTAGACTCCTAAGAATGGTTTGTTATTTACCTGCTGTTGGGAAACATAATTTATGGCAAAAATTTCAAAAGTTTCTCTAGTCATGTGAACATGTTTTCTTTTCTCTTTTTTTTTTTTTTGCATTTTAATTTCCATCTGCATATGAAAGTACAAATATTTGTGTGTTTCTGAAAGGCCAAGTTATTAATATTTGTTTGTATGACTGCCTGCACTCGTATGCAATTTTATAAAGATTTAACAACAACAACAACAAAAGGAGAACTTTTTTCAAATTAAGCCTTAATTTTTAACTATAATTCAGTTTATGGCTTAGAAGTCTTGCTTTTAAGCCAAAGCCATAACTGAATGAATTTGTTTTAAATAAACATTTGGCTTCTTAAACAGAGATTTTTCTAATCTGTGGTAAAACAAAAAATTTGAAGCAATTTTTTCATTTGCTTTAAAGAAGATTTAAGTTTTTAGGGTTTATATTCAAAAGCAATAATATGAATTTTTTTTTTTCATTTAATCTCTGCTAAGGAAGAAAACATTTGTTTTTATTAACTTTGTAAATTTAATTATGGAGGAAAACTTAGTCATGTAATATTGACCAACAATCAAAAACTTTTGCGTTTGGTGCATGAAAAAACTCATTAACAGTTTCTGATCTGACTTGCGGATCAAGATATTTAAAGAAAATACTTTCTATTGAAATCTGTCTAATTCAGTTGAATTTTTTTTTTAAATCTCGTGAATGACATTTTATATAAAGAGGTTTTTTTTTAATACCAATTAGCTAATTAAACGAAAAAAAAATTGCGTAGTGTAGTGGTTAGAGCACTCGCTAACAACACAAAGCAGCCCAGGCTTAAATCCCATCACAAAGAAAAATAAGGAAACAAAAATTTACGGAACTTTTAATTAAAAGAAAAAAATTAATAGGTTAACCCCCGCCCCTCTCAGAACTCCATACATAAGCAGCCGCCCCTGACATTCCAACCTATCTACCTCTGGCTTTGGCATCAAACGAATGATCACGAGAAAAAGCGAAACCTATTGCGAAATAAAAGATAGAACTAAGTAGAAATCGTAACCTCCCAACTTAGCAAAGATCCTTACCACTTCACAATGCACAATTAGCATCGACAGATGGGGCAAGTACTATTGATAACTTAAAAGGTAAGGGTTAACACTGACCTTTGACAACAACTTAACTTATTGATATAAAGCGCTTAATAGAGAAAAAATTAAATACAATACAAAGCATATGTAAGAGTTTATTCTCCTGGTATTTATAAAAAACGAAATATTAAGGAACGCCTAAGTATATGCTATTTTTATTAAATAGTGTTTAAAATAGCGTTAATCACTATAGCTCTTCGTTACATATGCTCTTAGAAGCCTTGCAAACAAGCAATCATGGCATATATGTTTGACTTGGTTTGCTGTGCATGTAGCACTTCCAAGTTCGTTCGCAACAAAGAGCGATTATCGCTAATGTTTTTCGTTAAATAAATAAATGACAATACCATATCTAAAAATTGTATTCTTTTTACATTTCTTTACACAAAATGAAATGCATTCTCCGTTACTATACCTTTAATGTAATTCCGTCTTTATTAACAACTGTCCCACGGTGAATAGTAGTTTGTCTTTAACCTATCGAATGAATGGATGTTCAGATTAGGAAACCGACAGCGAAATTACAAGTTGTATAGCCAGTTTTAACCCTTTATAATTAGTGTATGAAGTTTTTTAAATTGAGTGATCTACGTATGTTATGTGAATCCTTGTAAGATATTTATTTATTTATTTATTTATTTATTTATTTATTTATTTATTTATTTATTTATTTATTTATTTATTTATTTATTTATTTATTTATTTATTTATTTATTTATTTATTCATTTATTTATTAAATTTCAATACATTGGAAGCCCATAAGGCCAATAATACATGTATCTATAGTATATTTAAGCTAAAAACATTATTTAATATTAGAAAAAAAAAAGAAAATATAAGAAAGTATGTAGTTCCCCAACCACAAAAATATAAAATAAAGTCCTATTTCCCCTGACATTTTTTTTTATTATAAAAGTTGTTATTGTAATGTTTTTTGTATAAATTTTCATTACGAAATAATTGTTATTAAGAACAGATATAATCTTGTATATATTTTGTAAAAAGAATATAATTAGTTTTAAAAAATGTATATATTGTATATATTTATACCTATATGTATTATACTAGAGAGCTCGTTTATGGGACAGTGTATAGATTTAAGCTGTTTATTATACTATTTTGTTTATTTGTAGTAATTATAATAGAAATTTTCTTTAAATAAACGTTAAAAAAAAAAAAAAAAAAAAAAAAAAAAAATAAAGTCCTATTTATTACCACTTATATAACACTAACTTAGAGACATTTATATACAATAATAATAATTCAGTAATCTTTTATATACATTATAAGAGTACCTATACAACTTAAGAGAGAAAGGAAGATTATTCCAAAGAAGACATACCCTAATAATAAATGATCTTTCATATATTGAAAGTGATATTAAAGGAACCTCAATTTAAACATTACGTGTAGAAGCTATAAAACTAAAATGTTTAGCAATTTGGAAAGGCTGTCCAGTCCTGTTCACCTTATAAAAGAATAAGAGCAAACGCACATTAAGATAAGACTCAAAACTACACCCCTGGCTATGCTTTGCTTTAAACAGTCGTAAAGGATACTATCCAGTCGTTCTTTTGCCCCAACCTTAATAGAGTTCGTAGTACTATAGTTGAATTGGGGGAATAACTGTAAGTTCTTCAGTACCTAGTTACTACGGTCACTATTCTGAATACACGTCTTGTACTACAAACTGTGATTATTATAGAACTCAAATTATGCATATCCTGAGATCATCTAGGTATTAATTACCTCTTTTTCGAAATTATCTTTTCATATATATATTTTAATGTACGTAGACTTTTATTTAATTCCTTTGTAGGAATTTAATAAAAATAAACTTCAAAACTTAAAACCTTTACAACATCTGTCCTCTCTGTCCTCTGTTGCCTTAAAACATAAACTAAGTATTAGCTTTTGCCTTAGGTTACTCATAGCCAAAATAGGTTAATTGTGTTATGTCACAAAAAAGTCACTCCACATCAAATCTGGAAGCAGTATCACTAAACGTTAGCGTAAATTCCTGCCAACTTTCATTGAGAAAAAGCCGAATCAGTATCCAGTCACTTTCCAAAACCCCTATAATGACAAAATTGTTAGTCTAAGGCCTAAAAGAAAATTGGTACAATTTCTCCGGCATTCCTAATTAATTTTTTTTGTTGCAAAGAAAATTGGTACAATTTCTCCGGCATTCCTAATTAATTTTTTTTTTGTTGCACTGTTCTATTTAAGGAAAAAATAAAAATAAAAAAATTACATTTTTATTGCAGTCGTTAGTTTTTTATTATTTTGTTTTCTTCTTTTTCTTCCTCTTTTTTAATATGAACTACCTTAATTGTCGGCTTTTATTATAAAATTCGGTTTTTTTATAATTTTCCTACTTGTCACATACTCACTCATTAGTTGCCTCTACTATTGCCACAGACAACAACCACGACATGTGTTAAAAGGAACTCTTTCTTTCCTTTAATAGGGGGTGACAAGTGGTGGTTGCCTGAGTTTAACACTGCTACGTTCTTATTTTCTTTTTCTTTTTTTCATTTTTTTAAGAAAGAGAAGGCCATAAAAACTTTTTCTTGGATCTTGTTAAGTTTCTTGCTAGCACTTGTTCTAAAATCCAGAGTATGCCTTCATTAGTTGGTTTGTTACCTGCTCTAAAAACATATAAAATGCAAGGGAAGAAAAACAAAACCCAAAAATATGGTTTTTTTTACAAAACGAACAAAAAAAAAAACAAGTTTTTTCTATAAATTTTTACGACTCCTGAAAATTCTTTCATAAGATTGCGTAAGTATTTTGTGTAGGTGTGTGTATTGTACACGTTTAATGTACATATACTACGAGTATGTATAGTGTAAGTGTATGCGTTTAATTATGTTACAAATTATTTAAGGGAACAAACTTACTGAGTGTATGTATATACAGGTTGTTAAATAAATTTACGTGTGTGCCTGTAAGTGTATATGCTTTAGTGTGCGTTATACTTTCAGTATTTGTTTTATGTTTTGAAAAGTTTTTTTAAGAGAGAGAGATTTATTAAAAAGTTTTAAGCCTTTTACCTGCTGTAGTACTTACCACTCTTTCTAACAACCTTCATAACAATCTTTTTTTCTGGGTGTAGTCTTTCTTAAATTAAAGTTTTTATACTTATACTACACAGCAACCAAACATATGTTTTAAATTGTTCTGCAGACAATTTAAGGAGAAAGATACTACTTTTAATGACTGTAGACCTCCCCCTCTTCCCTCTTCACAACCGTTTAAACGAAATAGTTGGCTTAACATTATTTTTTATTAAAAGTTTTTAGTGAAATAGATTATTGCAGAGATACTCTAGGCGTACTATTTCATAGAAAGGCTTTAGGCTATAAAGGTTAATGAAATAAAATCAAATCAAACAAAATAACAAAAAATTTAAAGTAAACTGTGAAAAGTGTAGGTATATTGGGATGACTACCTTCCCAGCGAAAATACGTACTACAGTTTTAGAGCAACTCATACATTCATACATTCACACATTTATAATTAGCCGTTACAACCCTGTGTCAGGATAACGGCCTAGCGTCTTTAATTTTATCCATGAGTACCGGGACCTACAGTTTATTATTAATTCAGAACGTTAGTCTTGAGAAGATTGTTCATGGCAATTAGTTTGTCTCAGAACTTTTAGAAGAAGTCTGCTAAGAGGTAGTCAGCGAAAGAAATATTTTTTAGATTTCTTAACTTCTAGATGTCAGAGGCGGGATTTGAACCGTAGCTCTCATCTTAGTAAGCCAACACACCAACAACTAGACCATGGCGACTTACAAGATCAGTACATATTATGAAATATTACGACATCGCAATCGATTTTAAGGTTTTTTTTTTACTTTCTTCAAGCAGCTAGAACCTCAGCAAAATGCAAAAGGCTACTATTCATCCTTTATAGCACAAAGTCTAAAAAACCAAATAACTTTAAAAGAAATAATTATTTTTGTACAAAGCACAATAAATATTGTTTAAAATTTTGAAATCTAATGCAACGTATTTATATTTCTATATAACGTAACACAGGTTAATCATTTACTAGTCCAAAAGTGATTTTTTTCATGTCTATAGTTTTTGAGTAGTCGCCGTGGTCTAGTGGTTAGTGTGTTGGCTTACGAAGACGATAGTGCTGGGTTCAAATCTCAGCTCTGACATCTTAAAAAAAAAAGAAATATGAACAAAATATTTCTTTCGGCGACTACCTCTCAGCAGTCTTCTGGCAAAAGCTCTGGGAGTAATTAATTGCCATGAAAAAGCTTCTCAAATCTGTCGTTCGGAGTCGACTTTAAACTGTAGGTCCCGGTACTCATGGGAAAAAATTAACACACACAACATGAGTGCTGCGAGAAGCTAGGCCGTAATCCTGACACAGGGTTGTAATGGCCAATTATGTATGTATGTATGTATGTATAGGCTTTGAGCAAAATGACAGAATTTATTTTAGTTTTCATATAATATTAAATATTTAAAAGTTATTTATCAGCACGTTTCTAATCATTAGTGTTTTTCAAAACAATATAAGTTTATAGCAAACACTTTCCTTAGGGACTCCCCTTAAGTGTTCAAATGGGTTAATGACGGGCGGTGGGAGCTATTAATTAATAGCTTTGGATTTCTTCTTATTTAGTGATATTTTTGAAAGTTTGGTGGTGAGTTATTGTGCTATTATCATGTTGGGATACGATTAATACTTTTTGAATATTTTTTTTTTTTATATTTGGAAATACAAAATGCAACAGCATCCAGGAAAAGCTTGCTTTTTTACACTTTTTAACAATTTTTTTCGTGCTTTACCTTGAATTTTTTTTTTTTATTTTTTTTTACTGATAACAATACTCAGGGGTAAGCCTCTACTCATGCTGTGCATTACATTGGCATTTTTAATAGAGAGATTTTTTTTTGTATTAAGCGCATTATGTGCAAACCCCACAAAAGGAGAAAAATGAAGAAAAAAAAAATTTTTGGGATTTTAATTTAAAAAAAGAAACCGCCCCCTTTTTTATTGAGACCAACACTCAGGGGTAAATCCCTACTAATGCTGGGCATTGTATTGGAATTTTTTGGACAATACGTTTATGACAAAACATATATTTTGTTTTCTTATACTACTAAGTGCCTTAGGAATTAAACAAATTGGTGTGAATTGATCATTAAAAGGCCGGTGCTATATCTTCACCCTTGAATGATCAACAGCAATAACCCCATCGTTGCATGTTGATTGTATGGTAAGTATCTTCGCTAAGTCGGTTTAGTTGTTATCTCCTATTTTCCAATCATTTCCTGATCATATGTTTTTTGTAGACACTAATTAAAGTGGAAAAGAGTGGAATGTCGTGGAGCAGTTTCTTTGTAGATTATCTTCTCTGACATTTTACTCTATTCATCCTTTGGCATGTAATCAAAAACGAATGATAAGCGGTGATACTATACTACTATTAATTGGGGAGATACTTAGATACTACTTAGCGAAGTAGATAACTTAAGCTACTTTTAGCATTACCGTGTAATCACTAATTAGTTTTTTATTCTTTTTTATTTAAAAGTTACATCGTGCAACACGTTCTAGCAAAAACTTTATATTTCATTTGAAATATAATCAATAGACTAACAACTTCTTTAATGTTTTAATTGTTTGTAACATAAGCTAGTTCCTTAATTAAAAAGAAAAATGATTATATTTAGAGTATTAAATCGTCGTGCGGGAGTTTATGTGCTCTATCCGCCATTTAATGTTTCTCGAGTTAATAATGAAACTTTAGATTTTTGATACCAAAAGTTTTAAAATCTGCAATCCGCTTTTGGCTATTTAGCTCCGAAACTGGACGAGATATCCGAAAAAAAATTGCAGACTTGAAAAATTTGGTTTGCATTGAAGGGTTAATATTTAAAAATATATCAAAAGATGTAATCTCCGTGGTTTAGTGGTTAATGTACTGGCTTAGTAAGACAAGAGCTTCGGTTAAATGAAAAAATATTTCTTTAGTCGGCTACCTCTTAGAAGACTTCTGACAAAAGCTCTGAGAGTAACCGTTTGCCATGAAAAAGCTTCTCAAGTCTGTCGTTCGGAATAGATATTACATTACAACACTGTTATAAAGGCCAATTATGTATGTATTTATTTATATCAAAAGATATTTCTGTTTAAATAAAAATATGTATAATAATTTATTTCCTAACTCTGTTATAAGTTAGAAATATTTTTCTCTGAATTAATGGCGCAAAGTAATAAAAAAGTTGTTTAACTTTTTAAAAATTCTGCCTACACGCTTTAGTTTTTTAAACGACAAAAAATAATTTTTTTTTAATTAAATTTGTTACGAAAATAGCATAGACTTATAAAACCAATAGACAGCAAAGAAAAAAAAAATAAAAAAGTTTATTTAAAAGGAATTAATTAAGAGTTTTCGAAAATTATAAACAGATTTTTGTATTAATGTACACTTTAACACTCTATTTATAAGGATTAAATGGAAAATTTATTTTAATAGTTTTTAGAAAATATTGTTGAAAGGTATGAGAAAATATTTAAAATTAGAAAAGGTTTTTCAGTTTATTTTTACACAAAATCATCATACAAAATATGTACAAAAAAGAACGTTTTCTAGAGGGTTATAGTTGAACAGTATGACTTGTTATATGTTAATGTACCATTTGCTACAAAGAATAATAAATTTGTTATTTAATTCGTGGTTTTGAAATATAAAAAAAAACAAAAATTTACATATAAATTAAGCATTTGAGAAAAGAAACAATTTAAAAAACTCGGAATATATTTGGTGAGCAGAATCATTTCTCCATTAAAAATTTGTGTGTTGAACTCCTCAACATTTAAATAGGTTTCTCATATATATTACGCTGTAATAAGAATTTATGGTACATTTATAAGATTGCATTAATAAGTTTAGTTGACCTTACTATTGATTAATATATAAGCTTTTAATTAAGCTTTAGGTCGATTAAATAATTATTTTTTCGATATTTTGCTACTTCTCTGCGTAGCTTCTTCAGGAAATATTTTTATTTATTTTATTTTATTTCCTGAAGAAGCTACGCAGAGAAGTAGCGAAATATTGAAAAAATAATTATTTAATCGACCTAAAGCTTAATTAAAAGCTTATATATTTATAATATTGTCTAAAAGTATGCTACGAGTAACTTGAAGAACTTTAAAAAACAACTCTAGCTCCGCAAAATATACACAAAATATCCCGTCGCAAGAATTAACGAACTCTGCAACAGACAAAAAATCGAAAATACGTTTTTTGCATTATTTTTATCAGAAAAAAATTCGCGTTGATTGGTCCCAGAATTCTATGATGAAAAGAAATTCACTTACGCCGTCTACGTGTCTTTGTTCTACTTTCATACAGGTTTTTTGGCTCTGGTGAACATTAAATATTTTGTCAGTTACAGCGTTCTTTAATTATTGCGACGATATGTACGTGACACATTTTCCTTAATTTGGGTTACTGATTCTTCAAGGCCATTTTTTTTGAATTTTCGAGGCCATCTATACGTCTGTTAGACCAGCAGCCTAATTCTGTAATTCTCTTAGCTAAAGCTTACGTTAAAATAAATTTACGGCAAATATTTTAGCAAAGTCGCTCAATTTGTATTCTGTAAGTCTAACAGCTTAGCCAAAATATAAGTTTTTCGCCGTAGCTTATTTGCTATCACTATACTATTCTCTTCTCTCACTGTTGTTTCTTATTAGAGTTGGCTATGTTTAAAATTTTTTTTTCTCTAAATTGATTTTTATTTTTATTTTTTTTGTAATTTATTTTGGATTCAAACGTGAATTTTTAATGATATTTTTAAAGTATTTATCTAAATTGTATTATAGTTTTGCAACATGCATATGCATTTGTATATATAAATGATATTTAAAAATATTATCTATGTGAGGCATTTCGCCACTACAAGTGTGAATTTTTTTATTTGTTGAAAGATGGTAACACTACAAAGAATACTTTTGGATAAATGCCGAGAGTTGTTTTCCCTACAAATTCAAAAAATAAGAAAGTATAAAATTGTTTTATAAAAATTGTATAGTATTAGTATTGAATATAATTCTTATAAAATAACTTAATAATTTATCTAATTTTAAGAAAATCGAAAGACCGTTAAATTAATAAATATTGTAAAGTCTTCTTAAGGTTCCATTAGAGCAAAATGGTGTGGAATCATTAAATTCTGATGTTAAAGAAACATTTGCTGTAAGTTCTGCGTCTCTCTACACAATTAAAAAATTTATTTATTCAAAAATTAATAAAACAAATTTGGTAAAAACCTACCAGAGGTTCGCCGAATTCTGCTTGTCCCACCAATGATTCTTTCCTCATGATAGCAATTATGCGATCATCCATTTCAGTTAACTTTAAATTTTGAGGGCCATTTATGCCACTTCACTCTAAAGAGCTTTTATGCTCTTGGAACTTTTGGTTTGCCTTGCTTCTGTTAAATGAAAAAAAATGGAATAAAATTCTTAAACATAAAAATTTTGTACTATAACTTACCGCATATTTGTCCAATTACTCTTCCAATCCTCTCCACTTATGAATGCATCTCCCAATAAGTTAAGCTTCTCGACTAAATTCTCAGCAAGGCTTTTTGCTCCCGTTGAATTTACAAATCTAAGAAAAAAAATAATATATTTACGTAAAAGAAATTATAAATGCCTCTTTTACCTGTCATGTGCAAATTCTCTATGATCCTCCAAATACTGAATGAGCATGTTTTTTTGCTCTTTTGTCACCCTTTTAGTTGTGTCTTCCATTATTCTGCAAAAGTTAAAAAATATATATTTAAATACATAACAAAACATCAATTAAAACAAAATTTATATTTAGCTTACCTTTTGGCACTTAAAAATTTTCGTAGCTAAAATTTTATAATTTTTGGAGACGCTGAAGCTTATTTAACGTTAGAGAATACAAAATAATGGATTTTAGCGATGAGAGAAATATACGCTCAAATTGCGGCGAATTCTGTTTTAACGGTATGCCAAATTTAGCATTAAAAGTTACAGAATTGAATATGTTGCCAAAAATCGCTAAATCAACTTTATGCATTTTTAGCGATAGAAATTTAGCTTTAGCGACTTACAGAATTAGGCTGCAGCTCAGCTATGCTAAAAGCTATACGCATACAAAAAAATAATAGAAAAATAATTTTATTTAACATTTTAATAAAATGTTTTATTCATTAAACTTTATAGTTTTTAAACAGTATTTATTTTCTTACATTTTCTATATTATTTCCTTTCTCCTTTCAGATACAACTTTTATCGGAAAATTTTGCTTTACATTTTGCCCCAGCCTTAGCTGTCGATACAGCAGAATATATTTGCCTGGTAAATGACCGTCATATACCAGAAGCAATTGTTGATTTACTGGTGCAAGGTAAGTTGCATATTGTTATGCTTATAAATATTGTTTTTTGTTGATGTTGCTGTTCTTGTTGTGGTTATTTGTGTGTGTTGATCAATATCAGTACTTACTTTCAACACATACACTCATACAAAAAAAAAAAATAATAATTACATTCTGTTACTACACCCCTACTACTTTAAATGAATTGTAGACATTGAGATTTTGTTGCTGTATGTGTTGCAACCATATTTTTGCTTTTATTTCCTCCATTTCATCTCCTTTTTTTTCTATTTCCTTTTAGATGTACCAGATCCACCTGAAAGACCTTTACTGATAAGTTTTACATCACGTTCAGTGAACTTATCATGGGCCCATTCACAGCATCCACGAAATGCTCCTGTAACACATTTTATTATTGAAACCAGGTAAGTTATGGCCATAATGATGGCAACAAATACACTTAAGTATGGCAGGCCAAATGTGCTGTATAAGAAATGTTTGGCTCACATCTAAGACCATTTAAATATGGTTTTAGGCCTTTTAAAGGGGTAGCAGTAAATTAAACGTTAATGGTTGAGGCAATGGATGGCAGAAAAAAAATGTGTTGACAATCATTTTTTACTATTTTATCTTTACAAAACTGCTTCCTTGCAAGCAACTAATTAATTTTGAAGACTGAACACAAACAAGAATTTACAAAATTTTTAAAAATTCGTTTAAAATAAATGTCTATATACAATATAATTTTATTATTCTTTTAAGCACTTTACAAACCTAAAAGAAAAAAATAGTTGTCCTACCTTTAAACAATATCAATGATTCCTTTTTAAACTATAATTTGTAATTTTTTATTTTCTTTCTTGAAGAATATTTTTATATCTTACATTAAAATCTCTACTGCATTAAATATTTTATTAAAAAGAAAAAAAGAAAAAGTTAAAAATATATGCCAGTTACTTTACTTTACTAAGAGCAAATCAAGAAATAAAATTAAAGCAGAATAGAAAAGAAACGTGTTGAGTGCTAACGAAACTTTCTTTTTAACCTTCTTCGTATAAAACAAACAATTTGCCAGCTTAAGTGTAATGAACTGTTCTTTGATAATTTTGGAAATACGTTTTAAACAGTGCAATTTAAATGATAAAACAAATTAAAATAAAAAAAAAAAATATGCATTTCTCGAGAATAACAAGAAGTTGCAGAACACTTAACAAATATTAAATGATTTTTAAAAAAAAGTTAAAGAAAGTCATTAAACTTTTCGTTGGTAATAGGAAACTGTTAAAAAGAAAGTTTGACATGATTTTTTATATTTCTAGAATGGGAACTTCCAATGCAAAACTGTTCCAAGGAAGCTTCAGATTGTGTTACAAAAATCTTAAAGAGAAGTATTAGAGTTATGTACGTAGCGCTTGTCTCACACGTATTAGAATAGAAAATGGACAAGCAGTGCTTAGTGCGTTTTTAGTTACTTGACACAGCAAACCAGGCTTTGTGGAGATTTGGATAATTTTCGCTAAGATGTAAGCGAAACTGCTAACAAACTGTTTAGGATACTACAGCAGTAAACAGGTTGAGCAGAAATGAGTAGGAACACTTTTAAAAGTTAGGCTCTCTTAAAAGACGCAAAGCCAAATAATTGGTAGCACCTTTATCATATAAAGGAGAGTTACATAAGATAAGAACACACGCAAGGGGTAATCAGATCGTTATTAGCACCCTAATAAAAAAATTTTATATTTTGTGAATTACCAATTAGACATTTTCAAAAGTAAGTAAACCCTTACGTGCTAGAAAATAAAGGCCTCGTTACTCAAACGTAAACGTTGCGGATACGTAAACGTTGCGGCCGAGTTCAGCGAATGGTTTAGAATTGGTTTACAATTTTTAAACAGCTGATACGTAAAAACGAAGAAAAATTTTAAATTTATTGGATTCGCCCGAAACGCAACGTTACGTTTACGTATGAGTAATCATTTACACATAGGCTTGATAAGCAAAACTGAACATCTGTTCCGCAACGTTTACGTTTACGTTTGAGTAACGAGGCCTTTAACCAATTCTAAACCATTCGCTGAACTCGGCCGCAACGTTTACGTTTGAGTAACGAGGCCTTAAGACTTATAGAGGTAAGGTTTTGCCTCGAAGATATCAGTCTTCAAATTCAATACACGAATACTATTGCAGCTGCAGTGATGTGGAGGAGGATAAGACAATTGAGCACTTCCCTTGCAATGTGTCTGCCTTTGTTAAAGGACGGCATGATATTTGGGGTTTAGCCAGTAGATTTTGGAGATATCGTGATTTGATCCGAAAGACACTCAGATACCTCAAAACGGATACGAGGGATACTCTAACAGCTAAGTTGAATATCAACCCTAAATTAAATTTTTTTCTGTACTGCTTATCCCCATAAGCAAGTGTTTTTCAGATACCATTAAAACGTATTTTAGCTTTTAAAAGTCCGTAAGAAATCTTCTCAGTTTTTAAACTTTTTTTTTTATTTGAGAACAATACTCAGGCGAAAGCACCTCTAAATGCTGTGCATTGTATTGGAAAACATATATTATAATTAAGCGCCTAAGGAATGACACAAATTGCTGTCAATTGATCATTCAAAGGCCAGTGTTATACCTTCATCCTTGACTGATCAACAGCAATTGCCTCATCATTGCATGTTGAGTGTGTGGTGAGTGCCTTCGCTAAGTAGGTTTAGCTGTTATCTAATACTTTTTAATAGGTGGAGATTTTCTTCTGATCATTCGTTTTTTATTGACATTAGTTAAGAATTAGAGTGGAATATTGGGCAATTTCTGACCTGCAGTAACACTTACAAGTAACGTGGGCACATAATAACTTATATGTTGAAGTTTATTTAAGGTACGGCAAACAAAATGTATTGCATTGATCTTACCCAGATACTTAAAATGGTAGTGACATATAAATCAAAGCAAATTAATAGGGTAAATTAAAAATGCACTGGCAGAGCAATGTACGCCGAATAAGGAAAAACATATAAAAATACATCGTCGATGGAATTAAAGAACGCTGTAACTGACAAAACATTTAATGTTCATCAGAGCCAAAAAGCTTGTATGAAAGTAGAACAAAGACACTTTTATTTTTCAAAACGCAGACGTCGTAACTGAATTTATTTTAATTGTAGAAATCTGGGACCGGGACCAATCGACGCTTATTTTTTTTCTGATAAAAATTATGCAAAAAAACGTATTGTCGATTTTTTGTCAGTTACATCATTCTTTAGTTCTTGCGACGATATGCGGATATGAATTATAGGACCATTTTTGTAATGGGATATTCTTTCCACAAGAAATGTGTGCATTCCTTTAAATTGTTCGTATGAAAAAAAAATATTTTATGGATGAACTGTATTTTTTTTTTTATATCAAAATATTTTCATAAAATGATCTCGCAGATGTAAAAAAGCGAAACCAATAATAAAATTGATTTAAACTTCTTCTGAATTTTAAGTGAAGAATACTAGGCTTCTTCTTCTCTTTGAAAGTAATTATTCCATCCATTAACATTAACTTCTGTTCTTTCGTTACCGTATCATTATTTAATCCATTCCTTCTGTTAACTGGTACTTAAAAACTATTCCTTTAAAGTACTTCCACTACATGGTACGAGTAAATTAAAAGTAACAAAATGTATTTTAATGGGCTCTGTGGTGTATATATATTTTTTATGATTGGTGTGGGTAATGAAATAGAAACGGAAGTTGGAGAAAATAGAACAACAACAGCAACAACAAAATACAAATAAAAAAAAAACTTTTAAGTACTTAAAGTTCAAATAAAAAAAAATAATTGTGACAACACAAGTTTAATGTTTCATTTCAAACTGCTTCTTCTTCTTTGCTTTTATACGTTTATTTTGTGTAAATAATAAAACATGTAAATAAATGTTTATAATGCTGTTAAAAGAGAAAAATAGGTGAGAGCGCGTAAAGGTGCTTAAGAAAAAATAAATAAAATTGTTTAAAAATAAGTTGAAAGCATTTAGCTACTCGTACAATGAGTCTATTGAAAAGGCCTTTTAGCGTTTGTTAGATTAGACAGTATATAAGAATCATAGTACAACATACAAGTTAAATAACGGTTCCAAATTGGTAATCGACTACAAATAAAGCTAACTTATAATTCACTTTTATGGGCTGACTATAAGCTAACTACATTGTAATCCAGAACTTACCAAAATCAAAGTGTTTATAGCTCGCTACAAAAAGTTAACTTTAAGTTAACGGCTAGGTAACTAACTTTAAAGTTAATTGAAAGTAATGCAGAGTCGGACAATTGACTACTTCCTAGGACATCGCAATGTTAAAAAAGTTAGTTGTTTTCATATAAAAGTAATCCATGTGTCAACCAACACTACTTGAGAAATAGTTAGTTTTAAATTAATTGAAAGTTAACTGAATTGCCTGCAGGGAAGATTTGGAAATACATGCATACAATACAATAAAATTTGTGTAGTCCAGATTTTTATGTAAAACCCATATAAGGAAACTTTATAAAATGTTGAAGTAATTTAAATAGAAATTTGTTTCTATAGCGAATTTCATAATTCGGTTTGAAGCTTTATAATATTATGTTTTGAAAGTGAATATGTATTGCAAATGATTTGGCCTTTATTATATACTCGTATGAACAACATTTATATTTATGATGTTTTATTATTATCATTATCAGTTCCTTAAAAGATCCTTGAGGATCATATTATCATTACAGATTCTCTCTATAGTCGCCTTTCGAATCTCTGACTTCAAATCGTCCTGTGAGAAGCAGCTTTTTTCCTGAGACTGAGATCTGTTTGCATCCATAATTTCCTCTACTACTGAAACTTTGGGTGATCTTAACAATAAGGAAAGGGTTGATATTATTTCTGATATGGTTACCTCACTTTTAAATATAAAAAACTGAGACAATAATAAAACATATACTGGATGCTAAACCTAGACACATATTTTATCAAGTAAATAAAACCACTTTCACACATACGTCTTAATTGCAAAATCAGAACTTTAATTGGCTTAATTTATTATACAAGAGTACAATTTATATGTACATAAGGTGCGCGTCAAAATTATAAGGTCACCTTAATATTTACTTAATTCATCCAAACTATAAAACGTTATGTATGGTCAACTTATTCCAAAAAATTATTCGTTCAAATAAGTGAGAATAAGCAGGTTTTGCTCTAAGAGATGTACCGTTATATTATGTTTATTTAAATTTATGCAAATAATTGCAAAATGCAATGCGTCAAAATGATAAGGTCAGTGATTAATAAGCAATTAATCTAAGCAGAACGTATTACAACTGTTATTTTTTTAATAATTTAAATAATATATGTGCGATATGTATCGCAGAAACCTTTGTCACTTTATGAACAAGGATAAATTGAGTGAATATTAAGGTGATCTTATAATTTTGACGCGCACCTTATATGTATGTATGTATGCATCACACAGTTAGAATGAAATTATAGATCTAACCCTGTGCAAAGTATATTCAGTGTGAAGTGGTACTGAAACGATGTGTGATCAGTGAGAAATAGCAATAATGAAACAAAATCTCTCTCAAAACGTTAACAGATATCTCTCAATTAGGGCATTAATTGAGCTAAATTTATGTTCAAGAGTACAGTCGATAAATTACACAATTACTACTTCCTTAATTACACCAACAACTGAGTCAATAATTGATTGAAGTCCGATGTGCACTGATTACAGTGAGAAGTGACACTTCACTCATTCATTCATTTATTCCTGTATGAAGTACTAGAGTACTTCGACCCGTAGATCTATTGTACAGTCCTTTACTTGACTGGGATTTCTTCAATATCTCCCATAGTCTGGTCGCTCTGACGAACTTTAAAATATCGGCCGGTGCCAACCCCGAGAATTGCCTATCTGATAACTGTTAGTTACCCAGGTAACTCTTTCTACTGTGCATCAATTCTGCACAATTGCCCAGTATGCGCTCTGATGACTCGATCGTCTCGTAACACAATCTGCACATAAGGTGTGCGTCACTATAAACTGTAACACATCAAAAGTCAAATAAAAACTGACTGGAGTAAGCTAGAGTTAAAAATAAAACAGTTTTATTTTGATTGATTTATTATTTATTATTATTATTGATTGATTTGATTTATATTCTGTATTATTTTATTTAAAAATTAATTTAATTTTATAAAATTTTTTATTTTATTCATTATGCCATCCATAAGCAATGTTATAGTGTTTTCGGTGATTTTTTTGGTACCAGCTGTCCATTTATATCGAAAACTAGTAATGGTTTTGGGAACAGATGTACTCTTCTTTAGTTCTCTTTTGACCAGAGCCCAATATCTTTCAATAGGCTGCAGCTCTGGGCAGTTTGGTGGGTTAGCCTCTTTTGGAACAAAAATAACATTATTTTTATTATACCAGTCTATCGCGCTTTTACTGTAGTGACATTGTGCCAAATCTAGCCAGAAGAATGTTGATATGTTGTGCTGTCTTAGAAATGGGAGCAACCTCTTTTGAAGACACTCTTTGATATAAATATCTGAGTTTATTGATCCCAATGTAACAAACGATGCACTTCTGTTGCCTCAGCTACAAATAGTCTGCCAAACTAGGAACTTTTTGGGAAATTTTGATAGTTTTTCGGAACTCTTCAGAAACATTGCCTCTACTATCCGCTACATAAAACTCTTGGCCAGGAAGCTGCGCAAAGTCTGCAAAAACGTAAGTTTCATCATCCATTACACAACATTTGAACTTTTGAAAAAATTCTTTTTTGAGGAGTTTTGCTCTTTTTTTTGCTTCAATATTCTTCTTAGCATTTCTATCCGGAACTTTTTGGACTTTAAATGTTTTAAGGCCAGCTTTAGCTTTAACTCGGCGCACAAAACTTTCCGAACATTGCACGCGCCGGGCCACTTCGCGACCAGAAATGTTTGGAAGAGCCAGCAAAAGCTTCTCAACCTTTTTGGCTTTCGCGTCGTTCGTTACGAGTTTTGATTTACCTGTTCCAGGCTTTCTTTCAATTTTTAGGTCTTTGTTGAACTTTTTGACCACTCTGGAAACACATTGCCTGGTCACGTGGACTTCCCTAGCAACTTTTGTATAACTCCAATATGGTTTTTTTGAATTATTTGAATAATTTTTGTATGCACTTGTCTTTGATTATCCATTGTGAACTAACTAACAAGTCAAATTTGACAAACTGATACATTTTAACATCTGACACATTTTTCAAAGATATTGTGATTAAGAAAAATAATTTTGATTAAAGGTGAAAAAAGTTATTAAGAAAAATGGGTGTTACACTTTATAGTGACGCACACCTTATCACTCGAAGCGATTCTTATCTTATTTAAGTGTCCATTGAGTCTGCAGTGGCCGGTATTCTCAGCTTATTCCTAGAGAACCCAATACACGACTCAAATCTTCTTTTATTACATTTACTAACCAAAATTTGTAAAGTCTAAGGACAGTCTAACCCAAAAAATCAAGTGTCTCCCCTTGTCTTATTTTTCCTTTAGTATGCTTTTCCAAACTCACCTTCCTATTCCACAAAACGATTCTGGCTTCATTAATGGCATAGCTACTTCCTTCCTGGCATATTCATCTGCCAATTGTTTTCTCTGAAAGCCCATATAACCAGGGACCCAGCATTACCTGACCTTATTGCCCCTGAACAGCCAGTTCCGTTTTTCCAGGTCTTCCCGTTTCACACGGACAGGTTGTAACATTTCTTCTCAAAATTGTATCTAATCAATAATCTAAACTACGCAAATGAAATTCCTCCATTTAAATAATATGTAAGTAATACCTCTAAACAATGTGTGTTTACTGAGGCGTAAATTGTCAATGACAAAAGGAAATATCACCAAAAACTTAAATAAAAATATCTGAATCCGTCCCATAATTGAGAAGCTATTGTTAGACCAAGAGTACAATTTATAAATTCAATAATTGATACGTGATTGGTTAAAATTATTAAACAAATCTTGTATACAGTATATTTAGTGAAAAGTAATCGGCCTTATTCCAGTTGTAGCACAACAAAGATAAAATGTTTCTCTTGCCTTTAATCTATTACAAAAATATCGTTAAACGACGAAGACGTCGTCAATTCTAATAGGGCCTAATAACTCTAAGCAATTTATGTATGTTTGGTGAGAAGGGGCAGTTATAATATGAAATGTTTTTAAAAACCCAATAAGAAATGGTTTAGGTAAGACATTAATTTAATCTGCCATTTCTGTTAATGTTTTTCATTCTTGATGATATTTCATTGTGGCAATGCCACCTTTTACTCGACATACATTGTTTAGAGTTATTATTTCTAATTTAACTCCTTCAATGGTGTAATTAAGCACTTATTGTGCAATTTTTAAACTGTTCTCTATTAATTAAAGTTTTAATAAATTTTAGTGAAACCTTTAGGGAAATCCTTCTATAGTCATATCTTTTCAAAATTAGCAACCCAGGTTTTTACTCACAAAACAAATATATTTTTAGTTGCCAAATATTAATTAAGTAAACCTTATTGTGTTAAATATAAATGTCAAATTCAATAACTCAATTTAAAATTAAATTGACTCAATTTATTACTTTTGAGTACTTAAAATTAAACAAATTTATAAAGATATGTCCACTGACCAAAATAATGTTAAAGGCCTTTTAACAGTACGCCCTTAAATAAATCCTATAAATTCTTCTTCTAACGAATTATTTCCCTTATATTTGTATTTTAAACAAAACAGAGAGAGAGAGAGAGAGTAAAAGGGCATATTAAAGATTTTAAAACTAATAAAGTTTTTCTTACTGCCATGCCTCTATACCTATTTTTATTACTCCTATTAAATATTTATTTGTAAAAAAAAGGAGAAAGTAAAGAAAATAATTAAAAATTTTACTACTTTCACAAAATTAACTTCCATTAAATAATTAAAACAGAAATATTACTTTTTGAAGTACATGTAACGCAAATACTTACTTATAATGAGGCATAGGATTAATTTGTTAAGAGTATGAAAAATAGCAGAGTGGTACGCGAGTAGATTAATTAAAAACTATTTTTAATTATTATTCAACTCTACAAATCTGTCCCCAATATACACGTAGTTTATAGGATATATACAAAGTACCAAGCATGCTGCCAGAAACAATTAATTATGCTTTTCAAATTCAAGCATACAAATCATCATCAGCATGCTGTTAAATATATTATATAAATAATATTTTTTAATAATTCATCAGAATATTAGTTTTTAAATCATTGTTTCTGGTGCAGCATTCATTTGTATACAACATGGAAAGGTCTTCAAAACAAGTCAACCTCTAGTTAAAATACCTTATTCGACCTTAACTATTGCCAACAAAAACGAACAATGAGGTGAAAAAGCGCCACATATGGGAAAGTAGCAGATAACAGCTAAACCTACTTAGCGAAGGCACTCACTAAACAATCTACCTGCAACCATGAGGCAATTTCCGTTGATCATTCAAGGGTGAAGATATAACACTGACTTTTGAATCCTCAATTCACAGCAATTTGTCTCATTTCCATGGCGTTTAATGGTAATAGGAAAAAATATAGGTTCTCAAACCTAATCGGTTTGACGTAAAATTTTCATATGTGTGCTATACAGGCTAGGACGACTAGTCTCTTTGGATCAGATGCTGTTTCACCGAAAATAACTCTATGAGATTCGGACCGTACTAATTTAAAAAGTCTAAAACCGTATGTAGTTTTGAAAAACTCAAACATTCTGAGTGTGACTAAAGCAATATGAACATCTTCAACAGTGACATGGGTATGTCACCCGTTAAATACCACTTCAAAAAAAAAAAAAAAAAACAAAAATGTTTACTTAGAATTTTTTATTTTCATTATGTCTGTGTATGGTCATTATGTCTGTGCTCAAGGGACTCGTCCGCACACCTTTTCCCAAAGATGTTGACAAAACTATAAACTCTTACATTTAAAAACTTATGCACTAAATGAGAATTATATTCTATTCATTATATAAGACACCAACAACTGAAATTAAAAGTTTCTGTACTACTTTTCAATAAGAAAAAATTAATTTTCTTACCATTTTCGGTAGATTAAAAAGGAAACAGCAAAGAAAAGTATTGTAATGAAAAAATATCTTATTTTCTGCAGGATAATTAATTCTTCTTTTGGGATTTTCTTTAGAAAAAAAAGTAATTATTACACGCCGAAACAAGGTCGTCTTGTTTCTTTTGTATTTCTGAGGAATATTTACTCTTTTGTTGAAACATTCCTTTACATTGATTTATATTTTGCTTTTGTTTCTGATATTTTGAAGTATAAAAAGGGAAGAAAAAGTTAACATTAAACATGACAATACTTTTCATTTCAATTGAAAGGTTTTCAAATTATATTTTTTCTTATTTTTGCTTTGCAATTTTCACATATTGATGGATTTGAGTATTTTCTATGCTATTGATGGCTAAGAATTGCACTTTATTTACTTCCCCCTTATTTTGTAAAAACCAAAATCTACTTTATCAGCAGAGGATATTAATTTTTTTTTATTTCTTCGAAAGTATTTTTTGCTTAAATTTTTTTTTTTTTTTTGGAATAAATATAATTTAAAACCAATTTTCTAAGAATTTCAAACTAAATATGTATTGAAATACTATATTTTCCACATGATGGTATCAGGATGAATTTTTATTATAAATAAAATAAATAAATTTGGGTCGCTATGGACCATAGGCAAGAAAGGGTATTTAAGGGGTATTTAATTTTCTGTATTATCTGACTATTTATCAAATAGAAGATATGGAAAGTTTTAATATTATCAGTCTATAGCTGCTGATAATATTGCCAGTTTTTTGTCCCATATGCTAACGAGTTGCTAAATTTTCCTTATACATACGGCCGCAAGATTGTAATACCATATCAGCGCAGTTTTAGATTTCTTTTCATATTTAGACTTCACCATCAGTCATACCAAGAACAGATGCAACCAATTTTGTACTGAGTAAGTGTAATATAGAATACACTTTGCTGCAGTGGATTACTAGGTAAACCTGGTGCATTATACCAGGCCTGTGCAAAAGTAAAAATGTAGTTGTGTTGGTGAGAAAATGAGAATTACACTGCTGAATGTGTAAGTAGCAGTATCAGCTACTGTATCAATTTTTTTAAATTAAAATTTATATGTAATATTTCATCTAAAAATTTAATTAGTTGAAGAACAATTTATAAATACTACTCTGCTATAAAGAAATAAAGAGTACTTTTCATTTTTTAACAGAAAAAAAATTTTTAAGTTTTGTTTTTTTTCATTCTATTTATTAAAACTTGAATAAAAATAATGAAAATGTCGTCGAAAAACTTTTAAACTATATTCCTAAATGTTCTATAATAAATAAGGTATTGGATTCACAAATACATTTATAATAGAAAATCTTTGTGTGAATTGCTATTAATTTTGTTCTCACTGCAAACAATAAATCAGCGTACATCCACCACGCAAGTTACATATACAAATTCACATACACACACTTATATAAAAAATGACACTATTGATGAATTTATAAAAAACATAATTGACACAAAATAAAATAAAAAACTGTAACAGCAAACTCACTTCCGGTTAAGTTCATAAAACAAAATTATTTTTCGGTCGCAATTCCAGGAATTGCAACCGTCCCATATTAATATAAAATAATTAAGAAAAACTGTTAATATTTAGCATAAGTAAACAAAAATTGTAAATGCATTTTTAAGCTGAATTAACAAAAAATTGTTGAATTAAAATTAAAGAAATAAAATAAAGCAGTTGTTAGATATCCACGGTTGAGTTTAGTTATTTTTTAAAAACTTTCCCAAGTTCTCCCACCACAAAATTCGCATGTTAACTCGTCGCTGTTTCAGTGACGACTGAAAGCAAAAGCATAAAAATACATGTAAGTTTAGCTAAGGCACAATTGTGTATGAAATTTTTATTTTTGCACAGGCCTGATTATACACAAGAATATAACAAGAGGCCCTAAAAGTGTTAATGTTGTAGGTCGTTGTACACAGTGGCTAAGTTTGTCATTCCTATATGAGGAAATTCTTACTCAAATGTACGAGTACTTTAATCCTTTCAGTTCTCTGACCAGTTACTAAATAGAAGGTATAAAAAGTTTTAATTATATCAGTCTATAGCGTGTGATAAACCTGCCAGTTTTGTGCCTCATGTGCTAACGTGTTGCTAACTTTTCATTATGCATACGGCCGTAAGTGTTATTTATTTTAAAATTTAAATTACATACAGTATGTGTTTGATAACGATTTATTTTTATCCGTTTGAAAGACCTATTGATGTCATTATGTGTGAAATATAACAGCGCTTAAATACTTGCCGAGTCTTTTTTGGGTGGTGTGCATTCGATCTAGTTTTCCATCACTATGGCTCAAAATCAGACTGAGTTTGACCGATGACAAACGTAATGTTGGCTTTAAGAACCTCTATACTTTGCGGTTTATTCCTATACTTCTGCAAATTACTTACTTCTTTTCATAGAAACATAGGCATATAACGTCGATAGCCCAAAATTCATATCACTCAGGGACTTTTTTGGGATGCATTGGATGCTCTTTGACCTTACTGGTATCGTTGCCCACACAGAACACACATATTGATAAAAAAATTTTTATTATTTTCACGTCTTCTTGAAAGCTATGTAGTCGCCGTAGTCTAGTGGTTAGTGTGTCAGCTTACTAGACTAGAGCTCCGGCTCTCAGCTATGACACCTTGAAAGAAAGGAATTTGTAGAAATATTTATTTCGGCGACTATCTCTTAGCAGTTTTCTAGCAAAAGCTCTGAGAGTAACTGATTGTCATGAAGAAGATTCTCAAGTCTGTCATTCGCAGTTGACGTTAAACTGAAGGTCCCGGTACTTATCGATGAAAATTGGGTGCTGCGAGAAGCTATGCCGTAACACTGAAAAAGTTTGCTTTGGAAAAACAGATTTAACAGATCAATATCATGGCCCTTAAAAAGCAGCTGTTGTTATACTCTGTTTATAAAACATGACTTGAAAACAACATCCTCACCACCACAAAAGTCATTTCAAGAGTAATGTGAACTATGTGCTTCATGATTACTGTTCCAACAGGAGTTCTACTATTGCTGATAGATGACTAGAACAAATATTTCTTTATATTTCTGACTGAACTGACTTACGTATGATCAACGACGATTGCTTCTGCAATCTAAGGGAGTATATTAATGCAGATGCAAGTTGACCTGCGTTGGCCACATACTGCTTAGAATTATGCATTGAAGCACACAAACTGGGATAGGAAGGCTAAAATATACATGTGCAGTACGTTAAATAGTTTAGAATCAAGTAAGTTATTGTAAACGAAAAGAATTCGTTTATGAAAATGTACTGATCACTACGATTTTCGTGCTTTTTGTTTCTTTGTTTATTAAATAAAATAATCTTCAGAATCTTATGCTGAATATAATCAAATTTAATCCCACTATTATTTTGCTATAAACAAACTTCAATAGTTTACAAGTTTTGCTCTGGTGTAAGACTATCGTCGAAAGGTAATATCAAACCCAACACAAAGCAACTAATAACTGCTAAATCGGCGATTAAAAAAAAGCAGTGTTGCCTTTTCAAAAAAACATTTTTCATATTGGGGGTACATATTGGAAATCACTATTTCGTAATTTGTTATAACGAATAAACTGTGCGATACCTATTGCTGTTCTTTTCTGGTTAAAACCACATGTGCTTAGTGTTCATACAGTTTATCTGAAAATAAAAGTAAATGATAATCATCAGACTACAGCGCCCACAGGAATCCCCAATGATCTAATGAAAATTTTTTTAAGTTATTTGGCAAGCCAAGCTGTTTACATGACATTCAATTGTCGTTCATCTATCAACAACAAGAATTTTATTTTTGTTGTAAAATAGAATTTCTTTTTTAAAGTCTATCGCCACTGTTTAAATGTTCTGTTTAAAAAAAGAAAATTATTTCCACTTTTCGTTTCTATTTTTTTTTTTTTTTTTTTATTAAAAATATTTCTACGCTTCGTTCGTCCTTCGCCACCTGCAGTTAAACCTTGAGCTGCATTTTTAATGTGCATGATATTGTGTTATTGAGCAGCAAAGGCATCCTTTGCTTCTTTTTATCTTCAACGATTAAAAGAAAAAAAAAGAGAAAATTATAAAATATTTTGAATGCTTTCATGCATTTTGTGTAGCCGTTTGTAAAAAAAAAATTTATTGAAAAAGAAAAAAAGAAATACTGGTGAGTTGTTTCGTAGCAACGATGACAATCAACATTTTGTGGCTTCTTAAAGAACTCAAAGGATTTCTTTACGTTTAAAAGCTATGGCTTTAAGTTTTAAAAGTGACCAGCCGCATAAGTTAAGAAAATAAATCCATTTAGGGATTATTTTTATCCCTATTTTTAGGGACAAAACATATAAAGCTCTCGTGTCCTCCTGTCTCAAAAAATATTTGAAAAAAATTTAGGAATGTTTTCTTTATTACCATAAAAATTAAAATTTCTAAAAAAAGGATGCCTTTAATAAATTTACCCAAAACAAGTTTATTTACAAAATCAGCTCTCAACACCAATATTAGTTAGCAATCTATGTGAGGATATTTTCATCACTATGTCCTGTTCAGCCATTGCATTTTTCTTCACTATCTGTACCATATATAGTCCTTCAATGTTTTCTTTAAAGACTTTATGTAAAATCTATTGATTTTGAATAGAAGCTTGTATTACGAATCAGAAATTTATTTCACTGAGTTCAGACTAGTTTTTGCATAGATTCCAATAGGGCTTAAAATTATAATTTATTAATCGCAAAAGTGTTTCTTTAGTTATATTGCGAGCTATAGTGAATATTTCTTCTTAACTGGCGTAAGTGGTACAGACAAACTCTCCAACACAATATTTCTCTGTCATCGGATAGATCCCCTACTGCGTGGACAATGATGCCAAAGTTGGGCTTTTTCTACTAAATTTGGTAGGAAATTTTTCATTTGGTAGTATAAAATACCAAACCGAATTATGGTTAGTTTCAGAATATGTATTAACTTCGTAAAGTTTCGAAATAGTGGTAAAAATTATTGCCTACATAAGATTTTTCTCTAAGAAAGCAAAAAGAAGATTTTATTTGATCTGTAGCTTTGCTAGGGTCTTGAGTCATTTATTGCTATACTCTTTAGTCACCATTTATTTTTAGAGCACGTGATACTATTTAATAAATATTAGCAACTTATATTTATCCATTGGTTGTGCATTATACTTCTATGGAACGGATCATTACTTATAAATACATTGTCTGGTGGCATAAGGTAGCACTTGAGGTTGCTAAGAGACCATTGGGCAGCCTACAGAGACAGAATTGTATGACTATCATGAGAGTAATAAGCTGCTGTCCAACTTGAAGCCTTAGCGGGAATAAGACTCCTGCACCTTCTTTAGGAAAGGTGTGTCATGAAGAGTGCCTTAACAATGCGAATAGCATGAGGACTGTAAACCTGGGATAAAGCTAACATGCGAGTTCTAGGGGACATTCATTCATATGGCCATGTGAACTACACAAATCATGTGTTGATTTTCAAACAGAGACTCGGGATTAATTTTCCGTTCCACTGGAAATGAACTGAGTATCAGAAGGGCTTTGAAAAAATCCTAAGGCGATTTAGGGATTCATCCAGTACAGACACTGGTGTATGAGCATGTCTCAGTTCCTATGGGCAAATAACTCTGTGTTTTTTAAACTAAAATTCAGTCAATTTCAGTATGCGATAACAAAAACCTACAGAGGAGTGTCAGGAGTTTCCATTTGACATACATACATAATTGGCCATTACAACCCTGTGTCAGGATTACGGCCTAGCTTCTCGCAGTATTCATGTTGTGTGTGTTAATTTTTATATCCATGAGTACCGAAACCTACAGTTTAAAGTCAACTCCGAACGACAGATTTGAGAAGGTTTTTCATGGCAATCAATTACTCCCAAAGTTTTTGTCAGAAGACTTCTGAGAGGTAGTCGCCGAAAGAAATACTTAATTGTTTCATATTTCTTTTTTCAAGATGTCGGAGCTGAGATTTAAACCCAGCGCTTTCGTCTTCGTAAGCCAACACACTAACCACTAGACCACGGCGACTTCAACATTATTATTTAGTCAGGCCAAACTAAGGACTTTGGCTTCATATTAATTGAATTTGTATGAGTTCAAAGGGTGCTTGTGCTTTATTGGATCAGGCGTGTCTCCCGGACTTCAGACAATGAAATTGCTATTGGATTGAGGTGGACTTTATTGAAGATTACATACATACATTACCTAATTGATCATTACAACCCTGTATCAGGGTTACAGCCTAGCTTCTCGCAGCACTCATGTTGTGTGCATTAATTTTTATCCATGAATACCGAACGACAGATTGGAGAAACTTTTTCATGGCAATTACTCCCAGAGCTCTTGCCAGAAGGCTACTGAGAGGTAGTCGCCAAAAGAAATATCTTTTTCATATTTTTTTTTTTCAGGATGTCAGAGCTGAGATATGAACCCAGCGCTATAGTCTTAGTAAGGCAACACACTAACCACAAGACCACGGCGACTACTATTGAAGATTAATTGGGCAAAAGTAAGGACGAGGGTAGACCACTGCAAATACTCTCTTATAATCACACACTGGACTAATACTTGGATAATTCGCCGTGCCAAAGTTTACCCTTTCTGTCAAAAAAAGGGCACAATATATTACTAAAACGGAGTATTAGAAGGATAGAAGGTATCCTATACGGACATTACTATCTAAGATACATTGCGTGTGAATATGTTGCACTGACTTGAACTGTGTTACTGAACTTTAATCGGGATCAGATGGATTCGACAAGTTAAGATCTGTTCGTGTCGATAATTTTCTCAACTTCATTCCTAGAGCAGAGAAGTTGTTGTTTGTTCGGCCAGTTTTCTACTTATATACATATGTATGTACGGGAAATAATTCAGCCGGATAGCACCGGTGGTTGATTATGTTTATTATGCTGCAAACGGCTTAATACTGATGATTGATTGGGGTGATCATATGGGTTATCATTCTTGATGCTCTGAATTGCAGTTTCTGCCATAGGAAATATTACTGCTAGTAATGTTGGAAATACAAAAAGTCTTAAAGCAAACCTCTTTTGCAGAAAATGGAATAATATATAAAAATTTTTTACAAATAATCTGTACAACCTGCTTTATAATTAAAGCAAGAAACTCAAACTAATATTTTTTTATTAAGTGCTGAAGGCTCGGGTTCGAGCCCTAGGAAAGGTGTGATCAATTTTAATTTTAATTTCTGTTTCGTCAGAAACGCTTTAATAAGATCAAAGTTAACTGCAATGAATATTTTTTGGTAATTAAAGGAGAAATGATGTCCGTGAAGGAATAGTACACTAGCCAAACTGAACAACTGATTTCGACTGCAGCTACGGTAGTCTCATCAGAGTTCTTTGTGTCCTGTATATATTTGAGATATTTTTTTAATTATGAATATTCAATTCGATTTTTATCTTTCCGATTTCCCTTATAAAATACATTCATTATGTTGAACATCTACTGCATAATTTTGCCAGAAAATGTGACACAAATATGTTTTATTGGCTTATAGTAGAACATCTTAAGAAATCAAAGTTGACAGCTTTTAATTGTCTTGCTTGAAAATTTTCTCAAGTTTTTTTTACTTTTTATTTCATAAATATTTAATTGATTTGTTTACTGGTATTGGAACTGAATTCCAGAACCTTTATATTAAAATTACTGAAGTGACACGGGTTATAGCAACACCAAAAACACATTCTGGTTATTAAACAGAAGACAATGTTGCAACAATTTACAACCACGCTCATACATAAATGCAACGCCATAAACTTTAGTCACATTTTCTTAAAAAGTGAAAATAACTGGAGTTGCTTAAAAAAATTTAATGGAATGATGACTCTCAGGAAATACAAATGACAAAAAAACAAATAAAAAAGAAACAAATAAGAAATGAACATCAAGAAAATGACAACCAGCAATTGGATGTATAAATGAATGAATGGTTGGTATGAACAAATTGTGTGAAAGAGAGGGAGAGTGAAAAGAGCAGCAAAGGAAAAAAGCAATTTCAACTGTGTCATTAATATGCGTGCAAGTGTAGTTTTTTTTTTAATTTATTTTTTTCATTTAATTTTTATGGGAGTATATCGCACAGCATCTGAATAACACACTAAAAAATTGGTATCTGGGGAAATCGCCAGGTTAACCAACTATAAAGGTTCAATATGTGAACGTGTTTGTATATTTATTAGTGTGTTGGAGTATCAATGTGTGTGTGTGTGTGTGCATTAAATTGTAATTGGATTTTTTATTTTCTGTTTTTTTCTCTGCGTTAATATTTAAAAAAAAAAACGAAAATCAAGTATTGCATTGAAAACCAGATACATATACGAGTATGGTAGAGAAACATATTAATTTTTATATAGATTTTTAAACATTATCGACAAAAAAACAAAACAGCTTAAAAGACATTTTTTAAAAACAGATTTTTTACAACTAAATAAGGCTTTAAAATTGAAGGCCATTATACCGACGATATAGAAAATTGAACTAAAGAACAGTGCTTTTGGTAAAACGTAAATAGCATTTTATTAAATCGGCGGCGATAGATTTTTCGATCCTTATCATTACTTTGTCATGTCACTACAAAGAATATTATACCAATGATACCAATTGCCTTAGACGTCATGTTTTTGGAACTGCACTTTATGGAATTTTCATATTTGGGACACAGCACCAGAAAAATTGTTTTATTTAGTTAAGAAAAAATTCAATATGAACTGATAGTCCTATGGCTTCCAAATGGACAATGTAATCGATAATAACGTATAGAAGAATTTCTCTGGGAAGATTGCCAAGTATTTTCGTACATGATCTCCTAACCATTGCCAGCTGTGGTGATATCAATCTAGACAACGAGATAAAAGGTACAAGATATAAAAAACAGATGCTCAGCTCTAATTGCGTGATGCCGAAATTCATTAAATGTTGCTACGACTTTAGTTATGTGACGTCACAGTTTTAAAGATCATAAATGCAGGAAATGAGTCTTTATTAACATGTTAGCGCAATGTAGTCAACAATTATATTTTATAATCATCCAGAAAATTCTCACAGGTTGCCAAAACTCTCCGCATTGTTCAATGCAAAACACAGTCATAGGGTATATGTGAAATTAAGTAATTTCTAGGACATTGTCCAGCCACTTTTCGTTGACAGTACAGAATCTTTGTAAGCTTTACTTACTTACTTTGTTGCTTAAAATATACATCACGTGTACAATTTAAAATAAAGGGTGATTTTTTAGCTATTATCATTTTGGCAACACTGGTTTAAACAGCTGACGCACGTTTTGTGTTTTGTTTCACTGTCAAACATCTTCAGTTTGGTCTATAATTCAACCATGATTCGTCTTACAAACAAACAACGCTTGCAAATTATTGAATTTTATGATCAAAATGCGTGCTCTGTTAAGATAGTTCATCGAGCACTTCTTCCATTTTGTGGTCTGTTTAATCGACTCACTGAAGCGGCTATTCGGGCTATTGAGACTAAATTGTTGGACATTAAACCACCAACACACTTACGTAGAGTGCGAAATGAAGAATATATCGCAGCTGCATCGGCCAGTGTTAATGATGACCATCAATTATCGATTCGTCGCCGTTCGCAGCAATTGGGCGCTATCGTAAGATGATATCCAACTTTTTTTTGCTCAAAATGCAAGAGCTTGACTTGCATGGCATGTGGTTCCAACAAGGTGCTACATGCCACACAGCACGCCTAACAATGGACTTATTGAGAGGCGAGTTCGGTGAACATTTTATTTCACGTTCGGGACCGGTCAATTGGCCGTCTAGATCATGCGATTTAACGCCTTTAGACTACTTTTTGTGGGGCTATGTTAAAGCTCATGTCTATACAGCCAAGCCCACTTCAATTGAAACATTGGAAGACAACATTGATGCATTTATTCGTGAGATACCGGCCGAAATGTTGGACAGAGTATGCCAAAATTGGTCACGGTCAAAATTTTTTTTTTGTGCGGGAAGGAGGGAAAAATCGTTATGCTTTCGCGGAGTTCGTCACCTTGCGTGATATGTCGAACTCGCCCAAAAGGGTATACCGAATAAAAACCCCCTTATCTCCTCACCAGGGGAAGAATACCACCTCGGAACCAGCGTCCAGGACCCGCAATTTCAAATGCCTCAAGGTCCTTCTTTTTTCGCCGTAGGATGCGTTCAAAGTATCCTGCAATGACGGTCCAGTTCGCCACGTTTGACACCATACTATCAACGATATTCTCAACCGTAAATCTTCCGACTTCAGACACCAGTTCCGCTCGATAGCAATGCCAGCGCCTGCATTCGAAAATGGTATGCTCCGCGTCGTCATTCACATTTGCTTTGTCTTCATAAATGCAGAAAGGAGAGTCACAATTTCCCATTCGGTGCAGATATTTTCTAAAATATCCGTGACCCGATAACATTTGTGTGGTGTAATAGTTCACCTCTCCGAATTTTCGATTCATCCATGACCCTATAGTCGGTATGAGTCTCGCTGTCCATCTTCCTCGTTCTTCCGCGTCACAGTGTTGTTGCCATTTGAAAATGGTACCCTGCCTGATGGAACTGGTTACGGAAAGGCCTCCTGTTTTGGCCTTATATATTATCATCCGCTCTTTGGCTAGAAGATCCACAGGTATTTTGTTTTAGATGTTCACAACCGGAGTTGGTAACAGTTTTTAAAATTTGTTTAGATTCTTTTTGTATTTCAAAATAATAAAAAAAATAACATCGCTTGCGAATTGTTGATTAATTTTTTTTTTCTAAACAATGATTTTTTTCGTCAAGCTTATAGTATACTTCGTTTATTTTGTTGCCTACATAATCGTCCTTAGGTGCTATTAATTCGATTAACAAGAAAAAGGTTTTGAACCACTCTTGCTTTTACTAATAATCTGAATACAGTGAGAATGCACACAGAAGAAGCAGTAGCAGTTGTAGAGGGAAGCATTAGAAAAAATGTCAAAAACTGGGATTTCATTTCATTAAAGATTTGACAAAAGCAGCTTGGTTGGAATTTAAAAAATATTAAAATAGTTGTGGTGACCTTTACACGATTACCTCTGAAAAACTGTGATTTAAAAAAATAATTGATTTCTTGTCAGTTTTGTCCTTTAAGACCTTATTTACTAAATGACTGCCATTATTTCTTGAAATGTTTCACATAAAAGTGCCAACACCCACAACCATTTAAAGCCAGAATGAAAAGACGGAAAACAAAGCCATAAATAGACGGACAATACGAAACCATTACTACCAAATGCGTGAGAGATTTTGGTATTCTGGTATTTGAGGATTAAAATCAATTTTATTTTTTTATTATTTCTCATATTTCTCCTTCTTTTGCAACTCCTGTTTTAAAATTTCGTTTACACTGATATGAGTGTGTGTGTGTTTGAATGCTTGTATTTTATTTTATTTCGCTTTTTTTTTCCTACATTTAAAACTGATTAAAATAAATGTTCAGAGCACGCATTCAAATTACATTTAACGTCCATTTTATCGGATGATGGAAAATATTTTTGGCCGAAATAAATGAAAATGAAAAACAACAACAAAAAAGAGGAAAAAGTATTGAAAATGAGGGAAACTAACAATTATAACACATGTTGGTTATTGTTTATGGTTTATTATGATGGAAAATGAAAAAAACAGATGAATATTCATACAAGTTGTACTACTACAACTTACCGCCACCTCCTCACAGAAAATGCATACATACATATATTCATACTTATGTATGTGTGTACATATTTGTATGCCATATACAGTTTTAAGCGCAGCCAGATTACTTTTTTTTTGTGCATTAAAGAGAAATTTTAAAAGTCCTCGTCCAATGTAATTTTTTTTTTATAAAAATTTATTCACTTACTGTAGGAAATAAATACCGCACCGTATAAAAAAAGAAAGAGAAACCAAAAAATTATACAAAAACATAAAGAAATGCAATTAATGGAAATCCTATTACGCGTATAATGTAAGCAAAAATACAAAAAAAAAAGAAAAGAAAAATTTCACAAAAACAAAAGTTGGGAAAAAAAACTGAATATCATTATTAATAAACCATTATAATGAGAGAAAATATATTCTTTGAAAACTCCTTAAGCTATTTACCCATATGTAAAACATGCTGTAATACGAGTCAATTATAGGAAGCAACTTAATGCCACAAAACACTCAATTTTAAGTCAATACTCGTACCATATATTTTTATGCAATTTTCTTGGTAACACAACAACACAACAGAGCGTATGATTAATAGCGATTTAAAATATAAAGGAATCGTTTATAAGCCACAAAAGATTTAATTAAAAAAAATTATTAAAATACTAGTGGCCATTACATTTAATTAAATGGCTTTTATTCTCACAATTTAATGATTATTAAAAATTATCTGAAAAAGAAAACTATAAATGGAACCCCTTAAGGCTATTAAAGGCTCTAGGAAATATTCAAATTGTGCAGAAAAACTTATTCGTCAGCCAATATTTTTTTTTGTATAAAAACTCGCATGTACCAGCCTTGAATGAAATATAAAAAAATAAAAGAAATAAAGATTTTCTAGGAAGTGCCACAGCTATGAACAGACAACTGCTTATTTGGATCTAATGAATAAAATCCTAATGAACATGATAATTTTTGTGAAGGAGAGAAAATAATTGAAAAGAGTTCTCCTCAAAAACAAAAGATAGAAAATAAAAGTAAATTGTATAAAAGGGAAGAAAACAAAAATAAGAAAATAAAACGAATCGAAAGAAAAATTAAAGAAGAAGAAAAGAAAAAAATTAAGAAATAATAAAAAATTTAGTAGCCGTGGTCTATTGGTTAGTGCGTTGGCTTACTAAGACCATAAAGCCGGGTTCAAATCAAGCTCTGACATCTTGAAAGAAATATGAACAAATTATTTCTATCGGAGACTAGCTCTCAGCATTTTTCTGGCAAAAGCTCTGGGAGTAATTGATTGCCATGAAAAAGTTTCTCAAATCTGTCATTCGGAATCAACTTTAAATTGTAGGTCTCGGTATCCATGAATAAAAATTAACACACTCAACATGAGTGCTGCGAGAAGCTAGACCGTAACCCTGCCACAGGGTTGTAATGGCCTACTATGTATGAAAAGAAAAGAAAAGAAAAGAAAAGAAAAGAAAAGAAAAGAAAAGAAAAGAAAAGAAAAGAAAAGAAAAGAAAAGAAAAGAAAAGAAAAGAAAAGTAAAGAAAAGAAAAGAAAAGAAAAGAAAAGAAAAGAAAAGAAAAGAAAAGAAAAGAAAAGAAAAGAAAAGAAAAGAAAAGAAAAGAAAAGAAAAGAAAAGAAAAGAAAAGAAAAGAAAAGAAAAGAAAAGAAAAGAAAAGAAAAGAAAAGAAAAGAAAAGAAAAGAAAAGAAAAGAAAAGAAAAGAAAAGAAAAGAAAAGAAAAGAAAAGAAAAGAAAAGAAAAGAAAATAGAAATAGAAGTGAAGAGAACAGAAGAGAAAAGAACAGAAGAGAAGAAATAGTAAAAGGTATATAAGAAAGGAAAATTAAAAGTAGAAAAAGAAATAAAAGAAACAAAAAAAATTAAAAAATGGTAAAAAATAAAAGAATATAACAAAAGAAACAAACAGGGTAACGAAAGGAGAGAAAATATAAAAAAGATAGGATGAGAAGAAAAGTGTAAATAAAAAAAACAAAGCAATATGAATGGAGGATAAAACAAAGAAAACATGTAAAAAACAACAACAAAAAGCACTAAAAAGTAGAGAAAAAAAGACAATGAAAAGGAATAAAAAAAAAACAAAATAAAGGAAAAGGAAGAAAAAAAAAAGGAAATAAGATTAAAAAAAATACAACAAAAGAAAAGAAGAGAAAGCAAGATTGAAAACCAAGAAAGAAATAAGAGATAAGAAAATGAAGCATAAATGATTAAACAGAATACGCCCGCAACTTCAGGCAAAAACGACTCTCAGAAAAAACATGCCCAAAATTAAAACGACGGCCGCAACTTCACGAACTGTCATTTATAATTTACATTTCTTGTATGTAAAGCTATAAAAATTAGGTTTATGAGAGTTTTTGCGAAGAATTGAATTTATATTTTATAATTTAATCATCTTTACGCATTTATTCAATTATTTTTTCTATAATATCACACATTTAATTTAACAAATTCCAAAATTTATTAATTTATTTAAACTTTCAAATGTTTTTTCGATTTTCTTTTGTTCTTATTTTTCTTTGCGCCAACAACAAAAAACAAAGGGGTTTGTATACAAAATGTATGCAATTTTATAAAAGTGTGGTAACATTGTTGAGAGAATTTGTCTCTAAAAATGAGAGCATAATAAAAATCGCTGTCAAAATAAAATAGATTCTATTTCACGACTGCATTCTCCAGCGTTTTATATGTCAATTTGTATGGAAAAAAACGTCATGCCCCAGTTCTGTTTAATCATTAAAACAAAATTTTAAAAAAAGAAGAAAAAGAAATAAGATAAAACAAAAGGGATAAGACACTTGAAGTTCATAATAATAAGAGAATTCAAGAAAATAGAAAAGAGCTAAAATAAAAGAAAACAGTTGAAAAGAGGAAAGAGAAAAAAGAACAAGGTTCGAAGCGATTCATTATTTCTTGAACCAGCTGATCTTAAAAACGGTTATGTACTACATAAAATTCACGACAAGCATTACTTTATAAAATAAATTCAGCGATTAGAAAGCGTTACTGAAATAAAAACTAATCTAATTTTTATGTATCCCTTAATTGGTGACTGGAACACTTCATATTAAGCCAATAAGTTCTCTTAGTTAATAATTGCTAAAGTGGATAATTTTATTTATTTATAATTAATTGGTAGAAACATAATATGAAAACCGTGAACTGAAATGCCTTGACAGACCAAACTTATAATTCACATTTCACAATAAATTAATCTTAAATGATTTTGTTGAAACTTTTTATTCAGAAGTATGTACAGTATGTGTCTATTAAACCAACAAATCAAAATTCAATTATCCCACATTTAACTGCCATAGATAATTTTTAGAAACTTTGCTTTGTGTTATCCAGAAAACTGACACTTCTCACTTTATATTTCAACACCTGTTTGCTTAAATGCCAATTTCAAAGAAACAAAATATGCCCTCAAAGTCAATAAACCTTCAAAATTTTTTTCTTTTTTTGCTTTCAATAAAGAATTTTTAACAAAACAGGCAATTTCTGTTATTGAAAGAAAAATGCCATAAAGAAAAAAAAAAAAGAAACGGAAAAGAAAGGAAAGAAATTAAATAAAACAAAGATATTAATCATGTGTCAAAAAGTAATCAGAAACTCCATAAAAGAAAAACTTTCATCATAAAAGTCCTTGAAATAAACAGCCTTCAATAGAAAGGAAAATATTTTAAATATGAAAGAGGATGAAACATATAAATTGTTAAAAACGCACGCACGCACGCACGCACGTACATTAACTCTTACTCACACTTTTTTCTTCTTATGAAAGAAGAAAGAAAAACAAACACTCTCCAAAGTCATAAAAACAAAAGTTTTATGAAGACATTGACATTTACTGTCCTTAAAAAAAAAAAACAAACAAAATAAAAACAACATGAATAATTTTGTATATAAATTTGGCACTTCTCTTTAACATTTTCCATTCAGCAATTCTTTAAAGCAAACCTACAGTTTTAAAACAAAAGGGTTAAGCTAGGCTGGGTACAGAGAAAAAAAATTTTGTAATTCCGATTAAAAAATTTTTTTTAATTTTTTATTTTTTATTTCTTAATTAAAACGTTAAAACGTTTGAAAATTTGAAATTAAGACAGAAAATTTTTATTTTTTTATTTTTATTTTAGTTTCAGTTACATTTTTTAATTCAATAATTAATTTCAAATATTTATTATAAAAATTTTCAGTTGATCGAAAATCAATTAAATTTTTATTTAATACTACAAATATTTGAATTCATATTCAGTTTTTTTTCTTCGTGTAGAATTTAACAAGTATTTCAAAGGAAAAGACAAAAAAAAACTTAAAGGCACTTGTTGGCCATAAATAAGTTAAAACATCTGGTAGTCAAGCAAAACAAAACAAACGATTTCCGAATGTGTTTTTTTTTAGCCACAAAAACAGTTTTCCTTTGGAATTTCTTAAATAAGTTTATCAACCCAGATATGTTCTACTTGACTAACTCCTTAACTTAATTAAACAGTTTAAGAAAAAGGGTTAAAGTTTTATAAAAAAAATACTTCTTTCTTTGCAAAACAAGTCCTTTGGGAACCTGTTTAAGTATAGGGGCAACAACAGCAATTAGTTAAAGGGAAATAATAAAAAAGAAAATGAGATAATTTATATATGCCGTCCTAGCATGTTCCTTAAAGGAGTTTTAAATAAATCATTACTGTTTTGAAATTTAAAATTTTTATTACATTTTAAAACTTTTTAACATTAATAATGAATTTACAGCTTCATAAACAAAAATCTGAAATTTAAGTGCAGCTCCACTTTGTAAATTATAAATTATAAATTAAGCTAAATGTTCTATTCTCATAATGTACTGTCCCTTCCACAAAAGTGTAATACAATGCACAGCATTTGGTAGGGGTTTACCCCTGAGTACGGGTCTCAATAAAAAAATAATTGTCCCATGCTAGGGTTGGACCAAGAATAATAACTAAAAAATCGGTAATAACCAGCCTGTAATCATTTCTTGTGGGCAAAAGCGAAGCTCTTGACTTTTGGTTTTACAGCATATTTCTAAAATTTTAACGCAATAGACTGGCATACAAAAAGTGAGTCGTATCTTGGAAGCGATTAAACACCGGCTCTTATTTGAAAAGTATGTTAAAAATTCTACGATTTAATATTGTTTTTGTAACCGCATAATCACTTATAAATTTATTTTAATATGATTTTAAAAACGGAAAATCAAAACTGCAGTTCTAGATTCTTCAATTTATTTTCAAACGTTTGACAAATAAAAGTTCAGTTGTATATTAGTGTGTGTGAATATAGAAAAGAAATTAAAAAAAAAACATAATTTTTTTTTTACTCACATTCATGTGCATAACCTTATGTAGACATGTGAACATACATTCGTCCCATTTCAAAAAATTTTTTTATAGCATAAATGCTTTCTTACGCTCAAAATACTTCATAAAGAAAAACGTTAAATTGCTTGTGGTATTGATAAGAAATATAAAAAAATATTTATTTATTTCTTTATTATTAGAGTAGAAGAAAAAATAATTTCATAAAAAACAATAAATAACTGGGGCCAGAACATTAGAAAAAAATTAAATATTTGTTAAATATTTGTCGTATATACTTATACATGCACACACACATCAAACATGAAGTATACCAAGTATGTACACAAAGTTTTAAAATGATTTGATGTGTTGTAACATTACGAGGTATGATTACGCAGTGCGAATCTACAGTATAGGTTCGATTTTACAGATTGACTACCAATTATTTTCTATGGACCTCAAAAGATTTTGAAAATCACTGCAACACTCAAAAAAAGGTGTCCTGAGTTTTTGGCCAACAGCTAACTCAAACTTAAAGATACTGCTTAACTATGTTTGGCAATAATGCAGTGAAGACTCTACTGAATAAATTTTAAAATATTTCTTGGGCGCAAAATAATTCTTCTTGCACTTTTCTGCAAAAAAGTACGACAAAATTTTTACTTTTTTAGCATAACTTACAGGGACTCGTAATTTTTCACTAAAAATATATGACAATATTTTAGCCATTGTAAGTCTGAACAACTTTTGTGAACATATCAATATAATCTGAACGTTTCTCGTTGTCCAAAATAGCTTACAAAGACCAACTTGTACCCTAAACGTGTTATTTTTCACTATTTTTTAAAATAATTTTTTTTTAAATTTTAAAGAAATATTGAAAAATATAATTTTTAGGGTTGTTGGTCTTTGTAAGTTATTTTGTATCCTTTACCAAAAGTCTTCATTTGTCGCATAGTGTTATTAATACTGTAAATGACGGTATGGTTGTAGTGTTTCTGAAAAATTTTAGCCAAACTGATTGTTAACTGTGCAAATTTTTGTCATCTTGTTTAAACTAATAAATACATTCTTTAAACCGCAAAAGTAAAATTGAGACAGCCATGTAATCCAAAATGGTCTTCGTCACAAAACAGAATTCTTTGATAAAAGTTTTCTTCTTTCGCCCAAATCGTAATGTGTTATCACCTCCATATACTGCAAAACATTTTTACAGTTTCAAGTAACAACACACCAAAAGACAGCTGACCGCACTTTATACTCGTAAGAGTAATCAATTCGACTAGCTATACTAATTATTTATATAAAGTTTACGCTTAATGAGGGTTAAAGCTGTAACTAATTGCCAATTAACTTACACCTTCAGAGAGTAGTGAAAACTGATAATAAAAAACTAAATAAATAGAGAAATTTATAATAAAGTTCTTTTGTTTTTAATCAGTTGATAATATGATCGTGAGGAAATTTCTGTGCTCTATCCGCTCTTTTTCATATTTTTTATATATCTCGAGTTAATGACGCCACTTTAGGTTTTTGACCCCAAACCTTTCAAGTCTGCAAGCCGTTTTCGGATATCTCGTCTACTTTCGGAGATAAATAGCCGAAAACGATTGCAGATTTTAAAAATGTTGATGTCAAAACCCTAAAGTGGCACGACGATATGATAACAAAAGCTACAACTTTTAACCTATTAACGCCCAAATAAAAACCAAGAATAATTTTTAAAATTCAATATGTATTACTAGATTTAAACAACATGTTTTACAGTACAGTAAAAGAAAAAAACCAAAAAAATATTCTGAGTTGTGTTTTTTCAGGTGTACTAAGCTTAGTACAGCAGCACTTAATATGCTATAGCTCAAAAAATTCTATACGAACTAAACTGTTTTATATTGCTTTTATTAGAATGCTATGTTATCAAGTAAGTAAATAAACTGCTATTTAACGTTCTTCAAAGTTAACTGATGTAAAATAAACTACATAACCATTCACAATCTCACAAGAAATAAACCACTAGCCAAAATGGAGATTTCCATAATTGATATTTTTCAACTATGATATGATAAGTTGTTGTACAAAAGCTACGTGGATGTTGCATGTACTCTTATTGACTGATAAAAATCGTTTCCCGAGAAAATAAACTACATTTTATAATTTTCACTTGGACTTTAAGTTGTGTACTATTTATATATAGTACAGCAGGCGGAAATGGGTTAAAATATAATGTTTACTCTGCTCCAGAGACATCCACAAAAAGCAGATAATAAAGTAGAAATGTACTTTCGTCAATCGTTATACACCCGAATAATTATTTTAATCGATATATAAAAAAAATTATTTTTTAGAATATGAAAGCATTTAAAAATTTTTTTAAAAAATTTCCAAGCGTTTGATTTAATTAATCATATTTATTTATTACTGAGAATATTGCTGCTTCAATTATGACAAGTCTCTATGAACAGTTTTTTTATTATTTATTTTGTTTGTTTCGACTACTCAGACTAACCTCGTATATTTGCGGTTGTTAGGATATATATTTATATAAGAAATTTAAGTAGTTTTTTAAAGGACTACACAAACATAACTTTCTTTCTTCTTTAAGTCTTTTATTTATTTCCTTCTGCTACTAAAAAATCCATTCAATTGTACTTATTACGTACGAAATTGTATATCGTTCCTTGAGTACATTGGTGACATAAATCTCGGTAAACAAAATCGAACTTAGCAAAAATATATACATATTTTTAAAATTTTTATTTTGGAAAAGCTACACTTGAGAAAACTTATTTAGGAGAAAGTGTTTAATTGTTGAGAATTAAACATTAATTAAACTAAAAATTGAACAATTATTTGTTATCCCACTCCCTCAATTCTGCACAATATCTTTTGCTATTTATTTCGAAAATCTCTTTCGCTATTGCATTTATGTCTTTTGCCCAATATTCTCCAATCGGTTGGAGTTCTAGATATTTAGAAGCATTTGCCTCTTTGGGAACAAAACATAGATTAATTGAAAAGTATTTTTTTTTTTTAATTATTTTTTTTAAGAAATTCAAACATTAAAACTTGTTGCATTAAGGGAACGATATGTTAGCTTATGCCTATGGTTGTATATATGTACCACACATATATATATATGTACATAGATGTGTGCGAAAAAGTTTTCTTATTTTTTCTTCTTCTCCATCTCTATTTACAAATACTCAACTTCTTAGAGCTTTAGTCTATTGGTAAATGAAAAAAAAAAAGAAATTGTTTAAAATTAAATTAAAATACTTGCTATGCTCCTCTAGGAGATAAAAGTAAATATTATTTTTTATATTTTCTTATATGTATTTCTATTTTTATTTTATTTTTTGCGTCTCTTCTTTTATTTATTTTTAGAGTGGGCGAAAACGGTCAATGGGATCAAGTGCCACAAATACAAACAAAATCAAATGTGACATCGTATCAAGTAACTGGTCTCGTTCCATTTACAGTCTATAGCTTTCGCTTGAAGGCAGTTAATAAATTGGGCATTAGTCCACCCTCCAAAGAATCCTACTACATAGTGACCTTGCGTGAGGGTAAGTATTGAGTATTAAAATATTTTTTTATATTTCCATTTGTTATATCCAAAAAAAAAAAAAAAGGAAAATTCAATTTTAAAAAGTAGTTTGAAAAGTAAAGCAAAAAAATTGCTATAAAATATGAGAAAAAGAACATAAAACCAATTGAGTTGGGTAATATATCAGTATTTGTAATCTGTCATATATGTTTTCTATTTAAATTTTTTTGTAATATCGTTTTAATAGCATTTAAGTTGTCTGTCTAGTTACGCCATTAGCAATAGAAAGTAGAATTTATTTGGAAATTTCACTTACGTTTTTATATTGATTATTAATATACTGAAAGCCATTGCTATTTCAAGGAGTCTATCCCATCATAATATGAGATGAGAGATTTAATACTACATATTGTATTTCATCAGCATGATAAAGGTTTATCTTGAACTTCTTTAAGGTGTTGATTTGTAAATTCAACTTTAATTTCATCGTATTTTCAAAAAAGAGTATAATTCAAATACATTTTTTTATATTTGTTTCTTAAATAGTATGCCTTCTTTATAAAATTTCATCAGTTACCTTTCTTTGTAAATATATCGTCGATGGAATTAAAGAACGCTGTAACTGACAAAACCTTAAATGTTCACCAGAGCCAAAAAACCTGTCTAAAAGTAGAACATAGACACTGGTATTTTTCAAAACGCAGAAGGCGTAAGTGAATTTATTTTCATCGTAGAAATCTGGGACCGGGACCAATCGACGCGTATTTTTTTTTTTCTGATAAAAATGATGCAAAAAACGTATTTTCGATTTTTTGTTACAGCGTTCTTTAATTCCATCGACGATATGTGAATAAGACTGATTTATGAAAACAATTTTATTGCAATAATTTGAATTCTAAACTTCTTTCTGCGCCAAACAGCATTTTAATAATTAAACGTTTGGATATTATGCTCAGCAACAAGCTAATTACGCATGAAGAGTGTCGTTCATTCGCATTTGACTTTAAAGCTGAAGGTCCACATCATGCGTTTTTGGGTCTGCCCTTTTTATTCATCTGACGTGACAAGTTACACAGCAAAACTTTCATATACATAAAGCTGAAGGTCCACATCATGTGTTTATACGTCTTTCTTTTTATGCATCTGTAGGTTTACTTTCTACTTTTGTATCCATCCCATGAGTAGTGTAAACATGTCAGCTGTTTTTGATAGTCATTTATTTTATTTTTAGTGTTATTGATAAATATGTTTTTGTTGGATTCCTTTTCATAATTTTTTTTTTTGTATAAACAAATTTTTAATAAAAGAAAAATCTTTCATAAAAAAATTAGCAATAACTTTCAAGAAAGAAGTACATAAAAATTAATTTTAAGTACAGTTTTTATATATTGTATTGTACTTATCGATTACTTTAACCCATTAACGCCCAAATGAAAACCAAGAACAATTTTTAATATTCAATATTTATAACTAGATTTAAACAACATTTTTTACAGCACAGTAAAAGAAAAAAACCAAAAAAAAAATTCTGAGTTGTGTTTTTTCAGGTATACTAAGCTCAGTACAGCAGCACTTAATATGCTATAGCTCAAAAAATTCTATACGAACTAAACCGTTTTATATTGCTTTTATTAGAATGTAATGTTATCAAGTAAATAAACTGCTATTTAACGTTTTTCAAAGTTAACTGATGTAAAATAAACTACATACATAACCATTCACAATCTCACAAGAAATTAATCACCAAAATGGAGATTCCTAGATAACTAGCCAAAATGGAGATTCCCATAATTGATATTTTTCAACAACAGCTACGTGGATGTTGCATGTACTCTTATTGACTGATAAAAAGCGTTTCCCGGGTAAAAAACTGCATTTTATAATTTTTACTTGAACTTTAAGTTGTGTACTATATATAGTACAGCGGGCGTTAATGGGTTAAAATACTGAGTGCAATCTTTGTTCTGTTTATTATTATTTAAAAAAAAGTGCTATATAGTCGCCGTGGTCTAGTGGTTAGTGAATTGGATTACTAAGACAATAGCGCTGGGTGCAAATCTCAGTTCTGACATCTTAACAAAAAGCAGTGTTGTCAACAGCTCTGTTAGTAATTGATTGCCATGTAAAAGCTTCTCAAATCTGTCATTCGGAGTCTACTTTAACCCTTTCAGACCTGCCACTAAATTAATGGGAATTTTTACTGATTTTTGGAATATATGGTCTCCATATCGTACGAAAATATAATCAATGTTTAAATTTTACCATTTTTATATCCTTCAAGGATTTTTAGGACACACACACAATTGATGCACTCGTTAACCTTTTTAACTGAAACGCATATTTATTGCATCAAATGACTTCAAATGGTTTAAAACATTAAAATTTATAATTTTTTTAGTTTAAATATGCCCCATTTCACTATTTATTAGCCATTAGTACTTTTGTAGTTGCAAACACAAATTGTTCCTTCCGCTCATTTTTACAAAACATAAATCTGACTCAAGATTTTCGAAATAATTTAAATAATGGTAAATCGAATAGCAGAATAGTGTGAGAAACAAATATAAAGAACAATCAGAGCAATCGATGCATGTCTGTTTTTTTGATGTTGATCAAATATAAACGAAAACAGTGAGACCTAAACCCACCCGCACAATCGATGCATCACGGTCTGAAAGAGTTAAACTCTAGGTCCCGGTACTCATGTTTTAAAATTAACACACACAATATAAGTGCTGCGCAAAGCTAAGCCGTAACTCTGAAACAGGGTGGTAATGGCCAGTTATTTATGTATGTATGTACGGAGAAGAAGCTGTTATTTTCAAGCTTACTGTAGGCCCTTATATGACAAATTATTATAAACATAAAATCAATGAATTCCATAAATTCTTTTAAAATCTCAATTTCACTTTCCATTTTGTCTAAATTATTTTTATTTGGTAACAATACTAGCACAACAGCTGATCCAAAAAAAGTAGTAGAGCGCACAAAACGCATTTCATGTAATTTGAATTTAGAAACGCATAGAATGCACAAAAAGTTTCATACGCTTCTATGCATGAACGCATGGTGTGGTTCACCTAAACGTTTAGTTTAAATTAACTGTCAGTTGAAAAATCAGCTTAAGACGGATTTTACGTGCCTTTGACCTTCAACCTTAGAAGCTGAAAGTAAATTTTAGCTGAAACAGAAAAACTTCATGACCTTTATTTAAAAGTATCTAGAAAAAACATGGCAAAAATGTTATGCAATAACAGAATTTACAATTAAACATTTCTTTTATGGTTTTCTTTTTTTTAGTTAATAATTAACTCTCTCTATTTGTACTATATGTAGTCAGTTTTTTAATTCATCAGCAGCATCAAGTGACACAAATATGTGGAAGAATAAAACATAAAAGCGCAAGAATAAAAAATTTAACTGCATTTTTATTATATTATATATTTTTTTATTATTTAATAAAAGGCCAACTTTGTTTAAAATACTTTTAAAAAACCTTTCAAGCTTTCTTTCAACAACATAAAGAGACAAAACTTTAATACCAGTAATTTAAAAAAGCTTCACATAAAAAATAAAGAAATTTCTGATGTAACACCCACAAGCAAGCCATTTAAGGAAATTCAATTAAAAAAAAAAAAAAAAACAACTACTCAATGTGCAGGCAGGCACAACAAATTATGAGTTTTTTTTTTCTGTTGCAATGACGACGACAATTACTGAGTAGGAGTTTGACATACAAGCTTGACTATACGAGCATATACTTATATTTCTTATTTATAGTGGTCTCGTAAAAAACGACGTCCTTAAGTCTTTTTTACAGTTTATTGCAATGCACTACAATAGGCCGAAGTAAAGAATGGAATGTAACAGCCATTATTGCTGTCTATCAACCAACTGAAATACCAGCTTACTTCAGTTATTTCCTGTTTTAATTATTTGCACCCCATATCATCACTCTCCATATGTTGTTATTCGTTTGTTTTTTGTTGCGTCATAGGCTGGTTTAGTTCATACCAGTATTACTGGTATTACGCTCTTATATGTTACCTTAAGGCATTTAGCATACAAGTACAGTGAAAAACAAAAGTGAACACATATCGATATATTATTTTTGGGTTAAGCTAAACATAAATTGAATGGATTGAAGCTTTTAGTTTTCGGTATATGAATTGAGTAGCGCCATTTACTATAAGATCTTTACAAAATTGCTTGATAAAAAAAAGTAAACAGCAAAATAAACGTTTTTATTATTCAGTAAAAATTTTTTAAAGCTCTTTATATAAAATAAATATAAAAGTAAAGTAGTCGTCGTGGTCTAGTGGATAGTGTGTTGGCTTACCAAGACGCTAGCGCCGGGTTCAAATCTCAGCTCTGACATCTTGAAAAAAGAAATATGAAAAATTATTTCTCTCGGCGACTACCTCTCGGCAGTCTTCTGGCAAAAGCTCTTTGAGTAACTGATTTCCATGAAAAAACTTCTCATATTCATCGTTCAGAGGTGACTTTAAACTGTAGGTCCCAGTACTCATGGATAAAAATTAACACACACAACATGAGTGCTGCGAGAATCTAGGCCGTAACCCTGACACAGGGTTGTAATGGCCAATTATGTATGTATGTATGTATGTATGTAAATACTTAAAAATTATATTTGATTTCAATTTTGAACTACCTGCATTAACGACGACTTACTAAATTGCGTTATCGTTTGTACAAACGGCCAAGTTCTTAATTAATTAATTAATTAATACTCGTACATATGTCTTCACGTATAAGCTATTTAAAGAAATTTGGGTATACGAATAGGAAATTCGTTTATAGATATGCTGTGGTCTGCGACAACTCAAAAATCCTTTATGGAATCCCGCTGTTCTTCTATTATTGCACCAAAAAAATCATGAAAAACAATTAAAAAAAGAAAAACACAGTAGATCGATTATGACGATCATAATTACCTCATAATGCTCGAAAAGTGGCCTCGTTTGTATTAATGTATCTGCAGTAAATTTTACTTTTACACACTTATCATTTGCTCAACAAACCATAACCATAAATGGCAAACCTTTCATTAAATAAGCAATAATTTGGATCTTTAGCAGCTGACTGCCTTTACGGACTGGAAGTTTTTAAACTACTAGATAAGACGATATAAAAATAGAGGAAAATACATACTTTAGTGGTCCCTTAAAATCAGGGACAACTGAAAAGAGAATAATTGAGTATTGCACTTTAGCGTTTATTTGGTAGCCATATAGAAGAAGCCTGCAATATTCGGTTCACATATATTTTATTGTTATGCTACTGATTACACGATCGGTATTAGCTACTCCTGTTGTTCCGGTTTCATAACTTAGCTCTGAGATCTTGAAAGAAAAAAATATGAGAAAATATATGTTTCGACAACTACCTCTTAGCAGTCTTCTATCAAATACAATGAGAGTAACTAATTGCCTTGAACAAGCTTCTCAAGTCTGTCATTCGAAGATGACTTTATACTATAGATCCCAGTATTGATGCATAAATATATATGGGCGCTTTGAGAAGCTAGGCCATAACTCTGCAAAAAAGTTGTAATGGCCAGTGATGGATATATTATTCTAAGCAATGAATCATAAATACAAAAATATTTTCTATAAAGTTGTCCTACTTTTTGTGAAGTGAAATATTTTCTTAATGTGAATATATGTATGTACCTTTAAAAGAAGTAGAGTGTTATTTAAAAGCTTAGATGCGGTTTTTTCTTCTTTGTTTTCATATCAATTTTACAATTTTAAATTGTTAACAAACTTTTACTCAAATAACTGCAGACAACTATTATATTTATATCAAATGAAAAAATCTACCAAATTAAGTGTTATCATATATTAAAAACTCTGTATCACTTTTTACTTGCGTGCGTTTGAGTGATTATGCAGCAAAAATAAAAGTAGACCATGAGAAACTCGTTTCAACAAATTTTTCTCTTTTTCAGTTTTCCAGACTTTTTGGTACAGTTTTGTACTAATTTTCAACACTTTCAGTTTTAATTAAAAATTTTTTATTAAGGAGACTATGACAACAGTTCACAGTAGGTTAATATCTAATGTTGCTAAAACTACATTACAGAAATATGCTAGATTATGTTGAATAAAATGCTAAAAAAATGCTAAAATGCCAAAAAAAAATTGCCATAAAAATATTAAAAATAACTTAAATGAAGTCTAAAGAGATTTTGTTAATAATTTTAAGATCTAATTCCGTTTAAGCATAACTTCTTTCTTTAACACGGGCCATTTTTACTGCAGTTTGAGTTAGAAAATAGTTGTAGAGAGCTAAGACTAGAGAGTTATATTCATGATGAAGCAGTTCAAATTCTAATTACTGACTTTATCGTTCGGAATAGCAATAGTGTGTGTGAATTGGTGCATAGTCGTGAAGAAACATAATTTAGTTGTTTTACAATATGCTTTTCTGCACTTAAACGCTGCAATAATTAAACAAAATCGCAATAATTTCATTAATCGTGTTTTTTTTTTTTTAAGTCAATATTCAAAGGTATACCATTACTAAATGCAGTGCATTGTATTGCAATTTTTTGGAAAGGACAGTACATATATATTTTTTCTTATAATTTATTATTAAGCGCCTTAGAAGTGACACAAATTGCTGTGAATTTATCATTCAAATGCCAGTGATATACCTTCACTCTTGACTGATGAACAACAATTACAACATCGTTGCATGTTAATTGTGTGGTAAGTGACCTCGCTAAGTAGGTTTAGTAGGTTGCGCTGTTATCTGCTACTTCCCAATAGGTGGCGCTTTTCTCCAGATCATTTGTTTTTTGTTGACATTGATTAAGGTAGAATACAGTGGAATGTCGGGGAGCGATTTCTTTTTAGATGGAACCTCTTATTTTTAAATTATAATTTTGAAAAAACCGCAAACTAACATTTTGATTATTCATCTTTGCTGGGATTTGAACCTGGGCCATTTGAGTTTTTGTGCGAGCGCTTTAATCACTATACCACGCACCCCAAATTATTCGTTGACTATTGTTCTTTTCTTTACCAAAATTAATAAAAAAATTTCAATGCACCTTCTAACAAAAACAGACAGTGTTCGTATTGATAGTTGGTATGATCTCCTTTGGGTTCTTCTACATAAGATAGTCGCAAATGAAGGAATATACTACCCAAGAGCATAATCTTACCTTGGTTAAACTGAGGCCTCTGAGAGTATTTAGGTCCATAGCGGTGACCAATTTTCTCCATTTTATCAAATCTACTGAAATCGTTGGCTTATAGTTCTCAAGAAAAAACCAAAAAAACCAAATGGTGTCTTGAAACGAAAATCTCTAGGTTTTATAATGTAACCAGTAAAGTGGATAAACATTTTTTAAGACAACTTCATCTGTCTGGTTATGGTATCTCCTTCTTCTTATATAATAAACCATAAAGCCATTAGTTTTAATTTTTTTACCAACAGCTCCTTTTATCTAAAGAAATTCTTTAAAGTCAATAATTGAATAGATTTCAGTCCAATTGCAATTCTCACTGTTTGTTTTATTATTTGGCCAGTGAACTGAACAAATTTCAAAGAAATTTTATTAATTTCATTACTTCTATGGAGTATTAAATCAGTTAACAAGAGTGCTTTAACAATCATCCCATACTCTTTTCCTGAATATTACTTTTAAAACAAACTTTAAGAAAATTGTTTTTAAATTACTAAATGCCCACGTTTTTAATAAAAACAAAAAATATTCATCTTAAGTCCATAACGTGTATTTAGAAATCATAAATCCCACACAAAAAAAAATTTAAATCATGATTTGCTTTGTCGCTTTGACATTTCCAGTGCACAATTTAACACTCTGTAGATACCAACATTAAATAGAATAAATAAATACGTGGGTGCATAACATTAAAAACCTTGAATAATGACAACTGAATGCTGTAGATGTCGACACATTAAAAGGCAAGTAAAATATGGACCACCACTTGACAAAGTTTTCAAATCATAGCAACCATTAATCATTTCGCTCTATTTCAGTTATATTTTAGGTGTGAAAATTATATTAATTTTCACGGTTAACTACAACAACAACAGAAAAAACAACAGCATTATGAAATGTTTTTATGAAGGTGACAAAAAAGATTATAAATAAGCTGCCGTTAAAGATAAAGAAAGATTTTTTTTTTTTGAAATGACAAGCTGGCTACATAAATACTTTAAATTCTGTTTTGTTCAGTTAAATTATTATCCATTTGCTTTTGTATTCTATAAAATTTTTGGTTCGTTTGAACTAAAAAATTTTTGAGAAAATTACCTTCATTTAGGTTTTAAACAAATAATTGTGCTTTTATCCTGCTATAATGGTGGTTCAAAAAATGCTCCAAATATTTCCTTTCATTATTAGCCATTAAACCGCTGCACAGTGGTCAATTTAAGCTAAAAAAACTTATTCGTATACAAGGCTAAGCTAAGTAAGCTTTATTGTCCCAAATACTCGATAATAAAAAAAAAATTAAAAAAGTGAAGAAGTGATACACCACTTCATGTTTCATAAAATGTTTTCAAAACAATTTTTTTTATTTTTTATTAATCTGTATGAACAAACAGAGTATTTTTCTGATCTTTAATGAAGCTCTACCCATCTATAAATAAAAAAAGTGTGTGTGCGATATCATCGAAGTTGTTTAGTTGTTTGAAATACATATTTATGCCACAATTTACGGAATATTACAGCGTTCAATTATTCAAAACAGCTTCTTTAGATGGAGCGCATCAGATATGTAAAATTTTCCATTATTTTGACAAATAAGTTTATTTGAATTTGAACGATGGTATGTGTTCTGTTGTCTTCGAGTAGGATTGCACTTTTCTGCAATAGATTTTATTGCAACTTGTCTGCAGTTTTCCCGGCCATTTTAAGAAAATTCATAAGTTTGTTTAACGATCTGTAAAAACTTGTGGATTTTTTTGGGTAAATTCAAGGAATAGGCTCTCAGGGTTCCTTCGGTTCCAGTAATAAGGTGAATATAGCCGGAAATATTTTTTATTTCCAAGAAAAACTGAAAAATTTTGAACCTTAAAAGGCAATTTTAATTCTTTTTCTTAGAATTATAAAGGTGCTCTATTTCAATAAAAATGGCATTGAAAAGTTATCAATTAAATCATCTGGCATATACAAGCTACTGAACTATGTGTAAATTTTCCTCAGTTTTCGGTTTACAATATTTAAGTGACTTCAATAGACTTTTTCTAAGACAAAATATTTCTTTTTAGTCAAATAAATTATAAGTTTCTCTGAGTGAAAAACTTTTCTTTGGAACGGAATTATTTGATTTGTAAAAAATAGTCTTAAAAAATCGAATTTTAGTGACCAAAATACCGCCTACACAGAATGCAAGACGGTGCGATGGGCGTGGCAGATTTCAATGAAACTTGGCATGCATCTTTTGTTCTTTCTAAGAAGTATATTTACTAAATTTTAAGACTTTTGCTTTTTTACGAAAGGTTTTATGTGAAAATATCCATTTTGATTGTATGGGCGGTGGGCGATGGGTGTGGCTGATTTTCATGAAACTATTTTATTTTCTTAATTTAGTCAATATAATACTCCGTGCCAACTTTCAAATTTCTAGGTAAACTCCTTATATTTTTTACACAAAAATGTATGAAGCGTACCAGTGTGCATCACAAGAAAAAGACTGACTAACGATTCCGATGGCTGTTTACATCATCACCATATGTTCAAACCGCTTGTATAGAACATCCAATGTAGCATGAACTGTATACCACGTAACGCCATTCTCTTGTTCCACAAGAAATTGGTAATTATCGACCTGTAGCGCTCGTTACTGGCAGTGATATCCTGATCAAAGAAATATGGGTCAATAACACTTGCATTCCAAAATCCACACCACACACTGACTTTTTCGATATGCTTTGGATGCTCTTATATCTCATGTGACATGGTATCATTTCAAATTTGAGAGTTCTGTTTTTTCATGTACCTAATCATTCAAAAAGATAATTTTTTACTAAATTTTGGTAAACATTGCATGAACAGAATGTTAATTTTAATAAAACAAATGTTTTTTTTGCACGTATTTCTGAAAGCTATATCCATCCACGAAGATAATTCTTAGTCTCTCTTTACCACCGTGCACAGTTAAATCGTTCAAAATTTACAAAATACATCGCATTTACAAAAAAAATTAATATCTTTAGTGGTTATGGAAAAAACCGAAAAAATTTTGCCAATTTTGCATTTAAATTTCACTACAAACGCAAACGCGTATATGGATGTACAATTTACATACACAATCAACCCTTAGCTTTAACACAAACTCCTTTAGAATAAGTGTTACAAAAACACAATCATAATCTAATACGTGCAACGTTATAACATTTAAGGAGAGTGTGAGCATATATTGAAGAACAGTATTTGCGGATGGCTATGCCTATTGTATGAATGTCAGTGAGTGTATGTGTGGTGTATTTGTGTAAATGTATGTATAACTTCACTGCGAACATAAACGTGCAAATAAAGCCAAAAGTTGCTTAAATAGAAAATAGAATTCGAAGAATATAAAATGTTTTCGATTAACCTGATTGTAGCACAGAAACCAAAATACTATTAAAAGCGTCAATTGAACATGGCAATCTCTTTAGAGCGTTTTATTTCAACTAGACAACTATAAATTGCATTAAAACAGATAAATTTATTTCCAATGTCTATGAAACAAAGTTTACAAACTTACATAATTGACCATTACAACCCCGTTTCAATGTTACAGCCTAGCGTTTCATAGCATCTATATTGTGTATGACAATTTGTATACATGAGTAGCGGGATCGATAGTTTAATTTCCTCCGAACGAACTCCAGACTTTAGAAGCTTGTTCATAGCAATCAGTTACTCTTAAAACTTTTGCCAGAAGACTGCTAAGAGGTAGTCGCCTGTTAAACAGTTTTTTTATATTTGTTTTTTTTTTTTCAAAATGTTATAAACGGAATTTATTTAATAGAAAATTATAAACCCATAGCCATATGTACAACTCTCTTTGGATTATCGATAATTCAAATGGGTTAAACCATTTTCTATCGAAAATTAATTTCAATAAAGCAATTTCAGCGCAAGCTGTGTAACATGTGGTTTCGTCCTGTTGCCAGTTAGTTGAGATCTTAGAAAAGTTCCAATAATTTCTCTAGACACTCACAACTGTTACATTACTTACGTCTTTTCCGGCTCACAAAGTACAGCAAATAGTATTTTTTCGTGGATATAATGGTGCGTTGGCCAAAACATACGGAGAATCCTAAAATGCAACGATTCTACCTGTTACATTCAACCAAAAATATATTTAATCAGGTATTCGTTATGAATAGCAATTTGTGCTCCAGCACCTTTCGCTAAATCATAAAATCTTCCATAAAATGAAAATGAAATGTTTTTAAAATTCACTACGATTTTTCTGTACATCGTTTATAGCAACCTAAAAGTACAATATTTAACATCTCACGTAATACACATATTAAACGTTACATAGTTCTTCGAGTTAGCCACTCTGAAGTACAATTCATCGTGCGGAAGAGTATGTGCTCTATACGCCATTTTATATATATCGAGTTAATGATGCCACTTTAGGTTTTTGACACCAAAATTTTTGGAATCTGCAATCTGTTTTCGACAATATCTCCGAAGCTGGACGAGATATCCGAAAAACTTGGGGTTGATACCCTAAAGTGGCATTTTTAACTGGATATATATATATAAAATGGCGGATAGAGCACATAAACTCCCGCACGACAAATTATGATAGTAGACGAATTGAACGATAATTTTGACAAACAGAACCATTATATTGAAAAAACAAATTTCTTTTTTTACAAAATTTACAAGCGTTGTTCTAAAGTAAGTCTTTCTAAGATAAGGAGTCACACCAAGCTATACAAAGGCAACTGTCAGCTGTTAAATTAATTGTCTAGAAATACAGTTTTGCCAGCACAATGTTTGAAGTAACCCTACAAAATAAAAAGAAAACACCCATTGCCTGTATAAGAAAAAATTATGGTATTGAAAAATATTTCAAAATGCATAAGTGATACCAATTTTTAGTAATTGACTTACTTGAAAGGGTGTTACAATGATGGCTTTAAAAGTTTGGAGAAATTCTTAATAAGTCAAGCCAATACCCATTAATATGTGCTCTTGTCTGACGATTCTTTTATAAATATAAAAAGTGGTTTATTAATTGTTTAGGAAATTATTGTCATTCCTTTTTATTATGATAACATGTGTATGGTTAAATTATGTATGGAACAAAATATCGGCCAATTGGCCGCCGCGACCGCGGCGACACACCTTCATCCGATGGTTCAAATTTTCGATGATGCTGAGACATAACTGAGTTTCTATGCCGTTAATGTGCCGAATTATCTCATCCTTTAGCTCTTGAATTGTTGCTGGCTTATCGGCATATACGTTTTCTCTCAAGTAACCCTAAAGAAAGTAGTCCAACGGTGTTAAATCACGTGATCTTGGTGGCCAATTGACATCACCACCACGTGAGATAGCACGGCCATTGTTTCTTTAGCTGTATTGTAAGTGGCACCGTCCTGTTGAAACCATATATCGTCCACTTTATAATGTTCGTCAACGATGAGAGTGAGAGGTGTACTTGTTGGGCTCGACGACGAGTTAAGGTGGATTGCTTTCCAAAAACACTATTGCGAACTGCAGCAATATTTCCTGCAGTACGAGCTGTACGAGCATGCACTGGAGTTTTCACATCTCCTACAGACCCGGTTTGCTCAAATTTTTGGACGATTTTTCCGATTGTATTCACATTTGGGCGATTAAATTGACCGAAAAAATTACGAAGAGCGCGATATGCATTCTCATTATAACCCTGAATAACTTTAACGCGTTGCTCGATTGTGTATCTTTCCATGGCTCAAATTCAAAAAACATTAAATAAAATGCAGAAAAAACTTCACTTTTGGGTGTGGTTCACATTCAACATCGGTCTTTAAAATTTAACCACCTGTTAGATTAAAATTAATAAAAATGTTAAAGAGATTTAATACTCTCAATAAAAAATTAAAGCAATTTTATAAAATGTTATATGAATTTATTGTTTTTACGACCGCAAAATAAAAAATGAAAAGTTTATTGTAAATAAATCAAGGAATCTGTATTGCTGTGATTCATTCTGCTTAAGAAAATGTTGAATAGTTTTCATAGGTTTTGTCATAGATATGTTCTCTTTAATGGCAGGCCTATTTAGAGGCGTTGTTCATCACTTCAAATAATAAATCATTAATAATTTTGTCACATATTGTTAAGCGGGTATTGTTCATACTTTATATTTTACTACTCATACACAACCATGTTGCGTTAATAAACTAAATACTCGTATGTATGTCGTACTCAAACAAAAGTAAATTTTTTTTATTATTATTTTATCTCAAGTAAAAAACTTTACTACCAAATTAAAAATAAGACGAAAAAGAAAATAAAAAAGAAAAAAAAAAAGAATCAATTTTGTAAATCCAATTTATAATGGAAATTAATGAAAGTAATTTCTTTAAGTGCTTGACAAAAATTATTTTCGAATCAGAACACATGTATTGTTGTGATTTTACATCTTAAGGTAGAGAGAACAGTGACACTTAAATTTCGTTTGAATGTAACTACTACGTCATCTTATGAACTAATAAATTAAAAATACTTTTGTTAAATAATCTTTAGTTGGGATACTGAATAGTGCGTATTCATCATATTTTAAAAGTTACTATTGTTTTAATATATTATAATAAGACTAATAAAGTAAAAAACATGAAAAATAAATGTATTACACGAACTTAAGAATCAGCCCACTTTTATAAACAAAAACATAACCTCAATAACAGCCTATGAAAAGGTTTAAGTATGTCAATGAACATGTAAAAAATTCATGTATTCTTTGAAAATTGAAAAAAAGAAAAAAATATAAGAAAACAATTGAAGAGAAGATACAAAGTCATGTAAATACAAGTGAGAAAGTGTAAATATGTGAATGAGTGTTAAAATGTTTGTTTAGGTTTCGGTAATAACCCAAGAAATATATTCAAAATCTATACAATCAATACAAAACAAAAGAAAGAAAGAAAAAAAAAACCATGAAAAATGTAGGAGCAACTCATTTATTATCACACTTGTAATCATTTATGCCGCAACGCAACGTAACTGTGTGTATGAGATTTTATTTTAACAACAGCAGCAATAACAATAAAAGAAATAAAAACAGCAGGCAATACAAACAACCACTACTACAGCAGAACCTCTTAAACCTCAACAACTTCTAAAAACAACAAAACGAGCTGTAAAGAAGAGATCCTTCTCAAACATTCATGCATTGAATCAAATATTTCGCTTAAACACGCAATTGTTATGAAAAAGGCCAAAGTGTTATTTGTATTGTTGTAGTTGTAGCTGTTGGAGGTTGCTTTACATCCTCTTCTTTTTGTTTATACAATAAACCAGTACGTTGCTGGTTAACTCATGGTCGGGATATTCATTTTCCTTTTTTTCATAGAATTTCTTTTCTTTCTTCTTGTTTTAAGTTTGAAGTGTGTGAGTGAAGCCTACTAACCCAATAACCTTCTTCAGTCATATTCTTTGTTCAGCGAAAAACAAAAAAGTAATATAATCATTGAGGTGTATTTAGCACACACATGCTTGCTTACATACACATACGCTCACAGTTTTATTTTTATGTGTGGTGGTGGTGGTGCTGATATACAGGCTGTTTTATTTGTGAAAGGTTATCAGTGCATGAGTTAATGTAACACATGAATAAGAAGAGAAAAATTAGCAAGAACTCTGTAATTTTTACATTAAATGTAAATTTATTATATTACCAATACATGTGCAACCACATAAAAATTCAAAAACTTACATCTACACTCACTCTACTTCTCTTTCTCTTTCTTACTGTCTTTATGTATGTACTTGGATTTTTCTGTGTTTCTCATTCATAACATTGCACGTTACTTTGTGTTGATGCATAGCAATGAAAATACACAAACAAACCAGAATTTTTGCGGCTACACAAACAATAAAAACACCCCGTTATTCGCACACACAAATAAACAGAGTATTATAACGCCTGATAAAAAGGAAAATATTTACCAAAGTCACATGCATTAATAGGACTCCTGTTACACAGAAAAATAAATTAAATTTTAAATCATTTTTAGATAAATATAAAGACAACACAAACAACAGATGCTGTATAAACTGATTATTAATAAAAAAATGTTTCTTTTATATCTAGGAAAGCAGTTTAATATTCACAATGTAAAAATCTGCTGTGCTTGGCCCTATTAAAATTTCTTCTTACTGTTTTCCTCTTCTTTGCCAAAGTGTCTTGCCACCATGGCACTTTACGTGCAGCTGTATTTTCATTATAACGCACACTGCTGTCCAGAGAGAACCTTATTATTGACTGTAATTGGTTTACCGCCAGATCCAGTTCGTCAACTGAGTCCACAGAATCTGGCAGCAAGTCAATCCCTCACAAAACCAGACGTGAATGTATCACACAAAGTCATATCAGAGTAGAAAAATAAACAAACCTGAACGTTTGATCTCATTTTGTTTTGTTCTTTACAATGAGTAAAACCAAAACAAAACAGAAACAGTGAGAACGATTGTCCCATTTAATTTTGTATATTGTTTTTCTTTTGAGCACTAAAAATACGCTAACTCAAATGTGCGTTGGTACAACAAAAAATGAATGAGAAGAAAAAGAAAAGAATAAGAGAAAAAAGAGCAATTTATACGAATGTAACGGAATAGCAAAGCAAGCACAAGGGCGAAAAGCTAATTGTTTCTTTTGCGCTCTTTCTCATTTAGAAAGTATTTGTTTTGGTTTTGCTCATGAACAATACGATTAAAAAAAATTTGAAAAGTTTATGACTTTGTGGTAACGTTTTTATGGAAAGCGCCGCCGATGCAACTTTTTTCCTTTCCTGCCTCAAATTACTTGTAAGCTTAGTTGCCTTAGCCTTACGCGAATAGCCTGGGTACTACTTCGTACCTCCCACAGGTTTACTCTTTCCCACTTCAGTCTTCAGTGGCCTCCTTCTTGTCTGAACGACCACGTCTTTCGAGCAGCATGGTCTTTTAGCTCTCAACCGAATATCTTAAGCTGGTGTTTTCGAAGTCACATCTGACACCTTCAGTATTGTCGTCTTCGCAGACTTCTCATCTCGTAAGATTACCAGGTGGACGGCTCCAAATTTGTAGACGACTTTACCCCCAATAGCTCGTAGCCAATTAAAGGCAGAGTCCCCTATTGCCATAACGAGATGGACGAGGTTATTCTCCGTCGTAGTACTCGCAGTACTCGCCAAGTTGACGCGGGCAAACCTGCGTTCTGAGTCTCAAAAGTCTCCAGAATCTTTTCCATACCCACATCAACCCTCCGAGGAAGTAACCACGTATGATATGTGGCCATGGGAACTCTTGCTCTTTCACCTTTGATTGCAATTCAGCCTGAGCCACTCAGCAGTCGCTTCGTTAGAGCAGGTGAACAGCAGCAATCCAGTCTTAAATTTGAAAGTTAATAAAATATTTATAAAATTTATTAAAAGCATTGATAGCTTAGTTTTAATAAAGCTCACAACATGCTCTTAATCTAAACTTTAAAACTTAACAGAAGTATTTTTTAAATTTTAAAAATTGTTAAGCCTTCGCTGTTGAAGAAAGAGTATCACCCTAATATTAAGCATTAAAAGCATTGTTTAACAACCAATGCTCAATAGATAATTAAACGTTGTTGCGTGTTTGTATAGAGTCTTATGTGTGTAGTCTGATGCAAAATGAATTGTTTTATAAAATTTAGAACGCCTGAGGCTGTTTCCTTTGTGCCTCATTAGCGCAATGCTCCCTACGACAATTTCCCGTTAGTTTTTATTTTTTCTTTTTTTATTTTTCGCTTTTAATTTTCCTAATGTTGAGGACGAAAATGTTTTACTCTCTTTTAAATACAAGTTACATATACTGCATCCAGTTGTGTTGGTTTATATTGAATACACCTGTTGTTATCAAATACCTTCATATTACCTTCCATACTATACTGTGTATACAATCCAGCCCATGTAAATAATTGCAAAGCCATACACATGCACATACACTTGCACATATAATATTTCACATTTGTTTACAACCCTAACACGAATTCTATAGGACGATTATTATTATTTTGTTAAACTTTATTTTAAAGAGAGAGAGAGAGAGAGAGAGAGAGAGAGAGTGAGGAGAACGTTATAGAGCTACACAAATACTGACATACACTAACACATACTTAAGTTTTACGAGTATTGTGTGTTATATGTGATTCTCAGGGGCTTTGGTACATTTAGCTTTAGTGAAAAAGGGTTTTTTTTATATTTTTCTTGTTACGATGGATGGCTATATTTGAAGATGTTTGTGTGTATGTGTATGTATATGTTTAGCAGTATGCTTTTATTTATATATGTGTGTGCATGTACGTGTGTTCAATTCTTTTCATCTCCTGTTATTTGATGTTGGATTTGCCACTTTACCATATTATTATTCATATTTACTCTATTGTTTGTCTATGTGTTACAGGCTTAATAGATAAAATTGTTTTTACTTACACTTGTGGCCACACAAATAAGTCAAGTTTGCTATATTTTTTTTCTTCAGTTTATCATTATGATAATGGTTTATTAAAGCATTAAAAAATATGTTGCACAACTAGAATGATATTACGCTTTCAAAAATATAAACAGGATCATAGCATTCTTCCTGCATTATAGTGTTTCAAGTGTAATCACACTATGTTGACGAGGAAAGTAAGTACACTTTGAGTGAAGTTGTTCATAAATATAGCTCAAATCTAAAGATCAACAACATATACTAATCATCTTCTATGTTTTTTAACAGAATTGATATTCTGATAGTCGCGGGTTGAAAATACTTAAGACCATTCGAAAAATTCAATCAATTCGTCAGGGAACAACAAAGTAGACAGACCTTTAAGTTATATTAACCCTGCTGTTAGGTTTGGACCTTTTTGTTCAATTTTTGTTTTGCTTTTGAATTGACTAAGAAATGGTGCAACATATCAACTTAAAACGTTTGCTATTGAGATATTTTTATATTTCATTACTCCTGAAAAACTTCCAATAATAAAATGGAAGTTAGAAGAATAAAAAATTACGAATCCTGGATTTAGAACCGTTTTGGTCCGTTATTGTTTTTTTGTTAAATATTATCACTTTCGTTTCAATTTACATATAAATTTGTTGCATATGGTATATTTTCTATAGCACTTAATTTTGTAGCAGCTGCAGATTCCATATTTTCTAGTTGCCGTAATTTTTAGTAAACCGCTTGTGGATGCTGTACAATAAGAAGCTGACGTTCTTATTTCGACAAGAATCTCAGCTGAAAATTTATTTATAGGGAGCTTAGATCTTACAGTCATGTAGTCTTGAAGTAAAGATAAAGCTAACAGCCTCAAAAATTCAGCTCTCTTACGGTTTTTGTCCACTGTCGCCCACGAACCATCAATTTCAGAAAACAACATGTCAATCATATTGGAAAACACAACAATTGGCGATCGTTTCGTTTTCCGTTTTACACTGAAAAAGAAATTATTAAAGTTTTACATCTTATTTCAATGCAGTTTAATCGTCGATTTTTCATTATTTTAGCAAAGTGAACAAGTCAGACACAGAATATAAACTGAAGTTAACTACCGCAAATGACATGTAAACTTACAAAGGGGAATCCCAGAAATAAAGGTAACTTATTGAAACACTTCAACGACAAACTGGGTGCATCATATATATATTTCGATATTATAACATGCAATTATTACAAAAAAGTAGTATGGACCAAATTGATCCTATACCTAAAATTTGTAAGTTCCTCTTGACCTAACAGCAGGGTTAACAACATATTGTATGTTTGTAACAAAACGGAAAATATTCCTCTGTTTATACGAGTATAATATTCATTTATGTTTTAAAAGTTTAGTTTTAAAATGAAATTTTCATTACATACATACATAACTGGCCTTTACAACCCTGTGTCAGGATTACGGCCTAGCTTCTTGCAGCACTCATGTTGTGTGTTTAAATTTTTATCCATGAGTACCGGGACCTACAGTTTAATGTCGACTCCGAACGACAGACTTGAGAAGCTTGTTCATGGCAATTAGTTACTCTCAGAGCTTTTGCCAGAAGACTGCTGAGAGGTAGTTGCCGAAAGAAATAATTTTTCATATTTCTTTTTTTGAAGATGTCAGGGCCAACACACTAACCACTAGACCACGGCGAAATTTTCATTATTATAAATTAAAGAGGCCTTCAATAACATGCTTTCTTGTGCGGTAGTAAGAGTCTTATATAACCCTATCTCCGCTGTGCTAATATTACTAATAGAAAGAACCACCCAGCAGAAAATTTGTAAGATTTAAAAGCAATAAATAAAATTGTAAGCAATAATGGAAGCATTATATTGTTTCTTAAGCTGCGGTCACATTAGGCAAATATTTGATGAAAAAAGCGTAACCACTATTTTATGAAAGCATTTGTATTTTAATTTTCCATTGCTTCAAGTTGAATTAAATAAACATCAAACATCTTATTACAATTTATTTTTAAATATGTAATTATTTTATAAAAAGTTTTGCAGAGAACCAAATTTTTCCATAAACTCTATTAATAAAATAGTGGTTACGCTTTTTTCGTCAAATATTTTCCCAATGTGACCGTAGCTTTATACATTAAGGCTTCCAAATATGCTACGGGATAAGGTATTATTTTTGATTTTTTATACTATTTGCTTACAGGTTGCAATAAATTTGCATTTCTATTGCATTTTAGCGGCTAATTTCATATAAAAATCAGGCATTATTGATGCGCACGAGTAAATGATTGTTTTCAAAAAAATACAAAATAGCTTAGCAAGTAAAGTGAGTGAATTAGAGTTGTTCACAGAAGTACATCTCCTGACTTTTTACCGTGGATAAGATTCGAAAACGCTTAATTAAGTCTGTTCAAAAATGAGTGGGCCTTTTACAAATAAAGAACTACAAACTTAAGTAAGAGTCTATACATAAATCGAACTATAAAAATTCTCATTTCAAATACTGTATGTGTGTGTTGTTTTATATACACAGATTTTAGAAAAGCATTTGACAGAGTCACTCGAACTTTTTATGTTTCAATTAAACAAAACTATGGTATGGTGGTTAGAGCGCTTGCACAAAAACCCAAATGGCCCAGGTTCGAATCCCAGCAAAGGTGAAAAATTAAAAAGTTAGTTTGCGGTTTTTTCAAAATTATAATTTAAAAATAAGAGGTCCTCCCCCCCCCCCCCCTTTCAAGAACACCATCTACAAAGTAGCCACTCCCTGACATTCCACTCTATTCCACATTAATCTTTGACAACGAAAAAAAAAAGATTTGGAGAAAAGCGCCACCTATTGGGAAGTAGCAGATAACAGCTAAAAACATACTTAGCGAAGGCAATCACCGCAATTAACATGCAACTATGGGACAATTGCTGTTGATTATTCAAGGGTGAAGGTATAACACTGGCTTTTGAATGATCAATTCGCACAAATTTGTCTCATTATTTAATAATATAAGAAAATAAAATATATGTTCTGTAGTCATAATGTATTTCCTTTCCAATACAATAGACAGTATTTAGTAGGGGTTTACCCCTCAGTATTTGATCTCAATAAAAAAAAAACTAGATTTTTATCTGCTCAGATTTTTTTCTGCTCAGAGGGCCCACCAGATTACCCGTTAGTTTTTATATATGACAAAACTGAGGAACACTGCCTGTTTATATGAATATAGACTTGAAAAAAAACATAAGAATTTTAAGTAGTATCCGCCTGATTTATGAACATCTATATCGTTTAGAGATCGAAAGATTTCTTCAATATTTAAAAAAGAAAGAAGTTTTGGTTTTTTTAGAACTTAGTTGTATGTCCACAACTGTAACCTCACAGTAGATAACAAATAATTAGTAATAAATTTACGTAAAATTAGGATTTTTATCATATATTTCATTTCATTTCATTTTTTTTTTCTTCAAATCCCTTCACAAGTATGTGAAGAACTTTATCCTTAAGAATTTTTCATCATGTATTAATATGTTACGAGCAGTTTCCTGTTTTTTATTTTATTTTTTTTTTTTCTATCGTTTTGTTTTCCTTTGTGAGTACAACTTTTATTAGAAGAATTTCAATAAAATTTAATAACATGGAGCAAATTCAAAAGGTTTTGTTCAACATACCTCCTTCTCAATCACTTTCATTTGCTTGTTTTGTAATGTTTATGAAAAGGAAACTCGTAGTATTGAAAATAATAAAATCACGATGATGATGATGATGATGATGTTGGTAGGAGAGTGAAAAAAAAAGAGAGCAAAAACCCATCAAAAAGTTAAACAAATTTTACTCAATTCCCTACATACATTACAAATTAAATTTAAAATTTTTTTGATTAATATTCTAAGACATTCAAGCCTACTGCTGCTGCTGCTCTATTTAAAGACTCTGTTGCATACACTCATATGTTTAATATTTTTCATGATAAATTTACTTTTTTGTTTGTTACGGAATTAAATTGATTGCTTTCGAAAATAAAAAAACAATTTTTTTAGAATTTTAATTGAAATTTTCTTTTGTTTTCAGCACCTACGGGTAAACCCATACCCACAGCTGCCCACAATACATCATCCACCTCTGTATATATATCATGGAAACCACCACCTCCGGATACGATACTGGGAGAGTTTCTCGGCTATCGTATAACATATAGACCACGTGATCGTAATCCCAATGATACCAAAGAGATCTATATACGCGATTCAACAATTGAGGTGAGTGATTTAGTTAGTTATAAATATAATAAGAAATAAGTACTTCTAAATAAAATAAATGGCCTTATAGTAAAGCACAAAAAAAAAGCACTTTTAAGACAAAGTTACAACCTTCAGACCCAGTTTTATTTTTATCTCAGATCTAGTATATTGCCTGAATTTTTTTATTTTCTTCCCCGTGCTATCGCTCTGACTAAGATTCTCTATTTTGGCAAATATGTATGTAAAAAATGTTTTTTTTTTCTATTATTTATTTATTTAAATTAGAATATCTTTACGAGCGGAGTTATTGAGACCATATGCTCGGTGTAGAGTAGTACTAGACCCCTGGTGCCCTCATAGCTAATCTAATAAATAAATTCGCTTTAATTTGGAATATTTACATTTGGATTTTCATTCTTTTTCAAATTCAATTTTTTATTTTATTTTTAAATTATGACCGATATTGAGAATACAGCCTCAGAAATCGTGTAATTTTGCTTTATGGTTTTGAAATATCATTTTCTATACTCAAAAGATCTGCTTAACGTTCTAATATAAGGTGTTTCATTGCCAGCATAAAATATTTTTACCTTAAACAGATGGAGATCATTTTAAGTTATAAAAAGCTTTTCTTTTAGACTGACTGTATATGCGTGCAAGAATGAAATGAAATGAAATGAATTTTAAAAACATTTATGAGTAAAATTCGAAAAATTTTACTTTCTTTTTCAATTCTAATAAACGCTCATTTAGGGGTATGTTGTATAGAAATAAATCGAGCGAATGAATAAAAAATATATCAGAAGTCTGTATTCCTAAAAAATATTATTTATACATAAAAATTAATCTAATAAGCCTTTAATGAATATATTTTATTTTTTATGAATACGGCAGGTAAAATTTTATTCGATTTTAATTTGGTTCCTTTTTAGTTTGCAGGACGTACCTTTTAATCTAAAACCATTTCTTTTAATATCATATTTTTATTTAAAAGAATATATTTTAATAAAATCATCATTATTTTAATGTTTTTCAACTATAACTGCAGATAGAAATCCCGCATATCCTAATAATTTGCAAGGATATGCAAAATTCGATAAATCATCATATTGTAAGGCATTTAAAATCTAATCATTTTCAGAGTCATAGCCAGTACGGCTTTTATCTGGAGATCTTTCGATATTGCTTTTAAAAAAGGTAGGTTTATTTCCAGATTTGAAAGAAGCAAAGTTGTCGTTCAGATATCTCCAAGCCATTTTATACGCTCTGAAACAAGGCTCTCGTATTGGTAATCCAATTTTAGTATTGGTAATCATTTCTGTCGATTCATATCTTGCTTTCCTAGAGGCATCGCTATATACATATGTAAGTGGTTATATACAGTGTCTCTTTTAATAAGTTCAGTCCAAATTCAAAAGTATTGCAGAGCACCGTTCTTTACGATATTGTCTTTTTGTCATATTCTTACGTACTACTCGCATCTATCTTAGAGCTCATCCTTTCGTAGTTGATTGTAGAGTAAATGGCACAATTCGTGCTTTAGCTGTACGGTTCCTTTATGCAATAACATTACCGAGAAAGTTTTTCCTGTCAATTTCGATATTAGTAAGTTTAAACTTTTCCTATTTTCTCCTTCCCATATAAGCATAATGTACTGCATGAGTTGGTGTTATCCCCTGAGTGCTGGCCTTAGTACAAAAAAAATCGTATCTACTCTTTCGCAGATGACAGCAACATTTGTCATCTCACGAACGACGTTTGAACATTTTCAAAATATTAAACTGTTTTCTTATGCTTAGGAGTGGATATGATTATGGCATTAGATGAAGATGGATGTAGTTGTGACTAGGTAGAGTGGGCTGGAGATCAACACCAAGTCTCCTGGAGCTACGGTTAGTTGTAAGTTTGGTTTTTTGTGAAAATAGTTGCTTTGTTTATTTTCTTGTGTTCGGATACGCTGCCGACCAGAATAGTTGGAACCCCCTGAGGATTTCCTAGGAAGTCGGTAACCTCGTCGGTCAACCGGTCCGTAACAGAAATGCCCTTATCATTTGTGACTTCGGGTAATGTAAATATTGAAAAGACGAAAGCGGCTAATATTCCACATTTTCATGTATATAAATAATGATGTCAATTATGTTACGATTACAGATTTCTAGTAGCGAAAGAAGCATTCAAGTTCCTGTGTTTTTTAAAATAATACAATAAGTACTTGATCCTATATGGTGATTTTTATTTAGAAACAACTTTAATTTTTTTTGTTTTTTCCCGTAGTATTTCGTCTACTGACTAATGGCGTTTTCGTTTCTACCAAAAAATGTTGCCTTTCATATATTTTTCTCTCTCATCTTGACAAAATATTGCCTTTTTTAAAAGTTATCCTTTACATCAACAATTAAAAATGTCGATTACAATAAAACGAGATCAAAAAAGAATATATAACATCCTATTTTTATGTCATATAATAACCAAATGTTACACATTTTTGTAGAAACGAAAACGCCATAAAAGAATATAATTATGATGGGTTGAGAATTTCAAACAAAGAATTAAAAACACAAATCAGGTTTACAAATTAAAAATCATTTGTAAAAATCATTTAATTGAATATTGTCTATCCAAAAATATGTACAAGAAGTTAGTTATAAAGCCTATTATTAAAATAAAAAACTATTTGTCATGAATAAGACTGTAACTTTAACTTTTTTCAGGCTTAATCTCTTACTAAAGTTGAAAATTTAAAAAATTGGGCACATTTGATCTTTAACAAACTGAATTGTGGCTCTGCTTTAGCTTAATTGAAGAAAATATTAAATAACGAGTTTAAATAACCCATTAGTTGTTAAAAGGTTTGGTTTTAAACATTAATTAAAAATACTTTTTTCCTGCAAATTAAAACATTATAATATATAAACTATATTTTTCATATTTCTGAAATGAATTTTAACACAAAATTCTTTATGCTCTACTTTAAATTACATAAACTGAAACAAATTTGTTGGAATATTAAAAAAAAAGTACAAATAAACAAGAAATGCAAAAAAAAAAAAACAAAACAAAAATATTAAAAAGCAACAAAAATTCTATAGAAAAATGAGGAAAAAAAAAATTCAAGTTAAACATGCTTGAAAGTTTTAGGCACTTAACATTTAATGACTGTATCCTGTGTATGCAGTAATACTAACAGCAGCAGTAGCTTAAGCAGAATACTTTACATACTTTTAGGAGAGTTGAAATGCAATATAATTACTTACACACACTCACACATCTAATTGTTGTTGGCATGAGTGCGTAAGAGTTTAAGTAAATATTTTTATTTAGATAAGAAACAGAGAATAGAGAACGAAGAAAAAGAAATGCTATAAGAGCTGGCTACAAACAGGGTTGCCAGTTTTACTTTAGCCCTTTTATACACATTTAATATAAACAAATGCCAAAATTGCTATATATTTTTCTTACGATTGTAGCAATTGAATATACATACATAACTGGCCTTTACAACCCTGTGTCAGGATTCCGTCTAGCTTCTCGCAGAACTCATGTTGTGTGTGTAAATTTTTATCCATGAGTACCGGGACCTACAGTTTAATGTCGGCTCCGAACGACAGACTTGAGAAGCTTTGTTCATGGCAATTAATTACTCTCAGAGCTTTTGCCAGAAGACTGCTGAGAGGTAGTCGCCGAAAGAAATATTTTTTTTTCATATTTCTTTTTTTTTTTTTTTAAATGTCGGAGCTGGGTGTCGAAACCAGGGCTCATGTCTTAGTAAGCCAACACACTAACCACTAGACCACGGCGACTACAAGCAATTGAATATATATTTTTTTAATAACTGGGAACATTTTATAGATACATAAGTATACAATGAAAAGTAAATTCATATCAGAGATCTACAATTGACCAAAAATTTCGGAAAAGTCACAATTTTATTTATTCATTTATTTATTTTAAAATTTAGCTCAACCAAATTGATGTCTTGTAAACTGATAATGATTACATAGAAACATAAACCATATTAATTCAATATAACAATTAAATAGAGTAATAAGTAGTAAATTAAAAAATTATAAAGTACCATTTTTAAATAATTTAAAACATTAATATTATTTTATGCAACTTCTGTCATACGTCAACTAGCCGTTAGCAAAAATATTTCCCTAGCTTAATTCTAAACCTCCTTGCATTTCTAATAATTTGGATTTTTTCAGTAATTCAGTTTGTAAATAATACAAAATTTACGCTTAGAAAAGAGTTTTACCGAAACTGATTTCGCTATACAAGTAATTCAGCTGTGTGGTGTAAGTTATTCCATGTCAAAATATTAAACTCTTCATGAGGTTTTTGAAACTTATTTTGCTAATTTCATAAGAATTCATGCATTCCTCATTGGAATATTTTTTCATTTTGATTTATTAATATACAAAGTACAGTTATTCGCTAAACTAAAATATTTTCAGTACATTGACTTCGCCAATCATCAACTTGTTTGTAAGCTTATGAATTAATATTTCGATTTTCAAATATAAGAAAAATAAGAGTAGAAATAAAAATATTTTTTCAAAAAACTTCATGGCTCTTCACAAATAGCTAACGAAACCGCCAACTAATTTATAAATCCACAAAAAGTCACCAGGCTGCTAAATCGAAATCTAGAACGTCAAAAATGTTTTTCAATCTCTAGATCTGACAACCCTGAACGTGCAAAGTAGTGTATACTCTCACACGCACTTCGTCCCTCTCTCGCTCTCTCCATCCATTTATAGTGATTTATTAAAATCATATTTTTTTTATTATTTAAAAAGTCATGCTAGTTAATCCATAAGTGTTTTCAACAACAAAAATTTTTTGTTTTTTTTTTCTTTCGTTTTTCTAAAAGAGAATCATCACTAAATTTACACAACCACATGGAAAAACCGAGATTCATTTAAACACTACCACTCTCTTGTACAAAAAATATATGAATATGCACATATACGATTACATACATAAACTTACAATTAACAAAAAGAAATTTACTTTATTATATCCACACATACACACTACTAATACTCTAAATTCGTATGTAAATGTATAAGTATGTACATATATATGTATGTGGTTGTAGTAGAGAAATAACATTTTAAGACCAACAGATTTATGCATTAAAATTGTATGAAAAAAAAAGATTGTAAATAAATAGAAAGAGTTTAAGCGAGTGCTAAAGTGTAAGTGAGAACATAAAGAGAGTAAGAGAGAGAGAGAGAGAGGGAGGGAGAGAGATAGAAATTAAGATTAAAGTACAGCAAACCATTATAAGTTGTTGGATGTTGTTACAGACAAATAAAAAAGGAAGAAAAAAAATCAAATAAAAGAAAAGATGAATAAACAAATAGAATAATGGTATGAAATATTCTTCAGAAGCCCATATAAGCTCACACAGTGATACAGATTTTAATGCATTAACAGTTGCTGTAAAGTGATTAGAAATTTTAGACAAATAAAATCACAAATCTGAGCAAATTTCTTTAGACATGCAAATAAATAGAACACAAAGTAATAGTACTAACGCTGTAATACTAGCATAGAGAATATTTTTTTAAGCATTAGAATTCAAAACGATAACACAAGACAGATATACGGTTGAAACGATAATTTTTTCTAGTAATCTGGTAAATAATTTCATGGTAATTATTTTTTTAATGTGATTTCCGGCATATATCTGCCGCGGCTACGAGTTATGTAGCTGGCCTTAAGAATAAAAAAAAAATAAAAAAAAGATTCGATTAATTTAATCTTTTAGTATTTTTCTCAATAAGTATGGTCAATGGTAGTTTGTTTATTGGCTTGCAAGGTTTCAGGAATAGCTACTTTGTTACCACTAACTATTGGTACGTACTAGGGTATTCAAACGATTAATCGTTAGTCGATTAATCGAAGAATTTTGTTCAAATAATTGTTCGAACAATTAAAAATAGTCAAATTTCGAATAACGAATAAATCGAATAATTTCCTACGATTAATCGATTAATCCATATAAAAAATACTTTATTTATAGAAATAATAAATGGTATTAATAAACTTCCTAAGTGTTGTAAAATATTTAATAAATCTAATGAAAAACAAAAGAAATTGCAAACATATGTTATGCTGCAAGAAAAGAAAAAGAAATTCGTCTTGTACATGATGTAAAGCATCGATGGTCGTCTTTATCTACCATGAATGAAAATTTTCTTCGTATTTATTAATACGTAAATTACGCTCTATCTGATTGTGGTTTGACGACTTTTACAGATATGGAAATGAACGTTTTATCAAATTTGAATAAAGCCCTTAAACCACTTGATGTCGCTATTACAGAGCTAGGCAAGAATTCTGCTACATTGATAGATTTAGAAGGCATTATACAATTTGTTATTAATACAATGGAAAATGCAAACAATCCTTTTCCAAATTATTTATTAGAAAGGCTTAAGATTTGAATAAATGAAAGACGTGTAAAACTACTTTGTACACCTATTTTATATTTAAATTCTGGTACATTTTCACTTTTTTAAAATATTGCACAAAATCTGAAAAAAAAGATTTTGCAAACAAATTGTTTTTGAAAATGTTTTTAGAAAATATGGAACAAAATGTGTCAGATGATGATATGATTGCAGAAGATTTAATTGAAATAAACGAAAATAATCGATTATCACAATTAAATGAAGCAATTAAAAGTGTACAAAATTTCAATAAACCTAAAAGAGGCTGCAATGATTTAATGGATGATTTCTAAAATTATATATTTTTTGCCATGCACTTCTCTCAATTTCTCCAACATCTACAATCAGCGAGAGAGTGTTCTCAAAATCGAGTTTTATTAAAACTAAAGAAAACAATCGGTTGAAAGCTAAACATATAAATTACATCCTTTTTCTAAAGGACTACTTTAATAGAAGTGCTTAATTTTTTTTTTATTTTTGAATTATTTTGAATTACTTATTTAATATTTTTATTGCATACGAAGTAGTAAATTATTACTTTTATATATTAAATCGTTATATATATGATCTCAAATATTAAAATTAATTAATTTATTATTTATGGTTTAGTTTTTCAATACATAATATGTTTGAAAATAAAATATGAGATCTCATTACATTTTCTACACTATAATTAACTAAAATTAATGAATTTTTAAAAAGTTATTACATTACTATGTTTTTGGTTATTTGTTTTTTTGAATAAAACGTTTTAATAACACACAAAATTGGTATGTTATTTTATATAAAACAAAATGCGATTAATCGATCAATTCTGAAATTTTATTCGATTAATCGATCAAGAAAAAAACCCGAATAATTACTCACTCGATTAATCGACTAAAGAAAAAAGTCGAATAATTGAATACCCTAGTACGTACGTATGTCGAGTATTTTGACGCGTATTAGAATAAAAAACTAAGTGAATCAAATATAAAAAAGTGAGTAAAAGAAATATGACTGGTTCAATACGACTAGGCTTTTAGGTTCTCAATAAAGCACTTAAAGTTATAGAACAGTATGCTTTGTTTAGAACGGACGAGCAGTCAGCAGTCCTTTTTTCTATTTATTAAGAGTCTCACAGTTTTTAATGCTAGTGGATACTGACAGAGCATCTCGTATCATGTAAATGTCTTGCAAACATTTATGTATCCCTTTATTACTATTTGAAATGGAGATATAGTAAACTTAAACCAATAGTTAGTGGTTTAATACAGCTACCTTAAAGGTAATTCAACGACATTAATTGATATAAACGAGGGTGCCAGTGAATAGAGCCACTCATACAAACAAATTTGTCATAAGTTTGAAATTGCAATACATCGACTGTTAAGACTGCTGTATTGCAAGTTGCAGAGTCTTAGCTTCGTACTAAATATCATGGATGTTTGTAGTAAAAAAAAAATTGAGTCAGCAGGGCTCGAGAATATTCGATACGATATTCATCATAAAGGCAGCTTGAGAGCTGTAAATCTTGCTTAATTTCGTGATCATTAAACCAGTTATTAAAAATGCAACACAAACCATACTCACTTAACTAAAGTTCTTGTACGAGTTGTATTGTATGAGTCTCTGGTGTAAATGTACTTTACAAGCGTGGTTTTTATACGTTACGATATGTGAGTATGACAGAGCACACAATGTCTTGGATACTTTAAATATGGTGGTTCACACAAATGCTGTATTGATGTTGATTTTGTTATTGTCTTATGTAAATAAACATGATTTAGTCGCTTGCTGCGACAAAAATGCCAAGTTCATTGTCTCTCTAGCATATGACCAGCTCCCCATATGTACGAGTATGAAACATTAAATTTTCTACTTATAAAAGTTTTATACGCAATTACTATACTGGTAAATAAAATTACAGGCTGAGCTGGACAGGCACTGGCAATGGCCAACAATTTTCACTGCAACTGCAGCACCAAATAGTTGCTTTAAAGAACGCAGTTTTGCTTTAAGGGATTTATGTAAACTTTTTATGGCTCATGAATATCATTATTTTTACCACTCATGTGGAAGTCGGCTACTTTTTTTTTATTTTTTTTTTATTATAAGACCAATACTCAGGGGTGAACCCCTTACTCATGCAGTGCATTGCATTGTATTGAATACATAGATAGATAGATATTATATTATGTTAAGCGCCTTATGTCAATGCGACAAGTTGTTGTCAGTTTATCACTCAAAAGCCAGTGATATACCTTCACTTCTGTCTTCTGTCGGTTAGCTGTTTTCTTCCCAGAAGGTGTCGCTGTACTCTTGATTATTCATTTCTTGGTGGAATAGACTGGAAATTATTTAATTTTGATATTTAACTCGAAAACATTCCATACTTGGAACAAGTAAAACAGACTAAAAATAATATTTTATAAAAAAAAGACAAAAATAAATAAAAACATATTTTATTAATATTGAAATGTATTGCATATGGGAACAGACATTTCTCTATGGCTCTTTCGTATCTGCTCAAGAGACGCATCAGAAGACTTTCCCAAAGATGGTATCAAAACTATAAATTCTTATGTTCAAAAACTGATACACTAAATGAGAATTACAATATATCCCATTTAGTATATAAAAAACAAATAAACTAATTTAAACGCAATACATTCCTGCTCTCTAACTTAAATTTTAAAAATTCAGTATACTTTCGATATCATCTTTGGACAGAAATCTACTGAAAAGTCTCTTGGGCAGAAACGAAATTGCCAAAGAGTTATGTTTGTCCCCATAAGCAATACATTTCGATACTAATATTGAATGCATGTTCCTAAAATATTTTTTTTTTTAGTTTTTATCATTCTTACAGAGATGTTACTTGATTTCCCTTTTTGAACTACGGGCGTTAACAAGTAAAACTATTTATTTTTCAACCATTGAATTAAAAGGTTTACACAATACATATAATAAATTCTAAAATTATTTTCTACACCAATTAACTAAAAACAGCTGTAGTTGGTGTACTCACATACTGGTACAAAATACAAAAAAAAGAAGGATTTTATAAATATTCATGTTGCATGCAATTTATGCAAATATTAGTAAAAAATAATTTGATATAAAACTCAAAGGATACAGGTAATAAACTACAAACAATACTGAAAAAATATATTAAAAAACTTCAAATATACTCAACCATATGAATGAAACAAAAAATTAAAAAAAAAACTGAATACATAAAAACTAAAAATTAAATGAAACAAAAGTACTCATAATAGGAAAAAGAAAGAATTTTAAAAGCAAATAAAAACAACAATTAAAACACAAAAAAAATGTAAAATTTCTTAGTATTGCATACGAAAATTTATTTAAAAAAAAATTGCTTGAAAGTATAAATCTGGGTTTAACTTTATAAATTGCTGAGTTATATGCTGCTTAAAAAAAGTAAAAGAAAAATCCAAAAAACAAGAAACAAGAAAAAAATCACATTTAATTTATGATGAGTGATAAGCTTTTATTCATAAGAAAATCTAAATGTGGCATAACTTGTAATTAAAACGGAAAAGTTTATTCGTAGAACAACAAACAAACAAAAAATATATATATTTTTTATTTTATTTGTTTACTTAATAGAGCATTTATGCTGAGAAGATTAAAGTTAAGGTTAAATAACAAAAATATTTGTCTATGGAATGTTTTAAAAAAAAATTAAAAAAAAAATTAAATTCCATATCTGCGAATGTACATAAATGATATTTTAGGAACATATTTCTTGTACTGATCAATAATTTTCAGGTTTTCATTACCTATGCCGAAAGCTGAAAGAGCCATAATACAAAAAATAGTGAATTAAAGGAAATTTTTTTAACTGTCTACATTGTTTGAGCTTCAAGTCGTTTTTAAATAAAAATTTGTCACATATAGGATATTCCAAGTCAAATCAACCAATGCGTGTAACCCATATACATACATACATAACTGGCCTTTACAACCCTGTGTCAGGACTACGGCCAAGCTTCTCGCAGAACTCATGTTGTGTGTGTTAATTTTTATCCATGAATACCGGGACCTACAGTTTTTAATGTCGACACAGAACGACAGACTTGAGAAGCTTGTTCATGGCAATTAGTTACTCTCAGAGCTTTTGCCAGAAGACTGCTGAGAGGTAGTCGCCGAAGGAAATATTTTTTCATATTTCTTTTTTTTTAAGATGTCGGAGCTGGATGTCGAACCCAGGGCTCATGTCTTAATAATCCAACACACTAACCACTAGACCACGGCGACTGCAACCACCCCCGGATTTTATGATTTTTTGTAGAAAAATGCCCAAAGTTATACTTACTTAATCGTAATTTTCTTAAAAAAGTATTATAGCTACGCATTTCGCATTTGAAAGGGTATAGAATTACCTTTAATTTAATATATAACATGATTTTTTTTTTTTTTAAGTCAAAGGTCAAGTTTCTTTACCTATATGTCGGAAGACTATATCTCCGAAAGCTACCTTTTTAAAAATTAAAAAAAAATTATGCCACTGATAGTTTCCTTATCTACCGTTGTGAAAAATTTGAGAGTGGAGGTCTTTTTGTATCAAGAAATAAAAATCAAATTGCAAAAGAATGAGATTAAAACTATTCTGATAGAGGTGAGATGGTATACGATTTTTCGCTTTCGATTAGCTAGAACCGCTTATTTTGTAAGTTTCAACGAAAAAATACATAAGTCAAAAAGAAGGGATGCGGGATGGGGGCAAATGGCTCTTCATCTGGGTCAAAGGTTGGGTTGAAGGAGTAAAAGTCTACAAAAAGCTCCATAACTGCCCTGGAGTAGCCCCTAGAGGAATAAAATGTAAGACCGACCCTCACTAATATTTTGGTGATATGGGGGTAGATATGCTCGGAAAAAAAATAGGGAGTAAAATATTAGTACGAGCACCAAACAATCATAACAAATCATATTTAAAAGCAAATGATAAGGATTTACTCTACAGTTTGGTTAAAAAAAAACAATATCATCAAGCCGATATATGGCATTAAAATACATCTCTTAAGCTCACATGCCTTTGATGTTCCTTTTATTCTTATTTGCAAATAAAAACTCATTCAGCACATGCCAATGATCCTAGTAAGCTCACAGTCTTGTTTTCGAATTAGCCTTCATTTGAATTCAATAGTTTACTTCAAGCATAAGACCTTAGAGATGGAGACACATAGAATCTCTCTCAAGAAAGTTAAAATACATGCTTTCTTATAAGCTTTGCTTCATTCAATACCTCTCAGTCAACACAACGTATAAAAGTTGTACGATTTTTAAATTTTAACGTACGTCGAATATTTTGACGGGTATCAAGGATAAAAAAACTAAGTGAATCAAAAATAAAAAAGTGAATAAAAAAAATCAAATATGTCGAATTCTATGTGACTCTGCCTTTTGGTTCAAAAAAAAGGCACTTGAAATTATATATGTAATGTAGGATGTTTTTTAGGACGGACGAGTAGTCAGCAGTCCTTTTTTCTATTTATTAAGAGTTTCACATATTTTAATGCTAGTGAATACTGAAAGAGCATGTCGTATCTTGTAAATGTCTTGCAAACATTTATGTATCGCTTTATTACGTTTTGAAACGGAGATATAATAAACTTCACACGATAGGTTGACAGAACAACCTAATTTAGAGCTTAAAATGCAAACTATCTGCCAAAAAATCTCATGCCCATACACAATGTATGAGACCAACCTAATACAAAAATTGAATTTTGTCAACGTGAGAAGAAATGAAGTTAGTTGCAAAACAACCATTGTTGTTTTTTTTTTTTTTCTTATACATTTTATCTGCCATTTTAGCTATTTTTAGGACAATTTTCGGATTTTATTTCTCTTTATTATAGTTATTTAGTGGTTTGTATCAAACAAGGTAACTGAACATTACTGCTCTTGTCACAACATTGACGCCTTTATTTAAGTTACTCCTTGCGGCTCTATTGTTAAGAGCAAACTTACGTTGTGCTCCACAAAGTAATTTCGCCTAGTCTGTGAGAATATTTTGCTGGAGACCATACTGATTTTTTTAATTGAACTTTTTTGAACCTAAAGAGTTTCGACGACTTCGCCACAGATATTATATTATAATAAAGATAATATAAAAGTTTTTAGTTTTCTTGGGGATACTATAAAATTTATGTATCCATACTAAGGGGTTATTAACAGACTCATAATTATGCATTAACAGTTATTTTTTACCTCAAACTCGGAGTTGTTTGACGTTTATGGACCCTGAGATTACATTACCTTGTCTAGTTGGACTTATTTGTATAATTAATCTACGACTTTGCTTATAAGCAATACTATTAAATACAACCTTCGTATATTTTGCATACTATTGCATAAGTAAAAAGACTTAATTTACCTCTAAGCTAAGGTTTTACAAACAGCTTTGCTGTCATCGTTGGATATTCATTACTTCTACAATAAAAACTGCATACGGAGTACACACAGGTTCACACAGGAATAAAGTGAGGTAGTAAACGGAAGTAAAACTAATAAACAAGTAAAGGTATGCTAAAACAACAACTAAAACGAGCAACTACAAAAAGAAAGCTTTAATTTTTGTTGTTTTTTTCAGAACAGGACACACATTTACCATATAAACAGAAGACCAACATCAACAGTAGGAACTTCATAGTGAAAACCAAAGCAGGCAGAACCAAAAAAATGCATAAACACACACACACACAGAGGACTTAATAGAGGCATTTCTTTTTTCTTTTTTTATAATCATAACAGTATAGGATATGAAAACAAGCCACATACATACACTAATACATATTCTAACACTTACAACCACATGTGTGTATTTATTAATAATAAAAAAATATATAAATATGTAGAGATGTTGTGAATCTGCAAGTAGGTTATTAGAAAAGCAATGATGCTCTTTCAACCTCCTGGCTGTATGCCAAAGTTTGTAATATTCCCTCTCACTCTCAGTTTCCTTTTTGTTTTAAAGGATTATCATGCAATTTTCATAACTTTAGAGATTTTCGTAGGCATTAGTTAAAAAGTAAGAAAAATTATACTTCAATTCTATTTTTACTCACTCAATATGTACGTGTAAGGCATTCAATGTTATGTGTGCGTAAGGCAGTGGATGTGGCAACATTAATAATTTTTGGTATATTCTCTAACATAAAAGAAATGGTAAAAATAGTTTTCATATCAACGCTAACGCTCTTCAAATAGAATGAGAAAATGCCAATAAAATTGCATCTGAACAAAAGCAAAAAAAGTATATTAAATGATAAAAAAATGCAAAAGAAATGCTTTAAAAACTTTTAAAAAGAGGGAGTAAATAAGAACTCTTCCAAATATTATAAAATTAGAGAATTTTAGCATCTCACATACATTAATATGCACATTGAGGATGTGGCATGCATATAGAAAAAAAGCAACCAAAAATAATACAAAAATTGTCAGCCGTTTAGGGTATGTGAGACGCAAAAAAAAAAATAGAACATTAAATTGAATATTAAATATAAAAACATTTTTATCACATTCTTATGGCAACATATTTGCTTTTCTGTTGCATGTAGTTTTTCTTTTCAAAGATTTTTTTCTTTATACTTTCTTCACGTTTGAAAGTTGTTGCATTTTGGAAGAAATCGTAACATCCTATACTGTATAGCATAGTCGCATCATTTTTGGCCTCTCACGTACATTCTCTTAAACGTTTTTAAAATATATGAAGAAAAATTGTTGCAATTTTGGTGTAAGTACGAGTAGATAACAAATATGTCTGATATATGAGCCCTATTGCCATGGATACTTAAATCACATACAAAACACTCTACATCATATGTACTCGTATAAAATAAATAAAAAACTAAAAAAAATGTTTTTATATTTGTTTACTTCTTTGTATTACAATCTAATATCAAATTAATTACTAACTTACAATGAGCTGGGTGTAGTGTAGTGAAACTAAATAGAATCTCTAGTGTAAATCGAAGCCACAACCTCTTTCATTGTCAAATTAGCACACTACTAATAAGTTGCTAGGGCCTTTATGTTTCAGCATATTAATAAATAGTACTCTATTCCACCTTAATCAATGTCAACAAAAACAAAAAAAAAACGAATGATCAGGAGAAAAGCGCCACCTATTGGGAAGTAGCTGATAAAAGCTTAAAGTATTTAGCGAAGACACTCACCACACAATCAACATGCAAAGATAAGGCATTTGCTGTTAATTGTTCAAGATTCAAGGTATAACACTGGCCTTTGGCAATGCAAATCATCAGTCAGACAGTAGGCGAAATTGGACAAGTGGGCGTGACACCTCCCATACAAGTCAAACATTAATTTCTTTACACACACCTATCTTTAGAAGTGTTGAAACTAAAGTTTCTTAATTTGGTGTGATTGATTTCGTAGTCTTTAAAACATCAGTAGCAAAAAGGGCGGGCAAGTCGACGTGGTAGCTTCCAGACAGACTAACTGTTGAGTTCAGCATATCTTGAAATCAGTGACAGTTAAAGTTTTTGAATTTGGTCTGAGTTACAAATGATAGTGGTAGGTGCAGCGAAGCACGCCGGGTTTATTTAAGGTTTAAGTGGAATAAAGGGGCAAAAACAAAATGAATTGTAATTCTGTTTCATCCAAATAAGATGACAATTACAAGAACAGCAATGGTGGTAAGAAAAGGAGAATATGATAGAAACTGTTGTGTGACTTTACTTCGACTAACTCATACAAGTGTATGTACATACAATAATAATTTCAGTATGCTATTTCTAAAAAAACTGTGAGTTAAATAGTTGATGTTTGGTCTCGAATATGCACAGGACACAAAGAACTCTGATGAGACTACCGTAGCTGAAGTCGAAAACAATTGTTCAGTTTGGTTAGTGTACTATTCTTTCACGGACATCATTTCTTCTTTAATTACCAAAAAATATTCATTGCAGTTAACTTTGATCCTATTAAAGCGTTTCTGACGAAACAAAAATTAAAATTAAATTGATCACACCTTTCCTGGGGCTCGAACCCAGAGCCTTCCGCACTTAATAAATCTATTTCACTTTCTTAGTCTGTGTGCAACTAGTTGATACAATTGATAGCAACGACAAAATTACTCCGTCTTAAGTTTCATTTAAAATACGAGAATACAGAAGAAGAGATTTCGAGGCTCTTTAACACGAATAGATACTGAAAGAGAGCATATATTATGTTTCCATGGGACATTTTTCCGGTGTGAATTTCTTAAACAGTATACAAGATTTTTCTTACTCCGACAACATATTAAAAGGAAATGCTGCTTAATAAATAATATCGTTACTTGACTGAGTATTTTGGTGGCAGGTAGTACCATGAAGCCTTTTTGCAGAGTAGTCTACAAAAAACTTGCAAATATACTTTTGCGGAAGTAGACGGCTGTAGTCACCGTGGTCTAGTAGTTTGTGTGTTGGCTTACTAGCAGCTCTGCAATATTGAAAAAAATAAATAAGAAAAAATTACTTCTCAGCAGTATTCTGGCGAAAGCTTCTCAAATCTGTCGTTCGGAAACGACTTAAAGCTATAGGCCCCGGCACTTATGGATAAAAATTAACACACACAACATGAGTGCTTCGAGAGGCTAGGACGTAACCTTGATACAGCGTTGTAACGGCCACCATTTTGTAAAATTTGTAAAATTATATACAATGCTCTGGCATTGGTTAGTTTTGCGTCTATGATTTGAATATCTTTTTTTTATCTAACAGCAGAGTAAAACTGAATCCTTTGTTTTCTTCATTTTCTGTTTTTTTTTTTTTTTTTTGTCGTGTTAAAAATAAAAGAGATTTTCTGCTTTTCAAGGCTGTCAGAACCAAAGTTACATAAAATTTAAAAGGAAAGTAATAAATACCTTTAAGCAGTATTACTTTAAAAGCATTTGCAATGGAACTTCATATTTCTTTTATTTTTAATCTGTACAAACAAATTTCAAATTTATCTCTAATCGGGGTAGAAAAAAGGCACTATTTTATCAGTTGATGACTTAAGCAAATAAAATAATAAACTCTGCATAGCAGTAACAGCGTTAACCCTTTAAAATTAAATTTAAAGATTATTCATTTAAAAATTAATTAATAACGGTTGCTAATCGTAACCAAAATCCAAAACGACATGATTTTCCAATGAGTTTGGTTACAACATTTTCTCTTTAATTATCTGCCATAAACCCTTTAAATATTAATTACCGTAAATTTGTTTAGCAGTCCAATTTTGCAAAACCTTAAACAGATTTGCTTCAATTTTAGTTTTCTACTTTTTTTCTTTGAATTTTTTTATGGCAGTTAAATATGTTTTTTTCTCATTTATTTTGTCTTTTAAAGCAGTGAATTTTACTGGTTTTTTCCTATGATTCTCAGCAAACAAATGCACATTCTTTTGTTCATATGTTCGTTAATGGAACAAACTTGCGATAGAGAAAACGGAACAGCCACTAAAATATTTTACTGTGAATTAACGCTCCACTAACTCAAGAGTTACTGCGTTACTATCACTATCACTACCACTGCCACTACCACTATCGCTTCACTTTCACAGCTAAATTTACTAATGTTGGGTGAGGAATATCGCTACGTTTTTTCGGTCGTTATCAGTGTGTGCAGCTTAACGCATAACAGTGTGTTAAAGAAAGGGTGTTTCACTGAACGGCAAAAAAGAAAAGTTGTCTTTTTCATATGGTTTGCAACTTTTGTGTTAATAAACGTGATTATAATTTGATTTTAAAGTTTTAAATAAACGAGTTTAGGAAATTATGATTGATTGATGTGTTCTATGAATGCTATTCTGCCAGTCTAAGCTGAATAAAACTAAATGATCATACAAGTAGCAAAGTCATAATGACCGGACTGGCCTAATTAGAAGAATATGCGGCTTTACCTTACTGTGTTCGTTTTATAGGGATAAGCCACCTAATAAACTAATTTTTTATTTATATACCCTCACAGAAGTAACGTATAGCAGAGGTTCTTACAATATATTGTTTCGGGGAGACCCCACATTTTTTCACCCAAACAGAAAAGTTAGTTTTTGCTAGGCAAATGCATATAATAATTCCGGCAAGTTAATTCTAATAAGAGATATTTGTAATTTGCGCTGAGTCTGTAACTCACCTTCTAAAAGTAATCATTTTTGAAGTGCCTTACAAATGAGATGGAGACAAGTTTCTATCAATTTGAAACCACACCTGTTATAGAGCCTCTAAATCTGTTCTTCTGTATTCTCGAATAAATGAAACTTTAGGCGGAAAAATTTATTCGTTGCTAACAATTATATTAACTCGTTGCACACAGAATAAGAAAATTAAATAGATTTATATTGACTCCGAACTATGAGTTTCCTCCGAAAACATTCGGATCACATCTCTGTAAAGTATTCAAATTAGGAAAAACTGCTGAAATTCTTAATTACTTAAACAGATAAATTCTGATCTATTTAACAATTTTATATTAAATTTTGATTACCGTTTACAAAACAAATCTGACTCCGAGATTTATAAACACCTTTTTTTAATTTTATCTACTATTAGGTACCAAAAAAGCGTACCAAAAGAGTACTATTTTTTTAATGGGTACCCATACTCAGGGGTAAACCCCTACTAAATGACTTGCATTGCATTGGAAGTTTTTAGATAGGACAGCACATATAAATTTTTTCTTATCTTATTATAAAGCGCCTTAGGAATGAAATAAATTGCTGGGAATTGATCATTCAAGAGCTAGTGTTATACCTTCACCCTTGAATGATCATCAGCACTTGCCCCATCTGTCGCTGCATATTGGCTCTGAACTGGTAAGCATCCTCGCTAGGTAACTGTTATCTTTGCAGTAGGTGGGACGCCGTTTTTCCTGATCATTCGTTTTTAGATGTTAGGTGGAAGAGGGTGCTTAACTATGGATGGAATACTTGGAGGGGAAGGGGAGACCTCTTTTATTTTAATTAAAATCTACAAGAACCGAAAATTTTCGCCTTTGCTGTAACCAGTGTATCAACACCCGCCAATAATAATGAAAAAAAGAGCTGGAATAAGTCACTTTACTTCTATTTTTGGCTTTTAGTATAGAAGAAAATGCATGATCACAATATACAGATTTTACTTAATTATGATTCAGTTTCATGTTCATATTCGAATATGAAACAATTAAAGGAAATTTTTTTTTTCAGGATCTTTATCACAGAAAAACTACCACTTTTGTATATCGGTCGGTACTTTATGATCTAATTTTGTGCTTCCCGATCGAGTACAGAAAAGAACTAAAGTGCTTATCAATGACTGTACTGTAGTTAACTGCATGAAATCATCCCCCCCGGGTATACAGAAAAGGCTGCTGATGATATGTCCCGTCAGTGGCCTGTTTTTTCCGGGGAATATGGAGTTCAACCTAGCTCTGAGTGGTCTGGCGCTCGCTATAGGTAGAGAATGGTTGAATGGAGAATGGTAATGTTGGTGGTGTGTGGTGCATGGCCGTTATGTCACGCGAGCTTGGGGTGCTTCTCCCTTTAACTGCGCGTGGCAGGCATTGCTGGCGTTCTCAAGGACTGACAAGAGATGCCTAAATCTGGTACTACGGACACCAGGAGCCCCCGGTTAGCCTGGGCTCCTCTGTCATTCGAGAAGTGAGGCTAACCGGCCTGATGGTTTGGGTGCGTTCCTTTGGGAAGTACACGTAGTGGTTGTGGTAGTGCTAGATAGAAACCCCTCAGCAAGGGGGGTGTCACTACCAAGACAGTGGTGGTGCTAAATTGCCAACTCGGTGCAATGGGCTCTCATCTGAACGCCATGCCGTCGTGCATGTTCGAGATTAGAGGGTACCGGCATCGGTATTAATTAATTAATTGAAACATTAATTCCCATAGAGCATATTTGTTTTTTAGTCGCACTGTTTGTTTATTGAAGAATCTCTCAGCGAATGTTTTTCTTGACAATTATGATGTGAGCGTGTTCAATTCAAATGTTTACAAATACTATTTCCGCTTTCCTTCTTTTCTGTAGCATATGTCTGCATTAGCAAGAATCATTCACTGAGTGCTGGCCTCAATGGAAAACAAGAAAAAGCAAAGTTTTCTTTATTCGTTTTTCCTAACTTTGCCCACAATTCGTTATTGCTGCTTCAGTTTCGTATCCAATAACGCACGGTCAGTTTTAAACTTGCCAAGTATTATACAAAAATCAAAAAGCCTTGAAACACTTAATCTAAAAATATTACTATTGATCAGCCCGCAAAGAGACTAGAAAAGCAGTCACTGTGTAGTGCAGTCTTTAAATCATACGACAATCAACGTCTTGCTTACTTAAAGCAGCTACTGCTCACATCAATATCACGACATGTAACAAGTCTTCAGTTCATAATTTCATTAAAAAGAAAACAAGTTGCTGTTATCTAACCGTTTTTAAAATGAAATCTATTTCAAAAATATAACCCCTATTTGTTACCCTCTGTGCAGCAGTAAGTGAGCTGGGAAATATCCAAAAGCACATGCATCAACGAACAAAAGAAATCAGCGACGTTAAGAATTTTATGCACAATAAAAAAGACCCAAATGCACTAAAATGGTGGAAGATAAAAATTTCAAAAAAGAAAACGCAAAAGGCTCACACTTGCAGGCAAACATTTTAAGTTCTTTCACTAAACAATGGTACCGTTTTGTAATAAATAGTGGCATTACTTTATTGAGACATAAAACACCTGATTTTTAAAATCCAATAGAAGGTTTTAAACTTAAAACCAGAACAAAACGTAAGCTGCCATTTGACCAGAGCGTTGATTTGTCTTTATGCGCCAGTGTACAAGTAAGACAATATTCATAAAAAATTTAATGAAATTAAAGTTATAAACTGTTGAGCAACAATCACTCACTTGCTTACATTTTACTACTTTAGAAAAAACGACTGTAGGAGCAGCAGCAGCTACAGCATATGCCGTATAAGAAGACATTCGTATTGCTAAACAACTCAACGAATGGTGTTACAACGCAATGCCTTCTATACCATATGAATCCAGGACTCGAGAGTCTATTACAAATACAATTTTACTTAATTTGCAATGTGAGAGCGTATTAGTAAATATGCAAATATAGGTGTTGTGTGAGTAAGAGTGGGAGTGTGTACATATATAAAAGAAACCCGAAAAAAGAAATACGAAAACCAAAAAAATACAAAAACTTTAACGAAATAAAAAATTTGCAAAATGAATCTCACGTTTTACGCCTCACAGGATAATATTTCAGTGTATATCGTTGTTATTGTTGTGGCATTTACTGTGGCAGTATATTATGGCATATGAAGACAAAAGAAAAGAAAAACCAAAAAAAAAGTAAAACAATACAAAAAACAAACTCTGAAATAGGAGAAAAGAAAACTGAAATGGCATCGACATATTATGCAAAACACAACTGAGGGAACACTAAAATTAAATATAAGAAAACTTTTTCGTTTCATACGTACATACATACATACTGATCTAAAATAATGCATATTTTAAGGTTTATTTTCGCGTTTTTATTTTTTGGGGATATATTCCAAAAAAAGGAAAAAAAAAATTCAACGATAACAGTAAAATATGCACTTGGGATAAGGAAAGAAAATTAACACACATAAGATACTCGTATATGGAAATTTACAGACATCTACTTACTATACGCATATACGAGTATGTATGTACATACATAAATACATACTGTTATCATTTGGAAGATTGTTTTTTTTTTAAACTCACAGTGCTGAGTCTCTTTCGAGTGGGGTTTGTTGGTCAGAAACTGATTTATCACCTACACGTTCAAAAAAAAATTCGAACATGAGTCAAGCTTATGTTTAAAAGGCACATAATTCAGAATACAATAACAAAGTGTATAATAATCACAAATTTATCATCCAGGTTTTTAAACTGTGAGTTTTGAGTGCGATTTGTTTTGTCATATTTTGTTTGTCTAGGAGATTGAAAACTGTTTGATTCAAAAAAGGGCATATGGGTGTTTATTATTTTGTATCACATTTAGAGTAGATAGATGATTAAATACTGTCTGCCATGATCCAGTAATAACAAAACCCTTGTTTCAAAGTAAATTCCCAGTACACATGCATAGCCTACATTTTTATGATATAATAACCATATAGGATTCTGTTATAAAAAAATACTGCGAAAGAATCTTATGCTCAGCCAAATCTTGCAATGACTTCAATTGAAAAAAAGCTCAATTTTGTCCATATTGTACTATTAACTCGAATTATACAAATTCATAGATAAATAATTTATATCATTGTAAACCAATTACATGATAGTTCATTAAACATTTGAGAAGAATTTCCACATTACTCTTTAAGAATTTAAATATTGACTTCTTCAAAATTGATTGGCTCAGTGACATTCTATGCTTATTGCCACAATCCAGTAGTCTTTTCCATCATAATGTGGAGAAAGGGTCAATGGTTTATTGTCCTCTAATCTGGATAAGCAAGCTTTGAGCCACATACCTTTTAAATGCAAACAATAACCCTGTGTCATTGTTTTAATATGGTCTGGAGATCCAAGTAAGAGTGATCATTTCTGTTCAATTTATTTTATTTCTTTAGAAATGCTTTATTTATACGAAAGCTAAATTTTATTAAGAATTTAGATTTTTTTGCAATGATTTTTTTAAAACCATTTCAATATAGCAATTAATTTTCATTGCGAAACAAAATTTAACAAAATTTGGCCACCACCATTTTTATATTCGTGTACGAAGAATCAGTATAATTTGATCGCACTTGTCCACTTCACTCAGAAGTTTGTTATGGTTGGCAATCAATGCTGGCTATGGGTTCTAAATTTTTGCTTTGATAGAATCAGCGAGTTGCGGAAAATAAAGCACAATTTTTAAAATAAGTAGCGATAAACAATTATATCATCAAACAATCTGTAATTACTGTAACCCCTTTTAGTCTCTCTTAAATTCTTTGGGATTGAATCGAATCAAGCTAGTTGCAATATATCCCAACTTTCATATGTCTGTTTCAACAATGGCACACATACATACATACATACATACATACATACATACATACATACATACATACATACATACATACATACATACATACATACATAACTGGCCTTTACAAGCCTGTGTCAGGATTACGGCCTAGCTTCTCGCAGCACTCATGTTGTGTGTGTCAATTTTTATCCATGAGTACCGGGACCTACAGTTTAAAATCGACTCCGAACGACAGATTTGAGAAGCTTGCTCGATGCAATCAGTTACTTTCAGAGCTGTTGCCAGAAGACTGCTAAGAGGTAGTCGCCAAAAGAAATATTGTTTTCAATATTTCTTTTTTTTCAAGAACTCAGAACTGGGGTTTTTAATGGCATTAAATCAAATCATGCCAGTTGCATGATATTCCAACTCTCATATGTCTGTTTCATCAACAGCAACTTTGTGCAAAACTTAGCGAAGTATATTTTTGTGCCACTACACATCAGAAATAATGCTTACCAGTAAGTTAATGTCAATAATGCATGATTTTTATATGAAATGAGCAGCTAAACAGGAATACATTTTGCAAACAGTAAGCAAGTGGTATAAAAAAACAAAAATAATACCTTACAGTGTAGCATTTTTGAAAGCTTTAGGCCGATTATTACAACTTGCCGTTAGTTAAAGGTAGGATTTTATCAGACAGTTATATTCCTTACCTTTAGGTTAAAGTGTACTTGTAATAACAGAATGCTATTTATCTGTCAGATAAAATCCTACCTTTAACTAACGGCAAGTAATAATAATGGACCTTAAGGCTGCCAATTTTATTTATTGCTTCCAAATTTTAAAAAATGTCTCCATCTGCTGCGAATTCAAAATCTTAATTGTTTCCTCAACTCTTTGGTATTCCTCTAATAAATTTCTTAGCATAATATGTCTTATAGTAAGGGATAATACTTTAATTAATGCTGTAGTTGTCGTCGCCCTAAACAAAATTCTTAGACAAGAAATAAGCGATAAAATACATAAAAAATCTGCTGAAAAAGTATCATATGCGACTGATGGCTTACTCAAAAAACAGATGAAGTAAATAAGGCTGATAAAAGACTAATAAAATACTCAAAGAATAAGACCATCAGGCAAAGGTAAATAATTACTCTAAACTGGCAGAAATCATTTATCAAGCAAACTAGCCTATAGGTACAATTTTCTCTCAAAAAATTTCCTTTTATGATAAAAAATGACCCCTTATTCTCGCTTTTTAAACACATAAAAGACTCAAAGAAGACTACAATTTGAATAAAAATTCAAAACAAAATTAGCTGGGGTATAGTGTGTGTATACATTTGCATATTTACCCAATTTTTTATATATTTCTTTATTTGGGTGTGTGTGTTTTTATGCAATGGTTACATCATGTACCTGAGTGAGTATTATCGGGAATAACATTTAAATAAATAATTCGTTGTTATGGTTCTAGCCAGATGAAGGAAGATATTGGGAAGCCAAGATATTTCCATGCAAAGCAATACAGTCATACATTTAATAAAATGATTTATTTTAATAAAGTGAAACTCTTATGTAGAGAGAGGCTGCAGAGAAATAACTACTTAATAGTAAAAATATTTAATTTCAGCAAATACGTAGTCAGACTTGTTGCAGATAAAAATAAATAAGGCCAATATTTTATTCAATTAAGACCGAAAATGTATAAATATAATACAGTTTATTTCTGAATTTTTTAAGATTTAATTTACAAAATTGTGTACAAAAGCATTTATTTTATTGCTTGTTTTTTGAACGATTAACTCCTTCCTACGTTATGCCCACAATTCAATACACAATTTCAGTGTTCCAGTCTGGCACTTAATTAATGGCGTTTTTTTACTCTCTCTCCCTCTCTCTCACTCTCTCTCTCTATCTCTCTCTCTCTCTCTTTATCAAAATAAAAAGGGCTTTTGTATTTTTTTTTCTCACCTTACGTACATACTTAATTGGCCATTATAGAATAAAATCAATATAAAAGAAGGGCAAATTTGAGGTTTGGAAATAAATTGGTGTAAAAACTTTTTTTAAATTAATAATGGAATATGATGTGTGGCATATGTCCTTCTGCAGTACTTAAGCAGACGTTCGCTCTTTTCGCAAAAATTTAGAACCACATTTTGAATGCAGCGACGAATTTCATCTTTCAGAGCATCAGTTGTTTGTGATTTATTCACAAGAACGAGGCAGTTAATTGTCATCGTCAAATCGCGACCGGAGAATTTCTCATGCAATAACTGAATTTTTTGGCTTACTGTGTGACGTGTAGCGACGGAAACTAAAAATCACTGATGTCAAATATTTGTCAATTGTGGCAAAAAAATCGGTTATTATCTCATCACTATAGTCGCCGTGGTCTAGTGGTTAGGGTGTTGACTTAGTAAGACGATAGCGTTGAGTTCAAATCGCATCTCTGACATCTTGAAAAAAAAGCAATATGAAAAAAATATTTCTTTCGGCGACTACCTCTCAGCAGTCCTCTGGCAAAAGCTCTGGGAGTAATTGATTGCCATGAAAAACTTCTTAAATCTGTTGTTCGGAGTGGACTTTAAACTGTAGGTCCTGGTACTCATAGATAAAAATTAATATACACAACATCAGGGCTGCGAGAAGCTAGTCCGTAACCCTGACACAGGGTTGTAATAGCCAATTATGTATGTGTGTATGTATCTCATCACTAAATATGATTTTGTTGAAAAATACCTTGTTTTCGTTTAGTTTTTCAAACAGCCAATTCACAAACGTTCAAAGCAAACAATGCTAGTGTAGTGTGGTTAAAATTTCTCAAGTTTTTACTAAGTAAATGTCAAACGATGACAGCTTTGTTGTCTAATCATTTGACAGTCAAAATATTTGTATTTAAAATCGCTTGGAAAACACAAAAATATATATATATATATATATATATATACCACAAGCTAATGCAACAATACTCTTAAACAAAATTTGTTTTTTTTTATCCTACATCAAGATTTTTAATGAGCGTTGAGCATTTTCCAAAAATAGATTCTTTCTTTTACTCAAATTAACAGAAAATTAATACCTCTCTCTCTCTCTCCCTTCAGGTATTTTAAATTTTGTCACATCGTGTTATTTAAATTCAAAATTCCATAAACTGTATCTCATTAAATTCCTTCTTAGTTTGAAAATTTTAATTTTAGTTTATAATTAAAATTTTGTAAGTTTTGTAGTCACAAATATATTAGATTTTGCATTATAACTACAGGCGTATTCATTAAATATTATAACGAGATATGCTGTTGTGTTACAAACATTGCAAATTATTTTAATTTATTGCTGAACACAAAACGTTCTTATGCGAGTATGATGAAACGTCGTCATAATTAATGAGTATCACTTTCTTTAGCATCCACCGTTATGCTCTTCCCATTTTGTGTGTGTCTTTCTTTCTCACTCTCTTTGCTACCACATCACTAATCATTAATACGAGTATGTTATCAAAGTTCAATGTGTATTATTGTGATATAAATTCTGTTAATAAATCATTAAATGCTTGTGAGATACACAGTTTGACACAATCATTGATAATATTTTATGGAGAATTTATCAAATGAACAGTTGAATTACAAATAAAGGGTGTCATGTTAAAAGCTTGAAAACTTTAGATGATAACACAAGGTGGCGTAGCTTCTCTGTATGTATTAATTTGTATCCATGAGTACCGGGGCCTACAGTTTAAAGTCGACTCCGAACGACAGGCTTGAGAAACTCGTTCATGGCAATCAGATTTCCCAGACTTTCGCCAGATGAATGCTGAGAGGTAGTCACCGAAAGAAATAATTTTGTCATATTTCTTTTTTTTTTAAGATGTCAGAGCTGAGGTTTGAACCCTGGGCTCATGTCTTAGTAAGCCTATACACTAACCACTAAACCACGGCGACTAAAAAATACTACCACTTAACTTTTTAGTTGGAATTCTTCTGGCAGAATTTTTTTCTGTACAACTATGGAAAATACATTTTTCTGCAACTAAAAAAAAACACCCATTTTTTGTACAAAAACCATATAAACTACTTTTTTTTCTTTTGTCTCTTCCTTTAAAGAATACGAGTACAAACATTAATAAAGTTACATGTCATTAGATAGTTTATCACTTTATCAAGATATGATAGCAACAGAAGAGACACGAATACGAATACTACAAATGACAACTACAGCCGCAGCAGCTGCCAACCAACTGAGAATGGCAACAGAAAGATTATAAAATATTTACAATAGAAATTCGGCTGCTTATAAATGCCAAATTGGTTTTGTCAAATGGAAGCGTAAACAAATACAAGAACGAAGGAAAGAAAGTGAAAAGTATTTCGTAGACATGAAATAGTAGAAAACAAGAAATACTGAATAATTTGAACCATAACTATATGCAATGCATGTTAGATATAAAAGCAAAAAAATTTGAGTTAAAGTTTATAAAACAAATTAAAAAAGCAAAAACTTAAATGCCCTACACTATGGTCGTTTGGTTGGTTTGGTACCAAATGCAGATCCAATCTAAACTCCTATAATCACAAAAAACCTAATTTTATTCTGTTTCTTTTTCCTGAAAACCAGTAGAAAATGTTTTCGAAATATATCAGTCATCATCGTCATTTTAATATCTTTACAAAGATAGAGAGCTCCTTTAGAAAGATGCCTCCAATTCAACACTTTGCATTCCATTGAAAAGGGTGATGGCAATATCAGACATTCACTTCAAATATCTTTCAACAATATCAACACACCTTCACTCGATAAGCGCATTGCGTTAAAATAATAGATCAGTGATTAATATAATAAAGTTTTATTATTTTACTGCTTTTTTAATTGTGATTCTCTCAAATATTTATTCTCATGATGAATTCAGGCTGACCCTGCTGTATGCGATAAACTGAATAGACTGAGAATAGAAAAGACTAGACAGTTTAGTCCCTGGTCATATAAGCACTCAAGAAAATGAAATGGCTAACGAATTTGACAGAAGGGAAACTTCTAAACCACTGATGACACCAACTTCTACTTCAGAACTAAAACAGAGAGAGATTTCAAACGTGATTTAGATCGTCTAGTGATAACCTTAGAGCGCTCACACCGAAATCCAAACGTTCGAGATTCAAATCCAAGCAAAGGAGAAAAATTAAAAATTAAATTTGCGGATTTTCGAAAATTATAATTTAAAAATAAGAGGTTCCCTCCCCCCCTCTCCAAGAAATCCGTCTTCAAGAAAACGCTCCCTAACACTCCAGTCTATTCCACCAACAGAACAAATGACTAGGAGTACAGCGCCAACTTCTGGAAAGATAACAGCTAACCTACTTAGAGGAGACGCTCACTACTCATATTCAACATCCACCGACAGATGGAGCAATTGCTGTTGACTATTCAAGGGTGAAGGTGTAACAATGGCCTTGGAGTAGTCAAATTAGTAGCAACTTGTCTCATCAATAACAAAAAAAGGCGCATAATATAATATAGTATATCTATAAAACAAATCGTTGCAAGTAATTTTTTCAGGTATAATGACAAGGGAATCCAGTTATAAGAGCACAAACTGGGTTCTTGTTTAGCATTGAAGCCTACTAATAAATTGTGATTATCAAATAGAAGATAAAAATTGCCAATAGCCGACATTTTGAATTGCTTCAGATAAACTAAACTACAAGAGATATTATAGAACGTCCAGGCAAATTGAGGGTTGCAGAATACAACTGCAGGGACATTCCTAAATACCTTTTGAATAGTTAAATAAATAAATGTGTGGGTAAAATGTAGTAATAAGGAGAAGTATTTAAAGAAAGACGCCTTTAGCGGTTTTTCATTTGACACCAGCTTCGTTATTCAAAAATGATACTACGGGATAATTATATATACCTCGAAAGAAGTTACCTCAACCAACCAAACTAATAAATTAATTTAAAAAAAATATGTTTCTGCCCTCGCAGAGAAACTCACATGACCGAGGTTCAAATTCCAGCTAAGCAGAAAAATTAAAAAATTAAATATGCGGTTTTTCGAAAATTATAATTTAAAAAAAAAGAGTTTTTCCCCGCCCCTATTTCACCAACAGAACAAATAATCAAAAATACAGCGCCATCTTCTGGGAAGATGACAGCTAACCTACTTAGTGAAGACGCTCACCAATCACATTTAACATTCACCGACAGATGGGGCAATTACTGTTGACCATTCAAAGGTGAAGGTATAACACTGGCCTTTGGGTGGTCAAGGAGCATAATATACATTGTATCATAAAAAAAATCTATCCATCTTTACATTCCAGTACAAAAAAAAAAACCAACAATCAAGAATTTTTTAAAAGATTGAACACGTAACAATACCAATGAAATCCAAAGAATTTGAGGTTTAATTTGTTAACCTTTAATAGTTAAAGTCTTCTCTTACCTATGATAGTTAAACAAAAACCATATTATTCTAAACTATGTAACTATTGTAGTTCAAGGCATCATAAATTGTCGAGAAAAGCTGATGTCACCAGTTTTGCAACTTTTGTTGTAAAGACACATTCTTTACATTTGTCTTTTACTTGGCAGAAGAAGGCTCTGGCGACATAATTGTGCCTTCATTATCGAACTCCGAACCTCAAAAAGTGCTTTAGTTCTTTAATAGCTTCAGAATCTTAACTATGATTCTGTAATATACTAATAATATAAGTTACTTTTAAGGCTACAAAGCTTTTCGTCTTCCAACAATAATTTAATAGAATATTATTTATAAGAAGAAACGTCTTTCATATTAAACTACACAAAATTTTTCTTTTCTTCCAAAAAATTTATTGTCACATAAGATATCAAAAAGTCACCTTTGGCTCTCTAAATAAAAAATTTGTTTTATGTTTTTACTTCTAATAACACACTTGCAAACCAAAAAATTGATTTTCTTTTTTAGTTTTTCTAAACTATGCAATTTGTTTGTTACCATTCGTTGCTTCTTTTTCCCTGTGCATTTCGAATTTTCATTTTTATACAAAAAAATAGAAGAAAAAAATAAAACAAATAAAAATCAAATGATATATTGCAAATCATAAGTCATACCATAGACATTTGACATATATTAGTGGCAATAAAATAATGCTCTTTAAATATGCTAAACTGGTATAAAATAGACTACAAAAAGACGAATTACAGTTGATAAAAACAGAGAGGGAAAAAGGATTTAGAAATATTACAAGAAATCCAAAAAAAAAAAAACAACAAAAAAAAATCAAATTTAAATGATAATATTTTTTATCCATTAAAAACTGAAACGGAAAAAAAAACAAATTTATCTTGCGAATATATTAAAAAGCCCTGCAAGAATTCTCGAGAAAAAAAAACAGCAAAAATACGTTCAACACACGCAAACATATGCTCAGAAATACATACTTAAATGCCATTCATACAACTTCTTACACACAAACACACGACACATGTACATGACAACACATTTGAATTGTTCAGAAAGATAAACTTTCCCAAACACACACACACAGCCTTTCACACATACTCTTATCGTAAGTCATTTATTCACATAAAATACGTAGAAATACGAGTGTGTATGAATGTGATATATTTGGTTCCTCGAAAAATACATCTTTAAATGCATTTGTAAATGTATGAATGTATGTGTGATTGTAAGTGTACAAAAAAAATATGCTTTAGTGTTTGTGTCGTTTATTATTATAGAAGTGGATTTATAGACAAAACTGAGTGCATCTAAGCAACCGATTTAATACTACTTGCGAACGAGTGAGTTTTTGAACTACAAATCAAACAGAACAAACAGAATCTAAAAGAGTCAATTATTTGCAAAATCTCAAAACGATTAATTGGAGCTCAACATCAAAGCTTAGGCATGTTTGTTTGGATTTACACCAAATGACGCAACTACTACACACATTTTATGTATTCTGTAGAAAACGGTTTATTTTCTTAAGGACGAAGTCAGCCCTCAAGGCAATAACCTAAAATAGGTGTTGGAAATAAGAAAGAACTCCTTTCTAAAAGATTATTATTAGCAAAGTTACTGAAAAAAATTCCCTATTAGTTAAGCTACACATTAAAGAAATTTTCTCACATTAATATCCTCATCCAAAAAAAAAGCCTATATATTTCAATTGGAGAAAAGTTTTAGGTTCGTCTTTAATAATTAACAATAATCCTTGTAAAACATATAAACAAAGTGTTTGATATTAAGTGACAAGTGAATCACTGGGCTCTGCTGAACTACTCTGGCATAATAACGAAATTATACTTCGTATAGTTACAATATTCAACTATTTCTTTCTTAATTTTGATTTAACACAAATCGTCCGTTCGTCACTGTTAAATTACTTATATGCATGGATTATAATTTATGCCACCAAGGCCTATATACGGAGTGGACAAATTTGAGGTTAGAAAGTAAATTGGCTATCATTTTAGTCCAAAATATTGAAAACTGTTTACGTACTTCTATAGTGTTCATACGTTAGATAATTTTATTGCTCAGATTTAAATAGTGATTCTTTTCAAATATAGACCTAAAAAAAATTATAAAGTTCGCTCATATGGTTTAACAGATATGATAAAATAAAAATTTTTCTATAATGTGCCGTGATTGCAAACTTCCTTGGAAGAAAAAAAAAGGTTGCTCCATCGTGCTAGGTACTCCCACTATAATAATATGAAAGATAAGACCATACTATCAATTAAAAAACAAAGAGTTTAAATAATTAATAATCTTTTATAAAATCATAAAATTTATCTCCAAATTCATAAAGTTTTTAATTAAAAAATTAAAATCTAATTTGTTTTGTAAAGATAAAAGGTAATAAAGATTCTGCGCAAAATTTCAAAAACTTTGGGCCAAAAATAATTTTTTGGTTTTATGAGCGGTGGGTAGTGGGCGTGGCCAATTTTGATGAAACTTTATATTTTTCTTAATTGAGCTAACCAAAGCTCAGAGCAAAATTTCTACATTCTACAAGCACTTTTTATATGATTTGCCAAACATTGTATGAACAAATCCCACTGTGCGGCGCCATAAGCCACACAGCCGGCTAAAAAATTCAGTTATTACATGGGAAATTTTCCGGTAGCGATTTGGTGACGTCAATTGACCGCCCCGTTCTTGTGATTTAACGCTACTGGATTTTTTTCTCTGGGTCCTTATTCTGTAATTTTCTTAAGCTAAAATGCTTAAATTTTGGGTTTTTGAAACAGGCTGGGCGTTAGAATATATAAAATTGAAAAGTGGAAAGGTAATAAGCATGAAGTTTTTAAATTACAATAAGCCTTCAAGAATTCTATTCGTAGCCTAAGAGTCATAAATCTAGTTTATATATTTTTAGCGACAGAGTTTTAGCTTAGGAGAGTTACAGAATAAGGCCTCTGATTTCCTTCAATAAATAACTGACACTCTACAAGATGAAATTCAGTTCTGCATGGACTAGAAAAGCAAAGCTTTGTTGCAAAATGTTGTTCAAAATTTTGTGAAAAGAGCGGATGTCTGCCCACATGCTAGAGGAAATTTGCCAGACATCATACTCCATTATTAATTAACATATTTCTACTCTATATTGATATCACTGAAACTGAGTTTGTCAAATAATAAAATGTGTTTTTAAGCCAATTTACTTCTTAACTTAAATTTGCTCAACCTTTATAAGGTCATTTCTTTTTTTTTTTTTTTGAAAATAAAACCACACAAAGAACAACAGGCATTTTGTAATTGTGTGACAATGGCGATATTATCCAAAACAGCCAAGTTTTTTATTTTGTGACCAATACTCAGGGATAAACCCCTACTAAATGCTGTGCATTGTATTGGAAAATTTTTGAAAAGAACAGTACATACATACATATTTTTCTTATATTATTATTAAGCGCCTTAGGAACGAAACAAAATGCTGTGAATTCAACATTCAAAGGCCAGTGTAATACCTTCACCCTCGAATGATCAACAGCAATTGCCTCATCGTTGCATGTTTATTGTGTGGTAAGTGTCTTCGCTAAGTAGGTTTAGTAGGTTTAGCTGTTATCTGCTTCTTCCCAACAGGTGTCGCTTTTCTCCTGATCAGTCGTTTTTTGTTGGCATTTGTTAAGGTGGAATAGAGTAGAATGTCGGGGAGCGGTTTCTTTGTAGGCTACAGCCGATAACTGTACTTCAAATACGATAATTTTAAGTATGAAGATATAAATATTTTTAGAAAAACATCAAATACTCGTAACACATGTCGTCATGCGCCATTTTCTATTTTTTATATATCTCGAGTTAATGTCTGCAATCCGTTTTCGGATATCTCGTCCAGTTTCAGAAATAAATAGCCAAAAACGGATTGCAGATTTTAAATATTTGGTGTCAAAAACCTAAAGTGGCATAATTAACTCCAGATATATAAAATGGCAGATAGAGCATATAAACTTCCGCACGACGATATGTACCTTTAAAACTCTGTTTTTAAACCATCATGGGCAAATTTATTAGGAGTACGAGTACGATGGACAAGCGTATGTACAAATACGATGTACGAATATATAAGTAAAAATTGTTAGAAAAATATTAAAATAGATAAATAGTGCCAGATGTCTGACCCACACATGCATACATATAAATAAATATACTTGTATGATAATATCTATGAATATACACTCAAACTAACTTACGAACATGCAAATATTCTTTAAAATATAAAATGGTTTTCGCGTGGGTTATTGATGTGCAAATTGAACACGTTATTCAAGAAATTTTATGCGCTTTAACAATTTGTATAAAAACTTTAGCGGGTAAGGAACTATAGATGATTATTTATTTTTGTGTAGAAAAAAAAAACTCTAGAAAATATATTAGAATTGTATGAACTTGTAGCATAATTTTGTTTTTTTTTTTAAATAATTTTTTTTTTTGCTATAATAGAGTAGAGAAATGTTTTGTAATAAATTTGAATAATTTGCAAATAAAAAATATATAAAACATTATGTTTTATAGATGAATGAAGAAGGAAGTTATAGAGTAGAAATTGTTAAAAAAAAAACGTTGCATAAAATTGACCTATAAATAGAAGAACACAAACACAACAAAAGGTATGAAGTAAGTTAAAGAATATTTTTACAAGAAACATTTTTTAAGGAAATTTAAAATTTTGCCAACAGAAATAGAAAACTTACACAAAAAAAACACCAACAAAACTTTTCCAGCAATTTCTTTGGCATTCTTATTTATCCTTCTAATACCACTAATTGTCACCATCTGTCTGGCATGTCTAAACGAGAGAGAAAAGCAAATTCTTCTTTTCTTGTATGTACTTTATCGATTATATGTGCCTTGACTGCAATCGGCGTATGTGTATGTTCGAAATTCGTTTAGTGACGTATCGAAGAAAAACAGCAAATATTCCCAAATCTGTAACATCCCAAGAAAAGGTAGAAAAGCAGAAAAAAAAACCAACCAAAACTAAACTCAATTTCCGATTAACGTTTTTGTCATTTTAGACTTGAACATATAGAAATAACAAGAAAACCAAATTTCTAGAGCGGGAAAAATAAACTCAACTGCCAAAGAAAGATAAGTTGCGCCATACAGGCAACGTACAACTTCATTGATAACAAAGAATTCTTTAAAAGAAGAAGAAGGGAAAAAATGCAATTCTATTTTGAGAGGCTGCTTAAAAATAAAAAAAGAGAAAGACAATTTGTTTCGTTTCTTTTAAGCGTAATTTCCGCTTTAAGCAAAAAAATTTTTTTTTTAATTGTTTTTCTGTTTTTTTTTTTTTTTTTTTTTTCCTAGGAAATGTTATAAAAAATTGTTTTCTTTAATAATATTTTGCTGTAAGAAACCATATTTAATATTTACTAAATATGTTGACTTGAAAGAAAGCACTTCTATTACTTCGTATTCTTTGGGATAAAAGGTACCAATTTAAAAAAAAAATAATTCTCGATAAGCTTTTCTCTATAACTAGTACTGAATTTTTTTTTTTTTTCATTTCCATTGAAATAGAAAAATTTTGTTTAATTTTAATTTAATTTGTTGATTTACTCCGCAGCAATTTATTTATAATTTGAAAAAGAGACCAAAGACTGCACTTACATTTTTATTTACCTGAAAAGTCAGCTATTAATTACACTGGTCAACACAATTCTAGATTCCTTGAGTTTTTTTTTACTCCTTTTTTTGCTTTTGATTTCTATGTATTACCGTTTCGAAGCAAAACAGCCTCTCTACTTTGTTTACTATTGTCTATTGCAAGATGCCAGGCACTAGATTGGTACTTTTTAAACCCACCTACAGTGTTACAAAAAACAAAACTGAATCTTTTTATCAGAAAAAGCTTTAATTAGATCAAAGATAACTGCAATGAATATTTTTTGGTAATTAAGGAAGAAATCAAATCAAAATTAAAATTTATCACACCTTTTCTGGGGCTCGAACCCGAGTCTTCAGCACTTAAAACTGAATCTTATTTTTTTTTTTTAATATAAATTCTCAAAAATTCGGAAAATAAGAATATAAATTTATACATCGCTCATTTGCGAGAAGAGTGGCATAACTCCAAAAAAGCGATTCTAAAATAAATGTATTTAAACAATTTAATTAGGCAAACTGATAGGAAAAGTACAAGACACTTCTGAGGCCTTATTCTATAACTCTCCTAAGCTAAAACTCTATAGCTAAATACTTATTTCTAAACTTGATTTAGGACTTTTTGGCTACCAATAGAATTCTTGAACGCTTATTGTAATTTAAAAACTTCATTCCTATTACCTCTAAACTTTTTAATTTTATATATTCTAATGCCTAGACTGTTTCAAAAACCCAAAATTTTTGCATTTTAGCTTAATAGAATTACAAAATAAGGCGCCTGGTCGCCACTCAGTGAAAACAAGAGTTAAAAATACACTTTTTAGATGAGTTTTTAATTCCAGTTCATCTTATATTTCTGCATTACTTATTAACACAAAAAATTTGTTTTTTGAGTCATGTCACTCTTCTCGCAAATGAGCGAGATACATACATATATGTATACACTAGCCTAAATCTGGCGTGTTTCTCTACATATACCATTTGTTTACATTTTTCGACTGATCATTTTTAGTGACTGCAAAGTAAATAAAACGAAATCCATTAAACATTATCTGTAACCGATTTCAAGATACACAATATTTATATAATAGCTAGTTTGTGTGGAGGATACCACGCCCACTTGTCAACCCTTTTTCCTGCTGACGATTTTTATTGACTATGAAATGAATGATACCAAATTCAGAAACTTTAGCTTCAACACTTCTCAACATATAAAGAAATCAATATTAAATGGCGTTTTCTTTTCTGGAAAAAAAAAGTTGTATTTAAAAAAGTGACAATTTAAAAGCATTACCTTACCTCATTAAATTGCACCCAGTTCTATGCTGAAAAAGAACATAAATAGTCGCTATGTTGTAATGTAAAAAAATTAAATTTAAGAAAAAAAAATTTCAAAAATTTAAATATTTTAAATTTAAATAAAAGCTTATGAAAAATATTAAATAAAAAAATAATAAAAATGACAGATGTATCTCAGTGCATTATCTTCACCCTGTAATTTTTGAGAGCGAGAAATGTTGCATTTTTACAATTAATGATGTAAATTTTTTTAAAAACGAACACCCAACCAATTTTTTATGTTACATTGTTTTTAGAAAGGAACTTAAAATTTCAAAAGGCAAGAAAAATGTATTGTAACATTTTTTTCCACGCCGCTTGTCTAATTTCGTTCACTTTCGTACTGATGATTTTTCTTGACCTTGAAGTCATTCAAATCATATTTAGAAACTTTAACTTTATCATTTAGAACAATTTAGAAATACTTCCATACCTTCGACGACACCTAGATAAATAAGTCAGCGTTAGTTACATTCTACAGTTTTATTATATTTGATACATACTTTTTTATGCTATAACTACAAACGGTTCAATATAAATATATTACTACTTAAACCGTACATTTTTGTTTTTTTTACATACGCTTCGTATATGCGTATTTACTTACTAAAATAAATGTTTCTTTAAAGTTACCGGATTAGAAAAATATATCTTAAAAGAAATTGTCTGGAAAGTATGTGTGTAGGTTATAGATATACAGGGAGTCCCAAAACTTAACGTAAAGCCGAAACGGGGGTATTGATTGGGGCATTTGCGTTATTATTTTCGACTCTGGTTCAAGAAATGTTAGTTAGGTTTACTTTTCCAAAGTTTCAATAAACACAAATAATAGAAATTAACCACAATAACCGAAAAATGGTTAAAGTTTGTCTAAATTTCTAGGTTTTTTAAATGCCCATAACTTTAAAGCTGCATGGTATAGATCTTTTTCTGACCTTTTTTATTTGGGTGACAATCACTCCTGTCCCTCCTCCCAGTGAAACTTTTAAAAATCCGCAACCGAAATACCCAAAAAAATCAGAGAAACATACATACATACATACATACATACATACCATGGTTACGCCCTAGCTTCTAGCAGCACTCATGTTGTGTGTGTTAATTTTTATCCATAAGTACCGGGGCCTACAGTTTAAAGTCGACTCCGAACGACAGATTTGAGAAGGTTTTTCATGGCAATCAATTACTCCCAGAGTTTTTGCCAGAAGACTGCTGTGAGGTAGTCGCCGAAAGAAATAATTTTTTCATATTTCTTTTTTTTTCAAGACTTCAGAGTTGAGATTTGAGTTCGGCGCTATCGTCTTAGTAAGCCAACAGACTAACCATTAGACCACGGCGACTACAACTTTGCGCAAAAGCGATATCGTAACCAATGAGGTTGTTGATAATCAGAGAAAACCCATCACTTAAACCCATGTCGATCACCCTAGTATACCTATACACATATATATACATACATGTAACATTATAATAAGCCACGTAGATATTACAATACATTGCTGTTCTATCGATCTATCTATCTTAAAATTCTTACAAATTAACATTTTGCGTTTTCCTTTCTTTTCAGAGCCACGAAATTCTCAATTTAGAACCTTATACGCAATATAAGGTAACCGTTCAGGTCTTTAATCCTGAGGGTTTGGGACCTGAAACAACCATTTTGGTAATGACAGATGAAGGCGGTAAGTGAATTAAAAATTAATTGTAATAAATTTCTTATATATTTTGTTGTATTTTGCCGCAAATAATTCACAGTCTCTTATACAGTTGTGTAAAAAAAATTAGGCACACCTAATAGTTTAAATTAAAATTAAATAATTTTTAAAAATATATACTTATTATATATTTTACCGAATTAAATTCGAATATTTATTGGATCTATATTATTGCCCGTATTCATAAAAAATAAAATTGGTTTATAGAGTGCTTATTTGACATATCTCTATGGAGTAATTCTCAAGTAAGCAATTAATAAAGCTGTTTTATTTTTATGAATACGGGCATATAATTATTGTATGAATTTTAATAGTCTTAAGAGCCTAATACTGGTATTCTTAGAAGAATTAAGATCCGTTAAGGAATACGTACAACACTAGCAGAACTGAACTAGTTTTCGACCCAGTTTCGAAATGTCTCATCAGAGTTCTTTGTGTTATACATATTCCGGGGTTTCATAGAATTTAATTTTGTGGTATTGAAAGATTGGATATAAAAACAGGAAGAGGGATATTCGAAATCAAACCTATTTTATTTTATAGTATTCATTAACATTGGATTTAATAGCATCAAAAGCAAATTTTTTTCAAGTAGTTCTTAAATCTAATTCCGACAATATTGGCTTGTGGGACTGACCGTAAGAGTGCATTTAATTAAATGCACTCAACTGTAATTTTTTTTGTATCATATTTGAATTAAAAAATAAATAAATGACTAACAATTTATTACGCTGTCATAAATCATTATAAGAAAATAATGTCAAAAACAATTCATTATTTTTCTGTTTTTACTCATATTTTGTATTATGGCAAGACAAAAAAAAAACGGAAGTGATGAAATTTAAATGCAACAAAAAAAAATTTTTTTTTTCCTTTAATAGTATTCAACACACATTTAATTAAAATTTCCTGTAGATATTGAAATTTATTATAACTAATAAGCATAAATTAATTAAAAAAATTATATGTAACGTTTAAAATGTAATATTTTAAAAAATTAATAAAAATTTATTGTACCGCTGCTTATGCAATAGAAATACTTTAAAATGCGTATCCATGCAATAGTACGACTTATTTTTAAATTGTTGTTTAAATAAATTCCCTGAGTTTGAAACTACTTATTTAAGATTTTCAAAATAACGAATTTATTATTTATGAAGAATAATAAATATTCTTGAATAATATTGCACATATAAGTTGTTTTCTACGTTTTTTTATTTCTGACTTCTTTGCCATATTGCACAATATTTTTTTAAAGTCCTTTATAAAGTAATATATGCAACCTTTTTTGTGCTGCTGTTTTTTTTTTTTCTTTTTGTTCTGTTTTGGGAAGCTGTAGAAAAGAAATGTTACATGTAATAATCCCTCTCTTTGAAAAACAAGCAGCAGCAACAAAACACATCAACGAGGGAGGTTACAAAATTAGTTCATCAGATGCAAATAAAAATTATTCGAACAGGTGTTGACAACAGTTTTGAAAAATTAAATTTTTAACTTTAAGTAATACACAGGTCAACAGCATTTTTGGAAGAGAATAGCGAATTCTGAAAGGTCGTATAGAGCTATTCAATAACTTTTAATTTTACGACTTTAGCAAAAGAAATCTAAAAATTTTCTTATTTGTAGTTAATGGCTTCTGGTGATACGTCATACGAGGCGCCTGTACTCACGTGGTAATATGGAGTTTCATCTAGCTCTGGGTGGCCTGGCGCTCACGTTTGGCAGAGAGTGGTTGGTAATTTATTACTGACGCTCTCGTGGACTAACCAGAGAAACCTATCTAATCTTGTACTACGGGCATCAGGAAGCCCCTGACTTGCCTGTACTCCTCTGTCATTAGGGGAGTGAGGCAAATCGGGTTGATGGTTTGGGTGAGGCACTTCGGAGAGTACTCGTAGTAGTTGTGGTATATGCTGGATAGTAGTTTAAGCTCCACAACAAGAAGGGTTGCTACTATCCCGGAAATGGTATTGACGAAATTGTAAATTCATTGAGCGGCATGTCTTTCGCATGATTGGGATTAGAACGCATCGGCTTTGGTTGGCTCTCTTCAGACCCATTGTATTTGACCTCCACTCTCACAATGGGTGGCATGTGATATGTCTACGGACGGTGCACATGTAAATAATATGCAGTTGTTTTAAGTGCGTATCGTCTACAGACATGCAACACGGTGTCCGAGACACGAGTCAACACCATGCGTCGACCAGCGCCCCCATGAACAGTATTGCAGCCATATGGCAAGCCACACAGCCATAACAACCTACATGAGTACCGATTTCAAAGAAATGCATTTGGGCATGAACTCCACTCCTTGAGTGAGAGTCGGAGACTATGTAAACTCCTACCGATCTATGGGTCACGGCACACGGTTGCAATGCAACACCAAAGAAGCTTACGCTTTTGCCGCGATTTGGGTTTAAACCACAGCCCCGCGATGCTCCCACAAGGGGGCTTACACCATAGGCAGGCAGGGACAAGTCCCTGGGACACCTGACTCCCGCTGTACCAAAATATAGCCTCTGGTCAAGCTTTCGTAGTACAAGTACTACTGCCAATATAAGCTTCAAACAGCTCCGGACTGGTGCGCATGTAAAATTAATCTTTTGTTGATCGTAGTAACGATTATATGCTTCATTAATTTGTTTTAGAATTTTAAGTAATCCATTTAATGTACTCACTGCCAAATAAAAATGTTTTGTTTTGTTTGATTAATGTTTGAAGTCATCCGCCTTTATTAATGGCAATCCTTATTTCTCCTTATGTTGGAGGAAGATTTTTATATACTTGTGTTATACATCTGCTCAAATTTTCCCAAAGCAGTATTGCCTACTGGTGAATTTCAAAACCCTAAACTAGAAGTCAATACTTGTAGTAATTTTCCAGGAGTAATAGGATTTTTTGGTGGCATGAATGGTATTCGTATTTTAACAGGACAGGCTTTTATATCTTTAACGTTATAGTTGGAATTTTTTTCCTTGGTAAGTTGATCTATAGTACCCATTTCTTCTTTCCATGTCAGTATTCATATCTATTATCTTTGGAATTTTTCTGAAATAAATTTGAAAAAAAAAATGATTTCCGCATACTCCTTTGAATATCCTTATATACACACAGCAAAATAGAATTAACAAATACCAGTTGCTTCACTTCGACAGCTCACACATCACGTATAAGCAAGATTTGTGAGTCATAATAGGTTGTCTTAGTGTGAAAAAGAATGCAACCCTGGCTTATCAAGTTGTCTAATTAATCTATTACTGTGGTTTAATGCTAAAAACGAATTATTTCTCCTTTCTTTTTAAATTTTATACAAAAAATTCCAACCAAATATTGATTTCTATTTCTAACTTTGCGCTCTTAAAATATAAAAAATATTGCCACTATTTTAGATGGTGTAACACACAGAACAAAATCACACTTTTCAATTTACCAAAAAGAGATTTTAAAATCTAACATTTGTTTAACGTCTAAATAAAGACAAAAAAAAATAGAACTAAAATATTGAAGACTGAGTGGGAACAGCTGTTATTATATTGGTAAAGCAAGATTAGTTTTTATGATTGCATCATGCCCACGATTTAGTACCCTGGAAATATTTTTTATTATTAAATACATACGAAAGGCTCATTGTTAAACAAATAACTAAGTACCAGCTCATTTACATTCTTGCGATGTCAGAATTCTATGAACTCAAATTTAAATTACTTTATCGCACACCAATTTTGAAATATTTTCTAATTCTTAACTCTGCAGTTGATGAATACGTACGAGTAAAAGACCTAGACTTATTGAATATCTATGGGAAAATTTTTTAGGGTCAAAAGTTAAGTATGTGAAGCAATCAATATCCAATTCTTTTCTAAATTTGTTATATTCTCTACTCTTCATTTTTAGAACGCCCTCGTTAAACTTATGGGTAAAAAAAAGACATGAAATATGAAAATAAAAATAATATGCAAACACTGGGAAATGTAGGAAAATAAAATATTTATAAACGAAAGGTTTCTTTATTTGTGGCGTATTCTTTGGCATTTATATTTTTCTTTATAATTCTGTTCATGTTCATATTTTTGGTTTCTTTTGTAAAATGCTGACATTAGTCGTTTCTCTTTAAAATATGAAAAAATAATACAATTTTTTTTCTCACATTTGTGTTTTCCGGATGTCCTTTTTGTTTTCTTTTTTAATTCTGTGTTAGTTTTTGAATACAGCACAGAACACTTTTTCCACTATAATACCTGACATTACCTTCCTTTTATTTAAAGGTAGCAAGAATGGTCTTAAAGTCTTGCATTTGTTTTCCTTTAACCGGTTATTTTTTTTTTTTTTTGTTTTGTCATTTTACTTTATAAATGGCATTGTATTCATGCCTGTATAGTCAACTTATTTGCTAAGCTTGTCTTGGTTTTTTTCCCACTCTCTCTCTCACTCTGTCTCTCTATTTTAGTACTTTACCAAAAAAAAAAGGAAAACTGTTGCTTTTCAACATATTTGGCCTGTTTATGTTTGACTTAAAAAAAGACAAAAAACAAAACATTTTGCCACTATTTTTTTATATTTTTTTTAGCTTTTTTAAGGGTAATGCAAAACGGAAACGGAAGCAAAACTGCTTACAGCGTGAAAAGCTATACAGCTTTTGCATATTTGTTTAACACACACACACATACACTCGCACTTATACAGCAGCACAACAACTATTAGAAAAGGAAACAACAAAAACTAAAAAACCTTTGGCTTTTGCTTTTATTATTCTTTTGTTTCGTTCTCTTTCATTTTGAAGTAAATCTAAAAAGTTATACCAGAAAAACTAAAAGAATCTCCTTGGGTCCCATTGACGAAGGTAAACATAAGTTTAAAATGCATATCTCAGAATCTCTATACCTGTATAACGCTGCCTGTACAATAGGCAGGAAAAAAATGAAACAAAATTTAAATCAAACACGAACATCTTTGAAAACAAAAACAAAAAAATAAAAACGCGCTATCAGCCTCAAAATTAACAACAAAAAAACTGTATCTTAAATATGCCCTTGTGTTTGCCATCTTTTTACCATATTTTGTGTTTTAAGCTCTTTTTCCTTTTTTTTCTACTTGTGGCTCAACATCATTTCCCAGCACATTCATGCATTTTATTGAAAAAAAAAAAAACCAAAAAAGATGCACAAAATATTTACTTAAGTGTGGCAACAAAAAAAAATTGTTGTGTGTGTTGTGGCATAAAGAGCAGGATTTTAGGCACTTTATTTTTACGAAAAATAAAAAACGAATTATTTCCTTTTTTTCCTCATTGCGAAATATTAAAATACATGCTTTAAATTCAAGCCAATTTTTTTGTTCAATTCAATCATGCTTGCAAGAAAATATATTGTGTTGTGGAGAGAGGCGACTTTTCATAGGCTAAAGGTTGAAGGTTATTTTCTAAAGAATTTTAATATTTGCAAGCCAGGGAAAGCTGTGACCCGATTTAGCACAAAAAAAATGTAGAATTAGTTTATGCGGCCTTATCGAAACGTCAGCAAGACTACATGAATCATGTAGTTTTCTGTTAAACAACAACATCAAATAACTAGAGCACAAATAAAGGCGCACGAACTTATAGGCAGTATGTTAACATCAATTGAACATTTAAGTTTAAAAAAAAAAATAATTTTTTGCACGTTAAGTTATGCTACAGTTGTTTAATAATACTTTTTAGTTAATTGCCTACGAGGGCAGTATGGAAAGTTTCTAGTCTGACATAGTGAAGGCAATATAAGCAGGAAAAAGCCTCGACTTTACAAGACTTAAAAATTAAACATAAAAAACGAATCCATACAAACACAGCACAACACCAATACATATCGTCGCCAGAATTAAAGAACGCTGTAACTAAAAAAAATCAAAAATAAATTTTTTGCATAATTTTTATTAGAAAAAAAATACGCGTCAATAGGTGCCGGTTCCAGATTTCTATGATGAAAAGAAATTCACTTACGCCGTCTACGTTCTGAAAAATACCAGTATCTTCCTTCTACTTTCCTACAGGTTTTTTGGCTCTGGTGAATATTTAATGTTTTGTCAGTTACAGCGTTCTTGATTTCTTGCAACGATTTAAATTTATACAGTTTTCCATCCATCTTCGTAGAGATGACAACGTGGAATAACAAGTATATTTTCATTATGCGTGCGTGTGTATATGTACACACTTCATGACAGAAAACTTGTTTTTTTAAATGCTGTTCTGGTGTGAATTGGCCTACTGACTACTTTAAGGAAATAGTCCATAGACCAAATATAGGGAACGAACTCCTATGCGATGTTATCGAAGTCTGTTAGTGAAATATCTTTAAGACATTCTTGATGACAAACTCGTACACTATGATTATGCAAACTGGGAATTTATAGATAACGCTGGAAGTTCTTCTATGTATGTATCCTTCCATAAAGTGTTTAACATGTTTCTGTTATTGTCTTTAACCCATTCTAAGCCACCATTCCCAAATTAGCAGCATTTAATTTTTGCGCGATTATAAAAAAAGTAGTAATATAGTAGTCGCTATAGTATTGATTAAAAAGAGTATTTAAAATCTATATAAATAAAAATTTATGTTGTTCATTGGTCATTGCATCAGTTGAGAACGGCTGGACCGATTTTGACGATTTTTTCTTTTTAATGATCGTCGTGATCTAATTTAAAGAAAATTTTTTCCCGCCCACTTTTTTTGATTTACCTAAAACCAGAAAACGGCTTCATCGATTTGATTAATTTTCTTTCAAGTTTTCATCGAGATAAATTTGTAACGCCTACTTTTACGCCCACTTTTTTCTATTTATCTCTAAATACTGATTTTTTGTATCTTCAGAACGGTTAAAGCTAAAGTGTCGGAATTGGGTCTGAATGACTTCATGGGCAAGGCAATTTAGCAGTTAGATAGTGGGCGAAATTGGACGGTTGGGCGTATCGCCTCCCATACAAGTAAAATATTGATTTCTTTATACATATGTATTTTTAGAAGTGCTGAAGCTAAAGTTTCTTAATTTGGTGTGATTGATTTCGTAGTCATTAAAATTTAGCAGTAGAAAAAAGGGTGGATAGGTGGACGTGGTAGCTCTCAGACTGATTAACTATTGAGTTCAGTATATCTTGAAATCAGTAACAGTTAAAGTTTTTGAATTGGTCTGAATTACTCCGTAGTCACTAAAAATTATCAGCCGAAAAATGTGGAAAAATTTGAGTAGTAAGTGTAGCGAAGCATGTCGGGTTAATGCTAGTTTTAAATAAATTTATTAGTTTTCTGTTAATGAGATCTTAAACTATGACTTTATATAACATCTGCTCAAAATAATAGATACACCTTATTCTAAAATATTAAAATAACGTAAACTATGTAAATTCTTTCGAAAACACACCCAATATTTTTGTTTTATTATAGTTCCATCGGGCCACATCATTAAAACGAAAAATATGGCAAGTACATGCATTTATTTAAATATAAAAAGGGAAAATTCCGGTTAACTCACAAAAATTGTTGATCATAATAATAGATACACTTGACTTATCTATCATTTTTTTCATAGAAAATTAAATTTTTGTGTGATTTTTCTTTGTTTTATGTAAAACGGTAAGAATAATTTTATTTTGATAAAAAATTATATAAAAATCTAAAATTATATTAAAGACAATGGGACGAAATTATCATTGTACTGAAGAAGAGAGAAAAGTTGTTCAAACCATGAGAAATCAGTCAAAATCATTGAGAGAAATAGCGAGGAGCTTAGGAAGGTCTTTGCACTTTGTGCAAAATGCTCTAAATAAAAAACAAACGAACGAATCTCGTGGCAGACCAAAGAAAACCAGTCCGGAAACAGATAGACGGATAATCGTATTGGCAAAAAAAGATCCTTTCAAATCGTCAAAGACTATTTCCGCCGAGGTTGATATTAAAATCAGTCCAGCAACAGTTCGTCGTCGATTTGTGCAAGCGAATCTTCCAGGAAGAATTGCCAGAAAAGTTCCGCTAATGCGAAAACAGAATATAAAAATGAGGTTACAATTTGCCAAAGAGCATTTACTTTGGACCGGAAAAGACGGCGAAAAAAGGTGGCGAAATATATTATGGAGCGATGAAACAAAAATAAATTTGTTTGGAAACGACTGCCAGAGAAATGTTCGTCGTCCGAAGGGAAAACAATTCCATGTAAACTTTACGAAGAAAACGGTTAAACATGGCGGAGGAAATATAATGGTTTGGGGATGCTTTTCATGGAATGGTATTGGTCCGATATACCGAATTGAAAATACAATGAAGGCAGACGATTACAGGGACATATTGGAAAATGTTATGCTTCCATATGCATCAGAAAATATGCCATTATTGTGGACATTTCAGCAGGGCAATGATCCTAAACACAGCTCCAGACTGGTTAAAAATTGGTTATCAGAAAATAATGTTCGAGTATTAAGCTGGCCAAGCCAATCTCCGGACTTAAATCCTATAGAGAACTTATGGAGTGAACTAAAAAAAAGGCTATCGAAGGAAGTTTCTAAAAATAAAGATGATTTATGGGAAAAAACACAAAAAATATGGTACGATATCCCACTGAAGACTTGCCAAACGTTGATCTCAAGTATGCCCAGAAGAGTACAGAAAGTAGTCCAGAACAAAGGTGGATGTACTGGGTATTAGTTTAACTTTAATCTTTATTTAAACTTTTATAGGAAAAAATAAATAGGTTTTTGTTTATTCGTTTTTCCTTTAAATGTATCTATTATTTTGAGCAGCAAAATTGCTTACATCGTAATGAAATGGTCTAATTTTAAGAAAATGCTTTATTATTTGTGAAGTTTTTTATGTTTTTTTGTACATTTTTAGTTACTTGATATTTTTTATTATAGTTTTTTTATTTTATCACTTTACAAAATTACTGTTTTTGTTCTTCTAATAAAATACTCTTAGGTGTATCTATTATTTTGAGCAGATGGTAGATTTAAGAAAATAAAAAGAAATCTACAACTTGTTGATTATAACTATGCTCCAAGCACCACCGATAAAATGTTTAAAGTTTTTTAACTCCCAGATATTCTTAACAAAAGTTGGGTGTATTCCATAAAATTATTTTCATTGATGAATCTATGGTCATACCCTCATTCGAAGAAAAAAATTTATTTGAGGTACTATTTTGACTTTGTTTTTCGGTAAATCGACAATTGCTCGTACTGAGCCTTTGGGCACTAGAGTTGTGAAAACGCTGCTGAATAAATTGGTCACAAACCAAACAAATCACAAAGTCTTATTTTACAATTTTTCACAAGTTGCGAAGTTCTAAACAAGTAACCCAGTCTGTGTAAAGAATGTGATGATAAAATCAAAAACAGGCTTCGAGTACAGGTTTGATAAAAACAATAGGCTTTTATTGTCCCGCTGGAAAGACAACAGTATTTGCACTATGGCCACCATATGATTATGATTTTTATGAGCCGATAGGAAATGTGGAAAGGTGGTGTTAAAAGAAAAAAAGAAAATAAACTCGAATATGCAAATTCCACATTTATTCCAAAATTACAATTGTTTTACAGAAATACGCTTTACGCAGTTTTATTTAATTAATTTTATGATATTAATTCTGCGTAATCTTTTATGGAAACGTGTAAACATTATTTTTAATTCCATTTTTTAACAATTTTTCTTCAATAACTTCAAAGGTTTTTTAAACAATGTTGTGATTATGCTCGTACATACAGAATATCTTCCTAAGCTGATCTGTGGAAAGCCGAAAAAATATGTTGCTTTCCAGTAAAATAAAACCATAAATCAATAGCTGCTTAATGATGGAAAAAAGACTGGAAACCTTTCAAAATTAAAAAAAAAAATGTTCATGTTTTTTTGAAGAACAGTTCTTTGTGTTCGTTTGATCAGGAAAATCATTAAAAATCAGGATTATTTGATAAAGCAAAGCTGGCCTACGACAAAAAAAAGGTTATTGAAAACGAAAACATAATGACATATAACCGTAGTCAACCAAAAAAGAAAAATCGTAAAAATGGCATAGCAAAGCCATTAAAGTCATCACATCATAGTTATCATTCACTCATTATTTCATTATACTTTAGAAAGAAAAAAAATATGAAAAATTCGACATACATATTAGAAAAGAAAAATTATTACTTTTTTTATCTTGTTGTGACTTCAAAAAAAAAAAAAATTCTTATAAGCAACGAATAGTTATGGATCAAGTTTTTGTTTCGTTTGATTTTTCTCTTTCACTATTGGTAGTATCGCCAAGTGTGCAACATAATCACTGCCATTAATTTTTTCGGCTTATATTTTCATGTCTATTTTCTTTTTCTTTTTTTTGTGTTTTTAATCATCATGCTTTTATAAAAAGGTTTTTGACTATCCAAAACTCAAACAAAAAAGGATTTGAAAAGCAGAAGAAACAAAGGAAGTTATGGCTAAGCCTTGATGTAATTTTTTCTAATTAATCATTACCTATTAGGTTCAAAATTATTTGAGGCTTTTTAAATGATGGTCCCCAAAAAACAAAAAAATAAAACATGGAGTAATTAATATTCGATTTAGGGTTTTGTTTCATTTTTCAAAAACTTAAAACTATCTGCACTAAGTACCTTTCAGAAGCCTAGAACTAGAAAAGTTGTCTAAAATTAAGTGTTTTTGCACTCCATGCAAAATGTTGAACCATTTTCCTTTTTTTTCCATTGTTTGGGGATATATGTATATTTATTAAGAAACCATTAGGCTTCTATTATACTAGTCGCAGTGGTGTATTTAATTCTATCGGCGCTATATACCCTACATTTCTAAATAATCGCATATTCTTACGTAGTTTACGTACCTCTCACAGAGCGCATGTTTTTGCAGTTGATTGTCCAATGAATCCCACAACGCATTATAGAGGAAAGTTTTTCTTTAATAGTACAATTCGTTTATAGGTTAACCTTTTTGAGAATGTTTTTTCTATGATTCATGTTCTGAATCTTCCTACCCAAAGCATATTTTTTTAACACTAGTACAGTGCACTGCATGAATAGGAATCATCCCTTGAGTACTGATTTAACGAAAAGTTATATTGCTGTGTAAGGAATTACAAGCTCGAGTATATTGATTGCACGACATTACTTACTTACTTAGATGGTTATAACAGCCCGTCAACGGGTTTTGTCCTGCCTCAACACTAGTCTCCAGGCGTCTCTGCTAAGCGCACGCCTTCTCCAGTTGGTCACACCAATTGCGAGACAGGGCTTCATCAATTTGGTCCTTCGAACGTAAACACGGTCGTTCTCTCCGCAGACGTCCATTGACCTTCGCATCTAAAACTTTACTCGCTGAAGCAAATTCTCCCATCCGAACAATATGGCCGAGCCAGCGTAACCGCTGGATGTTAATGCGCTGAAAAATGCCCACATCGCTGAGGAGCTCATACAGCTCATGGTTGGTTATAATTTGAAACTCATCGTTATGCCTTAGAGGACCAAAGATTTTGCCAAGAGCCTTTCTCTCGAACACTCCCAGGACATCTGCATCGGCACAAGGCAGCGTCCATGCTTCCTCACCAAAAGCAAAGTCTCTGATTGGGGTCAACCTAACGGCCTCCAGAACGATCTAAGTTCCCGTTGTATTCAAGTCGACATACAACCTCCTCGTGTCCCTCCTGTATAGCATGCTAGCACCCGTTATCGTGATAACTAATATATGCGGCGTTGTCCAATCCCCTGGACTTTAAATTTGGGTTGTGCGTAGGGCTTGAAATCCACCACGTAAAAACATTATTCAATGAAAACCAATGCAATAACCCCTAAACGGAGGAGCTCATGCAGCTCATGGTATTTTCTAATGCAAAACTTATTGCCTTGCCACAGGGGCAAGATCTTATAAGAAACTTCTCTCTCGAATACTCCCAGGACCGCTGTAGCAAGCCGCATTCTAGAGAAGCACCGGAAGAATAAGCTACTTATAGAGTGTTAATTTCGTCGCACGAGAGTGTCACGTGGCCTTTTGGCCAGTATCATTCTTCGTTTGATGTCCATACGGACATCAAACTTGCTGGTAATGGCGATGCCATTCCACGGCATTGCTGCATTAAATTCTCTTATAGAAGTTCAGCAACACGAGAACTTTTTTCTATAAAACCAAACTATTTTACACAGGGACCACAAGTGATTCGGGCTAATATTTCATTTAATTTTAGAGCCTGTTTCCATTCCATTAGAGCTTATTTTTTGCAAAAAATGTGGGTTTTTATTCGTTATGTTTAAAGACTTTGTTTGATTTTAGGTATATCGAGGACTTATTTCTTTTACCCAAAGCCTAATTAAAAAAAACGAAATCAAAGAGCGTCAGGCTTTAGTTGAGGTAATTCGTTGTAAGATAAATAATCGAAATTGACTAAGTGTGTCACAAGCAAAGTCTTACCAGAACTGTTACTTTCAAAGCGAACTGTATTGGTATAAACGCTTATGCAACTTCTTTTTCATGAAATCCGTTATTATTTTTTGTTTGTTTTTAAATTCTTACGCCATTCACTGAAGCTTAAAATTCTATTTTATTAGTTTTAAAATAATTTTTTATACTGCTGGTAGTGATGTGTTGTTATTAATTTTTTCTTTCATTTCACTTCATTTCAATTCATTCTTTTGGTTGTTAAAGTATTTGTTCATGCTTCTTGACACCCTTGTATTTATGGTATTCATTCGCAGTTTTTCTTTTTTTTCCTGTTTTTTTTTTTTTTTTCTTCTTCATTTCCTGTGTTTGTTTTTTTTTTTCTGTTTTTGAGCTCTTTCGACCTCTTTCTGATTCTGCCAAATATTTTCTTGTCTGTCAATAACAATCGTGCAAAATTGATTTCATAAATTTTTCTAACGCTTTTCATTGATTTTTATAGAATTTTCTTTTTTTATTGTTTTATTGTGTTGTTTTTGATATTTCAATGGTAAGTGAAATTTATGTTTCTTTTTGTTTTTAGATTATTTTTTTTAATATTTTTAACCATTCACACATTCCGCCTTAAATCGGAGATCTAAACTGCGGGTATTTTAACCACCGTAAGTTAAAGGGGTGCAATTATATTTGATAGCAAATAAATAAATTTACATCACGACTGTAACCTTTACAAATTTGTTTTGGAAATTTGGGTGGGCGAGCAAGGCATCTACTGCAATGCAAAGTATTCTGTTTTAGCATCATGTTGACCTGCTAGACCTGATACCGTGTGAGAAATAAGTAATGGACTAAAAATACTGGCATATATCGTAATATCGTGTAACGCCGATAAAACTACTTTAAAGATTTATTTATTTATTACTCTCTGTAAATTTTGTTTTAACTTATTTCATGCTTTCATTGTCAATAATTAGTTTAAAATATTAATTTAAATCTATTCCACCTTAAGGAAAGTGTTTGTTTTTTTCTTTTTTCAAATAAAATATCCGAAAAACTAAATCATTAATCTGAATTATCTTGAAAATACATACAATTTTATTAAACTAGTTTTAAAGTTTTTCAATAACTCTTTCTGTTTTTTATTTATTTAAAACTCAATTTTATAAGTTAATGCTGTAGCAACGTATTAATAGCGGATTAAGAGAAATATTCCTGGTTTTTTCTAAGGTTTAACTTATGTTTTAAGCCGCATTATACGAGTGTTTCACAAGGTATGCCTTTAATTTTTAAGCCGTTTATTATCTTTTCAATAATACTTAATAGCGGCTTATTTGTTTCTACCCTTTGGTAGTCTGTTATAAAAACATTTGTTTAAAAGCTTTTTTCTTCTCAGATTTTCAAAGAAAAAAAAAATAAAATATTTTAATAAAAATAAACTTCTCAGGCCAAGGAGATTTTTTTTTTTGTGAACAAAATATTCCCAATACATTCCTTTATTTTTTTTAAATTAAAAACACAACAAACAACAAAAAAAAGAGTAAATTCTGTTAAAAAGTTCTTTTTAAGAAAAATACAAAACAATAAAAAGAAAATCAACATATTTTTGTACTTAAACTGGAGAAGAACACAGGAAAAAAAGAAGAAAAATATTTTATGGCAAAACAAGTTGAGCAAAAAAAAAACAAAAAGAGAAACAGCAGGTGTTTGGTTTTTCTTTTAAAAATGGCAAAACCTACAATCTCAGCTATTGTCAGAAGAAAAAACCAAAACAGAAGAAAACAAAAATTCAATTTCATTAACATTCGTTGAGCCTCCAAATGTAAGCCGTTAACGTAGAAAAGTAAGAAAGAAGAGCAAGAGCAACAACAAAAATTGTTAATCTTTTCTTCTTTGGTGCGAGTATTAAACAATTGTTAAGATCAGTATAAAAATTATTTGCATCTCGTATCTGCTTGTATTTATGAGGGGCCATAGAGCAAGTATTCAACTTAACTGAACTTCTTTATTTTATATTTTATTTTTATTAAATTTACACTTCTGTTTTCTTAGTTCTTTAATTCTTCTTTTGTTTTCTGTTTTCAACAACTTTTCATAAATAATTTTTATCTTTTTCTTTTTGTATATTATTATTGTAAAAAATTGAAATACTTCTGATTAAATTGATGCATAGGCATACATAAATAGCATGTCAGTAAAAAATAAAACTGTGCGGTGATTACTCACAAGGCCTATATGATACCCTACATAAGAATTTGCTTTTGCTTCAGTAACAGTTTATTTTAATTGAAATACTTCTCAGAATTAAAGTTTTAGTGTTTCTGCTAAATTCTAAGCAAACAAAGCATCTTACAATAAATCAGTTTCATGGTAATTTTGTACAGGCTTCTAAGACATTATTAGAAGCATTGAATTTAGGAACACGGATCTTGCTTAAAATTTTTTTGGGGTGGGTGCGTGGTATAGTAGTTAGAGCGCTTGCATAAAAATTCAAACGGCCCAGGTTCAGGTTCCCAACAAAGGTGAAAAATTAAAAAGTTGGTTTGCGGTTTTTTCAAAATTATAATTTAAAAATAAAGAGGTCCCCCCCTCCCCTCCTAGAAGACGATCTACAAAGCAGCCACTCGCCGACATTCCATCTTAGCCAATGTCAAAAAAAAAAATTAATGATCAGGGAAAAGCGCCACCTATTGCGAAGTAGCAGATAACAGCTAAACCTACTTAGCGAAGGCACTCACCACACAATCAGCATGCACGATGCGGCAATTGCTATTTATCATTCTAAGGGGAAGGTATAACACTGTCCTTTGAATAATCAATTCACAACAATTTGTCTCATTCTTAAGGCGTTTAATAATAATAAAAGAAAAAATATATATTTACTCTCTTTTCCAAAAAATTCCAATACAAAGCACAGCATTTAGTAGGGGTTTACCCCTAAGTATTGGTCTCACATTAAAAAAATTATATAACAAATGAATATTTTCAAAGTTATAGTAATCTCGACGAATTTGAAAAAGTCTTACAAAAAGCAAAATTGATTAGAGGTTTGGAGATAAGTTTTTTAACAAAATCCATCAGTTGAATTATTCAAAGAAATAGTGGCCTCAGACAATATGTTATTCATTGGAGGAACAATCAAGAAAAGCACTAACGCTATAAAGGATTTATGAATTGTTTAGTAGTAGTAATGATGAGTATTTTAACAGAAAGATTATTGAAATGGATTGAAGAAAACAAGAAGTTAAATGAGTTTCTAGCAGGTTTTTGAAAATCCACCTAGCTTCTCGCAGCATTCATATTGTGAGTGTTAATTTTTATCCATGAGTACCGGGACAGTTTAACATCTACTCAGAACGATATACTTAAGGATCTTATTCATGGCAATCAGTTTCTCTCAGAGCTTTTGTCAGAAGACTGCTAAGAGGTAGTCAACGAAATAAATATTTTTTCAGACGGAGCTTTTGTCTAGTAAGCCAACACGCTAACCACTTGACTACTGGATTATTGCCTTCTTATTCAGTTGTTACAATTTTTACCTTCAACACATTCTACTCTCTTTGAGTGTACAGCTTTAAATCTTACAAAACAATATAATTTTCAACTTAAGAAGGCTGAAAGAAACAAAAAATTATTATTGCCATGCAACTGCCACATTAATATACAGCGCAGTGTTGTATTAACTGTGAATACTTGGAAGGCTACACATAATTTTAAACAGAGGTAGCAATAGCAGCAGCACTTTTCTTTTTATTATTCTTTATCCGTTTTAATTCATTCATTTTAATACTTTTAAAACACATTCTGTTTATTTGATCTGTTTTATTATATTTTAATCTGGCTTGAACTGAACTGAACAGAACAGAAAAGCAAGTATTTTTTATAAACTTTTTCTTTATGAAACAGAGTTGAGAAAATATTTTGTATTATTCTTTTTTTTATATTTCAGGATTATTAAAATAAGTTTCTTAAGTAGTTTAAGAAATAAAAAAAATATATGAAATACTACCACAAAATAAGAAAAATTATGCGGGAAAATATTTTTAATTTATTAATAAATGTGAGTGGCAAAGTAAATGCAAGTTGAGTGTGTTTTAAGAAGTTCATCAGCTTAGCACCTTGAGGTTATCAATGGGTTTCTTCTTGCATTTCATAATTGTTTGGCCATTCAATTATAATTGCAAAAAAAGTTTGAAGGTTATTTAATTAAATTTGGAATACATTCGACAATTAAATATTTCCCCATTCGTTAAAATATTTCAACATGTGCAGCCCTTATTAAAATATAACTCTTGCAAATTGTATTAATGTTGTGGTACATTAGGAGGAAATAATTGGTTACAATTTACAATAAATATAATGGATTTAATTTAAATTATAAAAAGTTTTATTTCAAGTGCATGTTTTCATACAAATATTTACCCCATAATTCATAACAATATTTTTGATTTATAAATAAAACAAAATTTATATGGAAATTCGTTTTACTAACTTGTTATAGAACACAATTATATATTATTAAAACAGGTATTATATGTTAAAAAGAAGGCAAAAAAATAATTATTTAATAAATTATTTAACAAACATGTTACATGTTTAAAAATGTCCAAAAATGTTATAAGTGACCTTGACGTATGAGTGGTTAAATTTATTAAGAAACTTATTGTCATTTCTTTTTATTATGATAACTCGGTATGATTCAATTATGTATGGAATAAAATATCGACCAAATGGCCGCAGTAACCTCGGCGGCAGACCTAAATGCGATGGTCCAAATTTGCGATGACGCTAAGGCATAATTGAGGTTCTATGCCGTTAATGTGCCGAATTATCTCATCCTTTAGCTCTCAGATTGTTGATGGCTTATCGACGTACATCTTTTCTTTTAAATAATCACAAAGAAAGAAGTCCAACGGTGTTAAATCACATGATCTTTTCGGCTAACTGACATCGCCACCACGTGAGATAACACGGCCATTGGATTTATAGGGCAAAAGAGCCATTGTTTCGTCAGCTGTGTTGCAAGTGGCACCGTCCTGTTGAAAACACATATTGTTCACATTCATTTCTCCAATTCGGGCCATAAAAAGTTCTTTATCCTCTCACGATAGCGAATGACTCTTCAGACATACTATCGCGATGAGCAGCAATATTTTCTGCAGTACGAACTGTACGAACATACGAAAATGCACTGGTGTTTTCACATCTCCTACAAACCCAATTTGTTCACATTTTTGGACGATACCGATTACCAATTTTACTCACATTTGGATAGGACAGGATAGGATAGTAGGAAGTGGCAGCCTCGTAATGACAAGACACACTTTAGCACGCAAAGCGGTCCGTTGTGATATCACATGATATAGGGAGCCCTGACAGCCAGAGACTAAACACAAGAAACACTACTTCCCCAGAAAATTATGCTGAAAACTAGCCAGAGAGCCTAATGAATTTGGCAATTGAACCAATGTCCTGGATCGACAGGTTAGTCAATCCATCGAGAAAAGGAGATTATAATGTAAGAAACCTACGTCGGGCCAGAGATGGGCACTAACAAGCATAGTAAACCACAGTTCCCTCCTCCTCAACCGCCCCGCAGCAACGACAGAAGGCATTTGCGGGCAAGCGGAGTCTCTCTGAGTGCCTGCCTATCACGAAGTGACCCGTGAGTACAGATACAACGGAAGAGATGTCCCTGCTGTTCAGTTTAAAGAGTTGATTGGTACGCTTTAAGTCCAGCCTGGGATAAGTGAGTCAAGCAATTTGATAAGGCTCCTCCCGTGACCAGGACAGGTCCGCGTCCAATAAATATTTCCTTCTAATAAGGAGTCTAATGGAGAAAAGAGGATGAACGTTCGGCAGAGACATGCCCGCCCTAGCCGGTGACCAGGAACCAGATCAAGTTAACCTCGCATTATCCCAAAAGTGAGTCAATGATATCGCGACAGTCGCCGACAATTTTAGAGATTGTGGTCATACTCGACAGATATCTGACGGCCGCCTGGCTGTCAGATAATATGGTGATACTAGCAATGGTAGTGCCACTCTGAAGTATCACTTTTGCAGCGTGACATATAGCCACTGTTTCAGCCTGAAAAACGCTACAATAATCAGGTAGGCGACGGGATATGGAGAGGGTAAGCATCTCCGAATTGATCCCACACCCCACTCTATCTCCCAAAGGACGATTAGATTGACCGAGAAAATCAGAAAGTGCACGATATGCATTGTGATTTGAACGTCCATTTTCATAATAAACCTGAATAACTGACGCGTTGCTCGATTGTGTATATTTCCATGGTTCGAATTGAGTTGGTCTAAAATTGAAAAATGTCAAATGAAATGCAGAAAAAACTAGACGTTTAGTAAAGTGTGGTTCACATTCAACATCGGCCTTTAAAATTAAATACCCGATATTTGTTGGCTAAATAATATAAATCATACGTTCAGTATTTTGTGTGAAGAAGTATGTACGAGTGCAATAGAGCATACCACCTTACAAGGAAACAAAGTTTCCCCGTACCATCTCTAATATAAGGTATTTTTGCTAGGGGGTTGGTTTTGGTCTTTTCGGGACAAAAGCACTGATTTAAGATCAGATATAATGAAAAAACTAAAAAAAACAGCAAGTGCGAGGGTTATGGATTCGATTCTCACTATAGAGCCTGGTCTGCGGCACTACAACGAACTTATGGTCTTAGCCACTCCGTTTGCAATAATTAATTAGAATATAATTTTATGTTGTAGTTTAATTTAGTAAATGAAAATTAATAGTTTTTGAAAATGTATAAGAAATTGGAAATTTTATTGTTAACGTTTTGCAGTTATTTATAAAATACATCGAAAATTCAAAATTTAATTCCCAAGTTTTATTAATTTTTTGTTTTTATTTTTTATTACATTTTATCTGCGCATTTTAATAACTTTTTCTAGCAACTTTCTTCTTAACTGTTGAAATTTGTAAGTGCCCACAAAATTAAAAGCCCGCAGTGCAACACACACAAAAACACAATATTTTACTTAAAACAACAAATTGTTGATGGTGGCAACAATTTATCAGCAACTCGTCATGAAGACAGAAAACAATCACTCACTTGAGTGTCGAAGTTATATTGATTTTTCTTTTTTTTAACTTTGATATGCAAAACAAAAACAGTAGAAGAAAACTGTTGAAAGTAAATGATAAAAACAAGCTGTAAGAAAAAAACACTCAAATTCAAACCGCAGTTTCATCACCATAGAAGATTTCACAAAAAAATTAAAATAATCACACACACACATACACAGGTATGCTTCCAAGAAAAAAATAGGTAAAAAATATTTGCCACTTTAATTGAAACACTCAACAAAACAGACAAACAACGGAGTCTAAAACATTGAAGTTGTTTTAAATACAGGTAAGAAGGAGGCAAAAAAATATGTTCATCATTAGCAACATGTAAGGCCCTATATGATTGCAGGTAATTGTTCAATAGCTAAGGATTACTAAAAGTCTTCAAATTAAATAAAATAAACCATTGGCTTATTAGAACGATAACGATGGGCTCAAATCTCAGCTCTGACGTATTTAAAAAAGAAAGAAATATGAAAAAATTATTGCTTTCGGCGACTACCTCTCAGTAGTCTTCTGACAAAAGCTCTGGGGGTAATTGATGCCATGAAAAAGCTTCTCAAATCTGACATTCGGAGTCGACTTTAAACTGTAGGCTCCGTTACTCATGGATGAAAATTAGCACACACAACATGAGTGCAGCTCGAAGCTAGGCCGTAACTCTAATACAGAGTTGTATGTAACATTTCATTGGGCTTTGTACAGTGTAGTTATTAATCACCAATCATATCTTTAATGGTAAATTATTTTCAGAAGAATATTCTCCAAACAACACAATTTTTATGTCAAATGTAAAAATTTTTCTAAGTAAATTTAAAAGGTATTGTGTTTACTGTAGTGCGATTCAGTAACTTTTAACGATTTCTACAATAGTTTTTCGAAAGGCCTAATTTTAAAGCAGTATGGATTAAAAGTAAACCTTCTTTCTTTGTGGCATTTTTTTAAATCTTTTGCTGTCTTACAAGTATCAAGATATGAACAATATATCCAAACTGGTTTTTAATTTTATACTTACTAATTACAACGCAAACATTACGTTTCTTTACTTAAACAACTTGTCAAATAAGTAGTACAAAATATAGTACAGAATAGTACTGATATATAGATAGACTTTTATGACGCTCTTAAAAACTTCTTTAAATATTGCATCAACAATTTGGAGGAAGGCGTTAAATTGCAAATTTCTTTAAATGATTCTAAAAGTAGAATCGATTACAATTCATTGATTAAAATTTCTGAATGTTATGTACGTAATACGCTTCAATGAAAGACTTTTCCAATGAAACATAAAAATGTTTGGGGTAAAAACGTTTACAGTTGTCACAAAACTCTTAATCAAGGATCTCTTCCACATGACTGATGACGTTACTACTCGTAAGTCAGCATGTTGCAATTACAAATACTGTACACCTGCAGTTGTGTAGGGTATCCAAAAAAACAAGGTGCCATGAATCCAAAAAGTAAAGAAACTACAATACAAGTCGAAGAGAAAAACTTTAATGAACAACTGTGGTTTTTATGGTTAAACTCACATTCTCATTCATTTTTACATTCGTAATATACTTTCTGTCTTATGCACTAATGAACAAATAATTCTTTCGTTTTGGTTTAGAAAAAGAAAAGAAAACAGAATAAAACAAATTCTGATAATTTTACAGGCAATAATGCTGTACAAAAAAAAAAGAAGAAAAAAGAAATACCCACAACATAATTAGTTAAAAGTATCGAAAATAATAAAAGCAACAACATAGTATTTCTAATAAAATAATTTATTAAAAAGATTTTTAAAAACAGTGGGAATGTCAGTTGTTTTTTTTTCCTTTTTTAAAAATGGAATAGAAATAGGACGTGGCAAAATGTGGAATATTGTAGTTATAAGAAAAGGAGAAGAAAAGGAAATCATTCATTTCCTCTTCTAGTGCAATTATTATTTTCTTTTTTTTTAATATTTTTATTTTACAACAACAGTAACATTATCAAACACAAAACTCCAAATAAATAGTAGACACTGTGGCTGTGTTTCATTATGAGTATTTTTTAATTTTTATATTTATTTTTCTAGCAAATTCAAAGCATTACTAAATATTTATGCCAAAAATATCTAACAGAGCTTCTTAAGACTACTCGTAGGAAAAAAATATATAAAAAACAATCCAAGTACACGAAAAACGACTAGAGAAAGTTTAAAATTTGGAAATATATTTTTCCAAATTGGTTTTAAGAACAGAAATTATATAGTGCAGGAGAACTACAGTACGTATGATTAACAGACTACTTTAGCTTTAATAAAATATATTGCTCATACGCTCCTAAGTACCGCCAGATATAAAAAATAACACAGTGGAACAGCGAAAAAAATGCACGAACTCCACAATATATGTATGTTCGATTGTACTACCAAAACTTAGTAAAACCCTGTACTCGGTTTGCTCAGATTGACTACCAATTTTTTTTATGGACCTCAAAAGATTTTAAAAATCACTGCATCACTCAAAAAAGGTGTCCTCAGTTTTTGGCCAACAGCGAACTAAAACTTGAAGATACTGCTTAACTATGTTCGGCAATAATGTAGTGAAGGCTCTACTGAACAAATTTTAAAATATTTTTTATGCAAAAAATAATTTTTTCTTGCACTTTTTTGCAAAAATGTACGAAAAGATTTTTACTTTTTTCAGGATTGAAATGCTTTTCTTACAAGTGAACTTTACAGGAGTGTAGAAAGAATATTTAAAGTTTGGGTTAATTGTTACCTACGACCCAGCAATAAATAAAATTGTAAGCAATAATGGAAGCATTATATTGTTTTTTTATACTTTAAATCTTCAAAATATGCTAAGGGTAAGGTATTATTTTTGATTTTTTGTACTACTTGCTTACTGGTTGCAATATATCTGGCATTTCTATTGCATTTTAGCGGCTCATTTCATATAAAACTCATGCATTTTTGATGCGCACGAGTAGTTGATTATTTACAATTTCTCTCTTACAAAATAACTTACTAGCAAGCACTATTTTCTGGTTCTTCAATGACATATTTCAGTATCTTTGAAAAAGAACCTTCTTAAATCTATTAAATAAACCATCTCAATAGCATCTTCTATATATATAAAATTGAATGTGTGTTTGTTTATTTGTTTGTTTGTTTATTTGTTTGTTTGTTTGTACCTTATAGGAGACCAAACCTCTGGACCGATCTTCCTGAAATTTTCACAGCATTTAACTGGGACTCTGACATGATTAATAGGGTACTTTTTTTTCGACCACGCCTACTTTTACGCCCACTTTTTTTAAATTATGTAATTGCCCCCATATAGTTTTTAAAAGATTTACTTCAAATTGTATACACATTATACTCAAGGCAACGTATAAATAATAATTTATTACTGCACGCCCTCTTTCACGCCAAATTTTGTTTGAAAGTTTCAAACTTTTTGTTCTATGTAGAAATTTTTATTTTTTTTTATTTGGTAATATATTGCTCTCAATACTGTTAACGTCGTCATATAACTATGAACCACGTCCACTTCACCGCCCCCTTCTCTTTTAATTCAGATACTTACTTACACCACTAATAATGTTTGCTATACAAAATGCTTTTTTTTTAATATGTATGTATATAACGAGGGGGTAGCGAAGCACACCGGGTTCAGCTAGTAAAATATAAAATTCATTTGGAGCGAGCATAAGCACATTTGCATTTTTGTTTTCATTGAGTCCAGAGCTCAGGAGATGGCCTCTATTAATTCAGTATATTGTGATAGTTTAGGACAATATGTTGTGGAAAGAGAGCAAGCGTGAGCAGTGTTTGTGGACATTTGATTTAAACTTACTAAATTTGGAATTGACAGGTAAAACTTTTGGGTCAAAATTATTCCAGAAACGAACGGTACGTCTAAAGAACGAGTTGTTCCTAGAATGCATTTTTTGATTCAATGCACAATCATTTACAAATTATGTGTTCTGATAGAGGCAAGGTAAGTCCATAAGAATATGCGATTATGGGAAATCAAGTCCTTAAGACAATTTATTATATGGATTAGTCCTGCCCTAAAATGGATTCGGCTGAGTTTCAATAGACAACTATAATTGACAGAAGAAGTTATACAGTTTGGCAATAAGGTACCGTCTATACCAGAGCTTATTTAAATTCACCTATACTTCCCTTCATGTAAGAACTGCCCTCAAAAACGTAGTTTTCATTATACACTCATTTCCAATATTGCTCCTCAATTACTCTTAGACAAAATCATAAATTATGATTTTCTGGACATATTTTAACTTCTTAAAGTATATTTGTCAGTAAGAACTAAAACATAAAATAGTTCTACACATACTTGCACAAATATATCAATACCACAAAATATACCCAATTACTTCATCTTATATAACTTGTGTATACTACTTGTACACCCCCATACATACACGAGTACTTTTAAATACAATCTTAAGAGAAAATTAATTACCTTTGGCTACAATTTCGTTTACCCAAGTCTTAAGCGCTACAGAAGAAAATCAAGGAAATAAAAGCGGAAAAAGTCAGTAAGAAAAACATTTTTATTCTTTTATTTGTATTGGTTAAATAGAAAACTTAGGAAAAATAGAAAAAAGAAAGCGAAACAATAGAGAAGGCAAACCTACAAAGAAACAAAACAAAACAAAACTTGTTAATGTAAAATTCGAAATGGATGCAATCGAAACAAAAACAAATCTGCAAGATAATGATGATGTGCAAGCAATACAAATACAAGAACAAATGCTTACAAACTCGGATATTCTAGACGTACATATGTATGTATGTCTAGATGAGAGTTTAAGTATTCCAGAATGATGGATAACAGTTATATGAGTTGCAGAAGTAGTAATTGTTGCTGTTGCTGTTGTTGTTTCAAAAGGCAGTCATTATAAGAATAAAATTGTTTGGCTGGTTTAACTGTACGAATATAAGGTGTGCGGTTTTTAACTTTAAATAGTTGCTTTAAAACATCCCTTTTAATTTCTTTTAATATTTCTCAAAGCCATACATATAGTAAACAGGGTAACAAAAAATATGTGGTACAATTAATAAAACGATACATACATACATAACTGGCCTTTACAACCCTGTGTCAGGATTACGGCCTAGCTTTTCGCAGCACTAATGTTGTGTGTGTAAATTTTTATCCATGAGTACCGGGACCTACAGTTTATTGTCGACTTCGAACGACAGACTTGAGAAGCTTTATCATGGCAATCAATTACTCTCAGAGCTTTTGCTAGAAGACTGCTGAGAGGTAGTCGCCGAAAGAAATATTTTTTTCATATTTCTTTTTTTTTTTAAGATGTCGGAGCTCATGTTTTAGTAAGCCAACACACTAACCACTAGACTACGGCAACTACAATACAGAGGTTTGATTTTTTCTTATATGGAAACTACAGCGTGTCAGCGGGGAAGGTGTACTACTTTGTTTTGCCGCCCTTTCGGTAAACATAAGTTCTTACAGATTTTGGCAGTCCTGAAGAAAAACCTTGAAAATTTATTTTGGAGAAAAATTCGGTAAACCAATCGTTTACACATTTTATCAAAATCAATGATTGATTTGTGTGACGATGAGAAAGTTAATGGAATTTTTAACAGGCAAGTTTCGATTTGATTTCTGGGCAATGGAAAATCCTTAGATTACTTATCAGTGATCTTTGCAAACATTATAACTGATAGTCTGGTGTGCAATTTGGTCAGGATGAATCATTGAACCTTACTTCTTTGAAACTGAAAACGGGGTAATGGCAACTGTCAATGGAGAGCGATATCGTAATATGATTGAAAACCTTTTATCAGCCAGAATTAGAATTGAATTAATACGAGACCTCTTTATACAACAAGTCATTTCAAGGACTGGTGAATGGTGTTGATTGGCCTACACGGTCGCTGATTTGGCTGCTCCGGACTTCTTTTTGTTGGGATATCTAAAAAGCAAGGTTTATGCAAATAAACCAAAAACACTGGAGCAACTCAAATAAAATATTTGTGATGAAATTAGTAAAATACCATGTGAAATTTCTGAGAATGTAATGAAAAATGTGCTCAATAAGGCTCGCATTTGTGAGCCTAACAGAGGCGGACATTTATCTGATATTGTATTCCATACCTAATTGCCTATATTAAATAAAGCATTTATCAATATAAGATTCATTCTCTTTCATTTAATCAAAAAGTATAAAAAATAAAGTAGTACAGTTTCCCTGCGGACACCCTATATGACCTTGTAAGATTAGACTGCTAATTTTACAAGGCTTTTAGTTATCGTTTCTACAGCTAGTGAAGTCAAATTTCAGAAAAAAAATCACACAATATTTTGTTGTTACTTTATATTGATGGTGTCTGCTGTTCTGCTATTATATAATTATATAAGAATTAATTGTGATGTCTTCCGGAACGATAATTGTTTTTTAATTGTTAAAAACATGCATTCAAAGGGCTTAGTTTTTTAAAATAGAACTTTAAAAACTCCACTCCATCAATGCTTTTTAATACATGCAAGATCTTCTGTTGATTTGAAATGTAATATAAAAACGCTTTTAGTTACGCTTCCATAATAGCTTATTTAAGTAGGTTCAAAAAAGAACAAAGTTGCTCATTCATATTGGATGAGCTCCAGTGTTCAGTTGGAGCATCGTCGCAATATGGTGTGTTCTATCGATACTACAATGAGAATTTTTTTTACTAAACAAGGAAGTTAGTTTCTAGTAATGGTGTAATCTGAGTTAGTTTTCGTATTCTCCGCTAAGCACATTATTTTGCAGTTCATGGTCCAGAGAATCGCACAGCGTATTATAAAGATTATACGAACAGTTCCTTTGTGAAACAATTTTTATACCAACTTTTTTTTCTGGCAACTACAATATGAACAGGATTCAATCGAAATCCCCCCAAATACTACTCATTCTTTTCTTTTTCCCATAAACAGTTTATCCAGTACCAGCACAATCTTCGCCAAAACACCGGATATGCTCAGAATGCTGGCCTGAATAAAAAAATAAATAAATAAATTCTGCTGCAGCAATAGTTACAGTGAAATGTTGACCTCCGTTAAAAATAATTCAAGCTTCTGTTGCAGTATCACAAAAATTTCAATTTTTTCCACAATTTTTTAACAAATTATTATATTGAGGTCACTGGAATTTAATTAAACATGAAACTATGGAATAAACTCTCCATATTGTGTGGCATAACATGACAAACAACCTGTTACAGCCTGTTTTTGTTTTCCGAATTCATTTGCAACCTGTGCAATTTTTTGATGAAAATTAAATAAAAATTAAAAAGAGGAAAACGTAAAACGTAAAACTCTTAGAAAACAATATGTTAAAACATTTGCAGTAAAAGGGAAAAAAAAGAAAATGAAAAGAAAATCGAATTTACAAACAAACGAAAAATTTCAGCTCCTGCTGTGGGAGCTGTTACTTCTATTGCTCCTCATGCACTATTTTATTTTATTTTCCTTTTTTTGTTAAGGATTCCATTATATATAAATTACAGAATATCCAAAGCTGCCAAGGTAACCACAGAACAAATATTATACAAAAAATACAATACAAAAAAAATAAAATACAAAAAAAACGAAACCAACCAGTATACTTTGAGTGCAAGAATTAAATAAAGAAAGAACAGAAAAACTTTTTTATTTGTTCGGTATTTTCATTTATTTCTCATCGCTTTTACCATTAATGAAATGAGAAAAAAAATCCTTTACTTTTCTATTCTAACGCTAAATTTAAAGAAAAAAAATTTTTTTTTCTTTTTTAGCAAACTGTCTACTAAAAAGCCATATAGTTTTTTTTTTAATTTCTTTGCATTTAATTTGGGTATTAAAAATGAAATAATTTTATTTACATTTCTTACTTTTTAAAAACTGCACAGGAAGAAATGTTTCCAGAAAAAATTTAAATTTAAAACTTATTTGCTATCAATTGATTACGCCAATTAATTGTTTAAACTGAAGCATATTAAAAGTTTTGGCCCATATTTGATTGATGGACTCATATTCGTAGATTTTATTAATTCGTAATTTCATTCATTCCATATCTCGATTTTTTAAATCATTTCGATTTTTGGAATATCTCTTTGCTACTTTTCTTCAAATAAGTTCCTATATTTCCAAAGGAAGTTCAAGTCAGGACACTGAAATCGTGTGTTTTACACCGCAATTATGCAACAATTACATTCTCACAGTGTGCTCTTTGTGTAATGGCTTGTTATCTTGGCAAAACTTAGAAATAGATTAGTTGCTGTTCATTTACAAGAAGTTGTAGACATTTTGAAATAGATGAATCTTTAGTATTCTCAAATATCAAATTTCCAAACTCTTTGCTGAAACTCTTCTTCTTATTATGGAGTAAAAAAATTATACCAAACACGCAGTATATCGTCATATTAAAAGCAAACGGACGTAACTACAAAAAATTTCTAAATTGAGTTTTTTATTAATTATGGTTCGTTTTATCAAAATACATGTTCGTGCAAAATTTTAGATTCCAACAATCAAAAATGGCGATTTTATTAACGAATATCAAACGGACGTTACTACAAGTGCGTGTATTTCGAAATGCAAGAAGACACAACTGCATACCTATTTGTATGAAAACCTTACATACAAAGTCATTTGTTGTATTGTATATAGGAATGCCAATTCTTATATCTCGATCCTGAAAATCATATGATTTTTTTTTGCTTCTCCTGTAAAAAAAAACAAAAAATGTTGTTACGTCCATTTACATTTATTCTGACGATATGCACAATTAGAAAAAAAAACTATTTTTTAAATTGCAAAAACTATAAGGATGGTTGGTTGGTTAACGTGGGCGGTCATACAAGAGCATTAATTAGTATCCTATGTCGTGGATCACAGCATTTTTAACACCGTCCAGAATATCCAGTGCCTGAGGATGTCTTCCGGATCAATACACAATATCTGTTCGATAACAAAAACATTATGATGGGCAGTTGAAAAGGAAGCTCTCATTTGTCTCCTCTTACTATGCAATATCATAGTTGCGGCACTAGTAGTTGTAGTCGGCATTCGGCGAGCATGGTTTCCAATTCGTCAGCGTCCAGAAAGTATAGTCAATAGTTTGGATATGTCAATCTAGTTCGCCTAATGTTAAAAACATGACAAGTCAGACTCGAGATGCTGCAGTAATCAATTACCCTTCACTTAGCATTTACATTCTTATAGAAGTAATGTCTCTCTTTAAAGACCCTATTAGAAGTTCTACCAATGTAGTACCATAAAAAACAGTTAAACCCACGATGTGCGAAATATAAATTTATGTAGTCCCAATTAGAAGGCACAGAGTGTTCAGTAGGGCACTCTTCACTAACCTAGAAGTACTAATGTACGATTCAAGCACAAGTAAATTTGCCACACTGCATATACAAATAAACCATAAACCATAAACCTTCCAACAGGACAGCAGAAAGCAGCAAAGACCTTTGCCTGAAAAATTCTAGAGCTGGGAGAGGACTGTATGCAATACTATAGTTCATATTGAAACCATCTGTATAGACCCTAATTTCGAAATCCTATACAAAGTTTCCTCAATTGCATTTGGATCTGGTAGAAGTTTTCACCTCGAAATACCTATAGTAATCAGTGGCGCGATTCAGTAACATATTTTTACGATAATCGCATTGTTTTCAACAGTAAACAACAGAATTGTCGATATTGCTATTCATTATGTTTTGTTTACGATGGCTGTTGTCGTAAACTAACGCCAAAAATTTTTATGCTGTTTATTCAGTTGGAAAATCGTAAATTTTTGATATTGAAATTTTGTTAAGAGATGTGCCTACGCTACTAACTAGTTTCTTTGAGAACCAGTTTTGTGTGTTTTTATACCCAAACAAACTAGAGGTTTGTAGCTTTGCTAACTTTCTACCCATTCTAATTACCAACTAATCAAAAACTGACTGATTTTATACGATGCTGCCAAATTATTGCAATTTAAACACAAAGAAAACTACAGTCGTCGACTGTTGATAAAATGTACTTAGTGAATCACATAATCGTTACTGCAAACAATAAAAACTGTCGACTTCTTTTGCGAATATCGTATTGTTAAAAGTTACTGAATCGCGGTACAGGTCTGGGAATACAGTAATCAGAGGAAGTATGTTGTTCAGTCGAAATTTTCCACAAACTTGAGCTTGGCCATATAATCTAGTTCTCGATACTCCCAGAGCTGATAGTCTTAAACCATTATAGAAAAACAATACTGTCTCGCTTTTATTTAATAAGATCAGCATTTGCTCTTGCTCTCCTCAATTATCTTTAAAATCTTTATAAAAATCTGCTGCATTAACTTTACATTTTTTGGACATTTAGTAAGATTTCGTTGTCAAACGAAAGTCATTGAAAATAATTACATTAACTTTCTAATTATTGTATTTCTAACTATTTTTGGTTAATTGTGTGTAATTTAATCCTGATTTCTTCTTTAAATATTTCTTATCGTAATCAATAAGTAGAAATAAATTATCGTTGACTATTCCTTAACAAAGTATACGCATGCATAATTGCTAGCACCTTCTAATCTTATCACTGATGTCATAGAATTTTGAGTGATTGCTCGAGCTTAGCGGGAAACAACTTGAATATCAATGTTGGCAGATTAGAAACAAGCCTTAGCCACGTCAATACTATTTTCACAAATTCTTTCAGCAGCCTGCAAGGAAAAAATTAAATATGACGGTAATGCTTTGGATATTCACTTATTTGCAAAAGAAAATAAATCACCATTCATTAAATATTACGATTTTCTCGAAAAACTTGAAAAAAGTACCTTTGAAAGGCTTTAGCTGATGCTTTTGTGCATGTCCGTTTAATACGGATTATAAATTTACAACTTTTTAGGTTTTATACTTGCAATGAAATTAAATGAAAATGAAAAATAATATTTAAAAAAGTTATTAAGAGAACTTCACAAATTCTGGATTATCACAATAAACAAAAACAGTCAGCCAATTACATGTTATTGCTCGTAATATTCAATATCTTTTCATCAATAACCCCAATTCGTCAAAAGCTTATTAAACAACAGCAGGGTGTTTTATAAAACCAACAGTGCTATAAAAATCTCGTATAATAATTTCCAACTGTAATATTAAAAACAAAAAATACGTACTTGTACACAATAAAAGCAGAATTTTTAATAACTTTTACCACATGTCGTATATAAATTGTGAAAAGTTCATTTTGCCATTATGCACCACGTATTTAAAATTATTTTATGACATAAAAATCATAAATCCAATCAACATCAGTGTCCACATACTCGTATATAAAGAAAACCAAATAAAAGAGAAATATTTAAACGTTTTTCAATTAAATGCACAAAAAAACAGAAATAAAAAATAAAACGCTTTCAAAGCATTTTCAAACGAATCAATAAATAAAACGAAGAACATAAAATACTAGTAAAATGGCGAAAATTATAACTTTTAAAGTCAATCAACCAACATACTTACTTGTTAGTAAATGCATATAAAGAAAGAAAAAAAAATTACAAAAAAAAACTGCATGATCCTGTTTATTATGAACCATAAAAAAAACTGATTTTTCTTTGTAACGCTTAACACAAATTTATTTAACAGTACAGTATAAAGAAAGAAGTATAGCAAGACATTTACTTACAAGTAATGCCATAATTTTAAATAAAAAGTAATAAATAAATTTATAAAAAAAGGAACAAGTTTATACAAAACGCAACGTGGCTTTTAAGAAAGAAAAACGTGTCAGTTGCACCATGTGTGTCTTTTGGGGAAAAAAAAAACTTTAAAATAAACTGTTGCCATTTATGTGCCCAGCATTGCTTGTGTCTTTTGAAACCACAAATGTCATCTCAGTTTTTAAATACTGCATATACGACTACTCTCTCTCTCTCTCTCTCTCTCTCTCTCTCTCTCTCGCTTTTCGAATGATTTCATTTTAAACCTTAACAAACCATAAAATAAAAATGTTAATCTTTTACATGAGATTTTCTTTTCTAGAAAAAAACAAAAAACAAAAACTCTTTAGTCTTCACCAGAGAAGGCTGACATGATACTCCTAGAATGTTGTAAAATGTTTAAATAAATTAAATAACAAACAAATACGGAAGAAATAAAAACTAATTTCAGTAAAAATAGTTATAGCGTTAATTAAACGTTTAATTGATTAAAAATCAAATAAAAAATCAATTAAAAATTTTAATTGATTTAATTAAAAAGTTTAATTGAATAAATATTTGAATTAAATCCAATAAAAATTTTATTAAATCAATTAAAGAATTTAATTAAAACTATATGACGAATTAACAAGAATTATATATGTACAATAAAAATGCGGTTATGAAAATTAAAGAACGCTGTAACTGACAAAAAATCTAAAATACGTTTTTTGCACCATTTTTATCAATACGTGTCGATTGGTCCCGGTCCCAGATTTCTATGTTGAAAAGAAATTCACTTACGCCGTCTGCGTTTTGAAAAATACCAGTGTCTTTGTTCTACTTTCATACAGGTTTTTTTGGCTATGGTGAACATTTAAGGTTTTGTCAGTTACAGCGTTCTTTAATTCCATCGACGATATGTTCGTTTAATTTGCGGCATTTTTCATAATTCATTCATTAAGTTACGGTTAGTTGGCGGGTTAGTATGGTAATGCAAAGGATCAAATTCGCACTTTCGATCGTTTTTTATGTCACACCTTCATTATCAATATATTAAAGCGTTTATATGCTGTACAATTATATCCAGTCCGTACAATTCAGAAACCTTATAAGACGATCAATGCCTACATAAGCCAGCTCATCAAGTTACTCTTACAATAGGACATCGTTTATTGATACAGTTGATAATCTCTACTGCCACAAGCCACAGCATTAACAGTTTTCGTTTTCTCCGGCTGTATACAGCTGTGCTAGAATGCACGGAATAAATCAAAATCCAGGTAGAACAAGTCACTGTGGTTATAAAAAGAAAAAAAGCACAAAGTTGTGAAGGAAACAAAACAAAGTTGTAGAGCTTGATGACTACTAGCATATTGCATTAAGCATGTTTTCAGGAAAGAGGTGATTTGAGTCTGTTCATAACGTAATTAACAAAAAAGCAGTAATAATTTTTGAAATGCGTTTTAAGATTCAGTAGACTACCAGATATAATGTGCTGTACTAAAAAGCCAATTACTATGTAAAAATAAGCGTTTATTCTTGAACCAAAATTGCCTTATATTTTCAGAACACTCTCACTGTTTCACCGATGCTCCTGAGACTCATCAAATAGTATGCAGTCTGAAACATTGATGCCCAAGTTAGTAGTATTGGTGAGAGTGACAAAATGTAAGACACAGAAATTCTGCAAGTGTAGTTTGTGTCTCCCACTCAACATGCTGATTTCCTATTGGTTGATTGACGATCAAACAAAAGAGCGTAAGTATACGTGTGAGTTTAATTTGCTGATATCAGCCACTACTGGGCATCTTTGGTCTGAAATTACACTTTGAGACATCAGCTCACACAAGAGATTTATAGTTGACTTGAGATAGAAGAATTTTTTGTAAAATCAGATGGAGTGAAGTTTTGCTTTCTTAATCTCTATATTGCTAGTAACAGGCACTGCAATACAGTATCATCACCACCGTGTGTAGGTCTAAATATTAAATCTTGAGCTCATTAAAATAGATAACGTTTGCGCGACACCATACAAAGATTGTTACCTTTACACATCAATTATTAAAATGTTCATTCTCTGGTCAATATGAATTACAAATCGTGCTGATAATCTCAAGGGATTAGACAGATTTAGAAATAAAAGAGAGTGCAAATTAAAAAAAAAAACATGCACTAACAGCAAACGATATGACAGAGTCTTGGAGTACTCCTTAACTTATAATGAACTCGTCTAAAGAGATCTCGTCTGTATGTAATAATATAGTGTGATCTCGTAAAAATCTCGATATAAATCTAGTAATAATAAAGTAATAATAAAGTAATTTTCAATATAAGCATCTTGTACCAATCCCTATTAAATAGCTTACTTACTCTCATCAAAACTGATAATGGACTTACTCTACCTTTCTGAAAGCAAATCAAGTTTCTGTTTTGTCCCCTACCCCATTTTTGGTATTGTTTAACGATATTCTCTTACTAACATTAAATCCCATCTACTTTTTACCACTGACAGCAACATTCGTTACACATATTCATTTGACCGTAGGCCTAGTCTTTTGAAGATAGGACTGAAAAGGAAGAACATAACAAAATTACACATAACCGATCTGTGGACAATCTCTGAGTATGATCAGATGGTGGTAATAATGCAAACTTGTCTAGGGTGACGTTCTTGATTTTGTGGAATGAAGGCATTTTTTTCTAGTAATGAAGAAAGCATTGAGGTGCATCGGTTTTTTAAGCAGCATTAAGCCATTAAAAGTTTTCATTCAAGCCAAGATAAAATACCATTTTAACATGTATGGGCTTTATACACTCAATTGGATGTACTCGTTTGTGCGCTCTTCTCTTAGTACTGTAATGGAAGGTTCTCTGTTGAAAAAAAATCACTAGTTTCCATTGTAGTATTCGTTATCGAGAATCTAGAGTCTAGACCAATGTAATCCAAATCTTCATTCTCTGTATACAATTGTGCTACAGACGCATTTCATTTATTGATCATTTTGGTTAACTATGCCCTAGAACATGCATGCCTCATGCGATGCTCTCTAGGCACGTTATGGTCGTACATATCATCAATGTCGACTAATGTGGGTCAATAGAACAAAGAAAGCAATAATAAAACTGTTGTTATTCCGTTCCTTAGAATGGCTATAAATTACAAGAAAAAAGGCAATGATGTGGATAAAAAGGGGAATTTGTTAAAAATGTGATGTGTTTAGTAAGTCTTTAACTCACTCATTGCAGGGTATGTAGAAAATATACAATTCCAGTATATGGTTTCCAAAAAAAAGTGTCAAAGAACTCTAAAGAGACCTACGTAGCTAAAATCGAAAACATGTTTGGTTCGGCTGATGCACAATTCTTTTACGGAAGTAATTTTCTCTTGTGATTAAACATCATTGGAAAAAACAAGCTAACTTTTTAGTTTATTGTCTCATTAAGGCATTTTAAGAAAAGGAACAAATTTGATGAAAAATATATCACCATTACCTGTCTGGGATTCCATTGCGCTTCTCCAGGCCATATAATTTTATAAATTTTGTAAGAAATTAATAATTTTTGTGGTCTTTAAAGATTTTCTATTATCATATTACTGTATTAATATAACGTTCTGATCACTTTTTTGTTTAAAAATATTTTTTACTCACTTTATAGCCACTATCTTTCGACCCAAAAGATATTCTCAAAAAAAAGAGAAAACCAAACGGAAATGGCTGTTTCAAAAACAAAAAAAAAACCTTAAAGTGCTTGTAATCGTAAAAATGTACGAGAACATGTAACAACTCAAAGTATATATTCTTACATATCCTTAAAAATAAAACAGTATTTCTTATCCTGTTAATTTTATTTTCAATTCGTTATTTCTCTTCTTTTTATTTTTTTTTTTCTTGTGTAAACATCAGCTTCAGTTGTGTTCTTGTGACAATTGTTAAGAACAGTACTCCTGCATAAATATGCAACATAAAAATAAAACATGGAAAACAAGAAAATGTACTGAAACATCACTGCATTACATATTATTGAATCTTTCTAGCAGAAGAGAAGAGATATGCCTGTGAAATAGAAATTTTACAATCCTCTTCTTAAATACATATGGGGATTTCCATAAACAATCTCCACACACTAAAAAGAAATGCATATTAAATAAAAGCAGATGGAAGATATAGGGCAAAGCATACACAGTCATCCATACGAATTATCATATTACTGTTGTATTACTATTAATGTTATAGCTTTATACATGTGTTTGTATGTATGTAATGATAGTTGTTATTATAATAACGGTTATTCTCTTTAAACATGTATGTCCATAGGGGGCCTGTTTAAAAAATGTATGACTCTTTTATGTCTGAAATACAACGTTACATCAAAATAGTTTTTCCTTTTAATTTGTACTTTTGGTTCATACTGTGGCCCAATATTTTGAAAGATTATTAAAATACTTCCTATTCGTCGGTTTAAACTTGAATATTTTTATTTTTTTATTAAAAACTAATAAATGACACCAGTTGTATTCCATTATGCTATTTTTCCATTCCATTTCACCTTTTGTCCCCCTCCCCCTCTCCCGAGGTTAAAGTAATTGGCTTTTGCTCTTACGTTACACCAGGAGCCTGTACTCACCGGGGAATATGAAGTTCAACTTAGCTCTGAATGGCCTGGTGCTCACTATAGGCAGAGAGTGGTTGATGATGCATGGTACCACATGTGCGTTCGGGGTTCCTGGTGACCGGGTGGTATGACTGTGTTCATTTGCAGCCAGGGTATGAAGGTCCTGCCAGGTGCCGCTTGATCTCCGTCGTGTGTGCGTGGTTGGCATTTTCTGGCGTTCTCAAGGGCTGACTGTGCTTCGGGGAGTGAGGTAAATAGGCCTAATGGTTTGGGCGAGACCATTCGGGAAGTACACGTAGTGGTTGTGATATATGCTAGATGGTAGTTTAACCTTCTCCGCAAGAAAGATTACTACTATCCAGAAATGGTAGTATCAAAATTGCAAATTCTTTATCAAAGGGCCCTCTCTTGAGCGGGGTGCCTATAGCATTGCCGGAATTTGAGGGTACTGGAAAAGGATGGCGGTGGTAAGACGCATTGTATTTCACTACCACCCAGACAACTGGGTGGCGTGTGGTATATCTATGGACGGTATGCACGTTAAATCCGTCAGTAGATCCCCTTTTACTTAAAAACCCAAGACTTGACGAGTCAAACTGAATGTATGTTATTTGGAACATAAATGCACTTTTGAGCTGTTTCTCGTAAATTTTTTAAACATTTTAAATAGAAACTACAGTGTGCCATAAAATGTAATAAATATTAGAAAAAATTCTAAAAGCTATGCTACATTCTAGATCGGCTGCTGCGTGCCAAATGACTAAATCTAGAATGAAATGGGCAACAATGCTTAGAAATGCAGAACTATTTGTAATCACCGCGGTCTAATGGTTAGCGTGTTGCTTTACTAGACAAAAGCTGAGGGTTCAAGCCCCAGCTCTGTCATCTTGTAAAAAAAAAAAGAAATATGAAAAAAGATTTTTTTCGGCGACTACCTCTTAGCAGTCTTCTGTCAAAAGCAGTAAGAGTACATGATTGCCATGGACAAGCTTCTCAACTTTAAGCTATAGATCCCAGTACTCATGGGTATATATTGGCATAGACAACATGGGTGCTACGAGAAGCTAGGCTGTAACCCTAAGACAGGGTTGTAATGAACAATTATGTAAGTATGTTTGGAAATATCAGCAATATCCTCTAGAAAAAAAATGTAAAATTTAAGGCTTTTATGCCCTTCCGAAACCCCTTTCCATTTATAACACTTGAGTACATAAATAAACCAAAAACTCAATTGTAAGAAGTCCTTATCACCTTTATTTTTTGAACAGTCTTCTTATATTTTCTTTGTTTTTGCTTTTCTTTTCTTATGGAGGAGAAAGACAAGAGAAAATGCAAGTGTTGTCTTGAAATCCTTTTAGCATTTTATTTGTCTTCTTTTAAGAAAATAGAAAGAGACAAGTCGTTTCAAAATGTCTTGTGGAAATTTATATTTTATGCCCATTTGCAACTTTAAATATTTTGTTTGCATTTTAGCAAAACGAACAATAGCAACACCATTAATAATAAGAAAAATAGAATTCTAAGAAAGACAAGGTGCATACGATGCGAGAATATCTGTTTTATGGGCAACAGCTTTTTACAAGCTGCTTAGTGCTATAAATGTTGCAATATTTCTTTTTTCTTCTTCTAGACTAGGATTTGGTAATGCTACAGTACAAAAATGGACACAAATAACCAGGAAATAAAACTGTTGTATAAATAAAAATAAGAAACACAACAACAATAACAACAACAGTAAGAATAATAGAAAATAAGAAAAAAACAAAAACCAAGTTACGAATTTACATTTTAAAATGTTTAGAGCTTTACAGAGTGAGAAAAAATTCATTCATTCACTTGTTTTCTATGTGTTTGTCTGTCTATCTGTCTGTCTGTCTGGTCTGGTTTCTGTTGTGTACTGGGAATGTGTGGTGAAGTATCTTTTCTCGGGAAATGTTTTCTTGACTCCTTTTGGAATTTCTTTTATTTTTGTTTTTTTCATTTTTTTTTCTTTCTCCATAGATACACGTATGCTGATTGCTGTTGTTGTCTTACAAAATAGTTGACTCAAGCAATTTTGTTAAGTGCGGTTTGTAGTTGTAGCCGTTTCTGTTATTCAATCGTAAATGGATTAAATTACCAGCACCATATAATGCTCTTCTACCGGGAATGACAATCAGTATTTGCTGAGAAAGCTTGAAATAGCAACAACTCTGTGTTTATATTTTATTTTAAATTTTATTTATTTAAAACAGAAAATATTGTATATATACAATTTAGAATATATTTCTTTTAGTTTCAAAATATAAAAATATTCTTCAAACTAACAATCGCTCTAAGGTGGTCGAGAAAAAGGATTTTATTCAAATTTCTATTTTGAAGAAAATTTGTTTTTTATTTTAAAAAAGAATATTTCTTAATTTTTTGAAATGCAAATTGCTTGCAAATTATTTATTTTATTTGAAACATGGCAGCTCGTGTTACGAATCCAAACCACTAACCTCATAGTTTGATGAGACGAGCACACTACTTACAATCCTATTAGAACTCTTTTATAGGCATATGGTTAAAAGCATTTGCTGCATTTAAAAAATGATACAACAACATTATATTTTAGAAGTAAGTTGCAGGGTGACAAGTACTAACTTCTGTTGCTAGAAATGTTACCACGAGCAGCTGTGCAACTGCAGTCATTGAGGCCATAACGAAAGTCATTCGTTATAAAATGTTCATTCTTAAAATACTCTTAATGGTAGAGTTCTTCACAAATATGGGCGAGCAAATTAGTGCCATTATTACCTCAATGACCGCAAATGCACAACTGCGCACAATACCATTTTTAGCAAGAAAAGTCAGTACTTGTCTTCCAACCTGAGGATTCTAGGTTGTATTTCTCATTACACAGTTATGTGTTCAATCAGATTTTGTTCGAGACTATGCTTCCGTATAGCGGAGACTTAGTATCGGCAGGTTATTGTATGTGACCTAAGAAGCCTAGGATGGTTTACAGAACGATCAGAGATCGATATTGGGCCATGGCAGATTGAAAACTTTGCTTACTGGATAGATATTCAACATAACAATCTCTAACGCTACTAAGCTACTGCCGAAGGGAGGAAACAGTTGAGAAATTTCCTTGCTATTTCTCGACCCTACTTAAACGATGTTATAATATGGTGGAGATGTCAAATATTAAACCGGGACACATAATTAGATGTCTCAATCGGCAAGCTGGATATAAGGGTTATTTTAGATGTGGCCACAAGTATTGTGGTATTTTTCAAAACGGCCTCGTAGGATGCTAATTGACGCTCGTGTCTGAGCAGACACGTTAACCAGACAACCAACCAAAATATAGGCACTGAGATAAGAGTGACAGTCTTCGAACCTATATTGTCTATAGACAAATAATCAAACTTCTTTTAGGCTAAGATTTATACAATTTTAGTATACGCTAAGATAACTGATATAGAAGGCGATCAGGGGAGCGCACATTACTATTTTAGGATAGCTATACCAAGCTAACAACTCTGGATTCATATTAATTAAAATTGGGTCTGGTCAAAGAGTGCCTTTACAATGTTCAGCAACTTGGTGCAGTGAACGAAATTGTGCTTTTTGGGGTCACGGGTCACTTTGTGATTTAAAAAAATGAAATTGCTGACGAAAAACCAATAATTAAAGTGCATAATATGGTACTAGACGATGAACGAATTTAGGTACCCTATATAGATGATGCCATAGGTAACTCAAATTGTCGAGAATTTTTATTTTGTAATTATAAATGGATGCTTCATTTGTTAGCAGTTGCCTAAAAAGGCATTTGAATGAAAATTTCCCAAGCTTATTTGGATTAATTTAAGCTTAAAAAAGTGAATTTTATGCATCGTTTCATAACTGTTGATAAAAAAACGTATCCAGCACTGTACACGAGCGATAACAGACCAATCCAAGCAATGCACTGAGGCTGGTGGAAATATACCCAACAAGGAAAAACAGTTCAATCTGCTGGTAATGATAATGGTTTTCCGGGATATCCAAGGTACCAGTATTTTATTGATTGACTATCCAACTATCTGCCGTGGTCTAGTGGTTAGAGTGTTGGCTTACTAAAATAAGAGCTCCGGGTTCAAACCCCAGTTCCGACATCTTGAAAAAAGAAATATGATCAAAATATTTTTTTCAGCGACTGCCTATTAGCAGTCTTATGGCAAAAGTAATTAAAGAGTAATTAATTGCTATGAACAAGCTTCTTAAGTCTGTCGTTCGGAGTCGACTTTACACTGTAGGTCCCGGTACTCATGGATAAAAATTAACACCCACAACATGAGAGCTGTGAGAAGCTAGGCCGTAATCCTGTAACAGGGTGGTAATAACCAGTTATATATGTATACATGACTATCCCTAAACAAGGTAAACAGTAAATTAAGTAAAACTTAATGAATTAAAGTAATAATTTTCTAAACAGCCTCCTCATTCTCCTACTTTGGATACAACCCAATCTAAAAAGTTTCTTGCTGGCAAATGTTTTATAGAGCTTTGGGAAAATTATTTTATTCAGAGGATAGAATTGTTAAAAGAATGATAATCTTTTATGCTGAAAAATAAAATTATATTAATAATGTAGTTTCCATTGTTAGGCTAAGAACATGTCGTCGCAAATATTAAAGAACGCTGTAACTGAAAAAACATTTAATGTTCACCAGAGCCAAAAAACCATACTGCCCTCGTAGTTTGATTTTATCGTTATAAATAAAACACATATTGAAATATTTTTAACAAATATTCAGTGTTTTATTATGTGAACATATTCTTAAAAGCATTTAAAAAGCACTAAATCGCCATGTAAGTCATTATAATCCCCTATATTAAATATTTTGTATGTATTTTTGTTTTGTTTTTATTTTATTTTATTATTTTGTTTTCTTTTTTTAATGTAAAATTCGTGTGTTTGCATTAAAAAAAAAAAAATTCGAGTTTTTTTTTTTGTTTTCGATACGAGTTCCCACTACATGAACTAATAAATCACAAGTGCGAATTTAAAATTTATGAAAATGTGTCATGAAAATTACGTGATAAAATATTTTAAATAATTCACAACAACAACGTTTGAAAAAATGGCAAAATTTATAGTCAACAAAGCTCACATACATATTTAATAACCTGCAACATAATGTAGTACTTATGGATTTATGTGTGTATGTAGGTGAATAACTTTGCTTTTGTTGGAATAATAGAATTTCTTTTTTCTAAGAGGGTTGTACACAATAAGGTTGCCGAATATTAAAATTAAATTTGTAAGGGTGGACTTTTATATATTGATCTTTAATAGTGGCCATATCATTGAAGCCAATTTGGTGGCATTGGCTGCCTTTCATTCAGTGTATTTTGTCGTGGAATTACTTTCTTTGCGATTGTTTAAAACCACTGATCAATTTGCTTAAATGAGAGAAATTTAACGCCTAGATATCAGCATTTTTATTTTATTGAGGTTTAAAGTGGTGCCTTTTTACATACATGCCAGCCGTCACTAACGGCCGACATTGTATTTAAAAATAATACAATAATACATACAATTTTCTGTCCAATAAAGAGTTTTAGTATTTTATTTTTTTTTTAATTTTTTTTTTTTTTTTTTTTTTTTTTTTGAGACCAATACTCAGGAGTAAACCCCTACTAAATTCTGTGCATTGTATTGGAATTTTTGTGAAAATTTGTTTTCTTATATTATTAAGCGTCTTAGGAATAAGACAAATGGCTGTGAATTGAGCATTAAAAGTCCAGTGTTATACGTTCACCTTTGAATGATCAACAGCAATTGCCTCATCGTTGCGTGTTGATTGTGTGCGGTGAGTGCCTTTGCTAAGTAGGTTTAGTAGGTTTTAGCTGTTACTGCTGTTACTTCCCAATAGGTGGCACTTTTCTTCTAATCATTCGTTTTTTATTCATTTTGGTTAAGGTGTAATAGAGTAGAATGTCGTGGAGCGGTTTCTTTGTAGATGATCTTCTTGGAGGGTGGGGGAACCTCTTATTTTTAAATTATAATTTTGAAAAAACCGCAAACTAACTTTTTATTTTTACCTTTCCTGGGATTTCAACCTGGCCCGTTTGTGTTTTTGTGCGAGCGCTCTAACCACTATACCATGATATGTATTCCTTTGTTGTATTACGATTTAAGAAAACACCCTTTACTTTGAGGCCTTTCGCCAACAGCAGCACTATATATGTACTGCCATTATTAGGCCTATAAACACTTACATATATAGCTGTAGATTGGAGGCAAAAGGCTAGGACATTGAGCACTTAATCAATAGTGGCTTTGTATACCTTGATTGGTATAACATCATTGCCCATTAATGGGATGAGGGTGTCTGAATGTTCAGTTACAAAGTTTTTCTACAAACCGCCATAAAATGTGTCAAGTAGTTCAGAAACCCGATTTCAGTCAAGGCTGTCATACATTTAGAATTGCAATTTTGCAGAAAATTCAGTGTATAAGTACGAACCGACAATATTTGTTTAATTCAAGGGTTTAATTCAAAGTGAGTTTGAACCATACTTCACTCTAAAGTGGACTATGCTGTTACTGCTGGTATTCACAAATACAATTGAAATTTGGCGATCCCGCTAAGGAGATTGTTGATTGTTTTCAAGGCTGCGATTGTGGTCATTGCACAATAGGCTCAAAAGTGGAACCAGTAACATTTTCGCAGATAGATAAATGCAGCTTTTAACGTCACATATAAACTTGACAGATGTTACTACAAACCATAACAAACAGTAGTAATAGTGATAGTGATAATTTGGAAATGGTCCACATGATAAAATATTTGGGATTTACAGTCACCTTTATAATGTTTGGCGTATTATTGTAGCATTTCAAAATTTTTGTAAAAGATTAATGACAAATTTTGCTTGATTTCTTTAATCTAAGACAAAAATGTTGAAATACGACTACGAGTACGCCAAACACGGTAGGGGCGATTAGAATGTTAACGTCGATAACAAAATTTCTTAAGTTGCAGTTGCAGTCACGTGCGATCTTTTGTCTCTTTATGCACGTAAAGCATAGATGCCCAGTAGTGCATGATATCAGAAAATTAAACTCTCACGTATACTTACGCTCTTTTGTTTGATCGTCAATCAACCAAGAGGAAATCAGCATATTGAGTGGGAGAGACAAACTATACTTGCAGAACTTCTTTGTCTTATTATATATATTGATTAATTGACGATCAAATAAAAGAGCGTAAGTATACGTGAGAGTTTAATTTGCTGATATCAGCCACTACTGGGCATCTATGACGTAAAGCTTATTAATTTATAGCTGTGTAGTTATAGAAGAGAGCGAGAGAGGATATTTTCCAACATAAGCAGAACTACATAGGAATTGGTTACTTCACTTTCTTTTTATAAAAAATTATGAAAAGTAAGCCGAAGGCCATGAAATTCTCCCGAATTATCAAAATTCCCAAAAAGTTAAAGTATTGAATTTTTCATACGTATGCTTCGCTTCACAATTAATTTGACTATTACAGCGTACATTTTTCCCCAACCGTAACTAAATTTTCGAACTGAATAAAAAAAAAATTTTTAATACAAACCAACAACGTGTTACAATCGTTTTGCCTAACAAGCAGTTACCAGATGTCACAGTTAGTTTAGCTCTCACCGAAAAACAGGTGGAATTTTTCTGTAATGCTGAAACTGTATTGTAAAATATTTTGATTTTAAAATAGAAAAGAAATGGAACACAAATCATCACCATCCATATCATTCTTAAGAATCATCATGTTGCAGGCACATAAAAATTCCGTAAATGTAGTACAAAAACAAAAAAAATAAAAAAAATTCTACACAGAAATCCTCAGGCAGAACGCGAAAAATGCGTTAAAAAATATTTTAAATGATTTATGGAATTTTAAAAGGCAAATAAATTTTGCAAAAGAAAAAACTAAAAGAGGAAGGGAATAGATAGCAATAGAAAGTTGAGTTTTGAAAATGGAAATTTCATATTAAATTTTTAATTCAACTAAAAAAAAATAATTTCTGTGTCCATTGACGCACTTTATTAAACGTCAAAGAGTTCCAAGTTTTTCTTCTTTTTTTTTGTTAAAACATCAGGTGCTGTTTTCATTTAAATAAGTTCTATTTAAAGTAAAAATTTCTGTTCAGTATATGGTAACTCTCCTTCTTCCTCTGTAAGAAACAGCAAAAGTATGCAAAATAATTTCAGTCCCTCAGTATGTTAAGAGTCTGTCTGTTTATTTGTCTAAATATATAGAAGAGAGTATGTGCCCTAAAGAGAGAGTTTGAGTAGTTTTTTTTTATGGCATCTTTCAAGTCAAATTATAAAGTTATATGCCAAACTAATATACTTTTTTCTACTTAAAAATTTTTTAAGCAAAAAATAAAAAGAAAAAAAAAGGAAACAATATGTGGCAAGTTTGGCTAGGGAACACCCTAAAGCAGGCTATAAATTTTAATAAGATTTGTCCTACCTTGAGAAAAAAGAGTTAAATAAAATTAATGGCGAGCACTCTGGTTAATATTATTCAACAGAACAATTATCAGCTAAGAAACCCACAAAACAGTCACATATCAATGCCTTCTACTACTACCAATAATTCTCTAATAGGAGAATGCTTAGTTTAGTCCATTCAATGAGTGATTTGTTATTAAAAACCAGTCGCTTGTCAGCCTAATAACTAAGCAATTTATCTACTAAACTGCCTGTTATACTATAAGTTTGGAAATATTTATCTAAGAACTTGGACAGAGAAAATATTTTGTTGTTGATACAGTACAGCACTTTTTTCAATCCAATAACCTCGATTTAGGTGTATTATCACTAGTCTGAATAAAGAAAACTCTGAACATGACCAATTCACCGCATGTTAAAAAAATTTATTGCATCAAACAAAACTTAAATCGAGACTGAAAGTGCCTCAGTTCTGTTAATACAAAGATTGATGATGGGGAAAAAATTTACCCAATCCCTCTGAATTTCGTAACAATGGAAGAGTAACTCTGTCACCATTTTGAGAATCCTCAACTCTTCTTATTAAATCTAAAATATCCCCGTATTTGATCCATGAAATTGTTCAGTGTATATGAAATATTTTAGTCAGAGGAAAAATATAAAAATTACCGTATTTTGTACACCGAGTACACCGAGTTCAAATCTTAGCTCTGAAAAAAAAAATATGAAAAAATTATTTCTTTCGGCGACTACTTCTTAGCAGTCTTCTGGCTCTGGAAGTAATTGATTGCCATGAAAAAGCTTCTCAAATTTGTCGTTCGGAGTTGAATTTAAACTGTAGATCCCGGTACTCATGGATAAAAATTAACACACACAACATGAGTGCTATGAGAAGCTAGTCCGTAACTCTGAAGCATTGATGCCCAAGGTAGTAGTATTGGTGAGATAAACAAAAATAAGACACAGAAGTTCTGCAAGTGTAGTTTGTCTCTCCCACTCAACATGATGATTTCCTATTGGTTGATTGACGATCAAACAAAAGAGCGTAAGTATACGTGTGAGTTTAATTTGCTGATATCAGTCATTACTGCGCATCTTTGCTCAGAAACAGGGTGGTAATGGCAAGTTATGTATATATGTATGTAATGTATTGTCAATGGCAATAAAATAGCCGACGAACGTACTTTTACAGATACTATTATATCTCATGAGATTGGACAAAAATTATGACACACTAATTTATGAGCAGAATATTGATGTTTAAATAATTCGTTGATTAAATTGGACTGCACATGGAGAAAAACAAGAGTGAATATTTAAATTATATTGGCAAACGCGCTAACACTCTCCCTTATAGAAAAGAGTTTTCATTTCGGTCTTATCTAGAAAAAAATTCAAAGTAATTAGACTTGAAAATCTGTGGTAGAGGCCTCAATTTATATAGGATTTCTATACTCTCCCAGGAAGTTTCGTTGCCTTGGCAATTCTTAAAATATCGTTCGGAGCCAACCTTGACAAATCCATATCGGATATTTGCTTGCAATAGATGCCTCTTTCAGCCTTACATTAATGCTGCACAAGTGACCAGTATATTCTCCAATGAATCGATTGTCTCATTACAGAACCTCCACACACAAAACATTCGAAACCATTTCAAGTTGACTTAAATATGCAAATTATAATTTCCTTTAATAAGTTTCAGATTTGAAGAATAGATCGAGTGACAAGCAAAGAACACAAATTTCTTGGTCTGATATAAATATTTTTGACAGTTCTAACCTGTTGTAGAATACATTAAATCTATTCAAAAGGTTTTACTTTAAGTCTGTATAACATATCGTGGTGCAGGAGTTTATTTGCTCTATCCGCCATTTCATATTTTTTATATATCTCGAGTTAATGATGACACTTTAGGTTTTCGACCGCAAATTTTTCAAGTTGGCAATTCGTTTTCGAATATCCCGTCAAGTTTCGGAGATAAATAGCCGAAAACGGATTGCAGATTTTAAGAATTTTTGTGTCAAAAATCAAAAGTGGCATTATTAACTCGAGGACGATATATTAAGCTTAGATTTATAGCTTTCTCTAGTTTCTTGGAAAGTAAAACACAATTAATTCAGCACTGCATCCATATCACTGTCATATTTCTATGTTGCCTATGCTATATATGTTTGTAGTTCAGAAACCATACTTCTTCTCAAATTATGTAATCATTTCAAGCATTCAACAGTGGCTTTTTCTTTAAGTGTTTACAGCATATATTGGCTGTACCTACACCATGAACGGGTTAAATCATTGGATTCGTTTTCGAGTAATATTGTAGTATCGAATAAAACTTTGCCACACGTAACGACCTAAGGATTGTGTTATTTTACAGTATGAAACAAAATATATTCCCAAATTTTATAAATGAAATTGTCAGAAAATGAAAATTATAGGCAATTTCAAATTGTCTCAATTAAATAATATTTTTAGAAGCACTCACTTTTCAGCATTTCAAACTTTGTCTTCTTTTTATTTCTTTTCATTTTTTTTTTCTCTCTAATTTTTCTAATGAATGCTTGATAAAACATTAATTTTATTTTTGCAATTATTTTCAACTAAACAGTACCATGAAGGATATTTTTGACTTTTAATTCCCTATTTTTAGCATTAATTTTAAACAAAAGCGCACTGGCTTTGTTTGGGATTTGACGACAATACGCCTGATAAAGGCATAGAAGTGTTGAGATAGATGAATAGAAAAGACAACAAACTTAAGACCAAGTTTAGTATTAAAACAATGGCCAGCAGAAAGAAACCAAAGAAAATGCATGTCTTTGTTGTAGTTGCTTTGCTTATATTTGTTTCACAGTGGCTATAATTTCAGAAAAAAAAAAACTAAAACTGCTGCTGCGTTCCTTTTTTTGTTTTTGATTTCAATAATTTTTCACAAAAAACAACAACTACTTATACAACTTGTGCGATATAGACTTGTTAAACATCAGCAGTTTAGTTTCTCAACGCTTGGCCAACTGTCAGTCAGCTGTGCATTCAGCCATATCGTTGGTATTTGGTTTCTTTGGTTAGTTTTGCTTTCAGTTTGAATGATTTTTCATTCATTCATACTGTATTTGCATAGTTAAGCAGTTTCTATGTTAAGCATAATAATGAAATAATTGAATAAAAATCTTATAATAGAGGAAGTCATAATTGGTTTCATAATCATTTCATTCATTATCATCAGCATTATCTTATTGCTGATGATATTTCTACCAAAAATATGGCATAATAAAGCTAAAAATGTTCAGTCATGAAGGCAAAATAAATGCAGTTTTAACCGCAGCACAACCCAAGGAAGACGAAAAAAACAGAAAGGAAAACAAAATCCTATACAACTTTTACAAGTTATTATGGAAAAGTCATTTTCATTTCTTTTTTCTTGAAATAATTTTGTTGTTTTTCGTTTTATTTTTTTTTTTTTAATTGAATTGAATTAAAAAGAATCCATGAAATTAAAAATAAAAGAAAAAGTGTAAAACTTGGCCTTGTTAGAAATAAATTAGTTTGGCGTATTACACAAAGATAGCACAAAATTTATAATTGGGAAGCAGATTCTTCTTTTTTTTTTTTTTTTGTTTTCTTGAGGTGTCAGAAATTGTAAATTAAAAATATCAAAGTTTTCTTCCATTTTTTTTTGTATGCAAATCTAAGCAAAAACTAAATGTCAAGACAAAATAAATGTTATTTGACAATAATTTTATCAAAAGAAAAAGAGGATTTCAATTAAAACAGTGTTGTGAAAATAGTTGTTAATAATTAAAACCGTTTTTTCTAAATATATAAAACAGTAACTGCTGCATTTATTAAAGATATTTTAAACAAAGCAAATAAGGTCAGCTCACTTCTTAGACTGATTTGAATGTAAGCAAATGTCAAAGTATTAAGGTATTTGTTACTTTTTTTGACACTGTAAATTTTTTTTCAGGCATAATGAAAACACTGGCTATTGTTTTTAAGAATATTTCTATCATCGCTCAATAACAAAATGTGTGGTTGCATTTTTGTAAATTTAAGTTGAGCTTTAAGGTCAACTTCCTTTGATTTTAAATACACCAAAGCTTTATCTAGCTTTATATTGCATAGAAATTCATAAAAAAAATCTCTATCTCCATCTACAAATTCCCGTACAACGCACAGGATGAGTAGTATTGGTCTCAGCAAAAAAAAAAAAAAAAGATAATAATAAAAGGCCCGTAATAAACAAAAAATATATATTTGGCGTTATTTTTTTAGAAGCACATTTCGACTTAAATAATATCATGCATAGTTTCTTACAATGAACCAAACGTTGTGATTCACAGAAAAGCGTGATTTGAATTAAATAAAAAGAGAGTTTTTAGTTCATTATAGATTTGTTTCTTTTGACACCACTACTCAGGGGTAAACCCCTCCTAAATTAAGTACATTGTATTGTAATTTTTTAGAAAGGACAGTACATTTATGATAGAACATTCATTTTGTTTTCCTTATATGTATTACTATTAAACGCCTCAGAAATGAGACAAATTGCTGTGAATTGATCATTTAAAGGCCAGTGTTATACCTTTACCCTTGAATGATCAACAGCAATTGCCTCATCGTTGCATGTGAGTGTCTTCACAAGTATGTAGGTTTACCTGTTATCTGCTACTTCCCAATAGGTGGCGCTTTTTTCGTAATCATTCGTTTTTTGCTGACATTGGTTAAGGTGGAATAGAGTGGAATGTCGGGGAGCGCTGTTTTTGCGGATGGTCTTCTTGGAGGGGAATCTCTTATTTTTAAATTGTAATTTTGAAAAAACCGCTAACTTTTTAATTTTTCACCTTTGCTGGGATTTGAAACTGGGCTGTTGGAGTTTTTGTGCGAGCGCTCTAATCACTATACCACGCATTGAATTTTTTATTTTTTCGTCGAAATTTTTCATAACCTTGCCGCACAATTGTGGTTGATGTTCCTTAATAACTTTTAATTTTCTTTTCCAATGCATGTGTAGTTGTAACTTTGATTTTAAATAATACCATAAGGAGCCGTCACATAATCTAGGAAGCTATTTCTAATCTCTAAACGAGACAGTACATAGCCAGAAAATATCTAATGCAGTAATTGAATTGTTTTATTGGTAGTACGATATGTAGCACCGTCTTATTGAAACCACATATTGACCACATCAATAGCAGCATTCTCAGGAGAAAGATCTGTGTTATCATGCCTCTATATCGAGCACCAGAATTATATGCTCCTTTACCAATCTTATTTTTAAATAGGTATAGCCCAATGATGCCTCCTGCTTACAATCCGAAGTAGTGTGTTCTCAAAACACTAAACACATCAGCTTTGCCGATTAACAAAGTCATCGAGGTGAAAAGGTGCTACATCGCTTAGGATTATTTAGTTCGAAAAACCAGCATCTACCAGCATGATGATTAATAATCCATTTAACGTCCTCTCTTCCCCATTCATGATTATAACGCTTCAGTTATAGTATTAATTGGAATTTTTCTAGCACAAAGACACAGATCTTTTGTGAGTACACATGCCGTATACTCTGTAAAAAGTTTTTTGAAATTATCTTGTTGACGAATTGATGTTTCTTATGAGACTGCAAAAACGACATTTGAAGGGCTTGTTTTTCATCGACGGATGTGTTTATTGTCTCCAGCTGATATTTATTGTCTCTTCCTGAATTTTTCAATTTATCATTTCACAGTTGACAAGTTTAAAAAAAACTATTTTAACCATATTTTGTATAAAATTTTCGAATTTGAACAGCCAAATTTTCATTATTTTTAAAATATTGTTCAATAATGAGCACATGTTGTAGAAACTGGACCAACAACAAATTTAAATCTTGCGTTGTTTAATTGCTTTTAAAACTAGCGATTTCTTATGAAGATTTTGAACAAAACGCAAACAAATTTCTATATGAAAACAGCTTCAGGTTTTATTTAAATCAGTGCTTTCATAGCAGAGTTTCAAATTTGTGTTAAAATTGCTGTAATAAAACTGAAAAAAAAGAATTAAAAAGCATCCCTATAACAAAAAAATACAAGTGTACCTAATATTTGGATATTGTATGTCAAAATCAAAAATTACTTTTAAATAAAATATATGTACGTATGTACCAGTATATTATATGTATACTCTTGAATAAAAATAATTTTATTATGAAGTCAAATTAAACTCCTGGATTTATGAAAAGGGTTTTAAGTTGTAATAGTACTGGTACAGCATCATAAAACATGTTGACTTTCACAGTTAAAATGAAAATTAAATCTTTTAGCATTTTCAAGTTTCTGTTCTTATTGAACTCAAGTTATTTTTATATATTTATATTTTAAAAGAGTACCATTAATTCTATTGTTCACTGTATGTTTCATGTATATTTTATTTTTATTATATTTTGATGGATTTCTTTAACAACTTAGCCATACTTTTACATTGAAATGTAACAACTATAAGATGTTGTTGCTGCTGCTATTGATGTTGTTTTGTTATTGTTATTGTAACAATATATTGCAACAGTAGTACCATTTCTGAAGGTACTCAAAGTTTCTTTTATTTTAGTTTTTATTGCTTTCCATTTTTGTTACTTGCGGACAACATCTTTTCAATGTTATTGTCCTTCACATGCAAATGCTTAAATAAAATATGTAAACAAAACTTTACATACATATATATATGCACACTTACATACATAGTACATTCTTACATACATGTGTGTACATCTGTATGTTTATATTTTAATGGAAGTGTACGTGCATTTTCTCAATATCAACAATTTTTCGGTTTTACTTGTTAAGTAAAACTATGTTTTTGTTAAATTGTGTTTTCAATTTATTAATGCCACTGTTTCTATATGTATGTAAATGTTATAGCTGTGTATGTGTTTGTACGAGTTTATTTGCATGCGTATATTTATATTTGTATGCATATGTATATGCATAAGATCTTATGCTTCATATATGTATGTATATATGTCATACACATACCCACGTCATATTTGTTTATAAGAATGCTTTTTCCCTCTTAATAATTTTACACAAATATTCTCTTATATGGCTGGTTGAAATATAAAATTTTCTTGTAATTTCAATTGTAATAAAAAAAAATTATTATATTTAGATACTGGCATAATTTCTTTATAGACTGAATGAGCAGACTATAATTTATCCAATACACTGGGAGTAATACTCTGTTATTAGAACTACGAGTGTGGTCTTAAATTTAGCCAATCCAACACTGAAAACATGAACAATTTCAGAAGAAAAAAATAATTTTTCATTATTTCTCAAAACGTTCTTCCTAGCAATATTCAATAGTACGGTAGACTCCACATCTTCATTGCTGGCACATCTATATAAATCAAGTAAAGCATTTCTAAAGCCTGAATGTTGAAAATTATCTATAGAAGCTAAATCTTCCAAATAAGATGCCTTATGACTTTAACTCACTAATGTTGGCCATCAGAATAATGGATCAGTGAACTAGTGCATTTTATGGAACAAGTCTTGTAGCGTTATGCTATCCATTAATTTTTGTCTTTTTTTTAATAATAAAAAAAAATTATATCACCCGTATGCCAAAAAATTAAGGCGATGATTATGCTTTCCGATGGAACTATCTTCGCCTTCCAGTTCCGAGATGCAAAATTTTCCATGATTGCATAGCAACAGGCTGAATTTTTCTTTTTTTTTTTTTTTGAGACCAATACTCAGGCGTATACCCCTACTAAATGCAGTGCATTGTATTGCAAGTTTTCGGAAAGGACAGTACATACACATTTATTTTATATTATTATTAAGTGCCTTAGGAATGAGACAAATTGATGTGAATTGATCATTCAAAGGCCAGTGTTATACCTTCACCTTTGAATGACAACAGCAAATGTCACATCGTTGCCTATTGATTGTGTGGTGAGTGCCTTCGCTAAGCAAGTTTAGTTGTTATCTGCTGCTTCTCAATAGATGGCGCTTGTCTCAATATCATTTGTCTTTGTTGTAAGAAAGATTAGAGTGGAGGGGGGAAGAACCTCTTATTTTTTTTAATAAACTTAATTTTGAAAAAACCATACACAAATTTTTTTTATTTTTCACCTTTGCTAAGATTTGAACTTTGAACGTTTGAGTTTTGTGGGGAGCTCTAACCACTATACCACGCATGGTTTAAATTAATTTTCAGAAGAGTTGTGGTATGTGGCTTATTTGCATACATTTGCTGCTTAATATCGTCGCTGTAACTGACAAAAAATCCAAAATACGTTTTTTGCATCATCCTTATCAGAAAAAAATACGCGTCGATTGGTCCAGGTCCCAGATTTCTACGATGAAAATAAATACACTTACGCCGTCTGCGAAATGAAAAATACCAGTATATTTGTTCTACATTTATGAAAGTTTTTTGGCTCTGGTGAACATATAAGGTTTTGTCAGTTACAGCGTTCTTTAATTCCATCGATTATATGTACAATAATTAATCCCAAAAGTAAAAGTTGAATGGCGTCAAATTGCGCGACACAGGTGGTCACGACCACATCACATTCAATTAAGATGACTCTGTCATAAAATGTGTGTGGCAAGTAGCGCCCTTCCGTTGAAATAAAATGTTGTTTGTGTCGACATCATGCAATTCAGGCCAAAAGAAGTTAGTGAAGAAGTAATGGACCGATGACAGACCAAAATCCACCCAAAACAGAGACTTTATCAGAATGCATTCAATGCTTTTTGAACTCAGATAGTTTGGTATCGTCCTAAATTTGTCTATTTTGTTTGTTTATGTGCCCGTTTATTGTGAACTGGGATTCGTCGCTGAAGAATGCCAATTTTCATAAAGCACTTTTAATTTTGTTGTTAGCAAGTCGACACCCATCTGTGACAAAGTATTCTTATTATAAAATTTTCGCTTATAAGTGACGTTTCATTACTTATTTGAATATCAGGTAGTTCATGCATCTTCATCCATTTTGTAAATTTTCTTAACTGCTTCTACGCTGTTCTTTTAAGTGTCTTTAATACTTATCAAGCAATAACTGTGCAATTTTGATGAAAACTTTGTGCTATCTTGCATTTCTTTGTTGAAGTTTATTTGACTTTTTTAATCTGATTTGTTTAAATTATAACAACTGAATATAAACTTTTACATTGCTCAGATATTTTAATTTCCGTTATTTATTTTTCTAACACCTAAACAATACATATTTGGCCATTACTATCCTATGTCAGAGTTACGACCTAGCTTTTCGCAGCATTCATGTTGTGTGTGTGTCAATTTTTATCTATGACATTACAGTTCAAAGTCGACTCCGAACGAAAGGCTTGAAAAGCTTGTTAATGGCAATCATTTACTCTCAGAACTTTTGTCAGAAGACTGCTAACAGATAGTTGCCAAAAGTAATATTTTTTTCAAATATCTTTTTTTAAGATGCCAAAGCTGAGGTTTAAAGCTGAAGCTTTTGACTAGTAAACCAAGACACTTCATAATAGACGACGGCGACTAAACAATAACCTGCAATAATAAAAGTCATCCCCTATATGCTGCTGGCCTCCTGCAAAAGTATAATCTAAAGATAGTGTCTATAAATCTTCTTTGAAAATCTAGCATTTTTCCATTTTCGCCTGCGATAGGTTTTTCTCTTTTAAGAGTAATTTTCAGTAATACCCTGTAGCATTTTATAGTCTTATGATGTTGTGTATACATATATGAATACACAAATATTATGGTATTTCATAGTATATCGTATATTTAATATACGATATATGGATATTTAAAATGGTTAATACTTGTATATGGTTATTGTTTTTATTGTTTTTCTATGTCTTTTTTTCTTTTCTTTCATTGAAAATCAACGTCAAGCATTTGAGAGTTGCAGGGTGTTTACCACAGAGCATGTATGTATACTTACACACACACATAGACATTAAGTATGTGCAAACTTATTGCTGTAAATATTTATATATTGTATATATACACACACATAAATATATTTTTACTCTCATGCTTATAATACTTCACTAACATACATACTACAATAAATGCATGCTGTTGTAGTACTTTAACTCTGAATACGAGCATAAGAATCTTAACATATTTTCTATATGTTTAAAGTGTTTATTTTTTTTTTTTTACTTTTCAATATATATTTTTGTTCATTCCAACCATCTTCATGTTTAGAAACATGTTTTTAAGATTAAAAATATTTTTTTATTTGTTGTTGTTGTTTTTTTTAAATGCATACTCGTACATACATATATTCTACTTCTTTTAGTTTTTCTTTAAAAACAAAATAAGTTTTTAAATACATTTTTCGTTTTTTCTTCATATGGCATTTTCTTGTTGCATTTTATATATAAATAAATTAATTTATTTAATAAAATTATTCTACTATAACCCTGAGGCCAAAAGACCAATACATGTTTTGTAGCACAAGAAGCCTAAATTATTAATAAAAATAAAAAAATAAAACATAATTAAGTTTTACGAGTAGATATGTCGAACATTTTCCTTTTTTTGTTTTTTTTTGTGTTGAGAAAAGAAAACAAAATAAAATTTTAAGCATAAAATTTATAATTAAATTTAATGCAACTGGAGCTTCCAACACTTAAAGAAGCAAAAACTATTTTATTAGCAAAACTAAATTCAGGCCATACAAGAAAATTTTATTAATTTTATATTATTTGAAATCAATACTTTGTTTAGATTCTTAAGGCTGTTTTCCTCAAACACAGTTTTAATTTTTAACAAGACTTTTAAAATAAATTTGCAAAGAAATTTTGTTTTATAAGACTTTTAAAAATGCAGAATTTTTTTTATTTTAAATTTAAGTGATTTATTAACACTTAAAAATTGAGTTTCTTAATATTTGTCAGCTAATTGCGATGAATTTTTTTAGATCAAAAAAATTATTGTTTACTTTAAAACTAAAAATTATAATTTTAATTTCATTTTCAAGTTCGCTGAAACTATTATATTTTTGGATTATAATAAGTGATGCCGTTGTCGTTCTATACTCTTTTGCCATTTTGATTATCTCTTAGTCAAAAAGGTTCTTTTATTCTAAGTATACACTGATAATAAATTTTATTAGCCTAGTTTTTTTTATTGAGACCAATACTCATAAGTCAACCCCCACTAAATGCTGTATATTGTATTGGAATTTTTGTGGAAAGGACGGTACATTATGACAACCGAACATATATTTTGTTTTCTTATATTATTAAGCGCCTTAGAAATGAGACAAATTGCTGTGAATTGAATTATTTATAGTATTGTTTAAAGCTAAGTAAGTAAGTAAGTAAAATTTCTAAATTGTCTTGTATTATTCAAGTTATTTGTTTACCTACTTTCGGTTTAACAAAATAGTATTGAAATTTATTTATAAAACCTTGAATTTTGGAAAAAAAAATCCACAGAGAGAAATGAAAGAGTACATGACCAGAAAATGTCTCTCAAAATAATTGTTCTATGTTAAGTGCTGAAGACTCGGGTTCGAGCCCCAGGAAAGGTGAGATCAATTTAATTTTGTTTTTGTCAGAAAACGCTTTAATCAGATCAAAGTTAACTGCAATGAATATTTTTTGGTAATTAAAGAAGAAATGATGTCCGTGAAGGAATAGTACACTAGCCAATGGATAATGTGGATAAAATGGAATAAGAGGGCAAAAACATAAATAAAATTGTAATTCTGTTTCATCCAAATAAGGTGACAATTATAAAAAATTCAACGATGTCGAGAAGAGGTGAATATGATAGAATGTGTTATGTTGTGTTGTGCTTGACAATACTTCTACTGATTCATTACAAGTGTATATACATTTAGGAAAGGATTAATATAATTCCAATTCTAGCAAAAGTGTGAGTTAAATAGTTACGGCTGTATTTATAAGCATACAAAACAAACAACATGGCAAGTTTTTCACTTGCTATAGACTGATGATATTAAAACTGTCCATACCTTCTATTTGATAAGTGGTCATAGAATCCAAAGAATTAAAGTACTCGTATGTTTGAGTAAGAATTTCCTTTTATACATACATACATACATACATACGAACATACATACATACATACATACATACATACATACATACATACATACATACATACATACATACATACATACATACATACATACATACATACACACATATATACATACATACATACATACATACATACATACATACATACATACATACATACATACATACATACATACATACATACATACATACATACATACATACATACATACATACATAAATACATAACTGGCCTTTACAACCCTGTGTCAGGATTATGGCCTAGCTTCTTTTATAGTAATGACAATCTTAACCACTACGAACAACGGGCTGCTAACTTTTTGTTATAAATAAGGCTGTTAATGTTTATCATGAATATGAACATAGCACAAGAAACTCGATGACACTACCGTAGCATGGCTCGAAAACATGTTCAGTTTGGCTTGTGTACTATTACTTCACGGTTATCATTTTCTCCTTTGATTATCAGGGGCCCTACTCTGTAATTCTTTTAAGCTTAAATGATAAAACTTTGGGTTTTTTAAACAGGTGTTAGAATATATAAAATTAAAAAGTTTAAAGGTAATAGGCATGAAGCTTTTAAATTACAATAAGTATTCAAGAATTGTATTAGTAACTAAAATGTCCGAAAACAAAGTTTTAGCTTAGGCCTCAGCAAGTCATTCTAAATTTTTAACCTTTTCGCTGCGCAATTCGTTTTGAGATTTTGTGCCTGTTGTGCGCATTTATTTTAGTAGTTTCATCTTTATTCGTGTTGAGCAGTTTGACCATTTAAACGCTGCGAATTAATTCGTGTTGAGCTGTTTAAAGAAATTAAGTATTGCGAGTTTATTCGTGTAGAGCAGAAATTGATAAATATATTGTGCAGGTTTAGACAAGTTCGTAATTGTTATTATAATTTTTATAGCGAGAATACTCGTCTGGAGCAGCGTACGAAAATAAAATTAGAGCGAGAATATCCGTGTAGAGCAGTTAACGCAGTAACATTGGTAGCGTTAAATACGTATTAAACAGCAAAAATAATCGTATAGAGCAGAAAACATGAATAATACATAGTAAAAATAGTCGTATTGAGCAGCTAACTAATTTAAAACTAAGCGCGAAAATATTCGTCGGGAGCGTATGATACACAAGTTTTTTTTGCGAATATATACGTGTGGAGCAGCGAAAGGGTTAATAGAATTTAGCTTTGGAGCAATTAAAGAGTTTCTGACAAATCAAAATTAAATTGTTTTATTTTCTAAAAATTTTTTAGAAAAGAGTGTGAGTCATAAGCCATGCGGGTGCTATTTTGACTATGACACTACCGCTCTTCTACAACAACATTTCATATACATATCATGCGATTTGTTAAATATGACTTGTTGTTTGCGATACGAAAAAAAACAAAAAAACACAATACGCGCCCATCTCTAGTCTAAACCCTTCTTTACTCCTGACATCCTTTAAAGACTTGAACAAAAAAAAAACATTTTTTTAATAAATTTTCAGAAATGTAAGTTAAAACTTAGAAATATAATTTATTTATATATGTATGTACGTACCTACACATATGAAACAATATCGATTTTTGTGTTTAATTTTTAACACGTTTTGTGGTATTGGCAGAGTGCCTCTGTGCGTATGATTAATAAGTAATTGATATCAAGTTTGTACACCAGGGCGTATAATTATTATGAAATATAAACAAATTTTTAATTTTAATAAATTTATTTATAAGCATAAAATGTTGTTTATAACTTTCGTATTTTATTTATTTTAAAGAAATTGAATCACACGTGACAGCCCTATACAAAGGAGTATCAATATATTAAAATATACAAATAAAGGGTTATAGTCCAATGAGAATTAATTAATATTGTAGTTACCAATAAATAAAAAAGAGATTGATAAATTCAAAAATAGAAAACTTTACAATTTTAATGATTTCAATTTAAAATTTGCAAATAATTGAAACTTTAGACTACTGACTAGGAAATAGTATGCTAGACTACTGGTACAAGATTTATGGATTTTATTTCTACTAGAGGCCTTGATCTCTACTGACCATTGAACTATATATGTTGTCTTAATAACTGCCTTCATAACTCAAATAGAATTTAATATTAAAGTTTAATAGAAAAATGAATAATTAATAATTTTTAATTCTGGTTTTTCGACCTTTAAAATCAAAAATAATTCTTGAAGACGCTACACGCAGGAGTAGCGAAATATCGATAATTAAATAAAAGATTTTTATTTAAAAATAGACCTTAAGCTTGAATAATTTTTTACATTAATTAATAATTAAGTACAATCTTTGTCAGACTTAAAATAGAATTTCTCTTAAATATTTCTAATTTTTATATTGTGTCTTAAAAATATGTCTCTTTGTTCATTCAATTGTTACAGCAACACAACTCTATATCCTTTCTCTATATTATGACAATGTTATGCTACTTGTTAACGAGTTAAAAATATATTTTCAAAAATTGTTTGCACTTAAAAGTTTATAAACAGAAGGTTGTATTTTTAGTCATACTTTATGGCATTTCCAAAGGATCACCATTTACATTTTCCTCTTTTTTTGTCATTTTCGTAACTATACTGTGTACTTCATTCATTACAATTACATTGAAATTACTGCTTTAAACAGGACAAAATGTCTACAAATTTTATTTACAGGCCTTAGAAACTCAAGTCTGAAATATACTGATACTGAAAATGTAAATGAGAAAAATGGAGAAGAAAACTTTTACATTTAAGGTTTAATTGATGATTGTCATAGGAAAACCTTAGTTTTTTTCCTTCCATCTTATGGAAATTTCTTTGTAAATGTAAATTTTCTGTTCATTTTTAAACACAAATAAGTACTTGGAAAAACGTTTTCACAAATAAAACGAATCTCTTTTAATTGTTGCCTTACACCCACATTTTTGTTAGAAAATTTTAAAAATTTTCCAGCATCTTATTTGCAAATTTCGAAATGACCAAAAAGAAATTTTTGTCTGTAAATTGTCATTTACTTTATTGGGTTATTTTTAATGAATTTTTTTTTCTTGTTTAGTCAGAAATATTTATGAAGTGTAATGTGGTAAAGAGTTATTTAATATATTTCACAAAATAACTTAGCAAAAAGTAAATAAACTTTTGCGGAAAGTATCACAATTTGTTTTCAAATATTAATTAAAGAAATATATTAATTCTGTTTGAAACAAATTGTTTAAATTATTTCTAAAACTTTATTAATTTTACATCTCAAATGAAAATTTTTTAATAAGTAGTGTGAATGTTGTTGGCAGAAGTATTGGTTCAACATTCCAATTTAAAAGCAGGAAAATACTAGGAAAGTCATAAAAGCAAGACGAGACAAGTATTAATGGGATGACCTTTGCTCATAATTATTATGAAAATATGTTATGAGAAGCAGGAAAGGGGATGTAATATTTGTGGACATTTGATTTTTACCTGTTCCTCTCATAGTTGATAAAAAAAATTTTCGTAAGAAAATTGTTGCAAAAACGCACTGTGCATCTAAAGATCGAAAGTGTTGAGAAAGAAAAATGAGTTCTATATAAGAATATAAGGTACTTAGGAATAAATGCTTTTATTCCATCACGGAACCTTCTATTGTATCGAATTTTCAATAAGAAGTGCTACAAGAGGTTTTTTTTTAATAAAACAAGAACGGTTTTGGATATCAATGAAATACTTTATACCTGTAAAAGTATGTTCGATGCCATTATGTATGGAACTCGCACGCTTGCAGAAATCCAGACGCTGAACCCGATTTTCGACGTTTTTCAAGCATAAATCGGCCGATAATACTGCAATATCACGTTCGATATTCGTACGAAAGTCATCAATCAATAGCTAGCTTGTTGGCATAGACCATAGATTTGACATAGCCCCACAGGAAAGAATCTAACGGCATAAAATCACACGACCGAGGCGGCCAATCGGCTGGACCATTTGGTGAGATAATACGTTCTCCAAACTTGATTTCCAATAAATTGATTGTCACATTCGCTATGTGACTTGTGGCACCGTCCTGTTTGAACCACATGTCCTCCAAGTTCACATCATCCAATTGGGGCCAAAAAAAATATTATATTATTATTGAACGGAAGCGATTCCCATTCACAGTCTTGATCATCACGGAAAAAGTACGGCCCATAAACCGCACCAAACCGTAATTTTTGTGGGATGTAATGATGACTCATGGAGTACGTGTGGATTGCTGCCTGACCAACAGCGGATATTTTGTTTATTGACGAAGCCATTCAGCCAGAAATGAGCCTCTTTGTTGAAGATGAATTTTCAATGAAAATCCAAGACATTTTCAAGTTATTGCTCAGCCCAATTCACAAACATACGACGCTTCTAGTGGTCAAGCGGCTTCAGTTCTTGCGTCAATTTGATCCTGTAAGGATGTAGGCCAAGATCTTTTTGCAAAATTCGCCACAACGACGTCACAGAGATGCCCAATGCTTAAGAACGACTTGTGAGAGACATATTCCGGCTTTTTTCAACTGAAGCCTCAGAGACAGCAATATTCTCGACACTTCTTTGTCTCGCTGGCACGGGAACATTTTGTACTGTGCCTGTGGATTAAAATTTTTTCACTAGACTCTCAATTGTTGATCTGCTAGGACGATTATAACGACCATAAATTGGACGTAGCGCTCTTAATGTTGAGGCCACTAACTCCGAATTTCGGTAGTAAATTTTAATAATTTCGACTCGTTCTTGGCTCGCATATCTTTCCATCATGAAATGGCGTCGTTTGCTGTCCCTGTCACTCTACTTTTGTATCGTCCCGTTTGAAAAACCCTGTAGTATCGAGAGAACAGACAAATGTACGCCACATTACGCCTATGCTCCATTGATTCGATAGAGTTACAAAACTTACAGTCAATGATAAGCACTTTCCCCAAAATGGAATTTAAAGTACCGGCCCATACATAAAAATTAAGTACCATCTTCGGTTGAATAAAGATCTTGTACATTTTAAATATTTGAGCCATCCAGCCCACGTCACAGTTAATATTAATTTCCAGAACATTAAACCCGCGCGCCTTTTCAATACTGACATTACGTATAGTCGTAGGTGAGAAGATTATTTCATCGCCATCATAACATTAAGTCTTGGGCGCAGTCAATTCGATTCACTTAACGTTACTCCACTCGGACAGTTTCAGCAACTTGTTTGTTAGTGTGTTATTCATATTTTGCCTTCTCGCTTCAATCTTTAAAAGTCTCAAAAGAATACGAATGACAGATATTGTTATCATCCGCAAAATAGTAGATATGTTAGAAGGAAAAGATCATTAAGAAATATTAAAAATAGAGTACAAAATAGAACCTTGCGTGCTCCCCATATAATAGCCTGTACTAGTTGCAGGAGACGCACTCATATAGCGCAATTCCTAAGAAAGCTAGATATGAAATGACAGAAATGATTACTGATACTGCAAGCAGGAAAGTTTAAAAATCAGAACATCGTGTCAAACTCCTTAAATGACGCAATTAAACTGGAAAGCTACACATATTTTTTAATATAAAATTTTATTTACTTTTTAACAAAAAACAACTAAAATAGGGTAATATTTTCAATAAATTATGACACAAATGACCATTACTGTTATGGTGAAACAAGAGTTAAACATGTCCGCTGCTTAGCAACTCAGTGATTTTTTAGGTTCAAAACTTTAGTAAAATGGGTTTTAATAATATTTTATTTTAACAAAGTTTTCATCAATTTATAATTAAAAAAATCATTTAATTTAAAAATTAAACTGAATTATACGGTGTCATATCAATGTGACTGGTTAACTTTATTACATTCATTAAAAAATAAACTAAAAACTAACAAATAAATACAATAAATTCTACATTTATGCAACAACTCTTTCATAACTTGCAACTCTTTTGTTTAACAGTGTAAGCAATTAATATTAATCATACGCCCTGACTAAAGCAGCGTAAGAGTTGCAATTAAACAATTACTCGTATTTGCAAATGTACATGTCAAAACTTATTAAAAAAGTTAAAACTTCTCAAAAAGAATTTTGAAAAAAAAAACACAAAAATATTCACACATACATACATACATATGTATGTGCATATCCATACAACATGCTCTAAATGAAAATCAAGCAGAAAAACATGAAGCAGCATGTGTGTTATTCATAACAACAGAAAACTAAAGTTAAAATAAAAATAGACAAAAAGAAACAACAATTTTTGTTTTTATATATCTTTTTTGTTATGAATGATATAAAATTAATTAAAACAAATAACTTTTGTTGTTGCCATACATTGTCATATGCATAAATATTTTGACAAAAACAAGAAAAAAAACTAATTTTTTTTCTTATGGTCCCCAACAGAGTATGGCAATCATTTCGTACGATGTTACCTCTGAGCCATAAGAATCCCTAAAATAAAGAAATGAGAACAAAAAAAAAAAAAAAAAATAAAAATACTGAAACACAAAAAAAAATTCTGTGTGAAGAGTTTTTTGTTTTTATAATAATAAAATGAATGGAAAGAAAAAAAACTAAAAGAAAAACTTTTATCAAAAACACTAAAAATGATAAAAAAAATAACACACACATACACAAAAATAAAATACAACTAAAACAAATGTCATTATGAGAAATAAAAGAGTAGCAAAAGAAAATGTTATTTAAGAAAAGGTATGAAAAATAGGTCAAGAATGACTTTTTTGCTTAAAACTATAAAACACATTCAAAGAATTATTGTGTGAAAAAAACATTAATTTATTTACAATGGAAATCTAAAATTTTGACTTATTAAGTGCTTTTTTTATTGCCTCTTAAACTAAAAATTAACAAACAAAATCTCATAGAAAGTACTTTGTTAAGCAATTTCTCACATAATAGGTTTTTCATGAAATGCTGCATCTGATTTAATTTAAAAAACGGGCACTACTTCAAAACCAACCTATGGCATTATTTATGTAGCGTAAGACGTAGCAACATATGAAATGTTTAATTTTTTTTATAATTCTGTGGTTTGTAGATTTTGAGTATAGGCCGACCCAAGATTCAAGAAAACCTTAAAAACAAATATGTAACGGTTACGGCAAATGCAATATCGGTGGCCAGTTATAACGAACTTCGAAATAAGTTAAATACTCGTTTGAATCTTGTCTGCCCAATTTCCAATGTTGCATTATATGTATGATACGTAGCACTTACTGTCTCGTTAAAAATACATATTGTTTGTTTCCATGTCACTTAATGCTGATAATCGTCTATCTATTTAGTTCACTGTGAACAGTAACAGTCTGAACAACAATGTTCTCATAGAAATATTAACTGATCCACTGTATAGAAGGAACTTTACTCATTTTCTTATTGTACAGGATTTTCCAACAGACTTTTAATGTTGACAGTCATCTCTTAAAGCCACATATCGTCGTGCGAGCGTTTATATGCTCTATCCGCCATTTTATACATCTCGAATTAATGATGCCCCTTTAGGTCTGACAACAAAATTTTTAAAATCTGCAAACCGTTTTTAACTATTTATCTCTGAAACTGGACGATATAACCGAAAATGGATTGCAGAGTTGAAAAATTATGGGTCGAAAACCTAAAATGGCATCACTAACTCGAGATATACTACAAATATGAAATGGCGAATAGAGCACATAAACTCCCGCACGACGATATATCCAATTATTTGTTGTTTATTTAGACTGTTTTACCAAATCATATAAGATGGTTAAGTCATTCAATAAAACATACATACATACATAACTGGCCTTTACAACCCTGTGTCAGGATTACGGCCTAGCTTCTCGCAGCACTCATGTTGTGTGTGTAAATTTTTATTCATGAGTACCGTGACCTACAGTTTAATGTCGACTCCGAACGACAGACTTGAGAAGCTTGTTCATGGCAATTAATTACTCTCAGAGCTTTTGCCAGAAGACTGCTGAGAGGTAGTCTCCGAAAGAAATATTTATTTCATATCTCTTTTCTTTTTCAAGATGTCGGAGCTGGATGTCGAACGCAGGGCTCATGTCCTAGTAAGATAGATAGACATACAATTAATTATATTATTTTATCAAAATGAGTGTTCTGTTTAGGCAACACAAGAAAACATTTTCATTGAAAGGGAATTGTCGAATTGACGACAGCAATCTACATTAGGTCCAAAAACGTTCAATGGATCCCGAAAAAAAAAACATGCAAACCAAAATTCTTTTAGAGCAATGTTAGCCAGAACAACACACCGAGAGTTCGATAATTACTAAGTTTTTTTTGATCTGAATTAGGCGATCTGGATACCAACAACATGTGGTTTCAATAAGACGACGCTACCTGCTACACACGTCTTCTACCACATCGTACGTTCTGGATTGGCATAGTCACCTCATGTAGAGATAATGTAAGCTAGTCATAGAGATCATGAGAATTGACCTTGTTAGACCTTTTTCTAGGGGTTTTCTTAAGTCACAGCGGTATACGAATAAGCCTCAAAGCACGTTGTGGTTCCTGGAACTAATTCAACTCGTACCATCAGTCAAATTCAACCAGAGTCATGACAAAGTTTACATTTATAATGAGCTCCACTATCTGAACCGATATGCAACCATTTTGATAAAATAATTTTATTAATACATGAGTTATTGAACATTTAACTCGCACATATTCATATGGCAAAACAAACTGAATAAATGGCAACCAATGCCAAACTTGACTGGCAGCTTTTAGCTGCAAATTTCAGAGCTCCCAAATAAGTAATATTTTTAGTTTTAAAGTTTTTTTATTTTATTTATGCAAAAAGACAAAAAAAGCAGAAAAATATTTAAATAATTGTACATCACTGACGCCGATTTGACCCAACAAATAAGAGCCCAGTACTCATGGATAAAAATTGACCCACACAATATAGGTTGTAATGGCCATTTAGGTATGTAAGTAGTATAACCCAGTCGTCAGAAAAGCTATTGTGTAGTGAAATATTAATATATAAACTTTTAATTAAGCTTTAGGTCGATTTTTTATTCTATAAAAAAATGTTCGTTGCTGTAGAATTAACTTTTTTTTTTGAAGTGTAAACGCCATTAGTTATAACAAAATATGCTTCCAACCACATACGAGTACATATGATGGTATTACCCATTACAAAAAACGTGAAACAAAAGAATATGAAAAAAAAATTAAAAAAAGAAATCTGGAAAAATTATGCACAATCAGGCAAAACTAAAACAACAGAAATTGAACAGAAGAGACAAAATATTTTCAAATCAAGAAAATAAAAGAATATTAGAGTAGCTTTCACATTTAAATTTTAAAATTGCTTCACAATTTGTCTCTTTATGCAGGAAATGAAAATGGAAACAATAAAAGAAAACCCCAAAAAGAGAAAAATTATTTAAAATTTAAATTAAACAAATGACAAAAAGAAAATGCAGGCGGTGGGGTAGCCTGGGTTTATTAATATAAAACCACAGACACACACTCAATAATAAATAGAAAATCCCAATAGACAATCTCACACTACTTAAAAATTTATAAGCGTATGTACGAGTATGTGCAAAAAAAAAAGAAAAAAAATATTAAAAATAAAATGAGAATATGACGGTATGACTGTTAGTTGATATACAAAAGAAAAGAACAATTTCTCAGTGAATTTTAAATAAAATTAAAAAAATAAAATAAAACCCCAACATTTGTTATCTATTTTTCTAATATTAACTTAACAATACCTCCATATTCTTTTGGCATTTCTTTCAAATAAGATTTAATATTTAAAAAGCCTATTATTTGTTGTGGTATCTGGATAATTCATTTCTCTGCAAAGCTATGTTGTATTGAAATGGCATTGTATTCTGAAAGGTTACAAAAAATATTAAAATAGTACCGAGCCCCTTGGATATAAGTACCAAATTGCAGCATATGTACAGTTGAGAGCAGAAGTAAGTACACATATGCATACTTATGTATAGGCATTAACAACCTTATTTAGCAGGTCATTGTTTAAGTTTTCAAAATAATATTTTAATAATTTAATTTTTTTAATGGTAAAGAGCGTGTCTAGTATTGCTACACATATTGATTGTCCTTAAACCCATGTATGCCAAATTCTTAAATATTTTCATTTTAAAGAGGAAAGAAAAATATGCTTTAATTTTTTTATTTAATAAATCCACTTTACAATTGTTTTGTGCTCTTAAGAAAACTCAAAATTATAAAAATTAATAAAAAATATTTGAAGCTTTATTTCTAAGGCCTTTACCCAGTAACTGCTACTTTATGTTTCTTTTGTATTATGTGAGCACATAGTACTCAAAATCTATAGTAATTTTCGAAATTCATTTTAAAATTGGTTACATTGTTGTGGAGAAGTATAGAGATTATGAGAAGAAAACATTGGAATTTTAAAGCACAAAAACACCAAATTTTTAGCCACTTATTGGCTAAAGAAATATAAAAATAATAGATTTCTTAAGAAAGAAAAAATATTTATAAAAATAACAAAAATAACAATAACAATAAAAGAAATGAAGAGAAGAGAAGTAAAAAAAATGTCTATAAATCTTAAATTGTTGTGATTTTTCTTGTTGTTTTCTAAGGGTTGCTTTGTCTCCTCTTTTTTATTTTAAATATTTTCCATGATAGGGATGGTAAGTAAATCAAATGAAATAGAAAAATTTTCAAATGACAACAATAAAATAAATTTAATTTTTTTTTTATTTTCATTCCTTGTCAATGTGCTTTTGTTTACCACCATTTCCATGTGCACTTCTCCCTATTTATTCACTTGAATGAGTTTTTCCTTTTAGTTGGTGGAGTTGTTGTGGTAATTTTAAAACACAATGTTGTTATTGTGTCGCATATTTGTGTTTTCTTTTCTTTTTGTCACTTGAGATTATTATTTTGGGAAAATAAAAAGCAAAGACTCTCAATTTCATTGATTTCCGTTTCCTGTTTATTTGTTTGGTTTTGTGTTCTCTTTTTTGTTATTTTCGGAAGCCAGACAACAAAAGAAATTTAGAAATGAAGGCTTCTTTTATTTCTTTTTAATTTATTTAACCTCTTTCAAATGTTTAATTGTGTAACGGTTTTTTTTATAATTTGTGTAATTATATTAAGAGACTACGGGAGTATTTTCTTTTTTTTTCCGATTATTGTCTTCCATAAACTACAATTTTATAAACATTACGCCATAATCACTAATCACGTATTACTGAAATAAATTTCAGTTCTATCAACCATCTTGCCAATGCCCGATGTCAAATCACATGATCTTGACGTGAGAAAACACGGCCATTGAATTTGTCGCGCAAAAGAGCCATAGTTTCGTTAGCTGTGTGGCAAGTGGCACCATTCTTTTGAAACAACATATCGTCCACATCATAATGTTCATCACGGACTAATGTTTGAAGTGCAATTGTTAGGCATGACGACTAGTTGAGGTGGACGGCTCTTTAGCCATACTATCGCGAACAGCAGTAATATTTTCTTCTGTACTAGCATGCCCTTGTGTTTTTACATATCCACCCGGTTTGCTCAAATTTGTGCACCATTTTTCTGATTGTACGCACATTTGGACACTTAAATTGACCCAAAAAATCACAAAGTGCACGATTTGCAATTCGATTCGAATGCCAATTTTCATAATAAGCCTGAAAAACTTCAACGCGTTGCTCAATTGTGTAACTTTCCATGGTTCAAATTGAGTTGGTCTGAAATTGAGAAATGTCAAATGAACTGAAGAAACAAACTTGACGTATAGGTGTGGTTCACATTCAACCTCGGCCAATAGAAAAATTAATAACAGAAGAAGTGTGTAACTTGAGCCACCGATACTATAAAAATGTAAAACAGGAAGAATGAAAATGAAGAAAAGTGACTGCTACTATAAAAACAAATACACTGATATATTATATTTAAATTTTTAACTGATTTTATAGAAATAGAGTGTAAAATACAAAAGTGTTAATTAACAAAAATATGTAGACTATGAAGTTCAGTATCAGCTGTTTTTTTAAATATATATGTCGCCGACGTTGCGGCCGCTCATGTTATCCACGGCATTTGCCGCTTGCTGTCGTAATTGTGTTTAGTACCCAAAGCTTGAACTATTGCATTACTTAAAAATAAATATTTAATATGAAACCAATTTGTTTCCCCTCTTGATAAAAAAGCACAACAATACGATAAATACGAGAATACTTATCAAATTTCAAATGATTCACTTATTTTTAGTTTATTGATGAGTACTATTCTTTTTTTTATTCCCTAATCTTTTGCTAATTTCATATTTTTTTTTTTTTTTTTTTTTTTGAGTGAAAGAAAAAATCTTCACTACTTAGTGAAACATATTAAATACTTACAATACAATACACAAGTTGATTGAATAGATAAGTACACACACACTACATATAGAAATTACAGATACAATTACATACTCGTATACCAAAAGAAAAATAAGTAATTTAAGGATATTATTTTTATGCTCGAATTCATTAAAATACTTAAACAAAATTATTCTGTGTGTGTAGATGTTGGAAAATTTTAAAACTGATGAATTTTCTTTATTTTTTTCGATTCTTAAAAATTAATTTATTTTCTTCACCACTCTTCAGTTTCTATTTTCTCTGCCTTTGTATTCAATATATTTGTATGTATAATCATATATAAACATTTCAATTTCTTGCCAAGAGAAACAAAATATTACAAAAGAGATACAAACCAAGAGGTGAGAGTGAAACTTAAAAAAAAAGCTAAAGGGACTTCAGAAAGGAGTTGTTAGTACAAAAGAAAAATTGCTAGACTTTATTTTTCACGCTCTTTTTTAATATTTTAAAAATAATTAAAAATACGTGCATTTGTTGTTGTGTAAAGGGTCTTGCAACAACAATAATAACACCCGATATACGATAATTGTTTTTCTTATGGCTGTTTTTGAGAGCAACGAAAGTTTGTTCATGAAATTTGAGAAACACTTCCAAAATCTTACATTACTTTTAAAATACTGGGTTTTCATTTTAAGCTACTAAACGCAGTCAAACAAAGAGTATGAGATCCTTCAAATGGTCGTCTCATCTCTTGTGAAAAGGTTATCACAGCCCTAGATTGTGAAAAAATGTTCATTAATTTTGGCTTGAATTGCTGTATTGATATATAAGGGTCTTCCCAAAAGGAATTTTAAATTTTGAATGTTGTTAACGGTTATATTGTTGAAGCTACATCTGTCAACTTGTTGTTATTTTTTCAGTATGTTTTGCCAAATTAGCATGTACAGATATAGCAGTCAATACACATGCTAATAATAAAATTGTTTTAGCAAAATAGGTTTCTGTTTGGCCAATATTAATCGAAAAATTATCTTTAGCGAGGAGTGAACAAACAAAATTGTCATATTTGGGACTAACCATTCTATATGATAGTCAATTTGTGGTGTGGATGTTTGTCTGGGGGCCTCATCAGTCCATATTTCCTTTAGAAAGACTTTAGTCAGACCATTATTGTAATCGGCTAGGCATATAAATTGATGATTACCAACTTCTTTTTAGGCAGAATTAAATGATGTGGACGCCAACAGGGGGGTGTGTAGTATAGTGATTAGAGCACTCACACAAAAACTCAAACGCCCCAGGTTCAAATCCCAGCAAAGGTGAAAAATAAAACAATTAGTTTGCGGATTTTTCAAAATATAATTTAAATATAAGAGATTCCATCCCCCCCTCACCCCACCAAGAAGACCATGTACAAAGAAACCGCTCCACGACATTCCACTCTATTCCACCTTAACGAATGTCAACAAAAAAAAACGAATCATCAGGCGAAAAGCGCCACCTATTGGGAAGTAGCAGATAATAGCTAAACTTACTTAGCGAAGACACTCACCATATAATCAACATGCAACGATGAGGCAATTGCTGTTGATCATTCAGGGGTGAAGGCCTTTGAATGAACATCAAATTCCCTACATTTTTACCATTCTTGTGCTTGTGCAACCAAAAACGCTTTTTCTTGTAAATCAGTGTTATTAGATTTCTCTCTAATAACACTCTTTTTATCACTTACTACTCCTGCTTGTTGTTATAATTGAAAAAAATTTTTTTACATTTTTTCTTTAAAAACCCTTTATCTTCTGTACTAAGTAGCTGAATAAGTAGAACGATGTGCTGCTTGCTACAACAGCTCACAATACATTACGAGTATACAATGATGTTAAATTTTTAATACCTTATAAGTGTAAAACATCCATTAAGGACAAGAGAAACACAAACATTGCTGTAAGAAGAAAATCGAAAAAAGGAAATCATTGTATATTTATAGATATTGTAACATCGTTTCTTTTTTCTTGTACATTGTAAGTACGTACTTACATTTATATGTATAAGTATGTATATACAGAAGTACAAAGTACATGTATGTACATAATGATTATGTAGAAAAATACACACCCACATAACAAAGGTATTTCTCATACACAAAGACTTATTCGTTACAAAAAATTGATGTGAAACATTTAATAATAGGGATAAATAGTAGTTACAACAGCCAGTAAACAATTTAAAATGATTTGAGAAAATTGTTATACGCGAATAAAATGAGAAAGAAAGAAAAAACACAAAAATATTAAATATAAAAATTTAAAACATAAATAAATAAATATGAAGTAAAAGATATTTGTACGTTTATATTGTCTATTAACAGAAAAAACATTTACGTGAAGATTGTTCCACAAACGAACGGTGCGGCCAAAGAACGATTTCTCTCTATAATACATTGCGCGATTCACTGGACAATTAACTGCAAATGGATGTGCTCTGAGAGACGTACGTGTAGTCCAGATTATGCGACCATCCGGTATCAAGTCCTTTATTTCATCAGAGCACCTTCCATTGTAGTATCGATAGAATAATGAAACGCACGTCACATTTCGCAGAAGCTCCAGCTACATACTTAATTTGCGAAAAATTTTTTCGAGCATAAACAAGCGATGATTGTTTGGCCTTTGTTCTCTTACAATTTGAATCTTGAAAGTTTTTAATCTAAATTCCTTTCGTAAAATCTTCTTGTTCAAAAATATCTCTCAATTTAATCAGTATTTTACTGCAAAGTACAACTCTGGTAATATTGTGTAACTTCTTTCGGTTTCTGAGTATTCAAAAAATCTTCCGGTATTAAGTACTCAATACCCAATTGCTTTATAACTTTCTATGTCCAGTGTCTACAGGTGCTTTAGTGTACACTATTTACCTTCTTAAGGCATACACATTATCAGTAAGAGTGAACATATCATTGTTATTCGAATTGGTTACTCTAAAATAGGATTATTTATATGCCATAAGTTGCACGCAATCTACAATAAGTTTGACAAACTGAACCACTATTTTGAGAAAAAAAACAATCTTTACCAGAATTTGCATACGTTACTCTGTTACAATTCGATACCTAATGCAGTGCTACATAAAAAGCAATTATCAGCTGTTCAACTGATTGTCAAAACAGCAGTGTTGCCAACTTAAAGTTGTGAATCTTTAAAAAAAACATCACTGGAACTCGAACTAGGATTTCCAGAACTAGGATTTCCATATAAAAACACACCATAGTTGTGCACACTTTCGTTCCTACAAAATAGCTTATAGGTAAGCTTGCAGGAAAGAGTTCGCTCTCTATCTTCTATTAAAAGCATGTAAAAGATAATTAGTCTGAGACATGTAACATAAATAATTTATTTTGACACTGTACCCAAATATCAAACGATTATAAAATACATATAAGTTATCTGAGTATGTTAGAGACTAGAATATAATATGCTGTGATAAGAGTTTGACTAACTTAAATTACAAAGTATTGGCCATTACAACCCTCTGTCAGGTTCTTATGATACCTAGAGAAAAGTGTGAGTTAAATATGTGGTGATTGTCAAGAACATGTATAAGTCTAAACAACTCTGATGAGACTAGCGCAGCTGGTATTGCAAATATATTTAGATTGTCTGGTATACAATTCCTTTACGGATGCCATTCTTTCCTTAGTTTGAGAAATATACTTTAGTTTTGATCTAAATAATTAAAGCGTTTTGTGGCAAAATCAGAATTCGCATTTCCAGATTTATTTAGTCAATTTATTTTAGTCAATTTATTTAGTCATTAATTCGCAATTATTTTTGCAGAAAACACCCATTACACAAAGTTATTCTTGAAAAATTTCTTTATATATATTTCATATTTGCACAAATCCATTATGATAGGAGTATAACATGCTACAAAACTATAGGTCCCGGTACTCATGGATAAAAAATTAACACACACAACATGGGTGCTGCGAGAAGCTAGGCTGTAACCCTGAAAAAAGGGTTGTAATCTTCAATTATGTATGTATAACGTGCTACGACGGTATATTGTAAATTGAACGAATTTTAAAACGAAAGTTAATACAGAAATATCATGTAATCAGAGTAGGAAAATAAACAAAACTGAACGTTTGATCTCATTTTGTTTGGTTCTTTACAATGAGTAAAACAAAAACAAAACAGAAAGAGTGAGAACGATTGTCCCATTTAATTTTGTATATTGTTTTTGTTTTGAGCACTACAAATACACTAACTCAAATGTGCGTAGGTACAACCAAAAATGAATGAGAAGAAAAAGAAAAGAAGAAGAGAAAAAAGAGCAAAATAAGAGCAAGAGCGAAAAGCTAATTGTTTCATTTGCGCTCTTTCTCATTTGAAAGTATTTGTTTTGGTTTTGCTCATGTACAATACCATTAAAAAAAATTTAAAAGTTTATGACTTTGTGGTAACGGTTTTTATAGCTTCCAAAAACTTAATCAGTTTTCCATTATCTGCAACAATTAGACATTTACTTAAAGAAAATTACACTCTTGAATAGGGAATATTGTATTCAATTTCTTCTGTAAGCAACTTAAGCTGTTTTCTTTTCAATTTTCGAACAAATTTTCTAACAACATTCATTCAAGAAAATTACTTCTCATTCTTATGAAGTTTCTCCTTTACCTTTTGTTTTTTTAGTGGTAACATTGCAGTGATGCATTTGAAGAATTTGGTTTTTTTTTCTTCTTTTTTAACTCATTTTGTTTTCGAGCGAGAAACTATTTCCTTTAAGTGTCCTTGTGTTTTATGTTCCTCATTAGTGGCTGTAAAATAGCGCCAATATTGCCTCTGTTGCTATTACTGCTACTGCTACTGCTGCTGTTGTCATTTGGTATTTGTAATGGAATTTGTTTGTACATCATACTCGTAATGATGCTATTCTTGGTTTCTTTATGCTTCGGATATTGTAAGTGAAACTGAAAATTTATTACCAAATACCAGAGTTATTTGTTTAATGATGAAATTTCAAATCAGGCAATAAATCATTTGAAGTTGATACTGGTGGTTTCAAGGATTTTCTTTCTTATGTTGCAAAACAGACACAAGCCAACATGAAGTAGCTACTCAAAAAAATATGTTATATGTTTTATAAAGTTTTTTTTAACGTTTTTAAATAGACAACCTTAAAAAAGTCAAAAATAGCAACAGCGTTTTATAAATTGAAAAAAAAGATTAAATCCTTTTTTTCATGGATAGCGATAGTATCGTGAAAGTAAAATTTTTCTGATAATTGAAGCTGTAGGTGACAGAAAACTCCACTAGAAAAGGTCTGACAGGGTCAAATCGCACAATCTCAGTGGGCAGCTCCTCCTATTTTTTCTACGCCAGATGACCTTGCCTTTAAATCGCTTGAGCAGAATATTCAATGTAGCATAGACTCTGTGTCATGTTGAAACCACTTATCTCTGATGTTCAGATCATCAAATTGAGCCCGAAAGAAGTTAATAACCATCGCGTTCGCTGTTTCACCAACGTCGTTTTTAAAGCAATATGGACGGACTATTACTCCACCAGTACAAAATCCACACCAAACAGTGACTTATGGGGGATGCATGGTGCACTTTTGTCATTCGACAATTTTAAACAAATGATGAACATGGTATTTCAATGAAAATTAAGATTTTTAATGCTTTAGCTTTTTGAGTGCTACATACATACCTATATCCGGCCATGGTGATGTATCAAAACAGACGGAATAAATGGTAACTAATTTGACTTCTGTAGCTTGAATACGGCCGTTATCAACACTAACAATTACATTTTCAAATTGATTACAAGTAAACATTGTACTGCAGCTTAATTTTCCAGCTTGAATATGACTCAGTCTGTCCAGGTTCGAACTTAAAGGTCTGCTTCCTTTAAATGAAGCACAAAACTGCTTTCGTGTAATATAATATGAAGAAAACTTTATTAGCGAAACCTTATGCAAACTTATGTACTACAGTATTCCCCAGATAATTGCCCACGCTTAATTGCCTTTCACGATTATTTACTTCAATTTCTAAATCCCCATATTTTTTCTTACCATTTTCTAATTAAATTCCACGGTTAATTAACTTTCTCTTAAAATTCCCTCGTTTAATTACCCAAAATAATTATTTTCTTAAAACTGCAGTTTAACTCAACTGTTTATATAGACACAAAATGTCCGCTAAATTTACTTTCAAACTACATTTTTGATATAACCTTGAAATTAAAGTCTACCTCAAAGAGGCAATTAACCGTATTCGTTTAAATAACTTCCAAAAATTTTTATATTTTTTGTAGAGGCAATTATCCGTGGAATACTGTACTTATTTTATACAACAGATGTACTAACTGCAGGAGGGCTTTACCATCAGTTATGTTGTCACTGCTTTCGGGGATACTATTTTTCTCGTTATCTAGACCTGGACAAATACAAGATAATTAGAAATTAATTGATTTAAGGTCTCCAATTAATTTCTTATAATTTTTATAAAACACAAAAAGTTAATAAATTAATTTATTTTTAATTCCAAGTCCAATTAGCATATACATATGTATGCTGATATGATAATTAATTACAATAATGGTAATTATTAATTATATGTAAGATACTACATAATGAATGTCGAGTACACTTATTATTTAATTGGCTTTTATTTATTGTATTTATAAATAGTATGTAATATTTATTGCTGACTGATTACTTTTAATTGCAGTTTCTAATTGTGTTTTTGTGGGTTACAAATTGTAATTGGATTTATAATTGGTAAAAATCAATGGATATTTTTCAATTAATTAGCCATTATATGCTATGTTATTGAATAATCTAATATATAAGTAATTAGTCATTGGACATGTAATTGCTTGATGGTAATCTTTACAGCTGCTATTTTTTTTTTTTTTTTTTTTTTGTGAGAGGGGAAATGCATTTACGCACTTAGGTAGTTTTTGCCACCCCTCATGCCGGACTCTACACAGTTATTCCGTGCCTACCGGCTAAAAACCCTCTCTATATATCACCTGGCTCCATCCTAGAACCGTCAATTCAAGATATGATATTCCGGTCCATTTGGACCCTACGATGCAACCGACTTTTCAAGGTCTCTCTCCTTCCGGCGGAGGGTCCCCCTAACAAAAAAAACGATCCTTGTCCATGCGGCGGGGTTTCCTAACATGACTCCTGTGATCGTATTGAGAGTCAAGGTGCCAAGATCCCTCTCCACTGCAAGCCTTTCCGACATCCACCTCTCACACTCAAAAAATTTTACAGCTGGTATGCCACTATCGGTGCACTTAGCATAACAAATAAATTGTTATGGTTTTTTTAGTGTTCACATTATGGTTAGTTCATATAGAGTTGAATTTAGTTGTTGCTTATAATCGTTAAAAATTAAAAACAGATTTATTAAGCATTTTACAAATTATCGTTATATGAAAACAAATATAAGGTACCGACTGTGGTGATTTTGAACAGTTCACATATCGTCGGTTGACAAGTAAAACTCACTAACTGTAGTCATACAACATAGCAGTTAGTGAGTTTTACCTGTCAACCGACGATATAAGAAAATATTTTTAAATGTTGTTAATATTTGAATTTTTTTGAAGATGTATACATACATACATACATATGTATGTACGATATGTATGGTAGTATGTCGTAATAAATCATTATTTTGAAATATAATCAAGAAACCATTTTTTTTATTTTTTATTTTTTTTTACTAACAGGGTAACAAATCAATCATGTGTTTGGATATTTTTGTGCTGACTTAGTTAGAAATTGCATAGAAAAATTATTAAGAAATATCAAACAGGATATTAACTTGTACTGTATTTGTGTTTTTCAAAGGAATTTTAAGAGAATCAATAAACCAACAAATATGACAAGCATTAGGAATTCATTTGAAATTTATTACCAATGTACTACATACTCGTACATATGATTTTATTCATATTTTTGAAACTAAAATCTCTGTATATGGTAACATTTGCATTTTATTTTTGGGTTTTTTTTTCCTTCAAAGTTCAACTCAAATAATGATAAATTATATCTCAGAATTGTCATTCTCTTATTCTCTCTATGTACGAGTAATACCCATTTTTAATATCCTTAAATACTAAATGCTAATGCATACCTGGAATCTAACCTCTGCAGATGAAATTAAAATGCGAAAAATTATGAAACTTTTTGATTTTAAGAAATTGGGTCAAATTAATATTCAAATGTGAAATACTTGAATGCAAATACTTATTGGAGCCTTATTAGTTTTTGAAAAGGTAAAAGAAATCAATATTTGGATTTTCTGTGTGCATGCAGTATGTTGGTTGGCAAATCTGACCAAATGTTTGTGTCATAAATTAAGAGTGATGGCAATGAGAGATGAAATTAATTTTTAAAACAGGAAACCCAATTGGTAAGAGTTTTTGTTTTTTTTTTTTTTTTTGTAACTTGATTTTTAAAAACATCGTAAATTTTTGGTTAAACTATGTTTTAAATTTGCATGCATTTTAAAATAGAAAAGAATTAGAAGATTTTAAAAATCGCAATGCAAAAAAAAGTCTTATAAATTAACAGACTCTTAATGAATATCTACAAACGATCAACAAACACATATCCACGTACTTTCTAAGCACATGTTACAAAAGTATTCAGCTTATTTGTACTCTGAAGCACTCGCAACTCAAAGTAATGAATAAAAATTAATAAAGTGAAAAATTAAATTAAAGTGAAAAATTACCTCAAAAATAAACAATTTTTCATAATCCAAAATAGCCCCAAAGCAAGAAATGAAATATGACCCCAAAAAATAGAAAAATTACCCTAATATGTTTAGGGTCATTTTACATTTTCGGGTTGGGGTCATTTTTCTTTGGGGCCATTTTTCAGGGTGCCACATATTTCACTTTCACTGGACTATACATTGTTGCAGCCCCCGGTCTCAATAGCAGATAACAGCTATAAACCTACTTAGCGAAGGCACTCACCGCAATCAACATGCAACGATGGAGCAATTGCTGTTGATAATTCAAGGGTGGAAGTATAACACTGGCCTTTGAATGATCAATTCACAGCAATTTGTCTTATTCCTGAGGCACTTAATAATATAAGAAAACAACAATCTGTTGTCATACGAGTGATGTACTGTCCTTTCCACGAAAATACAATACAATGCACAGCATTTAGTAGGGGCTTACCCCTGAGTATTGGTCCCAATAAAAAAAATAAGGATCTTCATTAAGACCTTCTTGCTACATTTCTAAAAAACTTGCTTTAAAATTTAAAAATGAAAGCGTCCTCTTGTGCAACTGTGCAACTTGAGGCGATCTCACCATCTGGCAATATTTCTTTCACAAGTAGCTTCTCGCTATGTGGCCGATGTGCTTAAGACATTACAAACTTTGCATCTCTCCCAATCGGTTTTGAAGAAAATAAAACAGACTTAATAAATTATGAATAAAGTGTTTGTGCATTCGATATTGAACAAAATTTCATAGATTTTAAAACAAATTATTTAGAAATTTCATTTGACCTCAAAAAACAGAGTTAACTCCCCGGTTTTCTTTAGGCTTTAAACACTCAATCAAGCGGTTTGGGTTTTCTTTAATTCTTAATATTTCTCAAAGGCATTTGCTTGATTCAAAGTTGGTAATAAAAAAATAGGAAATGTTCTGATTAGGATTACAGTTCATAGTATAATTTTTTATTCCTTTTTTCCTTTTATCATTGCTTTATGAAGTTTTTTAGCTAAAACAATATCAAAAAAGCTTAAGTGTGCTCTTCTGCTTAATCCCGCTCTGATAAGTCAATAGTTTAAATTTTTCTTTGATATCTGGTGTATTGGGATTTATGCTATTTTTATACTATAAATATATGGCCTCAAACTCGTTTGTATTGGAATTTTTGTGGAAAGAATAGTATATTATGACAACAAGGGCCCTATTCTGTAATTCTCTTAAGCTAAAATCTTAAAATTTTGGGTTTTTAAAACAGACTGGGCGTTAAAATATATAAAATTAAAAATTTTAGAAATGATAGCCAGGAAGCTTTTCAATTCCAATACGCGTTCAAGAATTTTATTTGTAGCCAAAAAGTCCTAAATCAAGTTTATAAATTTTTAGCGATAGAGTTTTAGGTTAGGAGAGTTACAGAATAAGACCTCAGAACATATATTTTGTTTTCTTTTATTATTAAGCGCCTTAGAAATGAAATAAATTGTTGTGAATTGATCATGCAAAGCCCAGTGTAATACCTTTAGTCTTGAATGATCAACAGCAATTGCATCTTGATTGTGGTAAGTGCCTTCGCTAAGTGGTTTTTAGCTGTTAGGTTTTAGGTTTTAGATATGTATATTGGGAAGTAAATATGTGGCGCTTGTCCCTTATCATTCGTTTTTCATATTCAAAGATTAAAGTGGAATGGAGTGGAATGTCAGGGGGCGGTTACTTTGTAGATGAACTTCTTGGAGGGGAGAGGGGCCCTCTTATTTTTAACTTATAATTTTAAAAAAACCGCAAATTAACTTTTTCATATTTCATCTGTGCTGGGATTCGAACCTGGGCCGTTTGAGTTTTTGCGCAAGCGCTCTTACCACTATAGCACGCACCCCCAATTATACGCTCTAAACAGTTGTAACTATTCGTGGCTTATTGGGTACTCCACTAGTACAGGGCACTGCACTGTACAGTTCATAATCTTGAATTGCAGGCCAAAAAAAGTTAGTTATCGTACGGCTATTGAGCTCTGTAACGTTTCTGCAAACATTACCAACAACACCTTCAGACCATAACGTCCACCAAATACTTACTTTTTCTGGATAGTACTGGCTTTTCCATAATCAATTCTGGATTCTCCGGGCAATATATGCGACATGTTTGATGGCGTAATCATCAAGTAAAAACTGAGCTTCATGACTGAATAAAATTTTAATCGAAAAATCATCCATTGCTCGAGCACCCAACAGTATATCTCCAACACAATAATGAAATAAAAATAGGGTGCAATAATTTCGAAACTGCCCTTGTACAGCTATTATTTTGAATACTTCAGGATTTTATTTTCATTAGTGGACAAGTTATTATTAAAATATTATTTTTTTTTTGTTTCATCGAAAGAAAAAACAAACGAAATTCTTTCTCAAATGCATTTATATTGCATTTTACCAAATTTTGAACAAAATGTTTAACGTTTAACCAGTTTAAAATGGCAAAATGCTTGCTGTGTGTGTTCTGGTGCGTATACATCATTGTCAACAGAAGTATCATCAACTTTAATTAAAATGGATTGCCTGTGAAACTGTCTTAAACTCCACTAAATGCATTCGGTTTTGGCATTTTCTTCGTTTGTAGTACAAAAGCAAACAGACAAACAAAAAACTCTTTTTATCACACACATACATATGTACTCGTATATGTACATACAATGGGTCTATTGTCATCATATGATAGCTACTGAGGTGAGTCCGAGAATGAGAAGGAATATTTGTTTGGAGACTATATTTTCAAAGCACATACATAAGTCGCATCGTATCGTTTTGCTTTTTCTTTTTGGTTAAAAATGATGATAATGAGTGAGCTTTGTTTGTGTATTTGTGTTGTTAAATCAGTTATCAATGCACAAACAGCGTTGGCCAAGTATTTTGACATCAATAGCTGGCTGTATGCCGTAACAATTGCTGTAGCAGTAGCAATGAAATCATTAAATGAATTTTCCATATGTAGCCAAGCAATGCAAGTAGACAATAAAGAAAATGTATTGATACACCACACACACATATACTATACTCGTACCTATGTATGTATGTATGTGTATATTTATACAAACCCAGTCTTAAATCTAACACTAAATATTGGTTTTAAAATGCATTTTTCATAGGCTCGTTGTGTATGCCAGTTCCTATTTTTAAGTTGAATTTAAAAGCCTTCTTCATGGTGTGAAATATATGTAAGACTTTCTCTGCTTTGATTATTCTTATTGTGACTTTTTATCCTTTTTTTTTTTTGCTCGACCTAAGCTTTGCTAGTTTTCAGATCCCATGTTTGTCGTGTGCAATTTTCAATTAAATTTCTTTTATAGATTTTAACTCGCATACGACAATATATCTCATCTACTTTAACTACTTCACTTTGCAGATGCAGAAGTTACGAGTAATTTAAGATTTTTTCCAGTTTGTTCATTATGGTCTTGTGGATTTATATCTTTGTCATAATGCTGAAAAAACCATGAAAGTTCTCACAACTGTAAGATTCATCTACTGTAGGCATATTAACCAGGCTTAAAAGACATGCTAACAAAAAAAACTTATTTTGAGAATAAAACGTCATCATTATTATGGATACAAAAGGGATGTTTATGTAGAATTAAGTTCTGCGTAAGTAGTTTGATAATTCCATAGGTTTGTGTATTGATTGTCTAGGAGTTTTCATTTACTCAATCATATGCGAAGTACTTATTTAAGTACTTCAACCTGAAGATCTATTTTACAGCCCTCACTTTATAAAGTTTCGTCGCTGTGATGAATTTCAAGTCACCGTAGTCTAGTGGTTAGTGTGTTGGATTACTAGATAAAAGCTCCAGGTTCACAACCTAGCTTTAACATCTTGAAAAAACAAGAAATATAAAAAAATATTTCTTTCGGCAACTACCTCGTAAGGGGGGTTTAGATGGTAATACAAGTTGTACGTAAAATCAAAGAGAAAATATTATGGAATTCCATCCGTATTTTAAAAATGAGAGTAAAATACCAAAACAAAATAAAATTAAAGCATAAAATGCACATATACATGCACACAAAATTTACAGACAATGTGAATACATTTAACATAAACAAACAAAAACATAAAAATGCATCCCTGATCTAATGAAATGTGATGGTTTTTAAAAAATTTCAAAAAACAAAGAGAGCCGTACGACTGTCAAATTTTCATCCGCATTATCTCTGAATGTCGTACGCTCTCATTACATATCAAGTTTACACGATACTATTCATTCTCTTCTACTTAAAAATTTGACATGTCGTACGACTTGTATTTACGTCTAAACCCCCCTTTAGCAGTGTTCTGGCAAAAGCTCTGAGAGTAACTGATTGCCATGAACAACCCTCTTAAGTCTGTCGAAGTCAACGTTAAATTGTAGGTCTCGGTATTCATAGATAGGACAGGGTTGTAATGGCCAGTTATGTATATTAGACGAATTTCAAAATAACGGCCTGTACCAGCCTATCTATATATCTATCTATACGATTTTTGATAATTGCCTATTTACCTTTTCCTACTACCCCGTTTGGCTGGTCAATATTAACAAATTAGCAATCGCCACTACTTTAATACCACTTGCTCATTAATAGTTAACAACCAACATTTCGCAAAGCAATAACTTAACATGGCCCTATAAAAAGTACCATAATTCGAAGATGTTAAAACGAGCAAAACATGATTTTTCAATACTTTGATTTTTAGGTTTGCTTTATGGCAAGTTGCGCCGCTTCTTGGTGTTTAGATGATTAATTTTTGAAACAATAATTTTTTCAGCATGGTTTGAAAGCGGTGGTCATACTGATATATCGGCATCTTCTTCAAGACTTCGGGATAGTCACATTTCTTTGTCTTTTTTATGGTTTTGAAACTGTAGGCATTGTTTGCTCACTAGAAAATGTTGACCGTAAAATGTTTAGAGGCCTCTATAGACTCTGCGTACAGGCTTAATATTCTTCAACAAAACATAATTAGTAGCTTCCCAACCTTCATGACTAGACTTGATTTTTCCAGTTTGCAAATTATAGTTCTTCATATCGATAGATCTTATGCAGCTAAAAAAGCACCCTTATAAGCAATTACAGTCCTTTTTTTATATTTGAGACCAATACTACTGAATGCTGTGTATTGTATTGGAATTTTGGAAAGGAGAGTACATATATTATTATTAATTATTGTTAAGCGACTTACGAATGAGCCAAATTGCTGTGAATTGATCATTCAAAGGCCAGTGTTATACCTTCACCCTTGAATGATCAACCGCATTTGCCCTATCGTTGCATATTGATTGTGTGGTGAGTGTGCCTTCGCTAAGTAGGTTTAGCTGTTATCTGTTACTTCCCAATAGGTGGCGCTTTTTTTCCTAATCATTTTACGTTGACACTGGTTAAGGTGGAATAAAGTGGAATGTCGGGGAGCGGTTTCTTTGTAGATGGTCTCCTGGAGGGGGGAACCTCTTATTTTTAAATTATAATTTTTGAAAGAACCGCAAACTAACTTTTTCACGTTTCATCTCTTCTGGGATTCGAACCTGGGTCCTTTGAATTTTTGTGCGAGCTCTCTAACCACTATACCACGCACCCCCCCCCCGCCCTACCCTTATATTTCTAATTTTTATCTATTATTTGTTAGTTTGCTTTTCCTTTTAAATCAAAAGCTGTATAAATTAGAAAATTCCCAATATGTCTTTCTAAATAAAATTTATGATTTTAATATTAAAACCTTACTAATGCATATTTTAAATTTATTATGAAAGCAAATTAAAAAAATAAAAATCCTTAAAAACATAAACCATGTTTTTTGGTTTGAAAAAAAAATAAAATCTGTGTTGTTATAATTTTATTTTTTTTTTTAATTTTAATTTTACTTCTAACATGACTATACAACAGAGTTGTAAACGAATCATTCATTTTTGAATTAATTCGTGAATCATTCATGCAATGAATTGGAAAAATTTTGAATTAATTCTTTTCTCCAAAAAACGAATTGAATTAAATTTGAATCAATTCATTTGAATTAAGCGAACATGAATTGCAATTCATTTTCAATTCAAATGAATTGGTATAAAGAATTGCAATTCATTTCCAATTCATTTGAATTGAATTGATTTTGAATTAATATAAATGAGTTAGAAAAAATGAATTGCAATTCATTCCCAATTCATTTGAATTGATTTTGAATTAATTCAAATGAGTTAAAATATGAATTGCAATTCATTTTACCAATTCATTTGAATTAACTCGAAAAATGATTTTGTTATACATTTCCAATTTACTTAAATTGAATTGATTCTGAAAAAAAGACTGCAATCCAAAAGCATCTCCATTTTTCCAAGTACTTCTATTCTGTACTTTATAATAAAAATATATCCACTACTAATAATGATTCACCCATTGTCTATTACTTTTAATCCAAGTATTTATTACTTATTTATAATAATTCTCTTAATAATATAATAATTATAATAATTCTCATAAGTATTACTAAAGTGTTTGTCCTTTAATGTTCGTGCGTCACAAAATTTCATAAATTATTAATAGATTTTAAATACTGAATGTCTTGTTATTCAGCGTATATCAAAAGCGATATAAGTAGTACTTGAAGGACCAAACTCCAAACACCAAGTTTACTTCAATTGAATGCAATTCATTTTTGATTTGATAAATTTGAATTACAAGTTACTTTTCTAATTCATTTGAATTAATTCCAAATCATTTCAATTCAAATGAATTAGAAATGAATTGCGATTCTTTTTACCAATTCTTTTGAATTAAAAAATGAATTGCAATTCATTTTGCCTAATTCAAATGAATTGCAACTCATTTTGCCCAATTCATTTGAATTGGAAATGAATTGCAATTCATGTTCGCTAAATTCAAATGAATTGATTCAAATTTAATTCAATTCTTTTTTTTGTTGAAAAGAATTAATTCAAAATTTAGCTAATTCAAATGAATTAAAATCAAAAAAGAATGATTCATTTACAACTCTGCTATACAAAAACACAAAACGAATAAATGTCTATTGTGTTGTACCACAAATTTGGCGAACAACCTTAAAAACAGCACAACACCAGCATCAAAAACATTAAAAACACAAAATTAACTCGGGACCAGAGAAAGAACAACACCAAAATACAATACAATATGAAAAACAAAAACCAATACAAACTACAACATCGTCATCGGCATCGTCATCGACATCGGTGTAAAAATGTTTGCTTATAAATAATATATAAATGCATATTCGTACACACTCTGACATTTAATTTTAGGAATAACTAACTGCTCTTGTGTAGGGTGTTAGCACACTAAAAATAAACCAAAAATGCATTTGTTTTCTTGTTTTAATACAAAAAAAAATTCTATAAAACCGGATATCCGTTTTTTGGTTTTTGCGCTACGCAGAGCATAAACTACATAAGCACAGCCAAACCAACGAACCAAACAAACAAACAACTAATACATTAACAACTATGCACAAAAAAAAACTAAATTATATATTGAATAATAATAAAAAAATATGCATAAATAAGTGTGTATGTATAAACGTTATTTTCTATATTTTTGTTTTACTAATACAGGGTGGATCAACTATATACAAAAACAAATCCTTTTTTATAATAATTTCCTTTCCACACTTTTTTGGGTGTGTGGTATATACTACTTATATATGAAATTTATGCTGATACAAGAACATCCTCTTGTTAATGCAAAATATTATTCACAGTCTCAAAGAATATTTGTGTGTAATTTTGGGTAAAAGTTTGTTTCTTAAAAAATTTATAATCTGATAAATGATTGGACAGCAGCAGCAGGAGTCAATGGGTGTAATTTTAATAAATCACTTCAAATATTTAGTTATTTATTGAAGAAAGTGCTTCCGTTGTCTTGCTATAGAAGGAAAAAACGAGATGTCTTGGCTCCTTAAAAAATTTATGTTTGATTTAACTTTCATCAACCCAACCATTGTACGATCATTTCTCTACTTTATGTAGTTAAAATAATTCTAAAAGTGGTAGCCAATTTATATTATACTAACAGCCTGTTCATAGAACACGATTTGCCTTCAACACACGTTTATATGTATATTGCATACAATAATAATTGGCCATTACAACCTTGTGTCAGCGTTACGGCCTAACTTCTCGCAGTACTCATATTGTGTGTGTTAATTTTTTTCCATGAGTACCGGGACATATAGTTTAAAGTCGACTCCGAACGAGAGATTTAAAAAGCTTTTTCATGGCAATCAATTACTCCCAGAAGTTTTGCCAGACGACTGCTGAAAAACAGTAGCCGAACGAAATTATGTTTTCATATATCTTTTCTAAAGATATCAGAGCTGAGATTTGAACCCGGCGCTATCGTCTTAGTAAGCCAACACACTAACCACTAGACCACGGTGACTACAAACGCCCTTTCAAGAAACTCAATTACTAAAAATTGGTATCACTTATGCATTTTAAAATATTTTTCAATACCATTTTTTTAGTTTCTTATACAGCCAATGGGTGTTTTTTTTTTATTTTTTTTTTAGAGTTACTTCCAACTGTGCTGGCAAAACTGTATTTCTAGACAATCAATTTAACAGCTGACAGTTGCCTTTGGATAGTTTCGTTTGACTCTTCATTTTTGATAGACTTACTTTAGAACAACGAGTGTAAATTTTGTGAACAAGCATTTTTTTTCAATATAATGGTGCTGTTTATCAAACTTATCATGCAATTCGTCTATTTGTTGGACTTCATACGTGTACTTCTAGACTAGACCACCGCGAGTACAATATGTATATTAACGTCAAGCAAATTTGCGTTCATATAAAGCGAATGTAATTTTTTTGCTTAAAAAACTTAACAACTGACAGATTATTTGCGTTTTTGTAATACGAATTTCTTGTGAAAACCGCCATATTAGTATTACCCTTTTTTATGCTGAAGATAATCGGCCCTATCCCCGTTGGCGTTCTTATTTTAAATGTCGTTTCTATTTGGTTGTCGCTTCGTTTCTAAAATGGTATTCCTGAAATAAAACGAAGATGACGATAAAAAGTTATCGAAAACTACAATAAAACCAAAGAAAAACCTGGTAGCACTAGAAAAAAACCTGTAATATTCGGCCCTATTCCCGTTGGCGTTTTTATTTTAAAACGAAATAAAAACGACAACTTGGTATCACCGTTGTCGTTACCGACAATAATCGAAAAATGTAGGTATTCTCTATTTAAAAACGAAGATAGAAACGATAAAGAAACGCCTGTTTTTTGTCGCTTTCATTTTTAGTAGCGACATTAAAACGAGAGGTTTGAAAAATAGAAAATTAAAATTACAACGTTGCAACAATTTGAAATTTTAGTATCAGAATTAAAAAAAAAACCTTGATGGTATCAAAAAAGGCATAAAATCCTTAAATTTTAATAGTTTTTGGAAGGAAGTTGCTGCAAAAATAAATCCATTTGGACCTCCATTCCGTGACGGAGATTGTTGGCACAAAATAAGTATAACTAAATTAATAACAAAATATTACTAAAAAATTTAAAAATATGTATATAATGGATTTGACGCCATTTTCTATACGGATGTTATTGCCCAAAACAGACCTACTTCCATTACTCCTATATGGATGTGAATTATTTGCAAACTGAGACAGAATTGACTTACGTAAACTTAGGGTAACTTATAATAACATTGCTCGATATATTTTCCGCAGAGGTCGCCATGACCGTAGTATCTCTAGTTATTCGTTTCAGATTTTTAATATCAGTTTTGAAGATTTAATGAAATACAAGTGTCTGACCTTTCTGCACAAAATTATTGTTTCAAAAAATCCTCCCTACATTTATAACAGAATTGTATTTGCAAGGTCAAATCGTGGAACAAAAATTATTGTGCCGAAATATAAGAGCCTTTTGTCTCAACGTCAATTCCATGTATATACTATAAGTCTTTGGAATAGTCTTCCTAATAACCTTCAGAAAACGCGCAATGCTACCACATTTTAAAAGGAGTTACTCAAATTAATTCTTTTTTTTTTAATTCATTTTAAATTCAACAACAAATCTAACACCATTTCATCTGATTTTTAATTAAAAAAAAACGAAATTATTTGGTAAACAAAACCACATAATCGGCCCTATTCCCGTTGGCGTTATCGTTTTAAATGTCGTTTTTATTCAGTTGTCGTTTTTATATCGCTTCGTTTCTAAAATGGTATTCCTGAAATAAAACGAAGACGACGATAAAAAGTTATCGAAAACTACAATAAAACCAAAGAAAAACTTGGTAGCACTAGAAAAAAAACCTGTAATATTATGTGGTTTTGTTTACCAAATAATTTCGTTTTTTTTTTTAATTAAAAATCAAATGAAATGGTGTTAGATTTGTTGTAGTATTTAAAATAAATTAAAAAACAAGAATTAAAATATTTGAGTAACTCCTTTTTAAATGTGGTAGCATTGCGCGTTTTCTGAAGGTTATTAGGAAGACTATTCAAAAGACTTATAGTATATACATGGAATTGACGTTGAGACAAAAGGCACAATAATTTTTGTTCCACGATTTGACCTTGCAAATACAATTCTGTTATAAATGTAGGGAGGATTGTTTGAAACAATAATTTTGTGCAGAAAGGTCAGACACTTGTATTTCATTAAATCTTCAAAATTGATATTAAAAATCTGAAACGAATAACTAGAGATACTACGGTCATGGCGACCTCTGCGGAAAATATATCGAGCAATGTTATTATAAGTTACCCTAAGTTTACGTAAGTCAATTCTGTCACAGTTTGCAAATAATTCACATCCATATAGGAGTAATGGAAGTAGGTCTGTTTTGGGCAATAACATCCGTATAGAAAATGGCGTCAAATCCATTATATACATATTTTTAAATTTTTTAGTAATATTTTGTTATTAATTTAGTTTTACTTATTTTGTGCCAACCATCTCCGTCACGGAATGGAGGTCCAAATGGATTTATTTTTGCAGCAACTTCCTTCCAAAAACTATTAAAATTTAAGGATTTTATGCCATCAAGGTTTTTTTTTTAATTCTGATACTAAAATTTCAAATTGTTGCAACGTTGTAATTTTAATTTTCTATTTTTCAAACCTCTCGTTTTAATGTCGCTACTAAAAATGAAAGCGACAAAAAACAGGCGTTTCTTTAACGTTTCTATCTTCGTTTTTAAATAGAGAATACCTACATTTTTCGATTATTGTCGATAACGACAACGGTGATACCATGTTGTCGTTTTTATTTCGTTTTAAAATAAAAACGCCAACGGGAATAGGGCCGAATAACTTTCTATGAGCAAAAATAAACAAATCTGTTTCAGCATCTTTTAACAATACGATATTAGGAAAAGCAGTCGACAATTTTTATTGTTTGCAGTAACGATTATGTGATTCACAAAGTACACTTTAGCGACAGCCGACATCTCTAGTTTTTTTCATGTTTAAATTACAATAATGGGGCAACACCGTAATTGGTAATTAAAATGGATAGAAAGTAAGAAAAGTTATAAACCTCTATTTTCTTTGGTTCTCAAACAAACTCGTTAATAGCTTAGACTCTTTACAAAATTTTAAAATAAAAAAATTTACGATTTTTCGACTGAATAAACAGCATTAAAAATTTTTGTCGTTAGTTTACGACAATATCTATTGGGACTATCGTAAACAAAAGATAATGAATAGCAATATCGACAATTCTGTTGTTTACTGTTAAAAACAATGCTATTATCGTAAAAATATGTTACTGAATCGCTGGTTTTATTGCGGAATGGCAATACTGTGTGCTAACACTACATAGACATATGCGCCACATAACGTAACGTGCGCGAAAAGTGTACTAATCTAATATATAAAAATTAATGTACATTTTGATGTCACCACTAACCGCGGAAACAGATGGGTCGATCTGAGCTAAAATTCCAGGGTACGTTGGGAATAGTCTGTAGATTGTTTATGTGAAGTTCGCGTGAAATCGGCTAATTGGTTCCAGGAGATATGACATTTAGAGTTTTTCATATTATGCTTATCTTACAGCTCTTGACAGCTGTTAAAGCTAAATTTTCTAAATTTGGCCTGAACGACTTAATGGTCAAGGAAAATCATCAACAAGAAAGTAGGCGTGGCACCTCCAATACAAGTTAAATACTATTAATTTCTTTATATCTTGAGAAGTGTTAAAGCTGAAGTTTCTGAGTTTGGTGTAATTGATTTCGTATTCATTAAAAATCCTCAGTCGTAAAATGTGTACAAATGGTAGCGGTAGGTGTAGCGAAGCACGCCGGGTTTAGGCTAGTGTATTATAAAAACCAAAATTGTTACGTTTACGTCCATACATGATTCGTTCGTTTGTGTCTTCACTCTGACGTCTTCTATGAACAGACTGTAAGATCTAGTACTTATGAGATTACGATCAAAATCTAGCAGATTTTCACCAGATTACGCATACAAAACAAAATGTATTTCGTGACTTGATGTTGAGAAATTCTAGTAGAAGCTTGATTTTTTTAGAAATTGTTTCAAAAAGTACTACTCTGTTTAAGAAGAACATGAGAATTTATAAAAAAGAACAGCTAAATTTTTTTAAAAAATTTAAAGTTCTTCTAAAAAAGCAGTCAAACTATATATAATTCTAGATTGAAAACCTGTCTAATGAAAAAATAGAGTGCATTTGTAATACAGCATTGAATACAGAAAATCTCGATAAATATCGAAAAAATATTAATGTAAACGAATAGGATTTTTAGCAGTTTTTAAACGTAAAATGTAAACGTAGTCATACTATACAAAATTCTTCCCTCTTATACTAAAGAAATAAATATATAAATAATTTCTACACATTTTATTACAGTCATTTAGCAAAATAGGAGGTTTTACTTAATGCGCATTTTATTTTTTATGATTTTTATATATTAATTATTGATTTAATTTTAATATTAAAAACCTATGCCTAAATAAGTGGATAGAAGCTAGTACATATGAATGTATGTATGCATGTATGTGTGTATGTAACACATTAAATTACATACACTCTCCAAAAAACTCTTGTTACTCCACTCTGCCTTAAATTACTTTGCTCATAGTCGTTAATTTAATATAAAATTTTAATGGCTCTCTTGTTATTGATTTTATATTCCATTTTCGTTATTTTTTAGTTAAAATTATTACGCTTTCGATTTTATGAGTATTAGAAGCGAAATATTCAAGTGGGTATTAAAATCAGGGGAAATTTAAACAAAATTTAAATTCATAGACGACTAACTCTCTATATTCGAGGGCTGTACCAAAGTTTTTGAATGTTAAAAATCACAATTGTAAAGTATTATACTATGTATGTATGTATTGAAGTTTTAAAATCAATAGAAAAAATTTTGCTTCTATTTCACACAAAACCAAGTAGTGTAACATTTAAAAAGCTTGTCAATGCCTCATTATTACAGCTTTTGTATTTTGTTTGACAAAACAGAATATAATATTTAATAAAAATGATAATTGTGAACTATAGTGAGCACCTTATGAACAATATAATAAAAAATAAATATTGGGAAGTAGGAGAGAAAACAGCTAAACCTACTTAGCGAAGGCACTCACCACATACAATCAACATGCATCGATGAGGCAATTGCTGTTGATCATTCAATCAATTCGTAGCAATTTGTTTCATTCCTAAGTCACTTAATAGTTATATAAAAGAAAAATGTATACTGTCCTTTCCAAAAATTCCAATATAATGCACAGCATTATGTAGTAGAGGTTTACCTGAGTATTGGTCTCAAAAAAAAAAAGGAAAAAATATTGTTGCAGCTCAATTTGTGTTTCTGTAAAAAGCCCAGGTAGTCGGACGTTAAATAAAATAATATTATTTTTATTTGCCTATTTTGAATATCAGCAATGCTTGTTTCTATTTGTTCATGACTAAATAATATAGATGATGCTGTACGACCAGCCTGTTAGGCCTAGATTTTTATTTTGAAAAGCTTAATAGTAAAATCAGCTGTAGTAGAAAGGAAAGATGATTGATTGTAACCGACTAGAGTTACATATGTTTGCAGAGCCGCTTTAATTTTTTTAAAGTAATTTTTTTTTTTGTTCTAAATAAGGCAAGAAATTTTATGTTCACCTCTTTAAGCGAGTGTCTTCGTCTTCTCTAGCAATAAACTAAAAAAAGCCTACGATCAGGCTTTGAAGAAGTGACTCATATTTGTATATCGACTTGAAAAAAATATTGACCAGTAATCCGCAAAATCTTGTGCCTCCTGCTTCGGTCAGCTAAAAAATTAATATACTTTTCCGTGTAAGAACTTTCGAATTTTTCTTTTAATGACAGTCATAGGGCAGCAAATATCACTGTAGGAAATAACAGCCTTACTTCCCGAAAAAGCGCGTAGCAAGTTCATCCACCCTCTCATTTGCCATTAAAATCTGTTACTTTTTAATAAATATCTTGCGTAGTTGTTTCTTAATATAATATTGGAATAAATTTATATTGTATGTATATAAGACATTAAAAATCAAGTGTTGCAGCTACTTTGAGTACCACCACAATGCTGAAGTTCTTGCGAAAATATTTCAGCGGACAAGTAAAGTTAAAGTTACACGACTAATTCAAAGTTAGTTGATATTGAACTAAAAACTGAACTAAAACCAGATATTTCGTTAAATTTTCAATTGAATATTTAACAATGATTAATCGAAAACAGATGGCAATTACAAAATAAATTCAGGAAATGATCAGGAGAAAAGCGCCACCAATTGTTAAGTAGAAGATAACAGCTAAAAACCTACTTAGCAAAGCTACTCACCGCAACCAACATGCAATTATGGGGCAATTGCTGTTAATCATTCTAGGGTGAAGGTATAACACTGGCTTTTAAATGATCAATTCACAGCAATTTGTCTCATTTCTAAGGCGCTTAATATTATAAAAATGTTGTCATAATGTACTGCCCTTTCCACAAAAAATTCCAATACAATGCACAGCATTTAATAGGGGTTTACCCCAGAGTATTGGTCCCAATAAAAAAAATCAATGGTAAAGAGTAAGAATATGCCTATTGTTAAGTAGAAGATAACAGCTAAAAACCTACTTAGCAAAGGTACTCACCGCAATCAACATGCAACTATGGGGCAATTGCTATTAATCATTCTAGAGTGAAGGTATAACACTGGCCTTTAAATTATCAATTCACGGCAATTTGTCTCATTTCTAAGGCGCTTAATATTATAAAAATGTTGTCATAATGTACTGTCCTTTCCATAAAAAATTCCAATACAATGCACAGCATTTAATAGGGGTTTACCCCTGAGTATTGGTCCCAATAAAACAAAATCAATGGCAAAGAGTAAGAATATGAAAGAATGTGTTATAGAAACACCTTGACTAACTCATTTCAAAGTATACAGAAAAGAATATAATTCCAGTATATGATTTCTAGTGAAAAGTTTGAGTGAAATAGTTGATGATTGTAGTGAATATTTACAGATTATTATTTAGTTTCTGATCTAATTAAGGCGTTTTATTACGAAGCTACATATATATTTTAATTATTTTTAAATTCCACTAAATTTTTTTTAATGTTTTCATATAACAATGGATACAAAGTATTTATTTAATATTATTTGCACTTAAGTTTTGCTGCCACTTATGTTACCGCTAGCATATAGAATAAATAAAAAATATTTCTATTACATGGGGGTTATCTGTTTTTAATCTTTTTAAAAAGAAAATTTTAAAAGCCTTGTTTTTTCTTTCGTTAATAAACTTGTACTCGAGTATATATTTTATGGGTCTATAACTGCAATAAATTCTTAAAAAAGAATGAGAAAAACAAAATGAAACACAACTTAACAACACTTATTTGCTCTCCAATTTAAGCTTAAAATTGTTAAATTACGCACAACTAGAGAAGAAATACTTGTGTACTCGTACATCAAATCATGAGTGGAATAAAAATAATGGTAAAGAAAAAATAACAACAATTGTGTTAAGAAACCAAATAAAATGCCATAAATTTTGAAACGGAAGGAAGAATAAAACCAAAGAAAAGCGACAGAGAGAGATAGAAAAACAAAGTAGAATAGAATAGCAAAAAAGAAATACCTTAACACTTGTGCCAGCTACATAATTATTAACAGCATTATGTATAATTTAAAATCATATACAGGAACTCCTCTATACACACACAAACAGAGTAACATGGTTTTCCTTTTCCAGACTTACACACACATACATATCATATTTCCCTCCATATTGTCATACATACACTCTGACTCAAACTTTTACTTTCATTTACTCTTTGTCTGCGGATATGTTTTGGTGTGTGTAAGTATTACAGACAGCACCTTAAGGTAGGCTGTACGTAATAAAATATGCGAGTAACTGTGGTAATATGAAAGAATAGCTTAAGTCAACATAAGTTTGAATTAATTTAGAGTTTTGGAAACTTCATAAAAGTTGGTAGAGTGCTGTATTATAAAGTATTACAATGTAGTTTTGTTGTCTAATAAATCAATTATTAAAACATATTTATAAACCAGATGTAATATTTTATATTAAAATTTACAAAAGCTTTTTAATATTTCAACATATCATTTCTAGACTTAAGCTATTTTCCCATACAGACACAGTTACAAAAATGAATTATTTTTTGTAAGTATGGGAGGCCTTTTAACAGAAATATAAAAGAAAAATCAACATTTTTACGCGTTTTCTTATAAATAAGTAGTTCTTCTTTTGTACTTTGTTTAAATGAAAAAAAAAAACCGTTCTAATGCTTTTCTATGACGCTTAAATTTGCGGCTGGTTTTCAGAGTTGTAAATGAATCATTCATTTTTGATTTCAATTCATTTGAATTAGCCAAATTTTGAATTAATTCTTTTCAACAAAAAAAAGAATTGAATTAAATTTGAATCAATTCATTTGAATTTAGCGAACATGAATTGCAATTCATTTCTAATTCAAATGAATTAGGCAAAATGAGTTGCAATTCATTTGAATTAGGCAAAATGAATTGCAATTCATTTTTTAATTCAAAAGAATTGGTAAAAAGAATCGCAATTCATTTCTAATTCATTTGAATTGAAATGATTTGGAATTAATTCAAATGAATTAGAAAAGTAACTTGTAATTCAAATTTATCAAATCAAAAATGAATTGCATTCAATTGAAGTAAACTTTGGAGTTTGGTCCTTCAAGTACTACTTATGTCGCTTTTGATATACGCTGAATAACAAGACATTCAGTATTTAAAATCTATTAATAATTTATGAAATTTTGTGACGCACGAACATTAAAGGACAAACACTTTAGTAATACTTATGAGAATTCTTATAATTATTATATTATTAAGAGAATTATTATAAATAAGTAATAAATACTTGGATTAAAAGTAATAGAAAATGGGTGATTCATTATTAGTAGTGGATATATTTTTATTATAAAGTAGAGAATAGAAGTTCTTGGAAAAAGGGTGATGCTTTTGCATTGCAGTCTTTTTTTTCAGAATCAATTCTATTAAAGTAAATTGGAAATGTATAACAAAATCATTTTTCGAGTTAATTTAAATGAATTGGTAAAATGAATTGCAATTCATATTTTAACTCATTTGAATTAATTCAAAATCAATTCAAATGAATTGGGAATGAATTGCAATTCATTTTTTCTAACTCATTTATATTAATTCAAAATCAATTCAATTCAAATGAATTGGAAATGAATTGCAATTCTTTTTACCAATTCATTTGAATTAAAAATGAATTGCAATTCATGTTCACTTAATTCAAATGAATTGATTCAAATTTAATTCAATTCGTTTTTTGGAGAAAAGAATTAATTCAAAATTTTTCCAATTCATTGCATGAATGATTCACGAATTAATTCAAAAATGAATGATTCGTTTACAACTCTGCTGGTTTTCTTTTTATTTTCTGTTGTTTTTTATTTTTATAAAGTATAAATGAAGGCGTTTTGTATTATTCAAGGCACTCCAATCATTTGGTATTATTATGCTTTTTACGACCCAATAAATTATTTTTACATAAAAAAAATACTGAAATCCTACAATAACCGCATTGCATACCAATAGCAGCAACAAATTATGGTTAAATATATAAAATTTTTTGTTTTATATTATTTTTTGGAAAATTGTACAGCAAAAAAAATAATGGCCAAAATGTACTGAAAAAAATTCGCCTGATTTACTTGAGAAATATGACAGCTGTCTGTTTGCCTTGACATTTAGTTAGTCAGGCATGTCATCCATTTATTTACTACTTCCCTTTGTTGGAAGTTCCATACCTTTTAAAAAATTAAAAGAAAAAAAAAATTGCATACCATTTAATATACACTGTTTCCCTAAGGGAATGTTTTCTAAAATGTATGCAAAAAAAAAAATCACAAAAAAAAATTGTTTTACAATTTAAAAAACTGGAAAAATAACAACAACAAAAAATGCCTTTAAGCAATATAATGTTCAAGAAAAAAATGTTTATCAATGTTAAACGTCTTAGAAAATGTAGTCTGTTTCATTGAATGTATGAAAAGCTATTGGTTTTGGTATATAAAAAAGTGTAAAAAATATCTGTACTTTAAAGGCACTTTTTGTATAAATAAAAACCCTAAAGTATGCTTCAAAATTAAAATAATTGAAGGCACTAAAGTATGTTATGCAAAGCAAAACTATTCCATAAATAAACTCTTCTACGACCGCAAATTAAATTATTTGGAAAAACTGTAGATAAATTTGATATATTTTTGTTTATAAAAAAGGCTCATAAAACCTCAATTATTTATAGTTAACGGCAAGCACAACTGTGTGACTATTACAGAGAAATGTTAAAATATGTGAAGATGCAATATCATCGAGTTCTTGATTAAATTAGTAATTGTATAGCAAGCCTAGAGTAATGGTGTACGCTTACCAGGTCATGGTCCCTGTTATGTTTAATGCAGGCAAGATTATTGGTTTAAAGAGAGAACGATCTCGTTAGCAAAGCGAAAAAAGTTGAATGTTAAGAAAATAGAAACTTATGACTCTCTATATGGTATAATTATAGCCAAAGTGTAGGATTTCAGATGTATGTTGGTAATAGCAACCTGATAACAGTTGGGGTATTTAGATAAAACGTAATCTTCATAGCTGAATTAACACATTTGGCGACACTGAACTTATTTGCGCAAATTTATAAGAGCTAATATTTTCGTGAGTATAAGGCCGTGGTTTACTCTCCTACAAAGCTGTATCATTTTCTATTTCACTTTAAAAATCATATCAAAATGGCAACATTAGTGCCACACTATCATACAATAAAGATTCAAAATACACTTATATGTACATATGCAGAGTTGCGTTTTGTTAACATTATGTAAAATTCAACCCTGATCGTATAGGTAATACAATCCCTGCAAGAACTACTTACATAACTGAAACTAACACAGACAAAATATTTTTACACACTCATTTAAGCATATAGAATCAAAAAGCATATATGCAAGAGTGAAACAACTGATAATTGTGCTATAGTAGCGTTTTCTGGCTTAAAAAACCAAATTTTGTGCCACTTTTTTCATAAAAAAATAGTTTCAGGTAAAATACAGAAAGAAATCGTGACAGCTATTTGAAACAAATTAGTTTAATTACTTAAGAAAAACACAAAATCTTTCTGGAAAATTTAAAGTAAGTGTTATGTATTTCGTATGTAATGGAAATCCGACTGGAATAAAACTGATAGTAGTGTCGTAAAGATAACTTCCCGCTGTATGTAAGTGAATAATTTTGTTAAACCTACCTTTTTATAATAAATTGTTTTATATCATATTCAAGTATGGAAAATAATAAACGTTGTTTTAAAAGTAAAGGAATACCCGTTAGACTTGACTGGTTTATACAGCAGTTGTGATAGCTATATTCATTAGGTTTGTTAGTGAGCTGTGATATTAATCATGAGTGGTTAATCACTTCTGACTAATATTTACATCTTCTTTGAAATAAAAGAACAGCAGAGTAAAGAGTGCAGATATATGTTTAATAGCCATCAAATTTAGTAAGTTAGAGTAGGATGCAAAATCACATGTACACAAATATTTTTATATATTGCCCTTAAGAAAATGAAAGAAACTTTTGATGGGTATTTCAATCAGCAATACCAGTCATATGACCGCTCAAATAACTTTTACTATTCTTGCAGGGATTATGAAATCTGACAGACTTGCCAAAAAATCTGCCATACAGATGCATTTTTAGGCTACACTGTCAAACGTTTTGACAACACGCAATTATTTCGACAAATCATACGTCTCCATAGGAGAGTATATCTCGGACTTTCGTGTACTTGTATGCTTATGTACATATTAAGGGAGAGGATAAATATGTATACTAATACTGCGTTCTTTTTTTTCAATTGACGTTTAAACAAATTACAACCAAAAATTACTTTTCTAGAACAAAAATTGTTTTTTTTATTTATTATTAGATCCCTAAACATTTGAATTGATCTAGGAAATATTATCGTAATTTTCTTTTCTCTGCATGCGAATATGCAGGGTTGAATTTTATATACCAGCTGAAGGTAGTTCCTATAAAATTGTAAGCAATAATGGAAGCGTTATACTGTTTTTTATACATTTAAGCTTCCAAATATGCTACAGGATAAGGTATTATTTTAGATTTTTTTGTACTATTTGCGTACTGATTGCAATAAATTTGCATTTCTATTGCATTTTAGCGGCTCATTTCATATAAAAATCATGCATTATTGATGCGCACGAGTAAGTGATTGTTCACAATTTCTATTTTGTGCTATGTTGGTGCATAAGTTATTAATTATGAATAAGATCCATATAGCTGTCTATTAACTATTTTTTAATTTATGTTTCATAAATTCCGACTTTAGTTATGATAATGAATATGAGCCCTTGAATTGAGCATAACGCTGGCTCTGAACACCAATTGCTTAATTTAGAGACATTTTTCACACATTTTTATAATAAAAATTAGTCGCTTGCTAACCCTAAAAGCTCAGGATCTCTTGATTGGTAGACTTGGCACAGCAATATATTTCGTATATTAAAAATTTTATTTTATCAAGTACTTAAAGTTATGACTTCTTTCTATATTTAAAAATTTTTGAAATTTCTCTATAGTATTTTCTAAATGAAACAGTGTAGCAACACCTGATCTCCGAGTAGACAATACCAAAAAGTTTATTATTATCTTAACAAATTGCTGGTTGTGTTTGTGCAATTACGTACCAGTTAGTGGTGGCATTAATTTTATGTCTAATCAAAATAATAATACGAGTACCATCTTTATTCAAGGAAATATATTTTTTTTTAATTTTTTTTTTTGAGGATTTAAATAAGAAAATACAAAAAAAAAATACAGAATAATTTTGTATAGCGTTACGTTGTGAATATTGACAGGTGTAAACAATAATAATTAACACTTCTGAGTACACACCAGCATGCAGACAGACAGACAAACAGTCAAAGAGATAAACAAGTAAAAGGTGTCATAAAAAGGTGGGAAAATGTAAATAAAACAATCAACCACCCAACTTATAGCTGCCACTTATATAGAATATTTACATATACACACAGTTTTTCCAAAAAGTTTTGTAAACAATTGAGGTGAAAGTAAAATTTTATTTTACAAGAGAACAGGGGCCATGTCTAATTCTAATTATTTAATGAGTTTTTTTTAAAGTCTGTTATAAAATAATATATATGTGCATACATATGTATGTATGTATGAATGTATTTTACAACTTCAGGCAAGTGTTGTTTTTATTTAAATGCTGTTAAACTCTTATATTGCTTGTCAAATTTACAATTTCATTGTAAATACGTTGTAATGAATTCTTAAACAACCCCCATCAAGTGTGTTAAGTGTTTACCATTTCCCGCATTTAAATGAGGAAATCTTACGTTTGAGTAGCATTTAAGTGAGAAAAATACTTAATTTTCGACAGTTTAATACTTTTATTATAGATTTTAATTAGAAATAAGAAGGAACATTAAATTAAAAACAACAATCAAATATTATTTTACTGTGTAATAAAGATCATGCTGAAATTAGATAAGGAAATCCTTAAAAATATTACAGAAAAGTTATTGTTAACTGGGCTTTAAAAGAACAATAATGAATAAAAAATAAAAGAAAATCTTAAATGATCAATTTGTTATAATTTAAAAATAATTTAAAATGTGACAATGTTTTGGCTTAATGATCATTAACATAACTTCTCTGCTTAACAAAACGTTTAAATATTAGCACGATTAAGCTTTACATACATACGTACATACCTAACTGGCCTTTACAATCCTGTGTCAGGATTACGGCCTAGCTTCTCGCAGTACTCATGTTGTGTGTGTCAATTTTTATCCATAAGTACCGGACCCTAAGGTTTAAAGTCGACTCCGAACGACAGATTTGAGAAGCTTTTTCATGGCAATCAATTACTCCCAGAGCTTTTGCCAGAAGATTGCTGAGAGGTAGTCGCCGAAAGAAATACTTTTTAATATTTTTTTTTAAGATGTCAGAGATGAGATTTGAAACCAGCGCTATCGTCTTAGTTAGCCAACACACTAACCGCTAGACTACGGCGACTACAGCCAATACTCGGGGGTACACCCCTACAAAATGCTGTGCTTTATATTGCAGTTTTTGAAAAGGAGAGTACATATATATTTTTTTCTTATATTAGTACTAAGTAGTTGACTGGCAAACATTGTTTTGCCATATAAATTGACTCTAGGAAACATTTTTTATTTCAAATATATTTGAAAATCTTCACCGAACTGCAAAAGTCAACCTTGGTGTGAGCAATCAATGTCTGCGTTACTAATAATTTTAATAAATGATTATCCGCCATTTTCGGTACTTCAGTTTGATAGTTGTTGATTGGGAGAAATATCCGCTGTATTGCCCCCTCTGAGTACCACTTAATAAAAAAAAAACCTAAACCATATGTGTTCTACAGTACGCAGATATATATTATCTAGCTTAAAATTTCATCCTCGTCGGTACGTTATTTAGGTGAGGCATACATTTCCCCTTGGGGCGGGTACCTTTACATTTAGGGATATAAAAATAGATGTGAAAATTTACATTTGTTAATCTAAAGTTGTTTTTAGACACCAATAAAATTTAATCAAAATTAGTTTGTTAGATGGGGATAGGAAAAAGTAGCCCTTGCACCGCCCCTCTGAGTACTTAAAAAGACGTAAACAATATATGCTCTACGATACGCAGATCTATATAGTTTAAAATTTCGTCGAAGTCAGTACGTTATTTAGGTGAGGCATAAATTTTCTCTTGGGGCGGGTCAGCTTAACATTTACGGGTAAGGAAAATAGATGTTGGCCGATTATCAGACCTACCCGATATGCACACAAAATTTCATGAAAAACGGTCGAGTAACTTCGGAGGAGTTTGGCAACAAACACCGCGACACGAGAATTTTATATATTAGATTAAGCGCCTTAGGAATGAGACAAATTGCTGAGAATTGATCATTCAAAGGCCAGTGTTATACCTTCAACCTTGAATGATCAACAGCAATTGCCTTGGAATGTCGGGGAGTGTTTGCTTCATTCAAAGAATTTATATTAAACTGGTTATTGCCGCAACATCAAAGTATTATTTGCATGCCTAGTTGTAGGCTGTGTTTTTTTTTATCGATAATATTGTTTCATTTTCCGCATTCTTTAATACCCAAAACCACTGGCTTATTATGACACAAATTTCTAAATAAAATTAATTTCATAAATTCTTTTTATTTCGTTTTATAATCTTTTTTTCCTCTAACAAAATAATACATTTTATATAATATTTTTTTTTTTTTTTTGTATTTTATTTTTAGATAAGAAAATAAACGAAAAATTCATTTAACAAAATATAAAACGAATGAACGAACGGGTATAAAAATGTTGTGTTGTTTCTATAACAACTTTTTTTCTCGTTATTTAATCATTCGTGAGTAAAAGAGATCTTTTTTTTTATTATTTTTAGAGAAAGAAAAAAAAGAATGAAAATTGAAATCCCTGAACAGCCATACAAGTCATATTTTGTGATATTTTTTCATTTGTAGAATGCAATGACATCCAAAAATAAATACAAAATTTATTAAAGTTGAGGTATTAAAAACTTTTGATGGGTAGAAAAAGTAAATTTCTAAAACCAGCAAAAAAAAAACAGTGTATTGGGTCACATTAAATGTAACATATTGGCTTGAATAGAAAACTAATTTAAGTCGTTATTGACATTTTTCTACTACTCTTGCCATAAAACATTTTAGCACATATTTGTTCAAATTTGTTCAAATTAAAGTTTTTTATGTCTTCCTATTTTACAAACTTTAAGTATTATTTTTTTTTTTTATTTGTTTTAATATGATTTCCTTTGCCCATGATTTACCCATACTCGCCCTTAGGCCATATAAAGGAAATCAAATCAAAAACATATTGTTAAACAGCTAAAACGATTAAATGTTTGTAGTTGCCTGGCCTTTAAGGAATTGTTGGAGTCAGATGCACACAGAAACCTTTTGAAAATATAATTTTTCCTTTATTTAACCTTTTTTTCTTTCTATAGCAATAAAAATAAAATAATAAAATAAAACGAGCTGTTACTCATACTTTGCTGACATAGAAAAATGTGTTCGTTTTTATGCCAAAAATTATGAAATATTATTATTTTGCTTTTATATTCATACGAGTACTAATAAAAAAGGTTTCTCTTGTTTACAATTTATTAGAATTATTAAAAAGAAATAAATTGTATTTTAACGCTAAACAATTTTTGTGACTCCTAAAAACATGTTAGTTATCTGAACAATATTTATTCCTAAAAATATACTTCAACTTTTGTAATAATTTTTAAACAGGTCGTTTTTTATATTGTAAAATGGTTGAGTGAAATCATGAGTGTTCAATTTGCTACAAAATCATGAAAAAAAGATGGGTGCCAACATGTACAGCTGTGGTAGTGGTCAATTCTTGGAAGCTGTAGATGTTGAGGCAAAAATTATATTTTTTAGCAAATTAATTTATGCATTTGAATTTTTATCATTTGAACTACGAATTGTACAAAAACAGTATTAATTGTTTTTGGAAAAATATAAGTTGTTATACAATTAATGCCATTTTATTGGTTACGATCTGTTCGGTATTAAACTTTGAGTAACTTCTCTTCCACGTTAATTTTTTATATTCAGCCATCACAAAGCGAATGTAGAATCCTTGATCATTATTGCTGAAAATATTGCTACAAATATTATTAATTTTTTTTTAGTTTCTGTAAAATTTTTATTTTTTTTTTGTTAGCGCTGTACTAGTGAGGACACAAGTTGGTGCCAATTGATGTAATCACTCTAAGGCCAGCGCTATAACATCAATTACACCATCTGTCATTGAATGTTGATCAGGAAGTGGTGGGGATCTTCGCTGAATAGGTAGCAGTTATCTTCCCAGAAGGTGGCGCTTTTCTCCTCATAATTTGATGGCATGACAAAGGTGGAATATAGTGGGATGTCAGGGGGCGGTTTCTTGTGGATGTACTTCTTGGGAGGGGTGTATCTTTTAATTTTTTTTACCAAAATCTGGAAAAATCGCAAATCTTTCATTTTTCTCCTTTGTTGGGACTTAACCCTGGGCTGTTTAAGCTGGGCTGGGCAAGCGCTCTAACCACTATGTTGAAGCATGATGTAGCACCCAATCAAAACAAAAAATTAAAGTTTATTATTTGACAACACCCTATAGTTAAATTTATCTTGTGGAGTGCCAATCTAATATATAAAAATTAATGTACATTTTGATGTCACCACTAACAGCGGAAACGGACGGATCGATTTTAGTCAAAATGCCAGGGTATATTGAGGATAGTCTGTAGATTGTTTATGTGAAGTTTGCGCTGTTAAAGCTAAATTTTCAAAATTTGGTCTGAACGACTTCATGGTCAAGGAAAATCATCAATAAGAATGCAGTTAATCCCATGCAAGTTAAATATTAATTTCTTTATATCTTGAGAAGTGTTAAAGCTGAAGTTCCTAAGTTTGGTGTAATTGATTTCGTAGTCATTCAAAATAATCAGTTAAAAAATGTATACAAATGGTAGTGGTAGGTGTAGCGAAGCACGGCTGGTTTAGGCTAGTTCTTATTAAAATAAAGGTGTATAATTGGCTTTGTTGTAAAGTTATTTGAGTTATAAATTCTTAACAAAGGCAGAGATGCAAATAAGAAAATCAACCAATAAAAATAATATGATGAATCTATTAATTCACTTGCAGCTCACAACAAATAATTTGTGTAAGGTTTTCTTACTACAACCACATCTTTACACACCAAACTGTTTGATCAAAATCATATTTTTTGATTGTGTTTGTAATTAATATGTTTGGCTTATTTGAAGAAACTCAAAATACAGTATTCTACGAATAATTGCGTCGAGGAAATTTTCAAGATACTTATACATACCAAAATTGGACAATAAAGCGGTTAAAAATTTTCAAATCCATATGAAATGTATAAGAGCAACCCAAATAACGAGGCGCTAACGCTTTGCAATTGAAATATCCAATTTTAACAGTACGTAACAGAGTAAAGTTAGGTGCAAAACAAGTGTTGTAGTTTCTTTTTACAATTTTATCTGCGATTTTGATAAGTAGTGACATTTTAGTTACTTTCAGAACAATTTTGTCATTTTATTTCTCTTTATTATAATTATCTAGCCGTGTTTATCGAACAAATGTATGTAGGTAAACATTAGTGCTCTTTACACAACGTTGACGCTTTTATTTAAGTTACTTTTTACAGCGTTAATGATAAGAACAAAATTACGTTGCGCTTTACTCTCTAATTTAGGCTGGTCTGATACTCTTATAACACCTTAGAAGTAATTAGACGATGACGTTTTATTTCCTTAACCTTTTACTTCGGAGGTGAAATATTTTTTCGTAGTTATTGACGTGGTGTAAATTTTACCACCTTTTGTTTTACCAAAAAAATTAGTCAAAAAAATTTTTTTTTTAATTTATTTTTAAAAGAACAAGAAAATACATTTTTATATAAATATGGTTATAAAAATAAAAAAATCAAAGATTTAGTATAACAAAACAGGTACTCAACAGCGCTCAACCGAAGAAAATAAATTAATAAATCTAAGGAAATCACCTCAGTAGTTAAAGGGTAAAGAAGCAATTATCCAAAACTATGCATAAAAACGTATGGATGTACATTCCAAAGGCAATTTAAACATTTTATTAAACAATAATAAATAAACAGTAGTTAAAAAATAACGAAAATTTTATAGTTACATTTAGATACCTACATTTTTATAGCCAATAAATAGGTACTTTGGGTAATTAAACGAGTAGTATATAAAGAAATTTTACGTTTCGTATATACAGTATCGGACAAAACTAAAGCACGAAACTCTTGTAAATAAAACTTCATTTCATAGCTTTAAAAAAAATATGTAAATAGTTTTATTTTATAATTAAAAGTCAAGATTATTAAATACTTTAACTGAACCGAAACAAAATAAAAAAAATCTCAATTAAAAAACAAAAGTTATATCTAATTAAATACGAAATTCATTTTTTATATGCGACAAAACTAAAGCACATATTAGAGTAATAAAGAAAATACTTAAAATAATCTAATATTTAGTGGCGTAACCATTATTTTTTAGAACCTCTGCGCACCGGCGTGGCATGGACTCAATTAAATTGGAAATTACTTTTCCAGGAATTTCATTCCAAGCATTTTCCACCTGCCGAAAGAGATCATCGGTATTTTTGCAGTTCCCGCGCAGTACTCTGCGATCTACAATTTCCCATAGATTTTCTATGGGATTGAGATCAGGTGACTGTGCTGGCCACTTCAAGACTTCGATTTTATTTTCAATAAACCACTCTTTCACACATTTAGATGTGTGTTTGGGGTCGTTGTCATGTTGAAATCGCCACTTGAGGGTCATTTCCTCCTCTGCATATGGAAGCATCACGTTTTGCAAAATGTCCCTATACATAAAACGGTCCATTGTGCCGTTTATTCTATGAAGTGGACCGATACCATGCGCAGAAAAACATCCCCAGACCATTACATTACCACCTCCATGTTTTACTGTACCTCTACTGTATCTTGGATTAAGGCGTTGTCCTTTTGGTCTTCGTACTAACTTTATTCCATCAGAATCCTTTAGATTAAATTTGGATTCATCAGAGAAGAGCACAGTTTTCCATTGAGGGACAGTCCAGTTAATGTGGGCTTTTGCAAATTCAATTCTAGCTCTTCGGTTCTTTCCTGAAATATAAGGTTTTTTTGCGCTTCTATACGATTTTAATCCGCCTTCCACAGCTCGTCTTTGAATCGTTCTAGATGAAATATTTAAAGGTAATTGAGACGCTATGGACTTTGCCGACACAAAAGGATCCTTTTTCAACAAACGAATTATGGCTTTGTCTTCACGTTTGCTGGTTTTACGTGGGCGACCACCTCTATGTATAGTAGACAGGGATCCTGAAGTCTTAAAACGGCTTATGATGCGAGAAATTATGCTATGGTGAATGCTGAATTTTTTAGATATTTGAGTTACCGATTCACCATTAACAAAATCTTCAACTATTTTTTCTTTCAGAGCCACTGAATATTTATTTCGTGCCATTTTTTCTTTAAATTATACAATTATAAGCTTTCCTTCCAAAGGCACTTTAAAAACTGAATGATCATACTTTTGTTTTATTTTAAATAGATCTTAAAAAAATAAAATTACAAATAATGGTATTTTTTCTTAATAATTTATTACAATTAAATAGAACAGCACATATTCAAGGTTACGTGCTTTAGTTTTGTCGCTGCATTATTTCAGTTACTGTTAAATAAAACCAAACAAAATAAAAGTGAGTTGCAAAAACAACAAAAAGTCTCCTAATTTTAAAAGTACAGTGGGTATTCTAAATAAATAACAAATAATAGTTTTGATATGATATGCAACACTCAGGTTATTACATAAATTAGAACCACGAAAGAATCCGTGCTTTAGTTTTGTCCGATACTGTATATATTTATTGTAATTGAGCGATTAAGGTGAAATGAAATTAAGTGAAAATGAATTATCCGTGGGATTATATTATAAAATAGGTAGTAGGAAAAAGACGGGGAATAGAAATTAAGACAAATAAAAGTTAAAAGTAAATAAGCTTGGGGTAAATATCCGTGGAGTACTGTACTTTTGAAGTAAAAATTACAGACCCGTTTGTATGGTGTAGAATCGCATAAATGTGTTAAATATGTATGTCTATGTTCATAGGTACCTATAATTCCTCAAAAAACAAAAGAAATATAAATTTAAAATATTACTATGGAGGTTTTTTTATAAATAATTTATTTGTTTTATTTTTAACACACTAATAAGTTTGATCAAAACATTTGAATTTGATTTAATAATTTAGTGGCTTAGAATGAAAATTACAAAATTTAAAAAAATTTTTTTCCAAACAAACTTATTTACCCATGTGCCTACTAAACACAGTTTCACGTGTTATTCTTTGTTTATATTTTTTCTGCTGCTTTGTTTTGGTTATTATTATTGCCTATAAGTTCTCAGTTCACAGTGCTTGCTCTAATGAAAACAAAATACAGAAAATTATAAAGAGAATGGGTGGAGAAAGAAAACAACAGTTACTAACAATAAGAAAAATCCCTATGAAAAAACAACAACATTAATACGGCAAATATACAAAATAATAAAAGCAAAACAAAAAGTAAAAAGAAAATACAAACAGCAATAACAAACATTGAGAGAGAATGAGATAAATTCGCCGTAACAATGCCAATAAACAAACACTCATACTTGCATTCAGATGAAAAGTAAAAAATACCAAAAAATACAACTCTGCATAGTAAACGATGAAATAGAACGAAGATATTGACAAAACGGAGGCCGAAAATAATACTTTTTTTTTAATTTACTAATAAATTCGCTTCAATTGTTCAAAACGTCGTGAGATTTACACTCGCAGTAAAAGAAAATTAAAAAGTTTGTTTTATTTTTAAAGTTTTAAAAAAATTGTTCTTTGGAAAATTTAACTTTTACATATTAAGTGAATATTTAACAGATACATTTCAATTAAAAACAAAAATAATGTGCTTTTTTTTCCAATTGAAAAAGTAATATAGACAGTGTAGTTCAAAAGCCAAAGGTTTTTTGTGTGGCAACAGCAGTGGTGGCAGCGGTAACAGCACAACAAAAAAAGCATTTAAAAAACTCAAACACAAAATGGATACAGACAAAAAGTAAAAATGTATGAAAAGTGTTGCAAAAACTAAATTTTATAAAAATATAATAAATTATTAAAATGTTTTCTTTGTAAAATTTAAAAGAAATATTGTGTAAAAATCTTTCTTTATAAATTAAATGAGAAAAGTAATAAAAGTTATAATTAAAAAAAAACAACAACAACAATTATTATGTGAAGTGATGATAAATTAGGCTGTGCCTCTTTATTTTTGTATATCTGCTTAAAGTTTTTCTTCTATCTCTTTGTATATACATACATATGTGCTATTGTTGTTGTTATGCTGTTTCACATTTTTTTTATTGTGTCCGAGTGTGCTTGCAACAAATCAATAAACTGTGCTGCTTATCAGAAAAGTGTAAAAGTGTAGCCAATTTAGTGATTATAAGAAAAGTGAATTTCAATAAAAGAATCGTATGACTGTGTAGTGTATCCTGATCTTAGATCATGTACCTATTACTTAATCGTTCTATTATGATTCGTTCTTGTTATGAATCAAATTAAAAAGTTTTCCCATACACATTTAAAATCTTAATACAGTTATAAACTGGAAAAATATGAATTCTTAAGTAATTAATTACTTGACTTTGATTGAAAACCTGTAATTTGTTCTCAATCATTAACATTGTAACCTTTCTGAATTAAAGCACATTGAGAAAAAATATCATATTGTTTTTTTTACAATGTGCTTGTAAAATGTCAAAAAAATAAATAAATACAAACAAAAACTCAAACTCGATATAATAAAACTCAATAATGCATTAATTTTTAGAAATAATTAAAATAAGCAAAAAACTTTATGACGTGTTTAAAGAAATCGTACAACATATAAATAAAAAATGTAATAAAATAATTGTTTAAAGCATTTTTTTATTTATTAAAAACAATTGCCTTCACATTTAGTAATATAAAACTACGTTAGTGCTATTTAGTTTTCTGTTGCTGTTTAAGAAAAATATTTGACGTTTTAGCAGCACAAAATTAAGTAAAAAAAACAGTCAGCCAGAAAGTTTACTTGACCTTATAAATGCATAATGGTATTTATCTTGTGCTTCTTCTAATAAATGCCTATAAATATAGGTGATTGCATCTCACCGGCTGCACACTTCAATATGTCAAAGTTTGATTAAATTCATAAAAGATAGGGGTTTATTTGATATGATTTTATTGTAAATTGCATCTTAAAGAACATAATTTATTTTTCTAGTTTTCTTCCATTTTCCAAAAAGTAATTTAAAATTTGTTTCGCTAGGTTTTTAAATGAATTGTGTACTTAAATCTTAAAACTGGCATTCTAATGAGAATTAACTTCCTCTAATGAATACCTGTATGTGTATAAATTTACATTTTAAATATCGTAGTAATGATTCCATATTTGAATTCAAAAAAATGTATGCCTAGGTAGGTAGGTCAAATGGCCAGTTAATCCGAAACTCTGATCAACTACAATTAGCACAATGTGCCGTTTTGATACCATTGCAGGACCAAACTGAAGTTACCTAAAAGTAGAAAAAGAACAGAAAATAACTACAGCCAACCAGAGCTGTTTATAAAGTGAATTAAAGCAAGGGGGTCCAGGTTCGCATATTGCACCAAGCCGTCGAAAAAGGGCACCCTAAAAAAAATCAAACGTCTGACTGCCAGACCTGGGAAGTCACAAAGAAAATGTTCCACATGCCTACTTGTATGTAATAATTACCAACTCGTAATAATCGTTATATTTTCATATGTAATTTGATTGTTTTTACAACAGTGTTGTATTTTTATCATAAAAAACAATGTTAGAGCACAAAATCTACTAGACTCTAACGAAATCTCGTAGCCGAGTAGATTTTATTTTGTGTAGGAAAACCCGTTGAAAGTAGTAAATTTCTTGCAGACGTAACTAGATCCTCTATTTATAAAATAAATGTGTTTTTCTCCAATTTAATAGTAGTCAGCTGTTAAAATAGCACGTCGACATTTGGAAAGTATTTATTATGGTCTCATTTACATATTTTAGTTTCTTATTAGAAATTAATTTAGCGTTTACAAATTTCGATTCAGCGTTTTTTTTTTTTGAGTCAAACGGTAGCTACAATGTTCATGTATAAAATGTATATTCTTACTTATCTCTCTGTGTCTCGTATTCATAAGTGCTACTCTAACCCTGTATGACTAACGCACAGTAGGCCTGTATGTTGCACCGTCAACCGGCTAGCTTGGCTGTCATGTGCTCTTTTGTATTGTTCAGCTATTCTATCCCGCAAAAAGTGGTTGTTCGGTATGTCATTGCCTTCATCACTTTTTTGTACTTATCGCATGTGCTGTCTTTTTCTCTCTTATATCCTAAACAAACCCCTAAATAAAGCGGCATTATTCTTACTGTTGTTATTCTCAAATTCGCTTCAAGTGTTTACATCTGGTTTTTAATCATAAAAAATCAAATAAAAGAGAACGAATATAAAAGAGAGTAAAACTGACAATCCCGTTTGTGTATTTCATTTTTTTGTAATGCTGCTGCAATTTAATGGATGCGCTTAAATTTATTGAAAAAAGTAAAAATTAATTTAAAATTAAGCATTTTTTAATGGAATGCCATGATGAAAAATTTTAAGCCATTATTGACAGCATTTGGGGTATAAAGTTCAGTTAGTCATTCAGTTGTCATTCTATAACAAAACAAAAAAATGGAGAATGCTTCGTTTTCTCGGTTTTTTACATTATACTTCTTCTGATTATATTTTTCTCATCACCTTTAATTTCCATATCCTTATGTATTTTTTTATCGCAACAACTGTGCTCAACCGAATGTTAAACGCCAACGTCTGGTTTTTTTCACACAGTTTTTTCCATTTACTATATGTATGTGTGCCTGTATTTTGGGAAGCACAATCGACCTTTGATCTAAAATATTCACTTGTGTTGTACAAACATTTGCCGAATTTCTGAAAAACTAATACAGTTTCAATATTAAAAAACAATTTCAAAAATGTTACAGACTCAAAATATTTTAATGACATATTCAGTTTTATTCAATTGGTTTATAGTTTTGTATCCTTTGGTTTTCTATCAAATTCATTAATCCAGATATTTCTAATTTATATGTACATGGATACACACACACTTTGTATTTTGTTACAAATTGAATTTATAATGCCGCACCCAAATGCATAATTAAAATGAAAAATTTAATTTTAAATTCATATTCGCTTAAATTCGTTTACATAATTAAAAGATTTTGCGGCTGTAATAAGTCAATTACAATCAGTAGTGCAGCTTATACTTATTTCAGTACGTTTAATAAAAAGTATTGAGAAATATTTCTTAACCCTTGTGTTGTTCTTGTGTCGATATCGAAAATCTAATAAGAAGATACGGATTACATTCGAAATTAAAAATCATTTAAATTTAAATCTTCTTTCCACATTACGCAGGATCCCCTATTTTCACAGCAATTTAGAGAATAACCAGAAGTTGTAATTTACACAAATTTTTATATTCATTCGACGAATTTCTCAATTATACAGTTCACGTAATATTAAGGTTGTACATCGATCGTTCTATTAAGTGGTAGGATCAAGGATAGATTGTTAAGATTCTTGGAAACACAGACAGAATTTGCCAGACTAACATGCGTTAAAATGCTAAATTTTTAAGTCATTCGTGAGTTTCGAAACGCAAATCTTATATTTTCATGAGCTTTAATTCACGCATTTTGCTTAACACAAAAATATGTGAAGTAGGGTAGGGTAACATTTAATAGCATTTGAGAATGTTAATAACAGCTGTGCAATCTATTTGCACCTATACAATACCAGGGTGCACACATACATATGTATGAAGTTTTTAACTTGAATCAAATACTTATATTAGAAGCAACAATGATAGAACTAAAGATTACAACATCATTTACACATAATTTGTTTTCAGCTCATCTAGGTGAAATGAGGTCATGAAAAAATTCTAATGCGTAAACATAACACTGAAGCAATATTGTATTTATATCTTTATTTACCCTTAAATATAATGGAAACTACGTCATCTAGTTCTATCTTTCTTGTGTAGAAGTACATCGCATGCGTTGATTCGTCAAGTACTAGCTTTCGAAAAATGGCAAATGGCACGCGTTAAAAACTCGCTTACCGACAGCTGTTTTTTATTTGTTTTCCTCTTAATACTTACATTGAAAATGGATTTGGATTCATTTATTTAAAAAATAAAAAAAAAAATATTTTTTCCTTCTACAGAATTAATAAATTGTTAAAATTGTTTTGACCATAGCAATGTAAGTCAACTGTTTCAATATTAGCGCATCTAAAAGTTAAAAGTTGCCCAACTACTATACGTTAGATGAATTCACAATTTTGCGCATAACTTGTCTTATGAAAATACATCATTTTATCTTTTTTAGACAGATGTGCGAAACGCACAACGGGCGCGATGCTGGTCTGATCTATTTTTCTGTTTTTATCCGAGTCACTATTTCTTGTTTCCAACCTTAAAGAAAAGGCTCGGCGAAAATAAATTTAATTCCAACAACAAATACATACATGCATATGTATGTATGTATTCTGATGAACTCGAGTTAACCTAAGTATTTCTGGGAACCTTTAAAAAAAGTTGGACAGAGTGTGTAGAAATCAAAGGTTATTACTTTAAGAAGCTGAATATTTTTTATTTAAAAACCTGTACATCATTCAAAAAATAACGAGATTTATTCAAAATACAAGTACTCCAACATCTTAATCAATTAAACAGCTACAATATGTCAGAAACGCACAATCTTATAAAGTGACGAATATGGCCAAATGATCAAATGGTCATAGCAATCACAGTGCAAATGTCACCCTCTTTAAATGCGTTTAAATCCAAGTTTATAAAATAAAAGATCCAATAACTTTTTGAATTTTTGAAAACTATTTAATTTACCACTGGGTGTCCCAGTAGACTAGTGGGTGTGTTTCATTACTAACAGACACTCTAACCTGTTTCACTACACCGAAGCTTAATGATTTGCATCACTTTTCTTGTAATTAGTTAGAATATAATTTGATATTAGTTTGTAATAGATAAATAAAGTAGTAATCGTTCAAACTTAATTCAGACGCTAATCCGTCAGCAAAATAACCGGACTATAGAGATTTAGACCCGACTACAGAAGTTAATATTTTATACTGAATTTCACCTATTTATTGGCTTATGGTATAAAAACCTGTAAAAATGTCATTGTTATCTAAACAAAAAGAAAAAGTTAAATACGAAGTTATTGGAAATTTCAAATGATGCACAAACTTTGTGGCTTAAAACCGAACATCGCCAAATACTTTACCAAAGTAAATGCATGAATTTGCTTATAATCGGCTGTAAGTAAACGCAATAACCATACCATGAATGATTATTTTCTATTAAAATTTTTATGCGTAATGCTTACAAGTTCTATCAACTCACACATTTTTATTTTCCGATCATCATCAATCCATATATTCGTTTTATTACGTCACAATAGACTTAGCAGAGAGGACTTTTTTATTTCTATTAATGGTTTTAAGTTATGGTAATGTTATAAACAACTTTTCTGAAATTTCGTTGATGGTTATTTATTTTATTTTTACAAGAAATTTAAGGTTTTCTTCCTAACTTTATTATTTAAATTAATAAAGTTGTATGCTTGAAAAAAAATTAAAATAATGCATTAACAGATAACAATTATACTTAAAGAGTTACTTGCACTGAAAAGCTAAACATTCTGTTTGATAAGATAGCATTTTATTTATGAGAAAATAATTAGCAAATGTAAGTAACTTTATAGTACGTTGTGTTGTGATACTAAGTATATCTTATGGTTGCGGTAACAAAATGATATGTTTTGCAAAATATTTAGATAATGAAGTCAGTAAATAATTCAATGTAATACCTTTAATTGAGTCACTATATTTGTCACCAGATTCAAAAGCATAATAAAACAACAGCAAATGGTATTAAAAAACAAACAGACAAACAAACAATAGAAACCAAAATCACAGCATATTTTTTTTTTGGCCAATAGATAAGGGTTCGTTCTATCCAAAGTAGAAAAAAACAGCGAAATTTAAAAAAAAATCTATAAATTGAAATGTTTTATTGATAATCATGTGATTAACATTTTGACAGGTAATAGAGAAGTGTGGGAGTAACATGACATGACATGACGTGACTATTTGCTGACATGTATGTATAGAAGGCATGTTGTATGTTGGCATTTTGTTACAAAATCGTTTGTTACGAATTGAATAAATGATTGATGGTAGTTTTTTCCACTCTCTGTTTTGAAGAGGGATCTCTGGAATAATAATAATAATTTTTGCCATAAGTTTAATTGTAAAGGCCAAAAGATGTTAAACGTTATTTATGAAAGCAGGAAAAGGACTCGTACGTATGAGGCAGACAATTCGAGAGAATGTTTTTTTTTTTTGTTTGGCTGTCTAATATTAACTGAGATTTTTACAGATAAATGTTCTATCAGAATTTATTATTATTTAATTGGTTTTGAACGTTGAATCGTTTAATAAAGTGAAGTACAAAATCGTATAGGTTTTTTGAATAAATTTTATAGCTTTGGCTTATACACATATAAATCATTAATTCCAGTTGGAATACCTTCTCTTTTAGTGGCAATTAAATGTGTCAAATTAAAAGCTCTGACATGATTATTTTAACCTTCATCATTCAAAATCGATTTGGAACCATAGTGTAGTGTTGGGCAAAAATCTAATGGGAACAGGAAACAGGAAAAACATTTGCGGTGGTTCCGATAATAAGCAAATTCATTGAGAACAAAACAATGTGTAATTTCTAACCTAACACAACTACAAAAAGATATGCTCTGTGAGAGATATGAGCACTAAGGGAGTATTAAAACCCTTATATAGGTTTTCATCGAAGCACCTCTCAATGCATCAGTGGAATTGCATGCTCTGCCATCATTATTGTCGAAAATCTCTAAAATAGACTTAGAAGCACCGGCCCAGAACTTTTGCCAGAAGACTGCTAGGAGGTTGTCGCCTAAAGAAATATTTTTTTAACCACTATACTACGGCAATTATTTCTATGCATACAGATCTCTTAAAAAAATATTCCCACATAATTTCTCTATTACTCTGTAAAATATGAATCATTAAGTCAGCGAGTACGATGTGGATAGAAAATGAAGATTGGGTATATGCTTGCTCACAATCTTCACTACTCGAATTTGGCTATTTAGTTGTCGTCCGTTCACCAAACATTCGTTTGACAAGGCGAATTATTTTGTCCAGGGGCCTTATTCTGTAATTCTCTTTAGCTAAAATGCTAAAATTTTGAGTTTTTAAAACAAGCTGGTTGTTAGAATATATAAAATTATAAATTTTAGAAATGATTTGCATGAAGCTTTTTACTTACAATACGCGTTCAAGAATTGTAAAAGTTCTAAATCAAGTTTATAAATTTTTAGCTATAGAGTTTTAGCTTAGGAGACTTACAGAATAAGGCGTCTGTACTCCTTAAACACTTATTATTAACTGTGGCAGTAAAAGAATAATTTATTTTCTAAATTTTTAATTTTTTGGAGTTGATAATAACCTAGTAGCCTATTGTAGGGTGTTTTATAGAGTGTCACAACTTTGAGTTGGCATCACTGCTTTATTGGACCACAAACTTAACAGCTGACAGTTGCGTTTTGTTAAGTTTGCTTTGAAATTTCAATATTAATCGATTTACACCAGAGCAACGCGTTCAATTGTTGAAATTTTTAAGCAAAATAATTATTCTATTCTATTGATGTCGAGTTTGAATTTCCATTCAAAATTTTATTTTCCGATTAAGCCCATTTCTGGTTGAATGGGTACGTAAATAAGCAGAATTGTCGCATTTGAAGTGAGAAGAATCCACAACCTTTTGTCTAAATACCATTACATCAACAGAAAATAAGTGTTTGGTGCGCTTTATGGGCAGGCGCACAGTGTGACAACGCCGGCATAAAATACAAGGAGTCATTGTAGAGCTCTGAAATTTTGCACAGGTTATTTTTGAGACAAATCCAGTTAAAAAAAAAATTAAGAAAATCCGCCCACTTTTACGCCCACCTCCTATACAATCGAAATTTGTAAAATGCCGTATTATCCGTAATACTTTAGGTATAACTTTAAATTTTGGTATATTTGAATGCTATATTATTACAAACATTATCGGAAAAAATTTTGAACTTTGGCCCACTTTTACCCCTACCACCCATACAACCTCAACATAAAAAGTGCCAAAATATTTTAAGTACAACCTTCAAATTTTATATTACTGTAATCTATATCATTTAAAATGTTTCATGGAAAAATTACAATAACACGCCCACTATTACGCCCACCTCCCATTGAAATGCAATAAAAATATTTTTTTTTCATTCTATCAACAATTTTTTAATATCATCATGGTATTCTAATTTTTTCAATTTCATTCTCATTCTAAATGAATTAGTTTAAAAAATTAAACAATTAAAAAAAAAATAAAAGTAAAAAGTTGTAAACATGCTATTGCATGCTAACATACGTATAGCGACAGAATGCGTATTTTTTGCAGTTTTTTGTATGTTTAAAGTACTGTTGCAAACTTTTGCTATATGTTCTTTACTTTAAATAAAACGTGAGACTTCAGTCTTTCATTTGATATAAGTCTGCACCTAGGGCGAGAGGCTGCTCTATATTTCCTAGTCCAGTGAAAATGCAAAATGTTAAATTTTTACACCACAATTCTGTTGTTAAGAAATTTTTTTTGTGTTTTTTTTTTTTTTTTAATTTATTTTTTCATCTGGTCATTCTACAACAACTAAGGTAAATAAAAAAATAGTTTAAAGTTATATTTATTATGTATTTTTTTTTTTATTAACAAGCTTTTGATTATTACATATTGAACTAACATATTTCAAGCGCGTTGGCATATCTCAACTTTGACTTCCTCTAGACCAAAAAGTAATGAAGTAATGAGGTTTCAGGGAATTGTTACTCATATACCTGTTAATATACTGTGAAAATTTCATTCAAATTGGACTATACGCCAAAAACCATTTTTTGCCGGGGTTACTATGGGGCTGTCACACTGTGCGGCGGAGTCATGCTACGAATAGTTTTTAAAAATTTGTGTTCCAAACTGCGCTTTCTACTCGCCAGCTGTGGCGGCCACATGGCAGAAATTATACTTAAACATTAATTTCATAAAATTTCCGTGATATTGATATTAAAATATATTTGATTGCTTTATGATGATTTAAACTTGTTTCACTCTATAAAAAAACACCCATTAGCTTTTGTCTAAGGAGGAGGGTAGTATATACCTAAATTGTTCAGGCTGTGATGTTAAGCTGGTTTGATAAAAATTCTTCCTTCAAAATTAATGTGCCTAAAACGTTTACAAATTTTATTACGTTTTAAAAAATTAATATAAAAACAAAACAAATTTGTTTTTATTTTTTTATTTGTCTTGATTTGCTGATTTTTATTGTAAAACCAATATAAGAATTTAACAGTCTAGAAACCCAACGAGCCAAGCCGGCTTTCTTATGTGTAAACAAATAAATAAAAAAAAGAGTTTAAACACATAAAAATATCAAACCGGTCTTTGAAAATCAAAAATAACAACAAAAGAAATTCAGAACAGGTCAATAACATAAAAAACGTTATTTTTTTTTTTGGCATTTTATTTTTTCGAATAAAAATGTGTTACCAAAACAAAATGAACAATAAGTAAACAAACTAAAAAAAAATAAAAAATAATAATAAATTTATTAACAATAAAATAAAATAAAAATAGAAGCACGAAACCCAAAAAAAAAAAAGAAAAAAAATTGGTTACACTTTTACTAAATCGTTTACAAATGCGGTCAATCACAGTCATTTGTTAAAAGAAAGCAATTAAAAACGAAAAATTTAAATTAAAAAAAAAAAAAAACGAAAATCTAAAAGAATTTATAAAAATTAACAGAAACCTGTTTTACACAATATTTTTTAAACAGAAAGAAAATTTTTAATTTTTCTATTTCAAATTGATAAAAAATGTTTTTTTTTTATAAACAATCAAGATCTTTTTAAAAACTAAATTTCAAACATCAATAATTTATTTAGAGAAGACACAAATTTATTGATAAAAAAAAAAAGACTGAAGTGTTAAAGAAACTTAAGAAGTAAAAGAAACGTAAAAAAATTAACTAAAAAGCAGAACAATGTCTTCATTATTATAGACTATTAAACGTTTTTGCCCTATAGCTTGATTTACATATCAGGCACAGTGGGCTAAACAGACAAAAAACAACGCACAAAAATCAACATTAAAGCACAAATATTAAGTAAAGCTGCACTTTGAAACGTTGAAAGTCATTGTTTAAGCATTTACACTGAGCCAAAAAAAAAAAAAAAATTTAACTAAAAAGGCATTATCATCTTGTTACAAGAAACTATCGTAACGCACAACGAATTCTAACAACACAATGGCACGTTCCAAACAGCAACATAGGACGTTAATACGTCTCATCTATAAATTATTAATATTTGTAGCCATAATACAAGAAAATTATGGTAATCCCACAGAACCACCAGTGAATAGTAATGAATCTTTAGCCTATGAAATTGAATTATCCTCACCAGTGCCATTTACCACACGTAAAACAGAGATCTCAGAAAATATCTTAAAGGATAATCTTAATATAGGCCAAACAACCGTAGAAAATAGCAGCATTAGCAGTAGTAGTATTAGTGGTAGTGATAATACCACTACTTTAAAAGCAGTTGTAACGAATTTAAATAATATGAATCAAGACTTCCTAGCTAATAATGAAGACAAGACTAATAATAACGATAACGATAACATTAACAATAACAATAGGAATGATAATAATTATGATGACGATTATATAGATACTGATCTCAAATTTGTAAAGACCACACCCACTTCCATGGAACAACAAGATGATCCCGTTATACCACCCACTACCATAACATTTAGTAATGTTGCTGCAGCCGGTATTTTAGGTGACTCAAATTCTAATATTGACAGTGTAGTATCAGGCGTTAATGATGGTGGTAAATTTAGTGCAAATGCTAATGCTAATGAAGACTTTAATAATGCTCAATTGGTTCCTGCTGGCAATTTTAATGATGCCACACCACCTTATGCAGCTGTTGATGAAAAATATGGTAAGGTTAAAGCAATATCTTCTTGTTAACTAAGTTGCGTTGTCATTGTTGTCGACGTAACATTATTTTTAGATTGAAAACAAAAATATTTTTCTGTTGCCTTAAAATTTTCTAATTTTCTGGGGTCTAAAAATTTTTTTTAAAACTTATTGGTACACCCACTGTACTTATTTATCTAAATACATAAACAAAAGTTATTATATTTTAAAGGTAATCATTTATATCGTCATATTAAATGCAAACGGACGTAACTGCACTTTTTGTTTTTTTTTACAGGAGAAGCCAAAAATTTGTAAATCCAAAATTTTGTAAATCCTGAAAATCATATAATTTTCAGGATCTGGTATAAGAATTGGCATCCCTATATACAACAAATGAGTTTGCTTGTAAGGTTTTCATATAAACATGTATGTATGTAGTTATGTCTTCTTGCATTTAGAAATACACGCACTTTCAGTTACGTCCGTTTGAATTTCGTTAATAAAATCGCCATTTTTTGATCGTAGGAATCTAAAATTTTTGCACGAACAAGTATTTTTATAAAACGAACCATAATTAATAGAAAAAACTCAATTTCAGAATATTGTATAATTACGTACGTTTGCATTTAATATGACGATATGTATGTTTTAATAAATTATTTAATAAACTTGAAAACAAGTTTTATGTTACAAGTTTTTAAATTTACAAAAAAACAAAATGACAAACAAAATCATTATGTATTATGACTTCATACAACTTCAAAAGTTTAAATAATTTTCTTAAACTGTGTAGTAATAATTTTGTATTTGAAAAAAAAAATAGAAAAAAAATAATCGTTTATTACTTAAAAATACTTAAATCATACCTGCTGTAATAAGCTGTGTCTTCAAGTTTATTTGAATAACTTTTCTGATAGGCTGGTTAATCATTTTCGAAATAAATATCGGCACATGCTTTTTCAACAAGTTATCAATTTCATTAATGAAGTTTTTTCGAAATGGGGGGTGGGGGGCGTAGTGTAGTTTTTAGTGCTCACGCTTACAATTCTATGCAGCCCTGGTTTCGTTCCAAGTACTGGAGAAAATTAAAAACATGATTTGTGCGGCATTCAAAATTTTAATTAAAATAAAAAAAATACATAAGGTTCTCTTACCCTCTCGTCTCTAAGAAGTCCATCCTTAAGAAAATCGACCCCTATATTCCACCTTTGAATTATCAAACGAATGATCAGGAGAAAGCGCCACCTGCTGTGAAGTAAGGATTAAAAACCTACCATTAAACGTAGCAAAGATCCTCACCACTTCACAACAGACAAAAGATTTTACATCAACAGATGGGGTAATTGGCTGTTGATCATTTCAAGGCTGACGGTATAACACTGGCCTTTGAGTGATCAATTGACAGCAACTTGTCCCATTGACATAAGGCGCTTATAATGGAATTATCCGGTATGTGATGAAAAATCATTTCGATCGAAATTGAAATCGTTTGTATTTTCAAAGTCATATAAAACTTATCTGTTGTAATAATTTTAAAATTTTAATAATTAAGGATATAGTGGCAATAGTCAGTAAGGTTATGAGTAAGAAAAGAATTCCAAATACAATAGGGTTTGGAAGTTATAACAACTTGAAAAAGCATTCGATTTCAATTTCGATCAAAATCGATTTCCTTCATATACTCGTACCAGAATATCTTCAAGCGTTCCATGTGTTAGGGGTGTAAACCCCTGAGAATTGGTCTTAGGTAGGTAGGTAGGTCAAATGGTCAGTTAATCGAAAACGTGATCAACTACAATTAGCACAAGGTGCCGTTTTGAAACCATTGCAGGACCAAACTGAAGTTACCTAAAAACAGGAAAAGAACTACAGCCAACCAGAGCTGCCTATATAGTGGAGTAGGACAAGGGGGTCCTCGTTCGAACATTGCGCCAAGCCATCGAAAAAGAGCACCCCAAAAAACTGCAAACGTCTGACTATTAGACCTGGGCATTTGGTCTTACCAAAAAAAAAAAATTAATCGGAAATAATTTGAATGTTTGTTTATGAGTGTGAGCACTTACTTTATGAGGCAACAACTGTATTAAATATTATCTTAGGAAAACATACATACATATTTCAATTAATACCCTTAATACCTTTATATCGTCGTAAGAATTAAAGAACGCTGTGTAACTGACAAAAATTCGAAAATACGTTTTTTGCATCATTTTTATCAGAATCTTTGTTGTACTTTCATACAGGTTTTTTGGCTCTGGTAAACATTTAAGGTTTTGTCAGTTACAGCGTTCTTTAATTCCATCGACGATATGTTAAATATGCATTTAATTTTTCCCAAAAACTTTTTCTGTAATTTTTGAAAAAAAAAAGAAAGAATGTGTTAAAAAGAAATGTGTTTAAAGAAATTTTTTATTTTATTTTATTTTATTTTTTCACTAAAAATTAAAATGAAAAATGTTTGTTTTAAATAAACATTTTAATTTATTTATAAACGTTGAAAATCCATTGAAAACAGATATCACTTTTTGCCAGACTTGCAAAACGTGTTAAAGATGCTTAATTTTGTTTTCAATACTGCTTTTATTTCTTAATATTTCGAGTGTCAAACACATGCCAAGAAAGACATTCATCAAGCAAGAAAAGGAGTTGTCGGCTTTTAACCCCTTTTCAACTTTAAGCAAAAAAGGAAAAAAGAGGAAAGAAACACAACAAAATTAACATTGTAAAAGGTAACAAAAAGGCCAACCTTGGCTATTCCACTCCGTTACACTCAACTTGATTTCAATGAAGTGAATTTTGAAGTGAAGTGAAAACGTGAATATTAAAATACTTTAAGGAAAATAAAACAAAGAGCTGCTCAATTTAAATGAATAATAAAAAGGCTCATGAACGGTATTTTTATTTTTCGTTTGGTTGTTTGTTAAAAGAAATCATGTGTACACGAGTATCTGTAAAATTGGTCTAGAAAATGATAATAATGTTGTTGGCAATGAAAATATTCAATATTGTACAATAGATGATTAATGCTTACGAGAGTAGTTTTTAAATGCAATTAAAAAAATTAAAAAAAAAATCCCTAGTTCGGGTCAGAAATTAAAAATTTCAACGATTGGAGTCGGAGTTGGAACTATTTTTTAACGATTCTACAGCTCTGGAATTGACTTTTAAAAAGGTGATGTTTTAATAATTTGCTTCAAAAAATTAAAAAAAAAACTGTTTAAATTGCAAACTTTAAGCAACACTATAAAATAAGATGTAAATTCATCACTTCTTGAATCTGAGAATCTGGGAAATATGTCAATTTTTATTATTTTTTTAGCCGTTTACCTGGCTTTTCTTTTTTCATCTCAAATAGTTGAAAACAAATAAATAGCTTTTTGATTTTATTTTATTTTAAAACTTCCTTTTCATTATCATACTCGTACATCCATAAAGTAAATCATTTGCCTGCCGGCAATCATTTTTAATGCTTAAAACAAAATCGTAAACCAACAAACCACAAGTGTGTGGAAAACCACAAAACTTCTGTTGCAACACACAAAAGATGTCATCGTAATATTGAAACACTTAAAAAGATTTTAAATATCCACTTGAGACTTTTATCGGTTGCCACTGAAACTTGTACTTGTACTTGTCATCACACATTTCAACTCGTACTCCATTTGAATATTCCCATCCCCACACACGAACTTTATAAGAAAAAAAAAATACAATTACAATAACAAAAGCAACAACAATTGCTGTTATAAATATCAAAGTAATATGAGGTATTTTTTGTTGCTTAGACATGTTGCTGTCATTGTTGGTGGTGCAATATAAAGCAGCAACACCATCCACCCACTTTAGAAATATGATCCGAAAAAAATTTGTTTTTAAAAAAAACCACAGAATTAATCTCTATATGGTTGGCCACAACTGTAAAAGCCACACACACACACACATACATAGATATTGAAAGGGTTTTTATACCTTCCACGCATGAGTAACTCGTGTGTGAGGCGCTATTGTGGTGTAATGGCATGAGGATAATATCAGAATATAAGAACTGGTTTTGTTGTGTGACTTCATGTGATGGCAGTAAAAGTATTTGTGGTCGTTTAAAAAAACGTTGTTAGTATCTGAAACGCACGTTCTTAAGTTATGGCCATACAAGGCAAATATTTTAAGTACTAGACGTAACCACTATTTTATAAAAATATTATTTTTTTATTTCTTATCGCTTCGAAATATCTAAATACTAAATCATATTATGCGTTTTTAAGCAATCTTCAAAGAAATATTTAACTACAAAGAAATGTTGGGCATCAAATATTTCCATAAAATGGTGGTTACACTTTTTCTGGCCAAATATTTGACATAAAGTGACCGTAGCTTTAGAGATTTAAAAAGATTTTTTTACAAAAAAATATAAAATTTTTTCTCACCATCCATTAATTTTAAGAGTAATAAAAATATAAGAGTATAAAAATAATAATGTAGTCGCCGTGGTCTAGTGGTTAGTGTGTTGGCTTACTAAGACATGGGCCCTGGGTTCGACTCCAGGCTCTGACATCTTCAAAAAAAGAAATATGAAAAAATATTTCTTTCGGCGACTACCTCTCAGCAGTCTTCTGGCAAAAGTTCTGAGAGTAACTAATTGCCATGAACAAGCTTCTCAAGTCTGTCGTTGGGAGTCGACATTAAACTGTAGGTCCCGGTACTCATGGATAAAAATTGACACACACAACATGAGTGCTGCGAGAAGCTAGGCCGTAATCCTGACACAGGGTTGTAAAGGCCAGTTATGTATGTATGTTATGTATGTATGTAATAAAAATAACGAACAAAACTACCAATAATTGTCATCAGTCAAAATATTGAGTTCATAACTGTGATGTTCACAACAGATTTCGTATATTTTACAAATGTTTTGTTAGTTTGTCAATAATTTACATGACATTTTGGGGGGTAATCAGCTGGTAATTGTTCATTTAACGTTGTAGTGTAAACAGCGGAGCTTATTTTTAGTTTCGAAAATGTAGAATTTTGACCATCAGTAATTTTTTGTTTTGACAGAGAAGTGCGGTTAAAAGGCACAAATTAACCGGTTCCTTTCGGTTACATATTATGTTCTTTAGACTTTATTATACGAAAGTTAGTTTGCGCGGTTCCGAAGCGGGGATTTTGACACGAAAGATTTTGTTTATTACCAAAATCAAGTAGAACTTACAAAGTTAATTAAGCATCAATGTTTAATTTTTAAAAGTTTAATTTTTTTACATTTCCAGTATCTTACATTACACTGTAATATAAAATATTTTTTTTTACTTAAATATTTTATATATTTTGATTTTTTTTTAACGAAATTTTTCAAAAAACAATTTTAATAATTTAATTGATTTTTATTTTTGTCTCTACATTTTATATTTAAAATTCAATCACGTCCTTTTCTCTCTTTTCATAAACAAAACACGTTATTATATATTTTATATATTTATATTCCTGTTTGTATAAACAAGCAATGCTTGTACATATAAAACTAACACTTACAAACACATTTATTTAAGATTTAAAAGGAACAAAACAATTTATTACAATGACCAGTTGTTTCTTCTTCTGATCTGGTTTCCTCTTTAAACGCTATAAATTTTGTATTTCCGTTTCCCTTTGTTGCCTTAAAGCAAGCAGGCAGGTCTTCTTCCTCTAACAGGTATTGTAAGTAACGGTTTTACAAATCTATGAACGAGTATGCACACTTGCAAATAAATACAATTGAATTAAATTGGAATTGAATTTGAAATTGAAATTGTATTAATAGAATTTGAATTTGAACAATGTTTTGTGTTGCCACTAAAGATAACAAAATGCTTTACGGTATTACGAGTATAACGAATGTCAGCATTTGACTTGTACTCTCTCTCCCTCTCTCACACTTTTTACGTTGGCAATTTGCAGAATTCATTTTCTATTGTTACCTGAAGTATATAAATATTAAGTCAAGTGGAATTTGACTTGTTATACTCTTTTATCCTTCACTTCCTTTATCAACTATCCTTGTTTTCATATTCATTTACTTATGGCTAAAAGCAAAAGTGCTGCAAATACAATATTACAAGTATGTATTTGCCATGATTCGTTTTCTTGTTGACTTCTTTTTTTGCTTTTTTATAGCTGGCATGTGACTTTTGTGCAGTAATTGTTTTTAGTTTTTTTATTTTTTTTATTTGTGTAATCTTTTCATGCCATTTAAATTAATGTTTTTCTATGTTCATCTTATGGCCTTTCAGTTGTTTGATACCAAAAGATTTTAAAACATCGCGCTGTCATTGTTTACATTTTTTATTTTTTAATAAACACGTTGACATTTTATTGAAAATCCATTTCGTTTTTCTTTTTTTCTTATTACATTTGCTATTGTCACTTAACGAAGATACAAGTAATTTGAAAAGGTTTTCTGTTTTTATTGATGAATAAAAAAGCGGCTTTAGTTTAATTGAATTTGAAAAAAAAATTTTTAATCTATTACAGGTATAATAAGGGAAAAAAGGTGTTTAAATATATCTTAATTGGCCAAATATATAACGAGGGTAGTTTAATAATGCCACGACTTCTCAAATTTGACAGTTGATAGCGGCCATATTGAAAAAGCTATAACTGTCGAGTTGATTGACATTTATTCAGTTTAAAACAGTTCATATGCTAACACAGAGATGACATGACTGGAATTTAATCAATATGATTTTCAACTTCAAAAGATAGGTATATACAGGGTGTTTTTATTGAGGTATAGAACTTTAAGTTGGCATCACTTTTTTAACTGGCGGCCATTTTGTCAGCTGTCAAATGATTAATATTTAGTTTGGTTTGCCATTTCATCATGAACAGGTTGACAAAAGAACAACGCTTGCAAATCGTGCAAATTTACTTCGAAAATAATGGTTCAGTTCGCGAAGTTTACCGCAAGCTCCGTCCATTTTATGGTCGACATAATCGTCCATCAGAGCAATTAATTCGGTTAACCATGGATCGTTTTCGCACTACGTTTACTCTATGTGATAATACGCATCCGCAGAGACGTCGAACAGTGCGCACCGAAGAAACAATTGCCGCTGTAGAGCAAACTGTTGAAGAGAACCCGAATGAATCGATTCGCCACCGTGCACAGCAATTGGAGCTTTGTCCATCAACTTTATGGAGGATTTTGCGCAAAGATCTTGGCTTGCGACCTTACAAGATCCAGCTTGTGCAAGAATTAAAGCCGCGAGACCATGTAATGCGTCGTGATTTTGGTGTATGAGCCGAAAATGAGATTGATCGAAAAAGTGGTTGAAAATTGGACCTGTAGAATTGGCTTTATTCGAGCTAGCCGCGGCGGCCACATGCCCGAAATCATATTTAAACATTAATGGCATAAAATTATCCTTCCAATAAAGCCAAATTGATGGACATTAAAACAATTTTTGTGTGTTTTATTTCAATTCGAAGTTCTATACCTCTAAAAAAAACACCCTATATTACTGGCTTCCGAAACGTAAACTGCAAGGCTTTATTCAAAAAACTATGTATGCACAGAAGATATAGAAATTCCAATTAACAAATTTTTTCTCCATTTGTACTACCAATTACTTGTGTACCTTATTAATAAGGTACATATCGTCGATGGAATTAAAGAACGCTGTAACTGACAGAACCTTAAATGTTCACCAGAGTCAAAAAACCTGTATGAAAGTAGAACAAAGACACTGGTATTTTTCAAAACGCAGTCGGCGTAATTGAATTTATTTTCATCGTAGAAATCTGGGACCGGGACCAATCGACGTGTATTTTTTTTCTGATAAAAATGATTCAAAAAACGTATTTTCGATTTTTTGTCAGTTACAGTGTTCTTTAATTCCATCGACGATATAGCATTGTCAGGGAAAAAGCTTATTAATTAATCTCTAGTACACTATTCAGCAAAACAAACAAAAAACTTAACCTACTAAACCTATTTAGCGAAGGCACTCACCACACAATCAACATGCAACAATGAGGCAATTTCATTCAAGAGTGAAGGTATAACACTGGCCTTGAATAGACAGAATTTAAGAAATTGAACGTAAAGCACGTAAAGACGCAGCATTCAGCTGTCTAGGTTATTCCATCAGTATTCTGACATGTACATGGTATTATATGCTTCAATTATTTCAAAAACAGTCCAACTATCAACAGTAATTATTTATATTAGACTCGCATAGATCGTATATCAATGTGTCTTTGTTTAAGACTCATAACAAAGAATTAAAGTTTTAATAGAATTTCTAAGGTTTAAAGGTTTAATTAAAGGATTATCAATTAAGTAATTTTTCGTTTTATCTTTCGTTATAATTAAAATCTAAAAGAAATATTGACATAAAAAGAAACAACATTTTAATATCGTTTAAATGAAACAAATAGCAAAGTAAACCAAACTACATATTATTTTTCTTATAGCCAACTTTACTAACCATTATTACAATCATTCATTCATGAATTTATTTCTTTACTCATTCATTATCCAACCAAACCATCCATCCATTCATCCAGTCAACCAGCTATAATGAACTTTATTATTGTACAAGTCCAAGTCGATGTCATCTACTACCTCGCACTGTAACCCCCATATTTTATTACAATTTTAAAACTATTGAACAGACGAAGAATATAAAGAAAGGAGACAAAAAAGAAAAATAGAAAAACACAAGAAAATTAGAGAAAATATTTATATAATCATTTGGACAGAACACAGAAATAAATCGAAAAAAAAAAGAAGAATCGAAAAATAATCACAAAATAAAAAAACAGAAAATTATAGACTAAAGCTTTTCTAAAGCAGTCTCTTCTGGACAGAATTAATAAAAGAATCATTAAAAAAGAAGTGTTTTTTCTTTTTTGGTTTGAGCCAACAAGTTTAGTAATAGAGAAATTTTAAAAATATTAACATTCTTTAAGTTAACGTCGTCTTTACGAGTAGAAATCATAGATTCAATTCCCTGTCTTCAACTTTTAATATTTGTATTGCTATTTACAACTTCACACTACGTTAGTCTAACAAGATGATGTTTAGAAAATTCAAAAGAACAATATTTGTTTCCGCATTTAGAAACGCTTGGCGAATTTTTTCCTATCAAAAAGTTTATTAAAGGTTGTGTGTGAAGTGGATGAGTCATATTTTACGCAAAGCAGCTTTCTCTTCCAATAGAGATATTTGACTAGAATCTTCTGATGGTGAAAAATTTTATTTCTTCTTGATCTTGAATGTATAAATTAAAACTTTTGTCAATAGGTAGAAAAAAGTAAAAGAGAAAACTGACATATGCCCTTTGCTCCAAATAGAAAGGATTTAAATTTTGTTTAAAAAAAATATGTACGTATACCCTGAGTTAAATGCTGCAACAATAGTAAATGTCAGTATGGCACAGTGTTCTCAATTTAGGGATTTTTACCCTAGATTTGGGGTATTTGTTTGGGCATTGGGAAATTTTGGTGAATAAAAATCTTTTAGGGAAACATTTGGGGTGTAAATTTTTTGACGGTTTTCAAGTAAAACAGAACGAGCTTTGCTGACTCAAGCAAAAGCATTATTGTTGCCTACAAAAAATGACTATGAATTTATAAGGGTTCAAAAAGTCTTAACATATGTATGTATATAATGGGGAAAATATTAATTGTTCATGCGAAAATTGTTTAAAGGACAAAAAACATTTTAAAAGTATTTGTGATGTCAAATCAAAAATAAATTATGAAATCAAATGGTTATTTAAATACTTAAATCAGTTATAAAAGTTAAGTTTTCTTTACACCCTTTTTATTTGTGTACCTAGCCAAGAATATGATAAAGATAAATACGTATTTAACTAGCACAGACAAAAACCTTCTATTTTAGCTGAGCTAAATATGCCAAAAGCACTGTTGATTGTGATATATAGATATGCCACTATACCAGGTGGATAGAGGACCCTTAGAACTACTACGCACATATAGCCCTATAACTGTAGAAGTCCTAGATTTTCCATAATAATAATTATAAAAGAGTGGAAAAGTTCACAATCAACAGTAACATTGGCATATTTAGCTCTGCTAAAATAAAGGGTTTTTGTCTGTGCTAGTTAAATACGTATTTATCTTCACACACATGTTTTGTTGCTCCTTTCATGAAACCCTGTTGGTTTTGGTATGTGGCAGGGCTAATAGTATTTGGTGCTATGATGTGCCACCTAATAAATGATTTCTTTTTCCGTTGTCTTGTACTTACTTTAAAGTTTTTGTTTTTTTTTTTTGTTTTTTTTAGCGTTTTTTTTTCTGCTTTTTTTTCATTACAGAAATATGTATTTCTTCTTTTACTTAAATGGTATTTGTAAAAATATTAAAAAAAAAATTGAAAAGAAAATACAATTTTCATTTTTTTTATTCATTCATTATTCATTCAAACATTCATGTTGTAAAAATGCCAATGCTTGGAAAATATTAAAAAAAAAATATTATTCTCCAACATCAAATGTAACGTGTTTAGTGCTCTTTGAATTTTGAAATTTAAAATTAATGCCCAGAGCAGGGGGAAAACAGTGTAGTAACCCTTTCAATTTGATTGGAATATTAATGAAATTGTAGCTGCAAAATTTAATCACAAATTCTGATGAGGAATTTATGTTTGTGAAAATATAATCACACTCGCACAACACTTTATATTCGTTGTTGTTTTGAAATCAAAATTCAATGAAAAAATCTAAGGAAGTGAAAGAAACTCACAATCATTAATAGATTTGTGGCTGCTTTTACAATAATTTTTGCTTTAATTTAATGAGAGAGAAAAAAAAACTAGAAACGATAAAACAAACCGAGATTTTTCTTTATGAAATAGAAAAACAAAATATTTTCAAAGAAAGAAATTAATTATTTTAGCAATAAAATATTCGTAAAAGAGAATTGATTTTAGAATTTATTGAAGCTTTAGGCCCATTATTACAACTTGCCTTTAGCAATAAATTCAATAAAAAGGAAAAGTAATAATTTAAGGAAATTGAACACATTTGAAATTGATGTTTTTTCAAATGCCCACGACGACAATTTTATTTCGATTTTATTGCATATTATTGCAAATCATATGATTTGATAGCTTGTTTTTCATTACCTCACAAAATGACGAAGTTATTAAAAATTAGTGATCTCGAAACCGTGAAAATTACGTTTAATTTGAACCACTTTCATATTATTTTGCTGGATAGTTACAATAAGTTATTCCCTTTTGGTCATAATAATTAAATTTTTATATTTTGAACTAGATTGTTTGTGCCAATTTTAAGACTTCCCTACTAATGGTTTAAACAGTACGGCTATTATTCACTATTTATTTAGGGTGTTACTCGTATTTGTTTTCATTTACTGTTCCATATCGTCGATGGAATTAAAGAACGCTGTAACTGACAAAACCTTAAATTTTCACCAGAGCCAAAAAACATGTATGAAAGTAGAACAAATACACTGGTATTTTTCATTTCGCAGACGGCGTAAGTGAACTTATTTTCATCGTAGAGATTTGTGACCGGGACCAATCGACGCGTATTTTTTTCTGATTAAAATGATGCAAAAAACGTATTTTCGATTTTTTGTCAGTTACAGCGTTCTTTAATTCCATCGACGATATTTACTATTGTATTAAACCACAGGTAAAAGTGACTTCTCGCAACTGTTAGAGATATTCCATCTAGGTTTTAGGGTGCATTAGATCTGTGTGTTTGCCAAGTTATTTCCTATATAAACTTTATGATTAAACTGTTTATGTTAGAGAAGTAAATTTATTGAGCCTTAATTTATGCTAGGGTTGTTTAGTTTTATGTACTCCCTAGCTTATGCTATAATCATTTAGCGTAATTGGTTGGTATTGGTATTGAGCTACAGGGATATCTACTTTCCAGTTTTAAAAGTAGAGTTAAATAATAAAATGCTCGGGCTTTGAAATGCATTTTTTTTCATTGAGGCCAGCACTCAGGGGATGACCCCTACTTATGCAGTATATTATGCTGGTCTAGGATAATATGGTATGAGAAGAAGGAAAGAGGAAGTGGTGCTTGTGGACAAAAGATTTAAACTTGTTAGCATCGTAATTGACAGGAAAAACGTTCGCGGAAGATTGTTTCATAAACGAATGGTGCGGCCAAAGAACGAATTCTCTCTATAATGCATTGTGCGATTCACTGGACAGTTAATCACAAAAGGATTTGCTCTAGAGAGATACGCGTAGTCCGTAAGAATACGCGACTACCTAGAATCAAATTCTTTATTTCATCAGAGCACCTCCCATGGTAGTATCGATAGAACAATGACAGGCACGCCACATTGCGCCGATGCTCCAACGAGTCGATAGAGATGGATACATCCTAGGTCGGATAGAGGTCTTGTAAACATTGCGAAGGTCAGATGGAGTGAAGTATTTCTTGCACCGTTTTAGAAACTGACGCACTTGAAAGCTTCTTTTTGCTCTCGAAATATGTGATCATTCCAACGGACATCACAATTAATTCTCATGTCCAGAACATCAAGAGCGTCCGCCTCCTCAATATTTACATTACCCATAGTCACAGATGGCAGGACTAAATCATCAAAACGTCTATGTGTGATAAAACAATATTGGGTCTTGCGCACATTAAATTCGTATTTATTATTTAATATCATTCATATTTATTATTAAGAAAAGATGTCACGTATGTACAGGAGTCCCACTGTATAGGTTGCAATTTTCGACTACTTTTTCGCACTTATGAGGTCGTATCTTGCGATAAATTGACGACTTTTGTTTTTATGCTTTAACGTTAAAGAATTATTCACAAAATATCCGTCAAATTACATGATCTTGGTGGCCTATTGAAATCCCCATCAATTAAACGAGATTTGTAATTTTAATGAAATTTTCAAATTTTTTTTTTTAAAACGTGTACAAATTTAATATTGTGTCTCTTTTATATAAGTAAGGTGTGCGTCACTATAAACTGTAACACATCAAAAGTCAAATAAAAACTGACTGGAGTAAGCTAGAGTTAAAAATAAAACAGTTTTATTTTTCATTTTTATTACAGATTTATATTCTGTATTATTTTATTTAAAAATTAATTTAATTTTATAAAATTTTTTATTTTATTCATTATGCCATCCATAAGCAATGTTATAGTGTTTTCGGTGATTTTTTTGGTACCTGCTGTCCATTTATATCGAAAACTAGTAATAGTTTTGGGAACAGATGTACTTTTCTTTAGTTCTCTTTTGACCAGAGCCCAATATCTTTCAATAGGCCGCAGCTCTGGGCAGTTTGGTGAGTTAGCCTCTTTTGGAACAAAAATAACATTATTTTTATTATACCAGTCTATTGCGCTTTTACTGTAGTGACATGTTGCCAAATCTGGCCAGAAGAATGTTGATATGTTGTGCTGTCTTAGAAATGGGAGCACCCTCTTTTGAAGACACTCTTTGATATAAATATCTGAGTTTATTGATCCCAATGTAACAAACGATGCACTTCTGTTGCCGCAGCTACAAATAGCCTGCCAAACTAGGAACTTTTTGGGAAATTTTGATAGTTTTTTAGTTCGGAACTCTTCAGAAACATTGCCTCTACTATCCGCTACATAAAACCCTTGGCCAGGAAGCTGCGCAAAGTCTGCAAAAACGTAAGTTTCATCATCCATTACACAACATTCGAACTTTTGAAAAAATTCTTTTTTGAGGAGTTTTGCTCTTTTTTTTGCTTCAATATTCTTCTTAGCATTTCTATCCGGAAGTTTTTGGACTTTAAATGTTTTAAGGCCAGCTTTAGCTTTAACTCGGCGCACAAAAATTTCCGAACATTGCACGCGCCGGGCCAGTTCGCGACCAGAAATGTTTGGAAGAGCCAGCAAAAGCTTCTCAACCTTTTTGGCTTTCGCGTCGTTCGTTACCAGTTTTGCTTTACCTGTTCCAGGCTTTCTTTCAATTTCTAGGTCTTTGTTGAACTTTTTGACCACTCTGGAAACACATTGCCTGGTCACGTGGACTTCCCTAGCAACTTTTGTATAACTCCAATATGGTTTTTTTGAATTATTTGAATAATTTTTGTATGCACTTGTCTTTGATTATCCATTGTGAACTAACTAACAAATTTGACAAACTGATACATTTTAAAATCTGACACATTTTTCAAAGATATTGTGATTAAGAAAAATAATTTTGATTAAAGGTGAAAAAAGTTATTAAGAAAAATGGGTGTTACACTTTATAGTGACGCACACCTTATTATATAGTTTTAGCATCTTAATACCATTGCCTGCTACTGTAGCAAGCTAACGGCACCAGTTGGGACCAAATATGTAAATGCAACTTTCCTGTTTGAATATAAGAAAGCAGCATTTGGTGTAATTCTTATTAAAATTTAAACAAAAAACAAAAAAATAATCTGCTAGACAACACCTTTAGTTTGTGACTAAAAAGAAAAAGAAATGAATGCAAAAGTGCATCATAAGTTGCTGTAGACAACTTCCTGAAACGTGACATTGAAACAATTTTATTAATATGATGAAATTGTTTGTTGCAAGTTTAAGCATATCCTTGTAAATCATCTAAAGACCCAGCACGGCAATATATGTAAGTATATAGTCAGCCTGCCACTATAATTTTTTTTTTTTACATTTTATTACACAGCTACTACAATTTTGTTTTTCTTTATTTTTTTCTGTTGTTACAACTACAATTACAACAACTACTTACTCTCAAGTAACACTTGCCATGATGACAATAACCGTCGAATCTATTAGTAACACAACTGGAGTGATGTTTGTTGCCAATGAGTTGAAGGTGTTTCTTTAAAAGGCTATGGCTACAATGAACGAATGAGAACGAAAGAATATACGAGCATGTATAAAACGTAATGACAATGACAATGATAATATTGTCAATGATACTTTATATTCTGTAGTCATATATATAAACGAACGTGTGTTCGTTTATTCACTGTTTTACTATTTAATAACGTAAAAAAGTTAAGTTGAGTCGGGTAGACGATAGCACTTGTTGGGGTTTTCCCCTTTAAGTAACGTGCTTAATGTTAAATTATAGTTTCATTTATACGGCAGCATTAATTTTCTGAAAAAAAAAAATAAAATAAAATGTTACACATGGCTTGTGTACTTACTTTGCACATCTTAATATGTAGCAAGTGAGTGTGTGTGTATACAACTAATAACTAAAAATTAAATTAAAATTTAATGCTGAGAACCATACTAACAAAGAGAATACTAATAATCCTTAAAGTGTGCTACTTATTTATCAAAAAAACCAAAAATTAAAAAATCTTGAACAATTTCGTGCCTGGATTAGTTGGTATTCAGATTCAATTCATTGCAGTGTCTTCTAGTCAGACGCCACTGCTATCCTCATGGCTATTAAATGACAATAGAATTTCTTAAAGAGCAAATTGAATTTCATATCAGCATCAATTACTTCCTTCCAACCAGATTTATCATATCAATTTAAATATTTCAGTTAAAAGTATTGTTAATTAAATTTTTAATCATATCAATTAAAAATATTACGTAAAAATAAAATTAAAGATCAATTAATAATTTTAATTGGATTAATTAAATTGTAAGAAAAAATTATTACTTTTTTATTTAAATTACAATAAAGCATCACTACTAATGTCACAGAGCAGCGTCTCATATGTGAATTAAACACATAACCTCCAAACTAGCAGACTATCACACTCCCCTTTAGACTACTGAAGCACCCGAAAAAGAAATGATTAAAAATATTATTGAATCAATTAAACAATTTAATTGAAATAAAATCGCTAATTAATTAAAGATTTCCGTATGTAAATGTGAAATAAAAACGAATAGATGAAAAATAAAGCATATTTTTGTTAGATTTGTGTCAGTTGTCATCAAAGCAGAAATCAATTAAAGCAATGAAATGATATTAAAATTAAAATCAAAATCAATTAAGGCCCATTTTACAACTTGCCGTTAGTTAAAGTTAGTATTTTATCGGACAGATAACTTGCTTTTTGTTATTACTAGTGAACTTTAACCTAAAGGTAAGGCAACCTTCCCAATAACTTTATCGGTCACTTTAGGTTAATGTTTACTTTTAATAACAAAATGTGAGTTATCTGTCTGATAAAATCCTAACTTTAACTAACGGCAAGTTGTAATAATGGGCCTAAGTGTATAATTGATTTGATTTTTGAAGTATTTTAGTTCCATGTAATGGAAGGCAATCTGTTATACCGCAACTCACTGATCTTTTTATCTACATCAAGATTATTTTTATCTGCATCCTAATATAATATTTAGTAATACATTTTTGTATTCTTATTATGGTGGCTAGAATAACGTTCTATTATTAAGTTATTCATCAATAGCTAAACACCCTGCAAGTGCGCTTCAGTACCCTCAATCTGCGAGTTTATAACTTCTTAGCAGTCTATGTGATCAAGTTTTTTTTTGCCTGCTTTTTAAAACAACATTTTAATATACCGATTTTTGATAGCAACTAAAATTATCAATTGCCAAAAAAAAGAAACACAGTAGTTTTTTATTTTATTTTGTAAAAAGTCGCTGAGAGCTAAATCTTGAGAATACGGTGGTGGGTGGCTAAACTTTTCGAAACCCAATTTATTCAATTTTGCCATAGTTCTGATCGCTTTGTGTCTCGGTGCATTGTGTTGGTGAAACTACATTCGACATCCACTTTATACAGAGCTTTCGAACAGCCAAATGTTCATCTAAAATGGTGAAAACACTGCTATCTGATATCTTTAAAATGTCAGATAGCTCATGCACCCTTCAATTTGGCAGCGTTCATAACCAACTTATGCATTTTTTCGACGTTTTCTAGTGTAACAGACTCTTTTCGGCGTTCACTGCCCTCTGCATCATTTGTGCTGGTACAACCACGTTTAAATTCAACAATCCACTTCTTTACCATTTACCTGATGGATTAGCGTTCGAATAGTGTTTATCAAGCCATTTTTTGGTTTCTAATGTATTTGCTGTTTTACGAAAAAGCAATGCTTTATCAAAATTCAAATTTCACTTCCTTCTATTTTGGTTTTTTTTAACATCAAAAATTGTTTCACTTAAAATGCTACAACTACGAATCTGTCATGTGAAGCTCAGTACTAACTAAAAATCTTGGAAGAACTTCTAATAAAGCCATCAAGGTGTTTCTATGCATTTTCTAATTGGTAGTTGCCATCTGTAGCAAAAGATATTTCAGCTGATGTCTCGAAAAATGTAGTCGACTTTTCGAAGGTGAATACTTCAAAAGTTTTTTGGAACTTTTTCCAAAAAGACAGATCCTTTATACCGACTGCTGTTGTAATGTAGGACAGCGGCCGGCGTTGTGATTGACTTTCATTGGTGCATATAAAAAGGTATAATCGGTTTTAAGGTAAAACCCATCAAAGTATTATTTCTATAATATACCTTCCATAGTTGTTTTTTCAGGTACTACGTCCAGTTGATTGATTTCGGCCACAAGTGTATTGAAAGCAAAAGGAGGCCAAAAACTTGGAAACATTTTCAACAACTCGTGTATGTTTCTATAAATGAAACTGTCAGACAAATACTCGTAAATTATTTTTTACGTTGAAGACGCCATTTACCACTTGTATATCTGTTTTCAAATATTCACTCCCTCACTGTATGTGTGGGATTTTGTTTTTTTTTCTTCATTAAAATTTTCGTAGAGACTGGTACCTTCTGCGTACATTTTTTTCTCTTGTTTTTGTGCACTAATTTGTCTTGAACTGACTGCTTATCTTATGTTTTGCACAACACAAGTTATTTAGAGATCCTGTTAGCAAACAATCAGTTAAAGATGAATAGGCAGTTTAAAGGATGGTATATGCAGGGCAGGAAGTGAAAAGGTAAATGGAATGAATGGTTATTTAAGTTAAGTGGCAGACATAAAGTCATTTCGAATATGAATAATGCTAAAAAAAAAACAGAATAGAGCGGAAGAAGAGGGTGAGAGAGGTGATGTTTGTGTACTCACAGGTATACGGATAGATGATTTGATGTAGTAGTTATAACAACCATTATAACAACAAATAAACACATGATTTAAGGATGTTGTTGAAAAGTCCTTTTTGTTTTTGTTACTTTTACTGTAACTGCTACACCGACAACTGTCTGCTCTTTCTTATATTGCTCTGAGGGGGTATGCGTGCTGCATATCCGTTTCCTTTTAAAAGCGTTTATCTAAAGATCAGAGTGTTGTTTTATGTGCGTGTTATTTTATGACTACCCTTCCTTCTACGTTCGTTCAAATCTTAATCTTTTGTTTGTTAGCCGTTTGTGTATGAATAAACCAATTGTATTTATAGCTTTTCTTTCAGGTGTGTTAAGCTTTAGTTTTGAAGCATTCATGTGTGTAATTTTTGCCAAGTGACGAAAGAATTTTTTTTTTTTTTTTTTTGAAAAGTCTAACTTTTAGAAACAACATCAGGAAATTTTTCTCTTTGCAGTGTAATAAAAAGTTTGCTGGCATAATCTGTTTATTAATTTTTTTTTTAGTTTCCCTACTTCTTTTATTTTTTGGTAATTTTTAGTTCTATAATAGTTTTACTTGTACTTATTAAAGGCGTTTTTTATATTATTTTCTTAAGACCTTGCCCATATTTTAACGTTTAAAATTAAATGTATTCCTAATGGGAATGTCAGAAATCACAAATTTTCAGCGAATACTGATAAAATTAATTTATTGCAGCAAATTTGTTTATTACCAAACCCTTTTAGACGAACAACTTTTTAAAATTGTGAATTGATGATTGGTTTTCAAAGTAAATCTGGACAAATGAGAAGCGTTGTTCAAGCTTCAATCTATTCATGATGATTTGCCAACGTATGCTGATTTTGTATATCGTCCCGCTATATTATAACGCTCTTTTGGAATTCGTATGGATTCGCCAATTAAACGCAACCTTAAGCAAGTAGATTATCAATTAAATTTGTTCGGCTTCAATCATAAGTTTCAACAAGTCTTCACAAAGAATATAGGGGTTGCATTGTAAATTATAATTTAACGCTTTAACTTCGTAAAGATACAAAACCTGTGGTTATAAAAGAACGTGAAGTCCCATATGCACTTTGGAATCGAGTGAAAATAAATCTTAATAATTTGGAAACGCCTGGAATTATTTCAAAAGTAGAACTAGTGACCATAGAGGATTAAGCCCCTGTATTGATTGAAAATTTGGAGTTAACCCACAACTGGTATCGATAGACTATACAACTCACCGTATTTTTTAAATTCTTAATAACTTCAAAGGTTCAAAAATGTTGTGCCATCATGACCGTTTTAGGACATATTTACACTTACGAGCTAGCAAGCAATCAAGCCAAATCCAAACAGTTTCTACTCGTTAGGGCACATATAAGGTTAATAGAGTTTCCTTTGGCATTAAGACAATAGCATCCGATTTAAACTGAATCATTGAGCAAATAGTATTTGATCTAAAAAACATCATGTCATGCTTTGATTATATACTTATTCAGGGCCAAATATAATTGTGAAGGAAATATAATTGGTTGTCTTTAGAGATTAAGCGAACAGGATCAACATCTTAATTAAGAGAATTAAATTAATTAAGGTCTTGTTATTCAATACAATTAATTTCTAAATCACCCAAATCACCAGCAAAACTTCAAGCATTCACAGAAGACGATTTTGTAAGACATTTAATGATTGTGACATACTACACTTAATTTATTCCAAATATGTCTTTAATTATATCATATCCACTGCATCAGTTACTGCGGAAGAATCAAATTGTTGATTGGTCATCTAATTACCTTGTGAAATAACGTGACTAAAACTAAGAAATATAATATCCAGCAACAGAGTTTTGATCCCATCCTCGCCGCCAACTTGGTGTGTTTAATTCAATATTAATTATGTGCCGTGATCTAGTGGTTAGTGTGTTGGCTTACTAAGACGATAGCGCTGGGTTCAAATCTCAGCCCTGGCATCTTAAAAAAGAAATATGAAAAAATTATTTCTTTCGGTAACTACATCTCAGTAGTCTTCTGGCAAAGGCTCTGGGAATAATTGATTGCCATGAAAAAGCTTCTTAAATCTGTCGTTCGGAGTTGACTTTAAACTGTAGGTCACGGTACTCATGGATAAAAATTAACGCACACAACATGAGTGCTGCGAGAAGCTAGGCCGTAATCCTGACACACGTAATCCTATTTAATGTACATATCGTCGTGCAGGAGTTTATGTGCTCTATCCGCCATTTCGTATTTGGGGTCAAAAAAATAAAGTGGCATCATTAACTCGAGATATATAAAATGACAGATAGAGCACATAAACTTCCGCACGACGATATATTAAATTGTTGCTCCATAATTTATTTGAATTCTTAAAACCAAATGGATTTTCTCTTTAGCTACCCCACCCTAAACATAACCCAAAGATGGCGTTTTTTACAGCATCAATTAATCAACTTTTAAATGTTCAAATTATTTCAACCAGTTAAATAGAGATGAACATATTAGAGAATTAAGAAATGTTTTCCCCATCTCCGTTTTCTTTGTGGGTAGGCTATAAACCAGACATCAAGTTTAAAATGCTGGCATTTATTATTTAAGAGTTTCATTTAAATGTCATGACAAATATCTCACGAATAACACTTAAACACCACAAAAGTTAGTGATATGTGATCTCGTAAGCAAAATGAAGGAAATACGAGTAATTAAAAAAAGAAGAAAAATACTATCGCATGCATGATGGTATTATACTGATGTTACTTCTGCTGTTATGACTCTTTTGTCCATAACCAACACCATACACGACAACTTTCTACCTATGCTCTACGTACGAGTATACATACATTCTTATGCATGCAAAAGGATAAAAATATGAAAAAAGTTGTTCAACTGTTTGTTTCAAACTCACTTAAGAAATCCATCAGGCATATGTTGTTTGTGTTTTCCCCATTCTACTCCTTTAGACTTGAGCTGTTCTTTTGCCGTATGGCACAAACAAACGATAACAATAAAAATAAGAAAAATTTAAAGAAAAGAAAGTCAGTCAGACATTTATAATGACTTGACTAAGGGTATTTTTCTCTTCTTTCTCTTTTTTTTTTTTTTTTCTTTAAAAATAAAGCGCTCACTTACATTTAAACATAAATATTTTTACACCTTTTTGTTCCGGAAGTTTATTTGCTTCCTTTCCAATTTCTTAAAATCAGAGGGATGTTGCTTTTAGTTTTATTATTTTTTTTTTCTGTACATTTTATCATCGTCGTTATTTGTTAACTCTTGAAAAACAAAAAAAGAGATTTCTTTATCAATCTGAAATATTTAATTGTATTATGTTGACAAATTTTTAAAGAATTCGTTTGTGAAATATTTCTTTAAGAACGATTTAACTTTATACGTGACATTTAAATGTTTTTTTTTTTTTATTTCATTTAAAGAAAAACCTTTACGCACAGTTTTTAATTTTGTATTTAAACGTCATTTAAAATTAAATGCTATTTAAATACAACTCTGAAATTTCGTAGGTAAAGTTAAATGAAACTGAAATGCAATTTAAATTGCCAACCATGTACATTTAAGTTTTAATCATATGTTTTTGACAGCTTCTTCATATGTATTATAAGAAATGAGCTTATCTATCTATATAAATAAAACTCAGTCAAATTAGTGAATGGGAAACTGGCAACTGTTTGGAACATTGGAATGCCCAGTCGGGTCTTAGGCACGCCAAGGCTGTGATTCGTCCGCGATTTGGGGGTAAGTATGTTGTCTAAAGTATGGAAGGCCAGACCTGAAAATCCTAACGGATTTTTTTTTACGGGTCACTGTAGTGTGAGAGCGCATTTGATGAGATTGGCGATCACAAATGTAGATCTTTGTAGACTATGCTCACAAGCATCAGAGACAGCAGAGCACATATTAAGTGAATGTGTGGCTCATGATAGATTTAGATGAATGTATTTAGGGAGACATATGGTCTCACAGACGGATATATCCACCACTAAAGTTTCGGACCTGCTGGTGTTCGTAAGTTGGTCTGTTAAACAAACAGTAGACTCAAAGGGACACAATAGATCTTATAGGTCGCAGTGTCTTGCATTTGTGCTAGGTCTAAACCAAATAATAATAATAATAATCTTTATAAATAAAAATCAATGTTGTTCGTTGGCCATCGCATCAGTTGAGAACGGCTTAACCGATTTGAAGATTTTTTTTTTCTAAGAATCGTCGTGATCCAATTTAGGTTTTTACGGAAAGAAAATTTTGCCCCGCCTACTTTTACACCGACTTTCTTTGATCGACTTGACTAATTTTTCTTTCAAATGTTTGTATTAATACATTTTAAGTTTTCATTCAGATAGAAATTGGCCACGCCTTCTTTTACACCCACTTTTTTCTATTTATCTCTAAATACTGATTTTTATATAACTTCAGAACGGTTAAAGCTAAAGTTTCGGAATTGTGTCTCTATGACTACATGGTCAAGGCAAATCATCAGTCAGAAAGTGGGCGTGACACCTCCCATACAAGTTAAAAATTGTTTTCTTTATACATACGTATCTTTAGAAGTGTTGAAGCTAAATTTTCTGAGTTTGGTGTGATTGATTTCGTTGTCATTAAAAATTATCAGAATGAAATGTGGACAAATGATAGTGGTAGGTGTAGTGAAGTTCGCCGGGTCGAAGCTAGTTATAAATAAAAGTGGGTTTTAATGATAAAACTAGTATTAATCAATTAATAATTTTATTGCTAATTAAAATTAATTATTATTACAAGAATTTGTGTATCTTTCGTTGCGGTGTTTTCGTACCTTTGTCACAATTAAATGCCAATCTAGACACATGCCTGAAAATGTATTTTAATATCACATATGTTTCTTTCGGCGATTGGTACATTGTGATGGATCATTACAATTACAATCGTATCGTTTGCAGTTACAATTGATAAAGTGGCTCAAAACGTATCGTTCAAAAAGCGTTTCATCACAAATTTCATCTTACAAAAAACAAAATTTTTTGAATAAAAATTTAAATATTTTTGTGTTATTTAATTTACAATTTAAAGTTCTGTTGGGCTTAAAAAGCACAAACATTATTATAAATTTGTACAGCTTGTTTTACGACATTGAAAAAATAGTACTTTTGTTTACTAATAAAAAAAAAACACAATAAGAAAGGGAACGAACGCATTCTTTCGATATCATGAACCAGGCTTTCGGTTTCGATATAATCAATTTCTAATAGACTGTTTATAAAAAAACATGCAAATCGACGTATTCATCTGCCTTTTTGATAGTCTTTCTGACCTCTTCTCAAAACATAATCAATCCATTACTATTTTCTACTTTTAATATCGTTGTTATCTTGTGTCACTTAACATCTACGAGTTGTATTTAATGGAATATTTCTTTTTTGAATAAAAGTAATTGACTTTTTATCTTTAAAAGCACACTAGTAAAGAATAAAACGAAAATAGAAAAATATACCCTCAAACAGGTATAAACCTTTCTAGAGAGAATAACCCTTTAACAAAAAATATTCCTTCAAAAAAGGGATAAAGATTTTTTTCATTTGTTTTTCTATTGTTTCTATAAAAAAAAAATCTGTTATTGTTTAGGAAGCTGTTTTGTTTTCAAAAGGTCACTTTTTTAAACTTAAATTTAAAACGATTTCAACAAAGATTTCATTTGTTTGGCAGTCATTTAAATTATAAATAAAATGGTCAGCAACCTAAAAGAAAAAAAAAAATTACAAATAAATATTTTTTTGTTAACCGGTTACTTTAAGGGTTTTTCCTTCACAATGCTGAGCCTAAAACAAAGTTAAACAAAACAATTTAAATTTAAAATTTTCTTTGGTTAAATAGTTATTTTTAAATTTAAATTTCGAGGGCTGTTTGATAATTTTATGATATTTTTACGTTATAAACTAAAGGTGTTATTTCTATTTAACTTTTCCATATTCTTATTTTGTAGTCGCCGTAGTCTACAGTGGCTTACTAGACGAGAGCTCCGGTTTCAAACCCCAGCTCTGACGTCTTCAACATAAAAAGAAATATGAAAAAATATTTCTTAACTGATTGCCATGAATAAGCTTCTAAAGTCTGTCGTTCGGAGTTGACTTTAAACTGTAGGTCCTGGCACTCATGGATAAAACTTTACACACACAACATGGATGCTTCGAGAAGCTAGGCCATAACCCTGAAGCAGAGTTGTATGGTCGTTGAAAGATATTCGTTTGCATATTTCTTATTTTCATGATGTCACAGCTGGGTTTTGAACGCAGGGTTCTAGTCTTAGAAAGCCAGCACACATAATAGTGACCATTTCATAAACTATTTGAAAATATTATGACATTATAAGAATATGTCTCGGACAACTGTTGAATCCGCCAATTGTTTGTTTTTAATGGCAAACTAAAGTACTCAACAAAAATTAAAAAGAAATTAAAAAAAAGTATTGCATTAAAATTAATTTTTTGTTCTTCTAATGTTCTCCTTCTTTTATTATTCGACAATTTAATTTGATTATAGTACGAGTATCTAACTTTACAAAAGCTTTAATTTAAAGATATATTTTGAGTCTTTTTTCTATTTTTCCTACTTCGGCATTTTAGCAAAAAAGCAAAAAAAAAGCTGAACAGAAAAATAAAAACCTTTAAAAATGCTTTATTTGCTCATTTGTTTAGCCTAAGGTTGCAACATTTGTTATTCCACTTTTCTTTTTTTTTCCTTTTTCTTTCTGATTTCTTTTAATCCTTTTGTATATCAAAATGTTGACGATTTAGAGACAAAGAATAAAGCAAAATACACAACTCATATCCTTTTTTTTATAAAATTTCCCTATCGAAAACACGTCTGAATGTCAAAGTGTATTCAAAACCGTATAAATGACGAAATATGTACGTATTGTATGTATGTAAAGTATGTACGAGTAACAAATAAAATACAACAACAGCCAGAACCGATTTCAATACTGATACCTTTAAGGATATTCAAACACTCAAAAAACGTACGCATTGCCATAGAGAAACTCAATAACAATTGATGTGTAAAACACAAAACGAAAAGAGCATTTTAGAATTTAAATGTTTTTAAAAAAATAAGGGGTTGGCAAACACTAGAAATACAAAACAAAATCTATACGAGGGTCGATTTCTAAAAGACTCTTATTTTAATGAAAATCAAAATTTTGACAATTGATAACGGCCATCTTGTTGAAGTTACATTTTTCAAATTAGTTGTCATTTATTCAGTTTATTTTGCCAAATCAATCAACATGGACAGACACAGCATGCCAATAATAAAATTCGTTTATCAAACTGATTGTTCTGTAAAATATAATGTTCATCGAAAAATCGTCTTCTACCGTGAGGCACACTTTAGGATGATTGGGATAACACTAATCCAGTTAAAATCCAAGAGCGTCCAATGTATCCTATAACTTTATTATTTGGTTTCAATTTTGAACGTTAGCCACTGTCATAATTTTTTTTATAACATTGATATATATTTAAAATTATAAATAATTAAAAATTTCTTAAATTTTTTTACCGAACCTCATATTAACATTCCTTTAATTCCTTTGTTATTAGAAAATGCCGTTAGGTATGCTAGAATCTAAGCATGGAAAAACATTTATGCCAGAATCTGATAAACAAAAAAAACCGTAATGCCATAAGAAATATTGTAAAATAATATGAAGTGATGGAATTCTAGCCAGACATCTTTTCCACAGACACACACCGCCTTTTAGTGTATGATTCAAAGGCATTTGCAGTACAAAGAAAAATGAAATATATTTTTTATATTAAAATAATTGTTAACTTAAAAGAAAAATGACAAATGACTGAATTTACATAAATAAACTTTATTTTTTAGTCTATCGGACAAAAAATCTTTAAGAACTTATTTTTGTAAATTAAAAAAAAAAAATATTATACTAAAAATTTAATTCTGCAATATATAACTTAACCTGAATTCTCTGGGTTTAAGAAATACATGCACGAATATTATAATAATTGATTTACTACATATTTAGGATCACTTTAACCCATTAACGCCCAAATTAAAACTAAGAACAATTTTTAAAATTCAATATTTATTACTAGATTTAAACAACATTTTCTACAGTACAGTAAAAGAAAAAAACAAAAAAAAAAAAATATTCTGAGTTGTGTTTTTTCAGGTATACTAAGCTTAGTACAGCAGCACTTAATATGCTATAGCTCAAAAAATTCTATACCAACTAAACTGTTTTATATTGCTTTTATTAGAATGTGATGTTATCAAGTAAATAAACTGCTATTTAACGTTCTTCAAAGTTAAGTGATGTAAAATAAACTACATGTCCATTCACAATCTCACAAGAAATAAATCACTAGCCAAAATGGAGATTCCCATAATTGATATTTTTCAACTATGATATGATAAGTTGATGTACAACAGATACGTGGATGTTGCATGTACTCTTAGTGACTGATAAAAAGCGTTTCCCGAGAAAAATACTGAATTTTATAATTTTTACTTGAACTTTAAGTTGTGTACTATATATAGCACAGCGGGCGGAAATGGGTTAATACATATTTGGTAAAAAACATTGTCCTGTTGTGTGCAGATTTTGAGAAACTGTGTGTCATCATATGAACAACGCTATCAAAATAAGTGTACAACATTACCAAAAAATGTTCTTTTGGATTTTAATATTTCTTTTGAATTAGTTTGTCAAACATGGGAATAAAGTTAAAAAAACATAGAAAGTATTTATTGTATAAAAAAATTATATTGTTACGAATTTTGATAATAAGATAGAAAGAAGTCCTTGCTAATTCCTTACCGCATTTTTGGTATTCTGTTCTTACAGTGGACTTACAATTGTCACCAGCACATCCACTGTATTTATTATTTGTTGTCCTTTGTAAATAGTGCATATAACCAGTGTATCTCATCGAATCGGCACCAGTTTTGACTTTTGGTACTCTTTCAGAACTCTTTGGGGTATTATTCTATAAAAGAAGATATGCCATGGCTAAGTCTTTACTAAAAGCTCTCTTATTTTAACTTGTTGTCTTACTAAAAGCCAAGCATTTAGCACTGAAGCTTTCTTAAACTTCGTTAAAAGTGTCCACCACCAATTTTTTTACTTGTATGAGTGTGCGATCTGCATTTATATGTATTTTGGTCCATGCGATCAGTGCGACCTAAATACTGAACAGCTTAATGCTTTCATGGCATTCAGTTATCAGAGCATTAAAATCTAAAATATTTGCTGTTTTTCGTCCTAAGTCCCAAATATTTAGTTGAGTTTCCGTTTTGTTTTTTTTTCTGTAATTTTTTTTCTTTTGATGTCTTGCTGTGTGCAGTCTATAGAAAGTATTCTATTACTTCTTATTTCAGCAGCTGCAAGAAGTTGATTACTACATACATAACTGGCCTTTACAACCCTGTGTCAGGATTACGGCCTAGCTTCTCGCAGCACTCATGTTGTGTGTGTCAATTTTTATCCATGAGTACCGGGACCTACAGTTTAATGTCGACTCCGAACGACAGACTTGAGAAGCTTGTTCATGGCAATTAGTTACTCTCAGAGCTTTTGCCAGAAGACTGCTGAGAGGTAGTCGCCGAAAGAAATATTTTTTTCATATTTCTTTTTTTGAAGATGTCAGAGCCTAGAGTCGAACCCAGGGCCCATGTATTAGTAAGCCAACACACTAACCACTAGACCACGGCGACTACTACTAGACAGATTAATATTACCATCCTTCATCCTCATCAGAACATTCATCAGTTAAGTCATTGACAGCTGAAGGTTCGAAATAAAAATCGTTAAACTCATCTTCTTCCAGAATATCAAAAATTTCGGCTACAGTTATGAAGAGAATAAGTACTCCGATCCTTATAGTGTCGTCATATAACGACACCTAGATATTTTCTCAAAAGAACCAAAATTATTACTACACTGGAATAGCGAGTTTTGTAATAAAATGAAACTTCTAATGTTTTTTTCGTCATATGACGACGCTATGAGAATTCGGGTTAACAACCTATAGGTTGTTTCTTTAAGAGCTTGGAAACTCAAAATTATAATGCAAGGAAAAAATATTGTTTGCATGAATTTTGTTCTTATAATTGGGTAGATAATTTAATGTAATTTATTTTATAAATATTATTTCCGGTATTTGTCCGTTTCCGCTGTGAGTTACATGGTTCATTCTATCAGTGTAATTTTTTACTAGGTTTTCCTATTACTCTGACCATATGACTTTTATTGTTGCTTGTATATTGGCTTACAAAGTTGTTGATTTGTGATTATAAAGCACTGATATAGTCCCATAAAAACTAATCGAGAGCTGTACAAACGGTCCAGTGGACATAACCACTTATGGTAAGAAAGTTGTCACCAATATTTTCAATAAATAAATTTTGAAGCGCAATGTAGAGCAAGTTGTGCCGTTTAATTGAAACCAAATGCCATTTAACAATATTTTTCATAATATATTTACCAATTTCCGAGAATCTTCAAGCACTTTTTTTATTAATTTTTTTTAGTTTTAATTGTATTTCGCTTTATTACAACCGCCACTGATTTAAGTTAAAAATACGTGTGGTTTAATTCTATTAAACCGATAAATTAATGAAGACTTGACTACAAAAAAGAGAAAGAAGAACAGATATCATACGTTTTCTAGTTTTTAGACATCAAAAACGAACGAGATTATAATTTATCGAGTTTATCTTTTAATTTTAAACGCTGCTTTCATCCTCATGAACCACAGTGTATTCAGAAGATAGTCAGTCGCAGCATATCAATTTAATAAAACAATCGGTGGCATAAGCACACATTGAGAAAGTACTTTACAAACATGTACAGTTCGAAAGAATGAGACAACACTGTATATACAAGCAGAGATAATATTAAATGTATAAAATCTTAAAGAGTTAAAGCTTATTTTAAAGCTTTTAAATATATTTTTTCTTTAATTTATTAAATATATTTTCTTAAGCCATTTGAAGACTTACAAAATATGTCTGCATATGTATATTGTAAATATTTGTTCGTATGTTATTGGCAGTTGAAAGGACATGCATTATTATAAAACAAGTCAAAGGGAAATGAGTTCTATTGACTTGAATTTCTAAGGATTAGATATGTTTTTATTAAAGAAACCTTAACAAAGAAAACCAATAAGCAAACAGACAAAAAATAATAAAAATGAACAACAAAATAATCACTGTATTACTACAGTCTGCATACAAAAAAAAATTAAATTTTGTAATACAATATTGTCATATTACTCGTATATATTCATACTGAAATTCAATTTCTATATTTATGTTTATCTTTTCTTGTATATTTTTAGTGCCAAGCAAACCTCAAAATCTCACCGTATTGGATGTAACAGCCACAAGTATAACGATGTCTTGGCATCCTCCTAAAAATCAAAATGGTGCAATTGCTGGTTATCATGTCTTTCATATTCATGAAAATCAAACAGGCGTGGAAATTGTAAAACGTAATGCTGCAGACTCAGCCATTACATTTGAGCTGCCAAAATTAAGTGAGTACAAGTAGATTTAAAAAAGATTTTATTTTTTTTGCTTTATAAATTACAAACCAAAAAAAAAAAAAAAACAGTTACAGGATTAAGAGTTCAATTATCATTAAAGAGTTTCTGGAAAAAAAGGGATATCTTTTTCAACTACATATTATGTATTAAATCGTTTTTTATAAGCCTAGAGAAGAGGAGCACAAAAAAATGTTTTTGATATTTTTTCTGTTGATGATTTAATTATTATAATTAACCTTTTTTCATAATTTCATTCTTTTTCCTCTGTTTTCCCTATTTAAAAAATTAAACCCATTAATAGCCATACATTTCGAAAAAAAGAGGAAAGAAAACAGTAAAGTTTGATAATATGCAGCCCGCGGAAGGCAAAAATGCCATCATGCACAATTCAATAGAGACTATAATAATGACAGCCTGTTATATATTTTAATATTATTGCTATTTTTGTATAAGTTTTAAAATTGTTGTTGTAATTGTTGTTGCTGCTGCTTTGGTTGTTGGTATTTCCTTTTGTAATGTGAAGAGAAAGAGACCGTATTATAACGGTTATATAAGCTACTGGGTCCCCAGCACGACATGGCACAGCTTAACTTAACGGACGGATATTGTCAAAATAATATCATTTATTTATAAAATGACAAGAAAATCCTGCCGGATTTTAATCATATTTAAATTAGTGTGACCAGATGCAGCAGTAAAAAAAAAATGTTCATTTGTTTTGCTTAAAAAGAAAAAAAAAACGTGAATTCTAAAAAATCTCATGCCAGTATACTAGTACCGCTTTGTGCACTGTTTATACGAAGGCCCAAAAGTTTAGAAATAGCCCAAAAGGTGATGGTACTCTATCTAACTATCTATCTTCATTATGGTCCTGCTTTTTGTATCAAATTGGCAACTAGGTGCTACTTATATCGGGTGGGCAAATTTGAGATTAACAAATAAATTGACTTAAAACACATTTTTTTCTGACAAACTCAGTTTTATTGATACCAATGATATCCGACACATGTCTACCTTTAGTACATCGGCACACGTCCGCTCCTTTCCTCATTTGGGGGGTGCTTGGCACACTGTTTAGAGCGCTGGCATACATCTCAAAACAGCCCAGGTACAAGCCCCAGCAAAGGTGAAACATTGAAGAATACAAATTTGCGGTTTTCTAGACTTTAATTAAAAAACTAAGCGGTTCCTCCCCCTCCAAGAAGCCCATCTATAGGAAACGCCCCCTGACATTCCACTACTCTCTTTCAACTGCCATCTAAAAATGAATGATCAGGAGAAAAAGGGCCACCACCTGGAAAGATAACAGCTGCCTAGCGAAGATGCTCACCAATTCAGAATCAAGATGCAGCAACAGATGGGGCAAGTTCTGTTGATTATTCAAGGATGAAGGTATAACATTAAGTGATCAAATTAACAGCAACTTGTCGCCGTCTCATTTGTAAAAACTATCCAATACAATGCACGCATAAGTAGGGGTTTACACTCCTGAGTATTAGTCTCAGATAAAAAAAAGGGAACCATATTTTGAGTCAAAACTTCACTTATCTCATCAATGCCCCACCGCATTTTATCGTAAATCCGGTCTTTTCAAATGGCCCCAGAGAAAATCATTCAGCGGCGTTAAATCAAGAGAAAATTCAAGAAAATTTTTTGGCCGGTTATGTAGCTCGTCGCTCCGTCCTACTGAAAAAAAAATCTATATAATATAAAATCTATTATAATGTTCTCATCGCTAAAGATGATTTTGCTGAAAAATGCGTTCAAACAGCCAATTTACAAACGTTCGATGCAAACAATGGTAGTATAACTAACGTTCCATGGTTACTTTTTACAAAAAAAATCTCAATGGCGAACATTTCATAATTCTTAACACGAGTTTCTGTCAGCTCTAGTGGATTTGAGATAAATCTAGTAGCCTAATATACTCTAATTTTTTTTAGTAATTAATAGGAAATTAAGTTTTGTTGACCTTAAACTTAATTGAATAAAAGATTTTGATATAAAACGGCAGGTCAATAAGTCTATCACTTTTATATATTTCGTTTTACGAAATAACCAGACCGTCTACGTGTTTGCAAAATATATACCGTATTTGCCGGACGCATCGGACCATAAGACACACCCTGATTTTAGGTCAAATTTTCAGAGTAAAAAGGTGCGTCTTATCGTCCGGCAAATAAGGTAGTTACTGGCAGTTTACACCATAAACAAACATATAGTATAATTAGCTATTTCACCTTTTTTTTACAACTACGGGAGGCGTTCTCGCAACACCCATATTATGTGCGTCAATTTTTTCCCTTTTTTACCGGGACCGGGACAGTTTAACATCGACTCATAACGCCAGACTTGGGAGCTTGTTCTAGAAATCAGCTTTTGACAGAAGGCTCTTAAGAGGTGGTCGCTTAAAGAAATATTTTTTCACATTCTTTCTTTCTTTCAAAATGTCAGAACAAATTAATTTTTCCTATTATCAGAGTTGTATTTTGGCAAAAATTTAGAAAAATCAGTTATGACAAATTTTAATTTAATTAATTAACCAACTTGGCAGACGATTTTTTGCCAAATAACTAGTTTTTTATGTTAATAATAATTGTATGTACTAAATGAGAATTATATTTACCTAATAAAATTTAAACAAAAAATCTAAGTTCAGAATTTTTTTTTAATTATATTTTGCTGCTGAACTGTGATTCCCTTTGTTTCCTTTTTTAATATTTCTACACAAAAATTTTAGCTGGTCACATTTAAAAAACCAGTCCAATAGTGATTAAACTGACTAGTACATTAATACTATAGAGTTAAGTAATAATGTCAATATTCTTCTCTCTCCCTCTCTTTCTCTTTATATATTCACGCTGATATTGTTTTTGTTGGTTGTCATCTCCCACAGCCAATATATGAACAAACAAACGTACGCTTTTCGGTCATATTAAAATATCTTTGACATTTCATTATGCACTTATATTATCTGTTATTAAATTTGACCAAAACCATTTTGCTGTCATTGGCTATTGTGGCCAATTGTTGTCAAAAAGGAAAGCCGGAGACCATTTTAAACATGGCCGCTGTTAAAATATAAATATTTGGAATAACAGCAGCATAATAGAGGAACTTTCACTATAAAAACAATTAAAGCGACAACAGCAACAATAGCAATTACAAAGGGAACAAATATTGTGCTGACAATTATTACGATGTTCGCTTATTTACATATGTATGTGTGAGAACGTAAACAAAGAGAAAAGGAAATTGTCTACTCTTGCCTACTTTTGGGTGTTCTTTTATTTTTTTATTGCTTTCTTCCTTTGGTTTTTTATTAAATGAGTTTATAATTAAAAATCGTTGGTAATAAAAATCGCAGTTTATGTATGTATATGCATGTGTATTTTTTGTTTATAGAGTAATAATAATTATATGTTTATAGTTGTTTTTGTATATTTTTTAATAATATTGCTGTTGTTTTTATTATTATCATTATGGTCACTAGTGGCCATGTTTAAACTGTTGTTTGTTTACATAAATCCAGAAAAACAACAGCAAACACAACATGAAAAACAAAATTAAGGAGGAATTATTAAATATGAAAATTTAATGCAATTAAAGCTTTTAACTGATTAATATTTATAAGGAGACATTTGTTGGATAGTGAGTTTAAGGACAAAATAAAACGACAACATTTTTATATTAAAATTTTAAAAGCGCACAGTAGGTTCGTTTAAAAAAAACTATATTAACTAAAATATATGTTGGCTGGCTGGCTCTAAGTAGAAAAATTTCTAAATAAGTAAATTAAAATGATAAATTCATAAAATGTAAAAAAATATATCATTAGTTAAAATGCAAAAAGACGTAACTAACGAAGAATTCAGTATCGAGTCTTTGGTTGATTAAGATGCACTGTTTAAAAATTTTACACTTCTGCGATCAAAAATGTAGACTTTATGACAAAATTTTTGTTTCATTTTCTCTGTAAAAGCATTGCTTATTGGAATGTTTTTTGCTTCTTCGGCAAAATTATATTTTTGTCAGTTACACCTTTTTGCATATTAACTAACGGTATAAAAGCAGAGAGCTTTCAAGTTTATAGTGTTTTTTACATTTAAATTTATTTGTTTCAATTAAAAAATTAATTGTATTAATTAAAAAAATTAATTGTATTAATTAAAAAAATTAATTGTATTAATTAAAAAATTAATTGTATTAATTAAAAAATTAATTGGGATAATGAAGTGACATCAATTAAATTTTTAGTTGACATTTTTTCGGCGAAAATAGTTTCTGTGTAAACAGAATCAATACTAATACCACCAATCAGTACCTTCCAAAAATATCGCTTAATTTTTAACATTCGCGATATGTACCACAAAGCGTCAATCAGTAGAAAAACCAGTCAGTTTAGAATTTATCTGTATCTTAATCAGTACAATTGCTTCAGCGTTATCCCTAATTTTTCTTATTCCTATGAATAACTTCTAAGATTTTTGTCAAAACAAAAACATGCATAGGGTATGTTCAGATATTCTTAAATATCACTCAGTGTTTTTGACATTGTGAATAAAAAAATTTGTGTTTGAATTCAATGCTAGATCTATAGCCTCAGTTATAGTCTCAGTATACTTCTAAGCAAAAAATATTTGCGTAGGACAATTTTATGTCCAACAATTTTAAAGCACATCAAATAGAGTAACAAAAACACTTGGCGGGTATTGAGGACCATATTAGACGAATTTCAGGTCTTTTTTATAGAAACATTGTTTAAATTTTAACACCAACTGTACATTAAAACTCCCCACTTTAACCTTAAATATTTACATGTGTTTTGGAGCATATAACGGACCAATACATCCTCTCAATTAAAAATTACCCGGCACTTGCCGAATTTTTGGTAATCCAGCAACAATAATCGTGCTTATCCGCGATTTCGAAATGAAAACTTCAATAAAAAGCTGTTTTCCTCCTGATCGCGATTCAGGATTGCTTAAGCATAGATATCTCTTGTTTGATACTCAGCAGCTAGTAATTTATGAATTGAATGCACTTTGTAAGGAAGTATCTTTAAGTCTTTCATCAAGATCTTATATAAAGATCGATTGATCGTTTATTGAAGCCCAATTGCATAGCACCTCGGTCTGATCATAAGCGATATTGTTAACAGAACGGCTTTTTCTCTTTGTGATGTCCCATACTTTTCTAGGCAAGCAACTAAACGCAATAGTGATTGCCTAGAGCAGAGCACACGCTGCTCCAATACCACAAAAGAATTGTAACGCAAAATTAACAAAATAATTATTACGCTTCTTGAGATGTATGGCGAGTCATGTGTTTCGTATCACTTTATTTCACGAATGTCTGTCGCCATTTGCAAATAAGTCTGCATCTTTAGATATTGCACCATCTGCATTTGCAGTTGTTAAAAAAGACAAAAAATTGTTGTTTCTAGTCCAATTAAAGATTTATCTATGAACTATGTTCTTAAAATCACATCTTATGATTTTTTTAAAACCACATATCATTTGAAATCGAAAAAATTTTCTAACCGTGCTTGCATGTTGCATTAAGTGTAGTTCAAATCTTTCATTTAAATTGGCATTAAGCAGCTCATACTTCTAGTGCCATTGAAACCACTGTCCTACAATAAAATTAATAATAAAAAAATTGTTATTAATTTTTATGTCTCTATATAGTCGCTGTTGTCTGTTTGTTTGTTTGTTTAATACAAACAATTAGAGGCGGATTAAAATTATATTAAATATTTAAATACAGGTTATGATGCCACAAAAACCTTTAATAAACAGAAAATTAACATATAAAATATTGTTTGCAAAATATGGACGTATACATGTAAAATAAAATATAATTTCTTTCTCTTTCCAGAACCATTTACTGAATATCGCATTAAAGTTAATGCATTCACCACCAAAAATGAGGGCGAATCATCGGATAAAATTGTTCAGCGGACTGATGTGGCGGGACCAAGTGCACCAATTATTGTAAATCTAACGTGTCATTCCCAAGACTCTTTAACCATTCGCTGGAAACGTCCTTTAGAATTTTACAATAATATTGATTTTTATATAATTAAAACGAAAATTGTTGGTCAGGATACACATCGTGATATACGCATTAATGCATCAGCCAAAGAACTAGAAACAGCGGTAAGTTGTCTAAAAATAATTGGTAAAGTTTAAAAATTACTAATAAATGCAAAATGAATCATTTTGCTTTAGGAATCTGTAGTTTATTAATAATTCTGTGCCTTTTTTTGTAATTCTTGTTTACCACTTCAAAGAGTTTATTGAATTTTTAGAATTTTTTTCAAACACATTTTTTTGCATCTCTTTAAATATTTTTATAACGAAAAAAAAAATTAAAATTCACTTTGGTTGACGAAATGTAATATTTATTCTAATTCTTTAGACATGGCTTATTATAGGAAGTCCAGTATTGTAGTGAGTAGGGCAAAGCTTATGGGTTTAATTCTCATCACAAACAAATGATAAAAATTCATCATTAAGAACATATATGGCATGTGTTGTCATGTTATTTTTCCATGTTGATGTGTTTTATATTGTTTTAATCGGTCTTTGTCGAACATGTTTGAACGGCATAACATGGCATTGCAATTGCATGACGTGACACTTTTACTATGTTGTATAGAGCAATATTTGCAGGGCTTTAATTAATAATCAGCAGCACAGCGACTGTCATGCAAGTGCATATTGAAGAATTTGCAACAAAATGACATTGATTTCTTTTTGCATATTTTGCTTTGGAGTACATACATATTTTCGTGTATATTTTGTAACTTTAATTTCATATTTTTCACTCTATTGTATATTTTTACAAATTTTAAAATTTAGGATTTGATTCAAGAATCTATTCTTAATACTTTAATAGAAAAAATAAAAAAAAATAAAATTTCTGGTACATTTGAGTTGAAATCAAATTAATTTAAAAAGGACTATTCCCCAAATGAATTGGCTTCTTTTAAGTACATATGCTCCTATATAAGTAAAGCGCACATTTTTCATGCACAAAAACTTTTATCAATCAAACAGACAGAATTTTGTACTTGAAAATTTAAAAAAATGTATTTATTTATACAAATAAAAATTTAATTTTAATTTGTAGTTTAAATTTAAACATTTGTAACTTGCAATTTAAAATAGCAAATTTTGAAATTCCTACCCCTAAAAATCCCCAAAACCTTGTTTAGTTCATCCCCAAAAATCCCCACAGAAACTGCATCAATAATTTTGCATGTATGTATGTACATATGTTTTATTATTTACCTCTATACTTAGTGGAATTACCGTGATGTTTAATAAGGTCCAATAAGCGTTTTGGCATTTAGTCCACAAGTCTTTAAAACATATCGGTTGCAATGTTCTTCCACACATCCTTAACAAATTCCCACAACTGTTCCTTATTTGAAGGTTTTGTTCCTCGAAGAGAAAATTTTCATTGGATTAGAAAGGATTAAAATCTGGAGACTGTGCAGATCTTGACGCCATTATTTTGAAACCAACCTATTTCTCGCTTCGGTGTGTATTTCGGGTCGTTAACTTGTTGAAACACCCATCGATGTGCTATTTCATATGCAGCATAAGACAACATAATGTCGTTTAAAATATTTGTATAGTATACGGCATCGATTGTACCTTCAATTCTAAATAGATGTCCTGTGCCATAGTATGAAAAATATTCCCATAACATTAAGAGGAGAAGTAATTTCGAATTCGGATGAAACTAAAATTATCTTGCTTATTTCTAAAAGAAGTAGTTTAATTATAAGAATACCCTCTAATACTGAATTTCTCCGCAATAGAAACCATAAAAATAGATGGCGGAAACATAATAGTGTGGAGATGTTTTTATTTATATGAGAAAAAACCAAACTAAAATCAAAAGCACACGTTGCAAAAAATTTTATATGAGAGTATGAGTTTTAAACAAGTTTATAAGCAAACATACTTTCATATGAAATTTTAAAAATCGCCGAAAACTTGTCGATTATCCCCAATAAAATTCCCACCCCCAAATGAGTTTTGTTATCGCCATTTTGGGGACAAATCCCCTAATCTGACAACACTGTCAAATAAACTGTATTGTTATTTTTTTAAGTACTTCAATGTATATTAAATACATATTGAAACTAGTTCTTGAATTTTTTTCATATAAATAAATAAGGGGCATAAATAAGAGAGCATACTTACATATATATTGAATGCATATTATTCATTTTATAGTACATATTTTGCGCGCATATTTTTCATTTTTTAGTGCATGAAAGTCTCTGCCCTGATAATCAGTATCAATTCAATATTTGCAGAACCGCCATCAATTGTAAATAATAAACTAATCCAGTCTTTTCTATTAAAATGCTAATTCATAACATCATACTCGTAACTGGCACGTTTTCTTATTATTAAAAAAATCAGGCGAAGCAGAAAAAACAAAGTAATTAATTTCCATATTAGGATGATGGGAATTTGTAGGATTAGCAATTTAATAAGATCTCATAGTATATAGCACATCATTCAAATCCAGAAGTATATTATTAATATTATATATGTACATATGTAATTACTATATTTACTTAAAAAAGACAGATGTTACAAAGTCTGAATTATTTCAGATTTTTTTTTTACAAAATTTTGAGTTTACAGTACGTACTAATTAATCTGAGTTTATGTTTTCTAGCAATTACAAGTATTTTTATTTTTTTTTATTATTTTGTGTTTGTTTGTTGTTTTTTATGTATTTTTTTTATTATTTGTTTAATAAAACTAATATATTATTCAGATTGCATCATAACACCTCTTATAAAAAACTATTTTTTTCATTCTCTAATCCTAAGCAAAAACTTTTGCTCATATATTGAACGCTATTTGCAAAAAAAAAAAAGCTTTAAATATTTTTTTTTTCTTTATTTTTATTTTTAACGTTGCACGTTGTTATCATAACGATTTAAAATTTTGTAAACGGAAACACTCACTCGCTCATGAAAATAAAAAACAAAATGGCAGTGATTTCGTTAAAATCTCATTCATCATACGGTTGACACAAAATAAACTCAACTTCCATTTTAAATCATAAAATATTTTCAAGTTTATCGATGTTCTAAAACAAACAAGAAAATAACAACATCAACAAAATGCAGAAAAATTGTCAACTAAACATTGATCAAAATAGTATTTTTTATGAAAAAAATATAAAAAAATTAAAATAATCCGGTGTTATCATCAGCAGCATCATCATCACTACACCTCGCCAACTTCAACGTGTATTGTGTTATCCTAGAAATAACAAGTTTTGCTTTCAAAAAATAAAAACTAACAAAAAACTAAAGGGTTCTAAGAGAGAGAGAGAGAGAGGGAGGAAAAAATAAATTACAACAACAATATTTGTTTATTGGAATTTGTTTAGAAAATGGTTAAAAAAAACTAAAATGTTCCTTTTTTTTAAGAGAAATCCAAATATAAAGCAAAAAGTTGTGGAAAACTAACAATTTTCTAATAAATTCAAGTTTTTCTTTTTTCGGTACTCGTATCCATGCACCTTACACGGCAACCAACGAAAAAATCTCACCGACAAAAAAAAAAAAGAATATAAATGTCAATTTTTATTTAGTGCCAGAATTGATAGTATAAAACTAGTTAAAGAATTTTAATAAATCAAGTTCAACACTAGGATACGCTACATTGAAACGTATAGTATTAGAATTATTTACTAAAAGAAATTTTATTATAGACTCGCTAACTCCAGCGTGCTTCGCTTTCTAGACAACATTGTTATTATTACCACATACATACATAACTGGCCTTTACAACCCTGTGTCAGGGTTACGGCCTAGCTTCTCGCAGCACCCATGTTGTGTGTGTTAATTTCTATCCATGAGACCTACAGTTTAAAGTCAACTCCGAACGACAGACTTGAGAAGCTTGCTCATGACAATCAGTTACTCTCAGAACTTTTGCCAGAAGACTGCTAATAGGTAGTCGCCTAGAGAAATATTTTTTTTATATATCTTTTTTTTTCAAGATGACAGCGCTGTGGCTTGAATCCTGGGCTAATTTCTTAGTAAGCCAACACACTAACCTCTAGACTACGGCGACTACAAGATTTACACAAATAACAGTTTTTGACTTTGTATGGGCGTGGCATCGCCCAGTTGGAATTTTTAAATTTTTATAACAAGACAATATTCATTTTGTACATGCCATTAGCATGTCTGTATAAACTTGATTTTGTTCGTTAATTTCATGTTATGCGTTTATGGCAAATTTTAAATAAAATTCAGCAACCCTGAAGCAGGCATGCATTCTTTAAAGTGGTTTGTGTTTCGTAAATACAACTGCAACAATTTAGATTTCAAATCATACGATTGGTTTTTTTTTCATACATATGTCTGTATGAATTTATTACGGAAAACGAAAAAACCATTGGAAACAAAATTGCCACAAAGAAATTTTCAAAAAAAAAAAGGAAATATTTTTTTTGGCGAAAATATAACAAGTTAATTACGAGGGCAGTTCGAAATGTGTTTAGTCTGGCATAATGATGGCGCTATAAACAACAAAAAGCTGTGACGTAGAAATCACATATTTCTTATAATGTAACATCGAATTAATTGCGTTATTACTATACATGTTGAAGTATCAACTATACACGGCACTATATTGCAGAGTTAATATAGTTCGTTCTATAATAAATTTTTAAATGAAACTTTTCATTTAGTTCATAAGTTTATTTTTATAAAAGGGTAAAGACTTTTAGGGAATAATCAACAAAAGTACGGAATGCAAACGAATCGTACGCTTGTTAAGTGTAAGAGACTTTACTCTGCCAAATGGTAAAATTTTACGAAGATGTTTTCGTAACCTAGTTTTCTCAAAAAAGTCCTCGTAATATAATTCGACAGCAGGGGCATGGGTAACATGACATGATCTACTTACCGATCCACGAACTCCAAGTAAATAAAAAAATGTTCAATACTTTATTTAACAATTATTAAAAATAATAAAAAATTTTAGTTCAACAGCAGGAGGTTATTGTTTATGGATGCTCCAGTTATACACGTTTATCGGTTCAATCCTGTGGTGTTCGGCAGCGTATATAACTAACTGAACAGGGTTATAGTATTAACCCTTCTCTTCAGTATAAGTCGGTAGTATAGTCTCTTAGGCTAAGTATAATGCGGTAGTATATCTTCTTCGAATCTGTATAATTCGGTAGAACTAATTCTTCTGTTCGATGGTTATATATCTCGTTACACAGTTTTGTATAATGGAAATTTGCATCTGTCAAATATTAAATTTCATTTAAATTTGGCCACTTATTCGTATAGTAAGAGCTTTTGAAAAAGCCGCTTCAGAGAATTTTTTTTATAAAAAAAATTTAATTCGTTATATGATTGAATATATTTACATTAGAGAGATTTATCGGTACCGTGAATGGCTTAGGTGACAGTGTTCGGTCATATGCAATAGTAAAAAATTCGACTGCTTAAGTTAAACGTGGTCGTATTATCATTGAAAATAAACCATGAAGTAGAAGTCCAAAAACTGCATCAACTTCAGTAATCATAGCTAAAGTACATGATATGGTATTAGACGATCGATGAGTCACAATGCATGAAATAGGTAATGCCATAAGCATTTCAACTTTCATGTTGCATCAGGAATTACAAATTAACAACCTTTTTGCCAGATGAGTGTCGCATTTGTTGGAGTTGACTAAAAGCACTTTCGAATAATAATTTCACAGGTTTGTTTGCATTGATTTAAGCGAAATAAAATGGATTTTAAGTGCCGTTGATAAAACATGAGTCCTTCTCTATACACCAGAAACAAGCTGGTGAAGTGCACGAAAGAAATCAATTGGTTGATTAGATAATTGCAACGGGAATTGACCGGAATATTTTTGATACCTTTTGGTTCAATTAAATTTGCAAACGGCCTGCTTAACAACAAAAAAAAAATATTGGCAAAACCAACCATTTCGTCCTAAACACCATTTTTTTATGTACAATAAACGAAGTTCTCCCTAATCAAAACTTCTAAAGAAATATGAATGTTATTCGTTTTGCAAATCATAATAAAACTTCAAAATTTAAAAAAAAAATAAAATATTGAATCATTTTGCACCTGAAGTCTCTTTCAAATGATGGCAACTCAATAAAATATTTTAGCCACTATTTGAGTAATTTATTTAACTTTTGTTTTTCAAACGCAACCAACAAAAATCAGGCGAGATTAGGAAAATATTTATTTAGTCAAAGCAAACCAAACAGACCAGAAAAGCACTGCAAATTTAATGATAAATGATGATAGAAAAAAAAAAATACAGCAAAACTCAAAACTAAATACAACAATTTTTAGAAAAAATATATTTCAAAACAAAAAGCCTGGCAAAAGTTTATCTCTCTGATATGCCGAATTGTGTAGCCAAAGCAAAAAAAAACTAAAAAGGAAAACTTTGTTTTTTATTTTTTTTAAATATAAAACTTAACCAGACAGACAAACAAATAAATAATCAAAAACAGGGAGCAAAAACCCTATCGTTAGCACATATTCAAAATAAAACAGAAACTATTAAATTTTAAACAAATTGTCAGAAAACTGGCTGAAAAATCCGAAACAAACAAACAGGGCGACAAATAGATAAAACACTAACAAATAAAAGTTTTAAAATGTTTTGCAAAAATAAAAATAAAATTGTTACAGCAAAAATTACAAATGTTTACAAATAAAATAGTACTTTAAACAAAATAAAATAAACTAAAAAAATAAAATTTGAAATTGTTAAAAACCCTCTTTTCTTTTTTGTTTTTTTTTGTGTATTTTTACAGATGATTATACAGAATTTAACGATGTATCAGTTATATGAAGTTAAGGTAGCAGCGGCCACTTTTAGTATAATAAATCCCAAAAAAATTATTTTGGGTAAATTTTCGGAAGGCAAGAAGGTAAGTAAAGAATGTACATTCATATGTATGTATGTACGAATTATTTAATTTAATTTTATATATGGCATATAACATTGCATATTTATACGCTTTAAGTAAAAGAATACATTATTGTATACTTTTAGGCTTAGAGAGAAAACAAGAAAATCGTAGAAAAAGGTTTAGAAGGTTTTAAGCTTTTGTTTTACCTCTTTAAAGTTAAAAAATTCTGATTAAATAAATTAAAATGTACGGTTGCATTAGCTAAGCAAAAACACGTAAACTTTATTTTATTTTTGGAAATATTTAATTTTATGTAATTAATAACAGTGGTTTACAGCCAACAAATACCAAGAACGCCACATGCCTAGATAAGTTAATTGGGACCTCCTGAGCACGAAAAACGCAGTTATTATTTTTTTCTAAGTACTGTTTTTTAGATAACGGTACTTTTGTGTTTTTCGGTGTATGGCCCCACTCAAACCCTTGTGGTGTCCAACGAAAAAGTTCGATCGAGATAAATGGCATATCGATGGAAAGGTAATTGAATGAAATGCGTTATATTGACTTTAAGAATCGCTGGGATTTGTGCCTGTTTTACATATACCAGAGACTTAAGAATAATTCACAAGAAAAAAATATTAACGGGATCCATGACTAGGTTCATTAGATAACCTGGCCCTCAAATCGCTCGTGCAATTAATATAATTTATAGATTTTATCCTTTTGAGCTATAAAAGAATAATATTCTTAAGGTTCTGATAAGGAAAAAATTAAATTAAAATTAAATATATCCAATGTAGGATGAGCTGCATGGTCGTAGCACCGTCCTATTAAAACCACTTGTCGTTGGTGTTCAGATAATTCAATTCGGTTGAAAAAAGTTTGTAATCAACGACCTATAGACAGCCTGCCCAAAGTCGTTTTCAGCCCCATACCAAACGCTCTTGGATCTCATATAGATTGGTATCGTCCCAAAATCGACAAATTTGTTTGTCACGTACTTAGTCATCCAGATCTCCGTTTCATCGCTGAGGATGGTTTTCCTTGAATGTTATGCCCGTTCATTTATACTAAAATTTTCAGATTAACTGAACAAACACTATTCCATTCTGTTGAAAATATCGTGACTGTGATTAAGAATGTTGTACAAGACATCGGCACACAATTGAAAAGCAATCAGTGATCTTTACAGAACATTTTTGTGAAAGACTTGTGTTCTTATAAAGTGCAAATTGTGAATCAGCTACTAACCGTTAAGCGCCAAGCTCGTATGACATACATTCATTCAAACCATTCTGAATCTGGACTACGAGGAAGAAAGTTTTTCATCAAAATTTATTATATGTGTCGATATTCAGTGGGTATGTTTATAGAGAAAAATTATCGCTTCTGTGGCAACCAAAACGTGTACCACACTTTTAAAGCTACTGTATGGTGTGTTATTTACGCTTAAAACGTCATCGGAACTAGAAAGGGTTGTCTTTGTTTAAATATATTTATAAGTTCTAAATAATATTCACTAATAATGGTTTTGCACTTTTCGAGTTAGACTTTTGGAAAAAAAAACTGTGCTTATCAACTTAATCGTTAATGCTCATATGATATATTTTTTAGTCATCGGTTTAATCATTGCGAATTATTTAAATGGCTCTAAAAAAAATTGAAATTTTACTCTCTATTTCAGACCGTGCATTATTACAAGGTATCATATTTGTTTGTCAAGAATATTTAATTTACTTTTTTATAAAAAAATTTTGTTACAAAATATTTCTTTTTCCATCATTTATTAAAAGGGATTTAAATGTATAAAAATATCCAATTTAAATAATAAAAAATAATCTGCATTCACTGTTTACTATTCCTTTATAATCTGTGTATCTGTGAAAAACTTTTTAAAGAATTTTTGTTGGCGCAGTAGTTTTGACATTTCAAGAAAAATAAAAAGAAAATGGAAAGTTGTTCACTACTCTTGTCTTTTACATACATATGTATGTAAACACTGTTTTCGGTGTCAGCAAAGACTCATGTACATATTTGTACAGTATTTCGAAAAAGTATATATGTATGTACCTATAAAAACTAAGGTGTTTTGTGTTAAACAATATCTTACATTTTAGATTGTGAAGGAAACAATATTCTTATTATTCTGTAAGCGCTTTTACAATTTCCTACACATTATTATTCACTTAGACTGAACACCGTTGCAAGCCATTATGATCTATGAGATATATTTTGTACCTTCAGGTCTGCTGTTTGTTTAGCAGACCTACTGCCACTTTAAAGTACGATTTGAGGTCAGAATCCATCTGAATTTATCAATTACCCACGAATCACACAATATGTGCTCAGCTATTTCTATCGTATTTGGAGTGAGATTTTGTCGAAGCGCGTCTATTCTGGTCTTAGAATATTCAACTACATCAACAGCATTGACATTTTTGTCAACGGCAAAAAAATCTTTATTTAAAATAATGAAATGATATATTCAAGGGAAAAACATATTGAACTGGTCAAATATCAACAGTATAGTCAGTAACGTTTTATTAAAAGACAAACCCAGTGGATATACGTATGGAATATAAAACTATAAAACTCAATTGGAATGAAATATGATAAATTAGTACAGTATTTTTCGTTTAGCTGCACATTCAAGTTTGCATGAAAATTCGTGCACTTACGCAAAATGTTCTGCTACGCAGTATGCACTTAGCAGCATAAATAACGCTGCTAAGTGATTTCGCCTGCCTGAATAAAAGTGCTCTTACGTAAAAGTTTTTTCTCTTTGCCAAAATGGATTTATATATGCATCTTTTAATAATCAATAATTTCAGAGTCATATGTAAAAATAGTTAAACAAGAAAAACAATTTATTTAAAAATAAAAGAGGTACATAAGTAATTTAAATTCAAATTTCATTAAAAGCAAAAAAAAAGAAACAAAAGTCAACAACTAATACGTACTACATATTAACCAAGTAATATGTGCTTTTGAAAAATATTTAGTAATACTTTTTTGCTTTAAAGCACGTACTGATTGCTTAAGAATTGCATTTTCTATTTCATCCAAAGTGCCATCAATATTATTTAAAAAGCAATATTTTTGTAGCACATCTAAAACGGTTAAAGCCTCCTTCATAGTCAAAACATTTTTCTATTGTTTCTCTGTTTGGTTGTCTCGTACAGCATCAATCAACAATATCTACGTCATTTAAATTTCCATAGCATTCGAAGCTATCATCACATCTTATATAGCTTTCATAGTTAGAAAATAATTCAATTCGTTACTCTCTAATATTTCCACCTCAGAACTTGACGCCTCATAGAATTTTGCCTAGAAATTATCAAAAAGAGGTATCACTTTAGTTTCTGTTATGCATTTTTACATACTTGTACATATCTATAATTACCTTTTAAAAGCAAGTATGTATATATTGTTTCAGGTCGGTTGGTAAGACCAAGCAATTTTTATAAAATACAGGGCATCCAAAAGCGAAATTGACTTGTATTTATATTTTTATACATATATTTATAATTCAGTGAATCGAGTTACCACATAAACAAAGTAAATTTTCTTTCCTTTTTTTTTGTTCTTAAAAATAGCCATAATAATTTTTTTTTGTGTTTATAAGGCACTTAAGAATAATATTTTGTATTAAAAATAAACATTGCTGACAAAAAATCGAATGCTCTTATTCAAAATATGCACTTAAGCAAAATGCACGTAAACGATTTTTTTTCATACAACATTTAGCCATCATACACAATACTTTGTATTTTGTGCAGTTAGGCAGAAAATGCAGCTAAGCGAAATGCAGCTAAACGAAAAATACTGTACTAAGAAAAATTATGACACTGTTGCTTTTAAAAACACATTCCTTAAAAAAAATTAAATTTTAATGCCCGTATTCATAAAAAATAAAACAGTTTTATTAATTGCTTATTTGACAATTACTCCATAGAAATATGTCAAATAAGCACTCTATAAACCAATTTTATTTTTTATGAATACGGGCATTAAAGCTTTAACCCACTTGTAGCCGTGGCTAAAATGAAATAATGAAATAAAAGCTTCAACGAAATCAGAGTTTTTGATTTTTAACAAAAATTTTCGAAAGCTTTAAAATTTGAATTACAATACAATAACGTCTACATAATTTTTTCGCACACTGTACTCATACTCTACTCATAGGTTTACACTGCTGGTAACTTTGCCTTTTATTTTTCTTTTTTTTTGGGAAAAATTCATTTTTTTTTTTACAAATTTTCATCATCAATTTTCTTTTTAAGCAAATATTCCAAAAATAGTTTTTCAAGTAAAAACAAAAATGCAAAAATAAAATAAAAAATTACAGAACAAAACTGAACATAAACGTATCCGACAAGTAAAGAAGTTTTAAAAAATGATGTAGACTTTTATGTTTTTTTTTTTTTTAATTTTTAGTCATTTTTCGTTTGTTTTTTATTTTCTTAATTTTTTTTTTTGTTATTTTTAGAAAAATGTATGCATTTGACATGTTTAAATAGAAAAGATATTATTTTTCATTTTTTCACTCTTCCCGCTTAACCTCGCTGGCCTTGCGGATTCATATTAAGTCAAGTGAAAATGTATGCGAATTAGTTGTTGTTCTTGTCATCGAAATTACTTACAAATACTTGACAGTTAAAAAGTATTTTCGTAGATATGGAAGAGACTAAATGTCTGTTTTCATGAGCACATGTTTTTTAATATTTAATAGTACATAAAAATAATTTTAGAATAAATTAAAAAAAATAAAATAAATTTGAAAAAAAAACAAAAATGTAAGTAAAAAGGTCATATGGTGCCCAATGGAATTGTTTTTTTAGCAAACTTAATGCGTGTTGCGTAAATATAATACAAAAAAATAAAATGTGTTAACTTTCAAAGTAATTTTTAACAACCCCTACTTATTTTAGCCCTCTGACATTGTAACTCTCTCTCTCATTTGTGCAAATATTTTCCAATTTTACACACCTTCCATTTATTTAAGATTGTTTGCTCAAAAGTAAAAATTAGCATAAACATGCACTGCCCATGGCACTATTTTTACCCTAAAATTCAATTGACAGAAAAACAAACAAACATGCTTACAAAGAGATTTATCCATATACATATATAATATAAATTTCTTTGTAAGTCTGTTTATCTGTTTTTTGTCGGTCAGTTATTGAAATTTGTAACATGATAGACTCAACTATCAAAGGTGCAATAGGGTATGTTTTTTTCTAAATTCGACCTGAGCGTGGTACCTCGTACACAAACTAAATACTAATTTTTGTAAAGTTTCGGAATTGGGTCTGAATGACTCACATTCAAGGCAAATCATCAGCCAGAAAGTGGGCGGAATTGGACAGATGAGCTTGGTACCTCCCATGCAACTAAATACTGCTTTTCGTATATCTCAAGAATTTTCTAACTTGGTCTGAACGATTTCACGGTGTAGGAAATTCATCAGTCAGAAAGTGGCCAGAATTGATCAGAAGAAAAGCGCCACCTATTGGGAAGTAGCAGATCACAGCAAAACCTACTTATAGAAGACACCCAATCAACATGTAACGATGAGACAATTACTGTTGATCATTAAAGGGTGACGCTATAACACTGGCCTTTGAATGATCAATTCACAGCAATTTGTCTCATTCCTAAGGCGCTTAATAATATAAGAAAATCAAAAAAAAATGTTCTATCATAATTGTACTGTCCTTTCCAAAAATTCCAATACAATGCACTGCATTTAGTAGGGGTTTACCCCTTAATATTGGTATCAAATAAAAAAAATTAATAAATATAAAAATTTAAATATTAATTTCCTTATACTTATCTTGAGAAGTGTTAAAGCTGAAATTTCTGAATTTGGTGTAATTTACTTCGTATTCACTAAAAACATCAGTCGAAAAATGTAGACAAATGGTAGCAGTAGGTGTAGCGAAGCAGGCCGGGTTTGGGCTAGTATTTATTATGCATATGGATTATATGGATTACTAAATTTTATAAAACTTTTTAAATTAGAATTTAAATTTTTCAAAATAAATAAAACTATTTTTTTGAAAATTGGACAAATGACAACTGTTGAAAGAACGTTCGTTTTTATAAAAATTTTATTATAAAATTTTAACTGTAATTTATAGAGATAATTTTACTACATTAAAAATTAATTCTGAACATACTTAAAAAGCAATAGCAGTTTCAAGAAATTGTTAGATTTCTTACAAAATTTTTCAAAATAAATATTTTTCTGTTTTCTCTACTTTATTTGAAATGCCCACACAGCAGGTGAACTTTTACAAATGAAGTATTAAGTTTTTATTTTATATTTTATGTTTCCGTTTCTCTACAAAAGCCTTCTAATTTGTACTAATTTTGTAGTTTCCGTTTGAGAAAATACACAGAAACAAAATTCACAATTTCCTGGTAGTGGAAAAAAATAAGTCTCAAGAAAAGGGAAACAAGTATGTATTAGAAAAAACAAGAAATAATAAAAATTGTAGCCATTAAAATCTTTAAAAAGTATTGTAAAGATTTATGGGCTGGTCCATTACGATTTTACTTTTCTTTTGGTTTTTTTTTTTTTTTTTTGTAAGTAAAACAAAGTATACAAATAAAAAGGGACATGAAAGCCAATAAATACCTTTTTATGATCAAAGTTATTATTACAATACTAAAAACAAATGAATGAGAAGCACAAGCACAAAAAGAAAAACAAAGAACTTAAGAAATAAAAAAAAAATTGAAAACGTTTTATAGAAATTTTAATATTTTTCTTATGATTCTGTTCCAATACACACCGTAAATGAAACAAGAAAACCTACAAAAAGAAAAAGTTTTTGCTAAAAGAAATAAAACATTTTTTTTTTTCCTTTCTTTCTTTTTTCAAAATATTTTAACGATTCATTGCATAAATTTAATATTCTTCGTTGCCTTCGTCATTGTCTACATCGTTTAGGTCATGCCGCCGACAATGGGGTCTTCTATCACCCAAGTGTTTTCTTATAATGGTCACTAAATTCATTTGTGGCTGTATTTCATATTCATTTCTTAAGGGCCTGTAAAAAAAAAGTCACAGTACGAGGCTAGTTAAAAATGTTGAGAAGGACTGCTTTGAGCTTTTTGTTTTCAGTTTTACAGAACATATTCCATAATTAGCATATTTTAAGGCGTTTTTAAAATTTATTGTGTAGTCTATATTCATAACAAATTTTAATAGACTTGACATTGTTTTGAGAAAAAATCGTATGGCAAATATGACTTAAAACTCATTTTAAATTTATTTTATTTATAATGAATACTGGCATTTGTATATAAAAAACACTAACACTTAACATCAAGTGTCATCTATTACAAGTTTAAAAACATTTATTTTTTTTTATCTTGAGACCAATACTCAGGGGTAAACCCGTACTAAATGCTGGACATTGTATTGGAATTTTTTGGAAAGGACAGCACAGACATATATATTTTTATTATGTTAATATTAAGCGCCTTAGGAATGAGACAAATTGCTGTGAATTGATCATTCAAAGGCCAGTGTTGTGAGTGCCTTCGCTAAATAGGTTTAACGGTTATCTGCTACTTCCCAATAGGTGGCGCTTTTCTCCTGATCATTCGTTTTTTGTTGACATTTGTTAAGGTGGAATAGAGCGGAATGTCGGCAAGCGGTTTCTTTGTAGATGGTCTTCTTGGAGGGGGGGGGGGGGGGGGCGCCCTCTTATTTTTTAAATTATAATTTTGAAAAAAACCGCAAATTGACTTTTTCATTTTTCACCTTTGCTGGGATTTGAACCTGGGCCGTTTGAGTTTTTGTGTGAGCGCTCTAACCACTATACCACTGAATTTGAATGGATGATTAAAAACTTTGTTACCAATTTGAAATTTGTATAAAATAACAAAGATTTACTGGCTTTTTGTTTTTAGTAATAAAAAGATTTCTGATAATCCTTCCCCGATAATCTTTAGACTTTCAATATAGAAGTTTGTTTGAGATATAACTTTTTCTTTAACCCAAAATTTTTACGACCAGCAGGTAAATATTTCTATACTGACTACAGAACTTTATCCATACATTCAATTACTGCAAATTGTTCGCTACTTAAAGCCTACTGTTTCCATAATGTAAAACTTTCTAACTATTTCTATTTAAGTCTTATCAAGAAATTAATAGGCAAGAATTTTTCTCACCATTTGAAAGGCACTGATAATACTTGGGCTGCTGTATGACGCGTACAAGCATGGAAACTTGAAGATATAATTCGAGAGTGCATATAGTCATTATTCTAAGATTAATTATTCTATACTGTAGGGAGTGTGTATTTACCTGGTGATAAGGGCAGAAGTAAAAAAGTTAAACTTTGTTGGAACTTTAGGTTATAACCTTTAAAACTTGGACCAGGATTGGGAAACTAACACACACGATTGAACGATTTTCAACTGAGTTAAAGATTTGCCGGTTGTCATAAAGCCGTATAAGAAAAAGGATGTTTTAGTTTCAAATGAGTATTGAATCTATTCAAAACCTCTAAGTAATGTTTGTCGGCAGTCGATGTAAATGATATGTCGATCATAACGAAAACACTGCGGAATTGTTCTAACCGATCCATTCTTCTACTCGTTGATCACTGTATAGTTAGAAATTTATATTTCATATATGCAGTTACGTTTCTATTGAGTTTCATCACCATTAAACATACTTTTACAATGGTTACTACACGCATGACTTGTGGTCAAATAATCGCTTGATAAGCTGCTGCATATCCAATATTCTTACCGAATATGGTTTTCGGCAACCCTATTTTTACTGTTATTTTTTTCTTTGTGATGTTTTTCATAATTTGTGAAATAAATTACTCGTGCACTTCATTAAGGACAGTGAAAAATTTTTTAAGATTCAAGTAAGTTTTAACAGTTAAATTCAAATAAATGAGATTAGACAAAGTGTTTTTCAGAATTTGATAAACTTTTACTTATTGCTAAGCATGGGTAAAAATAAGTCCTGTGACGTCAGTACTCGAAAGATTATTCTACAAATGCATCAGGAAGGAAGCTCTTATAGGGAGATCGCAACAGCCTTAAAAGTTTCTAAAACAATGGTTTTCCAAGCGGTGCAATATGTCAAAAAACATTCGACAGCTGAAAAGGTGCCTCGTAAACAAAGAAGCCGAATTACGACAGTGCGTGAAGATGCACTGATTGTCCGCGAGTCGAAAAAAAATCCGCATAAATCAGCAAATGAAATTCGGATAGCAGTCTTTGGTGAAAATGGAGCAAAACCATCTGTAGACACAGTAAAACGTCGATTGCGGGAAGCTGGCGTCTTTGGAAGAATTTCCCGAAAGAAACCATTGTTGTCTGAGCGTAACCGGAAGAAGCGAATAGAGTTTGAAAAAAAAATACCGCCATTGGACCGCTGTGGAATGGAAAAGAGTGTTATTTTCGGACTAAACAAAAATTAATAGAGTCTCTCCCGATGGAAAAAAATATGTTCGCCGGCCAAAGTTAAAAGAATTTGATCCAAGATACACCCGGGCCACTTTAAAGCATGGAGGAGGTTCAATTATGCTTTGGGGTGCTATATCGTCAAGCGGTGTTGGACCGCTGCACAAAGTTGACGGAAACATGGACAAGTTCCAATATGTAAGAATCCTAAGCGATACAATGATGCCGTATGCAGACGAGAATATGCCAGTAACATGGATATTTCAACAAGATAATGACCCGAAGCATACGGCTCATCACGTCAAACAATGGTTTATAAACAATTCGGTCACTGTACTTGATTGGCTTCATGCAGTCCAGATCTCAATCCGATTGAGAATTTATGGCATGTTGTAAAAACCAAAGAAAGCGCAGTAAAAATAAACAATTTTGATGATCTCTTCGCCGAAACAAAGAAAGCTTGGGAGGCCATTCCAACTAGTGTATGTGAAAATCTGGTTAGCTCGATGCCTCGCAGGTGTCAAGCTGTTATCGACAACAATGGTTTTGCAACAAAATATTGATTTTTTTAATAAATACAAGTTTTTCTTAAATTTTACGAGGTGTCCTTAACTATATTCACGACTGAATTCAATATTCTTTAAAATATGGCTCGCTGCTTTATAAAAAATAATTTAATTGACACAATAAACAGTTATTTTTTACGACTAAGAATTTAAATATCTAAACTCGGAAAAATTTTGACAATATATACAACTATTTTTATTTCTTTGCTTCAAGCTCACATGTAAGCTTCGTGTCCTTAATTAGTTGCACGCAGCTGTATATACTATATTCGTTATAGTACAAGTGCTTTCGGAATTTTATGTGAAAGCATACAATCGCGGTCTGACTTTCGTAAAGTAACTTTTTAGTTTTTCTAAAAACGAAAGAAAAAATTTTCTTTAAATCGAAAACAATAAAACGTAAGTTTAAGTCTTTGTTTGCTGTTCGATGATTTTTGTAGTTCTAATTCAGTGCCGTAAATATTTTCAAGTACTAACAAATGCCGTCATTTTGCTCCTGTTCTGTAATTTGTAACTGTGAACGGCAGAAGAGTTGCTCTGACAGTTACTATCCTAGAAATATACAAAAATTATTTCACAAACTTAGCATACACTCCTCGCATCAGCCATGGGTATTGTTGGTGTTATTTGTTAGCCTAAGAGCTGGTACTCTAAAGTTGTTAGTAAAAGTATACAAATAAGTTTTTCTTTCTATAACTTTTTTATGGTTTTAATAACTTAATTTGTGTTAAAACACAAAGCAAAACATTTTACGATGATGATTCATTTTCATTATACGATATTTTATTTTTATTCTAATTTTTTTTTTTTGTTTTTTTAATTTTTTTATTACTTTCAGATTGGTTTACAGCCCAACTGTGAAAAGATTCAACCTCTATTGCGCCAATCTCATAATGATTATAATTTAGCGGTTTTGGTTGGCATCATTTTTAGCTGCTTCGGCATTGTACTCATCGTAATGGCATTCTTTTTATGGAGGTAAGTGGTGTTCCCTTAATAATATGAAAATTAAAACGAAAAGATTATGTTTGAAGCAGTATTTAAATACTCGTACAAGAATAAAATTTATAAATTTGTATCTGAAGAACAAGAAAATATTTTCAAATATTTGTTTTGTAAAGTAAAACCAACTGACAAAGGGAAAAAATATAACTAATTATTAGAAGCATTAATAAAATGAAAAAAAAAACTAAAAAAAATGAATGAATGAGTAGTAGTTGAATGAGTGAAAACAAAAAAAAACGTATATGAAATACTACAGTCCGTAACATTTTAAGACAAATTGCTGTTTTAGTTATTTTTAATGTTTTTTTAACTACTTTTTACTTTATTATTTTTTTGGGGTTTAAATTCAAAATACTCGTATAGTTACGAGCTGTTATATTTAAAAATGAATAAAAAGGTAGGGTTTTTCATATTTATGGGTGTTGAAAATTTATGGCAGTTTTTGGTTGCTTTTCGTTAAAAAACAAATTGGGTTTTTCTTTGGCAAAAAACAGTTTTAATTTAATGAATTAATATTTCGTTGGAAAACTTTTCTTTAATGAATTTAATTTTAAAATGCTTTTTATTCTGTCTTAAGTTCTCTTAAACAAATAAATAATAATAAAATTGGTTTGAACGCTGACTTTTTTTTTTCAAAAGAAAACAGCAGGTTATGTTTGTGGTTTACTGGTACTTTTTTCATTTTTCTAGATTTTAATTACTTACAATGAAACCATAAGATGAGTAGAGAGCAATTCATAATATACCAGCATACCTATATTTTTTTTATTTTTCTTTATTTTTTACCTTAATTAAATAATTTCTAAGCAGATAATCTGTCTAATTAGAACAAATAAAATAGAAATGTTGGCTTTTTGTCTCTTGAAGGATGGCCATTAGTAACAATGTGTGGGAATATATTGTTATAATAACACAGTGTGACAAAAAAAGAATGAAACAGAAATACCTGTGATGGGATACTTTTTTATAGAAGGTTAGTTGTTGTTGAGTACAACAATGTTGTGTCCATTAAAACGGCGAAACACGTGTGTCTAAGTTTTGTTTTTTTTTTGTTAATATATTATATTGCTTAATATATAAGCTTTTAATTAAGCTTTAGGTCGATTAAATAATTATTTTTTCGATATTTCGCTACTTCTTTGCGTAGCTTCTTCAGGAAATATTTTTTATTTTAAAAATTTTTTTAAAAAAATACATACATACATACATATTAAAAAAATTGTGTCACATGAAAAAATATTCTATCAAGAAAATTTGTCATATAAAAACATATATAATATATTGCTAATATTGTAATTGACAGGAAAAACTTTGGCGGGAAAGTTATGCCATAAACGAACCGTTCGGCTAATCAAATTCTCTCTATAGTGCATTGCGTTATTCATTATTATTGGCCAACTTTTAACTCTTTGCGCGCTTTGAAAATCTGCTGTTAATTTTTCTTTAAATAGTTTTGCAAATTTGCAGTTTTAAGTGTTCTTTATTTAGTTTTGTATTAAAATTGTGTTTAAAACTATAAAAGTAAATTTATATTGGGAGTTATTGAGGGTTTTAAAAAAAGGGATAAACAAACAACGCTACTGTTAAAGTTTTTATTGCGTCATACACCTTTTGCTTTACGCTTTTTTGTCAAAGTTTTAAATGTCATGCAAAGCAACAAAGTTTTATATGACACGGCCTTAAGTGTCGGGCTATTGGCCGTCGCCCACCCACTCTCCATTTCATTCATCAAACTCGGACATCTTAAGCAGAAAAATATGTTACCTTAATGAGAATTATAGGATTCATCATATTCTTAAAATCTCATTAGATGGAATATTCATATCGTCATTGGTATTAGTTTTATTATTTTTCTTTGTTCCTCTTTGTGCGATGCCCGTAGGTTTGATAGTTACACTGCTGCTTATGCTTGAAATAAATAGAGTTGTTGTTGTTTGTTTTATTTACATTGATAATAGCAGCGTATGTGGTTGGTGTTAGGGTACTGGTTTATTTTATACGTCTATATATATTGGACTTTTGTAACGCCACGTTATAAATGCAAGTAATTATCGATACAAGTATGTAGGTATCGATACTTTTTATTCTATACCAAGTAGGTATCAATACTTTCCTTGCGATACCATTTCGAGTAAAAGTATCGATATCTTGCTGGTAGCGTTTCATCCCTAGGTGAAGTTAAAACATTTTTTTGTAGTCGCCGTAGACTAGTGGTTAAAAGCTCCGGATTCAAACCCCAACTGTAACATCTTGAGAGAAAGAAATACGATAAAATATTTCTTTCGACGACTACCTTAAATGGGTACAAAGTGCTTATGAATGGAGCAAAAAGGTATAATGTATGTAAATGTAATGAATGGTCGCCGAAATCTAGTGTGTTGGCTTACTAAGACGAGAGAGCTCCGGGTACAAACAGCAGTTCTGGCATCTTAGAAGAAAGAAATATAAGAAATAAATATAAAAAAATATGTCTTTCGGCAACCACCCCTTAACAGTCTTCTGGCAAAAGCTGTGCGAGTAACTGATTGACATGAAAACGCTTCTCAAGTCTGTCGTTAGGAGCCAATTATGTATGTAACTTTCTTGTTTGATTCCCATCTTCAAAATAACTAATTTTTTATGGCGGATTACATTCAGAATTTATTTTTTTTATTTCCTTTAAATACTCTTCCGCATTTTTCGTTACAAATACTCATTAAAAAGACAATAAATAATTACAAGTACAGAGAGTCAATTAAAAATTTTATTTTGTAATTGAAATTCTAATTATCAATTACACATACACACAATTAGTCATAAAAATTTTGTTGAAAGTACTTGAAGTTACTTTACATTTTAGCAATTATGGTATTGAATGAAATTTGTGAATTAAGTTTGTTATTATTAAAAACTTACTTGTACATAATTGGTAATTGTAAGTTGTCAATTATATTATACATATATAAAGGTTAATTAGTAACTAACTGATAAAGCCCTTAAGTCTATAATAAATAATTTTATACATAATTTTCCCCTTTCATTATCATTATCAAAGATTAGAAAGTACTGCGACCAAAAGTACGTAGAATTTTATTGCGTTCCTAAATATCAATTCCCCTCATCAATATTCTATATAACTTGAGTGCATTATAATTTTCTTTTTATTTATTTTATTCTTTATTTACCTTTTGAAAAACTCACAAAATAATACAAATTTCAATCTATTCATTTATATACGAGTACACAACCCTCATGAAAATGCTCTACTTGAATAATGGCAAACAAAACGTTGATATTAAAAGATAAAATGAAAATAATTAAACGAGAAGAGATGAAAAGATACACACAAAGTAGGCAAAATCCTTATTAAATTAAATACTTTATTTTTTACTATACATAGTTCGCAAGTGGTTGATTAAATGATGGTATGAATGATGAAAAGTTTTGCCTAGAATATGAAAAATCATCATCGTCCGTCATACACAACTGCCAACACTTAATTGCATTAAAATGAAACAAATTAACTCGTTTTTCTTGTTTTTTTTTACTTTTAACTGTGCCATTCGGATACAATAAATAAATTTGGCCAAAAGGATTATTAAAGTACGAGTATAGCACAAGTACCACGGCAAACAAAACTTAATATTGAAAAAAAGGAAATCTTTTTTGTTAGTTTTTGATGAAACGCAAGATCTCTTATAAAATAAAAGCATAAATGGCAATTTGCAACATTTTTTATATTTTTCGTTTTTTAAATACAAGTACTACAGTTAAAAAAAAAAAGATAAAAGAAAACTAAAGATTGACCAGGAAAAAAAATTTTAAAAATTTTTTCTTTTCATGTTTTTTTTTTTTAATTTAATTTTTATTTTATTTTTTGTTAGATATGTTAGATGATAACCCTTTAGTTGTTATAAAAAGTAGGGAAGTTTTTTTCAAGTTCTCTTCCAACTTACTGAAAACTTGAAAAATGTATACAAACAATAATACTCGTATAATACGAGTATAATAAAACAAAAAAATAAAAATAAAAAAACTTAATTAAATTAAAAAAGAATTATATGCTTACACACAATGAAAGACAAAAGTCGACTACTATGTTCTAGCACAGAAATCTACCATTTAAAGAAATACATACAAATATGATAATGACTGTTTGCTAAACTTTAATTGCCTTTAAGGGCAATAAATATCTACTGTAATCCTGCAAAAAAAATTGGACTACATAACCCAGATGAGTAACTAGTTACCAGAATAGTCCTATGTAATTAAATTGTGTACTTTTTTGTATGTTTGAAGTAAAATTTACAATTGGGTAACACTGGCGACACATTTAAGTTAAAAAATTACTGAATGGTAACGCTGGCGGCGTCCATGTTCAATTTTTCTCAAAGTTTGTGTATACATACAAGTGTAAAGTCATAAAATATATTAGGGCTTAAAAAGTGTTAAAAAAATGTAATTAAAACTTGATTTATAATTTTAAAGGTTTGTAGGAAATAGTCTTCTGTTAGTAGTCCATGAATTAGTGACATAAAGTAATTTCCAAAATAACTACAAAAGTTGATCAATGGAGTATATACGTGAAGTAGTTATGAAACTAATCTCAATTGTATAATTCACGGTGTAGTTACATGGGAGTAGTTTTGAGGTTACTCTTAAGTTATATTTGGTTGGAATGGTCCTCCCCTAGGACATCGCAATGTAAAATGGGTCACTTTTTTACATGCATAATGGGTTAAGGATGTTACTAGTCATGGTCCATCATGGAGTACATTTTACACACGTGCATGGAGTAGTCGCACTTTTTGCAGGGAAGTATAAAATATAAACGTCAATCAAATTCATTTTCATTTAAAGCCGAAGTTATTGTAATTTTGTACAACTGACAGTTTTATTTTTGGGGCAGCATGAAAACAATTTTACACGTACTTTCCTAGATAAATAATTTATTAAAATAAAAAGAATAGTTGTGATACTGATATACACAATATGTGGCCGCCGTAGTCTAGTATGTAGTATGTTGGCTTACTAGACGAGAGCTCCACATTTAAACCCCAGAAAGAAATATGAAAAAATATTTCTTTCTCTGAGGGTTAAGGACGCTCGGAGTCGTCTTTAAACTGTAGGTCCGGGTACTCATAGATAAAATTTAGGCTGTAACTTTGAAAAAGGGTTGTAATGACCAATAATGTATGTATGCACAATTATAGGATGTCTCTTAGCTGCATGAGAACTATCAGTGTTAATTAGTATGGGGTAATAGCTATGAATGTCTAACTGTGTTGACATTTCTATTCAGCTAAGTTTAGCAAGTCATGACGAATAGTTTAACTCCAGAACAATACTTGCAAATTGTGGAAATTTTGAAAAAAAAAATCTATTTTCTAAGTTCAAACAACACTTCGTTCATTTGATGGTCTACATAATCGTCTTAGAAAGATCATAAAATAGAAAGTAGTAGAAGGTATCGTAGTAAAAGTCGTATGCCTTTGAAAAATCCAACCTTTCCAAAAATCTCAAGCATAAAGCAGATGGCTTAGAATTTATCTCTGATGTATTTTTTAAGACCAAAATTGCATGTAAAACGCCCTATGCTGCTATAGATTTCCAAATTAAGCTTATATTTCCTAACTAACCATTGTACTTAGCTGTATGTAGACTTTAGTAGGTCACTGTATACTGGTAAATATAAAAGTAACCATAAAAAGAGTGAATTTTATACTCAAATCTAATGAAACAAAACAAAAATGTAAATAAAAGAAAAATGACAACCATACCCAATAGAAAATATTTACAAAGAGCAGAGGATGCTTTTTATTTAATTAAAAGAGCAACATGCTCCTGCTCTAAGAAGCTCACGCCTGTCAAAATTTCAACAAACTAGGTACATAATTTAGTTTGCGTTTGATAGCAGATTACTTTGTGAGTGAGTTGCTTATTAAGCAGTACATTTTGTCGGAAGAAAGCATCACTCAAGCAAAGACTATAGAAGCCTTATACCAGCAATGTTAATGGTAAAAAATGTAGTTTGCCTTATAGAGGTAGCAATGCTCGCTAGTGTTTAGCTAGTATTTATACTCGTATGTGTATAGAGGGAATATTTAAACTCTAACCTTTAGCATGATTACATTGATCGGTCTAAGCTTGGATTTGTGTTTTTTGAATCAAGTTAATAATTTTACTTCTGTGTCAAATAATGTCAAAATTTTTTTTATTTTTTTATTTGAGACGAATACTCAGGGGTAAACTCCTACTAAATGCTGTGCATTGTATTGGCATTTTTGGAAGGACAGTACATATATTATTAATTATATTATTATTAAGCGCCTTAGGAATGAGACAAATTGCTGTGAATTGATCATTCAAAGGCCAGTGTTATACCTTCACCCTTGAATGATCAACAGCAATTGCCTCATCGTTGCATGTTGATTGTATGGTGAGTGCCTTCGCTAAGTAGGTTTAGCTGTTATCTGTTACTTCCCAATAGGTTGCGCTTTTTCTCCTAATCATTCGTTTTTTTTTTTATTGACAATGGTTAAGGTGGAAAAGAGTGGAATATCGGAGAGCGGTTTTTTTGTAAATGGTCTTCTTGGTTGAATTTCGTTTCTGGTCAATTTATTTTTTAACCTGTTAGATTCATCATTATATTAGACCTGCCTTATAGAGCATCGTTCATTTTCTATAGTAGTGAAGGGTTTTAGTTTGGGTATATACAAACAAATCTACATATTACCTAATAAACCACTTCACAAACTATATATACTTTCTAACAACAATGCAAATTTCCTACCGGGCAGCTTCTTTCTCTTGTAAGATTTTCATAAATTTCATAAAACTCATAATTTTTATATAAAAAAAAAGAATTCTTTTCATTTTTCGTTACTTTTTTAAATTAAGTTTTTACGAGTATTTTTGTTTAAGCAAATATTTTCTTTATTCCCTCTGTTTTTTTTAATAGATTTATAGTAAAAACCACTTTTCCTCTTAAAATTTTATTTTATTTTTTATATTATTCTTCTATAAACAAACAAAAAAATAAAACTAAATAAATTGTAAATAATAATTCACTTATTTTTGTATCTCTGGCTTATTTTCAATTTGATCTCTTCATTTTGGTTTTAATTGCATTACAAATATAAAGGAAATATAAGAGAAAGAAAAGCATTTCAAAATATTTTTTTTAAATTGCATACATTTCATAATCAAATTCAGTAACAAACGCAGCAAGTAATCTTTTATACTTTTATATAAAAACAAAACTTTTATATTAAATTTCTTGAAAAGAAAATTTACATTTTAAGTGAATTTATTTTAAATAAAGGGAGAAAAAAAGTAAATTAAAAACAATAAAAAGAGTATGTCAACTGCATTGTGACATAAATTAAATTAAAGATTTAAAATTAAAATGTAAATTTACGACAGATATTTACAGTAAGAAGATATTCAATATTGGAGGAACTTGAGGAGATAACGGTACAAGATAAACATTGCAATTTGCCTACGCCACTGAGCATATCAACAATATTACCACCTTATGAAAGAGACATATAGTATATATGACTACAAATTCCCAAACATACAAACGCAAAACTCAATTTAATCTTTTGTTTTTTATAAAATTCATAAATATTAGTTCAGATTCCTTAATAAATTTACTGATAATACTTTAAATATGGATCAATACCTTTTATGAGAACGAGACATGTTGTCTAAGTCAATCCATTTAAAAAAAAAGTCCCAAATAATTTTTTCTTTATTCAATTTTGTCAAAATGTGACTGACAATAGCACTCAAAGGTTTTCCAACAGGGACTTCTGAACTTTGACAGTTGATAACGACCATGTTATTCTGACTGTTTTGCCAAATCACTATGACTGTCAACGACGAGCGCTATAGGTCGATGGTTGCCAACTTTTTTTTGGCCTGAACTGGATGATCTGGGTACCCCAAAGATCGTGATACACTGTACTATCGAGTCGTAGGATTTGTAAAAAAAAAATCGTGTGTGATAAAAAAGTATAGCAGTAAAAATGCATCTGTATAAAGATTTAAACAAGTCTGTTCGACTTCATAGGTAGGTAGGTAGGTCAAATGGCCAGTTGATCCGAAACCCTGATCAACTACAATTGGCACAAGGTGCCGTTTTGATACCATTGCAGGACCAAACTGAAGTTGCCTAAAAGTAGAAAAAGAAGAGAAAATAACTACAGCCAACTACAGCTGTCTATAAAGTGAAGTAAAGTTCGACTTCATAATCTTTTGAAAAAAATTCATAAACATTTTTTCTCCATGCGATCAGGGTTGCATTTTATAAGATGACAGTGTATCATGGACTTAAAAATCGTATGTCTTTTATTATATACATATATACATAAGTACATAATTGTTCAATATAACCCTGTTTTGAGGTTACGTCCTGGCTTCTCACAGCACCTATATTGTATGCGTAAATTTTAATCCATGGGTACCCTGGCCTACAATTCAACGTCGGTTCCGATCGACAGACTTGAGAAGTTTGTCAGGGCAGTCAGTTCCTCTCAGAGCTTTTGCCAGAAGACTGAGAAGAGATAGTCGCCGAAATAAAGAAATTTTATATTTCTTTTTTCAAAACTGGGTTTCGAACCGAGAGCTCATGTCAAGTAAGCCAACACACTAAACACTAGACTACGGCGTCTACAAAATGTATGTTAAATATAAAAAGAACCACAGCATTTATTATTTTTTCTTTAAAATTTTTTACAATTTTTATACAATACTAGCAGTCTTGGTCAACTGTGACGTACATACAAACGTATGTATGTATGTATGTTAGGGTGGGTCAATTTGTTCGGGACCGTATAGCAAAATCGTAATATACGGGAAATTCTAATAACTTTTCCCAAAGAAACCATGGTTCTAAAATCAAAATCGAGCTTCCCGTTTTTTAAGAGAAAATTTGGTGCTCAGGTCATCCGAAAATAATGCTATCTTTTTTGGAAATATTCATTGCAATTCATTGCAATTGGTGAATGGTTGACCTGTAACGCTGGAAGAGAACTTATTTTAAAGGAAATTTTCTCAGCTTTCTATATCTGTGCTCACTAATAGAAAATTGTTTACCTAAATAATGGTTTTGGAGGTTTATGTCCATCAAGTTAATTAATTTATTTGTTTTCTTTTTTTATTTTTTTTTAACTATTTAATTTAAAAAAATATACGGAAAATATTATTTTCATCGATTTTATGTTAAAATGTAATTAAAAAAAAAAAACAAAAATAAAAAAGATAGATGCGGATAACGAAGTAGTCTAATTGGATGAAAAATACACATATGCTTCTAACATTTAAAAAATCTTTGGGCATGAAAATTTTAATTAATATCTTTCCAATTATAGGAATGACTGAACCAATGCGTACGTACGTACGTTCCCTAATTTGATGGATAAAATTTAATTGAAGTTTTGTTTATAAACAGTTCTCTGAGTTGCTTATTTTTAGGGCTTATAAAAGATGACAAATGCATTTCAAATGTATTCCATTCTTATAATGAAAAGTTAAAATATTTTTGAATCCTTTATATTATTTTTTGTGGTTTATAAAACTGAGCAAGAACCTCCCCACACATGTGTGTGTATGTTGTTAAAAATATCTGTTGTATTGAAATGTCAAGTTTAAAATTTTGACTTGTTTTGAAATACTTTTATCATTAAATATTTTACTATATATTTACCAGCACAACATTTTCTTTATGTCTGCATTTATAGATTTTAAAAAGTTTTCACAACAAAACTTTTATAAACTGAAAATTCATATGCAGTTTTTTTTTTTCTTGCTAACCAGGTTCATAAAATACAGTTGTTTACGAAATTGCTAAGAAAATTTATAGGATACTTTTGTCACAGTGCATTTCTTTTTAATATTTTGCTTTATTTTCAAGAGTTGCTGTTGAGTTTGAACTTTATTTACAAAAAAAAAATAGTTTTTTTTTGTTTTCCTTCAATGGGAGAATGTGTTGTTTGGCTGACTGGTAGTAAGAGTAACTAACTCATCCAATAATATAAGAAAAATGCAAAAAAGGCCAATATCAGCTACAGCAATAGGAACAACAACACTTGCAAAATACAAAGAACAACAATAATATGATGAAGAAACAACCAACAAATAAAACAAAGTGTGGTTGTATGAAAAGTTTTGTGGGTTTTTTGCGCAAAACTTTTAGCCAAAACCGAAAGAACGTTGCAAAAAATCAAAAAAAAAGTGGATTTTTTTAAATATCAAAAACTTCATCACAATTCAAGCAGTTGGGTTGCATTACGAATAAAAAATAAAAATCGTTGATATGAAAGAGAAAAATATGAGTTTTTTGTTGTTGTTAGTTTTGCTTTTCAGATCAAAATAATACGGTAACAAAAATAGCAACAATAACAACAAAATAATAACCAACCAGCAAGCTTAAAAGCAAACAAAAACAAAAAAAGTAAAAATATAAATAATCAAACTTGTTTGAAACTTTAAATATTCTTCTTTTTTTATTTGAAACAAAATAGAAAAAAAGTTTCTTCTTCTGCTTTGATAAAATTATAATTTCTATTGATTTTTCAAAATAATTTACTAAAAACTTTCAAGTCTCTGCTCCAACACCCTGTATTCTTTTATACTTTAATTGAGCATTGCCATATTTTATTTAAAAAAAAAGCAATTCAATTAAAACACCAACACTTTTAAAGGTTAAAAAATGAGCCAGAAAATAAAGTAAAAAATTTAATAGTGAGAGAGTTATATGAGAGCAATACTTGTTTTTATTATTGTTGTTGTTGTTACAAGACAACTAAAATAGAAAGAATTTACCTCAGCAAAATTGAGTAAAACTAATTAAATACCTGTTCTCAGTGCTGTCAACCATTTGTTATATTCAAAAACGCTCTGCACTACAAACTCTGATATTTAAGCAATAATTCACTGAATTTTATTAAGACCATTAGAGCACAATAAGTAAAGAAATCTTTATGCCAGAAATAATCAATTAAATCCATTTACCTGATCCTATCTTGACAGAGATTTCACGTACAGTTTTTTTTATAAAAAAGCTATAAATATATGCTTACAAATGTAGGTGCTGTAGTGATCGTAAACACTTAACAGTGATCCACTACAAATTAGTTCTCACGGTTGTCAAAGCTTAATTCAATTAAATTTTTAAATGGTTTTTCTACCCAATTCACCAGAAAAAAATATATATTAAAAAATCTGGAGAATTTGATTCATAATTCACCAAGCTAAGATTGGTTTACCGGCCAACAATGTTATGGATCACAGTTTTACTTCAAAGAAAAAATTCAGAACAATTACCGATTATTGCTATTTTCATTGACTACAGCAAAAATCAACGAATTGGATTTCACCTTTCGCAACTACTTGCTGTTTCCAAATTAATAAAATGGCTGGTTGGTATATAATTAAAACAAAGAAAGCAGTCATCTTTGTTATAAAAACCTATTTTGAAGTGATTTTTATTTGCTATCCTTAAAAATAAACTATAGAATCATTGGAATAAATACGTTAAAAGACAGAATTACTCAGTTGTTCTTGAGATTTTGCTCTATTTCTCGCAAAAACGAGAATTGAGATCATTTTAAAAGGATTTTTAAATTTTAATTAATTCCTGATTAATACAAATAATACAAATATTTTAAATCCTACGGAAGACCACAATGAACTTAGCAAAATGTAACAAAAGAATTGAATTATAATCTCCTAAATATGTCCCTTCACACATACATACATAATTGGCCCTGTTTCAAGGTTACGGCCTAGCTTCTCGCAGCCTTCCAGGTATTAGTAAAAGTTAGTTTTTCTAGCCTACTTTAAAAAAGTCTCAAACAGTGTTATTAAAAGCACTGAGTTGACAACTCTGATAATCGCATGTCTTTTATATATTTTATCTCTCACACTCTGAATATGTGTATATATGCAACAGAGTTGATATTATAAATGTTAAAAAAATGCAATGCTTTTAAAAAGAAACCAACGTAAGTGCCATTTCTAAATTAGTATTAGTATTAGAACTTGGCAATAGTAATCGGAAGTCAATTATCCAAATGTTTAAAATGTTAGCCTTTAGTCCGTATTTTTTTTATCATATTTTGCTGGTCTGGAAGATTGAAAATTTTTTAATTGAAAACATTCACATTTCGTTTGATATCGAATCAAGGGGCAAATTACGACATTCGATATCGGACGAAATTTTATATAATTTAAAAAATTTACATAGAAATTTCGATATCGAATGTCGTAATTAGTCCCAGATCTGTTACTGTTTATAATCACCTATATTAAACAGATACATGTGCTTCCTACTGGTAACTCGCCATATAAAAATCATGATGCTCTTTAAGGTTCTGCAAATCTTAAGTGTAAAATAAGCATACATTTTAAATCAAATGCTGAAGTTGAATTTTCCCTGATAAGTTACATACATACATACATAATTGGCCATTACAACCCTGTGTCAGGGTTACACCCTAGCTTCTCGTAGCACTCATGTTGTGTGTGTTAATTTTTATCCATAAGTACAGCGACCTACAGTTTAAAGTTGACTCCGAACGGCAGATTTGAGAAGCTTTTCCATGGTAATCAATTACTCCCAGAGCTTTTGCCAGAAGACTGCTGAGAGGTAGTCGCCGAAAGAAATAATTTTTTCATATTTCTTTTTTTTTTTCAAGATGTCAGACCTGAGATTTGAACCCGGTGATAAGTTGCTACATGATATACTCGTATGAATATATGAGTATGTACTTTTTGTATTTACAAGTAAATAGTACCAAGAAAAAGGGCTATTGTACAAATTTTGCCAACATTGACTCTCAACAAAATAAAGTTTTTTTAAAGCTCTTACTATAAAGAAAAATGTCAATATATTAAATAGAGAATTACAAAATAACAAAAACAGCAACAACTACATAGGGAAAAAAGAATAATAAAAAACACTAACAGGAGAAAAATATCAGATGGGTATGTAGAAAACAACAAAAAAATAAAAACAACTTTGCTTTACAAAACAGTTGCCAACTGATCTTGGAGCGTATGAGAATGAAACGAAAATTAGTTTGAAAAACCCCACGGGCGAATATAAAAGAAAATTTAATAAAAAACATACAGTGGTGAAAGAAATACTAAATTAAACCAACTTTTTTTGATAATATTTAATTCCATTATGATTTTTAATATAATTTATGATCTATTTTAATTGTGTTGCTTTTTTTTTCTGTGTTGATTAAATGGGCATGTTTTTAAATGAAACGCAATTGGAGAAATATTGAGGCAGATACGGGTTTGTCTGCACTATACGCGAATCAAACGTATGATAAACACTGCGGAAAATGGAGGAAATATTTTATTAAATAATAAAAAAAGCAAAAAATAACATTAAATAAAATTAAAAAAGTACATACAAGTATGTATGTTTAATAATAAATTAAATATGTATCTACATAATGAAATGCTAATGTTTCTTTTATTTAACTAACAAATCATGTGATTTATTATGATTTTAACCAAAAGAAAATATATATGTATGTATGTATACCTACATAATATTTACATATATTAAAAAATATACACTAAATAGGAAGAATAAATTATAAATAAATTTGAAAACAAAAAAAAAAACAAAAAACTACAAAATAAAAAAAATAAAAAAACAAACAAAAAAATAGTTTTTCGACTATGACGCCATAAACATACACCTTATAAGCATTACAATACGAGTACGTGCAAATAATAAACACACAGTCAAATGACTGTTAACAAAACGATGTGCAATTTAAAAAGTATTTAAAGGAAAAACACACACATTTTATGTATTTTCTTACAACAAAAGAAAATAAAACAAACAAACAATACCTACTTTATTAAAAATTTAAATTGAAAAACCAAATATCCAACTGAATGAAACCCATTTAATCTATAAATTTTATTTAAAAAATAATTAAAAATAAAGAAAAATTAACTTTAAAAGCTGGGTTGTTCTTAAAAGATGTCTAAATATGCCATACAATTTGAAAAACCGGCTAAAACGAAACGCTGTAATTGGTTTACGTAAGTTTTCTTTTGTTTTTTTTTTTTTTTCTACTTCTGTAGTATACATGACCCACCACCGCCTCTTACTTTTCCAAGAACTCTTCTTGTCATCCTTTAACAATAGCGAGTTAGGTGTACACACGCCAAAATAAAAATTAAAAACAAAAAAAATGAGTCAAACATAAGAGGCCTATAAAATTTCTACGCAGCTTTTATTTCTACCAACAACAACAGCACCAACAGCCATAACAAAAATCATTCTATTTACTTTGATAAGAAATTAGTGTGTCAAAACAAACAACAATAACAATAATAATATCAACAATAAGAGAAAAAAATAGATAACACGTAAATTAAAAAAAGAATACAACGAAAACAAGTTCATTAACACTATTCCTACCGTTTACATATCAAATTGTGAGCAGAAGTTGCAAGTTTTTGTTGTCCTACGCTTCAATCGTAGGTGATAACGGTGTGTTGTAGCAAGTTAGCTAAAAAATTTGTAGGCTAATGTAGTAAAACATATATATTTGTGCCCATAATTATGAAAGTGGTCTAAGTCAAAATTTTAAAAAAATTAGTTTATTAGTTATATCATACCACATTATTTTAAACTAAATTTATTCAATGTAATTTTTACGAAATTGTCAAAAATTAACCATTAGATAGTGTTTCTAATTTCAACATTATATGAAATTCATTTAGTGTTAATTATGAAGGTGGTCTAAGTCAAAAATTAGACCACAAATTTTTGGTATCGGATCATTCCTTTCTGCCGAATGACCGTGATTTTGGCTTAATAGAAATGAAAATAAAAAAGCAAATTCCTTATACAACCCTGAGCTTTATTATAAATTGATAGAAAAGTGCAGAAGAAGAAATAAATTTTCGATAAAGCGAATTTCGCAGCCGGATTTTATTTCAACGATATCAGAATCAATAACAAGAAGAGTAAAAAATATCGCGGGTGAATTTGTCTCTTAGCTACAAATTCAATGGATGAGATTCTTGAAAAATGAACCTTATAAAATGTTTTATACAACTTCTTTAGATGATTGTAAATGTCACGTTTTGGATCTTTCTCCTATAAGAGGAAGACCAAAAACATACGGAAATATTAAATTACTTCCATTATACAGCATCATTAGACCAGTATCGGAAAAAAACATAAAGATATTTTGAGTTTACTACCGTACATCTTTCCAGTTTTTCAGGAACATTTTAAGAAGCTTAAATACTCGCAATATTGATAAAAATGGATTACTATTGAAAAATAATTAACAAATGTTCAGCTAAATTATTGTTTTAAATAAAACTCAAAGTTCTTTATTGCTTTAAGTCATTTATAGGACATGTAGTTAATTTTCAAAATGGTCTAAGTCAATTCAAACTTTGAAAACATATATTATCGAATTAAATTCACACAAAATTTCATATTCGTAATAATTTTCGATTAATTAAGACTAATAAAATTATTAATTAAAATGTCATATAATGTAAAAACATTCTCGAAACATGAAATATATGACTTAGACCACTTTCATAATTATGGGCACATTTTTTTGCTTAAATTCACAGAACAAAATAAAATCGATTTTTAATTACAGTACGACAAAACGCAACATTTTGTGTAGAAATGTCATATTTAAAAAAAACCATGCGAATGCCGCCATGTCATGCAAAGTTATCATAGTGTCTTGACATGTTATTGCTGTTGTAACTCGTCGTATTGTATACCATGCTTATGAATGTTTTTTGTGCGTAATGTTTTTAATACATACATACATAATTAGCCATTACCACCTTGTTTCAGAGTTACGGCCTAACTTCTCGCAGCACTCATGTTGTGCGTGTCAATGCTTATCAGGGAGTGGTCAGATAAAGAAAACCGTATCGCAGTTATAGCGCTTTTTAATGCACGCTCGGCGGCCTCCTTTCGGGCCGCCCATGTACCGTTCGGGCACAGGAAGTAAATTAAAGCCGTCAAAACAAGAATTCAACAAAATTCTCTCCGTAATCATAAAATCATGGCTCGTGAGGTGAAAATCACACAAAAGCCCATAAGTCGTATTATTAAAAAAGGTTTGGGTTTAGAAGCTTTTAAACGGCGTACGGGACATTTGTATAGAAAAAATCCAAACGTCTTTTTTGGTAAAGTACACTAATAACTTGCATTGAAAAATCTTGTTTACGGATGAAAAAATTTTTACCATACAAGAAAAGTTTGGCAAACAAAATGCTAGGGTTTATGCTCAGTCATCTAAGTCTGTGTTCTTATTTTTAAAATTTTGGTTTATTCTTCTTTGAACTATCTTCGGCATTTAGATAATACAATTCTTGTATGTCATTTACAATTGTGTGAATGCATGTGTTTAATTGCGAATGCGAGAGTAATGCGTATTGCCAGTACAAGATATGGTATACTCGTTTCTTTACCCCTCGCCACCTTCGCCTATAAACATGCAATCTTCAAAATAAGAATCTCTACGTGTGAACACAGACTAAAGGCACATCAGAACTCATTCCACAGGTCGAAAAGAATCATGGTCCAGCTGAAGTGTTGTGGGGTGTCGTGACTGACTTGCATTTCTGTGCACAAGGGGTCAAAACATCGTGGTTAGAGCGCTCGCAATAAACTCAAACGGCCAAGTTCAAATCCCAGTAAAGGTGAAAAAATGACAAAGTTGGTCTGCGATTTTTTCAAAATTATAATTTAAAAATAAAGAGCCCCCCCCCCCCAATATCCAAAAAGACCCTTTACAAAGCAACCACTCTCGACATTCCACTCTATTCCACCTTAACCAATGTCAACAAAAAAAAAAAAAAGGAATGATCAGGAGAAAAGCGCCACCACCAAAATCAACACACAGTCAACATGCAACGATGAGGCAATTGCTTTTGATAAGTCAAGGGTCAAGGTATAACACTGGCCTTTGAATAATCAATTCACAGCAATTTGTCTCATTCCTAAGGCGCTTAATAATAATATAATTAATAATAATATATGTATTGTCCTTTCCAAAAATTCCAATAAAATGTACAGCATTTAGTAGTATTGGTCTCAAATAAAAGAAAAGAAACCGCTTAACAATTTCCTGTTTCAAAATCAGCCAACCAGCTCATAAGACTAAAACGACACAGACCTGGCTTCGAAACAATTAGCCAGCTTCGATGTTATCTTAAGATTGGCCATCTGGCAGCCCTGATTTGAGTCCTTTGCATAGCCCAACATATTTGTAACAGTATTTATGTCCCTACTAAGTATAATTACAAAAGTTACTTAATCGTTTTAAACAACCTGTTTAGGGTATCACATATTCGTATTTGATTATCTGAATTTTACTCATGTGCTTTCTTTTTTATAATTATTGCTCGTTAATTTCGTATGTTATCAGTTCATTGTGATAAAATTTTAGGCTATGAAAAACCTTTTTCTTTCTCTTTGCATTTACGGCAGAAAAAAGTTACAAAACTTTTTAAAAGGAAACGAAAAGTCAAATATAACAAAAGAGTTTAAAAGCCTCGTAAGAAATAATTTTAAAAGTTCTTTTGTTAGGAGTTACAAATCTTTTAAAATCTTTATTCTTTTTTGTGTGCCTTAGATTATATGGAATTGACACTTTTTTCTATTAAAAGGTCAAAGTATTTAAAAGTTTAATTTTAATAAAATTAAATAACAACGTTTGCGATAAAAAAACGCCCTTAAAGATTTAAGAATACTTTGCAATTAAAATTTTGTCAGTTTTTAACGGGATTTACGTAATTTCTTAACCCTGCAATAAGGCTAAGGCTACTGATTTTAGAGCAAGGTACTAACAACGTAGCGTAAATTGTATTTTCTTTCATGTTGTTAATAAGAATGGTTGTGGAATTTGCTACTAATTATCCACTGCACTCTAGTGTATAAGTAGGCAGCGAGAGTAAAAAAGAAACTACACGTAAAATTTTCCTAAAATAGTATTGCAGGAAGAATATTTTCGAAACAGCCTGTAGGTACGAAAAATTCTATATCTACTTTTGGATTCTACACTCTTCAAAAATTATATGACTTTATAGGAAAATTTTGAATGGATTTTCTTGGCCTTGGTCATGTTGTTCTATACAACACAGCAACAATGTCATATCATTGCATACGAGTATTAAGACAATGTAGAATAATCTAATCATTGTTTGAATATTGATTTTGTACACATTGCAATGGGAAATAAACATGTCAACACATGCACCATATGTTTTTATTGGTGAATTCTGATCAATTATTTGTTTGCCTTATTATACCGATGCAATCAATAAAATTGCAAATAAATAAGATAGCGCCTGCATTTTAGATTAGATTACTTAATGCACAATTTTTTTACAGTTAATAGGTCATTTCAATAAAATTTATTGAAGATATCGAAAGCCTGCATGTTCTGAGGTATCTCAAAATTAAGGCAAGATTTGAATTTGTTGGCATTTTCGCAATAAGTTGTTGGCCATCCTAAAAGAGAGAGGACAGTTTTAATAGCTGAGAATTTAGGATTAGAGAAAAAGGAAGCGTTATACGATACACCCACGTGTTTTCATTATTGAACAATATTTTAAAATTATACATATGTACAATTTTTCGAGCAAAAAATCCTAAGCGATGACTTTATTATTCGTCAAAATTTTCATGTTTGAGGTGCCAAAAACCGACATGTAATTGGCGAACAACATGTCACTGTTTGGTGCAGATTGTAGGCAGGAAGCATCATTGGAGCATCCTTTTTTGAAAATAAAGCTGGTCAACAAGCTAAAATAGATAATATTTGTACGATAGTATTAAAAACATTATGCACAAAGAACATTCATAGACACGCTATTGTACACAACCTTCTACAACAGCTTAGCACATTTTTCATGACATGCTAAGACTCTACATTGAGCTCGCATGACATGGCATAGCCATGGCATGGTATTTTTGAGAATAAAATTTTTAAACAAAATTTTGTATTTTACAGTACTCTCTTTTGTTAATTTGTTTCCAATGTAATTTAGAGCTTTTGTACACTCATATGACGATACAATACAGATAAGCATACTTGATCGACTATAATTTCCCGTCTTTACATACATATTTATTTTATATTTATTTATTTGTTTTAAGAAAAAATAAGTTTTTTTTTTGTTATACCAGCTTAGTAAATTGTTAAAATCCAATTTAAATCCACTGTTATGACATTAAACAAGTTGAAACTAATTTGATTGCATACTATTTAAAAACTATTCTTAAGGTTACAAAAACAAAATAAAAATATATAAAATTTATTAGTTAAATATTAACATTTTATTGTTTATTTAATAGCTAATACATTAATTATTTATAGTATAGTTAATAAGCAGTTGAAAAGAAAAAATATTACTAATACAGCTTAAATACATCATTATACAGCTGTTTTTATTAAAGGGAAATTTAAAACCCATTTTTTATAAAAAAAAACTAGAAAATACTAGTACGAGTTTGTAATAAATTATTCAAATAATTAATTTTGTAATACTTTGTTTCTATTTACGACCTAAAGCGTTATTTTATTTCAGTATCATTCCAGTTTAAACAGTACCAACTTAACCAAAGTTCGGTTGTCATCCATAAGCGATCCATAAATCAAATTGTGTTGGATTGCATATGAATAGATTTGAATTTCTGTCGATTTTTATGGACACTGAATTATTTTAATTTAAAAGACAATTGCCCAATGTATGCACAACTGGTATTTTGTCGCTGTATGTTGTAAAACAAATACAAATACTTCAGAATGGAATCAAGTAAATTAGACATGAAATTTTGCTTAAAATCTAAATCGTTTACAGGACATCTTGTTTTTTTTTAGTAAGATTTCATGTAAATAAGAATGTAGTGTAAATACACTAACGAAGGAAAAACTTGATTACTTTTACATGAAACACATACCCACCGTAATTAAAATTCTATTTTTTTTAAATAAATTCTAGTTCTTGCCTTTTTTATTATGAATTGTTTGTTCAATTTTTGCTAAAATTTTTGAAAAATCAGTTCCTTGTTTTTGTAACTCTCATATCGAGAACCTTTTGCTATGAAACGAGAATTTAAAACACAAAAATGTAAATTTACATAGAAAACAGATTTTCATATAAAAACTCTTCTGCCTTTGACAAAAGATACTGAAAATATGTGAGTAAAACTATTTGGGGGGTGCATGAAATAGTTGTTAGAGCATTCGTACAAAAACTCAAACGGCCCAGGTTCGAGTCCCAGCAAAGGTGGATAATAAAAAAGTTAGTTTGCGGTATTTTCAAAAATAATAATTTAAAAATAAGAGGTCCCACCTTCCAAGAAGTCCATCTACAAAGTTAACCGCTCCCTGACATTCCATTCTATACCACCTTAACTTTTGACAACGAAAAACGAATTATCAGAAGAAATGCGCCACCTATTGTAAGTAAGTAGTTTGCCGTTTTTTCAAAATTATAATTTAAAAGTCCATCTACAAAATAACCGCTCCCTGACGTTCCATTATGTTCTATCTTAACCTTTGACAACGAAAAAGAAATTATCAGGAGAAAAGCGCCACCTGTTGGGAAGTAGCAAATAGCTAAAAATGTACTTAGCTTAGGCATTCACCACAATCAACATGCAACGATAGGGCAAATGTGGTTGATCATTCAAGGGTGAAGGTATAACACTGGCCTTTGAATGATCAGTTCACAGCAATTTGGCTCATTCGTAAGTCGCTTAATAATATAAGAAAACAATATATACTCGTATGTTCTGTTGTCATAATGTACTGTCCTTTCCACAAAAATTCCAATACAATACACAGTATTTAGTAGGGGTTTACCCCTGAGTATTGGTCTTAATAAATAAAAAAAACTATTTCAAATGTGAATTGATTATAAGATGTCTAGTCTAGTTGAAGCTGTCAAAATGTATTGCAGTATATGGATAGTGGAAGCTGTTCAAATGTATTTCATTATTGTATTTGTTTTAAAACTGTCCACACCCTATGAGTAAAATAAATTCAACTTGACTGTTTCTGTTTACTTTTATTTGGGAGTTTTGTATCGCATGCACTATCAAAACAACTCAAATTTCATTTAGTGAAGTGTTGCAAGAAAAGTATTAAAAATATTTATTTAGCATTTAAAGGGAAAACGTATAATTAATTTGTATCAAATAACTACTTCTATGTCTGTATGCAACCGACGCATTGAGACCAAATTTCATTTCTCAGTAATTTTTGCACTAAAAACAGAATCAAGCAGACTTTTATTATTCGTTTGGCCTCAATATCTGCTCATAATTAAAACAAATATTTATTATTCACTATTTTTTATTATTAGAAATATTGTTTAATTTATTTTATTTTTTTCTCTTTATTATTACACTTATTATGCTACAATTTTTAATGTTAAATTTGGTCTACTACAATGTACTCGAAATTTTTACTTTTAAATACATACACAACTGATCAAAATAATAAGTACACGTTTATTTTTACTTCTTTTTTAAAGCTTAAAGCCAGGTACTGAGTTTAATTTTGTGAAAAAAGTTTAGCTACATTTATTTTTCCATTCAAAAAATTTGACATGCAACATATATCCCTAAAAGCATGCATCACCTTTTTACCCAACACATAACACAGTTCAAAAAAATAATTTTTGTTGTTGCTTTTGACAAGAACTGATTAACCCTCTGCAATTGATGTGGTAGTCTATCAGACACCAACAAACACAAAATAGTATTTTGAAAATTCATATCATGCCGAATTAATATCATTAAACACGAATTTTCGCTATAAATTAGAAAAATAATCATAAAAATAATACGTTATACTCATAAACAATAAAAAAAATCGTTTTATTAGTTTTACAAATCAGAGCTTTGGAAAATATAAGCCATGGAAATGGTGTCTGGTAGATTACCACGTCACTAGAATTTTAAGAACTATATCACGTCAGTCGCAGAGGGTTAAACTTTCATTTGGGGATCAGAATCTACATGTATTTTAGGTTTTCAGTTCTTCTTTTTAAGATCTGCACCTTTCATGCAATCCTTAACACGTTCGCGGACGTGAATGTTATAGCATTCATTTTCATACTGATGCAAAATGACGTGAATGCTATAGCATTCAAATTTTAAAGCCAATTTTTATTTATTTAATTTTATACAATCTAAGTTTTTGTAATTAATACACATTCAAAATAATGACCAATTGGTTCATTAGATACTTTCGTATATATATATATATGTATATAACGGTTAAAATACGATGTTCTGACTACTCTTATAATATATGTCTAATTAGATTTCGAATATTACAACTAGTTTCAAAAATAATTGCCTGTATATTTTTGCAGCTCCCTAAAATTTTTTGCGTCCGCGAACGTGTTAACAGTCTAGCTGCTGTGCAGTGAGTTGAAATGTACAGAAATTGCATTTTATGTACAGAAATTTCAAAAGAGCGTCTATAGTAATTCGAACTATAAATAAACTAACACCAAAGCTATATCAACAGAAAAACTCTATTCTAAAATCTTGCTCATTATAATAAAAGAACATTCTTGTAGGCTGGTGTAAATTAATTTTGTTGTTGCAGTTAGAAAATATGTTGATATGTAGAATTCACATGTATTTCACAGCAAGAACAGAGTACTACTTTAAAAACATTATTTCACAACTATTTCAAACGAAATATTTTTATATGTAATTTACCAGTTTTCCGTACGAAATTTTGAACTCAATACCAGGCTTAATTCGTAAATTTTAATACAAATTGTAAAATCTATTATGTTAGCACTGACTTAAATAAAAATACATACATTCGTAACTGTGTCAGGATTACGGCCTAGCTTCTCACAGCACTCATGTTGTGTGTGTCAATTTTTATCCATGAGTACTGCCGGGACCAACAGTTTAATGTCGACTCCGAACCACAGACTTGAGAAGTTTGCTCATGGCAATCTGTTACTCTTAGAGCTTTTTTTAATATTTCTTTGTTTCCAGATGTCAAATCTGGACCTTTTATTTTTAAATTATAATTTTGAAAAAAACCGCAAACTAACTTTTTCATTTTTACCTTTGCTGGGATTTTAACCTGTGCCGTTTGAGTTTTTGTGCGAGCGCTCTAATTACTATACCACACGCCATATTGTCATCCTAATTTGTTCAAGGCAGAAGTACTTAACATGCGTTGCGATAAATCTGCGTGTCGCATGTCTGTCGTATAGAAGTTGGGTAACTTATAACTTTTAGAAACATTGACAATTGAATAATACATTGTCCATTGTAACCGCTGTTACCGACGAAAATTATTATTTTTAGCGCAGAAAATACTAATCCTAACATGAAGGCAAACAAAGGATTCGTAGAAATGTACGAGTATGTGTTGTTCATTAAATCAGTGTAAGAACTCGTAGCAGAAATATTCGTTCTATTTGATTTAATTTTCGTGGACGAATATAAATTTCCGTTCGTGTTGCTTTTTTTCTTATTTTTCACAAGAAATTCGTGTTACAAAACTCAAAACAATCTGTCAATTGTTACGTTTTTTACACACAAAAAATTATATTTGTTTTATACGAAAACAAATTTGCTTGACGTTGTTAAGATAGAATCTTATTCAATTAAATTATTTTTATGTCATACTCGTAGTATTGACTTGACATGTGATTCTTATTGTTACAACTTTGTACTGCATACTATTTTATAACAACTATCGGCCTTATTCCAGTTGGCGACGTCGTTGTTGTCTGACGACATTTTTGGAGCAGAATAAAGAAAAAATGTTTCTCTTGTCTTTAATCTATTACAAAAATGTCGTTACACGACGACGACGTCGCTAATTGAAATACGGCCTCATGTTTTTTCTAGAAGCGTTTATATGCGCTCAATATCTTTATGAGAAAATTTTTTTTGAAAAAGAACGAACTTTTGCTGAAGCAGGTCACAAATAAAAGCGTTGTTGGGGTTTCATGTTATATGAACTGGCTGTATGTAATTGATTTTTGGTATTAAAGTTAAGTTTTCTTTTTGTGTTGAAAACCAAAATGTAAAACATCTTTGTGTACGTATTTATTATTTTAACCATATGTGTATATTTATGGGCACTGTGTACTCGTCGTATAGATTATTTACGCAGTAATAATCATGAAAAAAAAATAAATATAAAATCTTTCTCTTTTTATTAATGGTTCCACTATTTGAAAAATAATTTTTTTTTTTGTTTTTTTATTATTATTTTCAAATACGATCTTTGTATAAATACATATGTACATTATATGACTTGTATACAATTTATTATAAATAATAGAAAAATTATAATAAAAAGTTAGGACCTTGTGTTCGCTATAACGTGTAAAATTTATGAGTATGTTCTTATATAAATTAAATGATGTACAGATTTATGAATGAGAGGTATTAACATGGTCGAAATATTATACTCGTACCACCATTAATATTAGTCATGACAAATTCGCTTATTTGATTTTTGAATAGGTTTTTTTTGTGAATAATTACAATTATTTGTAATAAGAAAAGCGTCATTATTTCATTATGCTTTTATTTTATTTTTATTATTATTTAGTAAATTATACGTTCTGTATTATAAAAACAGAAAAATGTATTCTAATTTTACATCATGCCAATAAATTGTTTTTGTTGTTGTTGTTGTTGTTGGTGGTTATATTTTGTTAAATACAAATTTTCTATTCATAAAGATTGTTTCGAGCTTTTCTTTTGATAAAAACAAGAAAAAAAAACAGTTTATGCCTGGCTTAATTTCCATATTTAATTAAATTTTTCATAAACAGATACTTAAAGGTATTTATTCTTAACAATTTGTCTAATTAGTATAAAAAATAAAATAAAAAAATTTAATCCTAAATTAATAATATTCCATATACCAAAATCTTATATTTAGGAGCTTTCGATCAAAACCCAGTAGATTTTCACTAAATTTCTAAGAGAAAACAAAATCTATTTTTTCTTTAAATCTAGCCGAATGTGATAGAAGTTAATAATGCAACTTTGATTCTTTAAAAATAGAAACTGGCAGCACTATAAACAGAACAAAAAATCTTAAAGTTTGTGATTTAGCACAACGAAAATCACTTTTAAAAACTAAGAACTCCAAAGAATCACTTGAATGATTTCAAAATTACATGTGAGAACATGCCTTTATACATGTATGCCCATAGTTATTTTTTTTTTTTTTTATTAAGACCAATACTCAGGGGTAAACCTCTACTCATGCAGTGCATTGTATTGGAATGTGAAGATGAATGATAGAAGGTTTTTTTTTTCATAGATGTTTGTATATTTTGCGCCTTTTTTTGTTGATAAAACAAGTTGCTGTAAATTTGTCCACTCAAGAGCCAGTGTTACACCTTCACCCTCGAATGATCAAACAGCAATTGCGTCATCTGTCGGTGGATGTTTAAGTGTGAATGGTGAGCGTCTTCAGTAGATTAGCTGTTATCTTCCCAGAAGGTGGCGCTGTACTCCTTATCTTTGGTTTCTGGTGGAATAAATTTGAAATGTCAGGGAGCGGTTTCTTGCAGATGTTCTTGCTGGAGGGGGGGAACCTCTTATTTTTTTTAAATTTTTTAATTTAAATTGTAATTTTCGAAAACCGCAAATTTTTATTTTTTATAATTTTGTCCTTCGCTGGGATTGAACCTTGGTCATGTGAGTTTCTGTGCGAGCGCTCTTCCACTATGCCACGACCCCCCCCCCCCCCAAAGTGTGGTCTAATTCATATGCAGTATTTTTTGTTTCGAAATATACTTTTTTTATTGAGGCCAGCACCCAGGGTAGTACCCCTACTTATACAATACATTGTTGTGGTCTAGGAAAATATTCTAATGAATTGCATTTGCGGCATTTTAATTTACAACTTCTAAACCCGGCGTGCTTCGCTACACCTACCGCTACGATTTATACACATTTTTCAACGGATGATTTTTAATGACTACGAAATCAATTACACTAAATTCAGAAACTTCAGCTTTAACACTTCTCAAGATATAAAGAAATTAATATTTAACTTGCATGGAAGGCACCACGCCCACTTTCTGACTGATGATTTTCCTTCACCATGAAGTCGTTCAGACCAAATTTAGAAAATTTAGCTTTAACCGTTCTCAATATATGCAGAAATCTGTATTTAGTTTGTATGGGAGGTGCTACGCCCACTTGTCCAATTCCGCCCATTTTCTGGCTGATGCTTTGCCTTAATTATGACTTAGACCATGCATACATACATAACTGGCCATTACCACCTTGTTTCAGAGTTACGGCCTAGTTTCTCGCAGCACTCATGTTGTGTGTGTTAATTTTTATCCATGAGTACCGAGACCTACAGTTTAAAGTCGACTCCGAATGACATATTTCAGAAGCTTTTTCATGGCAATCAAGTAGTAGTCGCCGAAAGAAATAATTTTTTCATATTTCTTTTTTTTTAATGTCAGAGCTGAGATTTAAACCCATCGTTATCGTCTTAATAAGCCAACACACTAACCACTAGACCACGGTGACTAGCTATGACTTCGACCACTTTGGTAATTATGGGCACGTATCTCATTGTCCTAAGAAGGCACACCCTTGAATTTCTGGGGGGAAAATAGTTGAGTAGACACCCATTGAAATAAATTTTCTTCTGTTTAATATTTCTTAGAATTTATTTTTATTTCATACGTACGTTTGTATATTTTGTTGATAGTTGTATAATTTATTTTATGATTAAATCATTTTATATTTGTAGTTTTAAATATACTACATACATATACGAGTGGTATATGTATAAGTAGTATGTTATCTTTATCTAGTTATACGACTCGTTCATTTTCTTATCACAGTGTATACATCTTGAAAAATTTAAAAGGAAAAAAACCATATTTTAGACAAGTAGTACGAGTACCAGCAACCGTACTATACCATCACACTCTATGCATTATAAGTACAGCAATAAATAAGTACTTGTAGTCTGCTTGACGCCTTTATTACTTTTACTTGCTATTACTTATTATTTGATAGTTTGACTATTTTTTTATTTTTTTTTTTTTTTTTTTTTGAAAATGTTAAGATTTTCTTAGAATTTTTTTTTTTTACAATTTATTCAAAAGGTTTTGTTGATGTATGTATGTTTGTATATAAGAATATATAAAAAGCTTTTATACAAATATTTTAATTTGTTTTTCTTTTTTTTTATTATTTTTTTTTTTGTAATAGAAAAGCAAATCTATAGAAAAATTATAAGAACGTTAAATAAGTGTAAATATTTATTTAATTTTTTTTTATTTTTTTTTATTTTTTTTTTTTTTTACTGAAACAACTCGAGTGTTAGCAAAAGAAATCATGATTTACGTAATGCTTTCTTGTTAATAAATTAGTTATTAGAGAAGATATTTTTTTTTCAATTCCATAAACCGTGAAATTTTGAACATCATATTGCAGTAAGAGATTTTTAAAATTTAATGGTACAGTAGGTTATTAGGAAAGGTGTTAAATAACCCACAAACGTTTTACGTTAATTTATATAAAAATAAATACAAAAGAAAAATAAAGGGTGGGCAAATTTGAGGTTAGAAAGTATATTGGCTTAAAAGCATTTTTTTTTTTTTACAAATTCAGTTTAATTGATACCAATGTAAAATAGAAATATGGGAATATATCTCTAGCACGTTGGCAGGCATTCTCTTTTTTCTCAAACTTTTTAACCATTTGTTGCTACAAAGCGTTGCCGAATTTCTCCTTTCAGAGCGTCAGTTGTTAATGGTTTGTTCACCTATACCCCGTTCCATATCGTATAAGGTGCATTTGATATATCAGCTGAGCTACTTTTCTTTAGAACATTTGTGAAGAGAGTTCTCTGTTTTATATGAATTGTTTTTGTTTTCATACTTTTTGCTGTGGGGTTTTTGACAGTCCTTTACCCTGACCAACATCAAAGAGCCATGTTGTTTTTGTTGGTGTTGTTGTTTTCGTTCATTTTTTCAAACAACAAATTCACAAATATTCGACGCCGACAATGGTAGTGTAGCGTTTAATTGTTAAAATTTGTAAAATTTTTAAGGGGGTGCGTGGTATAGTTGTTAGAGCGCTCGCAAAAAAATTCAAACGGTCCCGGTTCAAAAAATTAAGAAGTTAGTTTGCAGTTTTTTCAAAATTATAATTTAAAAATAAGAGGTTCTCCCCCTCCATTAATACTGCTCCCCGACATTCCACTCTATTCCACCTTAACCAATGTCAACAAAAAACGAATGATCCCTATTGGGAAATAGCAGATAACAGCTAAACCTACTTAGCGAAGGCACTCACCACACACTCAACATGCAACGATGGAGCAATTGCTGTTGATAATTCAAGGGTGAAGGTATAACACTGCACTTTGAATTATCAATTTACAGCAATTTGTCTCATTTCCTAAGGCACTTAACAATAATATAAGAGAAAATATATGTACTGTCCTTTTCAAAAATTCCAATACAATGCAAAGCATTTAGTAGGGGATTACCCCGAGTATTGGTCTCAAATAAAAAAAATAAATGTCAAAGGATGACAGCTCAATTGTTCTTACTAGACAAGAGCTTAAGGTTCAAACTCCAGCTCTGACATCTTGAAAAAAAAGAAATATGACAAAAGATTTTTTGCGGCGATTACCTCTTAGCAGTCTTCTGTCAAAAGCACTAAGAGTACATGATTGCCATGGACAAGCTTCTCAACTTTAAGCTATATATCCCAGTACTCATGGGCATAGCTGCCAGATAAAATGACCATGAAATCGTCAAAAATCGACAAAAAAATCGTCAAAATCGTCAAATTGATTCCATAAAATCGTCAAAAAATCGTCAACAAAATATAAATTAGAAAATATAACCTTCTTAAAAAAACTTTTGTTTTTATTTGAGTAAAACTGAAAAATAGAATTGACAATACAGTATATAAAATTTCGAAACCTAAATAAAAAAAAACATTAAAAATATATTATATTTATTATACACATTTTAGTCAGTTTATGTACAATTTTAAATTAATTACAATTTTAATTTAATTATTCTCAATTCATAAATATTCATTTTCCGTTTGCAAAATAATATAGTAAATCTAATTTTTTTCAAATAAATTTAGGTAGAGATAGGAAAAGCAAGTGGAGTTTTTCATTTCCATTTCTGATATTTTTTTTAATCTAACAGATTAAGGTTCTTTTGGGCGAAATTGTTCTTTAAATTAAATAACTTTAACTGTCTTAATTCAGCCTTTAGCTCTTGTCTTTCACATTCTTCAATAAAATGGTTAAGTTCATTCACAAAACGAACGATTTTCTTTGTTTAATATATATTAAGTACTTAAAGCTTAATATTCGTTTTTAAAATCAAATCTTATTTGGCCACACTGTTGTAAAAAAATGTTTGAAACAAATAATAATAGTACGTTTTTATATTTCCTTAAAAAAATATCTTTTCTTCGAAGTTTAAAAATTTGTTTATCTTTATAATATACCAAATCAAAATGTTTGATCTTGGCTTTATTTCTAATAATAACATCTTTCAAAATTAAATGCATTAAATTGGTGGATGCAACAGTTGCCAATTTTGGATTTTACTGTATAAAAACAGCATAAAATTCCTTTCAGAAATAAAATAATATTCTACATTTAAATTTATTAATTTGAATTTCCAAACGCCAATTTTGGGTTTTATTTATGTAAAAAATACAAAAATCTCTTCAGAAATAGAGTAATATTCTATATTTGATTTCCAAAAGCAATAGTTACAAAAAGTGTGATAATAATTATAACAATGTTAAAGAATTCAAAGAAATAAACGTTGCAAATTTTGAATTTCCAAAAATCGTCAAAATAAATAAAAATCGTCAAATTAAGGGCAAAAATCGTCAAATCGTCAAGATGCTATTTTTGTGTCGTAAAATCGTCAAAATGACGATAAATCGTCAAATCTGGCAGCTATGCTCATGGGTATATATTGGCATAGACAACATGGGTGCTGCGAGAAGATAGCCCGTAACCCTAAAGCGGGGTTGTAATGACCAGTTATGTATGAATGTATATTTGGTTCAATTAGTTTTATTGTCAATACAAATCATTGTTCAAAAAGTAAGCGAAATTAGTTAAAAAAATAGTGAAACTTTTGAAATTTGATACAAACGACTTTGTTTCCAATAGTCATTAGCATTTAAAAAGTGGGCGATATTGGATTTTTGTAAGTGACTCTCTTCATATTTTGCAGAGATTGAAAGCAGCAGTAGCATAGGTTCCTAAATTTATTTCAAACAACTTGTTAATCATAAATAATGCGTAACTAAATAATTGAACGGTGCAGGAGCAGAAGTTTTATATTAAATTTTTAATTTAATTCAAATAGGACTAGTGAAAAACTTTAGAGCTTGGCTAGTATATAATAGTAGAATATGGACGAGGGCAGTTTATTAATTTCTCGACTTCTTAAGTAAAATTTTTTCAGCTTAAACGTATTATAGTCTTTCTTAGACCTGAAAAATTTCATCAAATGCTTGTGTTTTTACTAATTTTAATTTTACAATTCCCTTTCTTTTCAGCAGGAAGTGCTTCCATGCGGCCTATTATTATTTAGACGATCCACCACATCATCCCAATGTGCCACAAGTTGATTGGGAAGTGCCCGTTGAAATTGGTGGTGAAATTAGAGCCGCTGTACCCGTAAATGAATTTGCAAAACATGTGGCCTCTTTACATGCTGATGGCGATATTGGTTTTAGTCGGGAATATGAGGCCATACAAAATGAATGTGTCACCGATGACTTGCCCTGTGAACATTCACAGCATCCTGAGAATAAACGAAAAAATCGTTATTTGAATATAACTGCCTGTAAGTAATTTCTATGTAAAAGAAAGAAAAAATATTTTTGATTTAAAAACATTTCGCCTTTAAATTTTTAGATGACCACAGTCGCGTCCATTTACATCCCACACCAGGCCAGAAAAAGAATTTAGATTATATTAATGCTAACTTCATAGATGGCTATCAAAAATCGCGAGCATTTATTGGTACACAGGGTCCTTTACCGGATACTTTTGATTGTTTTTGGCGCATGATTTGGGAGCAACGTGTTGCCATTATAATCATGATAACGAATTTAGTGGAACGTGGTCGCCGTAAGTGTGATATGTATTGGCCCAAAGAGGGTGTAGAAACGTATGGCGTTATACAAGTAAAATTAGTTGAAGAGGAAGTGACAGCCATGTATACAGTGAGAACGTTCCAAATTAAACATTTAAAGGTGCCTTCAGTTTTCTTTTTTTTTTTTTCTTCACTTCTTAAGAAAAAAACAAATAAATTTATTAATAATTTCATGTTTTTTATTTTTATTTTTTTTTCTTGTAATTTCTTGAAAACAGCTTAAGAAAAAGAAACAATGCAATACCGAAAAAATCGTTTATCAATATCACTATACAAATTGGCCCGATCATGGGACTCCCGATCATCCTTTGCCGGTATTAAATTTTGTAAAGAAATCTTCAGCTGCCAATCCACCCGATTCTGGTCCAATTGTTGTACATTGTAGTGCTGGTGTTGGTCGCACTGGTACTTATATAGTGTTGGATGCCATGCTTAAGCAAATTCAACAGAAGGGCGTGGTCAATGTATTCGGTTTCCTGCGTCATATACGTATACAACGGAATTTTTTGGTACAAACCGAAGAACAATATATTTTCATACATGATGCTTTAGTGGAGGCTATAGCATCTGGTGAAACTAATTTAAGGGAAGAACAAATTGAGGAATTGAAAAATTGTACTCCTTATTTGGAGCAACAGTATCGTAACATCATACAATTCCAGACCAAAGACATTCACATTGCTTCGGCCATGAAGCAGGTTAATTCGATTAAAAATCGTGGTGCTATATTCCCCATAGAGGGAAGTCGTGTTCATTTGACACCTAAACCTGGCGAAGAGGGTAGTGATTATATAAATGCCTCTTGGCTGCATGGTTTTAGAAGACTGCGTGACTTTATTGTTACACAACATCCAATGGCTCATACTGTCAAAGATTTTTGGCAAATGGTTTGGGATCATAATGCTCAAACTATTGTATTATTATCATCATTGGATGAAATTGTAAGTGCAACCAAATGTTATAATTAAAATCAAAGCTATTTAAATAAATAAATATTTTTATATATTAATTATAGAATTTCGCCCAATTTTGGCCCGATGATACATCACCCATTGAAAGTGATTATTATCGTGTGAAATTTTTAAGTAAAACTAATAAATCCGACTATGTCAGTCGAGATTTTGTTATACAATCCATACAGGATGATTATGAGCTCAGTGTAAAAATGTTACACTGTCCCAGTTGGCCAGAAATGTCAAATCCCAGCAGCATTTATGATTTCATTGTTGATGTACACGAACGTGGCAATGATTATCGTAATGGACCAATTGTTGTAGTGGATAGGTAAGTTTTTGTAAATATAGTTGTATGATACGAGTATGTGTATGTCATCCCCATATGTTTTCGAACTTGCAATACAGTGAGTATAATTTCATTGAGCATATAAAGACAAAAAAAAATTTAAAAGTATAGCAATTTGTATTTTTATTCGATTTCGATTTCTGTCACATATGGGACATATACTGTATGTGAATGTAAAAAATGTTAAATATTTAATATCCTCGATAGTATTTGAAAGATTATTTTTCGAAAATCACCTTACTGAGTCTTTTTTCGAGTAATTTTGGTTATTAAAAACCGATTAAACACCCACCTACACTATCGAAAAGTAATTCAAAAACGAGTCGCGTTTATTTTTAAACAAAAATGTTTTATTCAAGAGACCATAACAAAGTGTTTGGTAATCACAATGATCATTAATCATATTTGGTTCGATTATATAGGTGTTTAATTTGTGCTTAATTGTATTCAATTATATTATGCTCAGACTCTCAACAGTTTAAATTTGTTTCTTTAGAAAAAATTCGAAAATTAAGACAAAATGTGTTTATTGTACAAGCTGATTTAAAATGGGATGTTTGTAATTGGCATCCAAGTAATAGGTTCGCCAGCATAATCCCTAGTCTTGGATCTAAAAGGGAAATTTGTTGGTATCTAAAAACCCATGGTTCGGAATGCATCTCTAATAAAGTGTACGCATAAGCAATGTGCGATGGTTAATATTAATCTTTTAATATATAAAAATTAATGTATATTTTGATGTCACCACTAACCGCGAAAACGGATGGATCAATTTCAGCCAAAATTCCAGGGTACGTTGGGGATAGTCTGTAGATTGTTTATGTGAAGTTTGCGGTCATTGGTTCTGGAGATGTGCCATTTAGATTTCCTATATATTTCCATACAAATTCGATTTAAAATTTTTCCATATTATGCTTAACTTATATCTTGAGAGCTGTTAAAGCTAAATTTTCTAAATTTGGTCTGAATGACTTCATGGTCAAGGAAAATCATCAATCAAAAAGGAGGCGTGGTACCTCCCATGCAAGTTAATTATTTATTTCTTTATATCTTGAGAAAGAAGTTTCTGAATTTGGTAGAATTATTTCGTAGTCATTAAAAATCATCAGTCGAAAAATGTGTACAAATGGTAGCGGTAGGGTAGCGAAGCACGCTGAAGGATTTATGTTTCTTATACAAAGTATTAAGAAAAAGTTTACCAAATTTCGAAAAGCTGTATTAGAAATTAATTTTTTTTTTTTTCAATTTAGATATAAAAGAAATGTATGAGAAAAGGTTGTTTTTTAAGTTTTGAAATCAGTTCGACACAAAATGATTTCCCTCATAACGATAACTTCATATGCGTTTATGCCCATGTTTTGAATCGAAACAATTTTAAAACTGTTTTAACTAACAGCTAATTCTAAATAATTCTAATTCTAATTTTTTTCATATTTTCTATAATACACATAGAATAATAAAAATAACCAATAGAAGAAATTGGCAACTCCATCAATTTTGACAGAACATTGTTTACAGCTGATTTTCATAAAGGTTTCAAAACCGTATGCGTTTATACTCAATTTTGAAAACGCTTGGTCTGACTCAAGTAGTTTCAGTGACAACGTTTTGAAATTTCAAAACTGGCTGTCTATGCCATAGGTTTGAACGAATGAAAACGTTTTCAAAACGGACATAAACATGATATATATTTACGACTGAAAATATTTTAAAATGTTAATCCCATGTATTGGCCTTTGAAATATATAGAAAAATTTGGCCGCCATTGTATTTCTTTGTATTACTTTTTGTGCAATATAAAATTTCTAGCGATCTTGGAATAGTACTCTATATAAGCTATAAATCAACTATGAATTTGTTTTTGATTATTGAAATTTTTTCAGATATGGAGGAGCTCAAGCCTGTACATTTTGTGCCATTTCTTCGCTGGCGATTGAGATGGAATACTGTCAAATGGCTAATATCTATCAATATGCCAAATTATATCATAATAAACGTCCCGGCGTTTGGACATCTAGTGAAGATATACGCTTAATCTATAATATACTCGCTTTGCTGCCACGTAATTTGCAGTTATTAAAACGTACTGCCATTAAAACAGAAATCGAGGATGTTACAACAGCAACACCGGATCTATATAGTAAAATCTGCAGTAATGGTAATGAAATGTTATTAAATAAGCATAATAATCATCATCATCATCATCATCAGCATGATATGATGAAACGTATCAGCAGTAATAATCAAAATCAATGTCAAAATTTAAATATCAATAATATGCAAAAGAATTCGATTATGAATACGAATATGAATTTGAATATAAATCATCATGTTAATAATACAGCAATACAAACAGCTGGTATAACAGATAATAATACTGTTTGTTCTACTACTACTACTACCACTACCACCACCACAACAACAACAAATTTAAATACAACTGTTACAAATTCATCACAACAAAATCCACAAATAAATCAAATACAAACCAATAATTCCCTACAAACACCATCACCTTCACAATTACAAAATCTACCATTATCATCATCATCATCACCATCACCATCATCAATATCTCTGACAACATCCCTAACAAAACAAAATCCATTACCATCACCATCATTAGATATTGGCCATAATGTAAATCCTATAAATAATCAAAATTCATATCCTCATTGTAATAACTTATATAGTAGTACTCATAGCAATAATAATCCTTTAGTTAATAATGATATTAATACTAATATAAATTTTAATGATTCTTCTAATACTTCTAATATTACTACCACGACCACCACCACGACCAACAACATCAATAACACCTCTACTACTTCTACCGCTACTAACACTGGTAATGGTGGGGATATAACACTATTATCTACTACTACTGCTATTTTAAACAACACCACTTCTAATGCTATTGCTTTGCAATCATCACAACCACCACCACAACCACCACCAATTTCACCTGCAATATCCCCAACTACACCACCGACGGATTATCAACAACAACAACAAATGTTGGCTCTTTTAAATCAACAACAATATGTGCACCATTATGCACAAAATGATAATCAACAACATGTTAATGATGATGATAATTGTGATATAACTTCCTATACACCGCCACCACCACCGGCGGCTTTTAATAATGCTGCTGTAACTGGTACAACAATGCAACTACCTACGGCTCTTCACATTGTTGACCATAATCCCATCGATGCCATTGCCGATTATCCAATTGGTTTACAACAACAACACTCCACTTCTCCACTTGCCCATGCTAATAACTCTCCTCCTCCCTTACCAATGTTGGTTAATGGCAATGATTTCAATAAATCTTTTTCAACAATTTCCAATACATCCTGTTCTACCACCTCTTCCTCCTCCTCCTCATCATCCTCCACCACAACCACAAATTCCGATCATTCCTCTGTTCCCTCTCTAATACCAAATATTAATTCTGTAAATACCATAAATGGTGCTGCTGCTGACTGTATAAATAATTTACCCTCTTCAACGAACACAACAACTACAGTTACTGATGCTCAAAGCTTAGATATCGTAGGTTAAAAATAAAATTTATATATATATATATATAAAAATAAATACATAGACTAATAATTAATTAAAAAACAAAAAAACAAAACAAACAAAAAAGTATGGTAAAAGGATAAATAAAATATATATGAGATCTTATGCACACTTCACATTTCCAAAATTAAATGTGAAACTTGTAGACTAGCACCAAAAAAAAAACAAAAAATTGAAACAAAAAATTACAAATTTGTCACAAATTTAAAGCATCACACCCTTAACAAAATGAAAATAAAAAAGGTAAATGGTGGAATCTTTTATCACAAAAACAAAAAACGATATAAAACATATTGCAATTCATACCATTAACAATTATTTTGAAATACAAAACAAAACAAAAAAAGAAAGATTTACAATTACGCAAATTATATATTTTGTAGAAAAGCATTTCAAATCAAGAAAAATTTTATGTTTGTTGTAGATTAAGGAAGGCCATCGAACTTCAGTTCAATTACAATTTGTCAAATAAAGTATTACAAAACGTAACCGACAATATGCTATCGGCTGCTATTGGCTGAATGGCTTCGCAGCTGAAGTTTAGTTGCCATTCCTAAACGATCTATAAGAATTGCGCGACCTAACTTTAAAGTTTGTTTTTTAGTAAAATAAAAAAAAAGAACTGAATTTTTTTTTTTCGAACATAATTTTTAATACAGAAAGTGAATTCGAATTTAGTAAAAAAAATAGTTTTCATGTTTTTTCAAGTATAAGAGCTTTAATCTAACTTCTGACGATGCTACACAAAGAACTAGGATTATATAAATTCAATAATACATATTTGAAAAAAAAACCCATCGTTTTTGAAACACAAAGTAAATTCGAAATTGTGCAAAAAATTTTTTTAATAAGGAATTCTTAAATAGACTCGTAAGATGTAGTAAGAAAATGCTTTATATATGGACATATTCTGTAAAACGAAATCAAAGGGAAATGGAAATCGAGAGTTTTATCAAAAGCAAATAAAACGTAAATACGCAAATTATTTTATAATTTTGGAATTGAAAGAAGAATTAAAAAAAGTTAGCAACCCGTTAGCATATAGGACAAAAACTGGCAAGTATATCTCCCACTATTGACTTTCCATATCTTCTATTTGATATCTGGTCAGAGGATTCAAAAAATTAAAGAACTTCTACGTTTAAGTAAGAATTTCCACGCATAGGAATGACAAAGTTAGCCACTGCGTACAACGAGATGTTAAATGTTTATTCTAAATAAGGCTGTTAGTATTTTCTTTTATCCATACTGCAGCTAGAGTTTGTAACAACGAGTTAGCATTTACTTTTAGGAATGAAAGAATACTTTGAGATAGTGGATTCACAAAAATTAGTCCCCACTATTATGAAGGGCGTTGTCGATTTTAATTCAACATGAAACCAAAAAATTAATCAAAGTCAGTTGATCACTGACTACAGCCAGTTGCGATTTTCTAGGCATTAGAGAATATTAAGAGCCTAATTGTAACTGTTGATATCGACTACACAAGGGCCAATTTTATCAACAAAGCCTTACAGAATTAAAAGCATTCTAATATTACTTTTCTGGCTTGAAATCTCACAGATGGTTCTTATTCAGGAGAGCTATTTGACATCAAAAACCTATTGGCGCATATTAATAAACTAAACTCAAAAATAGTTAATAAATAGTAATAGATCTTTTCCTAATAAGCAACTAACCCAGGAGGGTTACTTTGTATTTCGATTCGAATCGAAAATGCTTTCGAAAGAAATTCCCCATTCTAAAAAATCAATAAATACTAATGAATATAAAAATTTTTCGAAAATACGTAAATTTTTACAAATTCGTAAGTTTTTCGATTCAATTCGAAATACAAAGTAACCCCCCAAGCAACTGCTCTCAGCTGGTATGTATGTATATGATATGTAACCCTTCACATTGGCATGTAGAGAAAATAAAATATCGATACAATTCATAAGCTTGGGAAATGGAAGTATTCATAAAAGTTTTAACTTTTCATTTTAATATCTCTTATTACAATATTTTTTCATTTCTATAGTAGTTATTTCTTTTATTACCACTTCAAAAAAAATTATCATTTCAAATGCAAGTGCCAATAAAGAATGAAATCAATCAGCTGTTCTTTGATTGTACTAGAGTTAGTAGGTATTTACTTACCGTTTAATCGTTAAATTCTCTTCGTGCTGAAAGTAACAATAGATATTTAAAAAAAAATTTAAATTTTGTGACCATGTTTGAATATGAGTCATGAGTCTTTAAAATTTGAAGTAGCAATTTTTGAACATGCATATCGTCAAATTAAATGCAAACGGACGTAACTACACATGATTTCGAAATTGAGTTTTTTATTAATTATGGTTCGTTTTATCAAAGTACATGTTCGTGCAAAATTTCAGATTCTTACGATACAAAATGGCGATTTTATTAACGATATTCAAACGGACGTAACTACAAGTGCGTGTATTTCGAAATGCAAGAAGACATAACAACACACATATTTATATGAAAACCTTACATACAAACTCATTTATTGTATATAGAGATGCCAATTCTTATATCTCAATCCTAAAAATTATATGAAATTTTAGAATTTACAAAATTTTTGATTTTAAGATATTTGACATCTCCTCTAAAAAACAAAAAGTGTAGTTACGTCCGTTTGTATTTAATATGACGATATGTATGAACGTAGGTTTTTCTTGTAATAAAGAAATGGTAACAAATATTTGAAATCGTTTCTTAACTTTGACTATTTTTCATTATATAATTGTATATACCAAACTTCAAATGAAATGAAAGTGTAAAATTCTACTCCAAAAATATTTAAATTTTACTTGATTTGAAATAAGCTAAAAAAATTTTTTATACGTACATATGTTCAATATATAACAGATTTTATTATGCTTTAAGATCAATGTCAGATAATTATTGAATTCTTTTAATTTAAAAATAAAAAACAAAACAAAAAAAAAAAGAGAAAACGTCATTAAGTAAGTTTGTTGTAAGAGATTTCTTCTTTTATACGTGTATACTTTAATATAATTTAGATTATAAAATTCTATTTATTTTACATTTAATTAACGTGTACTATAATGTCTTAAACACAATATAAACAAAATTATTTTTAATTGTTTTGTTTAGTATTTTATATATTTTTTATTATATTAATAATTTTAAGTAAAAGAAAAAACAAAAAACAAGTGATAGGTTTCAATTAGTCATTTTTATATGTATGTTTTAAATTATAAATTTTTGGCACACAACAGCTGTAGAAGGCATGATTTCCAGATATCTATATGTATGGTATGTAAGTGCAAAAAATCCTTTTAAAATATTTAAGAAGATTAAAAAAGAAAAAACACTATAATAAGTTTATGAAATTTATGGCATATTTTAAAACAAAGAAAAAAAATTTAAAATAAACATATAATTTTTCTTTTAATTATTTATTAGAAAATAAAATTGGATTTAACATTGTTAGAAATGTCCGTCCTAATTTTCATTTTTATGTTTCTCAACCAGCCTACATACTAACAAATTTAAAACGAAAGCTAAAGGCATCATATAAAAGTTGTACAAAAAAAACAGAAAAAACAAAAAATCATTACAGAAAACTCAAATTATTTAAATATAAATTTTGTTTAATAGTAAAATAACAAACAAAAAGAAATTACAATAATTTATACTAAAACAAAATAACACATAAATTCCTATTCCTCCTATTAGCCCACTCCCCCTCCCCCCTAAACCATAGAAATTGTCTAATTTAAGCACCAAGGCACAAGTGATTAAACATTTTGTAAATACACAAATATAAATACGAGTATAGTAAATTAATTATTAACATTAATAAAAAATAAAACAAAAAAATACATTTAATTTAAAACAATACAAATTTAAGGGAATATAATAATAACAACAAATATTTATAAATTCAATAAATTTTGTAAATTTTATGTACTAATTTAATTATACATTTTTTATTATTTTCAAATAAATAAAAATAAAGTTAAACTCTCAGTAAATGATAAAACAAAAAATATACAATTGATATAAAAATAAAGAAAAACACAAAAATCAGCTATATATTTAATAATAAATTATAATTTAAAATACCATCTAATTTAAATTAAGTAAAAAAAAATTATAAAAAAAAAAACAAAACAAAACGATGAAAGAAAAAGTATTATAAATTATAAACAAAATAAATATAAAAATAAAAATGTTTATAAAAACATTAATAAAAAAAAAACAAAATAAAACAATACATTTTTTTATTCAAACGGTATGTTTGTTTTTAAACAACAACAAAAAATATATATAAAAATAAAAAATTAACGACAAAACCATACCTATGTTTGTGATGAATGATTAAAAAAGAGGTAAATTATTTTAATACTCGTACATATTATTTAACTAACTATTAGCACTTTTTTAATGACGCAAATTTTGTATTTAATTTTGTTTTTCTTTCCTCTTTATCATGCATTGCTAAAACGACTCAGTTGTAAATCAATCAAACTTATGCTTTCGCTGAGTAGACAGTTTTTGGCTGACTGAGGTTGGGTCATTCCGTCACGTTGGTCCGATTGTCGTGTTACATTTTGGTAGTCGTTATTGCTTTCAATATTTCTTTTTATGGTTATATTCAATCCAGTAAAAAAATTAGAAATATGACAATCTGTACGATTTGAGCTAGTTAATTTATTTGTGAAATATATAGAGAGTGATCAAATTTGAGGTTAGAAGGTAATGTGTCGATTATGGATGGCAACTGTTTTCAGTTGCTATTTTGACATATGTATGTATGTATGTATAGGCAACTATTAAAAAGTAAACAATTGTATTGATTTTTGTGGTGTGAATATTTTGAAAGTTAAATATGATTCGTTGGGAGAATCTATTTTTTGATGATCACGAAAAAGATGTGGTGGACGGTACCATGTATTAGGCGGCATTTAAGTGATTCCACTAGAATTACGGCGTGCACTGTAAGTATAGAAATGTTTAGTTTGTTTAAAGTATGGATAGTTAATAATATACATATTTACATCTTATAGCTTTAGGCCATATTTACGTCTTGCTAAAGATGCTGTCACTTACACACTAGAGATTTGATATAAAGACAGCAGACAAAATTGATCTACTGCAATACCGCCAGTTTAAAAAGTTTGTGCGGCTCTAAGGTTTTATGCAGAAAGCAATTTTCAGAAATCCCACGGCAGCGATTTTAATCCATCAAGGAGGATAGGTCTTCTTGCAAAAAATTAATAGGACAAGACAACCTAAAATCGGCTGGTAAGAGTTCTCCAAAACCTCAACGAGCTTGTCCAATTCACATGCGGAAGAAATATGAGACCCAAGTCTGCCCAATAATCCGTAATCCGAAAAAGAGTTCTCAACCGTGAAGGCACGGATCAAAAGAATAATATCAAGGACCTCCTTCCAACCATTTGACGCTACCGATCCAGGGAACACAAATGTGCGGGTGTTGCCTGTGTTGAAAATAGATAAATCATGGCGAATAATAAAATCGAAAAGAGACTTACCTCATTCGTTAATCTCGCTGCTTCCCCAAGTGGATTGCTTACCCGAATAGTGTAGTCCCCTTTTTAGGTAAAAGAGACCGTCACTCGCTGCACTTCCTCAGGAGGTGCTGCATGGTTGTGAGCTATATAAGCGGAGACCAAGTAAAAGCAATGATTTTCTGATGGTTCCACTCTAACAACCGGTACATCGGAGAAGCTAAAATTAGGCAACAAGAAGGCATTAATAGTTCTTTTAACAAGAATACAGGCCCTAGGCATACCTCCATGTTTAAAGTAAAACAGGCTGAAGGATCCATCCTGCGGATATCGATGTCTTCCTCACGGAGAACGACATGCAGGTTATCGGTGGCTAATTTGGTGCGCCTTAAGTTAATCTGCAAATGAGAAGACCCTCGAAAAGGCGCCCAGTATTACCTTCAACATCCTCTAGATTGTCGACCGGCACTACCGAGGTGGGGAAGACTTTAATTTTGACCAATCTAAGGCTAAAGCGCAGTTTATATTTTCGACTCTTGAGCGCCCCCAGAGACTGGTCGGAAATCAACAAAAAGGCTGTTGCCCTGAGGCTCCTCAATCTTGATGACAGACCAAAATTGCATAGAAACTTCCGGGTTTTGAAGGCGAAGGCACTCGACAATCTTCGAATTATCCTGTTTTATTTTGAGCAACAAAATGCGCTCCTTAGGTTTCCTCGGTATTTCGGGACTGGAATGAGCTTAAGCGAAAGCCCATCCCAGAAGTTGCTGACCTTAGCAATACATTTCTTCAGACACGCCTTGAAGAAGTCATCCGCGCATTTTATGATCCTAGTGCGTTCTGGGTTAGCGAAGATATGATCAACGACCGTCTGAGGTAGTCGCCCTTCAATAGCACCCCAGAGAGCCAACACCCCTTTGGCACAATTCGTTTTTCACCGAATGCGTTTCGAAGAACCATTCGCCAGAGTATTTGGTTGAAGTCTTGGCTCTTTTTGGGGGTTCTCGGACCTATTTGATATCGCCTCTTGGTACCCTTTTACAGCCTTATATTAATACGGTCTTCACCATCACGCTATGTACCTAACCCTTCTTTTCATTCTTAAGCTATCTTAGCCAGAATAAATTGGGCTCTCTGGTAACGTACCCTGATCAGTGACCCAGAGGATTTCCAGTTTTCTTTCGGATTTCCAGAGGTCTTACTGGCTTTGACGTTCGTTTCCTGGCTTGAGGCCAGTAGATCATCCTCAGAGAGCGTGCCCATCACACTCTCAGTTATAGTCTGTTCTTTCTGTCTTTGTAAATTGTCTATAAGTAGGTCCTACAAGTATGAGCAGAAGGTATATATATATATATATATATATAAAACTAAAAATTTAGCATACATTATTTTCGAAAAACCGAAATAAAAATCCGCGTAATCGGGATCTGACAAATCCCGTAAATCCTGGGTTTTTTTGGGACTGGGATTGGCATTTCTAGTATATACATATACTTAATAAGAATTTTATTTTGGCTCTTATACTAGCGAAGTCGATGAGAAATAGGCTGCCTTCCCAAACGTCTATATGCAACGTCAAAGCAATGTTTTACTTTACTACATTGTAAATCAAATGCATTATATATAAAAAGCATTATAAATTTAAATTATGCCTAATTTGCTTTTGTTCGCATATCTACTGAGAAACAAGTGAGTGTAGGAATGCTACACATCAACAAAATATGCATGGTCGCGTTTAAGAATACATGACATTGTCACAATGCAAAGCAACTTGCGTTTAGGAAAGCAGATATATTTTTAGATGACTTATTTCAGCTTCCAAAAAATCTTAATAAGTCGATAAAACTATGGAAAGATTAATTTATTATTTCGTTTTTCAAATAAGGTTGCAAAAGTAATATTGCAAATTAGGGATATTTTGCCAAATCATTCTTAGAAAACTAGTAAATAATTGATCATATCCCTAGCTACGTCAGTGCTGAATGCAGAGTTCTTCAAAAAGGTAAGCTTAGTAAAGCATTTAATTCATTCAGGGTCGTAAGACAGGGAAGCCTTTTATTACCGCTATAGCTAATAACTGTAAGGGATCTCGTACTCAAAATCTTTGACAGCTAAACCAACAATCTAAAGTACTTGACAGTCTGCATCAATATTCTCGATGATATAGTTTTACTCTCGAACTAGCATAATTACATTCCAAAGGAACGACTACTTAATTGTTTGGCGTACGACGTTTGTCAAGGAATGCCAAATATTTAATGCCTGCGTGATGACTGACCTTCTGTACACTTCGGAGAACGGTATCGAAAATAGACCTTTTAACAGCTTCCCACAGAAAAATAACTGCAACATTAAAATATAAAATATGCAAAAACTATACGATGATCCCCACATTCTGCTTTGGAGTCAGGCCATCAATAGTATTAACTTTATATAAAATTAATTTATACTTTTTTGGCTTTGAAGCCTACAAAGAAACTCGTTTAATTTGCAGTCGTTTACTAACAGGCTTGTCCTAATAAATCTATGAACTCTCTAAAGAATATATTTTTTAAATCATTTACTCTTTGCATAACTATACTTTGTATTAGGCAAGAGACAAGAAACAAAGAAAATTGCTTTCTATTTTAATAAAATTTAAATTTCTGAATTATGAAATTATTTTAAAAGAGTTTTGCATAATATTCATATTTTTTCTATATATTAAAAACATTGTTAATTTTATATTGATTGTTTGCAAAAAAAAATGATATACAGATCCCAGTTTATTTTTCATATTATTTAAAAATCCTACGCCTAGGATTAGTGGATATCATATTTGAATGCTTAAAATTTTATTGAGAACAAAATATTAATTCCAATTCTTAATTTAACACATTGTATTTTGAAATACAATTTATAAACAAAAAATAAATAATTCTTAAAATTAAATTGTACATAGAAAAAAATGAAATAAAAATGTTTAGTTTTTATACAGATATGAAAATAAAATAATAAATAAACTAAATATTGCGTAAAAGATGATAATGGAAATGGTGTATAGACAATCAGTCCTATTTTTTTTTCATATTATGTATTATATAGTATACACAAAAAATAATTAATTGTGTATACTATTTTAATAAATATAATAATTTAACTATAATCCACAAGAATTATAAACTTTTGTTTCTAGTGTTTATATGTTTCTAAAATATCTTCTATTAAAAAAATTTATGGATTTTTAATAACCTTAAAAAACCATATAAGGAATTTTATAGCCTTTCAAGTTACTTTTAATATTTCTTGGCATAGCAATTAATTAATGGAATAGGACTGATTTTTTATTAGAAAGGTGGAAATGTAATGAAAAATTATCACAAATTATTGTAAAAAATTTAAATCATAAAACTTATGATTATACAATCGAATACATATGGATCAAGATGGTAAAAATAAAATAAACAAAAAATAAGGGCATGTGTTTAAGACAAAACCACAGATATTAAATAAAAAAAAAGATATTTTTAAGTATAATAAAAAAAACAAAAATAAAAAAATTATGCAAATAATGCAAAACCTTGTGTTTTTAATTCAAAAGGATGTAAAAAACGCATTTTCAATTAGGAATTGATTTTCTTTTCGTTGTTTATTTGACTTTAAGCAAAAAAAAATAATACTGTTTAGTGCAAGGAAACATTTAACTTAAAGGATCACTACTATAAAGACTCAGGTTCTTTAACACTTACACAGAATTCAACGGTCATTAAACCAAAGCTACTTTTAGGAAATGCAGAAGGCAGCCATTCTAATTTTAAACCATGTTTTTGTAACTAAATTTAAAGTAAAACATGTTTAAAAAGCATATAAAATTGACAACAACAAAATTATACTTACAAGTTGATTATTTGAAGATAATTCCTGGCTATTTGCAAATTGTAGCAATACTTTGTATAGATGCAATTTGGGATATATTGGCCTAAAATTATTATTCTCTGTTAGAGTTAAAACCTCAGGTTTATAGAGTTCAAAACTGCCATCATTTAAACGTTGAAATGAACGCTCCAAATCAATTTTTAACTTAAATAATAATTGAAAGAATATTATTAAAGGTTTTAAAAACTATTATTTAAAAAATTACTTACATTTTTACTATTAAATATTCTTTGCACTGTGGTAGCCTGATTAAAATACCAGATGTACTTTATATGATCTTTATATTTGCCACTCTTGATGACTGTGGTAGTATTTGGCAGTCTTCGTTTATTATTTAAAGTAAAGGTTTTACTAAAGTGATTAAAAATTGCTTCGGGTACATGGAATGTATTTCTAATATTGTTATCATTTTGTATTGTAATGCTATCGTTTAAAATCTCTATTACATGATCCAGCCAAGAATCATAACTAAGGCTTGGCATTAGACTATTATTATTATTATTTTGTACATTTTCCACGGGCTTTATTAAATTACTTATTAGTTGCTGCTTATGTTGTTTTACAAGAGCATTAGGTTTAAGTACAATAATTTTTTTGGGATTGATTTTTGATATTTGCATTATTTTATTATTATCGGTAGTCAGTTTTTGTATGCTATCCGCTGGTATAGGTGTGGCAATTTTTATAATTTTCACTGGTCCTTGTTTTAAAACTATGGATTTTTGTACAGGTACTGTGTTGGGTTGGGAAATTTTAGTAGAGTTAGCCAATATACAAGGTTTTGGCTTGAACTCCTCTGTATCGTTTTTGTTTTTACTACTTATATGATTTGGCATTACAGTTGATTTTAGTAAAGATTTTTGCTGACAATTGTGCTCTGTTGTTAGTGCAGTTTCAAAGACTTGAGACTCCATATTATTGAGATTTTCTATATCTTTGGCCAATTCAATGTTATCACTAGATATTTGCATATTATGATTCAATTGAAACTGTTCTATAACACTAAGACCAGTTTCATTAAAATTCATGGGCATTTGGGTTGTATTAGACACAGTTGTTGTAGAAGTTATAAGCTCCGGTGATTTTATTGTAGGGAAATTTAAGTCCAAATCATCATCATGTGTACTAATTCGAGTAGTATTTAGTTTAGGATCTTTAAGATTTAAATCCAAATTTGGCATTTTCAATTGCTTACACATTTGTGCATTGCCGCCAGGGGCCTTTTCATTTTTAGCATCCAAAATAATATCAGAAAAATCTGGTATATTCTAAAAAAAAAAATTTTAAATTAATTTAATCCTTTACAGTACAAATATTTTCAAAAATTTGGTAACAATTTTAACAATAGAAATAAGGTCATAATTATTTAGTGTTAATTGATTTGTATATATAACATGGAGTGGAGTTGTTTATTTGTTATTTCATTACTATTTAAATAAACATAAATAAAGCAGTTATCAACAAGCTTAATACTAAAACGTGTAGAAAAAGATTTAAAAAGTCAACAACGAAAGTAAAAATTTACACATAAAAAATTAAGTACAGATATAGAAGATAATAGATGGAAACAGGTGATAATATGTAATTATTTATAAAATTCTCTTTTAATTAATGAATAAAAAACGAAGAAACTTCTTTTAATGTTTCTTAGAAACAAAAAACTTGCTAAAAAATTAATTGAGGAAAAAATGGGCTTAGGAGACATCTCCATAGGCAGCACATTTATTGTTTATCAAATAAAAAAAATTTTCGATAAAAAGATTTTGATCGTTTCCATTGTATTATTGTTGTTTTCTACTGTATAATCAAATAGATAAAAAATTACGTGTGTTTTTATAAAACATTAATAGGGAAATACAAAAATAATTCATTTTTGCGTTCTCAATGTTTATATTTTTGTATGACAGCATGTGAGGCGCAATCGAAAACACTTCTATGTTATTTGTATTTCTATCTAATCACTCAAAACAATTCCAAAATATCGGTAATTGATTTGCACTTTTCGTAGTACGTCAATAGCAGGTGCAAACATCACTTGCATATTTGCCAATTAATAAACGTTTTTCAAGTTCAGCCAAGAAATGGCAAGACGACGATAAGGCCAAATTGGTTAAACAAAAAGAACTAGTTCACAAAAAAAAAAAACAAAAAAATACCAGCTAAACAAATAATTCCCCAATGTTCTCGTAATCAAAATTGAAATCGAATTTCAACTTTAAATTGTTTCAATTATGTCTGAGAAAATACAGACATTTTTTTACTCATTCCCTTAATTCTGAGGGATTTAACATACTTTTTCTCTTATTGTTGAAATTTATAATAATTGGGGCATTTAAACTTTATTTGTCTTTAACGATTTAAAATCAATTCCAAGGGGTAATGATTACTGAGCGTAGTTAGTCAATGAGCTGTCTATATGCTTGCTGCTGTTTAAAGTTCTCAAAATGTATTCGCAGTATATAAAGGTAGGATCTGTGAAAACATATTTCAGTCTGTCTTGGTCAATTCCTACTTATAACAACAAAGAAAAATTTATCTTTTATATTTCAATATTGTTAAGAAAAAAAAAATTAAGAAAAATAAACATGTTATTAGACGTCTTGACTTGTGTTCTTTATTTGCTCATTTCAGCCTAATTAACTATCTAATAATTGCGACAAAAACTCCTATAGCATATACTCGCTTTTAATTTTCAGCACATACCCAATTTTTATTTTTAATTCACTCTATGCGTATACAGTATCTTGTCTGATTTTGTCAGTTTTAGTCCTGTTCTTAAATGCACTGCACAGATTTTTCTAAAGTATGAAAGAGAATTTTATACAAATTTACATTAACAACCTCTGTTGTATAAATTTTGCAATATTTTTTAAAATTTAACATGCTTTATAAGGAATGTTTTTTATAAATCTGAAATAACAAATATATTGTTTTTTAAAAACAACTTTTTTCTTGTTATTTTTGAAGTCACACTAAAGTTTTTCGGTATTTTTATATAAACTTACATTTTCCGCAAACAATTCTTCAGTAAAATTAAAAAGATCATCGGCATTATGTGTTTCTAAACCATTTTCAATTTTAACATTTGTAGGTTTATCATAATCCATAAACTGGACTCTTGATTCACACTCAACAATGGGTGTATTAAGGCTAGTCGGCATCCAAAGATACTGTAGAGAATCCAGAAAACGTCCATACAATGACTTGCCTTCAGGTCTATTAAGAATGGCGGCAAGTAATAATAATAAATGATCACAGATTTCTTGCTTCATAGTAACTGAGTTGTCTGGTTCCAAAATTATTTTAAGCTTTTTACATGAACATGAAAAATTGCCACTTTTATTGGGCATCGCATCACTAAAGACAGTTACATGTAAACGGCCGGCTGGAAACATTTTCGATTCTTCACACTTCACCACAAATATGGATGTGTTTAACCGTTGTATGGGATGTACTATGTGCTCCTCCATTTGGTAAAGATGCCATAAGTGCTGTTTTTGTTCATTGGATATATTTAAATTCCATAGAATGCTTTTATCAATAGGATAAATTTCTGCTTGTGCAACCCCAGTTAACACTTTGCAAGCCTTTATATGGCGACACACCAAATGGGCTGGATCGTGTGCATCATATTTACAGTTGTCCACATAACAGACAGCGGCAGGTATATTGGATTCCATAGCTGCAAACGTTTCTGTCACACTTACAAAGTTACGCGGCTGCAGTAGTTTCTCTTTACTTCGCAACGAATATAGCTTTGTACGTCCATATGTGACCAATTGAATAGGATCGAATGGTTTAATGGCTGCTAGTCTTCGAATACGCAAATCACATTTTACATTACGACATATTAAGGCCCGCTGACCATTAATGTAACCACATGAGGTGCATTTTTTAAGACCACGTAACGACGCACGACATAATATATTATTTTTTGTTAAATTTGCGGACTTCACCTCGCTCTTCGACATCTTTTCATAAATTTATTTTACTAAATTAACATTGAAAAATTACCGTCCAAAACACTTGCTCTAGTTAAGATATGTTCAAACAAAATTAATCTAACGTTAGTGAGTAATGCCAGACTTGGTAATATTAAGAGGATATTAGTTAGCTGGTATTTAATGGTATTTCTTTGAGTACACTAAATTTTTTAAAATGTAATAATAAACGATTTCATTTTATTATCGTATAAACTGATGACATATACCATTTAGTCCGGTTAAACTTTGCTTCGCATATATAATATGTAAAGATACTTGTTTCATATACAAATATTTTCTTCAATAAATAAATAATTTATTTATAAAAAAAATTCCCACTTAAATCTTGCTTTCTACCAATGTTCAGAAATTTCTTCATCTGGCATCTATTGAACATATGGTTTTGATTTTGCGTTGGCAACACTTAACACTTAGTTCAGTGTTGCAAAAGGTATAAGTATAAACAAATCCAACAGCTGATCAATTGCCTGCAAATTAAAGGAAAAAAGCAAATTGATTAAAATGTTATTTATTACAATTATAATATTGTGTTTTCTTTTAACGTTTGCCACAGATATTATAAAATTTGTAAGTATTAAAAAATTAAAAAATGCTTTAGAAATATTAATAATTCTTGCTCCCAACATGCAGTTACAAATTTCAAAACTTCTGACACCTAGAAAAGTTAAGCCATCTCAGGAATTACTGGAAGAATTACACAAAGCTCGAGAAAATTTGGAGAATGTAAAAAAGTCTGGTCCTGGTAGTGGGGAATATGCTCTGTTTATTAAAACCATGAGAGCTGAACAGAAAGTTAAGGAATTAGAACAAAAAATACGCAGTGAGCAGACAATGAGTCAATTAAAAGGAGCTTCGACTGAAATTATACTGAATTATGGGATTAAGGCTGTTATCTATATAACACTTATTGTTATTTCAATTAAAAATCGTTACAAACCTGTTCTTATATTTAATGAACAATTCAACTTCCAGCCTTTACAAGGCCTTTTGACGTTTCCCACTGGTGTGCCAAATGCCATATCCGTGCCAGTATGGGTTTTGTCTTGCAATGTTACATTTAGAATGATCTCTAGTTTAATTAAACAAAAATAGTTTAAATTTTTATTGTAATTTAAAGAGTAGTAAATAAAAAATTTGTGTCGGTTTTTTTTCTAATAAATATTTATTTGCTTATTTTTAAAAGTTGTTTGTTGTCCAGACAATCAAAATTAACTTGAGCCTCAATCCATCGGGCTACTGTTAGTAGAAGTTTTTCGTTGAGGGTATTGCTCATTAGCTGCAAACTTATTGGTAAGCCATCACCGGAAAGTCTTATGGGTATGGAAATGGCTGGTATACCCGCCATATTAGCTGGCTGAGTACAAAAGTCTTGTATCGCGCACTGATCTCGGTTTGAAACAGAAACAAAATCTTTGAAAAGCGGCGCTTCTGTTAAGGTAGTGGGTGTTAGCAATATATCCACCTTTTCATCGTCCTTGCCGATCACAAAAACACGTTGAAAATCTTCTGCTATTAGACGACGTACTTTTAAGGCTTTCTGGAAATAAATATCATAGTTTTTACGAAGCAGAAAATAATTTCCGGTTAAAATTCTTGTTTTAACCACATTATTAAAACCTTCAGCCCTAGTTTTAGCATACAATTCCTCCGTACTGCTGTTATCTTCGGCGCGATAACCATATTCTATTCCATCATACCGAGCCATGTTACTAGCAACCTCGCACTGATTCAATATTGAGTACACAAAAATACTAGCAGCAGTATGTGGCAATGAGACTTGTTTCACTTCGGCACCTTCATCTTCTAATATGTCAGCAATTTTTCTCCAAGTTTCTAAAACTTCAGGGGATAAACCATCACAATAATATTCCTTTGGTATGCCAATACGTATCTTTTTAAGATCTATTTGTTCAGGCTCTAGCAGATTAAATGCTGTATAAGAGCTCTTAATAGTAGTCGAATCTCGGTGATCAGGTCCAGCCACAACATTTAAAATATCAACACAATCACTTACACAACGTGTAAATATACCAGGTACATCCATTGAATTAACTAAAGGAATAAGACCATGACGAGAGACTAAACCATATGTAGGCTTTAGGCCAACAACACCACAATATGAAGCAGGATTTCGAGTTGAACCGCCTGTATCTGAACCAATTGACCTAAATGCATAAAAATTCCTTGTTAGTTGATGGAAAATAATTAGACTTCTGGTAATGAAAAGTTTTGGCTGTAATCGACTTAAAAAGTTTGTGCTATATTTAGATATACATATGTACATATATATGTGTAAAATTTTTTTATATCTGGTTAGTAGGAATAAAATTTGCACAGCAGACTTAAAATGGCTTCTCAAGAAATATTTTTGTTACAAAAAGTTAGGAAAAAGTTTTCACCTACATAAATCTAGGATAAATTTTAAAAACTTGCACCTAATTATGAGATTTGGTGAAAAAATGTTTCATTTCGACACTGGAAACCAATTCACCAAAATTTATAAAATTTTCTTTAATTTTTGAAACATGTACCATGATTAAAATAACTAATTCTCAGATATTTATTCAAGAATTATATTTTTCACTTTTAAACTAAAACAATTTTAACCCACTGTAATGTTAGTTTATAATCTACATAATATAGTTGGCAACACGCATACTTGATAATTTGTTTGACATTTCCTAACATGACAGCTGGCTGGTTTCGAGTGGCAGCCCTGTAAACAGTAAGTGATTTTTTCATTATTTCTTTCTTATACAAAATTGATTTTTTCTTAATTTTTAGCTTAAACAGTACGAAAAATGTCCGCTATTTTACGATTTGCCAATCGTGCCATTGTGCAACGTTCCCTGGCCTACAATCAATCTCTCAGTGTTGTCCGTGGTATTAAAACTTCACCGAAAAAAGACGAAACTGCAGCAGTACCTCTGCCACCCGTAACAAAAGAAGATTTTGCAAATCCAAATCCTAAAAACTGGGTTAGTTATGGTTTCGATAGCAAAGATGAGTCCCACGATCGCAGTTCCATGGGTGCATCATTCTTCTTCGCTGTAACTTTATGCTTGACTTGGGGTACATTTTTCTGGGCCTACTTGCCTGACACGCAAATGCGTGATTGGGCTCAACGTGAGGGTTATTTGGAATTGCGTCGTCGTGAACAAGCCGGTTTGGATTTAGTCAATCCCAATTATGTTGATCCTGCCAGTATGGTACTGCCTTCCGACGAGGAACTTGGCGATACCGAAATTATCATTTAAAACATTTATAGCCCAGCATAAACAAGTGTTTTTTTTTTTCTAAATATTTTAAGTGTAATTGATTAATAATGTTATGTAATTGAATGGAAGAATAGCAGACAAGAAGCTTCTGAGGCCATGAAATTTAATAAAACTTGTGCAAAATATGATAAAAGTAATATTATTTCCAAACAAGTGACAAAATTTAAGAATTTTGTCTAAGAAATGTTGCATTTTGTTGATGGGGTTGTGATAATAATACATTTTGAGGTTGTGTTTATATTTCTTCTAATCAGAGATGGGATTTGTTTTTTGTTTTGTTTTGTTGTTGTATGTTTATAACATTAAAATCGTATAACTTGAAAAAATTAAAGAAAAAATGTACACTTACGCATAACAAATACCACTCGCTACTGCCAAAGCTGAACCACCCGAACTGCCACCAGTTATATGCCAATTATTGTCATTAAAATCTTCACTCCAACAGTTTTTTGCTGGACCAAATATTGAATCGACCGTTCCAGAGCCCATGGCAAATTGATCCATATTGGTTTTACCTATTAAAACAGCACCAGCCTTTTGTAAGCGTTCATAAACTGTTGCATTATAAGGAGGCACAAAATCTTCCAGCATCCTTTAAAGAAACAAATTCAAGTCAATATTGTTATAAATAAATACCTAATGACTTCACTTACTTGGAGGCACATGTGGTATGCACGCCTTTGGTACAGAAATTATCCTTAATAGCTATTGTTATTCCATCTAAAGGGCTATAACTTTGTTTTTCATTGTAACGATAAGCTGATTCCGTGGCGTGATTAAATGCCAATTCCGGGGTTAGGCGTATAAAGGCATTCAACTCTTTCATCTTTACAGCATCATCCAAGGCACAGTCAGTAACATGACTCGGCGAATGGAATCCATTTAAGTAACTTGCCGTTAGCTGGAAGTACGTTTCGCAATAAATACATAAATTAAATGAAGTTTCATTAATAATACCTGTTTTATATTTTGTTTCAAATGTCTACGCATATTTTTTGAACAGCTTTTAAAAGAAAACAGCAAAACAAATACTTGAATGATATCAACAATAAACTTATAAACTTGTCTCAGCTGATTTATTTTTGTTGTATATATTTTAATGAAATGTAACTGGCAGTGCCGTACGTGTAAAACTGCACAAAAAATGGCAATGCTAGATGATGCAGATAATGCAGTGTTTATATTATCTTTTTTTTATTGCTTATTAGCATTTAGGTAGGTAGATGCAAATTTTTATTGTAACATGTTTTCTTTATTGTAACATGTATTCGAGTGAAATACAACTCAACTACAACTTAAAATATTAAATACTACTCAATTTAATAAAGTGAATATAATAATAATTTTGATAAAAGACTAAGTAAGATCATAATAAGATTAATGTTTTATTCGTTTAAAATAATATAGATATAAAACGCAGCGGAATTCAAATAGGAAAATATCATTTATCATCAATGGAGCTGCCAAAATTGGTGATATATTTTAAGCGTTTTATAATGATTTGCTTTGTTTTAGCGACTCTTTAATGAAATTTTTTGAAATATCTTTATCGCCCTGGCAGCACTGCAAAAATTTTAGCGCCCTCTATGAATCTGCATAAAAAACATTTCACTTACTCTCTTTATCTTTAGATATGCAGATGTTCACTGTGTTTTGCCTGTACATTGAAAGAGAAATTGTCATTTTGTGATAAAGAAAACAACTACATTTCTTTTCAGATTGTCGGATACATTGTGTTGTCGGTCAGTTGAGAGATAATTTTTTTCGCAAAAGGATTTTGTTTTACGTTTAAAATAAATTTCTTTAATACAAAAAGTATTATTTAATGTTCGTTGGGCGTACCACTATAAAGAAAGAGAGACAGTAGTGTAGTGATTCACGTGCGTGCGTATGTGTGATTGTGAACAGCCGTCCAAGGAGAAAAGTGTGGCCGATTTTAAAATAATGTACATATTTATTTAATTAAATACAGCAAAAAATCTTGTTAATAGTATATATTGTGTATATATACCTATCTGCAGGCAAAAAATTACTGGCTAAAAATAATATTCGTTTCTACATAAGTAAACAGAATTAATTACACTCTAATTATTTTGTTTGTTGTTGTCACAACCTGCATAGTATATAAAAAGCCTTTTACTACTCTCATTGTTCCGGCATTTCACGTAGAAAAAAAGTAGTGAAGCGTTAATTCTCTTAAAACAATTTACAAACCTACCTAATCCACAACAATACTTCTAAATAATGTTCAGTGTGCTCTTTTAACTAAACATACATACATAGATTCATACAAAATAAATTATAGTACATTAATAAATAAAATCATCATATGTATGTGTTACAAGTGCGGGAAAAAAAGGTGGTATTAAGAATTACTTCAATAGAAAGGTGAATTAATATGAATTAAACAAAAAGTATAATTTAAGTGCAAAGAAAAAATAAACTGAAAAAAGTAAGTACAATTAAATAAATGTGTTTTGTAAACTATAAAAGAAAGTTTCTAATTATTACTCATCATAAATTTACAAATATAAAACGAAAAGGAAAAAAGAATAAAACTAGTGGTACCTATGTAATGTGTATTTTTGCCCCTTGATCTCTGTCAAGAAAAAATCAATTGTTGCTCCTGTTTTCTTATATTGTTATAAAAATAATAATTGCTGGTAAAATGGTCTCGTGTTATATTTCCTTTTTTGTTGTTTTTGTTTAGCCAAAGGAATACAAAAATTGTATTTGTATAATTTGCCCAATAAGTATTTTTCTAAGCATTTTGCACAAGGTAACTGAAATTTCTTTTTTGCCGGTTTTTTATTTTGACAATCTGTATCCCGCCGCACCTATTATTTTATCCACAAGCCAAAAAAAAAAAAAATAAAAAACAAAACAATTACATACATACATCCATATATTAAAAACGGAACATTAAATACACCCATTAATTTTTATCCAATTTTAATTTTGTTTTACTTTTTTTCTATTCTTGTTGTTATAGTTGCTCCACAATACCTAAATTAAATTCTTGCATTACTTTTTGTTGTATCTTTTATTAATTACCTACATGAATACACAATTAAATAAATATATTGATACTATTTTGATTTCAATGAGTGCGTTTTTTTTATACAATTAAGAGAATAATACAGAGATGCCAGATTTTTTCTATACCTCATTCATAACTTTAAAAACACCTTATATTCCATCCTTAAAATCGTACTTTAGTTTGTGCTTGACAAAGAAAGATTTTTTTTTAAATAAGATCAATACAGAGGAGGCTACATCCCTAATCATGCTGTGCTGATAAATTCTATTTTTCTATTAAGTGCCTTATGTTAATGAGACAAACTTCTGTCAGTTGATCCCTCACCCTTGAAATGATCAACATCAATTGCCACATCTGTTGATTATAACTTTTGTTTAATGTGAAGTGGTGAGGATCTTGGCTAAGGTGTTGTTCATAGGTTTTGATCCTTGCTTTTTGAGTTCTGCGTGTTTACCTAGTGGGTGGAGTTTTCTCCTGATCATTTATTTAAAGGCTCAAAGGTAGTCAGAGTGTTTTTTTATAAAAAATAATTTAAATTATTGTTTTATTTGAGAAAGAAGTACAAACTATTAAATATATTTACAATTATATATTTTATAGAAACAATAAATTGAACAATGATAAGGATAACATATGATAAGGCAGTACTTTTGTTTTGAAGAGCACCAAAAACATTGGTTGCCATTTATTTTTATTACAAAATATTTATGAATAAATATTGCAAAAGTTTTTAAAATTTTGTTTTTATACAAAATATTTTGCAATCCAATTTGTATAATGTTAAGGTTTTTTTCGCTTATAATTTGATAGATTTTTTGATGTAAGGTGAATCAAAACTTTAATAAAAACATTATTTTGAATTTGTGATTCTCCTTCCTTTCACTTGGAATCCTTCTACAATTATGGTTACCATATTTAAAAATACATTTGAGATGACCATTTTTAATTTTAAAATTAATACTTTTAATGAAAATCGAATTTAAATACATATGTATGTATCCGCTTTTAAAGTGTAATTTATTTTTATAGCAAAATAGAAACAAAAACCAGCTAGTTGTTTATTTTATAAAAGCAGTTAAGAGCACGTGTCGTTATATTAAATTGGTTATTAAAGTTTTAACCGGTTGGCAACGCTGTTTTCAAAATTTTGAAATAATTTAACATACATTTTTATTAAAGAGAAACTGAGAGAGTTTTTCTTAATAAAATTTCTCTTAAATGTAGTGCTGTCAGATAGTTTTTAATTTTTATTTCGAAATTCATATCCCCAAAACCCTGATTAGCTCATCCCCAAAAATCCCCACAGAAACTGCTTCAGTAATTTTGCACGTATATACATATGTTCTATTTGATATGTAAATATATATATTTATATATATAAGTATTTAATATGTTTACAATGGTGTTCAATAAAATAGATTGACCATTCCCGCAACTGTTCCTTATTAGAAGGGTTTATTCCTCGAAGACCCGCTTTGACAATTTGCCATAAACTTTCAATAGAGCTAAAATCTGGAGACTGTGCAGAGCAGTTTAAAACCTTGACGTCATTATTTTGAAAGCAACCCTTTGCTCGCTTCGATGCGTGTTTCGGGTCGTTAACTTGCTGAAACACCCATGGATCTGCCATTTCATATTCAGCATAATACATCATGATTTCGTTTAAAATATTTATATAGTATACGGTATCTTTTGTACGTTCAATTCTAAATAGATGTCCTGTGTCATAGTATGAATGATATTCCCATAGTGCATAAATAATTTGTTGTCGGACAAAACTAAAATTATTTTATTTATCTCCGAAAGTAATAATTTAACTATAAAAAGACCCTTTAATAATTTAATTATAAAAAACCATTAAAATCAGTAGCGAAAATATAACTGTATGGATATGTTTTTATTTAAATGAGAAAATAAACCAAACTAAAGTAAAAAGTATATACTTGTAGAGCGCTTGCACAGGAACTCACACGACAAAGGTTCAATCCCAGCAAAGGACAAAATTATAAAAATAAATATTTGCGGTTTTCTAAAATTACAATTTAAAATTAAATTTAAACAAAATAAGAGGTTCTCCCCCCTCCAGCAAGACCATCTGCAAGAAACCGCCCCCTGACATTTCTAATCTATTCCACCAAAAACCAATGATCAGGGGTACAGCGCCACCTTCTGGGAAGATAACAGCTAATCTACTGAAGAACCTCACCATTCACATTTAAAACATCCACCGACAGATGAGGCCATTGCTGTTTGTTCATTTGAGGGTGAAGGTATAACACTGGCTCTTGAGTGGACAAATTGACAGCAACTTGTTTCATCAACAAATAAAGGCGCAAAATATACAAAAATCTATGAAAAAAAAACCTATCAACCATCTTCACATTCCAATACAATGCACACTGCATGAGTAGGGGTTTACCCCTGAGTATTGGTCTTAAAAAAAAAAAATTAAATATCGCCGAAAACTTGTCGATTGTCCCCAAAAATGTCCCCATCCCCAAATGAATTTTTTATCCTCATTTCAGAAAAAATCCCTTATTTGGGGATAAATCCTTTAATCTGACAACACTCTCTTTTATTTTTATTTGTAATTCTGTTTTTATTTTCCTTTTATCTTGACATTCTTTTCTTTTGAAGAAAATGTTTTTGTGGGTTAAATACTTTTTATTTGTTTGTTTTTGTTTTTGTGAAACATTTATTCGCTGTAGCTGTAACGTATTCTAAAAATGTCTGATTTTAAAATGAACAGTGGCGGGAATTTGAGAATAAAATAGTAGGTATTACTATAATTTTTAATAGGAATAGGGGGTACAAAAATAAAATCTATTTACATACTAAATTACTTACAGAGGTATGTAGATATTAATTAAAATGTTTCAAATGAAGTGGTGTTCAGACAGTTATGTAAAAGATTTAATTCATATGTGTGGGGAATATGTAGGTATTGGGGATGACGAACAGGATTGATTTTAAGAAATCCCTGGATTGGGGATTCAAACATGTCATGGAACTCAATTCCGATCGAAAGTGGTTTCAATTCTGAAAGTTAAGTTTTTATAAAATTAAATATTTCTTCCAAATAAAATCACCTTAAATGATCAAACAGGCATTTATATAGGCATATTTTTGTTATGAATATAACTGTGTTACATTCAAAAAATTACAATAAAAGTTGTGTGTGGTGTTATTTTTTAGTAGACCTAAAAGGACCAACGCAAGCACAATCTAAAAAGTGGAAAAGGACTTTTTAACTCACCTTAAATTAAATTCTCTACATCTCCGAGTGACTCGATTTTTTAGTTGAACTATCTTTAAAAATTATAAAGCAAAATAAACCAAGCTTGTTTATTCAATAATAATAATATGAATGCGATTGCTTGTCACTTTGGAGTGCATATTTATGCTTAGGTTTTTGTTAAACATTACAATAATATTTATTAATACTTAATTTTTAATATAAAATTGGAAAAAAAATAGTCGCAATGAAACTTAAAAAAAAAATTAAAGATTACTAGTTTTGCTTCTCCAAGAGTGGACAAATCTTTACCTGCTATTATTGGGTAGTTGGCAGTTGTTGACATTTAACATTTTCTCTTTTCATAACATTACTTGAACTAAGAAAATCATTGAATAGGCGTGGCTTTGATGTTCCAAAGTCTAGGGCATTGTTAAATCTAAATTTATGGAATATTTTGATAAATGCAAGAAAGAAACAAAAAGAAACTAGTAAAGTATGATATTACGTCCGTTTGCATTTAATATGACGATATGTGTATCTAATTTTGTTTTTTTTTTTCATTTATTAAAAAAAATCCCTTTCTAAGATTTATTATTTGCATATAAATACTTAAAGCCGGATATTCACCTCATAATATTTTTGGGTAAATATTTACAAATTCTATAAAAAAAATAAATAATTAAATGTAAAAATAATATTACGCAGGCTCTTAATAAATAAATCAATATTCATTATTATTTTTTGTTTATATTCTTAATAATGCAAAATAAATAAATTAATTTACGTAAGAGAACCACTCCGAAATATTTTTGCTTTTAAATGCCAATAGCTATACATACAATTTTAACACTTACTTTAATGCCAGACATAATATTCGCGAATAAATAATAAAAATATTTAAATTATTCATAAAACAAAAAAAAAAAATATTTTTTAGGTGCAAAAATCGAAACTAAAAAAAATATTAGAAAAACCGATTTTACTTCTAGTTTCCTGCCAATTGCCTGTCAATAAACGAAGGAAACAAAAAATAAGGAATTGCTAATTTGTTGCTTATGCAAGTAAAGTCTCCAATACAATTAAATCATACTTTTAAATTATTCTCAGCTTCCTATGACTTGGACCTTTATTGTTTACGAAGCATTAAGTAAGGCTAATGAGGCCCGACTGTGCTGGACAACATGTCAACAAAAGCAAACGTTTTTAACTCTCATTCAATTGTCACGCAACATGTTTGGTTACGAGTAATTTTAGCAACATGATCACAGCATGTGTATGCCTTATTATTTGCTAATTTACTAAAAGTAAGAAATTAAATCTTATTTGTAGGTACATACACACTACATGCATATGCAGTTGTTACATCTGTATATCTAAACCTGCGTAGCAATTCATCCATACTTTTATACTCCAACATTTCTTTATCTATTTAACTCACTCAATAAGTATGTTAAGAAATTAAAATTTGATTTTAATCAGCACCACTACTTAAACGTTTAAATCAAATGTAGCTGAGTTTTTTTTTAACTTTTAAAAGGGAGAAAGACAAATATTTGGACTTTGTTCTTTATCGTAACACTATTTTATAATACAAAAACTTTTAAAACAAGTAAAAAGTAGTAAAAACCGACTATTTGATACACTATATCATTGTGATAAACAAAAGTAGTTGATGTTGAAAAAATACTTTCGTTTGTTTTTAAACGAAAGAAGATTGATTTGGTATTCTCTTTTTTAGAATTTAATTACAAATTGAAAATAATTTTTTTCATTCACTTTACTTATGTTCACTGAGATTTTCTTTCTATACATCTTATAAGTTCACAATGATCAAATAAAATAAATCTGGTGCTTTCTTAAGCCTTTTTTATTTCGAAATTACACTTTTTAGTGCTTTTTATTAATTTAGATGTGCTTTTTGTTCCAAAAAAGTTGGCATCACTGCACTTACCTGCCTTTTGGTAAAAGCTTTGAGAGTAACAGATTGCCATGAACAAGCTTTCAAGTCTGGCGTTCGGAGTCGAAGTTAAACTGTAGCTCCTGGTTCCCATTGATAAAAATTGACCATAATGTAATAAGTGATGTTTTTGATTTTTGCTACGTTTAAGTATTCACACTATTCTAAGCAAATGTCTTGTATATCCATCGGAAATCCAAAGATCCGAATCATGTATATGATATGAGAAATGCATATCTTCATCGTGATGTATCGAACTCCTATTAACAAAAAAAAAAAAACATTCTCCGAGTAACAAATATTTCGGAAAAAATATGTGGTGAGTTCGCCTTAATTCTCATGAAGTTAAACGGTGAATATGACCCCATAGCATGTTCAGTTGTCTTTTATTTTTTATTTAGGGCAGCACTCAGAGGATGACTTCTACTCATGCAATACATTGTGTCGGCCAAGGAAATTATGAAGGGAACAAGGAAATAGAGTGCGGACATTTGATTTAAGCTTATTAATATCATATCTGATTTCAGTCAGAAAAAACCAAAGATCATTTTACTTTAAAAATGAGAGCCGCAAAGAAATCGGTTGTTTTTGATTGATTATTCAATGGCCAGTGTTATAATCCAACAGCAATCAGAGTAAAGTTTAAATTAGGGAAGAAATAAAAGCTGCCAATACTCTTATTTAGAATTCTTTAACCAATTTACATACATACATACATACATACATACATACATACATACATACATACATACATACATACATATGTATATTTTATTTTCTTTGTAAAAGTTCTGTTCTTTTCTTAAATTATGTAATTTAAACATGTCGTTGGAAGATTGAGAAATGATGTCTTTCTTATTAATATGAAATTATTTGTAAATTTATTCATAAGTGTGTGGCTCTTATGCCACGAGTCGTTACTTATATTTAGCACTTCTACTTAAGGGTTCACATTTGTTTAATTTTTACAAAACTACATATCTGTTTCATCAAAAATATTAAAAGAAATTCTTATGAAATAAAAATTTGTCTTAATTAGTAACAGGTCTTTCAACTGCTTTTGTTTATTTATAAATTAGGATCGTCAACCAGTCTGGCTAAGAGTAAAAGATATATTAACAAAAATAAAAGAATAAAAAAAGACAACACATTCTTACATTTCATGTTAATATTTTTTTAAAACGTACCTATGTGCTAAAATTGTACGAGAATTTTTTGTTATAAAATTTTTTTTTATATTATTTGAAAGAACAAAGTCCAAGTGAAAAAAGAAAATATATACTTCTGTACATATCTACTCATTAATAATTTTCTATAATGTATGTTATGTATTGCTCTCTTTTGCTTTTCTTTTTTTTAAATAAATAAATTCATTATTTTCTCTCTTTTTAATATTTTTTTTTTTGTGCAGAGATCTTATGATTTGCACAAAAGAAAAAAAAAAAAGAATTATTTTGCGGTGCTAATAACTATCAAAATAAGAAAACAAAGAATGTATCTAAACATGTTAGAAAATTCATATACATTTGTGTGTATGTAAAATCTAAGACTTTTTTTTTCGTGAAATTATAATATGCGGATTGTAATCAGTCACTCTTGCTTCCTCTATTCTAAACTCATCTATAATACAGTGACAAAAAAATGTGAGGATACAGTGCACTCGCAGTAAAGTGAACACCGTCCAACGTGAGCATCGCTTAACATGAACAAGCTTTTGTTTACATTGACTGCTCTGTAACGTGAACAAACTCGGAAAGCTCTATAACGTGGATAATTTTTTTATTGCATATGGCTCTGATATCACAATTAAAACATTGTTTTACTACCTTTATGGTATGCTTAGTTTGCCAATTGGTTCTTGTGTTGATGATACCACTGAAATCCATGACATTTGGCAAAAAAAAAAAAAATAATTAACGACCATGATCTCATGATCTCGTTTTGTTTTAGTTTTATGTTTTAATAATTCAAATAACAAAATAATTTCACTTTCAAGTGTGTAAAACACAGGCTTATATTGTAAAATTGTATACTTTTGTCATGAAATTCAACAATTGCTAAAGTGAACAATTTCACTAACATGAACTCCCTTGGTTTTAATTAGTTCACGTTACTGCACTGTAATACGATTTAGCATACTATCTTGTTTTTGTTCTTTGTTTTTTTAGCCGTTAACCAAATTTATATTTAAAAAGTTAAATTGTGAAAAGTATAAATTCTGATTTTGTAATGTGGAAATTAAAAATATCAATTTTTAAAGTGAAAATTTAAAATTTATCAAAAACTAGCTGAAACCGGTGTACTTCGCTACCCCCTCGTTATATAATAAAATTAAAAGTATTTATATATTTTGCAGACAGTTGTGGGAGAAGGCTACTCCACTATTTTAATTCAAATGTATTTTAAAATTAAGGTAAAGCCGTTAATAAACGTAGTAAAGAAATAGGTGCAGAAGTGTGCATGGTCGAAAAAAGTACCCTATTAATCATGCCAGAGTCCCAGTTAAATGCTGTGAAAATTTCAGGAAGATCGGTCCAGAGGTTTGGTCTCCTATAAGGTACAAACAAACAAATAAACAAACACACATTCCATTTTATATATTTAGATAAAAAAAAAACAAAACAGTAATAAAAAAGCACAGAAGAAAACGCAGAAAATGTGATAAATTGTTGACAAGAATCAACAACAGCGTTGCATTTTTTGTTTGTTTTGACAATCAACGAAGTGACATTGTTGCAAAATGGCGGGGTTGCACGCCTACTATTTTACTGATTGTATCATAATTATGATGTTCAATACAAATTATGATTTAATTTTGATGCCATCTGTTAGAAGAAATTTTTGTGTAGAGCAGTACATATGTAGTCGGAAATAATCAATTATTACTCTGCTTGTTGTTTTTTTTTTATTTACCATTTTCTAAAGAAAAAAATCTGTCATATTGTACGGCTGTTACCAATGTCATGATCATTATTTCTGTTGTCTGTTTTGAAATTGAAAAAAAAACATTATTTTCAACTATAGGTATCCCTCGTATAACGTAAATTTACGTCATTTGTGTTATAGAAGGTTAGAGCATTTTTATGTATAACTCACACCTGTACTGAGACCGATTTTGTTTTAAACGCGTTGTTTCGGAAAGTATTGTACAATTACCGCAATAAACGAGGGATACCTGTATATTCCAACTAAGTAAACTAGTTTTCTATATACAGACGTACTTGTATATGTATTCTATTAAAGTAATTTATGTCTATCACCTGCAAAGTTTCAAATTTGTTGAAGCAAGCACATGTCAAAGAATTAATATATATATTTTTTGGCTCTTTTTTTACTTAAGGTCGTTGGTCTGTAAATATTGGGTAAACGAGTAGAATGATTTTTCATTAAGGTTTACATTTTAAATATTATGAAGATTAAAATAATATCAATACTCGTACATATTTGAAAAACCATTTAAGAAATGGAACACAATCATATTCTGCTTTAATAAAATTAAATTTAAAATCGATTTTTCTTTAATGAAATCTAAGTATATGTATTATTGGAACAGATGTTATTAGAGCAAGTTTTCTTTTTTATTTTATTTTAATTTAACTTAAAAGTTGTTTAGCTAAGAGCTTGTTTTGTTTAACGGTAAAAATAACATAAAATGTATGTCAATATTTTTATATTTAAATCAAATCTATGTAGATTGGCTACAAAGAAGCTTATGGCTTTGAAAAACAAGTCGAGTTTAAATTAAAACATCTATATTTATTGTATAAATTATTTGCTGTAAATATTTATAGATTTAAACAAAATTTCTTCCCACTGGTCTATTTTAGAAATTTCACAAGATTTTCCTACTCATTTTGTGAAGTTGTATTCTTAAAAAATCAAGCATTTTAAAAAAGGTTAACTTCTTAAATGCTTTGCTTTTAAAAAAAATTGCTTTGTAACGCTATATTGTTTAATACGAGTAAGACAGACAATTTAATATTAGATTTTATAAAACAAATACTGATATTTTTACACAATTTTAATCAATTACATGCATACGTACATAATTGGCCAATACAATCCATTATCCATGATAACCGGGACTTATAGTGTAAAGTAGGCTTCGAACGAATGATTTGAGAAGCTTGTTCATGGCACTCAGTTAAACTCAGAGCTTTTGCGAGAAGAGTGCTGAAAGGTAGTCACCGAAAGAAATATTTTTTTCATATTTCTTTTTATATATTATATATTACTATTTCCAAATCTTAAGAAATAGCTGAGTAATAAGACCTATAAATCACCTGTAGAGGCTATTATTAAAACAAATGTTGTGTTTGATTTGGCTAAAAGACAAAACAAGAAAATTTGAACCCTTTTTATCGTAAGTGGAATCCAAAATCAGGATTTTCTTTAATACGAGTACCAAGTATTTCTAAAAGCTAAATTTGATATTCTAAAACATCTCTTTTTTAGCAAAACAAATACTAATAAGTCCTTTGGATCACATTCGTCCTACGATAATCACATGTTTTGTTAAATTCATTGATGATTTATCGAAAACAGAACTATTCAAGCTAGTTTTCATCATTAGTTTTTTGCTCATGATATTTTTTAAACCAGCTGAGTTATTAATGGCATTTAAGTAACTCATTAAAGAATCAAAGCTAAGCGATCAACTACTTTACTACACTTGAAATATCGCTTTAAATTGGATACTTAAGGGATCTGTTAGTATCTAAATTTAAAAAAATGGTTTTAAGCAACATAAATTATTCACCATTTATTATAACACAAAAAAAAAATATTATGAAAACCATATTGTCAAAATTGACGAAATTGCACATAACAAAAAACAAATGTAATTTGTTTAACCAAAAGTTTCATTTTAATATACATATATCATCTATATATGTATGTATATGTAGCCGCTACTACTAACACAATTATTTAAATTACAAAAATGCTCACTGGGTCACTCTCATACACATACAGCTGGTTGCACTAACAAAATAAGTGCACACTTATTTGTGTACCCACGAAAAGTCATTTAAAACGCGCGCTCTTTTTTGGAATTCCAATCATTTGTATGACGATAACATCGTTTTCACTTGTCGCTTTGGCCAAAATGCACTGTTGGTGTTGGACTGATTGGCTTTTGGCCCATAGTTTATTTGCTTTTTTTAAATGAAATATTTTTTTGTGGAACAACACTACCATTAATAAACGATCGATTTTGATTTAAGCCATTTAATTATTTAAAGAGTTTTTTTTTTCTTTTAATTTCTTTTGTTATTAAATAGACAGACGACATGTGTAAAGTTGTATTCTTTTGTTGCTGTTTTATTTCTTTTCTTTTTTCAATTATCACTTTTTTGTTGTTGTTCATTTTTATGATTTTGTTGCCGTGGCTGTTTTATTAAAGTTTAAAAGAAATAAATAATATTTTACTTCATAAAATGGCTGGGTTGCTTATATGTCCCTCATTGTTGTATAAATCCGTTTGTGTATGTTATTTGTTAATAATTTTATATACTTTATTTTTTTTTATTTTACAGCTGTTGTGAACTAATTAGAATAATACTAATATTAATACTAATACTAAAATTAATTAAAGATTTTTTTTCACTGTATAAACAATTAATCGATTCTAATGGTGTATATTCCCAAAACAAGTGAAATAGAAAATGTTTTGTTAAGTTTTATTTGCTAAAAAAAAATACACTTGATTGCAGATTGGAGGACATACCAGAATTTGTTGGCGTTATTTTCTTACCTTTTAAATATTTGTTCACGTAATCGGTTATACCCAAACTTACAAACAGTAGCAGTCTTAGATTTGCTATCAACGTTAGTAATATCGTATTGAAAAACTTGTCATTGTTGTGGCAAGAATACAAATTTAAAGTGTTAATGATTAACCCATTTCCGCCCGCTGTACTATATATAGTACACAACTTAAAGTTCAAGTAAAAATTATAGAATTGAGTTTTTTACTCGGGAAATGCTTTTTATCAGTCAATAAGAGTACATGCAACATCCACGTAGCTGTTGTACATCATAGTTGAAAAATATTAATTATGGGAATCTCTTCGTTTTGGCTAGTTATCTAGGAATCTCCATTTTGGTGATTTATTTCTTGTGAGATTGTGAATGGTTATGTAGTTTATTTTACATCAGTTAACTTTGAAGAACGTTAAATAGCAGTTTATTTACTTGATAACATCAATAACATTCTAATAAAAGCAATATAAAACGGTTTAGTTCGTATAGAATTTTTTGAGCTATAGCATATTAAGTGCTGCTGTAATAAGCTTAGTACACCTGAAAAAACACAACTCAGAATATTTTTTTTGGTTTTTTTCTTTTACTGTACTGTAAAAAATGTTGTTTAAATCTAGTAATAAATATTGAATTTTAAAAATTGTTCTTGGTTTTCATTTGGGCGTTAATGGGTTAAACAGAATACGACGGCAACTTGAAGCAAAAACGACTCTCAGAGAAAACATGCCCATAATGAAAACGACGGCCGCAACTTCTCGAACTGTCATTTATTGTTTTTACATTTCTTGTATGCAAAGCTATTAAAAATTAAGTTTATGAGAGTTTTTGCTAAAAAATGAATTTATATTTTATAATTTAATTATGTTTACCACCTTCTTCAATTATTTTTTCTATAATATCACTCATTTTATTTAACAAACTATAAAATTTATTAAATTAATTAAACTTTCAAATGTGTTATCGATTTTCTTTTGTACTTTATTTTTCTTTGCGTCAAAAAGAATGGGTTTGTTTACAAAATGTATGACATTTAATAAAAGGGTGGTAACATTGTTGATAGAATTTGTGGCTCAAAATGAGAGCATAAGAAAAATCGCTGTCAAAATAAAATAGATTTTATTTCATGACTGCATTCTCCAGCGTTTTTATGTGTCAATTTGTATGGAAAAAGAAGTCATGAACTTATTCGGTATCATCATAATTTGTATAAGTGAAACGTTCTATTGTACGAGTATATTCCGAGTTATCTTGACCGTGCCAACAATATCTCTAATTAGTTGACTCTGTCTGTGAATTATTCAGACAAAGAAGTATGTGGATTTGCTTTATGGAATTGCATATGCAAAGAACCCATATGGATGAATGAGAGAATGGTTATGAATGAAAATATATCATAAAAAATTAGTTCACACTACTTGTAAAAGCATAAAAAATATGCCACTACTTTTTTTTTCATTTAATTTATAAGCCAAGCCACATAATTATATATGAACGATCACAGATCTATTTTTATTCCATTTATTATATTTATATGCATATGTACATACATATATTAAATAAATAAGAAAAGTTGATAATTCCATTGTAAATTTTAAACACATTGACTTTCATGCTTCCGCGTTTTTACGGTTACAAAATATTTTATAATTGCGTGCGCCAACTCAACTGTAATTGCAATGGAAAAACAATTTTTATTAATAAGATAATAAAAATAAAAAATTACAAATAATAAAATAATTTTGTAGGGAAAATATTAAGTTTCAATTAACGCTTTAAGGTGTTTTATTTCGCAGCCCATTACCGTTTTTAAAACAATTCAATACAATTGCAAATAATGAATAATTGAATTAAATTAAACGATTGTTAAATATTTCAAATTAATTAACAATAAATAACTTGTCAACATTTTCTTTTAATGATACTAAAAAAATAGGTTGTGCATGACCACTTTTTAATTAAACAAAGTTAGTGGTGGTGTTTGGTGGTACCAAAGAATGCATTCATTTTATAACAATAAAAGAGAACGATTCTTCTTTGTCTCCAATCTTCTTAAAGTTTAAGCAATTATACTGTGACTGCCTGTTTTTAATGCCCTGCATTATAGTCTCTACTTTTAATCAAACGGCAATAATTTTTTTTTAATTCCAGTCAACACCTGACAATTACTGGACTGTAACCGAATTTTGTCTTAATTGAGTATATTACTTTTGACCAGCATTGAAAAACATAAATTTTTTTTTATGATTAAACGATGACAAACAGAGTTAAATTTGAGAAATTCCGGGATCCGAAGTAATTCCGATCCCGAAAACCCAGGCTATTTCTGGACTAATCGGAATTTATAATAATTTATAATAATTTGTAAAAAATTCTAAAAAATCTTTGTTTATATTTATTTTTTAATCACAGGATTATGTTGAAAAAATCCTTGAAAAGACTAATGACCGTATTCATAAAAAATAAAACAGCTATATTATCATAAAAAATAAAATTGGTTTATAGAGTGCTTACATACATACATACATACATAACTGGCCTTTACAACCCTGTGTCAGGGTTACGGCCTAGCTTCTCGCAGCACTCATGTTGTGTGTGTAAATTTTTATCCATGAGTACCGGGACCTACAGTTTAATGTCGACTCCGAACGACAGACTTGAGAAGCTCTTTCATGGCAATTAATTACTCTCAGAGCTTTTTCCAGAAGACTGCTGAGAGGTAGTCGCCGAAAGAAATATTTTTTTTCATATTTCTTTTTTCAAGATGTCGGTGCTGAGATTTGAACCCGGCACTATCGTCTTAGTAAGCCAACACACTAACCACTAGACCACGGCGACTATAGAGTGCTTATTTGACATATTTCTATGGAGTAATTGACATATTTCTATGGAGTAATTGTCAAATAAGCACTCTATAAACCAATTTTATTTTTTATGAATACGGGCATAAGTTGTTAAATAAAACAGTTTTTGACAAAAGAAAAAGAAGTATTTTTTACACAAAATGCCAAAATATAAAATGTCTGCCATCTTATAAAATAAATCCTCTTTTTTGTATGGATGACTGGTTTCACTTTTTCTCTACCCGTTTGAATGAATCACTTAAATTGCTACGAAATCGAAAATTTTTACTGCCGACAATTTTGTTTCATTAGCCAGTAAAATTATTGGATCATTAAAAATGACATTGAAAACAACTCATCCATAAGCTCACGTACTTTAAGAAGTTATAGTTCCAAATTACGTTGTTTTTTTTTTCATTTTCTTTCTTTCTTAATTATAATGAAATACGATTTTTTAGCATTATTGCTCTTGATCACGTTGCTCCATTGGTTAATTAAAATTTAATAATTAAAATGAAATTAAAAAATAAATAAGTTTGTAGTTGTCATACTATTATATTTTTGTACTAAAAAATTTTAGTACAAAAAACTGAAAGTGCTAAATATCGGTTATATAAGGGTTAGTATTATTAACCCTAATCCATTGTCGTTCAGATTATCGTGTATGATTTTTATGTTATTTGTTGACAAAAATCGTTGTAAACTCAATTCTATTGTCGTGCAATCATTCTTTGGGATGTCTTAAATACAAGGCTAACTTGTTTGTTTAACTCTCTTAATATAGCGCACTGTACTGCTGTTAGAATAACGACCCTGTGGCGAATTCAAAGAGACATGGTCATTTACAAATTTTCACGGACAAATCATCGTCACATAATCAGTATCAAGTCGCATTTACATGAAATTTTCAATATGAAAATTATGCATGACACTTATGTATGACAATTTCATTAAAGTGACACTTTACCTAAGAATGTTCACTTGGCGACATTGTCTGTTATGAGTCGTTTTTAAGCTGAACTCTAAGTCTGCTATAGGTTTCCATACATGAATTAAGCAGAAATAACGGAATACTTTTGCTTTTTCTTTTGTTTTTTTATAGGTTTATTTTTTAGTCTCTCTGTTTTTTTGTTTTGATGACTTTGACGTTTTGCTAACTTGAAGGGTCATGGTTAGAGCGCTCGCATATAAACTCGTACGACCGAGGTTTAAATCCCAGCGAAGGCGAAAAATTCAAAAATAAAATTTGTGGTTTTTCAAAAATTATAATTTAAAAATAAGAGGTTCATAGGTGAATCAAAGTGATATTTTTAGATACTGTCTCTACATTAGCGACACATTATGTAAAAATTCACTATGACTGTCGATGATAATGTCTATCAGAACTCACCAATACCCGGACTTCTACGAGACAAAATCAACTTTAGTCATATATGACGTTTTGGAAAAATGCTTTAAAAATTCATGTATGACCCCAAATAAAATTCAGCAACTGTCATCGATGAATTATTGAAAAATCTTTAAACCTTAGGTATTTTTTTTAAGAATAATCTTTTATTTTAGCTTTCTTAGGGATTTTTCTTAATATTAATTTTGTGTACACTTAAAAAGCATTAATTAAATTAGAAACTAAATAAATTCTATTAATAATTTATATTGTTGTTGTACACCAGTCGAATTGAACATGGAAGGGAAGTCTCATCAGAGTTCCTTCTCTTCTTTAAATATTATTTTTATTTTTTCATATTTTTGTTTTTTAACCTTGAGAATGCTAAACCTATTGAACATAACGACCGTTGTAGCTATTTTGGAAATTTGCACAAAAAAATTTTGCATACTTTTTTCTTTTTCAGACATGACTAAATTTTTTAATTTAAAATATTACCTAATACCTTCAAAGACGAGGTCATATTGTACCTCTGTTCCATTTATTACTATAATTTTATTTTTCTGAGTATTTGTTTAAAATGTTGTGTTTTTCGGATTTTTATGTGTAAAATCGAAAAAGGTATTGGCGGCGTTTAACATATTTAAGCGTAGGTTTTACGCCGCTGTTTTCTATATTTACCAACTAAAATTATTTCTAATTTAAAACTAATACAATATTTTAAGATTAGTATCTATAACCTCGCACATTTGTATCTCATAGTCTTGTCTCATTGTATCATGTCATACGACGAGTATCACACACAATATTCATTGAAAATTCATGAGAAAAAAAAACTAAATATGAAAAAAAGTGTTAATTTGTTAAGTACTCTACAAAAATTTGCACGTTTCATTACATTATAATTTTATTTATTTATTTAGTTATTTTATTATTTAATTTTTTTGTTTTTTATTTGTTATTTGCCTATTTGCGTCTTTATGCTATAATACATGAGCACATACTTACCTCAAATGAATGCGTTAAATGTATGCTTAGCAATCGTTTTTCATAAATTTCTGATTTGGTTGAAGTTGTTTTTAATGAATAATTGTTGTTTTAAATAAATGTTCAGTAGGGTAGGGCTTATTTAAAAAAGAGTGACACCATTTGCCGAGATAGTTCTCATACATAGTTTTCAAAATTAATTCTTACAGCCAAATCCAATCAAAAATTCTCATGGTCATATAAACTCTATGAAGTAAACCAACAAAGCAGTCCGATATTAACATTTTGCAATTGGAAAATTCGATTTCTATAGCACGTTAGAAAGTAAAGGTGGCTGCCGTGTAGTTGGGTTGCTATCGTCTAAAGACACTATTATTTTAGCTGTTTTAATGACAAATCTGGCAATTTGGTATACAAGGAAATTAAACAATGAGTAACTCCGTAAGTAAGAATTTAATGACGATTAGCGAGGTGTGAATGCCATATTCCTCAGCTGTCTTACCGGTTAACTGATAATTTCATATGAAATTTTTTGAGTATGTACCATATGTCTGCGGATATACTCTTTATTTTATTTGTATTAAGATATGTTTTGTTGACAAATTAGTAGAAATTACTAATTATAATGCAAATTATAAGCTCTCATTTAGGTATGTATGTAGGTCACTTCAGTTTTAACGTAGGCCACTGATCAACACAACGGTTACATTTCCAATTTAGATTAATTTGTTAGAGTATGCCTCTTCAATCTTTGTTTCACCGACTCTATCTCCTCTAAATTCTCACTTATTCTTAAAAAAATTACTCGCTGTTGTCCCATATACTATTAGGGAGTCATTCATTCATTTATTGGGTACTCGAACTTCGAACGACCTGAAAATTTATTGCACAGCCCTCAACTAAACTAGGATATCTATTATAGCTTTCCCAGTTCCGTCCTTCTGATAAAACTGGTAAAAAAATAAATATTCAGTCAGAATTGCATAACATACGTATGTATTTGATTTCAAATATAATTTTTTGTTTATTTTCGGAAATAGTGTAACACTTAATGTTAATTTTAATCTTTCCAATTTGTGTGTCTATTAAACATCTTCAGCTTCTTTTAATATGATTTTAAGCCAAGCGTATTAACTAAATATCTCGTCAACATACATTTATTGTCAACGAAAATAGTTTCTGTTTTATTACTTATTTTGTTGTCTTTTATGATTTTTGATGCTGTAATAAATATTTTTTTATATGTATATACACATGGTTGTTATTTTAATTTTTTAACTCAATTTTGTTTTTTTATCTCTTTCTTTTCGTTTTTCTTTTATTTTTCATTTTTGATGACCATATTCTGACCATGAAATATTTTTATTTTATATTTTTTCTCATTAAATTCCAAAAGCTTTCATTCATACACTTATTTATTCAATTAATAATTAACCGATGACGCTGATGATGGGTTTTCACTGTTCATAAACAGCGTTATCAACTTAGTGATATTAATACTGTTTTAGTGTTTTTTAAAATTTCCGACGCGAAAAATTTTACGAGTTTGTGCTTAGAATAGTGCTTTTTATTTTAAATTTAAGGGTTTTTTTCGTTTTTGCAGACACCAAATTTTAATTTAGAATAATTAGGGGTATTATCGAAACCGATGTCGTCGGAATTTGGTTTGGTGACATTACTGCCAATATTATCTAATGATATAGACTATAGCTATAAGTACTTCACTATCGAACATAGAAGATACAAAATTGGATTTTATGACACTGAGTTGTGTTTTTTCTTATCGCTTTCAAATCTAATTCCGAAAGCATTGAATTTTCTATGACACTCTTGAATAATAGAAACGTTTGCGGAGAAGCAACAAAACATACGATGATACAACCATACGACGATACGAAGATACAACAATACAATGATACACCGATATGACGATAAGACGGTATGATACAATAAGAAAAGAAAAAAACTGAAATGCTTTTTTTCCTTGTTATTATTAGTTAATTGGTTAATTTTTTTTAATATTGTTATTAAATATCTACAAAAATATTAATTTTCTATTTTAACATTTATTTTCTAATTAAAAACATATTCAAAAACATATTCATTTTCCACTTGAATATGTTTTAAGTTACTTGTTGCTTTAAAACATATTTAATTTTGAGTTCAATATGTTTTAAGTAACGAGTAAGGCAAAAACATATTTGACTTGGTATATTTATCCTCAGGCACATATTTTTTGTGACAAAATTTTTGTGACTATTGTTAAATATTGTATTGTAAATACATGTAATGAAATAGTATTGTTCTAAAATATGAATAAAACAAAATTAAGTATTACTCTAGCAGACTAACGAAACATTTATACTTGTTCTATTATTAAACAAAGATTGTATTATTCATTGTATACATGGCTTTACAAACTTCAGTTATGTATATAAATAAATACAACCTGTAACACCATATGATGTAACGAATATTTAAAACACTATGCACAATAAACATTCATATAAAGGGTATTCAACACAGCGAGCTACAACAGCTTAACCCATTTGCAATAACATTCTAAGACACTATATTGATTTTCCATGACATGGCATAACATTGTGTTTGAGACGACATGACATAGCAAAGCAGGGTATTTTTTTTTAAATGAAATTTACACAAAGTGTTGCGTTTTGCAGTTCTTTAGTATCTAACTTAAAACAGTACATACATAAATATGTATATGTATGCATATGTATTTCATTAGTTACTCAATTTGATTCCGTTGCAATGACATTAAATTGAGTTTACAATGGATTTTACAATTCACAATACTAAAATTCCCTTCGTAGAGCAAGGAAATTTTATGAGAACAAATATATTTATATTTGATGTTTTTTTTTTCTAAAAAATACATGTTATTAAAAATACGTTAATGCTTTCAGAAATTTTAAATTTGACAACCCTGTGCATAAATGACAGTTCAAAGTGACGGTTTTGCTGGCATACTGTGAAAATGGGATGGATGTCTGTCTGTCTCTCTCTCTCTCTCTATCTCTCTTTGTTTTGTTTAACTGATCTGGAAGGTTTTATATTTCTTGATTGGAAATTCATAAACATTTTGCTATTGTTTTTAATTTAATTTGTTGTGTGAGTGTGTATGTTGACTTTAATAAATTATTAATAAGTGCAGGCTGCTGACCTCTTTGCTTGAAAAAATTTTAAAAAATTACACACTTGTTCATATTAATTGTCAACTTGTCTGTTCGCTTAAGTTTTCGATTTTGTTTTTGCTTATTTTAGGATAAGTTTGGTTTTCAAAGATTTTAATTCGATTTGTTTTTTTCTGAATACCAGAAGAAACAAAAATAAAATGAAACTTTTCTGCATATACATATTTTAATTATTACTTTTGTTTCCATAAAAGTTATTATGTTTGTTTTGTTTCTTTTATGGTTTTGGGTATTAATAACATATAATCTACTTCGTCACAGGGGTCAGTGAGGTTTTGAAGGTCGTGTTTTATTTTATATTTTGTTGTTGTTGCGTGTTTGAATTGCTTCTGCAGTTTGCAGCAATCTTGACTGCAGTTCATGGATAAAAACCTTGAATTTTTTTTTTTTAATATTACATCTTAAAAGTTCCATGACATTCTGTAAAGAAATACTAAAATGAGCATGCGTAAGTATTCGTAAAGCCAAAAGTAAAATATTTCAGCTTTAAAGATGGTTTTCGTCTTCATATTATATTCGTTTTACAGTTGCCTACGTGATTTTAAGAGAACATGATTTTTTCTTCTTTTTGTTATTTTCATTAAACTCTGTACAAAATGATTCTTCATTCGCTAGTAATTTTATGTCAATCCTGCTTCATCTACTTTTCCGTTCACTACGGCTCACTACATTCCTTTACCATGTGGTATTTTCTTGTTTTTCCCGTGCTTTCCTATTTGCAGTATATTTTTATCTCCTTTTTATATTGGTGGCAATCGGTTTTCTACGTCATTGCTTAATTTCCGGGAACCGGATCATTGGGAATTACTTAATTGTAATTTTAATAATTCTTATCGGGAACTGAATGCTGAAAGTGCGCAACAGTAATTTATAATCTCAAGGTTGTCATTGCGTTTAAATTTTGTATTCAATTAGGTCATTTGATTTGAATATTTAATATTGTGGTTTATACAGTCTTGTCACAGAATTCAATTCTGTTGAAATTACTGGAAGAATGCATTATTCGCATACGACCGAGTCTGTTAATCTAAAGTAATGTGCTCTGTTTTCTTTTTTATAACTATTTCTTCGTGTGTTAATTTCACGGACGAGTGAGTGTAATTTAGTGTCTTCATAAGAAATGGACTTGCAAGAGTGTGACTAAAGCGAAACACGACACATCACCTTAAAATTATAAATCGTAAATAAACTTTTGTTACATAGTGTATGTACATCACATTGTAACCGATTTACTAAAAGTAGGAATTAATAAATTAAAATCAATTAACATAGAAGATTTAATTTCAAAATTTCCTAATTTACCACTATAAATGGGGAATTTCGTTTGTACTGCAAATTACAATTCTATTAATTGGTTTGCCATTTATTTCCAAAGAAATCATAATTACGATATTTCATTATAAACAAAAAACAACTATAATTTGTTTTACAAATTTCTTACTCATTTGTGTCAAATAAGAAAATAAAAAACATATTGAACTTTATTTTTTTTTTTTTTTTGAAAATTATTTTTCAGCTTTAGTAGGAAACTATAAGGTGTACAAAACATAAGTGGTATTTGAAACGAAACATAAAACTTAAAATAAATATTTTATTATGGCAAATGAAAAAAAAGAAATATATAAATACAGTGATAAAAATAAACCCGCTAGGGGTCAGTGAGGTTTTGAAGGTCATGTTTTTTTTTTTTCTTGTAACGTTTTTTAAAATCTTCTGCAGTTTGCAGCAATCTTGACTGCAGTTCATAAATAAAAACCTTGAACTTTTTTATATTACTTTTATATAGTTAAATGACATGCTTAAAAGAAATATATGATCATGCGTGAGCGTTTATAAAGCCAAATGTGTTTGGGTTTTAATAGGTAAGGTGAATTAAATAGGGCAAATTCATGAATTTCTGTTAATTAATATGTATTTGATAAACAATTTAGACAAAAATCTTATGCCAGATAAGTTTTTAAATTAGATTAATGATACGGCACAATTCTTATAAGTTTTATCTGTGCTATGTAGCCATGTTATAAACCAAATTTAGTAAATATGTTTCTTTGAAAAACGCATAGGATCATTAAACGCTTTTACAGGTCTTAAATCATATCAAGACCATGGGGCGTATATTCAGAAATAATCACAAGTGTTAAGGCTTTTAAGTAAGTAAGTTTTTATTTTAACAAATTCACATGTCGTTACTTTCAGTATGAAAAGTTTACACATAATGATTGGCAAAGCTGTAAGTAATTGCCAATTAACATATTTAGAATACAGCTGATTAATTTCATTTTATATTTTAACTCCTTTTGAAAAGTAAACTATGTATGTATACTTATATTAGACGACTCTTTGGAGTACGAAATTGTCTAAATATGTATATATTTGTATGTATGTAGTATGTATATATGTACCTTTAAAACTTTTTCTTATCTATTGATTTAGGGAATATTAATATAGCCTTTTAAAGTTAGTATTTTTTTTAATAAAATAGGAGTTTGATCTTTTTAATTACGCATAACATAACACTTCATATTACGACTCTTTTTTTACTTCATAAAAGTACGTTTTCTTTTACTGGCACATTTAACAAAAAGAATAAATTACTCGTATTATGTATATGTAAATGTTTTATGCAAAAAATTTTAAAAATTAAACAATAAAATTTCGTCTTTAAATACAGTTGAATTCGGTTATAAGAAAATGTAAAAAACATCATTTTTATTTATTTAAAACGGAAGCACTTCGAATAAATGCAAAAATATTTAGTTTAAACGAACTTTTAAAATATTATTGAATTGAAAATAAAGCAAATCCATATCAAAAAAATCAAATTCTGACAAATACAAAGTTAACAAACAATTTTATCAATAAATGCACAATGTTGCAATAAAAAGTACTTTTGAAAAAGATAAATATGTACAGTATGTAAGTATGCACAAAATAAAAAAAGGGAACTGGTGCTAAAATTTTTGTCGTCGATAAATTTTTAATATTCGTATTTGCAAGTAAGTGGAATTCTTTTTATACAATTATGTGTTTTTTTTAACGCTTAATCTGCTTTTTAAACCGTTTTTTCTTTAAAAGTAAAAGTAAATGCAGTTGTTTTGCAATTATGTGATTTTTTCATTTAAACTGTGTGCTTATATCCGAATTAGACTGTATTTCATTTTTGCGCAAAAAAAAAAAAAAAAAAAAACATATTGTTTGGACCAAACATATCATATGTAATTAATGGTCATTATGATTATCATCATCTATTTAACATCATCGTTGTCTGTATCTTCTGTTCATCTCCCTTTATCCCCCTCAATCGCTCTTTATTTTTGGATAAACAATAAAAATAATAATAAAGTTGGTCAGTGGTGGTTATTGTCGTATGTTTTCTGATACAATTGGTAGTAAATTGTTGTTGTTATTAAAGGGTACGTTATGTTAACAATTATTATTATATTTTTCTTCTTCCTCTTTTTCTTATAAATTTTATTTAAATTGGGTTTTGCCGCTTTTTACGGAATGTTCGAGTAAAACTTAAATGGGTAAATGACACACATACAAACTTGCTAAATATGGTCAACGGATGAACAAAGCCAAACGAATGGTTAGTGAAGTAGACAGTGTTGATGGTTGAATGGTTAAATGGACTTTTGGACTTTTAAAAGAGAGTGAGACACCTCAAAAGACTACATTTACTTTTAAAAGAAAAGTCCAAGAGAAACATAAGAAGAAAAAAATAGCAAATGAAAGCGAAAGTGGTTTTATCTGTGGTTGATGCACAGAGTTAGTAAATGATTTTAAAATAAAATGTATGTTGATCTTGTGTTCGCTTGCCTGGCTGGCTTGCTTATTGGTTTTCGTTTTTCATACATCCAAGATACAAGAAACCGTTAATAGTGTTGCTTTATTGCTGAATGTTAATATTATCGCCTTACCTTACCGACTTTTGATCTTTTTTTTCTTTGGTTTTTTTGTATTAATTTACCTGTTTATGGAATTTAAAAAGAAGAAGAAAAATACAACATAAAACTCCCATCAACAGTATCATCATCACATCCAATTCCATCATAGTGCCCAAGCAGAAGATGAATGAAAACAAAAAAATAAACAAAATTATTACATCAGTTTTCGGTTAAAAGCGGTCAAAGAAAAAAAGTAATTCAAACGTAATAACATCAATTAACAGTGGTGAGCGAAACTAGTCATAGAAACATTTTAATAGTATTTGTTGTTTTTTAAAATATTATTTTGCCGAACATCTCTAAATTTAATAATTACATGCATACAGTTCACTCGTGGTAACTTGAACTAATTAAAACCAAGCGAGTTCATGTTAGCTAAATTGTTCAATTTAGCGTTTGTTGAATTTCATGACAAAAGTATACAAAAGCTTGTTCACGTTAGACGGTGTTCACATTACGGCGAGTGCACTGTATATAGAGTAAAACATGTCTTTAACAAACGCCGTTGTCATGAACAATACTTGCAGTAAACAGTTCCAATTATCGATTTTCGCTACATATTACCTATACCACGGCTAGCCATGTGGGAGCTCCAGCACCAAATTTCAATTGGTTTTTTATGTAATACATAGTAGACTGCCGAATGAAAAAACAAAGTCCTCTATTTTCTCCATATCCATAGCTTCTTATTTGTCGTAACCAAAATTTGATAAAAATATAACCAAATTGGGTAAAAAACGTCAACATTTTAATAAAAAATTTTGTATAAAGAAAAGTTTGGATCTGCTATTCTTTTTATATGAATGAAAAGTTCTTCATCACAATTGATATAAAAAAGGAATGGCCAAAATAAATAAGTTGAATAATGAAAAATACGCGCCTATCATTCTGAAAATTAAAAAATTTGATCTCTTAAAACAATTGGGGGATTCAAATGGTCGTTTTAAAGTCATATATCATACATACATACATAACTGGCCTTTACAACCCTGTGTCAGGATTACGGCCTAGCTTCTCGCAGCACTCATGTTGTGTGTGTTAATTTTATCCATGAGTACCGGGACCTACAGTTTAATGTCGACTCCGAATGACAGACTTAAGAAGCTTGTTCATGGCAATTAGTTACTCTCAGAGCTTTTGCCAGAAGACTGCTGAGAGGTAGTCGCCAAAAGAAACCCAGGGCCCATGTCTTAGTAAGCCAACACACTAACCACTAGACCACGGCGACTACAATATATCATAAAACAATAAAACGAAAAAATATGATTGCTGTGAACAACCCGTCATAGTTAAGTATATTATTTTTCATTTTATTTTTTGATTATTTTTTTATTATTTTTTATTTTTCAATTTATGACAAAATGATAAACATAGGTTGAAAATTTTAATTGTTTTATGACTTTTTTATTCAAAGACCAACAACAAATTTTTTAAACTATTTTGAAAGAAGCAAAGGTAATTTTGATTTTACATCGTTATATATAAATGTTTTACATTCTACTCATGCTGAATTTAGAAAAGGTACTTGTATTTGCTATATCTAGATTCGTATAAATAATCTCGAACAAATTTAACACCAGTTATAGACAAATGGAACGTTTGATTTTTGAATCAAAACATCACGCCATTTTACTTTATTTATTGTTATCATAAACTTGTTTTTTACCGGTGGTAACTTGGTATGTCCATGACCCATGAAAGTCAAGTCGACACACACCACCTCTTTGTCGACTATAAGGCAGCGTTCGATAGCCCGATAAGGGATCGCGTAAGTGCAGCAATGTCTGAGCTCGGTATTCCTGCAAAATTGATAAGACTGTGCAGAATGACGTTGAGCAATTCCCGCAGCTCCGTCAAGGTAGGAAGAGACCTCTCCGAACCTTTTAATACCGTGCGAGGTTTCAGACAGGGCGATCCCTTATCCTGCGACCTCTTCAATTTCGTCGTGGAGAGTGCTTTGCGAAAGGCGGGTGTGCATCGTAATGGCACTATTTTTAACAAAAGTGTCCAGCTTCTTGCGTATGCAGACGATATAGACATCATTAGGCATACCAAGCGAGATGTCACCGCAGTCTTTAATGCTATTGAACGGGAGTCTGCTAAAATGGGTCTGGCGGTAAATGAGAGCAAGACGAAGTACATGTTGTCGACGAGTAGGGACGTTGATCGTATCGGCTCCCAGGTTACAGCCGGCAACTATACATTCGATGTGGTCAAGAAGTTCATCTACCTTGGCACCGCCATTACCAGCACGAATGATGTCAGTCTAGAGATCAGGCGAAGAATCACACTGGCCAATAGGTGCTACTACAGTCTCGGTAGGCAGTTTAGTAATAGAGACCTCTCTCGTGCGACGAAATTAACACTCTACAAGTCGCTAATTCTTCCGGTGCTTCTCTATGGTGCGGAAGCATGGACGCTGTCTTGTGCCGATGCAGCGGTCCTGGGGGTGTTCGAGAGAAAAGTTCTTCGTAAGATCTTTGGTCCTCTAAGGCATGGCGATGAGTTTCGCATTACAACCAACCATGAGCTGTATGGGCTCCTCGGCGATGTAGGCGTTGTCCAGCGTATTAACATCCAGCGGCTACGCTGGCTCGGCCACATTGTTCGGATGGAAGAATCTGCTCCAGCGAAGAAAGTTTTCGATGCGAAGGTCACTGGACGTCGGCGTAGAGGACGACCCTGTTTACGTTGGAAGGACCAGGTTGATGAAGCCCTGTCATCGATTGGTGTGACCAACCAACTAGTGCTGAAGCAGGCCGAAACTCGTTAACGGGTTATTATGGCCAGCTAAGTAAGTAAGTAACCTGGTAAGTCACTTTAAAACGTTGGTTAGTAAAACATCTCTAGAAAAAAGAAGATTTAATTTGGTTTTATATTATATTTATTTATTAAAATCTAAAGTAAAAAAAAATTTAGTTTCTTATCTGTTCAAAAACATAAATTTATCCTTGCACTTGAAATCAGTTTTACAATAAACCAAAAATACAATGGTTTTTTAAATTTATGACACATGAGTGGCATAGAAAAGCGAAAGGCATTTTTTGTTCATACTATGAGCACTTGTAAATTTAATACAGGTTTCTATCTAACCTGATAACCTCATTAATCGATAGTGTTCGTATTATTTTGTTTTATACTGTAGTAGTAAAACACATAAATACATATGCATATTTGTATTAACATTTTGTGAGATATTTTTATTTCTAAGTTGCTGTTGTTGTTTTTTCTTGGTATGTAGGGAAGAAGTAGAAGAAAGAAAAAAATAAGCAAACATAAGCAAAGAAAGTTATTTGCCATCATAATATTATACAGTACTATTTATTGTTGTTGTTGTTAAAATTGTTGCTATTGGTATAATGAAATAACGTCTGTGATTGAGTTTAACTTTTTTATATTAAAACTTTAACGTTTAGTTGCATTTTAAACTTTTACGGATACGGTTGTGAAAGCGTGGAGCACCACAAAGATTGTGGCGATTGAAAACACGGTAGTGAGCGTGGAGTTTATTTACGTTATTAATATTTAAAATTTTCATTTTTTCTCAAACCATGAAAGAATAAGAATTTTTGCAATTGTGGTGTTTTTAATAAAGTGTTTTGTTTAACCTTAACTGGTGTTAAAATCTTTTTATTGAAAGCAACAAAATATTATTAATAAATAATCTTTTATTCATAACAAAGTGTCTGTCCGCGATAGGCAAATAAAAAGTTCTGATTAAAACAATAAAAAAAAAGAATTCAATTGCTTGATAAAAAAATATGTATGAATCACACTCTGTAGTGGCCATTAGTGATTAACACATCAACAGACTGACAATTTAACATAAACGGACAGTTTTTCATGCCTGTATGTGTGTGTGTGCATTATCAAAATAATTTGCAAGTACAGATAATAAACCAATAAAATAAGCAAAAGTGGTGTTAATGATATCAGTAATATACAGAAGAGTTAAAACGCAAGGAGTATAAACAAGGAATAGCGCACATACACTCATAAAAGTATGTGTTTATCATTATTCTTTATGAGCATAAATTCTTAAGAATCTGTGTGTGTAATCTGTGTTTTATTTTGTTTTTGTTGCTCTCTTTGTTTTGATAAAATCTTGAGTATGCTTAATAGTGTAAATGTGTGTGTGTTTGTGAGTGTGAATCTGCAAGCATTAAGTTTTATATGTTTTGTTTACATTTTTATTAATATGTGACACAAAAACAATGAACATTTTGTTAACAACGTTACCAATAGGTATTTATTGTATAAACAGTGTAAACCCTGCATACACTTGCAAAAATATTTGTTTTTTTTTTGGTATTGTTGTTTTAAAGTTTAGAGCGATAGTATTGTACAATATTGGACGAATATTTTCTATCTTAATAAAAAAGATTAGATAATATTTATTTAATATTTTATTTCTTCTGGTGTGTGTTAATTTTCACAACAAAAGCCTTAAAAATAGTTTTGCAACTTATTTTAGTTATTTGTTGTTATTTTTGTTTTTTTTTTCTTTCTGTTAATAATTTTAATCAAATCAATTCACCATTCATTCACCGGCTGTTGAGTATATAATGACTGAGGTTTTTTTTTGTTGTTTGTTTTGTCAGCTTTTGTAGTAGTAGTCGTTTTTGTGGTTGTTGTTTTTAGCCAAGAAGAAATAAAATAAAATTATTACCGTGATTTCGGTTTATTTAATATTTGTGTTCATAGCGATCAACAGGTGCGTGTGTATTTCTCAGGCTTTAGTTTTATTTGCTGTCGTCTCGTATAAATTTACTTATTTTCTTTGTGTTTTTTTTTATATTTTGTTTAATTTTTACGAAATATTTTACAAAAAAAATTATTCACTTTTTTTCAAGATATAAAAAGAAAAGAAAAAAAAAATATTGTATAATCGTTACTTTTTTAAATTCAAAGTGTTAAAAAAAATATTATAAATAAATAAACAATAATTTTTTTTCGTGAAGTGCTTAAAATACAGGAAATTTTTAATGGATTTCGTTAAGTATTTATTTGCTTAAAATAAAATATGCTAATTTTTTGCTAGAGAAATTAAATTTTTAACGTTTGATCAAGTCATAAACTAGATTTCGACCTTGAATATAAACACGAAATTTTAAAAAGGAAAGTAAAACAATAAGTGACTTGGCAAAAAAAAAAATTAATTTAATTAAGGCTCATTATTACAACTTGCTGTTTGTTAAAGGTAGGATTTTATCAGACAGAATATTGGGAATATTGCGTTACCTTTACGCTAAAGTTTACTTGTAACATCAAGCCTAAATGTGATATATTAGAATTGTAACTAAAATATTTAAAAAAAATTACAAAAATATTTTGGTTTAGTTGAAATAACAAGTTTTAAACAATGAAAGTGATTAAAAATAAAAAAAATATATATTTAAATTGGGTCTTCTTTTGCTAAAATAATTAAAAATTATAAAACTTACTGAAACATTTAAAAAATCAAGTTTTACAGTGTTTTAAAAAAAATCTATACATATAAAATTTAACTTTAATAATACTTCCAGTAAACTTTTTTACTTTTTCAATACCGCAATTAACCGCCAAAATCGTTAATAACTTTGCAGACTTTTGTTTCCATCATATATAAATATTAAAAACACCAACCTAAGATGCAATATAAATTAATCAAATTTAAGTTATATTGTAAGATATAAATACAAATTTCATTTTGTGCTAGGTCACACGACTGCCTTTCAATTAAAAACAAAAGTGAAAACTTTCGCAGTTTTATGTGCCAATTCTGTGTGTTTTAGTGTTATCAATATTTTTAAAATTATATTTACGCAGAAGATTTTTTAGTGTCGCTTAATAAATATATTTAAATAGTTAATATGTTTCTGAATTTTTCGTGAACTCCTTGGAATGTTCATAAAAAATACAGTTTTTTGTTGAAATGTCATTAAAAAACATAAAACATGCTATGCTATGTCATGTCGTCTCAAACAAAGTGTTTTACCATGTCATGCAAAGTCATCATAGTTTTTTAACAATAAGCAAACCGCCTAAGCTGTTGTAGTTCACTGTACATATTGAACACCATGTCTATGAATGTTTTTTTGTGCATAATGTTTTTAATACTATTGTGAAGTAGCAGAGAACAGCTAAACGTACTTAGAGAAGGCACTCACCACACAATCAACATGCAACGTTGAAGCAATTGCTGTTGATCATTCATATAACACTGGCCTTTGAATAATTAATTCACAGCAATTATTCTTATTCCCAAGGCGCTTAATAAGAATATACATATATAATTAATAATAACATATGTACTGTCCTTTGCAAAAATTCCAATACAATGCACAGCATTAGTAGGGGTTTATCCCTGAGTACTGGTCTCAAGTAAAAAAAAAAAGATTCGCTACATCACTCAGCTTTACAGATCATATTTATTAATATAACTGGAGTTTGTAAAACTATATAGACATAAACTACTTATATATTGTATAGATTAACATTTGCAGGTCTTTAATAAAAAGCTCTTATTTAAGAACTCATGCCTTTAACAACAGACTGCCAATAAAAAGTGACATTAAAATGTTTATTGCATAATTCAAATGCAATGTAAAAATTAAAAAAAAAATTGTCCATAATTAAAGAATTTATTACGCATTTATAATTAAAAATAAGCAGTTTTTTCTAACTACCAGTAAATAAACAGTATTTATTAACATTGTTTTAATAAAATAAAACCTTGATTTTTATTTTTAATTACTAACTTTTTACCGTTGTTGTCGCAGAGAAATAAGTAATTATTAAATAATTATTTTCTTTTAATGCATTATAATAAAACAAATCATTTTAGAATACAATTAAACATGTTTAATTATACACTTCACTATACCTGTTACTGAATGTTTTTCATATAGAAATTGAATATTTAAAAAAAAAAAAATAAGCAAAAAAAAACAAGAAACGTGATTCAAAATAACGAGTTTCTCTTACGAGATATAAAACTGTCTCAGGAAACACGTTTTAAAATAATTTCCAATCGGAAACAATTTTCAAAGAAACTCACTGACCAAGTTATTTGAAATCAGGAAAAATAAATTTTGAAATGCCTATGACGAGGGTTATATTATTGTTACCGGTTGTACGAGTAGTAGTAGGGTGGGTGTGTTCTCGCATGAATTTGTTTATTCTAAAAGAGTATAGAATTTTATAATACTCGTATGTAGGTATTTGTTTTTTGTACTATTTCATATATACATATTTTTTACTGAAAACAAAATGCTTTAAATTTTGAATTTTCTGTTTAAATTCTATGCTTGTTTTGTTTTCTTAAGAATTATTAAAAAATTAATGGAATTGAGAATTTTTGTTCTTTGAATTCAAGCAATTTTTTGAATAAAGCCAAGAAAGAAAAGGAAAGCACACACTTTACAAACTGAGTGGCCCACTAGAATAGTGCCTACAGTTTTATGCCCGTATTCTTAAAAAATAAAATTGGTTTATAGAATGCTTATTTGACATATTTCTATGGAGTAATTGTCAAAAAAGCAATTAATAAAACTGTTTTATTTTTTATGAATACGGGCATTAGTGTACTGTACAGTTGAAAACCCTAAACAAACTGTTCATCTGAAAACAGGGCATTCCATGTCATTATTGAAACCGTGCGTAATAGTGTTGGTTCAAACCCAGCGTCGTGGATAAAAATCGCAAATTTAAAGAAGCACTCTACAGCTCTCTATTGGTTACAAAATTCAATTAACACAACAACTGCATTCTACTGACCATGTAAAGCGAAGAGAGTTCGTGGAATGGATTATTAATCGTGAGCAAGTAGATGCTAATATTTCAAGCAAAATAATCTTGAAGCATATTTTCACCTCCATGGCTTTCGTAATCAGCCAAGTTGATATGTTTAGGGTTCTGAAAATTCACCTGTGATTGGCAAACAACATGTGCACCCACAACGTAGGCATGGTTGGGCCATACTTTTATGAAAATGAGGCTGGCCATGCAGCAACTGTTACAGGTTCTCGGTATGGCGACATGATGCCATGCAGCAACTGTTTGTTACTGGTTCTCGGTATGGTGACATGATGCCCCACTTTCGAAATATTAATACATTTGCTGGCAAACAAATTGAGGGTTGGCGAAGTTGGTGTACTAAGGAAAATTTATTAAGCCTTTTTTACCACCTTCAAAATAGAGATCAATATGAAATAAAAAATAGTTGAATATTGTATGAAATTTAAATTTCATACAATAAGTATAATAAATATCCATTAAAAAATATTCGAATTTAATTCGAAAATGCATAATAATTATAAATAGTAGAATATTTAATATAACAATTTTCACGAGATTTTTCTTCTTCATAATGTGTGTTTTTTTTTTGTATATTGATTGTTATTTAGAAATTAAAATTGTTTTTAAATAAAACAATAAATCCATTGTTGTACGTAAAAAAAAACAAATATTTTTGTTTCATTATCAGAAAAAACATGAAGTTTGCGTGTTTTAACAGGGAAGGGCTGGTATTTTGTGAGATAACAATCACATGTTTGTATAAAAAACAAAGCCCTCTTAAATTAAAGTTTTAAAAAATAAAAATATTAAATTTAATTGCCAAAAGTTTAAGTAACACCTACTGTAGGGTGCTAAAATATTTCTTTTTTATAAAAAAATTGATTATTATTGTTTTAATTTTAAGAGATGTTTAAAACTTTTTTCAAAACACTTCTTAAATAATTCAATTCAATTTCAATAATATTCTCATGTATATGCAAGCATCAAAAGTTAAACTTCAATGCTATGCTTGAGCATTAAGTGATTTGCAACATTCCTAAATGAGCTTCCGTATGATAAACAAATTAATAAGAAACATTATTACAGCAATGCATTAAGACCTAAAATACTTTTTCATTGTATCTGCAAGTTAGTTTCGTAATGAATTGTAATTTTTGTCTTTCAATTAAACATTAAAAGATACTAAAAATAACATAAGACCGCTACTACAGCACGCGACACAACTTGATGGCACGACACAATAAATTATTGTTTGCATTAATTTACACTATTTTACAAGTCGTACTACTACGAATTAGATATTCATTAAATTTCGTAAAAAGAAATTCTAATTATTTTGTTCACCTGATAGTTAAAGGCACCCTTACACGACATGTTTTTTACACTGTTAATATCAACTTTTACATGAGTAAAGAGTTACATGTCGTGTGTGACTTCTAAAACATTGTTTGTGTAAAAAACACAAGGAAAGTCTTATGACAAAATTTCAATTAGGGCATACTCTAATTTCGTATGTGCACACATATGATATAAAATTTCTATGCCTGCACAAACATTAGTCGGCAATGAATTTTGTGTAAAATAATTCTTTTTTTTATAAATTTTGTGCCTAAAATTTTATTATTTATTTATATATGCAATTATACATATACGTTTGTGAGTAAAAATTATAAACCTTATGTAAATTAATTAATTTTGACAGATACAAAAAAAAACTTATGTATTTTAAATTTAAAAAACACGTGTAAAAAACATGTCGTGTAAGGGTGCCTTAAATAATCAATTAGACAATTTGCTTTTACACGATGACATTTTCATTAAAGTGAAAAACTTTGTAGTATATTAACAGGGAGGATGGTAAATTTGATTCGATCGTACTTGTTTTACGCTGTTTTCATACTCTGCATTTAATTATTTTTTGCAACAGATACATATATGTTATTTTTATTATTTGAACTTGAAAATAAATTAATAAAAATGTTATCTTTATTGTTATGCTTTTGTACTTATAATTATTTATAGAAAGAAAGGTAATAAGTAGTAAGATTATGTTCACAAAATATCATGAAACGATGGAAAAATAGAGCACTGCACAAAAATTTGGCATTTCAGATCATTAAATGATACAATGTGTTGTGGTTGACGAGACTTCGATTAATTCATTACAAAGTTTGGAGAAAAATTATAATTCAAATGTATGATTTCTATAAAAAAAGTGTCCAGCTATGTTCACATTTGGCAAGTATTTGACGAAAAGAGCATAACCACTAATTTATTGAAACATTTATTTTTTTTTACTAATAGTATCTTTAAATATATTTCATTAAAAATTTAAATAATATTTCTAGTTATTATCTGTTTTTAAACAATTTTATAAGAAACTTTTACATATAACGAAATTTTAACATAAAATGTTTTCATAAAATAGTTGTCACGCTTTCTTCGTCAAATATTTGCCAAATGTTAGTGTAGCTTAAATTAAGTAGTTGATGATTTTCATGAGTGCGTACTGAGTTCATGGAGTTCAGTACGGCTGGTGTATAATTCCTACATGAATGCCTGTTATTTTCTCCTTTGCTTGGCAAAAACAATCTGAATTCGTTTGATATAATTAAGTTTTTGTATATTTGAAATTCTCTTACTCGTTATCAAACATATAAAAATTTCTAACGATGCTAGTCGATATCCATATCGATTAAATGATTTACGAGCTTTTTAATCGAAAGCAAATACTCATTCGAACATTTAAAATTACTGGTTAATTGACAAATTTCAATTGAATACTTGTCAAATAGGCCCTTAATAAATTACAACTTATAGACGTACATACATACATATGTATATAAAAAAAGAGACTTTATTATTTTACTAAAATGCACTCCTTTTTTTTGTTTTAATATTTCAAAAAAAAATTTTGCATAAAATAATATTCTTGACAGTTTTAATTTTTAACAGTTTATATTTTTAAATGAGTGCGTCAAGAACTATTTTCATTCTTTAATAATTTAATTAATTTACATATACATACATACGTACATGTCTTGTTATTATAAAAATAATTATTTTTATGATGCATGCAACAAAATGCCAATTTTGCTTATTGGGGGACAAACGTAAAATTTTTGATACATTCACACTTTTTACTAACGCACTTACACTTTCAAAAATTTAAATAAACTTGTTTTCAATTTTGCTTTCCATTGAGTGTTTCAACAATATGTGAAATAAATTTAAAGAAAAACTGAAACGTGTGGCGGCCGCAGGGTTAAACAGGTGTTTCAGGTTTTGTAAAATATATTATTTCATTACCATACAATAGTAATGACTTAAAACTATCATCAGCCCAACTGAGATTGAATTGTTGAATAAAATTCTAAAAATGAAGAAAACCAACCAAAGGATTATCCAATTTTTATATGTATTTTTTATTTTTCAATTTTTTGATAAGTCGTTATGCACAGTATTGAACTATTAATTCAATTGTTGGTCTTACGATATATCAAAACATCAGAAAAAAATTAATTTGAAAAACAATATACATGTTTTGAAATGTCCAGAAGTGTTTAAACAAAATCTAATGAAAAACTTACTACTTGTAGAGTTATGTGAAATGGCCTTTAAGAGTATGGAACTTTTAAATAGCTTTAAAGTTTGTCTTATTAATAAGTTTTTCAACAGATAAACTCAAATTTTTGCACAAATAAATCTACTTTCTGGTTGTATATTTAGTTTTAACAACCTTGCTAGATGATGAGTACTCAAAACCGTATATTTTTTAGGTTACACGATTCTCAAAAGTAGTTACATACTTACTCAATACTTTCGGGGTTGCATTGTTGTTTTTTTTTAACAAAATACTTATTAATTTTATACATATTTTCTTGAATTTTATTTTTCAGCGTTGGCAATACGTTAGCGAACAATTTCTATTAATTGTTGGCCAGGTTTTTAGTAAAAGAAGAAATTTCTTCAAATCCAAAAATTCGTCAAAAATTTTGTTTAGCACTTAGACATCGATTTATTTATAAAATACTAGCGTAAACCCGGCATGCTTCGTTACATCTACCGCTATCATTTGTACACATTTTTCAACTAATGATTTTTAATGGCGACGAAATCAATTACACCAAACTCAGAAACTTTAGCTTTAACATTACTCAAGATATAAAGAAATTTATATTTAGCTTGCATGGGAGGTACCACGCCTACTTTCCGATTGATGATTTTCCTTGACCATGAAGTCGTTCAGACCAAATTAAGAAAATTTAGTTTTAACAGCTCTCAAGATATAAGTTAAGCATAATATGAAAGAATTTTAAATTAAATTTCTATGGGAATATATAGGAAATTCTAAATGCCATATCTCCAGGCCGATTTCGTGCAAACTTCACACACACAAGCTATAGACTATCGCCAACGTACCCTGGAATTTTGGCTGAAAGTGGTGCATCCGTTTCCGCGGTTAGTGGTGACAAAAAATGTTCATTAATTTTTATATATGTATTAGATTTAATTACGGTGTATTTTTATAAAAAAAATTATAATATATAATTTTGAATATGTACGGCTGAGTTTGACGTAAATAAAAATGGGGGCATTCACAACATGTGCTATTATGTTTTATTGCCATAAAGTTGTATCTTATTTATTAGTAAGAAAAAAATTTTAATAATAAAAAAAGAACAGTTTTATGGCAATGAGACACAATAGCACAGTTTATAAATCTTCAAAATATTTTAAATAAATATTGATTGGTAAGCAAATTAAAAAATTCATTACAGAAGTTAGCAATTTTAAGGTACAAAAACTGAATGAATTATAAATTTAGGTTTTTTTTTTGTTAAAATAGTGTAAAACACAAAAACGTGATAAAACCTTCATAGCGGGGGTCGAAAACTAGTTCAGTTCCACTAGTGTTTCTTATAAAGAAACCAGTTTTAGGATCTCAAGACCGATATAATAAGTATATACATAGATTAAAAAAAACGTATATTATTATATGAATAAAGTTTGTGATCTCATCCTAACTGTTTAACATTTTCTGTTCAAACTGCTTTTTAAAAATTTGAGAAAACCGTTAAAGTATTGTGTAATATTGAGTCAATACTTGAAAACTATTCAAAAGTATCGAAATTTTATAACTCGAATCCTTTCATATAATAACTAAAAATGATTTGAATTGTCAAAAAAAATTTCAGATTTTTTCTTTGTTAACAAAAAATGACTGAAAATAATATTAAATCAATTATAGAATAAACAAAAAGTAAAATAACAACTGCAAATAAAAATAAATTATTGTAAAAATCCAATTTGATGATTTTTAAATAAATAAAAAAATTAATTGTGTTTATTTAAATGTCGATAAGCAGATAGATGATAGCAGATATTGAATGTTTTTTTTTTAATTTTTTTAACAATTGCATGATGAGAAATTGAGAATTCATATTTTTACTGAAACACCTTTAAACACGCATGTTTTTATGGAGTACAAAACTATTAAAATATATTTTTATTACTTTATTTATAAAACTTTAAAATTTGTTGTAAACGAATAATCAAATGGCATTCGCTCAGTAATATTCTTTAGGCCAAAAAGGCTTGTTTTTGTTTAAATTTTAATTATCTGTTGTTGTTATGTTTTTAAAGCCATGTTTGCATTGTTAACCCTTTATAGTCCTATATTACATAAGAGTTGAGCTGAAAAGTTTGTAACCTAACACATAGATGGAATTATGGGAATTAAAATCATTTGATTTGCAGTTCATACCAATCTTCAACAGACATGTATATAAATTTGACAATAATATTCAGAGTTGTAAAATTTCGATACTTCTAATTACTCAGTTCTACTCAAAAGTTTAACGTTTTGCTTGAATTGAATCTTGTTGAATACCAAATACCCCGAAACACACATTAAAGCGAGCAAAAGCTTGTTTTCAAAAAAATGGCGTGAAGGTTTTGAGCTAGCCTATACAGTTTTTAGGCTTAATTCCTATTAAAATTTTATGTTATATTATCAGAGCGGTTCTTCGAGGATGAAATCTTTCCAATAAAGAACAGTTGTGGAAATTTTTAAATATTCCAACCGAAACATTTTAAAGGCTTTATGGACTCAATGCCAAAACGCTGCCTGGACCTTATTTAAAATGTAGGGTAACTCCACTAAGTACTAAATCAATAATAATGGAAGAGAATAAGTTGATTTAATTAATAAAGAAGAAGTTTTAGGCCATCAAATATGGTGTCTCTATTTTTTTGAAAAGAGAAAATTATTTGATTTTACCAATATTTATGAATAAATGGTATTTTAAGTTTTGATCTTGTGAAGTTTTGTACTTTTTCATATTATTTACTTAATAACTGAAATAAAATAGAAGCAATCAAAAATATTAATGACGTTTTTCTAATGGTTTTCGGCCTTAAAAATGCTAGATCAGGGTGTATCTATTTTATTGAACACCACTGTATGTCCGTCACCTCTAGCACATCGGCATACCCCCGCTCTTTTCACAAAATTTTGAACCATATTTTGCAACAAAGCTTCGCTCATTTCTTCAATGCAACGCTGAATTTCATCTTTTAGAGCGTTAGCTTTTTGTGGTTTGTTCAGGAAAACCCCTTTTTTCAAATGGCTCCAGAGAAAATAATCCAGGGACATTAAATTACAAGAACGAGATGGCCAATTGACATCACCTAACCGAGAAATTACGCGACTGGAGAATTTCTCATACAATAATTGAATTGTTTGGCCGAATGTGTGGTTTTTGGCGCCGTCCAGCTGAAACCAAAGTTCAGCATTAGCCAATTGTGGTCACAAAAAACTGGTTATCAAGATTTGGTAAATTTTTCTGTCACTAACGTTATGCGTAAAAGTTTTTAAGATTGTGTGAGGAGCTCCTAATTAAGTTATTTTAGGGACAAGTATTTTATACCAGTAAAAATATAACCAAAAGTGCCTTTATTAACAATGATTTTAGTTTTATTACATTTTATGGCCGAAGAAATTTGTAAGTTTTAGCTTCAATGGTACAATAGATTTAATTTGAGATACAAAACAGAAAGCACAATAACTGAACCATTGCATATGATTTTGTAAAGATTCCCAAAGTTGTGGTGGACGAATTTTATAGTTCTCTTATAGAAGAATTTAATAGTGTTTTATTTTACATGTTTTACATTTTTCTACGTACATACATATGCACATACATATGTATGTACATAGAAATAGTTTTGGATATACCAAACAAGGTATGTCTGATAAAAAGCTGTTGCTAATTTGCCAAAGGGAAAAGAGAGGTGAGCCTAAGCGAACATTTAAACACTTTCATTTTAAAAACTAGAATGTACTTAAAAACGCAATTTTACTTGTAAATTAAATTGATCCACAATTCAAATGTTTATTTATATATTTTTTATCAATAAACTTAATTTGATTAATTTGTACTACATCTACATATGTAAATATTTATAAGTTGATAATATTTATATATTCTTCTTTCTTATTTTACATTCACCAGGTATTGACAACAAGAGCTAAAGTTCACAAGAAATTCACGATAGATTTTAAGATTTAAATTTTATGTTTTAATATTTGACCAATAAGTGTGTTTGTATGCACATGAAAGATCCCAGTTGGCACAATTGTCGTGCACGACATTGTCATTAAAAATGGATTTAAGACATGTCAGAAACGGTTGTCGACAACATCGCGGCGATGTTCGTGCACGATGTTTTGTAGGCTATTTCCTTCAAGTTGTCGATCATAAACAGAATATTGACCACACACTTGCATAGTTTATACATAATGTGATTGACGATAAGCTCAGTGACATTGTCGTTGTGCCAGTCGTGCACGACTTTTGCAACATTTGTTTGAATATGTCGCTGACGAACTGTTCTAGCTGTCATCCATACGTCGTGCAGGATACTATATTGTCGTCAACCCATCCCCAAGGATGTCTTGAAGCAGAGTCAACTGGGTTGTTTCTTAAATAGTAAATGTAATTGAAACCTTGTAGATTCATAATTTTTAGAAATAGTCAAAATAAGTACAAAATATGTCAAATTGGCAATTTACATTTTTTGAAGCTTAAAATCATCAAATCTGGCAGTTATGTTTGATTTTCAAATTGGAAATCTAATCCTATCATACTACTCCTACTATTTTGTTAATGTTGTGGCTGAATTACTTAATTTTAAAACATATTTAAACAATTTATTTTAATTTTATAATTAAAATGTGTTTTTTTTTATTTTCTCTCATTTCAGGTTTTTTATATATATAATTTTATTATTAAATTGTAGATTAAATAAAAAATATTTTATTTATTGTTAAACATTTCTACCTGTGAGTTTGGTAAGTTGAGTACTATTTAATTTTATTAAGCTCTTGTTTCTGAAAGACAAATGGTTCGTTTATTTTTATAAGAAAAACACTCAACAATTTGAGTGTTCTTTTTGCTGTGTTTTTCATATAAAATGATGAACGTCCATTACCATTCGACTTTTAGCAATAGTGAGTAATACTACTTATTTTACTTGTTAAATAAAATAGAAAAATTATTCATTTACAAAGTGTTAAAAAAACAACTTTAAAAAATGTTGAAAAGTGTTTACAAATTTTTGAATTTACTAAAGTGAAAAATTTCAGAGAAATTGGTAACCATATAAAACTGTAATTCATAATTTTGATTTCAAATCAATTAGAATGAGTTTCTGTCTACTAAAAGCATCTCCAAATTGAAAACAGCAAACTGTGGGATGTAATTTTAATACTAAATAAACTCTTTATGAAAATACTCGTATAAGCAATAAAAAACAACTCAGCAGTACTCTTTAAAGTCCGTTGCCGAGTTTATTTACGTTTTTTTAATGAAAACAAAACAAATGTCAAACGTTTCTAGGCTCGTAGCAAAAGAATAACTAATAAAATATTCGATCAAAGTTTTTTACCTTTTGCAAGCAAACGACCGAAATACGTTGCGTAGGTACATACATAAGTAATAGATTTAAAAAATTGAAGTTTGTTAAACTGTATGAAAGGAAAACAAAATAAACATGGAACAACATTTGTATGAATTTTATTTATGTGGTTGCCGTAGTCTAGTCTTAGTTTTACTAAGACGAGAGCTGCGTGTTCAAACCCGTCTTGAAAGAAAGAATTATGAACAAATATTTGTTTCGGCGGCCACCTTCTGGCATTTGAATCAAGAAAGCAAAGTTCCCAGTTGAAGTACCGAAAGAAATCGTTGAACTCGGCCCAACGGGCTTTTTCGTAATTAAAAACAGAGCGTTCCGTAGCTGTCAATGAAACCAAAGAGAGACGGATGTGGTACAATCAGGGTTACCCTTAGAAATTTTTAAAAAGGGTCAGAAAAAGGGTATTTGGTAAATAAAAGGGTCTCAAAAAGGGTATTTGAGAGAAAAAAAGGGTCAACCATTTATTTTTCTGAAAAAACTGTTTATTTCATATTTATTATAAAAATTAACAATAGGAAAAAAATAGAAATTAAATAATTGAACTTTACATTACATTTAAAAAAAAATTTTTTAATAAAAATTGCTTTTTACGTACAAATTTGCTTTGCATTTTTCAAATTGGCGAAATGTTTAGCAGTTTAGAGTGACGTTGTGACATTTCTGAGTATTTAGTATTTGCTTACATATAATAAAAATGGGCTTCTTTTTTCTACGTCCAGATTAACCCATTTAAATTCCCTTTCCCACTCAAACGAATATTTCCGAATAATCTTATTTTTTCCCTTGCTTTTTTTGCAGTAACTGACCCATCTGATGATGAACTATTATCCAAATCGGAGCTTATGTCATTGGGTTAGACTTCTTGCATGTTGTTTAATGAAGTTGGCTATTCATTTGTTTTCTCAACTTTGCAACAAACCTAACATTTAACAATAAGAAAATTACATAAGAAAATTGGAAAAAAAAGTACTTATTTGTCAATGTTGATAAACAATTTATTTTCTCTACAAATTTTTTTTCAATTTTAGCTTTTCATATAATGTTTTTTTGTTTGTTATTTTAGCCTTTTTATTTAAACTTTTTCTTATTGCAGACAACTCTTTCACATTAAATTTAAAATTTATGTGTTATAATTATAATAATATAGAGGCATGCATGTAAAAGTTGTTTACTGTGATATGCTCTGTATACATAATAGCTGCTTGTTTTGCGAACATTTGATTAATTACAATTATTAAAATATTCTCGTACATAGGACACGAATTGCTTGAAAATGATACAAAAGGGTAAATTAAATAAGGGGTCACAAAAAGTGGCAGAGCCTTCAAAAAAGGGTCAAATTGATACTTTCGGGTCACAAGGGTAACGCTGGGTACAATGATTCGAATTTCCGAGAGGCAATTTTTGACCTTTGATTTCTTGTAAAACGTTGTTATAATTTTCTATAGAAATTCATTTTTAAGTTTTCTTTTTTCATACAAACAATTTGAACTAACCCACAGGGATATCATAACTTATATCGTCAGCTATAATTATTGAATAATGTGTTGCTTTTCTTTTAATTTAAATATTTTTGATTATAATAAATCATTAAAAATGATGAGTTAAGTGTTATAAATTAAGGCACATAAACCTAGTGACAAATTACGGCTTTAGATATCTAACGAAGCTTCAATGTGAAGTGCTTTAAAAATGTATGAAGTTTTACTTGACATCGACTGCCATAATTTGCGCCCTCAATATGTACACGGTTTTGTTTGAGTATTTTTGTATCACATTTTAAATTCAAATTTTAATTCGTAAACAATTTATTTGAATAACAAACATTCTTATTTAATGACATCGAGTTCAAAATAACATTTTTATTTTTAATTTTTTGGTTTTGTTTTAAGTCTCATATTTATATTATGCAAATAACTGGAAGTTTTATTTTCTTGCCTCTACTTTTTAGGTCATGACATATATTTTTATTTTTTATATACAAGAATATTGTTAATAAAGGGGGAGGGATGAGGAGATGTGTATGTACATAGAAAGACCTCTTATATAATAAGAGCAATGAATGTACTTATAAGAAAATAATTATTATAAAAAGAAAAATACAAACAAAAGAAGGGAAATTTAATGTAATCTAAAACATGCTTTCAGAGACAAAACACTGCTGAGCCAGCCACACTGTCTTTAGGACAAACTATTCATTCAAACACTCATTTAATCTATTCGCAATAAATTTTTAATTTAAAAGCCAACAAATTCATATCGATTTTTTTTTCTTTTTATACATACCTATCGAAATATGTACATATAAAATGTTTTGCAAAGATGTACAAAATTTTTTTAATTATGCAAAACTACGAAATAACTAAAAAGTAAAAAAATTCGTAACAATAAAACTTGTCTTTGTTTTTTTTTTTTTTTTGCTTCAAATGTGCAAGTGACGGTGACCCATTATTAGTGGTTATGAATCAAATATAATATCGATTATTTCCTTAATCGGTTTAAAGTAAAATTAAACGTATGAGTGTTAACTGTCAGTCATGTGTGATGAAATCTGATGCTAAAGCTAAAACAAAAAAAGTTATAATGAAGTCAACAACAATTGTTATCGTCAGTGTTGCCAAATTAGCATTTTTCAAAGCCGAATTTGTATGTGACAAAAATATCTGACTTATCATCCGTCTCTTCAGGCTGAAATTAAGAGATTTAAAGAAAGAAATTTGAAAATTAAAAAAATATGTACGAAGATTAACAGTGAGTTAAAAATCTACATACATACATACATACATACATACATACATAACATACATAACTGGCCTTTACAACCCTGTGTCAGGATTACGGCCTAGCTTCTCGCAGCACTCATGATGTGTGTGTCAATTTTTATCCATGAGTACCGGGACCTACAGTTTAATGTCGACTCCGAACGACAGACTTGAGAAGCTTGTTCATGGCAATTAATTACTCTCAGAGCTTTTGCCAGAAGACTGCTGAGAGGTAGTCGCCGAAAGAAATATTTTTTTTCATATTTCTTTTTTTTAAGATGTCGGAGCCTGGTGTCGAACCCAGGGCTCATGTCTTAGTAAGCCAACACACTAACCACTAGACCGTCGCCGTGGTACGGCAAATCTCGGGTTTTCTTATAGAATAAAAATTACTTAATTACTTACTTAAAAGGTTTCGCTTTTATTTATCGCATGAATTTGTCTATCAAAAATAAATTCAAGCAGTTAACAAGACTGTAGTCACTGTGGTGTAGTGGTTAGTGTGTTGGCTTACTAAGACGATAGTGCCGGGTTCAAATCTCAGCTCTGACATCTTGAAAAAAAGAAATATGAAAAACTTATTTCTTTCGGCGACTATCTCTCAGCAGTCTTCCGACAAAAGCTCTGGGAGTAATTAATTGCCATGAACAAGCTTCTCAAGTCTGTCGTTCGGAGTCACCTTAAAATGTAGTGTCGGGTACTCATGGATAAAAATTAACACACACAACATGAGTGCTGCTAGAAGCTAAGCCGTAACCCTGACACAGGGTTGTAATAGACAATTATGTATGTATGTGTGTATTGTTAACAAAACTTGCTACGTACACTGGTCTTCCATCTTTTGGACCAAACGGCACATAAAATTAAGAGAATAAATAATAAAAAGCGTATTTACCAACTCAAAAAATTAAAAAAGGTATTAAATATAATATGGTTGAAACAAAGACAAAAGTACAACAATACGAAGAAATTTTTGTAACTTTAAGTACAAAATTAGTTTTTTCTGAAAACGTTTGCTAATATTTTACAATGATAAAACAGCTACAGTAAAAGTTGTATTCGAAAAAAATTGAAAAATACCATAACAAGTGTGTGACATCAATGAAAACGTTTAAAGGCACCATGTTTGGTGATTTAATAATCAAAAAGCACTAAAAGTACTGCCAAAAGCACTAAGTTGGCGGCATCGCTTGGTTAATACCATTTGAATACATTTCTTTAAGGCAACATTAAAATGAAAAATGGTGAAATTTTTACTTTCATGAAAGTTGAATTATTATTTTTTTTTAATTTTATCAAGTACTCTTAATAAATTAATTTGATTTAATAAAGATCTTGAATAAGTCGAATAGTATCGATGGAGCAGTTTGTTTAAGATGCTGTCTATCATTAATTTAAAATTGTTTTTTTAATCGATCATTGAACTTAACATACATATTCCTTATATACTCTATTCGAATGTATAAAAATAAGGCTTTATTGCGCTATTTCATTATAATGTAATAGAATACTATTTTAAGTGTTTGGCTTTTTTATTTTTCTTATTGTACATCATGAATTTGTACGAAGCCACCAAAGTAAATGTTTGCCTTTATTGATATGCCGGCACTTTCAATAATTTCCTATAACATCACGTATTAATTATGAATCATTTTATTGCATCACAACTGTACACTCGTATATGTATGTACCCTGCACTAAATAAGTGCATAGATTACGAGTCTGATATAAAATTTATACGTCAGTCGGTATGTCTATCTATCCACTTATTAATCGATTATAAAATTATTTATGTGTTGTTCAACTTGTTCTGTTTGTTCCTCAATACAGTTTTTTTTTTGTTTTTTTTTTTTATATTTCAATTCAATAACTGATGATTGTTTTAATAGATGGAAGAATTTCCAGAATTTCATGCATAAAAAACAAAGAATGTTCTGTGGAAATTTACTTTAAATGTCTACAACAAGTTTTAATTGAATTTTAAAATAGAATTTTTTTTCTTGTTTGTATTAAAACAGACATCCAGTACTTACAATTAAATATATGGCTGCTAATAAAATAGTAGGAAATCGTGTACATTATAAACGATTAAGCGATTTATGATTTAAAATAAAAAGAAAACAAAATCCTGTAATTTTCCTTAATTACCTGTTATTGTTTTAGTGGAAGTTTTTATCTTTTTAATGCTCCTTGATTTGTAAGAGAATTTTTAAGAAATGATGTTTTAAAAGTTGTTTTTTTAGTGTAAAAGTTGTAGGAAACAACAACAGAGGAAACAAGGAAAACTTGTAAATGAATAATTTTGTTTTTTTTTTGTTTTTAAATACAGTTTCAAGGATAACTTTTTTTTACATTTATTTCCTTTATTTTAATTTTATTACAGTTTTCATAAAAAAAAAACAAATTAAAAACAAAACAAAAATGGTTCTTATGGTACTGCATGAATATTATGACTGGTACAGGGATATCATGGACAATAAAAGCGGTAAGTTAATCAACAGTTTTATTAGTAATTAAGTCATTAAAAATTATATTAACTAAAGTCCTGCACATGTTGAGATATCAACATAGTAACAAGTGTCACATGCAATTACCATGCCATGCAATGCCGTTCAAACATGTTCGTCAATGACATTTTAAGACAATGTAAAATATTTTGGAGTCAAACCTGCCTCTGCTTTGTTTTTATACTCACTTTGTGCACATCAACATGGAGAATTAACATGTCAACACATGCGACATATGTACGAGTATGTTCTTAATGATGAATTCTGATCATTTTTTTGAATTATTATACCTATGAAACAAAATTGCACATAAATTAGACATACATATTTTGGTCCGAGTTCTTAATGCAATAATACTTTAGATTTAATATTTTTCTTCTAATTAAATTTGTGTCATTATTGTTAAATATTGTATTGTAAATACTAAAATAAAATATTGTTGTAAAATATGAATTAAACAAAATGAAAGATAACGCAAGCAGACTATTTGTTCTATTATTAAACAAACATTGCATGACATGGCATGACACTATGTTTAAGGCGACATGACATAACATAGCATGGTTTTTTTTTTTAATTACATTATTACACAAAATGTTGCGTTTTGCAGTACTTTAATGTATATGTGTGTTCTTATATATAAAAAATATTGACAGGACACTAGCGATAGTTGACTTTTTTAGTTAACGTTATCACTTTTAATGAAGAAATACGCGATTTTAAAACAAAATGATTTAAATTAAGCGCTTCCTGTATTTTAATATAAATTTAACAAAGTGTGTGCGAGATATCATCGACATTTTTTAATCGTTCGAAAGACTCATTGATGCCATTTAGTGCGGGATATCGTTCAAATTCCGCTACGGCTTTTCGGTTTGAAGAGCATTCGAAATGTCTGATTTTCAATGATTCTGGTGCATAAATCAGGCTGTTGGTCAGTTCATCGTCATTATTAAAGAAATATGGACCAATGACGCCACCAGCCTACAATCCACACCAATGAGTTTCTTTTTTGGTATGCATTTAATGCTCTTGGTTTTCAGGTGTATTGGTATCGTCCCAAATTCGACAATATTCAGGGTTGTCATAGAATCCGATATTGTCGAAATGAAAGAGCATCTCTTGGTGTCATTAAATCCAAAGTTATTCAATGATGTCAACTGAAATTAGTTCGGAATCGAAAAAAATATAACATTTAATTATATTGCACCCCAATATGTTTTTCTTCCAGTTTTTATATCTATTACGTTAGCGTTTGATTCTATGGCACCCCTGATTGTTTGTTCAGGCGGGGTGCCATTGCCCGAATAGAATGCCAATTTTATTATTGGCAAGTGTCGTTGAATGCTAAATCTATCCATTGTGATTTTAGCAAAACCGGCTAAATAAAATAAAATGATATTCTGTAAGATATAAAGAATGGTTTTCAGTCATTAATGTTTCACCCAAAATAAAACTACTTCAGATTGATTTCATCAATGATTTAGCTAACGATTGGGAAGCTCTTTTCTTTTTTTGATGGGACATTGTAAACCTTTTTTATAATTTTTTTTTCTATTTTTGAGGCAAAAGTGATTCAAAGTCCTATTTACTATACAGAAGGATATGTTTTAGAATATTGAATTAATTCATCTTTTTGCTGGGTTATCATACCTGCTGTTCCTTTATATATTGTAGACATAATTTATTTCAATTAATTTATTAATGATTGTTAAGACAATTTCACTTTTTTTCAGCTTTTTTTTTACTACCAAAAATCAAATTTTGAATATTAAATTATTTAAAAAAAAATCTCGTACGACAAAATATTTTTAATTTTTGGCATACCCTTATTTCTAAACACGTTTGGCATTGGCCAAAATAATTTTATTGGTTAAACAGAAACTAAATTACTTTCACTTTGTATGTAAATTTGTATGTATACGACCATTTTAAATGTTTAGACCATATACATATGGGTTATGGTCATTTAAAACACTCGTACAATATTAATAAGTACCTCAAATTATGCATAAAAGTACGAGTACATATTAGAGTACGCCACCCTAAAAAATAAATGGATTGCATGCTTAATTATTTGTAATATTTTCCGTTACAAACGCTTAACTCAATTTTACTTTTCAACGTTTTATGTTTCAAAAAGTTTTATTTTTCCTTACTTTTTACAATTGGAAAAAACTTGCGTAGCTCTGTTCCATAGTTCCATACTCGTGCTCGTATATATGTATTTTACAATATTCGACTTACTTACTTACTATAATATACACATACTTTAATACCTATCTTTTCTTTCAATTGTAAGTAATGGCAAGGCTTTCTGTCTCTTAATCGCCCTAGAGGGTCATTTATGTTTAATATGCAATTTATTATTGTATTCTGTATTAAGCAATCTTTAAACATAAGCGACGCTACTAGTTTTCGATTTACTTTTTGAACGTGCTTAGTCAGTTTTTCAAAAATTAGTGATTTCAAATAAACAAATAGATTTTTGAAAAAATAATCTCCCAAATGTTAGCAGGGTATAGATACATTTTTTATTTAAAAATAAATAAAGCTCAGTAGGCAAATGTGTAGTGTTTAAGTCTGCCGGTCCGATGATCGAGAATTCAAATCTCACAAGAACTAATGGAGCCAGAAAATTAATTCTAATTTCCATTATAAAAATTATTACATTAAGGAAAATGAAAAACAAAACAAGTCTGGGAGGTTATTACGTATTCTCATTCGAATTGGAAATACTTTCGAAATTAATTTTCGATTCGGAAAAGCAATAATAATAAAATACAATAATTTTTATAAATTTTTATGACTACATAAGTTTTTCGATTCGAAAAGCGTCAATTAATTTATACACTCAACCATTTAATTACTTTTTGTTTTATATCTTGAAAACCTATAAAAAAAGTCATATACTTATACTGATAACTTATTCGAAAAAGAATTTATACTGAAGTAAATACGAGTATGACTAATAAATTACTGAAAAAAGATTAAAAAAAAGTTAATAAATACGAGTACTATCAGAAAATTATTGATAAAGTGACTCTAAACTAACAAGAAAAAGACATCATAAATGACTCATCAAGAAATGTCTTCTGTGGGCACAATTTTCTAGCAATAAAAGTGCTTTCTTTTTTTGAATAGAAAATGAGCGCATATGTTAGCTTTTAATCGCGCAAAAAAGTGAAAAAAAAAGAAAAACGCGAACTTGATTAATAATTCCTAAAAATGTCAGCTACTCATTTCTGCTGATTTTGCTCATTAGCTGTGCCATCCAAATAGAACTACAATACGCCACTCTTCTTCTTAAAATTATTATTTTCCTTGGTGTTCTACGTTTTTGAATAGTGTTGGGTTTAAATATTTCTGTGAAACGAACCTTCAAATTTTGAAAAGAACTTAAATTATTTGTGATTGCTAAACGTTTAGTTGGTCTTTTATGACGATTTGTTGTCTTGGGTCTTCACCCAGGACTTTTTGTGAATTCCATAAAGTGTTGGATCTGACAGGGCATATACACACACGAGCACAATTGTGGTGGCATAAAATGATAGCTTATAAGCAAGAGAAGAGTGGCGTAAAGTTTGAACGAGCTACTATAACCTCATATTAGGAACATTAAACCAATACATATGCATTTATTGAGTCTTTGTTGGCTCATCGTAGCATTAGCATCGTGTATTTTTTTCATTATGTGTGCAATCACTAACTATAAGTACGTATAAAGCTGTGTATACAAGATTAACCTGCATGCCGTAAGTTTAGAAAATAATAAAAATGCTCGTGTGAATATGTCCACAAATAATTTTGTTTTAATTGCTTTAGGTCTGTTAAGTCTGAGTCCAACCAACTTCCCGCAATAAATTTGTTTTTGTTTCTATTGCATATTACCTTTTTTATTTTGAAAGAAAAATACATCTGTAATAAGTTTAAAGCATTGTGTTCTATTGTTTAGTCGCCGTGGTCTAGTGGTTAGTGTGTTGGCTTACTAAGACATGAGCTCTGGGTTCGACACCAGGCTCTGATATCAAAAAAGAAAAAACAAAGAAATATGAAAAAAAAATTTTTTCGGCGACTACCTCTCAGCAATCTTCTGGCAAAAGCTCTGAGAGTAACTAATTGCCATGAACAAGCTTCTCAAGTCTGTCGTTCGGAAGCGACATTAAACTGTAGGTCCCGGTACTCATGGATAAAAATTGACACACACAATATGAGTGATGCGAAAAGCTAGGCCGTAATCCTGACACAGGGTTGTAAAAGTCAGTTATGTATGTATGTATGTTCTATTGTTTACACATTTTTAAAGTCCTACTCTATTAGTTCATGAACTTTATATATTTTTATGTATTGTTCACTTTTTCAATCGGTAGTAAAATACTATTCATCCGATCGAGTTTATCTAAATTTAATTGCACTTGTTTTTTACTTAACAATCCATTAATTACAATATAATAATAACAATTTCAATATATTTTTAATAACGCCTACAAGTATGCTGAATTATATATAATTTTATTTTATCCTGCTCTTGCATGCTAGATACGATACAAGAAAAACTTTTCTCTCCATCATGAAAGAAAAACTATTTAAAAATTGATTATACGTAACGGATGACAATTACAAAAATACAATGATGGAAAGAAAAGGAGAATATGACAGAGAAAAATATGATATACTCGTATTTGACAAGACTTTGACTTGCTCATTTATTACAAGGTATAGGGAAAAAATATAATTCCAATATATGATTTCTACAGGAATCTGTTAGTTAAACAATTGCTGAATGTCATGAGTGTATACAGACCACAAACATTTCTGATGAGACCGACTACTGTAGCTGGAGTCAATAATATGTTCAGTTCCGTTGGTGTACAATTCCTGCACGGATGTAATTTTTTCTTTAATTGAGAAATCATTGCAAAAATAAACTGAAATCTTTTAATAGAATTTAGTCTTAATTAAGGCATTTAAGGACGCAACAACAATGATCTGATTTTCAGATCATTAACGAACAACTATTTTTTTTATCACTATCCTATAACTTTGAATAAATCCTTTTTTATGGGTAACCACCCTGTCATTTTATTTTCACCAAAACTAAAAGAAAAAAAAATCACGTTCATTAAAAAATCGTTGAAAGTTGAAAAAATTTTAATGTGCTAGTAAAAAATTGTAAATGTATTGCAATCTTTTTTTTAAAAATACTTTCATATGTAATTATTACTTTAAGTAGATAATACCTTTAAGATATGTATATTTTTTTAACTTTTTAATAATTTTTATTTATAATTTCAGATCCTCGTGTTAAGGATTGGTTCTTGATGTCTTCACCAATGCCCACATTTTTCTTGTGTGTCTTTTACGCTTATTTTAGTAAATCTTTAGGACCAAAGTTAATGGCCAAACGCAAGGCCCTGGACTTGAGACAAGTATTGGTGTGGTATAATCTTTTTCAAACTATATTCAGTGCGTGGATATTTTATGAGGTAAAAAGCACAATAAATAAATTGTCCCTTCTTTAATTACATATTTTTATTTATTTTTTTTCTATTTACTTTTTGTAGTATTTAATGAGTGGCTGGTGGGGTCATTATAATTTTAGATGTCAACCTGTTGATTATAGTAATAATCCTTTAGCTTTAAGAGTAAGTATTTTTCTTTTTTTTTCTTATTCAGCATAATTATAAATGATAATTCCTCGAGAGCTTTTTTCCTTCTCCAGTTTTCCTATATACATAAATTCAATTGTGAAAATTGCAAAGACGAAAAAACTCCCGGGGAATTTTTATTTATAATTGAGCTGATTGTGTATCATTAAGAAAACAATTCGGATTTGACTCACGTTTTCCGTTTTTTATATGATGAAGTTTTAAAAATAATTTTTTTTTACCTACAGTCTTTAAAAATTTCATGATAAATTGTTATGGTTTTTTTGTTTACATATTTGTTTTTATTACCAATTTTGTATCACAATTACTTGTTAATTCTTTAAACAAAAACATTTTGTTTTCGTTATACACTTTGAAATAATAATGCCCTTGTTTTTGTTAAAAAGAACCGCCGGTTTAAATTTATTATAAACAGTTTATTAGTAAAGTTAATGAACTCGAAGTAATAAAAAAACATCAAATGATTTTAAAGTTATTTCTTTTAATAAAATATTAAGCTTCTCATTTAAATTTTGAAATAAAACATTTTTTTTTAATTTTTGATCAAAATATGAATTGAGCAAACACTTTAAAATCTTACATAAATATATAATTTTTATATTATGATTAATATGTACACCCTACAAACCCTTAGACTTCGTATTATTGTTTTGGATTCAGAAAAAATATACTGCATAATCGAACCTTGATTTGGGGTCCTTTTTTGTATACTTGTTTTGTTCTTGAATTACTTTAATTGAATGATTATTTCAAGTGAAAGAATGACTATTCACAGACGAGCAAGATACAAACCAATTTCCCATGGCAGTACGGACTGATGCAATGCCATACAGCTCGTGCAAAATTCGTGTTTGTTTATTTGGTCTGATAATAAAACCACTTGCAAAACACAGTGTAATTTCATTTGCAATTTTGCAAGCGAACAGTAAAGATGTCTTGATTAGAGTGCGCGTTTTTAAAAAAATTATTGAAGCTTGCTATGTATAGTGATGTTTGATAAAGTTAGCTGGATAATGTAATAAGTGAGTGGCCAGGTGGCGCTAGCGCCGCCTTTACAAATGGTAGTAGGCATTTGTATGAAAAAAACAATATATTTTATGCTCTCTTTGACCAGTACTTTGACAGTACAATAGTAAAACACTTTAGAAAAATCAACTAATATAGTTGAAACTAATTCGACCAATTTTTTGTAGATAGAATATACCGATTTGTTCTTTTTCTCTTCTAAGGTCAGTTTTTGACTCGCCGTAGTCTAGTGGTTAGTGTGTTGACTTACTAAGATGAGTGCGCCGGTTCAAGCCCCGGCTCTGACATCTTGAAATAAAGAAATATGAAAAAATATTTCTTTCGGCTACTACCTCTTAGCAAACTCCTGGCAAAAGCTCTGAGTGTAAGTGATTGCCATGAACAAACTTCTCAAGTCTGTCGTTCGGAGTCGACATTAAACTGTAGGTCCCGGTAGTCATGAATAAAAATTGGCACACATAACATGGGTACTGCGAGAAGCTAGGCCGTAACCCTGACACAGGGTTTTAAAGACCAATTATGTATTTATGTATGATATTTTAAAGCACAGGCATTAGTTCGACCAGATGATAGACTAAATTTATACATATAAAGAAAACGCGACTTTGCAACACAGAAAGGCGAGGGGCAATGTGAAGTATTCCGTTGACTAGCTATTATTAGACTGATACACCGTAGTTCTTTAATGTCAGATCGATTTGAACTTTATTTATTGAAAACACAAGTTTGAGTGACTTTCCATCATGTAATATTAAGTTTTTATAATTATAATTATAATTATATAACACATTTCACTAAGGGCATGCAAACCGATGCTATATATACTGACTTCAGCAAAGCATTCGACAAAGTTAATCATGAGCTTCTCCTTTATAAATTAACAAGAATAGGATTTTCTCCAGTCTTCCTCAAATGGGTATCCAACTACCTAATCAATAGATTCCAGTGCATTGTATTCAGAAATCATAAATCAAAGAATATTTCTGTTCCATCCGGTGTCCCACAGGGTAGTCATTTAGGCCCTCTATTATTTCTAATATATATTAATGACTTACCGACTTGTATTAAATATTCAAATATCCTGATGTACGCTGACGATGTTAAACTTTTCCTCCATCTGAACAATTTAGAATTATGCAATTTACTTCAAAAAGACATGGATAATTTTTGCCAATGGTGCAGTATCAATTTAATGGAACTTAACCTAAAAAAGTGTAAATATATGCTGTTCTACAGAGGAAGTCCAGTTCACTATGACTATAAATTTGACACTTATCACCTTGAAAAAGTTGAGGAATTTCTTGATCTTGGAATTTTATTAGACAAAAAACTCTCTTTCAATCCTCATATTTCTCAAATTGTTAATAAAGCAAGAGGCGTTTTAGGATTTATCAAACGCTGGGGAAAGGAGTTCGATGATCCCTATGTCTTAAAGCAATTGTACACATCACTAGTTAGACCTATCTTGGAATACGCTTCTGTGGTCTGGGATCCTCAATATGACGTTCACGTTTCCAAAATTGAGTCAGTTCAGAAACAGTTTCTTCTTTTTTGTCTTCGAAATCTTCGATGGAGTCCGAATTTAGCTTTACCTGCATATGAAAGTCGTCTTGCACTTATTAAACTTCCAACTCTTAAAAGCAGAAGAATTTTTTTGAATATTTCATTTATAAATAATCTGATATGCGGTACACTTAGTTCCGAAGTATTACTTAGCAAACTAGAATTCATAGTTCCAAACCGCCCGACGAGATTTTACCTTCCACTTAAACTAAATTATTTCCGTTCAAATTATGCAAACTTTGATCCACTCCGAAGAATGTGCTCAGAATTCAACAACCATTTTTCTCTCATTGATTACTCTTCTGACTATAGTTCATTAAGAATAAGGATTATTGATTTTTTAAATAACTAAGTAATTTAAGTTCATTATTTTATACCTATATGCATTGTAAATATAGCCTGTAAGAAATTATTCATTGGCTAGGAAATAGATAAATAAATAAATAAATAAATAAATAAATAATTTACTAGTTTACCGGCAAACGTTGTTCTGCCATATAAATTTGCTCTAGAAAACATTTTTTTATTTCAAATATATTTGATAATCTTCACCGAACTGCAAAAAAGTCAACCTTGATATAAGCAATCAATGTCTGCGTTACTAATAATTTTAATAAATGATTATGCGCCATTTTCGGTACTTTAGTTTGATACTTGGCGATAGGGAGAAATATCTCCTCTGAGTACTACTTAATAAAAAAAAAACCTAAACCATATGTGTTCTACAGTACGCAGACATATATTATCTAGCTTAAAATTTCATCGACGTCGGTACGTTATTAAGGTGAGGCATGAATTTTCCCTTGGGACGGGTACCCTAACATTTAGGTGTATACAAATAGATGTGAAAATTTACATTTGTTAATCTAAAGTTGTTTTTAGACACCAATAAAATTTAATCAAAATTAGTTTGTTAGTTGGGGATAGGAAAAAGTAGCCCTTGCACCGCCCCTCTGAGTACTTAAAAAAAACGTAAACAATATATGCTCTACGATACGCTGATCTATCTAGTTTTAAGTTTTATCGAAGTCAGTACGTTATTTAGGAGAGGCATAAATTTTCCCTTGGGGCGGGTCAGTTTAACTTTTACGGGTATTAAAAATAGATGTTGAGCGATTCTCAGACCTATCCGATATGCACACAAAATTTCATATAAATCGGTCGAGCCATTTCGGAGCCATTTTTAAATATTAGATAAACCTGTCTCAGCTGCCTATGCATCATCTTTAGGGTCTTTAAAATTCAAAGTAATACGAGTTATTATAGGAAATAAGTTGTTTTGTGTACTTTTCTAAGACTTCTATAGTATGTATTATTTCAATGGTATTATAGTACCCTTTACTATAATAAACAAAACTAATTTTAATAAAATTTTATTTTATTTTTTCATATGTAGATGGCACGCATATGTTGGTGGTATTACTTTTCAAAATTTACCGAATTTTTTGATACTTTATTCTTTATATTGCGTAAGAAAAATCAGCATGTCTCTACATTGCATGTCATTCATCATGGCTGTATGCCTTTCTCAGTGTGGATGGGTCTAAAATTTGCCCCAGGTAAGTCAACTCTTTTCATAATTATATGCCGAATTTACAAAAACCTTGTATCGTTGTTTTAGACTACAACAGTTGATCCTTTTCATAAAAAAAAATTCGATACACTCATAAAATGGTTCTTCATGTGTTTTTAAACAGTTGTATTAGTTTTTATGCTATTAATGTAAAGTGAATGCCTATTATTGAAAAAAGAAAGAAATACAAAAAATTAATTTATTGTCAGCAGCAAATTTATTTAAATGAAAAAAATAACGTAGTACATAAATATTGAAATGAAATGAATGTTGCTAAAGTGATAAAAATATAAATTAAAGAGACATTATTTGTGAATAGTGATTTTCTTCTTCTTATTTCAATTTTGATACAACATACATGAATACCATGATACACTAGGTGTTCACTAGCAAGTAAATAAAAACTGTTTTCAATACTGAATACAACAATACAGAAGCTTGTGAATTCGGCAATAATTTTTAAAATCAAAGTTTATTGAATTCAATATTTTTAATGGTATATTTTTATAGGTGGCCACAGTACTTTCTTCTCCTTATTAAACTCTTTTGTACATATTGTAATGTATTTCTACTATATGATTGCTGCTATGGGACCAAAATATCAAAAATACATATGGTGGAAAAAATATTTGACTTCTTTCCAAATGGTAAAAATTCGTCATTTTGAATTTAAAACTTTTAACACAAAAAATACAAATTTTTTTTTTCTCTCCTTAGGTTCAATTTGTGGCCATTTTCATACATCAATTTCAACTATTGTTCCGTGAATGTGATTATCCTAAAGGTTTTATGGTTTGGATAGGCTTACATGGTGTTATGTTCCTATTTTTGTTCTCTGACTTTTATAAAGCCAAGTACACAAAGGCCGCTCAAAAAGTTAAAGCCTCAAATGGTCATTTACTTTCAGCTGAAAAAGAACATTTTGTGAATGAGAATGGCAAATTAAGCTCAAATGGTGATGCTATTTATGCCAATGGCAATAGCAATAGGGGAGCTTGTATGGTAAGTTTTTATGAATTTCTAATTAAAATTCTTTAATAAGACATGTTGCATTATTATATGAAAACTATTTTCGAAATTAGAAAACGTTAAAGTAGATGGTTTTACACAAAATTTTCCATTATACAAGTAGTAGTTCAATGAAATGTTTTACTATATGTATGTATATGTACTATATGTAGGTACATACATATGTATGTTACGTATGTATACAAATTTTAAATTCAAAGTTCTACTGGCTTATTTATAACAATTCTTTCATTTAAAATGCATTTGGCTTTGTAGGTCATATATTAAATATGTAAAAGGGTAAAGTTTTGAATAAAGTATCTTTTAATAAATTATTTTATGCATAATACATAAAACCTATTTCTCTGTTTTGAGAATTAAAAAAAATTAAATAAGAACAAAGAAATAGTTCTTATGGACAAAACATTGAACTAAAAAATTCTATTGCATTCTTAATTATAAAACAACACTACATACTTTTGCAATTCAATATTATAAGTTATTGAATTAAGAAGGTAATTAATTAGTGTTTATATTAATTAAGCTTTGATACTTTTTTTATTTTCTTTTTTTTTATTATTTATTCAATTAATATGGAAAAGTTTTATGCAATTAATTGGCTAGTAAATAAAAATATTCAATAGGAATTTGCATTAGAATTTATTTGCTAAACAAATGTATTTGGTTTTAATAAGTATATACAAGTATTTACATACATATTCACTATTTCATATACATAACACCTTTTGAGGATTTGTTATGTGTTTTTGTTCAATTCCGCTAAACTAGACCTTAGCTCACACAAGTATTATTTCTATATTTTTAAAAATTCATATTAATTTTTTTACGTAATAATTATTTAAAAGCTTTAGAGTCTCTGTTAGTTTGTTTAATTATACCTCTATTAGTACGAGTATTTAATTTCATAATTCTAAGTAGTCATTGACTATTGACTTTACTGGTATGGCATTTAATAGTTTTTTAGTAAATTTGTTTGCTATTTTTTAGTAGATATTATAATTTAAAAAATAATTTGATATTTATTGTAAATATTTATTTAATTTTTTTAAAACAAACAAACAATATTTAAAACTGTTACATTCGAAAGAATGTTTGTTAATGACCAAGATTTTGTTTTCGGCAACAGTTCAAATAAAATAAAACAATTGATGTATTGAATACTTCGTTACACTCCGTTTATAGTATATGTATAATGTCGACAGGAGGGCAAATGCCAAAATTTTGTTCTACATTGTGTTTGTGTTGATTTCACAATTTAAAATATTTCATCAAGTGCGTTTCGTTTATTTCTTCGACAATGAATATAAAAAAGATGGTTCCGATATTTTGTTTTTTTACATATTTTACATATTTATAAAAAGTTAAATTTTGATTTCAAATAAATGAAAAAAAAAAGAAAAATTGTGTTCGAAAAACTGTGTTCGAAAATAAACTGTACATTATTTTACATCATTTAGTAAGCCAACAAATTGTTTCTCTTACAAAAATAGGCGGTTAAAGTTAAAGAAAAGTTACATTTTTTTTCTCTTATACTACAGACAATTGACAGAATTATATTTAAAAAAGCTTTTGTTTTTAATTTGTATTTTTATTTCTTGTATTAATAATACTTTTTGCTTTTTATTTTACAGCCCGTTTTGGATGATGAATGTGAAATGAAACCCTTAAGCAATGGCCATTTAAGTAATGGCAATGGCGTATACAAGAATGGCTATGCCAATGGTCATATACTCTCAACTAATGAAGCTATTCTAAATTCAGATACTAATAGCTCTAGTCTACATCAGAGAAAAGTCAAATAATATATTTAAAGTGTTTACTTAGGATTTAAAATAATTTTATATACATATGTATATATACATAAATAAAAAAAAGAATAGTTTTTAGCAACAAATTATATACAAAAATTAAACCTAAATAATGAAAAGGATTTATTTAAATTAATAATAAAAAAGGGGATAAAATTAATTAAAAAAAAAAACAATATAATTCTAGATTTAAAACGAAAATTACAAAAAAATTATTATTAAATAATAAAAAAAAGGAAATTAAAAATAATTTATAACTGAAGAACAAATGAAAACTTAAAAAAGAAAAAAAAAAAAGTGAAAAACAAACATTTAAATTAAATGCAAGTAAAACAATCAATCACTTAAGAATATTATTTTATTATTATTTTTTTTAAATTTTAATTTTATTTTATAATTTCATTATTTTTATATCTACAAAATATCCTTAAAAATGTCATTATTGATTCACAACATCTTCTATAAAAATTATTATCATAAAACATATTTTTATAAATTATTTATTATTGTAAAAACATACAAAAACAAAAACCAAACAACAAAAACTGCTTATTGTTAACTAAAAAAACTTTTGTTAAACTACAAAATCACATGCATATACAAAAATATTTTTAAAAAATATTTTTAATTGTTATTATTATTATTACATAATTATTATAAATAATGAATGAAGAAGGAAAAGCCTAAAATTCACAATCAGGGGAGTTACTTTGTATTGCTATTCGAATCGAAAATGCTTTCGAAAGAAATTTCCCATTCGAAAAATCAATAATAATAAATAGAAAAACTTTTCGAAATTTGTAACATTTTCGATTCGAATCGAAATACAAATTAACTCACCAGAATTGTTTATTTGTAAAACGAAAATATTTTTTAATTATCTAAACAAAATTTGAAAAGTTCAGACTATATTGACTGTCAACTGAGCTTACATTTTGATTTGTGACTTTCAAAAATCATTGAATTTCCATTTCCATGCAATTTTTCTTCTACTTTGATCATAATTTTCTGTGCTATTTTTATTTTTTCTGGAATATATTTTAATTTTTGGGAAAAAGTAGATTATTAATACGATAATTTTACATTTCATGCATTTAATTTTAATTTTTCAGTTCTCTCTATCTGCCAATAAAAAATTATAAAAAAGAACTTGTTTTTCGTAAAGCTCTCACTTAATTCAATTTTGATTCTATTTTGGAATTTCAAATTTAAAATCAAAGCTATATTATCCCCAATTCGCAGGATATCTTTTACGACTTAGTTTTATTTTTTAAATTACACAAAAAACACAAGACGAGTCTTTCTTTACTACAGCCTTCGCCTCAAACAAAAAGAGGTATTGAAAAAGCGAGATGATAAAAAACATTGTGTAAATTGGGGATAAAAAACCTAAGGCTTCATTATCGACGACAATCAAACTTCAGAGGAGTCGCCGTCAGTTGTCATCTGTTAAAAGTTTTAAGACAACTACCAACTCAACTAAAGTTCGGTTGCCATCTACAATACATCCATTTATTTATTATTTTTAATATTACCAGTAGTATTCGTTAAATCTGTTAAAAGCCTCTTTATATAAGCCTCTTAAACTCCTAAAAGGTATGAACGTTTAAGAGCTATAGTAGGCATTTATCAGATTAAACAAATACCCCTACTGTTCATATACACGAGTAATTATTTAGTTAGAAACTAAGCTGAACAAAGAAAAATATGTAACAAAAAGATATTTTTATACATACAAAATTTTATATTTTGTAAAAAAAATTCTTGTTAATCCTTGTTTTTATCATTATTATTAAACTTAAATAGTTAAAGATATTCATTAATCTTGTAAATAAAGCCTTTATTAATATTTTAATGAAATGAATCAAAAGTAACTAAAAAACCACCTTTTAAAACTACTATACATATATGGTTTATAAAAATATATTTTTGAAAGAATTTTTTTAATGTACACAAATGTTTTTTTTATATTTGTATTATTGTATTATAATTTAAATTAAAAATAAATTTATTTGTTGTAAAAATATAAACATATATCACATAGAAAAACAAAATACTGTAATATTTTATAGTGAAAAAAAAAACCAGGACCAGGGGTTTCAATTTTTTTGAATTATAAGTTGGAATTTAAAAAGGGTTTAAACAAATGTTGGTTTAAGTAGTCATTTGTTTGTAGTTAAAAGAATAATTATTTAAAAGGAAAATAGAAAAAAAACAAGAAATAAAAATGCAAAAATAAAAATAATAAAAACCATACTAAATATAAATTATTTAAATGCTTTTTTTTCTTAAATGTTTACAAAGATCATTGGATTAAAGAACTAAAGCCGCCTAGCCACATAATAAAATGTTTGATCAAATTAAATAAATTTTTTAGTTGTTTTTCGAAAACAAGCACAATTTGATGGGTGTTTGAAGAACATAAATTCGGCCCTCTTGCATTTATCTTCGGCTTTGAAAAACAAAATAAAAACGATAGATTGGCATTACCGTTGTCGTTGTACAACGGAAGGTATTTTCAGTCATAAAGCGTCAAAAACTAAAAAGTAAGTAAATTTGTTGATTTGATTTATAAAATTATACCACAGACCATGTGGATTGAGCCGTGGAATTTCTGAAAATTGCCTTCTGCAAAAAACCTTAGAGCCGCACAAACTTTTAAAACTGTCGGTATAGCAGTAGACCATTTTGGTTTGAAGTCTTTATATAAAATCTCTTGTACGAGTATATAGCTTACAGCATCATTAGGAAGACACAAAACTATTATTAACTATCCATACTTCAAACAAACTAGATATATATTCCTATATTTACATTCAGTTAAATGACGCCTAATAAATGCTACCTTCATTTCTTCTTTGTTATCCGAGCTCATCATATTTAAAGTTTTTTAATATTCAAAATAATTAGAGCAGAAAAATCAACGTAAATATTTACGTCTTCATGAAAACAGTTGCCGTACATAATACGAATTTTCCATTGAATTTTAAAATAAGCTCGTGGTTTAAAGGAAAAAAAACCGGATAATTGCAAAACAAATGCATTTTCTTTTGTTTTCTTTTGAATTCAAAGGTATTTAACTTCGTTTAAAAGAAAAACCGCTTAAAAGAAACAGATTTTGCGTTAAAAAGCACAAAATTGTATAAAAAGAACTCCGATTAATTGCAAATACGAATATTAACACTAGATTTACTAACAAATTTTTATACCTATTTATATCAACATCAGTCATTTTGACTGGAATTGTAAAATAAGTGTTTTCAATGAAGAAGTCAGGAGCTGTATTTTAGTTATTATTCAAAATAATTATGGATTTTCACATTTATTACAAATAGAAACTTTTTTTCTGTGCATTTTCCGCACACATATTTTTTGCAGACATCGCAATCCTATTGTTATTACAGAACCCGATTTGGCACCATTTACGTATTGGATGGGTTTTTTTTTTGGAAGATTGGGTTTTGGACGATCAGCTTCACTTGCTATATCTTGGGTTGAAGACTGAAAGTTAAAAGTAAGCTCTTCAGCTGTTGTCTGTATCAATTTTGATGCCTTTGTGCTTAGATTCAATAAAACGATTTTTTTGTTGGGCTTACTCTTATAGACTGTTAGTGTACATTCATTTGTTGCATATACTAATGTTGAAAAACGAGCCATACCATCTTCCTTGTCTTTACAAATTTTTGGCAGTTCCTGTTTGTTACAACGTACTGTACCCACCAACGTAGTATTTTTTTCTAATTATTTAGAGAGTAAAGAAAGACTGGTAAAAAAGTTGTCCGTTGTAACAGTCCTACCTTTCATGGTATACGGCTGCATTAGTCTGATTACTACATATTCGCTGAGAGGTGTTGACAAATCTCGTGTCTCGTCCTTTCCTAGATAAGGAAAACTATTTACTACATACTTTGTTTCAACATCGGACGCCAGCCAAAATTTAATCCCAAACTTGTCTGGTTTGTTTGGCATATACTGTGTGAACCTACATCTGGCTTTCGTTGGAAACAATTGCTCATCGACTGTAATATATGGTCCCGGTTTTGACTGTTGGCAATAAATTTATCCCAAACAATCGACACTAAGGCAAATTTATAATTTTGTAAGCGTTGACTTCTTTCATTTCTTTTATCGAACCGAATGAACCGTAACATTTCTGTAAACCCATGCCTACTCATACTTTTGGAAAAAAATTCAGGACCCCATTTTTTGTTCCACACATACGATAGTTTTAAACTTTTTGCTTCGTATGCAACGCGTGCATACGGAATTCCAATGAAGGCCTTCAATTTTTCTTGTGAAAGTGTCCACTTTTTTCTCAAAACTCTAGAAGCTTCTGATTCGGTGGTCTATCAATAGTAAGAAGGCACTGCTTACCTCCTCTTCCATAATATTTCTCGTTGGCAACACGAAAAAAGGTTGTAGTATATGCTAAATCTAAACAAAAATCGATTGATGATATTGAAAACCACACCAGTCAAAATGACTGGTACCGGTATAAGTATAAAAAAAAATTTATTTTTTATCTGTGGACACAAAATCATGACAAGTTATCAAATTAATTGTATTTTGTTGTCGTTATAAAAATCATATACTAGTTTGTGGTAAATAAAGCAAAACCAGTCATTTTGACTGGTGCGGTAAATCTGGTGTTAAGAATTTATCGACGACAAAAAAATTTTAGCACCGGCTCATTTCTTTTTTATTTTGTGCATAGCTACATTTTCAAAACTATGTTTTATGGCAAGAATGTTCATTTATTGCTAAAATTGTCAGAATTTGAATTTTTCTAAAACATATCGATTTGTTTTATTTTTATTTCAATAATATTTTAAGAGTTCGTTTAAACGAAATTTTGCATTTATCCGAAGTCCTTTTAAAGGAAAATTCCACTTATAAAAAAAACAAATGCTGTTTTTTTCACTTTCTAATTACCGAATTAGACTGTACTTTTTTTATTTTTAAACTTTACATTTAATACAACAGACCAAAACGCCTCAGGGTACATTTGATTACAGGTTACGCTTTGAAATCGCCAAAATTTCAGCGTTTCCGTTTTGCAAAACACTTATTCGGCGATTTCAAATCGAAAACGCATAATTCTGGCAATTTGCGATTTTCATTACATGGGTGAATGTATGAGTTAGATCGTTTAAAGTACTTTGAAAAGCGTAAAAAAATTGGAATGCTCTCAAATATACAAAATAAATGTAACTGCAAATAATATGTACATGGATTATTGCCGTGTTAAACCAGGTTAGTGGTAAATAAGTTATTTTAAGAATAATAAAAAAATTCTATGAAATTTTATCAAAAATATTAGTTTTTATACATAAACACGTTATATTAATTTTAGTTAAATAGTAGGTAGCATCTTTTTGTTTTTAACTGCCTACTTTAAAAATTTTTATTAATTAGCCCTTAATAACATCATCTAACAATTGTGTTACATTATGGTATTTAATTACTTTTTAAAATTATTTTTAGTAAACACTTACAAAACTAAAACAAAAAACTAGCATAAAAAATAAATAGTAAATCTTTTTGTTCATTTGTTTCTATAAATTAAAGTTTTTGTTTGATGATAAGATTTTGGGCTATAAAGGGTCAAAGATGCAAAGTTTCTTAAAAATAATTTAAATCAATTCAGAAAAATTATATAATTGTTCGACCTGTTTCTAAATTATCCAAATAATAAGCAAATACTTTTTTCAAGCTCAATATTATTATTAATTATTAAATTAAAAATATTTTTTTTTTTCATTTCTGGCTTAATATTTAATTATTTTAAGTTTTAAGTGTAGTTATAATTTTTAGCAAATGAATGTATAAAATCCTAAAGCAGCAAAATATATTCTAAATAAATGTAAAACACACAATAGTTGTAATACATAATAAATAATAAAAATAAAACAAATTATAATAAAAAGATATAAAAAATTTAAATCAATGATTATTAATTTTGTTTTCTAATATTTTTATAACTCTTGTTAAAAAATAATAAAGTTAATATAATAAAAAAAAAACAGAATAAAAATATAAAAATTAAATGCATTTATTCGAAATAAAAACTGAAGAAAATTATACCATTTGTTATTGTACTATTAACTACTTGTGCTCAAATTCTTTATTTATTTTTTTTAGAAAAATTTTGGTTGTCATTCAATTAAATGCATTTCATATGGTTGGAGTACATATAGGGGTTAATAACTTCTATAGTAGGCACTGGCCATTATTTATCTCTGGTTGTTGTTTTCTTCTCAAAGCAAATAAATTACCTGATAAAATAATAATTAATTGTTATATAAGTTATAACTTGACGACGGCATGAGTGTTGAGAGTTAACATTTATAAATGGATAATAGTGTTGCCATTGAATTTAATTTTTTGTAACCACATTCCAAAACCAAAATAAAAAAATTCTTAAATCATACATATCTTTCCATTACAACCTTTTTTTCAGAGTTATTGCCGAGCTTCTCACAGCATTTATGTATATTGTGTGCCAATTCGAAACTAAAATGCAACATGCAAAAGTCTGCAGTTACACCAATAATAAAATGAGCAATAGGCGCGCATTTTTTCGCGCAAGGATCATTTCAACTTTGGTAGTCGCCGTGGTCTAGTGGTTAGTGTGTTGGCTTACTAAGACATGGGTCCTGGGTTCGACTCCAGGCTCTGACATCTTCAAAAAAAAACAAATATGAAAAAAATATTTTTTCGGCGACTACCTCTCAGCAGTCTTCTGGCAAAAGCTCTGAGAGTAACTAATTGCCATGAACAAGCTTCTCAAGTCTGTCGTTCGGAGTCGACATTAAACTGTAGGTCCCGGTACTCATGGATAAAAATTGACACACACAACATGAGTACTGCGAGAAGCTAGGCCGTAATCCTGACACAGGGTTGTAAAGGCCAGTTATGTATGTATGTATCATTTCAACTAAGTACTTGAAATAATTTTTTTTATTTGAGACCAATACTTAGGGGTAAACCCCTACTAAATGCAGTGCATTGTATTGGAACTTTTGGAAAGGACAGTACATATATATTTTTTCTTATATTATTATTAAGCCCCTTAGCAATGAGATAAATTGCAATGAATTTGTCATTTAAGGGCCAGTGTTATACATTCACCCTTGAATGATGAACAGCAATAGCCTCATAGTTGCATGTTTATTGTGTAATGGGTGCCTTCGCTAAGTAGGTTTGGTAGGTTTAGCTGTTATCTGCTACTTTCCAATAGGTGGCGCTTTTCTTCTGATTATTTGTTTTTTGTTGACATTGGTTAATGTGGAATATTTTTAAATTATAATTTTGAAAAAAAACCGCAAATTAACTTTTTCATTTTTCACCTTTGCTGGGATTTGAACCTGGGGGCTAATTCTGTCATTCGATTACGATCGAATTCTTACTCGTATGTACGAGTTTTTTTACTTTTGGGATTCTATGAGTCGTTATCGAATAACATGTATCGAAATTTCTAATAATGCCATTCGATAACGAATGTTTGTTCGAATGCAGTCTTTCGAGTTTTTACTCGCAAACAAAACGCCATTCGAGTTAACGTTTTTCTATATACATACAATAAGTAAAGACAAAAAATAAACATGTAGGTTAAATTTTTTTTTTAATTTTTTCAAATTATAAAATATATTTCAGGTCAAAAATAAATTATGCACAAAGAAATTCTAGGAAATTTCATGGCATAACTTACGGACTTGGCAAAGAACATATTGCCGAATACTTAGCAAGGAAAGGCAAGACTTTACCATCTTTAGGAACAAATAGCGTTAAAATTGAATGCTTCTAGTCCACCAATACGAATTTAAATAAAAAATATGAATTTAAAGCAATTTTCAGTCCCTACATAAATTTATTTTAATATTTTCGCGGATTTTTTTTCCAATATTTGTTGTGTTGGTTTCAGTGTCATACTCTGTTTTATTTATTATTTCTTGTGGTGTTTGATATACTTACATTCTCGAAACATAATACACATTCAAAATGCTTATATCAAGATTTACGCATTGCTTGGCAGACTTAAGGGATCACTGGTACTCCGCATTTTTGCCGAACAAGATTCATATTTAAATTCACATCAGTATCGGAAGATGATGAGTAAAAAATAATGATGGATTCCTTGTAAACTTGCTTTATTTTTTTTTTACTTTGATTTAAATTTTGTTTCCTTTTTTAATTTTTTTACATATGTATGTAAGTATGTATATATGTTTTTTGTTTACTATTTGTTGTATTTTTGTCATTTATCATTTATTGTAAAATGATTTTTTTGCATGTTTTACAACACTAAACAAAAATTCGATTCGTATCGTATCGAATAACAGAATTAGAAAATTGTTCGTTGTCGAAATTATTCTCTATTCGAATGTAATTTCGATCATGACTGCCAGAATTAGCCCCTGGGCCGTTTGAGTTTTTGTGCAAGCGCTTTAACCACTATACCACCCAGAGTTAGTACAATGTTATCCAAAGTTTTAGACATTACGAATAGGAAAATTTTAAATAATTGGATAAAATTTAAAATAATAGAAGACGAAGCAATGGAGTGTAAAGGAATTTTTATGAATGATAATATAAAAATAATTGGTCCATGCAAAAGTTCACAACACTTGTACTTTGATGGAACAGAAAAGACTTCACATATACACGGTGCAAAAAATAATAACCAATTTTGGTTATAAATAATCATAAACGATAACACTGATCACTACTACACTATTAACTTTTAGTCATTTAATGGCATATTTTTAGGAGTCGATATTTAAATTCATAGTGTGTACTCGTATTTATAGTGCAATAAAAAAGTTTCAATCTCAGCTCAAACATCTTGAAAAAAAAAGTAATATAGAAAAAAATATTTCTTTCGGCGACTACCTCTGAGCAGTCTTCTGGCAAAAGCTCTGGGAGTAATTGATTGCCATGAAAATAGCTTCTCAAATCTGTCAATCGGAGTCGACTTTAAACTGTAGGTCCCAGTACTCATGGAAAAAAATTAACACACGCAACATGAGTGCTGCGAAAAGCTAGGCCGCAACCCTGACACAGGGTTGTAATGGCCTATTATGTATGTATGTTATGTATGGAAACCTATTTTAGTACTCAGGTACACTTTATAAAAATCAATTGTCTATTTTCTATAGGCGTGGCACTGCCTTCATCATTTTGGGTATATGAGAAATAGTTTATGCCATATTTTCAGATCTACTGAATAGGCACACAAAAGTCCATAAGTATCAAACGAGCCGCTTTAGAGGAGCTTTTTAACAAACACTGTGACACGAGTATTCGATTTTTTCGTTACAATAGTTATACTGAATACATAAATATTCCATGACCGACGCATTACATACATATATCATTGGCCATTACAGCTCTGTTTCAGGGTTACGCTTTTCATCAGATACCGGTTAAACAGTTTTTTTTTCATATGTTTTGTTTCAAAATAATAAGCGTTTTACCTCCTTAAAAGTGGCTGGCGGATATAAAATGTGAACCACTGTACTTATCTTCACACATTAAAGTCCATACTGTACATTAGAAGAGAAAAGTAGGTGTTTTAAACGGTTATCAAATTGAACAGATGGAAAGGTAAATTGATAAAATATTCAAGTGCCAACATATTCATCGTTCTTTATTTGATTAATTTAATAGTCCAGTAACCAATAGTAAAGATTTGTGAATCCTTAATTCACATACATACATATGTACATACATGTGTACATATTTTGATAGTTAATAAATAATTTTTAATGGCCTTTATAATTGCACACTTTGAAAACATTTTTAAGGCCATCTAAAGGGTCATTGCCATTAAACGTGATCAGCATACTGTTGTTCAATGCTACTTTTCTTTATGTCCTTGTTTTGTTTTGTTTTTTATTGCTTAACGGAAAATAACAAAAGTAAAAGGAATTGTTAAAATTATTTAAAAATGTTCTTATTTTGTATTACAGGACAGGTATAACTATACATTGCTTCTCAAAGCAGGGATAGCGGATTATGTGTGTTAAAATCTTACACGCCGAATTAAACACATAATTTTTGTAAAGTTCCTTTCACTACCTGTTTGCCTAAATAACGGCAGTCACATATTCCTTTTTTGAAATTCACATGAATATTTCTTAACATGAGATATGGCAATTATAGAAAATTCAACATTAAGGGGTCATTGTGCCAATTCAATAAAATCTACTTTACATTGTGTTTCCTTAACAGATAAGACAATTAAATTTAAAGAGAAAAAGCCACTCTATACTACTTGTGAGGAACTTTGCAGTAAAACAATTCCTTTTCTGTGCGGCACAAACCAAGATCAACCACAAGTAGGTTTTTAAAAGTCTAGAATAAAACCAATTAATTGCTTTTAATAATAAAGACAAAAGAAATCTTTAAAAGTTAAAAAGGAATAAAATAATTGTAGAAAAAAATCATTTCCATTAAAAGATTTTATTTTTTTTTTATATTCTGACCAGTATTTAAAGTCCAGCCATTGACGTCAACACGTATTGGTACTTTCAAAACAAGTTGTTTTATTACAAAGTATTTATTTTTGTAATTTAAAAATTATGTTTTTTTTTTGTATAAATAATGTGCATTTAGCCAATAACAAAATAAAAATTTTGTCAACTTAAATATTAACAATAGGTTTGTTTGCAAAATTAAAAACAAAATTTGTAAATTTAGGGGGAGTGCGTGTTATAGTGGTTAGAACGCTCGCGCAAAACACTCTGAATGCCCAAGTTCTGGGAAAGAGAAATTGGAATTGGAATTTCTATTTGATTTTTTGTCAATCAGACGAAATAACATTGGATTCTGTAAAAATCTTGCAGAATACTAAAATGGCCTAAAGGAGAGAATATACTATAAAGTTAAAGCAAAATTTGATGCAAGAGAACTTACTGGTTTTTATTGGACAAATTTCTTCTAGTAATAATTTGTAAGAGAAATAAAAAAGAGCTGATTGAGATTATTTGTGATAAACAAAATACACCAATACCCCGATTTGCGTCGCTTCGGAGTTGCGTCTTTTTTTAAGTTTCTGGAATTTCAATATTGCGTCGTTTTGGTTTCAGTTTGCGTCGCATGGCTTCGAAGTTGCGTCGTAAACGCTTCGATTTGCGTGGTTGATATGAAAATGTTTTTACAAAGATAAGGCAAAAAAGGGGATTTCCTGTTTAGTAGAAATCAAATTTCCAGGTGTGCGTTGTTTACAAGTTAAGCGTAGTTATTAGTTTCGAATTATATCAGTGGTCTTCACAATTGTTATATTTTTACTTTAATAAAATTTGTTATTCAAAAAATAATAAGAAAATATATTGATTTAAAAACCCTTTTTCTAAGCTAAAATGTTTAAAACCTGTATTGACTAAACGAAAATCAAATACGTAAACAATTGAAAATTCTGCTTCAGTTTGCATCGTTTCGGTTTGCGTCTCATTTTTTCAGTCCCAATTAGCGACGCAAACCGGGGTATTGGTGTACATATTTATATTTTCGAAAGCAATTATTTCATCCCAAATACCTTTACTTGTTATATGTTACGTTATGTGTTCTCTATAGTTTTTATTTGTAAATTTATTGGAAAATTTCTTAGTTTTCCATTTGTTTATTTTTTGAGAGTAAATTTTATTTGTACTGGACTTTACTTGAAAAGTACCCAAACAGACCTAATATTAGTTATCGAATGTTTTAAGCATTATTATCATTACATTGTTGATAATTATCATTAACTTTGAAGAGATGAATTGCGGTTTAAAAGGTTATTTCAGTTAAGGATAGAGTTGCCAAGTTTATTTAATTTATTATGTTTAAGGGGAATTATAAACTCTTATATAAAGGAATATACATACATATTGGGAAATGCATACGAGTACATATCGTCGCAAGAATTAAAGAACGCTGTAACTGACAAAAAACGAAAATACATTTTTTGCATGAATTTTATCAGAAAAAAAAAATACGCGTCGATTGGTTCCGGTCCCAGATTTCTACGACGAAAATAAATTCACTTACGCCGTCTGCGTTTTGAAAAATACCAGTGTCTTTGTTCTACTATCATAAAGCTTTTTTGACTCTGGTGAACATTTAAGGTTTTATCAGTTACAGCGTTCTTTAATTCCAACGACGATATGTAGCCTTATTCACTATGTCGAAAGAAAATCTCATAAGAGGAAAGCAAGTAGAAATAAAAAAAATTGTGGGTAGGTATATTATATTGTGACACAATGTATTAAATAAAATCGAAAGCCTTTTGTTTTTTATTGTGCAAAATGAAATATTGTGTAATGTGTTGACAACATTATGTACAATAAATATTTCCCATCAAAACAAAGTACAACAGCTGATATTAAAATGCAATATGTGTGCATCGGAAGAATAAGTATGCAATTAATCAAGTATAAGTGCATTATATAATTTTTTTTAAATATAATATTTAAATAATTAAAAAGAAAGCGTATAGATATTATTTGCAAAAAAGTGTTCATTGCATAAAGTTTTTTTGATAGTTTGTAGTGACATGCCTCCAAAAGAATTGTATGAAACATTACCGGCTTTCTTGAACACAAAATGTTAAGACTAATGCACTAAATTTCCACTACCACTAAATTTGTTTTTTTTAATGCACTAAATTTCCACTACCACTAAATTTGTTTTTTTTTAATGCACTAAATTTCCACTACCACTGAGTTATTTTTATTTAATGCATTAATTTTCCACTACCACTAAAATGGTTTTATTTAGTGGTTAATTATTTCCATTTGCATTTAGTGGTGGCTTCAATATTGCTGCATTAATACTAAGTCGTTTAGTGGTAGTGGAAGCGATAATGCATTATAAATTCAATGCAATAAACCCAACTCTGATGATTTAAATATTAAGGATAAAAACATGTAGAAATGATCAACAAGACTTTGAAGACTCATAGATAAAATAATTATTCTGTATTATAATTATTCTGTAATAAATGCTTCATGTGATTCTATTCTAACTGTGTTTATTCATGATTAAAATATTTCCATGGTCCAGTAATTTTTATTTTAATTTTTTTGTCAATAAAATCCTTTTTGTTTACGTTATTTACAAAATATGGCAACTACAAATGTGCATTTGCAACTTAAATTATAATACAAAATCCCTTTTGCGTTAATAAAAAGCAAATATGATATAAAAATTGAAAAAATACAGTTTAATTGTTATATCAAATGTTAATTATTTATTTAAGAATGATCATACAAGATCAATAGGGTAAAAAAAAACGATTGACGCGGAAAAAATCTGAATAATTTTTATTTTGTTTTTTTTTTTTTTTTTTAAATTATTATTATTAAACATTAATTATTATATATTTTTTTAATTTTGCTACAATTGCGATTTTTTGAACCGCTGGAATTGTTGAGATTGTTTTGTGGGTCGCATTTGTTAAAAACTGACGTTATGACAATTATCACAAAATAAAAACAAAAACAACAAAAAATAAAAAACAAAACAAAAACAATCACAACAAAACTGTTCATATTACAATAAAAACACTAAATCTTGTTCTCATCAACAATTGTTGTTAATTCTTGTCTGTGTGTGATATTGTTCTTTATTTGTGTCTATTTCACACAATATTAATATACTGATGCTTTTCGTTATTCTTCTTTGCATTCCTTTTTCTTGCCGCTTAAAATGATGATTTTTTTTAGTAAAAGCAACTAAATTTTACAAGTTAGTTGGAGTTTGAGTCTTAAACGTTTTCGTTGTTTCTTAAAAACTGTTGTGCGTGTTTGTTTTGTTTTTTCTTAGCTTTGCAGAAGACGATTTATTAGTGCATAAATATTAAATATAGATACCTATGTATGTACTTATAATAATTAAAGTGCTGTTGAAATAATAAATTATTGTGTGTTTTTGCTAAGAACATTCTTTAAAATTTTTAATTTGTGTAAAATTAATTATAATAGTTGATGCAATAACAAAATCACAAGCAAAAGCATCAACAATTTGTTTCTGTTTCTTCGGTCATTTTGCAAAACGGTAAGTTTCTAATTTATTTTTTTTTATTAATACATACTTCTCACATTATGATGGACAACAATCTATAATCGAAAATTGTGATTTTCTTCAACTTATCGTTTACCGCTTTTTAGCAAATTAATTTAATGGGGTTATGTTGAATACTTTTCCAAAAAAGATCTATTGTTTACATTTCTAATCAACTAAACGGTGTCTCTCTTTTTGCACACTCTTAGAAAATACCTAGGCATTATGTTTGTTTTTGCTTTTAGTTGCTTTGTTTACATTATTTTGTACATACCTGCAAATAAAAGCTGTGTTGACAATTTGGCGATTTGGTTTCTTATATTGTGAGTGATTTTATAGTTCTAAACTTGGCAAAAAAGTTCTGTATAGGTGAATAATAGTTAATTTTGTTTTAAGATTTTTACTTTTATTGAAGGAATATTTGTGAAATCGAAGGATGTAATAATTTTGAATAATATAAAAAATGTTGGTCTAAAACTAGTCTGGCAGAATCCAATTTATAAGATATAAGTAATAAAAGTTTTGATAAATACCTATAAGTTTGAATTAATAAATTTAAAAAAAATTTTTTTTTCAAATCTCAGCTCTGACATCTTGAAAAAAAAGATATATGGAAAAATCATTTTTTCGGCGACTACCTCTCAGCAGTCTTCTGGAAAAGCTATGGGAGCAATTTATTGCCATGAAAAAGCTTCTCAAATCTGTCGTTCGGAGTCGACTTTAAACTGTAGGTCCCGATACTCATGGATAAAATTTAAGACTTACAACATGAGTGCTGCGAGAAGCTAGGCCGTAACCCTGACACAGGGTTGTAATGGCCAACTCTGTATGTATGTTAAAAAGGAAAGCAATTAAAATAGTTAAAAACCGAAATACATAAAAAATATATATTTTATTAACTTATATTTGAATTTTTTCATAACAATGCTGTTTTACATGCACTCTTGTCCATGATCAATTTGCATTATTATACGAGTAGTTAAATTTTTGTATGCAACGTTAAACTGTCATCCTAAATTTATGTTTGGTGGAGGTCTTGATAAAATTTACTTTTTGTAGTTGTTGTGAAGCAGTTGTTGAAGGAACTGGTATTCCAAATAAAGGAGTCGTGGCAAGCTCCAGGATGTGTGGCATTAACATAGCGTATCCTCATTTTACTATCACACATCTTTAAAACAATAACATTAATTTACAAATATCAAAGTACTTACATATGTACAAATTTATAAAAAAATATAATAAATGAAACTTACAAGTTTAACATTTAAACTATAGTTGCCTTTCCTGTTGTAATATAAGTGGCAATTCTCTTTTGGGGCAATGATATTGACGTGTGTCCCATCAATGCATCCCACAACACCAGGTATCCCGAATTTGCGATAAAATTCTTGAGCTGTATTTCCATTTTCCTCTTCAGTGGGATAAACTATCCACTTTACACAAAGTTTTTCTTCTAGCACATCCAATACGTTTGAGAGGATCTCGCTGAAAGTTCACTGTGCCATTCCAACTTGCAAATCTCTGCCTACACCTTTTTGGTAACCTCCTTCTGCAAAAAACCGTAAGCAGGCACAAAGCTTTATAATTGGCGGTATCCCAAATGACTTTTTTACAGTTGGCATAGAGGTACTGAGGATATCCAGAATATATTAAAATGCTTCTTTATTTAACCTGTAATGCTGGATAAACCTAAACCAAAAAATCAAATTGAGAAGAGGACAATTTTATTGTATGTATAAGGCTACTTACAAAGAATCAGGTAACTCCAAAGGGTTAGACGCATCTCGTAAGCGTCGACGAATGATTCGCTGTTGCTTATTTTCTTGCTCTAATAAAAAAATTTGTGCTCCGATTCTAAACATTTTGTATATTTTTTTATTTTTAAACAAAATTTTATAAGACTTTATTTAATTTATATTTAAAGTGAACTGATAGCTTAATTTATAAAGAACAGCTGTTCAGTTCTAAATTTTAAAGGGAACAAAAATTCCACGGGAAGTTTATGATAGCAATTTCCACGTGAAGGGAAATTGAATTTTCACATGAGCAAAAATTTCACTCACTATTCACGATAGGGGTGAATATGTTGATATGTATATTTTTTATGTCTTTTCTTTCTCCAAAAAAGAAATTAAACAATTTTATATATTTTTTTCTTATTTATTTCTTGAATTTCTAATTGGAATCACTTTGAATCTTTATTTTTATAAATTTATAAAAGAGACTGATATAATAATTGTAGAACCTTCGAACCTTCCGACGTTCATAATCAGAATCTCAATAATTTTTATACCTATGTATGTATATTAGTCGTATATAAGTATGTACAAATAATAGAAAAACATTTTTTTCTCTTATTTTTTTGTGGCATTTTGTTCAATTTTCAATGATTTCAGACCTGTGATTGGGGTGCAGTCTTAGGTATTTCTTACCTCAAATAAAATGTTGATTTGCTGCTATTTGGTACCATTTGATATTTATGCATATATTTTGGCATCTTAGTTGTATGTGTGAATTTTTAATATTTTTCTTTTTTCATTTACGTATCACAGAAGAACCGTAATTTATTGGATCACCGTGAGCTGGTGTAATTCATTTTGGTTTATATTAATTTCTTTAATATGTTTTGTTATCGATTACATACTGTTATTTGAAAAACGATTTTAAACATCTTGATTCCTACAGAAAGATGATAATTTACATGAAATTTGTGAAAATGTCTGTGTAGATTTCAATTCGCATAATGAAAGTAGTTAATATTAAATTTTCATTAATACTATTAACAAAAGAGCTTGGCCTTTATAGTAGCAATTTATAAATGTCGTTTATAACTCAACTGAAGTTGAGTTGCCAGTTGTCACAAAATAAAGTGCAGATGGCAACTGAAATTTAAATTTTAAATATTTTATTTGTAATTTTTTTTCGAGAACTCCACATATAAAGTTTGATTGAACCAACGGTAGCATTAAAAAAAAGGAAAGAAAATTTTTAGAAATGAAAAAAGTTTCGTCTGAAGATGATCGTCTTTTTATATGAAAATTACTTTATGACTACGTTATATATAAAAAATCATCATCTTAAGATGATGACTGTGGTTCAATCCCAGCGAAGGACAAAAATTATAAAAAAAAAGTAAGAGGTCGCCCCCCCCCTTTCCATCAAGAAGTCCATCTTTAAGAAACCGCTTCCTAACATCTTCAGTCTATTCCTCCAAAAACGAAAGATTAGGAGTACAGCGCCACTTTCTGGGAGGCTAACAGCTAACCTCACATTCAACATCCACCGACAGATGGGGCAATTGCTGTTGATCATTCAGAGGGTGAAGGAATAACACTGGCCTTTGAATGGTAAAATTGTCAGCTAATTGCCTTATCACCAAAAAGGCGTATAATAAGAAAAATTAAATAAATCTGTCTATGTATCTTCAAATTCCAATGCTATGCACTGCATGAGTAGGGTATTGGTCTTTAAAAAAAAAAATTGTCTGCTTGCTATAAAGAGCCTATTAAACATTTTGATATGAATTTCATGACATTTGTACAAAACACCTACCATTTCCAATATTTTATTTCGACTTAAAGAAAATACATTTATGCACAAATCGTGCAGTAATTTTTGCTTAAATTTGATTTTGTCATAAACATTTTTTAATAGGAATTTTATTGTAATACTTAAACGCTTTTTTTTTGGTTTTTGATTTTTACCTATAGTAAAATTTTCAATGTCAAGTTGTAATTAAATTTTATATGAAAAAAAATCACAAGAGTTGATTGCATTGTTTTCAATTGTTGTTGATTTTGCGTTGTTGGTTTGTTTTGTTGTTACAGCAGATAATCTTGTTTATGTTTTTATTATTGCTAGTATTGTTGTTGCTGTTAATATGACAACTTAAACAAATAATTAGAAACAACAGTAACAATATCACTAACACAACAAGTAATTATACCCTACCCATTGTAGTACCGGTATATAAAAGCAATCTACTAATTTAAAAATTAACATATTTTTAAATGTTAATAATCCAACTACGAGTATCTTAAATAAGCAGAATATTAAAAGGCAGAATGAAAAAATTGTATCTATAGGCTACTCTTCTTGATAAGTCATTCATGACTCCTTCTCTTGTTAGTTTAGAGTATATTTTCGAATCTTTCCTCAGTCATTTATCAGTTTAATTTACATCATTTATGATAGGTATAGTTTTTCTATCAAAAAATAATTGAATATTATTCATTTGATGTCTTAATTTTTAGAATGTAAGTTAGAAATAATTTGCTTACTGCTTGGTTTTAGTGAGATTTGAACCCTCGATTACTGGACTAAAAGTCTTGAACACTACGCATTTGTCCACCGAGTATTTTTTTATTTAGACAAAACATAAATACTCATAACAATCCTTATTTAATCATCTATCTGGTCTTTTTAATCGAACAGTATTTAATCTCCCAGATGAACCGAATATAATCAATAGCAGACTAAACTGTCATATTTCAAACACTTGGGTGATTAATTTAAGATTATAATAGAATTTATTTTAATATTCGTATTTTGAATTAAACACTTTATAAACATAAGAACAGAGCAACTATTTTCAAACTTTCTTTTTGAACGTGTAACTGATCAACAAAACTACTCGAGAAAGACTCAGCAAAGTTATAAAAAAAACATTCTTTCAAATGCTTGCAGGGTATTAAATAGCTCGGATTTGTTGACTATAATTTTATCTAAATGACCTTGATCTCTAAAAAGAAAAAAAAAAACATTTTAATATTTGAGTGTGTGAAAAATTTGTTTAAATTTTTTTCCTATATCCGTGTATACTAATTGTTGTTGTTTTCTGCTTAAACAACAATTTTTATTTTTATTGCAGTTTTACACCTTTAACTTACACCGGTTTTTTTTCAATTTTACAGCCTAGACGCTAAATAATGTTATGTAGAATTACTACAACACAATTAAGCGTTAATGTTAAACAGTAACATACTTTTTTTATTCTTTAAATCAATTAAGTTTTGTGTTTTCAAGTTATTGCACTTATGTAAATAGGTATTCTAAAATTCTAAGATTAGAGTTACATATGTACTCTTAGAATTAAATTTTTAACATCAGAATCTATAGATCGCACAAACAATTTGGAAAAAGTCTCCTTATGATTTGCTTAAAGCAGCAATGATATGGCAATAGAGCATGTCTGGCCATGTAGGCGCTCAAGAGGTGAATTGCAATTGGCTTTACATAGAAAATTATACAGTATAAAAATTTAGGGGGTTTTATTTTATTAGCGGGAAATTTAGAGGAAATATTACAGATTTTTAGGGGTTTAGCTATTTGCTTATCTGTCTAATAAATAAAGCTAGGGTAACAGTAGGCCAATATTTCAAGACAAAAGGGTAACTACTATTTTATTGACACATTTTATGGAAATATTCTGTTTTATGTAAACATTGTTTTTGTAATGAGATATAAGACAAGTAACACTAAAGGCACCCTTACACGACATGTTTTTTACACGTGTTTTTTAAGTTTAAAATACATAAGTTTTTTTTGTGTTTGTCAAAATTAGTCAATTTACATAAAGTTTATAATTTTTACTCACAAACGTATATGTATAATTACATATGTAAATAAATAATGAAATTTTAGGCACACAATTTATAAAAAAAAACTATTTTACACATAATCCATTGACGACTAATGTTTATGCAGGCATAGAAATTTAATATCATATGTGTGCACATACGAAATTAGAGCATGCCCCAATTGAAATTTTGTCATAAGACTTTCCTTGTGTTTTTTAAACAAGCAATGTTTTAGAAGTCACACAGGACATGTAACTCTTTACTTATGTAAAAGTTGACATTAACAGTGTAAAAAACATGTCGTGTAAGGGTACCTTAATCAATACAAAAAAAAAAATTATGGGATTCTGACGGTTGATCCTGGTAGAGGAGACTAAAAAAATATAATCGTGTGTCGGCGTTTTGACAGATCACATCGGAATTTTATTTTAGAGGCGGTTGAAATGTTCTACTCTTGCAGCATATCGGTGTATAAAACTATGTTTTCCTTACATCTGAGGTGTATGGTATGTTCAGCAACTTTGTAGAAAATATCACGAAAAATATTTTCGTATAACATATTAACCCTTTAACTCCCACGCATAACTGCGTTTTGCGTCTCTATTCTAACAAATCGTAAAAAGCACCCTGAAAAAGAGGATGGGGCGGGTATGACAGAACACACGAAAACCCAAAAACTTAACGCAAATATTAATTGCAATAAATATTTTTAAGTGTATCTTTTAAGTTGTGTTTTTAAGTACTTATTCTATTGAATATGTTTAAAAATGCCAATAGTTCGGGTTGTTCCACCACCCGCTCCATGTTAAATTTTTCAAATTAGAGGCATAATTTGACTACATACATGTAACAAGGTTTATGAACATACATATGCGTGAAAAAATGTACGACGTTTAAGATAAAACCTTATTTTTCAATTCATGGACGCTTTATAAGATGTCCAGCACTAATAAGTTCTTCTATAAGAACCACACCACATCTTTGGTAACCTTTACAAAACCGCATGCTATGAGTCAGTTGTTTTGTTTTCCATTCAATTTAACAATACTGGCAGCAATATGCATTTTTCTTTTTAAATAAAACCTATTGGGCTACGTTTTTACTGGTATAACCTCAAAATAAAATATAGCACACTGCATTATATAATATAAGGAAAAATAAGTCAAATATTAAAATTTCTTTTTTTAATCAAGGGAAGAAATCCATGAGAAAAATGAAAGTATTTTGAGGGAAAAAATATTCCCAATTAGAGGAATTATGTTTGAAGGTGAAATTTTTTCATGGATATCATTCCACATTGAATTATCAAAGAAAGTGAACAAAATATAAGGGAAAAGTTATTTACGATTACAATTATGGGAAAAGGGAAAATATTTCGAGGGTAAAAATGTTTGTGATGGGGGTGAACATTGCAATTATAAAAAATCATATGTGATGGTAAGTTTTTTTTATTTAAGACCAATACTCAGGGGTAAAACCCTACTCATGCAGTGCATTGTATCGGAATTTGAATACATACATAAATAGATTTTTTTTAATTTTTGTTATTATGCGCCTTTTTTTCGTTGATGAGAGAAGTAGCAGTCAATTTGACCACTCAAAAGCCAGTGTTATACCTTCACCCTTGACTGATCACCAGCAATTGCCCCATCTGCCAGTGGATGTTGAATGTGAGTGGCGAGTGTCTTCAGTAGGCTAGATGTTATCATCCCAGAAGGTGGCGGCGCTGTACTCCTGACCATTTGTTTTTTTTTTTGGTGGAATAGACTGGAAATGTCAGGGAGCAGTTTCTTGAATGTGGACTTCTTGGAGAGATAGGGAACCTCTTATTTTTTAAATTATAATTTTAGAAAAACCGCTAATTTTATTTTGTAATTTTTGTCCTTTGCTGGGATTGAATCTCGATCGTTTGAGTTTCTGTGCGAGCGCTCTAACAACTATGTATACCACGACCCCCCTCAATATTGTTAATAAGCGGCAAAATATTAATTAATTCAGTGCTGTGATCTCTCTTGTAGTTTGCAAAAAAAAGGATCTACTCCACATTAAACGCATAGTGCACAATGCCCCAAGTTCCTATATATATGGTTTTACATGAAATAGACTCATGAAATTTTTGTAATTCTCTGTAAATTTTTTAATATAAGTAATTGAAATTTTTTTTTTTTAATTTAAAATCTACCAAAATTAGGTTTGGCCTACCATCTTATTAAACCAAAAATTTCTTACCAGTTTAGGCAGTAAAAGCACAACATTGTCTTCCCTAGTTACTACTTACATATATATACAAGGCTTGGGGTACGTGCGTAGCAGTGTATTAAAATTATTTTTTATTTTTAGTTTTTACAGTTCTACACTAAACTTTACCCTTTTAGTATTTGGCTCATAGGTTTAGTTTGTATTTTAGACTATGGAATTTCTAAAACCTCTAAATATGCATTAAAAAACAATACATACTCGTATAATTAATAATATTACCCTATTTACGCATTTATATTCAAATGTGAACTCTAACACTTTACACTTTATTTTTCAATTATGACCTTAAGAATAAAACAAATGAATATTTGTTTTTTAATATTAAACATTTCCATAAAATTCAATTTAAAAAGAAATTATTATTGGAAACTTTTTATAATTCTAGTATTTGAAAAATAATTGAAAAATTTCCATGTTTTTTTAAAAAGAATATTTTTGAATTTTAAATTTTAATTGTAAGGCTTTCATTGAATTTATTTACAATTACTTTAAACACATTAAAAATTGTTTATAAACACTTTGGTTTTTTAATGATAGGAATTTCCCTTGACATTTTTAAGCACATACACGTATTTGTTTTCTGTAATTTTAGAAATATATGTACATAAATACGAAATTACCAAAAATTACCAAAAAATAAAAAATAAATTAAAATTTAATTCTCATAAATTTTGTGGCAAACTTTTCTTAAAACATTAATTAAAATTCTAAAACAATAAAAATAAAAATCTGCGATCATAATGATCATAATCTAATAATTTGTAAAAATTTCACGTTTTGATATTCTTATTTGCTAAATTCCTAATAAAATACTGAAAAACTAAAACAAAATCAAGCTATAAATCCAAAATGAGCCGTGATTTATAAAGTGGTGGTGATGATGATGATGACGATTTTGATAAACTCTCTGAATGGGATGGTGATTGTGGTCAAGAATTGTCAAGTTTGCACATGATTTCAAATGTATTAAGAAATGAATTTAAATTAAAAGTTTCGTTAAAAAAATTATATATTTTAACGAAATACGAGAGAATTTTAATTAAAAACAAATAAAGGTTTGTTGAATGATTGACAAAGAAAAAAGAAGAAAAAATAAAAACATATCTTTGGGTCATTGATCTAAAAATCTTGGCTATAAATTTCTTTAATACGAAGAAATTAAAAATACTTTAAACTTTGGTCAAATTCGACTTTCTGGTACACTAAAGTGCAGTGTCTTATTTAAATTATTTATTTATTATAATTTATCTTAAGTTCTTAAACTAAATTTAAATAGGGAAACAATTTTTTTCTAGAGCTGGGTATGGTAAATATTTTTATATGGGGATATTAACATACTTATTTACAATTCTAAAATGTAAAATTTGTCAATGTCGACTTTTGCGGATAAAATGAAATAAGAGAGAAAAAGCTAAAAAAACAAAAAAAAGTTTTAATTGGGGCGTCGTGGTATAGTGTTTAGAGCGCTCGCACAAAAACTCGAACGGCCCAGGTTCAAATCCCAGCTAAGGAGAAAAATAAAAAAATAAAATTTCCAAAAATTACAATTTAAAAATAAGAGGTTCGCCCCCTCCAAGAAATTCATCTTCAAGAAGCCGCTCCCTGACATTCCAGTCTATTTCAACTTTGAAACGAATGATAAGGTGAAGTAGTGAATACGCTCACCACTCACAATCAACATCTACCAACAGATGGGGCAATTGCTGTTGATCATTCAAGGGTGAAGTTATAACACATAATATATCCATCTATCTAACCTCAAATTCCAATACAATGCACTTCTGCATGAGTAGGAGTTTTATCCTTAAAAAAATTTGAATCTTGTAAAGATGACAATTACAAAAATCCAATGATAATGAGAAAAGGGGGGTATGATAGAATATGCCGTTTTGACAATATTTCGCCTAACTCATTACAAAGTGTGGAGGAAGATTGTAATTCCAATGTATGTTAGAATAAATGTGAGTTAAATAGTTGGTGACCTCAAAGTACTCTGAGGAGACTACCGTAGCTGGGGTCGAAAATATGTTCATTGCAAAAACAATATAAATTTTTAATAGACTCTATCGATTCACTAGAGCATCAACTCTTATCTCTGATAAAGCACATACTTTTATAGTAGATTGCCCAATTAATCGCATAATGCATTACAGAGATAATTCGTTGTTTAAGCGCACTGCTCGTTTATGGAACAATCTTTTAACGAATATTTTTCTTTATAATATGAACTGATTCAAATCAGATGTCCACAAACACTACTCTCTTTTGCCCCTCCTCACAATATATTTTCCTAACACTGAATAAGTAGAAGCCATCTCGTGGTCTTGAGGAAAAAAAGAATTAAGCTTTGATCTAATTAAAGCTTTTCTTAAGAAACAAAAAGTTCTAGATGTATTCAAAATGCTTAAAATGTAACTTTCTTCTATTTACCGTTCTTTGTATTCTCGATCTTGTTCTCCATTTTCCTTTAATGATTCTTTATCCATCAGCATAAGTGTTGCCACTTGAAAAAATATTTTTCTATTTTTTTTTCTTTCTTTCTGGAAGTCTGTGCGAAATTCTGATGTTAAGATCCAAAATGGAGACAATTTTTTGTTCATTTTCCAACCACCAGTAAAGAAACGTTTACTAGTTATATCTGCCTTCAGCGAATTCAGCCAGGAATTTCTGCAATATTTATTTAAGAATAGTTTTTTCGATTGTTTATAAAATAGCAGTGTATCTGAACAGGCTTTCTTTAAAAGTATTTCAAACATTAGTTTGACTGCAATATAACCAACGGCAGCTAAACATATATATCTATAAGTATAGGGTGACATTAAAATTGTATTAGAAAACAGATAGAAGAAATTTTAAATCTCTTTTGAAACCATCTTCTTTACCGCCAATTCTTGAGTGATTTTTTTTATAATTTTATAAAGCATATGCATAAATATTTTAAATATGGATGTTTGCTTAATTACAAAATTATATACGTAAGTTTTTTTTATAAAACTTAACCCAGCAAACACAACAATATGAAAGTATTTCGCCAATCGTATGTCAGTATTACCTAGATGAATATCAATACTGTGGCAATAATCGAAGTCGTATTGGGGAAGAAACTTCCTTTGATTGAAAAAGGCCTCCGAAACAATACGAAAGGTATTCGTTTAAACAAAAAATCGTCAGAAAACCATATGAAGGAAAATAAAAATAATATTTTTCAAAATTTATAATATTTTGTAATTTAAGTTTTTTTCTTATTATTCGTTTTTTGTTTGATCACATGTTAGTCGATTTGGCACCGGTTTAAATTGAAAAAGAAATTGTGTAGCAAAATGCCTAAAAATGATAAAATCCACACGACTATCTAATATCTATACGTACTTCCTGATATTCGTAATATATTGTGTTTACACTAGCACTCGTGTATGTTCTTTTTTACTATAATATTTTGAAATGTCGTTATGCACAGCGCCCTTTAAAGGCTTGTTTAACAAATTTCTATGTAATACTTGACAAATAATTTCTGAATAAGCATATGCAAGGTAGTGATTAAAAACAACATATCAAAAGTAAACTGAATTTACAAAAAAAAATAGAAAATACTTTGTTGAATAACGGAATTAAAAGTTTTTCATTTGAATCATGTAAAATGCCTGAAATTATTAATTTAAATTATACTGTGCAAAATTAAATCAATTTCCTTTTTATGTTAAATCGATGTTGCAAATCAATAATTTTGAACCGCTGGCGTTTCTCGACCAAATAGAATTTTTTGCTAACTAAACTATTAAAATCCATTTTTGTACACTTCTAACAAATGAAAGATGTGAAACAAGAATATAATATGAGGATATAAGAATTCAGAATATATGTACTTTTTCGCTGATGTGAAGGCAAAAGGCGAGCCTAAACAGCAATTTAATTTCTAAACCTAATATCTGTCTGTGATAATCTCAGTGTAGCTATAATTTGGCTTTCTATATTATATTGCTCAAAATATTCCTCGATAATAAAAAATTACAAACAATTAAAAGTTTTGTGTTTAAAATAAAAAACAAAATTATATTGCGAAAATTGCGCACCAATCATAAAGGAAAAAAAACTTAAAATAATATATTGAAGTCAGTTTTCCAGGCGATAAATAGAAGATTAGATCTTACAAATTGTTTGTGGGGTTATAGCTATACCTACGATACATATGTACATATGTATGTGTATGTATTCTTATTATAATAGTTTTTATGTATTTCACTTGTTCGTACACGTTCACTTGCTTTACAGTCTGTTATAAAGAAAACTTGATTTAGTATGCAACACTTGATATGATAACTATAAGTATATCCTATGATAACTTTCATAATATATCATCAGTCTATATAATTTTAGACAATTCGTATATGTTTTTATTTTTCTTTTTGCAAATGACGTACATACATACCTATTACATATTTTATCACTTTTTGAAGAGATTCTTTTGAACACTTTGGCTTCAGTTCGTAAAGTATTTACTTTCATCAGTGCAATCATCATAGTAATTTTATTCATTTGTTGTTGTTATTTTTTAACTTTTAATAGCCAAAATAAAAAACAATTAAATAACAGCCTGTTTCCAGAAGACGAACGGTTTAAAACGTTAGTCTTTTTATATGTGAAACAACAACAAACCACACAAATTGTTGAATGTTTTTTATATAAACCGACGAACGTCTTAAACCATTCGTCTTCCAGAAACAGGCTGTAAAAAATTTATTATAAAAAGAATGGCCACTCCAAAAATTGAACATCGCTCAAGTTTTGTTTCATGAAATACATCTATTTCTTGTTCCAAAATTTGAAACTTTCTCTTTTACGTTCTTGATATATGTATATAGGTATAAGTATATAAAAACACAAAATTTAGGTACTATGCTTGCTTGTTCAGGGAAATCCATTTTTCGATAGATAGTTTGTCCGGACTACTACAAAGCCATTAAGAACAAATTTGGAAACTGTTGCCCAAATATATACAAATATCAATATTTACTGTGCATAAAATATGCCACGCCCACTTGTCTAATACCGCTAGTTGCTTAACTCATGATTTGCATTGGCCATGAAGCAATTTGGACCAAGTTTAGAAACTTCTGGGAACGCCATCCTCAAGACATACAAAACTCACTATATACCATACCCACATGACCAATTTCGCTTACTTTTTAATTAATTATTTGTATTTTTTGTTTTTTTTACAAAGGAGTTAAGACTTTGTGGAAATATGATGAAGAAATTGGATGTAAAAATTAGAAAATAACCAAACGTACTAAAACATAATCTCTGAAATGCATCACCTTTTTGATTATTTGTCAATCATTAATAATCCCAATCAATTAGTACTCATATATGTTTTTTACAAGTTGATTATACAATCATTGTGATTCTTATCTGAAAGTTTGCTCTATCGCATGTTTCTGCTTTAATGCTTGTGTATAATGATTTAAATTAAAAAATTTAGTTGAAAAGATAATTGAAAGAGAATTTTACGATATGTTACTGTTATGTCACGTAGTGCTGTAAAGGGTTAATATTCATATATTTTTTTTTAATCCATTTCAATTTTTCATGACTTTTGCTATGGTAGTTCTACTTATTTATTAAAAATTTTTTTGTTATTGTTGGTCTTTTTTACATAATTTATAGTTAAACTGAAAGTATTTGATAAATTGGCATAGAATTTAAAACAGAATAGAAAAGAGTGCATTAATGAATTCAGATCAAATATTGATATACTGCTGGCTTTAACGAATTCCTTCGAAGAACTTATTTTAAATTCGTCTGGTTTTTAAGAAATGCTTTATGATACGGTATTTCTTTTGGCTGTATAAGAACTATCGATATCGATAATCATGTCTAGTAAGACTTGGCAAGCAATTATTTAGCGTTTAACAAAGACAAAACAATAAAAAAAGCAGCACAAAGCTTGCAAATTGTGGAAGTTTACTTTTAAAAAGAATTAAACTAAGAATTGAGTTCTTTAAGCAGTTTAGGTCAAAATAATCATCCTAGTGAGCAAAGTTTCGTGCACCTATTAACCTGTTTCTCACATATTTTACTGGTCTCTATTCAAAAACTTCAATAAAAGAAATATCGATACTCGTCATCGTTCTACGTGAAAAATTGTACGCAAGTACCTTGGTTTACATGCCTATACAATACAGCTCGTGTAAGATATGCATGTAGCAAAATGTCAATTTTTTTTCAAACCAATACTCAGGGGTAAATCGCTACTCATGCTATGCATTGTATTGGAATGTGAAAGTATGTAAATAGATTTTTTTTATTATTAAGCGCCTTTTAAATAGTTGAGACAAGTTGCTGGCATTTGATCACTCAAATGCCGGTGTTATACATTCACCTTTAAAAGATCACCAGCAATTGCCCTATCTGTCGTTGGATATTAATTATAAATGGTGAGCGTCTCCACTAAGTAGCTTAGCTGCTATCTTCCCGAAGATGGCGCTGTACTCCATATCATTTGTTTTCAATGCCTGCTAATTAATTAATGGCCGAAGATTATTTTTAGTGACGAAGCTCAAGCCATTAACGAATAACGACTCCAAAAATGCCTCTCTAAGTCAGGCAACGCTTTGTGAGAATCAACCGGTATTTTAAACGAGTTTGATCGGATATTTCAGTGAATTATCCAGACCTTTAGAGAGACGTGACTTCATATGACATTTATTAAGCGCATAATTCACAAAGAACTATTGTTCCTTCAGTTTCTATAATATCCATCTTATGGGTATTCTACAGCTTTTGATGTATTCAAATCTTTGAGTGCTTAGTAAAACAGCTAACAAACTGTAAAAACAGTACTTTTACGTACTGCTTTGGGCCTAGCACAAAAAAACAGTACATTTGAAAAAAAAGTACTTGTACTGCTAAAATGGTACGTCTGGCATCCCTATTTTAATATCTTAAAATCATTATTCAATGTCATTACTATTATATTTAAGCCATAGCAACCTCAACATTTATTTACTATTGCAGGATTTTTTTAAAATTTATTTCAAAAACTTACAAGCATCAGTAACACATTTTATTGCTTAAGTTTGAGGGACAGCGTGTGTGAATTTAATTAAATTATTAAAAAAAAAAAAAACTAAGTAGTTAAGAAGGTTTTTTCTACTACGCATTACAACAAAATTTCTCTATTTTTACATTTCATTAATTAATTATCAGACACCTGTTTGTATATCTTCTTAGAAACAATTTAAATTCCTAAATACTCGTAATATTTATTGATTGAATTAAATATATGAAAATTTTGAACAAAAGAAATATTTTTAATTTATGCAAAAACATAAAAATTCTAAGATAAGCATTCAAAAAATCTTTGCAAAATATTTAAAAAAAATCTCATTTATTTCTATCTTACAAATTCATAAAATAATAAAATTTAAATTCATTTATTAAAAAAAACAACAACAAAAAATTACAAAGTATTTCTATTTATTTTTGTTTCATTAACATAAATTAGTGATTTTATTATTTAATACTCTGTATATGCCACATTGAATAGATCGCGTGTCTGACTAAAGTTTTGCGCATGTGTAACAATTTCTTCTTTTCTTTTTTTAATAGATTAAAAACGTTTCCTCCTCTTCACCTCACTTGTGTTTCAAAGTTATGGCACACCTTTTCTTGACGCATAATTTCTAATTAGAAGTCTAAACAAGTTTATTAAAGAAAATAATATTATGGACACATGGAGATAAAAGTTTTTTTTATTTCTTGGCATGTGAGCGTGTATGTATGTGTTTGTATGGCTACAACTACATTAACAGATATGTAAAACTTATATTGTGTATATAGAAATTTGCATAGAAGAAAAAATCTGAACCGTAAATTATTCAGACATATCCGTACACATACATGGGTATTTACATGTGCATACACCTGATTTTTTTTTACATGATTTACATGCTTTACACAAAGAAAAAGAAAAAACAATTAACGTGATATGTAAATTTGAAGAATTAAAATCAATGTTAAGGTTTGTGGTTTTATAAGAACCAGTTGATAAGCGAATAAATTTTGAATTACATACATACATACATATATAAATGAATAAATTATAGAATAGAAATTTCTTAAGAATATGAAATTAAAAGTGATTCAATGGTGTATTCATAAAAAATAATGAAACTAAACCCTATTCTTACTAAAATAAGTTTATTTTACATACATATGTACTATATTTTAAAAAGTTGTGTGAATAAAATTAAAATATCATTAAAATTCCATATGTTAGAGATCGAAGAACTTACGAGTATTACACTTCAAATACATAAAAGATTTAGAAATAAATTTAATCTTCCTAAAATTGTGTTCAAAATCTACAAGAAGAAAATGTGCGAAATTCAACCACTTGTACCACGAATAATAATCTAATCGCCGTGGGCTAGTGGTTAGTGTGGTGGCTTACTAAGATGATAGCGCCGGGTTCAAATCTCAGCTCTGACATCTTGAAAAAAAATATAAAAAAATTGCTTCCTTCGGCGACTACCTCTCAGCAGTCTTCTGGCAAAAGCTCTGGGAGTAATTGATTGCCATAAAAAAGCTTCTCAATTTGTCGTTCGGAGTCGACTTTAAACTGTGGGTCCCGGTACTCATGGGTAGAAATTAACACACACAACATGAGTGCTGCTAGAAGCTAGGGCCGTAACCCTGACACAGGGTTGTAATGGCCAATTATGTATGTATGTAAGTATTCTTAAAAAGCATACGCCATTTGTCTGTCTGATGTTACGAGAAATATACTCGATTATTTTAACAGCTTCTTTTATTACATAAAAAAATGCTTGCTTCTTTTTCTTATTGTGTTTTCTTGTGCTTAGACAGCGGCATTAAAATTGGTTCCGAACTTCTCTAGAAAGATATTTTCAAACATTCCAGACATGCTCAACTCATTGCTTGAATTTTAATTTAAATTTTATTTACATTTTCTAACCGTCTCAAAAACAAAAATGAAATGTTGTGAAGTAATTAAGGATTTAATTTTAAAATAAATCAAAAAGATTTTTTTTTGAAAAAAACATTAAATTTAAGTATCGCAATTAATGAATTTCTATAAACAAATTACGTGCCATGAAACAAAGAACACTCAAAAACAAAATAAATAAATGGATCACTCACTAATAAAAGAAAGAACGACATTTCTGTCACGAATTCCTTTCAATATTCGAATTTTGGTAATAAATTAAATAAAAAGTAAAAATATTCTTTAAAAATAATAGCCATATAAATAAAACAAATGCCTATATATTGTTAAAATAAATCAATTAATGGGGTTTCAAAGCATTTAATTTTAAGAAAAAAGGAATTTTTTCATTTGTTTTTTTACCGTTTTAACAGCGTTTGATAATGATTGACAAGTAACAAATTAATAAATAATTTCTATCACGTTTATAATTAATGAGATCTTAATTGTAATATAAACAGATTTACAAATATGCATGTGCATTAATAAAATATTTCATATATTTTGTTAAAACAATAAAAAATAAGAACAAAACAAATAAGATTTTATCAAAACACAGTTTATTTAATTGCTTTATATAAACGTATTTACTCGTAATTTGTTTAAGTTTTCATATTATAAGTACATAAAATAGTATAAAATATTTTATGTCGTACTAAATTGTGTATGAAATACAGTAAAGCCTCGAATACGCGAAAACAGTAATAGCAGATTTTGCAAAACTTATTCGACTGTTACTAAAAATATTTAAAAAAAAAATTTTTTTGTTGTTTCACATAAAATTCGATTTTAATGTCAAATTTTATAAAAAATATATGTCAATTGTTCTCACAAATAAATAGTTGATGAATTCTAACCTGTGTCTTCACACAAATATAAAGTTGAGGTTCTTAAACTTCTCTGAAATTGGGATAATTGTACCATTTCTGCCTCTTTTTTTGTTCTCCAAGCTTCATGAAGTTTCACCGACAACTACTACACGCTATGATTTTAATTACGAACTGAGCTCAATGTTTTCTTTCGACACTTCAATTGGAAACTTTGTTTTCTTGATTCAAGTGTTGATGCCATGGAAAAATATTATATGTCATAAATCATTCTGAACATAATAAAGTTGGGTGTGAGATTTTTTATATGTCGTCCACAAATATTTCAATATTTCGGTTGAACTAAGACACACAACCTTGCTTATTCAGATTTGTAAATTAGCAGTCAGATCCGTAGAGGAAGTGCAACGATAAATGTATGCATCAGTATATACATACATATATACATAATTGGCTTTTACAACCCTGTGTCAGGATTACGACCTAGCTTCTCGCAGCACTCATGTTGTGTGTGTAAATTTTTATCCATGAGTACCGGGACCTACAGTTTAATGTCGACTCCGAACGACAGACTTGAGAAGCTTGTTCATGGCAATTAATTACTCTCAGAGCTTTTGCCAGAAGACTGCTGAGAGGTAGTCGTCGAAAGAAATATTTTTTCATATTTCTTTTTTTTATGATGCCGGAGCTGGGTGTCGAACCCAGGGCTCATGTCTTAGTAAGCCAACACACTAACCACTAGACCACGGCGACTACATGCATCAGTATATGCGCTACGCAAAACGGCGAGCTCTCCGTCTGCCGCTGTACTAAGGCATGAAAAGGCTTTACACGACCAATGTCTTCGTGCTAAAGCTCTTTCTTTTCCTCGGAGATCTAAGAGCTTTAGGTCATTCGATAAGATAATAAAAAATAATGCCAGTTTGGCTCCAACTCTCCTATAAGAAGTAACAAAGCATTTACGAACTCAGTTGATAAGCCGTATCTTTAAGCTGAATTATGTATATGAAATTAATTCACGATTACCGGAAAATGTTCAACCGTCCGACAACACTATCCGAGGTTAACGAAAGCATGATAAATCATCACTTTGTATTAAAAGCATAATAACGCATTGAATAGCCGACAGTATGACTTTCGCTGTAGCATCTCTATGCTACGGTGCCGGTGACTCTTCGAGCGAGTTCATTTGCCAGCACCGCAGGACTGTCTTCTCTTTTTCAATTCTTGAATCTTAGGGGATGACAGCAATATTTGCCATTCATTTAGTCATAGGCCAAGCCTTTTTAAGATTGAGATGAAAAGACAGTATATGAATGATACACTCACTAACAAGCTATGGGCAATCTGTGAGGAGGATCATGCGGGTCGAATTTAATGCCTGCAAGACCCAGTGTTGTTTTTTCACGTATAGATGTGTAGGTGATGTTGGCGTCTTGCCATCTGTGATAAATATTCATGTAAATGCGCTCTTGATGTTGTTTTTACAAGTTTATGGTATCAATATAATAAAATGCATAAAATAGAGGCTTTAAAATAATATTGAGCTCAAACATCAGACGTTTATTTTGTTACTGCCGTCTAGAAAGTATTCAAGTAAATCTAGCTATTCGCCGTTGTTTGTCACTAGTGGCGTTTGTATTAATGTATTTGGTAGCCTGTAGTCTTAAATGTGTTTAAGTCATTTGTGGTACTACTTAACGAATTTATAGTGCATTGAAGTTTTAGTAGATTATATTGAAAAGTAAAATAATTTTAATATCGTTGGTCTCAGGTAGAAAGGCCCTAACTCAAATAATTTAAAATTTACAGGAGGCGGTAAAAATACAACAGATACTGTAATTATTAATATATAACTTTTTATTAAATACTGTACAATTGCTTGTAATAACGTTATTTTTAATAATATTGTAAACATTCTTTGTGAGGAGCGGAATATTTCTAAAATGCATTGGATTTACTGAAAAAAAGTAAGTTTTGAAAAAATGCGAGTTAGGGCCTTTCTACCTGAGACCAACGATATATTAGTTTTTGTTTTTCATTGTTGGGCTAAGAAAATTTCGTATTGCCCTGATACTTCATAACAAATTTTTATAAATTCAATATATACTTACAATAAAAAAAATGTATAAGCTTATTTATATTTTACAAGCATAGATCTTATTTCGCCAACCCAGTAAAATTAAAAGCTTTCCACAAATCGATTGTTTTATCACTGCATATAATAATAAGCAGTAATCACTCTGCGTTGCAAACGCCCTTGCAAACCTTGCAAATAAGCAATCGTAGCATATATGCCTACTTTTTGGAATTGTTTAACATGGTTTACAACGAAGAGTGATTACCATTAATATTTCTAAATTTAATTTGCATTAAGAAATATGTATTTTTATTTTACTAGACTTCAGTGTAAAATTTTGAAAATTATTATTTTTTCCATTCGCAATTAGCGGTTATTTTATATTAGAATTCTATGGCGGGACAGAAAATTATTTCAATTGAACTTGTGTAACGTGTTAAGAATTTACAAATATTTACTCACTTTTGTGTTTTGCTTTGAAATGTTAATAAATTTTAATAATATTTTATGATTTTTAATTAGTTTACAGTAATTAATGCTGCAGATTAATTTTTTTTTTTTGATTAATAATTATTAATATTGCGTTTTTCTTATTTAAAAAAAAACTTCCTCTTTCAGTATTAAAATTAAAACTTTAAGTAAACAGGTAAAGTGTTAAGGGAAATGCAATTTATATATAAAAATTAAATATTTACTTAATTTCTTATTTTTAATTAATATTTTAATGGAAATATACTACCGTATTCTAAAAAAAATAAATGATTTTAAAATGTTTTTCTAACAGTTTGTCATTAAGACTCTTTAAGCTTTTTATCGTATTTAAGGAAATATTTAAAATATAGTCTGAGATTATTTATTTGTTATAAAATACTTTGCAAATATTTGTAATAATTAAATTTACATTTAAATCAAATATAAGGTTTAGCATTGATTAAAAGATAATTAACAAAACAAAATTATTTATTTAGTCTCGCTGTATTAAAATAATAAAAAATAAAGAATTAAATATAATATGTGATTGAATAAACTAAAGTTCAAATAGTAATCACACTTTAATTAAGTTAACCAAAGGAAAGTATGCTTTTATACACTGTGGTTCATAGGAATAGAAACAGCTTATTTCAAGAAGTCCATCTACAAAGAAACCGCTCTCTGACATTTCACACTATTCCACCTTGAACATTGACAACAAAAACGAATGATCAGGAGAAAAGCACCACCTACTGAAAAATTCACTCTAGTGGTCCAAAAATATTTGTTATCTTACGGTTAGGTATGATTATTGTGTTTAAATTGTCATTTAAAGACTCAATTTTTTTTACAAAGCTAAATATGTTTTATTTTTTCTGTATTTGCTGCTTTTGTTTTGTTTTTTTTTCTATTTTTTATTAGAATTTTTGTAAAAAGGACAGACTTTTCTTCTCTTATTAAGCGTCTTAGGAATGTGACAAGTTGCTGTCAATTGATCATTCAAAGGCCAGTGTCATGGTGGAATTACTTAGAAGGTGGTGTTGCCAACCCAGCTGGGTTTTTTTTTTGGTCATACCGCTCCTGTCAAAAGTTTTGTTTACATTTCTGTTTTGTTTACATTTTGCTTTGTGTGTATTCGTGTTTTTGTTTTGGTGTAGAGACATGTATGTTGTTAAAAAATACACACACACACTTCTGACATGTGCTTTTTTAACTCACCATACCTGCTTTTGACATTAAAGAGCTGAAAAAACAAAAACAAATTCCCCGTTGTTTTTGTACTATATTCACCTGCCACCACCTTGTAAGTAATTTCACCATGGCCAGTGTTATATCTTCACCCCTTGAATGATCAACAGCAATTGCTCCATCGTTGAATGTTAATTGTAATGAGGACCTTCGCTAAGTAGGTTTAGCTGTGATATGCTACTTCCCAATAGATGGCGCTTGTCTCCTGATCATTACACTTGCCCTTTTTGGTGTACTTCCATTAATGCAATGCAACACTGCAATATATAGTCTTCATAATCACATTAGACATCGTTTTGGCAATGCCACAAGTTCATAAAGTTGTTAAAGCTTTTTTTATTTTGTAGAATTTTTAGACATTTTTATAAATTGTTGCAATACACAAAACTTTTGTGTGTTTATAAAGTTACCATTAAATCATATTTCGCTTTATAAATGAATTTCTCCGTAGTATTGCATTGCAAGCTGTATTATGAAGTCAACGTGATTTCCAGCAACCTAATTTTTTAGTTCTCCATATGAAGACTGAACACTTTCACCCTACATATTCACTATATCATTATGAATTTCTTGTCCCTAAAAACCTATCTTATGTAAATATTTAATCACACTAAGAATTTCGAATTTTTTCTTTATAAACAACTCACTGAATCACCTTTTTTTAACACCTGTTACTACACAAAAAGAGCTCCGGGTTCAAAAAAGAAATATGAAAAAATATTTCTACCTCTTAGCAGTCTTCTGACAAAAGCTCTGAGAGCTTGAACAAGCTCATCAAGTCTATCGTTTGGAGTCGACGTTAAACTGTTAGTCTGGGTACTCATGGATAAAAAATTGCCAAACACAACATGGGTGCTGCGAGAAGCTAGGTCGTAACCCTGAAACAGAGTTGCTATGGCCAATTATGTTTGTATATACATATTACTGTACGAATGAGTTGCCAGATCTAAATAATATATAACATGTGGTTTTTTGTTAGTTTTTTTTAGACCAATGCTCAGGAGTAAACCCCTACTCATGCTGTGAATTGTGTTGAAATATTGAAGATAAAAGATAGATATAGATAAAATTTTTTTTATTTTTATTAAACGCCATATGTCAATGAGACAAGTTGCTATCAGTTGATCAGTCAAGGGCCAGTGTTATACCTTCATCCTTGAAGGATCAACAGCAATTGCCCTATTTGTCGGTGGATGTTGATAGTGAGTGGTGACCATCTATACTAATTAGGTTAGCTGTTATCTTCCCAGAAGGTGGCGCTGTTTACACTTCCATCTTTATATTAGGGTAAGAATATTTCTTACTGCCCTCCTATTCACAATTCAAAAAGTTTTATATATACATATATATATATATTTTTTTTTGATTTTTAATATGCTGGGTCTAACAGTTTTGTTTTTAAATAGTTTGTCCCTTTTGTTTTATCAAATGAAACACAAATTATTTTCCTTTTATTTAGTAACCAAGTATATTTTATTGAAATATATTTTATTCAAACAGTTTGTCAAATTATTTTCTTTTTACCAAATATATTTTATCGAAATATATTTTATTCAAATAGTTTGTCAAATATATTTTATTCAAATTTCACTTTGATATATTCTACTTAATTTTTGAGTTAAGTTTTATTTTAGTTTAATTAAATTTTACTTTAATTATTAATACATTAGAAATAAATATGCTTTGCTTAAATTTTCGCTTTAAGACTTTTTATGTGAGAACTTTTACTTTCAGAATCAAGATTTATTTTAATTTTTAATATATTAAAATTAGTTTGTACTTAAATTTTCGTTTTAAGTTTTTCTTTAACGTGAGAAGTTTCACCTTCAAACTCAGAATTAAGATTGTCTTCAAAATGCAAATTACAATTATTTATATTATATTGCATTACATTAAACATATACACAAGTGTACATTATTATATACTTAAATTATTATTATTGTAAATGATCGTGTTTGTGCATTTCCAATAACAACAACAAGTTTGGACATGCATAATCATGATCACATAGCAACGCAATCACATAGCAAAGCAAAAACAAAAGTTTAGAGAGCTAAATTAATTAAGACGCAATTACTACCTACTTATCTTACAATCATACATATATATACACTGTATAGGAGAAAGAAGATTTGCGTACAGTAACAATAATAAAAATATTTATGATGGGAATGCAGAATTATCACTTTACTAATGTAAAACTTGTTTTTACATTAGCAAGTAACAAAACTGTGCATGTTCAATCATGTTTTATTTGCTCGGTAACAAGAGCATAAAATAAACCGAGTTTATTTGATTTATACAATTTATGTATGTACGTATGTACATATGAACGCATATATAAAGCTGTTTTACAACTTATTAAAGAAGTATTAAAAATAAAATAGAACTGTACTTTATATGCATGTTAAATACACGCTTTACATACGTTCATATATACATATATGTAACTTCTAACCTGATGAGCCACAATGTATTACTTGTGTAATACATGATACAAAAAGTAGAAATTTAATTGAAATTGCATATGAAATTTAATTCATATGCTATGCCCTTTTACAATATTTACTTCTACCTTCACATATATATATACTTTCTTAATTATGTCTTAAGTTTTTATTTGTGATGCTGTCATTCTCATATCAATGTCATCTTATTCTGATCTTTAGACTGTTGTAAAAATTAAAATATTTGTAAAATTAACATATAGATCATTGCGTGTTCCTACTCGAAATCCTTCAAATCTAAAATTAATTTCGAAATTTTATTTAATTTTTTTTTGTTGTATTTGAATTATGTAACTTCATACAGAAACTTTATTAATCTATTGCCAGTATATGAGTGTAAATATAATCAATAATCGTATGATAGTTGTACAAAAATTTTATTCATCATTAATATTCAGTTATTTTTAATATTTTCGTTTTTTTAGTTTTCGTTAATATTCATTGACTGCATATCAGTTTTTATTTGTTTTATAGAAACGTTAATTATATTCTAAATAATTCAAGTGACTAAAACAACAAGAAATTTGTAAAACAAAAACAAAAACTATTAATATTAAAATTGTAAATATTATTATGAACCATGACCTTGTAAGTTTTTATATTCAAAATTAATTTGAGTGATGCAACCAAAAAATATTTTAATTTGTTTACTAAACGTACTCGTAATTAATGGAAAAGCAAAGAAATGCATTAAATTATTGGATGTATGAGAGTTGAACCATAACTAGTCGAACTGACATACAGATGGCGGCAGTAGTTTGGTTTATAGTGGTAATCTTATAAAACATATGTTTTAAGTTTTAAGGCGTCACTTTGTTTAATATTTTTTGTTTATGGAAATTTCCAAAATATATAATCACAGTGAATTTGTTAACATTGTCGTTTACGACTACAAAATACTCATTTAGTTTCAGAATTTAAGTGCGGCCGAAGTAAATGCCAAGATGAACAATATTGTGATCGACCAATTGTTCAGGTATTAAATGATTGTTGACTAAAGGTCTGTGAGCAATTTGTTAGGACCAGTCTTGACAAAATTTATCGACGAAAGAATGCTCGATTTGTTAATTTTTGATCATTCAAAATTATTCGTTGATTAATCATTCAATGCGACGAAACACTATTGGATTTTCTTCTTACTAAATTCTTAAACTTCAGAATATATATCCTATCTTCGAAAATAGCACACTAAAAAAATTATAGATGAAAAACTATAGTTTTGTTATACACCTACAATCCTAGTAGTTATTTTAATAGTAAAACTTTATCAGCAAGCTTGCTGTTAAAACAAAACTAATTTGATAAGATTTTATTTTTTTTTCTTTCATATAAAAAACTATGCTGTAATAGCCTTCAATAATTAATAAATTAGTTTGCAACCCGTAGTATTATTTATTATTTATACAGTTCAACGGTGAAAGGTTAAAAATTTCTTAAAATTAGTTTTGACTTTATTTGACTTTCAAATAAAATGCACATACTCGTATACTTGTTTTAACCTGCATTTTAATATTTTGTTGAATATTTTTAAAAGTTTTTTTTTATTAAAAACATCAAAATATTTTTAATTATTTATATATGTGTCATCCTAATAACGACATGAAAGCGTGGTAATACAAATTTATCAACAGTTAAGGTTTGCTAATTAGTTGAAGTAGTCGCCGTAGTCTAGTGGTTAGTGTGTTGGCTTACTAAAATATGAGCCCTGGGTTCGACGCCCAGCTCTGACAGCTTAAAAAAAAAAATATAAAAAAGTATTTCTTTCGGCGACTACCTCTCAGCAATCTTCTGGCAAAAGCTCTGAGAGTAATTAATTGCCATGAACAAGCTTCTCAAGTCTGTCGTTCGGAGTCGACATTAAACTGTAGGTCCCGGTACTCATGGATAAAAATTTACACAATTAATAATTAGTTGAAATATTTTAAAATAATTCCTAGAAGTGAACACATATTATTCTTAATTGAAAATATTTATAGTATAAGAGAACAGTTTGGATAGGGTCGACTGCTAAGCACATTGTATCTAATGATTTATTTTGACAGCCTTTGATTAAAGAAACCTAAGAAGAAAAAATAAAATATTTGTGTGCTAATTGAAGAATATTTTTAATTAAAAAAAAAAAAGAACACAGAAAAGCTAAATATATATAAATATATATACACTTCGCTATTTCTACACTATTATTTTGGTAGTTGGAGGTGGTCTATAGAGTTGTGGTTGCATCATGAATCATATACAAAGTTGAACTTTCAAGTCACCAAAAATTTGCTGCCAATGCGAGTGTGCGAAAATGTGCTAAACATTTTGCATAAAGACCTTCATATTCACTCTTATAAAGTTCAACTCGTTGAAGAATTGAAGCCTATCGACCATTATTGCGTCGAACGTTTGTGAATTGGCTGTTTGTAAAACTGAACGAAAACAAGGCATTTATTAAACAAAAGCATCTTTAGTGATGAGGCCCACTTTCAATTATTGATCACAAAACTCACAAACAATTCTCGAAAAACCATTAAATTCATACAGTCTTTATGATGCAGTTTGTGGTTAGGCGGCATCATCCGTATTTTTTTCGGAAATGAGCCAGGACACGTCTTCACCGTAAATTCCCTACGCTACCAAACCATGACAACTGATTTCTGTGGCCATAAATTTCTCATATTGACACTATAACCTGCAAAACAATTCAGTTATTGCATTAGAAATTTCTCGATCGCGTAATTTCTTGATTTGGCAATGCCAATTGTCTGCCTCGTTCTTGGGATTTAATGCCGCTTGATTATATTATGTTTGCTTACCCTTTACATGTGCATAGAGTTCATGTCTTAAGGGTAGGAACTGAACAAAGTCAATGTTCAGCAAAATATTCTTTGTTCACAAAGTCTAACTTCGCGACTTAACATATAAAACAAAAAAAATCCATCACTACTAATCACCTATCGCATGCTGTAGCCTCATCTATTAACAAAAATATTAATTAGTAAAACATAATCCAACAATTAAGTCCAACAAACGAGTAAAAAAAAATAGAAACAGCACCATCACCAAAATAAGAAATTATATAATTTGTAACTAGTTTTATTAGATAAAGAGCTACGTTTAGTAAAAGAGCAATAACTCACTTTCATCTTCGTTACTTTTTTTTAAATTTTAAATGAAAAAAGAAAAACTGTCATTTGACCCAAAAATACTAAATGATGAGAAAGAGATTGTATTGATTATAGATTGTCCTGTCATGTATAATTGCATTATTTAAATATTTAAACGTTTAATCATTTAAAAGTAAACACTGTTGATATTGACAATATCTATGTGGTAATTGATTAATTACATGATGCGACAAAAAAAAAAGACAAAAAAAAAAAAATAAAATATGAATTTAATTGCTTACGGGGATGTCTCGATGACCACTTTAGCTGAATTTTTTTATGATTTTATGGCAACTCTATAATTCGAGTTGAAAAAAAAACATTTGAAAAACTATATATTTGATAAAGCCAAGAAAGTAAAGAAATAAAAGATTCTCTAAAAAATACACACACGCTTAATAACTTTATATAAATTCGCAAGTATACGAGTAGTAATAGATATAAATAGAATTCGCAACAAAATTGTGTATTTCTAAAGCGACTTGAATTTCTCTTTTTTTTAACCTATTTCTCGCCCATTTTAATAGCTTTTGTAAGCTTTACTCATATATCAGTTCCGTTTATGAATCCGTTTATCTAATAGTCTCTCTGTTGAATGTTTTCAATATATATTAGAAAAAGTCATTCAACCGTTAATGTTGTTTTCAATTTTTTCGCTTTTTTTTTTTAATTGTTATGCAAATATTTTATGAACAAATTGAAAAATAAAAATAATCATAAAAAAAAATTAATATATATACTATTTTTCTTAAACCTAACAAGTGCGTTTTCATCTTCATACATAGTTTCAGTTATTTGTAGTACAGTAAGTTACAGTGAAATTGGATCACTTCTTAGCAACTAGTTAAAATTGCCACAAATTTGAAAATATTAAAATAAAATAAAGTAAAGATAAAGAAGAAAATTAGAAAAAAATATGATTGAAATAATAAATGCATTTCATTTATATTTTATACTTAAGATTGAAATTAAGCAAAGAATTCTATAGAAATTAGTGCCACAATGAAAATAGACACATACATATCGTCAATGGAATTAAAGAACGCTGTAACTGACAAAAAATCGAAAATACGTCTTTTGCATCATTTTTATCAGAAAAAAAAAAATACGCGTCGATTGGTCCCGGTCCCACATTTCTACGATGTAAATAAATTCACTTACGCCGCCTGCGAAATGAAAAATACCAGTGTATTTGTTCTACTTTTATGAATGTTTTTTGGCTCTGGTGAACATTTAAGGTTTTGTCAGTTACAGCGTTCTTTAACTCCATCGACGATATACAGATATATTTTAAGAGTTTTGTTAGATATTAGTTTGGGTAAATAACTCATTTATTATGGTTTCAAAACCCATGATCTGGTAAGTCTGTCAGCTTTACGGTACTTCACAGAAACATGCTACACGTTTACGTGAGTTTTACTGTTTATGTACATAATTTTCTCTTAACTGCATACCTCCCTACTGGTTTACATCTCTAAATGAATCAAAACATTGGATAAAAAAATTAAAGGTTTTCAGAAGGTGCAGAGCATTCATTGTGTCCAAATTTTTTACATGCCCGTACATATGTTCATATATCAGTCAGTGTGCTAAAATTGACACATTAGTGTTCTTTCGTTAAGCGTTTCTTATTATTAAATGTAAACAAAACAAAGCTCTTGGAGTAATTGATTGATATGAAAAAGCTTCTCAAATCTATCGTTCGGAGTCGACTTTAAACTGTAGGTCCCGGTACTCATGGATAAAAATTAACACACACAACATGAATGCTGCGAAAGGCTAGGCTGTAAGCCTCACACAGGGTTATAATGGCTAATTATGTATGTTTGTATGTGTGTAAGATACCATCTAAATTTTGTATTTGTTTGAAAGACCTATTGATGCCACTATGTGCGGAATATAATATCGTTCAAATCTCCTCCATGGCTTCTCTGTGTTAAGCGCATCTAATATGTCCAATTAGGCACAACTCAGGTGCATAAATTAGGCTGAATTTGGCCGATGTCAGTTTTAGTACCGCTATGGTTTGTGAATTATTTGCATACATCTGTGACTTAAAAAACCCCACAAGAAAAAGTCTAACGGAGTCAAATCCCACGATCTTGGTAGTCAGTTCATATCACTATCACGTGAAATGACATATACCCTGAAATTGCTCGTGTAGAATATTCAATTTGTCATGAACTGTGTGACATGTTGTGTCCTCCTTTTGAAACAACATGTCGTTGGTGCCAAGATCATACAATTTAAATGACAAGAAATTGGTTTTCATCGATCTATAGCGCTCGCCATTGACAGTGATGGTCTTACCTACGTCGTATTCAATAAAAAATAGACGAATGACGCAGTCAGCCTAAAATCTACACCAAACAGGGATGCATTAGACTCTCTTCAGCCTCATGTGGGTTTGGACTAAATATGGTTAATTTCTTGATTTAACGAGACACTGACCGAAATGTACGAAAAGAATACCGAAAACTACCTTAAAAGGATTGACTGCTATAGCAACTGTCATTTTGTATTTTATACATAATGGTCTAAATATTCTAAAGAAATAAACATTTCACCAAGATCATTGCTTTTTGTTTTAACTTTTAAAATGGTAAAATATATAACTCGTTGACCATAGATGGATGATTTCCACTGTCATCCACTGTATATTTCCTAAATCTGATTTTTTTTTTTATTTGCATTTCAGAATATTTTAATGTGTTTGAGTACAGTGACTTCTTCAGATAAAACAAACTTCTATATCTCCCCTTAAATATTAGAAATGATCCTTATCAAGGGGGAGATCGTTAGTAATTTTTCTCTTTTTGTTTGCAAAATAATAGTAACAATACTACCACAACAGTAACCAGCTCTCCTCTCCACTCCGTTTTGACCTTCATATGGCCGCCTAAAAATGGCCATATTCTTGTGTAAATATTGAAAAATAATTTTAACATAAAATTAGTAATGGAATGCAAAAGCAACTTAAAAAAAAAATAAATAAATAAAAAGAAGTAAAAATATTATTAAGTAGTAGTCTAATATTCGTAGTTTTTTTTTTTGTTATTTTCCCCCCTTTTTTTGTACTTTTGATGAATGCAAATACACGTTTTATTTTTTGAGTTTTTTAACTTTAGGAAGAAAATTCTTTTAAAAGCATTTTTAACCTTTAATGTGCGTGTGTGTGTGCCTTGCTATTTACTATTTAAAAATGTCGGTTTTTAACCTTAAGTTCTTAGACTTATTCGACAATATTGGAATACTATACATATATAGGTATAAGCCATGTAAAAAAAAGAGAAAACAAAAAAATAAAAGATGATATTACTGAAGGCCATTACAATTACAAGATTTGTCGGTAAAGTAAAAATAGAATAATTTTTTAATTTTGCTTCGTCATAAAACGCCTTAATTACATAATTGCCATTACAATGTTCTCTCAGCACCCATGTTGTGTGCGTCAATTTTTATCCATGAGACTTGAGAACGTTTTTCGTGCCAATCAGAAGACTGCTAAGAGGCGGTCGCTGAAAGAAATATTTTTTCATATATCTTTCTTTTAAGAAGTCAGAATTGGGGTTTGAACCCGGAACTCAATTCTAGTAATAAAACACATTAACCAGTAGACTACGGCAACTACATTAAATACATTTACATTATTTTTTGCAATGATATCCGTGAAGAAATTGTAAACTAGACTTGTGTAGTGTATGAGCGACCTAGTTCAATTGTACTACTCTTTTAATTGAACTAAGTGAGCTTTAAGCTCTTTTCACAGAGCTTTCTTAGTTTAGTATGTCTTTTTAGGTTTTGCTTCATTTTAGCATGAATTATAAATCTCTTTCAACATATTTTTTCTCGTTCACTTGTCAAATACATACACACATTTTTTTGTGGTGGTGGTTATTACATACATACATACATACATAATTGGCCATTACAATCATTTTCCAGAGTTACGGCCAGGCTTCTCACAGCCCCCATATTGCGAGTGTCACTTTTCATGCATAAGTACCGGCTCCTACAGTTAAACATCGACTCCGAACGACAGACTTGAGAAGCTTGTTCATAGCAATCATGTACTGTCAGAGCTTTTGCCAGAAGACTGCTAAGAGTTCTTTCTTTTAAGATGTCAGAGCTGGGGTTTGAACCCGGGGCTCTAGTCTAGTAAGCCATTTAGACTACGGCGACCACCAAATCAAACATACTTGTGCTCATTAAGTGCATTTGCTTAAAAAAGTATCAAAAGTTTTTTAAATTTTATAATTATAGCACCTTGAAATATCATTTGAATTCATTTCCACTCGAACTTGTTTTACAGAACATACCCGTATAATTACTTTCATGCTGATACCTATGAATACGAGTCTAAAATTTAATTATATATACCAGTTAAATTTGTCTATTAATTTTTTAATTGTGTGGGACAGGTTGATATAATACTTTAGCGTTTGTAAACCATGAAATGATTGTAACATCTGCTGTTTGATGTTTTATTAAAAAAAAGCATTATGACAAGAGTTCATCAAGAAGACACCAGTAACATTAAATGCCTACTACTCATTAAGACTATTCATTTCATCAGTATTGCAACGAGTTTGGACCCTGATATAAGATATGAATTTTTACACACTTTTTCACTGATAATTAGATGCATTAAATAGCATTATTAATTTGGAAGATATTAAAAGTATATGGCCAATAAATTAATCATTTTGGGTTTATGAACGTAAAACAATTTGATCTCAAAGCAGACATTCACAGTAATTATTAACTGGTTTTTTTTTGTGAAATAAACCAAGAAATAGAATGTGTTGCATTTTAATGAATTTCATTTTAAACGATAAGTTTAACAAGGACTCTCGTGTTTAATTTTGGTCTATAATTATGTAGAAAAACAGTTTCTGTTACAACATTGTAACATTCAAATGCATGTTAATTTGCCATAGAAAACAACAAAAAATTTAAAAAACATTTGTTATTTTTTTAATGGATTTTAATATTTCAAGACCATTATTTTCTTTTGCTTTGCATGATCTTGATGTAAAACCATAACAAACGCGTCTCTAATAATTAATTTTAATAAAAGCATTGGCATACATTCGTAAAACAGAAAACTATATAAAAATAAAAAGAAAAAAAAAAAACAAATTTAGTCCAACTACCTAATAATTATTGGTTTTAATTTTAAATGTAATCTCAATACCAAAACCAAAGGTAAAAACAAATAAATGCAAATTTTTAAACTTCAAATGGCATATTGACAAATTTTTCTGTTTTTCTGTTTATTTTTTCTAAATCAAATCAATGTCATTACAAAAAAATTCAAATGCATACAGCCAAACAAACAAACTTAACTCAACTCAACTCAGCTCAATTATCAATTCAAATTCAAACTTAAAACTAATAATAGCAATTGGTGGTGGTAATAAATCCAAAAATTTTGCAACTGTTTAACCCTCAAAATTTAATTTTTTAAACGTTTATTTCTGTTTTTGTCCAAAGTTTAAAGCATTTAAAATTTATTGGCAATCTTACTTGTATATGCCAACCCAAAATCAAATCGTCTACACACAATGAAATGCTAACAATTAAAGCACCTTAAAAATTGAAAAATAAAAACTCATACAAATTCGTATAATTAAAATCGTTGTTAAAATCAAAGAAAAATAATAAAAATCAGCAGAAAAAGCAACAACACCAACTGTAATAAAACAAATCGTATTACTTTTTTTTTTTTTTTTTGAAAATATTGGGCAATATAACGTGAAATGGGTGTTTGCATTTACAGTTAACACTTGTAGGCCTAACCAGCCTGCTTATGGGTACAAAGAAGCACCCATTAAAAATATCTATTGCTGTACCAACATACGAGGGTAGTACGAATGAAGAACAAAAAATAAAAATAATTTTTATTTCTTAATATAATCCCATGAAACATCAATACATTTCGTTTAACGTTTTGCTAGCTTCTCTGTCCCTTGATTAATTTTTTTGAAGCTTTTTCAGTTGCCAATGCAACTTCATTCAAGTCAATATGCTTGTCATTATGAAGTTTTGTTTATAATTGGAAACTGATAAAAATCAAAGGAAGCTAAATCAGGACACTAATGTAGATAATCCAGCATTTCATACTTGAATTATTTTTCGTGTTATAAACCAGGTCGTTTTTCTTGAATTCTAAATTTTGTTTCATCCAAATGGCTACAATAATGGTTCGAATTTATTGTCTTATGTTTCTAAAGATAGTCAACCACCACAATACCTTAGTATTCAAAGAAAACCGTTGCCATGACCTTAACAGCCGATTGAATTTGTTATGTCTTCCTTGGGTACATTTTCTACAGTTCATTATTAGTTCATTATTTGAATTTTTCTTTTCCTTCTGGTGTATAGTGATGGTTTCATATTTCATCAATAAATATAAAACGACGCTTGAAATTCATTTTATTTCGCCTAACAAATGACCAGGAGTACGGCGCCACCTTCTGGGAAGATAACAGCTAAACTACTTAGTGGATACGCTTACCACTCACAATCAACACCGACAGATGGGGCCATTAAAGGGTGAAGGTATAACACAGGCCTCTGAGTGGTCAAATTGACAACAACTTGTCTCATCAACAAAAAAAGCGCATAATTATTCATCTGAAAAAATCTGTGTATCTGTCTTCAAATTCCAATACAATGCATTTCACGAGTAGGGGTTTATCCTTGAGTGTTGGTTTTAACAAAAAAAAAATATATATATAATAAATGTGGATACAAAATAAGCAATAATCGATCATTTGAGCTGTTTAGGGCATTAAGGTGGCCACACACTAGTGATTTGTGACTGTGATTTGTTCGCTTGTCATTTCTCCACACACTATAAAAAATCACAAAAAGTTTAAACGTCAACAACAAGACATCACTTTTACTTTTCTAAATGGCATTTTCATTTTGTAAAATTTCAATGAATTCTACAAAAACTTGGTTGCTAGCCATCTCCGCAACCACAAAAAATATTTTCACTTTTCGTATTTTTATTTTAATATTTTAATATGAATATTTTGGCGTTTTATTGTGAACTAATTTAAAAATTTTTTCAAATGTTCGCGCACAACCCCATACACTTTGTTACAAATCACAACAAATTGAAAAATTTCAAATTTTTGTGATTTGTTGTCATACAGCCCCATTAACATGTAAAAAGACGTCGAACACAACAAATCATAGTCACAAATCACTAGTGTGTGGGCACCTTTACGTAGTTGTTCTCATGCACTTTAACTATGATTTTTGACGCTGTTGCAGTTTTAAACGTTCACTTCGTGCTTCGTGTTCATAAATTCTGCAACTTAATTTTTTATTGTTGCATACGAAGGAGCACATGCATCATATCATTATGAATTTATTGTACCTATAATCCTTTTTTGGCAATTACGATGAAGAAGCTTCTCAAGTCTATCATTCGGAGTTGACTTTAAACTGTAGGTCCTGCTACTCATGCATAAAAATTGACGCTCACAACATGAGTACTGTGAGAAGCTAGGCCATAACCCTGAAACAGAGTTGTAATGGCCAATTATGTATGTATGTATATATATGCACATATTGTCGTGCGGGAGTTTATGTGCTTTATCCGCCACTTTAATTTAGGTTTTTGATCCCAAATTTTTCAATTCTACAATCCGTTTTCATATATCTCGTCCAGTTTCGGAGATAAATAGCCGAAAACGGATTGCAGATTTTAAAATTAACAAATGTCAAAAACCTAAGGCAGAGTACGAAATAAACAAAACTGAACGGTTGATCTAATTTTGTTGTGTTCTTTACAATGAGTAAAACAAAAATAAAACAGAAATAGTGAGAACGATTTTCCCATTTAATTTTGTATATTGTTTTTGTTTTGAGCACTACAAATACACTAACTCAAATGTGCGTAGGTACAAGAAAAAATGAATGAGAAGAAAAGGAAAAGAAGAAGAGAAAAACGAGCAAATTATACGAATGTAACGGAATAACAAAGCAAGCACAAGAGCGAAAAGCTAATTGTTTCATTTCCGCTCTTTCTCATTTAGAAAGTATTTGTTGTGGTTTTGCTCATGTACAATACCATTAAAAAATTTTGAAAAGTGTATGACTTTGTTGTAACGTTTGCGAAATGTTTTGTTTGTTTGCCCACTCTGACCTAAAGTGGCATCATTAACTCGAGTTATATAAAGTGGTCATATGACGGATTGAAGTAGATATAAAGCTCTTGCTATTTATACCGCTATCACTATATCAGGCTAACAGCATTCCATGCTGCCCTCGTATAAGCACTATATAATATGAGAATAACTAGATACAAAATAAAAATATTTTTTTGTTCACAACTGCACCAATTACTTGACATAATTTGTGTATCTGGAACAATAAAGGCCATGTGGAAGCTTGAGCGACTAAGTGTATTTAGCTTTGCATATACATATAGGTGTAGTGTACAGCCCTTGATTATTGCAATACTACGATTTTTGCAACAAATGCTCTGAAATTGAGAAACCTTTCTGGCTTTTCGTCCGTGCAGCTTATATACTTCTTGCCATTGCCGACAATTTAAAGCTGATCTGCCATATTATATACCAGATCAAATTTCATTGGACAATACAAATGAAATTGCTTTAGCGACAGTATTAATTTGTTATCAGTAGTTGACTGCCTTTTTTTGGTCTGCTTAAAACTTTCATTGACATTTATTTTATACCTTTTTAAGGAGCTTTAATTAAAGCATAGTTAACAATTCAAATGCGTTGGCATATTCTTTGATTTTTTTTAGCTTGGCCTTCTTTCTTGTAACAGCATGCCTTTCTCACTATCTATTAAAGCAATTTTATTTCGCTTTTATTTGTTTTAACGAGTTACGAGTATTCAATAGTATAGACATCCATTTACACTAAAAATGTTACAAAATTAAAATCACAGGGTCTTTCAATTGAGACTTCTGAACTTTAATAATTAATATCGGCCATCCTCTACATATTTCAAATCAGTTATCATTTATGACCATATATGTGTATTAGAAACAAGTATTGGGATTATAAAAACAAAATTACTTTTCAAACAACCCTCACATTTTTTCGAAAATAAAATAAATTGTAATTTACATGTTATCGTAATCGTTTTGCACTTGTTGGTCAGATGGTTAGTTGGTTTATAAAATATTTGTGGCGGCATGTTGTTAAATGGACTCAAGAGTCTTTTGATATTGAAAAAAACAAATTAAATATTTATTACATATTATGGTTGCAATATATTTACGTTTAAAACCAAAGATTTTTTTATAAACAAATACATAGGAAAGTAAAAAAAAACAACAACAACATCGACAAAAACAAATGATTGACACACAACAATTTGGTCAAGAGTAAAAAAACATACATACACACACACTTAGTGGCTACGTGGGTTTCTGGGGTTAACATTTTTCTTTTAATTTTGAATTTTATATGTGCTTATTTGTTTTTTTTTCGGTAAATAAAACTTTAAACGTTCGTTGACTTCAAGGGACATTTAATATGCGAAACGCAAAAGTGTCAACATATAAGCAAAAGTCACTGTTATGGGTGAGATAAGTACAGTGGTCCATAAAAAATATATGATTTGAGAAATTTAAAAAAATATAGTCCAGTCATTTGGCTGATCTTGACTAGGCAGACAATGTATGCATATCGTCAATCCGGAATGGAGGAAAACCTCAAAATTATGGAAACAGAATCTGCAAAAGCAGGGCTTAAGGTATAAGTACATAGCATGCGTCACGTCTTTAAAAGCGGTTACAATGTATAACTATTCAACGATCAACGCATCTAAAAGTTAAAATTTGTTCAAGTTCTATACGTTAGATGCGTTACCAATTTGCCAGTAACTTGCTTTATGAAAATTCACTATTTTAATTTTTTTTTTGACAGACATGCGAAACAAAGAATTGACGCAACGCCTGTTATGTACTTCTACCTTTAAAGTAAACGGTAATAAGTCGAACGGAATGGGAGTAAATATATCAAGTAACACACTAAGTATTCTCCATCTAGAATATCCAAATTCACGCAGCTTGTTGTCTAGTTGATAACACTCTGATGACACCCTGAGAAGGAGTCGTCAAGCTTGTAGTGAATTCAACACAGTGTTAAAATTACTATTAAACATTGAACACATACACGACCGCAAGGCAACAAATTAGATCCACTACATAAATATTTTTTTCCTTTTATAACCATTTTGCTAAAAAAAAAAGAGATTTTTACCAGAAAATTTTGCTTTTTTTAACTTTTCTCCAAAATATTGCCTTTTTTAAATTATCTGGTTTATTATCCGAATGAAATGATTATTTATTAATTATAATTTATTAATTATAACAGTAAAATAATAGTTTTGTACTAAAAAAGACAAAGCATTATTCCTTGAGAATCGATAAAGATGTATTTCCAGATGCTTTAAGTGCTTTCGGATTTAGTTTAAGGAAAAACATTTTTCCTAGAGAAATGCATGAAATTCAGTGTTAAAAGATGATTTCATGTAAATGTTGGGCGTTACTACACCTTAAATATGTCATATGCTCGGTCCAGTTTTGGCATACTCTCTACAACAAATTGGACGGTAAACCATGAATGAATTTCCCAGTATTGGCTTTCAGTAAGTCTGTCGTTGCGTTATAGACATGAGTTTTAATATAGTCCCACCAACCAGATGACCAGCCTTACTAGTAAAATAAACTGTTCACCGAACTCGCATCGTCTTGCTGAAAACGTAAGTTCAGCTTTTCTATTTTGGTAAAAAAAAAATTATAATCATCGCACGGTAGATCTCGACATTGCACAGTAATGTTTCTACCTTCGTCGCCTTTGAAAACGTACGGTCCAATGATGTCACGGGCCGATAACCCACACCAAACAGTGCATTTTTCGGGCTGCATTGGCAGTTCTTGCAATTTCGCTTGTTCCTATATCCATTCAACTAGAAATGAGTTTCGTCGCTTTGCCAGCTCTCATACGTACATACATAATTGGCTATTACAATCCTGTGTCAGGGTTACGGCCTAGCTTCTGCTAGCTCTCGTTCTCCAAAAATTAGCTGTTGTAGTAGGTCGTGTAGTTTGAATTCTTGCACCAGCTCTATTTTTATGAAATCTTTCCGAAACATTTTCTATTTATTGGAGTAATAGAGACCTAATTGCTGTGAACGGCCCCGAATCGATAGTTTACGATTATCACCGGACTGTCGAATACAGCTACGATATTCCCCTCTGTCCGCACTCTTCGTCTGTGAGTTGGTGGTTTAATATCGTATAAAAGGCAAGAGTCCGAATAGAATAGAATTCAATACTTTGGGAGCATCGTTTTATTTTGTAAGTCGATTCGTAATTAAATTAGAGCAAACACTGAATATGTTTCGCAGTGACAAGTTACATGAAAACAGCTGTGTTGCCTAAATTATTGTTACTAAAAAGAAAGTTTCTTAAAAATCACAATCACCTGGAAATTTAGAGCCATCCATTGACAATTTAAAATAATAGATGCATGTAGCTTTTGGATGCAAGACTATAGCTTAAACAACTTTCGTAGTTCATAACTGCAAATTTTATAAAATTGCAGAAAATACCTTCTGCTTAAATTTAGATTATAATTTTTATAGAAAATTAAAATATTTTTATAATTTATTTAAATATGCTGTTTTTATATTTAATAAATATTTATGCTGTAGGTCACACTGTATGGAGAAGTGGGTGTTTTTGAAAGCAATTAATTGTTATATATTTTTTTTTTGCATTTAAAACTAAATTTGTAAAAATGCCATTTAAGAAAAAATCCCAGCATTTATCACTTGTTGTGTGTTCTATAACATTTTTTTTTTTTTTTTTTTTTTGATTGTTTAATTTTTTTCAAAGAAATATAAAATCATTTTGCGCCATATAAGTATTTAAAGTTGTTTGTTTTTTTTTTAATATTCCCTTTGTCACTTATTTGTATGTGACAAACAATAATAGAAACTTACTTGCCCTTGACTTAATTTATGACGACATTGTGTGGTATTGGATTCTTTCTCAACGTTTTTTTTTTCGTTTTCTTAATGACAGATACATACTTTGTTTTACAATAAAAAAATGTAAGAAACATCTTAAAACTGATCTGTTCACATACATATGAATGATATGGTGGGTAGAATTTGTTTTTTTTTTTGTCTCTAATTTTATTGTAATTTTGTTTACAAAATACTATAATTAAGAAAAAACGTGTGACAATTTTATGATTGAAGCATGTGCGCATGCTCGCACACTTAATATTTGAAATTAACAAATGATATAAAATTAATATTGTTTGACATCTAATTAAGTTGCCTCACTCATTCTCTTATTTTCTTAATGTCATATAATTAAAGAGTTATGGAACCAATTAAAAACCTTGTTAACGTGGTTTGTTGGTGTGTAGATATGTATGTATGTGTGTGTTTAGTAAACAATGCTAATGAACATTTTTTGGTTGAATAAATCAACAATAAAACGCATTAAACTTTGACCATCACATCAAGTAAACTAAAATGTATAACCAAAAGTAATCAGTAGACAAACATTTCAATACGAGTAATATTTTAAATTAATTATTGTTGTTTTAAGAGTTTTGTGGTTGTATAACCCACCTCAACTTTCTTAATAAAAATATCGGATGTTTTATATATACCAGTTTTAATCATAGTAAAACGAAGAGATAGATTTAGAATGAAAAAGATTTTATGGGAAAATTTTCTTTAAATATGATTTCGGTCATGTGACCGCTATGGCGTAATCTGAAACATTATTTTGTACAAACTTTTGACAACGTATTTTGTCAAGAACTCTTTGGATATTGATTTTCAAGGGTGCAATTGTCTCTGGTTCATCGCTCAGTGTTCAGTTGCATTGAAAACAATTGCAGTGACCCACAGAAAAATAGAAGTTTAGATAGTCTTCGACTCTCAACCAAGGAGGAAATTAATATTCAAATCGGTACTCAATGTGCTTGCATGTTGCATGTATTGCATCCACTCCGGCTTTAAGTAGTGTTGGTGTCTTCGGACGGGTACGCACGTTTAACCAGACATTCTCTGGTTCATCGATGTAGACAAGTGAAAGAAAACAATTCAATGGGGTTAAAGGACATGATTTAATTCTTTCGTCAAAAGCTTCTTTAAGTGAATCAATTGTACCTAGTCCTGTGAGGCATATAGTTTGGATCTATATGTTAGCAAAATTATTGCCAGTTTTAATCATGTCCCTATACCGTTCACCATCGACTACTATCGACTGTAACTTTCTGAAAATATATGGAATAATAAATAGGACATACAATCTAAGAGATAGAAAGAGAGTGATCTTTGAATGTTTTTTGTTTTTTGTTTGTTTTTGAAATTGGTGGTTCAAATCCCAGCGAAGGAGCAAAATAAAAAAAAATAAATTTGCGGTTTTTCGAAAGTTATAGTTTAAAAATAAGAGGTTCCCCCCCTTACCCTCCTAAAAATCCATCTTCAAGAAATCGCTCCCTGACATTCCAGTCTATTCCACCAGCAGAACAAATGAGGAGGAGTAAGGCGCCACAGTCTGGGAAGATAACAGCTAACCTACTTTGTGGAGACGCTTACCACTCATATTCAACATCCACCGACATATGGGGCAATTGCTGTTGACCATTCAAGGATGAAGGTAAAACACTGGCCCTTGATTGGTCAAATTGACAGCAACTTGCCTCATCAACAAAAAAGGGGCATAATATCTATCTATCCTCAATGAACTGCCTGAGTAGGGGTTTACCCCTGAGAATTGGTCTTAATAAAAAAAAAATCCTACAGCCATTAAAGCGCATCAAACGCTAATATTCTATGGATGTAATAGCGTTTCGATAAAAATTTGCGGATTATTTTCAGTTAAAATGCAACAATTCTGCTTATTTACTTACACACATATTTAAATAAAAATACGCTTTATCGGAGAACAGAATTTTTAAGAGGCGCTCTAACGGATCTTACTTAGTATAGAATTTGAAGCGATCATGGCAAAACGCAGATAATTTCTTTCTGAAATCAAATTTTCACAATTTTCGTGTAATATTTGGGACTTTTCTCCTCAGTAGGCGAAAGCAATTGATTTTGAAGAATATACACATAGTCAACACAAAGTCATTGAAATATTTAAAGCTTTGTATTAATTTGGAATCATTTATTGCCTGAAACTAATAAATAATTAAATTTTTTTAAAAAATTTTCAAATGGAATAATTCAGAAAATGTACGAAAGAAAAGGAGTAAAACTTGCTTTCAATTGACCTTAAAATATTCCATTGAAAATGCTTAAAAATTTTATCTACAGAAGAGCAAAGAAGCCGCAAATTGCTTGCTTTATAATCGCTACGATAAAGCAGACTTTAAAATGTTTGTTTTCTTACATTTTTTATTAAAAAAAAAATATTATTTTCTAAATGGTTATATGTATATGAGAACTGCGTGTTATGGTTCAAAAACACTTTAAAATTTATTTTGTAAATATTTATCATTTACTTTGTTGACAAAGATTTCTTCAACACTAAATTGGTTTTTTTTATTTCAGGAATCAACATTGAAAAACGGTTCATTGACAAAAAGACAAAGAAACAGACTGTAAAAGGTAAATTATTATAAAACTATATTACTCGTAGTTTGTATACTTTTGTTTAAAATTTTGGAAATTATTTTTCAAAACTAAAATCATTATTCTGAGTATTCACCATGCATGCTATTTTATTAAAAAAAAAGTAAAACCTTAATAACAATATGACTTTTTAGCCGAATTTGTGAATCAGAAATAAATTTATCCTGTTTTGTTTTTCACAAAATTTTTACTGTTTGATAAAATTAAAAAAAAATTAATTTAAAACAGATGAGCTAAACAATTCGTCAGCTAGCTTTATAAAATATATTTTGTGGATGTCGATACAAAGATTATACCGATTATGCAGTTTATTGATTTTTCTTTAGCCTCAAAATAGGTCTTAGTTTCGTCAGTGCTAAATTGTTTTTTTAGCAGTAATTCTTCTGAGATCTGCCAACAGGAATAAGTCACTGGTGGCCAGATCCAAGTAATACGCTCAACAGGATTGCAATTTCTTTCTGTTCGTCATTCTATCTTCCTTTTTTTAAAAATTTTTTACAATAATAAAGTTGTTCACTGCATTCAGCTGGTACTTGCTGCATATCATCTAAATTTAATTCCAGTAATGCCACCTATGAGTTACTCGTATACATTGTATATCAATTTATATATAATTTACAGAAACACAAATTAAAAATTTTTTTACGCAAATTAGCAAATGATGAAAGATCTTTTTTAATGCAGTTCTGAGGAATGTAAAGGGTGGGCCATTAATACAATTTTCAGCCTGTTTCCAGAAGACGATTGGTTTAAAACGTTAGTCTTTTTATATGTGAAACAACAACAAATCACTAAACATTTTTAGTGTTTTTCATATAAAAAGGCGAACGTCTTAAACCATTCGTATTCGGGAAACAGGCTATTAAATTTTAAAACGTAATAAAACAAAAACTTTTTCAAATTTGAAAAATTTATGTTTTTTATTGTTCCGCTTATTATTTAATTCATATGGCCCCATTCAATCGGTTTAATTTTTGAGCACTTTTCCGAGTGTATTGGATCGTATCTCAGCAATGGCATCACGAATGTTGGCCTTCAAATACTCAGTTTTCTCTGATTTGACGGCATAACACTTGTCTTACCGACACCCCACAGAAAATAGTGAAACTGCCAAATCGCAGCTCCTTGGTGGCCAATTGGCATCACCATTTCGGTTAATTAAACGGTCATCAAACGTTTCACGAAATAAATATATTGTGGCGTCATCGTCATGAAACCAAACATCGTTCACATCAATAACGTAAGGAACGGGGGAAAAAAAATTGGGTACCATGGTGCCATAGGCATCTGCATTAACTTTAATTGTTAACGATGGCTCGGCTTCTTAAGCCGCACCAAATAGTAACTCACAATAAATAATGCATTGGCTTCTGTAAGACAATGTGTGGGTTTTCGGTAATTTTGTTTTTTTTTTTTTCAAAAAATATGTATATAAGTTTTTTCTCTTTACGTAGGATAATCACCTTGTTGTGGTGTAGAAGCTTAAACTGCAAGGACTCAACTGGCTAAGCTGGTGGAGATCAAAAACTCTCTGGCAGAGTCTCCCATGCCAGAAATGCAGTAACTAAGAATTATCCCAGGGGTTGGAACAAGGGCAATAACAACAACATCTTCTCCAATATCATTGTCTTCTATGAACAGAAATGAATACCAAGGGCAACAAAAACAACAGCCGTTGGCTTTACAAAAGCCGTATGCGTATAAAAGAAAACGTGGAACAACCATTAGCGGTACATATTTGTTTTTATATTCCTCCTTTAATTTAAACTTTACTGTGCCTGCTTTTTATGGTTTTTTGCTGTTGGATTATTTAGTGGTGAAGATATAACAGTGGCCAATGGATAATCAATCAACTGCAACCGATTACCTTGCCGTTCGCATTTTTAAAGTAAAACTTTTTGTTATTTCTGACTGATATCAGGTACGATATTACTAAGTTTACATCAAATGTCGACACACTCTTTCCCCCTCCCCATATATTTTTCTGGACCAACACAATGTACTGCATAAGTAGGGAAACAAATTATTGGTTTCTGAAATTTGAATGTTGACAATACTGAATGATAGACAGTTTGGTACATAAATATTATACATATTTTTTTGTCGTTGTAATTTCTTCCTTAAAATTTAAAACTTTATTACATATTTATATTAATTTCCCTTCTGCTTATTTTATTTGCCATATTGACCCAGTTAAACTACCGTTTTAAGGCATTTAAACTGTTAATAAAAAAGTATTGAAAATCTAGAAAGAGTGTCATGGTAGATTTAAAACCTAAACCTCTTACTAATGTTTTGTTCATGGCAATTTCCTAATAATTTATCAAATCTATCAATGTCATAAATATCGATACTACAAGTGCGTATTTATTGCAGTTGAATGCTTTTGTTTTTTTGTTAACAATATTAGATTGGCTGACAGGGAATTACAATTTGGTTGTTACGATTCAAGTCATTATTATTGTGCTGCAAATGCCTTGTAATGTGTGCCAAGTGGTTAAATTTCTGTTTGAATTGTTAATATTTTGTTTTGAGTTATTCCCAATAATTTCTATTGTTTTTTTTTTTTTTTTCTCTCTTTTTTCAATATAAAATATTTGCTTCACATTCAAAAGAGCAAAACTGAAGCTCTTACAGTAATCCCTCGATTTAGGTTTCAATTAGTTTTAAACGTAAATTAAATTTATAATTTCTCGGTATACTCGATATACCCTTGCAACTACTCTTATTACGAACAATTAGGACCTTCATATGAGCAGATGTTAAAATGCACTCAAATCTGGCAATAGAAATTATTTTATAATTAAAATTGTAGAAATTCATAGGAAAGGTTTATACATACATAATTGGCCATTAACCTGTTTTATGGCTAGGATTAGGGCTTAGCTTCTCACAGCTTCTCACAGCACCCATATTGTGAGCGTCACTTTTTACACTCAGAGCTTTTGCCAGACGACTGCTAAGAGGTGGTAGCTGAAAGGAGTATTTCTCGTATTTCGTTCTTTTAAGATATCAAGCTGGGGCTTTAACCTAGAGCTCTCGTCTTGTAAGTCAACACTAGACTACTACGACAACCACAAAACTTCACTCAATTAGTACGCATATAACATATAGATATTAATAAATTTTCATTTTTTATTAAAAAAAAACAACAACAAAAAGTAAATCATGAAAATCGAAGGAAAAAACAGTTCGTAGCTTAGAAAGATACAACTTTTAACGACGTAAAACCAAGGGATTACTGTATTTTGCATTTGAAAGTCATTCTTAGTTTACTTTGTATTGTGCCTCCAATTTATGATACTTTTACTTGTAAATAAAAAGTTTTAGAATTTTCAAAGCGGCTTAGCAATTATTGCAGTTTTTTAATTAAAATTCTTAAAACGCTTTAAATATTATTTTGACTTTACAATGAACAAATTTTATAACAAATCTTATTGGGATTTTTTCACTCTTTGTTATGACAGAGATCATGTCCGATTTTGGGTACTTTTTTTCTTGCAATTTCTTTTTTTTTAACAAAAACATCGTTTGTCATTAATGATAATGAGTTTATACTGATTCATGAAATGCTTGACAAAACTGAAGAAAAACACGAAAAGCTGATCATAATAGCGAAAAATCTTAATTTTTAATTCCGATTCTCCAACGTATTAAAAAAAATCAGATGGTGAGAAGTATTTCTTGTAAAAAAAAATAAGTTTCGATGGTACCTCCAATATAAACACTACAAACTGTTAGAAGAAAATGGACTTTGTCGGACATGAAGTTTTTTTGACAAGTTGTCCTTCTCCTGATCGAGCTTCAGGATCGCTTCAGCGGAAACTACACACAATTGTCGTTCAACAGCTAGCACCTAATGCTCTGTCGTACTTTGAAAGCGAACATATTCGAGACTTTCATGAAAATTCTCTATAAAGACTGAAAAAAGTCGGTGGCACTTTATGTGGTGGATATTATATGTGAATCAGCAACAGTCGCCATATTATCAGCAGAATGACTGTTCTAAGACTTGACAAATTTACGTAATGTTTACACTACTCTAACAGTGCAGCTAAATACCGTACTGCCCACTAAAGTTATAGTACAGTGCCAACTAATGCTTGATATGGCATTATTAGTCTTTCAATAAATTTTTCCATTCTCTTAGGCATAATTACCTTGCACTAATTTACCATATATAATGTATTGAAATTTCTTTCAGTATTCATTTACGACTACAAAGATATTGGGAAGGCCTATTTGGTGTTAAAGAAAAAATTAAACCCTTGAAACTTTAAATTTATGGTTTCATATTCAAAGGTATATGCAGGCATTTTCGTATTGTGGTTTAATAATTGAGTGCTTAAAAGAAAAAAAAAAACAGAAAAATAACAGCACTAGTACCAGTTTTCACTCCTACCCATCATGTAAAGGCACACTGTAAAGGCATAATAATATACAGAATGTATCCTGATGTATGCGAGCACAATACGCTTGATACTTCCGGTACAGAAAAAAACTGTTCTTTTAAATGAAAATAGAAGGTCCTTTTTTATTATCCTGACCAAATAAACGTGTAGCTTTTAACTGCTAACGATATACATACATACATACATACATGATTACACAGGGAGAAATTTCGAAAAATGTAAGAACAAACACAAAAACTGACCACAAACAATACAACAGCAGAAACAAAATAATGAGGAAGTAAAGAAAATTATTGGATTTCCTTTAAAACCTTAAAAAAAAGAAAAAGTAATACACAATAACACAAGCAAGGAATACTGTTGCAGCACATGATTGCCAAAATAAACAAAATAAGTTGCTGAAGTAGACTACCCTTACAAACATTCTCATCCCACACATTAAATATTACAATGCCTTACACTTTGTAACACAGTACAGTAGAACTGTAACTGATCCCAATATTGACATACAGTGAGTGAGTGCGTAGTGATTTATTAAAGTAAATGTGAGCCAATGAGTGATGAATAAGTTTAAAATGTGTGAGTGTGTTAAAAAAATTACAACCTATGAAAATAAAATATTAAAAGAGGATGTTTGCACATTTAATAACAGAAGTACATATAAAAATTACAGCAAAAATAAAAAACAATCGAAAAGTGAATGTGTTGCAATGATATTTGTGAATTCAAAACAAACAAAAAATTGTAAAATAATATTGTTCAATGCATTGAGAAGAATTTATTTTCACATATTGTTGTTGTTCTTGTTTTCTAAAGTATGACAGCTTGATGACATAATAGACAAGCAATACTTATAGCAGACCCAAGAGCTTACATACAGGTACAAACATGCATAGGTAGTTAAGTGGAATTTGTAAACAGTAATCTCTCTTATTTATAAAGAGCAAAAGTAATAAAATTTTTTTATATGCTTTACAACTTACATACATTCACATACATTGTTTAATTGTTTTGTGAGCGGGTGCAAATTGTTCAGACATAAAAAGACAGGTATCATTGAGAGTAAGTTCAGTAATTATTGCATTGAAATTAAGAGCATTTTCGCCATACATTTATAAGTAGCTATGATTTTAAGAGAATTCCTTCTTTGCGCAACAAGGAGAGCCTGAATAAGCAATAAAAAAATTTTAAATTTAAAAACTTTTGAGAATTAAAAATGTTGTAAACAAAGGTGTCCACATTAAGGCGAACAAAAAAGCGTTACAAATAATTTAAAGCAAATTTAGAAGATTTTTCATAAAAGAAGTACTCACGATGTACTCCTACCCACATAAAAATGTCCATTACTGTAGAAAATTAAATCCCATTTTTAAAAAAAGTTCATGAAAAATTTGGATAAAAGAGTGCGTATATGCATGAAAATGCCTATAGGCTATCCACTTTATCTTTTATTTATTCAATTAGGTCTTAAGATTAAAAACCCTCTTTTATATTTATTTTAAATCTTGTATAAATTTGGGACATCCTTTTTTTAATCAATCAATTATGTCACTTATTTTATACCTATAGATTAATTAAATTACGAGTATTTCAGGTGGTAAGAGGTCTCTTTTTAATAAATATTTTATGTTTTGATATTCAATATTTCGTTACTTTTTTATGTAGCATCGTTAGGAAGTAATTAATTATGCATGTAATAAATAAATAAAAATATGTACATATGTATATAAACTTGATTTAGCGTATTATTGCCCTATTTATAACAAATAATTTTGATTTATAGTAGAAACGATTTTCAATATAAATTTATTCCTTCAGATAAAACTTTATAATGCTCCTAAAATTAAACATATCTTTTGTATTATGGGTTGATTTAAGATTTTAAATATAAGCTACTAATGGGTTTATGTTATTGTGAATGATCTTTCATCTGTTGACTGACTGAAAATAAGCTAAATCATATATATTTTGCATTTTTCCTTTATAATTACAGTCAAAACGAAAAGTTTTATATACCTTGACCATCAGGCTAGTCAAAATATATTACATGTACGCTATATATCAAAAACTTGTACAGGGTGGGCAAATTTGAGGTTAGGAAATAAATTGGCTGTCAAATGATGAAATGCCAAGAATTGAGCTGTCATACTTTGAGTTAGTAAAAAATTGTTTGATTCGACCGTTTGTAACTTGGCTGAAAAACTAAACGAAAACAACGCATTTTTAAACAAAATCATCTTCAGCGATGAGAACCAAACCAAACCAGCCGGCCAAACAATTCAGTTATTGCATGAAAAATTTCCTGGTCGCAATTTGGCGATGATAGTTGACCATCTCGTTCTTGTCATTTGAAGCTGCTGGATTATTTTTTCTGGTAAGATTTGAAAGCCCGGATTTAAGTGAACAAACCATAATTCGGCGCTGCATTGGTGGGATAAGCGAAGTTTTGTTACAAAATGTGCTTCAAAATTTTGAGAAAAGAGCGAAAAGTCTGCCAATATTCTAGAGAAATATTCGCATATTTCTACTTTACATTGGTATAATAAAACTTAATTTGTCCAAAAAAATGTGTCTTTAAGCCAATTTTCTTCCTAACCTCAAATTTGCCCATACTTTATGTGTAGTTAGAATTGATTGAAGAAAATTTCTTTAATTGGTTATTTTTATTCCAGTTTGATTAGATTTTTGACGAAATTTGGTTAGAAAAAAATAAAGGCTGTGACAACACTGGCCCTTATTTTCAATTTCAACCCTCTTTCATATGAAATAATTTCATAATGTAAATCCAGTAATGTTTTATAAATTTTTTTCTAGAGTATTTAGTGAATAAATATATTAAAAAGAGAGAAAGCAAACATTTGTTTTTTCATATCTGTTTTATCTGGCAGATACATTCTCTATCCAACTCAATACAACACGTTTTTTTAGACGTTGTTGTTTTATGGTTTTAATGGGAGTAAAAGAATGGAATTGACTGTGTGGCTGCCTGGCAAGCTGTCTGATTAGATGACAGAACTCTTATGTAGAAAATCGGTTTTATTTTATTTATTTATTTTTTTTTTTCTGTTAACTTTCATATACGTGGTTGCTTGCCACTAAGAAGAGAAGAGAGACCTGGTGAATGTATAGATGTTGCTATAGATGTGAATATGAATGTGGTTTTCTATGGATGTTTGTATAGTTTAGTTTGTTTTTGTACTTTTTTTATGTGTTTCTTTCATTTTTCATTTGGGTTGTTGTTCTCTGGCTTTCGATAACTCATTTTAGTTTGATTTTTGCTTTGGGTTGTGTCTGGCCAATACAAAAATAAGAAAAATTAAAACGAAAGAAAATATTTCTTTTACTACTGATTCCTAAAACAAAATTTACAATAACAAATTGAAAATAACTGACATGTTTGAAAGCTATTACAACAGCAACAATAAATAACAAGATAGAAAAAAGTTTTCATATACACTAAATTAAAATAACAACAATAATACTAATTAATTCTGAGAATATTTACAAAAAATACAAAAATAAAGAAATATTGTTTTCTAAACCTTAAATTTGTGAAACACAAAAGCAAAAGCAAAAATTCAAATTCCTAAATGTGAATTTGCGAGTATAAAATAAAAAATAATTTTTTTTTGTTTAAAGTAGTTTTTTTGTTAAATTTTCTATTAAAGAAAAAGAGAAAAACAAAGTAAAAATTTATATATTTTTAATGTTTCAATTATAATACTCAAAATCAAACAACATGAAACCTAATTTGCAATAAGAAAACACCAGCAGCAGAAATAATTTGAAAAAGTATGTTTCATAAATTTACAAAAAAAAAGAGAAATATATATGTACATACATACATACGTATGTACGTATGTGTAAAAAAATATTAAAAATAATTAACAAAAAAAATCACAGAAAATAAAATTCCATTATATTTATCTACTGAAAGTGCAAATTTTTTTTACCCAATCAACCAATTTAAACGTACTTTTGTTGAATTAGAAAAAAAAATTAATATTTCAGCAGTTGCGTTGCTGTTGCTTCATTGTTATCAAATAAATTATAATAAAATAAAAAAAAAAATTATATATAAATTTTTAACAGAAAAGAAAAAACTTAAATGATAAAAAAGTAAAATTTAAGCAGCGTTTGTCATGTGCTTTTCAAATGTTAGAAGATAACAAAGTGCCCGTCTAACCAACCATACAAATTATTTGCATTTTTTTTTATTTAAAAAAATATATATAACATACATATGTATATGCATAAATGTCTCTACAGACATACTTATGTAGATATAAATTTTTTTACTAAAACCCCTTTAAGGTCTGACATAATTTGAACGACTTCAACTTCCCTACATTTTTGCATTTTTTTTCAATGTTTGCAAATTATTTTTCTGCCTCAATAAAGAAAAATTCTTTTTTAAATTTTTTTTTATATGTATTTTTTAAAATTTATTTATTTTACTCATATAAAAAGGTGTTGTGTATGTGTTTTCCCCACTTACATACTTAAGAAAAATATGACATAATTATACAAAAAAAAAAAAATAGTAAAAAAAATACAATCTACACTCTTAACAGTAGAGGACACAATAATAGGATGTACATAATTTTAGCTTATACATACATACCTGGCGAATATTATTCCGGCATGTGATGGAAAGCGATTTGGTTCGAAATAAAATCATCTCTGTTTGTTAAAGCCATATGAAATGTATTTGTTTTAATTACTTTGAAATTTAAATATAACAACTTGAAATATCAGGCGATTTCAATTTAGATCGAAGTCAATTTCCATTACATACAATCTATTTTACAAATATGTAAAACACCTCCAAAACCTCAAGTTACGATTGATTTTTCGAGTTTTTATGTTTATATTTCAGCAATTTAGCAATTGCGAGAAGCTAGGCCGTAATCCTGACAGGGTTGTAAAGGCCAGTTACGTAGTTACGTACGTAATTTAGTAATACCAAACGATTTTGAATTTCTATATATACTAAGTTACCAATAGAAATTTCTCAGTCTTTGTTTTTAAAATCATACCAATGCAAAATTATACTAGCAGTTAATGAAGTTATCGTCTGAGCCATCAATCAATCAATTTTATATTTGAACCTCCGGTTATTTTGAATCTGGCTATACCTTATATTCTGTCAGAAAATTTAGTATCCGGTATGTGCTGTAAAACGAATCGTGTAAAATTACGATTTAAAATCAAAGAGTTGTTTAAAGACAAATAAAAAATATTCGCACCAATTTTTTTAAGTTTTGATAAACAAAAAACTTACGCTAACGTCATTAAGTATTAAAATTATAATAATTTGAAATTTCGATTTCATCTTACAGCACATACCCCTATCTGCCCTAAACAAAATGAATCGATTTATGCTAGCGCAACCTTGTGATTTATTGGAAATTTGTTCCCAAAACAAAGACAAGTGGTCGAAAATTGCATAAATATGAAGATAAAAAATCATCTTTTTGGAAGACGCTTATTTTTATCTTAGTGGGTACGTTAATAAGCAAAATTGCCATATTTTCAGAAGCCAATGCAATGCACTAATTACGAGTTACTGTTTGGTCGGGCTTGTGGAGCGGAAGCATCATTGGCTCAATGACCATTACGGTCAGTAGAGATACCTACTGCACCATCATAACTGATTTTTTTGTGGCCGCTCTTCAGCTTTTCATGGTCGTTTAATTAACCGAAATAGTGATGCCAATTAGCAACCGTTGCCGAATTAGTCCATTAATTGTTACTGACGTTTAAAATGAACGAATCCGTAGTTCGTATAGAACCAATTCCAATAGTCTAACATCGCCCATTTCTTAAATGATTTTGTACTTACTTATGTAGCTGTATTAGCATCAAGATTGTTTGCAACAACTTACCAAGCCTTCAAAATTACTATGCCCACCTTTTACCAAAAGACCGCTTTAATCATTCTCTGAATATACCAAAATCAAGATTTATTTTTTTTAAACTGATGAGTTTTGTATCACTTAGTTATTTGAATCAATTTTTGATTTTACTCTTCTCAAGATATACAAAAATCAGTATCTACTTTGAATGGGAGTTATAATAGCAATAAAATGCAAACAAATCCTAATTTATTTAAATTTTTTATATAAAATTCCAGGCGTTCGAAATATTTTGGTTAACATGAACAGGCCTTAAGAAATGTAAAATAATTGTGTTTCTCTCGCTTTACTTTCGTTCGCTTAGAAAAACGCTGTTACACAATTTTGTTTTATAAATTTTAGGTTTTCAATTAAGTTTGCAGTGCTTGCCTTTTTTTAACCGCAACTGTTAACGTTGTGTGCTGAAAACAGTTACTTTTTTTTAAATAAAATTTTAGAAATTAAAAAAAAAAAACTATAAAGAGAGACCTGAGTGGATGAGTATACTATAACCCGGTTTTGGAAAGCGCGCGCATTGTATTCACACTTAACCCTATATCGGAGCATCTGAAATGCTTTTACTCTTACTCTTCCTTTCTATCTGTATCTCTCTTTTCTCTTCTCTTTAAAAATTGCTATTTTATAATAAATTTATTAAGAATATTCCTAAATTTTGACAGTTCTTAAACTGTCATAAAGTTTTAGTTTTTAAACAAATTCGCTCTTCCTTATAAATATTATCACACACACACTCTCTCTCTCTTTCCTTTTTACTCTTTTCTTTTTGTTTTGCTTATTTTGTAACCACTACTACACTTTGGTGGTGTGAATGGGTTGGTCACTAAACTGACGGTAAGAGTCTTGCTAATGCTTTTGATAATAATGCCAACATATGCACATACAAAGATATGCATGTTGTTGTTTGGTTGTTGGTTTCTCTTTGGTGTTGCCTTAAAGTTTAATGTCTTGTTGGCCATGTTTAGCCAGAACCAGCTAATGTGTGATTAAGAAACCGTTTTTGTTTTTGTTTTTTTTTCTGTGCTTGTTTTTACGCTTTTAATTTGTAAATCAACAGACAGACTCCTTTTCTAAACAACTGGATTTTATTGCTCAATTTTAATTTGTTTTACCCGCTTCGCTTGGTCTTTTGTTCGTATAGATTTCTTGTCGCCATTAGATGATGTCAAAAACGGTAAGTTGGTGGGGAAACGGTTAATAAAAATACAAAAGTAATGTGTGTCATGTTTTTATCTCGTTTTTCATTTTCTCTAAGTTTCTTAGCCAAAAATCGATTAATTTATTTTGGTTTTTATTATTTATTAAAGTTTTCTTGAGTGTAAATTTTGGTTGAAAACGTACAATTAAAAACAAAAGAACAACAATTTTATCAGCGCAAAATGCTCGAAATCTTGATTTTTAATATTGATTTACATTTCATTTACTGGCAGCTTAAAATGCATATTTTTAATGGGTTTATTTCGCAATTGTTTTTGTAATTTTTTGGCAATTATATTTGGCTTGGAAGCTGTGCCAGCAATGCTTGTAGCAATTATCCTTAACAAAAAGGACAAAAGGTCATTAAATGCAAAAGTTTACGAACCTTAACAGAACATTTTTTACTTTAAATTAATTTTTAGCATTACAAAAATGGTAACACTGGAAAAATCTTTTTCAAGAGGCAAAAATTTCTTAAAAATATAAGGTGACGTTAAGTTTTGTGGCGTAAGAAAATATAAAAACTTACGTAAAATTACATTTTGTAGAGTATATATCAAATTACGTGATATTTCTTGGTTTTTAGTTTTCATTTGAATAATTAAAAAAAAGAATTAGAGAACAAATTACAGCATTCGACAAAGAGCAAAACTTCATATAATAGTAAAAAAATTTTCATAAAAATTCCGTTACTTGTTGAACGCTGTAATTTTCCTTCTAATTTTTTTTAATTGCACGTGCGCTCAAAAATCTTACGTGTCAAGTGCTAAAGTGAGGGACAATGGCAGATAAAATGTTTTGGCATAATAGCTTATGCAGAAGTCATTGTGAGGTATTTCTATTTATATTCATTATTTTTCTCGTTTTTATACACGTGGGTTCTTTATTCCATCTTTCTTCTGCGGATAAGTAAAGCGTGTGCGAGATCAACTTGTTTTTCTTTGGCATAGGAATGCCAGTCTAATAGCTAAAGTCGTTCGAATTAATTGTAGAACCAAACTTCAATTAAATTTATTTTAAAGTCTGATCACATTTCATACAACCTCTACTTTTTATTTTTAATGAAATGCAACTGATTTAAAGACAAGCTTATTTATTAAATAAATGTTACAAAATAATGGCAGATATTCAACAAATATAAGTAGAGAATTGTGTTATTTTTTAACAACCTTCTCTTTTAAACTCACTCTAAAGTTTTACAGTTCTTTTTATTTTAATACATTCTCAAATTAATTTTTTAATAATAAAAATAAGAAAAACATACATAAGACAGTATCTGGAATTTAAAACAAAGTACAGTAATCCCTCGCACTGCGCGGTTTCTGACTGCGCGGTTTCGGAGTTGCGCGTTTTTATTTTTACCACCAAAATTTCGCATTGCGCGGCAAAAGTTTCGCAGTTGCGCGGTTTTTTTTTTGCGTAATATTATATATTTCGTGCAAAATATGTACATAAATACAATTTTGCAGATAATAATAATGATGAAATTGACGATAGTGAAGGTGTAGAAATTGTTGAAAAAACAAATTTAGTAGCAAAGCACTGGCAGAATTTTTGAAGCGTGGCAATCAACTTGGTGAAGTTGACGTTTGACGGAAGCTTTAGCGCCGTATAAAGAACTCTACAGTTCAAGAGATACTATTAAGCAATCACTATTAACAAGTTTTTTTACGAAACCATTGGAGGAAAATAAAACAAATTCATCAGAAGATGAAAATTAACTTATTTAAAGACTTTTTTAATTACATATATACATTTTAATTATGTACATACATACATACAATGAACAGATTTTAAGATTTTTTTTTGTTTAATTTTTATGAATTTATTTAAATTTTATTATTTAAATTTTTTTTTTTTTTTTTTGTTTATGTTAATATTGAATAAAGTCTTTTTTTTAGTTATCTACTTGGATTAAATTTAAAATTTTCATGATAATTTTAGGATTTGGAACATATCCCCCTAATTTCATACAAAATAGGGTTCACAGTGCGCGATTTCGGCTTGCGCGCTGTTTTTTGAGAACGTATCTACCGCGCAGTTTGAGGGATTACTGTATATCTCTTATGATACTGATGATCTACGTGGTGTAAACATATTGAGGAGATCTGTATAGTCTTTTCACATAAAAGGAAATGAGAAAAAAAACTGATGGACTTATGTGCTTAATTTTGATATTTTTATCTTTTTTCTTTTTCTATTTTGTCTAATTCGTATTTGAGTATTTATTTATTTATTCGAGTATCTTTATTATATTTTTTTTTATTATATTGTAGTTGCTTACAAATATGAAAAGATTCATTCATGCAATCATCATATGTTTTTGTGACGTTGTATTAATGAGAGGGGGAACATATTTTTGCACCTCCTTTTACCTCTTTATAGCTTAAGCTTCTATTAAACAACTGACTAACTCGTTATTTAGATAAGAAATATAACGAACAGAAACAAATGTATAGCTGTTAGACGATAATATCAAATTCAGATGAACATTATCATTCTCATTGTAATCACCATCATTTGTGCAAATAGTATGATTTTCCACACCTTTCACAAAAATGTTGGTAAAAAAATAAAAGCAGATATAACAGAAATTACGGATTTATATATTTTTTTCTATTCGCGATATTTGTTCAATTTTTTGTTTGAATTATTTACCTATAAAATAAAACTGCACAAGAATTAGACACTTTTTAGATCATAGTTCTTAATGCAATGTAATGTTGTAAATATAATAGAATATTATTGCAAATTGTGAATAAAACAAAATGAAAGATAACAGTTAGTAACACCGAATAATGTAGCGTATATTTATACAACAGTTTTCAAAAGTTATTATGGATTTGCTAAGATGATGCATGACATGGCATGACACTGTGTTTGAGACAACATGACATGGCATAGCATGGTTTTTTTAAAAATTACATTTTTACACAAAATGTTGCATTTGGCAGTACATTAATTGAAAATATAAAAAACTAAAATGTTTTTAGTTTCCAAAGCGTATCAAGAATGAACTAATAAACAAATTTTATCTAAAATTTGACACGAAGTAGTGTTGTACTAAAAGATTCAAAAATACGGACAGATATAACAAATTTACTTAAGTAATGTTTGTCCCAGTAATCTAGTAGGTGATATGCTAGACTGCCAGTGCACAGGTTTGGTTTCCATCAGAGATCCGGGTCTGTGACACTATATCCGCTTAATATAATTAAAACATAATTTTAATATTTTATTATAATAAATGAATACTTAAGTAAATTATGTACGTACATATGTTTTCATTAATATAAAATTGTTTAATTTTTGACCAAGTTATTATCAATTCAATGCAGAAGTATCCTAAAAATCAGATGTAGTAGATTCTTCCCATAATCACTGATATCTAATAGAAAGATAGGTTTTTTTTGCCACATTGTGTTGTTTTTAGACATTAACATCACGGTTTTTTATTAAATTAAAAATTGTGCTTGAATATTACGATTCGATTATTAAAATATTATGATTTTATAATTATAATCTGACGCAGATAAACGTCAAAGTCTTCAAAGCAGTTAATCGAATGTGTTGCATTTTAAGCTTAATTGATTTCAATTTAGTTGCACAAAAGTTTATAAACATTTACATTTAATAATTGAAACAATTAACCTGCCATTAATTTCCTAGAATAAGAAAAAGTTGATTTCAATTTGACCTTCGCTTATTATTCTCTATTAAATAATGAAATTATTATTTAGAAAAAAAATACGATTAAATGCAAAACAATGTAATTAAACAATTTATTACTGCTACTGTTTCCGTAAAGATTCACTCAACTAAGTGATTAATTTGTGGAATTTTTTTTTATTTCCTTTACAACAATTTTAAATTCCTGTTTTTGTTTTGCCTCTAACTTCTAAACTTTGAAATCCTGTTATTTTTTGCCTTTGGTTGTTACTTTAATTACGAGTAAGTCTTATTAATTTTAAAACAAATACCGGTTTTTTTTTAGGAATTTGTTTCTTAATTCAGTGGAATAGTGGAAAACTTTTTAAGCAAAAATATTAACTTGTTTGTTGTACTCATATTAGCATTTGATACGACAAGTTTGTGCAAAAAAACGGTGAGATGGAAAGATACTACTCGTATATATTGAGTTTGTAAAAGATTTAGCATTATTGGGTTTAGGCATTAATCTTTTAATAGTAATTAAGTATTTAGTTGTTCACAACTACGACTGCTTGTAGTTTCCTAGCAATTTATGTATGTACTTATATTTTAATTAAAATTTAAATATTTTTTATTTTTTTTTTTTCAAAGTTAGTGTAGCTTAATAAAGTGTAAGTAGGCTGTCTAAAATTCTTTTTCAGAAAGAAAAGGTAATTCCAAATTCTTAGCCAAATACGTTTTTGTTTTTTTATTGAGACCAATACTCAGGAGTAAACCCCTACTAATGCTGTGCATTGTATTGGCAAGGAGAGTGTATATATTTTTTTCTTATATTATTATTAACTGCCTTAGGAATGAGACAAATTGTTGTGAATTGAGCATTCAAAGGCCAGTGATATATCTTCACCCTTGAATGATCAACAGCAATTGCATCATCGTTACATGTTGATTGTGTGTGGTGAGTGCCTTCGCTAAGTCGGTTTTAGCTGTTATCTGCTACTTTCTAATAGGTGAACGCTTTTTTCCTGATCATTCGGTTTTGCTGTCAATGGTTTTTTTTTTTGTGGAATAGAGGGGAATGTCAGGGAGCGGTTTCTTTACAGATGGACTTCTTGGAGGGGGAACCTCTTATTTTTAAATTATATTTTTTAATTTTTCACCTTTTTTGGAATTTGAACCTGGCCCGTTTGAGTTTTTATGTGAGTGCTCTAACCGCTATACCACGCACCCCCCTACTTAGATTTATTCAATAGTGACTGCAAGCCTTTGCAGTTACTTTTGCTTAAAGGAATAAATTTCTGTCAAAATCGAAACAGAATCTAATTGACTACACTATGCTTAAAAATAGCAAAAATTTGGATACGTTTGAGATGACCTAGCGTAGGTTGTAAGCTTTGTTAAGTGAATCACTTTTAAATTTTCCCAATTTGAAATGCAACGTCGAAAAATAGTTCTAACATAATTACTCGTAGTTCGAAACCGATATACAATTTTTAAATGGTTTTGGAAGGATGAGCGGTTAAGCAATAGCCATTTAGAACGCGGCTACAACATTGCTTACTTTGCAAGGATTTACCACAAGGTATTTACCACAAGTCCTAATATCATATATATGGGTTTGAAGGCAACTAATTTACTTATAAGTTTCCGTTAAATTATAGTGGTTGCTGCTAATTAAGCGAGTGCGTTTTTAAGACCTGGAAAAATTTAAATATCTAAATGTACAATCTACGTGGTCGTTGTGAGAAATAATAAATATTTCTAACAAATTTAATTAAGTAGTTTAGTCTATGAGTCTATCCATATCCTATTAGATACCTTTATTTTGTTTTGTCTTAGAGACGGTCAGTGACACAGAAGATGTTATTTGGATGCTTGATCATCTACACATTTTCTAGAGTAATAAAAAGTAACAAAGAAATTTGATTTTTAATCGATTTGATTAAAACTTTAATTAACTTTTGTTTGGCTTAATACTATGTAGTAATATTTAATTGTATTTTTTATAACATGAAAACATATGCACACACATATTTTTCATAATTTGTTTCAGTGAAAAAAAAAAAAACATTTATTGAGAAAATTAAAGGCCGCCCATTAACGTTTTAATTAAAATTTTTCCGATAAAATTTTTTCTTTGTATATACATTCTATATGTATAAACTATATATTTTTGTAAAAAAGCGTTAAAAAAAACTTTTAACAACAGAAGCTATTTTAACCCCAACAAAATAGACACAAAACAAATCATTATAAGTATAATTGCAAAATTTTATAATAAGAAAACTGCGCTCTAAATAATAAAAACAATTCAAATAGTAAAAAATAACAAATACCAACAATAACAAATAACGTGTTGTAAACAAAAGCCAATCCATTAATACCAACAACGAACAATAATTACCAGCAATCAATAATTTTTTGGAAATGCTAGTTTTGTTCATCACTATTAAATTTTTATTTACACATTAAGTTTGCAAACGTTTTTATACAAACATACTCGTATGTATGTGTATGTGCATATGTTATAGACAGCGCTGCCGCACTTGTTGTATGTACTGTCTTCAGTTGCTGCTTTTGTTTTTTTTTTCACCACAGCTAACCTCTCTGAGCGTAATTATTCTGAACACAGCAAAAGTAACCTGTGTGTGTTCGTATATTTGTGATGAACTTGGAGCGTTTGGAATAGCGCTATGGTGGTATTGTTGTTATTGTTTTTAAAGCGTCCCACCATCATCACTATTACTATAAAAAAATTGTATTTTTCATACGCAAGTCGGTAAGGTAAAGTGATGATTACAGCACAATAATAATAATATTAATGGCGACGACAACGATGTCTACGAAGCCAAAAGTAACGGCGACGTCAAGCAAACACCGATCGTTTAACTAAAACGATGTTAGCTTAGCTGGTCAGTTTAACTAGCTAATGTTTAGTCGTGCGCCTAACGTTGATATTCACTGTTGTGTTGTGAAATTGATATCCGCAAAAAGTAAATTTAACGATAAATAAAAGAAAAACAAAAAAGCTTTGAATATCTATCGGTCGATTTGTAAGCACTCGTATGTATAAGCGTTCTAAAGTTTTAACGTTTTTTTATAAATATTTTTGTGTAAAATTTTAATTAATTAATAAAGTTTAAACAATAAATAAAAATATACATATATAAGAAGTGCTGGAAAAGTTGTGAAATTTAATAAAAATAAATAAATATTGTTTCATAAAAAAATATATAAAAATTAATATGAAAAATATATATTTTTACTAGTTTTATTTAAGTGTTTAAAGTTTACATAAAATTTAAAATTAAAGAAAAAAAAATTAATTATAAAAAGACTCTTAAAAAATACGTGATGCTAAACATCTTATAAAAAGCTTAAAATAATAAAAAAAAATATTTTAAAAATAAAAAAATAATTCCCAAATATTTAAACAAATTAAGTTGTTAAAAAATTATAAAATTGTTGTTAAAATACAACAATAAAAACTACATACATATTGTTAAGTCGAAATAATTGTTTTTTTTTTATTTATTTTTTTATATAAGTAAAAGGAGAGTACAAATTTGCTAACAACCAAAAATATAACAAAAATTCCAAAAGAAAAAGAAAAATTTAAATTGATGAAAATAATTCTGGATCCTCTTAAATAAACAAAATACTTGAAATATAGTACAACTGTCTGCAAATACCAGAAGAGATTAAAATAGATTTTCCGAGAAGAAAAGGTAAAAATTTTTGCAAAAAAAAAAAAAAAAAATTAATAAATATTAGAATTTAAAAACATTTTTGAAAGATTTAAAAGCAAAATTTCAAATACGTTGTCATACAGCCATGTTATAGAGTTCAATTCTGTTTAAAAACAGACTCATATCATATGTTAGCTTTTCAAAAAAAGAAAAAATTATAAATTTTTTACAATGAAATTACAAGCAAGACACAAAAACTAACAATTTCATCAATAGAATTATTGTAGAAAGAATTTAATTTCAAAATTGTCTTTTTATTTTCCGTTTTTTTGAAGACCTGTAAGTCAGCATAAAATTTCTATGCAAAATGTGGGTTGTCATAAATATGTACAGTTTACACATAGACCTGATGAAACTTCTGTAGCTGAAGGCGAAAACTTATTCAGGTCAGCCTGTGTATAATTCCTTCACGGACATATTTTGCTCCTTTAATTGCAAAAATAATTTAAGTTGTGTTCTAATTAAGGCGTTCAATGGCGAAACAGTTGTGTCATAATTCCAATCAAAATTGTGAGCCATCCACAACTTTGCATAAACAGAAACGCTTTAATTAGATCAAAGTTAATTGCAATGATTTTTTGGTAATCAAAGGAGAAAATGATGTCCGTGAAGGAATAGTACACTAGCCAAACTGAACATGTTTTCGACTCCAGCTACTGTACTTGTGAAAAGAAAAGTATTTTAGTACGTAATTTCTTGAACAGTGCGAGCTAAATAGTTGATGTTTCGTCATGAATGTACAGACACAAAGAACTCTGATGAGACTACCGTAGCTGGAGTCGAAAACATGTTCAGTTTCGCTAGTGACATCATTTTCTCCTTTGATAATTCATTCCTAAAACAATTCGTCAATGACATTTTCAAACAAATGTTGCAAAAGTCGTGGACGATCGCACATTGTCATCAATATTCTGCTTATCATCGACAACTTCAAGGAAATATATCACAAAATATCGTGGCCGAACACCTCCGCAATGTTGTCGACAATCGTTAGTGACATGTCTTAAAGACATCCTTGACGACAATGTCGTGCACGACGATTATGCTAACTGCGACATTTATGTACCCAAATACATATCATTTGTGTTGGTATGGAAAAGTAGCTTTAGTCCAAAACTTTAGTTTAGAAATATAAAAAAATTTGTGTAAATTTGTGTACAATAATTTTCTACAAAAAAGTCTTTATTTTAATATATTGACAATAGATTTATGAGATAACAGAAGTAAACTTTAACACTTTATTTTATAGTTCTACTTTGACTTTTATTGATATTGATTGATATTGACTGATAGTGATATAAGCTCTCCCAATATATTAACAAATAAATAAACAGACTTCTTATAGTTTTCGAAAGGGCTTCAATGTAACCAAATGTAACAACTAATTCATACCTTTTTTCAATTTTTACTTATTAAATCTAAATTCTGTGAGGAATTTAAAATAAAAAAAAAAATTTACACAAACTATACAAACTTTTAGGTATCGTAGCTTTCGAAAGGTTGTAAAAAACTATTTCTTTTTTGTTTTTTTTTTTTGAATTACGCTGAAAAATAATTTTCCTTCAAGACAATTGCTTAATATCAATCGAAGCATTTGTTGATTTATTTTTGTATAACACTGTATTGTCCACACACATTATTATTCTTAATAGGTATACTTATATTTGTTTTGTTAAACTCAACCTCAGCAAAAAAATAAAACCTAAGCCATTAATAAAAAGAAAAAAATAATAAAGAAGTACAATGAAATATTTTTGAAAAAAAAACCGAAATGGTTAATAAAAATTATATTAAAAAAAAATATAATAATACTAAAAATAATATGATGACTAAAGAAATACGAAATATGCTTGAACGTGTGGTGACAGCAAATTAAAAAAAAAATTAATTGTTACCCAGAAGTTCCGATTTTATGCCTACTTTAGAATTATATATAAAAATTTTTCGAAAAAAAAAAGAAATACAAAACTTAATAGTTACATGTTAAGTTATAGAAATATCAAACAAATTGCTATCAGAGTAATTAGATCACGTGATGATATTTTTTAAATAACGGAATAGACACTCACTTTTTAAACGAATTACGATTACTGTACAATTTGTTATTATTTTTTAATTAAACACTTTTTTAACTAAAGTGCGACTCGTTTTCTAGTTTTTTTTTTCTTAAAGGATTAGTTGATAGCCACAAGTTTCGGACAAGACTCAGGGATATGATTTCTGAAAAAAATCTGCCAAATACTAGCTGAGTGGCAATGAATTACGAATTTTCGATATACAGTTGAAACTCTCTATAACGAATTCCAAGGGACTGGAAATTTACTTCGCTATAAAGAAAATTCGCTATATGGAAAAGAAAAACAATATTGTTCCTTTTAACATTTTTTATTCGTAGTAGTCAGTTATTTTGGTTTGAAGTACATTTTTCCACTTTTCTTCTTCAATGCAAAGGCAAATGGATAGCGACTGCAAAAAATGTGAGAGATGGTAATGATTTCGGTTGTCACTTGCATAGTTCGGTGGTTCCCCCACTTTTAATTTTATCGTAAATAAGCGATTCAAAGCATCAGACTCTGCTTGTGCGTTGTGAAAGCAACAAAGTACACACAGAGCAGCAATAACAACATCAATAACACAAAGCGACATCGATTTCTTTTTTGTGTGCGTGCGTTCGGTTTTACCTAATTCGTTATATGGAGATTGAAAACGCTTCAATCTTGAAGTTACGGTCGCAAAAATACTTCGTTATAAGGAAATATTCGCTATATGGAAATTCGTTATATGGAGATTATAATACACTCAAAGTAGACCTAAAACAGAGTGTTCTTATAATTGCTTCGCAATAAAGAAAACTTCATTATACAGGAGTTCGTTATAGGGATTTTCGACTGTACATATAATACAAATAAGTACAGTGACTCAAACAATTGAGCACGTGTTTGAATGTCCTAAGTTCATATGCTTACAACTACAAAATTACTTATCCGATCTTGTTTATGGAGCACTAATTTTTTTTGTGATTGTGTTTTGTTTTGGATGGATGCTTTAGGATAACAACATAGGAAAAATATAGTTTATATAGTTTAGTTTAGAAAATAGTTTTTCTTAGTTATTCCCTCCGATTTTACTTTTAACTGCATTTGGGGATGTAGAAACATTAAACACAAAAAATTGACCACATGCTCTTTTTTCATTTATTTGAATATAAAAAGATAACGGTTTCCTAGATTGTTATCCTAATGCACCCATTGAAAAGAAAATACAATAACAAAAAAAAAAAAAAAAAAATAAGTACTTCATGAACAAGATCGGATTTGAAGTCGTAAGCATTTGAACATAGGACATTCAAACACGTGATCAATTATTTGAGTCACTGTATGTGATTATGTATGTTTGTAAAACAGACAAAATTTCAATTAAAAATTTTATTGCTACCATTTCATTTTCCCAATTAATTTGTTAATTATTACTATGTATTAAAAATTTTATTTGATTTATTGTTTAATTATTTTGAGCAAACAATTAAAATTTAATTGATGCAATTAAAATATTAAATATAGTAATAATAAATAAAAATTTATTAGTATGTTTTGGGAAACGAATTCGAGTGATTTTTCGAAAACAAGTAAAACTTAATTGAGCAAATTATTTCATAGTTTTAATATTCAGACAAGTAAAGTTAATAAGCGAATTAATATATATAAAAAAAATGTTTAAATGATTTTCACATTTTGAAATTGTAGCAATTAGAATTTCGTCCTATTTTAATTTCCCTCGAATTCGTTTTGCAAAACATATTTGAAAATAACAAATGTTTTGCCTATTTAATTAATATTTTCATTGATTTTTTAAGTTACTACTTAATTGATATATTATTTGTAAGAGCAGAGTCAGTAAGACTTACGCTCACTTTAGAAAAATATTTGACAGAAAACGTGTAAATACTATTTTTTTGGAACTATTTAATTTTCGTTTTATGTAAAATTTTTTTTCAAAAACCATTTAAAAACAATATTAATATGCAAAGATAGTTTGTTAGTTTATTGATCAAACATGATTTCGTTAAATATTTGCCTACTATGATCTAGCTTAAACAATTTCATTGTTAACACAAACGTTGTACTAATTTTTTAATTTTTCTGTAGTATTCTGACTTTATATCTGCACTAAATAAATGTACCAATCCTCAGATTTCAATCAAAATCTACTAGATTTTAACAAGATTTCCAATACTTTGCTACGAGATTTCGTTAAAATCTTGTAAATACAAAAGAAAAACTTATAATAGTGAGTTGTCACAAAGCAAGTTACTGTCAAAATTTGCAACGCATCTAACTTATAAAAGTTGAACAACTTTTAACTTTTAGATGCGTTGACAGTTGAATAGTTGACTTAAATTGTACCTTGTAATGATGTAACGTATGCTATGTACTTTCTACCTTTACAGTTCTACCGAATCAAATCCCTCTATCTAATAATAAATTTTAAAATAATAGTCAGATGTTTGCTGAATAACATATCGGAATTTAAAAACTAAAGAAAAAAATTGCATTTTATTTAATAAAATAAATTACTTTTACGACTTGGTTTGATCATAATTACAAAGTATTTGATAAAATTCAATCAAATTTTATGACAATATTGTGTAAAAAGAACCTGCTCGGAAATTCCCATACTAAAAATCAAATTAAATCTAAATTTTAAATAGAATTATAAAAATTTAATTTGTTTGTTTTTTCAACTCACTCACTCTTTATGATAAAATCTTTTGAAATAAAAAGCAGAAGAAATGTAATAAAAACAGAAAAAGCGGTTATAAGTTCTTTGAGACATATATATATATATAAAAAGAAATAAAAACGGTCACGTTTTTTTTTTATTCATATAATATTTTTAAATATTTAAAAATAAACGAAACGAAATTAATAAAATTTACAAATTTGTATTTTAAATTAATTGATTACACTCGCATAGTAAATAAAGAATTTTAAGTATGCAAAATAAAATTAAAGCATATCGTCACTTAAATTTTAACAGGCAAAAATTTATTTTTAGTTGCTTTTTTTTAAATACTAAAAATTAAATTTTTTTTTTCTTTTGCTTTGATTTTGTTAAAAATAGTGCCCAACTTTTGCAAAACACTCTCACTCTCACTCACCCCCTCTATATAAAAGTTTTAACAAATTTCTTATATTTGTCATGCCGAGGTTTCATTTTTTTTTAATAATATAGCAAATCAATAAATACTTTATTTTTTAATTTCTGTTCGTTTCTAATAATTTCTAGCTTGTGAATTACAAGATATATAATTAAAACTCATGTTCTTTTAAAGGGGTTGTATTAAACTCTAAACGTATTATAATAATTAAAACTTAATGCAACATTTTTTATAATCGTATTAAATAACTTTTCTACTTAGTATTGAGCTCCAATTAAAATTTTTATAATTGCAAAGATATTTCCTAAGCGATAAATCAAAATAACGACACTTACAATTCTATCAATGGAAACGTACCTAAAATGCCTGGCGTTAAATAAAAATGCATTTTACAATTAATTTATAAAAAAGAAAAACAAATCGTACAAAACCATTTAAAATGAAAATTAGAAAAAAATATTCCATCGATTATAATTACACGTTTAAAATGCAATGACCAGAGACAGATAAATACAACAAAACACTGAACGATAAATAGTTTAAACGCTTTATGAATAATTAACAAAACGCTGTTAACATGTAAAATAAATAATTAAAATATTGTGTTTTAATTTGTAATTTTGCAGCAGTATAACAAAAAAATCGATACGAATAGAAACAATTAATTTATTCTTATTTGTTAACTTCCTAAGAACAAGCAGCATGTAGTTTTCAAAACAGAACTTACAAAGAAAAAAGGTATAAATTAATTGCAGTTGCTGTAAAGCAAAACAAACTTATAATTTTAATAAAATGGTTTATAAAACTTAAGATACAATCATAGAGAGGCCGTATTCCAATTGGTGACGTCGTCGTCGTGTAACGACATTTTTGTTATAGATTAAAGACAAAAGAAACATTTTTTCTTTATTCTGATAGAAAAATGTGGTCAGACGGCAACGACGTCGTCAACTGGAATAAGGCCGATTAACATACCTATACAGAAATGGCAATCACAACCCTGTTTCAGGGTTATACCCTAACTTTTTTTATCCATGAGTATCCAGACCTACAGACGTGAGAAGTTTGTTCATGGCAACTAGATACTCTCAGAACTTTTGCCAGAAGACTGCTAAGAGGTAGTCGCCAAAAGAAATATTTTTTTTATGATGTCAGACCTGTCTCCTATATAGTAAACCACCAACTAACCACTAGACTACGGCGACTAAAATCATATTAAACAAAGATTTACTTAAATATTAACACAATGAATATTATCACAACTCTTTAAGGTTCAAATTCCAAATCATCAGCCAAATAGTGGACATCAGCGGCAAAGTAAATATTGTTTTTTTTTATGTAATAATAACAGTTTCTTAATTTGATTCAAACCTTTTCATGATCAACGTCAGCCTTTAGTCGAAAATTGGGCAAAATTATAAAAGTAGGCGTGGTACCTGTTTTCCCATTTTTTCATCAAATATTGGACAATTATGAACGTACTTAAAAGCATACATAAAATACATACATAACTGGCCTTTACAACTCTGTGTCAGGATTACGGCCTAGCTTCTCGCAGCACTCATGTTGTGTGTGTCAATTTTTATCCATGAGTACCGGGACCTACAGTTTAATGTCGACTCCGAACGACTGACTTGAGAAGCTTGTTCATCGCAATTAGTTACTCTCAGAGCTTTTGCCAGAAGACTGAAGAAGAGAGAAGAGAGGTAGTCGCCGAAAGAAATATTTTTTTCATATTTTCATTTGAAGATATCAGAGCCTGGAGTCGAACCCAGGGCCCATGTCTTAGTAAGCCAACACACTAACCACTAGACCACGGCGACTACTAAAAGCATAACCAGCAAAATAATAGCTACCAATCATTAGTGGTTCTATTTTTGGACAACCAATTTACTATGTGGGTGTCATAGGACGGAAATGATATAAAGACCTGATTAGTATTCGGTTTGCTAAAAAAAAGAGGTGTTTTAGAATTTTAAATTCAGCTCGTAGAAATATTTGGTATTTAATGGAAATGCTATGATTCGAAAACAACTTCCATTTTTTTACTGGGTAGTATTACCAAAATAATTGTTTAAAAAAAAATCATAGTTCATATGCATATTTTTGTGTACTTTTTTTTCAAAAATCATTGTTGGGACTAATTTGAGTACTTCTGGTGGCACGTTTCAAAAAAAACCCAGTAAATAAATCACACTAATAAATGATAAAAAAAGTGTTTTGTTAATGTGCTGGAGGCCCGAAGTTCGAGCCCCAGGAAAGGTCTGATAAATATTTTTATAATTTAATTTTTTGTTTCGTCAGAAACGCTTTAATTTGATCAAAGTTAACGGCAATGAATATTTTTGGTAATTAAAAAATCATTTCTTCTTTAATTACCAAAAATATTCATTGCCGTTAACTTTGATCTAATTAAAGCGTTTCTGACGAAACAAAAGTGTTTTGTATTACAATGGCAAATATAACTTTTATAAAAATAAGTAAACAAGAAATGATAAAATTTGATCGAGGGTTGAGTACCTTTTTATTCAAACGAAAGTATAAAAAACAGGATAATGCACTTTGTTTGTCTTAAAATGTTACATTTCTATGAAATAGGTTTTGGTGTTTCAAAAAAAATTATCTAGATAAGTATTTTTTTTTTTTCTCAAATTTTGTTTATTTTATCAGGTTAACAGAAGATGTCACCACAGAATGTTATAAGTATTCAAATACACGTAAATGTTTGGTGGGTAAACATACAAATTATTCTCAAAAATCTCTCTAATGTTCTGTATACGCAATACACTCATACGATATAAAGAAAGAAGCGTTAATGTAAAAAATCTCAGTAAATTTAGAAATGAAATGCTCTATTCTGGCTTTTATCTTTTTGTATTTTTTTAACAATTGTTTAAATAGACTTTTTAAATTGACATTAAACAGAGCAATAAAAAAAAACTAGAAAATATTTTTAGAATTTCAAACACATTCGTATTAAACGCGAACTGATTCATTGCAAAAACAAAAGAAAAAAAGTAAAGGTTTTTCACCTGCAATTAACAAAAAATGCAAATAAATTTCCTCCTCTATAATTTATAAATTTACAAAGTATTATGTGTGTGCGTACTCGTATGCAGGTGTATTTTTTTTTTTTTTTTTGCATTTTTGTCATTTATAATTTACATGACGTAATAGTGCTCCAAAGTCATCATTATCAGACTTTTATGCATTTTATTTATTTTTTTTTATATTCGCTTGTCATCATCATTATTACAGGATTCCTTAACTTTTCTTCTCCGACTACGAGTATCAATCTTGAATGTTTTCCTCTTTTCATAATTTAATAAATCAAATGCTACAAGTGAGTGTCTATAACAGTCATGACGAAATTGTTGGTTGGTTCGTAAAAAAAAACAGCAACAAATGCCAGTAAAAACCAGTGTAGTAATTGTATATATTGTTTCTTGAAAACACACACATATTTCCGTATACATATACATATTAATATTCCGTTAATATTCCAGCCAACATTTTTTTTTTGTCATTTTAATTAAATTTAATTTTTTTTTCAAATCTTTTACTTGAGTGATAGCCTGTTTATAGAAGACGATTTTTTCAGATGATTTTCTGAAAAAAAGTTCAAATTATTGAGTGTTTTTTTATCTATAAAAAAGCGATTGTCTGAAAGCAATCCTCTGTAAAAACTCAAGATAGACGCTGGTTTTTTTGTACTTTTTCAGGAGAAAGTGATGCCCTTAACGTTCACCTGTTGAAATTGATTTTAGAACCTACTGTTAGTTACGTTATATAAAACACATACGGTTTATTCATCCCATTAAAGCCAAGTATGTACAAATATATTATTATATTTGTAGAAGATGACAATTGATAAGTTTCTCAAATATCAACTCACTAATTACGCTGTAATAAAATATTTTTAAGAATGTTTAGAAATATACTACTATACAAATGATTGACAAAAAAATAAAATTTTTATTCCAAAATATAAATTTAATTAAACATTTAATTGTTATTTTAAAGCCTTAACCATTTAGCTCTAAATACTAAATTGCGTGATTAAATAAATAAAATCCTTTAGTTATATTTGTGTACAGCAAAACAAAAAATAAAACAAAAGTGGTAAAAATATGAAGAATTGAATGTTGTGAGCGAAACTGCGTTTTCAGTTCTTATTTTTAATGTCAGAGTTTGCTGTAATGGGTGCGACAAATTTTGCTGCAGTGCTTTATAGAAAAAATCGTACAATTTATGGATTAACATATTTTAAAAATATATTCATGAGTAAAACGTTGCTTTGTTTTAACAAAAAATTCCGTAAGAAACTTACTAATTGTTAGGAGTGAATTTAATATCAATATTTGTTCAGTTTATTTGTAATAAAATTGTGTAACGACCAACTAGCCTAAACCCGGCGTGCTTTAATACATCTTCCACTACTATTTGTTCACATTTTTAAGATATACAGAAGTTTGTGTGAAAGACACCACGCCTACTTGTCCGCCTTTTTTCCTACTGATGATTTTTATTATCTGCGAAATCAATCACACCAAACTCAGAAACTGTAGTTTTAATACTTATGAAGATATTTAACAACACCCACTTTACTAAATGCGCCCGCTTAATACTGAAGTGATTCAGACCAGATATAGAAGCTTTAGCCTCAACCCTTCTCAAGATATATAAAAACTACTATTTAGCTTGTATGGGAGGTATCACGCCCAGGGGCCCTATTCTGTAATTCTCTTTAGCTAAAATGCTAAAATTTTGGGTTTTTGAAACAGGCTGGGTGTTAGAATATATAAAATTTAAAAGTTTAAAGGTAATAGGCATGAATCTATTAAATTACATTAAGCGTTTCAGAATTGTTTTTGTAGCCAAAGAGTCGTAAAACAAGTTTATAAATTTTTAGCGACAGAGTTTTAGCTTAGGAGAGTTACAGAATAAGGCCTCAGGTTCAACTTTGTAAAAAAGCATACCGTATTGCACTTTCGGTATTTGATAGTTTAGACGTGATTGACGGACAAACAAACAGACTTACAGAGAAATTTATATGAATGTATATATACTTCTATATGTAATGGGGCCAAAAACCATCCATATTCCATATGGATTATAAAAGCTTGATAATTTCACTGTTTTTAAAGACTTATGGGCTTTAAAAGAGCAAAGATTTAAAAATTATTTCTATATTTTTTTTTTCGAAACATTGGAAAAAAACGTTCAAAATTAGTTAAATACACTTATGTGCACCATCTTTTGTCTATTTATTTTTTCAATCTGGTAATGTTAAGTGATTAAAATTTGCCCTGAGATCTTGAAAAAAAAAAATATGAAAAAATTATATCTTTCAGCGACTACCTCTCAGCAGTCTTGTGGCAAAAGCTCTGGGAGTAATTGATTCTCAAATCAGTCTTTCGGAGTCGACTTTAAACTGTAGGTCCCGGTACTCATTGATAAAAATTAACACACACAACATGAGTGCTGCGAAAGGTAGGCCGTAACCCTGACACAGGGTTGTAATGGCCAATTAAGTATGTATGTATGGTTAAAATTTGCCACGTCAATTACACGAAATGTCGGCCTGATGAAAAAAATGAAAACTGCAATTTTTAATTAAAATAGTATTATTAATTAAAAAAAACCAAAAGAAAATTTCTGGAATTTTTGTGATAAATCAAAATAAAAAAAGAAACATTTGATTCGTTTTCAACTTTACTGTACTGTTTATAATGCTTTTCAACATACATACTCGTAAATACATACATACATACATACATAAGTACATATAATTGTAATTCTCAAATGATAGTAGTGATTACAGTTGAAAGATAATAATGTTGGAAACAAGCATGACTGGGCTGCCTTGTGGTATTTTTCTTTACGTAATAATTTCCATAATTCTTTTATACGAATTTATTTTATTTTTTAAAGTTGTGATTTCTTTTATAAATATTTAATAAATGGCACGTGTTTGTGCATCTTTTCGTTTTTTTTTACCACAAAGCAAACAACAACAATAATGACTTTAATAGTGTATAAATACCATCATTATTATAACTCTTGGTGTGGTTTGGCGTCATTGTTGTGATGTATTGATTAAAACTACTCGTACATTGAAGTCGTATATGTACGTATTACGGATATTTGAAAATATAAAAGAAAGAGTTTTATAATATGATACATAATAATGGTTCAATTTTCTAAAACTTTTTTTATATGAATTTGCAATCTACAACTTCAAGATAAACACAACAAAATAAAATGAAAGTGTTTAAAAAATCATATTAATGACTTCGAAAGCTATACAATGCAAAATTCTCCTTAATTCTTAACTTTTCAAAAACATGAAAATTAACATGAAAAACAAGCTATCAAATCATATGATTTAGTTATACATTTCAGCAAACACGAATTAAAATTGTTTTCATAAAAAAATCGTGTTTTAAAAAACTGAATTACAGAAATTAAACACCGATAACTTTGAAAGGGTATATTTTTTGTTGATCATTTATATAGACTTTGCAAATGCTTTTCCAAATTAAAAAAAAAATTATAAAGCTATATTTGCACTACCTAAGTTTCTCATCTGAGTTTTATGTCAGAAGCGAAGAAGATGATCATAGACTCAGATAGTTTAACTACAAATCTAATTTAATTTTTTTGTTTTTGCAAAAGCTCAGTTAAATATAGAACATTTTCTACTTTCAAAATTATTGCCGTCTGAGTTGTAACTGTTATAATCTGTTATAATCAGATGAGAAACTTAGATAGTGTAAATATAGCTTAAGCAAATTATAGATTCAAAATGTGGAGATATAACCTTTTTAGATTTTATAAGTACTTTTGAATTAAAAAAAACTTACAGATTTTTGGAAAAAATCCTGTACACAAAAAAACTGTTTAATACTTAAAAAGTCAAACTGTTAAGACACATAGATCAGTTCAGATTTACTACAATTGTTATATTCAGATATTTACATATAAATTGTTTATTTAATAAGAATATTAAGTAGTAGTTACATATTATCTGTTTTAAAAATAGGTGTACATATATCTCAATGAATTCGGATTTAAATATGTACATATACAATATTTATTGATAATACAACTTTTATTTATATTGTTAGATTTAATTTTTTTTATAAAATAAAATCAAACAGAATTGATTATTTTTAATTGACCGAATTTTTAAGATTTTCAGAAATGGTTTGACAAGTTTGACAATTTTTTACAAAAAAATCTCTTGCTTTTGACGACTTCAGTCCTGTCGCTTTTGGCATCACTGATTATGTATTGCGTATTCCTGTTAGTTTCTCTCTTTCGCTATCTCTCTCTCTCTCTCTCTCTCTTTATCTCTATGAGATTTCACGTGACGTAGATAGTGCCCATTCTGTTCTTAAAGAAAAATAGTAAATTTTTAACCCATGATATACACACATGTTATGGCAAGTTAAAACTGTACAGTAGTAATTATTCCAAAAAAGTTTATCATTCTTTTTAATATAAAACAATAATCGACTTTTCCATAAATGCTTAATTATTAACACTTACAATTCAATTCAAGTTAAAGTTAACCAAAAATAATATGTTGAATAAACACAATAAATTTTAAATATGAGTAAATGCTCAAAAGAAAATTCATCCTTAAATTATTAATTATGTCAAAATAATTGGTAGCACTGTTACACGCAATATTCAGTAACACTGTCAAAAATAAAACCACACTTATTGAAATAACAATTTCTGTTAAACTCACAAAAAGAAAAACTAAAACAAAATATTTAATAAAATATTAAACTTTTTGAAATAAAAACGTCTTTATGTCGAATATGTAAATAAAACAACAACAATGTGTTAATTGAGAGGGGTCAATGAAAAGAACAATAGTAGTGGTTTTTTGTGTAAAACGAACCTTTTACTGTGATGGAACATGAGAAGAGGAAAGAAAAGAGAGAGTTTTGTTTACAAGCGTTTGTGTACATATATGAGCGGGTGTTTTTTTTTATAAAAATGAGCTTAATTTTGCTTATAAACAAACTGCCTCAAATAAAATTGAAAATAACAACAAAACTTAATTCGTAAGCACATACGTACTTTCATACACAGTTCTATATATTGTTTTCATAAGCGCTTAATAAAATTAATAATAAAGTGGGTGTGGTTCATGTAATGTAATGGAATAGAAAAGCAAACAAAACATGTCGACAGACTGATATATTACACGTATTTGTTTAAACTAAGGGAGGACAGATTTATTAGGCAGACATAGTTATTGTAAGTCTAAACCAGCAACATACTTACACACAGTATTTATGATTTAGTTAGTCCACATTAAACCCACATTCATACATACTAACATACATATATTAAGGTCTACTTCTGTGCCTCTATGTAGTAACATTGTTTGCTTAATACTGTTACTTAAAGTTAGTTAATGTTCTCTAGAGATAGTAGTAGTATGTACAAAAGTAATTACAATTATAAACACATACTCTGTTCTCTTTAAAGACCCACTCAAAAATATGATAATAAAAACAACACACACACACACACAAATACGAAGAATGCAATGTTTCTTAATGTAAACAAACGAGTCTGAATAGACATACAATTACTAGAAGCAATAAAAACAGCAATAAAAAAAATAAAAATAGTTTTTATAACACTTGCTAGCTCGTCCTCGGCATGCTTCGCTAGAATTATTTTCATTAAATAAAAGTTTTAATACAATAAATAAATATGGAGAGAGAATAACCTCCTAAATTTATTATTGATAATGTACATTGGTACTAAAACTGTTTGTACCAAATATTGAAACTTTTACGTATGCGGTCCTCTAAGTTCAAAGAATTCGACATACACTTCGTATGCGGGATACCATACCCATCGATGTCGACTTAGTGCTATTTGATGTTTCAAAACTCCAAATTTTAAACTCTGAAGTCAAATTACTGGTTTTAAGAGATTTTCATATTTTGAACAGCTTGTTAAATATTTACAAATATTTCAAGATTTTTTTTATACTTAAAATATAGCAGGAAATTTTGCTATAAGAAAATTTAGTTAATGACTTAGTTTAAGTTGAAAATTAGTAGTCTTAAGATCCTCATAGTGGTTTCAATTTACTAAAATATTAAAGCTAAATTCTGTGAATTAAGGCCACCACTACGGGTGCGACCCCTATGCAAGCAGTACAATGAGCTGTACATATGTAATAAGATGGGGAAAGAAGATTCTATTAAGGGATAAGTTAAAAGAATTTTTACAATCAAGGTATAGAAGAAGAAATGGTATCCTACAAATAAAGCAGAAATCTGTATGACAAATGAACCAAACGAAAAATGAATCCAAAATCATATTTAAAAAATATGAGCGGGAAGAAAATTTGAGAGTAGTGTTGGTGATCATTTGATTATTTCATTTTAATAAATAAATATTTATTCTTTTTGTGCGTGGCTCCAGCCAGTTTGAATTTTAAAATTTATATATTATACACTTTTTTCCTTACAGAGAAGGATACTGTGCAAATGTCTAACAAATTCTTTCAGTTATACGTTTCAAACAAGTAATCAAACTAACCAGCAAACACATTTTATCTACTCCTTATGTGTGTATATATTTTTTTGTCTGTGTATGTGTAAGAAAATTTGTATTAGTTTTTTTTTTAGAACAGACATTATTAGCTGTTGTAGTTTTTCTTTATTAGTTTTTAATTTATTGCGGAGGTGTGTACTTCATAATAATATGCCTTTGCTGAGGGTGTCATATTGACAAACCTGCTAATATGGAATTTTTCTTTTTTCATTTTGTTTATATACAAGCTTCTTATTATCTATTCTCTAGTTCTTTAAACTTAAACTTAAAATATTAGGCGTTTTTATAAATAAAAAATTTCTACTAAAAAAAAAAGAAGAAAATTAATATGTTTGTATAAGTAGTATAGATATTTTATTGATATTTAGATCGATATTTGTTAATTTAATTAAAAAGAAAAATGTTTGCTGGGTCGTTGAAAAAGAAAAAAGAAACTACTTATTTTAATTTAAATAGAGTTCAAACATGTTTTTTGCTGTCGTTTTTGCTGCTCTTTTCTTCAAATGTTTTTCGCTCACAGAAAAAAAAAAACAGTATTAATTATTAACACTCTCACTTGTTTTAAGTAGCAACAACAAAATGCGTGGGTGTTTAAAAACGTCATGTGGTTTAAAGAGAAAAAAAAACTGTGCAAATAAAGAAAAACAAATCTGGCTGCACACAATTTACACAGTTATGTGGGTGTTTTTGCATTTTTGTTAAGTAATTAATTGATAAAAATTCGCACGTGCTCTTAGTGCCACAAAAATAAAACAAAACTAAAAAATTAATTCAGAACTTTAACCTTAAGGTCAATATAATGACGAAACTAAATAAACAACATTAATAGACATTTTCTAACAAGACGATTAGCAATAATAAGTAAACAAATAAATAAAAAATAACAATAAAAAAAAGCAGAAATTGCTACTTTTCTATGGTTTTATATCATTGACCTGTTTCTAAAAAAAAGAAATACAAAATATATAAAAAGAAAACAATATCTGGCATGACAAGTGTTATCAATATTTTGCACACTCGAAAGGAATACTAATACTTTTACACAGCCATATATACCTACACACACAATATAATTCTCTGAATAAAATATGAAAAAGAAGAGTGACAGGGATATAGGTATATCTTTCTTTTTTTTGCATTACACATACAATCTCTGTCGAACTTTTATGAACTAACTCACTAATAACAAAACAATTTGAGTACCATTTAAAATCAAGATATATAGCAAGTGTTGGTAAAAGTACATAAAATTATTATTTTAATTGGTAGTAAAATGAATATCAGCTAAGTTTTACTGTCATTTTTTCAAAACTGTATACACTGTGCTAATAATTGGCTTTAATCTAACTCCAAACTGAAGCAGATATGTACATATCGTCGCAAGAACTAAAGAACGTTGTAACTGACAAAACATTTTATGTTCACCAGAGCCAAAAAACCTGTATAAAAGTAGAAAGAAGTCACTGGTATTTTTCAAAACGCAGACGGCGTAAGTAAATTTTATCTCATTATAGAAATCTGGGCCGGGACCAATCGACGCGTATTTTTTTTTTCTGATAAAAAAAAAAAAAAAATAAAAATAATACCAGTCAATTTATATGTATTGTCATGTGTGTGTTCGTTTCTTTCTTTAGTTTGACTCGTGGTTGTGTAATTTTTTAGAATTCATAGCTGCCCCTTAGTGTATTTTGACATGCATCAAAGCTATCTTATATGTTAACTTATGGTTAGCTGAAAACTATACGAGTGATTATTAATACATAAAGCATTGTGGGTCCAAACCAAATGACCTTATTCTAACCAAATGTATTTTACACATCACAAGCTAACATACGGTTAGCTGAGGCTTATGCAGAGTGAGTGAGTACCAACCAACTCATATGACTATATCCCTATGTAAATTAGTTACCTTTTTTAATAATCTCTACCTCATATTGTTTTACTATAAGTTAGCTTAAAATTAACACAAGTCCTGACAGTGATGGTATTTACATCTAAACAACACAACAAAAATAGTGTCATAAAAAAACGGAAGTTTGCATACACTCACTCATATACTACAAATACATGTACATACATACATGTACATATATAGCACATTTATTTTAGTTTGCACACGAGTTCGAGTATTCTTTAACATTTAATACATTTCTTATATTGACCACACAGTAGTAAACATGCAAAATAAAAATGTCAAAGTTCAATATTGTTTTGTATATGCACAATCTCAATATTTACACAATATGTGTATATGATGCATATAAAGTATACTTTTTCAAATATTCATATCACAGAAATATTTAAGACTTTATTTATGAAAATCTATTGTAAACTTATTGAAAAGAATTGTAACGCTTTAAATAAATATATCTACACATGAAATAGCAGAAAACCTATTTCAATAAATATATGTAAATGCAAACTTCTTTATTAATAAATAATAATTAAAAATAAAATTTTTTGCTAAAAAATTAATATGCAATATTAATATCAGCAAGTTTTGTTTTATTTCTATTTATTTTTTATTTTCTACTTCATGAAAAGCTTTTTTATGTCGCCTGCCGCTTTAATTAAAATGTTACTTTGACGCCAATTAAATACAGGAATATTATGTTTACATACTCAACTTTATAAATTTTATGTTATGTATGTATGTTTTGATGCTTCCACTTTTTTATTTACATTTAAGTACACAATTTGACATTTTCTTTATCATGTGACTATATTTCGCACAATTTTTCTTTTTTTTTCATTTCGCTCTTTTACTTTCAGTAAATGTTTGCTTGTACTATAAACAATAAAAAAAGCCATATTTTCTCCTATACTTGTAAGTTACTCACATTTTTTGAAAATGAAGAAAAAGCAACAAAATTACATTTTAATTGGTAAGAGTTATTTTGTTTTTATGAAAGAGAGCTGCCGAAGTATGTTTCCTCATAACAATTTTGAGTCACTATTTTCTTTTGCATTGTTTTTTATTACTTTTTATGGGAGAACAACATACTCGTAACAAGTAAAGTGTGCCAACCCCATTCTGTGGAGTTACCAACCACACTAAACCACTATGGAATACAAGTGAACATGTCATTGTTATTATTAACGTTTGTTGTTGTTTTTTAATGTTCGTGTAACACGCTATCAATGACGCCAGTAAGACGCTATTGGTTTTTTTTTTTGCTTACTTACACTTTATTATGTCAGTTTTTACTTCTGTACTTAAATTATTTAATAAATGCGTGTGTTTATATGACAATATGGGTAACAAGACCCACCTATTGTCACTTTTTTAATCAATTTTTTTGTCAGAATATTAGTATGCATTTTGGGACTTTATTTAAGGGTTGTAGGTTTCAACAATATTTTTATAAAAAATTATAAGAACTTTAGTTAATTCTTGGCTTAAAAGAGTTGTATTTTGCTTGTTTGACTTTAAATTTTAAAAATATGACGTTACAAAAAATTAAATTTATTTTAAAAGATTTGTAACTTATTTGCCAATTTCTTTACTGAGTTTGTTTCTGTTTTGTTAATTTTTAAAGTAAATGTTTACCTTTTTTATTTTATTTTTCTGTAAATACATATTTTAAAGTTTATTATTAATTAAACAGGCTTAAAGCTTTTAACATTTATTTTTAATTAAATTATTATTTTTTAAATATATACATGTTTGCCAGTGTTATTGTTTTTTATTTGCTAAAATTTTTAACAATTCCATGTTAGAAACAAATGGGAATTTTTTTTATTTCGATGTAGATTGCAATGCAATTTAATAAAAACTTGACCAAATGACGTTGTCCTGTGTGAATCATGTGTTAATAATTACAAAAATCTATATTGACATTAGAAAAAAAAGTTATTTGTTTTAATGACAGTTGAAAAGAGCAGAAAGTAAATTCTATAGAAAGATTCTAAAGTATAAAAGCTTTGATCAAAATGAAAAGAAAGTTTAGTTTAAATATCACAGTCTTAATAAAAGTAACTTTGGAAAGATATTTTAATAAATAACAAAATAAAAAAGGGTAAGCGTCCTATTAAAATACATATTTAGTATTTGCAGGAAGTTAAACCTATTTTGAAGGGTTTTCTCTCAGAAAACTCAAACAATAAAGACAATTGTATCTATATTTAAAGCATAAGATAAAATCATGTTTTGATTAAATTGTGTCATATGTTCAAAAAATGATACCTATAGAATTAAAGAATATTCTTTAATTTTGAGACAATAATTAGAAAACAGAAAAAGAAAACAAAATATGAAATATTTGGAAAAAGATAGGGTTTATTTGGTTTATGTTGTTAAATACAACAAGAACGCGTTTTTACTATTTGTCGAAAATTTTTAAAACTTTGATTTTCAACTGAAAACTAGTTAGTTTTTCGGTTGTTTTTTCCATTTTGTTCGAGTAAAAAATAAAAAAGGTCTTTAAATTCAAAATTTGCCAACTTTATTTTATTATATTCTTTTACGAGCAATAATAAAAACTAAATAAACTTACACTTTTCTTTGCATATCTACTCAAATATATACATAATAGGTATGGAATCTATTTGTTGTAAAACACAACAGACATATATTTTAATTTTAAAATTTATATCTAAAAATACAATGACCTTAATAATTTCATTCAAAAATGTTTCTTGGATTTGTTTTCTTTTGTTTTTATTTTTTTTTTTTTTTTTCAATTTACACAACTATTGCAAATTTCTCTTTTTTTACTGCATACATACATATGTGCTCTACTACTCGCATTAGGCTTAATTGCAATTTTGTGTCTGTTTATTCTCTTGTGCACTGTTAGTGGTTATTTTGTTAGAAATTAATGTTACGTATGATAAATGGGAAAATTAAAAAACAAGAATAAAACAGCTGTTGTACACTTATAACTGACAGCATACTCACACATAAAACAACCACCACTACAGAAATTGCATTAAATAATCAACAGCAACTCAATATGAGTGTAAACATAATCATTATGATCTGTTTTTGAAAATTAGCAACAATTATAAATGTTGTGTAATGTTAGCAAAGAAAGGGAGAGCCAGAGAGGAAAAAAAAGAGAAATTGTTGAGTATTTTTATAAATAACCAAATGATGTGATAATTTGCTTATTATTGTTGTTGCTGCTATTGCTGTTTTTTTTTCTTTCTTTTATTTTATTTTTAATGTAAAATAAAGCATAGAAATGCTTTTAGTTTTCATCTTGGCTGGCTGCTTCAAATGTCCTTGACCTTTGAACATGACAACTAAATTTTGAGTTTATTTACAGTGTCTATTTATATTTTTTAAATTAAAAACTGGTATAATAATTTAACAAAATTGCTTAAACCTAAACAAACATTTTAGGTTTTGGATTTGTTTGCTTGTAATAAATAAAAGCTAGTAAAACACAATTAGTTAAAAAGAAAAAAAGCCGAATATTTTAGTTCTGATTTATTTTGATTTTTCTAAGTGTATTAATAGTGCGTATGTGTGTTATTTATAAATAAATATAAAGTATACGTCAAGTAGAGATATTTAAAAGAAAAATTAATCATACGTTTAGTGTTGCTAACAATTATGTGCATATGTATGTATGTACGTACCATATTTCAAATAAAATGTTTGTGCGTCATGAAAAATCTATTAAAAATAGATTAAAAGTAATAAATAAATAAATAAATTGAAATAAAATATTTAAATGAACTTAGAAGTCAGAGAACTTCAAAAAAAAAAAAACATAAGTAATTTGTATTTTAAAACCTATTTACTAACTAAATATTTTATTATTTACTTTAAGGCTACTTAAAATTATATTTAATAAACTTTTATCGCTTTTAATAGTCAGTAGTTTGCTATGTATAAGTGTTTTAAAATTGCCGTTATCGATAATAGTTGCATGACAGTAATAAAAGCTTATCATATCGGAAATATTTTGTACATTTTTCCTTTATACAAACAAGCTTAATTAAAAAAATCCAATAATTTTTTTTTTTTAAATATGTTTAGCTATGGGCTTATCTATGGGTTATAGCTCAACTTATCTCTGTCGTTTATTAATAAAAAAATTAATAACTGTCTAGATATTTTTATATGAAAAACGTGATTGACTATAACGCAAATGCTTAACGCAGTGTACAATTAATATACATATGTATGTACATATGTATATATAAAATTATAGGCAATAAAAAAGTTAAAGAAATTAATAAAATGGCTTATTGTCGTATTAGAAAAATATTTGATCTATTTTATGCCAAAAAAATTTTTTTTATTTATGTAAGCATTTCTTTAAGAATTGTTCAAAAACAAATTATAATAATAACAAATAATATTTAGATACTTGATTAAGTAACTTGGAATCAATAAAAATTAATAAAAATCATATTATTAAAAAACAAAAAATAATTTTTCGCCTTATTGGCAAATATATTTAATATAATATGAAATGTATGATTTTGGGGATAAGCATGTCTCTATGGCCATTACGTTTCTGCTTAAGAGACTCGTCAGGAGACTTTTTCCCACAGGTGGTATTCAAAACTATAAATATTTATGTTAAAATAATTATAGACTAAATGCGAATCATATCCCATTTAGTATAGTAAACCAAACAAAAGCATTTATAAAGCAATACATTTCTATGTTTCATGCAATTCAAATTTTATTTCTCTGATCTACCCCAGCAAGCCATCCAGCGGTTGGCATAAATGCCTAAACCACCAAAAACGCAATAGTGTATGTTTTTTTTTAATTGAACCTGAGAGTGATACTTCCCATACAAATTATAAACTGATTTTTATATATCTTGAAAACGGTTTACGCTGAAGTTTTTAAATTTGGTCTGAACGACTACACAGTCAAGAAAAATCTCCAGTCAAAGACTGGGCGGAATTGTAAAATTGGGCGTGGAACCACCCATACAAGTTAAATATTCGTTTTTATTATGGCGAGAACTTTCAAAGCTGAAGTTTCTGAATTAGAGGTGATTGATTGCGTAGTCAATAAAAATCATAATTAGGAAAAAGAGTAAAAAAGTAGGTGTGGTACTTCTCGCACAAACTAACTATTGACTACTGTATATCTAGAAATTACAACGACTAAAGTTTCTCAATTTGGTCTGAATTGATTCGTAATCGCTAAAAACTATCAGTCAAAAAATGTGGACAAGTGGTGGTGGTAAGTGTGGGGAAGTATGCCGGGTTTTTGCCAGTATGTTATATATTAGTGTTATTGTTATTTATTATAATTATTATTATTATTTTTGCCAACAACATTTGGTGATGAAAGAAAAAATCGCATAAAGTTTAAAAAAAGCACTAAAAAGTGTCCGCATAAGAAAAGTAAAAATAAGCATTAAGATTTCTTTATTTCAAAACCAGGAAGCCGTTTATAAAAAATGATAAATTCTTATTTTGGCACCAAACCTAAAAATTAAGCGTTTTGAAAAATCAAAAAACACTAAATTGACATCGCTGTTTAGAATACAATTTTATATGTTTATTTGTTGTTTCATACTGATTTCTTTCAATTACTGTTCTTTCTTTTTCTCTCACTTTCTTAATTGCTCTTAATCAATCTCAAAGTACATATAACAATAACAACAAAGAAAAACAAACAAACAAATAATCAAACCCACTCAAGAATGTATAAATCGTAATCGATATTTATTAATCATATTTATAGTCTCCTACTTCCACACACACTCACACATTCTTGTCTTATATTTAACCTAAGACTAGCCATATAAATAAGGCAGGCTAGATTGTATTTCATTACATGTATTTTTTTCTTCTCAGTGTATTCGTTTTAAAAAGAAATTAGGTGTGATACAACCTAATAAACATATTTTTCCTTTCTTTTTTATTAAAAAGAAGTTTATCAGCTTTTTTGTTTAATGAAAACAATTTATTATTTGCAAAGACATGTGTATTTGACATATGAAGACAGTTTGGAAAATTCAACTTTATTAGATTAAATTTAATTTATGAGTTTTAGTTTCATTTTAAGAATTTTAAAGACTGGTTGGTTTCATTATTTAAGTGTTTGTTTTTTTTTTATTTATTTATTAAAAACTTATTTTGCAGGTGTTAAATACAAGTGTTTAGTAATAAAAGTAAAATAGAAATTCATGAAATCTGTGCTCACTAAAGCCAATAAAGCTAAAGTTGTTAGTTTCAATAAAGATTAAAACCAATTATCACTTTATAAGTGGAATTATAAATTCATGAGAAATTTAATGATTTTATGAGTTAACAAGAATTTAACTAAAAAAAAAAAATCTTTAGCAGTTGATGGCAGTTTCAAAAGAAATTAAGCCATAAGTACAAAGTCTATAACCAACACAAAGTTCATAATTTATCGATATCAATTTAAAAAAAAAAAGATAAAAAACGATAAAAAAATATTAAAGCTAATACTAAAATAAAGAGAAATTTTGTGAGAAAGAGCAAAGTCCATAAATGCTGAAAATAATATATGTATGTAGTAAACTTTAGCGAACTAATGTAGCCTAGGAGGCGGCAATAACCGACTTATAAATTTTAGTACAGTGTTTTAAAATAAAATAACATAGCAAACATAACAAAAATATTTATAGGGAAATTCTTCATTCTTTTGAATTATATATTATGGAAAATTATACAGTCAGCATTTCAAAATCGGGACAATATATGCTTTCCATTCATCTAAGTTTAACATTTGAGTACCAATTTCGAAATGATGTTGAACTCTGCATGTTTCTTAAGGATATTTCATGTATAGGAAACTGCTTGTTGCAGTTTTCGTCGATTTATTTTCATTATCAATATTGATGAACGTTAAACAATTTCATCAAAATTTAAATTTATTTAATAAATTATTATTTAAAAATATAAACAATGTGCCAAAATATACCGACTTAAACCTTGGAATAAATTGTTCCCACCATTTGCATAATTATAGATTCATTTGTGTATCTTAATTATACACAATATTTGTTAATTTTATTTTATTGTTTGAAAACAAATCCCAGGCATTAAAACATTTTCTTTCTAAATCGGGTTTGTTTTACCAACTGAAACATGTTCTAAATACTTATTAATTAAAAAAATGTTAATAATAAAATATGTATATCGGTGTCGGTATGGAAGAACAGCTTAAGTCAAAATATGAAGTGTTGAAATATTTCTAAATTGTATATAAATTTTACTGCAATTACTTCTTGCAAAAAATCTGTATTTTTTTTTTAATTTATAACATTTTACATTATAATATCTACTACCCTGAGTTTAATAAAGTGTCTAATATATGAAATTAATTTAAACTAATATCGACTTAAGCTATTCTTCCATATTTCCACAGATATGTAGATTAAAATGAAAAAAACAATTTTTAAATGGAATATACAAAATTTATTGCATGCAATTACTTATATGTTAATTGCATAAAAACAACTTTTATGGGTCGATTACACAGGTTTACAAATTTTTAATTTGGAAAAAATGTAAAAATACTAAAACTTGGGCTCCGAAATTGATAAACAAGGTGAAAGATTTCACCAAGAAATGGAAAAAATCGAGAGACGTTACTAAGGCTGGTGGGATGAACAAATGATGGCGGACTATTGTTAGTTCCTCATTCGCGAAGATCCATCCGAAAAAAAAAACACAAAAGTTCAAGTCCCTCGTCACTTTAATTTAAATTTTTTGAATTTACGCCGAATATACTGTGTGAATTTCAATGAAAATGAAAATATTGTCGTTCCACAAAATCCTTAAAAAAACTTGATTTTTCATCCAATTTTTTTCAAAATACGCTTAAAATATTGGTAATTAAATTAACTATTTGGTAAAAAAATAAAACATTCCAGATCTTCAATATAACGTAGGTAAAAATTGAAACGAAAATAAAAAATTTTTAAAAAAAAGTAAATTTTGATGTGCTAAATCTCAGCGACTTCTTATCAGATAGAATTTTCCAGCATATCCACGGAGAAGGCATTCAATTACCTTTCCACCGATATGCCACTTATCTCAATCGGACTTTTCGGTTGGACTCCACAAGGGTTTGAGTGGGGCCATACACCGAAAAACACAAAAGTACCGTTATCTAAAAAACGGTACTTAGGAAATAATAATAATAAGCGTTTTTCGTGCTCAGGAGGTCCCAATTAACTTATCTAGGCATGTGGCGTTCTTGGTATTTTTTGGCCGTAAACCAGTGTTATGGATGGTAACCAAAATTTGGTAAAGTTGCCAGTTGCTAATAATGATATTACAGAGGGCAACTGAAAACCAATACATAATTTAAAATCTTACTTGTAAAAATTTTTTTTTTCGCCAAATAGGAATTTTTGGAATGTTGTGTGTGTCAATTTTTATCCATGAGTACCGAGTACCTACACTTTACTGTCGACTCCGAACGACAGACTTGAGGAGCTGGTTCATGGCAAAACTCTCAGACTACGCAATACTTTTTTATAATTTTAAAACAGAAAATAAACTCAAAGATAATGTTTGCGAAAATCTTAAGCTGCAGTCACATTAGGCAAATATTTAACGAGAAAAGCGTAACCACAATTTTTTACCCCTAGAAAATCTAATGCAAGACTCAAGTGCAAAAATTCATTCAGATTGTGACTAAGCATTGCCAAACAATTCTTCAAACTGGTCAAACACTTCATTTCGGTTATTTATTGACTATTTCTGGTTGGACATCATTTGTACGGCTATGAGTACTTGCTAATCATTGAAATTTATATTTCTTTGTTTTTATCACGATTTTCGTTGGGTTTTCAGTGCTATTTTTTGCGCTGTAATTTTAATTATTAATATTAATGCAATAGTTTCCTTAAAAACATGTTTTACAGTATTAATGAAATATTATTAATGTTGTCAAAATCAACTACCATCTTTATTATCAAAATTTATTTATTTATTTTATTTTTTTAACTAAAGCCGAACATAAATGACGGTCACTGTAGGCAGCTTTGTATATATTTGAAGCTAAACCACCAAAGGATGAATTTTGCATCTCGTAGGTCTGTCTTTCGTAAACAGTGTGTTTTCTTATTGTTTTTTTTTAATTTTTTTGCACATATTAAAGTTCAAATAAACGTCAATAATTTCAGTTACATGCGTTTTTATATTATATTGTATACATAGATTTAGATAGTTTTATAAATTAAATATTTACTTAGAAATACAATCTATGAAAATAAGAATAAAGTGTTTCATTCCATTCATCAATCGAGAATTGCTCTTTAAAATTGTTAAACCAAAATTGTGACAACTATCAAGCAATATATGTACATACATGCCTATGTATGTATGTATGAATCTAAAAATTATTTTCTAATTTATTTTTTTTTTACACTAATGTACTTAACCGAAGCTAATCACTAATATTTTTTTTGTTTCTATATCTTTACAGTTATTTACTAAATATTCCACTGCAAGTTTATAACAACCAACAACCACACAACTACCTTTTAGCAGCAGCCAGAAGCTCTTATTTTATTATTTTTATTTGTTTTTAATTTTTAATTTGTTTTTGGTAACATATACACCATAAATAAGAAAACGTTAAAACCGATAAAACCAATATGGCTTTAATTATGAAATATATAGACAGCATGCACAGATATATGGACTCACATGGCGGTAAGTAGATAAGTCTTTAAATAACATTTATTATATGACATCCAGTTACCATTTATCAAAATAAAAACTTATTTAGTCACTGTTTAGATATTAAAATCTTTCGTGTAGAAATTTTTCATTTTCTATTTTAAACTTGCATTTGTGTTTACACGTTTCTATATTTTGTTTTGCGGTAATAATGTTTGTAGATTTAATACAATACGGATTAAAAATTAAGGCTACAGCCAACTTCTTTTTACGCGATTTTGAAATAAAGCGGTTCATCGATAAGAACGCATCTCCAAAAAAATTAAAATAGTAAAATCGTTGCATATTTTATAGTATTTTTTTAAATTTTATTTTAATCATATAACTATAACAAAAAAACTTACAGCTACAAAAATTTATACATAGAAAACCTTTATTGTTCAAATTTATACAAATTTATGAACTCGAAACCTCATTCGAAACAAAACTCATATGTATACTAATCTATTTGCTTGCCAGCTTGTCAATTATTCACTAACTCAATGACTTCATTAATACGTATTACGTACCTTACACGTATTGGCAAAAAAAAATATTCATTTGTACCTATAAATACATAAAATAAAGTACAAAGGAATACCTGACTAAAAATGAATATTAACCTTGAAAATTAAATGTTTTTTCTTGTGCATAAATATACACTCATATACAGTGAACATCAAAATGAAGTGTACTTGGACACAATCAGTTGTTATAGTATTTATTTTTATTATAAAATACAATGTAAAAAATATTTAATTTTCTTTCCAAACTTTCTAAAGCGCTTTAAAAAATTCTGAAAAAAAATAAACTCAAAAAATCACAGCATCTAATTTACTAGGCTAGAGATGCTGTCATTCATCTGATATAATGAACTTCAGCTCACGCTTGCTACGTATGATTCTTTTTATAGACTCAAATATCAATATGCTCCCTCATATACTTAATTAGATTAAGTCCTGGGTGTCTTCCTTTTTTCTAGCTGATGTTAGCCATTTTTCCACCCAATTAAATGAATACTGACACTCCGAATTAAAATTTAGCTTAGCATGAAAAAATGTTGCTTTTTTGAATAATCAACTCCTCTAAATTTCGCAAAAAACATTTTTTTTACGTTCGCACTAAAGCTACACACTTTTGAATTTTACTTGACTAAACCACTGCTTCTTGTAAAATTAACTTTAAATTTAAAAACTTTTGGAACCAAACTTCAAAATTTGTTCTTAGTTTTTTTGAAATTGCGATCAAAGTAAATTCTGTTTTTTATGATTTGCAATCTGAGGGAGCCATTACAAATTCAAATTTTATTTTTATAATGCAGTGTTGTTCGTCGCACGAATTAAAGAAGGCTGTAACTGACAAAAACTCGAAAGTACGTTTTATTGCATCATTTTTATAAGAAAAATACGCCCCGGTCCCAGATTTCTATGAAATTCACTAACGCCGTCTACGTTTTAAAAAATACCAGTGTTTCCTTTCGACTTTCATGCAGATTTTTTGGCTCTGGTGAACATTAAATGTTTTGTCAGTTACAGCGTTCTTTAATTCCTGCGACAATATGGACAAAAACCTTAACTGAAGAAAGATCAATCCCTAAATTTCTAGGGAATTATAATCTAAAAACCTCAAAAAATGTACAAACATGTGTTTTTTTTACGATAAAAAATGTTCAGTTTGTTTTATGTTTTCTATTTTAATATAAAGCATAGAGACAACATAATATACATATTGAATATGAGTTCTATAAAAACTCCTCTGATTTTTAAAAAATCATTGCAAAAAAAAAAATAAAAATTCTAAATTCTTAATAGAATTTAGCTTTAATCTAAATAAAAGCGTTTTTGACGAAATAAAATATTTTTTAAATTTATCGAATAAAATAAAATAAAAACTAAAAGATAACAAATGATAGTGTACACTTTATTTTGATGTTCACTGTATATATAAGTACATTTATTTCTTTTATTATTTGTGATACTTTTTTCTGTTTGTTTTTTTGTACTGTATGGGTATTACGTTTATTTTGCATGTTTCATCACAAACCTCACAAATGCTTACAAGAGAGAAGAAGTTCACAGATTTGTAAATTTTAACACATTCTCACTAATTGCCTGACCTACAACACCACCTTATCATCAGCACGATTAAAGCAACTACAATTGATTGAATTGTGAAAAAATTTACAAAAATAAAAATAAAAACAAAAAATTATAAAACAAATCAGTAATAACAACAAAAAGAATATGGTAGCATGTATGTATATCGTAATTTGAAATTAATAATACAATAGCAGGTTTATTTTACGAACATGGGCAAAAACAGACAGACAGATAGACAGAGAGGCTATGGTAACAAAACATTTTTACAATTTTGGTTAATTTTTGTGTTTTGCAAAGATGTTTTTTTTTTTAATTATTTTCTTACTATTTTTGCTATTTTTATTTGTTTTTTTTTTTTATGGAATTCTGTTAAGTCAACGCTCACACACACACACACACACACAATAACGCTCGCATTAAAACATACATATACAGACATATAACCGTATATAGGGTATAATTTTGTAAGGTTTTAATGCAAAATTGAAGTTTTTAAATTTTATTCACGTGCTGTATTGTTGTATGTATTTGATGAGTTGGTTCGGTTGGGATATGTTCGCTTTTTAATAAATTATTAATTAATTTTGTTTTTTTTTTGTTTTTGTTTTTTGTTTTTGATTGCTTAATAGCAGCAGCATTTGGTAACAGCATTTTATGCTCTTTATTTATTGATTTTTTAATTTTTATTTATTTATTAAATATTTCCAAAAAAAAAATATATTTAAATTTGTCAGTAAAGGGTGGGGATTTTGGCATAAATTATTATATATGTACATACTACATATATATATTTGTCTTATTTTGATTCAAAATTATATAATATTTGTCTCACGATTTTACAATCATTCATAAAACATGAATATGCGTTGAACATGTAAAAAATATTTATTTTTCCTTAATGACTAAGTAAATAGTGGTAGCTGAGTTATAAACCGGAACTACTTGACTTTTTTTTTGTATTCTATATGGTTTTATTTTAATTAAATTATTATATATACAGTGGTGGCCATATAATAAGAAACGACGTAGCAGCATACATTTTTCTTACCTTATTTGAAAAATTAAGTTCACAATACTAAAACTAAATACTAAATTGTAAAGGAATAAATCGTTATCGAATTTATAATGAATATTTATGTAATTGGGTTTAAATCAGAATTTTATGATTTGATTTTATGTATTGCTTATGGGGATAAGCAGTATAATAGAATTTAATTTTTTTGAAAAACAAAAATGTTTTGCTTTGTAAATTCTTTTCTTGGATTTTTATATACTAAATGGGATATGATTCTCATTTAGTCTATAACTTTTTTAACTTTTTTAACATAAAGAGTCTCGTGACGAGTCTCTTAAGCAAAGACGAAATGGCCATAGATATATGCTTATTATATTATAAGACCAAAATGTTTTCTAAGCTACATTTCTACATTTCTAAGCAAATCCAGTACGTCATTAAGCTTGAAATTTTGATTTGAGTCATTGTCATGATGAAAAATTTTGAGAACGAGTATATTCTCTGCGGAAGTAGAACAATATTACATTTTTAAATAATTTTTCTAAGAACTGGGTTCACAACACACCAGGGAATGGCAGCCTAAGTTATAATGCATCCACTATTGTTTTAACAAAATAACTAATGTTTTAGAGATTTTTTGAATGACGTCTTACGTACGATTTTTTGTCAGATTGGAACCAGATAAGCTTTTGTTTGTTCCTCCAAAGAACTTCCTTTCAGAAAACATGCATATTAGTTCAGCATTTTCGTTGCAAAGCGTAACTGCTTTTTAATATTATTTTGAAACGTGCTGTTGTTTTAGAGGGGTGTGTGGTATAGTGGTTAGAGTGCTCGCACAAAAACTCAAACGACCCAGGTTCAAAGGTGAAATATGAAAAAGCTAGTTTGCGGTTTTTTCAAAATTATAATTTCAAAAAAAAAATGTCCCCACCTCCTCCCCCTCCACTCTTACAAGAATATCATCTGCAAAGAAACCGCTTCCCGACATTCCATTCTATTCTCCCATTACCATGTCAACAAAAAAGGAATGATCAGGAGAAAAGCGCCATCTATTGGGAAGTAGCAGATGACAACTAAACTTACTTAGCGAAGGCACTCACCACACAATCAATATGCAACGATGAGGCAATTGCTGTTGACCATTCAGGGGTGAAGGTATAACACTGGTCTTTGGGTGATCAACTCACAGCAATTTGTCTCATTTCTAAGGCGCTCAAAAATAATATAAGAAAAAAATATTTACTGCCCTTTCCATAAATTCCATTACAATGCAAAGCATTTACTAGGGGTTTACCATTGAGTATTGGTCTCAAATAAAAAAAATACATTTACTAAAGCCCGAATGCAATAAGCAATTTGCTTCTGTCAGTGTGAATAATTTTTCCTTCAATTGTTGCCCAATTTCATTCTTTATTTCGTGTTAATTCAGAAATGGGTTACTATTACTGTTCCCACAAAAATTTCTATCTTCTACTTGATTTGCTTCTCGAATCTTATGCTTCCTGGCTGGGGTTAACAACTTCTTTAGTTTAATTATCCAAGTGAATTGTACCAAATTTCACTTTTCTGGATTATGTAAACCTTGGTGCAGTAGCCGACTACGACAGTTTTTTCATTGTACTGTCTTGTACAGGCTCTCTCTTATATTTGGAGAGTATGAATTTTTTTCTTGCATTTTAAAAACTAAAACGTATTGTACTCATTCATAGATAACACTATGCAGCAAATGAAAACTTTTGGTAAAATGCATGGACTCGACAGTATAGGTTCAATTGTACTACCAAATGTTTAGTAGGTTTTTTCGGATAAATACTTCTCCAGTCCAAAATCGACACCAAACAGTTCTAGATTGATGTTGTTTCAAATTCAATAATTTTTTCTGTTGGTGTAACCATCCCATATAGATGAATTCCATGATAATTACAGTTCAGTTATATATAGTTCATTTTCTTTGTGATTGCCCAGGTCTGGCAGTCAGACGTTTAAAGTTTTTTGGGGTGCTTTTTTTCGATAGCTTGACACAGTGTGCGAAACTAGGCTCGCTTGTTTTACTTCACTTTATATATAGCTCTGGTTGGCTGTAGTTCTTTTACTATTTCAAGTTTGGCACTGCAATAGTTTCAAAATGGTACTTTGTGCTAATTGTAGCTGAACAGTTTTTGGTTGATTAGTCCCTTGACTTACCTACCTATCTGTACTAGATGTATTAATTCAAAAATTAAGCTGAAATAAACAAATAGAGAAAGATTAAGAACACCTAAACATATGCTACTTTTTTACTTCCTTTTTTGTACAAACAATTTGTATGAAAAACACTCAATTTTTCAAATAATTTTGAGCATTTTTCATACAAATTTTCAATCGTTTGAAATTGTTTGTCATACAAAAACAGGACATAAAGAATATTTTAATGTTTTTTTTTAATAATATGAAATGTATGCTTTTGGGGATAAACATGTCTCTATGGCCTTTTCGTCTCTGCTTAAGAGACTCGTCAGGAGAATTTTTCCCAAAGGTGGTATTCAAAACTATAAATACTTATGTTAAAATAGTTATAGACTAAATGCGAATCATATCCCATTTAGTATATAAAAACCAAACAAAAGTATTTACAAAGCAATACATTTCTGTTTTTTTTTATAAATTTTCATGAAATTATTTTTAAATTTTTAGTTTTAATTTTTTATTTTTTTTTTTGTTGTTTATTATTTAATATACATTCTTATATGTATTTTAGATCCTGTTTGTATTGTATTGACTTTTAAAGGCATTATTATTCATATCTTTTAAATAATAAATTTATTTCTTTTTTGTATTTATTGATTAATTTATATTATTATTTTCCATCATCATTTAATTTATAGATCCCCGAACGAAGGATTGGGCCATGATGTCATCGCCATTTCCCACATTAGCTGTATGCCTCACATATGTCTACATAGTCAAGGTAAACTAATAGTAAAACATAGAGTTAAAAAAAACACAATTTGTGTTGCAACAAAAAAAAAAAACTTCCTTTTCATTTCGATAAGACTCTTGTAGAAAATAAAACCATATTTATATTTTAACTTTTTTACAGGTTCTTGGGCCACGATTAATGGAGAATCGCAAACCATTCCTTTTACAAAACACATTAATTTTATATAATGCAGCACAAGTGATATTTAGCTTTTGGATTTTTTATGAGGTAAGTTTGTTAGGTTTCCTTCCCTATGCCATAAGAAGGCATAACATCTTTCAAATTATAACAACAAAGTGGGTCACATAAAAAGCAACGAAAACTACGAAAAGAAAAACGAGTTTGAACGCCTAAAAATCTACACCAGAAGTTACAGATATTCTCTTAAGCTTCTACATGTTTTTTTGTTTTAATTGTTTATTTTTTTGTTTGTTTTTTTTTACCAATCATTCTAGGAAACTATGCTATTTTTATTCTGTCTAAAAATAGTTTACCATTTCATTGACATTTACCTCTACACATGCATGTTTTCAGCTAAAGAAATATTACGTTTCATTTTTTTTCTTTAATTAAATTTTTATTTTATGTTTTAAGTTTCTGCTTTTATGTTTTTGTTAATTTTATTTAAAAAGTTTAAGTTGTAATTATTTTCTAGTGTTTAATGGGAGGCTGGTGGGGTCATTACAGCTTTAGATGCCAGCCGGTGGAATATAATGATCATCCTCGTACTCAGCGAGTAAGTTTAGTCGTAGAACATCATGTATTTTCTTTTTCTATCTCTCTCTTTCTAAAGTAAAACGAAAACTACATATGTATGTATGTATGTATTTCGAATCAAATTAAATCTATCAATGAAGACAATCAATTAAAAATTCTTTAGTCTGAGCGCTCTCGAAAGCAAAACGCTAAAATTAATAGAAAAATTCTTTTAAAATTAAAAAAATTGCTGTATAACGTAAAACAGTTCTTAATAGACTGTCTTAACTTATCGTTTAACCGCTTAGTAGTTTTAAAAGGATAAATAGCAAAATCATAGCTTTTCAACACCATTTCCTTATCCCCTTTTTCTCCTTTCACTTAATTATAGCTTTTGTAAGCTTTTAACCGTTACAGCGCCATTTTGTGGTATTATTTAGTTTTAATGTATTAAATGTCGCCTTATTTTGCAGTTTTTTTTTTGCTAATAAATTAAAATCATAATTATTTTAATTTTAATTTAATTTTTCCTTTTAATAATTTAATGTTTAGTTTTTATTCGTATTTATGCACACATTTTATATTTTCAGTTTACATCATATATTTTATCGCTTTAATTTTACATAATTTACATTAAATTTTACAACAATGAAAAAAATATATAATTTTTTTTATGTGTTGTGTTTGACTTTACTTCGACTAACTCATACAAGTGTATGTACGTATAGGAAAGGAAAAATAATTTCAGTATATGATTGATTTCTCGAGAAGTGTGAGTTAAATCAACTACTTATTTAGTCATGAATATGTACAAAACACGAAGAACTCTGATGAGACTACCGTAGCTGGGGTCGAAAACATGTTCAGTTTGGCTAGTGTACTATTCCTTCAGAAAAATCTGAATTCTTAATAGAATTTAACATTAATAAAAAAAGCGTTTCTGACGAAAAAAAATTAATTTAAAAAAATTATAATTCTTTCTGGAATTCGAAATCGGATCTCCAAGTAAATGTAATGTAAAGGTACATTCCCATAGGCGTATATTTGATGAAATACGCGTAACCACTATTTCATTAAAAATTGTATACGAATACATATTTCGGTATGTGCTTACCTTCCATTAAAAAAATTAAAAAAATATTATTTAAAAGTCTCAATACCGCTAGATTTATACACTTTAGCTAACAATTCATTGTACCCACAGCTTATTTTTTATTACTTTACAATCAGAATATTCTAAATTTTACCTCATGTTAGTTGGCTGGTAAATACTCCAAACCATTGTCTGTGTTTGGATAAAGAGTGCCATCAACATTGCTACTTTCATCCAACATTAAAACAAATTTGAGAAAAAAAAACATTTCATTTAAAAGAAACTGCACTTCTATTTTGTCAAGTACAATTTTGTTTAATGGAAATTATTTTTATTAATATTTAATTATGTGGCTTTTTAATTTTAGCTTTTCACCATAAATCATATATTCATTTCATTCATTTTTTCAACCATTCTTTAGGTATTTATAGTTTTTTAATATTTGCTTACATGGATATATGGATATACATACGTCTTCCTATTCATATTTGTAGTTAAAAGTTCCAGTTTAAATTAGTTTTGTTCTTTTGTGTTTTAAAGAAAAATTAAATCGTTCCTTTGTTTTTTTTTCGGTTTATTTTCTGTTAATGTAGAAGCTCGTATAAGAGAAAAAAAAAATTCCCATACGAAATCGATTAAAAATTTCTATGGGATCTGGAGTAAAAAAATATATTTGTTTATAAAAGTACGTCTACAATAAAATTTAAAAAAGTCTGGCGAATTCGAGTGAAATTGAAATTGCGTGTTTTTTTCAAATGCAAATTAAACTTAAGACTCAGTTTAAATGCAGTGTAATACATACATATATGTACATACGTAATTGGCCATTACAAGCCTGTGTCAGGGTTACGGCCTAGCTTCTCGCAGCACTCATGTTGTGCGTGTTAATTTTTTATCCATGAGTGCCGGCAACTACAGTTTTAAGTCGACTCCGAATGACAGATTTAAAAAGCTTTTTCATGGCAATCAATTACTTCCAGAGGTTTTGCCAGAAGACTGATGAGAGGTAGTCGTCGAAAGAAATAATTTCTTCATAATTCTTTTTTCAAGTTGTCAGAGATGAGATTTGAACCCGTCTTAGTGAGCCATCACACTAACCACGGCGGTCAATATGATTAGTTATTAATGTATTGTGTATTGGCTTATTGGACGAGAGTTCCGGATTCCAACCCCAGCTGTGAAGTCTTGAAGGAAAGTGATATGAAAAAGTATTTCTCTCGGCTACCGCCTCTTAGCAGTCTTCTGGCAAAAGTTCTTGGTGTAACTGATAGCCATTAATAAGCTTCTTAATTTTGTCATTCAGATTCGACGTTTAACTGTAGGTCTCAGAACACATAGTTAAAAATTTGCTGTGAGAAACTAGGCCGTAATGGCCAATTTTGTATAAATTAGGGTGGCTGGCTGAATTTGTTAGGGTAAGCAAAAATCCGACATGGGTATAGTGAAATCAAAATCTGCAAATAAATTCTAAGATATTTAAGTGGGATAATCACATAGCGGTGGTGTATAGGCTTACACTGCAAGGACTCAACTGGCTAAGCTGGCTTAAAGCAATAGCTCTCTGGCAGGGTCTCCCGTGGCAGAAAGGGAGTTGAGGAGCAGTAACTAAGAATTATGCCAGGGACTGGATTAGGCAAAATAACAACATCATCTCCAATATCATTATGATCTTTTATTCCTCCCCTAATTTAAACTTTAGTGGGCGGGCTTCTTGGGGTTGAAAACTGTTGGATTATTTAGAGATGAAGGTATAGCACTGACCATTGAATAATCAAACAACAGCAACCGATTTCCCAGCTGTTCGCATTATTAGTGCAGGACGTTTTTGTTTTTTTCAACTGATATCAGATATGATATTGGTCAACATCTAAAGCTGCCTTTACAAATTAAAGTACTTTCCAAAGGACAATCTTTTAAAGAAATTTTTATGAAAGGTTGAAAATATTGTAATACTATTACAACTAACAAACCTGGAAATGGATTTTATTTGTTATTCATATCTCATAAAATCAAGTATGAACGATAAGCAAACTAATCCATTGTTTTATTAATTACAGTTACCAAGAATTACCATATAGAGAAACATTTTTTTTTTTTGTCGTGTGAAGTAGGGTTTAAAATGCCTTCGCCCCTACAACTGGTCATCATCAGCCGTTTCGTGCGGTGAATCCACTAAAACAATCCTCCTCCTCCTCTAGTGATTATACCTTCTCGGAACCGCTTTCTGCATTACTTCGGGAAAGCTCAGAGCGACGCCCGTAAAACGACCCTTTTCGCTCTCCTATGTTTGGAAACGCCAGCATCCATCTTTCGGCTCGTATTTGTACCTTATTTTGCTGGAATATATCTCTATTCCTCTTCTTTCTTCGTAGTATGTGCACTTCAATACGTAGTTCTCGCATTCAAGCATCTTATCCACTATGTTGTCGGGTTTGAAATCTCCGATATCCTCCCATAGCGTTTCTCTTTCAACCTGCTCTTTTATGCAGGTATGTTCAGCATCGTCATCAATTGCCTGGCAGTAGAAGTAAGTAAAGAAGTAGTTAAGGAAACATTTGGAGTTAATGGAGTTCTTGTTAATAAAAAGCAATCTTCTAATTGCCTTGTTTTTGTATATTGGCTGTGTTTGAATCGGTAGCAAAGTTCTATGGTAAAAACAAATTGTTCTGTGGTAAAAAATTTTTCTCTTTCTGCTGTGTGAAATGAAAACATTTTTCACAGCATACAATTTTGACATTTATTATTAAAAATACTCTTCTTTTTGTTATTAAATTTGTTAATTAAAAAATTATATAAAAATGAATAAGTTAACAAAGTATATTCCATTACTCATTCCAATTGTTCTGGCGATCAGAAGATCGCATTTATTTGATGTTTTAGTTTTTATTTTACTTTATTATTTTTATTTTACGAGTTCTCCTTCAATTTTAGTTTTTTTTAAATAATTTTACTAAACTTTGTATATTTCTTTACTTTTCTGCAATATTTTAATAATTATTTTATATTTGTTTTAGTTTGTTGTTTTTCTTTAATTGTTAAATATTTCTATGCTTATGTCAAAAGTTTTACTAGCCCTTAAGGCTAGTGAAATTTTATTCACCTCAAAAATGTCAAAATTTTACTTAGAAGAGAACTTTGCTACCGTTTCAAACACAGCCACTGTCAGAAATTCTTTTTTATATTTTCATTTGTTTAAAATTTCATTTTTCAAATGTTTTAAAAATTGTATGCTTTTGATACAAATTTTCAGTCGTTGGAAATTGTCAATTGTTTTATTTACGGTCTTGAGCAGGCACAAAAAAAAATAATTATGAAGACTTTAAATTTCATTCGATTTTAATTTCACTCGTTTTCGGTTTACAGAATATCTGGTAATTCAAAACTCAACAAGTTGCATTACAATTTACGTACTACTGCTTTGGATAATTATAAACAAACAAACAAAAAAACAAAAAATTCTTATAATTTTTACATTTTCAGATTGGTATATCCGGTTGGCTGACAGGACATTATAGCTTCCGATGTCAGCCGGTTGAGTATAATAATAACCCTAGAACAATAAGGGTACGTGTTAACCATCTTCTCTCTTAAACACTCCCCCACACACACACACGCACACATATGCACGCATTCTCCGCTAACACAACCAATAACAATTAACTGCTTATTAATTTCTGTGAATTGTTTTATTTAGAAAAAAACAAATTAATTTTAAATTATTAAATTATTATTTTCTGTTTTTATTTTGGTATTAACTGATCTTTTTTATTAGTTTCTTTAATACTCTTAACTTTCCTTTACTTGTTTTAAATATATTTTCGAGTAATTTTGTTTTTTTTAATGTTTTAATTAAGAGTTTCTGTTTTTTCTATAGAAATTAAATTACTAATTATCTTTTGTTTTAATGACAGTAATAAAATTATTATTATTGGTGTTGTTGTGTTTACTACCTAACTAACTATTATGGGTATTAATTTTTATTTTATTTTTTTATTATAAAACTAATTTTGTTTAATTATAAAAAAAAATTTATTTCGAGAGAGCTACAGTTTGTTTTATTAAAAGTTGAATGCTTGTAAATATTATTTTTTTTTCTGCAAAATGAAACAGAATGTGTAAATTTTTTGTTAAGTATTTAATTTACCTTTTTTGGCATGTATTTGTAATTAAATTAAATAGATTTTCTATTATAAGATAAGAACTGAAAAATTAAGCACTGAATTTTAAGAGTATCTTTGCTTTTATTAAAATAATAGCAGTAATCACTCTTTGTTGCAAATGCCTTTGTAGATCTTGCAAACATAGCAAGCCTAGCATATATGTATGTCTACATTTTTTTGTTGTTTAATGAGGTTTTTTACGTTTGCAAGACTTGGAAATGGAAATGCAAACGCTTTTAAGGTGATTACCCCTAGTAAAATATGTATTTAAATATTTTATTTTTATACGAGTATCAAACAAAAATGTTTTAAAGTAATTTAAATACATAATTATTCTACAAATACTAAACTTGTATTATAAACACTACAACCATATGAATTATAAGTTGTTTTTAAATAACTACACGTCCACAATATCAATTCTTTTTTTTTCTATTTTTTATTTATTTAATTATAATGCAAACTACAAGCCCAATTGACCATATGGTTTTTCATAAGAGCGCTACAAAAGTTTTTTTTAAATAAAACAAAAACGGTTTTGGATATCAATGAAATTCTTTATTCCTGTAAAAGTATGTTCGATGTCATTATGTATGGGCACGCTTACAGAAGTCCAGAAGCTGAACCCAATTTTCAATGGTTTTCAAGCATAGTCCATAGACTTGACGTGGCCCCACAGGAAATAGTCTAACGGCGTCAAATCGCACGACCGTGGGGGCCAATCGACTGGACCATTTCGTGAGATAACACGTTCTCCGAACTTGGTTTCCAATAAATTGATTGTGACATTCGCTGTGTGGCTTGTGGCGCCGTCCTGTTGGAACCACAATTCTTCCAAATCCATATCATCCAATTGGGGCCAAAAATATTCGGTTATCATTGAACGGTAGCGAATTCCATTCATAGTGACGAGCCGGTCTTGATCATCACGGAAGAAGTACGGCCCAATGACGCCGCAGGCCTATAAACCGCACCAAACCGTAATTTTTTCGGAATGCAATGATGACCCATGGAGTACGTGTGGATTGCTGCCTGAAAAATACTCATATTTTGTTTATTAACAAAGCCATTCAGCCAGAAATAATACTCATCGCTGAAGACGATTATTCGATGAAAATCCGAATCGACGCTTTTGGTTTTCAAGCGACTTCAGTTCTTGCGTCAATTTGATCTTGTAAGGATGTAGGCCAAGATCTTTTCGCAAAATTCTCCAATACGACGTCACAGAGATGCCCAACGCTTAAGAACGACGAGTGAGAGAAACATTTGGGCTTTCTTCAACTTAAGCCTCAGCTACAGAAATATTCTCGATACTACGGGCACTTCTTTATCTTACTGGCACGAGAACATTTTATATTGTGCCTGTGGATTCAAATTTTTCCAGTAGACGCTCAATTGTTGATCTGCTAGGGCGATTATGACGACCATAAGTTGGAAGTAGTGCTCTTAACGTTGAGGCTACCGACTCCGAATTTTGGTAGTAAATTTTAATAATTTCGACACATTGTTAGCTCGTATATCTTTCCGTCATGAAATAGCAAACCTTACTGAAGAGAAAAGAGCGGCCAAAAATATGACGTCGTTTGCTGACCCTGTCGCTTTAGTTTTGTAGCGTTTCTTTTGAAGAACCCAGTATGTAATTGCAATTAATACTCGTAATACGTATACCTTCGTATATCTGTCTTTGATTGGACTATCGTAAATAAAAAAAATTGCTCCACGAGGAAATTTCTCAAGCAAATAACCCAAAATTAGTCATATTTTATGGCTCGTGGCATCATTCTGCTAAAACCAAATAACGTCCAAATCATAATCTTCAATTTCAGATTAAAAAAAATGTAACTTATCATACAGCTATAGCGCTCTGAATTGATGTTAACGGTTCTTCTTTTTCGTCATTTTCTAACAAGTATGGACCTCCAGGCCATAGCGCTTATTAAACAGACTGTTTCCTTTTAGCATTCCCTTAGCATCCAAGTATAAGTATATGGGCTTGTGAATGGTCAGCCGACTATAAGTGTTGCCTGAGTTGGACTTTTTATAAATAAAGGCAGAAATCTAAATACAAAATGCTCCATCATTAGCCGTATGATAGGCTCAATTACGGAGAATTCCGTGGAATCGACAAATTCGGCTTATCGGCCACACTTTTACTAGCAGAAGCGTTATTTTTGGCAGTGCCTACATAACGATGCACAGGCCTGTCTAAATCTGTTAAGACTTCAGGCTATTAAAATTGATTTATAAGCTTAATATTATTATGACCATAATCCCTCTATAATGCTCGAAAAGTAGCCAGGATTAAATCACCACTTTTGTAGTAGCGACTAAAATATGCCAAAATAAAAAAAAATATTTTAAAAACATCACAGCAATACGACGACACGATACCTTTTGTAATTATCGCAAACTTAATTTAAATTATATTTCTGTAAGTGACAATGAGCAGATTTAATGCTGCTAATGTACTAATAATATTAAATACTCAGATCAAGCCATTTGACGTATCTAGATTTCGTTGAGCTATGCCACAGACTGTATCTACGTGGATAATCCTCTAACGCTACAACGTGGTGGCAGGTACAAATCATTATTCTGATGCATTCATAGCTTAATGTGTGTTTTATAACTGTAAAAATTGAAAAATTAAAAAAATACATTTTTATATAATAACTTTATTTTGACCTCTTTTAATAAATAATAATAAATCTCCTTTTCCGAGCTTAAGGTCTTTTTATATTAATATTAAATATTTATTTATTTTCAATATTTCACTGCCCCTTCGTGTAACGTCTTAAAGGATAATAATTCCTGATTAATTTTTAAAATTTGTATAATTATTAAAAACATTTTTATTTTTAAAATTCAAAGGTATTTTTTTAAATTAAAAAAAAATAATTTTAAATTCAGTGCTTAATATTTTACTTGTAATGCATAAGTACTTATTCATAAATTATTTTATTATTAAATATTATTAATTAATTTCTTAAGTATGCATTTTAATATAAACATTTTCTGTATTTTTTTCTCATAAAAAAATTAAGATGGTTCATGCCTGTTGGTGGTATTACTTCTCAAAATTCACTGAGTTCATGGATACGGTAAGTTGAACTTTTTAATTCAGCAAAATACATTCTAAATTATTCTGTTATTTAGTTTTTCGACCTTCTCTTACTTAAAATAATGTTTTATAAAACGTTATAAATTTTTATTTCGTCTATTTTTGTTAATCCTTTGTGTAGCAACGTCCTACCAAAACATTCAAAATTTCTTTCCTATTATTTTACTTAATGTAAACCAATTCATTTTAGGGGCAAAGTAAATTTTTTAAAATCCAGAGCTTTGTATTAAAATAAAGATGCCTAAATTGCTAGATTGTGCTCGCTGTAGTCTAGTATATATGTTGTATGTTGACTTACAAGACGAAAGCTCCGAGTTTAAGCTACAGCTGTGACATATTGAGAAAAAGAAATATGAGAAAATATTTATTGCTGCGGCCAACTCTTAGCAGTCTTCTGGCAAAAGCTCTAAGAGTAACTGATTGTCGTAAACAATCTTTTCACATCTGTCGTTCAGATTCGACGTTAAGCTGTAGTTACTCGGTATTCAATGTCTAGCAATTATGTATGTAAACCTGCCAGTAGTTTCCTTAAGTTACTCCCAGTACTAAAAGTTTTCTATACAAACTTTAGCAAACTTTCAAACTCTACTGTACTGTGTAGTTCTTAGTCATATAACACTTAAGCTCCTACAAGAAAAAATTAAAACCTTTTAAATAATTATAAAATATTTGTCAATATTTTATGTACAAATTTTATTTTCAATTCTTTTTTTTTAGATATTCTTTGTTTTGCGTAAGAAACAAAGTCAAATCACCACATTACATGTTATTCACCACGGCTGTATGCCCATGTCTGTATGGTTTGGTGTTAAATTTACACCTGGTGGTCATAGTACCTTCTTTGGTTTGCTCAATACTTTTGTTCATATAATTATGTATACCTACTATATGTTTTCGGCTATGGGTCCTCAATATCAAAAATATTTGTGGTGGAAAAAGTATTTGACCACATTGCAAATGGTGAGTTTGAAAAATATATATTTCTTTTAATAGTAATTAAGAAACTTCATCTCTTATGCGCACTTTATTTGAATTTTAAATTTTCTTTTTATCTTCGTCAGGTACAATTTATTGCCATTATGGTTCATGCCTTCCAATTGCTCTTTATCGATTGCAATTATCCTAAAGCTTTCGTTTGGTGGATTGGCATGCATGCTGTCATGTTCTTCTTCTTGTTCAATGAATTCTACAAACAGGCCTACAAAGGTCGTAAATCGGTAAGCGTTTTATCAATAAAACAAAGAAAAAATTAAATAAAATGCTCATTTTGAATTCATCATTATTTTGTTATTTGTTTTATTTTACTTTTTTTTAATAATATATTTGCATTATTGAGTTAAAAACAAGGTATCAGCGATACTTAAGCTTTTAATCATTTCATTTAAAAGATAAATATTGGCATGGGTAAAAAGTAATTTCGTTTCATATGCATTTCATTCATTTAATAGCGTTTAGTTAGAAATTTAATTTTTAAAATATTAACATCCATATAAATTCGTTTGTTAAGAATTCCTATTCAAAATCAGAGCATTAGCGAATAAGCACTTTAGGAAATTTTTCTAGTTGAGCCTGAAATGAAAGCTAAAGTCGGTGCCTTGGTTTTAAAATATAAACCGTGTACTTTCAAAATGCCTCAAAAGTGATGACAAGTCACACTATGTCGCAATAATGTTTACACTAGAGTCATAACTTTTCAGACAAAACTATTCACACTATGACTCAAGGGTGTTCATACTAGAATCACCGCTTTTCAGTCATGACTGTTCGCTATAGTGTTCACACTATGCCTCAGGGTCTTTTAAACTAGTAGTGACATATAGAAGCAAATGTTTTTTACTCAGTAACCGCATTCATATCTATAAAACGCGCGATGTTAATTGTAAATAAAATAAAAAGTTTTCAGAGAATTATCTCAATATTTTTTATTATGAGAGAATAATTTATAAGAACTTTGTTTGAAACTAAATATCGGTTAAATGCTGACCACAGCTTCGGAGGTATACCTCTATTCGATGGCTTATATTTTCAATTACTCTGAAGCATAATTGAGGTGCAATGTCGTTAATGTGCCGAGAATTATCTCATTCTTTAAGTCCTGAATTTTTATTGGCTTATTGACCTATACTTTCTATTTAAATAACCTTGAACAAGGATATCGTTACAACAAGAGATAACACGTTTATTGAATTTCTCACACAAAAGAGCCATTGTTTCGTTGGCTGTGTTGCAAGAGTAGCATTGTCTTGCTGAAACCATATGGTCGTGTGGGAGATTAAGTGCTCTATCCGCCATTTCATATTTTTTATATATCTCGAGTTAATAATGCCACTTTAGGTTTTCAACCCCAAATTTTTCAGATCTGTAATCGGTTTTAGGATATCTCGTCAAGTTTCGGAGATAAATAGCCCAAAACGGATTGCAGATTTTAAAAATTTTGGTATCAAAAACCTAAATTAGCATCATTAACTCGAGATTTAAAAAATGTCGTATAGAGCACTTAAACTCCCACACGACGATATATCGTCCAAGTTCATATCCTCAATTTTTGGTCCAATCTCATTTTCGAAGAAGTAAGCCCCAATGATACTGCCAGCCCATAAACCGTTTTAATAAGTCACTCTTGGTGTATGCATCATCAGCTTTTCAGCAATCACTCATCAATCACAAAAGTGGCAATTCTGCTTGATAAGGAATCCACTGAGATTAAGGTGGGATTTGTCGCTGAAGATAATTTTCGTAGTTTTTTCGCATTTTATTATTTGTTTTTAATTCAAATTCCAGTTGGCCATACTCCCCTATGTTCTGTATAATGTAAACAAATTGCTCCTAATTCTGATTTCTAAATCATTAATATTTTAAATTAATTCAAAATGCAATAAAATTTGTATCTATCAACCCTATATAACGAGCTAGTTTAAATGAAACACACATAAAGCTATGAATGTTGTGAAGCTTGTATTATTATGTGCGATATATAACAGCACTCTGGGTTTGCTACCTTTGGAGGTAGTTTCCCATCAATTTTTTTGGAAGTTATCTCGTCAACAACTTAGCTAATCGTGGCACTCAAATGCTACTTTTAAGGATTATTCGCGTCAGCACAATCTTTGAGATCGCGCACAAATATCAAACGGATAAGATACGCTAATTTGTTGACAACTCCGTGGAATCGACAAATTCGGATTATTTGCCACAATTTGACTAACAGAAGTGATATTTTTGGTAGTGTGTACATTGCTATGATGCAAAGGCCCCACCACATCTTCAGTCTCTTCAAATTTCTTTATAATATTATTTACACAGTATGTCGATTACGACGATCAAAATTACCCTATAATGCTCGAAAAGTGATCAAGATTCGTTTACAAATTTTGTAGAAGTTTTAACTATTTTATCACTAAATAAAAGACACTTCAGTTGAAAGATATTTAACTTCTGACAGCCTTGCCAAACCGGTGTTTGTCAAATCTCTGAATGGATAACTCTATAACTCCGACAATCTTTATCTGATTACACAAAAAAACTACACTTTTAATTCATTAATCTTAAATCTACTTTATGCCTAAAGCTTTTATCCCATTAAGTAAAGTGTTTTAAGTAAATACAATCCATTAATTGTTGGGCAAATCGTACACAATAAATTCCTAAAATAAAACGTGTCACAAAAAGCAAACTTCCGATATAACATGAATCAATGTCATCAATAATATTCCCACGTTATTTTACCACATCCAAACGAAATGAAAAAAAATTTCCCTATTTTTAGCCTTTTTATGAGTATTTGTTAAAAAAAAAAAAAACAAAAAAAAAAAAAAAAACAAACACTTGTCGCAACTAACAAATCCGGCCGGTGGTAATGAAAAAATACAAACATAAAAAATTAAACGTTAAATAAGAAAGAAGACGAAAGCCAACAAGAAAAGAAAAAAAAAATCAAAAATAAAATGAAAATTAAACCTTGTAATGGGTCTGAAATTCCAAATAAGGCCAAATAAAGTTGACAACAACAGCAGTAACAGCATTTGCTGCAGCATAAACAACAACAGACCGACAGACGGCATTAGCAATTATATCATATGCTTTGGCGCTGACACACTTAGAGGCAGGCAAACTTGAAGACAAAACAAAAAAGCAAAAAAACTCTTACTTGTTGCTGGTGCTGTTGTCAAGTGACTGACTACTGGCATACTGACGGATTTACAATAATTCATGAATGGCAGGCAGACTTTCGTTTTCATTTTTCGAAAAGAAAACAAAACAAATTTAAGCCGTTAAAAATTATGTGGCACCTTTTTAAATTTTATTTTTGTTGTTGTTATTTTTGCTTATATGTTATGAACGTAAGAATTCGTTTTTAAAAATATACTCTTGTTGCGTTTGTCAAATCTATGTCTGTTTAAATATATTTATTGACCTTGCAATTGCCAACATAATTATGTTTGTACGTGCAAAATAGTACTTCATTATCATTCAATTAGCATTACAATTACTTTACTGTTAACGCGTAAAACTGATAAAAATTTACATTTACCACCCAGCTGTCAATAACTTAATAGAAGCGTTACAATTCTTTATTTAGATATGCAAAAAAAAAAAAACAATTTCTAATATTTTCCCAGCTTCTAACAATTTTTTTAATGATAAAAACAGTTTAAATTTCGAATAAATAGGTGGACATAGACTCGTAGTAGTCACCGCGGTCTAGTGGTTAGTGTGTTGGCTTACTAAGACGATAGCTCCGGGTTCAAATCTCAACTCTGACATCTTGAAAAAAAAGAAATATGAAGAAAATATATATTTCTGCTACTACCTTTTAGCACCCTTCTGGCATTAGCCCTAAAAGTCACTGATTGCCATGAACAAGCTTCTCAAGTCTGTCGTTCGGAGTTGAACTTAAACTGTAGGTCCAGGTACTCATGGATAAAAATTGACACACACAACGTGAGTTCTGCGCGTTCTGTTCTGTTAATCCTGTAACAGGGTTGTAATAGCCAATTATGTTTGTATATATGAACATAGACTCGTATACAAATATATCGTCGATAAATGTTCACCAGAGCCAAAAAACCTGTATGAAAGTAGAACAAAGACACTGGTATTTTTTAAAACGCAGACGGCGTACGAGTAAGTGAATTTATTTACATCGTAGAAATCTGTGACCGGGACCAATCGACGCGTATTTTTTTTATCCGAGAAAAATTATGCAAAAAACGTATTTTCGATTTTTTGTCAGTTACAGCGTTCTTTAACGCGTTCTTACGACGATATATATATGTAGCTCAGCGGTTTTCCTTAAACACGCAATCGTTCATTTAGTAATAAAAATTTTAGCAGCAAAAAGCGCTAATACCTCTCACTTAAACAAGACCAGCCAGCATGCGTTGTGCTCAATACCGTTTAGCGCTTAAGCTACATATACTATATGAGTACAAGTTCACTGCGCAAGCTTAACACTTATACATACATATACCGCCCTTTCAATATTTTGTTCACTGCGTCACCATTTTTAATCCGATCATAACATTGTGTACACTGGTGTTTATGGCTCTTTAAGGGCTATATTTGTGTCCTTAATAGTTTTTTCATAATTGCATAATTTTTGCTTTTCTATGTGTATTATTTAAATAATAATTTAAGGGTCGTACCTGAATAAAAACGTACAACGTACGACGTATAAAAAGTTTAAATATGTATACGTCCGTATTACCGATATACGCAATAAATGAAAAAAGAGAAAAAAGAAATAAAAACAAAAATTGTTTTGTCAACCGTAGTCGCCGTGGTCTAGTGGTTAGTGTGTTGGCTTACGAAGACGATAGTGCTGGGTTCAAATCTCAGCTCCGACATCTTTAAAAAAAAAAGAAATATGAAACAATTATTTCTTTCGGCGACTACCTCTCAGCAGTCTTCCGACAAAAGCTCTGGGAGTAATTAATTGCCATGAAAAAGCTTCTCAAATCTGTCGTTCGGAGTCGACTTTAAACTGTAGGTCCCGGTACTCATGGGAAAAAATTAACACACACAATATGAGTGCTGCGAGAAGCTAGGCCGTAATCCTGACACAGGGTTGTAATGGCCAATTATGTATGTATGTATGTATGTTTTGTCAACTTTTTACTTTTGTTTGTATAGAAAAAAACTTCAAACAAATATTATTAAATATTATTTTTTCTAAGTTTGTTTTAATTTTTCTTTTGTACGTTCTGTCAAATTTGGATTTGTGCAATCTATAATATACGTACGCGACGTATTTCGGTAGCTCTCATACAAAATGTATGGACATGAAACAATTTTCACAAAAAAAATATGCCGACCCTAATATACAACGAACGATTTCGAGTTTTAATATTTTTACAAAACATATGTCAATAACAGCAGTAGTCTATGTGTCTATTTTGCTATGTTGACTACAGTATACCCATATTGTATTTACTTCAATAAGTTGTCTTTGTTCACACAAAACAAGTTTTATTTTTTACGCCATAATAATTGTGTGTATGCATGTATGCAATTACGTATGAGAAAGTAAAACGAATCGACAGTACGACATAGAGGGTACACCTTTCTTTACCTCTCACCTCTCTCGCCTATAAACTAACAATCTTAAAAATAAGACTCTCTACGTGTGAACACAGACTAGGAACAGGATTGGTGTTTAGTAATCAATTCAAATGAAACAGTGCTTATTATAGTGTGGAAAATAAAAAACCGCGGACACTTTGATTTTACTCTGAAAGCTGCTCTACAAGCTATCAATAATGATAACTTTCAAACGATTCTGTATAGTCGTTTAATACATATGTATGTACGTGTCTTTACCAAATACAGTAATATAGGGTACACCATAAATTCTTTTATTTATTCCATTGAATTGTTTTATTGCATTAAGCAACTAAATAAGTGAAAGTCAAAACAAAACAAAATCATGGATAAAAAATTCAATATATCAAACAAAATAAAAAATAAAAACAACAACAATGACATACAAAAACTATTGAGAATAACAACAATTACACACATTTGAGTACAAATAATAAACAAAATCAGCAACATCACTCATTAATGAGTAAAATTGTTATAAAAAAAGCAACCAGACTAGAGTATTACATAAGAAGTCGCTTATTGTAACATAATGATGATCATAATACTAATGAGGTTTGCAACAGTAATGATTATGTTTAACGTTGCCAATTACTTGCAAAAAACAAAATTTGCAAATGACAATTGAAAGCTAGAAAAGCTTTTGAAATATTCTCTCAAGATGTCAGAGATACATACATAATTGGCGATTACAACCCTGTTTCAGTGTTACGGTCTAGCTTCTGGCAGCACCCATGTTGCGTGTTTAATTTTTTATCCATGAGTACCGAGACCTACAATTTAAGGTCGACGCTGACAGACAAACTTGAGAAGCTCGTTCATGGCAATCAGTTACTTTCAGAGCTTTTCCCAAAAGAGGGCTCAGAGGTACTCGTCGAACGTAACACTTTTTTCTTATTTTATCCGAGATGGTTAAAGAGTTTTGGAATTGAAATGGAATTTATAAAAAAATAAATTCTATAAATAATTGATGGCACAGTGATACAAAAAAGAATAATATCTGGGAAGTGATACGATTTTTCTAAAAGGTAGTCTGAATTGGAAATATGCGAAACACCTCCAAAATCCTGAATTACAATAAAAAACCGTGTTTTAATTTTTTTTTTTCACTAAATCAGAATTTTTCACTCAGACCAATGTTGACCGCTTTTAAACTAATAAACATGGCTAGAAAGGGAAGTATTTATCTATACTATGAGAGTTGTCCCAAAACTAGCTCACTTGACGTATAGATAATGGCAGTAGAGAGAAAAAAAAACTATTTTCATTAATAGTGACTACTTTATAACCCATATGTTTTAAGTTTCAAGGCACCACATAGTTGAGTTATTTAAATGTTTTTTTTGAGACTTCAAAAACAATGAAAAATTTTTTCATTGCTATGTAATTTAATACTATGATTTAAAAGGTATCAGTGCAATAACAAAACTAAACTAGATTTTGCTCTGGAACAGTGAAATTGAGAAAAAAAAAAGAAAGAAATTAGCAAAATGATCCTGGATAGTTGTTGGCATTTCGAAAATTCAATCATACTCTTAATAGGGCTGCTTATTAACTTTCTCTGGCATAGTGATGCAAAGATGTTTATATTTAATTTTTTTTTAAATTAGTTAATTACTCTTGCTTGCCAAATTTTCTAGCTTCACTGTCGATTTGAGTTCGAACATGAGTGAGATAATTCGATCATTCAAGACTATCAATCAAAACTGATGAAATTCCGACTTTCACTGAAGTTTGATAGTGTGTACGGCACTTAACTCCCCTATATATTGTTTTTAGAACTGGAAAACCCTGTATGTTGTTTAAACCCGTAAGGCAAACCCTAACTATAATGTTACAATAATTATGACTCCTCAAAATAGGCAACACTTTCTATTTTTCTTTTAGTTGAACGTTACAATTTAAAATTCATTATTAAGAACATAACATGCACAACACAAAACATTTCATTAAACTAACTGTAGTTGACAATATTCATTAAAATTTAAAATTAAGAAAATAATGCAAATATACATACAAATTTAAAACATTACTCAGCTTGATTGTTTTTAGCTTTTCATGTGTAATTTAAATAATATCGTAACAAAACCACAATTGTTGTTAACAAAATATCATTTTCTTCCTTTTTTTATGTATTTTCATTATATGTAAACGATGGCTGCGTACCCCTTACATGAATATATTGAAATAAATAATAATAAAATATTATAAAAAAATATATACATATAAATAATTTAAATAAAACTAATAATTAATAATAAAAACAATGCATACATATGTTAAACGCCATAAATGCCTACTTCTCCTCTACCCAAATCACTTCACTTTGAAATCCAAATACGCTACAAAACAAAAAAATTATATTAAAAACAACCATTTTATTTCTCACTGTGTATGTGTGCTTATGAATCGAATTGAAAATGCAATATTGAAAACAATTTAACAAAACAAAATGAAAAATTATGAAAAAAAATGAAAAATGAAAAATAATAACAAATAGCAATATAAGAACCTATTAATGTTCTTTTTGCAGCGTCCCGATAAGAACTATAAACTTTTGACCAATGGTCATGCCAATGGTGATTTAACCACCTCCTCCAACTCTAACGATACCAGCAGCAGTAAACATATGAATGGCCATGCTGGTGTTATGACAAATGGTAAGATTAATGGTTTAACAACAAATGGCATGGCAAATGGTAGTGCGAATGGCAGTTTAATGAATGGTGGTGGTAGTGCGTATAAAAATGGCGCCGTGCTGGCTAATGGCGTCGCTAACGGTCATACCGAATTGACGCAAAGAAAAGTTAAATAATACAGAACCAAAACATCGAAACAGCGTAAAATACACAAAAAGAAAAAAATCGACATTTAAAATTACATATTTTTTTTTTTTGGAACATTTATTAAATAGAAAAAGAGAAAAAAATCTGCTAATATTATTAATTTTTGCAATAATTTAATTAAATAAAATAAAATTAAATAAAACAAAACAAAACAACAAATAGGAATTAAGGTTTTTGGTTAAGCTTTTGCTTAAAAAAGAAAAAAAAATTCTGAAATTGTAAAAATCAACTTTTGTGATGTATATTTCTTTATATAAATAAATATAAATAAAAAAATTTTCTATTTTTTTTATTATTATTATTTCTATTGTTATTTTGTAAAGTGTATACTTTTTGTTTTTTTTTTTTTTCATAGTTCCGTAATATATACTTGTATACATATGTATAGTTTTATTTTTTTTGTAGAAAACACTTTTCTTTGGGTTCTTTAATAATTAAGTTGTATTTTATACAATGTTGTATAGTTATATAGACTATAAATTGTACACAAAAAATAATAATAAATATAATTTATAATTAACTTTTCTAAAAAACAAAAAACACACACAAAACTCTGAAAAGAAAACTTTGTAAAACATTTTCTAGCTTTTTATTGAAATAGAAAAAATTAAAAAAAAAATTATTGCTTTAGTTGTACAAATTAATGAATGGAAAATAAGAGTAGAAAAAGTTTATAGTTATATAGAAATATATTGTAAAAAAGAAACAAACAAAAAATTAACAAAAATATATAATATTTATTTAAATTATAAAAGAAAAACACTCCCGATTGGACCACCTTTCAAAGAAACAAAATATAATAATTCCTTTTATTAAAATGAATTTTATATGATTTAAAACAAAAACAAAGTCTTCACAAAAATTAAACTAATTTTTATAATTAGGGTTTTTTCCCTCTGGCCAGCAATTTCTAGGCATGCTACTTGTTTCATCCCGCTCTATGAAATAATAAAACAAAGTTTTTGTTTTTAAGTAATTAAATTTTTAAAAGCAAAGACTTATTAAATTTACCATAGAAATTTCTCCAAGAAAACACTTCAAATATGTTTTATTAACTGTTTTTGAAAAGAGGGTTTTAATCAGAGTGGGCAAACAAACAAAACATTTCGCAAAAGTTACAACAATGTTATACACTTTTCAAAATTTTTTTAATGGTATTGTACATGAGCAAAACCAAAACAAATACTTTCTAAATGAGAAAGAGCGCAAATGAAACAATTAGCTTTTCGCTCTTGTGCTTGCTTTGTTTTTGTTGTTTTTTTTTCTCTTCTTCTATCCTTTTTCTTCTCATTCATTTTTTGTTGTACCTACGCACATTTGAGTTAGTGTACTTGTAGTACTCAAAACAAAAACAATATACGAATTAAATGGGACAATCTTTCTCACTGTTTCTGTTTTATTTTTGTTTTACTCATTGTAAAGAATACAACAAAATGAGATCAAACGTTCAGTTTTGTTTATTTTCCTACTCTGGTTTTAATACTATAGATCTGTTCCATATGTATAACAGTTCAAAGTAGCACAAATCATTCAAGATAACATTTTTTGTGTAATTACGAGAGGAATTTTTTCATTTCAGTTCGAATACAAATATGCACGAACTCATTATTTTTGTTTAAATTTAGACAAGAATTAGCAAAACAGCTGTTTATTCTTTACACGTAAATGATGAAACACAGCTGCGGTTTAACGTTGTGACAGCTTAACGTTTTGACTGCGATTTTTCTTCTGCTCTCATTTTAAGACACAAATTCTCTCAGCAATATTAAATTATTTCATATATTATTTATTAAATTTTATAAATTTTGTAAACAAACCATATGTTTTTTCAAGTTTTAGCGCAAAAAAAAAAACTTAGAACAAAAGAAAATCAGAAGATAATTTGACAGTTTAAATAAATTAATAATTTTGTGATTTATTAAATTAAATGAGTGATATTATAGAAAAAATAATTGAAGAAGTGCATCAACATGATTAAATTATAAAATATAAATTCAATTGTTGTGATAAAAATGCCCGCAATTAATAATCAATTCGCCTTGATTTTCATGACATTTCCTTACTATTTAAAGCCGAATTAATATTTAAAAAAATTATTTCAAAATTTTGTCTAAAAAGTGTTTATATAACAATTTCTATTAAGCTAGTCAGTTTGATAACATGTCATGAATAATTTTTTACTGCCAACAGAACAAATAGAAAAAAACCTAATAATAGGTTACAGTGATTCGTATAATGCTAGTCATTGGATTAAGCCACGATTTCTGTTTCCAGAAAAGTGCAGTCATCCCTTTAAATACTAGCCATCCGTTCAAGAGACACACACACACATGTATTTTAGACGTCATGGCATGTCATCAAAAACAAAAGTTTAAAATATTTATAAAATGATTTTTAATTTGTTTTTTTTTTTCTCTCTCTATTTTTTCATTATATAAAATTTAATTTTATAAGAAGGGTATGGGAAAGAAAAACGGTAATAAAGGTGGTCTAATTATTGATTTATTAAAGTTAAAAATAATATTAAATAATTAAATTTAAATTTACAAAAGTGAGGTTATTATTGTATAGATAATAAATTTAACAAACAAAAAAAAATAATAATAATAATTTTGTAAAAATAAAAAAATTCTTATCTAAAATTAAGTTGAAAAGTCATGCATTAGAAATTACACTAAAAATTAAAAAACTTAAATTGAAAATATTAAAAACAATTAAAAGAAGAGAACCAAATTAACCATATTTCGACACAATTTCATAAACAAAATCATTAATAAATTATTTAAAAAAATCCATATTCTAAATTAGAAACGCGCAATATTTGAAAATTATATATAAAATTAAAAGCTTCATTAATTTATTTAAACAAAAAGCATTATCAACCATAATTAAATAAAAAAATACAAAAGCAAACATTTCAAATTCAAAGGCAATTGGAAAAATAAAATTTTAAATAAAAAACAAATCTACATATTCTAATGTAAACTAAAAATTAAATTAATAAAAAGGAAAAATAATAATAAAAATCCAATTACATTTTAATATCCATACATAACTAAAGGAGAATTGTATTTATTTTTTAAGTTTATTTTTTATTATTATTATTATTAATAAATTTATATAAATATTATATATAAACATTATAAATGATTAATAAAATTAAAGGAAAATACAATTTATTATATAAATAATAGTTTGATAAGTTGTAATAGGTCTTTAGGTATACACATTTTGTATGCAACAGAAAAAAAAAACATAAATAAAAACTAAAAACAAAAAAAAAACTTTAAATAAAGAAATTTGAAAAAAAAATCTTTAAACGTTTACAAAATTTCCTGTCTACAATTTAACGACAAAATACAAAAGAATATAAACAATTCAACACAATCCCACACAATAATCAAGTAACTATTAATATTATAAATAAAATAATATGACTTGAAAAAACAGACTAAAAATCAACTAAAAAGTTTAAATGCAGGACTCTAAATAGTCATTAATTGCTATTTTTTGTTGTTTTTATTATTATTTGTTTAAGTTTTTGTGTATAAAATACAAAATTTAACTTTAAAGTACTGGGCATTAAGGAAGTTGAACTTATTTTTTATTTCATAATAAACAAAAAAAAAAAATAAAATAAAATAATATAAAATAGAAGTAAAAATACAACAAATTACCGTTAAGAAAGAAAAGAATCGAAAATAAAACTAAAATGGCATCTTTCAAAAAGAAGTAAAAAAATTAAAATAAATATCTAAAATTTGTTTTAATTGTAAAAATAAGAAAAAAGGTAGGTCCATTATATCACAAGCAGATAGGGCAAACAAACAAAACATTTCTCAAACGTTTCCAAAAAAATCATAAACTTTTCAAATTTTTTGCATCGTTTTGTACATGAGCAAAACCAAAACAAAATACTTCTCAAATGAGAAAGCGCTCAAACAAAACAATTGGTTTTTCGTTCTTGTGCTTGCTTTGATATTCCGTTACTTTCATCTAATTGCGTAAAAAACAAAAGGAGAAACGTATTTTTTTGAGTGTTTGTAGTCGCCGTGGTCTAGTGGTTAGTGTGTTGGCTTACTAAGACATGGGCCCTGGGTTCGACTCCAGGCTCTGACATCTTCAAAAAAGAAATATGAAAAAAAATATTTCTTTCGGCGACTACCTCTCAGCAGTCTTCTGGCAAAAGCTCTGAGAGTAACTAATTGCCATGAACAAGCTTCTCAAGTCTGTCGTTCGGAGTCGACATTTAACTGTAGGTCCCGGTACTCATGGATAAAAATTGACACACACAACATGAGTGCTGCGAGAAGTTAGGCCGTAATCCTGACGCAGGGTTGTAAAGGCCAGTTATGTATGTATGTATGTATATTTTTTTCTTTTTTTGAATAAAACTAAAGTCATATTTAAATTTTTCTTGTTTCATTTTGGTATGTAAGTATATATATAATAGTTTAGAGTGTTTTAATTACCAAATCAATTCGCAAACGTTTGCAAACGTATTTTCTTCAAATTTTTCAATTTTGTTCTCATTCATTTTTTTTTTCTACCTACGCACATTTGAGTTAGTGTATTTTTATGCTCACAAACAAAAACAAAGTACAAAACTAAATGGAACAATCGTTCTCATTGCTTTTGTTTTACTCATTGTAAAGAACAAAACAAAATGAAATCAAACGTTTCGTTTTGTTAATTGTCCTACTCTGATCACAATATATAGTAAAAACAATGTGAATATAGCGACCCACCAATGTTATTACAAATAAAATTGTTTGTATATAGTGCATAACAACGAAAGTTGGTCAATCTAATACTCCTAGTATTGTTAAACATTTTTCTATGATAACACTATAGCTACGAATACGAACCGTAACAAAAGCCACTCTGAGTGCTAGCTGAAGCAGTAACTAGTATCTTAAACACAAACCAAAAACACTGAGTCAGCAGTTACCGAATGCTATCGATTCCATTCAGTTACAATGCTATGTTATGCCTTTCAAACACGTTCGACGAATGTTGTTGCAGTCAAAACTATGCATAGCTTTTATACTCATTGTTTAAACATCAACATGAAAAATGAACATGTCAACATATGCGACATATCTATGTTCTTAACGATAAATTCTGATCATTTGATTAAATATTACACCTATAAAATAAAACTGCACATAAATTAGACATTTTTTGGTCAGAGTTCTTAATGCAATAATGTTATTTAATAAATATAATTTACAGAAATGAAATTATAATTAAATAGAAAACATTTCGCTCATGAAAATAAAAATACATATATTTAATAGGCATCTTGGTTAATGTACAAAAACACAATAAATGTTGAAATAAAAAGTAAAGCATCAAAAATAATTGAAGGCACACTAAGAAATTTAAATTTGGTGCCTATTGCTAACTTTGATTACCGTTATTTGAAAATTTTTATAAAAAAGCGTTTTTTGAATAACTGAAACTTTAAATTAAAGTTCGAGAGTCACAGAAATAAATAAAATTATTTAAAAACAACCGTTACTTATAAAAAAACCCTATACACAGTTTTGAAAGCTGTGCTCTAAACGCAACATAAACAAAGCCGCTAATTTAGCGTTAAAAAATATAAAAATTAAAAGAAAATAATTAATACTGAATTAATCGTATATGGCTCTTCTTTGTGATATGTGTCACTCAGAAAGCAACACAAAGAGTTGTCACAGTGTTATTGGTAGGATCAAGTAGTCCAAAAGTTAAGGCAAATTGTCAAATTGGAAACGAGATAGAAATGTACACACACTTCTATCCCTGGTCAATAATTTAGTGGGTTTTCAAATTTTACGGCCCTCAACTGAAAGGACAACCTTAATTCTGTCAACAAGAATTGACTGCTGTGAAAATTTAAAAAAGCGGCGTCGTTAAGTTTGTATTTGACGTCCATTAATAATAGACCACCTACAACGTCAACAGTAAAAAAATTGTTGATTGAATTTCATTGTAGCCGTATACCTATGTTCGGTAGATGATACGAAAAAGTGAACAGTTTCGATTAGCGAAATTGTGAAAACAATACGCATCTCAAAAGGATAAGTAAATGGTTTAAATTTTGTATGACTATACTTTCATATGAAATGGTGGAACAATGTTGAGAGTTTTATCACTGTATACCCTGCGACTTAAAAGTAATAAATCTTATCGCAAGATAAGATAATGTTAAGCCGAAACTGTCAGAATATATCTATTGATCTTGTGATAATAACTAATGTACTGCTACGCTATTGAATACTTTCAATATTAGTTCAATATGACATGATTCTTTTTTCTGTTGTACTCCTTCATTGCTATATTGTCACAAAGGTTCGCTCATGAAGTTGTTTAACAGTTCAAAAGCGCAGTTACTTATCTTATACCAACAAAGTGTTTGCTTAGCCCACTTAGACATCATAGAACATAAAAGACAACATAGAACACGACTTAATTCTCATGCATTTGACCAAATGAAACTCAGTTTTTATATTATATATGTATATATATTAAATTGTAGGAATATCTCACTCGTTGTATTTTGAATATATTAGATTTCACAGATAAAATAAAAAAAAAATATTTTTTTTGCTTTTCTTCCTTTAGCTTAATAAAAACCAAGGTAATTATTAAATTAAAATAAAATCGAAACAAAACAAAATTTGTTTTCCGTATTTAAAAAAAAAAAAAAACTAAAGCATAAAACCAATTTTAAAATTGTATACACATAATAAAAAGCTTCCATATAGCTTAAGAATTGGAAAATATCATTGCGTAGGCATTTAAAAAGATAACAGACAGACGGTTTTCATTATAGTGTCCATTACTTTTTTTTTGCAGATTAGAAAAATATCATATGTTGTATGTAATTATAAAACTATGTTCAATTTTCCATGGTACGTTGCCGTTTTCTTAATGAAAATTCAATCATATTATCAATATCGGTTATGGATTTTTTAGATTTTTTAACATTTGAATCCAACACACGCAAATTACTGGTATAGTCGGGTAGTTTATGAAGAGATTGAGTCATTTCACGGGCTAATTTCTTAGCTCGCTGCTGTAGGGTTATATTGGAAGAATATTTGCTGTTTGGACTGTACTTATAATGTTTGTACTCGTTAAGTTCTCCAAAATCAATAATATCCCATTCTCCTGACATCATATTCCAGGTGAAGAGAACACGACATTCGTATTCGCGTCTATGAAATGCGCAACTTAATTTGCGTGCACAATTGACACAGCCAGAGACTTCATCACGTGCCGAAAAGTGTGCCATTAAAATGCAATACACTGTTAGCGAATTGGGGCAAACCTAAGAGTTAGAAATAGAAAGGAAAGCGTATAAGAGATTTTATTAAAGTTTTTTTCTTTTTTTTTTTTTAAATTATAATTAACACATACATATATCAATTCATAGGCCCAGTCATAAAAGACATCATAGATTTTCTGGTTCTTTTGGCATAGCGTACTAATGGCGTAATATGTAAACGTTTCCATATCAAATGAATGCTGTTCTATAACTACACTTGGGCAACGTAATTGCTGGTATGAAGCTTTTGATATCATTTGCATTTCTGAATAACAGGAACCGTGTACTTCCATGGGTAAAAGTATGTGATAACCGGGTGATATGCAATCATCTAAAATTTTGTAAATTGTATTTTTATTTGAATTTTCTTAAGATTTTTCCTAGTCTACACTCACCTTCTTCACTCGTTATAACTGAGGCAGCATCATCCTCTTCTACAAAACGTCTTAAAAATTTCTTTGTACATACGGGTTTCTCAAACATGGCACCACTTTGTAAAGGAACCTCCATAACCGAACGATATTCATCTCTGCGTGGTGATAAAAATACCGGAAATTGATGGTTGGGCGATAGAGAACCACCCACATCTAAATGAGTACGTTTCGTTAAAGACAGTTGTAGAGGTGAAAGAGTACCATGGGGCTTAAAGCTTAACATGTATTGTGTAGCAGGTGATACAGTATTATAATAATAATGGGGCGGAGATTTTTGATTATTATAGAAATTATTAGCCATCAGATGGCGACTGGGCGAACGCATCATAGTACCGCTATTACTGCTACTAGATTGTGTTATTAAGCCCGATGTTGATGGTGGAGATCTAAAGCCCAAAGGAGAGGTGCAACTACGATGTAAAGGTGACAAAGCACTCGAAGTTGCATTATATGGTGAATTAACACTATGCTGCTGCTGGTGTGTATGTGGCGAAGATGATGGTGAGGCATAGGGCGAAATATTATGAAAATGTGCTATATTATGTCTGGGTGAATGATTGCCTGTATTTGTATTATTCAAAAATGAACTAAATGTATTGGAAGAAGTTCGAGTCTTTGTAAAAGGTATAATATTTTCAGAATTATCCTCTGAAAATTCATATTTACGATCAGCTAAACGCCTTTTGCGTAGTATGGATATCTTTTCACATTTTTCATTTTCCTCCGAAAACTCATAGGCAGCTGCTTTATCATTATTATTGGCGGTACTACCATTACTATTGGAGGAACTTGCTGGTAACGTAGATGTTATATTTGCTTTTAAGCCGGACGATGAAAAGAATATTGAAACACCTTTGCGAAAAGATTTTGTAACTATACGATGACGCTGGCGAGGTCCTTTTTGTATATGCGTACTATTGCTATTTTTATTGTTATTTACTACACTACTGCTCCCAGCACTACCACCACTAGCACCAATGCCAGTGTTATTACCTATTGTAGTTGTTTGTGTGTTGGTACCATTATTATTGGCAGCAGGTGACAGAGAATTTATACGACTAGTACCATTGGAATTACAAGTAAATATTAATTCTTCACAGGATTTACGTGTCACTGAAATGGGAGAATCATTTTGACTGGAAGCTGGCGATCTAAGGCCATTCGTTAATTGTGATATTGTTACAACACCACTGCCGGAATGTGTTGAATCTGTTTCAACATCGGCAAAGTCTTCTATTATTCGAGCTACCACATTGTTTTGTGAATTATTTGATTGACTATCTATGCTAAATGTATCAGTAATATCTGTCACTGCATTAAACTGTACAGGAGTGCGTCTTTCTTGTGCCAATGACATTACATCTTGACTTGAAGTCGTTACTGTTGAGCCGCTATTATTATTGCTACTACCACTTCCATTATTTAGGGGCCTTAACATTAAAATCGACAATGAGTTTTGTTGTTGATTATGACTTATTGCACTTTGCTGTTGTTGTGGTGATTGTTGTTCTTTTGGCGCCTGTTCTAAACGTATGTGTAGCATGTGAAAAAATCCATTCGATATTATTAAGATGCGTTCAGGACAAATCAAATGAATATTTGGATCAAATTTTCGATCTGATTCTGTAGTGGAATACTTTGTATGTACAGTTAGATTACATTTTAAACAGAGGGCACTGCGGCGAAAAACTGCAAATGAGGGTTAAAAAATATATATAAAATACTTTTCTTAAACTAATTTCTTTAATTTTGAATTTGTTTTTTATTTTCAATGCTAGTCAAGCTTATGATGATTTAAAAGATAACAAAGCAGTTGTTTTAATAGGTTTAAATTCGTTGCGAGAAGCTAGGCCGTAATCCTGACACAGGGTTGTAAAGGCCAGTTATGTATGTATGTATGTATGTAAATTCATTGCTTGGATTTACCAATTTATTAATAAAATCGAACGTATATAATAAATATTGCAAGAGATCAAAGGAAGAAGCACAGCTTTCGACTAAAGGAAAAGAAACTTCTTATGCTCAACATTTCGTTACTGTAGGTTTTCGACCATTATTATTTTTATATAATAAATTCCATACAATTTTCCTGACTAAACTACACAAAGTAGTAGCGAAATATCGACATAAACAAGTTTTTTTTAATCAAAAACCTAGAGCTTAGACAATTATTAAAATTTTGTACTAAAAAGAACTAGGAAACCTTTCTAGCTGGTGTTTTTTTGATCATAGTACCAGGTTTTTAACGCAATGTATGTTACTTAATAAAAGTGCGTGGTTATTAGTTCCAAAAAAATTAACCACTTGTTAATATTTTTTTATATTATTTTTAGATTACTAGCTATTTTTATAGAACTGAAACGAAAATCTAATAAATTGTTCTGTTAATGTCAAACTACCAAATAACTCATACATCGTTCATAAAACCGATACATCGATGTTCTTCCGAATAAAGACAAACTAATGCATATTCCTAGGTTTGAATGCGTTCTTTTCATAGAAAAAATTCCATTCTTCCACTCCATTTGAATAATCAAATTCTAATTTAAGTGTATTGCAATTATAATTCTTGCATTGATTAACAACTAGAGCTGAGCTAATATTAGCTGTGGTTATCAATTTTTAACTTACATCCTTCATCATCGTCAAAATCATGTAACTTCTTACACTCCAAACAGCCTAATTTAGGAACTTTAACATAAGTTATATAAGAGTCTTCATTTTCATCTTCGGAAGCACCATGAACTACAAGTATACGTGGATCACAATTTTTCCATTGGATCATGCTGACCTTTTTTATATTGTCAACGCCATGATCATCAAATAAACAGCATTTATAAAAACTACGTATAGGTTTATATGGTTGATATATCCAGAAAAATAAACTGCAAGAGATATGAAATATGCAAAAGAATTGTTGTTGTTGTTGTTACTATGCAATATTTCTTAAAATACTTACGAATATTTAAAGCCCATTGTAAAAGAATAGTGACTAACCGAAGTATTGTCACTGCAACAGAATTTATAGCTTAACAAGAATTGACCACAGGCAGAAAGTCCCATAAATACGTGGCTACATGAAAAACATTAGTAAATAAAAAGAAGGGGTATAACTTATAATATTTTTACAGCCATGTTACAAAATTTAATTCCATTCGTAAACGAAAAAAATTTTATGGAGCGAAATTACAAGACACAGATAATACATTTCCTTTTATAAAATTAAAAAATTTTCTTTATTTTTCGTTTATAAAGAACTAAATTAACATTGAATTTCGCTTTCGAACGGGATAAAGTTCTGTGATATGGCTGTTAATTTAACAAAAAAAATTATTTTAATAGAAAACAAACTCACCCTTGTATACCTGTTGTTGGTAAGATATCTTTAAGACAAAAGGACAATCTACTTGGCACTGTAGTAAAATAGGATTTATTGCGTGGGCTATAGCCCCCCATATACTAAAAAGATAATAAATTAGTATTAATTGATTATTTTATATTTATATATATCTTTACTTCTCTTTTCATTAGTTTACTAGCCAAGTTACCCTGGGCAGGAAATTTATTTGACTCTTCACTCCACCTGCTGACATGATTATGTCGTATGGGAGGAACCCGACGTAATTGCTCATCCTCCTCATCTGTTTCAGTACTCTCAGCCAAAGAAAATTCATCGTCTTCATCCTCTTCCGAAGAAGATAAATCAATGTAACTATGACTACGGCTGCTGTTATGATGCTCCATACTTTTTAGATTTTACTTTTGCTTTTTTTTTACCCGTAGTTTTCCTTGATTTTTTCTTCTATGTTGTCTGCTTGCTTCTTCTTACTGTTCTTTTTTCAGTCAACTATTGCTTTTATTTTCAATTGAATATAAAGCCATAAAAGCAACAAATTTTATGGTTTTTTGAGGCCTGCTGCTATTCCATATTGTTGTTTATTTGTTAACTATTTACTTTCGCAAATATTTCTATAATTAAATTGATAACTTTTATTATTTTTCCCCTATACAAAGACGCTAAATTGCACTCGCAACCAAAAGCATCAAGAGGAAAACAACAACAATTGAATTCATTTGACAACAAATATAGTTTGAAATGCTTTGGAAAAATAATTGAACCGGTATAGTTTTGACAGTTTGTTGAAGAATAAAAAACAGGGATGTTTATATAGCTTGAATGCAGCCTTGTATTTGGAGAGAAAAACTGTTAAAAATTTTTTTATTTGACAGAACAGTACTTATGAAAAATTAAGTTTTGGCGGTATGCAAGAAAAGTTACAAAGTGATAAATGAAATTTTTTAAAGTGAATCTTTAAAGTTCTTTTGAAGTGTAAATTGAAAATAATTTAAATAATTATTGATTGATAAGTGTATGGTAAAGTAGAAATGAAGAAAAAATTAATATGTATCACTATAAAAAAAACAATATATATTTTGTGTGTGTGTTAATATTGAGGAGTTCTCTGGATTGATATTGGTAAGTAGCTTCAGCTAATTACATTAAGAGAGAATATAAAACCGTAGGAATAAGAATATGATTATGCATTAATTGAATATGCATTAATTTCATACATGCTGTTTTTGTTGGTGTTATAGCTCTGCTGTTCCCACATAGTTGCACTAATTAGAATGTTTACTTTATTCTTTCGGGAATTTTTAAAAAGGTAAATGATACTTGTAATACTCAAGAGGTTACTGCAGCATTTAGAAATAATGCAAATTCGCTCCAAGATTGTGACAAAACATTTCTATTTGAGTATTATTATCTTTTTGACTTGACTTTGGTAAAGGTACGAGCCACTACGTTTAGTGACTTTTTGCTGTCGAAAAAACAATATCGCCAAAAATAGCAGTTTTTATTTTGTCTGTGGCATACTGAGAGCCTACTTTGAGTAAAAAATCTAAAGAGATGACAATGACCTCGGATTGAATGTACGTTTTGTATTTGTTTCGAAAAGGCCATATGGAATGCTTTAGGCCATATGGAAACGTGGCCTTGGTACCTTCCATATAAAGTAAATACAAATTTTTTTATATCTTGAGAGCGGTTAAAGCGAATGTTTCTGTGTTCGGTCAAAATAAATTCATGATCAGTAAAAATCATCAGTTACAAAGTAGGCGGAATTAAAATTTTATGTGTCTTGAGAACGTTAATTGTGAAAGTTTATGAACTTGGTACAGGCCTTGTATTAATTTTTTTTTATTTATTTTAAATAGGTGTAGCAAAGCATCAATTTTGCACATTACTTTAAATAAACCTATTCAGTATAACTATAACGCCTAAAGGCAGACATTGCGACCCTAAGGCCTTTATATTAAAATGTCAAAGAATTTTATATCGAAATATTCAGCACTTGCCAACAAGTTCTTTCTTAGAATTCAAAGATACTTGAATTTGTCCATGCTGCATAGTCTATGTGTCATGTTAATAAACAGCCTTGTAAATCATACTGGTTCAAAAACAACCAACCGTTTCTACATAACAAGTTCAGCTTCAATCTCACAAGTCAGTTTTGATGTAGAAAGCATTGGGTTTATCTGAGTATTTTTCAAAATATTTCTTTCAAATTTTTATTAACATTTTGGTATGGTGCTCTTCTATCTCCTTCTCTTAATGACTCCGATTTTTATGAGTAAAGGTTTTTTATTAAAATATTTCTTCTACTTTTCGCTCTGAGAGAGTTGCGGACTGGTTTGAATTTTTTTAAAATAACCAGTTAACGTGACAAAGTGAAACTATGATGAATTCAACGTAACATTGCCAGTAATTGAATTAAGGAGAAGAGAAAAGAAAGAACAACCAACCCATGCATTGCATTACCGTGGAAGTACACAATTGTTTTAATTTGAATAGTCTATTCTATGCAAAAATTAAGTATTTTTTGTTTTCTTGGTTATGGATTATTTAATTCTAGACTTACTATGTTCTGACATCTTGAAAAATGAAATATGAAAAAATTATTTCTTTCGGCGACTACCTCTCAGCAGTCTTCTGGCAAAAGCTCTGGGAGTACTTGATTGCCATGAAAAAGCTTCTCAAATCTGTCGTTCGGAGTCGACTTTAAACTATAGGTCCCGGTACTCATGGATAAAAATTAACAACACACAACATGAGTGCTGCGAGAAGCTAGGCCGTAATCCTGACACAGGGTTGTAAAGGCCAGTTATGTATGTATGTATGTATGTATGTATGTATGTATGTATGAATGTATGTATGTATGTATACATAATAGACTTATTAACAATAATAATGTAATGGCCAATTATGTATGTAGGAATGTATGTAGACTTACTATTCAACAAATGACTCGTTTGTTAGTTTGTTGCAGAAGAATGTTTATTCACATTAATGATGTGGAAACAATTTTAGAAGTCCCTTTGGTATGGTTTTTATAAAAGAGCACATGAGATTACAAATTATTTTTGTATTTATTGAACAATTCTTCACATAAAAAAATATAATAAATAAAATAAATAAATTTTGTATAACAAATGCGTAATTCTGTAAAAAAAATAATAGTTTTTGTATTTGTCTGTAGTTGTAGAATCGTAAGTCAATAGTCCTGTTAAGTCCAAGTCCAGTTCCATTAGTCAAGTTCTTTAAATATAAGTATATTGTATTTTGATCTCAATACCAAGTCGTCCAGTGTTATTTCTCTTATATTTTAAGTTTCAGTCGCTTTATAATTTCTTAAACTGTTTTAGTAGTATTTGTGTCTTGTTGGTTTTGTAAAGTTGTTGTTAACTCTGGTAAATTTAAAACTTGTTTTTTCTTAATTTTAGACAAATCTAACCATATATTTTCTTTAAATGGTTTGGGTATTTCAGCTGCAGCTATTGGCTCCATTTTTAATTCAGGTATTTGAGGCAGCATTGGCTCGTTTTCATTGGGAGAGTCATAAATTACCCAGTTGTCAGGTCTATGAAGAATTAAAAAAAAGACAAAATTATTTTTTTAAAAACTGATTTCAATTGCTTTCACAACTTACCTCTCCGGCTTAGTTAAAACATTGATGGGAGCAAATGCTATTTTCTCACGAGTGAATTTTCTGTTTTTATTTTGATTTCTTAGACGTTCGTGGTGTAGTTGTATTAAAGAGTTTGTCTTGTCTCGTCTGTTATCGTTTAGATTACTGTCGTCCTCGTCGGCGAATATGTCGTTATTAAAATTTTTAGCCAAAGATTCAGAAAATTTTGTAGTTGAGTTTGTATTTAAAGGTTTCGGCAAGTCAGTGGGTTGATCTTCAGGTATTTGTTTACTGTTATTTAAAACCGGTAGTACATAATTATCGTCCAAAGTTTGATTATTGTTTTCAGGCATTGTCATATTAGTGAAGCCCGTTTCTAGCTGTTCACTATTGTGGTTTAAAACAGTACCTATCATATGTTCGGGTCTTAGATAACCGTCCTGATTGAATTTTCTTAGTAAAGGTGAAGTTCCGTAGTCTTCGTCATATTCATAGTCTATGTCTGTATCTTCATTAACTTCGCTTAAGCTGTCGTTACTTAAGGGACTTAATGTACGTCCTATGTAGTCATAGTCCAAAAATTCTTGTGCTGGTCCCAAAGTCAATACTTCTTTTCGCTGTGGTCCATGTTTATTACGTATGTGATGTGTCTGTGAGTTAACTGTTGAAAAGGGAGTGTTTATATTTTCTCTATAGGGTAATTCTCCTTGTGGATTTGCGTTATGCCAGGGATTACGTGAAGGCAAAGCTAAGCCATAGCTACCTATAGAACCTGTTGGTCTTCCATTTTGCTGGTTATTGTCTGGTTTTGGTCGTATATTAAAACTGAAAGTACTGTCTGCTCCATTAGCACTGGCAAAGCCGGCTATTGCACCAAAGTCCCCATTACTTATTGAAGCGCTTGAAGCTTGCACTACGCTGGTGCCAGCTTGAGCTTGACTAAAGCTCGAAGTACTAGCCGGCACTGCCAATTGGGAAGTGTGTGGTCTTAAATTTTGATAAGATGGGGCCACTTGAGAAGCTGTGCTATGTGGACTATTTATAATCGTCTCTTCGGCTGGTCTTTGATTAAAGCCTATGGAAGCCGTTAAAGGTCTTTTGGTACCTAAATTCCAACCTACTATGCTTTGTAGGAAACCCGGTTGCTTAGTTGTCAAACGTTCCTCATGTTCATTAACGAAAATAATCGTAGGAGGTTTCGTACGTTGATTTTGTGTTAGTGGAGAAGTTTGTATTGCCGGTGCCGTCTGATAATAAGCATAAATGGGTGTGGTACCAGGGTAATTGTTGGTAAAGCGGTCATATTGATTAGTTTTGTATCCATTTGTATAGTCTACTAAGTAGGGGGTACTTTGTAAAGGTTTTTGGTTCTTGTTGGTTTGTCTTATGTTTATCTCAATCTCATATTGGTTATCTCCGTTTACAGAGTCCACTATTACCTTTTGTGGTGGCTTTGTATAGGAAGGTCTGTTTTGGTATTGTCTTAGTTCGACTGGACGTATAGATGCTCGATTTGGTTTAGAAGATTTTGTGGTCAAAGTACGATTTGTTAAGTTCATAGTATTATTACGTTTGACAAGTTCTTTAATCGTTGTCAGTTTCGATTTGTCTTTTTGCTGTTCAGTTAAAGGTGTTGGTAAAAGTTTACGTTGTACCCGTTTATGTTCAAGTGGTGTTGTTTGGACCATAGGATCAATGTCCGAATCGTTAATGTCTACTGTAATCTTTTCAGTAATATTTGTCAGTTCATGGTTTGGAAAGTTCTTTGTTAGATTTATAATTTTTAAGACAACTTCCGACTGTTTGTCAATAACACTTGAGTGAGTTTCTTGTGCTTGGAGACTTTTTAAAGTTTGGGATTCGTCCTTAAGGTGACCTCCTTTGTTTTTTGTTTTCGTTTTATTATCAGAAGTTTGAAGTTCTTGTGTTTCTAAAATGTCTGTTTGCGGTTTTTCAGTTGTTATGGTTTTGGTTGTCTGTTTTGTTAAGTCGAGCGTTTGTTGTCTATTAATCAGTTCATGTACTGCTTTTTCTATTTCTTTATCATTTTTAACTTCCTGCTTTGGATCGTTTTTTGTATTGTTGTGTTTTTCTTCCTTTTTGTCTTTTTCGGTTTTCTTTTTGTCTGATACTGCTTTTATGTTCGTTATTTTTGTTTCTTGTTTAAATTTTTTTGTTTCTTCTGCAATCGTTTTGTTTTCATCTGTTTCTAGTTTTAAGTCGGCTATTCTTGCTTCTAAACTGGGTTTATTGTCAGCACTTAATTCCGTATCGGCTTGGTTTAATTTTGGTTTATCCCTACCGGCATTTCTCAGTTCAATAGGTATATTATTAACAATTATGGTCCGTCTGGTAGTGCTCTGTATAACGCCGTGTCTGTTTGCAGTATTACGGTTATTCTTGTCCAGTTTATTACTAACCCCCGGTACAGGTTTCTGTTTAGTTGCATGACTCTGTGAGCTTTTTCTCTTCAAGTCTAGCTTGTCATTGATTTTGGACGCAGGTGCTGCAGTTGTTGGTACAAAATCTATGTGCGGTTTCTGTAGTGAAGCAATAGGCTTGTCTTTTATTATAGTCAGAGCTGGTTGACGCTTTGAAAACCCAGCTTTACTGTCACTAATTACATTGTCCGCGTTAATGGGGGTCTTTGTTTCCAAGTGCGTTATGTCAAATATGCGGTCCGGTAAAGGTCGTGGGTTTAATGTGGAAACTTGTGATGGAAAGGTTGATGGCTGTATGTGTTGTACGGCTGTGAGAGAAGCAAAAGGATCCTGCTCAAGCCAAGGACTGATATCAAAATCACCCAAAGGATCCACTCCGCAGGGCAGACGTTCGTTATTAGGAAAGTCTGGCGGCAGAAAAATATGTGGTTGAAAAGTTCCTCCACCTACGGCACGACACAAAACCGAAGATAATGATACTCTTCGTATAGCATGTAGTTGGGCGGGTGTAAAGGAACTTTCAAATCCAGCATTTTCATACCAAAACCTATCACCTTTGCGGGAATTACTAAATTGTTGGGCTATAATACAGGCAAAAGTGGGTCCCACTAGGCCTCCCACTACCGGACGTTCGGCTATGCCTCCTACGAACAAATCAATGTCATGAACACTCTGATAAGCATGACTAATGCGTCTAGCTGATTCCGGGCCCACAATATTGGCAAATTCCTGCCAAGTGTTTATAGGCGTTAGGCCACAGGGTACACGCCAATGAGTATAAGGAGGTATGCCATGATCACGTCCACGTTGTATGTTAATGGCAGCCAAATCCAAGCCGAAAGGAAAGCCTACAAAATAAATAATAAAGCAACGAGAATTTTCAAAAAGTATATGTAGTCATTTACCTGGTGTTTGAAACAGATGATTAGTAAGTTCAGGAGTTATAAATTCATCCCTTTTTAGGGCTCTTTGTGTTGCCATACCTCTTAGTAAGCGATGTAAAGACCCCACGGAACCTATATCACCTTTTTGAAACTCCTCATGTAAACTAACATCTGTTTTTGTAAAAGATTTTCATGCAATTTTACGTTTTCATTTAACTATCAAACCCTATACTTACTATTGCTGATGATATTATGGAAACGATCACATCTCATGTAGGAATTTTGCACTAGCGAATGGCCAAAGCGAAAGGCTGCTGCTGCAAATGCATTGGCCACTGTGGGATTTATTTTAGGATCATAACCTTCGTAGTAACCACTTTGTAAAAGTTCCAAATCGAATAATTTTAGCACTTCCCTGCCTAATACTATAGGCAGAAATTCTCTATAAGTTATATGCTGAAACATGGCACCTATAATGCGGCGGGTTTCCTGATAAATCTTTTCATCACTCCAATGTAAATTCATTTCACTCAGTTTTGTGGCTATATAATTATGTTCATGGACCCATACATGGTGTAGAGCTAAAAGACCAGGCTGTTCGCCACTACGACCATCTCCAGAACGAATGCAATGAGAAGCTATTGCTCCTCGTTGACAAACATCTTCGTTTGGATTTCCGCGGCCAAAAATCAAAAGCCCTTTGCGAAACACTCGAGCATTATCAGAAGATTTTACACTGCTGGAATAGATGGGGGAGGCATCTAAGTAGGATGTGGCCTGATTGGTTTGTTCTCGCCACGTTAATACACAGTCCCTGCGTTGGGCTGGAGCTGAGCGTAAAAATTCCAAACAGCGTACTTTTAAGGGCGATAACCAGGGATCGTCTAGCGGTACTTTAATGGGGAAACAAGAAGGATGAAAATCCTTGCTGCCACAACAACTAGGCACAGAGCCATTAATGGATCTAAAAAAATAGGAATAATGGTAATGCTTTCTATGGGTTTCGTTTTTTTTTTCTCCTAAAAAGCAACTCACCTTGGCTGGGCTGTGGAAGTTAAATCATGATCTAACAACTGACCCCACTGGGCCAACATCAAGGTCAAAGGAGCTTCTCCGTCTCGAGCACCATGTACTAAAAGACTTACGAATCTAGAAGAAGAAAGCGGTCCACCACCCGACGCCTTCCGCGTAGTATCCACACCATCTCCATATTCAGGTGGCAGGAAGCGATTAAAAGGCATTTGGGCAGCTCCCCAACGTAAACGTTTTTTATTATTGCAGGTGCCATCATGAGTGCGATACCTTTCGGAGGCAGGCATGCAAACAGGTGGGTCTCTGGGTGGACATAGACTCTCCAACGCCGTTTTCCTTAACGATACCTTCTGGCTATGAGCCTGACGTGCCAAATCATTGTTCACATCGAAACTGCAATGCAAATTTTACAGAAAAGTTTCAATTTATTGTTTTTAATTGAAGAGAAGCTTTAAAGTTTTGCGACATTTCCCAAAACAATGAACGTTTTCAAATGAATCTTAAACGCTACAGAGTCTAGTATTTATGCGCCAATTGTGAACAATGCCTCTGCGTCAGCTTTTTTAACATCATTTAAACAAGCTTATGGACAGACGCAGGTACTTACAAATATACATATAAGTATGTATATACATGGCCGCAAGTGCAAGTTAAGATATGTTAACCATATTGTTCGTTTATTCATTAGTTTTTATTACTTTTACTATTTTTAGCCATTTCTTTTGGTAATTTTTATTATTTACGGTATAGTTATTCACTTACTGCCACTGTTAACAACTGCTTTGACTTGGTCGCGGTAATAACTTTTATTATATTTTTTGTGTGAATATGAACGTACCAAAGAATGAAGTTGTTTTAGTTGGATGTTAGCTTTATTTTTTTGGAAATAAATTGGAGAAAGTGAAAAAGTTGAAAGTGTTAAGATGAGTTTCTATTCAAGTTTCAGTCACTAATAACTGCAGAAGCCAATTATTATTGTAGTTTTTGGTAATTAAATTTTTGGTTAATTAATATGGCAATGAGTTCATTCATTTATATCTATTTTCATTTTTTTCTACACTTGTTGTTTGAAGTTTGTTTTACAAGAAGTACGGAAGTTATTTAATGACTTAAAATTAATTTTTATTATGCAACTTTAATCATGCGCATTTGAGCAGTTAAGTAGTGGCAGAGGCGTTTTCTAGTAATGGGGGAAATATAGAGAAAATAACGAAAAAAAATAACAATTTTGTTGTAAATACTTAAGTCGTATTTTTTAAGTCCAACTAAGAAACAGGCAATTTAAGGATTACTATCACTCTTGCTTGTGCGAATTTACTAGTGTATTGATGTTAACTTATTATAATATATTGATTATTATTTTACATATAATTACATATTAAGTTAAATTTAATTATTTTATTAATAAAATTGAGAGATTTACAGACTTTGTAAAAAGAGCAAATTTGCCTATGGTGGGCACCAATTTTCCATTTGTTTGCATGTCATGGACCCAAAATCAGCAAATAATTGTTTAACCAATCTTGAAGGAATTCAAACAATTTCTTTATTATATAGTATTCTTATTATATTTATTTGTTAAGGTTTACAAAATAATAGAAGAACTACTTATGAATGAAATGCATTTTTTAACTGAGTTCTTCGTAAGTTATAGTTGTTAATAAAAACGATATACTTATTTTAAACCTATATTAGAATTGATAACTGTTATTTTGGGTTTATAAACAAGAACATTGTTTTCTAAAAGTGGCATGTTGAAGTAACATGACGTGTCTACAACTACCTGTTACCACTAGTAGAAGAAGTTTTGGAAATTTTCACCATGAATTTAATTTTACTTGAAAACTCTTGTAAAATACTAAAAATCATTTATAAAATAATCTTTCTGAGACCGATATTAAAAACTGTGCCAACATCAACACATGCTCGATAAAAATGAGAATAAAATTCGTACGACAATTCTTTTGTTGCATAAGAATTAGGCAATTTTAAAACAGCAGTTGCCACAAAATAAATTCCAAAGTGAAAAAAATGTAAATAGAAATGTTGTTATTATAGTTTTTACTTATAAATCTAATATATAAACATTAATGTACATGTTGCTGTCACCACTAACGACGGAAACGGATGGATCGATTTCAGTCAAAATTCCAGGGTACGTTGGGGATAGTCTGTAGATTGTGAAGTTTGCGCCTATTGGTTCCGGAGATATGGTGTTTAGATTCTCCTATATATTCCCATACTAATTCAATGTAAAATTTTTTCATATTATACTAAACTTATATTTTGATAGCTGTTAAAGCTAAATTTTCTAAATTTGGTCTGAACGACTTCATGGTCAAGGAAAATAAATATTAATTTCTTTATATCTGGAGAAGTGATAAAGCTTATGTTTCTGAGTTTGGTTTATTTGATTTCGTGGTCATTAAAAATCATCAGTCGAAAAATGTGTACAAATGGTAGCGGTAGGTATAGCGAAGCACGCCGGGTTTAGGCTAGTTAAATAGAAATTGCTTTTGATTATTTTAAATATTAAAAAAAATATTTCTCTGTTGCAATGAAAATAATAATTTTTAAAAATTTTTCCTAAAACAGCCCATATACTACAACCAATTTCTCTTATAAATTCGAGGTAAAAGAAAAATGGTTTCTTTATTGTACTACACAAATATCGTCAGACGACAACGACATCACCAACCAGCTAATCAGACTCTACTGTACCCTGCTACGCCTCTAAACTAAAATTTGACATATGGTACGACTTGTTGAATCTAAACCCCTTTAAGGCCTATGTATCTTTAGGGCTATGTTTCAAATAGAATATTTACAGATCTGATCGAATAAAATAAAATCCGTGGTGTGGTCAAGGAAATAGACTAACTATTCGGCCAAAGTAAATAAATAAATAATATATGATTAAAACTTTTAATACGCAGGGTCGTGGTAGATATCTTTCCGAAATATCACTTATAATTCGTAATTGGCAAAAGTGTTTCGTTACAACACAGCAAAGACAATTACTAGATCGATATTTTTAGAGTTGGTTGCAAAAATTAGTAATACCGTCACTGTTTTCTCTCCTGTTCTAATATTTTCTAACACCATCATAGGTCAATATCAACTTATCCCATTAGGTTCTCTAGAGGGTTATTCAGAATTTCTTTCAGATAATCGTCTTTCTAGATAATCGTTTAAAAATAATATTGCTTGTCCTTTTCTCCAAACATTACCTAAACTGGTTCAAGTCATCAATTTTAAGTGGAAAATCACATTTTATCAAGTCACGACAATAATTCACTATTTTTCCAAATTGTTCTTTAATAATCCGACCAAAGATTCTGTCTTATATCATAGAGCTTGGAATGCCATACTTTTTAGTTACTTCTAATATCGATATGCAGCATTTCCTTATTTCATTTAGTGCCAGCTTTGATTATTTATACGAGTACATTTATTACTAAAAAACAATAGATTTTGCGACCAGTAAGTAATACTGTAATACTTTATCGAGTAGCGTTTTTGGAAGTTTTAAGATATTAATAAACAATATATGCCTCCATTACTGCTTACAATTTTATTTATTGCTTCAAAATTTTACAACATTTCTGCTGGATGGCCTACAAAAAAGGGGTTTAAAAATTAGTTAAATGTCTTGTGCAAAATTGCATTTTCAGTTTTTTTCCATCAGTTAAAAATTTCATGTGATGAGCTTATTCGCCCAACCTTAAAAATAAAGAAAATGTTTGGCGTTAACTAGCTCAAAAGGTATACGAAGGAGGAAAATGGTACAAGACGAAAAATGAGCTAATTGATAGAATAAAAGCTGCATGGGATGAAATATTACCTAACTATTTAAAATCCCTATACAAAGCTATGAAAAATTGAATTTACGGAGTGAATCTCTTCATTATTTTAAACAAATTTTTATAATAAATAATTACAATAAAATCACTTATCAAGTTTGATTAGTAGAACAAAAAACAAGTGGTTCTATTCTGTTGAATCAACACATTAATGAAGAATTTTCACTTTATCAGAGTTTTTATGTAGATATAAACGGTCATTTGAAAGATGAATTATTGCTCTGCAAAGCTAGGTTTTTGTATGTTTTCTGTATTTAAAAGTGACACAGTTTTATTTTATTTTAATTTTAAATGTGCTGGTTTGCTCAGTAGAGTTTTCACATAATAATATACAAACAATAACTCTTCAATGCTCATATAAAAAAATGTTGCTTGATATTTTATTATTTGTTTAAATTAAATTAAATTAATTTCAATTAAGTACATTTTTAAATCTTTTCTATCCTGCCCTCGCAATCAAAAATAATCTCATTAAGAAAAAAATCATTTCCCACTTTTAAAATAAATAACACAATACGTCATTAGCCAAAAATAATTACCAACCATTTTATTATTTTATTCAGAGCCAATCATTTATGGCAAAACAATTTAAATAAAATTAAATAAGAAGAGGTAAAATAATATCGTTATAATGCATATTAATAATAATTATAATGGGATAATGAATAGTCGTCATACGAGTATGCTTAAAATATGCACCCATATAATAAAAGAAGTAATACTGTGCTAACAATTGCGGGTTATATTAGTAGCAGAGGGGGGGGGGAGTAGGTGTAAAGCTGAAAAATAGAGATGGTAAAAAAATGATAATGGGAAGAAAATCACGTTTACTAATGAATGCACGAATAACAGAGAGGCCATTGAACTCCAGCCAAAATAACAAAAAAAAAAAAAAAAAAAATGAGGAGACATTAATCCAGACAAACAATAATACACATATTCCCATACATGTATACATATAAACACACACACATCTGCCGACAAGTGTTTTTAAGTGATTTTTGAAAATAAAAGTTTTACACTCTCATTTTTCATAGAAATACCTTTAATAAACACACACATAGATACACACGAACCTACATACATAAAACATACTTATACATATGTATAATACTCTCATATTAACGGGTCTTAAAATGGTTGGCAATATTTTATTGTACCTGTTTGTAACCATTCATATTAGTCTTTTTTGTGTTTTTCTCTTTTATTTTTTAATGTGAAGAAATCGAAAGTTAAACAAGAAAACAATAAACAAAAAGATAACAAAAGTTGATGTAACCAATTATGAATATGAAGAAATGTTTATACTATAATAACAATAACAACAATAATCTTAATTATAATGTGGTAGCAATAACCTATGCCAAGAAAAGAAAACCCTCTACTGCTCATTCTCCTGCCAAACCTAATTCACTGTTTTAACTTGTATTATTGCTATAAAAATAAAATCATATCATATTGTATAGTCACTGTTGCCAGAATTAACGATTTTTCTGCATTTTGACGATTTTAACCACTAAAAATATCAAAACAACAGAGACCTACATAACAAAGACCCTCACCACAATCAACATCCAACGACATATGGGCCTTTGATTGATCAAATTGACAGCAATTTATCGCATTCGTACGGTACTTAATACCTATGTATATATTATTACAAATGCTAGTACAATGTACAGGATGGGTTGGGGTAAAAAAATAAGGTTTTGACAATTTTAAGTCACACAATGACGATTTTTCTAAACTAAAAAAACAGGGAAGTTTTTGTAAACTAATGATTATTGTGTTTTTGTGAAGCAATAGAATATGAATCTACCTGCGTTTTAAATACAAAATCCATCTGCCTCTATGTAAACCTGAGCTCGAATCCCAGCAAGAGTGATAACGCTTTTCACATTTAGTACATTTATTTAAAAATAAATGTTGTGTGTGTGTCAATTTTTATCCATGAGTACCTGGACCTACAGTTTAAAGTCGACTCCGAACGACAGACTTGAAAACCTTGTTCATGGCAATCAATTACTCTTAGACCTTTTGCCAGAAGTCTGCTAAGAAGTGTATAATATTTCTTTACTTCAAGATATCAGAGCCGGGGCTTGAACCGAATCTCACGACTTAGTAAGAGAATACACTAACCACTAGATCACGGCAATTAAATTTTTTTAATCAAAACAAAAAAACATTTCTTTTTTTTTTAAATAATAAATTAATAATAACTGTGTATATAGTCAGAACTCTCTTTATTGTGCATTAATATTCCGTAGAGGCATACAAAACGCAATTGAATAAGTTTAGTTTTACATGGATGGATGTGGCTGTACTCCAAAAGTTGTATAAAAGTTTATCGATCAAAACGGAACGTATATGATTTAATTAAAGATGTTTCAAACATAAGAAAAATTCTTTCATATTTGATCTTAAAGAACACCCAAAAATTACATATTATCCGATTAATAAGTTATGTTTTATTTTTCACATATAAAGTTATTATGATTTCAGCAATGGTAAGAGAACAAATCAAATCCAAATCCACAAATCACTAAGTACTATTTTTTACTATTTCGAATGTTAATAGGTTAGCTAAAAAATAGATTTTGATAACACACAGGCACATCTTTTTTTATACTGATTGTCATTCCATTGTAAAAACTGTTGTGGTGTAGGGTACGTATGATTATGTAGGGTACCTAACATTAAGAGTAAAATGACTACAATTGCAATAACCTTTGTAATTGTATTGTAAGTTAAAGTGAAATGTATAATGGTATTTATGGTTAATGCTTTATTTACTTTTAAAATCATTCTCCCTCCCTGTTTTTTTTTTCTTCCAAACCTCAAATTTAAGAAATTAAATAGCATAAATAATTTTCACTAAATTTAATTGCTGTGTATGTACAAAGTTTTACTTTCATTATTGTAATGATAATTAATTTGGTCATAATGATGATAATCTGTATTATTATTGCATATATATCTGTGGCAATATGGAAGAGTAGCTTAAGTCGAAAATTTAAGTTTTGAGATATCTTCAATTTTGTGTAATTTTTATTCTGTATGTTTTTTGCGAATAATTTATGAGTTAATATATTGGTAACATGTTCATTAGAGAAGAAGGATGAATATTTTAAAAAAATATGGTTGATTTTAGAAGATTTTACGCCTTTTCTACTTAAGCGCTTTTTCGAAACTAAAACCTGCGTTGGACAGGTCCTTAAGTAACTTAAGCGCTTCTGTTGAAATAAAAAGTACGTATTGTGTAGTTTTAAGTAAACATAAGAGAATTTATTCAAGAACTTACATTCACTTAAGATAACTGTTTACAAGAATCACATTTTATTAAAAAAACTAATGTAAATATAAGTTATATGATAAATCGAAAATCAGAATATGTAAACAAATCTATGTGTACATAAGTTGTTTTGTTAAATGCATTATTGATCTAAAAAACTTAGGCTAAAAAGTAAACGTACATAACATTGATAAAAAATAGAATTTTTCAAAACGGACTAAACACATTTAAGCGCCTTTGCTTCTGTAATGCCCCAAACGCCTTAACTCAATTCTCTCTTATGTCGACTTAAGCTACTCTTCCAAATTGCCACAGATATGTATTAACTAAAACTAAAGCCATTCATATAGAAAAACAACCTGCTTTATAGGGAATTAAAAAAAAAAAAAAAATAACATGACAACACTGTTTTACTTTACCTTTAACATTTTATGGCTATGTCCATAAAAACATAATCTAAAATATATTTGAGATGTGTCTTAAGTCGAATTTTTAAATCTATTTAAATGTTTTGTGAATACCTATTATAAACATTTCATTTTTGGCACAATAGCCCGAAATGTGTCGAATAATTTGGCCTCTCTTCATAGATTAGTCAGGAGTACTATTGGTTCTGGAAGCTTTCCCTTTGGAACTGTGCTTTCGCAGAAGATTCAGGGTTTAGGTTTTATTACCGATAATTCATGTGTCTTAGTTCGGAGAGCGTTCGATCTGAATGGCTATATCGAAAGCTCCAAAATGAACACCCAAGCGACAGTTGTACATTTTATTGGGACGGACGCCGTTGAGTGTAAATAAACCAATACTCTATTTCCACGGGCAACCAAGATGCATGCATAACCAGTGCTCGTCTTTCATCGAATGACATCGACTCTCCTTTAGAAACATAGGCCATTTGCTTGGGTAGCGAAAACGATATTACAAATGCATTGTTTAGGAAAGAATCCTTTACAACCTATATTTATACAGAGCCCTACTGTTCAGCACTGCTACCAATATTTTCAATTTCATTAATGATTGAAAGTTGGCAAATACTTGAAATACTGAAGCCCTCAAGTGTCTAAGTTAAGATGGCTAAAAGTTAAAAATTTGGGCGCAATTCTAGAGTTTCGAATCGTAGAAGACCGGGCCTGAAACTCATGATGTATTATTTTACGGGTCACTATTATTTGAGAGGGCACTGACGAGAATTGCAATCACAGATTATACTTAGATTTTAAGAATTTTGGGTTTTTGAAAGATTTAGGGAAGCACATGGTTTCAATGACGGTATTAAACAATAGACTCGAGGTAACAGTGTCTTGTAGCGGCTAGCAAAATTGTAGCAAAATTTGGTCCATCCATAATTGCAGTTAAAGTTTAATTGTATTTTCAAATAAAACATCAAATACTGTAAACAGCATTACTAAAATAAAACGTGTAAATTTGTATTTTGAATAGACAAAGAAACATGAATAGAAAAATATTTTTTTCTTTTTGCAGTATCAAAACTGTTGTTCGTTAATCGTATCGATGCCATTTGTTTTGTACCTAAAATTGTATCCATTTTTTTTGTTTGTTTATTTTCTGTATTTCTTTCATTAAATTTGTATTTGCAAGTTTCTTGCATTTCATAGTTGTGTTTTGGCAGCAGAACTTTCTCTTACCAACAGCAACACAATTGAATATTTCAATAGTTTGTAATCGTGAAATAGTTGTTAAAAACGTTAAGGGAGGGGGTGTTGGGGAGAAATGGGTAGGTGAAATGTGTGGATCGCGTTTTTTTATTTTGTTTGTTTATTTTTTATCCATTCAACTGCACTGCTTCGTTAAGAAGAGGTCAATGAATTTTTTGAATTAAAAACGTGTTTTTTATTTCTGTCACTTTTGTTTGGTTTTTGTTTACGAGTACGAGTGATTATTAAAGTTTTCGTTTTCGATTATTTTTAAAAGAAATTTTTACTTTTTCTTTCCATTCGTTATAAAAAAATTTGAAGAGAATAAAAAATGTAAAATATGCTTTCAAATCAAAACAAGTTGCGTAAAAATGTTGTTGATACTTGTATTTTGAATTGGTCATCATTCTTCAAAATTGTAATCTGTTATATCGATTTTTTTTATTTAAAAAAAGCATACACTTTAGCCACTCATATCACCGTAAAATAAAGTTTATTAAAAAAAAAATCTAAAAATAACTAAAAAAATTTTAAAATATCGTGTTTTCGATTTAAATTTGTTTAAGACAAATACATGGGGTTAGCGACAGGATTTAGAAAGTTATGACACAACAACGAAATTCGGTAAACAGAGTTCTTTTTTTCATTTCATAACTAGAACTTTATTAATTAAGAGAAAGTTTAATTTATTTTATGAAACATATAAAATCGATGATAGGCTTGTGTAAGTTTTCAAATTTTAAAAATGATTTTAAATAAAATACCGTGTTTGTTATAATACATGCTTGATCTGGTTATCTCCAGAGTAGCTGCATTATTCTGCCGACTTTGTAGTTGTGCCAAAGTGTTCTATGGGTAATATTAGACAACCAACTCAATTAAAACAGTTTTCACTGCTTCCTAAGGATTTAGACTCGCCAGACCTATTAAGCTAGATGTGGGTTGACTCTGCTCGCAATCACTTTACTAGGGTCAGGTACCAGTAGAACGTGCACAATGAGAACTTCTGCAGTAGTTGTTAATCGGCCTTTTGTACAGCCTGTTTATAGAACTAGCAGTAGTTCAAAACACTTATAAAAATTTAAAAGTCTACAAAGAATAAGTTTGTATAAGTCCAATGTGCATCTTATTTTTGGAAAAGACTTATCAATTAACAGCTTGTTCTGCTGTTCCTAACTCATTTTTCTTTTCAAAAACTAACTAAGAAATGAGTAACGCCGATGATGAATATACAATAAATAAAACCAGGCTTAAAAATGTGTGTGCACAGAGTTTAGAATCGTGTAACGAAACGAATTCTTCTGTAATAACCGTGGTAGGTAAGCGGGGTCAATTGTCGAGAAGTAATTAGAGTTTATTACCAATTAAAATAAAACATTATATTTCCACGTTATGAAAACTACTGCTGTGAATATGGATGACCAAAATAAGAAGAGGAACAAATTTCCTTTAATAAATGTTCCAAAAAGCAGGCTTGTGGAGTAGTGTGTCCCAAAAAAAAATTTTTTTGTGGATCAAGCTTATTTTGGACCACTATGAGGCAAAGTATTTTTGAGATTGTTTTCAGATTTTTTGGAAGTGGTTTAGGGTCGCGCAAATTAATTTTTAATCAAAAATCAAGCTTTTTGAGCTCTATTTAATTTTTGGTTATGAATTGGTAAAAAATCGATATTTTCTCGAGCTTTACATAGCTTTAAAAGGGTATAACTCGAGAACGGTAAAAGAAAATTAATTTTTTTCTGCTTATTTAAAACTTAATAATCTTTCAAACTGCATCATTAGTTTTTTTTAGTGTTTATACAAATTTTAAAATTTATAAACCATTGTTTTCGATATTTGTTGAAAATGTAGGAAAAACTGTTATATAATGTATCAAAATGTTCAAAATCATTGCCGAAACTTATTATTTATGCACATAGAATTAAAGATCGGAATATTTTCTTTGACAATATTTTCTCAGAAGTCGAGAAAATACGGTTTTTTACCAATTCATAACCAAAAATTAAATAGAGCTCAAAAAGCTCGATTTTTGATTAAAAATCAATTTGCGCGACCTCTAAACCACTTCCAAAAAATCTGAAAAAATTCTTAAAAATACTTTACCTTATGAGTATCCAAATTAAGAATGATCTTCCCATGAATTCCAATTTTTAATTTTTCGATTTCGTCTCTGCTTAAGTTAAATAAAATTAAAAATCAGTTTTTATATTAAAAGTGTAAGTATTTTAAATATACTTTTTAATTCTATTTTTGGTAGTTCCACATCTACTGTTAATTAAAAGTACTATTCAAAAAGTTAAAAACTATTGTGATTTGATACGATAATGCATAGAACGATCGATTCGAGCTTTGTTTCTATTTATTATGGGAGGGTAAATGTCCAATCTTTTATCTGCTTAAAAACCCGATTTATACTTTAAATCCAAGGAGTTTATTAAAAAGGGTTTATAATTAGCAAAGTGATAAAACAAATGGCACCTCTAAAAGTAAAAATTAGTTTTACTATCTCTTAAGCAAATAAATACGAGTATCTGTTACCTCTTTCATTTTAGATGGTATAAAATATTTCTATAGAAAAATTTTTGTTGATGTTTCGTCACTGTATAAACTGTGATAATTACGCAGTATAAGACAAATCGTTGGTTTTGAATAGGTGTAATAATTCAGTTTTAATCAATTGTAAACGAGTACTATTTGTTCTAAACAAGTTTGTTCTCGAGTTATGAAACAATTTTAATGTTTGCGAGTGATTATGTGGAGAATCCCACATTAAAAGACAAAATTAGTTTGAATTTTGTTGCATGTCACACAGAATTTTTATAAAGAGTAATTATTTAATTAATAATTATAAAAATTATAATTCGTTTTTTAAAATTAACATATTTCCAACTAAATTGTATACAAATTAATTGCATTTTTTTTCTTCATTGTGCTAATTTCAGGGTTAAAAGATAGCAAATTATAGTTTTAAAAGGGAACAAAAATGGGTGAGTTTATCTTAAAAAAAAACATAAACTATCAATTCTTATAAAATTATGAATAATAGTTTTATTAAATTTTTCAATTTAAATTTTAATTAAAACTTCATTTATGTGAATAGGTGCTGATGTTTTAATTTATTTCAAGTTGCCTTACGAGTAAGTCTCTAAATGGGTTTTTTTCATTTTAATTTTTGTTGCTTTTGAGACAAGTATTTGAAATTGAAATTAAAACTTGATTAAAATTATACAGTAACACTTTGTTTATCTGCAATTCCCCTCTCGGTTACTTGTAAAACTTAAGACACGATGACTGTAACGTGCATTCAACTTGTGCAGTTTTTTTTTTTTTTTTTGTTTTAAACCCATCCGGTCATTTTATTTGGAATTTTAGCCATTAAAATAACTCCACTCCCAAAGTCATGAGAGGTGAGTTGTAGAAAAAGAAAATGTATTTAATTTTAGCTTAAATATAAAACGTTAAAATTAAAATTGAAATTAAAAACTAAAAACTTCCACAATAGTTTCAATGTCAAAGTGAAAGTTGACTTTTATGTGGATGTGGCTTGCAGCAAATACCTCAAGATACAAGAAATACAGCAAAGAGTTAAAAAAAGTTGATAATCAAAATGGAATTTTTTTTTAGTTTTTATTTAAATTTTTATAATAAAGAACCAGTCTCTCGTGTCTTAGAAAATACTTGTACCGCTGCCTTCAATAATATGTGTTTTGAATATAAATTTTTTTGTAGACTCTACTTACGTTTGATGAAAAACTTTTGTTGCTGTCAATGTGGCATAAGCAGCCATTTCACGTCTGGTTGTTTCTACTACAGGGGCACTGAATTTTGATAGCAAAGCAGCTGGATGGTTATCATGTAATACTTGACCTGTAAATAAGAAAATCAGAATGGAGTTATTTTTTTTTTCTATTAAAATAGATATGCCTACCTACCCTTCTTAATCATTTCCGGTTCCACTTCTGTATACAATCTTCTCATGGCATTTAAACCTTCTCTTACGGAGGCCTCCAGTGCTATATCCATCAATGTAGGTCTTTGAGTCTTCGGTAAACGATTATTCTGCGTTTGTGAAACATCTTCTGCTTCTTCTTCTATTGATTTGGCCTGACGTTGTATATCTATTGGTCTGGGTAATTCTACTGGTGGCAAGTCCTGGGGACTAATAAATTTAATGTCTTTTGATTTTAAATCTTTTAAATATTCTTGTGTGGTGATTAGATTGGGTAACTCGTAAAATATGAGGAAAGACAGTAGTAGTGTTTTAGGCAAAAACATGGCATCTGAAATCGATAAAAAAATATTAAAACTAAGATGGAGTTAATTTTTTATACTATCATACGAACGCGCATAAATTTTCACTAATCTAATACTTTTTTTTGGAGTAAGTAACCAATGAAGGGTGTTTGGTCTGTCCCCTTAGCCATTACTTTTGGAATTACAAAGAGAATCAACCGAATTATAAACATAAATTCCCCGGGAGTTTTTCTCCCCCTTCCAGTTTTTTCATATAAATTCAATCCTAAACATTGCAAAGGGAAAAAAACTTTTAGGGATTTATAATTAGACTGAATATAACCAGTAAAGAATATTTATAGTCGAATAACTTGCTAAGCGACAATCGGTACTGGTGATCTGGAGGAGTAGATCTATTCACTGCCTTGGTGAAAGAAAAGTTGTAGCTCTAGATTTTTTTGAAGCGTTTGAGAGAGTCTGGAAGGAGTCATTGCTAAAATTTCCGATTGTAGTGTCCTAATAGTTTGTTACTTAACAAACATATACATAAATATATCATTCGATAGGTCTAGTTACTTTTTCTTACTCTATGTACTATATGCTAATATGCAATAATAGTTTAACTTAAATAGTAAAATTTACTATATTGGGTGCTTTAAAGAAGTCAAGGTAGAACTATAACGTAAAGTATTGTAGTGTACTTTTGTTGTGTAATATATCTATAGGTACTATCATAGTGCTGAATTACATTTGCAGCAAAAAATTATAAAAAAATTTACACAAATTTGGAAATATTTCAAAATTTCTTTTGAAAACAGAATTAGAAATTTCAAATGAGTTTATATTTTCCTTGTTATTCTCAACAATACCTATCAACCTGTTTCACGAAATCGCAAAGAAGAAAGGAAGTGAAAAATCGCATTATTTCAGTATCGTGATACAGGCAGAATTGCTAGTCGCCGTGGCTTTGACAATAGCTATTTGTAGCTTATTCACATACATCAGCGAATTAAATACACCCACATGTGATGATTATGTAAAATGTCCAATGTGACATAAATTGTGTGGCACGTAGTGCCGACTTATTGAAACCACATTGTGCCCTGATCATCCAATTAAGAACAAAATCATCGACCGATTGCACTCGTCATTAACAGTGCTGGAAAACTTCGTTCTGAATGAAATATGAACAATGGACCCCGCTAGCTCAAAATCCACACCGAACAGTGACTTTTTCAGTATGCATTGAATGTTCTTGGACCTCATGTAGATAATTCTAAAATTTGTTTGGTTACGTACCCATTCATCTAGAAAATGATTTTTTGGTGAACTTTTTTCTTAAAGACATATAAGTTTAATTCTTATTTTAATATTTCCAAACGACGTTATGCAATAAATGTAACAAAAAAAAAAATGTAAAAATTGATGATGGCTTTGTCATAATAAACTGATTGATTCGATTAGTTTACGGTTTTCAATTACATCAAACGATATCGGCATTTATTGGTAAAAAATCACTGCCGAATTTAAATTCATTCGAAACACAACATTGTAAAAAAATTATTATTTCTTTTTAATAATAAAATATAAATGTTGGTTATATTTTAGTATCAACAGTAAGCAAAAAAAGAAAAAAATAAAAAACAACAACAATATTAAAAACAATAATATGTATGTAATTGTAATTATTTTGAATTTTAATAGTTTGGAAAAATGTAAACAGAAAACACAACAGAATTTATAAAATAAATAATTAAAGCAGACAGCCAAACAAAATGTTTTACAACAGAAATTATAGACTCATATGACTAATGATAGTAAAAAATGTTCATAGAAATGTTCATAAGTAATTTAGTTATCAATAAAATATAAATATATATTGTATTAATTGTTGCATGAACTTATTTAGAACTAGCTAGGAGCCAGAAAAACAGAATAAAAGCTTTTTGTTGTAAATTAAAGTAAGTCAATGCAAAAAAATGGTAAACATTTTCATTCAAGTAAAAACATTATAATTCACAAAAATAATTTCCGATAGATTGTGAGTTAATGAATACGTACAACACAAAGAACTCTGATGAGACCTTCGTAGCGGCGGTCGAAACCTAGTTCAGTTCCGCTAGTGTTTATACATATTCCTTAGCGGATGTTAATTCTTATAAAGAAATCAGTTTTATGATTTCAAGACCGATATAAAAACTATGTTCAGACATGATCAATATTTGGTTAATTGACAAAATTATTTTAAGTGTTCAGGCATAAGCAATTTAGCTTACTCAATATTCGCTCTGGGCCTTCCCGAAGTAATGCGGAAAGCGGTTCCGGGAAGGTATTCTCACTAGAGGAGGAGGAGGAATTGTTTTAGTAGATTCACCATTCAAAGCAGCTGGTGATGATCAGCTGTAAGTGCGAAGGCGTTTTAAACCCTACCCCACACGCCATAAAAAAAAATATTCATTTGACAGCTGGAAACCAGAAAACAGCTAGCCACATATCAAGAAGGCCTGTCTCACTGGAATTACATTAGCCTATTCCACGTTTCTTTCTTTTTTTCTCTATTTATGTACATTTTTAAAGTAAAAATTAATAATTTTTTATTTTTTTAATTTTTATTTTTTATTTTATTTAAAATTTTTTATTTAAAATATGTATTTTTATTGACAAGTGAGTTGTCAAATATCAACAAAATTCGTTCGCTTAATTGTAGTATGCTCACTAAACAAACCTATGATAGTGCTGCATTTCTATTTATTTATAATAATTTCGCCATATCGATTTCTGTCACACTTTTAAAAGTCGCATCGAAATGGCAACATTAGTGCCACACCATCACACAAAATAAGATGCAAAGCATATGTAGACTTGCTTTTTGCTGACATCTTATAAAATGCAACCCTGATAGCATGGAGAAAAAAATGTTTATGAATTTTTTCAAAAGACTTGTCAAAAATCTGTCAAACAGATGCGTTGCTATACCACACTGTTATACTTTTTTAACACACACCATTTTTTGATAAATCCTACGACTCGATAGGATAATGTATCACGGCCTTTATTGAACAATAATTAAATAAAATTTTGTATGGAATTTTAAGCTCAATAATGCCATTTATTGCTATAATGCCAAAAATGACGCTTGTCTGAATAAAGTATAATATAATTATAGATTTGTAACAACTAATAACTTGCTGTAGTTTCCGTATCTTGTTTTTTGGTGAAAAATGTAAAAAGCGGAGCGAACGCTTATTTACATTTTTCTACGAAAACTAATAAAAATGCAATAAATATTTCTGTTATTTCCGCCGATTCACGCATTTTCATATTTAATAACTTCAATTTCAGTTACATATCAACTTATGGAATATAATTTTCTATTTGTAGACGAATTGGCTCTAGGCGCCAAAAAAATAGTTTTTCTTCTTACGGTCATATAAGAGTTACCTATTTGTACAAGCGAAAGTAAACGTACCGAAATTTACTGCAGAATGGCAATACTTTTTTTTGATACTGCAACGCGAAAAGCATAATTACTCCTATTAAGAGATTAATAGCAATCATAATTTACAATAAAATAAATATTCCATTTTTGATTAACATTTTTTTTGAGTGTATGCATACAATTATTTTGGTAACGTTATAAACCACATGTTATGCGGTATTACAATATTAAGACACAATGCATGAGTGCTCGTCTATTTTCTTTCTATAGAGTGTATTTGATTTTTGTTAACAACAAATTTTTCAGTTTCGTAGAGTTGTGAGTGCAAACAATTCATTGGAAATTAAAATTCAATACTATTTTCTTTGTGCACTTTACCACTTAAGTCATAACTTAATACGCTTGAATAATTGGCGGCTTATGCTTTTTTTTCAAAATTTCAATTTTCCCTAAACATATAAATTTTTAAGTATAACTTTTACAGAATTATGCAAATCTAATAATTGCATAAACTATGTAAGTAAGTTTTTAAATCAATCACCTGTTTAAGGTTTGTTATAGAATATTGCACAGAATTTTGTAATTTCAATTTTTTTTTATATTTTCTTTCAAACACTTAAATTATTTATTTCACTTTTATTTGTAATTCATTTGAATTTTTATCTATTTTTTTTATTTGCTTTATAAATTAACCGAGTCTTTTACGTTTGTTTCTGTAGTTGGCCGTAAACTCTACTGAATTGATTCTTCTCACCTTATGATTTCCATTAGAAGTCAAAGAAAAGATCGTAGAATATATAAAAAAAAGTAACCATCGAATGCTGGCTGTTTATTTCATTTCTTTACTTTATATCACTTTTTTTATTAAGCAGTTTTTGTAAAAGTGTGTTTTTTTTTAGTTTTTGGTGATTTTGTCTTGGCTTGAAGTTTTCTTCTGTTAACAAGGCTGCTAACAGTGGTGGTTATAAGTATAAATGCATAGGTAATTATGTTGTAATTAAGAGAAATTTAGATGTTTTGATATATATATTTTTTAAATTTTTTTATTAAGACCAATACTCAGGAGTAAACCCCTACTAAATGCTGTGCATTGTATTGGAACCATTGTGGAAATGAGAGAATATTATGACAACAGAAAATATATTTTGTTTTTTCTCATATTATTAAGCCCCTTAGGAATGAGACAAATAGCTGTGAATTGATCATTTAAATGCCAGTGTTATACCTTCACCCTTGAATGATCAACAGCTATTGCCCCATCGTTGTAATAAAATATTTGTATTTTTTATGAGAAAACCTACCTTTGGGTTAGTAGGCAGAATCTGGCTTGAAAGATAGGACAATGGGTTAAACACATTATGCTATCAAAAGCATCTCAGCTAACCAGTGGATCAATCGGTTGCCTTAGAAAATTTTACGGAATCAAAAATAAATCTTTCTATTGGGGTGATTCTAGTTCCGGAAAGTTTAAATAAAAAGCCAAAAACATTGCCGTCTAAAGTCAATTTCCGGACACTGACATATGAGGTCTGAGAAAGTTTCTTTCTCCATCTCAAATCCACCGCAATAGTGCGGCAACTGATCACTCGATTCGGAGAAAGAAGATAATTAGCCGTTTTACTACAAATAGAAGTATTGCACAGCCTTCATAATATAATGTGCCGGCCCTTTATCTACACACCACATTCTTATATTCAGCACAGTCTGGAGCCATCGGTATAAACTTAAAAATTTTTATTAAGCACTGTTAATCTGTTCAACTATAAGTGTCTATTTGAAATATCAAATGCGAACTTCCAGTGTAGAAAATTTCAGGAACTATGCAGTAGAACCATTTATAGTTTTAACATAGCCATATATATGCTATTTTTTTGACCTCTGCTTCATCAAGGGGTCGGAGAAAAGCCAGTTAGGTATAGTAAATACCTACAAAATTATAGAGTTTACCAATCACTAGCTTAAGCATGGCTGAAATTAATCTCAATTAGTTTTTTTTTTAGTTAGTCACTAATGAATTTAACATGTGATTGTCATAAGACGGAAATGATCTGAAGATCTGAATAGTATTTGTTTTCCTAAGAGAGTGTTGTTTTATAATATTAAATTACCAGGTTTATGCTCCTCCTGCTGCTAAAGTTGTCGCATAAAAAAATTCCATATTTAAAAGCTTACTTAACTGTCACATGTACATAAACATTTACTTAATTAAGAAGCGCTGTAACTTATCAGCATTGCCCACGTTTCACTGATTTAACACTTTTTGAAACCTCAAAATTTGGTTTTACTTAATTATTATGAAGATTTTATTCAATTGTAAATTACTGCTCTTAATCTAATTTTCTTTACTGTATATAAATAATAATTATAACTGTTTTTTCTTTATAATTTATTATTAATTTTAAGTCTCCTATTCCGTTGGTCAATGTCTACAGAGTTGTTGGCTAGATTTTTGAAAAATGTTGGTGTTGCTGTTTCGCTTGTTGTCTGTGGTTGGTTGGCATCTTTTCTTTATTTGCTTTTGATGTTGGCTGCTGTAAATATCGTTATTAACATGATTATCTTTCAATAATGTTGCTGTTGTTGCTAATATTTGTTGCTGTCGTAGAATGTTGGTCAGCTGGTAGCTAAAAGCTAAACTAAATAGTACTCGTATTGTGTCTTAAGAATCCAGTTCTGTTTTGCTTTCGTTTAAATTTTCTTTTTTTTTCACTTCGAGGAGATAAAAAAAGAAAGAACAGCAACATTGTTGAGGAATTTCTTTTTTCTTATGTTAGTTTTGTTGTTTTCTATTACACACTTCACTTTTAATTGTGATTTTTATGAACGTATGTTTCCTTTAATTTTTTCTATAGTTATTGCTGTTGGTTTATACAAATCTGTAGTAGTAACAGGCAGTCGGTTTGTAAAGAAAATTAATCTTTTTTAATTCTTTTTTTAGTTTTTTAGTTTTTAATTATATATTCTTTGTATTATACCACTCATTCGTATCACTATTTGAATATCTTGTTTCAAGTGCTATGAAATAGCTGAAGGCTGCATAAAATTTCCAAGCATTTCTTGATGTTGTAGTCACCACAGTTAGAGGAATAGATGTAAGAAACACTCTTACTAACAACAGTGTGAAGATAAAAGCACAGTGGGCCTAAAGTTTAATATGTTTATAAAGTTATATATGTTGTAATTTTGGATTTTCGCATATAATTTGTATTGCCTATGGGCAATTGTTTGTCATCTTTTTATATTAAAATAATATTTTTATGAATTATAATTACATTTAATTTAATTTACTATTAATAGTTAAATGATGTTTCTTAAGCTTGTTGGAATTAAAAACTATAAAAAACTAAAAGAGCACGATTTCAGTCGTGGCAACAGCGGTAGACACACCAATTCACATGATGTTGTTTCTATGCTGAACTTCTTTATCTTTAATTTTATATACTCGTAACTTAAAGGAAACTTATTTTCCCATAAGTCGAAATTTTTTTTAAATTTGGTACCATCTTCAACTTTATTTATGTACTTAAATCTACTTAAAATGTTAATAAAATGAATTTTGACTTTTTACTCAAGATGCGTTGTCGATCCACCCTCGAAATGCAAATATTTTAATTACAATTAAAAGTGTTATCAGCTTTAATTATTTTCAATATTTAAGAAGAGTGGCATAACTCAAAAAAAGCGATTCTGAGATAAATGCATTTAAACACTTTAAGTTAGTCAAACTGATAGGAAAAGTACAAGACACTTTTGTTCGCCGCTCAGTGAAAAAAGAGATAAAAATACAATTTTTAGAGATGTTTTAAATTACCGTTCGTCTCATATATCTGCATTATTAACTCAAAAAATGTGTTTTTGAGTTATGCCTCTCTTCCTGCAAATGAGCGATATGTTCTTTGTTTTTAATATCTTGCAGATATTTTAACTGGAAATTCCCTATTAAAACCCACTGTACACAATAGCCACCCATTATTATTCCTAAAGCAAATAAATTATTTCAGCATCCATCTAACAATCTAAAGTTTTATTCATTTAAACACCACTACTACTACAATTTGACCGTTCAAATGACCGGATGGATTGTTGGCTTTTTTGATTTTAAAGTGGAGAAAGTTCTTTTTTATTATTGTTATTGTTGTTGTCATTGTCGCTTTTTTTATAAATAAGAAAATTACGTATTTTTTAGATAGACACTCTGTTAGCCAGACATATTGGCCAACAGCCGTAGGTGTTTGAGATCAGCAAGATTTGTAGATCCCATTTAGATTAATTTTTTTTTATTTTGTTCTTTAAGATTTTTTGCTTATTTTTTAATTTTACAATTAATAGTTTTAATGGAGTGATATTTGTAAAAGCATTTTTTAATTTATTTTATAATGATCTTCATTACTTTCTGGTTAATGGTATAAAACTCATAAATGGTTTATTTGGTAGTTTTGTGTAAAAGATCTTTACATTTATTTAGAGCATTACTTTTTTTAATAAAGCAGTTTCACTTTTTAAACACATTGGTTTTAATTCAACGTTTTACATTGTGAAAAGTATATTAAATCACTACACTTTGGCACCATAATCGACCTACTGTTCAGAAAATTGCTAATATTATGAAGCGAGAGGAAGAGACTAGAAACGCTATATATGTGGTCTGGCCAGCACGTCGTTGAAAAGTATCGCTTCTGTTAGTTAAATCCAAATTTCTGGTTTCCACAGAGTTTTTAGTAATTGGGCCTTTCTAACGACTCATTACTACATATTTTGCATTTTGCTGCCTAGAATAACAAGCTTTCAATGTTGATTTTTTTAATAAAATGTTCTTCAGTGTTGAAGCTCATTTCTCACTTCTTACCTACGCCAAGAACCCAGAAGGGATTGTTTAAAATCCATGGCCTCGGGAAGAATTAACTGTTAAGTGGGCATTCTAACCTGAAAATATTATTGGAATTGGCAGTATTTTTTTTAAGCTGGAAGAATCGTTATCACCAATTAAAGGCGCTGTGATAGTATGATAACCGCCTTTTTTCTCCTCAATTGAGATTTTATGTACATATTTTAAATGAGATAGTGCCACCAGTCACATAATTCGACTGATTTAAATTTTATTTTACGTGATATTTCCGATTTGGTAAAACCAATTGATCACCAAGATCATGCGATTTAACGTCATTATACTATTTTTTTGTAAGGCTACATCAAACGCCATAGTTATGCGCATAATCCCTAAACGTTGGAGCAATTTAAAATCAATATATGTCAAGTAATCGCTCTGATACCACCTAAAATGTGCGAAAAATTGCCACAAAATATTATGAAAAGAATCGACTGCTGCAACCAAACCAGAGTTGGTCTTTTAAATGACATTGTATTTTGTACTTAAGACAAGGTCCCAGAATTATAATGAAATAAAAGTTTTATTGAAATCATAGCATTAAGCGTGATTTACCTAATTTTACTTTCCAACACAAAAAAAAAAATGATACTGCTGTATATTAAAAAAATCAATGGTTATTATTCTTTTTTCATAATTACATAAAAGAATATATAAATTTATTTATTTTGAAGTTTTTATTTAAATAAAATTGAATTCTTTGCACGAACCGCAGCCTCACTCACATGACTCAACGCAGGCTAAACATAATCAAAAATATACTCGATTGAAATATTTTTAAGTTGATGTTGAAAACTTAAATTGCGAGTACATATAAGTAAATGAAATATGTATCAGATTTTATTTATTAGAAATTACGTGTACATACTATGAATGGTAACACTCTCTTAAGTACCGCATAAGAATTAAAATATATAAGTATGAACTTAAAATACCATTTAGATATTGGCCTGGTTCCTTAAATTTGTTCTTAAAGTGTAATATCTACTCTTCCGTCTTGGAAAATATGTATGTAAGTATATCTGTATGTACTCGTTTGTAATTCAAGGTAATGTCATGATCATGAGTTTATTTATTTAATTGATCAAAACGGTCTCTATTTTTTGCAAAGGCGATACACTTAATTTTAATTCTTATTCTCGCCCATTTATACTTTAAATATGCTACCCAATTGTAGATAAAATGTAAAGCTAGAAAAAACTGCAACAGTTTTGGTTGTAACGAATTTATGTGCACTCTAATTAAAGAAGAACTTAAATTTTGTGTCACTAATTGCATGGAAGAGAGCTAGCAACCATCAAATAATTTATGGCAAAAGCAGAGAAATTCGTTTTAATTTATTTCTAAAAATAATCCGGCTAAACTGAGCACATACCGTTGCTTTTTACATCGTTTCATATTTTCCTGCTTGACCTGAGGTTCGAATAAACATTTCCTAAAATGAAAAATTCTTAAAAGTGAAATGTTCGCGAAACTATACTTTTTCTGCAAATTTTGAAATATATTTTATTTTTTATAAATACTAAAAATCATGGAAATGAAAATTATTATTCGCTTTCATGTCGTCAGTGTTTCGAAAATAATATCTCGATCTTGCTTTTATTAAAGTCTAACCATGAATCGAAATGAGCCCGCCTTAAATCCTACGGAGGCCGCACATGAACAAATATAAATTCAATAAGCAAATAAATTTTTAGGAGCCTACTTTTTTTTCAAGATCGATATAGATTCATTAAATACATATTTATGATCCCTTTTTTATAGTTTATTAATATTGAGTTCGATCTTTCAAGTGCGAACTATTTGCAGCCACAAACTTAGCGACAGTTGAGCTTCTAGTGTTCTTTCTTCAGTCATAAACGATAATCGGTTTTCAATGTTTTGTTCTCAAAACATTTAAAAGGAATATATTTATCAAAAGTCGTAGTCATATCGTTTATAAAAAGTTAACTGAAGGATTAACTTCTCAAAGTGCATGCTTTTTTTTAATTAATTGTTTGTTATAAAAGTTAATATTAATGACAAAATATTTGAAAAAAAAATCATTACTTTGAAGTTATCAAACAAGATGTTCATCGACAGATTCTTGAAACCAATGTCAACCACTGCATACAAACTAATATTGTTTGTGTTCAAGGGTGTTTGTAAACTTTTATGCCCGTATTCATAAAAACTATTTTAGGCTTATTGAGGGTTTATTTGACATATTTCTATGCAACACTTGTCAAATAAATCCTCAAGAAACCTAAAATACTTTTTATGAATACTGGCATTAAACTTTAACCTTGTATATATGAAAAAACATTTTTTTATTACTTTTTTCAATATTGAAAAACGCTTAAAAACGAAATAGTTCGGAAAAGTCAATTACCTTTGAACTATAAGTAAATAACTCGATTAAATTTTTTGAGGTCTTAGTGTATTTTATTTAAAACCAAGCAAATTTTTTGTTTGCTTTATTCTTTGCAATAAAAAACGTTAACATTACTCAACATACTAACTTCTTTCTATAGGGTATTCTTAAAAAAATTGCTTTCAATTAAATTATTTGGCACACAACCGTCATAATAATAAAACACCCTCTACTTATTCAATTCAATCTACAAAAAATAAAAAAAAACCGTGACGACAATACAAACAAAATAATACAATTCATATTTAATTAAATTGACCCAATTGACCACAAATGCTGGAAAGAGGTATATACAGCATAGAATTATTTTTAGAACTGTATACGTGTGCATGATCGAAAGCTATTTATGGGTGCTTCGTAATTTCTTAAGCTCGTTATTCATAAACTTTCATATGCTGTTTATAACACTGGTTTACAGACAAAAAATACCAAGAATGCCACATGCCTAGGTAAGTTAATTGGGACCTCCTGAGCACGAAAAACGCTGTTATGATTTTTTCCTAAGTACCGTTTTTTAGGTTCAATATGAAACCTAAATTACACTTCTTTTTCATCATTTGGAAATTTTCCCACGAAATTGGGCCGAACAAGGTAAAAAATTTCACCAGGAAATGGAAGAAATCGGGAGACATTACAAAGGCTGGTGCGATGAATAAATGATGGCTGACTATTATCAGTTCCTCATTTGCGAAGATCCGTCCGAAAAAAAAACGCTAAAGTTCAAGTCGCTCGTCATTTTAATTAAAATTTTTTGAATTTACATCGAATATACTGTGTTAGCAATGAAAATGAAAATATTGTCGTTCCACAAAATCCTTAATAAAAACTTTATTTTTTATCCGATTTTATTCAAAATACGCTTAAAATATTGATAATTAAATAAACTATTTGGTAAAAGAATAAAACATTCCAGATATTCAATATAACGTAGGAAAAAATTGAAATGAAAATGAAAAATTTTGAAAAAAACGTAAAAAATAGGAAAATTTGAACTTTGAGGTGCCATATCTCAGCCATTTCTTATCAGATAGAATTTTCCAGCATATCGACGGAAAAGACATTCAATTACCTTTCCATCGATGTGCCACTTATCTCGATCAGACTTTTTGGTTGGACTCCACAAGGGTTTGAGTGGGGTCATACACCGAAAAACACAAAAGTACCGTTATCTAAAAAACGGTACTTAGGAAAAAATCATAACAGCGTTTTTCGTGCTCAGGAGGTTCCAATTAATTTACCTAGGCATGTGGCGTTCTTGGTATTTTTCCAAATTAAAAATTTGTAAACCTGTGTAATCAGCACAATTATAAATATGAAAAATTTTGCAGTTTTTACTTATAAATTTATATCGGAATTTATTGTTGTGTTGTTCTTGTTATTCTTGCTGGAGTTTCGTCACTTTATTCCCTGTGTGTAAAATATTGCGTCGCTAATTTCAAGAAATATTTGAAATACATTTTTTTAATATCGTTTAATACTAGAAATTTGTAGTAAAAATACTACCACTCCTGTAAAAATATTGAAACTCTGACTTGAAAACTCCAGTTCGGACACCACAACCCTGACAACAACAAATCAAAATCTCTCATAAACAGAATTGCAACTACACGACGACAGCTGTTTAGCAGTCAGACAAACGCTTTAGATGGGATTATTGCTAAAGAAAGCATAAAATATATATTAATAACTATAGCAAGAATAACAGCAACAATAACAAAATAGTAACAATAAATATATAACAGAATTCCAACTACGCGTCGACAGCAATTTTAGCAGTCAAACGCTTCAGATGAAAATATTGCCAAAGAAAGCACAAAATAGTAAAAACTATAAGAAGAATAACAACATCAATAACAAAATAGTAACGATAAAGAATTATGTACAACAAATACACACATCCGACGATGAAAACGACAGCAATTCTAAACGACTAAATACGAGAACTAAATACCTACCTAAAATAAAATCGTAAAAGCACAAGATACCTATACACATATAAACACAGAAAAAAGTCTATAAAAAACAAGAACAAAAACAAAATAAAGTAATTAAATGAAAACGAGAGACTGGGTCACTGTTACTCGCTGTTGGTTATATCGCTGTGCCCATCAACAACAACAACAACAGCAGCCGCTATCTAATAGCCTCTGCAGTAATTTTTGTTTGTTTTTATTTATTTTACTATAGCAACAAAAACAACAATAAATTACAATATGTATTGTAGGTACACACATGCATACGTACATACATACATATATTACTTTAAAGTTGTGTTAAAGTTTCTTTGCATTATAGTTGTTCTTGTAAGTTAGAAGCTTCCAATAAGTTTTTTTTTAAATGTGACTCGACTAGCTTGCTTCGTTTTGTGTAGAACTTGCGACCAATACAACACAACCGGTTAAGTTCGCCTGTTGTTTTTTTTTATTGGTGTTTTTAGTTTTCTTTTCTTGAAGTATTTTTTGAAGTGATTTAAAGAGACTTTCGTACTTCTTGTATGCCTTTTTACAGAAAGCGAGCTACACTCACACACATTCTCCTATTGTATCTTAGAGTGTTGTTGTTTTAAGTAAAAATTCTTTTTATTTTCTCTGCCTTGTAATAGTTAATCATGTTTATTTACATACAGTGATTTCAATTTTGCTTTCGTGCGAGTCCGACTTTATTATTTTTCTTTTTTTATTTCTTCTTCTTCTTTCGTTCGTTTTTTTTTACAACAATTGTGTTGTGAAAGCAAAAGCGTTCTATTTTTTTTTCTCATTGTTGTTGTTTCTTTTTCTTTTCTTGATTTAAAAAAAAAATTCTTTTTTTAACTTTCACACCGGAGCTTTACCTATAACGGATTGCTGGTTGTTTGATCACTTCGTGTATCAGTTATGTTGTTATTGTTGTTCTTTAAAAGACTTTTTAAGTGGTTTTTATTTGTGTAAGTCTTACGGAAGTTTCTTAAAATATATGGGTGTTTCCACTTGCGTACTTAATAAAGAGTTCTTTTTTAGGTTAAAAGTAGAAGTATGTACATAGCATGCGTTCCGTCAATTGTCCAAAAAGGCAAAATAGTGTATTTTCATAAAGCAAGTTATTCGGAAAATTGGCAAAATGTCTAACGTATAGAAGTTGGCCAACTTTTAAATGCGTTGGCAGCTAAATTGTTGACTTACATTGTGCATTGTAAACTCTGTTAACGACTTAACGTATTATTTTCAAATTAAATTGCTAAAAATTTGAAGAAGATATTAAAAACCAATACAATTATTTAATTGTTAAATAATTAACTTATTCGCTTTAATTAGACATACCTACCTATAAAGGTTTTCGAGTTTTTTCTAATACAGTAGTCAAAGCACTATGTTTTTCTTTTAAAATTTTAAATTGGAAAAAAATTCTATTATTTTTAATTGTAATATCTACTGACATCTAGTTTAGTATGACATCTGAAAAAAAAGAAATATAAAAAAAATATTTCTTTCGGGGACTACCTCTTAGCTGAGTTCTGGCAAGAGCTCTAAGCTTGATTGCCATGAATGGGAAAGTTAGTATGGACGTATTTTTGCAATATTTGACACAAAAAAATACTGTGGCTTTTCGCTAATATATTTGATACCTTTAGACATGTTTATAACTTATAAAATATGGATCAATTTTTTATTATCTACTTTTAAATGTAAATGCGAAAAGCTTCATTCATTTTATTTTTGTATTCATCCATTAATCGTAATATATGACTCAGTATTTAATTCACATACATATATAAAAAAACGAAGAACAATAGTTTTCATACACTGCAAATTTCTTCTAGAATGTTTGGACTGGTTCAATATTTTTTTTTAAATTTACAACATGCTGATTAGTGTGTCCAAAAAAAAATGTTTTCTTATTCCCCCACCTTTTTTTGAAAGCTTATAGGGTAAAGTATTTTTGTGATTTTTTCAGTTTTTTCGGAAGAGGTTTAGAGGTCGCTAAAATCGAATTTAACCCAAAAATCAGGTTTACTCGACATTTTTTTTTGAATTTTGCGCATTACTCGGCCCATTAACACGATCTTCTTTGTTACTAAGTCAATTTTTTTAAAGAAAACTGTTCAAACTTTACTTCTCATTTTCTCACTATTTTTGCTCATTTGGGTACCCTTTATGACATTTTTTTTTTTGTAAATTTAGCATAAATTTTAAAAATAATGCTTTGTAACTTTAAAGCTGTAATAAATAATTGAAAGTTAATAAACAAAATAATTTTTTAATTTTTTTTTTGGGTATGAGAATTAAGCTGCCTAGATTTTTTGGGCATAATTTTGGAACGGTAAGAGCAAATTCAATATATTTTTTTTAAATGACTCAGAATTTATCCACATTTTAAACTGAATCATTAGTTTTTTTAACTTCAATAGAAATTTTAAAAGTTACAAAGCATTATTTTTAAAATGTATGCTAAATTTACAAAAGAATGTAATAAAGGGTACCCAAATGAGCAAAAATATTACCGAAACTTATAATATCTGCACAGAGAAGTAAAGTTTGAACAGGTTTCTTTAAAAAAATTGACTCAGTAACAAAGAAAATCGTGCTAATGGGCCGAGTAATGCGCAAAATTCAAAAAAAGTCAAGAAACCCCGAATTTTTGGTTAAATTCGATTTTAGCGACCTCTAAAGCTCTTCCGAAAAATCTGAAAAAAATCACAAAAATACTTTACCCTATAAGCTTTCAAAAAATGCTGGGGGACCTATAAAATTCGAAAAAAAAATTTTTTTGGGACACACTAATGCTGATCTAATACAATAAAAAGTTTTTTTTTAACTATCCGATAGATGGGTAGATGAATGAGCAGTTACTATGACTAAACTTTTTAAACGTCCTTATTAAGTCTTCTTCAATTATTTTTAAGTTTTTCTTATCTTCTATCTACAAAGTATAGAGAGACTCATTTTGGGGATATCCTTAATAAAACACACTCATTTTAATTTATTTTATATTAATTTTTATTTCATATTGTAAATATTGTATTTTTTTAGTATAAATTTTTAATTTTGTAAACTTTTTAAATATTTTGTAAACTTATTAATTAACATTTATGTATAAAATATAATTTTTTTTACTACTTACTACTTACAAATCACATTAAAAACATGGAAAGTTTTTCTCTTAAGTTAGAGGTAAAAAGGATACAGAAAAAATTGCTTTCTGAATAAATTTCTTTTGATGAAATTTTTTTAAAATTACAATATTTATAAATGACAATAAACATGTTTATATAAATTCTCTTATAATTAAACTAAATAAAAAATTTAAATTTAAAATTACTTTTATTTGATAGGCATTTTGTATAATATTTTTTTCTTTGTTTTTTGTAAAACTTTCTTAAATGACGTTTCTTTGTTTCTAATTTTTAATTCTGTTAATACGCAATGCTAATAATATTTTTATTAAAAGATTATTTTAGTTTTCCTTCAAATTTTTGTTGATTTCTCAAGATGATGTAATGCAAGTTGAATAAAATAAAAAATGTTTAATTAGCCTTACAAGCAAATATTGTATTATTTTGTATAGTTGACATTTTGTTTAAAAAATAAAATTTAAATATATATGTATGTATGTAGTTTAATAATAATATTTATAATTAACAAAATATAATTTTTATCTTAAATCTTATCTCAAATTTTCTGAATTTTATTTCTTAATTTTTTTTTATAATTTTTCCTATTTAGTTATTTAAGCATTGCCTAAAAATATTGCACTTTTTTAAGAAAAAAAAAATATCAATTATTTTATGAAATTCATTTTGAGGTACAGCTTTTAAAGTTTTTTTAAAAAAGAAAATACTTCAGATAAATAGAATTACTTTTGAAATATCCGTTAAACAATTTAATTTTTTATAAAGCAATTGAAAAAGTTTAATTCTTTTAAACATATTGATTATTTTTAATTATGTTTTATAGAATCCTTTCGATTAATATATTGAAATTAAATAAGAATAAGAAGTTTAATTATTTATTAATAGTTTCGGCCAAAAAAGTTTGTATTTTAACTGTTTAATATTTATCTTCAAGCTACTTAGGCCCAAATTGCTTCATATAAATAAAACCAAGTTTATTTTAAAACATAAAAGTAAGTAGCTTGAAGATAAATATTAGACAGTTAAAATAAGAATAAGAAGGTTTATATAACATTCCCAGCAAAAGAAATGAAAGTTGTTCCAAAATCAATGCATTTTCATTGAACACCAAATATTTCTAAAGTCAGTATTACACTATCAGACATAGCCGGACAGCATTAATCAATCAATTTTTAGTTCACAAAAATTATTTATTTTAAAAACGAAATACGTACACTTTACACAATCACATTTTTCGGTCGAAGTCGTGAAACTTGCATTTTTCTTGAACCATTCATTTCTGGTTTAATTATTTGTTGGGACCATAAAATCCACGATTTGAAAAATATGTCTAAATCATGTTTTTCTTTTGGTTTTCAGCTTTCTTTCCTCTTTTACCTTTAATATTTAATTTTGAATTTAACAAGAATAGAAAAACGTTTAGACTTTTTTATTCAAAATTTTCAAATTCTATTGAACTCTACTAATGCTGTATTGGGATTTTTGTGGAAAGAACAGTATATTGTTTTTCTTATATTATTATGTGCCTTAGGAATAAGACAAATTGCTGTGAATTGGTCATTCAAAGGCCAGTGTTATACAGCAATTGCCCCATCGTTGCATGTTGATTGTGGTGTGTGCTAGAGATGTAAAAGGATTATTCCATGTGAAATAATTTGAGTAGCTGAATACATTTGTGATAAAATGTTAACTTTACAAATTTTTGAACTCTACCGAAGTGGTTAAAATAATCGGATATGTTCTGTAAAACAAAAATTGAGTGATATTAATATAGAGTGACAAAGGAAATTTAATCGCTCAATTTTTTTTTTTTTAACTTTTGAACACCAAAGATTTACGTCATTAAATAATTTTATAAAGAAAAAAAGTGCCAAATTTAAAAATTATGACAAGTTGAGATTTCATTCATTAATTCGGTGATAATTTCACTCCTCTTCGCTTTATAGAACATATTATTTTTTTAATTAAAAAACTACCTCAAAATATGAAACTTTTTATATATATATATTTCAATTAAATAATTATTCAATTAATTACATTCATCTTTTTAAATTAAATTTAAACCCATAACCCTTAATGAAAAAGAAACTATAGGCCTCTCTAGTCCTAATATGTTTAAAGAGACAAAAAAACCCAATATATAAAATTAAAAACAAAAACAAAAACAACAAAAAATTAACAAAAAATATATAAAAAAAAACTTAAGGCTTAAAAAAAAACAAAATACAAAAACAATTTATAAGTTAATAATTTAAATTTTTTAGAAAAAATATACACACTAAAAAAATAATAATAATAATAAAAAGACTAAAAAATTCATTTTCTTTATGAATATATTGATTTTTTTTATAAGGAAAACTATTAAGGAAAAGTAGTATTCATTTAAAAGAAATACAGCAAAACGTTATTATTTATACAATATTTTTAAAGAAATTTTAACAAAAAAAATTTATGCTCGTATACATACATATTTTTGGTTTATTGAGGATCAAACTAACCCTCAATAAATTTTTTCAGTTAATAAATTATTTTAATTTTCTTAAAAAAAATTCCAAAATCTTCTATCGTTTTTATTATTTTAATTACTTTTTTAATTTTTTTAATTTTCTCTTTCATCTAACGCAAGTTTAAAACGTACAACAAATTTACAGAAAACTGAATTTGGGATTTTGAGTCAACCCCACTGCTTTGTTTAGTCCCTTTGTCTACAAACAAAAATTAAACAAGAAACTCCTGCGTCTGACATATAACAGTCCTATAAATCGAGTTTTAATACAAACTTTGGTTTACACAACTTTTTTTCAATTACAAATATTTTAATGACAACAGAGCGGTAGGAATTTTTCTCTTGATTTTCCGTCGAGTCGTTGTCATTTGAAAACAAAATCAAAACGACAGAGTGGTATTACGATTTGCGTTCTCAACATTTATCGAAAACATATTGGTATTCTTCAATTTAAAATGACTGTAATAAAGTGTATCGAGTTTTTAATTCATAACTCCCATCAGAAAGTATGCGAAATTCAATACTTTTTATTTTAAGGCCATTGCTTACATTCTTGGTCTTTGCAATCATTTTTATTACGCTGAAGAACACTTTTCTGTTAAAGAAATTACAAGTGTAGAGAACTGCATCAAATAATTATCTATATATAGCGCAATATCGAAAATGAATATTTAATATTAAATAAAAAAAAAACCTTAAGCTCAAAAAATAGATTTATTACTAATTATAAAAAGAGGTTAATAAAATTATTATATTATACAATTTTAAATTTTCATATATTTTAATTAATTGTAAGGGGTAGAGTGACAAAGACCAGAAGCTCAGTGTGGTGTCGCAGACCAGGGTCTTTGGTGAGAATCGAATCCATAACCCTCGCACTAGCAATCCAGTACACTACCCACTTCATCACTTGGACATTAATTGAAAATAAAATAAATTTAAAAATTTATAATTATGTAAAAAATAACAACGTCAAATATTGCACTGCTGCCAGCATGACAAAATGTTGGTATGTTTTCGTTAGCCTGTTACCTTCATTTCAATGTATTTAACAACTAGCAATTTAGAAGCGAAAGAACTATTAAAATGAAAATGTCACAGAAACGACAAATGCAACAGGCCCTATTGCTTTTTCTTATACAGAAATATTTAAGGAATTCCAATTTTATAAAACCGCCTGTTGTTATTAGTAAATTTGTTAAAGTATAGTAATAATCGTGTGCCACAGAAGACTAGTAGGATATGTAGATACGTTTCTCAACAGAGAGGCTCTCATCAGAACAATCGGTAAAAAAAGAATTACAATGAGAAGCATTTAAAAATGAATGACACCATAGAGATTTGTAATATATTATAGAGCCCATACAAGAAATTTCTTTTTTTCTACACAAAAAAATTATATTCCAAATGATATTGATTTAAATTAAAGTCTTACGAAAACATTATAAAAAGATTTATAAAAGATGTAATTTAGAATTTTGTTTCAAGAAAATTTTTCGTTTTTTTTTATTAAAATTAAAACTTGTGAATATATGTAAATGTATATGTTTGTATGTACATATGTATGTAAGTCCACCAGCTCATTATTTCCATATTATAATTAGAAGAACGTATGACGTAAATATTGAAAAAAAAGTACAGTTCAAAATTTAAATTGCAAAACAAATAGCATACTAAGTGACTGAAATTTAAAATTTCAACAATTACAAGAATACACATACACCTAATTCTCTTTGTACACGGTAGCAAAGTTCCCAAAAATTTCGTAAAAAAATGTTTGTATCAAAAGTTGTTAAGAATTTTTAAAAATTTTTGTTAGAATTCTATTAATTTACAAAAATTAAAAAAAAGGAAAACAAAATATTTTTTGCTTTATATTAAAGAAAGATTTATGGAATATTGAAAATCGTGTTAAAGCAAAAAAATTTGTATAAAAGAAATTTTTTTTCTTTTTAACTCGTATTAAATCAAATTCGTGTGAAACGGAAAACTGAAAAAATTTAAGCAAGATGGAGATCTATACCACTTGTAAGATCAAGTGTGTAAATTATGTGCTAAATTTTGTCCAAAAACATATGTTCAATTGAGTTGCCAACTTCGCAAAAAACTTAATAACATATTGTCAGAAATGTGTTACATATGTAAAATGGATAAAAATTATAGCTGAAAGTTTTAAAATCCTTATTAACCCAAAAACTAAAAAAGCGCTATAATATCAAATAATTATAATTCTCTATAAGAATTACAAATTCTGTAGGAGTACGACTAAACCGATAACATTTATACTTTTGTAAAAAACCTTAATCGTCAAAATCCCAATCAAGAGTTTCCAGATGTAGTGTGTATACATTTATCCGCCTTTAACTATTTTGTTGGCTATAAAAATCATGCAAGCAAGGTCTTCTTAAGCCGACTTAAAATATTTAATCAGGTGTTTGCAGATTATAAAATAGTACTTTAGTGACGTTTCCTTAATTGTTTACTACAAATTTATGAAAATGTTGTTTTCTTTGCCGTTTTAAAAGTTAATTGCGAAAAAAGATTTCCAAATTCTCTTCAAATATTTGCTCAAGTTTTTATCTGTTAAAATTTCTTTAGTTTTACTGTATTTTCTTTTAGTTAACGAAGTATTCGTATGTATTATTCATTTAGTTTCTAAAATAACACGGTACTAATTAGACTCTCTTTTTTATTTTCTTTAAATTAAAAAAAAAAAAAACATATATTTTTTTTATTCATTTTAACTTGAATTTAAATTAGAAAACAAGGAATTCATTTAGATTTGAACTAATAAATTACTAATTTCTAGGGTAAATGTATGGCATTTGATAACGAGCAAAATTTCTGAAATAACAAAATGTAACGAAATTTGGCCCTTTAGCAAATGCTATCAGTCCCCTGGATTTACTTTTCTTTTATAAATCACACTCTTATATTACAAACAGTTATAAGGTAATTAAAAATAAAAAAATTTTAGCTCTTGCATAATCACTAAACCCCTGCCCGCCCATATTTGCAAGCCCCTTGCACAGGCTCTAAAGCCTAGAACATCTTAAAAATAAGATTTTTTTGTATCTTAAAACTCTTTTGCCTCTAGAGACACAAAGTGTCTTTATTACTGTTTTGCTTTATCAGTTATCCATTGCATTTGACCCGTTTCAAACAGATCAATTTCTGCGATCACTAGCTCGAGTCATAGTTTGACGTGATTTTTCCTTTTCCCTTAGCTCTTTTATGGCGCCCACTGTACCCACTATAAGTTTAGCTGTAAATTGGGTTTGTGCACCGGTAGAGCCTTTGCCAGAGGAGCTACTGAGTGTAGCATTCGATTCACGATCTAGACTGGTATTGGCGTTTGCATAAGCACTTGTATAACCAACATAATTATTGTTGAGGTCACGACCGCAACTGCATTGATGTGACATTTTGTTTTGATTCAAAGTAATTTAAATTTTTTATTTATAATCTGTTTTTATATACTAAAAAGTTATCTCAAATGGTTTAAAAAATTTTTTCTTCTTGAATTTGTACGCTTTAAAAAAAAAATTATTTCGTTAAATTCTTCTCAATATTTTTGCGTTTAATTCCAAAAATTTTCTTCAATTTTCTGTCATGCAATATAAAAAATTTTTTGTTTTTTCTTGTTGTTGTTGCTGTATTTTTTTTTCTTCTTTTCAAACAAAATTAAATCTATTGAAATTCTTTATTTTATTTATTTGATTACGTTTTTAAGTGTCGAATGTGTTCTGTTTTTTTTTTAGCTATTTTATTTTATCCGCAGTTTTGTCTCAAACAAACCGTTTCAGTGAAATTTTTACGTAAAACTGATCCACACTCAACAAATGTTTTTATAAAACGTTTTTTTTTTCACAATTTTTTCGATTGATCACCACCAACGTACCAAAATAATAATAAAAACACTACAGCAGTAATAACAAAACGAAATAAAAAATTAACTTAAATTTTGTTTTTGTTGTTTGTTTTCTCTTGTTATACATTTGTTCTCTGTTTAGTTTAATAAAGAAAAAAGTTCTCTCTCACTTTACGTTTTAACTCTTTAGGTGCGAACGTTGCTGTGTTTTGGTTTGTAATGAACTTTTTTTTTGTTGAATTCTTTACACGATCGCTTGTAAAACTTTCACACACATTCTTACTCTCTTTCGCTTATAAGTGGTTGGAAAAAAAAACAATTATTGTAATTGTTTAGGGAGAAACTATTGAAACTAAATAATTCATTTTTCGTTTCTTAGAGTAGCCACACATAAAGAAAACTTTAAACGCGAACAGTGATCATTATCCATATTTATAAATATCTTTGTAAGTCAGTTTGTTTGTCTATCAATAGCGCCTAATGTATTGAATCGATTTTGTTGAAATTTTGAACATAGATTGCTTCAAGCACCGAAGGTGTAAAAGGGTATGTTCTTTTTCAAAATTGGACCTGGGCGTGGTACCACTTATACAAACTCCATACGAGAGAAAGTTTGACTCTAAAGTTACTACACTTACTTTGAATGACTTCATGGTCAAAGCAAATGATTAGTCAGAAAATGGGCATAATCGGACAATTTTGTGGGAAATTGTGCAATATATTTATTTATGGTTTTATCAGCTATTTATTCTGAAAAAAATTTGGTCTTTTTAATATAAGAGTAGTATTGATATAGGAAAGTCTTCTATAATCAGAAGCTTTCTTTCGAAAACTATCATTTTAGTATCAAAAATTAAAGTAAACTTTCTAATACAAGATTCTTTGATGCACCATCATCTTGCCTACTTCATTTGTAGAAATGCATCCCCATAATATTAAGCCCTATTATCTAGAGAAAGCATTTTTAGTTTTGCGCTAAATTTATATTTTCTAATATTTTTGATGCATTAGTCCAATGTATTTGTTGTATGTCAAATGCTTAAAATGTTCTCTTCAAAGAATTCCATTTTCTTTCACTTATAAGAATTTTAGCACAACTCAGCTGTGATTTTTTAAAGGGCTTCTGCGAATCATGGATAGAGTTGGCGCTGTTTTGCTTGAATAAGTTTTTTTTCTTGGTAATGAAAATCTTAATACCAAGTTATTCCTAATACCCTAATTATGGAAGAAAGCGACTTTTCTGGATCCAATTATTAATGTCTCCTCTTTATCTATTTTTTAATATTTTTTTTATTAACAAAAATTGTGCTTCGTTTTTTCTATAATTTTTAGCAGCTCATTGATGGTAGATGTTAGATGTTGCCAATTTAAAAGCATGTTTCACATTTTCAACATCTTCCATGCGTTTCACTAACATGTACTTGAGTGTAAAAGGGCTATAAGATGTACGTGAGTGTAAAAAGGCTATAAGCCTATCAAATGAAATATGAAATATTTTCTGGGATTGTGCATTTATTTCATTGTTAAGTTTTCCAATCAAGTTTCATGTTTATTTTAAAAAATCATGATTTAAATTTGTGTTTGTGGAAAGAAAAGATTAAAAATTAATTGTAACACTTTGTATTCTATTCTTTCTCTTATAGGAAATTAAAACTTTATTGGCTTTTTAAATAATTTATTCCTCTCTCTTTCTCTTTATCTCATTTTAGGTAAGCGAAAATCCTATCTGGAGTACATACATATTTATAAAACATTTCAAAAATCAGAAAGTATGTAAGTGTGATTGATAATTTAACACGATATCAGTTAAAAATAATAATGTTCATTGCAAACATAATAAAATCATGAACAAATTAATTACAAATTATTTAAAATAATAATTTTAGAAAATAAATTCTTTTAAAGTGCAGAAACGAATAAACCGAGTAAATTCGAGGTGTTTTCAACTGCGGCATGAAATAAATTTCCAATGAGCCTCCAAATCCAAAATGAAGCAAGATCTCATTTCAAATTTAGAATGAAATAAAGCTCTAATGGAATGAAACTAAGCCTCAAATCACACAGCTTTACTGTGTAAAATTGTTTTTACGTCTGAATGAGGGCCCCAATTATGAAAGAGATTCCTATATGAAAACATTTGTACACAGCAAAGTAACAAATGAAATAAAATTTTGCAACTTTATTTAATTTAATTTTTTGGCGCATTATTACACATAAAATTTTGTCAAGATCTGCAATTGCAAAAGTCTAACAACGTCAGCAACGAAATTATTTGTACGAAATTTCGAAATTTGAATTTTGACCGTTATCAAGCTATGCATATTGGGACTTCCATTAAGCGATTGCTACGACTATCTTTAAATTTAAATAGAATAAATGTGTCTGGTACAAAACCCACATGTTGTCGCCACGGCTACTCACGTTGAAGTTTAATTTTTCATGTTTTTATAACATAAATCGAACTTAATGCACACCAAATTTTATTTTTTGGGGATGCATTGGACGCTCTTTGTTACCCTTTAAGGCATCAAAGAGTCTATCAGATCCTTCTTCTAACCTTAACAATGAGTACCTTAATTATTGCACAGTTTTGCTTATATTTTATATTCCTATATATTTATATTATTAGTTATTTAGTATTTGTAATTGATTTTGTACTGGATGTTAAACAAAAAATGCATCATTCTCTGTAGTTTTTGAATCAATATAGCATAGCATGATCTACTTTGACAACGTCGTATGTCCATAATCATGTTTTTTCTCCGTCAATTTTTTTTCCATGAGTACGAGGACCTACAGTTTAACGTCGAATCCGAACGACAAACTTGAGAAGCTTAAACATTTCTCACAGTGAAATTTTTATTTGTTAGTGAACACGACCACCGATTTTGTTTTGGGCAGTACTGTTTTAAATTCCATTAGTTTGAAAGGGTATTTATTATAAATGATTGTTATAAAAACTACCAAAAACATGCTACCAAATTAAAAATTTCCCATGAGGTTTGTTAATAAAAATTAAAAGTTTGGCATCCCTGTTACTTAGTAAAAGATCAAAGAATTCAAGAGAAAGAGCTTTAAATTTAATGGCTGCGTATTATCATCTGTTTTAGTGTGTAATGAAAATTCTTATGTGTGTATGTGTGCGTTCATGTAAATGTGTATGCATCAGATTTCAATTCACACGTTTGTAATCTTTGTAGACGTACTATGTATTTATAACTGTATTTTAGTTGTTATTTTTTTCCTATACTTGTTTTGTTCTGTTTATTTTGTATAAAAGTGTATATACGTACGTATGTGTATGTGTTCGCATGTGTTTTTTATTTATTCTGCTGCTGCAAAAAAGCTGTATTACAACTATGACAACAACAACTGGAGTTTTGCGAGTATAATTTTGTTATAACACATACATAGTATGTATGCATGTGTGAGTTTGTCTGTTTGTGAAATTGAAATTGTTGCTGTTCTCTGTTACAATTCCACTTTGACGTTTACGATAACGTCTGTCTGTAACGCTTGTCTGCATTTTTGTAAATGTGTGCTGTTTTTGTTGGTTTTCCTTTATTTTTTGCTGCTGCAAAGAAAAACGAAATTTGTTTTTTTAATAACTGCTGGTCAAAACACTTGTTTTCATATACATGTTTTTTTGTATGATTTTGATGTTGTTGTTAGTGCCATTAGACCAATTTTTGCTATGGGAAAAATCACAACTTTAGTTTTTTTCTTCTGTTAAATATGTATAAGAATTACTTTTGCTTTTTTTCATTTGGAAACGATATTATTCCCTGCAAAAAGTGCGACTACTCCATGCACGTGTGTAAAATGTACTCCATGATAGACCATGACTAGTAACATCCTTAACCCATTATGCATGTAAAAAAGTGACCCATTTTACATTGCGATGTCCTAGGAGAGGACCAGGTCCAACCAAATGTAACATAAGAGTAACCTCAAAACTACTCTCATGTAACTATTCCGCGAATTATACGATTGATATTAGTTTTATAACTACTTCACGTATATACTCCATGGATCAACTTTTGTAGTTATTTTGGAAATGACTTTATGTCATTAATTCATGGACTACTAACAGAAGACTATTTCCTACAAACCTTTAAAATTTAAATCAAATTTTAATTACATTTTTTTAACACTTTTTAAGCCCTAATATATTTTATGACTTTACACTTGTATTTAAACACAAACTTTGAGAAAAACTGAACATGAGTGCCGCCAGCGTTACTATTCAGTAATTTTTTAACTTAAATGTGTAGTCAGTGTTACCCAATTGTAAATTTTACTTCAAACATACAAAAAAGTACACAATTTTATTACATAGGACTATTTTGGTAACTACTCATCTGGGTTATGTAGTCCAATTTTTTTTGCAGGGTTTACCCGATACACATACATATGAATATTTGCATACACGTATGCATTAGGTATGTACATACCTGTACAGTGTAGAATATAAATCAAGATATACTAATATGTTCAAATAATTATATATTTGTAGCTATGTACCTACTTATTTATTATTATTGTTTGAATTATAATAAATTAATAAAATTTTTTTGTAAGCCCATATTTTTTTTTGTAGAGAAAAAAATACATAAAATAACAAATAATTGATTAAATAAGTTATATGTACCTACTGTTGTACTAAATACTTCGTAGGATATTCTTGGCTGGTCCCTGTAAAACTATAACTTTTAAACTGACACTTTAAACAAACTTCGCCTACTGAGCAATTTAATTACGTGTGATAGTTAATGTACTTACCTATAAACTACACAATATTATTGTAAAACCAGACTCAAAAAAATTAAACAATATGGAACTAAAAAATTAAAAAATAATGTTTAATGAAATGAATTATTTTACCAACTAAAGTAAAAAATAGCACAAAAATAAAAATGGATGAAGGAATAGTTCAGGAAGACAGAAAAATTCACTCATGAAACCCTTTTAAGGAGTTGCGGCTTTATCAGCATTTATGAATCTTTCCCTCTATTTTGAAGCAGTATTTCATATTGCTGTTTTTTACAATATTTCATATAATTCGATACTACTATAATAAATTGTCGTTCTGATAAATTTTCTTTTGAATACATGTTACTACAAACTATCAGTAAACACTTTATGCAGTGAACACTTTTTTGCAAATAATATACCCTTTCTTTTTATTTATTCAAATATTTTATTAAACAAATTTGGATATAATATGCATGCATAATAATAGCAGCTATTGTGCTCTATTTTGATGAGAAATATTTGTTGCACACAATGTTGTCAACACATTACACAATATTTCGTTTTAAAATCAATAAAAATCACTTCTTATTTTATTCAATATATTGTGCCACCTACTAATATAATATACACACACTCAATTTTATTGTAGAATATAAATAATTGCACAATAATATTGCAAGTGTATGGGTACCTTTAGTTTTTTTTAGCATATTAATTCATAAAATAAAAATAATTCATTAAATCAGTGAAAGAGATATTAATAATAACACAATTTTTTCGGTCATACCCATATGAGTACAATCATATATAAATAGGTACACAAAAAATAGAAATGAATTTTCTATTTTCCATACAAATTTTAAATTAAAGTCTTCTTTATCCGTTTTGCATACGAGCGTTAAATTCATGCATTCCTTATAGTTACCTATATGATTATAAATTTTAATAAATAAAAAGAGTTTAAGCATTTCATTTATATTCCCTTTTCTATATAAAAATTAGTGCGATCAGGCGGGTTTGGAACGAAGAGTGATGATCGTTATAGTTTCTCTTAATTCATAAATTATTGATATTAGTTCCAGTACCTTGATTTATGCTTTGCACTGTACATACATGTATAAAAACAAGCTACAAGGGCCATGTGTAATTAGAAGTATATGCACACATACACATAATGAAAACAGCATCTGATATTGACCGTTATTTCGTTATTTTATTGTGTTCACTGTTGCCGGCTGTGGTAAGATTTTTGTTTTTAATAGAAAAGTTTTAATGAATTGAGTACAACATTTCGCAGGTGTTTTTGGGTATGGTTAGTACTCTGGTTTTGTGTTTTGTTACTAAAACCTCTTACCCTTGAAATTAACCTGAAGAATTCACAAGAAACTATTTACTTGGAACTTAAACCGATAACATAAAATAAGAACAGACATAAAAAAAAGGTTTTCTAAAAATCTATCAATAAAAATATTAGTTAAAATTTTCTGAGATATCTTACATTTGATGAAATAACGTTTTTCTATCTAAAAAGCAGTTTCGATTTGTTCGAAAATTACTACAAATTTTCTTTATGCTAGTGGTTTTTTTTGAGGAATATTACAACAAGAACTCCAAAAAATTATCGAATAAACTTGTTCTTATTAGAAAAAAAAAAAACAAGTCGGTATTTTTTTCTCTTTGAAAGTGTGTCATTCTGTCGGCCATATTACATGACTTAGACAACTTGAGGGCAAATATGTTGTTGCTTCCCAGCCAGCATTTGAAAAAAATATTTTTCAGAAAACAGCTTGCTGACTCTGTTTCGAGCAATCAAAGACTGAGTCATCACTTGCATGCCCAAAAAAGACACAGAGTTGTCAAATCTGGCGATTTGTAAACTTGTTTGGCATCCTAATTTTCGATTTGGTTATTTTTTAAGAGCCATTAGTTTCTTATGAAAAAACAAAAAAAGTTTGTCTATTCTAGTGTTTTCTGTTTGAAAAGTAAATATCAATACAAATTTATGTATGTGTGTAAATAAATTGTTGATTTGCGAACTGAGAACATATTAATTTGTATGCTGGTAATTCCAAATAGTTGTAATTTTCTTGAAAAAAAAAACAAAACTTCTCCCCATAATAGAAAGTAATATGAACACTTTGAACAGCATGAGCTTGAGTCACATTTATAACACGTGAAAATTAAAGTGATATAAATAATAATAAATAGTACAAATAAGCAACACGAATTTAGTCTTTTTCTCTGAATGAAGCTTTTGAAGAAAGTGATCAAAAGCTCATCTATTAAATGTTTTTTTTTTCTTCTTTTGATGAAATATTAAGGGTAATCGTTCTCTTTCGAGGTCTACAAAACCAGAAGGTACTAAACAGCTCTCCGTCTTAAAACCTTAAACATACGATTTACAATGCTGTCACTTTTTACCTAGTATCTAGCATCCTAGTATGAATGTTAAATGAGCGTATACACTGTTATCTTAATCATGCAGAATAGTCATAAAACATTCAATTTTGATTGAATTTTCATTAAATACTCTTTGGGTTTTCTGGCTCAAATATATGCATGTATATGTATATCCCCTAGTAAGTATATCATATATGGTATATTCTCGTAGTATTTTTGTGTGCATGAGTTTATTTCGCATTTATTTAGTCTTGCACAGCTGATGTTTCTTTTAAGCTCTTGTCGTGACTTCTGAACATATTTGTGTGCCAAATAAGTTACGTTCTGGGTTTCATACACATTCTGCCGTAGACAAAACAGCATGACTAGAAGTTTTTTTTTTTTTTGTGAATCTCTCTACTTTTATTATTGCTATTGTCTATCGCACTGCAAGCAACACTTGTTGCTTTTCGTTTTCTTTAATTTTTTTGTTCACTTAAGATCGTGCGAATAAAGTTTTTTGTGTTTGTTATATTTTAAAAGAATTTTTTTTTATTTTAGCAAAATAAAAATTATTTTAAATCATTTTTATTTTATCTTTTGCTTGCTAAAAATTGAATAACCCAGTAAATCATATTACCTCCTTTAGTTTCCTAAAAATTTATTAATTTATCATTTCGTGTTTAGTGTGTTTTCTTAAAATGTATATTTTTTAGCTACTGTCACATCAATAAACGTGTCTGGAACGAATTTTTTGCCACTTGATTTCGTTGAAATCAAGCACAATGCAATGATGCAACTCTGTGTTCTATTCTCAAAGTATACTTTTTAATATTAAAAATACAACACAGTAGGAGAAAAAAATGGCATTAGATTAAAAAACTAAGCGGCAAAATTTAAATTAACTTATTGGAAGAAATTTACATATAAAATAAATTATTAATAAAATGGACTAAATAAATAATATTAAAAAAAATGAATATAAGGGAAGCTAGGGAAGTGCAACATTTTAATAAAAAGCAGTATAACTGTTTTTGTTGAGAAATCGAAATCGTGCTAAAAGTTAAAAATAAAATGTAAATTTCAAATCTAATTGACGAGGTTTTGTGCAGGTTTAAATGTATGTATAACACAAATAATTTTTATTTAAATTTTGTGAATTTGAAAGCTTAAAATTTTAAGATCGTTGTTATTACAATTACAAAACAGCACCTTTAGATAGTAAAAAATATGTTTTTTTTGTCTTTTTTTCTTGCTCTCCACGCGTTAGTTTGACTGTTCATATGAAAAAATTTTCACAAAATAGAAATACTTGCTCATATCTTTCAAATAATTATTGAAATTAATTAATTATTACAGATAATTACGGGAAAATGCAGTCTTTGATTTAATTCACATTGTTTTGGTATCAATTTACTTGTTTTATGCGATTATATTTTGTTGATGTGAGAAATACAGTAACAATATACAGATTTGCCATGAGCCAATATCAATATTTTAGACAATTTTCAGACGTCGACTTCATTAGGAACTTTTCTAATGTTAATTAAAAGATTTGTTGATACCTCTCATGCCCATGCAAAATGTATGAGACCAACCCAAATAGCGCGACGTTCAGTCGTGGTCGTATACTAGTTGCATATACATACAGATTTTAGAATGATGACACCAGAAGAAATTTAAGGTCTGCTAATGGAATCTGATTTGAATAAAGAAACTCAGAACGTTACATCTAGTGAGGATGAAGAAGATATCGTTTCAGATGCTATCTCTGAGCCCAATATGTCAATTTCGATCGAAGACAATTACGAAAATGTTAATCAAGGAAAAATGGAAACTGTTAATATACAATTCCAAAAATGGAAAATATATACATATGATGAGAGGTAAAAGAGGTTGGAAGGTATGTAAAGCAAAACATCTTCCATCTGGACCTACGCGTCATGCTCTTTGTAGAGCAGACAGCATAAAATCATTTTGATGATACTTATGCCAAATGACATAACTAAGTTAGTTATTGATATGACTCATCTACAGGTTAATTATATTTTTTTTTTGGATTTATATTACTCAAGCACTGCCTTGAGGTCAATCAGCATTTGGAAATAATTAGATTTCTGTCGACAATATCACTATCGAAACATATTCTGGGCTTCTTTTGTAAGCTGATGTATATCGTGCGCGTGGTGAAGTCTAACGGCCGTATGTATAATGAAAAAATAGCAACTCGTTAGTATATGGGACAAAAAACTGGCAAGTTTATTACCCGCTAGAGACTGATATACTTAAAACTTTCCACTGAGAATCCAAAAAATTAAATACCTTTTACGTTTGAGTAAGAATTTCCACGTATAGGAATGACAAACTTAGCCACTGTGTACAACGACCTGCTAATTTTTTATTAAACATAAGCCTGTTAGAGTCTTTATGGGATTAAAAATTAAAAATTTGGGCTCAATGAAACTAGTAATGTAACTAGTAAATATTCCAATATTACACATTTTCCCTTTGACAATCAGAATGAAACTAAAAAAATCGACTTATTTTTCTGCCCAACACATTACATTACAGTGAAGAAATTAGAGCTGATGCAAAAAAGTCCGAAATTAATAATGCGCAATTCGAAGTTGATACATTAGACCAACTTATGAGAACATACATCTGTAACAGACGATCTAATGGATGGCCACAGGCAATATGTCATAACATTTTAGATATATCAGCCTATACCTATAATGCCTATGTCATTTCCTTATAGATTAGTCTGGACTAGAATCTAAGTAAGAAATATAAGTGAGGTATTATCTTGGAAGAATTGGGTATGAATCTAATAGACGAGAAATATCACGCTAAAACATTTGTCAAAAGAGTGAAAAGTGACCGAGCTACTGATCCAAATGTAAACAACTTGAAAAGGGCACGTTGCTTATTTTGTTCAAATCGCTCCAAAAGCACGAAATATTCAAACAATTCTTCAGAATGCAGTAAATTTGTTTAAAAAACCATTCTAAAACACATATCGTAGTGCGGGAGTTTATGTGCTCTATATGTCATTTTTTAAGTCTCGAGTTAATGATGCTTATTTAGGTTTTTGACACCAAAATTTTTAAAATCTGCAGTCCGTTTTCGGCTAGTTATCTCCGAAACTTTACGATATATCCGAAAACGGATTACAGATTTGAAAAGTTTGAAGTCGAAAACCTAAAGTGGCATCACTAACTCGAGATATATAAAAAATATGAAATGGCGGATAGGCACTTAAACTCCCGCACGACGATATAATGTGTCATGAATGTAAAAAAAACTATATATTTGAATTTTTTGTATTGGGCAAAATTGACCCATTAATGTTATGTATGTATGTTATGCGTTATATTTTTTAAGTATGGGATAAGGGTTAACCGTAAAATTGTTTTTGGAACAAATTTCACAATTTTAGCAGAACTGGCAGTCAACTTTGGTTATATATTTTATATTTAAGAAATATTACATTGCGATATTCAGAATATCTATTTTTGCTAAAAACTGGCAACTGGCAGTGCGCTTTTGTTGAGTAGTTGATGGGATTTTCATTCATTCAATCCTTCTCATTCATCTTTAATTACTCGTTTTTATTTTTTTAATTTCTAGTACATCTGGTTGGTTGGCTGGTTGTGGCAGTCAGTCTGGTTAATTTTTGGTAGTAAATAATAAAAAAGAAAAATATGTACATGTGTACATATGCCAGTCTGTCCGCAAAGTGTGTATCTGAAATTTGAGGCACATGATGTTATTTTTTTTTTTCAAGTTTTTCTTAAACATTTTATCTATTGTGTATGAATTTTCATTATAATGTTTAAATCTGTGTATTTTAAATGAACATTTTTTATTTTATTTTTTTATAAATATTATTTATATGCATTTTATGTTTTTTTTTGAACAATTTTCTTATTAGGTAGCCATTATTGTCTTAATACGTTTCAAATCAATTTTAAATTTGTTGTATTTGAAAAAATTAAAAAAAAGCGAATTTTTGTATCAAAAGTGTTGTTAGTTTTTTAATCGTGATTTGTAATGTTTTAGTAGTATTTTGTTGAGATTAGAAAAAAACCTCTAAAAGTTCTATGGTAATTTGTATTTTGTTTTACAAAGATTTTTAAGAATAAGAGGCAAATTAAAGGAAAAATAAAAATAAAAACTTAACTCTTGTAGGCTTAATTCATAACAGAGACTCTAGTAATCTGAGTGAACAAGTATAATGTTTAAATGAAATTTGGCTTATTCTATTGCCGTGTATACTAGGCTCTAGTGAAGTGAAATTATTCAGACTTACTTAGAAAATCGTTTATTAATTCTTGCGACTTTTTGATTTGCAAAATTAAAATTTTTTAATATTTGTTTAAATAGACTAGGCAAAGAGCAAAAACTCTGAGATTCCGTTATAATATAAACATGCGCTTTTGGTGTACTCTACGGTACCAGCAAAATAATTTAAACTACTATCGTAACATAACAACGCCTACAATGAATAATTTAGAACGAAAAAAGGAAATTTCAAAACTGTACCAAAAATGAGGAAAATTAGAAGAAAAAAGTGTCTTTTTTTAACACCCTTTTTATCAAATTTTAGTGTCTATAATTATCAAATCAAGTTCTTGATTCCTTTTTTCCATTTTTCTATATTTTTTTATAAATAGATTCCATCCCGATTATTATATGAAATGTCCTTCAGTTTACTTGTGCAACACATCCATCATCACCATCATTTCAAGGTCTATGCGTTACATTTTAATGATTTGCTTATAAAAGTAATATAATTCTTTCCATTAAAATTTTTTCTCATAATCAGACAACCTTTTTATTATTGTATATCTATTAGTTTATAGTTGAGTGTTTTACGAGTTTTTCTTTTGTTTTTATTAAAATTATAAAGAAAAATATTTTTTATCAATCATTTAATAAGAGCACAGGGATAGAAATAAATAAAACACTATTTGATTTGCATTACGTTGGATCTAATATGTTTACATGCAAAAGCTAATGATTATCTTTCTACTTTATAATATCTACTATTGCTAGGTGGGAGTGAAAAACTAGTTCAAAATTTATATTTCAAAGAAAAAAAAAAAGAACTAAAATCTCCATATTTGTTGCCATATAATCCACAAAAACCTTATTATGAAAAGTTATTTAGTATGTGAAAGAATAAAATGTTAATGTTTATTACAGATAGATGGATAATAATAATAATAATAATATGTAACCGATAACTTGAATAATTATGGGACTGTCTATTGATGTGTGCGAAGTTAATACCGAATTTGAAAATTTGACGAGATAAAGCAGTTTTTTTATGCGAGCAATACCATATGTAGGTAGGTTTTTTTTAATATTTCAGAAAAGTGATTTTTTGTAATATCATTTTCCCAAATACGGAAATCATTTTAGATATCCCACCAGAATTTTAAAGTACACCTCTTTGTTAACCACTTCTATATATTGGTGCAACTCAACAATTGCCGAATTCACAAAACTCTTGTATTCATTGTATTCGTTGTTAGATTGTATGGCACTACAATAGTTGTGCGCTTGTTGTTGGTAATTTGTATATAAACATTCGATACAACTCATATACTTTTTTCATATGTTTTAAAAAAGTTGTATTGGTTTCTGTGTTATTGTGAATGAAAAATATTGAGAAAAAAAATAAACACAAAAAAATTCTTTTTATTGTCAACAGCAAATTAAATAAAATAAAATAAAAAAAAAATATAAAAATGGAAGAAAAATGTATTTTGTTTGTAAAAATAAACTTTTTAATACAGTTTTTCTTTTTCTTATTTGGTTTTTGACGTTTAATACACAAAATACTTTCATTTACATACAATAGATGTTCACAAGCCAACATTGTATGCAATACATGAAACAACGATACAAAACTTTGTGAATTCGGTAAATATTTTTTTCTTTAAAAAAATTTTATTAGTTTTCTTAATTGAAGTTATTGTATATGATATATTTTTCAAAATTATGAAATAATCATGGAAACCTACAGCCTTGTTTATAATAAAAAATTAGCACGTCGTTGTACGCAGTGGCTAAGTTTGTTATTCCTATACGTGAAATTCTTGGGCAAACATACAATGTATTTATTTTTTGATTTCTCTGACTAGTTACCAAATAGAAGGTATGGAAAGTTTTAGTAATATCAGTCTTTAGCTGGTGATAAACTTGCCAGTTTTACAGCCGTTAGTTTTTAAATGCATTTGTCATTCAAGTCATTGTATATATTTACAGTTAAAATATATTAAAATTTAATCATGTGTAGTAACTATTTGCATACATTTATGTATAAAATGGATATATATTATGTCCAGCATCATGAAAACAATACAAATATGGCATCGTAGAAAGAAAACTGATACCTAAAAAATATATAAGAAGGATTTTGGACCAAATAAGTTTTTTATTGAGAAGCAATCTAAAAGTTTAGCTTAGTTTTTTGTTTGTTTTAGCTCTTTTTCAACATAATTTAGCTTTAATTTAGAATTTTGTCACACTGATCACTGGTGTATGAAATCCTTTTTCAATATCAATTAAAGTTTTTTCAATGTCGTTATTACTTTAAAAGTTATGATTTTTGCAGCAAAAAATACTAAACAGGCCACTGTTCGCTGTTAGCTGGTATATTTAAGCCAAATTGGAGATCAAAATAAAAATATCAATTAATATCATGAAGAATTGTTTATTTATTTATCATTATATCAAATTCTTGTAGTCGCCGTGGTCTTGTGGTTAGTGTATTGGCTTACTAAGACGATAGCGCCGGATTCAAAACTCAACTCTGACATCTTGATAAAAAAAAATGTAATGCCTTTGTGTATTGTTTTCTCGTGCGAAAAAATTTACGTTCATATTTTAAGCTGAATTTTAATTTAAATTAGTACAAATTAAGCGGAGACTTATTCATACTTGGTTATACCTCTATAACCGGTTACATATCCCTAATACGAATGGAAGGTACAACAATTTTTAAACTTTAACAATAAATTCTTTTAAGAGTCTGTTAGAGCATTAAAACAACTGTTGATTTTCTCTATTTTTTTATACTCATATATTACCATTAAAGTAAAGTTAACGTGTGTTCTTTTTACTATAAATGTGCCAGAGTTGATGAGATTTATGATCGATTGGGTGGAAATGCAAAAATTATAAAAAAAAGTGAAAAATATCATTTGAATATGTAAAAAGACGGATTTACAGACAGTCAGCATGTATACATACATACATAAATGTACATGCTCGTAAAAGCATGAATGCAGATAGTAGGTGTTGTAAAATGATAGTATTTGATAAATACTCGTACATCTGTATGTTCATATACACTGTGGTTCATTAGGATAGCAGCAGCATATTTAAATTAAAAAAACCATACGAGTAAATTCCAAATACAGAAAATAATACTGAAACAAAAACTATACACTCAAACCCAAAATTATTATTGCCCTTATCGGACAATAAAATAAAATAATAAGTAAAAGTAATAAAACAAATCCAAAAAAAAAAAAAAACCAAATATAGGAAGTGTTCCCTGTTGAGTCACAACTGGCTTTTACGTCGAACAGAGGGAAAAGATTTAGCATAAGTTGTACTCCGCTAATTGTAGTACGAAGATGAAAAGACCTGTCAATCAATTTTGCTACGGCTTTAAGTCGTTTGGCAACAGTGTTGTCAGATTAGGGGATTTATCCCCAAAATGGGGATTTTTTTTTCTGAAATAGGGATAAAAAAATTCATTTGGGGATGGGGATTTTATTGGGGATGATCGACAAGTTTTCGGCGATTTTTAAAATTTGTTTGCTTGCTTAAATATATATTATAAACTTCTTACATTCGTAACACACCATGAAAGAATTTCAATTTTCAAGACTAGCTTATAAACTTGTTTAAAACTCATACTTTCATATCAAATTTTTGCAACGTGTTCTCTTGGTTTTAGTTTGATTTATTTTCTCATATAAATAGTAACATCGCCATATCGTTATGTTTACGCCACCTTTTTTAATGGTTTTTATTGCGGAGGAATTCAGTATTAGAGGGTCTTCTTATAGCTAAATTACTTCTTTCGTAGATAAACAAATTAATTGTAGTTTCGTCTGACCACAATTACTTCTCTACTTATATTTTATGGTATTGGAAAGTTTTCTATAATATGGCACAGGACATCTATTTAGAATTGAGGTAAAATAGATGGCGTATATATCGACGATGGAATTAAAGAACGCTGTAACTGACAAAACCTTAAATGTTCACCAGAGCAAAAAAACTTTCATAAATGTAGAACAAATACACTGGTATTTTTCATTTCGCAGACGGCGTAAGTGAACTTATTTTCATCGTAAAAATCTGGGACTTGGATCATAATATCTTATGCTGAATATGAAATGACACAGCGATCAATATTTCAACAAAATAACGACCCAAAACACACATCGAAGCAACCAAGAGGTTGGTTTAAAAAGAATGTCGTCAAAATTTTAAGTTGATCTGCACAGTCTCAAGTTAAAACTTTACATATCAAATAAAACATATCTACATACATGCAAAATTATTGATGCAGTTTATGTGGGGATTTTTGGGGATGAATTAATCAAGGTTTTGGGGATTTTTGGGGATATGAATTTCGAAATTGGGGATAAAAATGGAAAACTATCTGACAACCCTGTTTGGCAAATGAACGACGTTGGTATTGATACAGCGCAAAAGAAGAAAAAAAAAGTAAATTTATCTATATGCTCTATCCGCCATTTCATATTTTTTATACATCTCGAGTTAATGATGCCACTTTCGGCTTTCGACCCTAATTTTTCAAATCTGCAATCCGTTTTCGGATATCTCGTCCAGGGACCTTATTCTGTAATTTTCTTGAGCTAAAATGCTAAAATTTTGGGTTTTTGAAACAGGCTGGGCGTTAGAATATATAAAATTAAAAAGTTTAGAGGTAATAGGCAAGAAGTTTTTAAATTACAATAAGCGTTCAAGAATTCTATTCGTAGCCAAAAAGTCCTAAATCAAGTTTATAAATTTTTAGCGATAGAGCTTAGGAGAGTTACAGAATAAGGACTCAGATTCAGAGATATATAGCCGAAAACGGATTGCAGATTTTAAAAATTTTGGTGCCAAAAACCTAAAGAGGCATCATTAACTCGAGATATAAAAAATGGCGGATAGAGCACATAAACTCCCGCAAGACGATATGTATGTGAGCAGATACGTTTGTGAGCAAATATAATAAAAACAAAAAAGAAAAACATGTGAAACTCACACTTATGCGAATTGCTTTAAAATAGTCCAAACATTTTCTATTACAAACAGTTAATGTCTTCTTTTAATTTGCTGTTGTTACATAAATTAAAAAAAGTGTACAACATTCTCACAAGTATTTTGTTTTTAAATACAAATATTAATATAAAAATTAATATAAAATTTTTTCATGTTGTAGTTTCTTTTGCATTAACACAAAAAATAGCATTAACACTGATGACGTAATGACGAACGACCACCTTAAACAGCAGGATGTCCAATAGATTTGTGTTAATAGCCAAGTTTATTATAATTTTTTCTTTTTATTTTAATTAATTGAGATTTAATTGCAAGTAATTGTCGTAACAAACCACTTAATGACATAAAAAAATACTCACAAATAAATGTATATATTTTATATTAATTTTTATTTATAAATTACACAGCCATATGCATGTATGTGTGGAAGGCATTCGAAACTGAGAGGACATTCTAATGGTACAATTTTAAAAGTAATAGACTGAAGTCAGAAAGTTATGGTCCACTAAAATCGATTTTGAATTGAATTGGAAATGCAGTTTATAAGTACAACTTTTATTTCAGTACCCATATGAATAGAAATGCTTTCAAAGCTGAAAGAACTATAGATTGACTAAATCCATTTAAGTTAAAAGCCGAATTTTAAATAAAATTGGAAATGCAGTTAATAAATATAAATTTTATTTCACTACTCATATGAATAGAAATGCTTTCAACTATTACGTTATTTAAAAAATTTCTAAAAGATTATCGGTATTGATTACCAAATTCAAATTCAATACAAATCACAGTGTGATGGAATAAACCTATGCAAGAATCTATTTCGATAAAAAAAACAACAATAAAATCCATATATCAATTGAAGACTACTTGACATGGATGGACTGTGAACGAGTTCAAGTGTATGAATGTGCATAAGAAATTCAATGCCTTTAGTAAAATAATTGCACATTTGTAGTAATGGAATGCCGACAAATGGCTACAACTAACTAATGTTGACAGTTATTATTTGAAAAACTCCAAAGGATGTTTAAAAAGAAAATATAAACTAAAAAGGATATGCAAAATGGTTTTATTTTAGTTCACATTTACTCTCTCCTTCTCTCTCCCATTCCTGGAAAATTTACATTTTTATATAGCCAAACAATGACATTGAAAGAAATACTCGTACAATTGATTAAAAGCACATTTTAAATGACAAATAAAAAAGGACATATTTGTGTATTATAATGATTATATTTGTGCGTGCAATATTACAATGCCAACAACACTAATGAGTTGTAAATATGCAACACGTAAATAGGAAGGGTTCCTTTATCAAATGCCCACTTTATGTGTTACAGCATCTTGGTTGTTGACATTTTTGATATATTAACGCCATGAAATTGCATCTTAAATGCTTTAATAAAAGAAAATATAGAAAAACAAACGAGGTTACAAATAGAATTTGACTTTGAGAAATAATTCTTTATGCAACTGTGCATATATATACATTCATATATTTTATTTTATTGCATTCAAATGTCATATACTGTTAGATTTAGAGGTTACCAGAGCTATTAAAAGAATAATATAAACTTTTAAAAAATTTGTTTGAAAATTTTGAATTAAAACTCTATTTAAACCATATTTTAAAAAAATTTAAATATAATGTGTAACTAAATTTTGTAAATTACATGCATATACCGTAACGTATTATGGTAAATGGTAGTAAATATTTGTCTATAGTTTATTATGAACGATTATTTGAATTTTCTCAATTACTGATTACACTAATTGGTAGTTGAACCAATACTTGTGACAGTAATAGCCAATTAGTAAGTTTAAACTGTGCGTTATCTACAATTGATAATTGATATTTTGCAGTTCCATATAAAGGGTGCTTTTTTAGCTATTATCTTTTCGGCAACACTGGTTTAAACAGCTGACGCACGTTTCGTGTTTTGTTTCACTGTCAAACATCTTCAGTTTGGTCTATAATTTCACCATGAATCGTCTTACAACCGAACAACGCTTGCAAATTATTGAATTTTATTATCAAAATGCGTGGTCTGTTAAGAAAGTTCATCGCGCGCTTTTTCCATTTTATGGTCAGATTAATCGACCCACTGAAGCGGGTATTCGGGCTATCGTGCCTAAATTTCGCAGCACATTTACATTGTTGGACATTAAACCACCAACACGCTTACGTAGAGTGCGAAATGCAAAAAATATCGCAGCTGTATCGGCCAGTGTTAATGATGACTATCAATTATCGATTCGTCGCCGTTCGCAGCAATTGGGCGTGGAAAATTTTGCGGAGTATACTATTGCAGGTAACAAACCATCTTATGGTAAAGTCAGAAGTCAAGAATTTTTTCTAATCCAAGTACGCTAATCAGTTTAGAATGGTAATAGTAATGATAACGGTAAGAAAAAATTTCACATAAAAATTTAGCATAAAAAATTAAACCTAAGTACAAAAGAAAGTAATTGAATGCTACATCACTTACTGGTGGGTTTTGAACCATTGTAAACCTTATTTACATTTAATTTTTTACAAAATTATTTTGAAAATAAAGATTTTTGCAATTTGACACAAAATTTTGAAAATATTTCTCTTACATTTAGTGATCTGAGATTCTGCAGTGATACAAGTTTGGGCTCATGAGTTGATTACAGTCGGCAGTCAATGTGTTTTCTTTTTTGTATCAAAAATAATAAAGATATTGACCATAATAAGCGGGTGTACTTCAAACTATTGTACATAATCTCTTTACCATTAAAATATTAATTTTTTTAAACATTTATTATAAAAAAAATTCACCACATTGCATATTTTGTTATTTAAGGATGAAAAAGAAAAAAAAAATACTAAATATACATCTGGCCACTCCAACCCATTATCCCTTTCCATTTAAATTGATTTCTTACCCTATTTCCGAGTGTAGCGAATACGACGAGTATATTCAACAAGTGTGACACATACTATACAAACTTCGTATATCATTTGTCGTGCATGTAAATTATTTGCAAAATTAGAAAAAAAAAGAACTTTGAATAAGTGTTAGAATATTAAAGGAGAAAAAGTAACTGTTGCACAATTTTGTTTGTTGAAAATAAATTGCGTGACTCGAATAAAACATCATTAAAATGCAGATATTTCTCATACGAGTACTCATTTAAAAGAAAAAACTCCTACAAACTTGTAAAATTGTTTTAAACGAGTGTCATGGCATTTTCTATGTTTGTATGAGTATTTGCTTCTTTTCAATATTTGTTTTTGGGTTTTACTTTTCTATGCTATTTACGTACAAAAAAAAAAAAAAACGAAACTTTTTTAATAATGGCCTTTTTGTTAAAGTATTTGTACTCAATGACTGGGCTGGCTGTCATTAGAAATATTAAATGTTCAAGAGAAAAAAACATTAAATATGAAATTTTTCTGCAAAAAAAAATGTTTATTTTCAGTCGGTTTTATTTAAAATTATTTGTTATGGCTTTAGATAAAGTTCTTTTATTGCTGCATTAGTAGCAATCTTTAACCACAGTTTTATGATGTCCTTCTAAGAATAAAATGAATTTAATAAAAATGTTGTATTCAGCAGAAAGTGATCGTTATGCAGTTTTTAACCCATTTAAACTCCATATCTCTTTAAATAGATATTAAAAAAAATCATATTATGTCTTATAATATCGATGAATACGTTTGATGGCTTTATAAATATGTACATACTTATTCATTAATATGTCGGTTTCAAATAAAAGTTTAAGTAAAACATTCATAAAGTTATAATTTCTATAAATATTTTATTTCATTTTAATGCCTAGATCTTTTCATTACATGCAAAAAAATACAGTGTAATTAACATAACGAAACGATTACATCTGGATTTACTACAGCAATAACTATACAAATGGCGGCTTTGAAATGTTAAAACGTTAACTGAATATTTGCATGGATATGGTCTTCGAATTAGTCACACAAAAAAGTCTAATGGCGTCAAATCGCATAATATTGATGGTTAATTGACGTCGGCAAACAGATGAATTACCAGACCGGAAAGTTTCTGATATTGTATAAGCCAAAATTGGTCGGTTGTAAGATATATAGCACCGTTTTATTGAAACCACATATTGTCCTTTTTATAATCTTATAATTGCAGCCCAAATAATGCCATTTGTCATAAGACCTTAGCGCACTTAATTGATGGTAATGGTTTCTCTATCGTTAATTTAAGAAAAATTGGCTCAGATTTCAGTGCCCAACAAACATCTACCTTTTCCGGATTTAATTTTTTTTTATTTGAGACCAATACTCAGGGGTAAACCCCTATTGAATGCTGTGCATTGTATTGGAATTTTAGAGGGGACAGTACATATATTATTGTTAAGCGCCTTAGGAACGAGACAAATTGCTGTGAATTGATCATTCAAAGGCCAGTGTTATACCTTCACCCTTGAATGATCAACAGCAATTGCCTCATCGTTGCATGTTGATTGCGTGGTGAGTGTGCCTTCGCTAAGTAGGTTTAGCTGTTATCTGCTACTTCCCAATAGGTGGCGCTTTTTTTCCCGATCATTCGTTTTTCGTTGACACTGGTTAAGGTGGAATAGAGTGGAATATCGGGGAGCGGTTTCTTTGTAGATGGTCTTCCTGGAGGGGGGGGGGAACCTCTTATTTTTAAATTATAATTTTGAAAAAACCGCAAACTAACTTTTTCATTTTTCACCTCTTCTGGGATTTGAACCTGGTTCCTTTGAGTTTTTGTTTTGTGCGAGCGCTCTAATAACCCCCCTGGCATCCACCACGCACCCCCCCTGGCATCACTTCTGGGTCCGCCTTGCTCCATATGCAAATACATGGCTTTTTGAAGTAACCACCACTGAATAATCGCATATTGTTACATACAACTTGTACCTCTCACAGGCCACATCCTTTTGTAGTTGATTGCCCAATGAATCACACATTGCATCTCTCATTTATGGAACAATCTTATAGCAAATGTTTTTCTTAACAATTACGATATGAACAGATTTAAATCAAATGCGTATAAACACTGCTGCTCTTTTCCACCGCCTCATAATATATTTTCTTAACACTAATACAATGCACTGCATGAATAGGAGTCATCTCCTGGGTCTCTTAAAAAACAATCAGCATAACTACAACGTTGTTAATGGTCAGCCGTATTTAATTGTTGTTCGTTTTTATATTGAAGGAGATGTCCAAATGCAAAATATTTGAACTGTGAGCTGGAGCATATTTTGCAACCACGTGCTGAAACCACCGTTATCATCAATTCAAAGCGTTATGGGTGTAGGGTAATCGACTCTTTTTTTTTGACCTGCAAATAAACATTATGAACTCAGAGACAAACTCGTCACAAGTTGGCGCCACGAGCCACAGAACACGATTATGCCTTTATTGTATGAGAGATTTGCTGATCTCGTGACTTTTCGATTTGGCGACGTTAATTGGTGCCTGTAAGCGAATTGGCGTCTTTAGATATTTTATGTGGGGCTACGTCAAATGCGGTTTCTGCACCATATGCATCCAAGCCTTCTTGTTTTATTATTTGCATTTGTGGTAAACAGCTGTGAAAGCTCTTACAATTTTCCACTGATAGATTGTTGTTTCTTTAGAAAGTAAACAACAAGCAATGCTGTTACACAGATCTGATTAGCTACTCTTATTGTATGAAAGTGCAAAGCTCTTTGGTAAAAGCTTCGATTTTGTGCATGTGGCTTGGAGGAAATTGGAAACACGAAATGTCCAAAAATGTGCTTAAAAACTATCTGAAAAAATCTGAAAACATGTACTTACAATTAAAATTTTAGCCATATGTGTTTATTGTATAAACGTAATAATAACTTATAAATCCTTAAAACTATATAAACAAAATATCTTGATTTTTATTCCTTTAATGTGAATAAAATTATAAACTAAACAAGTTCCTTGTCAAAAAAGCCATCAGTTGCTTTCTGACAATTTTTTAAATATTCGCCAAAAACTCTTCTCATACAACAGTGTTTGTTCACCTTTTCACCACTGTTTCCTTCAATTCGTAATTGTATTTGTAGTATGCATACTCGTGTGTGTTTGTATAAATACTGAGAATTCACAAATACATTTAAAATACTTCAATTGGTCCTTCTCAAAGACAAGCCACACACGAATAAGCTCTTCTAGTGGCAACAGTCAAAATACAAACACAAACTAATGGCCCTACCATTCGTTTTTGTTCGTAAAACAGCGATTAGAGAAATTGCAGTCGTTATCTTTAAAAGTTTGCTGAAATAACGAGGATGAGTGGGTGGCATAAAATATTGTAAATGTATTGATAGTGTGTTTGCATGTGTGCTCCGTTGTAAACTGTTCCTACTTGTTGCGTAGAATAACAAACACTTGTGTAAACACACACACATACGCACTGTACAGTAACCAAATAAAAGGAAGATGATGATGTTGTTAATGACGTTGCTGATGGTGGTGATAATAATGCCGTTTAACGGTTGTGGGTGCTTTTGATGATAAGATTTACAGTAACAGTGTAACAACAACTGAATCAGCAGAGCCATTAAGCAGCAACGCTATTTGAAAAAGAAATCGCTTAATGCGTCCTCCATATAAGAGCAACGGATGTCAACAGTTTTTTTGCAAAAGTTAAGCGACATTTGACCTGTGAACAACTAATCGTTAACAGCTGCAACATTTTTAAAGTGGATAAAACACAAGTGGATATTTAAATAAAAGAAGAAAAGTAACTGATCACTGAAAAAATCCTATTCAAATATATTGATAAAAAAAACGTTGTTGTTTTTTTTTAAGGAAATTAATATAAACAAGCAAGAAAAAATAAACTAAAAGTGTTAAAATAATTTAGTTTCAAATAAAATTTATTTTTATTTGAAAGTGTAAAGTAAGTTTATAAATTTCAATATAAAAAAAAGATGCCGACGGTTACTTAAAAAAAAGATAATTTTTAATGATACATTTTTTAACATATGTATGTATGTATGTATAATTTCACTAAAATTAAAGAAATTTATGCAAAAATTTAAGAGAAGCCACGGTAATAAAGGTGAAGTTTAATAATTTTTCATTTTGGTGCGTAAGACAAATTCTTGTTTGGTTCCATTATGTGACCAATGCTCTTTAGTTTTTTCCGGAACTTCCAGTAAATAATTATATATAATAAAATCTATATTATTTGTTTCTCAAGTTCATTCTTGAATGATCGTAATCCCAGTTAGATTGTTGACCATTTTTGTTAATTAATTTTGTTTCATCATTAAATGCCTCAATAAGGTCAGAAATAAATTTTATTAAATGAATTTAAATAATTTTTACAATGATTTCTCTATCAGACGAAAAAATGACCGGAAAGACCGGAACTTAACACGTTTTCGACTCCAACTACGAAAGTCTCGTTATTTAACTATTTAACTACACATTTATTTAGTATGTACTTTGTAAAGAGTTAGCCGAGGTCTGTCAAACACATCAAATTTTTTCTCTACTGCAATATATATAATATACACACTTTTTAAACCTTGATTTATTATGACTGTTATAAATTGCTTAAGCCATATTTACACTACCTAAGTTTAATATCTGAGAATTTTTTCTCCATTATTATTTTTTTTTTGTTATTGTAAGCAAACATGAAACCCGTTTGACGGACAGCACAGCTTTCATATTATCAAATATTAATAACTTCATCTAGCATACGCCTATTCAGTGTGACGAACATCCAATACCATATCAATGATCGACCATAATCATAAGTTTACATTATTTTACCAAATATTTTACAGTCTACGAGTATTCTACTCTTCCAGAGTAGAATCTACCTCGATTTTAATATTGGTAAGATTGAGATTATTCAAAAGAAAATATAATATAAAATTACTACAGGTCAGTAATCGAATAACTTTGCATCTGACTAATAAAAATATAAATTTTTCTCGGTAAATAAAAAGAAAACTCTTTGCAGTATGTTATACAAACAGCTGTTTTTGTTATTCTCTGCAGAGATAGAAAAATTGAAACGATTGTACTCTCTTGTATAATTCTTCATTATTTTCAACAACAATTTATTTAAAATTAAAATTAGAAAAATATACAAGAAATTTTAACTTTATCTTTATTATTTCGTAATAACTAAAGAAAAAGAAATAATGAAAGCGAATCAAAATAATATTAATTTGTTATCTTTGATTTTTTTCTTTTATAAAAACACAACTGTGATCAAATATAAGTCTGAATTGTTTGGAAAAATTTCTGAAGCTGATAATGATATAAATCATACGACTGTCAAAAAAAAAAAACAAATTCTGTAAAATCCTTGGATGAAACAGAAGGTTTTTTTTTTGCAATTTTTTATAAAAGAGGTCTCTTGGGGGAGATACAAGAAACTTCAGAAAATAAATCACAAAATATAAAAACAAAAGGATGCTGGGGTGTAAATGTACATATATATGCATGTATAAATACAATATTACAATATTTATTTTGTTACAAACTTTCTTTAACAAACTATTTTTACTAACTAACTTTTACAAGGTTTTTAATTCTGTGTAAACAGATCATCTAGAACACAACTCGGCGAGTAAGCAAAGATATAAGTACCTTGTTGTCGTCGCATAATTAACAATATTTAAATAAGAGCATTTAACACTTCTCACTTGAACAGAGTCCATATATTTTATTAAAATGGCATTTAGACATTTTATGTTATATAACACTTTGAAGATTCTGTTGGCCTTTTTTATATTAAGCCATCAATATTACATGTATTGTTAAAATTTTTAAACATTAATAAAATACTTTTTATTCAGTCTGTCAAATTGAATAATTTTTTAAGCATGCAGTTAAAGACACCAGATGCTAAAATATATATATTTTTTTTCAAATATTAATTCATTAATTAAAGTAACTAATTTTTATTTTATTTTTGTTTTTCATAAAAAAAACGCCTTAAAATGTGCTAATTATTTTCTATATGTATACATATGTAAATTTGTTTTACAAACTATAATAAAAGTAAATAAAACAAAATGAATGCTTCGCTTGCTAAAACGATTAATTCCACTTTGAAAAAAAATTTTAATTAGTAATTTCAGAAGGGTATAATGAGAAATTCCTTCTCCCTCAGCATTGCAGCACCAGCCGTATAATTCTCCATAATATCATGCGTTGAATAAAACATTAAGGGCCTTCTTAGTTGTTGTCCAAAACAAATTTATTACTTGCTTGGGCTTAAAAACACTATAATAAATATTTTAAGAAAAGTAAAGTAATTCTTGCACCGTGTCAGAGTATCGATTCCCTTGAATGCTATTTTCGACACTTTCAAAATGTGACTGTTTGGTCGGATGTCGAGAGAATTTACTATGTATTACCTATTGTGAGGCATTATTTTCAATTTCGCAACTTTTCACTGAGAGGTAAATTCGTATTTAAAATCAAAACTGGAGAAGTTTTGATTTTTTATTTAGATTATATTATTATTAGAAATCAAAAAAAAAATCCCTAATGTGTATTCTCCAATTCTCCCCATTTGTGTGACTTTATAAATGGTGCAATATGCCCGCGGAAAATGTATAATAAAATAAAAGAAAACTTATAATAAAATATTTTATCGGCCAGGAAACGTCACAGCAGAGGATTAATTTTAACTAAATAATAAGTACTTTTTAAAATCCTTAGACCTATTGATTGGTAAAATAAAAATCTCTAATGATGAAAAATCACACGACTTGATGTATATTGTATATAAAAATATATATAAAATTAAATTCCAAATAATCAATCATGTATCCTGTGCACAGGTAAACAAAAAATACTAATTTTATGTATAGAAAAGGTGTAATGACGTCTTACTCTTAAATATACCTCTTAGTCATAACTTGTATATTACTTTGTAAGAATGTGCCATATAAATTTCTTATAGTACTAAGTCCTTTAAGTCGATTGAATGAAAACCCCTTAGAAGTATGGGGGCCGAATATAAGGTACAATTCTACAAATTATACAATATAGCGTACAAACACTTAAAAATGGTTACCAGTTCCGTGCCATCTGAAGGCTTTTTTTGACACAGCAAATAAGTAGAGTGCAGGCTAAAAGAGTTAATAAAATATTATTTTTACAAACTTTAGACAAAAAGTATTGGGACTTTGTATATTTTTATTGAAATTTTTATATTTTTTTATTTGTTTTACTATTACATATATATAAAAACTTGATACTATGCATAGAAAACATCGATGTTAGTTCATCCATTTATTTTTTCGTAAGCCTCCCTAGATTTAACATAAACAAAATAGTTCCTATCATTTACAATGTTTTTTTAAGACCAATACATGCATTGAATTGAAATATTGAATATATAGATAGAGATAGATAGATGTGATGATGTTAAGCGCCTTATGTCTGTCAATGGGAGAAATTGCTGTCAATTTGATTACTCAAAGGTCAGTGTTATACCTTCATCTTTGAATGATCAAGAGCATTTGCCCCATCTGGATGTTGAATGTGAGTGATGCGCATCTTTTATGTAGGTTAGCTATTATCTTCCCAGAAGGTGGCGCTGTACTTCTGATCATTCGATTCTTGGTGGAATAGACTGGAAATGTTAGGGAGCGATTTCGTAAAGATGGACTTCTTGGAGGGATGGAGGGGAACCTCTTTTTTTATTGAGGCCAATACTCAAAGATAAACCCCTACTGATGCTGTATATTCTATTGGAATTTATAGAAAGGACAGTAAATATTATTTCTTATATTTTTATAAAGATTTTAAAAATTATAATATTTGAAAAACCGCAAATTTATTTTTTTTTATTGGATTTGAACTTAGATCGTTTGAGTTTCTGTGTACGCGTTCTAATCACTATACCTCGACCCTCCGTAATTATGGTTCTTAAAACATTTTATAGAACTAGTCTTGATAACCGCTCCCAGTATACCACTGCTGTCCATAGAGAGACTGAAATGTTTTTTTTATATGTAAAGAAAATTACACTTTGCCGCTTTTACGTATAAAAATCCTTCTATAATTTGGCTAATTTTTAAGTGTTTCAAATCAGTTAAATGATATATTCAGTTTTCAGGATCACGAACTTTTGGTACTAATTACGTTTTCACAAGTCTTAAAATGACATTTTTGATTGCTATACAATTTTGGTTGTCAGAAAATTTAAAATAGATATGGTTTACTAAAAACAGAACTTTGTCGAAATTGAGAAGACATGAGGTTTCAATTTTTTGTCCATGTGGAAACAAAAAATAAATAATTAAAAAATAAAAAAGTAACAAATAAAACCACTACGAAATATGTAAGAACGTATTACAGATGCTGATTCTAATTTACTTTTCCCAGTATTCTAATTTTTATGGGCTTACTGTCATATTAAGAAAAATTATTATTAATCTCTTTAAATACTCATTTTAATCATACATTGTAGTACGTTACCAAATCTTCTATAATTTAATACATAAATATGTTATTGTTGAAATTTCAAATCCATTCTCCTGAAGTAGCAGCAAATTAAGTAACTTGTTTTTTCAGTCACATTATTATTATTTTTTCTTTCTATGGAGCTTTTTCTTTCCTCATATAAAGTTAAGCCCAGCTGTCATTTTTTCCCAATCATTTTTTTTTTCATTTTCCTTGTAGCTTTTCACTTGTAGCCACATTGATACTATTTTATTGCTTCTTTTTTCTCTATATTTATAAATTATATTTGTAACTTCAGGCATATTGCATATTCTTTCAACTTTTGTCCTTTTCTTATATTTTCATATATTTTTGGCCAAAAGAAAACAATTTTTTGTTGTCATCTCAAGTTTTTGTTTCATATTAAATAGCCAGAAGCCAAATATTTTGGCCACAAAATTATAAGGGGTTCGTAGCTCAAGGCAATGCCTTTTTGCCAAAAATCAATTAAAAATGCAAAAAAGAGGAAACTATTAAATCGTTTTCGTTTATTGCGTGGGAAAAATTATTATTATTATTTTTTTTTTTGGAAATGTTTGTTTTTAATTTTTCATGAACAAAATTTGTTCGTTCTAAACAAAATATAAATAAATAATAAATAAATTGAAAATAATAATAGGAAATAAACACATAAGCCCAGAAGACGTCACTTTTATAAAGCAAACAATTTATTAATAATAATAATATGAATTGTAGTGCTTATGGGTATAAGCATGTCTCGTCAGGAGACTTGTTTTCCCAAAGATGGCATTAAAACTTTAAACTCTTATGTCGAAAATTTTACACACTAAATGTACATTATCCCTATAAGGTCAAAAATATTTTTTGTTTTTCAAATAATTTATTTCATAAGGTTCGGTTGATGGGTGATGACTTGTATAAAAGAAGAAGCAGTTAAACAGTCGAATAAATAGTCTAATTGAAATAATGAGATTTCGTATATGTACCCGTGTAAACTTGTTATCCAAAGACAGTAGCTCAGAAGTAACCTGCCATTGAGGCTATATTACTTCTCATTTTTATGGCCGGCTGGAGGGATGCTTCAATTAGCGCTCCCGTTCGGTGGCATAACTTGCAAAGAACTCAGCGCCTGATGTCTTTAGTGTATGACAGTAGGTTTCGCTCAAACATTTTAGTATCTTACTAGCAAATTCTAGAATCTCATATAGACCATTTCTCAATGTCTTTGCCTTTATAGGTCCTGTATGGAGGACTGTTTTCATTAATGACAGTATTTTTGGCGTGCTTACTCTGAATCAAGACACAGCTTGGGATATTCGTTTTCTTTTTTGATGCTATAGTGCCAGTCTACATATTGATAGAACAACTTGTTAAACCCTTTGATCACCTTAAGAAATTATGCCATAATCCATATGCCATAGACATATCGTCGTGCGGGAGTTTATGTGCTCTATCCGTCATTTTATATATCTCGAGTTAATGATGCCACTTTAGGTTTTCGACACCAAAATTTTTAAATCTGCAATCCGTTTTCGACTATTTATATGAAATGGCAGATAGAGGACATAAACTCCCGCTCGACGATATTAGTTTGACACATTCTTGTCTAATTTGAGCTAGTAAATAAACAAAATTCAAAAGATATTTCCAACAAATTACAGTGGGATTGTAAATTGCAAATTACTTACATATATAACTAGCCTTTAAAACCCTGTGTCAGGATTACGGCCTAGCTTCTCTCAGCACTCATGTTGTGTGTGTCAATTTTTACCCATGAGTACCGGGACTCCGAACGACAGACTTGAGGAGCTTGTTCATGGCAATTAATTACTCTCAGAGCTTTTGCCAGAAGACTGTTGAGAGGTAGTCGCCGAAAGAAATATTATTTTCATATTTCTTTTTTTTTGAAGATGTCAGAGCCTGGAGTCGAACCCAGGGCCCATGTCTTAGTAAGCCAACACACTAACCACTAGACCACGGTGACTACAAATTACTGTCTGAAATAATCGATTTTTTTTTTTTAATTTTATAGTATTTTTTTCAAAAAACTTGTATAAATAAATATTTGATTATAAGTTTTCTGGAATAAATTGTCATTTCGTTAACTAAAGTTAAAACAATAGAAAAATTGTAAAAAGAATGGGAATTCTTTTTCTTCGTTTGTGTATAACGAAGTAAATTGCGGCGCTCATACAGCAATATAGCCAGCACTGCTTTAAAGCCTGGTTAATAAAAATATTTGCGTATATTCTTTATAAATATACTTACTTCTTGCCTTTACATTTTTTTGTCTAAAGCTTTATTAAAAATGTCTAAAAAGAGTATCAAAAACATTTAAAAGTAAAATAAAACAACTCAAGTACATAATGGCTTAATGAAAAAATAATAATTTTATACTGGCCGTGCACAACAAGGTAAATTCCATAAGAAAATTAGAAAAATTCCCTTTAGAGAAGTTAAAAAAACCGTTTAATCGTTTAATGTGAAAAGGAAGAAACAAAAAAAAAAGGATTCTTAAAGAAAGAAAGTATAAAATGGTTTAAAAGTTACGAAATCAATTTTTTATTCTTTTATTAAAGACAACAATTCTCTTTACACTTAAAATTTTTTCTGGAAAATTGTCTATCGCTATGTGCTTGTAAGCAGCAAGTTAAGGTGTGTATGCGTGTGGTAGTTTTAAATGCTTTATGCTGTAAATATGTTGTACAATAATTATCCTTTAACATTTTTATTTTCCCTTTTTTTTCTTCTTAGAATTTCTTATATTGTTTTTGGCTTTTGAATGACGCCAACTTATTATCTGTTTATTGTCTGGAAATGGTTGCAAATGGTTATTGTAAAATAAAAATAATTTTTAATCTATTCTTAAGGAATTTTTATACGTTAGTAATAATGTGAGAATAAAACAATGCAAGCAAAAGCAGCAGTATTTCGTTTTCTATTGAATTTTTTTTTTGTCATCATGCACTTGTTTGCAAAATATTACTGCATTTACAGCTTATTTTTCCATTCACCTCTCTTCTATATAGATTAAAAAATAGTTTCATCGAAAAATATAAACGAAAAACATCTTGTTTTCTGTGCTTCCGTTTAGTTGCACTATGGGGCAGTTAACTTTTAATTCTTGTAATATGATAAACTGTACAATTGCTTATAATTTTTGTGTGATAACCAGTCTGTTCTAAGCTAAACTAAAGAAAAGCTTGAATGTTCAGTTTTTTTATTCTATTTCAGACCCCATTGGTATTCTCTGTAGAATTTTTAAAAAACCTGGTCTCTTTCGGCATATGCATATGGAATTTTTTTTTTATTTTTTTGCATTAGATTAAATTATCCACTAATTTTAAGGATAGTAGAAAAGTAGTGCATTATCGCCTCTAATATTTAGTGGTAATGGAAATTTATTAAATTTTTTTTTTAATCTATGGCTCGCTGTTGTAGAACAGAAAAATTGAATTTGAATTTTTTGTAAAAGAGAAATTTATTGCATTGAAAATTTTTTTGTTTGTTTTTTTCCCATCTTTGGTAAAAAGTCTCCTGACAAGTCTCTTAAGCAGATACAAAATGGCCTGAGAGACATGCTTATCCCCATAAGTAATACATTTCATAATATATGTAAAAATTTATATATAAAATTAAATTGCTGGAAATAATAGCAAAATTTAATATAAGGAAATGTATAAAGTTATTGTTTCATAACAATCTTATCAAGTATACAATAATAAAACATAAAATCTATTCGAATAAGCATCTAAGTTTACTTAAATAAATGTAAAATAATATGATATTTATAAAAAATAAAGCTTCATAGAACACCCCCCTGGGCTATCATGACCCACTGTACATTTCCTTTGGTATTTACCATTTCGTGTTATTTATTTTATTTTCAATCCTTTATTTTTTCGAAGTGAAATGATGCTTCTGTCTATTATCACAGGATAAACTAAATCTAAATCAACAGGTAGTCAGTCAGTCATTCACACTTAGTGTTGACAAACAAAATCTATTGAAAAGAGTGACAAAAAAAAATTAAAAATCCGATAAACAACGAAAACGATTCCTTGAACGGATATGAAAGTTTAACAGTTAAAGTAGAATGAGTGAAAGAGAGAGGAAGATAAATAGAAAGAAGTAATAAGAGACATAAAACTATAATTTTGTAATATTTTTTTAACCTCTTCCACATGGTTTTTAGCAGATAGCAAGTAACTGTATGCTATTAATGGAAAAGCGTTTATAATATTCAACTAAAATATTTCTTTTAATTTCTTTTATTTTTCTTTTCTACAGTACTCGTATTATATTAGAATCCTATTTCTTTTCTTAAAAGACTTTATCCTTGCTGCACAGTTAATTATGTAAAAGTGTTGCTAATTATAAGCACAACAAATTTACCATGTCCTATAGCTGTAACACATAAAATTCAACACTCTGTTTTCAAGAGAGTTGATATAGAGAGGGCTTGCTAAGAAATATATTTTATACGAAAGGTGAGACTGAAATGGTTCGTTCTGTAATAAATTTTCATTAAAGATTAGAATAATTTTTACTTTTTGCAATACTTGCATTAAATAGGTAGAATAAGAAACTGTATTAAGCGAAATTAAAACACAATTTATAAAGAAATTAAATTTTTAACGACCCATTACTAAGAATAGCCTTGAATGTGCTTTTAATATATGTACATAGATACATGAAAACATTTTGTAAACTGACTTACGACAGGACTTTTTATAAAGTAAGTGTTACAAAGCTTTAAAAGTTTATTAAAATTACAGTTTAAAGTCGACTCGTATAATATACACTACATATCGTCTTAGTCACCCACACCACGCCAATGGGAGAGAAGTAATAGTGTGGAGCCTGTTGCTATTTTGCAGTTTTCTACACGCCTTAATATAATGTGATTCTTAAACTGACCCGAATCGACGACGGGTTTGACCTAACTTTTCCTCTTTGATTTTTGTTTTCCTTTTTTTTTCTTATTTTGTTTTTCTGCCAGATTTTCTTCAATTTTCTTTTTTCAGTATGTCACATTGTCACGGATTTTAGTAACTAATCCCACGTTCTCAAATCTAATCAATCAGTTTTTCAGTGTCAGTTTTGAATATATACGGCCCATTGACTTCTGCGCATTACAGTAACTTTCTCTGAATGTAGTGGCTGTGTAGCAATCACTTCTGGATTTAAAAGAAATTTTGGTTGAAAAATCAGCACCAACAGCCAGTTGTTCACAGCATTTTGAATGGTCAACTGGCTTTAATTGCTGCGTGTGCTATACGCTATATGGATGAAGGTGCAAATTTAAATGAAAAATATGTCATATTGAGTCTTCAGATAGGGTTAATTGCTTAAAATTCCATGGAGTCCGTAAACTCGAGCTAACCGCCACACTTCCACTAACAGAAGCGATATTTGTCGCAGACCGTATAATGTGATAAAGCACAGGCCTGATCACATCTGTAACGTTTATAGTCTGTTAAAATATCTTTATAATCTTTATCCACATTAGGGCGAGAATTCTTACCCAACAATGCTCAAAAAGTTGCCACGCTTTTCGTAATAAATTTTAACTATTTTTATGCCTTTATGCTTCTTCGGTTGTTACACTAGTGACACTTCAGATGTCACTTTGGGTCAAAAATAATATCAGTGACATTTTGTTAATATTTTCTTTTTATACATACAGGGTGTTTTTTTAGACATATAGAACTTCGAATTGAAATAAAACACAAGAAAATCGTTTTAATGTCCATCAATTTGGCTTTATTGGAAGGATAATTTTATGCCATTAATGTTTAAATATGATTTCGGGCATGTGGCCGCCGCGGCTAGCTCGAATAAAGCCAATTCTACAGGTCCAATTTTCAACCACTTTTTCGAGCATATGGGACCGTATGTTGACAATAACGCCACGAATGTTGGCTTCCAAGTCCCCTAACGTTTCTGGTTTGTTGGCGTAGACGAGCGACTTCACATATCCCCAAAGAAAATAATCCAATGGTGTCAAATCACACGATCTTGGTGGCCAATTGACAGGTCCATTCCGCGAAATTATGCGCTCATCGAGTGTTTCCTTTAACGTGCGCTGTGTGGCATGTAGCGCCGTCTTGTTGGAACCACAACTCATCCACATTCATGTTATCCAATTCGGGAACAAAATAGTCGGTCATCACGGCTCTATACCGGTCTCCATTAACGGTAACTGACTCTCCAGCATTATTTCGGAAGAAGTATGGCCCAATGACTCCACCAGCACATAGAGCACACCAAACAGTCAGTTTTTGTGGATATAATGGCGTCTCAAGGGTCTCATGTGGATTCTCTTCACTCCAAATGCGGCAATTTTGATTGTTGACGTAGCCATTCAACCAAAAATGAGCCTCATCACTGAACAAAATTTTGCGATGAAAATCAGCATCGAGATCAATCTCATTTTCGGCCCATACACCAAAATCACGACGCATTGCATGGTCTCGCGGCTTTAATTCTTGCACAAGCTGGATCTTGTAAGGTCGCAAGCCAAGATCTTTGCGCAAAATCTTCCATAAAGTTGATGGACAAAGCTCAAATTGCTGTGCACGGTGGCGAATCGATTCATTCGGGTTCACTTCAACACTTTGCTCTACAGCGGCAATTGGTTCTTCGGTGCGCACTGTTCGACGTCTCTGCGGATGCGTATTATCACATAGAGTAAACGTAGTGCGAAAACGATCCATAGTTAACCGAATTAATTGCTCTGATGGACGATTATGTCGACCATAAAATGGACGGAGCTTGCGGTAAACTTGGCGAACTGAACCATTATTTTCGAAATAAATTTGTACGATTTGCAAGCGTTGTTCTTTTGTCAACCTGTTCATGATGAAATGGCAAACCAAACTAAATATCAATCACTTGACAGCTGACAAAATGGCCGCCAGTTAAAAAAGTGATACCAACTTAAAGTTCTATACCTCAATAAAAAACACCCTGTATAAGCTAAATCGTCTAGCCCTAGTATCGAGTCTGGCAATTATGCAACCAGGCGTCCAACAGGGCTTATCAAACTTTGACGGCTGATAGCTGTTATCTTTTTGAACTTGCACATGTCAAATTAGTCGCAAATTGTTTTGTTTTGCTAAGTCACTATAGACGGGTATGATAGTCACTATACAGGCAAATGCTAAAATTGTTTTATCAAAATGGGCGTTCTCTCCGTGCAACGTAAAAAAAATTTTCATCGAAAAATCATCTTCAACGACGAGGCCCATTTTTGGACGAATTCGTATGTAAAAAAATAAAATTATCGAATTTCGTACAATACCAATGCAGATGAGGTTCAAGAGCGTTCACTGCATCCCGAAAAAGTCATTGTTTGGATATTAGACGGGGGTCGTTATCGGTCCATATTTCTTTGTTCTGACGGACGATTTGAGGGCATAGACATAGTGATGTGAACTGTCCACCGAGATCATGTGATTCAACCCCGTTAGACTTTTTCTTGTGTGTGTTTTTTTAACTCACAGTTATGCGCCAGAGTCAAGGAATATTGGACATTTCAAACGAAGAAAAACCGTGGCGGGCATTTAAACGAAGTTATATTTCACAATATCTTTCAAGCGAATAAAAATTTTCTATGAACTCTCTTACAAGTGGGTGCATTGATTGTGAATTCGATTCCTACCATAGGTTCTGGTCTATTTCAGTATGCCTTCTTCGTCACCCTCTTCGTAATCAATTAGAATTTAATTTGATGTGAATATTTTAATAACAAATAAATAAATAATTCAAGTTCATGCATATATAATAATACTCTACATAACTTTCTAGTCGCCGTGGTCTAGAAAATAGAGTGTTGGCTTACTAAGGCGATATCGCCGGTTTCAAATCTCAGCTCTGACATCTTGAAAAAAAAGATATGAAAAAATTATTTCTTTCGACGACTACCTCTCGGTAGTCTTCTGGCAAAAGCTCTGGGTGTAATTGATTGCCATGAAAACTTCTCAAATCTGTCGTTCGAAATCGACCTACTGTTTAGGTCCCGGCACTTACGGATAAAAATTAACACACACAACACGAGTGCTGCGAGAAGTTAGGCCGTAAACCTGACAAAGGGTTGTAATGGTCAATTATGTATGTATTGCTGTCTATAATAATTTACTAATAATTTTAATCGCTAAAGAACTGCATACTGTTTTCAGAGCACACTTGATTAAAGGTTATTAAGGAAGTGTGTAGCCTGGCGTGAACAATAGGTTTTTTTTTGCCAAATTGGGGCGCTATTTTTTAACTCCTTCATTCAAACATTGAGCAAAAAAGGATACATAAAAAAGAATTTTATGTTTTTTATTTTATGAACTAATTAAACCATCACCCAACTACTAAGACGACCAAATTTTAAAATAAAACCAAAACACCAAAGAAAAAAATGTGAAGACTGACAGAAAAGACTTGAATTTCGTGCCTTAATGATTGCCTGAAATTATTACTGCACTTGACACTATTTTACGAATTAAAATTAAAATTCAAGCAAAAAGTCAAATATTAAAATGAACATTTTCTTTTTTTGTTTCTTTTCTTGTCTTGCTGTGGTTTATGTTGCAATAGCAGAACTATTTAATGAGTTCATTAAGAATATTCAACCTGGACGCAGATACCACAACATCCTAACTAAGGGATTTGCCAGTTTTAAGCTGAATTGACAGTTTTGTTCTTTGCAAAGACTCTAAGAAATGTGAAATACTCGTGTAATGAGTTTAAGTTATTTTAAATTAAAATACGTAGAGCATAGTAAAACTGAGTGATGAACAGGAGAGAAAGGGGAAAGCAAGTCACAAAAAATATTATGTACTTTTAATATTTGTGTTTTTCTTAAACTGATTTTAAGGTACACGAAAAAAATGTTTCTTTGAAAATCTAACTAAGGACACTTAAAAAAATTAAGAAAAATGTATGCAAATTTTGGTTGCCCCACAACAAGAACTTAAAGGATTTCTAAAAATGTATCTTACAAAAATAAAATCTATATTTTATATTATATATTATATATATATATGTATAAACGAACGTTTGTTTATTTGTGGGTTTGCTTGAAGACTATTGACAGGTAAAGAGCTAACCCGATTTTCTTAAAATAGTACAGTGTCTCTCTGAATGCCTGGAAGAAAATTTAGACTACATACTTATATAAAACTCAAAAATTTCAACTGAATAGTGATAAGCCCATGCAAAGTAAATATTTTTTGTCCATATCATCAAAATCGTTACTGTTAGAATGTTAGTTTCTAAATTTGATCCAAATGTTTTAATGGTCAGTACATATCATTACGAAGTATGCAAAATTGGATAAGTAAGCGTTTCAAAATTCAAATTACATATTAACTTTTGTTTAATTTGAAAACAGTTGAAAGAAGTGTTAACGAATTTGCTTTAAATGAGTCATAGTCAGTACAAATTATCAGTGAAAAAATGGACGATATTGAACAAGTGGCCCTGGTATTCCCGCACAAAGTAAATGTTAAATTTTGTAAATCTTGGAAATAGTTAAAACGAATGTTTCTTAATACGGTCTAATTGAGTTCATGCTCCAAACAAATCCTTAGCTAAAAAGTGGGCGGTACTGGGCAAATGGACTTGGTACCTCCCATGTAAAGTGAATGAATTGATATTTCAAAACATTGTCATCCACCACAAGTGTAATAAAACTTTTTTCAAATAATCGTATGAATAGAATATCAAAACAAACACAAAATACGAGTACTTGTAACGTTCAAGGTTAATCATATGTATGTATGTACGTTTCAGCTGCCATCATATATCATATGATATCGTAAAAAAATTATTATATTTTTTTTCTCCTTTTTATGTATATAACTTTTATTATTTTCAACCATAAATGTGTGTTTTTTTTTTTTTAAATTCGTATAGATTTCTCGTTAGTCATTTACCAACCAATTCTGTCTATGAGTTTAAGTAAACCCGTTGACAAAATGATTTATCAATAAAATTCTATCAATATGAACGTAAAAATGAAAGAAGCCCGTAAAAATATGCAAACATTTATGAGTTATTTTTGTGAAAAGTCATAAAAGAAAGTTTCATGTCGATTTTCCGCCTATTAATGGTGACAATTTAATCACGAAGTGAAAGCGCGCGTGAAATGTTGCACCTGATGAATAGAATTAAAGGGCAAAAGTGTGTTGCAGTCAGTCATTATAAACCAAACAGTAACGAGGGAGCGAGAGAGAGAGAGAAAAAAACCAAATACCAAAAGAAACGTTGTCAACAACATTATTATCAGCTCTACAACATTATTATCTCCTTAAGTAATACGGGGATAAACAAATGTGTATAAAAATGTGAATTCACTTGATATGTTTTGCTATTGTATTGCATTTTATTTTTTTATTGTGTTTTTTTTTTATTATTTTTCCTTTACTGTTTGTGTTTACAAACCATAAAACTTATTTCTATAGTATTGTAGTTATAACAACAATAAATTATATAATGTTGACTGTTGGCTGTTCAGTGTTGAGTGCATAAAATTCAACTGCAACAAAGATTCAACCATCAATATATATACACCAGCGTTGTCAACTTTTAAATTTATAAAACCACAGAATTCGAGAAAAAACGCATGAAAAAAAAACACTACTTCACTACTCTCATTAGATTGGTCTAAGAAGCTTTATATTTGTGTTTCTGTAAATTATACAAAAATTCAAAAATAACAAATTGGTTGAAAAGTTCATAGGCTAACACATAACACACGTCACTGGAATAAAATCTATATGATTTTCAGTAAGTATCAATCCTCAAAACATATCGCTGTCGGACAACTGGTTTGTTAAGTAAAGCATTGTTGATTCACTCAAGTTTTATTACTTCAAAAAAAAACAAACCGCCACCTCATCGACTTAGGTATGCCCCCGATAACTTATTTTTTTCGCTGAAATGAAATTTAATACTGATACCGAAATTTAATACTGAAATTTAATACTGAGGTAATCGTCAAAACTAAACGTCGTGTTTTGAGGCTGAAGGCACTAAAGGGTGTTAAAAATTAACGAAAGATTTGAATTTGCCGCTATTTTTACAGTAAGTTGTAAGCGACCCTAAAAAAAACTATCTTGACAGCTAAGACTTTAGTTAGTAAAAATGAAACGTTATACGATACGAAAACGTGCTTTCATTTTATCACTGTTTTAAAAATAATGAAAGTTTAGTAACCGCACTTCGAAAATTTTATACAAAACTTGATTTAAATAGTATTTTAACCTCGTCAACTCTGAAACGAATAATTGAAAAATTCAGGGAGAGTGGAACAATTGGACACATTTAATACACCGGTTGTTCAAAAAAAAAAAAAAAATATGTTCAAATGCCAATATCAAAGTAGTGCATAATAACTAGTGCTGGTGAAAACCCAGAACCATTAATTCGACGTCGCTGACAAAAATTACAAATTTCAAGAAACTCTCTATATCATGAGAGTTGGAATAGTTGGAATGAAATGCTTTCTTTATACAAGCAGAAGTTGCAATATATGAAAAGATTTTTTTTTACCAATGAAAACTAGGAAGCGACAAAACTTTAAAAGGAACATGGATAATTCGTTAAATGGATTAATTAATTAAATTAAATTAAATTTTTTTATGATAAGACGAAATCCAAGAATTTGATGTAAAATAAATCTTTTTCCTTTATTTTGATTTAGACCAGAGTCTCTGGTGGAGATCGGACTAGCACACTACTAACTAGCCTTCCAATAAAAGTTTCTACTATTATCATTTAAAACTACAATTTGGTGTCACTAAAATAAAAAAATAAAAAAAAAACTTAAAATAAAACGAATATAGATCTAATAAGTGATTCCAATTAGTAATTAAAAAAATAAATAATTAATAAAAAGAACTTTAACATATTTGATGCCAAAATTTTAAAAAGCACTAAAAACAGTGGTAAAACCCCTAAGTTGACAACGCAGACACACACACTCATATACATATATAAGATTAACAATTTCTGAGCCAAAGAGCCAACTGTATTCACATTCCCATTTGCCATTTATACAGCACATCTGGGTGTTTATTTGTCTACAACTGGGAAATAAAATGAACATCTACAAAAACATTTCATAAATTCACATGTCTAGGAAAAAGAAGTATCTCCCGCTCTTTTTATAGGGTCTTCATAAAAAAAGAATCCTAAAAAATATGCTTTAAAATAGTTTTTTTTTTATAGATTTTCTTTTATGGTGTTTCCTTGCTGCCTTCCTTTACGTTATCTTCTACTGTTTTGCAGTTTTCTGACTTGTAACAGTGATTATGGTGCTATTGCTGGTGATGTTGATGGTGTTACTGTTGTTTATGACGCACCTTAACACTGTTGTTATCTGTTGCCGTTTTTTCTATTTTTATGTTTTCATGTTCCACTACTATTATTACCGTATTAGAGGTTTTTGTATGATTTGTAACCTGTTGCATGAACAGATTTAAAAAGTTCAACAAATTTTTATTGTTTTTTCGTTTGTCTATTTTTTTTTAAATATATTTTAAGGTTAAAGTGTAAATATATAATAAATTTAAGAAACTTTTTTGTGTTATAGCCAAAATAATTTTGGTTTTTTTTTTTTAATCTTTAATAATTAAGTTGTCATCAGTATATTTATATAAAATATAAAGACCTAAGCTGAATTCACTCATTTATTTTGAACAAAATTTGTCCGAACAATTGTTTTTTTTTTATAAAATTTTTCATCAAAATAAATTTATGTATTTTGAAATATATGTGAACAGTTTTGTGTTTTCATGTCTGCTGGCATCTTTATGCAAATAACATAATAAAAATTTTAACAGTCAGTTAGCTATGTAGGTTAGATGGCTAGTTAACCAGCTAGTGATCAACTACAATTAGCACAAGTTTATTTTTGCTAATACTTGCTATCTCTTTCATTTTAAATGGTAGTGAAATTGTTGTGTTGTTCTTGTTAGTTTTGTTGGAGTTTTGTCACTGCATACACTGTGGTCGTTAGGCCCCTAGTTGATGTTGAGTTTTGTTATCATAGAAACAAAGATCTTTTGGGAGTATACGCTGTAAAGAACTTCTTGAAATTTGCAATTCTTGTTCACGACAGCGGATTGCGGTTCCTGGGTTTTTCACAACACTATTACGCAATTCTTCGATATTGACATTTGAACGGCTTGTTTTTTAACGACCGGTGTGGCTAACGTTTTTAATTGATCCACACTCCCTGAATTTTTCAAATAATCATTTTACAACTGAGGAGTTTAAAACACTATTTTGATGATATTTTGTACAAAATTTTCGAACTGCTACTGCCAAGTATATATTATTTTTAAAATGTTGTTGAGTAATGAAAATACGTTGTTGTATCGTACAACGGTCCATTTTTACAAGCTTAAATTTTTAGCTGTCGAACTGTTCTGGTTTCAGGGTTGCCAACAAATTAATGCCAAAATGGCGGCAAATTCAAATCTTGCTTTAAGTTTGGGACTTTCTTCAAGTAGTCATCTTGAGAATGTTAAAATGTTTGATTGTTGATTTTTGGCTTCATATACATATATTTTTATTTGAATAAAGTTTTTAAAAATTTGCTAATATGAAATGAAATTATACAAATAGAAAAAAAAATAATTACAGAGAAATTGGCAACGCTGCAGTAACATTAAACATATCCATATCCAATAACCACGAAGCAAAGAAACAAAGCATGTGACACAAAATATTTGGGACAAATATGTAAAAATATTCTCATTTTTTCGAACAAACCTCTTATAGTGATAATAAAAATACATTAAATGATTTCATTAGACATATGTACATACATACATAGTATGTATGTTTATAAGTATAAAAATTTCATCTTTACCACCTTACACGTACAATTTCGCTATATATTTGTTTAAGGATTTCTACACATATTTCGATTTCAATTATTTTTTTTTTCTTGTTTTTGCCAACCAAGAATTGTTTTAACGATATTTTATTGGCAATAAGTTAAATATTTTCTGTAGAAAAAATGTCAAATAAAATGTTAATATTTATCTATAACATTCCTTCTAATCAATTGACAGCCAAAAGGTCTCTTTTGAGACAGCAAATGTAGCGAAATGAAATTTAAAAAAAGAAAATAAAAAAAATTGCAATAGAGTTACAGAAATATTTTCAAAATGAAATTTTTTGCATATTTTCTAGACAATAAAACCATAAATTTTAAAATTTGTTTGTGGTTTTCTTACAAATATACATATACGAGTAACAGAAAATTTTTAAAAGATGGAAGAAAAAACTCGAGTATTTTTTTCTTTTTTCTATTGGTACTCCTAATCGTTTTTGTATCTTTAATGTCTACAAACGACACATATTTCTTTCGTTGGTTAATTTAAATTCTATGGTTTATTCTTGTTTGTCCTCTTTTAAAGAAGTTCAATTCACTTACTTTTTGGGGTTTAAGATGGTAATCTTGCATTTATGGGTATGGATGTTAAAGTATTTTTTTATTTTTTGTTTATTCATCCCCAACACGTAAATTAGACAAGACAAGACAACAAGTGTTACTTTTGGTGGTAAAAATACCATAAATTCCTATGTGCTTTCGTATACTTTAACATGTCAGACCATCAGTTTTCTTAAATACTTTTTGAAAGTACATTCTATAGCTCTTAATCTCACTCTTATCTTTTAGCCTTAGAGCTGTGTTGTTTGTGTTTTTCTTTTATTTTTAAAGTCTGAGAAAGTGTAAAAATTGGGAAAATATTGTAAAATGAAAGAAAATATTGTCATCGAAATAGTACAGACTTGAAAAAATGCAAATACACAAATACACTAAGAAAGGGTTTCACAAAATCGGCCCACGAGTGGGTGAGAGCCATAAAATCCATATTTTTTCTACAAATATAAATATTGAATGTATAGATTCGTTTGAAGTGTATCGTCATCTACACGGCTTACACGAAGAAACTATTGCTATATGCATATCAAATAGTCTAACTGGGCGATGCCACAGCCATACAAATTAAACATTTATTTGTCTGTATCTTTAAATTGGTAACAGTATGTCTCTTTATATTTAATCCAAACAGCTTCACAGTCATTAACAATCAGCGTTATTTGACAAGAGGACATGGTACCCCCCACATAAACTAATTATTGATTTTCGTACATCTCAAAAACGGTTAAAGCGAAAATTTAAAAATTTTGTTTGAATGACGTGAAAGTTAACACAAAGCAACAGTAATGTACCTCCCATACCTTGAGAACGGTTATATTGAATGTTTCGAAAACTGGTACATACACCCTCAGTGCAAATATACAAAACCAATAAGTACATGCACTTGTACTTAATGTTTAAAATTTTTTTAATTCAAGTATGGGCAGTGAATCACCCCAGAATTGGATAGTGTACATATGTTTATGTATAAAGGATGATTCTATCAGAATGCACGATGATAATTGTATATAAATCAAAAAGTTTTCAGAGAATTATCTTAATATTTTTTATTACGAAGGAACGATCTATGAAAATTATGTGTGAAACAAAATATCAGACAAATGTCGTAGTCGCCGTAGTCTAGTACATTATATGTTAGCTTTCTAAAACGAACTCTTTCAGAAAAAGCTTTGAGAGTTACTGATGGCCATGAACAAGCTTCTCAAGTATGTCGTTCAGATTCGACTCAACTGTATGTCCCGGTACTAATGGATGAAAATTGATGCACACAACATGGGTATTGCAAAAAGCTAGGCCGTAACCCTTATACAGGGTTGTAATTGCTATGTATGTTTGCTCTCCATGGCTTAGGTAGTATACATATCTCTATCCGATGGTCCATATTTAAGTGAGTCTAAAGCATAATTTAAGTTGAAAGTTGTTAATGTGCCGAACTAACTTATCAGTTAGCTCTTGAATAGTTCTTGGATTATTGACGTACAGTGTTTCTTTTAAATATTCTCAAAGAAAATAGTACAACGGTATTAAATGACATGATGGTGGCGGCCAATTAACATCGCCACGATATAAAATAATATGACCATTGGATTTTCTCGAGCAAAAGAGCTATTGTTTTGTTGGATACGTGGAACATTATATCGACCAGGTCCATGTCCACAAATGTTATCTTCTCGCGATAGCTAACACTATTAACGATAACTGCTTATTCCACACAACCGCGAATAACCGCTCGAACTTGGCGAGCATGCAAAGGTATTTCCACATTTCCTACAGACACCGGTTTGCTGAAAATTACACACAATTCTCCTGATTGAAATGTCAAAATAAGTTGGGTAAAAAACTTGACTTTAAGATATGACTCATAATTAACATCGTTTATTATGGTTGCCCACCTTTTTTAAAAAAGTAGTTTAAGTTTAAGTTTCTCAGAACTTAATAATTATAATTGATTTTTGTGTGGCAATGCTTAACTTCTTGCAAAATTTTTTCTTACCTCATAACAAGTATTAATAAATTTTAGAGCGGCTCCGCTAATGCGCCATTTTCAGTGTCTTCCCTTAATAATTAGTAAAGGATAATCTTGCGAAACTTTATTCGCCGTGGTCTAGTGGTTAATGTGTAGGCTTAGTAAGACGATAGCGTCGGGTTCAATACTCAGCTCTGACATCTTGAAAGAAGAAATATGAAAAAATTATTTCATTCTTTTGGCCCAGCAGTCTTCTGGAAAAAGCTCTTGGAGTAACTGATTGCCATTAAAAAGCTTCTCAAATCTGTCGTTCGGAGTCGACTTTAACGACCTTAGGTCGCTGTACTTGTGGATAAAAATTAACACACACAACATGAGTGCTGCGAGAAGCTAGGCCATAACCCTGACACATGGTTGTAATGGCCAATTATGTATGCATGCATGTAATCTTGCGTAATTAGAAAATTTTAAAAAGTAAACCATTTTACTTAATAGATTATGTATAGGGTTTGTATTTACTTAAACAACAATATATGACTTCGAAAGAAAAGTTTGCTGGATGTCACGAATTTGTAAAGATCAAACGATTGAGAAGACAACAAACAATATAAATTCATAGAATATAATTTAGTTCTGATCTAATTAGGTAGATCATCATGGAAAAAAACAAATTACCAAAAATGATGGTTTTCACCAATTTATCTGGGTGTTCGAAATCGAATTTCGAAATTAATCAAAAAGATGTAGATTTTTTTTATGTAGAAATAGTAATAAAATAAAAAACTTTTTTTTACTGCAATAATTTTTTTTGTCAATTTGTATACATATTTTAGTAATTGCTTTCATTTTGCTCTGCGACAGCATCGAATTGTATCAGAATTTGTCACAAGTAAGCAAACAATAACCTGTTCCCATTTATTTTGTTTAAAAAAGAGATAAACACATAACAACCGGCATTATTGACGTTTCATGAAATAAACAAACTGGAGAATGTACTGATGCTACTGCTACTGGATATGAATGCTAAGCTTAGCTAATGCGCCTTAAGTTCTGCTAAAAAAACTTCTTTGATTTTTATAACGTATCAGTATCAGCGATAATGTAAAAAGTATGTGAAAGGGGGAAAAAAATTGTTTAAATAGAGAAACGTCTTTAAACCTTTTAAAGAGGATATCAAATACTTTAAACATTTTAAATTTCTTCTCTTCTAATATTATTTTCTGCTCTCGAAAATTACTTTATCTATTCAAATTTTACTCTTTTCCTTTTTTGTTTTTGTCACATTTTTTAAACCACTCTTTTTACAATTTAAATTCTCAATTAATTTAAGAAAGAACACAACAAGGATAATATCATTATCCAGGCATAACTTTATGGTCTTAAATTACATGTGTTTTAATGGTTGGTTTATTGAAAATAATTTTAACAATAATTTTTAAACAAGATTAAGAACTTGAATGATGATGACCTTTGTACATTTTGATACTTTTTGGAAAAATATTAAAATAAAATAAAAACAAACAAACAAACGTCTATTAAAAGAGAAAGAGGGATTTTTTTAAGAGGCTGTATATTGGTTTTCTTTTTTGTTAGACAGGATTTGTTATGTTGACATTTTGATTGATTTCCTTCAGTTATTCGCACATATAAGAGTATGAATTTTTTTATTTAGAATGTTATGCCATATAATACCATATTATTATTACAAGTATTCTAAAGAGATTTCAAGATTCAAATGCTAGTCCAGCATTTAATGAAAATCTTGTTAACAGTTTGTCAAATCTGTAATCTTTATATTAAGCTAGAAAAGAACTTAAAGTACTCCAGTTTTCATAGAGAATTATGTGTTTAGAGTATAATATTTGGAATTTATTTTGGTTTTACATACTTACGTGTTTAAATACTTAATTTAAATAAAAATGAAGGACAAAAAGTATGGAATTCTAAGAAACAAAGAATTTATTTAACAATTTATAACCGCCTTAAAAAAACAAGTTGCCAATTAACTCACTTTTAAATAAATGCATTTTTAAATACTTATTTTTGTATAAGTTAAAAAGAGTACATTTTATAGGGATTACAATAAGATTTCTTTTTAAAAAAGTTAAAACAAAATTTTAAATTTTGTATACTTTAGACAGCTTTTTATTTATTTATTTTATTTCTATTGATTATTCAAATACTTAAATCGAAACTCGTTGAAAATATGATTAGGACAAACACCATTAAATGAAGTGTATTATCAGAGTATGATAAGCCAAGAGATAAAAATATAAAAGCTCGGCTTTTGATATCAATAAGTGCACCTCTTGATTAAAAGGCAAATGCCATTAGTATCATATGTAAAAAGTGAGTATAATTTGTGAAATTGAGAACTTCTTGCACTATCTATGCACTCGATTATAACATCCAGTATTCACATAAGTAGCTGTCCGATAGAAATTGAATTCTGTGGCATATATGGTGTAATAAACATTCCCATTCGTTTAACTCTAATTTTTATCCAGAAAAAAAAATTGAAGTTGTTTCAAAATCGTAAAATTTTCATTGAATATCAAGTATTTCTAAGGGCTGAATTTAATAGCAACGAATACTATTTAGGGTTTTGGATCACTTTCATCATATGACAAACACATTTCAAATTCTTTAAACTGGTAGCGGTTGATTTCATCAATAATTCTACTATGAAGGGAGCTTAAGCCGGTTTTCAATTGAATCATGTACATATTTCGGAATATTTTTATATAAAATGAATATCTTTTGTTAACCTATCTGAACACTTTTCCCATTTTCTCATATTTTTAGGACCTTATATTCAGGAAACTTTTATATTAATTTAAACGAAGGACAATTCTCTTAGAGATTTTTTTTAATAAGACCAGTACTCAGTACTAGCATTGTGCTAGAATTTGTGAAATCATAGAGTCTTTTTTCTTCATGAGGCGCCTTACGAGTGAGACAAATTACTATCAATTAATCACCCAAAGGCCAGTGTTTATATTTTCACCCTTGAATGACGAACAGTAATTTCCTCATCCGTCATTGGATGTTTTTGTGGTGAGGGGCTTCGCTATGTATATGGCGCTGTTTCTCCTGATCATACATTTTTTTGATGATTGGTGGAATAGAGTGGAATTTCAGGGAGAGGTTTCTTCTTGATAGACTTCTTAGAGATGGAGACAAAACAACAAAAAACTTGAACGACACTAAGTGGGACTATGTAAACAGTGTTAAGGTGAAGGTTCACACCATGCGTTCATGCGTAGATGTGTAGATGCGTATGATACTTTTTATGCATTCAAAATATAAACAAACAAAACAAGATATAATCGGCCTTATCACGGTTGGCGTTTTTTAGTCGGATTTGGACATTTTTGTAAAAGATTAAAGATAGATTTTATTAATTTTCTTTAATCTTGTACAAAAATGTCGAAATACGACAACGACTACTCCAAGTGTGATAAGGCAGAATAATTGTATTTAAAATTAATTTTTATGTATTTTTTTCTTCAAAGATATTACAACTTTTATAATGAAAGCTTTTTCTTTTATTAAAAACTTTTTTTATATAAAAAAATATTAAAAACAATCCACCACGCAAACATATTTATCGATAACATTTAAAATAAAAAATAAATGTTTCATCCATGACTATCAAAAACGGCTGACATTTTTTCACCACTCATGCGACGGATACACAAGTAGAAAGTAAACCTACTTTGTTGCATTGATACGTCTATGCATTCTATGCGTTTTGCTGTGTAAAGGTAGAAATACACAGCATGCGTTATGGCGTTAACAGCGCAAACAATATACAATGTAAATCAACTGTTCAACTGTTAACACATCTAAAAGATAAAATTTTTTTAACTTCTATACGTTAGAAGAGTTGCCAATTTCGCCACTAACTTTGTTTTATAAAAATTCCTTATTTTAACTTTTTCTGACAGACGGGCGAAACATCCAATTGCGTTATGGCGTTAACAGCGAGAACAATATACAATGTAAATCAACTGTTCAACTGTTAACACATCTAAAAGATAAAATTTTTTTAACTTCTATACGTTAGAAGAGTTGCCAATTTCGCCACTAACTTTGTTTTATAAAAATTCCTTATTTTAACTTTTTCTGACAGACGGGCGAAACATCCAATTTGCACAACGCATGTTATGTACTTCTAACTTAACTTGTCACATACAATTACGCTGATTGTACTTTTTTGTCAGATGCATAAAAAGGAAAGACGTATAAGCGTATGGTGTGGACCTTCAGCTTTACTTTTAATACGCGTAAAGCATATGTTTTTTTTTTGATAAGGCCAGTATTTAGAAATGATTTTTCTACTCATGCAATGAATTGTACAGGTCTAGGAAATCACCTGACATTGTAGTACCGAAATAATAGCAACACGCACGCCACCTTGCGCCGACGTTGCAATGAATCGACCATCGAAAGTACTCCATACTGCTTAATATTGTTTTCTCACGCAAAACCGTGGTGGTAAATAATGAACGTTAATCATCTGCTACTGTAGGTCATTTGAGAATTGAGAAGGAGACGAATCTTCATGTTCTAGGTATGGGAATTATGTGTGCTGTTCGCTGAAGTTAACACATATTTCGAATTTCAAAAGAAGAATTCAGGTACCACGGTTACTCCATCTATTTTTCTTAAAATTTTATATTCGAGATTTTATAGTCTATCTTGGGGCGTCTCGACTGAGTACAGATAAGGACGAGAGTACGGCATGCATTAGCGCGATATGGTGCGGCTTTCGTTATTCTATCGCCTGTACGATTGCTTCTTACTGTTTCACATTCCTCTTCTTTTTGTTCTGTAACATATTTTATTAAATCTTGAGATTTTAATATTAGTTTTTGCATTGCTGCCATTTAAAAAACAAATAAAAATCTAAAACAATAAAAATCACATTAGTTTAAATGAATACCAGTAAAAATTATCTATTAAGTACATACTTACATATATAAAAACAAAAATGCTGTCTTTTTTTTAAGTAACTTGTTCGGCATCATTACCCAAAAACACAAATGTAACACAATTATCGAAAATTAAAGTGCATTTAGAAAAACCAAAAACATTTGTATTCACCCTTTTAAAATTTTATGTCTTCAGCTTTTTAAAAGCCAATTGACAGGAGGAGTTTTGCCAGCTACACAAAACGATAGTCATGAATAAAAGTTTTGTAAGTGTTTTAATGCTGGCCTGTTGGCTTAGTATATCCAATAGTGAACCCAGTTATGAGGACACGGCTACCAATGGTAATGCTCCAAATGCAGTACATCAGGCCAACTCCTTATTTAATACCAATGCTGATAGTACTATGGATGGTGACAGTGATAATGGTGTTGCAATGGGTGGTTTGAATAACAAAGATAACTACGACAAGAGAGTGGAACGTTATGCTTTTGGTTTGGGCAGACGGGCCTATACCTACACAAATGGCGGTAATGGCATTAAACGTTTGCCAGTGTACAACTTCGGTTTAGGCAAACGAGCCAGACCCTATTCCTTTGGCTTGGGCAAACGTTCCGACTATGACGATACAGATGCACAAATTGCCGAGGATTTAGATCGAGCTTATAATGCTGCTTTTATGCTGGGTAAGTTAAGGTTACAATATTGCAGTGGAATTTTTTTTTTAATAAAATTTCTATACTTACAGATGAAAAACGTAATCGTCCTTATAGCTTTGGTTTGGGCAAACGGGATCCTTTAACTGAAGAACGTCGAGCAAATCGTTATGGCTTTGGTTTAGGACGCCGTTAAATTTTATACTCTCTAAAGCTGAAACCTATCGTTAAATTTCATTCCCTGTTACAACGTTATAAATATGTAGGCGACTTTTTATGGTATTCAAACTAATTTTAATTTATTTGTTTAATTAAAATTTGTGTGTGTTTTAAAAGTTTTATAATTTTTTAAAACTCCTAAATTTCCAGCCTAAAATTGCTTAAAATTAGTTTTAATAATATAGGAAGTCGTTTAAAGCTTCAATTAGACAAAAAAATTAATAAATAAATAAAAAAATTGTTTTATTTGAAGGGATAGTATAATTTGTGTAATAATAAAAGCAAAACATTAAAATAAAAATTAAAAAATATTTAATAAAAAAAATCATATTTTATATTTAATTATTAAAAAAATATGCATTTCATGTGTAGTTATTAGTATGAGTGCCATTTCCAAATAAAAGCAAAGCAAAATTAATTAAAACATTATTTCAAAATAAAACCATTATAACAACAATTAGTTTTTAAGCTGAAATTTTAAATTATTTAAAAAGATAAAATAAAATATAACAAAATAACAAACAAAATAAGTAAAAGAGAAAAAAATTAATGTGTTTTCAGTGTCAAATAGTAAAACTTTTGAAAAAATAAAATCTTTTTGTGGTGAATTATTCCAAATTTAAAAAAGTAAAAGTATTATAAAATTGAAAAAAAAACGACTTCAATGCATTCGTTGGTTTAATTTAAATACCAAAACAATATTAAACATTTAATTATTTGTCATTTTAATCTGTAAATAAAATTAAAATATATTTATTTATTGTATGATATCAAAACAAAATAAAATATAAAAAAATAATACAATTACTTATACACATTACCATACATATGTAATTATTTGTATTTATAAGAAAATAATAATTTAAATTATCACTTAAAAGAGAAATAAAAATATTAAAAAAGGTATTACAAATATTTAAGTGTCTATCAAAGCATTTCCATTTTGTATCAATTAATGGTGGTGGTTTAACAAATGGGCGACAAATACCGTTTGGTAAATAACACAAGTATAGCCAAGTTTTATACCTGGTTTGTGTTTTTACTAACAATAATTGTTTTACAGTGCTTGTCAAACTGCATATGTATATGGCCGAATGAATATTCCATTCCTATATAGAAAAATGAATGTATGGATTATAAGTTTCTTTTTGTTTAAAGTCTATAGCTGAGAGTTTAATCCGAATTTCTTGAAATTTTTACAATACAATATATATATATATGCATAGAAAGAACTATAGGCTATATAAATACATACATAAGTAAATTAAAAAAATCTAGTTGGACTAAAAAATTCAATATAAATAGCTTCACTGTCCATATAAATCATGGAAGGAAATATTGTTCTTATATATCGTCGCAAGAATTAAAAAACTATGCACAGTGGGTCAAGAGCGGCATTAATTCATTTTCTTCATGCCTTCTGATCTACCTGATTTTTTTACAGTTTATAATAGACAATCTAATTATCATGTAATAAAAATATTAGGCTTATATCTTTATTACTTTTTTGTCCAGAGACATTCAAAGTTGACATAAGTGAATGCGTTTAAAACGACCGTATTATATACGCTACCTTCTATAGCTTTCATGCTTTTAAAATACTCTTGTAATGACACTACAAAGATTTTTTTTTATACAATTGGACGTTATTTATGATATACATACATATATGAAAAAAAAATTTCAAATTTAAAAAAAAAATATTTTTTTACTACAAAAAATTGTGCAAAAATATATATTTTCTCCAAATTCTATGGATTGCATCTTCTGAGCTCCAACGAGCTCCAGCCAGATACTTATATCAAATTAAAGCCTGAAGTCTCAGCTAATTATTTAATTAAAATTCAGTTGCCCGTTTTTGCCCCTAAGCAATTCCGGTTTAAAAAACTAAAAATAGTTAGGAAAAATTTCCTTCACAATCATGCAATTACAGTAGAGGTTTGTATTCAAATCTGTAGCATACTAGGATTGCACTTTTCTGCAACAGATTTTATTGCAACTTGTCCCGAGTTCCAGGCCTTTTTAAGAAAATTCATAAGTGTGGATTTTTTTGAGTAAATTAGAAGAATAGGCTTTTAGGGTTCATTCGGTTCCAGTAATAAGGTGAATATAGCCGGACCTATCTTTTATTTAAAAGAAAAACTGCAAATTTTTAAGCTTAGAAGGCAATTTTAATTCGGTCATATCTACTAAACTACATACGCAATCTAAACAACTATTTCTACGAATTGTAAAGGAAGTGCTGTATTTCAATAAAAACGGCATTGAAAAGTTATCAGTTAAAATATCTGAAATATGCAAGCTACTGAACTGTGAGAAAAGTTTATTCGGTTTTCGTTTTACAATATTTAAGTGACTTCAGTAGATTTTTTCTAAGACAAAATATTAATTTTTATTCAAATAAATTCTGAATTTCCCCCAGTGAGACACTCTTCTTTGCAACGGAATTATTTGATTTGTAAAAATAGTTTTAAAAAATTTTTGTCACCAAACTACCGCCTTCACAGAGTGCAAAAAGGTGCGATGGGCGTGGCAGATTTTAATGAAACTTGGTGTGTGTCTTTTGACTTTTCTAAGAAGTATATGTACTAAATTTTAAGACTTTTGCTTTTATAAGAAAGGTTTTATGTGAAAATATCCATTTTGATTGTATGGGCGGTGGGTGATGGGTGTGGCTGATTTTCATGAAACTATTTTATTTTCTTAATTTAGTCAATATAATACTTCGTGCCAACTTTCAAGTTTCTAGGTCCACTCCTTATATTTTTTGCACAAAATTGTATGAAGCCGTACAAGTGTGCGCTGTGGCACCTTATGAATTCCAGTTCGCTACTGGATCTTAAGGTAGGTTATGTAGTTCGTCTCATTATCGCAGCTGGTTTGGGAGTAACTACCTAGTGGGATTAGTGGGATGGAAATAGGGTCACTATCTGGTGCGGAGCTTTGATGGTATAGGTAACCTTATGTTTAATATTTTTAATGTCAGAAAGTAATCAATAATAAAGTAACCAATAAAAACAAAAAGGCAAAACTTGCACATGTACATACTCGCACTGTTTTTTTTTATTTTCTAATTTAAAGTACAATATTTTTTTTACTGGCAAACACTATCTACATCGAAAATGTTATAGATAATTACATTAGAAAACTACATTATCTTACCAAGCGTTTAACTAAAATAAATATTTACAATATTATAAATAAAAAAAGATGTAAATAATACACATATATTTACATTCATATTTGTTTGAAAATTTAATACAAAAAAAGTTAACAAATTATTTAGGCATTTAATATCAATTATGGAAACAAAAAAAAAGAATAATAATTAAAATTAAATAAACAATAAGCTACTTGCCATATCTTCGCATTTCGGCGCACTCCACTACAAATTAAACACTAAAGCTGGGCTTTTAGTTTAAAAGCAAATGTTGACTGGCTCTTCTAAACACTGTATTATAATCCTCTTTATTATCCCTATAATGACTGTCATCCTCTTCTTCCGAATTCTGAAATTCAGAAGAATAATACACCGATTTCATATACCCAGGGAAGGGTGTTACAAGCATATAATCATCATCACTATTATCATCGTCTGGAGGTTCAACCGCTGTAAATGAAATGGCAAATCCCTTTAGAGAAGTACTTTCATCTGTTTGGAAGCGTATTAATATAGTATCTGAGTAGGAAACAATAACAGGAGGTTTCTAAAAGAATATGGGAAAAAGTATTGCAAAATTATTATGCAATTTATAATAATAATTTGCCAGCGTACCCTATTGCCACAATATTTGCCATGATTTGTGTTGCGTTGAAAATTTGGCTCCTCTGATATTTCTAATGAATCATAATCGCATCTATCCGAATATTCGATTTCAAAATGTAAAAACTTGATTTTAACACTACTGTCCGCATCCGATTGTATACGCCAGTTGCAATACATATTACGTTTATAAGGTCTGGAACCATAACGAGGATGAGAATAGAATATCTGAGAGCGATTAGTAGCCCTTAAGTAGCCACCACAGTCTGTTTAGTAAAAAAAGAAAAATTTTTTAAAAGATTTTTTTAATTTAATTCACTCCTTTTATACCTGTGGAATAGGTGGCAAAAAATCCTTTACGCTGCAATCCAGCATCTGTTTTTAAAACCACAAACATATCATTTGAAGATGACACTACAGAATATGGTTCGCTACCTCCACAATATATACCCAAACTGGAGCTGTTTTCCGATTTGCCATCATGTATGGTCACACTGTCGTAAATACATTCCTGATGATTTTCCAGTTGAAATTCATGAAATGTCAATTGCACTCTATGACCCAAAACGGTATGAAAATGCCAATAGCAATATATATTACGGGGATAATCATTAGGGTAACCAGGACTAGATACAACACCATACGAATTTGTAATTTCAAATTTACATTTGGTTTCTGTACAATTGTGGCGATTTTCATGCAGTGTATAACCATTTCGACAGCTACAGATGTACGTTCCAAATGTATTGCGGCAATAATGCTGGCAGCCTCCATTGTTAATACTGCATTCGTCGATATCTTATGAAAGAAGTAAGAGAATATCAAAATTATAAATAATAACGAATTAGAGCATAAGTTAAGTTTAAGTAGGACATACTTGTATTATTTTTCATTTATTTTTTTTTTATTTCACGTTATATAAGAAATTGTCTTTTAAAATATTTAACAGCTGTTAACAAAATATAATTAAAAGAATTAAAAATATCAGACGTAAACAATTGTTAGCTTAAAAGATTATTTTTTGTAACTTTTCTAAACCTTTTTTAATTTATTTGAAATCTGTATATTTTAAATAAAATCTAGTTAGGTAGGTAGGTAAGTAGATAGGTAGATAGGTAGGTAGGTCAAAACAATTAGCATAAGGTGCCGTTTTGAAACCATTGAAGGACCAAACTGAAATCACCTAAAATAGTAAAAGAATTACAGCCAACCAGAGCTGTCTAAAAGTGGAGTAAAACAAAAGGGTATAAGTTCGCACATTGTGCCAAGCTATCGAAAAAAGACACCACAAAAAACTTCAAAGTCTGACTGCCAGATCTCGGCAATTACAAAGAAAATGATCTATTGTCTCCCTTTGAGAAGTATTCCCGCAACTTCTGCAGTGCGGATTAAAGGGCAGGCAGGATACAATCTAACAAATGCAGAGTACATTTACATACATACACACATAATTGGCCATTACAACCCTGTGTCAGGATTACGGCCTAGCTTCTCGCAGCACTCATGTTGTGTGTGTTAATTTTTTCCCATGAGTACCGGGACCTACAGTTTAAAGTCGACTCCGAACGACAGATTTGAGAAGCTTTTTCATGGCAATTAATTACTCCCAGAGCTTTTGCCAGAAGACTGCTGAGAGGTAGTCGCCGAAAGAAATAATTGTTTCATATTTCTTTTTTTTTAAGATGTCGGAGCTGAGATTTGAACCCAGCACTATTGTCTTCGTAAGCCAACACACTAACCACTAGACCACGGCGACTACAGAGTACATTTGAAAACGTTTAATATAATGTAGTAAAGTTGTAAAGTACTCAATACCGGCTATTTAGAAAAAATAATTTTTAGATATGACAGAATTTTATACCTACCTTTTGCTATAATGCCTACCTTTTATATTAATACTACTTAACTCGGCAAACGTTGTTTTGCCTTATAAATTTGCTCTAGGAAACACTTGTTAGTTCAAATAAATTTAATACTCTTCACCGAACTGCAAAACTTTACATTGATATGAGCAATCAATGCCTGCGTTACTAATTATTTTAATAAAAGATTATCCGCCATTTTCGGTACTTTAGTTTGATAGTTGGGGATAGTGAGAAATATCCCCTGTACCGCCCCCTCTGAGTACTTACCATATACATATGCTCTACGGTACATATATAGTTTAAAATTTCATCAAATTTTTCATTCATTACTTAGGTGAGGTATAAATTTTCCCTTGGGGCGGGTCACCTTAACATTTAGAGGTATGAAAAATAGATGTTGACCGATTCTCAGACCTACCCTATATGCACACAAAATTTCATGAAAATCGGTCGAGCCATTTCGGAGGAGTTTGGCAACAAACACCGCGACACGACAATTTTATATATTAGAAAATTAGATAGAAATGTACAAAAACTTTAGTGTAATATTTATTTAAATTGTATTTAAATATTTCGGCATTAGATTATAGCCATTGAACGGTAGTTTTAGATATTTATAATAAAAAATGTTTAAATATTTTTTCTTAAAATTGTGCATGAATTTTATCAGTGGCTTATTTTAGAAAAATTAAAAAAATTCATGCAATTAAGGGTTAAAAAAAAATATTACGTTTTACAGGAATGTACATAATGCGTCAGAAAAATAAATTTAAAGCACAAGAACTGACTGAATTTCAAATTTATTTATATTTCTTATTGAAATATTGTAAAACGTAATATTGTATATTTAAGTTTTGTGACTAACTTTGTAATTTTAAAATACTAGAAAACCTAAACTTTACTCCTCTATTAAGAAGCATAAATAAAATAATCCATGATTTTGTACCAATCTTAATGGTATACTTTTAGGCGCATAACAAATAAATAAATTGAAAATAACATTTTAAATATATATGCCTTAATGTTATACATCCTAAAATAAACTCACCTTTTTCAAATTTTGCCGAAAATCCTGTATGCTGTACCGATTTATCCGAAAAAAATTCTAACCTTAAAATATTCTGTTCCGAATTTATTTGAGGCGGTATTTCATGACCACAATAGACACCGATTTTTTTAAGGCGATTATCTCTTAACTTGGAATAAATAACCAAGTAATCATAATTGCATTCAGTATATTGAAATTTAGTGCCTTCCAAATCGAAATGAGTAAAATTTAAAAATACCGCATGATTTGCTGGTGCTACTATCTCCCAAATGCATTCCTTTGCAAGGGGATAAACACCCGGCCAAGAGGGTGAATTTAACACACCAGAGCCCACACTAGCATCGATAATACCACCACAGGCATCTAAAATATAAAAATAAAAATACAAGTTGCAATTACTGCAACAATTACAATTTTCCTGCACATACCTTCACATGTACGACCATTTGCTTGCAGTTCATAACCGGCAAAACATCCACATTGATAACTCCCAAGTGTATTAATGCATTCATGTTCACAGCCATGATTGGCAAATTTACATTCATCAACTTCCTGCATAAACACGGCTGAAAAGCCAACTTTTTGCACTGAACCATCCGAAACAAATTTCAAATACATTTCGTTACTATTTGTTCTGTTTAAATAAAATAACAATAATGAAAAGCAAATACAAATATTTATATGCACAATCTTACAAACATTAAACACGAATGCACACTAAAATGTAAATTTCAAAAATAGTCAGTTTTATACGTACTTTATATTTGGTGGTAATTTATAACCACAAAATATTCCAATTAATTCAGCATCTGAACTATTGCCATCACGTATTTCCACATAATCATGTATACAATTGTCATGATTTTCCAGTTCGAACGATTGAAATATTAAAGCCACTTGATGGTTATCGGGTACGGTAATGCGCCATACACACTCCTTATCAGGAAAATATTCCAACGGATAATTGGGGGAGTCTATGCGACGATCTTCGGTTAAGAAAATATCACCACCACAGATGACTATAAATGAGAAAAATAATAGTTTACATATAAAAAAGGAAGTTAAAACGAAAAATATTTTAGACCCCTAAAATATACTTTAAATTCTACTTAAACTTAATTATATAGCGTAGCTTAAGGCATATACTGCGAATGCTAAAAATTCAACTTGCTCACGAACGAATTGAATTCTAGTGAATTTTGCTTTCTACATTTAAGAAAACTATCCTCTTTGTGCCCGCGAGTTTAGAAAGTAATGGCCTATTTATGTAAAACGAACAGTTTCGAACGACAAACAAAAACACAATTTGTTGTAAAAACTAAAGCATATTTTTATGCTGCTGTAAACAAAAAATTCGTGGTTGAAACCATCTTTAAAACCTGATTTTATCAAACGATATTATATTGCTAAAGTTTTTTTTTTTAACTGATTTTAATAATAAATCTTTAATTTACATTCAATAATCATATATTTTTTACAATTGAAAACGCTCTCTTCTATAGAAAACATTTTAATTCATTAAAAACCAACAAAATACCCAATAGTGTTTTTGTTCTTTTGAATAAAAAGATTTTTTATTTTTTAAATTCTCGTTAAATTTTAAATGTCTGCTTAACTAAAATATCCCTTATCAGAAAGTTGTGTTGTGTGTAAATGAGCAATTATTTTATTTTTGTTTAATAGTCTGAAACTAATTTCTAAAAAAGAAAACAAAAATAAATCCGAACATTTTCTTTGACTGTCAATAGAATTGTAGCGCAATAAGTAACTGGATATCACCAGCTCCTCCCATCCAAAAACTTCATGAAAATAAAATTCATGGAAATTAAACATTTTTTAAACAGATAATAATAAATCTCTTTTTTCGAGCTTTATAAAAAGAGGTCAATACAGTTATTATATTATTTTTTAAACAGACCTATAAACTATCAAGCATTGCTAGAAAACAAAAGGGAAAACCTTTATGAGAGAGAATAAAAATGGTAATTTTAATATCTATGGAGTATTTCATAGAAGATAATAAGAAAATTAACTTTTTTATAAAAATTATTTATCAAATTTACCTTCAAAATCGGCTATAAAGCCGCGAAAACCTTTATTGCTGCGTCGATTAACGTAACTAATCAGCATACGACTTGAATCACTTTTTATTGTTACAGATGTATGATTCCCACACAAACGTTGGATAACCGGTGATTTATGCCAATAACCATCACGTATTTCCAGATAATCTTCAGTACAATCAGGTGAGTGATATAAATTCTAAATAATAAAATAAATATAAATTACAATTAATAAAACGATAGCAAAGGAGTTGTAATCAATACATTAAAATCTGCTCTACTTTTAGTTTTCTCACATTTTCCAATTGATAGCTTTTATTTAACAAAACCTTATATACGATATTAATAGTCGCACAGTGTAACAAAACTGAATAACAAAATTAAGATATCATTAACGTTTCTCATTTTGTTATTTATTATTGAGTGCAACAATATTCAGTTTTCGAAATTTTACAAAATATTGATGTACCTCGAAAATCGATTTTCAAATTTTTATCGGATTGCCAATATCTTTTTAACAAATTTATTAACTGAAAATTTTTAAACAAAGTATGAAATACGAGTTCGAATGATATACATATGTATGTCTGTATCCATACATGCCTGCTACATACATTACAACCCTTTCTCAGATTTACGGCCTAGCTTCTTACAGCACCCTTTTTGTATGCGTTAATTTTTTATTGTAGTCGCCGTGATCTAGTGGTTAGTCTGTTGGCTTACTAAGACATGAGTCCTGGGTTCGACTCCAGGCTCTGACATCTTCAAAAAAAGAAATATGAAAAAAAAATATTTCTTTCGGCGACTACCTCTTAGCAGTCTTCTGGCAAAAGCTCTAAGAGTAACTAATTGCCATGAATAAGCTTCTCAAGTCTGTCGTTCGGAGTCGACATTAAAATTGTAGGTCCCGGTACTCATAGATAAAAATTGACACACACAACATGAGTGCTGCGAGAAGCTAGGCCTTAATCCTGACACAGGGTTGTAAAGGCCAGTTATGTATGTATGTATGTAATTTTTATTCACATGTACGGGGACCTACACTTTATCGTCAAATCCGAATTTTATATAAATACGGATAATATATGTATACGAAAATGTTTTGACATACAAATCTTAAAAATAAATATAAATTTGTGTGCAAAAGCATTCTGACCAAGTTAAAGTTAAGAACCAACGAAATGGTCGTTGAGATGAGCCTATTACCACAAGCAATGCATTTAAATACATTTTATTAAAACGAAATTTAATTTTCATTTTAAATACACACTTTTTAACGATTTTGAGTGTTTTGATTTAATTTGAATTCATTATATCCTTAGGAATAGGCACATACAAATGTATGTATAAACATATTACTAGTATCGAATTAAAATTTCTTTAATATTATATATGTATGTATGAAAAAAAGAAAAATAAAAACATTCTACCTGTTTCAGTAAGACAAGACACGTCTGAAAATTTCATTTTTAAAATATTTCTGAGCACTTTCAATATTAATTTTTAATCTTTGCAAATTGCTGGTCTTAAGGAAACGGGCATTTAATTAATTCATTAACATTTAAGTTATAAAGTGAAGGAATAATTTTTGACTTACCACTTCATGCAGTTGTAATATAATCCTCTCACCATTCGTAGCCGTTATACGCCACTCACACGTTTCCAAAGATTTATCAAAATCTGTATTCAATTCATAACCGCCATCGCCATTACCACTGCCTTCAATCTCATCTTGTAACTCATTGCCACTACCACCTTTATATGCGAAATGTGGCGACACAATATGACCGTTATTCTGTTGAAACGTACGACCACAAGTGGCACATTTATACAATAAATTTGCTTGAGCTATATCACCTTCACTCAATTTAAGACGCTGGCCTATATCAATTTTTTCTTGTTCGCGTACTCCTATAGGTTGTATAGTATCCAGAGAAGCACTTTTTGAGAAGGTATTACGAGAATAGTGCATTATTGAATTGTAATCGTAGGGTAAGCCCAAGGAATCAACATCGTCGGCTGATAAGACATCAAAATTATACTCTTGGCCCCTTAATATATTGGCCCTATTGATAACAATGTGTTTATCACGATCTGTGCGAGTATGCTCATGCCAAAAGCCAATCACATGTCCAAGCTCATGAACCACAATGCCAAATTTTTCACAATTACGTCCAATTGAAATTGCTTGGCGCCCATTGCCGCGCTTGCCCACAAATGAACAACATCTATTAAAAACCAAACAAAATATGTTTTTTTAACACTATTACACCCGTTTTAATATTTTAATTTTATTATTGCTGTACATACCCACAATTTTTAATGGTAAAATATATATAATTTGGATGTACTTTCGGATCTCTTTCAACAAATTTGATACAAGTAAAATTCTCCCAATGTCGCATGGCCTGCTTGAAGAGAGCCTTATGAGCACCACTAAAACTATGATCGATTTCATAAGGTATGACACCGTAATCCCAAATCCGTTCCCGCTTTGCAGTTACAGCTCGCCGTGGACGTGGAAGTGCATCGTTTTCAGTCATATCATCTTCATTAATGATCAAATCATTATGCTGCATTAGAAGAGGAGGACTGAATATAAAATGAAAAAAGTTTATAAGTTGCAATTAAAATAAATACAAATTTTTTATTAAACACCGTTTTATTTTTTAACGTGCTTCGCTTATTTGAACGGAATAAAAAGTTTACTATAATACATGTGAATAGACCAACAAATTCACTATAACCGTTGTCTATATATATAATATCAACATTTACTTATTATGCAAGCCCGCTTGTACAATTCCGCCTACTCTTCGACTAAAAATTTGTATTAACTGTGAAGTCATGCAGACCAAATTCAGAAATTTTTAATATTACGTTCTCAAGATATACAAAAATCAATATTTACTTTGCTTTGAAGATATCGTATCAGGCCCATGTGTCCGATTAGGAAATTTTTATCTGATAATTCTTCTTGACTTTCGCTTTATCTGTTTTCAAGATATGAAAAAGTTAATATTTAGTTTGTATAGAAAGTACGACGCCTACTTGTCTGAATCCTCCCACTCTTTCACACCTGATTTGTAATGATTGTAAAGCCATTCAAACCGAATTTTCAAATATTAGTTTGAGCCGGTCTTAGATATAACTAAATTAATATTTATACCATTCCCACTTATTCAACTCGGTCCTCTTTTTGACTGATGATTTGTACTGAATATGAATCGTTTAAAGAGTGTTACCATTACCAGATAAGGATTTGCTTTGTATGGGCATGGCACCACCTAGTTCTAATTTTTGACAATTATACAGGGTGTCTTGTAGCAGATTCAACAATTTTGTTCAAAGTTCCGTATTTGGAACTAAAAATCAGCTCAATTGAATCAAATTTATTGCCGTTTTCAATGATATACTCTTTAAAAAATAAAATCCTGATTTCCATTCTAACGTTCAATGCTCTTAATAAAACTTTTTGTCAATTATTACGTTTTTTATTTAAATAAATATAAATCTGCTACCAGACACTCTGTATATACTGTAGTTCCTTCCAAATAAACAGGGAGATATTATAGAAATTTAAAAAATCGGTGCAGTCAAAACCAAAACCACAAACACGCTTTCATTGTCATATAGGTGCATATATATGTATAAGATAATTGATTAAATGCTATTATTTTGCAATCATTTGTTTACCTGTTTAAAAATTTTGCCTTTTTGTGTTTATGAGAAGATTGATGACTACGCCTCTTGTGTCTTTTATGTCCACGATTTTTTCTTCCTTTGAGTTTTTTATATGAGCGCCTGCAAGTACACAAGAGAGAGAGAGAGAGAGGAGTGAGAAAAAAAAGTACTCAAAATATTTGAGAATACAAAACTATCATTAACCATTGTTGCCATTTTAGCATATTTAGCAACCCCTTCTATTAAAAGTATTTTACTTTTTAAAAAACGATTTTTTAGCAGAATTTGTGAAAAAAAAAATAATTAATTAAAAAAAAAAAACCAAAAACAGAAATTAATTTCATATTTTATTCAGTATATTTTTTTCTTACATATTTTACATTTAAATGGTGATTTTTTAATACCATTTTAAACGAATTACAACGTATTTTCACTGCAATATTCTGATTTTATTAATATTTAATTCGAACAGATGGTAGACAGAAACAAAAATTGAAAAAATAAAAAAAGAAACAAAACAAAACCAGCTGATAAAAAAACTGGTGAGGCTTTTGAAAAATATGTAAATTTTGAAATTACTAAAAATCCTCAGGTAGATACGTTAACTATTGAATTATTTGATTTTTGATTTAGAAATACAAATATTGCAAATGATTTTAGAATGAAAATAAAGCATTTTTTTCATAAATATCTATATAGGTATGAGTATTTGCTTAAATATTAAAAAAATAGCAAATATCGTGATTTAAATGATTCTAGTTTTGCACTACAATCCAGGGTTTTGAAGAATTTTTGGAAAATAGAATGAATTTAAATCTAGCACATTTTAGCTTTCTGTCATCTTCATTTTCTGGCAACTCTCTGATGAACAAACACACACCTACTCGTACACAAATTGATTTTTTTTTGCCCAGCAGGTAATTTGTAAGCCTAATTAGAAATTGTTTAGAATTTTCCTGGAAAAAATCTATCAACCATAGTTTAAGATTCAAAATAACCTTTTGTTTTGATAAAATCTTTACAAAATGATTGATAATGCCTATGGGTGTGCATTGTGGAAAACCTACTTGAGTATATTATGACAGAGAATTGTTACAAAGTTATAGTGGGTTGTGCATATATCTCGAACAGTGAATGGAAATTTATGAGTGACACTCTAAATGATTGTTTAACAGGTATAAACCAGAGTTGTCATACCTGGCGATTTCTCACCAAACGTGGTGACTTTAAAACTTGTTTGGGGAATTTGTTGCTATTTTCAATGAGCTGTGTTTGAAACGGTAGCAAAGTTCTATGGTAAAAACAAATTTTTCAGTGGTAAAAAATTATTCTCTTTCTGCTGTGTGAAATGTTAACTTTTTTAACAGTATACAAATTTTACATTTATTATTAAAAACAATTTTTTTTGTTATTAAATTTGTTAATTACAAAATTACATAAAAATTAATAATTTAACAAAGTGTATTCCATTACTCATTTCAATTTTTCTGGAGATTAGAAGATCGCATTTTTTTGATGTTTTAGTTTTTATTTTACTTATTATTTTTATTTTACGGGTTCTCCTTTCATTTTAGTTATTTTTAATAATTTTACTAAGCTTTATACAAATATCTTAATAATTATTTTACTTTGTTCTGTTTTTCTTTAATTGTCAAATATTTCTATGCTTATGTCAAATTAAAGCTGTCAAGATTTTACTAAAAAGAGAACTTTGCTACCGGTTCAAACACAGCCAAAATCTGAATTTTTTTGTGAGAAGTTCTCACACTGAAAAGTGAAACCATGTAGGGTATCCACTACACATTTTTCGATTTGTAAGTAAAGGGCGTTTCCGTAAAGTGAATGTGGAAAAAGACTTGGCTGATTCCGTTTTTATTATAAAATAGAAAGTTGTCAAAAAATTTAAAAACACCAAACATAACAAAAACATAAGTGGAATATAACAGAATTTAAAATATAAAGTCATACATATTTTTAGAGTTTAAATTAACGATTTACAATTTCAAAAAAAATCAATTTCAATTTTTATTAATAATTTTTTAACTGTTCTGCCGTCTCTACAAAACCCCCGCCTTTTTAAAATGCGAATGAATTTATCTGTTCATCTGAGACAAAACTCCTAAATGAAAATTACAGAAACAGTTTTATTCACATGTCTCCAGCATCTTACCTCAAAAGGATAAAATGCCAGATAGTACATACAAACAAGAATTTCAGAAACACTTTGATGTGGGAATCAATTTGTAATACAAATGTATGCAAATACGTTGATGGTTGACGAAAAATTTGAACGAGTATTCAAAAAGCATTTTCAGGTATTTATTTCCTGTAAAAGCTCATCTCAAATATAGAATGGAACATGAACTTTCTTTTGTGGCTCTTACCAGGCAATTGAACATGAAGTATGTTTAAAGTACATTTTTAAGTAAAGTGTAACTAAAGGAAACTATTACTGAAATCACGATTTAAAATTTATTACTATTTGAAACTTTAAAATCGACAACACTGGCACTACATACATACATATTATCAAATTACTCTTAAAAAAAAGCTTATAAAGGACAACAAACCAATAAGAGAGTGATCGAACTACATTTTTAAGAGCTTTCATACTCTTTAAAAAAGCGTGGTTTATAAAAAAAAGAAAAACAAAATTAAAGACACCTGCTGCTACTGTATTAAAGCTTTTTAAAATTGAAATTTTTGTACTTATTTTCTTACCTTTTCAATAAAATTTGCCTCGACTTTTTTTGTTGTATACCCTGGGAATTGTCTTCTTTACCTGTGTGCTCTGTCAAAAATGTCTTTGGTGGCAGGTTGGGTTCGTAAATGATATTGCGCTCATAAAAGAAATTATGGCCTGTATCGTTTTCAATATTTTTAGTATTCGATTGAATTTTTAAGGCATCGTTGTTGAACAGAAATACTGGTAAATGTATTGGTGATTTTTTGCGTTTATTTTTAGCGGAAATGGCAGCTTCCTTGCCGGCTTCAGCCGCCGCTAATTTTAACAAATGCTCTACATGTGCAGGTGATTTACCAGCCACGTTTCCCTTGCTGTTAGGGACCTAAAATCGCATATATATATTTTTATTTTAAATTGTTTACGATTTTTACACATTTTTATAAGAAAAAAAAACTTACAATTCGTTTATCAATCAGAATAAATTGTTCGGGTTGTTCGATAATATCAAAAAAGCCATCCGGTTCAATTTGTAAATTTTTAGGAATTTTTATTGAGCTATTGAAAGTTAAGCCATTTAAGGCGGGCAATATTAAAAGAGCACTTAAAAGCACATAAAATTTTTTTAACAACAACATTTTCTCCCGTTTATTAACGTGCTTTTGTCTTTCAAATACTTTTCTTAAGCACTTTCCATAATAAATATTATCATTTGCTATGGAAATTTAATTATTTTGCAATTCTTTAATTTATCTTAAGTAAATATTATTTTAAATATTATTTTTTAATGTTTATTTTTTCTACTTTCATGGTTTTTCGGCTTTTGTGTTTTCTTTCAATTCTATTCCATTCAATGTCTGCACTCTTTAAAAAGAAATCTCTTACTGATCGTTAAATACACGCAACATGCTTTTAATATAAGAAATTTGTATCTTTAAATCTAAAAAAAAAAAACAACAACAATGGTAATAATATTAAATAAACACACACATAAACACTTCTCAAATTTGATCAGATTCGACCAAAAATTCTAAATAAAAAGGCATCTTCTTTAAACCATCACAAATACGCATGTGCACCCACTCACACGCTCATAAAAATTGATTCCACTCATGGGATAGAGGATAAGAAGACATAAACATCGATGCCAGCTACAAATGTCAGCCTAAGTGGCGTCGCAATAAAGTTGTCAGCAACAGAATTTTTGGTTAAGGGTACGAGTATCTTTATTGGTAGTAAAATATGCGAGTTATCTGAGTGTAGGAGATCTTATTACCACTACAATACCTTAAAATGTTCAAACACATACACATTTACCTGCTTCGAGTATCACAGTAACACCAAAGTATCAGCCTGTTTCTTAAAGAGGATCATTGTTGTGCTGTTTCACTTTGAACGCCAGATGTTCTCAAACTCTTTTTTTCTTATTTTTATTAAAAAGTTTTTCAATTGTTGCATACGAGACCCAATTGTACGGTTAAGAGCAGTTAAAAAATAAAGAAATACGAAGATGTTAAGCTTATATTATATTATCCATTATGTCAGTTATACATATGCGTATGTGAGTGATATAAGTATATTGTTAAATGTATTGCTTCTATTCAGAGCTCATTGAATGCAAATTCAATAAATGAAACATCTTATCTAAATATTCGTTAAAATATTTCTTTATTGTTACACATTTTACCTTTAAAATAACAATTTATACTATTATAGATTATCTAAAAAAAGTTTCTGTGAACCGCAATTGAAACTATTAGAAACTACTCAGAACTTTGATTAAGTTCTGGTAAAGCTTATTTTATTTATAAAGGAAATACAAAAAGTTAGCACTTTTGGACCTGACAAAGTACCGAATAGTACTTTGGTAAATTGTCCCATAATTATTCTATTAGTGGTCTTATTTAATATATGAATTAAATATGGATACCAACTTAAGATTTAAAGGGAGTCTTATTTACTTCCATTATTTAAATCTAGTCAAAAATCTGATATATATATAAATTCAAATCAATGTTGTTCGTTGGTCATCGCATCAGTTGAGAACGGCTGGACCGATTTTGACGATTTTTTCTTTCTAATGATCGTCGTGATCAACTTAGGTTTTTACGGAAAGAACATTTTGCTCTGCCCACTTTTGCGCCCACTTTTTTATTTATCTTTAATCAGAAAACGGCTCCATCGATTTAACTGAATTTTCTGTCAAATGTTTGTATTAATCAATTTAAAGTTTTTATCGAGAGAAACATTTGCCACGCCCACTTTTACCCCCATTTTTTTCTATTTATCTCTAAATACAAATTTTTTATATCTATAGAACGGTTAAAGCTAAAGTTTCGGAATTAGGTCTGAATGACTTCAGGGGCAAGGCAAATCATCAGTCAGAAAGTGGCAGAAATTAGACAAGTGGGCGTGGCACCTCCCTTACATACGTATCTTTAGATGTGTTGAAGCTAAAGTTTCCGAATTTGGTGTGATTGATTTCGTAGTCATTAAAAATTATCACTAGAAAAATAGGCGGGCAAGTAGACGTGGTAACTAGTTTCCAGAAATCAGTAACAGTTAAAGTTTTTGAATTTGGTCTGAATTACTCCGTAGTCAGTAAAAATCATCAGTCGAAAAATGTGGACAAATTATAGTCGTAGGTGTAGCAAAACACGCCGGGTTTAAGCTAGTTGAGAATAATAGAGACATGGAAATATTAAGCATCATAGGCAAGTTTTTCGTTACAGATAGATTATATTGCTATGTTTCAAATATTATATCCCCTTATCAGCACGGTATTCAAGAAAATTGTTCCACTGTTGGAAATCTACTGCATCTTATAACCGTACCAAAAGCAAACCGCTATTATCTTTACAGATAATAAAAAAAAACGAATGATAGGTTTTACAGATGCTGCTTCTAAACGGATCAAATCTTATTTATCAAGTAGAGGTTATATTGTTTGCTTTTATAAAACATTATTATAGGTATTATGCACATAATATAAAGGGTAACCCAAAATTAATGTAGGATTGGAATCTGCCGCCATTTTTGTAGCAAAGTTTTGGCAACCTTGTAAAAAGAACAACTTGAAAACTGATGTTTTCATTTTATTTTATTTTTCTACACCAAAATTGTAAAGGCAAAAGACTTTGTAGTACGATTTAATTCTCATTCTCGCATAAAAATTTCTTATAGCTTATAAATAAAAAAAAAGTTTAAGAATCTCTGTTTTATAGTACATATGTATGTATATATTAAATCTGTTGTTTATATAAAAAAAATGTAAAATGAAACCCATACAATAATTTTGTCTTATTTCAGAATCCAATTCAATCGACTTAAGCCCTGCATTCAAAAATACCAAAACAGAACTCAGTTTAGAATGAATATTTCTTTGAACTTGTTTTTATTGTTGTTGTTGTTGTTGCCATTGTTTTCTGCTGTTTGTGTGTGTGTGTGTGTTGTTTTTTTTTGTTCTTTTTTGTTTCCTTTGGCATAGTATAAAAAACTCCCTAAAGGTTATGATATGTTTTTTCTTCTCAAATTTTATAGTTATTTTTTGGTTATGGATTCTTTTGGCTGCAACACGAAGCATATAAAAAATCAGCAGAATACTATAAAATTCGATCATATGCAAGAGATCTTTACAGCAGATTAGATATTGTAAACAAACCAAAAATAATTGTTTTCACCTTCTACAACATTTGTATGCTGCCGTATACCCCTTTTACACAATTCTCTGTAGGCTTACTTATGTAGCAACATAAGCACCACATCGTATTGATATCGTCTATGTGTAGTATGTTGATTCTTAAGCGCCAGCTTCTCAGAAGTACCTTTCATTGTTAAAAGTTTTATTTGTGGGATTTTTTGTTTTTTAATTTTTTTTTTCTTTTAAAGAATCTACACAGAGGGAAAATATTAATATGATTTTTAATGACGCTTTATCAAGCAAATATTGTTTGAGTTCTCGTTGCTTATAGGAAGGAGGGATGTCACAGCGGATTTTAATTTAATTTTTAATTATTTTTATAATAAATTTTATTTTCTTCGCTCATTTGTTGCTGTTCATTCGTAAATCAAACCGTGTTGCAAGAACTGAGGCCTCATTCTGTAACTCTCCTAAGCTAAAACTCTATCGCTAAAAATTTATAAACTTTTTTAGGACGTTTTGGCTACGATAACAATTCTGGAACGCTTATTGTAGTTTAAAGGCTTCATGCCTATTACTTCTGAACTTTTTAATTTTATATATTCTAAGGCCCAGCCTGTTTCAAAAACCCAAAATTTTAGCATTTTAGCTTAAGAGAATTACAGAATAGGGCCCCTGTACTGTAAACTGGGATTTTATATAGTTTTTGAAAAGCATTAGAATGGATTTAGTCGTCAATGAGGTATACGAATTCGACTAAAAGACACGTACTACGGTTATGTAACTGCTAATAACTAGCAGGAATAATGTTAGCTAGGAAATCAAGAGGAGAACAGGTGCTACTGCGATCTGAGTCGGCTGTTGAATAATAAAAACTATTCTCGCATGAAAGGATTGACACTTTATAAATCGCTCATTATCCCTGTGCCACTTTATCGTGCAGAAACACAGACGTTATCTTATTGCCGTATAGTTTGGACAAAAGAATATAATGAGGATTTGATGAGAAAGTCAGCGATTTCGGTGTAGAAATCAACTCTGGCATAATTTAAAGTACTGATCTTAGTATGCTCCTTTTATTCTTATTAAGTAACATTGCAAGCTTTTTTACTTAAGAGCTACTCATACTCAACAGTTTTTGTGTTTCACAAGTAAAATTCTAAGCAAAAATGTTGGGTGAGTAAGAGTTTAAAAAAAATTATCGTGGGCAATAACCACGCCCACGTGTTTACAAAGCACAATTTTTGAGATTTTTGTCTAAGAGTAACAAAATTTTTAGGAATTCATGATAAATTAAGAAAGAGTTTAACATATTTTATGTACATACTTCTTTTTTGAGCTTTTCAGAACTGTTCTGTTTTTCTCCGTGTAACTTAAGATATTATGGATTTTTTTGTTAGATTATTTTGGGTTTTCTGTGTATTTTTTATGTTTTGTTTTCGAAAAACATGGAATTCTTCTTCATTTCCAGTGAACACGTGCCTTTGAAAGAGAGGAAAAAGCTGCTAAACAAATACAGATTCACAGATTCCGATGCACGTCTTGAAGAGAATTTTTCAAAGGAATGAAGGAATAAAAAACAAAAAAACAATACGTATATATTGGCGCACAATACCAATTCATACTCGTAAACGCTGTCCTAATGGTGTGGGAGAAGAAGCTTAAAAAAAAGAAGAGTTGATATCGTAGAGAAAAAATTATGCAGTTTTTATTCATAATAATTTTACAGGCATGTGCTTAAACAGGTAGTGAAACGGCAGACGAATAACAGATTCATATTTACGAAGAAATATGATGATGCGGCTTAATTTCATTTGATTTTGAATTAAAAAAAATTAAAGATGAACATTTTTCATCTCCTCTCTTTTTTCTTTATCACAGTGGTCTATAATCATCATTCTTTAGAATTATCATCAAAGTTGCCAATTTAAAAAAAAAAATTCTTCTACCAATTTCGTCACAAAATCTCACAATTTTATTACAGTTTTTTTAGACAATAATAATAATGCCTATTTCTTTTTAATAATAAAAATTAAAATGTAACGTAACGAAAATTAATAAAATTTTTTTTAATAACTAAGGGGTTATTTTGTATTTCGATTCGAATCGAAAATCTTACGAATTCGTAAAAATTTACGAATTTTCGAAAAAATTTTGTATTCATTATTATTGATTTTTCGAATGGGAAATTTCTTTCGAAAGCATTTTCGATTCGAATCGGAATACAAAATAACCTCCCTGTTGTCTTTCATTTTCTTTTAATTTAGTGTTTAATACCCTGATGGTATCTCGCAGAAAGCCATTTTTCTTCAAAATTCCACCACCACCAAATTATATGTCTTGGAATTTTTTTAACTTATACCTGTACTTTGATGATAATTTGTAATCCTCTTAATCGTCCACACATGTTTTTGATAATTCCATAAGAAAGAAAACATCAGCAAATCCATCGGTAATCCTTTATATTGAGTATAAAATTTGTTCTCGTCTTTAAAATATCTGTTATATTTAACACAAAATCTCAAAAACCTCTGAAATAGGTCTCGCTGTAGATTTATATAACCCTCTGCGTAACATAAAAAAGTGATACCACACAAAACCATCTTATCTTCTCTCACTTTCTCTCTCTCCCGCTTTTGCATTCCTAACTTTAAAATTTCAGAATTTTTGTCAGAATCACCCTAGGGTATGTAAATCGTCTTTTTTGGGTTAAATGCCACTTGACTTTTTAATTTTTTTATTCCATATTGGATATGCTTTAAAAGGAAAATAGTTAATTAAGGAAACCATAATTCTTTACCAGTGGAGTTGATTCGTATATCTATCCATCTACGCAACCATAATACAGTATTCCCCGAATAATTGAACCACGTTTAATTACCGTTCACGCTTATTTACTTCAATTTCTAAATCCCGATATTTTTTCTTACCTTTTTCTAATAAAATTCCACAGTTAATTAATTTTCGATTAAGTGCGTTATTCGCTTAATTACCTCAAATATATTTTCCCCAAAGAAAAATTTCACTTAAAATTCCCTCGCTTAATTACCCAAAATTATTATTTTCTAAAAAATGGCTGCTAAACTCAACTATGTTTATATAGGTTAAACTTACTTTCAAACTACTTTTTTGATACAACCTTGCAATTAAACTCTACCAAGTTTATGTATAAGTATAAAGTTACTTGCTCTTCACATGTATTGACGGCTGTGTATGCAGGCAATTAAAAGAATTCGGTTAATTACCTCAAATACGCAATTAAACCATATTCGTTTAAATGACTTCCACGCATAATTGCCCAAAAATGTAGACATTTTTGTCTAGCCAATTATCCGTGGAATACTGTATTTTCTTTACCGGCCTTCAATATCAAAATATCCTTATATGAAATATGAAAGGTTTCGTGCATAAAGATCCCCTGCCATTAATTTGAATTTTCATCTTTCTGTGTCTTGCTCCTTTTTATCCCCTAGAGTTTTACATCTTAAATATGAGGCATTCTTTGTCCTCGGGTGGAATGTAAAATTTCCTGAAAAAGTGTAATATTATTGGTTTGATAATATAGAAACAAGTCGAAATATACTTATGATTTGATTTTTCACTTTCTTAGAATCCAATGATATGTATGCCGAATTTCTTACCAGCATTTTGGAATTTTTCGCACTAAATACATGTTTTCAAACCTACCAAATTGGTTTGACCTATCCCCCTACCAAAACAAAATTTCCAGTTTTGTTGGGAATTACCCTATATTGACAACCCTGGTTTTCATTATGCATACGTATGGATACGTATGTATTTAAGCTAATTAGTATTGTAGAGGCGCCTTTTACCCATGAACTAAAAACAAATTAAATAAAAGAGTGGTAGTTATGACTGTGCAGCTATAATTTTAAATCACTTACACTGATGGGATAAATGGAATGGTTTTCTTTTTGTGTGTCTTTTCCGATAGGAGTATAAGATATGATCATATGAGTATCATTAACAAGTTGTTGTGGCTGTTGCCGTTACACACGTTGTTGAATGATAATAATACTTCAGCTAATGCCGTTGGTTATTATGCTGTTTAGTGCGTCAGTTAATAAAATATAATTAATTGAGCATTAAAAATCAAATGAATGTTGTAATAATTTTATTGTTATGGGATGACACCTTCTATATTCAAAGTAAATATAAAAGAAAAATAAATTAAAATTCTAAACTGCCTATGATCGGTTGTTCAAAAGGTTTATAACCAGCATGAAAGAGTTGGGATAGTTTAGTTGAAGAGGATTAAAAAAAAATTCTAAAGACGATAATTTTTGTTTGTGAAATGTACAGATAAATATTTTTTGTATTTTTTTTTTTTTTTTTTTTTGTAATAGGGAATGTACATATTTTCTCATAATCTGGTAGCTTAAAGTCGTTTCAAATCGCAGCTCTGAGAAGGTTTCAGTCGTCTGAAGAATAACTTATTTAGTGAAGGGTTTGAAATTTACTAACTTTGATCGTTTAACGACCCAGGAAAGCATTTAAGTAGTCAAAACTATTACCACATAAATGATGATGATTTTGTCATGAATTTGGATCATTTAGCAACGAAAGAATGTATAAAAATTTTAATTTATTATAGTATCTTTTCGAGCATTAGGAAGTATATGAAGATTATTGGGAATGCCGTAACATACAGTTTAGTATGGTGTATTTTTCATTTAAATTTACATCTCTATTCATATAAAATCTTAACACATAACAATCAACACCGGCTAACCATTTACACCGCCGTATATATTTCGATTTTTTAACAACTTTCTCGGCGGCAAAGTTTATTTCTTACTTAGTGATGACGTCATCCAGCAAAATTTTCATTTATGAAATTAGTAGAAAGAGAAGCCACTGTGGTAAAAGTGACTGTTTGGGGGCAAAAGTGATGCTTAAACAACCGTTAACGACTTTTTTTTTTGCCTTTAAAGAGAAATTATTAACTGGACACACAAAACAACCAGTTTTGACTTTATTTCATGTGCAATTTCTCATAATTTTCCCATTTGGCTATATTAATTGGCAAATAAATCATGAGCTTTAATATCATTAGATGTGAATAAAACTGTAACGTGGCAAAATTCCTGCCAGTTACATACGTATAAAAGAGAAAAAGGAAATAATAAAAAATAATTAAAACTGATGAGATGGGGGGACTCGAACCTGGGCCACACGAGTGATGGTTCGGCATACTGCTTGCTATGCCATGCCACACAGTAGCTTGTTTGGTATAGGTGTATTATAATGTATTGTAAATTATATTTGTAATAGGTATATTGTATTACTTGAATACAGAGTGGGCAAACAAACAAAACATTTCGTAAACGTTACCACAAAGTCATAAACTTTTCAAAATTTTTTTAATCGTATTGTACATGAGCTAAACCGAAACGAAACAATTCGCTTTTCGCTCTTGTGCTTGCTTTTTTATTCCGTTACATTTGTATAATTTGCTCTTTTTTCTCTTCTTCTTTTCTTTTTCTTCTCATTAATTTTTTGTTCTACTTACGCTCATTTGAGTTAGTGTATTTATAATGCTCAAAACAAAAACAATATACAAAACTAAATGGGACAATCGTTCTCACTGTTTTTGTTTTGTTTTTGTTGTACTCATTGTAAAGAACAAAACAAAATGAAATCAAACGTTTCGTTTTGTTTATTTTCCTACTCTGCTTGAATATAAATGATCCCGTCGAGTTGATATTAATAATTACATATACAGTCTAGGTGTTGAGACCAGCATCGTTATAAAACGTTATAAAACCTAACGTTGAAAAGCAAAATGTGTTTAGTTACTGCCGAGATATTGCTCAATATGAGTTAGCAGAACCTATATTCGGTTAAACATCTAGTAGTAGTTTATAATGACTGACTGAATTGCGGAAAACATAATCAAATTTAGAATAAGTTACACTGCGAGGGAGTACTTACTTTTCGATTGAACCTACTTCAGGGAAACCTTTATTTACTGATATGGCTAAGCTTAATGCTTCAGGTCCCGACAATTACAAAAAATCTAGGCCCGACTGTAACATTAAAACATAAAAAATATATTTAGTTTTTAAACACCTCTAAGAAGGTTAGGTTTATTATAAATTTTAAAAATTTTATAAATAATTATAGGGGTATATTAATTTATAAATTTTTTAAACATATTTAGTCATTTCAGTTTAATGTAAGAATACCAGTTTCAAGATTTAAAGAATAATAAATAAATATACTATAAATTTACATAACAAAGATCCAAACCAATTCTTTTATAAGGTGAGGTAAAAGTCCTTTTGTTGGACCGCCATTTGCCTTTAAAACCTCTATAACACGATTTGCATAGTGCTTGTGGGGCTGATTTTCGGTCCCCTTAAAATTAACACCACAAAGAACTTTAATGGTTTATTTGTGTCCTCCAAAAAACGTCCTCTTTTGTAAATTTAATTTTTTATTTTTATTTTATTAATTGTATATTAAAAGTTAATAAAATAAGAATAATTCTTCTTATTAGCGATGTTTTGTACACTAATAAAAACTGAGGGCGAAATTTGATTCCGACAAAGTAATCTATGGGTATAAAATATGATCTGTTTTATAATTTCTTACCTCAGAAGTTAAAACAAGAATGTGTAAAATAAAATTAACAATTCGAAAGAGTAATAAAAATAAAAAAATAAAACGTATTAAAAATATTATCAAAGCATTTTAATTTTTATAAAAGGGCGACTACTACCGTTTGGTAGATTACAACCGGTAGCCAAGACTTACAGCTGGTTAAGAACTTTGCCAAACAGTTAATTTAATGTATAACAGTGCTTCTCAAACCTTACTGACCTACCGAATATTAATTTAATTTCTTTGTTGAGTGTAGTACTAAGGGGAATTTTACCAGTGTGTTTACATCATTCAGTATTTCTTTAATTTCTAAATTCTTAATAGCCCAGGCTGGATCGAAAGCAGTGGGTTGTCTTATTATCTTCCTCTTGAAGTTATATATCAATACTTATAATCCGCCCCAATCACTTGTGAGAGATATAGCCTGTTACATTGAGTCATGGGTTGGGTACATCTTTACGTGTTGTTATAGGCTTTCTAAAGTCAGATACATTTTGAAGTCAACATTTAATCATAGTTTATTATTTCGCTTACATTCTTTAAAAAATGAAAAATGCCAACAAGAATTTTCTTTCGTAAAAATAAAATATTTTTATCTGCTAATAAATCTAATTTAATTTTCTTTCTATTTAAATTCTATTAAATTATTAAATTAAATTATTATTAAATTCTATTCAGCTTAAAAACAAACATTGACTGTCGTCTTCTTTATTCGAATTTTAAAATTCAGAAGACAAATATATCGATTTCATATATCCAGGAAAGGGTATTACAGGTATGACATCATTACCGTTATCATAGTCTGGTGGTTCAACAGCCATAAATGAAATAGCAAAACCCTTTAGAGAAGCACTTTCATCTGTTTGAAAGTGTATTAATATGGTATCCGAATACGAAACAATATCAGGAGGTGTCTAAAGTGATATTAGAAATATTTTCGTAAATTAATATGAACTGGTTAATATACTTTTCCAAGCCTACCTTATTGCCACAATACATGCCATGGTTTGTTTGACCATCAAATCTTTGCTCTTCAGATATTTCTAGTGAATCATAAACGCATCCCTCCGAATATTCGATTTCAAAATGTAAAAATGTAATTTTAACGCTACTGTCTGCATCCGACTGTATACGCCAACTGCAATCCATATTATCTTTGTATGGCTCCGAATTAATAAAACGTGGATGAGAATAGAATATTTGAGTGCTACTGTTAGCCCTTAAATAGCCACCACATTCTATTCAATGAAAAGAAAAAACAAATTGTAAACATTTTTTTAAATATTTTTGCAAACTTTTTTGCTCTACCTGTGGAATAGGTGGCAAAAAATCCTTTACGCTGCATCCCAGCATCTGTTTGTAAAACCATAAACAATTCATTTGAAGGCGACACTACAGAATATGGTTCGTTACCACCACAATATATACCCAAACTGGAGCTGTTTTCCGATTTACTATTATATATTTCCAAACTGTCGTAAAAACATTCCTGATGAGTTTCCAGGTCAAATTCATGAAATGTCAATTTAATTTTATGACCCAGAACAGTATGAAAATGCCAATAGCAATATATATTGCGAGGATAATCATTTGGATAACCAGGACTAGAGACATTACCGTATGAATTTGTAATTTCAAATTTACACTTGGTTTCTGTACAATTGTGGCGATTTTCATGCAGTGTATAACCATTTCGACAGCTACAGATGTATGAGCCAAAGGTTTTGCGGCAATAATGCTGACAGCCACCATTGTTAATACTACATTCGTTGATATCTTATAAAAGAAGTGATAAAATACAAAAGTGTTAATGAAATTAGAGCATAAGTTAAGGCATAAATAAATAATTTAATGATTAAGTAGAAGTGAATTGTATTACTTTTCATAAATTATATTACATTAATAAGAAATATTCGTTTAAGATACTTATAAACCAGAGGATTACAAGATATCATTTTTTAACTATTTTTTGTTTAATGTAATTGCCAGAATCGGTATATATGTATTCTTTGTAATACTAACAATCCAAATCACAAATATCGTTTTATTGTATGGTTAAAGTGGGTAGAAACCTATAATAAAAATGACTCATTTATAAATGGTTTATGAGAGCGTTATGACTTTGTTTGTTGTTTATGAATACAAAATTAAGAGATCTTGCTTATAAGGCTCTTATAAGCACATTTTATATCATTATGAATTAGACTGTTTATATTTAGAAAAACTTTAACTTTGTAACGATGTTCTACTTTTTCTTAAATTGTTTTTTCTAATTTGGCATATTTTTAGGCGTGTTACAAACAATATTAAATATTATTTTAATATTAAAACGCTTTTGTGAATAACATTGTAATTTTAAAATACTAGAAAACCTAAACTTTACTACTCTATTAAGAAGCATGAATAAAATAATCTATGATTTTTCTTACGTCTTAATGGCATACTTTTAGGCGCGTAACAAATAAATAAATTGAAAATAACATTTTAAATATATATGCCTTAATGTTATACATCCCAAAATAAACTCACCTTTTGCAAATTTTGCCGAAAATCCTGTATGCTGTACCGACTTATCCGAAAAAAATTCCAGCCTTAAAATATTCTGTTCCGAATTTATAACAGGTGGTATTTCTTGACCACAATACACACCGATTTTTTTAAGGCGATTATCTCTTAACTTAGAATAAATCACTAAGTAATCGTAACTGCATTTAGCGAAATTAGTGCCCTCAAAATCGAAATGGGTAAAATTTAAAAATACCGAATGGTTTTCTGGTGCTACTATCTCCCAAACGCATTTTTTCGAAATGGGATAAACATCCGGCCAAGAGGGTGAATTTAAGACACCAGAGTCCACACTAGCATCGATAATACCACCACAGGCATCTAAAATAAAAATATATAAAGAAAATGAAGCATAACCATGTTATTGTAGTTACTGCAATAAGCCAAATTTCCCCACACATACCATCACATGAGCGACCATTTGCTTGCAGTTCATAGCCGACAAAACATCCACATCGAAAACTCCCAAGTGTATTAATGCACTCATGTTCACAGCCATGATTGACAAATTTGCATTCATCGATTTCCTGCATAAAAACAGCAGAAAAACCGATTTTTTGTTTTAAATCATCCGAAACAAATTTCAAATACATGGCATTGCTTTTCGTTCTGTTTAAATAAAATATGTAATTATTAAAAGTAGATTTAACAAATTGTCAGTTGTATACTCACATTATATTTGGTGGTAATTCAGAACCACAAAATTTTCCAATTAATTTAGCATCTGAATTATTGCCGTCTCGTATTTCTAGATAATCATGGATACAAGTTTTATGATCTTCCAGTTCGAAAGATAGAAATTTTATTGCCACTTGATGATTATCGGGTACGGTAACACGCCAGATACACTCCTTATCCGGAAAATATTCAAAAGGATAATTGGGGGAATCTATACGATGATCTTCGGTTAAAAAAATATCACCACCGCAGACCACTAGAAATAAAATAACGAAAAAAAACCAAAAAAATTATAAAAGGCAAAAATAAAATATTTAAGACTTTATATATATGGGTTAAACCATATCAACTCAACTTAAAATATGCCGTTTTTGAAATGACTGTCTCCGAATTTGCTAATTTTTGGTATGAATAAAGTATATCATAAGACTAAGACAAATGTAAAATTTAAGGGCACTGACACTTCTGGATCCGGAAATATGAGGTCTTGAAAATCGGAAAACAGTACAAAAAAGCACAAAGTTACACTTACTTAATTGTAATTTTCTTGAAAAGTATTATAGCTACGCATCTCGTAAAAGTCGCATTTGGAAGGGTATTAAATTACCTTTGATTTAATATGCAACATGATTTTTTCTTTGAAAAAGTCAAAGGTCAATTTTCTTTATCTATAAGTCGGGAGCCTATATCTCCGAAAGCGACCTTTTTAAAAATTTCAAAAAAAAATTATGCCAAAGATAGTTTCGTTCTCTACAGCTGTGAAAAATTTCAGAGTGGAGGTATTTCTGGATCAAGAAATAAAAATCAAATCGCAAAAGAATGTGATTAAAACTAGTCTAATAGTGGTGGGATGGTATACGATTTTTCGATTTCGATTAGCTAGAATCGCTTATTTTGTGAGTTTCAACAAAAAAATAAATAAGTCAAAAAGAAGGGATGTGGGATGGAGGCAAATGGCTCTTCATCGGGGTCAAAGGTTGGGTTGAAGGAGTAAAAGTCCACAAAAAGCTCCACAACTTCCCTGGATTAGCCCCTAGAGGGATAAAATGTAAGACCGACACTTACTAATATTTTACCCCCAAACTTTTTTCCGAACATAGCTACCCCCTATCTCCAGTCCCTAATGGGGCTCCAGTTCAAAGTTTATAAAATTTGCTCCTACCACTCTAGAGAGTGGGAATAGGGGTTAGGTATGTTCTGAAAAAAAGTTAGGGGTAAATACCTACCCCTACTTATATACCTATCTCCTATCTCTGCTCTCTAAGGGGGCTCCATTACAAAGTTACATTTTTATATAAAATTTGCTCCTACCACTCTAGGGAGTAGAGATAAGGGTTAAGTATGATCAGAAAAAAAGTTGGGGGTAAATACCTAACCCTACCTAACCCCTACCTACATACCTACCCCCTATTTCCACTCCCTAAGGAGGCTCCATTACAAAGTTTATAAAATGTGATCCTACCACTCTAGGGAGTAGAGATAGGGGGTAGGTATGTTCGAAAAAAAAGTTAGAGGTAAAATATTAGTAAGGGTCGGTCTTACATTTTATCCCTCTAGGGGCTACTCCAGGGCAGTTGTGAAGCTTTTTGTAGATTTTTATTCCTTCAACCCAACCTTTGACCCCGATGAAGAACTATTTGCCCCCATCCCACATCCCCCGTTTTTGTTTCATATATTTTTTGTAGAAACTTACAAAATAAGCGGTTCCAGCTAATATAAATCGAAAAATCGTCTACCATTCCAGCACTATTAGACTAGTTTTAATCACATTCTTTTGCGATTTGATTTTTATTTCTTGATACAAAAATACCTCCACTCTGAAATTTTTCACAACTGTAGAGAACGAAACTATCTTTGGCATAATTTTTTTTAAAATTTTTAAAAAGGTCGCTTTCGGAGATATAGGCTTCCGACTTATAGATAAAGAAAATTGACCTTTGACTTTTTCAAAGAAAAAATCATGCTGCATATTAAATCAAAGGTAATTTAATACCCTTCCAAATGCGACTTTTACGAGATGCGTAGCTATAACACTTTTCAAGAAAATTACAATTAAGTAAGTGTAACTTTGTACATTTTTGTACTGTTTTCCGATTTTCAAGACCTCATATTTCCGGATCCAGATGTATCAGTGCTTCCAAACTTTGTATTTAATTTAGTTCTATGATATACTATATTTCTACAAAAAATCATTAAATTCGGAGGGGGTAGGTTAAAACCATTGGTTGATTTGACTTGGAATATCCCATATGTAGTTTAAATTTTATTTTGATTGACAACTGTTTGAAAGGATAAAATTACAAATTTGATTCCATTTAAAAAGTTTCTGTCGGCTTAAATTATGATGGGGGCCTGGGTTTGATCTCATTAAGTATTATTGTTTGGTTTTAATTTATGAAATACTTTAAAATGCATTATCAATATGCTTTCTTACTTAAAATTTTTTAGATTCCGCGATATTATTTTAGTTATTTGACGATGTCTCTAGAGCACTGTATTTTCAGGAAAAAATTGTTTTACGATATGTTCAGCAATTCTAATTTCTTTAATTCAAATTTTTTTCTGCCTTCAAACATAAAAATAAATATTTTCTCCTATTATTGGATTCCTTTTTTTTTCTAATAATTAAACTGAAGTAATCCACATATACTCCATGAGTCATCATTGCATCCCGAAAAAATTACGGTTTGGTGCGGTTTATGAGCCGGCGGAGTTATTGGGCCATACTTCTTCCTTGATGATCAAGACCGGCACGTTTCTGTGAATGGGAATCGCTGCCGTTCAATGATAACCCAATATTTTTGGCCCCAATTGTATGATATTGACTTGGAGGACATGTTGTTCCAACAGGACCGCGCCACAAGCCATACAGCGAATGTTACAATCAATTTATTGGAATTTATTTCAGTCTATTGGCTGCCTCGGTCGTGCGATTTGACGCCGTTAGACTATTTCCTTTGGGGCTACGTCAAGTCTATGGTCTATGCCAACAAGCCAGCGACGATTGATGACCTTCGTACGAATATCGGACTTGAAATTGCAGCAGTATCGGCCGATTTATGCTTGAAAACCGTCGAAAATTGGGTTCAGCGTCTTGACTTCTTGTAGTCGCCGTGGTCTAGTGGTTAGTGTGTTGGCTTACTAAGACATACGCCCTGAGTTCGACTCCAGGCTCTGACATCTTCAAAAAAAGAAATATGAAAAAAATATTTCTTTCGGCGACTACCTCTCAGCAGTCTTCTGGCAAAAGCTCTGAGAATAACTAATTGCCATGAAAAAGCTTCTCAAGTCTGTCGTTCGGAGTCGACATTAAACTGTAGGTCCCGGTACTCATGGATAAAAATTTACACACACAACATGAGTGCTGCGAGAAGCTAGGCCGTAATCCTGACACAGGGTTGTAAAGGCCAGTTATGTATGTTATGTATGTATGTCTTGACTTCTGCAAGCGTGCCTGTGGCGACCATGCAAAAGAAATCGAGTAGCGCTCTTATTGAAATACCCGATATATCGCTAGTTTTTTTCAATAATTAAAATAGCAACAAAACAGTTTGTGTTTTCCTTAAAACAAAAAGGATTTTGTTAATATTGAATTCTAGCTATAATATCCTTTACTATCCAATTCATTGTCTGAGTTTCGTACTGGGTATAAATCAACAATTATTTAATTTTTGTTTATTAGCCTGAAAGCAATTTACAGAAAAGAAAAAAAAACACAAAAAGGATACACAGAAATATTGCTGGACTATTAATAGAATTGCAATGCAATATAAAACTCTTAGTCACCACCCCCTTCCAGCAAATAGTCAACTAATGCTTTATGGTAATAAAAAAAATTGTTAGCGAACACGATTTTCAAAACTAAAAGCCGAAAAAGAATAAAAATGTTATAATTTATAGAGTTTTTCATAAAAAGAAATTAGTTTTTTTTTTATTAAAATTATTTATAAAATTTACCTTCAAAGTCGGCTATAAATCCGTAATAACCTTTATTGCTGCGTCGATTAACGTAACTAATCAGCATACGACTTGAATTACTTTTTATCGTTACAGATGTGTGATTCCCACACAAACGTTGAATAATCGGTGATTTATGCCAATAACCATCACGTATTTCCAGATAATCTTCGGTACAATTAGTTGAGGGATATAAATTCTAAATAATAAATTAAATACAAAATACAATTAATCAAACGCATAGCAAAGGAATTTTGTATTCAATACATTAAAATGTGCTCCAGTTTTTTTGTATTCTTTTTTTTACATTTCACAATTTAAAGTCTTTAACTAACCAAACCTAACCCCACGTTTAATTGCCTTTCACGCTTATTTTCTTCAATTTCTAAAACCCCATTTTCTAATAAAATTCCTTGCTTAATTACCACAAATATATTTTTCCCAAAGCAAATTTTCCTTAAAATTCCCTCAAAGTATTTATTTCCTACAAGGTGGACGAAATCGAAAATTTGGAAATAAAAATTGCTAGAAACAAAGGTTGTAATATATCTCAAAGGAAAATAGCGGAATATTTTAAATAAGCATTATTTTCTAGTTTTTTATTTACTAGCTTTAACCCGGCGTGCTTAGCTACACCTACCACACTTTTGTCCACTTTTTTCGACTGATGTTTTTTAGTGACTACAGAGTAATTCACACCAAATTCAAAAACTTTAACTGTTACTGATTTCAAGATATACTGAACTCAATAGTTAGTTTGTGTAAAAGTTACCACGTCTACTTGTCCACCCTTTTTTCTACTGATAATTTTTAATGACTACGAAATTAATCACACCAAATTCAGAAACTTTAGCTGAAACACTTCTAAAGATACGTGTGTGTAAAGAAATCAATTTTTAACTTGTATGGGAGGTGTCACGCCCACTTGTCCAATTTCGCCCACTCTTTGACTGATGATTTGCTTTTCCCTGGATGTCATTCAGACGCATTTCTGAAACATTAGCTTTAACCGTTCTGAAGATCAACAACAATCAGTATATAAAGATAAATAGAAAAAAGTGGGCGTTAAAGTAGGCGTGGCAAATTTTGTTGAGGCAATTATACGGGGAATACTGTACCAATAATCGAACATTATAACAAAACCGAACAGATTTATAGTATTATGATAGTGATAGTGATACTATTTTTCTGATTTTGTGTTTCGTTCGTTCGTTTGTTTTGAAATTTTGCGAAATCGTTACAAAAGTTTCAAAAGCGGCTTCTTTTGTGATACATGGCTTTTATAATTGGCTTCTTTTTTTAATTTCTCAAAACATTTTCATTGAAAGCTTGTCTATTTGTAATATTTTTAGATATTTTTGATGCTGTTAAACTAGTGTTTTTCTTTCAATAATTGTATTACCACTTTTATTTTCGCATGAAGTTGAATTTTGTGGGCGACCAGAAAGAAGTTTTGCGACTAGATAGGGAGTAAGGCCGTTCAACGTTGTTCACGAATGTACATATTTTAAATTTAGAACAAAATATCGAAGCTATTATCGATTTTCCTAAAAAATCAAAACAAAAATTTCCAATTTATGGTACTATTGAAAACAAAAAAAACAAAAAACAATTAAAAAGCGCCGCTTAGTTTAGTGTTCGCAATCTTTTACCATGGGTGCAAAGGTAGCTTTATCATTATATAAGTATGTATCAGGGACCGTAAATAATGATTATTGTTCGTTTTTTTAAATAAAAAAATCAATCACTTAGAACAGACATAAGTAAAAATTTTTTGCACCATTATTATTACTTTTTAACAATCTTTGCATATCCGTCATGATTTTTAAATTTTTGATTTTTAAAGTTTTCTTCAATGGTAATGATTATTTTTGAGTAATATTAATAAAAATCAGCCATAATCATTATTTTTGAGCAAAAAAAATAAAACTCAAAAATAATCATTATTTATGATTTTTATTTTTTTCGCTTAAAATAAAACTCACTTTTAATTTACTTTATATATTATATATGAAAAAAAATAATTTTTGTGCAAAAAATTGTATTTTATATAACAAAATGAACAAGCATATCTTAATATTTTTTCTTTTATTAGTTCTGACCAAATTTTTATATGTAAAAAACCTCAAAAAAAAAGTCATAAATTGAAAGTGAGTTTTATTTTGAGCGAAAAAAATAAAAATCATAAATAATGATTATTTTTGAGTTTTATTTCTTTTGCTCAAAAATAATGATTATGGCTGATTTTTATTTATATTGCTTAAAAATAATCATTACCATTGAAGAAAATCTTTAAAACTCACAATATAATCATTACTGTGTAATTTTTATTATAAAACTCATAATGATTACGGTCCCTGGTATGTATTAATCTTTGCTAATTTATAAAATTAATAAATTATCTGAACATTCCAACAATAATTAAAAAAATACCGTTACTGCTCATTGCCACACTTAAAACTTGCAGGCCAATTTATGCTGCCGAATACATGGCATGCCTTAAACTCGAAGTAAATAAAGATTTAAAATAAAATCAAGCAAGAATTCAAGTGAATTGAATAAGAAAACATATGCAATTCAAACATTTTATTTCTTAATTTAAAAAAAAAAAATAGAAAACTAAAACCTTAATTGCTAGCGGTAATCATTCTTTGTTGCAAACACAGTTGCTAGCTATTTAAACAAGTAATTGTAACATATATGTATTTATGCCTAATATGCCTTTATTTTGTTATTGTTTCACATAGTTTGCTATGTTTGCAAGATTTGCCTTCGTATATGCTACGAAGAGTGATTACCGCTACTATTGTTATTATAATTTATGATTGCAAAATGAGAATATAATTTTTCACTTACCACTTGCTGCAGTTGTAATATAATCCTTTCACCATTTGTAGCCGTAATACGCCACTCACACGTTTCAAAAGATTTATCGATATCTGCATTCATCTCATTATGGCCATCACTGTCGCCAGTGTCTTTAGTCTTAGCTTTTGACTCATCACTTTTATACTTGAAATGGGGCGATACGATATGACCGCTATTCTGTTGAAATGTACGACCACAAGGGGCACATTTATACACTAAATTTGCTTGAGCTATGTCACCGTCACTCAATTTAATACGCTGACCCATATACGTTTTTTTCCTGTCATGTGGCGCAACAATTTGTATAGTAGTAAGATAAGTACTTTTTGAAAAAGTATAATTGGCATAATGCATTATTGAATTATAGTCATAGGGTAAGCCTAAGGAATCAATATCTCTGTCGGGTGAAACATTAAAATTATGCTCTTTACCCCTTAGTATATTCTCCTTATTGATAGCAATGTGTTTATCACGATCTGTGCGTGTATGCTCATGCATAAAGCCTATAGCATGGCCAAGTTCATGAAGCACAATACCGAATTCCTCACAATCACGTCCAATTGAAATGTCCTGGCTACCGTTGCCGCTTTTGCCCACAAAGGAACAACATCTATGACAAAAAAAGTTATATATTTATACCTATATTTTTCTAATTGTAAAATTTTGTTTTGTTAACCTTTTGTTTATACGAGTAATAAATTTCCACTTTATTAGAGCTTGAGGTCTTTTATAATGCTTTTTTTATAACAGTTCGCTGCTTCTTTGCATAGCTTTGTTAGGTATTCAAATTATAAGTATAATTGAGAAGTACAGAACTTAAAAAGATTTTTAACTAACCTCAAGCTCAAGTAGGAGTTCACATTTTTCTATTGATTTTAATATTCGTAATATGATACTCGTTTATACAGATATTTTAATTTAATTTCTGGTATACATACCCACAATCTTTAACGGTGAAATATAGATAATTGGGATGAACTTTCGGATCTCTTTCAACAAATTTTATGCAAGTAAAATTTTCCCAGTACCGCATGGCCTGCTTAAAGAGAGCCTTATGAGCAGCAGTAAATTTATTAGCGATTTCATATGGTATGACACCATAATCCCAAATGCGTTCTCTTTTTGCAGTTACAGCACGTCGTGGACGTCGTAGTAGAGCATCTTTTTCAGTCAAGTTATGGTTATTAATGATCAAAGGCGGTGGACTAATTTTGAAATGAAAAAATATTTGTATTATTTTATATATTATTTATAAATCATGGTAATATTTTTTTTTTTTTCTTTTTGTTATTAGATATTTTTTTTTTTAATAAGTTTCCGTTTGACTGTTTTCTTATAAATTCGTTTATAATAAATATGATGGGAATGTTTTACATTCCGAAATATTTTTTCAAAGTAAACGTGAATACGACTACTTCAAGGATTACCATTTATTCCTTTTTTGTGTGTATATAATTTTTGAAGGCCATTACCGTACTTAAGTACATAGTATATAATCGAACAACAATGCCAATGAGATGGTAAAAACCCTGTGTCTGTCAAATCAAATGAGCGAGTGCATTTTATTTGGATCAAGAATTATAGTTACAAAAGCTTTTTGCAAAATGTGTGCCACATTTGTTAACAGTTAATCAAAAATGCGTTTGAATAAAAATTACTTATAATTGCTTGGATCGAAATTAAATAGATTTTGAGCGCCGTTTTATAACCATGAATAAAACATGCATCCATGAAATTAGTGGAATGCACTAAAGAATGCAGAAACAGTTCAATCTAATGAAATGATCATGGCAACTGTTTTGTGGGATTTTCTGGGTAATTTATTGATCGACTGTTCTGCAAAGGAAATCAAAGATCCGGAATCGAAAGCAATTCCCATTGTTATAACTTCAAAATGTCCCAAAGTTTTGATAGATTTTTTTATTAGTTGGCTTAATGACCACTAACTAACATACTTTATTTCCTGATGAAAACAATTGCCGAATTCACAAAACCCTTGTATTCATTGTATCCGTTATTAAATTGTATGGCACTACAACAGCTGTGTGCTTGTTGTTGGTAATTTTTATATAAACATTCGATACAACTCATACACTTTTTTTCATATGTTTTAAAAAAGTTGTATTGGTTTCTGTGTTATTGTGAATGAAAAATATTGACAAAAATATAAACACAAAAAAATTCTTTTTATTGTCAACAGCAAATTAAATAAAATAAAATAAAAAAATATAAATATGGAAGAAAAATGTATTTTGTTTGTAAAAATCAACTTTTTATGCAGTTTTTCTTTTTCTCATTTGGTTTTTGACGTTTAATACACAAAATACATTCATATACATACAATAGATGTTCACAAGCCAACATTGTATGCAATACATGAAACAACGATACAAAACTTTGTGAATTCGGTAAATAAAATAATTGGCGCGGTAATATTTTGATTGTTTTTGTAAACACACTGGATTTCAATTTTACGAGATTATTTTTTACACCACATACCTAACCTTTTGGATCATTTAAAAATGAAAATTAGAGAAAAAAAACAAAAAAAAAAAAATAACTACCCAGCTTATTCTCTTGATTGAGGTCCCTCTGAATTCCAATTCTTCCTGAATATAAAAAATCCCTGCTGCCTGCCGTATAATTTACCTCGAATAAATAATTATTTTAAAGAGCTTCAGAAAAATTATTTAAATGAATGGATACAAGATAGTAGAAAAACGACAGACTAACCAGCCAACCTACATTAGAGCGTAAAGAGCGAACTATCTGTACAAAATATATGAGAACAATCTAAGTAGCTCCGCGCTAAGACTTTAAAATTGGAAAATCCAATGCTGACAGGGCGTAAAGCGAAGTTACTTAGTTGTAAAACAACTGTTGTTTTTTTTTTTTTTTTTTTTTTTTCTTCTTCTAAATTAAGTAGTATCTCCCATTTTGTTATTTAATAACATTTTATCTACTTTCAGGCCAATTTTGTAATTTTATTTCTCTTCATTACGGTTATTTAGCGGTCTGTATTAAACAAGGTAAGTAAACCTTACTGGTCTTGACACAACGTTGACCCTTTTATTTAATTTAAGCGTTAAAGATAAGCGCAAAATTTAGTTGCGCTTTACGATCTACAGAATAAAGGGGATTATATTGAAAAGTATAATTAAGTAATTATTAATAACCCAGTTTTTTTTTTTTTTTATTGAGCCCAGCACTCAAAGGATGACCCCTATTCAGGTAGTACATTGTGCTGTTCTAGAAAAATATGAGGGGAAGGGGAAAAAAACAAAGGTCCTTCTTTGAAAATGTGAACCGCACTAAAGTCGGTTGCTATTGATTGATTATTAAATGGCCAGTCTTAGACCTTCACCACTAAATAATCCAATTGCAATCAACCCCAAGAAGCCGGCACAGTAAAGTTTAAATTAGGGGAGGAATAAAAGATCATAATGATATTGGAGATGATGTTGTTAAAAATTTAAATGTGTATTTTGTTTGTTGTTTCTTTCTGAAATATTAACGAAATAATAATAGTTCCGGCCATATTAGTATTATTATTTTTTTTTTCTTTTTGGCAGAGAAAAAACGGATTTGCTTTATTTTTGTGAGGACTTTTAAGATTTTCTATTGGCATCACTGATTTTCCATATTTCGCTATAATAAAGCACATGCAGAAGCAATACATTTAAAATTAATCTATATATACATATAATTTTGTTGTTTGTCCGGATGTATGTCCAATTCTCTTTCCGCAGCTTTTTGAAGCCGTTTGACGACACAGAAAGCTGAAATTTTGCATACTTAAAGCTCATTTGCTCCACAAGTGCAAAACGGAGCCAGATTATTGATTTTCTGACTGAGGTCGGCTTTTTGACTAGTTTTAAATATTTCTTTAATAAAATTTTGAAAATAAAATAATAATTGTCAGTAATTGACCCACTTCTGCGTTTGTATGTAAATTTTAAAATCGATTTATGTATATAACAATTAGAGTTTATTAGCCCATAAAACAGCAGTTCGGGTAACGTCAGAGCTCAAAACGCGTAGTAAATGTTATTGGGATTAGTCGGTTGTCGTAAACTTTCTTTTATCATTCATTATTTTATCTAATCTTTATTAAACCATTCATGTCATTTATTTACCTGCTTAAAGGTTTTGTTTTTTTATGCTTGTGATGATTACGTTTCTTGTGGCTTTTTAGTTTCCGAACTATTTTTCCTTTGAGTCGTTTAAACAAGCGCCTGTAAGTATACCAGAGAGAGAGAGAGAGAGAGTAAGAAAAAAATTCATAATGTTTGAAAATGCAAGACTGTGATTAACAAGCACCCTCACACACGTAACTTGGCCCCGCAGGTAAACACTTTGTAACAGGCCTGTGCAAAAGTAAAAATGTAGTTGTGTTGGTGAGAAAATGAGAATTACACTGCTGTACGTGTAAGTAGCAGTATCTGCAACTGTATGAATTTTTTTTAAAGTAAAATTTATATGTAATATTTCATCTAAAAATTTAATTACTTTTGGAGCAATTTATAAATACTAATCTGCTGTAAAAAAATAAAAAGTACTTTTAATTTTTGAACAAAAAAAATTTTTAAGTTTCGTTTTTTTCATTAAATTTATTTAAAATTTTATAAAAATAATAAAAATGTCGCTGAAAAACTTTTATGCCCGTATTCATAAAAAATAAAAGAGTTTTATTAATTGCTTATTTGACAATTACTCTAGAGAAATATGTCAAATAAGCGCTCTATAAACCAGTTTTATTTTTTATGAATACGAGCATTAAACTATATTTTTAAGTGTTCTATGATAAAAAAGGTATTGGATTTACAAATTAATTTATAATAGAAAATATTTGTGTGCATTGCTATTAATTTTGTTCCCTCTGCAAACAATAAATCAGCGTACATCTACCACGCATGTTAACTCGTCGCTGTTTCAGTGACGACTGAAAGCAAGAGCGAAAGAATACCTGTGAGTTTAGGTAAAGCACAATTGTGTATGAAATTTTTGTTTTTGCACAGGCCTGCTTTGTAAGCTCAATTAAAATTTTTTTCGAATTTTCCTGGGAAAATCAATTTTCCATAGTTTAAGATAATGCTAATGGCTAAGGGTATACGTTATGCTAAATCTACTTAGTTTATTACGACAGGGTGTTGTTAATTGAAAAGAAGTACAAAATCATAGTGAATTTTCCATATTTCTCAAACTGTAAATGAAAAGTTATGAATAACACTCGAGGTAATTGTTCCAGACTGCCTGTTTGAGAATAGTAATAAATATTCCCATTATTAAATTATTCTTAAACCAAAGAATATGATTAAACATACATACATATGTAATTGCATACATACATAATTGACCATTAAAACCCTGTTTCAGAGTTATGGCCTATCTTCTGGCAGTACCCATGTTGTGTGTAGTACTGCGACCTACAGTTTAAAGTCAACTCCGAATGACAGACTTGAGAGGCTTGTTAATGGCAATCAACTACTCTCAGAGCTTTTACCAAAAGACTATTAAGAGGTGGTAGCCAGAAGAAATATTTTTTCATATATATTTCTTTTAAGATATTAGAGCTGGGGTTTGAACCCGGATCTCTTATCTTAGTAAGTCAACACATTAACCACTATTCTACGGCGACTACAGAATATGATTCTATGTCTTTTAAAGTACAACAAAATAATATAAGAGAAGGCAGTATATGTTACAAAAAGAAAACATGCATTTTATATGAGGAATATAAAAAAGAAACCTGCTTCTACTGTATTAGACCACTATAAAATTTCAATTTATCAAGTTTTTTTCTTACCTCATCAAAGAACTTTGCCTCAACTTCTTTTGTGGTATCCTCTGGGAATCGTCTTCTTTATCTTTGTGCTCTGTTAAAAATGTCTTTGATGGCAGGCTGGGTTCGTTAATGGTTTTGCGCTCATAAAATAAATTATGGCGTGTACCGTTCTCAATATTTTGAGTATTCGATTGAGAGATTAAGCCATCGTTGTTGAACAGAAATGGTGGTAAATGGATTGGTGATTTTTTGCGTGCATTTTTAGCGGAAATGGCAGCTTCCTTGCCGGCTTCAGCTGCCGCTAATTTTAACAAATGCTGTATATGTGCAGGTGATTTACCAGTCTCGTGCCCTTTAATATTGGGGGCCTAAAAATGCATAAAAAATATTTGCTTTCTAAGGTGTCACACATTTTCATAAAAAGAAAAGACTTACAATTTGTTTATTAATTAGTATCAATTGGTGGGGTTGTTCAATAATATCAAAAATGCCGTCATGTTCAATCGGTAAATCTGTAGAAGTTTTTTCTGAACTATTGAAAGTTAAACCATTTAAGTCGGGCAATATTAAAAGACCACTTAAAAATACATAAACACTTCTTAATAATGACATTTTAATCTCTTATTTATAGCGTTTTTGTCTTTCAAATATTTCTTTTTTTGTATTTATTCAATATAATTAATTTTTTATATATAATTTTTTTTTTGGTTAATTTACATAAAACAAATATTTTTAAATCTTTTCGGATTTTTTTTAATATATCGGTAAATTATACTCTCTTTATTTAATTTTATTTATTTATTTATTTAATGACATTATAAAATGACATTTTTTGTGTCTTATTTAAAAATTATTAAAATTTGAGTTATTATTAGTCGTTGAATTTTTAGGATTTTTCATACAATATTTTGTACTACTGTCGTATATTTCTTTAGCTTCTTTGTCAGTAACTGTGATGTTCGCACAAATCCCTTACTAACTGATCGTCAAATGCACGCAGCGTGCCTTTTATATAGAAAATTTGCATCTTCAAATCTAAAGCAGGCAAAATAAATAAATAAATAATTATACACACATACACATGTATTGTTGGTGCCTTAAGACTATAATCACATTCTAGTAAAAATTCTAAATAAAAAGGGATTTTCCTGAAACCATTACAAATACTCAGGTACATACACTGGACTCACAGGCTTATACAAATTAATTGCACTCAAAGGATAGAAGATAAGTAGACATATCGACGACAGTTGCCAGACAAAGTGGCGTCGCAATTTTTCACTCATATGTGCTACCTGTTTCGAGTATCATTATTGAAAGAGGATCATTATTGTATTGCACTTTGACCACCAGATGTTCTCAAACTCTTTTTATGCAAACAAAATTTTTTAATTGAAAAGTTCCAAGACCGAATTGCAAAGTTAAGATCAATTGAAAGTAAAGCATCGATCTCAATAGAAAATAATGTCCTTTTAGCCTTTAATAATGAATAATGAATCACTAATGAATTCGTTTTAAGTTTAATGTTATTATACGATGATTTTAATTTTGTAAAACTTAATTGACTATTTATTGTATTAGCTTAATAAATTTCAAAGGAAATTTGAAGAGTTAATTGTTAAAGTAATTTAGATTTTATCTTGAGTCATCTTTCTTTACATTAATTGGGAAATAAAATATGAATTCATTGAGTAATTAGTTATTAAGTGAGAGGCTCGTTTGTTAATTTAATATTCGCAAACATATGTTTGTAATTTATTTGGTGCAATTTTTTTTTCAAGACAGCATATGCTATTTTGTTGAAATGACCTTGAATTTCAAGTGTTTTTACCTGTCGAACAATTACTTCAAGTGCTACTAATACATTTTAATTTACCCACACTATTGGTATATTCTTCTATTCTATTCACAAAAGATTTGGCAAGAAAAATCGTAAATAATTTTGAGTTGAACAAACAAATGTATATGCATACATATGTATGTATATCGTCGCAAGAATTAAAGAACGCTGTAACTCACTAAAAAAAATTGAAAATACGTTTTGCAGAAAACATATACGCGTCGATTGGTGCCGGTTCCAGATTTCTATGATGAAAAGAAATTCACTTACGACGTCTGCTTTTGAAAGATACCAATGTCTTTGTTCTAATTTCATTCAGGTTTTTTTGGCTCTGGTGAATATTTAATGTTTTATCAGTTAGAGCCAGAGTGGTAAAACAAGCAAAACATTTCGCAAACGTTACAACAAAGTCATACACTTTTCAAAATTTTTTTAATGGTATTGTACATGAGCAAAACCAAAACAAATACGTTCTAAATGAGAAAGAGCGTAAATGAAACAATTAACTCTTGTGCACACTTTGTTATTCCGTTACATTCGTATAATTTGCTCTTTTTTCTCTTCTTCTTGTCTTTTTCTCTTCTTCTTTTCTTTTTCTTCTCATTAATTTTTGTTGTACCTACGCATATTTGAGTTTGTGTATTTGTAGTACTCAAAACAAAAACAATATAGAAAATTAAATGGGACAATCGTTCTCACTGTTTCTGTTTTATTTTTGTTTTACTCATTGCAAACAACACAACAAAATAAGATCAAACGTTCAGTTTTGTTTATTTTCCTACTCTGGTTACAGCATTCTTTAAATCTTGCGACGATATACAAATCTTGGTGTACTATGTTACTAAAGTTTTTTTTTTACAGGAGAAGCAAAAAACTTTAAAATCAAAAATTTTGTAAATCCTGAAAATAATTTCAGGATCGAGATATAAGGATTGGCATCCCTATATACAATAAACGAGTTTGTATGTAATGTTTTCATATATATGTGTATGTAATTATGTCTTGCATTTAGAAATACACAGACTTGCAGTTACGTTCGTTTAAATTTCGTTAATAAAATCACCATTTTTGATCGTGGGAATCTAAAATATTGCACGTACATGTATTTTGATAAAAGGAATCATAAGTAATAAAAAACTCAATTTCGAAATTTTGTGTACTTACGTCCGTTTGCATTTAATATGACGATATGTATATAATATATTGATATGGATTATTTTTCTATTATTTTTATTGCTTATTCTATTACCAAATACTAGTTATAAAAAAATACTTCTTGAAAATGCTAATTATTAAAAATTTTGCATAATGTAATGAAAAGTTCGAGAAAATATTTGTAAGTTTTTAAATTGAGTTTTTATTTTATTCAGGGAGTTCAGTGTTGACACAAGTGGTAATTTTAGTCTATGTGTTTAAAAAATTTAACCTCACTTTTCTATTAAAATTTGTCTAATTTGACAGTTTCAAAAAGTCAACCCATTATATTCTATATTAATTCTACGTTATTTAATATTAATATAAGAGTTTGTATGTCTTACTGATTCATTGTTATTATTTTATTGTATATAGTCCTTAATAATACTGCAACTTATAAATTGAATTTTGAATTGTGTTTACTTTTCTTTAATGAGGTCGCTATTTTAACTATAACATTTGTTGCTTGTTGTATAGAAATTTAAGTGAATAAATAAATAAATAATAACATAATTTTAATGCTATCAAATATTAATGGACTCAGACACCTTAGAATTAGAGAATATGAGAGTGAGAAAATAGGGCAGCAATAATAGAAAAGCGACACAGTTATTACAATAGCTAAATGGCATAGTTTATATACAAAGTTTAATAATTTTTATAACCTTTCACAATAGTCAATTTGGCATAAAATGGTAATTGTAGCACCTTGTAACCATACTCGTAACATATCTAATGAGGTAAAACAGTTACATACAACAAAGCAAACTTAAGTAGTTGTTACGTAATTAAGAATAAATACAATATAATGATTAAATCAGTTTATAGCTATAACTGTAGTTGACCAATAAGAAATACAAACCAGAAGGTCTTTACGACCTTAAAAACTGGCTAATTAACCAATAAAATGTTTCTATACATATAAATACAGGAGAGCATGGCTAAGTTGTTACCATTCGTCGCAAGAATTAAAGAACACTGTAACTGACAAAAAATCGAAAATACGTTTTTTTTTTCATTATTTTTTTCCAAAAAAAAAAAATACGCGTTGATTGGTCCCGTTCCTATATTTCTATGATGAAAAGAAATTCACTTACGCCGTCTGCGTCTTGAAAAATACCAGTGTCTTCTTTCTATTTTTTGGTTCTGGTCAACATTAAATGTTTTGTCAGTTACAGCGTTTTTTAATTCTTGCGACGATATGCCGATATCTTGGTGATATACAAACAGCTTGGAGGAGGCCGAGATTGGTTTTTATTCAAAATATAGGGAAGAAAAACGTTGTTCACCTAAAGTCCTTGAGACCAATTAGGGTCACATCCTTTATGCTGAAAACACTTTAAAAAGTAGTGGACACTAAAAAAAGATGTGGAATTCTATAACGTGTGCCATTGCATCCCGGGCAATAGGCGTACAAAACGGATATGTCATTAGAAACCGCTCTTATGAAAATAGTGGGACATTTTCGGGAATCCTTGGATAACAAGGAAATTGCTGCGTGCGCTTTCCTGGATATAGACACTTCTCACGAGGGTATAGAAATTGGTGTAGAGAAGGAAACAATAAGAGTAAGTACAAATAGGGGTTGCCCACAAGGGGGGTGGTCAAGTCCTCGACGTAGTCAACCGGTTAGTTGGCAACTCATTTCTTAATTGTCCTCTGGACAGGATCGGAAAATTCTATGACTTTGAAAGCGGTTTAAAATTGAACTGAGTAGTAATAGTGAATGGAGCAGCATAGAGATTGCATACATTTTTAGAGAGAGGACTATCCGATGGTATACGGCTTATTCAAAGACTGAGAGTCCGAACTCGCCAGGACTTTCCAGGCGGAGGTTAATGCCATCGAAAGATGCACTCAATTCAAACTGTATTAAGGGTACAACGGACAGCAAATAGCTATACTATCTTACAGTTAGGCTGCCATTCGACCAATTGGCTTTTATTAAATCGCCTCGCCGCTAGTGTGCGACTGCCTGGTGAAACTAAACAGGGTGGGCTGGGACAATAAAGTCAGCCTATGCTGAATCAAATTTGGTAAGAAGGGCTCAGCTATGCCATTGATTGTTCCAGAACCCTTTTGTGGAATAGGAAGTGGAGTTTTGAAACCATTCTAAGGGAAAAAGAAGGCAGGGAAAAACACTCGATCTTCTTAGGTAATGATTGTGTTTAGGGAGGCACATGGTCTCACTACAAGACGTATCCACCACTAGGGTTTCAGACCTACCGGCGTTTACTATAAAGTTACAAGCTGGGCTAAACAAATACTAACCTCAAAGGCACACATTAGAAGATTCAAAGTGGAGGTACCAGAAAGGAAGAATTCATATACTGAGGCTTAGTTTGAAGTGAGTTCGACCTAAACTAGTATACCAATAGCTCAAATTGGACACTGAAGTCGGTGCTAGAATTCTTGGATCTTACCAAGACCTGTCACTTCCACTGAGAAACTCTATTAGTATTTTCCATGATCAATTGTTGTCGCAAATTAGCTTTTACTATGCTCGTCTTTGGTGTACGTAAATTTGGCCGCTCAAGGTCAATGTACTACAGATAAGATTCACTCTTTAGTCACACTATTTGTAAATATAATGAGCAATCTCCCTGTTAAGACAAGTCTAATTTCTACTAATCATACCACCTTTTTCTTTTCTTCTTCAACCTATTGCTTATTTTTACTTCCTGTGAATTAATATGGGCCATTTCCTAAGTGTAGATTGCACAGAAAAAGGAGAAAGCATTTATAGGAAAGCAAATAAAATTCAATAATTGAAATTATTAGTTAATTTGTTGCTATAATTGCAATTAAATTGATTGTTTTGCAATAAAAAGTATAAAAAATAGCAGCTGGTTCAGTTTACATATTCACAACATATGGTGTTTAACTACGAAACAATTTGGAATAGAAAATTTTCGTTTTGTGCATTCAAACGTGTTTGGGAACTTTAGAAGGACAAGTCAAATAAAAAGATATTCGCTGTATGTCAACATGGTTTTAATAAAACATCAAAGTCCTTCGGAAAAATTTGAAATGTATATACGTATTCAACGTTTTTGTGTCGCAATTTGTGGCGTTGATTTGTTCAATAAAAACTATCGTATGAACTGGGTTACTTACACGCTCTTCACAACAATTACGGTATATTTCTTGTTTGTATTCTTTACTATCTACAAAAACTATCAAGATGATTGGACCATTGTACTGAGAGCCTCTGTGACTTTGGGCTCTGCTTTTCAGGGTATTTCCAAACTAATAGCTTACATAACAAACAGACCTGTTATCCAGGATGTATTAAACCTGCTTTTTAGCATTTATAAGGACTACGAAAAAATGGGTGATAAATATAAGGAGGCACTAGAGAAGGGTTTACAAACAACCAGAATTGGTATAATTCTTTTAACGATTGCCTATATTATTGGGATTTTAGGCACAGCAACTCTTCCGTACATTTGGATGTATAAAACTGGTGAACGTTCTTTGATATTGGAATTTCATGTGCCAAGTCTGGATATATACACTGATTTTGGTTATTATACAACTTTAGTGTTTCAAACATTTTTGATTTTTGGCTGTGGTTTTGGTTTGTATGGTGGTGATTTGGGAACTTTAATATATTTATTACAATCCCATATATTTGAGAACATATTTGCTACTAAAATACAGCATTTTAATGAAATGATAGTCGATCCGCAGAATAATAAAAAACCAAGTGTTACCACAGCTCTTATAGATATTATTAAGTGGCATCAGATATACTCAGAGTAAGTAAAACTGAGTTTTAAGGAGTTCTTTTTTAATAGTAATTTAATTAATTTTTCAGTTTCACCGCCAAGTGTAATAACTTATTTTATTACGTTATAACTGTGCAAATTGTATCAGCATTTTTTTCAACAGTTTTAAGTATTTATTTAATAATAGCAGGTGGCTGGCCTGGTGCTTATACATATACTTTAGTCTCATTTAGCTGCCTTTATATATATTGCATTTTGGGTACAGAAAATGAATTGGCGGTAAGAACAATAACTTTTTGTTACATATCTTCTTATAATTCTCTGCTTTCAATTCGTCTTTATTATGCAAGAATGAAAAATTCGAACGAGATATATATGATTTGCATTGGTATAATTTAAATGTGCAACAGCAGAAAATGATCTTACAAGTTTTAGTAAAGACTCAGACACCCCAGATGATTAACATTGCAGGTGTTGTGCCATTATCTGTTAGCACTGCATTATCGGTAAGAGAAAATTTTACTCTTTAGAAGTTGAATATAATTTATACGAAAGAATTTTATTTTCATTTTGTAGCTCACAAAAGCAGTTTATTCTATAACCATGTTCATGATCCAATTCTTATTAGATTAGATGTCAACACTATGCTGCTGCCTGTATATGTATAATGATAAATATTTTAACTTTTAAATATTAAAAAACACTAATTTTCTTTGTTCACACACTTAAATAAAGGCAGACTTTGAAATTATATAGCTGTTGATTTAATTTTATTTGAAATACGAGTATGATAGTGTAAAAGTAAAATATACACACACACACACACATTTTACGTTTGGTTTTTTGACAGTCAGACAAAAAATTATTACGTCGCAAGAATTAAAGAATGCTGTAACTGACAAAACAATTACGGCAACTCGTTAGTATATGGGACAAAAAACAGCCGCTATAGACTGATATTATTAAAACTCTCCATACCCTCTATTTGATAACTAGTCAGATAATCAAAAAAATTAAATACCTTGTACCTTTGAGTAAAAATTTCCACGTAATGGAAGGACAAACTTAGGCATTGTGTACAAAGACCTGCTAATTTTTTTATTATACATAAGGCTGTTAATGTTCACTAGAGCCAAACAACCTGTATGAAAGAAGAAAGAAAAAAATGCAAACGGCGTAAGTGAATTTCTTTTCATCATAGAAATATGGGACCGGGACCAATCGACGCGTATTTTTTTCTGATTATAATGATACACAAAAAGTATATTTGATTTTTATCAATTCGAGAGCAATCTGTGAAAGCTGCAGAAGCTAAAAATTAAGATACTTGCAACTATAAGCTAAAATAATAGAAACATAACTCTTAATAAAACTTTCGCCTTTTAAATAAAATATCCTCAACTGGTAATTTCAATTTCCATCGACCAAATATAGAAAGATTACTTGAAAACTTACTTTTCAAAATAAATTCATCATCCCCAGTTAAGTAAGTAAAATACATATAAATACAAATAAACGATTTTGTTCATTGTTAGCAAACGTGGACGTTTAATGAAAACGACCACGCCCACATTTTCTGAAATTAATTCTAATGTTGTTAGGAACACACAGTAGAAGTTTCAAGACAATATTGTTACTTTTAATATTTTTGTCGTTCTGTTATATAGAACTGCCACCACTGTGGAACGACGGCTTATAATCCAAGTTTAGTTTCATTTTCACATTATTACAGCTAGGTCAATGATTATTACACTGCAATCCCATTTATAGCATATATTTTATAATCGCCCATTAAATCAAATAAAGATAGAAACAAAATATTTAATTTTTTTATATTTATTTTTTTTATTTAATATTTTTAATTTTATTTTTCTATCATATTTTTAGGTTAAAACTAAAGCTATAGTTTTATTACTTGATTTTCTCAATATGTACGAGTATATTTAACAACTAAAATAGAGAAAAAATTTTGATATTTTTTTTATATATGTATATAAATTTGTAAATATGTTGTTAATTTATTAACTTTAAATTATTTCTAATTTTTTATTAATTTTTTTTTATATTTAATCTAAGTTAAAATATATATATGTATATAATTGAAACATATTTTAATAAACTGTTTTTTTTTTCTTATATAATTATAATCTTTAGTTTGAAAAAATTTCTAAATGCAAAATCGATTTTTATAGTATTATTAAAAAATAAAATCTTTTCTTTTACATTTTTATTAAGAGAGTGTTTTAATTATACGAATACAACTTAGTTTTTATGTTTTTTTTATTTTTTTGTTACTTAAATACTAATTATTGTTTTCAATTTCAATCCATAATTTATACTTTTGATGATTAAGTTTTTTTATTAAGTTTGATTATTACTTTTTTGGTTTTTAATTGTAACCAGACATAAATTCTATTATTGCACATTAAAGATATATTTTTTAATCTTATACATACTCAAAATGTATCGTTCAATGTTCTAAGGGTATCTTAGAGTATATATGTATGTATATATTAAAACTACACTGAGAGAAAAAATATTTTTTTGATATAGATGAAGATATGTATATTTATATAAAGAAAATTTTATATATATTTTTAATAAAACTTTATTTTGTATTTTTAATAATAGGCCGATTATGGATGGCAACCGAACCAGTTGGCGACTATCAAATTCTAGTCGACGCAAAAATTTGTTTTTACCAGTAGAATGTTAAAATATTTGTTATCAATTGCCAACTGTAATAAATTTTTTTAGCATGTGGAATCTCGACTGATATCCATAATGGACACATAAGACTAAACAAATTCGTATATTTAATAGCTTGAAAAAATTTTTATTTAAAAAGAAGTGTGTTTTAACCTTTAAAAACTGTCGTTTTCGTAAAATATTAAATACTTTTATTATTATTATGACGACCATAGACATTTTTATTTTTAACCCTATTCCTGCTAACATGAGTCTGGGAGGCTCATTTTGATGTTCAAATCAACGTATTAAAGTAAATTTCTAACAAGTCTCAGCCAAATTTCATGGCTTTTATTTCGCATAAGTGTTAAAAGATTTTGTGAAAAAAAAATTGAGAAATGTTAGATATTTCCATCTGTTAGAGATTGAAATATAAAATTAAAACATTAAATACTGACATGACCCTCCGAGGCACGAAGAACTCATATTCCTTAAATATATAAAAAATGAAAGAATAAATTGCAGAGCCCTATAACTGAGTCCATCCAACAAGATCTGCAAGATGAAATAATGCAAAATACAACCACTTGTATCACAAATAAACGTAATAGATGCCAATTGTGTGATACGAGTACAAAAAACTTTATTTTTTTCAGAATTTTACCACCCTTGAATGATCAACAGCAATTGCCCCATCTGTCGGTGGATGTTGAATGTGAGTGGCGAGCTTCTTCAATTGATTAGCTGTTATCTTCCCAGAAGGTGGTGCTGTAAATGATGGAAATGACAGGGAGCGGTTTCATGAAGATGGACTACCTGGAGGGGAGGACCTCTATTTTTAATTATAAATTATAAAAACCGCATATATTATTTTTATAATTTCTGTCCTTTTTTTTATTATGAACAATACTCAGGGGTAAGCCCCTACTAAATGCTGAAATTTTTTGTGGAAAAGACAGTACATTATGACAACATACAATATTGTTAAACGCCTTAGAAATGAGACAAATTGCTGTGAATTGATTATTCAAAAGCCAGTGTTATACAGCAATTGCTCAATCATTGCATATCGATTGTGTGTGGTGAGTGCCTTCGCTAAGTAGGCTTAGCTATTATGTCTGCTACTTCCCAATAGGTGGTGCTTTTCTCTTGATCATTCGTTTTTCGTTGTTAAAGGTTAAGGTGGAATAGAGTGGAATGTCAGGAAGCGGCTACTATGTAGATGAACTTCTAGGAGGGGAAGGATCTCTTATTTTTAAATTATAATTTAGATAAAACCACAAACTAACTTTTTAATTTTCAAATGTGTAATATTTTCATCAATATATTTTGAACCGCTTTACCAATCAAAGATCCAGTTATACATATTTGTTCGTCATCTCAATACCTTCGATTTGGTACCAAGAACGACCCAATAGGACATATCTAGCTCGAGATATAATTTGTCAAGTGAAAAAAGGAGAAAATGACCATATCTCAAAAACTGTTCCATAAAAAAAAATTTTACCTTGATTTTTGAATTCACATCTCATCAAATGTATGTACATGAAAAAAATTTCATTTTGTAAACTAGTGTAATTTATCTTAATTAAATGTTTCATAATCTAAGTATATAAATAAAAATCAATGTTGTTCGTTGGCCATCGCATCAGTTAAGAACGGCTGGACCGATTTTAATAATTTTTTTTTTCTAATAATCGTCGTGATTCAACTTAGCTTTTTACGGACACAAAATTTTGCCCCGCGCATTTTTACGCCCACTTTTTTATATTTTCCTAAAACCAGAAAACGGCTCAGTCGATTTGACTAATTTTTCTTTCAAATGTTAGTATTATTCCATTTTAAGTTTTCATCGAGAGAAAAATTTACCACGACTATTTTTTACGGCCACTTTTTTAAATTTATCTCTAAATACTGATTTTTGTATATCTTCAGAATGGTTAAAGCTAAAATTTCGGAATTGGGTCTGAATGACTTAATGGGCAAGGCAAATCGTCAGTCAGAAAGTGGGCCAATTTGGACAAGTCGGCGTGACACATCCCATACAAGTTAAAAATAGATTTCTTTATACATACGTATTTTTAGAAGTGTTGAAGCTAAAGTTTCTGAATTTGGTGTGATTGACTTCGTAGTCATTAAAAGTTGTCAGTAGAAAAAAGAGCGGGCAAGTAGACGTGGTAGCTTCCAAACAAACTAACTATTGAGTTCAGTATATCTTAAAATCAGTAACAGTTAAAGTTTTTGAATTTGCTCTGAATTACCCCGTAGGCACTAAAAATCATCAGTCGAAAAATGTGGGCAAATTATAGTAGTAGGTGTAGCGAAGCACGCTGGGTTTAAGCTAGTTTTTAATAAAGTATGTCTATATGAATGTAATTTAACACCTTAAAAACACTGTTTTATTTAATGAACTCCACAATCTTGTCGGGGATGTACCATATATGTATAGTAGTTTAGCCATTAGATGTACTATTCTTTGTAACAGAAAAATTTATTATGAATCGTTAGACATTCTTACACATATACATACATATGTATATGTATGTACTTATTGTACATATTTAGTGTCTTCCAACAGAGACTTCCCAACTTGGACAGTTTCTGACGTCCATCTTGTTGAAGCTATATCTTCCAAATTAGTTACCATTTATTCAGTCTGTTTTGCCAAATCACCATGGATGGATATAGAAAACGACAACGCGTTCAAATAATAAAATGTTTTATCAATTTCGGTGTTCTGTGTTCGGTCATCGTTATAAAGTTTTCAATGAGAACTCATCTTCTTCTTCTAAATATGTGGAGTTTGTGAACTCGTAGTAGAATTTTAAAACATCTTACAGCCTGTTTTTAGAACACGAATGGTTTTTTTTTTACATTCGTCTTTTTATATGAGAAACACTAACAAATTTATGTGTTTTTGTTGTTGTTTCACATATAAAAAGACGAATGTCAAAAACCATTCGTGTTCTAAAAACAGGCTGTTAATACATCGTGTATGCATATATGAGAAAATAATTTATAAGCGTTACCGTAGTATAAAAAATAACCAGAGCGGGCTGTGAGAGATTTATTCACAAATTTCTGGCCATGTTAGAAATAATTCTTGTTGTAAACAACCTTGTTATATACACATAGTATATGTACTATATTTGGTTTGTTCTTAAATTTTTTGTTTAAAAAGAGAAAGATAGAGAGAGAGAGAGGGGGAGACAGTCAATTATATTGTCAAAGTGTGTTTTGTTTTAAAATAATTTTCTATTTGTTTTTGTTTTACGCCTTTCTTTTCTCTAAATGTAATAAAAATGTATTAACTTTTGTTTTGTTTTTGTTTTTTTTTTTTAATTTAATATCTATTTTGATAACGATTACGAGTATAATATGGACTATTAATTACTAATTGATTTTCATTGAAATCATTATAATCATCCGTTTCTTGTGAATCTTCTTCTTTGTAGATAGATTTTAAAGAACCCGGAAAAGGTGTTACCATTTCGGAGCTATATGAGGAAGGATCTTCATCACTGTTTTCAAAGGGATCTACGGCCACATATGAAGCTGAAAAACCCTTCATTACAATGCTACCATCAGTTTTGAAACGCACCAGCAAGGAATCAGTTAAAGATATTATATCTTGAGGTATCTGTAATAAAAGTTAAAAAAACAAAACAATCGTGAAATAGAGAACAAACAAAAAAATTATCTTAAAAAAATTTTATCAGCAGGGGCAATGCCAAAGCTTTACAGGGGGATATAAGCTGCAATTTCTAAACCACTATTTTTCAAATATAATTTAATCTCGGTTATGAGGGTCTCTATTAACCATCAGATAATTCTATTTAGCGGTATGATCTTCTCTTTGTATTATGCATTCATTAATTATTCGTTATGCCAGTTGGCTGCTTTTCATTTTCATACATCCCCTACAACTATTGTTTGAATTTGGGGAGTACTATGGCCTACTTTTTCCATACTCTAAATTAAATGTTATCTTCTAAAGCTTCTTTTATTTAATGCTGTTGTGTCCGGCACACAAAGTTTAACGTCTGCATTTTGTATTAAAAAGCTTTGAATGCTCTAACATTTTTCCATTGACTGGTCAATTTTTCATTGCAAAATAAACAGCAAACGTTTTCAATACCGAAGCCTAATTGACTATTGTGCTTTCGATGGTGTGATATCTCAGACTTCTTCTATAATGTGCATATTTCGTTGATTCAACTTTTTTATTTAAATTGATTTGTTTTTATTTACTTTTAAAGAAACCTCCGTTAACCTCCTTTTTCAATTATTCTTAAACAAGTTCATTGATAGTAGAAACGTAGAACAAATTTGTTAATTGGATCGATTTTCTATATTTTCTGTATGGATCGATGCTTTAAACTTTAACTACGAGTATTTATGAAAAAAATTAAGTGTCTACTTACTAAATTTCCGCAATATTGTCCATACATGGGTCCACTAGTATCCTCCATGCCTGAGAATACTTGCACATAATCATAAGTACAGTTTTCACTATTTTCCAAATCAAAAGTAAGGAATATAAGCTGAACATTACTGCTCGGTGGTGCCTGTATAGTCCATTCGCAATCCATATTGGCATCGTAGTTGTGATTGCCAAAACGTGAGTGCGAATAGAATTGTTGCACCTGATTTGTGGCACGTAAATAGCCGCCACAAGCTAAAAAAAATAAATAAGAAAATTTATGAATAATATATAAAAACAAACTAGAATTTTGCAGTTTAACTAACAGAGACAAAAATCTCCTTTAAGAAAATAAGAAATTAAACACAATACTTACATGTTGAATGCACCGCTGTAAAGCCACTGTGTTGCTTATTTTTATCCGTTTTAAGAACCATATACAGTTGATTTGTGGATGAAGATATAGGATAGGGTATCTTTTCACCACAAAAACGTCCCAAAATTGAGCTACTCTCAGAATCACCATCATAAATGGCCACATTGTCATACGAACATTCCTTAAAATAAGTAAAAAAGAATATAATTATACAAATAATTTTAGTTCCTCGACTACTAGTATGGTAAATGAAAGTAATAATTTAAAAGTAAAAACTACCTGATGGGATTCCACTTTGAATTCATTAAATATCAGTTTAATACGATGTCCTGGTGTTGTAGAGAAATGCCATACACAATCAGCATTTGGTGGATATAAATCTGGATAATTGGGACTATATATGGTACCAAATGGTGCCGAAATTTCATGTTTACATTCGCCTTCCTTACAATCATGACCATTTTCATGTAAAGAATAACCATTATGACAAGAACATATATAAGAGCCTATTGTGTTGCGGCATTCATGTTGGCAACCACCATTATTAATCGAACATTCATCAATATCGGTGAAGAATACAGCAGCAAAACCTGATTTCTGAATGGATTTATCCGAATGAAATTCGACTCTTAAAGCATTACCCTCTGATGTAGCTGTAGGTGGTATTGAACTGCCACAGTAGGTACCAATTTTCTTTAAACGATTTTCACTTAATTTGGAATAGATGGTTACCTTGTCGTAGCCACATTCGGACTGGTGATGTGTAGCACCCTCCAAATCAAAATGGGTAAAATTTAAAGAGATCTTATGTTTAGGCTGGGCTATTATTTCCCATATACAATCCTTTAAAACTGGGTAGGTATCGGGAAAAGAGGGTGATGTTATGGTGCCATTTGGATATTCTATGACGCCACCACAAGCATCTTCACAATGTTTCTTATCACTATGCAGTTCAAAGCCAATGTGACAGCTGCATTCATAGCCACCCAAAGTATTAATGCATTCATGTTCACAGCCATGATTTTGGGTTTCACACTCATCCACTTCTTTCATGAAAGTAGCTGAAAAGCCAGGCTTTTGTACAGAAGGATCGGATACAAATTTCACATACATGGTATCACCAGTAGATCTGGAAATTTTCAATTTTTTTTTTCGTGTTTGTAAAATTTCTATCGCATTTTCTTGGTAGCAAACTTACTTCATATTTGGTGGTGGTTTATAACCACAAAATACTCCTATTAACGATGATTCTTGACTGGGTCCATCTCTTACTTCTACAAAATCATAAACACAAGAGTCATGATTTTCCACTTCAAAGGATTGGAATTTTAAAGCCACCTGATAACCTTTGGGTACGGTTATCTTCCATACACACTCTTTATTGGGCAGGTAATCTAAAGGGTAATTGGGTGATTCCAAACGTCCTTCCGAGTCATCAATGGAAATTTCGCCGCCACAAACAACTAGAGGGGAAAAAATGTTTGGAATAAAATGAGAAAATAAATTATCAAATTTAATATGTGCATATAGATGGCGCTAATGGCAAGTGCGGGGTATGCGTCAGTTTTTCATTTTTATGAGAAATATTTTGTGTTGAAAGAAATAAATGCCTCTTTGAGCGCTGCGATATTGTTTCTACAAGGTCAGTTCGTAATCTTTTTAGCTTCGCAATGGAAACCATCCTAATTTTATTAAAATTATTTCATTTTTCAAAACAGTCTTCTGAAACTTTAAACCACATAGTCCACCGTTTTTCTAGCAATTCTATTTCTGGATTAAAATAATCCTCCTTAACATGTTTATTTAAGGTAAATCTTTTGACAACACGAAAAAAAATCAGAGGAGTGGTCAAGCAATGTGTACCTCAATGAATTTTGCCATCCATAAAGAACTTTTGTGGCATGTTGCTGTAAACCAGACAGTTTTTTCGAGTTTTTCTCAATAATATTTAAAAATTATTATTTCACGTTGTGGTCATCAAAATATATGTACCCTTGTAAACCCGGAAAGCCGTTGTCATGACCTTATCAGCCGACTAAACTGGTAATGTCTTTTTTGGTGCACTTCCATCAGCCTCAGTCCATTCTTTGGATTGCTCTTTTATCTCTGATGTATGGTACCTAAAACCCATTTTCTTTGACTTAAACGACTGAGTTTCTGGTTAACTGCTATCAAATGTGACACCTATCTTGCAGAAAGCTTTTTCACCTCTAATTCTTTATTCCAATATAAAATGTATAGGATTTCTTTCACTATTCCAATTCTTGCACTTTTTATAAAACTTGAATTTTTCCATTATTATTTGTTATTTTTCAAACAGCTGATTGTTTGTAGATTTGCGGAAAGTAGCCCGAAGCAAAAGTACGCTCTCTTTTTTTGATAAGAAAAATAAGAAAATAACACCGCAGGCACCCAATGTACTGTAAACAAGCATACCTAATATTACACTTTCAATTAAAAAATTTCAAAAGTTGTAGACTTGTTGACCCATTCTCTTATCATAGCAACATACAAATTGTTTTTGTTTCTCTTTTTTTTTAAGAAATTTTTGATTTTCAATACAAACAATTCAGCTCAGTTGGATAAAAATGGTTTCAAAATTTTTTTCTTTCCAATTTAAATGAATAAATGGTTTTCACTACGAAAAACTAAAACGCAAAAGGGTCATTTTAACTAACCATATGAACTCAATTTACTTGTTAATCTTAAAAAAAAAAACACAAAATAAGGAATTCGAATATACAATAAAAAACTAAAAATTGTCCACTATCACAGTTAAATAACAGAATTCAATCCTCCTCTTTAAGCCAAATGACCATTAAAAGCATTTTCTATTGTGCTTCAAATCAAATTGCCAGCCATTAAGCCATGAAAAGAAATTTCTTGCAACAATGTGTTGCCTGCCTGCACATACCAGCAGCATTTGTTCTTTCAATTTTGCAAAAATAAAAAGCAATTACAACAAAAAAAAGAAACAAATGTAATACTTTATTATCTATCACTACAATGCAATTTCAATACATACCCTCAAATTCAGCTTTAAAGCCACGATGACCCTCCGAACGATGTGTATTTACATAAGTCAGTAACATGCGGCTGGAAACCGTCGTTAATATTTCAGTATTAACTTTGCCACAAAAACGAGCAATCAATGGTGACTTGTGCCAATAGCCATCGCGTATTTCCAAATAATCTGTTTGGCAATTTTCTGATTTGAAAATATTCTAAAAAAAATAAAAACGAAAGAAATCCAATGAAAAAAGAAAAAGAAAATATTAATTTTAAACAATTATATGTACATATGTCTCCTACTTACCACATTTTCCAATTTCAAAACCACTCTCTCACCATGCGTTGCCGTTATACGCCATTCACAGTGTTCGGTTTCATTTGTTAAAGCGCCAGCCGTATAATATGAAGGACTAGCAAATATACCCGTATTCTCTTGGAATGTACGACCGCATTTAGGACAGTGATATAATAAATTAGCCTGAGCAATATCACCAGCACTTAAACGTAAACGTTGGCCAATTTCAGGTCTTTTTTTACCCTTCACCTCAATGGGTAGTATGGTATCCAAATATGTACCCTTAGAAAAGGTGTTACGGGCATAGTGCATTATCGAATCATAATCATAAGCCATACCCAAAGAATCAACTTCGTCTGGTGTTAATTTATTAAAATTATAATCCTGTCCCTTCATTATATTGTTATGCTCAATGATGACATGATTGCCACGATCCGGACGTGTATGTTCATGCCAAAAGCCAACAACATGACCCAATTCATGAACAACAATGCCAAATTTATCACAATTGCGGCCAATTGAAATAGCCTGTGGACCATTACCGCGCTTGCCAACAAATGAACAGCAACTGTAAATATTTTACAACTGAAGTTACAACAAATAGTAATAAAGAAAAATGTGCAAACAAATAGGAATATAAATAAAAACTTGGAAAAAAAAACATTTTTTGGTAAAATTGTAACCGCCAAAATACCACCAACATTTTAAATGGAGTGTAAATTTGATAACAGAACTTTAAAAGCTGATGCCATAACAAATTTGTTTAAATAAATTTAAGTTGTGAGTCATTTTACATTTAATTGTTTTATTGAAATTTATTTACAAATTTAGCAGAGTAATTTAGCACCAACTGTATATGTATAATACATTACAATACAAACCATAAATAGCTTTTTACAAAGAATAGTTTTTTGGAGAGCGTGGCCGAAAATATACAAAAAATGTATATATACACACCGTCGTCGTTCGATTGCAAAACTAGAGTTCACAATAATTTTGAATTAGGATTAATTTATTGTTGTAGTCGCCGCGGTCTAGTGGTTAGTGTGTTGGCTTACTAAGACATGAGCCCTGGGTTCAACTCTAGGCGCTGACATCTTCAAAAAAAGAAATATGAAACAAATATTTCTTTCGGCGACTACCTCTCAGCAGTCTTCTGGCAAAAGCTCTGAGAGTAACTAATGGCCATGAACAAGCTTCTCAAGTCTGTCGTTCGGAGTCGACATTAAACTGTAGGCCCCGGTACACATGGATAAAAATTGACACGCACAACATGAGTGCTGCGAGAAGCTAGGCCGTAATCCTGACACAGGATTGTAAAGGCCAGTTATGTATATATGTATGTATGTATTAATTTATTGTTATGAATGAAAAAGGAAAAATTATCTAAAAAACTAAACAAATGGCTCAAAATTTTTGTGCTTTTGCAATTTATTAAAAATTTTGGAGACTTTTTGCTTATATTTTTAGGGTCATTTATAAATAATGATTATTTTTTTTTTGTAATTTTTGGGCATTTTGTTTTGTTTTTCTCAAAAATTTCTTATAATTCGTTTTCTATAGGGCTATTTTTCAAGGAGATACAATTTCTTTTAATAATTTCGCGGTATTTTTCTTTATACAGAATGGCCAGAATTTAAAAGTAAAACTAGACTTGGGTTCATTTTTCATATATTTTGTCGGGGAATATAACCACAATCAAAGCGGAAATCTTTCATCAAAAAGACTAAATAAATGTCCCAATCCGTCTAACATTCTTTGGACCATTTTTTTAAGGAATGAACTTTTTTGCTTTTGGAAAATTTTTCGCTATATTTTCAGACTCCCTTTCATTCTGGAAAAATAATTCACTAAAATATTACCTCAACAATGTTTTATTTATTTTGTCATATACATTTTTTAAGGAGGCACAATTTTTTCATAACTTCGTTTTTGGGACAATTTTTCATTAAGAAGAAATTGAAAAGAAAAAAATTACTGAAACATTAAAAAAAATTAATCCAAGTGAAAAATGTTCATAATTTGCAGTCCATCAATGAATATGAGACCGTACATGATGGGAGCTGTTTTCCCTTATGTGGAATAACTGGAAATAAAAATTTATTAAACATTTTTGAGACTATTTTTCTCTATACTATATTTCTCAAGTAACAAATTTTTGATTTTGGCAAATTTTGAATTTTGCTTTCGGACATAATTTTATTCTAGGAAAATAATACATTGAATTCAACCCAAAAATGGTACGAATTATTGTACTTTGTTATGATAATTTTTCAAGCTGCTAAAATTTTCTGATATAATTCATTTTAAGAACTAAAAACAAGAAAGAAAAAAAAAAATACACAAATTGCAATATTGGGCCATATAGTATATATGAAGCTATTTTTCCTTATGGGGAATAACCAGAAGTAAGGAAAGAACACTTATCTCATAATTAAAACATTTTAATATTCATTGCCTTATAACTCCAGAAGGCATCACTTTGCAAGCCCGACTATTTCACTTTTACATATTGTGTTAATGTGTTCGTGAAGTTTTAAGTTGAGTAACTTTCACGCTATATCAAACTTAATTTTTTTTTTTGTCACAAATTAAATTATATAGTGCAGTATAATTTTCAATGCAAAAAAAAATAAAATAAGTAATTCCTCGTGAAACAACCCATAAACAACTCTTAAATTGTTCATTTATTCGCATTTGCACATGTACACGTAATTGAAAAATTCACGCATTAACAACTTACCCACAACCACGAATAGTGAAAACAATATAATTTGGATGATTATCATGTTCTCGTTCCACAAATTTAATACAGGTTGAATTCTCCCAATGACGCATAGCCTGCTTAAATAAAGCTTTATGGAGGCCACTAAAATTGCCATCAATTTCATAGGGTATAACACCATAATCCCAAACACGTTCTTTTTTAGCGGTAACAGCTCTTGGCAAACGTCTGTGTTCCCTAACAAAACTGAATTCACTGTAAATAAAGAATAAATGGTACCAACAAAAAAGTGTTATTTCAGTATTAAAAAAAATTATAAAATTCTTACTCTTCAAGTTCAGCTTCATAAACTGGTAGAATATCTGCTTGTTTATCGTAGTCATCATCATTAAAATTTTCGGGTAACTTTGAATATCTCATGCCATTATTTGAGGTATCATTTTCTATATCGCTCATATTATTATATTTATCGTTATATAAAGAGGTTATATCGGTCTGTTGGTTATAATGGTTTTGAGGCTGTTTTATTTGATGGGATCTGCCAACAGGACGATTTAATTCTTCCTTTAGTTGTTGCAGTTTGGCATTATACTCCGCACGATGATGATGATTATGTCCATAACTGCGACTAAAAGTGAATGATAGAATGTTAAATATAAACAAAAAGTTAATCTGAATTCACTATTATTTAAAACCAATTAAATGTTATTTTTATTTTAAATCTACCCACTTACCGATGTTTTCTCCCCCTGCGATGTCTTCTTTTAATAACCGTACTACTGCCTTTAATTTCTTGAATTTCATCCAATTTCATGCCATTACCACCAGCATTACTATAGACATTAGGCAGCGTAGTACGTTGGGCAGGCAATGAGGTTGGCAATATAACGACTTTTCTTTCCGAAACAAAATTATTACCAGTATCCAATTCAATATCTTTAGTATTCGATTGGATTTTACGTTGATCCACATTACGATTACCCATACCAATTGAAGATTTATTATGCTTTTCCTCTTCGGATTGAGACTTTTCACGTACCAATAGGCTGAAATCATACTTCTCACCGGAAGTATTAAATGTTTTATCCAAAGGACCCTTATCGGCAGTATTGGCTTCTATTATTGTATGCTTTTTCGTTTCCATAACAATGGGATATTTACGGGAAGATATTGCATGTTCTTCTGATGAAATAACTTCGTTCTTTAAATTAATCGAGGGATAATTATTGTTCATTGAGGGTTTTAGAAGTTCATTGGCGGACTATGAATAGAAAAGAAAATTAAATAAATAGATCACTTTAATTAAAGCTTATGATGAATTTTAAAAATTTACGATTAATCACACGACTATGTGTACTCAAGTAAACATTTTATTTATATAAAATTGAAGGTTTAAAATATGGTAAACAAATCTGATTATCTTTTTAATAAAAAAATATTTAAATTTTTTTTGTGATATTGATATAAGGATATAATGAAGTGATTATATGGTCCCATGCAAATTCTGTCCAGTCTGGTGACAGGGAATGTTTTACTATTAAATTCTCCAACAAAGTTTGTAAACTTTGACGCTCTAGCCAAAACGTTCTCTTAGAAAAATTCAAAAAAAAAAAAAAAAAAGTTTGCGCTATTACACGATCTCGGTATTTGGTTTTAAGAAACAAAATTGGCCGTCATTAAATAATTCACCTGTTCCACCTAAAGCAATTTGTTTGGATTTTGTACATTTTAACACAATAAAAATAACTTAATCTGATCCTCTGAATATTCCCTGTTCGTTAAAATTACATCTCTGTATGACTTGTTTATGTCTTTCGTATCTCTTATTCAATGTTTCAGTCAGTTTCGAATAGTTTCAATAGCATTCCCGAGTTCATATCTTATTCTGCTGTAAGTATGTGCTTTTTATATAACCTAAACTTTTCTTATACAGGCTGTCAAATGATAAAATGTCCAGAATTAAGCTGTCATCTTTTGAAATTTTGTAAAAATTTGGGAAATTTTACCCATGTTACATTACACTACCATTGTTTGCGTCGAACGTTTGTGAATTGGCTGTTTAAAAAACTGAACAAAAACAACGAATTTTTTAATAAAATCTTTTATTATGAGACCATGATAAACGATGTTTTGTTTTCAAATTTGGCTAATGCTGACATCAGTGACATCTGGTTTTACTACGACGGCACCACAAGCCATACATCCGGCCAAACAATTCAGTTATTGCGTGATTTCTCGATTTGACGATGTCAATTGGCCCCGTATTCTTATGATTTAACTTCACTGGATTATTTTCTCTTGATGCATTTACTTAAATGACCGAATTCAAGTGAACAAACCACAAACAACTGACGCTTTAAAAGATGGAATTCAGCGCTCATTGAAGAGATGAAGCTTTATTGCAAAATGTGGTTCAAAATTTTGTAAACAGAGCGCACTTCTGCTGGACACATTAAATACATTAAAAGGCATGTGTTACAGGAATATTTGTTCTACCAAACGCTGCTACTATTGCTGTTTCTATTGCGCTTTTATTTACTTATTTTTGTTTGCTGAGCGTTTTTCATAGAAACAAAGTTTGCACAGTGCTATATCGTCGTGCGGGAGTTTATGTGCTCTATCCGCCAATTCATATTTTTTATATGTATATCTCGATGCCACTGTAGGTTTTCGGCCCCAAATTGTTCAAGTCTGCAATCCGTTTTTGGATATCTAGTCCAGTTTTGGATATAAATCGCCGAAAACGGATTGCAAATTTTAAAAATTTTAGTGGCAAAAACCTAAAGTGGCATCATTAGCTCAAAATATATAAAATGGCGGAGAGAGCACATAAACTAATTCTAGGTAATATTTAATGCAATAAATTCTTGTCTTTGTTTAAAAATTGCACCATTATACTTCTCAACTCTTTACTTTTAAAACGATTAAGTTTTTACATTTTAAGACTGCATATTTTATTTGAATTGTACATTAATTTGAGTGTCATAACTAACCTGCATTAATTCATTTTCCAAATCCGGTTTATTACTGGGCAATTTTGTTTTTCTCCTTATGATATCGGTGAGACCTTCTTCTTCGACTTGTAAGCCTTCATGATACACTTCCTGCTTTAGAATTTCCATTTCCTTTTGAAATGTTTCATTATATTTGGCGGTAAGTTCTTTAATGGGGGCATCAGCTTGTGGTTGCTCATCCCAAACTTTAGTAGTGGCCACTATGGGATAATCATCACTACCATACTCAACATCAGGTAAGGCTATATCACCCATAAAACCACCTAAAAATGTAAATCAAAAGTAAATACATTAAAAAAAGCAAAGCTGCAGTATTTTAATGAGAATATATTTATTTTTTTTAACAACATGGTGGTATGAGTATAATGTTGATTTATGTACTAAGTACTATAATATATAAGGTTGTATCTTTAGGGGTTTTTGTTAACTTTTATTTTACCAAAAGCACGTATTTAATAAGAGTAGTAATCAAATAAATTTTTATAGCGATTAATAATAATATTTTGCCACTGAACCAACAATAACAGTATTGCTTAAGTTGCACAATGCTCAAATTAGTCCCTGTTACGAGAACATACTAATAGTATTTCTGCAGTTTTTGAGTAGCAATTGTGCTTGTGTTGTGTATATTAACCGATACAATTTAATTTAATAAAATCTGTAATTTTAATAAAAATATGTTGATTTGGAGTTTTTTGATCCCACAGAAATAGAAATATTCAAATGTGTAAAGAATGTCTACCAAAATTTCTCTGGCTGTATAATATTTTTAATGACTTTTGGTAATATTCGCGCCATACGTGCATGTAAAGCCAAATTCTGGTCATTGATTTAGTTTAATATTGTACTATTTGTATATTTGAAGTATTTGTGTATATTTGAAGATAATGCTGACAATACCAAAAGAGAATTATCGTTTTCTGAATGAGTCTCTGGATAATCCATATCGACTTTATACTCTCGTGTAAATTGTATATATTGTAATTGTATCATAAAATCCATCCATCAGTTAAAATAAGTTAAAAGTCTATTTATGCAAATTGACCATTTTCAATTTATATCCCACCACATTTTTCAATTAAATACTTAGTATGGAAAATGAATTTATTTATTTATTTACATTTTTTCTTATGAACAAAACTGTTCGATAATATATTAATCGTACGTGATATTTATTTATGCTTTAATTATGTTGCTCAGCATAAAGGCAATTCCACACAAGAGAGCCATTGGCAGAAAAAAAAGTTTAAAGGTTTTTAATAAAAAAAACATAGAATTCATGTTAACAAGAGAATGACAGTTGTGATCACATACATACAAGTGTAAATATCATAATATTTTTTGAGTTTTCATTCTAGGCTACAAAATTTCGAAAAAATTTAATTTAAGAAAAATCAGTTTTTTTCAGACAACATTTGTTGTCTAGATTAGTTTAGTGAAATTAAAAATGTGTTTAATTATTAATGACTACGAACTTGTTCTGTGCTTTCTACGAAAGTTTTAAAAATTTATTTATTTAATTATTCTTAATTCCGTAACTTCTAAGATTAGTAAAGCACATCATGTTTTCCGTATACATACATACATATATCTACTAATAAATGGGCTGAATTTTAACGAACTTTAAATGATCAATTTTATAGTTTTTTCTTTGTAGATATTATACCAAAATATGTACAAATTCATTATAAGAGCTGTCACAATTAAAAAAATACGTTTAACGATTAATTACACCAAGCATGTCAAACTCAAATCCTAACACGGGCCTAATAAACACTACAAAAGTTTATGCGGGTCACAAAATAAAAAGTGAATGAGTTAAATATTTTTATTTTGAAAAGTATAAAAAAAGTAAAATTACTATTTCTTTCCAGATACTTCGGACTTTTTCTCTGCAACCATCTTTCTGATTTCGGGGGGCATCTCGTTTACACTGATTGATTTAAAACTGAACCGAGATGACTGTCAGTAATTCTTGATCTGATTGGAGACTTATTTCCTTTCATAAGAGAAAATAACTGTTCGCGTCGATAAGTACTTCCAAACATGGTTATAATTTCATATGCCAATCTGTGAGTGTTTTCAAATCTGATTGGCAAATATTAGTAAAATTCAGACACTTCAACTTCAACGAATTTTCGAGACAAAGAGATTACTTGAAATGCCTTCACACTTCCAGAACAAACAATTTCTGCAAACTTAATTAAACATTCTTTGGTGAAACCACCTTCGGTGAAAGGTTTCGAGTGTATAGCTATCAACTACGTTAAAATGTAGCTTTCATGCACCCCTGCTTAGCTTTCGTATAACACTTTGGTAAGTATTAACTGTTTTTTTTTTTCATTCCCAACTTAAACTCCATTAACTTTTCTTGTCTCGCTACTTAAACTCCATTAACTTTTCTTGTCTCGCTATTATCACATTCTGATACTCCAGTTCCTACTTTTCTTGGAAACTTCTACTTACGACGATTTCAAAACGACCAAACGACTGTGACTTATTGCAGGACTAAATTTTTAGGTTTTCGTTTTCTTAGTTCTTTATTCAAAAGCGATACTAACTAAATGCAACATTTAAACAAATGATTCCATAAATTTTCCTACACTATTATATCGAGTGGGCCACAAAGTTATACGTCGTGGGCCGCACGCCCCCCAAGTTATTGTGTGCTATTTACAAAAGTTTTTAATAATTTATCTTAGAAGTCATATTTCCAAAAAAAAATTTGATTTAAACGTTCACATAGGTTTTATTCTGAGCACAAATCACGTTATTTAGAGTTTAGCTCTTTTCAAAAGTGTTAAATCTCAACATGCCTTAAACTATCCATTTTATATTTGGAATTATAAAAAGAACTTTTCACACCCGCCACAATGGCATTACCCGTAAATACTCTGCGGCTCATATATTGTAAATATTTATTCTTCAGCCTGCTATTCATTATCATCAACATGGCCAACAACATTATAGTGTGAATATGTATCGTTGTTATAATTAAAATACTTTCAAATTAATTACCAGGTAATTATATTTATTATTATTTTTTATTTTGCATATTTATGCAGCATAAATCTTCATCTGATTATCTTCACTCTGTCCATATATGTGGGTGATGAAATTAATATTTTTGTTTTGTTTTTGTTTTAAACAGAGGAAGAAAGAAAGAAAAAAAAAAGGAAAATTTTCAATGAAAAATTATTTATAAAAATAAGTGTATTCGTGCTGCACCATTTTTGTTACGCATCATCATTAAGAATTGCCTTTTGGCGATTTAATTATTTATTTATACAGGAATAAATTTTGTATAAAATTGCTTAAAAATATTTAACACCTCTTGCTTACACTGAGTAAAATTTTAATAGTTCAACATATTTTTAAATTATTCGAAGAGAAAACTATTTCACTTTTAAGGAATTTTTCAAAAACATAAATAAAATAAATGTGTATAAAAGGTAATCTGATGTTTTATTTTACAATACTATCTTCTTAACCATATGTGCGAACTAGTTCATTTTATTGAATTGTACTACTACAGTTTTATTTTCTTATTATATCTGTAAATACTGTCTACTTTTTAATTGTAGACCAGCATTAACATTAAACTTTAGTATATGAACAGAATTCCTACTTAGGAATGATACAATTTAGTTATAAAAAGTAAAGCTATATTTACACCACCTAAGATTTCATCTGAGTTTTATATCAGAAGCGCACTCAGATAGACTTAGATAGTTTATTTACAAATCTAACTTAATTTTTATGGTTTTTGCCTGAGCTCCGTTGAAAATATAACATTTTCTATTTTCGAAATTATTGCCGTCTGAGTTGTAACTGTTATAATCTGTTATAATCAGATGAGAACTTAGGTGGTGTAAATATAGCTTAAGCCATAGTGTACTGGGTAATTATATTTGAAGACATCTAGCGCCAATTTGTATGAAAGTACAACCAAGGCCCAAATCGTGGAAGGCGTAAGAGTACAATAAGGTCCACTTAACCCAGCTAAACTAAGATTTTTATTTAAATTCTTACAGTTATATAAAAGCATGAGAAATTTTTGATAGCAAGTAAGACTTTAAGGAATTTCAAACCATGCGATGAAGTTGTTAATGCGTATGGATTAATACTTCCAAGAGAAATGTGAATATTCCTATATATGGTTATATTAACATTTACCTTTAATTACTAGTAAGGTGACGTGGTGCGTTTCTGATACAGTACACAATTTTAGAAGAAGATCAAGAAACCTGAGGTAGTGCTATGCAATTGGATGCAATCATGCATCTCTATTACGAGTATATCGGAAATCTATTCTGTAAACCGAAAACGAATGAAAGTGCAATCGGATAAAACATTAAATCTTTATAATTTTAAAATAAGACAAGTTATTGATATAATTTTTTATTAAATTTCCTTAATAATTAAGCTTTAATTGTTATTGAAAAAATACTCGATATCAATTTCACTTTCACTTGTTTTTCAAAACACACCCGTATATTTCAAATTTTTAATTTTTTTTTTTTTTTTGTTGGCATTTAAATTTTATTTTTATATCTTTTGACTATTAAGTTTAAATACTTCTTTATTTCTGATTTAAAATATATTTTCATTTTTAACCTTTTGATACCGGTTTCCCGTATTACGTTCAAGCCTTCAAAGTGTCAGCAGTTTCCTTTTTTATCCATTTATTCATTCTGTTTCGTTGTTTTTTTTTTTGGCTCGTATTAAATCTTTAGCTTTTGGTTTTAATGACTTTTTCTCCACATATGCTCTACTCGTATATTATGCACAAACGAAAAGTATTGTGAAAAAAGGCTCCTATCTAAATGATGCCCTACTCAGCAATTTCACTTAAAACAATGAATATGAATATTTGTGGAAAAGTTTGGCAAATAGTTTTGCAAACGGATTAGATGTCAGAGTGCTGTCTTGACTTCATCTGGTATTGTGGTATTTTACATTCGGTCAGTCAAATAAGACATACGCACATACATAATCGGCCATTAGAACCCTGTGTTAGGGTTACGGCCTAGCTTCTCGCAGCACTCATGTTGTGTGTGTTAATTTTTATCCATGACTACCGGGACCTACAGTTTAAAGTCGGCTCCGAACGACAGATTTTAGATGCTTTTTCATGGCAATCAATTACTCTCAGAGCCTTTGCCAGAAGACTGCTAAGAGGTAGTCGCCGAATGAAATAATTTTTACATATTTCTCTTTTTTAAGATGTCAGAGCTAAGATTTGAACCCGGCACTATTGTCTTAGTAAGCCAACACACTAACCACTAGACCACGGCGACTACGGCGAAATAAGACATACTAATGTTAAATATGGATAACCCTTGTAATAATAATTTATTTTGACAATTTAAATATATATTTTGGAGCTAATGTATTAATGATCACGCTTTATCCATTACATGATGTAATATTTCTGGTGGTATGTTGAGTATTTTGAATATTTCCGAATATGCTGACTGTGTTCGGTTTATTAACATACATTTTTATTTAAAACTCCTCCCATTTCAAAACGTTGGGCTCTGTCAAATCTGTCGAATGAGATGGCCATTGTAAATCACGCGTTATCCAAGTACATCGTTTGCCTACCAGTTAACGGAGTTGTTGAAACCACAATTTAGGATTCTATTACGGTATTTGTTGTATAAAGTTTTAGTCATTGTTCTATAAGAACCTCGGCAAATAGATTCCTGTTTTTCATTCTTATTCCCAAAGTAATATGGGCGCTATTCTATTATAACCAAAACAGCACACAAAACAGTGTATTTAAATGGATAAAGAATTTGTTAGTGTGTTAAGGGTCTTAAAATTTGCTGGTTCACATAATTATCTAAATGGAAATGTCTTTCGTCCATCAGTAAACCTTATTTAAAAAATAAATTCGTGTGGTTATTTGGTTATATTTTCGATTTCGGGCCTTATTAAGTATATTCCGTCTTGTTATTATTATTCTTTGCAAAAAGGAATTATCCAAAAACACGAGCATATTTTAAGGCGTTTTAAAATTTATCTTTAATGGTTATATTTGGTTTAATTAATGAAAAAATGTCTAGAAACCTAATTCCTTTAAATGATTTTAAACTATTTTTGCAACGATTTTTTAATCAAATGAGAAACTGGCAACGGTGAATGTATTGGACAAGACAAGTAAAGGTCACAAAGAACCTTGATGTACAATTTCTTTACGGAAGTCATTTTCTGTTTTCATTAAGAAATCAGTGCCAAAACACAGTCTGAATTTAAATAATAGAATTTGGTTTTTATTTAATTAAGGCGTTATATGACAAAACAAATTTATTTAACGAAATTTATCAACAATCGTACCGGAATTCGAACTCGGATTTCCAGATCAATAAAGGGAAAGATATTTCAAACAGTAGTAAAGCAGCGAGCATGCGAGAATGTCGCATTACAATTTTGGAATACCATATTTTAAACTCAACTCAAAAAAATTATTCTGAGTTTTATATATGCGTTGCGAAGGTTACAAAACTATAAATATCTCTTGTGCCAGAATATAGAGTGTTACAAAATTAAAAATACAAAAAAAAATAACTGCCGTATTCACATAAAAACTCTCTTAAATATGCCGCATTTTTAAGATTGAATTATTAAGAATTTTTTATCCTTTTTTACTTTCGCAACTAAAACGAGTCTTCACTTAAACATTTAATACGTCTGTTATGTATTGGCAGTACACGTACTATGCAGAAAACACACACCAATGACACACTCACAAAATCACGACAATAATAACAAAGAGAATTGAATGACAGACAGTTTGACTGACTGATGGAATCACTGCCTTGTCATATATTTAGATGATGACTGTCTTTCATAAGCAAATGACTAAAAGAAGATCAAAAAGAGTTAGTCTATGAATTCTAAGTGAAAAAAGTCAAATTGAATGGAAATGACACCAATATTCGTAATGGTCTTGTTAAGTGACAATAAGAAGCATAAACTGGATAAACGAAACAAAAGGATAAAAAGGACACACATTGTCATCAGTAGGAAACAACATACGTCAGCTAAAATATGAAACTTAAATTATTTTATGACCAAACGATATAATAACGATTATTGAAGAAAGTTTAACGCATAGACTGTTTAGCCTACAGCCAAAGAGGCATCAAGATATGCTGTCTTTTATTAAAACTCTGCAAATACATAACATATGAGAGAAAAGAAAAAAAGTTTAAGCACTTGTAAAGGCGGCAACTTAAATATTTTATGAACACTTTCATATCGTTTTGAGTCAATACTCGTAAGAGGGTTTATTGTTATTTTTATTGCTGTCAATATTTTCACCAAATATGATGAATAAACAGACATTCTTAAAATTCTTCCAATATTAATAATGGAGAAAATAAAATGAAAAAATATTTGAAATATTTTTTCACTCTAGAATTATAGTTTTTGGCCTCCTTGAATAATAAGAATTTACATGAAACCGATTTGAAATTTTTTAAATTATTTCATTATTTTATTATTTTATTTCTTAGAGTTGTAGTTTAAACTCTTGATGAGATTTTAGAATTTTTTTTATTCATTATACTCCAAAATAATGCCCTAGAAATCAAATACAAAAAAAAATTAAAATTAAATCATGTGTTTCCCTTATTATTGCCTGTTATACAAATATCCCATTAAATTTTTATATAAGAAACATCAATTAGTTTGGCCAACTTTTGTTTGTTTTTTTAAATGATACGTAACTAAAGTTTATCTCAATCATCAATAAATAAGGCTTTAGATTAAAGAATTATTTTCATTGTTATAAAATTTAATTAAATTTCTTCTTAAAATATTAAATAATGAAAAAATTCAATTTTAAAAATACTTTTCATTTTTCGTACTCTGATTCGGACATTTTAAAGAAAATTTTATTATTTTTTTATGTTATCATGTTATTTAATTTATTTTATTTTTCTGTTAATAAAACAGAAACCAAATAGAACTTCATTATTTTTAAATTTAATATAAAACGTTGATTTCTTTCATACAAAACGTTTTGAGATTAAAAAGAAACTTCAATTGAATGTGTTATTTAGAAGCATATTATGTAAAAAATTTAATTGACTTTGAGTATATACTTATGTGTGATTATATAAGCGCTTCAAAGCGGTAGAATTGAATCCATCTGCATAATCAGACGACCCTATAATACTTTATATGGTTTTGCTCCAGCTTGTGGTCGATATTTTATATGTAAAAGTTAATGTTTTATTTATCTAATATTCCGCTAAACCTTTTTTAAGCTATTTTCTAATCACAAGTTGGGAAAAAATTTTTTTTAATTTTCAAGAAGAACAAAGTCGAAATATATAAATATCTTTATAAATAAATTTTAAACAGAATTTTAAAAATTTTTTATATAAATAAATTTTTTCAAGCCTACTATGCTGCTAAGTTTTTAAAGAATCAGCAATCAATCCATGAAGCAATAAACAAAGATGACGCATTATTGGAATTTTATAAAACTCTTTTGAAACATCAAAGAAAAAAGATGAAATATAAGACGTGGCTTGACCAAAATTTGGTAACTTTTTAGTCAGTCTATTCGTATACTTAATTGTCGAGAGAATAATTGCAATAAAAGTAACTTCTTTGGTAATACTAAACATTTTGTGGTAATTTTTAATCCCTTCTCTTTTTAATTAAAAAACTTAAAAACAAAATTTTTTTTCTACACATTTAAAGCTAAGAATCCAAAATTCTTTGAAGAACCCTTTTCTTGTGTATGTTTTTATATGCATTAATTTTGTGGAAGTCGATCTGTTAGTCTGTAGATTCAATTCATACACTCTTTTCCACGCATACACATGTGTAACCACACAGATATATTTTACATTTATAGATGTATGGATGTATGTGTTATAACGCTATAAAAGCCAGACAATATTACCTTCACTGTTAAACAAATATATGTACATATGTATGTATGTATGTGGGGCATTAGTTAAAACAACTACAGCATGTAATATTTGTGCAACGTAAATCATTTATTAGGTGAGGGAAAAATTAACAAGAGAGAAAGAGTTGTTTTTTGTAATCATATTCATAATGTTTTTTCTTTATTGTATGTACAGTCGGTCCTCTCTCTAACTCGAATTACGAGTAATTAGGTTGGCAACAGTGTTACGAGAATAAATTACGCACAATTTTTCTTCCCTAACTCGAACTTCTATAAGTCGAAGTTCTCCATAGGATATGAAGAAGTGGCAGCCTTGTACTAACAAGGCGCACTTGAGCACACATAGCGGCTCGTTATGATACCACATGAGGTAGGAAGCCCTGATAGCCAGAGGCTCCACACAAGAAGCCTGGAAACCAGCCAGAGAGCCTAATGAATTTGGCTATTGATCCAATGTACAGAATCGATATGTCAGTCAAGCTATGGAGAAAAGGAGATCATAATGTAAGCAATCTACGTCGAGCTAGGGATGGGCACTGGCAAATATAGTGAACTACAGTCTCTTTTTCCTCAATCGACCCACAGCCACGACAGAAGTCATTTGCGGGTAATTGCAGTCTCTCTGCATGTCTGCCCATCACGCAGTGACCTGTGAGGATAGATACAACGAAAGAGATATCCCTGCGATCCAGTTTAAAGTGTTCATAGGTAAGCCTCAAGTCCAACTTAGGCCAAGTAATAAGATTATACTAAAGAATATACTAAAATCAAACAAAAACGAATCCAAAAAGACTTCAAACTTAAATCCAGCCAATAAAAACATTTCAAAGAAGATAATTTATTTGAAAAACTTTTCTGCTTTGGATCAAATAAATATTCGTATCGAATAATAATAATTCCAACTACAAAATAACGTAATTTCGAACAAAATCAAACGTCTTAATACATTTAAATTGTTTTGCTTAAATATTTAATTTTAAATTATTTAATTTTAAATATTTAATTCCCGCCTTTATGCTTAAAAATATTCTGCATGTAACTTCTATAAGCCGCTTTTAGTAAGTTTAGTTTTTTTCCGTTAAAAGGCGTTAATTTTTAAAATAAAGCGATAAATTCAATATATCGGCATTGATTTTCCCCAAACTCTGTACAAATTCAATATAAAACTAAAGACGTCACTTGTCCAATAGAAAGAGAAGTAACAAAGAATATGTTATAAATTTTAAAATTACTGTGATGATTTGCGAAATTACTTTTTCCTTTATCCAACATTTAGTGAACTTTAATGCACAATTTTAAAAATATATATAATTTTGGGATAAAATATGTACTTGTATGCTATAGTATTGCCAATGATTATTGTTGCTACTACTGCTGCAACAACGTGTTTTAACGATGCTGATTTTATGCCAAGCCATTGAAGCGGTAGACAAGCAAACTCAATGCAGCTTAAAAAAGCAAAAACGAAACAGCAACTGAAAACAGACAGACACAGAAAATCCCATAAAACCTCGCATTCAAAATACACACAGATATACATACGTATACAAAAGTCAGATGCCGAGACGGAAGTGAGCTACATTTTCCAACCCAACGGAACTGGGTTGAAGCTTAAACGAGGATATTGTGGCATAAAATAATGCCTTTTGTACTCCTACCAATACACCCAAAAACATACATACATACACATGTAAAGGGAATAAATGGATTTCAAAGAATTCTATATGAAAATACAACATTCCCTCTATAACTCTTTGTACCACTCTCTCTGGCGAAACGTACGCACTCAATATAAATGAAGCAGGAGTAAGATAAAGCTGATAGGTACTTAAGGTGAAGGAAAAGGTAGAAGAGAGTAAATGTGTTGATGATGGTATTGTGGAAACATTTATCATATATGGCAATATATTTGTACATTACAAAACATAGCATTGCGATATGCAATATGAGCACTTATGAGGGAAAGGAATACAAATACTGATGGTCTAAATAGCCAACAATGCGTATACGAATCCGAAAGGTAGAAATAATTGCACTTTATGGCAAGTAAGTACCACTTTTAGTCGCTTTTTTAGATCTCTTTTTGTTTGTTTTTATCCATGAACCATTGCAGGAGTACACGTGTAATAATCATTATATTAAAATTTGAATGAAAAATATGAAAAAACTATAATTAAAATCATATTTTTGTATTCGTAAAACCTTTGTTGTAGAACACAGTCAATTATGATTTGACTATAACAGTCACACTAATCATATGCAAAGGAGATTATTCCTTTATATGTATGTTAATAGGATAAGATTCAAATCCATAAATCTGCCTTCTTCCAAGAACAGGGTGAATCAACTTCAACTGATTTGCTGATATTTCGTATCCGTTGCAAGTGTTATAATGTTTTTAGTTTAGTGTTTAAAAATTGTAATAGAAAATATTTAACTGATACATAATTTGGTGTTTTAATGTGACAAAACAGTGTGGAAACAGTATTTTAAGGACTTAAGGAGTAGAAATAGCCCACGTTCTTACATTTCATTTCTCATTGTTCAAGAGTAATAAATAAATTGTATAGAAAATTTAATTAAAAACTTATTTTAAAGTTATTTTTTTCTTTTCTCTGAATACGGGGATATATTTATTGCATACATATAATATTTTTTAAAAATGCTTTTGGAAAACAACTTTATTTCTTTATTAAACCACCTATAGAACAACTTTATCACTATTGCTTAAAATCAACTGAACTAAACAATTTCTTTAACTGTAGACGATGCGTACAGCAGTATTTCTTTTAAACTCAAGTAAAGCTCTCAAAGCCATCATAAATATCTGAGGGCATACATTAACTTTAAGAAAAACTTTCGTTAAACGGGAAAGAGCAAAGCGTTGTCTGAAACTATAAATAAAATTTAAGGATTTGAAAATAGAAAGAAATGAAAAAAAAAAATAAAAAAATCAAACAGCAGTACGAATTTAAGCCTTTATTTAACTTAATTCCCGTATGAATTTTTACCGTGTCAGTAAAGTGAATCTTTTTTTTTTTTTAAATTCACTCAAATATATATTCAACAATTTGTACTCTTTTTTCTACATTTTAAAAATGCAAAATAGAAAGAATAAAACACAGAAACTATTTGTATTCGTACATTTGCTTCTCCTTTTTTCATGTTTTACTCATGAATTTTTTAAATCGAAATATTTAAAATCCATTCACTGCATTTTTGCATAGTTTTTGTATTCAATTTCAGTTTCCTTTTCAGTAGTTATTCGTTAGTTTTTTATCTGTGTGGGTGATTGGTTGAGGAAATGATTGACTATGGAATAGTCAGGAGTATTTGAAATTTATTGCATCTTCATGTAAAAAAAAAACAGTATGATTTTTCGGTGTGATTCAATAAAATGTTACAATTAGATAATGTTGGATTTATTCTTTATTTTTTGTACAAACTTATTTTGATAAATGGTTAAGGAGAAAATGGATTAGGCAATCATTTAAGGTGATTTTTACGGTTTTTTAAGAACCGATATTTGTACGATTTCATTTCAAATAGGTAACGCTTTTGTGTAAAAAAGGTTTATTTCGTTTAGATTTAACCCTCCTTGAATTTACATCTATAAAAAAATAATTTAAATATTCTGTGTTATATTTTACACCTCCAAAGGTATACTTGGAGATATTTGCAGTCGTATAGTCTCTAGTATGAATGTGTTTAATACAGAATTCGTGTCTTTAGGTTGTATTTGTTTTATTTGGGTTATTTTTAATTTCACTTTTATTTAAAGCGAAGCATCCAGGCCATATGCAGCTTTTACCAGCTCTTACAAATGAGCTTCATGCTTCCATACTGATGAGAGCACAACAGCCAGTCAGATTTCCATAACAATAGTGTTTGCCGGTTACTTTGCAAAAAAACAGCGGTTAGTCAATTGCCGAATTCACTAGCTTGTGTATAGTTGTATGTTGTATTAAAAACAGTTTTTGTTTACTTGCTTGTGAACACCTAGTGTATCACTGTACGTTGTATCAAAAATGTCAAATATCAAATAAGAAGAAGAAAAGTACTATTCTCAAATAAATAAATGTGTCTTTAATTTATATTTTTACCATTTTATCAACATTTATTTCATTTCTATATTTATGTACTCCGTTATTTTTTTCTTTTAAATAAATTTGCTGATGACAATAAACAATTTTTTTTATTCTTCTTTTCAATAATAGGCATTCACTTTACATTAATAGCATAGAAACGAATACAAATTTTAAAAAACACATGAAAAACAATTGTATGAGTGTATGGAATTTTTTCATGAAAATTACCAACAAGATGCATACACTGATGTAGTCTAAAACTACGATACAAAGGTGTTGTGAATTCGGCAAATGTAAAATTGTAGAGCGTTAGAAGCTGTACCACAAATGCATATATCAACGTAACGGCTTTATTGTTTTTGCATTTTTTTTTTGTTCTATTAGTTTGTAGTTTTTGATTTTGTTTTTAGTTAAAAATATTTGCTCTTTGAACAACTTTTGTAAAGTGGAAGTTTAAAAGGGAAAGTATTTGAAATGATAGACGATTGTTAGTAAATTATTTAAGTTTTATTTGAGCAGCACTCTATTATTTATTTCACCCTCGTAAGTACTTAGTTAGTCTGAAGCAGAATAAATTCTTCAATATTGGGAATTATTTTTTTTAATTTCTCACCTTAAATTTTAAAAGTTCAACCGAAATTTAATCCTTCCGTCGAATTGTTCACATTGCCTCAATTATTAACTCACTATATACTCGATTTGTGAAGTCTCTCTGTTTTGAAAGCAAATTTTTTTATTTATTTTCTTTTATCATTGTCTTAAATTTATATTTTTTGATTGCAACAGTTTTACTACAATATTTGCGCTTCATGCAAAATATTTCAATAATTGCATCTGTCATTTATTAGAAATCAAATCATTTTGACAGCGTAAAAAAATTAATTAAAATTGCGGCCAAATTGTAAATATTTATTGAAAACGATAACAATAAAGAAAAATGGTTTATAACCATTGATACACATATACATACATATCCTCATACACATGTACATATCCACACTCGTATACTCACACTTATTTCCGTTTTCAATTGTTGCCTAAAATAAGGATATTTTAAAACATTTGCGCTAAAAAAAAACAGAAAAATGATAACTTGTTAAAAATCATTCATTTGGACGGGCAAAGTATTTGAATTGCGAATAGTTTTCTAACAAAAACATACTGACCAAATTATAATTTTTTTATGTAAATGTGTATTTGTGTTCCATAGTGTTCTAACGGCAAACTTACTCACCAACATACACAATATGAGTATAGAAAGGCTTCGATTGGATAGCAAAAAAAGAAAAATGTAAGTTAAAAAGCAATTTTCAAACCGCAAATTTTCGTTAAACAACATTGTTTTAGGAAATTACTCATTCAATATTTGAAAAGTTTTGATTTTCCAAACAATTATTGCCAGTCAAAGGAATACGAACGCTGGTAACTCATGCCGGAATGAAATGCTTTCATTGGACTGTTCGATAGCTTTTGATAAAATTTGTTTTTTTTTTTTTTTGGTTTTTGGAAGAGCAAAGATTTTTGTTTCAATATGTAGCCTACACCTACTCGTGGATGCAAAAATTCTTGAAAATAAGCATTGCTTTTACTTCAAAAAATGTTTAAATCGCGTAGAAAATAACGAAAGAAAGATTTATTTGGATATTTTCTAGAAACTAAATGATTTTGAAACTCAGAATCCATATCTGTGCACTACAGTTTATTAAGAATAAATAAAACAAAGGAAACAAAAATGTTTTTAATACATGAAAATATAATATTGCTTCCATTATACACCTGCATTAACGGAAGAAAAATATTATGTGTTTACTACTCCTACCATAACATCTCTCCAGTTTTTCAGAAAAATTTTAAGAATCATAAATATTCGAAATAATAATAAAAATGGATTACCATTTCAAATATAATTAATAAATGTGTACGAATTAAGGGGTGTTTTTTATAGAGTGGCACAAGTTTAAATCATAAGGCAATGAAATATATTTTTAATATCAATATAACGGGCTTTATTGAAATGAAAATTTTATGAAATTAATGTTTAAATATAATTTCTGTCATGTGGCGCGTAGAAAGCGCAATGTGGAACATCAGTTTTCAACAACTTTTTTTAATACATATGGACCAATGACTCTGCCGGCTCATAAAGCGCACCAAACAGTAAGTTTCTATGGATGTAGTGGTGTTTAGACAAAAGCTTGTGGAATCTCCTCACTCCAAATGCTACAATTTTGCTTAGTTACTTATCCATTCAACCAAAAATGGGCTTCGTCGAAAAATAAAATTTTGAATGGAAAATCAAAATCGACATCAATTTCAGTTTGACGAATAGAACAATTTTTTTAAATAAAAATTTCAACAATTTGCAGGCATTGCTCTGGTGTAAGTCGATTTATATTGAAATTTCAAAGCAAACTTAACAAAAAAACATCTATCGGCTGTTAAGAGGGTGGTCCAATAAAGGAGTGATGTCAACTCAAAATTGTGACACTCTATAAAAAACACCCATTACTTCATTCTAGTTACATACATACATATAAGCATAAAATAGGCTACTACAATACTGTTTACATTAATCAAGACCATACATACATACATAACTGGCCTTTACAACCCTGTGCCAGGATTACGGCCTAGCTTCTCGCAGCACTCATGTTGTGTGTGTAAATTTTTATCCATCAGTACCGGGACCCACAGTTTAATGTCGACTCCGAATGACAGACTTGAGAAGCTTGTTCATGACAATTTATTACTCTCAGAGCTTTTGCCAGAAGACTGCTGAGAGGTAGTCGCCGAAAGAAATATTTTTTTCATATTTCTTTTTTTTTTTAAGATGTTGGAGCTGGGTGCCGAACCCAGGGCTCATGTCTTAGTAAGCCAACACACTAACCACTAGACCACGGCGACTAATCATCAAGACCAACTAAATTATAAATTAAACTTTGGCATAACGTAAAAGTTTTTATTTTTTTTTTCAAATGCAATTCATTAAAATTTAAAAAAAAAAAATTTTTAAATTTTGAAACAGAAATTATTTACGAGTATATATGACTTATACCACTATCATAATTTATTTTGTTTATTTATTTCGCCAAAGAATTTATAATATATTCTTACAAGCTAGAGCTATTATCTTAAAAATAAATTATTAACGTCCTTATTTTCTAAATAGTGTTTAAAATTTCCCCGGAACCATGACAAATCTAATCTTAGAGCAGCATTCTTACTACGAGTGTTTAACATTATCAATGATCGAACAAGAAGCTTATTCATAGCATAGTTACTACACACAAAACAAATTATAAAATCTTAGCGTTCTATGGGCACATTTAAACAAGTGCGCAAAAAAGTAATAAAAATATATATTTGGTATTAAAAATATATATTTGGTATTTAAAACAAACACATCTGATTTATTAGTATCGTATAATTAATAATTACACTGTGCTAGTCGCAAATTTTAATAAACTGGGCACCCTGCTAGTAAAGCTGAATTCAATGGAATTAGCCGTTTTTAGAAGTTGGCGCAATTTAAAATTTGTAAAGTTTGAGCTGTATGAGCTCCTTGACGATGTAGGCATTGTTCAGCGTATTAACATCCGGCGGCTATGTAGGCTATGACCTGACAGGAGACCATTTGAATTCGCCAATTATAAATAAGGCGGATTCTTAGATGATATTCTACCCTAACTGTCTAAAAGAACAGCTCAACATAAAAAACAAATGATGTATAAACTTTATCACTTTTTGCAATCTTAATTTGCTAATAAAATTTGTCTTCAAAATCAATTAATGACAATAAGTTCCTACTGTTGAAATCAAATTAGGATCAAAAGATTAATAGCAGCAGCTTTAATTACCTGAAAATTATAATCGCATACAATTCAATTAATCCATAACTGTCCTTGACTTACAAATTGTGGAGTAAAATATAATACGAGTACATTCACTTTCGACTGACTGACAACTGACAAAACAAATGTTACTTTTTTTAGCATACTTTTCTTTTTATATTTTTTGTTTTTTATTATTTAAGACCAATACTCAGGAGTAAACCCCTACTAAATACAGTGCATTGTATTGGAATGTTAAATATATAGACATACATATGTATGTAGATAGATAGATTATTATGCTTTGATTTTGATATAAAGGTTCAACATTTATAATAAATTTGTTTCTAGTATTGGAAAGAAAACATCCTCATTTCCTCACCCCGAAAAAAAAAACAGAAAGTCGTTTGTGTTTTTATAATATGTGCAAGTATATATGTATTTATTTTATAAATTTTTTTTTTATATCTTTTTTCTGTATTTTTATGCAACTTTTAGCTGTGGTATAAATTCTAAAACACCAAAATGTGAAGTCAAATAGAAAAATAAACAAATTTCCTGGCTGTTGCACACAAAACTCACTTAACACATATACACACTCACAGATGATGTGCATACAAACATACCAATGCATGCATAGTACACACATATATAAACATGAATATTCTAGATATTTTACAGACAAACAAATATTCACTAAAAGAATATTTTTATGTTTTTTGAATATAGTTTCGCATGAAAAGATATTCCTGTGCCACTAGACGAATAAATTGCAGCTACAACATCAAAAAATATTTATAAAAAATGGGTATTTAAAATAAAAAAAATAAAATATACAACACGATGACAACAAGAAAAGCATCGTCAATATTTGAAAAATAATAAAAAAAATAAATAAATAAAAATAAAAAAACATGCAGCAGTATGAATACTATGAGTATCTTGTTCATGAGCACCTTACAATTCCAATAGTATTCCTCATAGAATAAATGTGAATGTGCATTGGTGTGTGCTTTGCGAGTGAAAAATGGTTGGGGGTTCAATAAACTGTAATACTACCATCCAAGAGTATAAATGTGTGTTTTTTATTTACGTGAAAGTGTTTTGGCCCCTATAGCACAATGGGTTGTTATTCTGTGCCATAAAAGCTTTTATTAATTTTTCTTAATTGTTTTAACAAAACTGTTTGATTTCCTAATGCAAATTAACAGCTACAGGTGCAACAGGTTTATTAATTTGTGACGCTGGAAGTCCTTTACGTGCATACATATGCATATCTATGTACCAACGTGTATTTAAACGTGTTTTAATTAGAAGTTATATATTTTAAAGTGCTACAATTTAATGTAAAATTATATTGCTACTTAATTTTATTAATATATACACAGTGGGTCAACTGATAGCAATAATTTGTAGCAGCCAACTTAGCAATGAAATACAGTAGTTGCCAATGTAACATATCTCAAGCCATTTGGTTGGAAAAAATCGGTATATTTTTTTTAGCATTTTTCTAAAATTTCTAGTATTTTTTTTTAACATCAGTGAACCGCCCTGCAGAAATGAGTTTCATAACTAAATACGATAAAATGTGCATATACATCTAGAGCCCAATTAACGAAAACTTTACGCAAAAGATGGTAATTTTGCTGTAAATATTTCGAAGCTGTATTTTGTAAGCATTTTGTTTGTCACATGGTCAAAAGACAAATTTCGCGCTTCATCAATAATATTCTCTCAAACCGAGAAGCATAAATTTCGCCTCAGTTATCAAACCATAGTTATCGATATTAAAATGCAGTTAAAATAAAACACCTCCTATAAATAAAGTTAACGTGTTATCCTATGCTAATTAAAACATTATTTTGTGATAACTTTGCAAATTATAAAAAAAATGCTTTTTGTAAAACAAGAAAAACAAGTTCGAAAAACATTTGTAATGCCATGCCACAGTTGCTCCCGAGTGCATTACACATACCGGAAGACATGAGACTTTATTTATACGAGTATTTAAAATATGTTTTCTTCTTCAGTTTTTTCATCGCCCATCATCTACAAAAACTCATCCACTCATATCATCTGATAAATGCGTAAGTTTACCGAATGTTTTGCTTTTTATGACGGAGGAAATTTCAAAACGACTGAACACAGCAGCCGCACAACAAAGAAAATATAGAAAAAAATTTTATTTTTGATATAAAAGCGCTACCAAGAAAAAGAAAAAATTCGAAAAACGTTTGTTAGAAAATAATTTTTGTTTTTTGTTGTTTTTTTTTTTTTTTTGTTCTTCGCTAAAGTCTATTTATAACAATTCATGACATCTTTTGAACAATAAACAGAGACAGTGATATGAAGAAACCATCCACACACTCCGTACACTAGCAATTCTAATATGACTAGTGTATCATTAGGCCCGAAATGCAATGCTAAGAAGAAAAAATGAAGAAACTTTAAATACTAAAAATGAGTATAAGATGAGGGTATACATATGTGAATACTTTCTCAGGAGTAAAGATACTCGTATGAGTTTAGTAGAGGCACTCGCATTGTATGATATTTGCAACAAATAATATAAAATAGAGCAAAAAAAAAACAAAAACAAAAATATGTAAAAAAATACAAAACAATACCTATTTGTTTGCCATACAGTCAATCAGTTTTCAGTTTATCTTTTTTTAAATATTTTTCCAGTTTTATTTTTTTTGTTTTTTTTTTTTTGCATTTAGCCTGACAATCATAGCATTCAGTCATGCATCCATCCATTTATCTATTCAACCATCCATCCATTCTATTCAATCTCTCGTTCATTCGTTTATTCCATATTATCTGCAACCTACCTTATACCTATGAACCAGCAGCCTCCCTCAGTGTCTTTTACATTCGACTCTCTTTAGTTATTGTTTGTTTGGTTTGCTTTGTGTGTAGAGATAAAATAAATTTATTTGTTTGTAGAGTTTGTCAGTTCTTCAGTCAATCATGGTATACCGATACATCGTATAATAGTCTGTTGTATTTGTTCTACATATTGATTGCAATACATAATCATATTATCAACCCATCATTCATTATTAGTTCACCTGTTCATATTCATACAATGGGTGTTCCAGATAAAGTCTGTGATTTATAAAAGTGAACAAGTTTCAATTAAAATAGTAAACGATAAGTTAGTTAATCATAGAAGGCTAAAATTGGACTATTTTTTATAAAATTGTATGTTCGACTAACGACATTGCGAATTCATAAAGGCTATATTACTAAAACTATATTTTTCGATTTGGCACAGGCTGTCCCTTTTTCGGTTTATTCTGTCAATTTATTATGGATGGATATAGAGCTGAATAGTAGTAGATAATATTTTTATCAAAAGTTTTGATAAAAATGTTTATCCAAAAAAAATTTGTTATCGTTTGGCTTCATTTTTAGAAATAATAACTGGGATCCAAGAATATACAATGCAAAAAGCTACTTTTTGGTGAAGATTTTAGGTTGACGTCATTGATTCAAATTTCTATAGAAGAAGGATAACCGATTCGACATAGTGAACGTCTAGGGCTAAAGTTGAATGACTATTAACTGAGTTGAGTGATAAACACATCAAACACATACATCGGGGGGGTCGTGGCATAGTGGTAGAGCGCTCGCACAGAAACTCACAGGACCAAGGTTCAATCCCAGCAAAGGACAAAATTATAAAAATAAAAATTTGCGGTTTTCTAAAATTACAATTTAAATTAAAACGTTAACTTTAAAAATAAGAGGTTGCCCCCCCCCCCCTCTAGCAAGACCATCTGCAAAGAAACCGCCCCCTGAAATTTCTAATCCATTCCACCAGAAACCAATGATCAGGAGTACAGCGCCACCTTCTGGGAAGATAACAGCTAATCTACTGAAGACGACCATTCACATTCAAACATCCACCGACAGATGAGGCAATTGATCATTCGAGGGTGAAGGTATAACACTGGCTCTTGAGTGGGCAAATTGACAGCAACTTGTGACAGCAACTTGTTTCATCAACAAAAAAAAAGGCGCAAAAATATACAAACATCTATACATACATACATAACTGGCCTTTACAACCCTGTGTCAGGATTACGGCCTAGCTTCTCGCAGCACTCATGTTGTGTGTGTCAATTTTTATCCATCAGTACCGGGACCTACAGTTTAATGTCGACTCCGAACGACAGCCTTTAGAAGCTTGTTCATGGCAATTAGTTACTCTCAGAGCTTTTGCCAGACGACTGCTGCGAGGTAGTCGCCGAAAGAAATATTTTTTTCATATTTCTTTTTTTGAAGATGTCGGAGCCAGTTATGTATGTATGTATGTATATGTATATGTATTAAGAACGGTCAGAGCATAAATAACTTCATGGTCTAAACAAATTAATAGTCAAAACGTAAGGGGAATTGGATAAGTGGGCGAAGCGCTTTCTTTCTTTCTTTCTGAAAGCAAATATTTAGTTTTATATATCTTGACACAAATAACCGTATTGCCAACCAGTCCAATAGAGCATGATGTTGGATTTTTGGAAGTAATTCTCTCCGTAATTATTTATTATAATTTTTTTATTTAAATAATATAAAGGTAGCGAATCATGCCAAAGCCTAGCTAGTATATATGTACATAAGTATGTATACGTATACAATCAATATAATTAAATTATATTACAAAAGCTCAGCTGGCTTTATGCGATACTTGAGGAAAATAAAAAATACAAAAAAATTCAACAACAAGTGCTGTAGAACAACATCAATAAATTAAAGCAACAAGATTTTGTTGTACGAATAGATTTAATATGCAATTTAATAAATCTTTTAATTTGTTTAACAAATACTCAACACTTTCTCATGTACAAAAATGTATACATGAAAAAAGAAGAGTAATAAAACACCAATACAATAGCAACATAAAAAAAAAATCATCTATACATATTTATAAATGTATGCACAGCAAGTAGTTTTTAAAATTTTTAATCAAATTCGAAACTTTGTTGACTTTTCTGTGCTATTTAAATAATGGTTTATTTTTACGTAAAGCCTGTATGCCGTAGGATCGTAAGCACCCTTTCTAAATATTTTCAACCATTCAAGTGTACAATTTTTTTATTATTTTTTATGATCCGTCGGAGTTAGTATGCAATTTGAGCGACAATTCTTCACTGTGGGTTGTATAATAGAACATTTTGTCTTAAATACTAGCCTTAAGAAATTGCAACTCAGGTTGCCTTACGGTTACGCGGATCTAACTCATGACAGCTAAACTTATAAACTGATGTAGCAAACACTTTATAAAACCTGGCGATAAGAAACAGAGTCCAGTTGTTTTGGATACCTGCACACTCTACAGTTTTAACAACGCTGTAAAAGAATTGGATGGGAATAGATTTAGAATACTGAAATACTCAAGTGGGTCTATGTAATCCAACTTTTCATTTTCTGTAGGCAATTGTGCTACAAAACAAAACAAAATTTAGAGTTTTGGTTTACTATGGTTTCAGACAAGGTAAAGCGGTGATAAGTTCTCAATTTGAGCGTAATTCTAATACTCTCAGGTATAGAATTTCAAACCTTAAAGCCCTAGTGGAGTTGTTTTATGAGTCACTGTGTTTATAGGCATCATAAGCAGCAAGATACATTTTTATATTGTGAATGTGATGATCCTGATAAATTTAAATGTTTGTGTCTAATTAGCCTAGCCGGCTTAAGACCTGATGATGTGCATAAGAAGCCAGTAGATCCGTTGAGCAAAGAGTGAGCTCCAAGAAACACTAGAGATTTTATAGGCCACAGAGTGCTCGGTATTAATTGAATAATAAAAATAATGAAAAGAAAAAATAAAGTTAAAATTACTGTTTTAAAATTTGTTAATACCACAACAACAAGACTGAAAACAAATCATTTGAAGAAATAAATGGCAGATAAATTTAAAAACTAGAAACTATTTTTTATTTTTTATTTTTTATTAATATTCTAATTTTTTTTAATTATCACCCACCAACTAATTCTATTTCCACTTTTTGCAGGTAATTGAGGAGCAAGATTACAGTTTTAAGGTATGTATAAATATCAATTTTAAACTATTTTTGAAGAACAAACAAAAAAAATCGAATCTAAAGAAAGGAAGACCTTAAACTATGCGCTCTTACTTTTTTCTTAATAATTTTCTGTAACCATTTCAATCGCTTTGAAATTCATAACATTTATTGTTATGAGAAGAGTACAGAACATAAACACGTCAAAGTAAGTTAATTGGCTACCACCAAGAAGTTGATTGACTAACTATGTACTAAAAATTACTAAAAAGGAAATAATATTAACCTCCTCCATTTGTTAGTTTAAAACTGGTATACATTCTTTTGTGTCACATTGTTGTTCTATACATTTATGTTATTGTATTGTATTGTATTTTTATGTTTGTGCCGGTTGATATTTTTAAATATGCATTTTTTAATTAACATTTATTTAAATTGAAAGCAACATAAGCTTATTCGTATTTGTGCAAATAAGTACTTCACCTGCACTTGTATAACCAGCAAACAGCCTTAAAGTGTTTGTTCAAAGTAGGAATAATATAAAAGAATTAATTATTTAATAATTAAATTGAATTGAAATACTTTGCATTTAAAATTAAAAACAGAAAGTCTTCTTTATTAACGACGCCCGAACTTTTCGTACGAATTTAAAGGTTTTAATTAAAAATATGTTTAAGAAACAAAATATTCACGATTAATTCCATTAAACTTAAAATTTGATTGATTTAATGGAACAACATGCCCCGATGAAATTAATCGTAAATATTTTGTTTATTAAGATTAGCATATCGTCGTGCGGGAGTTTATTTTCTCTATCCGCCATTTCATATATCTCGAGTTAATTATGCGACTTTAGGGTCTTGGCACCAAAATTTTTAAAATCTGTAATCCATTTTCGACTCTATATCTCCGAAAACGGATTGCAGACTTGAAAAATTTGGGCTCGAAAACATAAAGTGTAAGTAAAGATATATAAAAAATATAAAATGGCGGATAGAGCACATAAACTCCCGCACGACGATATGCTGAGAAAATGTTTGACAATATTTTATATCAATTGCAAAGTTAAGATGAAAATAAATTGGTTATCAATTTAAAACTTAAATTGAATAAGTTAAACTTAATTTTAATTTTGTTAATTGAAAAAATAAGAAATTAATTTAAATTTTAATTGAAAACAAAATTATTACAATTGGCCATTACAACCCTTATTCCGAGCTTCGGCCTAATTTCTCACATCACCAATATTGTATGCGCCAATTTTCAATTTTTTTTTTATTTTCGTAATTATCATAATCTTTTCTATATGTATACCTCAACAATTAATTAAACAATAAATGATTCAATTAAAACAAGTGAAACTGAAATTAAAATTTATTTATTAAAATCAAATACAAGATATTTTTTCTTTGTTTACAAAAAATTTTAGCAATAACATCTGAGTAGAAATTTTTAATAAACGAAATGAAGAGTAATATTTTAAACGAAACTTTCGCCTTGACATTTGGTCTTAGCAACAATTCTCAAAAAAAAAAAACATTTTAATACAAACACTAGATTTTATGTTTGCTGGGTATGAAATATAGTATCCTAATTAAACCTGTGTATCTTTGTATGTCTTTGATTTACAAAGAACCGTTATCATGACAACTCTTTAATAAATTCTCACAATTATAAATAAACTTTAGAAAGAACAAAAGAGAAAGAAACACAGATTAAAAACCAACAAATATAACAACACTTCATAACTTAATTTATTTAAAGTCTTTCAAAAACTTTAACACACGCACATAACAGTCACAATTAAACGAGGGTTGTTGAACAAGTTAAAGTGAAATTGTAAGTAAAGCTTAAATATTTACAAAACATTTTTACTATTTGACAATAGAAATAAAGTATGATATATGGTTATTGAAGATTTCAGTTGTATGCACTTAGTATATGCATATGAGAGTAAAAATTAAAGTGTACAATGTACTTGTTGATATGCATCATATTCATTGAGGAAACCGATTTTTGTTAGGTATGAGTTTTTTAAACGGGTTATCTATTTAGTGGATTCAACACTAATCTGTTTAGCAGACACGAAATGGCCTTAGATACATTCTTATTCTCAAAAGCAATACATTTCAATATGCACCGAAAATTATTTATTTATTATTATTATTTTTTTTTTTTTTTTGATAACATCCACATTGTATATATTTATTTTAATCTTAAAATTGAATTATTTCAATTTATTTTATACCTTTCTTTTTCTGCCATTTCTGCAGACTTGCTAACTCAAAACAGAAAGTTTACACAAACTTATTGTCAAAGCTGATTTTATTAAATTTCTCAGCTGAGCTACTACATTTAACAAATTCTTCAACTCTAAAACTGTTATGGCATTCTCGTTATGATACATTTACTTTTAAAAGGTTTTTCAAAACTCTTTAGAGAAAACATTTTTTAGCCAACTTTGATGATTGTCTTTAGATAATAAATATTAATTAACAAACACAACAACAATAAAAGCAACAACTTTGTCAGTAAAACAATAAACAAAAGCAGGACAATTGTTTTTAATAACAAATGCGTTATATAAAATAACTATTTTAGTTTTTATGTCTCTCTCGCCGTGTAACAGGGTTACAAAAGTTGGTGCAGTTGTACATTTTTTAGCACTATTTGAAAGCAAAAGGTACTATAACACCCTGTTGACTAATTTAGCACTATTGATAAACAACAACAAAATTATACTATTCTTCAATTTAAAGAAATAACAACAAAAGAAAAATTTATAATAATTTAATTTCTGTAAGAAAACGTTATTTTTTATTATATATAAATCAACAAATGTTCACCAGAAAATATAGTCTTGGGATGACAACTTCATTGAAATTATGGAGAGGATGTATAGCAAATCTATCTATTATAACTGATTTAACTTTCGAAATAGCCATTCAATTTTGTGATATATTTTTGGTTTGTTACACAAATACCTTTAAAATAGACTACAAAATTTGTTACATCAGGTTTTTTGTCCTTTAAAGAATTTTTTTTTTATTTAAGACTAATACTCAATGGTAAAACCCCTATTCATGCAGTGCATTTTATTGGAATTTGAAGGTACATACATTTTAATTTTGTTATTATGCGCCTTTTTTATTTATGAGAGAAGTTGCAGTTAATTTGACCACTCAAAGGCCAGTGTTATATCTTCACCCATGAGTGATCACCAGCGTGAGTGAGTGGCGATTGTCTTCAGTAGGTTAGCTGTTATCTTCCCAGAAGGTGGCGGCGATGTACTCCTGATCATTCGTTTTTGGTGGAATAGATTGGAAATGCCAGGGAGCAGTTTCTTGAAAATGGACTTCTTTCTTTATATGTAGCACATAAAAGTTGATATTTTCTCAATCATGTTTGTTTATATTGTATGCTAGTCTTTGCTTTAATTGAAAAACTCATTAACAAGTACCTGTGAGTTTTCTTCCCAAGATACAGAAAATTATGATTTTTTGAATTCTTATGGGCAGCAAGAACACGTTTGCGCTTGCAGAAAGCTTTTTCTTCATCTTCGAAGTATGGAGCAAGCCAATATTATTAAAAGGATTATATAAGATTCAGATTTATTAATAAAAGTAATAAAAATTAATACCTTTAAACTAACTTTTTTCTCATTCCTTTTTATACTTTTAATTATATTTCATAGCACTAGTTGATCACAAACGCAAAGTATATATAAGTACAAACAAATGATTGCATAGACTTAAATGTTTATTTATGCTTATTTAGTTACTTATACTAGCAAAATAAATTATATTTTATGATAAAGTTTAAATTTGGTGGTTTTTTATTAAACAATACTCGTTTTTACTGGATTTTAGTTTTTTCTGAGTTTTGACAGGTGACAACGCGGATTGTGTGTATGCTTTAAAAATATAATTTACAGTTTTTGGAATAAACAGTGGTCTAAGACGATGTGATTTTTTAACTAAAAATATTTGCGTTTTTTTGTTTGTTTTATCTGTTGGCAAACCTCTATTATTACAGAAAACCATAATTTGATTTGATGAATTAAAATTCGTGTTGGAGAACTCTTAAAACCGAAAAGTTTATTGAAATCTGCAAAAAAAAATCTTTAACTATGATCGCTTGTTTTTCTACAGGATAACGATTCTAACAACACGTCGCGTAGGAATTAATTTGTTCGCCTAATTAAATAGTTTTGGCGGTTATTAACAAAAAAAGTAATATTTTAACATAGAAATAACATCTCAACATTTTAAGCACAAATTAAGGATATATGAGCAGGGTTTCCTCCAGAAATTTTAACGAATTTTGAAGCAGAATACCGAATCCACATCCTGTTGTCATTAAAAAATGAAATACAGACTATGCGTTAATGTAATATGAAATGTATGCTTTTGGGGATAAGCATGTCTCTATGGCCATTTCGTCTCTGCTTAAGAGACTCGTAAAATGCTTTTGTTTGGTTTTTATATACAAAATGGGATATGATTCGCATTTAGTCTATAACTATTTTAACATAAGTATTTATAGTTTTGAATAACACCTTTGGGAAAAAGTCTCCTGACGAGTCTCTTAAGCAGAGACGAAATGGCCATAGAGACATGCTTATCCCCAAAAGCATACATTTCATATTACATTGAATGTATTTGCCAATAAGGCGAAAAATATTTTTTGTTTTTTACTATGCGTTAATTTTAACTAAAAAAATGAAAATAAAAAAATTAAATCTTAATAAAAAAGCTTATTTTAAATCACTGCTCTAAGTATATCCTATATTCTTAATATCTGTCTTTACTTTGGCTTGTGTGCGTATATTTCTTTATTTACAAGTATGTCTGCGTTTACAAAGCCTTCTGTTCTTATACAACGAGTACAATAGTATTTCAATAGCCTTTTAATATGTTTCTTTGTATGTGTGTGCGTATATGTATATCAGTTACAAACAGAGACCGTATACATACATATGTACTTATATTGTATTACGTATTGTTTATGTTCTCTCTCTCTGTGGAAAATGTTGCTTTTTTTATTTTGTATTTTTTAAAAGTTTTAAAAGTAAACTAAAGTTTTGGTTATAAATGACCTACTTGTGTAGTTGTAACTTGCTTCTCTATTCAATGCTTTTTCTTCGTTCATTCTGGCTTTCTTTTATTTGAGATCCTATTTAAAATTATTTAAAAGCCAACAGCAGCATTATAATAATTCCTATTGGGTTGTGTGTGTCTCTCGACTGGCTGTTTGGCTTGTTGGTCTCTGGTGTTATAAAAATCATTAACAATAACCACATTTCTTTTTGTTTTTTGTTTTTTTTTATTATTCTATATGTATACTGCCAAAAGAAGAAACTAAAAGATATCCCCTTTTGTTATTGTTCTCTCAACTTGTTTATTTATTTAAAGTTATTAAAGGATTAAAAGAGGCATCTGTATGTGTATATGTTCTTACGTTTTTACAGAATTGTGACTGTCTGTATTCATTGTTTAAACAAAGAACAATAAAATAATATTAATTTTATATGTATATTTTAAATTTTATTAACTGTTTACTTAACTTTATGTACCTTATGTATGTATTTTTGTATGTATGCTTGTGTTCATTACAATAGAGTAACTTATAAGGCTTAAAAATAATGAAATATTTGTGAATAGAATGTAAAGTGTATAAGGAAATATATTTTCATACTCGTATGTTTTCATCTTTTAAAAGGGTCAATGATAAATATTTTATACGAATGTTTGTTTAGGTTTATGGCTTTTCAATAAATTATTCAAACAATTTAAACAAATTTAAGAAGTCTTAGAAGTGATTAATTTGGCTAACAAATGGTATATTTATTTGTACTTTTAAATTTTTGAAAATAAAAGGCATAAAAACATTTAATTTAATAATATTTGACAAAAAGGACATCTTCTAATTTGCACATACATACTACAGAACTTAATTCAGGCATACAATGATAAAAGACAAAGACGACAATTATAAACACTGGTCAACAAAAGACCAAAAATTCGTTGTTTGCTGCAATGTTTTTGTTTTGTTTCCACATCAGAATGTCGTGTATTTTTTCAATACGTCAGCAGATTTTTTTTTAGATTTTCATTATTTATTGAACATTAAAATATATACTATTTTTGTCTTCAATATGGCTTCGTCAAGAATATGTTGTCTGCTTAATCCTGATTAGTTTTGCTATATCTGTGGTGAATATACGAGTATATTTAAAAAATATTGAAAACCTATATTCTACTTTCTGAAAACTACATATCATGAATACTTTAAAATAAAATTGTGTAATCAGGACAAGGCTTGGGTTCCTCATATTGTATGTCTGAAATGTGTGGTATGTCTACGGTTATAGTTTAGTGAAAAAAGAGATGCATTAGTGTTTGTAACACCCATGATTTGGCGTAAACCTGGACGACTGCTACTTCTGCGTGACGAAAATAAGCGAAATTAATGCTGAAAAGCTGACAGACTACTACTGGTGTTTGCAACGAAATCTACCTAAAGTCGTTTATTCAAGCAAATGTTATAAAAGATCATTTAATAGTATTCGATAGAAATTTTGTTAAATTTTTGTACTTTCTCGTCAAAATAATAAAACTGTATATTTCAAACAAAAGTTGTGTTGACCAGTGAAATCATTTTAGTTTTATTTTATAAAACAGTTCTTTGAAAGGAGAGTAAGAATTGAATATAAACAAACAACAAAACATTTGCAACATTCTTTTTTTTACAAAGGCATTGAAAAAAGGAAAAATATAAAAATTATATTTATAGTACAATATATGTATATATAAAATTTATACATATATATTATGTATATCTCTTATTGCATGTTCACAATATATTTTTCCCTTAGAGTTCAAGCTCGTATGTTTGCTGGGTATATACAGTTGCACAATCACATGATAACATCAAACTATTTAATAAATAAAAGTAAAAAGTTTAAAAAATTAAAAAAAGAATACTGCAAAATTTAAACACAATTTTTAATGCATTAGTAGTGTATTTAAGGAACTGAGTCTTATCGAGCGCACTTTAAATGCTTAGACAATATAATAATCAGTAATTGCTCAGACAACCTCGGCTCTAGTCTCATAATATTTAAACTTATCAATTATTGTCAAAAAGCTGGTGTATTGAAATAAAGTCCAGTTGTTTTAAATACTTGGACACTCTACAGCTTTCAACAACGCTGCGAAAGAATTGCTTAGGAAGGGATTCGTTGCGCCATATATTAGTCTGAAGCTCTATATGCAACAGAGTTTACGACTGTTTCCCATTTAATTGGAGATTAGGCATTAGAAACAACAAGACTCATATTTGGTAAATGCGGTATTTCTGATATACTTAGATGTAGGTATCTAGGAAGGCACTTAGCCTGGAGACCGAAAAAACAGTTGACTCGAGGGGACACAATAAATCTTATAGGTCGCATAGTCTTAGCACTGTGCTCGGTTCTTATTGGCTATTAATTAATAATAAGGAAAATAAAACTTTATATAACTCTTTAATTCATTTGATGAAAAAAGGAATATCAGGTAAATCCGAAAATAGAAAATAGAAAAAAAATAATTATTTGGCGCAAGATCGTTTTGTTAGTTTACTGAACCAGTGGACTCAAATTTATTCACTGCGTTGGGAATAATTCTTCTGGTACTTCCGCAAAATGGGCGAATTACGAAGTATTTTTCCCGAATAGAATACCCATTTTGGTGAAACAATTTTAGTATATATATCCAACCACTGAGAGTTGACAAAACATACCAAATAAATGACAACTAATTGGACAAATGAAGCTTAAACAAGATGACCGTTATTAACTATTAAATTTCGGAAGTCCTCTTTTGAAACAAAAGCCATGGTCACATTGGACGAGGTAACCACTAGTTTATAAAGACATTAATGTTAAATTGCTTTCAGATTTTTTTACTGAGCAAATACGAGATGAATTTAACTTAAAGTAAACATAATAAGGTGTTGTTACTATTAAAGGTATACCTGTCAGCCATGTCGGGTTTATGCATCAGCTGTGATCAAAATATTTATCAATTTAACTAGGTCAGCTGTGACTGATATATTTATTATTAATGACCAATGAGCAATAAGTGATATAGTCATTATGAATAACTAATATTTATCTTTAATAAGAAAAAACAACAGTAGAGTTAAGCTAGAGTAGAATGCAAAATCACATGTATAAAAAAAATTCGGTTTTATCGTATTGCCCTTAACAAACTAATAGACACTTTTAAGCTATATTTCAGTCAGCTGTGACCAGTAAAATAATCAGTCATATGTAAATTGTTTTTTGTACTACTAAAAATATTGCTGATACTTTATACTCTCACTCTGATTCTGCATGTTCTATAAACTCCTTTTATAAATATACACACTGTTGGTTCACAATGAAACTTTAATAAAATTGCTTAATATGTCTAATAGACTTACCGGCTTTACAGGGATCCATATCGATGTCATTGGAAATTTTCTTTTCAAATTTAATATTCAATAAATCTTCAATAGAATATTTACTGTGATACTTATGCCAGTGATTTTTAGAATAAATTTCAGCATCGACAGCTGCATTAGTTTTATTTATGAATGCCAGTTGAGAATTTCGATTGAGTTGATCATCATCGATTTTAATGGTATCATAATTGTGTTGTCGCTGTTGCTCTAACTGATTATGGAGGTGATGGTTCATATGTGTGTGTTGATGATGTCGTTCATGTTGTTCATGATGGTTGTTAGAATGTTTGTAATAATGGTTACCATATTGGTGGTTTTGTTGTTGCCCATAGTGCTGGTGCTGATGCTGATGCTGATGCTGATGATGATGACGATCATTTAAGTGTTTTTGCTGATGCTGGTGTTGCTTTGGATATTGTGGTTGTCTAATATATTGCTGCTGTTGTTTTTTTATTAAAAAATTTTCCTGCAGTTGTAGTTGTTGTTGTCCCTTTTGTAAAACATTTTCTGGTATTAAAAAATTATTTTCAAATTGCGTAGGAATATTTGCATGTGTTTTTATGCTATTTTTTATATCACCAGCACCAGCAGTATGTCTGCTGTCGGTTTGTGTTTCCCTTTTGTCTGTCTCTCTTTGTGTGGCAGTATTTAAGGCATTTATTGTATTTGTGTTGGTGTTGCTGTTGACGGCTGTGAGTGTAGATTCAACATCATCAACATCATAGTTGTCATCACCTTCAACTACTGGTAAATTATAAAGTAGAGATTCCTCTACAACTTCCTCTTCACCATCATTATTGTCGCCTACATTTTTTATTAAATGCTCAACATTTTTAGGTCCTTCTAAAGACATCTGTGATGTCGTTGAATATGATGCTGGTACTGCAGCTTTTGTCTTTTCTCCTCCTTCGGCACCTGCAACAGCTACTCCTGCTGATGCTGTTGAAAATGTATTGACATTTAGATGAGCACTTTTCACACATGATGATGTTACAACAACAAATATTGTTGTAATTATAAATGCTGCATAATTTCTTAAGTTGCTGTTATGACGTCGTTGTGGCTTTTTTCTTAGAATATATTTTTGAAATTTTAATTTTTCCATAATGACTTAACGCGTATCCTGTTTATTTTGTGTTTGTTTCCTCCTTTTTCTCTTGTTTCTCTTTGACTATTAAGCGTTTTAATATTATTTGAATTTTTTTTATGTGAAAAGATATTCTCTTTTTATATGCGTTTTTTTCATTTATTTATCGTTTATCATCATTGTTGTTTCTGTTGCAATTGTTTAAATATTTTCATTAGTTTTGTTTAATTTATTATCTATTGTTGAGCTTGACATGTGTTTTAATTAAAATTGTATATCCATCCACAGCATAAATAAATATGTTTTACGATAAATTGTGTCCAATTTTTTGTTGAGTTGGAATTTCGAATTATTTACCTGCCACAGATCCGTAATCTATAAAAGTGAGCAAATGAAAAAAAACAAATAGTAGCAGATTAAAAAACAAACAGAAAAAAAAGGAAACTTTTAAATGAATTTTTAATTGAGTTGTTTAGAGATATTGAAATAAAAACGAAGAAAAAGCAAAAATTAAAACAATAAAATGAGAAAACTATTTGAAACCACAAACTGATGTTAAATCATGAATAGCAATTCCAGCAGGAACTCTTATAAAGGATACAGATTTTTTAAGGCAATTAAATGCATTGATTATAAAAAATAAATCTGTTAAATTGCAATAAAAGGCAACAAAAAATAATTTGTAAACTATTTAGCTGAACTATACAAGTGATTTTGAACCACTTACAGGTTTAGAAATTAAAAAAAAATAGAACATTTGCAAAATGCTAGCGATGCTAGTGCTTACGTACCCAACCGATTCCACTGTAGGGTCATTAAATGCATCTTTGAGACATTTTTCTCGAAGATAAAGAAATTAATACTTTCCTAAATAGCCAAGCTACCTTACTGATACTCGACTATCATCTTATGGTAATGAACTGCATTGATCTAGAGTCCTACTGTGTAGCATCTAACTAAAAAAAAAAGCTTTGAGATAATAAATTACTTTTTCAACAACAACTTTTTAATTTTTCATAATTGCAGTAAAAAGATTTCTTTTTGTCTATCAATTTTAAAATCTTTCTAAAAAATTAATGATTAAATGAATTAATGACTTTTCTAAAAATATATTTCAATAACAAATGTTTCAACTTTTCTTATCAGAGTTGCTGTATTACTTTCCTGGTTATTAAAACAAACGAAATATTGATTAAATTTTATTTTTGATATTTGCAAAAAAAAAAGAAAAAAACAAAAACAAAATGTATATAAAAAAAACACGCGCAGATGTTAAGTTGATGTTAGAAATAAAAAGTTGTGAAAAAAAAATATATAATTTTCTTCAAACTTTAATATTTTACACAAGAAGGGTTTTCGAAAAAGTTGAAAAGAAAAACAAAAGAAAAATCAACTGTCAGCAATAATCTGTTTACAAAAAAGGGAATAACAAAAGTTTTGAAGAAGTAAATTTCTATATTATTATAATATTTTAAGTTAAATTGCCTCCAGTTATATATCAGTATATATAAAAATGGAGGTGATTTTTAGCCTACAAATGACGCCGCATCACTCTTAAACACATGATCCGATTTTAACCAAACTTATGAAAAAAGTAAATATACGTACTGAAACTTATATGGTTTTTGTCAATGTTTGTTAAAATCCCAATCATAATAAGCAATCCCCAATCACCTCTAAGTTGACATTGATTTTTGTATATCATGAGACTGATTAAAAGTGAAGGGCTTTATAATCAAAGTAAATTATCATTAAAAAAGTTTGTGTAATTGGATAAACTACATATCAGTTTTTGTGTGCCTGGAGAAGGTAAAATTTCTGAATTTGGTCTGGATGACTTCACAATCAATGAAAATCTTCAATTAGAATGTGAACGAATTTAACAAGTAGAAGTAGTGTATTTAATAGGTTTTACTTTTTAAACTTATTAATTTAATTCATAGGGTCTTAAATCAAAGCTACTTGTGTCGCTTTCAAATGTAAGAATAGTAATTCTCTTCTCTTAAAGGCTAAACAAGTTTCCTTTTAGACAAAAAATTGGTTTGATTTGACAATTACATACTTACATACATAATTGGCCATTGCAACCCTGTTTCAGGGTTACGGCCTAGCTTCTCGTAACACTCATGTTCTGTCTGTTAATTTTTATCCATAAGTACCAGGACCTATAGTTTAAAGTCGACTTAGAACTACAGATTTGAGAAGCTTTTTCATAGCAATCAATTAATCCCAGACTTTTGCCAGAAGACTGCTAAGAGGTAGTCGCCGAAAAAAATAATTTTTTCATATTTCTTTTTAAAGATGTAGGAGCTGAGATTTTAATCCGGCGCTATCTTCTTAGTAAGCCAACACACTAACCACTAGACCACGGCGACTAGTTGATTTGACAATTATAAGTATAAAATCAACTCTTACTATTGTATGTATTGCAATATAATAAATGTACATCTACGTGCGTTTGCATATTTCATTCAGTAGTCATGCGAGTATGATAAATTATAGTTCATACAGTGTGAATTGGAATAAGCAACACACGATCACAAGTAGTGCAATACAACAACACCATGCATTGTGCATACAACATATTAAGAGACACGTTCAGCGACATAACAACAAAATATCCAATGATCGTTTGTTTGTTCGTATACGGTGCTACGCGCCACAGTGGTGTTTCATAAAAAGAGTTATTTGATACTCTTTTATTTTTTTATATTGTACACTACAAGTATGTATAATAATACCATAAAGTCATGCTGTCGTATTAGTGCTGCAAACTGTATAATCATGCTACAGTAGTGCCTCTAATGCAAACTAAATATTTGTTTTTGTATACCTTAAAAACGGTTAAAACTAAAGTTTCTGAACTTGGTGCTTGCAATAATTGAAGCTGAAGTTTTTAAATTTGATCTGAACGACATTATAGTGGATGCAACTCATTCGTCAGAAAGTATAACTTCTGAATTCCGTATAAATGATTTGGCAGAATAATTCGTATTGAATAAGTAGTTGTGACGTCTCCTATTTAAATTTAATATTGATTTTATATACCTTGGGTACGGTAATGGCAAACGTTTCTAAAAACTGGGTGCAATTGAATAGGTGGACGCGGCACTTCCAATTCATACAACTAATCTTGCATGTGTCGGGACGGTAACAGTTAAGCTTCGTTATCTATCATCAGACAAAAAGCAAGTGAGATTGGCTAAGTAGATAATAATATACCCGAAATTTAATGCCCTTGTGTTTCAGTTAATTAAAAAATTCTCAAAAATTGTCTATAAACATATAAAATGCTATCACCACTAAAGTTTTGGCATTCATTAGCAAAGCTATATATAGTAGATCTGCTATATAAACAGTAGCCTAGAACTGACACTGTTGTTAGGAATCTAAATGGATAACAAATGAAAACTTTATTTTATTTATTTTTTAATATTGTTTGTTAAGCAATGTGGCAAAAAATTACATATTTTTAGGCGTTTAATAATTATTAATTATTCAACCCTATCCCAAATAACTATTCCCATTAAAGAATTCCCAAATGTTCTTATTTCTTATTGTGAATCATTCCCAACACTATGTTTTTGGCAGAGAATTCAAAAACATATGAAATATAGAATCGCCAATGTTTACTCCCAAAAATTATTTTGTAAAATAAATTCGCAACAAGTGCCAATGGGAACAAGAAGGGAATAAGAAAGAAGCATGTAAGTTATAGAAAGGAAACATGTAATATTCCTGGAATCTGTAAAGAGCACAAGGTTTACAGCCAAACATAAATATTTTTGTATGTATAATTCTTACTCTGTCTCCGGGAGTGATAGTGGATTCGATTCATCTCGAATAGATATTCGCTGGAAGCTTTCCATAGATTGTTTCTCCTCCTCCAGCACAAAAAAACGAAGGTACAAGCTATTAATTTTTTTAAATATTTTTATTTTACTTTAAAAAATTGGTGAGAGGTAATTCACAATAAATACATTTGTTTATACAGCATTCATAAATAATTCACAATAGAAACTTTAACTCCCAATATATTCGCGATACCGATTTTTTGGGATAGGAAAAAAATTTTACTCCCAAAGAACTTATTCCCATAATATTCACGATAGGGGTGGTTAATATAACAACATACATATGTATTTGAAAACTATTAAAGCATTAATGTCTAAAAAATGTATTTGAAGTTTTTACATTTGCGAATTAATACTTATAAAAGAAATTGAATAAAACACACAATTTGCTAATGAAAAATATTTCATAATTTATTTTTCATCTTTTTGCATAACCCTTTACATTTTTATGACACATATTGTATTTTGTTCTTTCTATCACAATAATAAAAATAAAAATGCATCGCTTATGAATTTTAAAACAAATGACCCAGACCTTTTTGATCACTTCAATACTGCCAGCCGACAGATAATTGATTCCTATAGAAAATACATATTACAATTCTTTACATATATTTGCTAAAAAAAATTAAACGAGTGTATAAAATGAATATTTATTTTATTTTAAATGCATGTATTAAATATTCATCAACACACTTTCGTTGATGAAAAGTAGACTGCCTTTATAAAAATGGCTTTTCAAAAAACTGAAATTAAAAAATAAAAATTTATATGAAATATGAACAAATGGAAATTGTATGTATAAAAAATGAAAAGCAGAATAAATAATATTGATAACATGAATAAAAAAAAAATTTGCCTCAATGGTATTCATTCTCATTCACTATGTACCAAATATCTTGACATCCACTATACATTCATATTATCATCTCTCAAAATATTTTTTAACATTGAATAAAATTGAAAAGACTCAAATCACTTATTCTTTGGAAACTTAAAAGAAAAAATGCGTTTTAACAGCATTATTTGAATATGTTCTTATTGCGTGTAAAGCGATTATTAAACGTTTTCAAAGAAAATTGTATAGAAGCCACATGTTGTCGATTTCAAATTATCGTTTGATGAAAAAAAAAGACTAGAAATTTCTTTGTCATTCATACATTAATGATGGAAGAGTTTTTGCTATTGCAAAATAGTAACATACGAGGGAAATTTAAAGTGTTCTTAGCCTGACATCCTGATGGCGTTAGAAACAACATAAAGCTTTATATAATGGAAAACTCCATCCGTTATATGAGAACATGTTGAGATTCATTTAGATCTGGCAACTCATACGTATAGTAACAGGTGTTCAAAGAAGATGCTAAAGTGTTTTTTTTTTCATAATGGAAGAATCAGAAATACGTGGTGTGATTAAATATTTTTATAGGAATAATAATAATATGGTGAAAGTGCTCCTTTTTATGCATTAATAAAGATTTGGATTGCTAAAATTAAAGGTAATCGTATAAGTATTGAAAATTAACCAAAAAGTGAACGTCCGAAAACTGCGGTAATGTCAGAAATCAAAGCTTATGTGCTTATTCTGATACTAAGCGATTGAAGAATAAAAGTACATGAAATACGTAATACCGTAGGCATCTCAAATGATCAAGTACATTATATTTTGCATCAAGAATTACAGATTATATTGTTTTCTGCAAATGATCAAAAATTAATATTAATTTTGAATATTAATTAAAAATGTTGTCCTCCGATGAAGCCCATTAATGGTTGAAATTAAATTATCAACTAAAATTTTATTTTGGATTTAACTTGGGCTCTTGCATCAATACAAAATCTCTAATTGTTCGTGTAACATCTTATTCTGGCAAAAATGTGTTATAAATGATGATTCTGATACAAGGCACATACATAGAACTAAGAATCTACCTAAGATGACAAAAAAAATTAGCAGGTGTACGTATGTTTTCCGGAAGAAAGGTATAATTGGCCATTACACTTTTGCTTTAGGGTAACGGCCTAATCTCTCGCAGCACCCATGTTGAATGTGTCAATTTTTATCCCCGAGGACAGAAATTTACAGTTATTTTCAGAGGTTTTGTCTGAAGAATACTAAGCGGTAGTCTACGAAATAAATATTTTGTAATACATAATTCATTCTGTTAAGATATCAGTAAAATCTAAATAAAATCTAAATAGCAAAGTAATTAACAATCATAAATGAATATAATTTAGCTGACGATTATTCTACAAAAAATATATCGACTGCTATTCCCACTTTAATAGATACAGTTAATCACAAATAAATAATCACAGGCCGGTGAACGTTCATAATTAAGATCCAAGATCACTTTGTTTTTTACTGTCGTTACTATTTCATTATGTAAAAATATGAATTTTATACAAAGGCTTGAGTCCAACAATATTTCATATTATGAACGACAAACAGCAAAGAATTTATTGTAGTTTTTTTTATATTATTTAAATATATGTTAATATATAAAAATTAATTAATTAATAAATTGCAAGCACAAATTTCAACATAATTAATGAAAAGTGATTTACACTCATTAATTAATTCACACAAAACAAATATTTACACATGATGTAAATATTGGTCTTATATTAAAATCATATTTTATCTTGCAGAATTAAAAACATTCAATATTATATAACAAGCAAAAATAATATACTATATATTAAAATAAAAAAAATAATAAAATAAAATAAAATAAAATAAAATAAAATAAAATATGCGAAAAGTTGGTATGTTTTTATATTTTCCAATTATTGTATGGAAAACGCACTCGGAAATAAATTATAGATGTAACAGATAAAGCAATTAAATAAAAATTAAAGGTGGAGTAATAGTGGATAAGAGCACGGGCATAAACTACACTGACAACAATAAAAACAATCATTATTATTTTTAAATTATACACAATTATTTATTATAATTTAAATATTCTATTGTTTCATTAAAATCATACAATGCAGACACACAAAAAAAAAATATAATTGGACGGTAAGGACAAGAACACCTACAGTGTAGTGTAAAATATAAGCAGCAGTTTAAAGTGGCAAATTGAATATAGTAAATAAAATTAAATATAAAATCATTACAAGTAGCCATATTGTCAATATTTACAGCGCATACATATGTAACCAAATAAATTAATCGGTTGTGATGAAAATAAAGTTACAAAAATATTTGTAAGAAATAAATTTAAATGAAAATAAATTTCCCACATTAGTGTTATCCACTGCTCTTCTGTGCACATATTTGAATGCCCAAACACAATACATACACCAGCGAATGAAGGCAGTTGTTCTATAGTATTGTTGGTGGAATGGATATTTATGGCGATAACCAGCAAAACAAAATAAAAGTAATTCAAAAGGAATACAATATTTCCGATTTTTATGTCCACACATGTATTAAACTTATAAATACATCCCTAAAATCCAATAAATTTGTAATTTTGTAGCATAAAAAATAAGCTCTTAAACGAATAAAACGAAAATAATATTGTTTTCTTCAACAGAAATAAAACCGCCTTAAATCAGGCATTATGCATTAGATCGATTTACTCATTTCTAATAAGTTTAATTTCTCTAAATTCTTGCACAAACACATGATCATACATGTTTCAACTAAATGTAATTATAATATGTTAAGAGCCGAAGACTCGGGTTCGAATCTCCGGAGAGATGTGATCAATTTAATTTTTGGTTTTTATCAGAAAACGCTTTAATTAGATCAAATTTAACTGCAATGTTATTTTTTGGTAATTAAAGAAGAAATGATGTCCGTGAAGGAATAGTACACTAGCCAAACTGAACAATTGTTTTCGACTCCAGCTACGGTAGTCTCATCAGAGTTCTTTGTGTCCTGTGCATATTCAAGACCAAACATCAACTATTTAACTCACACTTTTTTGGAAATCGCATACTGAAATTATAATATATAATTATAATATATTTTTATTATATATAATTATATTTTTAATTATAATATATTTTTCCGAATTAAATTCGAATATTTATTGGATCTTATTGGTAAATTTTAATATCCTAAAATCCTAATACTGGTATTCTGTCGTAATGTAATTATTTTGTCAAGTACTGAACCCGTAAAATTATTACATTTTTGTCATGTAACACATGGTGCTTTTTTAAGACCAATACTCAGGGGTATACCCAAACTTATGCAGTGCATTGTATTTGAATTGGAAATTATAGATTTTTTTTTTCAATTAAGCGCCTTAGGTCAATTGCACAAAATGCTGTAGTTGATCACACAAAGGCCAGTGCTATACCTTCACCCTTGAAATGATTAACAGCAATTACCCCATCTGTTGATATTAATGTTTGTTTTTGTCACGAAGTGGTGAGGATCTTGGCTAAGTTGATGTTGATAGGTTTTTTGATCTTTGCATTGTTCTGTCTATTTCTTCCCAGTAGGTGGCGCTTTCTCCTGACCATTCACTTGAGAGATATATCAAAGGTGGATAGAATGGAACGTCAGGGAGCAGTTTTGTTTTAACGAAGGAATTCCTGGAGGTGGGGGAAACCTCTTATATATACATCTGTATATACTTTTTATTAAAATTTTAAAAATGCATTAACCACCGCTCCGAAATTTGTACAAAATTTGATCGAATGCTTCTTTTTTTTCACAACTGTCTATTATGCTAAACGAAAGCCAACAGCAGCAAACGTAATGCAAAAAACCAAAAAACAAAAAAGATATTTTTTAGTAACATTTGTTCGTCCATGTATTCTTTTATACTCTCTATCCAACTAACCATTCATTAATGTTAAATGTATTCGCTACTTTCATGTAGGAGTGTACCAGTATAAATTTTTACATTTTTATTCAATTGTATTGTATTGTAGTTAGTATTGTATTTTATCCTGATTTTACTCTGGCAGGGAGTATTAAAAAGCAACACTTTTAAAATAAAAATAAAAAAACAGAAAACAACCAATTTAACAACCAGAGCCAGCAACAAAGATACAACCATTTAGCCAACCATACTATTCTATCTGTCAGTCAACCAACAATTCAAGCAACTACTGGTGCTGTTACTGAAACTTAACGGTTGCCAACAATGACTACTTGTAGTACTTGTATCTTTGTTTTTTACTAAAGTATCTCTTTGGGATAAGCAACACTGTATCCTTCAATTATTTTTTTTAAGAAAACTTAAAAAAACATACTGTAAGGCTCTTACTACTTTTGTAGTCGCCGTGGTCTAGTCGTTAGTGTGTTGGCTTACTAAGACATGGGCCCTGGGTTCGACACCAGGCTCTGACATCTTCAAAAAAAGAAATATGAAAAATATATTTCTTTCGGCGACTACCTCTCAGCAGTCTTCTGGCAAAAGCTCTGAGAGTAACTAATTGCCATGAACAAGCTTCTCAAGTCTGTCGTTCGGAGTCGACATTAAACTGTAGGTCCCGGCTGCGAGAAGCTAGGCCGTAATCCTGACACAGGGTTGTAAAGGCCAGTTATGTATGTATGTATGTTATGTAAGGCTTTTACTATCTGCTAGTTTCATAGCCAATTTAAACAAAAATTTCCTATGTTTTTCAAAGTGGATATATCCTTAAATATATAAGAAGAAAATGCTAGGTAGGAATTATTTTTTGTGGTTTGTTAAAATGACAGCTAAAAGTTGAAGTTAATTGACGCAGCCTCAAACGCTGCGATCTAACTACATGTCGTCAATGTTAACTAATGTGGATAAATTAAAAAAGAGGTTTTCAAGAACTGATTGTACTTTTAATTTTTCGGGACGTATGACAATTAAAATAATGCAATAATAAAGAGGAAAAGAGAATATGACTGATGTGTTTGATAAGACTTCGACTTATTACAAAGTATGTAAAGAAGGTAATTATAATTCCAATGTAAGATTTCTAGAAAAAACCGTGAGTTAAATAGTTGATGATTGTCACGCATATGTACAGGCCACAATGAATGAGACTAACGCAACTGGAGTCGTAAATATATTCAACCCTAGTAATGCAAAACGGATGCCATTTTATCTTTTCATTGCAAAAACAATCTAAATTTGCTTAATTCTATTTTAATTAAAGCGTTTAATGATAAACGAAACTAATAAATCTTTCATTATTAATTGTTTTATTGAAAAAATTTTTTTAAATAAGCCTTAAAGTATGCTAAATTTTAACCATAATACTTCTTTACAAACAGTAATAAAAATTAGTAATTGACTTTAAAAAGGTTTTTTATATACATACATTCACATGTATATACTTATATAAGTATATTTTTAAACAATATTTTTAATTAAAAAAAAAAGAAAAAAATTAATTAAATTTCCATAAATTACAATTGCCATATGTACTTCTAATTAAACTCAATGTTTTGCGGTAAATGGTGTTGGTAAAATTGTATAAAATGCGATACAAAAACGATATACTTGTACAACAACAGAATATAGAAATGAAAAAAGAATGTTAAATGAAATTAAATCGGGCACATACACCACCTGTGGCCAAAAACATTTAAAACCAAATGAGGTTTTAATTCAAACTTTAGTTGTTGTATTTGTAACTGTATTTAATGAAATAGACAATAACAGCAAGCAAACGAAAAAACAAACAAATACACTCATGTTGTACATGGAACAACAAGAATAATGCAAAGAAAGTAATTTAATGCCAAACCCCACAACTCTAAAAACCAACAACAACAGCAACTAGTGCAACAAATATTACTTTTAAAATAAAAAAAATTAGATGAAAGGAAAGGAGGTGGAATATACACATCATTTTATTATACACCTTCACCACTACAATTTTGTTTTCATTGGTGTTGCGAAAAAATCCTGAATTTATGGGAGCAGCAAAGGGAAAAAAGACAAATGAAATCAAATCGCGTATAATCAGACAACGGTTTTAACCCTTTTCTTTTTTATCCATATATTTCTCTTTTATTTTGCTGTGGTAATGGCTTAACTTTTATTTAAAATATTTATTAAAGAAAGAGAAAAATATCAAATTGTTTAACAAAAAAATCTGAGGAATTTTCTTGTTTTCCAATTACTTTAGAAATGATTGAAAGAATAAAAAAAAAATTACACATAAACAATTGTATTGTTTAAAACTTTTAAACGGCATCTAAATATATGTAAATTTATTTGTGTACATACAAAAAGGGATAGATATCTGCTTAGAACAGAGAGAGAGAGAAAACACAGAACAATTAAAATACAACTTTCCTTAAAAAAATTTCATAATAATAATTATGAATTATGTGTTATTGTTACTGTTACTCTTGCTGTTTTTTAATTCTTCTCTCTGTACGGAAACAAAAGCCATACACACAAAAAACATCTGTTTATATACAAGATTTAATAAAAACACTTATGTGTTTATATGCATAGATGTATGTTTGAGTCAGTGTTTTGTTATTTATCTCGCCGTTTATTAAATTCTTTATTGAATCTTTTAAAGAATTGCATATAAAAAAGTAAGAGGAAAAAATGTTGCTTATGTGTGTGTGCTAACTTGTTGTATGGTGTGCACTTGGTTGCGTATACTTAATATATTTTCTTTAATAATTTTTTAATATAAAACATACGCCGTGTGTTCAATTCTTATTTTCCATTCTACTACGAATACGCTTGTGTGTATTGTGTTATAACTTTTAACTTTCGTAACAGCTAAACTGCTATTTAGCACTATTTAAAAAATATTAATACCAGTTTTTTTTAATTACTTAAAAAAGAAAAACAAAATCAATTTTCTTTACAACAATTTATAAACCGAAAAAGAGAAGCACAATTCAATGTTACAAACATTTCAAAAGGTTTTTTTCTTACTGGTTCTTAAATGTAGTATCCACAGTTCTTTTTATTGTTTGGTATACCAAACAATACACATTTGATTATGTCGATTATGATTATTAAGTTTACATTTTTTTTCACAAATTGTCCTACATGATAAAACTTATGTATATTGGGCAAGATTAGTTGCATGCAGTCGTCATTTAAATACAGTTCATTTGTTAATATCAAATGTCATATGCAATATGTATTCCATCACTTACACGTATGTAGGTCAGTGAGAATTAAATCAGTGTTTCGTGTAATGTTTTATTTATTGATGGTAATAAGTATGTAAAAAGATAAAAATATTAAATTAATATTTATAATAAAATTAAGTTATTAAATAAACTTGCGTAAGTTTTTCTTATTGGTTAAAAATTAATATAAAAAGATTATTTATAGGTTTAATAAGGTTTTAAGTAAGTAAGTCTTGCAAAGAAATTTTTCAAATTAATCCGTAATAAATGCATTTTATTTATATTTCTGGTTAAATAAATTATTACAAATCTATTAAGTTTAAAGACTTTATTTGCTGATTTTTAATTTCAAAGAACATATTTTTTTTCTATTTTTCATATGTCCTGACGTATTAGAAGGAAAAAGAAATAAATAAGTTGATCACTGAACTAACTGATGGTCATCAAAAATGTTTTTTTTTCTTTAAACAGTTAAAGAAATATCTAGAGAAGTAATTAATGCAATGCAAGAAAAAAACTGAAGAGTTTACAAACTATACGGTTAAAACATTGCAAGTAAACGTGGGGTTCTTCACTTGATTTTGTAGTTTGAAGTTTCTATGATTGTCTATTTACCAAGAAACGGGGACATATGTTGCTTCATGTGGACCAAGTCCGGCATATAACAACTCAAAAGATCGTAATGTCACTAAACTAACTCAAGGTCATTAAAAATTATTTAAAAAAGACTGGTTAGCCCAAAAATTATATGTTGGATTACATACCAGTTAATTATAGCAAAGAAAGGTTATTGGTATAATGACAAATGGTGGTTTCTGACGACACTCTTAGATTTAAACATCATTGTTATAAGAAATGAATAGGCAAACGCTGTTGATGTTCTGGACATGAGAATTAATTGTAATGTCAGCTAAAATGATCATCCCATAATATTTCCAGTGTCGAGCGAAGCATTCAAAAATATTAACAAGACCGATTCAAGATATAATACAACTTTCATGTATGGGGTGGTTCTTAAAACCCTATAGTTGGGGCTTCTAACAGTAAAGGGCGAAGGAGTTAGGGTATCCAATTTTATCGATACGTGGGAGAATCATTACAGTCAGCGTTCCACTGTTCTACCAATACTACCATGGGAAATGATCTGATGAAATAAAAATTAATATTTTGATATAATTTTTCAGTGTAATCATTAGAATAGTAGGTAGCTAAAATGGTAATGACTGTACTAAAAATATGTTGAATTTGAAAATATGTCCAAAATTTATAACAATTAAAAATATTAGTTTTAAATAATCGCATATTCCTTCCTACTACTCCTACCTCTGATATATAGAGCACATCCTTTTGTAGTTCTTTGCTTTAAGGCATTACAAAAAGATTTCTTTCTTTAACCGCACGGTTCGTTTAAGGAATAACTTTCCCGAGAAATATTTTCGTGTCCATTACGATGTTAGTAAGTTTAAATTAAATGCCCACAAATAATGTTTTCTTCTTGCCTTTTCTCATAATATATTTTCTTAGACCATAGTTAACCAAAACTCTCAATAAATGAAATGCGCTCTGTAGCACAATTGTGTACAGAAAATGAAGATTTGGATTACATTGTCTTAGACCATCACAATGTACTGCATGAGTAGGTTCATTCCCTGATTGCTGACCTCAATGAAAACAATAGAAGAGAGTTTTTTTTTGTACCAGTATCAATAAATGTACTACTTCTTTGACTATCAGAACTAATGGCTTGCCAAGTCAAGAATTTTTTGAGAATTTATTTTTTTTTTTTTTTTTTTTTTTGGACACTAAATTCTTCTTCCGTCATAAAATTTTTGATCAGGAAGTTGTTTAAAATCGGACAACATATAAATTTCATTGATCATTATACGACATTTATATATGTAAAATGCTTCCGTAATACTTTTACTCACTATTTGGCCACTAAGTGCTTTTTTAATTTCTAATTGGCACTTTTTACAATTTATATATCCTCTTACAAACATAAGCAGAAACTTAAATAAAATGTCTTTTATTAAATCAGCCAGTAGTACTGCCACTACTTTTTCTACCGTAGACTGGTTTCCTGTCGATAGTCAAGAACTTTTAATATTTTTTTATATAAGTATATCTCTAGACAAGGCATTTTGGAACATATTTGCAAGCCAAGCAATTGTTCTGTATTTCTTTAAAAATCTTAATAATAAATTTACGGACTTCTTGCTGATTCGGTATATTTGTAACAAGTAATTTTAATGTTGAAATAAAATAATTATTTGGGGCGCACTTTATATTTATTGAAACTTAACTTTTATATGCTGATAAAATCATTAAAAACAAATTAAGTTCTCTTGTTGCACAAACTAATTTATTCATTCAATAGCGAACGGAATTATTTATCAAACTATTTAAAATTGTAGAAAATGAAAAAAATGGTCACACTTTAAATAGTTCATTAAAGAGGTTAATTTTTTAATAAAAAAAATTGCTTAAAATTTTACAAATTAAAAAGAAAAAAGGAAATTTTTCAAATTAACGTGAAGTTATTTTCTTTAAAACTATTTACAACTTAAGAAAATTTTCCAAAAGTAACTCACTGTCAACAACGTTTAAAATCATGAAAATTTTCATTTTGCAAAGAGTCATAAATTTTTTGTTAATTATTAAAACTTTTCAGAAAAAAAGTCTACTTATAAAAAGAAAAACTTTAAAGTTTAAATATTTCAACTTATCAGCAAATTTTAAGTAAAAGTAACAACAAAAGGCAAAAGGAAAACTTTATATTTTTGTTAAATTTTTTGTCTATCATTATGGGGAGACGTTATGAAAAAAATTATAACGTTTAATAATTTTTCCTAGACTCTTAAAAAAAACACGAAAAGAAATTGAAAAAAATTAATTAAATCAAATTCGACTACTGAATATCCTACACTATTTATTTACATTGTATAGGTTGACAATTCATGCAAATGATAATGCATACATAAATTAAAAAACATAATTAATGTGTTTAGTTTTCCGGTTCTATGCAGGCGTAACATGTTTCGCTTACATGTACAAGTGCAGGAACTCATTGGTTCTTAGTTCGTCTAATATCAACTTATTTTGTTAATTTTAACGTTAGCTACGTTATTTATTTCACCAACTTGATAAACGCCCCAATTCCAACATTAGTGTGGGTTTGCTAAAGACTGAAACAAAAAAGTGAAATAAAAAGAAAAGAGTTTTTAATTAAAAGGAAAAATATCGAAGCAGCAGTATCAGTTTAAGTGTATGAAGAAAAATAAAAACTTTTTAAGTATTTCGAAAAAAAGATCAAGACAACAGTGACATTTTTCGCTTGCGTATATTTTTAAAATAATTAAGGAAATAATTCTCTTTGTTTGTCCTGCTGTTGTCACAATTTCATTAAATCACATTTTGTAATCATTTACTAGTCTTCTTTTCTCCCACTTAAAAATTTCACATTTTAATCCGTTTATTGCGAAAAACAAATAAATATTCACAGTGTTCACAAAAATAACAAAAACAACATGTTGCAGCATATTTTTCCCCCTTTAATACATAGTTAATTACGCTTAAATGGTAAAGAACAAAACTCCGAAAAGAAATTATTTAATAATTGTTTTTTGTTTAATTTTTTCTTTAATTGCTTTTTTTCTTTTCCAAATTCTTTTCTTAAGCATACCCTTAGGTCCTTTATTTAACTTAAGTTAAGAAAAAGGGTTTTTTTCTGCCTCGTTTTGTATCTTCTTAATCCGTAAGGCTCATAGCAACTCTTATTCTTGTTTAAGTCCCACAAATAACTTTTCATTTTTATTAAAGCCTTTAAGGGAAAAATTGTCTAATTAGCCCTCTTTATTTGTTTTATTTATTATTTTCTTATTTACCTACTACACTCGCTTTTGCAATGTCATATTTTATGGTTTTATTACAACTTTTCGGGGGCTTTTCCAAAAATCATAAAAACCAGCCTACACACGCAATGGGCTGTGTGTCTGCACGTACAAAAATATACATAACCATGCACCAACAAATCCACTCACACATACTCGAGTAGGAAACTGAGAGTGAAGAAGTGGTGTAAACAACAAAACACAGACAGCTTGTTATATCTAAAACAGAGCATTAAAATAGTGCAAACATACTTAAATATTAAATATAAAAAATCTTTCAGAGAAGAAACTATCACATTTGTACTCACTGTTTACAACGAGCTGCAAACTTTTAGTTATGCATGTGGCTGTAAGTGTGCAAAATATTATAATATAATGATAATACTATATGTTCATAAATTTGTAAATATTCGGGTAAGATCTGTAAAAGGAATTCGAGTGCAATAGAATGAAATTTTAAAATGTAGAAATCTTATCCCACTTTTTTCTTCATTCCATTAATGACCTACATTAATGGTCTTCTTTGAATATCAAAAGCTATACAATAATTTGCACAACTAAGCTTTATTTATCTTTGATTTTACTCGAATTCGTTTTCCAAAACATACCTGAATATCTGTTATTAATTAAACAAATATTCTTATAAAACAAAATTGTATTTATAAAAAAATGTCTCTTTTTCGTCATATATTAAATGAAGTAATATAAATAATGAAATATAATAACAGGCCAGAGACTCTGTTAGCAATCGACGCAATGATATTCATTCTAAGACACCACCGCTAGAAAATTTTACCAAATGAGTCTAACTGATACATACTCTAATTACTAGAGATATAAATTTGCTGTCCTTAAATAAAATATGTATACATATATTATATATGTATGTATGTATGTATATTTTTATATGAAAACTAACAATTTTCAATTTTGTGTTTGATTCTTCTTGGTTTTTTTATATCCTACTATTCCTCTCTTACTGTTTTCCATTTTAAACTTTTTATTATATGTATTTTTAAAATTTTAAGATTTCATACCCGTAAGGTTGTGTTATTAAAATTGTAAACACGGTATAATATTTAGAATTCTATACATACACAGATGTCTACATTGCCCTGTCGGGACTTACTCGTAAGTTACCTTTAAATTAACCTTGCAGGTTTAAGCTTTGTAAACAAAACTAAACTAACTGCTTACAAATATCACTTACATATGTATGTATATATTTATCGTTAGTCTCGGGTAAAAAGGCCCTAACTCGAATTTTTTCAAAACTTACTTTTTTTAGTGAATCCAATGCATTTTAGAAATATGCCGCTCCAAACAAAAAATGTTTACAATATTATTAAAAATAACGGTATTACAAGCAATTGTACAGCATTTAATAAAAAGTTTTATATTAATAATTACAATATATGTTGTATTTTTAACTTCTCCTGTAAATTTTAAATTATTTGAGTTAGGGCATTTCTACCTGAGACCAACGATATAGAGATAGAGATTGTATTCGAAATAAAAAATTATTAGAATAAACTCATTTTCCAAAAAATAATGTTTTCTATAACCCGTCATATAAATAGCATGCTTTCCGTAAGATGCTTTTAGCTTCTCTTCCTTACAAAACTGCTTACCAGTTGGCTCTAATTTTTGCTGGGATAGTTTACAATATAGGGATAGTTTACAATATAGTTTACAACTTACATTGAAAAGGTTTATTTGATTGTAACACACTTTGTCAAATGAGCTGGTAACTAATCATTCAAATTGATTCAGTTTTAAGCTAGCCATAAATTAGCTCATAATAATTTAATAGAAAATAAATTTCATTTGGATTTAATATATAATGTTTATCGTGTGTTTCATATAAAAACTTAGAAAAAATTAAAAATTTATACATATATATATTTTATTAATCTTTTTCTCTTTTTCGTAAATTTGAGTAAAGTTAAACCAAAAATGCATGCGTAAAAAACGACTTACATAGATTAAAAAAAAAGTATTTGCTTAAATAAAAAAGTTTAATTTTAATATCTATACAAACTATAAGTCAGTTATTTGTGAATTTTTTCATAAAAGTCCAACAGTGTTGTTAGCATATGCATAAGTATGTGTATCAATGCATTGTGATTAGTTTGACTTTTACGACATAAGGATTATTATAATTTGTTGTTGGCATTATGAAAATACCAACGAAAACAAAATAATAACAATAACATATATTTACAATCTCTCTCTGTCTGTCTCATAAATCGAGCAAATAACAGACGTACTCACTGCCAAACAATTACTAGCGCAAGTATGAGAAAAACACTGAATGTAAACAAAAACAAACTAAATGTGGATTTCGTAAAAAAAGGCCTTCACCTTCTTTTATGAAAATGTTACTTCTTCCTATCCTACGTTCTTGTCTCTCATCCTACAACAGCATCTGTAGTTATTAGACTTAATCTTATACCTCTTAATGTTTTTGTCTTTTTCCCTTTTTCAATATATTGTTTATAAATGTATGTATGTAAGTATGAACATATATGTATATTGAGCTTTCAATCTTGTTGTTAACTGAAAATAAAAACAACAAATAAAGAGTAAAAGCAAAAAAAAAACACACAATTTTCATTCATACAAGTGTCCATCAGCCGTTATGTTACAGCTGTAGAAGTTGTCATGCTTGAACAGATTGTTATTTTTTCTTTTTTTTTCGTTACCCTTAAGCTTTTATATTTAAATTTGATGGTGTTAGTGTACTATTACTTTGATACAGTATTGTCAACTTAGCGCTTTTAACACTGTTTTTGGTGCTTTTTAATATTTGAGTTGAATAAGTACTGAAATTTTATTATTTTTACCTTCTTTTCGTTAAAAAGTGAAACTAAAAAATGATGTTTGTTTGTTGTCATTCTTCGTTTAAAATAACTACACTTCTATACAAATTTTAAAAAAATAATATGGGAAATGAATATCGTTGGTCTCAGGTAGAAAGGCCCTAACTCAAATAATTTAAAATTTACAGGAGGAGGTAAAAATGCAACAGATACTGTAATTATTAATATACAATTTTTTATTAAATACTGTACAATTGCTTGTAATACCGTTATTTTTAATAATATTGTAAACATTCTTTGTGTGGAGCTGCATATTTCCTAAAATGCATTGGATTCACTAAAAAAAAGTAAGTTTTGAAAAAATGCGAGTTAGGGCCTTTCTACCTGAGACCAACGATTTGTAAAGAACTCTGATAGTGTAGTTGAAAACTAGTTCAGTTCTGCTAGTGCTATATATATTACTCATACAATTAGCAGTTTTAGGATCTGTAGGCTGATAAAAATTATACAATAGATTTACAATAGATTAACATTTAATATTGATGCCTATTGAGAAATTTATTATAATTGTTAAAAAATTTTAAATTTAAATTTAACGCTCTCTATTTCTAATTTTTGAAATTTAAAAGTTGACAACGCTGCCTTGATATTATGACTGAATTGATTATAAGGTTTGCACGAATATTCAACAAATACTAAATGTAATATTTGACAGCTTCTACCTCCAAATACTGCAATACATTTTGGTAACTTCAAACAGCAACAAACGAATATACAGCTGATTGAACACTAACCGCACCTTATAATCAATTCGCCTTGGCCTTTACAGAATTTACTTTGCGTGTGTTTAGAAATTTATTTGAAAACTTCTTTAAACTCATGGTATAATCATCATAAGGTAGTCCCAGTTTGAAATTGTATGCAACCCTGTGGTTTTCCTAACCTGCTGCAACACTGTGGTTGACTGTCGTATACAAATAAATATATTATTGCAAACAAGTTCTTCCTCTTCTATTTTTTTTTTTATTTTTTTAAATGTTGAAAAAAATTCGCTTATAAACGTTTTTCACTTTATATTTAAACAAAAATAAAAAACTAAATTTGTTTTTATTTAAAATACAAATTTCCAAGCGGTCTGAAAAGTTAGTTTTACAGAAACAGTCTACAGTCAGAACAACTGAATAAAGTCCAGAAGGGAGTATTTTAGAGGTGAATTTCAATGATGTGAAGAAGTGTAACCAGAATTTTTTCTTTTTAATTTATTTATCGTTAAATTATAAATTCAAATTTGTTTAACGTCAAAATAAATAAAGAAAAAGAAGAAGCAAAATTTTGACAATCGTAAGTAAGCAGCTGTTATTATTTTGGTTAAGTGGGACTGCCTTACGATGATTATACCATGTTTAAACTTCTTTAAAATTTTATAAAATTTGTAGAAAAAATTTTTACATTACCAGTGGCCTAGTAGGTATTGTGCTAAACTGCTAGTGCAAAGGTTTTGGGTTCGATTCCCTCCAGAGACCTTGATCTGCAGCACTACACCGAGCTCGTATTAATTAATTAGAATATATGTGTGTAATATAATATTGTTTTCTAATTTAATAAATACATAAATAAATAATAATAACAAATTGTAGACACTTGGAACTATTTAAATTTTAAGGTCATATATTATCACAAATTCTTTATTTCTTTTATTGTTTGTAATATGAAAAGATATTCTTTAGTATATATGTTTATGTAGTAGCAGCTGAGAACCAGCATCATTTTGTAATTCTGCACACTTACAGATTGTAACTTAAACTTTTGTACTCATATTGAAAAGATGTATTTCTTTTAATAATACTTTGGCTTATACTGTAGGTTTTAACAAAAACCTACCAGCAGACAGTCATACACAGTGGGGTCAAATAATGATAAATTATGTTGAAGAAATTTCGAAATCGACAGACAATAATGGGGTCTTATTTTTAATTAATTTTTTATTTAAATTATGTTTTTCTGTATTTTTTTTTTTTTTTTCTTGAAAATTTTATTTAATATTGTATAATAGCATTATGAAAATATGCCTAAACAATATAAATATTATATTTAATAAATGTTTTCGTTAATGATGTGCAAATCCCAGTTCAAATCCCAGTAAGATTGTTGACCATTTTTGTTAATTAATTTTGTTTTGTCATAGCACGCGTTAGTTAGATCAGAGGTAAGTTTTTGTATTTTAATTTAATGAATTTTGTAATGAGTTTTCAATATAAAGAAGAATTGTAGAGTCTAAGTCAGCAGTTAAGATATGTGTTTTGTTCATTAATGATTTTAATATGTCCGAACTGGTCATATTCTTGACTCCTAATCGATATCAAGATGACTCACTTTCGCAACGCCATATCAAAGGAAAGGTCTAATTGACACTATTTTAACCCTTTCAGAGGACGTAATTCGAACCTTAATTATTCAGTCCACTGTATTGTTCTTAAAAACATATCATACAACAAGTCTTTAAAATCTCTACAGAACTTGTTAACAGTGAATTAAATAAATTCCGCGTTAAAAGAAAAAATTTTAAAATTATTCCAGTGTGCATTTCTTTTTTCAACTCCTTTAAACCAGTTTAATGCTATGTTTACTTTTTAGCAGTCACAATCTTTTTTATACTAATTGTCTTAGAATTTCCTGTAGATATTTTCTTAAGCCCAATCTCAGGGGTAAACCTTTACTCATACAGTGCATTGTATTGGAATTTGAAAATACATAGATAGATTTATTTTATCTTTTTTTTATTACGCACCTTTTTGTTAAGACAAGTTGCTGTCAATTTGAACACTCAAAGGCCAGTGTTGAATAATCAACAGCAATTGGCCCGCCTTCAGTAGGTTAGTTTTTATCTTTCCAGAAGGTGGCGCAGAACTCTTTTTTGGTAAAAGAGACTGAAAATGGCAGGGAGCCCTTTCTCCTTTTTTAAATTATAATTTAAAAAAACCGCAAATTATATTTTATAATTTTTGTCCCTTGCTAGGATTGAACCTCGGTTGTTTGAGTTTCTTTTCCTGCACTTTAACCAGTAGGTTTTTATGTTATTTATTCACACAAGTTATAAGTTATAAAAAACCACAACTTTACGTTAAAGGTATATCATGCTAAAAATAATAAAAAAAGGAAGACAAGACATTAACAGTCACCAATTTAACATTTAGCTTCACTGTGCATTTTTTAAGAAGAAAAAACATTAAAAACAATTGAAGCTTTACAAAATAAAGCGTTTACTTTCATATTTTTTTTCTTGTTCTTCTATGGTTTTTTGTATTGAATTTTTAAAAGCCTGCAGAGTGGTAAGAATAAAATGGTATGAGAAAGAAACAAGTTTAAGTGTTGCTGCCACTAACACTAAAGTTGTTTTTATATTATACTTGAATATTTTTGTATTTGACAACAATTCGTTGCTTCACCAGCAAGACGGCTTCATAATTTCTTCATTTCCTTTTCTTTTTGCATTTCTTTTTGGATACTCAACATCATCATTTTTATCATTATTATCCTAAAAAAAAATTAATTTTTTCACAGATTATTTTTCTAAGTTTTCCGATTTCATTTTACTATACTTTTAAAGAAAAAGAATTCCTCTACTTGTCTGAATGATACACACACTTCAACTACTTAAGATATGAATGAAGAATTTTTTTAAAATGAAAAGAATAGTCCTCCTGCTCATTGAAATGGTTAGACACCAAACACAAATACACACACAAATACTTGTACATTTCTTTTTAATTCAAATAAATCTTATTGTCCTCCGCTCATAATTCACGTTTAAATGCTCCCCTTCTTCACCGCAATTAAATCTGAAGCCAAAGAAAAAAATATATATAAAAATTAAGAAGGAATAGAAAAAAAAAATTTATAAAATAATTCACAAACAGCAGAAAAATTATATAAGCACAATGGGGTGCAATTGACGAGAAAAAAAGTAGAATTTTCAGTGTTTCAGTTACCAATTTGTGTGATACGCCAACTAAAATAAGAAATAAATCGTCGCAAGAATAAAAGAATGCTGTAACTGACAAAGCATTTAATGTTCACCAGGGCCAAAAAACCTGAATGAAAGTAGAAAAAAGACACTGTTTTTTTTAACGCAGACGGCGTAAGTAAATTTCTTTTCATCATAAAAATCTGGGACCGGGACCAATCGACTCGTATTTTTTTTTCTAATAAAAATGGTGCAAAAAAACGTATTTTCGATTATTTGTCAGTTACAGCGTTCTTTAATTCTTGCGACGAAATGTTGATGTTATTTAAAAAGTAGATAATTTTTTACTTACAGAACAGTAAACCTTTAAAAAATTATACAAAACTAGTACATTTAATGCTCTTTAGAAATATGCGAGAACATTTAGAACAACTCCTTTAAACAAATAAGGGTACTCACGAAGAGTATTGCAAACTGTGCAAATGATGCAAAGTGTCTACAAATACATCATATTTTTTCAATTCAACAACAAAATATATGCATTTGCAATTTCACCTTTAAATGTTCTACTGCCATATATTTTACGCATGTGAAAATAGCAGCTAAAACTCGAAAACGAAAAATTGCATTTACAAATTTTTCATATATGAATACAAAACACGTGGTTTCTCTTTTTTAATGCTTTTATTTTTTAAAAAATATATTATTTTTTTTTTTTCACTGCTTTTAGAAATTTTTATTTGTAATACACTTATTTTTTAAAAGGAATACGCGGTGTTTTTGAGATTTTAGGCAAGAGATGCCAGTTTTATTTTAGTCGGTAAATCAGCCAGCAAACTTAGCTTGCTTAGATTCATGCGTGAGTACCCTTAATATGAATAATGAAAAGTGGTAAAACAAATAAAAATACTAATACACATTAGTTTCAAAGTGACAAATTGTTGTGCAATCATCTTTAGTATGATCTACTTTTTATACATTTCCTTCTTCTTTTAAGTGGTAATTAAATAAAAATTTTATTGTATATAATTTGAAATGTATGCTTTTGGGGATAAGCATGTCTCTACGAAATGGCCATAGAGTACAGCAATACATTCAATATAATTTGAAATGTATGCTTTTGGGGATAAGCATGTCTCTACGAAATGGCCATAGAGACATGCTTATCCCCAAAAGCATACATTTCAAATTATATTGAATGTATTTTGCCAATAAGGCGAAAAATATTTTTTGTTTTTTAATTTTATTGTATATTTATTTTTGTTTGCTTACCTAAATTTGGTTTATCTGTAGGAAAGGCTTAACAACCCACTGTGCCAAGAAAAATCAAGGACTTTCTAGTCTGAACTGCATACAACTGCTCAAACCCACGCAATTACAAGACCTCACACATGTACTTACACAATTTAACTAAATACATATACAAATCATAAAATCTTTTTCTTCTCTGTTTCTATTTCTTTTTGTGTTCCTGTCTGTTTAAACATTTACAACAACAAAATCAGAATAATAATGGTGGAAATATTAAGACTGTAACTGGTAGTTGTTGCCTTTTTTATTTTTCTTAATGTTGTTTTAGTTTTTTTTCCCCGTTTTTTTTTTTTTTTATGTAAAAGAATTTCTTTTATTTCATTGTTCACTCATGTTAGTTCTTTTGCTCAGTACAATTTCTTTTATTTTTATTTACATTTTGCAATCGTACTTGTGTGCAATATTCCTTCATTTACGTAGAAGGTACAACTCTTCACTTTTTCCAAAGTGATGAATGTGGACAGTTCCTATTGTGTGTGTGTGGGGTGTGAATTTAGTTGTGGTTCTTAAAATATGCGTTAGTAGTTTCGTTTTTTGCAACGACAACAAAATATGACAAACATTTGATTGTAATGAAAATAGAAAGAACAAAATTAATAAAAATATGAGTATTCCCTGACAACTTATGTATGTACATACTTATTCGTTAAGGCTTAAATCTAACTCAAGATGAAATACAAAGATCTATCAACATTGTAGAGTGATTTTTATGAATTTGAAAAGAACAAAATTAAATGGAAATAATGTATAAAAATAAGACCCACACTTAAGCAAGAATTTTTAAATTGGTATGATAAAATTAAAAGGAAACGGAAACCAACAGAAATAAAAAAGAATATTGCATAATATTACAATTTAAAGCAAATGAAATGAAATAAATGAAATTTTATAAGTTTAGCATAAATTCTGTTTTTCTATTGTTAAAGTTATTGTTACTGGTTTAAATGACAAACTGACTTTATGATTTGTATAAGTGTTTGTGTGTGATTTTATTTTATTTTTCATTGATTACAGCTAAACTTTCTTAAACGACAATAAATTTAAAATAAAATACCACAAGAGTTAGAAGTCTTCACTCCCCATTCTCTGTTTCTTGGTATTTTATAATAATAAGAAAATAAAAAAATTAATAATAGTATAGAATATTTTCATAGATACACTTGCACACTCAATACACTTGCACACTTCACACAGACAAACTTATGTATGTATATGCAGATTTCAACTTTAAATTCTACTGCCATTCACACATAAATAGAAGTTTTTATTATAAACGAAGTTGTCAACTTAGCGTTTAAAGAATTTAAAATTTTATAAATTATTGTCATTCTTACCACAAACAGGTGTTTCTTTTTGAATATATTTTTCTTACAAAATATTCATTTATTTGATTTTAAAATAAAAATCACTTATAAAAAAAGAAATATAGTTTTAAATGTATACTTTTTTTCAACACAAGAAAGGGTAAATCTGAATTAAGCGTTGGCGTTTGGAACATTTTAAATAAATCGCAGAGAAACTAAAACCATAATATTGAATTTCTATTTTTCATATTTTAAATCTTATTAGACTGACAATAAATAAGACAAAAAATACATTTTAGCAGTTTTTTCAAAATTTTCAATTGCTAGATCAATTAGTTCAGTCTTCAAAAAGACTTGACGATAAACTTATTGTATCTATGAAGAAAACACAACACAGCGCCACAGTTTTTATCCGGTTCTATGTAAAAAAAACTGGTACGAAAAAAAACAACTAGAAAATGCTGGGTTAAAGGTTTAATTATTAAATGACATTATGTTGAGAATTGAAATGCTTCTTTATAAATGTGATTAAATTGACAGCAACTTGTCTCATCGACAAAAAAGGCGCTTAATACATACTGATATCTACAAAAAAAATTCTGTCAAATTTTAATACAATGTACAGTATGGTCTCAAAAAAAATTCAACTTATACTCGTAATATGATCAAAAACTAATAATGAATCAAACGAAGTATTAATGATTAATGAAAGCCTACTCGTATTAAATCAAAATCTTTTATTTCATTTAAAAACCAAAATAGTTCGTTTTTCTTTAAATATGATTTTGAATTTTCTTTAATGTTTATCCCAGGGACTGAAACCCTGAAAAAATTGGGTTCGGGTTCAGGTTCGGGTTAATCAAAATTAAAGTTTGGGTTCAGGTTCGTTCCAGGGTTCAGGTTCGGGTTCAAAATTTTGAAAAAAAAATACAATATCATTTATTTATTTTTCAAAAAATTTTCATTTAATTTAATAATATTTTTTAAATTTTCTTCTTTTAAATTTGATCTTTGTTGTAATAAAATAAATTGCAAAGCTGAAAAAGCCCTTTCTACGCTTACTTTTTTTTTTTTTTTATTTTGAGACCAATACTCAGGGGAAAACCCCTACTAAATGCTGTGCATTGTATTGGAATTTTAGAAAGGACAGTACATAGTATATTACAATTAATTATATTATTATTAAGCGCCTTAGGAATGAGACAAATTGCTGTGAATTGATCATTCAAAGGCCAGTGCTATACTTTCACCCTTGTATGATCGATAGCAATTGTCTCATCGTTGCATGTTAATTGTGTGGTGAGTGTGCCTTCGCTAGGTAGGTTAAGCTGTTATCTGCTACTTCCCAATAGGTTGCGTTGCAGGAACTGCGAAGATGATCTGGGCCACCTGATATAATAATGGTGTTTCCATTTTATGTTGCTCCCAAAATCCTAAAATATTTTTTTCTTTTGCCAGCCTTGGATAATTTTCGTATATTTTCATCTCATTTTTAACTGAACTATCAATTGAAGGGGTAGCATTTATATTTGACGAATTAATTTGAGAAAACTTTTCTTTCTTCTTTAAAACTTGTTCAAGATATCCTCATCTTCTCCTGAAGAACTAGTAATTTCTGTTCTTATAGAAATTTCGGTTCGGGTTCGGGTTCGGTTTCAGTCCCTGGTTTATTCATATCAAAAATTTGGCGCTTAGCATAGAGTTTTTTCACAATACACTTTCTAATAACCGTTTGCAAAAGGGCTGACATGCATTAGCTTTCTTGTAAACAGACAGTTATTAAATACATCTGTACCAACAATTTTACAATTTTTACAATTAACTGACACACAATTTTTTAACAAAATGTGAAAATACTTTAATTTATAAAAGGTTAGTAAATTTATTAAAATGTACCATCGAAATGCTAAGCTAAATCGATATACTAGTTGACAGCTGCTAACTTGCTATTATGAAGGGTGCTGTAAGTATGTAAATAATGTTTAACAAAACTTTTTAAGCTGTAGAATTTTCTAAATGAATTTTTATAATTGTCTGTACGATGTTTTTTATATTTGGTTTAGGACATTTTAACATTGTACAATAAAGCAAAGAGATCAGTTTATGTATTTTTACGATTTGGAATTTAATTTGTTTCTTGGTTACCGACAACTAAAAACTATAATATCCATTTTTGTTTTTAACATAGTTTTTTACCCTCTCTTCTGCTTGTGTCTTGATTAAATTTTCATTGATTATTATTAAATACTCGTACATTCCTCTTCCTTCTACTACCGCTCTCTGTTTTTTACAATTAGAATCCATTAGGGATTTCATCACGTACTAAGAAATACGAAGAAGATTACAATGTACGATTATAGGTGCTTTACAAAAAAAAAATAAAAAAAATTCTTGTGGACATTGTAATTACAATGGTAACCACCGATTAGGTTGGGGTCTCTACAAGTTGTTTTTTTTTAACATTAATTTGATTTGTTAAAATGGGAAAAGAAATCTATTGAAAATTTTGGAGGAAGTAAAAGAAATGTTTAATCATTCAATCAATATAATTTTTTTTATTTGAGATCAATACTGAGGGGTAAACCCTTACTGAATGCTGTGCATTGAATTGGAATTTATTTGGAAAAGACAGTACATATATATTTTTTCTTATATTATTATTAAACACCTTAGGAATGAGACAAATTGCTGTGAATTGATCATTTAAAGGCCAGTATTATACCTTCACCCTTGAATGATCAACAGCAATTATCTAATCGTTATACCTTCACCCTTGAATGATCAACAGCAATTATCTCATCGTTGCATGTTGATTATGTGGTGAGTGCCTTCGCTAAGTAGGTTTTGTAGGTTTAACTGTTATGTGCTACTTCCCAAGGTTTTCTTTAAAACTAATCACTCTTCGTTGCAAACGCACTTGCAAGTTGTATTTCTTAGTTTTTGTCAATCAGTTTAAAATAAAAAATGAAAAATCTCAGTATATAAAATCGTTGTCTTAGATTCAAAAGGAGAAAACAACATACATATGTATCACACAAATCTACGAAAAACAAAAATAATATGGCAGTATTAATTTTTTTGAGTAGGTTCAGTACAATATTTTCGAATACAATACAAAATAAAAATTTAAAAAATTTTTAAATCTCCTTTTACTATTATATTTTCTACACAAAGAGAGTTTGTATATTTAAATATTCATCAAATACAGTACGGAACACTTTAAAGGAAGGACATTTTGTACGGAAAATTTTCAAACACTGATCAACATTATTTTTTGTGAACAAAGAAATTTTTCAAAAATAGCTTCGCTGTTACAAAATTCGTACTTTACTGAAAATAATTCTATTCATGTTGTAGTGCAACACTAACACTAAACAACTACAACTACTATAAAATATAAACGGCAACGACGACAGCAATGATAAAAGCTAAACAAAAGTAAAAAAAAATTTTTTCAAAAATATTTTTGCCTCTTCAGTCAGCTTGGCAATAATAAAAAATGATTTTTTACATTGAAAAATATCATTCAATTATTTTCTGACAATCATTTTATTGCTCTCCATTTTCCCATATAAAAACTGGAAAGTACTCGTATACACTTATAAAAGGAGCAAAAACAATAACAACAAGAAGGGTTATTACATATTTTTAAATTATAAAGCAAAAAAAAATTCCAGTAAAATACCTGATGAGTTAAAGTGTATTGCAAATCCTGAAAGAGACTGGCAATATTGTTTACAGAATCTTGTTCTAAAAAAAAAAATAAAAATAAAAAAAGAGAAAATAAGAAAAGCAATCAAGATTATTTGTAACAAAAACCACTACTTATACATATTCTAACTGATACTTTATCGATGTACTGCTAATAAATTGATGATGAGTTTTTATTCTCAATATTTATTTATTTATCTGTTTTGCTGCTGTATTTATGATTTACGAGGTGCGTTTACGAATGAGCAGGCATTTGAAATTTCGTGATATGTCTATGTTTTCTGTTTCATAATATTTTGTTGTATTGACGTAAGTTCTTGTTTCCCGTAGTACTTGTTTAGACAATTGACGACTTATATTATCCCAGCAGAAAATTTTTCAAATTTGGAAGCAATAAATAAAATTGTAAGCAATAACGGAAGCATTATATTGTTTTTTAACATTAAAGCTTCCAAATGTGCGACAAAATAAGGTATTAATTTTTTATTTTATGTACTATTTGCTTACTAGTTGCAATAATTGTGCATTTCTATTGCATTTTCATATAAAAATCATGCATTTATGATACGCATGTGTAAGTGATTGTTCACAATTTCTCCCTTACAAAATAGCTTACTTGTAAGCACTAATTTCTGCTGGGAACCTGAATTGGTTTTTCCGGTTAAAAACCCATGGTCATTAATTTGGCAGACAAGAGTTTTAGATAGTCACTAGTGTAAGTAAAAAATGTTTTGATCCCTCATCGAAATTTCGCTACTCGTGCTGCATTCGCAAAACTTAAATAAAGCTTTTGAAGACCTCTGACTCAAGAAATTAAAACTACTATAACAAGCTAGTATATTAAAAAGGTAATACAACACACGCTTTTCTATCTGTTAAAAAAACACCCACATTCAGAAAAAACTATTTGGCACAAGGTGTGCTATTATGTCTTATTGTTATAAAGTTGTAATTTGTTTATTAGTGAGAACATTTTGTTACTTATTTATGGCAATAGAACATAATAGCACAATTTGTGAATAGCCCATATATAAAAACATATGTATGTGCATATATTGAAAAATAAAACAACGTCTTATTTTCTAAGAAAGAAAATTAAAAGGGTCACTGCCTTTTCAATCAAAGATTTCATTTGAACGTAGTCAATCAAATGAAATCAAAATTACGCTTAGAATTCAAGACTAAATCGTTTAATATTCTAGAAATTATGAAATATTTTTTGTATAGGGTGACGCTTATTAAGGCTTAAAGGATATTGCTTTTATATTTTGTTTTTTTTCGTGCATTTATTTATATGTACGCTAAAAGGGAGTAAGTGATTAAAATGATATTTACGGATGTTTGAAAAGATAAACAGCAGCAAAAAGCAACAGCAACAACCACTACAGCCACAAAATAAACAAAAATAAACAGACACTTAAAACAGGACACACATTAAACGTGCCTTATCAACAAAAAGAAGAAAGAATATTGCAAGAAAAAAGAAATCTGGCACGCACTTTTTTGTATTAATTTACAGCTTTCCCTTTGCCCTCCCTCTACCCTTAAGTATTACGGTTAAGTTTTATCTAAACAGATTTAACCCAATTTTTTCTTTTTATTATTTTAAATTAATTATTTAAAAAACAATAAGAGAGATACTTGACTTGAGACGGCTTAAGGGTTTGAAAGGTTGTTGCCATGAAATCGCTTTAAGTCTTTACTAATTGCTAAAGGGAAGACAATATACATTTCTTTTAATTTTCATTTGTGGAATTCCAATAATCTTGTAATAATAAATAAAAGTAAAAAAGAATTTAAATTATTTTTTTTTTCTTTTTTTTAGTTTTTGTTTGCTAAAGAATTGTTTAGTGCACACATTTGCATATGCATTTCAAAAAAAAAATCTACAATATTAAATATTTATTCACATAGAAAGTGCTTAAATTAATTCGATTTTTCTTTGAGTCTATTTAAGAAAATTCCATTGCGTTTCTTTTTTTTTGCATAAAAACAATAAATAATTGTCATATTTAGCAGACAACGATTCAATGTAGATACAAACCATGAACAAACAAATTTATTGATAGGGAAACCAGATATTTGTTAAAAAAGAATTTTGAGTTTTTAAAAATGATTTCTTAGTGAATACATTAAAAGCATAATGCTAGATATGAAGCATTTCTATACTTAAAATTCATTTAATACAAAAAAAACATTATCTTATTTGAATTAAACTGACAAAATTTTGCTTCAAGACTTTCATAACAACAATAGTGCATTGTGCTATTCACTCGACATTCAACTTAGAAAGGATGTGCTCTGTGAGAGGTACGAATTGTACGTAGGAATATATGATTATTTGGAATTAAATTCTTTATTTCATCAGAGTACTTCCCGTGTTAGTATTGATAGAAGAGTGAAAGATTATTATCTAAAGCAGAATATAGTTGCAGCAGCTAGAAATCATTTGTCTAGTAAACACCTTGAGAAATTATTATTTTTAAGAAGTACGTCGTAAAGCGATTTTGGATTTTGTAGATTTTCTTGCTTTTAGTTTTCTTATTTCTTTATTAAAGGATAGAAATATAAAATTTCTCAATTTCTAAATCCTCATATCTAATAATATTCCACGGTTAATTAACTTTCACTTAACTGCGTTATTCGCATAATTACCTCAAATATATTTTCCCCAAAGTGAAATTTCACTTAAATATCCCTCGTTTAATTACCCAAAATAATTATTTTCTAAAAACTGCAGTTTAACTCAACTATGTTTATATAGGCATAAAATGTCCGTTAAATTTACTTTCAAACTATTTTTTTGATACAACCTTCCAATTAAAGTCTACTAAGTTTATGTATAAGTATAAGGAAAAATTTACTTGCTTTTCATATTTATTGACGGCAATTTTTGTGGTTACTTGATATCGTACGCTATAATTGGAATTACGATATCTGATATAGAGTGTCTTGATACCAAAACAAAGAATTACGAAAGATTTAACACAATATTGAATGAGATGATTAGACCCTGCTCAAAATTCTATTTCCACAAAACGATTTCTAACCAACAGTATAATTAATAAATATAAAAAACAAAACATGCTTTTGGTTGCCCTGTTCATTACACATGTCTATATACTATGTGTTTGCATACATGGATAATTGTTTACCAAGGCACCAACATACTTATACATATTTACACTTAAATAAATCTGCATAAACAACACAAAGAGAAACAATTATAATCAAAACAAAAAACAATGTTATGAAAATTTATTCCGTTTCCAGTTAACACAAACAATAAGAACAAAAAAAATGTTTAAGAGGAAGAGAATTTCTTTAAAATGTTTTTATACTCATATTCATTTGAGTACAATTGTTTTTGTCTCTTTCTTAGTTTTCTATTTACAAAATTTATTATGATACACTTTGATTACATTCACTTACTTACACACACAAACTCCCTCGTTTATCGCATCTGTTTGGCTCTCCCACACATAATTGTCTTTTGGGACACACGCTAAATATGCATACCCATAAGTACAGTGCAGTAAAAAAATTTGTTTATTATATAATACATTGGTTACTAAAGTTTGTTTAATTTTTATGTTATTCAAAAGGATACATACATATGGGCTAATCCTGCGTTGCGGACGTTACGTTCGTACGCATACTTTTGAATACTGTTGGCGCTCTGAGCGTTATATTCTTAAGTAACCTACATTGGTATGTTGGCCTTTGAGAGTACTTTCAAATGGCAGTTACAAATATTTTCTGAGTTTTATCAGTTACGATATAATTGTACTTAAATTGCCGTTGCGGACGTTACACAATACAGAAGTCGTTGTGGAGATCAATGCAAATTTTTATAAATTTTAGCGAATTTTACAGTATAAACAAAAAAACTCCAAATACATTAAAGAAAGAGGAATGCTTAAGCATATCAAACCCACTTTCGAGGCTAAAAAATAATTGTTAGTTTATTCACAATTTTGTCTTATATTTGTTGCGGACGTTACATTGCGGACGTTGCATTTTTAACCACTGTCCTACTCATATAAATAAAAAATATTTTTGTGTTTATTTTCAAAAAATATAGATTTTATTTTTCTTTTTAAACTTGCAGTTTATATTTAGGAGATGCTGCAGTGCGTGCCATTTCGATAAAATTTTCATTAAGTGAGGAAAAGTGATGATGAGATTTTACGCCTGTATTATTTTTTATATTTAGCCATTTCTCACCTAGATATTGAGTTGTGGTTTTTATATCGTTTTCTGTAACGTATATTAGTTTAACCCCATCGATATTACTTTTGGACATTCTGTAAAAATCGTGTGCATCCTTCAGAATAAGATTTTGAGCTCTTACTAACTGCCAAACTTTACGTTTCACGATAGCGCCTACTCCGTCTACTGCACCTTTGCCATGAGAAGTAGTGAAGAAATTCCACTCAAAATGGTTAACACCAAATTCATTCTTAAATTCTGGAATGCTACGTAAAATAAATTTGTTTTTAAACTGACTACTGCATCCATCGAAAAAAACACGGATTTTAGATACTGAATGATGCTTTTGAATAATAATTATAATTATAATAATTATAATTATAATAATTATAATTATTGATGTATGTGATTTCAATTATAGATTTGTGAAAACAAAACAACTTTTAGCAGAACTTGATTTTAGGACAGATCGATACCGTTGCGGACGTTACAAAATTTGATATTGAGAAATGAAACATACTTTTGTATATTTTAGAATTTTTTTTTCTTACTTTAAAGAACAGTTTTAGTTTTGTTTGGAATGTTAATGTGGTGTCAAAAAAATTTTTAGTTTCTTCGTTATATATAAAAACCCTTATTTTCCGTTGCGGACGTTACAAAGCGTGGTCGTAACTTTACTCAGCTTTATTTAGTATGTTCCAATAGAGCATTTAAAGCGCTTCTATCATAAAGTTGCAGAAAATTAATTAAAAAAACACTTTTTCGAAGATGGAGCAGCCGTGTTTTGGATAAAGCTTGTTTAACAGCAGCCAAAAAACAAGCATATTTTGGCCAAATATTAAAAATGTAAGGTTGCTGAACCTTAAGTCCTGATTTTCGTAAAATGGACTACCAGAAAAATATTTTATGATGATATTTGTAAGAGTACAAATATAGTCTATTACTCTAAATAATCAAGAATAATTTTTGATCAACTTTAAAAATTTTTTGTTGGTTGACATTTTTTCGGATATGCCCATATGTATATAAAATTTGGTAGAACGTAGATGACTATCTTTTGTTTGAATTAGAGTTAAATTGTTGTATGTATGTATTTAAAAATGGATCGTTATTTCTCCGAAAACTTATAGGTAATTTGAAAATTATTGGAGCAAATTGGATACTTTTTTAAAAAATTTTTAGTAATTGATACGAGTAGTTCCAAAAAAAAAAGAAACTATCTAAGAAATTTCAACAGAAGGAACTGTAACTAAGCACTTTACCCATAATAAAAATATTTTTTATGTATGTATGTATATACTATACATAAATGTTGATGACAATCTGTGTATGTTCTGCGCAATTTATGTCGCGGCGTTTGAACATGTAGTACATACATCGTGAGTTCCCCGCTATTTTATATAAGATTTAGAAAAGTGTATGTTATAAACTATCTGCAATCTAATCATATTTGTTTAAATAAAACGCAATAATTTAGGGAACTAAATTTTATTTGTAAAAAGGTACAATGGAACAAAAATCTACCTTAAATCTTAATTTCTAAGCTACCGTCATATTAGGCAAATACTTGGCAAACAAATCGTAACCACAAATTTTTTTAAGAGTTATTGTATGCAAAAGTTTCGTTTCATATTTTTTAAAACATCTAAAATGCGAAACAATGTATCATTACTTTTTAAAAGTTTATAGGACAAGCAAAAGACGTTATAAAATTAAAACTACTTGCAATATTGAAACAAAACTTTAAAATCTTATAACTTGGTAGTTTTTTACATTAGAAGTAGACAGTTCTGTACACATAAAAATGTTAAAATCGTATTTTTTGATGATACGTTTTTTCGCATTTATGGCTACGATATTTAAATATTTAATTCATGCAGCTTATAGAAATAAAAAATTTATAAAAATATTTTTTTAAAATAGTGGTTAAGTCAATTTGGTCAAATATATGTCTAATGTGAACGTAACTTTATGCTTCATAATTTAAAAAAAAAAATTATTTCTTCAGTCCCAATGTTTTGTAGAAGCGTTACAATTAATAAAAAAAAAGTACAATATTTATACTATTGAGAACAAATAAATATTTAAATTTCTTATTTCTCATACATATCTATGTGTATAACAAATACTTATGTTACACACTGTATGCATAAATGTTCATCATACACTATACGTATATACATACGTACTGCATATGTATGTATATACTCGTAAGTACGTATTCGTATACATACTTTTATAAGTCGCAAAATAATAAACATAATAAAAGAAATTAAAAATGCTATCAAAACAATCAGAACCACAACAATATCATCAACGATGTCAACAGCATGAAAGCCAACAACAACAACAACAAAAAATAAAGAAATAAATTTTCTGATTTGTTTTATTGTTTTTGTTTTATTTCAATAAAGAAAAACAGAACAAACAAAAAACAGTGCAAGATCAGAGTGGATTACTAGAAAGAAGATGATCTTTAAGCAGCATAAGTAAAAGGAGATTTGTACTAATGCGTTAAATATGTTCATATACAACATATGTATGTATATACTGTGTATATACGTACAACTGTGCTATATATTTTGTACACAATTCTGAATATGAGTATATTCACCACTAAATAACTGAGGCAAAAAACAAAACAAGAAAAAAAAATATATAACGAAACGCATCTTAAATCAGCTACAGAATTGTATTCAATTAAATTCAATAGAAATAAAAACAAATTGCAAACTATAAAAAAAAGTTAAAATTTAAAATAAAAAATTCAAAAAAAAAGAAAAAATAAAAGCATTTAAAAGAAAATTTATACGAAATACGAGCAGCATTAATAGAAGAAAAAACGTGTCGTTGTTATTTTTAGATGAGATGCTAAGTTGGAAGACGCAACGATGGAAGCAAAAAAAAATTATATTTTTAAAAATTAAAATGCTACGAAATAAATTGACTATATTCAGACAAGAACAGACAGAATCTGACGGCTTGAAAGGGACAGAATGACAGATTTTGACAGACGCAGTCAAATCATAGAGACAATAAAATATACAATATTTTTTTTTTTATTATTAAGATAAGCTTATAAGTATGTATGTATTTATAATGATTACCACAATGCCAACACATACACAGACATTGCACAGTGGTTATAATTTTAGAAAACTAATATTGAATAAATGTTTGCTGCCGATAAAATTCACTTACTTAAACCAACTGGTTTTAGTTCGGTTTTTACAACTGTAAAATTTTGCTTTTTTAAAATTAAGAATTTTAACTTGTTTGTAATCAATTCAAGGACTTTTTTGTTTAAAAAGGGAAAATTTTGAAATAAGAAACTTTTATACATAAAAATAATACTTACCCAGCAGAAAATAGTGCTTAAAAGTATGTTATTTAGTAAGGGAGAAATTGTAAACAATCACCTACTGATGCATGATTTTTATATGAAATGAGCCTCTAAAATGCTTTAGAAATGCATATGTATTGCAACTAGTAAGCAAAAAGTACAAAAAATCCAAAATAATACCTTATCCTGTAGCATATTTGAAAGCTTTAATGTATAAAAAACAATATAATTCTTCCATTATTGCTTACAATTTTATTTATTGCTTCCAAATCTTAAAAATTTTCTGCTGGGATATTTATATTTTATTTTACAAATGAAATCGCAATTATTTTTTAAAATGTTAAGATATCACCTTTAGACTTGTGATCTGAAAAAACGTTTTAAATGGCATATTCCACTTTTTCTTGCAAAGCTCTTGCCAAAAGACTGCCTAGCGAAAGAAATATTTTTTTTTATATTTCTCTGGAGCTCTCGTCTAGTACGCTAACCCGCTAACCACTAGACTATGGATATTAATACATTTAAATTTAACAACAAATGATATATTATTTTTAATATATGTACGAGTATGATTAAAATAATTTACTAAATTATCTTTTATAAAATTAACGAAATAATGGATAATATAAAATTAATAACTTAAAAAAATATTAATATTATGATAAAATGGACATAAAATCTTAAAAAAATTTTTACAAATATGCTGGTATCAAAATACTTAAAATATTAAAATTCGATATACAGTGTTGATACAATTTTAAACTTTTTTGTACTTTTTCTTTAGTTTTCCGTACTGTTCTGAATTTGTTTTTAATAAAAAATAAAATTTATGTACTTATACGAAGAATATATGACACGTTTTTGAATGTTCTATAATTGCACAAACGTATGTACTAACAGTATGTTCAGGTTACATTACAGCTGCATCAACGTTCAGCTAACCAGTCTTAAAGTCTATACGAAAATCTGTGTGATTAGATCGCTCGCACAGAAGCTTAAACGACCCAAGTTCAAATCCCAGCAAAGGTGAAAAATGAAAAAGTTAGATTGCGGATTTTTCAAAACTATAATTAAAAAATAAGAGGTTCCCGCCCTCCAAGAAGACCATCTGAAAAGAAACCGCAGCTCGACATTTTACTCTTTTCCACCTTAACCAATGTCAACAAAAAAAAAAAAAACAAATGATCAGGCGAAAAGCGCCACCTATGGGGAAGTAGCAGATAACAGCTAAACCTACTTAGCGAAGGCACTCACCACACAATCAACATGTAACGATGAAGCAATTGCTGTTGATCATTTAAGGGTTAAGGTATAACACTGGCCTTTAAAAGGGCAATTCACAGCAATTTGTCTCATTCTTAATAACAATATAAGAAAAAATTTATATGTACTGTCCTTTCCAAAAATTCGAATATAATGCACATTATCAATAAGCGTTTACCCTTGAGTATTGCTCTCAATAAAAACAAAACAAAACAATAAACTCTTAAAAACAAATATCTTTCATATCAGCGATTTGCATTCTGGTTTGTTTTTCATGCTCAAACGAAGACAGTAGAAGAAGAAGGATGTTGAACAGACACACGAATTAGGTTTTCTGTTATTTTTTCTGTACTTCGTTTTTACTCTTTGTCTCTTTTATCACTTTTGCACTGTCCAACAGATATACAGGTCCAATAACTTTAATATCTCCTTTATGAATGATTGCACTTACTTTAAATGAATGAGAAAAAAAATTAAAAAAGTAATAAAGAAGTGGTAGAAAAAAGAAAACGTATAATATAAACGCTAACAGATTTTTTAAGACTCTTTTAAAGAAAATAAAAATACACAGTCCTTTGAAAATCGTCATCTAAATTAAAATCGAACCAACTTTGCTCTCTCTCACTTTTAAAAATTATTATATATTTTGACAGCTTTAACGAGCAACACCTGAATAGTCTTAATTTTATTTCGTCTTTATATTACCCTTAAACGAAACTAACAGAATAATTTTCATATAAAATATAAGTAAAATATGCATACATATATGTAGTATGGTTTTTTTTTCTTTAATTATTTTCAATTATCATACTCGTATATATAGTATGTTGTATGTTCCACTGTGCAGGATTTTGTTTTATTGTTGTACAATATTGCCAACAATTTATTGATGATACTGACACTGTGATACAGCAGCAACGAATAATAACAACTGTGTGTGTGTGTGTAAATATATGGATTGTATGGATGGATGGTCATAGAACTGATAAGACTTAAATATGAAGTATAGCAACAATAAATAATACTATCAATAAAATACTATCACTGCTATCACTTATACAAATAAATAAAATAGTCAATTTACAACTACAACATGATATCAACATACGATCCTCCTTTTTTGTATTTGGGGAAAAAAAAACATGTGAAATAATAGCATATTACGTCTGAGCTATGGAAATGAAACCTAAATTGATTTAATTAGGCCTATAAGTAATTAATTTTTTAGCATTTAAGATCATAAATAGAAGAATTTTTTTTTAAAGGCATAATAGAAAAACAAAAATTATAATAAATTCAAACAAAAGTGTGTACATACTACTTACAGTTTTGAAAAATATTATTATAAAAAGCCAAGCTTCACTTTTTCTGCCTTGTTTTGTTCGTTACTTTTTCGATCTTTGATATATTTTTTTTATATATTAATCTGTAAATCAGTTTTTTGTTTAATCAGTATGGTTGATGAAGTTTTTGTTGTAGTTTTGTTTTGAGAAAAAACAAAATAATTTTTACTGCAGTAAAAGTAAACACTAAAAAAACAAAAATTAAAAGTGTCTAAATACCAACGCGCGCAAATAACGTTTATTGTAAAATAGTGTTCAAAGCACTTCCGCTTTCCATTTAATAGCATTCATACATACATATTTACCGTAAGCTTTAATCAAACAAATACTATTCCTTACGGAAACACAGACACACAGTTTCACGTACAATATTCGACCACGATTCCCTTTTCTACTCTTTATTAAGAAAAAAACAAAAAACTAACACTCAAAGACATAAATTGATTTAATATTTTACCGTTAATATTTTTATAACGGCGGTTTTTTTAGATTTTCCGTTGATAATTAGCGCGCTTCTTTTCTTACTCTTTTTTATGTTTTATGATAACTATAAATTTACAGAAAATAAATTGTTTAACTATGTTTTATTTATTTTTTTATATTGTTATTGATATTATTTGGTTTGTAATGTCGTAATGTAGTATTGCAATATTTCTATTCTTATGTTTGTTTAAATTCTAGGAATATTTTTTCTCTTCGCTTTTAAAATCAACCGTTATGTATGGCAGCTCGAACTCAACTGAATTTACTGTTCAAATCCCATACACTTTCAACCATTTAGCGAGCCGAACGTCAGACAATATATGTATTTCTATACGAACAGCATCCACAAACATCAACTGTTTGACTGCAATGGAAAAACAAGAAGATTTTTTTTTAATATTTTGTATTGTCTTTGTTTTCTTTTCCTACTACCTTTCATGATTTTCCTTGTAAGCAAAAACTTACACACACTTTTAAATGAGCAAAGAGTTTGAATGTACGTGTGTATGGAAAAATGTTGCTGGTTGTTGGAATTTATTTATTGTTGTTAATAATTTCATTGCTACTGTTAGAATAATTCTACAAACACTTTTTCGCGGCTACTCTCACTAAACACATATTATATGTAGTATTTATTTGATGTTATGATTTTGATTTGTATACTTTTTACCCAAAGTAAAAAATAAAATATGTTGTAACATAAAATTTGCCAAAAAAAGTTTATACACAATGAATTGTAGTAATTACGCCAATTTATATTTTTAACAAACCGTCTATACTATTTTTTTAGAGCTTAAGTTTTAAGTTTTTTAGGAACACAATAATATATGTATATGCATGTCTTGCAAATATTGAGGACAATAACTTAGCTCAGTATCACCTAGAGACGTAAATTTTTATAACTACAATATTTTACCCTTAACAATAAAGAAACGCAATATATAAACTTTTTATGGAAAAGTTTCACTTGCCTATTATGGCAAGCAATTGACCTGTCTGTAGAAATATTTCAGAAGTTCGAATAGTAACCTAGTATATCAGTCAAAGAATTTTTTTGAAACTAAAAAATGTGTCTGTCTGTCAGAAGTGTCCGTAAAGAGAGAGTAGACTGTATATTAAAGAAAATATAAACAAGTCATAAGGAGAGGATTTTTTTTACTTTGATTGGAATAATTAAATGAATAAAAAAAATTAAATTAATTATTAAAATATTTAGCCCCCGATTATGTAAATTTGATGTTGTATTTTTAAAATTGTGTTGTACCATATACTTTAACTACACATAGTTTACAACATTTACTTTTATATGTTGAAGCCAATACAACACAACATTTAGGTAATGTGAACGATAATCGGGGCCTTAAATAAAATTGATTGCATTGTTAATTTAAACATTAACATTTGTGTCTTGGATTTGTTCTTCTAAGTGATTCTCTTTTAGTGGATAAATTTTAAAATATGAGCATCCTGAAGTTTACTTGAAAATTACGGAAAAAGTCTCCTGACAAGTTGGTTAACCACCAGTAAACTGGCCATCGTCATATGTCTTTCCATCAAATTAATCTATTTCATATTTGGTTATATTGAAATTAATCGTTAATATTTTGCTTATTACTTAAGGTTTTTTCAGCGCAATTAATGCAAATTTTAAATGCGTATATTTTGTTGTTGTAGAGAAAAAATTTGATGTATTTTTACACACTTTGCATCGTTTGCACAGTTTACAAGGCCCTTCGTGAGTACCCTTAATAAATAAAAAATTTACACCAGTGAAATAATAATTGAAAATATGCAATTTCATGCATGCCTGTATAATCTGGCATCAAAAGAATATAAAAATGTTCAAACAAACAACGAAATATGGGAAAGAATTATATTCGCCGTTATTGCATTCAAAGCTCATAAACAGGCAATCAAACTGTTGTCTGATAGGGATGTCATGGGAAATGAAAAGGCAGATGGGCTTGCTAGGAATGCCTCTTCGGGAGGGGAGTCTGCTACTTACTACTCAAATGTTTGTTGCCCATGACCGTCATTAAGGAAAAGATATCCAGTTTTTTCAATGACGAAGCTCGGAACAGATAGAGTTCCATCACTTCTTGTGTTGTTTCTACACACTTTGACACTTTGGCTTCAATATAATCGGTGTAGGACTTTGAAAATATTGGCGATCCCTCGTTAATCTTTGTCTAATCTTATAGTGTTTTATACGGGTCATTAGATCATCGGTAATCACGCTGAAATGTTGCGTCTGCCCCTCAACACTCACTGCAGATGTTGTTGGAATACTTCGGAGGGGGAGACAGTAGGTCATTTTTTTCTGGTTGACTGTAATTCTTTTCCCGACATAGATGAGTTCGGTTCGTTTCGGTCCTGTAATGGCATCAAAAAAGCACCTTGTGCTAATTGTAGTTGATCACGATTGGATTAACTAGCCGTCTGACCTACCTACCCAATGGGTAATTCAAGCCATATAAGGATGTATGATATTGTATTGAAAATAACTTCTATATAAAGTCGTCACTGTAGTGTACTCTTACCATGTGTCAGTTTCAACGTTTTAAAAGTGTTTATTTTATTCCACCAAGCTGCAGACTTTTATAATTTTTCACGGCAAGATTACGCTAGAAAAATATATATATATATTTATAAGTATGTAAAATATGTATAGTACAAGAAATTGTTAAAATCTACATATTTTTTCATCTTTTATATACAAGTACATAGTATGTACATATGTATATATTTAATATTAAGATTATTTACTTTTAATATATCGTTCATGCTCCACCATACCCAATGTTTTAAAAATGAATGAAATCGTAATACCCATATATTTATTTGAACTTTTGATGTTTTCAAATTCCGATAATTTATTTTACTTTCAATATTGTTCAAAGTTTGATGGAAATAAGTAGAAAGTATACAACAATGAAAGCGATATTTACTTTCATATTTATTTCTCTAAGGTTGTTCTACAAAAAAGTAATATGATAAAAAAATAACGAATGTGGATAATTAGGTGCATACATAACTATAATATTCAGATACATATATTCTTTCATTTCATTTTAAAGCCTACATTCCTTCGATTTAGTGTTTTGTATAGTATTTCCATCCATATGAAATGTAAATAATGCAAATTGGCGTTACCAACCTTTTTAATTAAATTGAGAATTCTCAATTCAGCTATCATCTGGTTTTGTTAGATTACAGTGCCCATTAGTCACACAGAGTTGTGAAATAAAAAACGAAAAATTGGAGTAAATGCGGTGGTAAAATTGAAACTATTTTTAGATATTTCTTCTCAAAATTAATTTGCATTTTATATAAACTTGTGAAATTTAGATTTATTTATTACAAAATCGAAGAGGTAATATAATGGCAAATAAATGCGAAACACCTAAATGCGGCAAAGAGGCTACCCTACAATGCCCAACATGTTTAAAACTGGGCATACCGGGTTCATATTTTTGTTCCCAAGCCTGTTTCAAAGGATTTTGGAAAGATCATAAGCTGATACATGCCTTGGCAGGTAATTTTATGAAAATAATAAAATACAGAATTATTAAAATGCTTTATTGTAGAGGGTGTTGGCAAACAAAAACGTTCAAATGAGGAGGCCGGCTATAATCCCTGGCCATACTACCAATTTACTGGTAGCCTAAGACCATACGAAAAAACATCTAAACGGGCTGTGCCTGATCACATAGAGCGTCCAGATTATGCCGATCACCCTCGGGGCAGAGCTGCTTCAGAAGAGGCTATGAGAGGCAATAGTTCTATTAAAGTTCTTGACGATGAAGAAATTGAGGCCATGCGTGTAGCTGGTCGTTTAGGTCGCGAATGTCTAGACGAAGCCGCAAAAGCTGTCGAAGTTGGTGTAACCACAGATGAACTGGATCGTTTGGTGCATGAGGCTGCCATAGAAAGGGATTGTTATCCCTCGCCTTTGAATTATTACAACTTTCCCAAGTCCTGTTGTACTTCGGTGAATGAAGTTATTTGTCATGGTATACCCGACTTAAGACCTCTTAAGGATGGTGATATATGTAATGTAGATGTAACTGTCTATCATCATGGTTTTCACGGTGACCTCAATGAAACATTCTTTGTGGGTAATGTTTCAGAAAAGCATCAAAAACTAGTTCGTGTAACTTATGAAGCCTTATCGAAAGCCATTGAATTAGTGAGACCCGGTGTCAAATACCGCGAAATTGGCAATGTTATACAAAAACATGTTGCTCCTCATGGTTTTAGCGTAGTAAGGAGTTATTGTGGTCATGGTATACACAGATTATTCCACACTGCCCCTAATGTGCCTCATTATGCCAGTAAGTTTTTGAGTTATCTAGAAATTTCCTGAAACTAATGTTAAAAATTCTGTTTTTAGAAAACTCTGCTGTTGGTGTTATGAAAGCGGGTCATTGCTTTACTATTGAGCCTATGATTTCGGAGGGCTTAGCTAAGGCAGAGCAATGGCCGGATGATTGGACTGCAGTTACGGCCGATGGATTGTATTCGGCCCAATTTGAACAAACGCTGTTAGTTACTGATAACGGTTGTGAAATTTTGACAAAACGTCGTGAAAATAATGGCCAGCCCTGGTTTATGGATAAATTGTAATAACAAACAATATTTTACTTTAAACAATTTGTGTAAACAGGTTTTTAATAAAAAATTGTTTTCATTTTTTATCAAAAAAAACTATATTTTAAATTAACTTCTTAACTATTTCCATCAAAATTATATACACGAATACACAGATTACTTCTCCAATGGAGCGTAATTCAATAGCTTTTCAATTAAATCGACATGACCCAGTAACATACGGCGACAGCAATAGCGTTTCAGGCCCAAAGCATCCAAGGCATCACTAAAAAAATTTCACCATTATAAAAAATGTCCAATTTAGTATTCACTTTCCGCCATACATACCCTTCTGTGTATTCGGCCTGCAAAAGACCCAGGTAAGATTCCCATTTATTGCCAATAACTTTACCACAAGTAAAACAACGTATAGGTATAATCATTTTTACAAATTATAGAATATATTCCAGAAAAAGCGTGTGCTTTGCAAAAACAAAATAAGCCAAATAAATGAACTGTCAAAAAACACCAACAAAGTATACCAAATACAGAGTTGTGTGCTAAAATTAGCCGCTGTCTTTTGTGTAAAAACGGCTTTAAGAAAGACAGAGATGATTAATATATAAAATAAATATAAACTGCTATAATTTCGTCGAATAATACCATTTAAAATGTTTGAGTTGGCAATGCTCTTCTGTTATTAGGTAAAACAATTAAATCAGAATAAAAGTGAAATTACAGTACTACCGTTAAGTTTTTTTTTTGTATAAAATTAATAAATAAATAACATAAACTTTATTTTATCCTATAAATTAAATTCGAATTAATCGTTATAAACAAAGAAATTTGGTTTTAAAGTTGCAAAATATAAATTTTGTCTAAAAATTATTTATTTGTTGAACTCTGTTGGTCCCGGTGTTGTTGTTGATCTTCATTGGATACTTCAACGGATGAGGAGACTTCATACAACTCGTCTTGGGGTTGTTCATCTTCAACACCTTCGTTATTTTCCACATCTTCAATGGTTCCTTTAACAAGGTTATCAGAACGTTTTTGCAAACGGGCCTGTTTGAAAAAGATAAGAAAATAAAAGTTTTCGTTTAGTATAGTTAGGTTATGTCTTGGTCAGTACGCAACAATTACTTCTTCCTCATCGGGGACAAAAATTCTTAGAGGTGTATCAGCACCCAATTGCTGTTGCACTAAACGCTGATGTTCTTCAAAGGCAGCAGCTGCTGGATCCAGTTTTTGCTTCTGGGGTATGGTTGTTTGCACTAAAGCCTGGTGTTGGGCAGGTTGTGTGGTGTATTGCTGTTGCTGCTGGAATTGCTGTTGTTGTTGGTGGAACTGTTGCAATTGTTGTAATTCTAATTGCTGCTGTTGCAGTTGCTGTTGTTGCTGTTGCAATTGTTGTTCAAATTGTTGTCTTTGAGATTCGGCCTGTTCTTCCTCAGCGTAAGCTTGCAACAATTGCGACGAGTCTTGATGAGCATTACCATAATAGTTGGATACCACAAATCCCGCTTCAGTTGTACTTGAAATAGCTGAGGGTGGTCTAGCTACATTTTGTAAATGAAAGGGAGCAGTTTCAAACGCTTGATGTTCTTCATCCAAGGAAGGAGCAGCTATTAAAGGAGCAAAATGTGGTGCAATGTCTAGAACGGGATGTATGTTATTGTGGGGATCCTTAGCGGCCTGTAGAATTTGACCATTGCTGGCAACTTCTTGAGTAAGATCAGCGTCGACATAGCCCGCTTCTACTACCGGCAACGCAGCGATAGCCGGTTTAAATAATTGTTGTTTGTGTTGGGTATATAAATTATTTGATTGTTGTACCAGATATGTAGGATTGTAAATGGGAACTGGAGCTGCTGGCAAGGCAGAGAAAGGTTGATTAAATTGTACTGGATAAATTTCCGGCGCAATATGTTGGGCAGCTTGGGCACCTACTATTTGCACTAGGGGTTGAGCTAAAGTCAAATGATTACTTTGAATATCTACAGGCAAAGGCTTCCCATTGCTGGGTGTGTTGAATGGTTCTTTGGCAGGGCGTACAGGTGCAGCAGGCAAAGATGGATCTGGATCAGGAGCAATGAGTTTTTGAGAACCTGATATAGGATCAATTACAGTTTGGTCATGGGTATTATCCTCTACAACTTGATAGTTGTTCTTGTGTTGGTGATAGACTTGTGGCTTAGGAGAAGAAGAAGTAGGAGGTAAATATGTTTCTTCTGGTCGCAAATGATTATCTTGTATAGACAAATTAGGTGCAGGAATTGTATGTATGGGAGCAAAATGATCGGAGATAAAATCAATATGATGATCCAACTGTAATAAAAACAAAAAACAAATTATAAAATCGCATTAATTCTGCAATATTTATGAATTACCGGCAATTGTTGCAATTCTCCACTGTAACTTTGGATCTGTGGGTTGGGTATTTCGTATTTAAAGGGTACATCATAACTGGTAGCCGGTTTGTGAACTTGAGTTAATTTAGTTTTTGTGTTCGCTAATTTAATTTTCAATGGTTTTCGCATAAACGTTGGATTTTTCATGTAAGTTTGAGGTAATGATAATTTAATGGGTCTTTGATGGCCTCTTAAGTGTGTTTGTCCAGCATTAATATGATGATGTACATGAGTGTGAGCCAAATGATGAGGATGAACATGTCCATGAGAATGTGCAAGACCATGATTGGGACGTCCTTTTAAAACCAAAGGAACCGGTTGATCACTACGTATTTGCACAACCAGAGTTTTTTGCTTACTATTTGGTCCTCGTAAAAATGCCACCTGTTTACCATTTTTTGGTCCATTGTATGAGTAGGGCTCTGCCAAAGCAAAGGACAGTACTGTTAGGAATGCAAGTGTAAGATAAAAAGGCTAAAAAAACATAAATTAAATTATTAACACAAATGGAAATGAAATGATAAGTGCAAGTATAAGTGAGAAAAACCAAAAGTTTTAAATAAAATAAATTTAGTGGCATAATTAAATTTAAAAAGGTATGTAAAGAATAATTAAACTTAAGAAATTATTTTATTTTTAATAATTTTACTCTTAAGAAAATTAACTTTAAAGACAACTTAATATCAAATGAAGCTTAGTGTAACAATAGCAGCTTAAATATATTTGAGTTCTAGAAAAGTTTAACAAATACAACACAATTAATCAATGAATATACGACATGGAGATAAATAAATTCAAAGTTCATATTTAACATTTCAGGTTACAACTAAATTGTTCTTTCTTTTCAAAAAATTTGGTTTGATAGTTTGCTTATGTAAAACGAACCATTTCGAATATTTGCGATTTTAAATGAAAAACACTAACAAAAGCACGTTTTATTCGAAATCGTTTGTTTTAGGTAATAAGGCCATAATGTTTATATAAAAACTTTTTACTTTACTGTTAATTATGATTTTTAAATGACTTTTTCTACTTTTCAATGCAGAATTTAATTTTTTATTATTTTTTTGATAAACTGTTTACAATTTTTACCCCCTTCAAATCAGTAACATAATATCTTTACTTCTCAGTGGTCACAATCACGAACTTTTAGTACTACTTACGTTTTCATAAATCTTGGGACAAGTTACTTTTAGACTAATTGTCTCAGAATTTCCCAGAGATTAATTAATGTTTTTAACACTTAAATGTAAGCGCAGTTTTTAATTTATTTTGAACAGTGATCAGATAGGAAAAATATATATATACATGGCACTGTTACAGTATGAGCAAACTATATTTTTAAATTTTGTAAATGTACAAACAATTTAAATTTATTTCAAAATCTTTCCATACAGCTAGCTACTCGTATTATGCTATAAGTATATACATATGTCTGTATGCCTGTAAGTTTTGCGACTAGTGAGAGAGTATTCTCCACTTTTGAATTAATCATAAGCGAAAGTCGCGAAAGATTTTTGACTAAAGATCTTGGATCTGTATGTCTTATTTGTGAGTTCCTACTAGGAAAATTAAGTTATCTTAATACATTGAATACAGCATCTATCTATTAAAGGGATAACTGTAGGCAGTTAATTTGATTTCGTTTACAATAATTAAAAAAATAATGTCAATGGTATGAACTTTTTTTGCCTTCTCGGTAAGTTTTCATGGTAAGCTAATACGTGTACATCAGGGACCCTATGCTGTAATTCTCTTAAGCTAAAATGCTTACATTTTGGGTTTTTAAAACAGACTGGGCGTTAGAATACATACATATATAAAATTAAACATTTTTGAGATAATAAGCATGAAGCTTTTAAATTACAATACCCGTTGCAGAATTGTATTTGTAGTCAAAAAGTCCTGAATTAAGTTTATAAATTTTTAACGATTGAGTTTTAGCTTAAAGCAGTTGCAGAATAAGGCCTTCGAACTTAAGTTACTTTTGAGTTTCTAAGTGTATAAAATATTTTTGCTGGTAAAATACAAATATGTAGTAAAACAAAATTATAAAATCTCTGAATTTTAAAATACATTTTTGTATTGGATTTGATTTTGTGCCTGTTGTGTAGTGTTGGAAAAATTCAACACTCGCCCATTTCTAGTCTAAACTAAAGATAAATATGTATGTGAAGACTACGTACAGCTTAAAATATGTTTTCTGTAATTATATAATTTTCCTCTTTTAAGGGTATGTGATATTTACAAGTACATATATAGTTACATATATTTCCATGTCATATTTTATTTACGATTTTGTTTAAGTTAACAACTTTCGATAATCTTAACAACTTTTTGTTTGAATATTTTGTTTAATATGTTACTAGTTTTTAATTACTTTCTTTAAACTATAAATTCCTCGATTACTTGTTTTACTCTTCTATGATAAAATCTGTATAATGAAATAAAAAAAAAATTAATAATTTACAATAACAACTTAATTCTGTTTATTAATACGAAACAAAACCAAATATTTAATTATTATCCACTTTCTAAAAGCCATAATTGACTATGATTTTTTTTTTAATTTTCGTTTTAAATAGAAATAAGAAAAAAATAAATAAAATGAAAATGAAATGTATAAACAATGCCATGTAATTAAATCAATAAAATTTCTTGATTACGGCAAATACCTCCACTTATCATATGAATTCGAACATAAAATCTTATTGTAGAGTTAAACAAACCAGTGTTTTAACATGTGTGATCTTTTTGTTTTTCTTTTTTTTTATATTTTCTGTTGCACATAAAATCACGTATCAAATCACTGAATGTTGACGCTATGGTTGTGACTATGTCTACGGTTGTCATAGGCTTAAACGATAGATGTTTGCTTAGTGGTTTAGGACTTGAGTTAAGCCAAGTCAACACAACTTGCTATGGTAATGTCTGTTATGTCTTGTCTGTTATAACTCTACTGCTGCTGTTAAAATTGTTTTCTTGTTGTAAAAAAAAACTAAAAAAAACACTTTTACTTTAAGCTTTAAACACTTTAGCTATACATGATAGTGGTCAAGTCAAACAGAGGATAGAAAAGAAAATTTAATAAAATTTAACTTCCTTAGGAAATACATATAAATAGTAAATTTTGGTTAAGTTTTAAAACGTGATTTTTAGTTGCATTTTTATAAAATGCTTTCATAGAATTTCTTTTTCTATTTTAAACCCAAATGAGTGAGTGTATTGCAAAATGGGTGAAATTTTCATAGTTTCAACATTTTTAATAACGCTGTTTGAATTTTAATATAATTTGATAATTAGTTTATAGTCACATAATGAATAAAATGAAGAAGGCACACTTAAACATTTATGATTTTTAATTGAATTTTTAAATTGTCAATGTCTGTAAATATTACTTCATAATCACACACTCCATTTCTATGTCATTTTTATTAATTTCTGCTATTAGTTCGCATATGAGTGTACAGTATTGGTCAAAACTAACTGAATAAATCTTACTTTTACAGCCATTACAAACAGAAAATAGAAAACAAACAATATTTTGTTGCTTTCTACTGTTTCAATCAAGTTCAAGAATATTTTCAAACTTGTGGTGGACGTTAAAATTGGTTTTTAAAATATTTACCCAATTCACAAAATGTTATAGTTGTAGATCGGTAGAAACTATGACAAACTACAACTATTGTACATAATGTTGTTGGTAATTTCCATGTCAAAAACTACTACAACATGTACGACAATTTTTCCTAGGTTTCCGAAATGTCGTATCAATACACCAGAGTTGGAAAACTTTTTTTTTTTATTTTTTTATTTATTTATTTAACTATAATCTACAACATTTAACTATAATCTACAACAATGTAACATTTTGTGAATTGGGTAATTGTTTATATTTTTAATTTTTATTTAATTTAATATTATTTTTATATTAATTTAGAATAAAAATTAAAAAAAACGCCTCAAAATATGAAATTTTTTTATCATTACCTATTTTTGTTATATCAAACAATTGAAAATTTGTATGAAAAACACTCAATTTAAAAAAAAATAATTTGGAGAATTTTTCATACAAATTTTTAATCGTTTGAAATTGTTTGTCATACAGAAACAGGCCATTAATATGCTTTTTTCGCTTTAAAAAATTTTTGTGTTTATGTCTCAAATACAGTTTTACACATGACTTGTGTGAAATTTTTTAATTTTAATAAAAAAATATTGGTTTTTATCTATTTTGTACGTATTTTTAACCCTGTGGGATTTATGAGAGAATGAAAGTTTTATTTAGGCAAAGCTCACTTGAACACACTTAGTGACTCGTTGTGATACCAGGAGAAATAATGTCCAGAAGTGACTAATAAATCCAAATTACAGTTTTCGACAATCAACACAGAGGTTTCGAACTGCTTTTTTATGCTTACGAAGCCATTGGCTAACTTTTTTGAGCTGGTTGTTTACATCTATCTTAATCTTACTGAATTTTTTTTTACAGTATATACCTGTACCTGAATAATAGTTATATTGTTTGGGCTCAGAGAATGCACGATTTGTCACATTCTCTTTCTTCTCTGTATCATTTCTATTTTGTAATTGTCGTCTGGTGCATTTCATTCTTTTTATGAGAAATTTAGACGTTAAATATATTATTTTCCTAAAGTACGTACTTGTAAAGTGCGGAAGTGAACATTACAAATGCTTTCTAATAATTTGTTTTATTTCCTCGAACTAAACTCTGGGAAGTAGCAGATAACAGCTAAAACCCTCTTAGCGAAGGCACTCACCACAATCAACATGCAATGATCGGGCAATTGATGTTGATCATTCATGTGTATAGGTATAACACTGGCCTTTGAATGATCAATTCACAGCAATTTGTCTCATTCTTAAGGCGCTTAATAATATAAGAAAACAAAAAATATATGTTCTGTTGTCATAATGTACTGTTCTTTCCACAAAAATTCGAATACAATGCACAGCATTTAGTCGGGGTTTACCTCTAAGTATTGGTCTCAATAAAAAAATGAGAAAGAATATCAAGTACATTGAATACTCACTGTCTTTTATATCTGTGAAAAAGGTAAAAACAAAAACCTAATCTTTGCAACATGCTCTTTATTTTGAACACACCCACACAAATTTTATAGCTTTTTGTATTGAAAAATTAAAAGTTTTCAAAACTAAGTTTTTTTTTACTTTTACTCAATCTTGAAAATCTGTTCGCTGTTTTATTTTTTAGTAACTACTATACCAAAGAAAATCTTTTTTATTTCAATTAAGTATTTTTTAAATTTTAAAAGTTAATACAAAAATATACCAAAAATATTAGTGTCTGTGTTTTTCTTCTTATTTTTTCAAAGCAAAAACATTTTGGTTTTAATAAACTTGCGTGTGTTTTTTCATACTATCTCAATAATAATGATGTACTCATATACGCATCAGTGAATCAGTTCACTTACAGCATTAATTGGTGCACGTAATCACTATATTTTATCTTTAATGAAAAATACAAATGCAGATGTAATTTATGAAAGGAAAAAAAAAATATATAAAGAAAAATACATTCTTTTCTTTCATTAAAAAGCCAAATCATAATTGTTTTTAAAAATGGGCTGATTGTGAATACGAGTAGCAAATTAGCTTCCGTTCAGATGCCAGGTGCCAATAAAAAAGGTATTATAGAAGAAATTGAAAGTTTCTATCTTAATACCTCTAGAACGTAATACAATTTTTCAGTTTTCAATTCACTATTATCCTATACATATGTAGTATGTAAGTACATACATACATTAGCTGTTAAAGCTTGTTTTTTGGGCATTGTAAACTTAAACTGTACAAATTATGTAACAAGGACACTAAATTATGAAAGTACACATTTGGCATTTGTGTCACAATGACGTACTATATAATGAATTAGCTAGGTATTTAGAAGGGAAACATCATTTGCCTTACATCTGTCCAGGGCTGTACAATAGATCTGCATGTCGTAGTACTTACATATGTACCTCAGGAAATGCAATCATTTTAATAATTCAACTTTCCCAAGTTTGTGTTCTAAACTAATTGATATTTTATACTTTTATATTTATTTTTGACAATTGCTAAACTACTATTTAAAATATGTGAACATGTCTCATAATAAAACTTATAATCATCTTTCTTCTATCTATTTTAAACACAGTTTATCAATACCACTTGAACACATTTTAAAATAAATATTTTTTCTTTATAATTTATTGAAGATGAAAAGTGAAAACTTGGCTTTTTAACAGAAAAAGAATTTCACTTAACAAATAACCAAACACAATTACATACTTTCTTCTTTTTTAACATTAACTTACCCTCATTATTTTTGGTTTGTTGCAACTAATATGTAGTAATTTGGTAGTTAAAAGTAGTTAAAGATCTTAGAAGAACTAAAGTTTCATACAAAGTAGTGGAAGGATAGTTTTTATATGTATTTTAAGAAAAGTTTAAAAATTTTGTGTAGATATAGAAAGATTCGAAATTGACTTTCGAATCTGTTTATTCCAATAATAAGTAAAGAAAAATTAAAATTGCTATTAAATATACAACCACATCAATTAGCTTCATGACACTTGATGTGTTAATTCGTGGGAATAAAAATAATGTTGTCAGCACTTTGTTGTATTTTTTTAAATTTAGTATATATTTTAAATAAATATTAATTAAACTTTTATTTTTTGTTTAACAGCTTAAAATATTTTTTTTTGTTTTTTTTTTTGCACTTAAACTCCCGATAGCGACCAACAGTTTATTAAGAAATTTCAAAGTCAACTAAATAAAATATCGACAACAGAATGTAGCAAAACCTCAACAATACACTACTAATATAATTGTAGTAATAACGATAATAATAAGAAATCAAAATATCGTAGCAATTGTTGTTAAGATAATAACAATATTGAAGACATTGCTGCTTCTGCCTTTAAAACCTGCCTTAACCATATTAAACCTGCCAAATACAGCCATTGGAAAGTCATAAACACACGCACTCTTTCTCTATATACATTTGTATAAGTACATATGCACATACTTGTAAACTCATACAATATAAGTAAGTATGTTTGGGTTTAATGCCGCATATTGTGTTTTATGTACACACATATTTACGAATGTTAGTGTTGTTGATGGAAAGTGCTGGTCAAGCATAGATTTGTAGCGACGCGGTTCGTTTCTTGTGGCATGCAAACGTGCTTCCACTAAATAAAAAAAATTTCAAATAACGTATAATTTTATAAGCAGAAAAACGAAGTAGAAGACTATGTGATACGAGACTAGACTACCATAGACTAGACAAAGCCAAAAACAGTGAATGCACAAACAAATTTCGAATTGTTTTGTGTGATAGTGACCTATAATTGGTAAAAGAAAATAGAGACAATTGCAACAATTATCTGCTATTGAGTTTTCTGGAAATGTGTATGTGCAAATGAAACTTCGATTTAAATAAAATTTATTGCAATGCAACAGCACAATGGGTTTGATAGCAATGTGCAGCGAAAAAATTTACACTTGAAATGTTAAGTTGAAGGGAAAACGGTCAGTAAAGATACTCTATGGGAAGTCTTTAAATTTATTTAGAATGCATTCTCACATTATTATTTTATGTACTTAATAATTACAAAATTATATTTTATTTAAGTATTATATTTAATAATATAATAACTTTATTGACCTCTTTTTTCAAATAATAATAAATCTCTTTTTCCGAGCTTAAGCTCTTTTTTATTTTTTTTTTTAATTTTTTTATTTTGTTATTATTTGTTAAAATAATAATTCCTGAAGACGCTACACGAAGGAGCAGCGAAATATTGAAAATAAATAAATATTTAATATTTATATAAAAAGACCTTAAGCTCGGAAAAAGAGATTTATTACCATTATATTTAATATAAAAAATATTTTTTATTTTTAAATAAAAATATTTTCCTTTAAAAAACATAAAATATTTTTTATACATAATATAATAATATAAATTAATATAATATAAATTAAACTGAATAGTATAGTTGTAGTAGCTGATGCTGAAACTGACGACAATGTAATAACTAGCATAGGTAGATAAAATGCGAACAAAATACTGAAGGTTCCTATGCATTTGCCAAGAAACCTCCTTAAAAATTCAAAAAGTTATGCTAAAACAATATGTGCAATTTTAAATAAAATACGTGTCAAATTTATGGACTTTGGAAAGGTTTTTAAAATTGAAATTGAATTTATTAGGTTTTGAGGATAGAATTCTAATATTAACAGGAGTCAGGTTGTTAAGTTTTGGAGGCCATATTCTAAGAAAATTTCTTTCACCTCTGGTGTTTCTTTATCTAGTCAACTGTGAATGATTGTACCTAAAATATTTTTGGATATTAAGTTTTGCAGAAGGTACATTCTATTATTGATCTTGGCATTCTATTGGATAGGAAATTAAATTTTAACTCTCATATTATTGCCACACTTAATAGGGCGAATAGTGTTCTTGGAGTTATTAAATGTTGGTCAAAGGAATTTTCCGATCTATATATGACTTAAAATTTATTTTGTTCTTTGGTAAGACTCACCTTAGGCTTAGGCTCCGTTGTTTGGGATCCGTGGTTTAGTATATACCTTAATATGATTGAAATTTTGTTTACTATTTTTTGTAGTCTGCGTTGGAGTTCTTACTTGAATTTACAGTCCTATACAAGCAGACTTTAAGTAAGTTACATTTGTTGTAAAGTAGATATTCTACACCTGGTAACGTGCGTGTATTAAAAGTTTTAAATGATTTTTTGAAATCTGAGTTCATTGACTTTGTTTGTTCTAATTAAAGCATTATGTGCTAATTTTAACGTATTCTATAATATAATTGATATCACTACATACATACATACATAACTGGCCTTTACAACCCTGTGTCAGGATTACGGCCTAGCTTCTCGCAGCACTCATGTTGTGTGTGTCAATTTTTATCCATGAGTACCGGGACCTACAGTTTAATGTCGACTCCGAACGACAGACTTGAGAAGCTTGTTCATGGCAATTAGTTACTCTCAGAGCTTTTGCCAGAAGACTGCTGAGAGGTAGTCGCCGAAAGAAATATTTTTTTCATATTTCTTTTTTTGAAGATGTCAGAGCCTGGAGTCGAACCCAGGACCCCTGTCTTAGTAAGCCAACACACTAACCACTAGACCACGGCGACTACAATTGATATCACTAATTCATATAATTTGATCAGATAGTTTTTTTATTCTTTAATGTTTCATGATATTTTTATTTAATTAGTAATCAAAAAACTGATTACTATGGAGCCTATTGTTTATTTATTTCTTGTATAGTTAACCATAGTAAGTCGCAGTAACTTTAGTTCATATTACTTAATTACGATACTTTTATCTATAAAGTTTGTTTTCTTCAGTGAGAGTATCCGATATATTTAGAATATGTATATGTATGTATATAAGTATATATATATAGTTTTTCAATATGCAACATTTAGGCAAATTATTATAAGTTGCCTTTAGTTAAACGTAGGATTTTATCAGAGAGATAAATCGCTTTTTGTTATTACAAATAAATTTTAACTTAAAGTGAACGATAAATTTATGGGGAAGATAGCCTAACCTTTAGGTCAAAGTTAATTTGTAATAACAAAAAGCAATTTATCGGTCTAATAAAATTCTACCTTTAACTAAAGGCAAGTTGTAATAATGGGCCTTAATAATATAAATTAATTGAATAAACATTTTTCCTTTTGAATCTTTCATTTTTAAATTAGTATATGATAGTATTGTAGTCGCCGTGGTCTAGTGGTTAGTGTGTTGGCTTACTAAGACGATAGTGCCGGGTTCAAATCTCAGCACCGACATCTTGAAAAAAGAAATATAAAAAAAAAATATTTCTTTCGGCGACTACCTCTCAGCAGTCTTCTGGCAAAAGCTCTGAGAGTAATTAATTGCCATGAAAGAGCTTCTCAAGTCTGTCGTTCGGAGTCGACATTAAACTGTAGGTCCCGGTACTCATGGATAGAAATTTACACACACAACATGAGTGCTGCGAGAAGCTAGGCCGTAATCCTGACACAGGGTTGTAAAGGCCAGTTATGTATGTATGTATGTATATGAAAAATACATTTTTAAGGATCTAATTTTAGACTTTAATTTTAATTTAATATTTCTTCAAGCCCATTGTGTTGGGATGTGTTTTAAAAAAAATATCACTAAAAAAATGTTGACAAGCAAATCAGTGCTAACGAAAACAAAAGACTTAAGACACAAACTTCATTTACCATGTGTTGGTTTTTTCTATATGCTTTTGAGAAGATCTTTTTACTGCTTTTCATGTGTTATTATTATTATTTTTTTTTTTTTCTCTTTAAGTTTTGGTTCACGCTGCAATGTAGCACCTGTTGTTTGCATTTGGCCAAAATTGATTTCTTAACCATTTCTGTTTTAAGAGTTTTTACCATATAAAGTCATTTATACCAGGCGAACATGTTCAGCAACAGATGTCAATATTTCTTATTTTCTTTCGCAGAATTATCTGTTTCTTTTTTCTTTTATGTGGCGCCTATTTACAGGAATATTTAACTGCCTGTATCTGTGTTTATGCCCAGACAAAAAATGTGAATGAATGTATTAAACTTGTTAGGAATTCTTGGCACTTGAATTGTAGCCAATCAACAAGAGAACTTTACAGAACCAACACTAACCAAACCCAAAACCTGTAGGCTTAAGATTACAGCTAAATGAGAGAAGAAGAAAAAAAAAAGAAATATGAATATACATATGTACTATGTATGTCTGTATAAAAACCAACACCACACGTGATTAATATGCATAACATAACTTGTTTTACATATTCAAAATAATATAAAAAAATTATCTATATTCCATATGTACGTACATTCATATCTGTACACATTCAAATATTGTATTTATTTTTAACACATTATATTATTGGTATTTATGTATGATCATTTGTAAAGTATAACCAATTAATTTCTATGCTGAAAAATTAAAACGTTTGTTAATTTAATTGCATATTTCCAACTCTATAAAAATTCGTCTGTTTCTTCTTTGGTCATGTGTCATATGAAACGCATTTACAACAACAATATCATGGAACAGTGTGTGTTAAGAATTTTTAATAAATTTTATTATTTCAAATATATTTGTGATATATTTATTGAATCATAATTTGATTTGTATATTATACAATATTTCATTGTGTTACTCGTTATTGTAACTGTTTTGACGGTTCTTCTAAAAACACACCTTTATGGCGTGAGGCTTTAAAATATTGACATTTTCTCTTTATTAATTTGCAGTATGTCTATAAATTGCTTTACGCACTTATGAAATAAATATTTAATTGGAATTGAATTGATTTCAAAAATTATACACATGCTATCTAAACATTTATAATTATTGGCGATTTTTGTAAGCTATTGTATAATAAAATTAATAATTATTTTCTATACACATAAAATCATAATTTTAATTTCACTTCAGGCCAAATTAGGACAATGGTGTTCATATGTTTATTTACAAAACTGGCAAATATTTTACAGTGGGATAATTTATTTAAATTAAGTTTTAAAAAATTACTAATTTGTAAAAGGTAAAACAATTTTCAATTGTAAAATTAATTTTCAAATACAGTCGAAACTCTCTATAACGAATTCCAAGGGACCGGATATTTACTTCGCTATAAATAACATTCACTATATGGAAAAGAAAAAAATATTGTTCCTTTTAACATTTTTTATTTTTAGTAGTCAGTTATTTTGGTTGGAAGTATATTTTTCCACTTTTCTTCTTCAATGCAAAGGCAAATGGATAGCGACTGCAAGAAATGTGAGAGATGGTAATGATACCAGTTGTCGCTTGCATAGTTCGGTGGTTCCCCCACTTTTAATTTTATGGTAAATAAACGATTCAAAGCATCAGACTCTGCTTGTGCGTTGTGAAAGCAACAAAGTACACACAGAGCAACAATAAAAACACCAATAACACAAAGCGACATCGATTCTTTTTTGTGTGCGTGCGTTCGGTTTTACCTAATTCGTTATATGGAGATTGAAAACGCTTCAATCTTGAAGTTACGGTCGCAAAAATACTTCGTTATAAGGAAATATTCGCTATATGGAAATTCGTTATATGGAGATTATAATACACTCAAAGTAGACCTAAAACACAGTGTTCTTATAATTGCTTCGCAATAAAGAAAACTTCGTTATACAGGAGTTCGTTATAGAGAGTTTCGACTGTATTATTAAAAATTTTATTCGGAATTTATAAAAAAACGTCTACGATTAACTCCGTTAAAACTTAATTGATTAATATGTCCAATGCCCTTTTTGATGTGTCTAAGTCGGTTTTATTACACTATCCCACTGAATAGAACGACATGTCAAAAGCTCAGAATGTGAAGGTATAATGTCAAAAAATATGGAAAATTTGACAACTGTTTTTAGACATTTTTCTAAATAATAAAATTTTTCATTTTATCAGAGATACTTTTTTACATAAAATCAGGAAAAGAAATCATTATGGAACTTATGTTTCATTTAGAAAAAATAATAAAGAAAATATAGAAGTTTAATGAAGAAAGCAACTAATTTCATGCTTAAAAAAATTAAAATTAATGTTTTCCTATTTGTTTATATTTGCCCAATTATAGCTTTAAACAAAAATGTATTAAAAATATGGAAAAATATAAATTAAAAGGGGTTGTTCACTGATAAGATATACATTTGAAAAGTGGAATGGCTTGTCGAAGGTAGTTTTTAAGTCATTTGTACTACAGATGAGTGTTGTGGATTTATCCTCAAAACAGTTCCTTTGTGGAAATAGGAATAAAAAATTACATTTGGGGATAGGGATTTTATTGGGTATAATCCAAATACTTACATACATACATAATTGGCCATTACAACCCTGTGTCAGAGTTACGGCCTAGCTTCTCACAGCACCCAAGTTGTGTGTGTTAATTTTTATCCATGTGTACCGGGACCTACAGTTTAAAGTCGACTCCGAACGACAGATTTGAGAAGTTTTTTAAGGGAAATCAATTACTTCCAGAGCTTTTGCCACAAGACTGCTGAGAGATAGTCGCCGAACGAAATAATTGTTTCATATTCCTTTTTTTCAAGATGTCAAAGCTGAGATTTGAACCCGGTGCTATCGTCTTAGTAAGCCAACATACTAACCACTAGACCAAATACTTACTACTCGTATTATTGGTGGTTGTTTTAATATATATTTACATTTTAAATTATTGCTTTCAGTTAAATAAAATGTAACCTGAATGGCGAAAATGTTTTGTAGGAATTATGCGATTAATTAATTTTAAATAAATTTACAATACGTAGCAAATTTTTAAAAGGAAAAATATGGTGCGTACACGATATGCTAAATTTATAAACATACTAATAATAATAAAGTAAAATGTATTGCTTATGAGAACAAGCGTGTCTCGATGACCATTTCATCTCTACCAAAAGGAGACTTTTTAGCAATACTTTTATGACTACAAGCTCTTCCGTTCAAGGTTTTATACACATACTAAATGAGAATTCTGCCAATATGGCTAAGAAGAAACTTTTTTTTGTTTTGTAAACATACGTGTATGGCAATTGCTCTCATATGTGGTGTAACATACATGTTTAAAAAACATGTTTGTGTTTACATGATAGTTGGAAATGGTAGCACATTTTCGTTATGAATATGATGATCCTATCATCTATTTAGGATATCGTACCATGTATTTAAAACAAAAAACATAAGCCCAGATAATCATGAACATTTTTTTATTTTTTATAAAAGTTTTATTAAACAAAATTTTGGTTGAAAATAATATAAACGTGTTATATGCAAGTTAAAAATATTTCATTATGAATATAGCCTGATTTTTTACATCTTCATTGTTATTAAGTCTTTAAGTTTTAAAGAAATTTTATTTAAAATCAATCCAAACTCTTATCTTTAGAGTTTTTATATGAAGCTAGTGTAATTTATATTCACCTTGGAAACAATAATGTTTGTATTTATAAATAAACTAGTAACCACTGAGTCTAGAGTTTATTTATTACTCGTATATTTACCCATATCAAACTGCTATGGTTCAGCATTATGCGCCTTAGTTACATAATGGGATAAGCGCTTCTCTATCGCTTGAGAGTGGGTGTGTGTGAGGTGAGAACTATTCGTTAAAAAAACATTAATATTTTTCACCGTAAGCCTTTTTAGCCGGTTTTAATTGTACTTTGTGTTGACGTTAAAAAATATTTATTACTAAACTTCCCTTACATTTTCGCATTATAATTACCAGTGAAATTATTTTGAAATTATATATATATAGATTTGTATTTTTTTACATATTTTTATTTAAAATGTTATTTTTAACAAATTTTTATTTTATTAAACATTAACAATTTTTTTTAAATTATCAGCATTCGTATGTTTCAATTTTATTTATATTAGTATTAGACAATTTAAAAATACTATTATTATTTTTATTATTATTTATTCTTACATTTTTTTTTAATTTGTTAATTTGTTGTATATGTTCGTATATTTAATAAAAATTTTACTAATATTAACATTTAATTACTTGTAATGTATTTTTGTTGTTGTTTTGTGAAATGTTGAATTGTTGTTTTAATTTTAAATATATTATATTTTTTGTTTTTCTTTAATAATAAGTAGTTTGTTTTATTATGGCCATATAGATTTATTAAATTTGCTTATTATTTGTTGGTTACTTTTGCAAATGAGTAAAAAAAAACAAAAAAACAAAAATGATTCTATTAATTGAAAATGAAATTTATGAATTAAAAAGTTTCTACAAAATACGAGAGTATGAAAATATGAAATTTAAAATTTTATAACTAAAACTAAGGTTTCGTAATTGCTTTTTTTCAATGTGATTAAAAACTTTCTTTGGGACTGTGTTTGTGGCTGTGTGGTTGTAGGATATTGCAGCAACAATTAAATTAAGAAGGCTGACTTTTTCAAGTTTTTCAAAATTTGATATTAATGCACATTAATATTAGTTTTTTATTTGTTTATAATCTAAATAAAAAAGTATTTAATCTATCTAAACAGTTAAAACATTTTGCCTAATGATTTATTTTTTTATATATTTTTTTTTATTTAATTTTTTATGAATACATTTTACTTGCATTTTGTTTTTTAATCAGACTACATTGTGAACGATTTAAGGAGTATTATTTATTTGTGAATATGCACCTTAATTCTATATAAAAAGAAAATGAATTATTTATGTATATGTATATGAATAGCCCAAATATTCACAAGGTATGCTATTATGTCTTATGGTCATAAAGGGGCAGTTTTTTTATTAGTAATTTTTTTATTAATAAAAACACAACAAGTTTATAGTCATATGACACAATAGCATATATATTGTGAATATCCCAATTGTTTTTAATATACAAGTAAACATGATTTCATCAAGGGTCACAACATCCAGAGTTTTAATGTTTTTGTGTTGATTTTGTGGGTTTTATTTGGGTGTTTTGTTTTCTTAATTTTTAGTACAAATTGTAAAAAAAAAACAAAAATAGTTTATATTTGTGTGTGTTGTTTTTTTTTTTTTTAATTAATGTATGTTTTTTATGAATGTACTTTATTTTACGTATTCGCTCTTATAAAAAATTATTTAAACGAAGTTGTTTCATTTTTATACAGTATTTGGCAGAATTTTCGGATACAAATTTCTTATTTTTTGTTAATTTAGTTTTAGTTTGTAGTAGGTTTTGGAGGTTTATGTCAAAATAATAATAATTTTAGGTTTTTAACAGTTTGACTATAATTATTTTGACATTAACCTCCAAAACCATTATTTGGGTAAATAATTTTCTATAAATGAGGACAGATATAGAAAGCTGGGAAAATTTCCTTTAAAATAAGCCCTCTTCAAGCGTTAAAGGTCAACTATTCACCAATTGCAATTAATACTTCCAAAAAATAGCATTATTTTCGGATGACTTGAGCACCAAATTTTCTCTTAAAAAACCGGAAGCTCGATTTTGATTTTAGAACCATGGTTTCTTTGGGAAAAATTCTTAGAATTTTCCGTAGATTACAATTTTGCTATACGCTTAGTAGGCAAAAAAATTGACCCACCCTAATGCCCATTTATCGGCTTAAACCTACCCCATGAAGAAGTACAAACTCTCACGAAATTTTATAGCCATCGGTGAAACAATTTAGGATTTCTTAAAGCTCAAATAAATACACAAATTTTTATTTACAGTGAAATCTCAATTATCCGTAACGGTTAAGATCACGAGCCTGATCGATTTTCCCGGTTAAAAGAAAACCAATTTTGATTAGTTTTAAGTGCTGTTAGGCAAGCATTTTAGTAAAAAGGTTTGCCTCATTTTCAATTTGCACACTAATGAAACTTTAAACTTTTTGTTAACAGCTTGAAATAATTATAATAATTCTGAATTTATGTTTAATCTTGAGAGGAATATCTTGGATCTTTTCAATTGATGCAGAAATTAAAATTGTTTAAACTAGAATATTGTCAGAACTAGGGATGCCAATCCAAAATCCTGGGATTTATGGGATTTGCCAGATCCCGAATCCCGGGACTTTTATTTCAGGGTCCGAAAATTGCGATATTAAATATATGCCAAATTTTTAGTTTTGTATTTCATTCATAGGAAGAACATTTGTGAAATCTTTTTCAAAACTTTAGATTCGATTCATCCTTAGATTATGACATAATACTTACATGTATCCTAAAAAAAAATTTAATAATATGATAGAAAGGTGCAAAGGGCCTCATGATGAAATGGAAACATATTTTGATAACGAAATAAAACAATTATTTTGTTGGCAATTCTTTCAACAACGTTGACTTTGGATGTTATTTTTCTTTTGTGGCATATCTAAGCAATAAAATTAAATGAAGCCTTTCAGATTACACACTGAATGCTTTAATTTTTCTCAAAAATTTCGACGTGAAGAAAAAATTTAATAAGTCGAAAACTGAAAAGAAGTGCTCAAGAAACTGAAAAATTCTATAGATATTTACTTTAAAGCTTTAAAAAATGTTTACATATCTTGATCAACAATATGGGAATTAAGTAAAAATATTTTAAATTCTACTTTTTGCAAGAAATCAACTAACATCATCGATATCTATCTTCTGTGAAAATTTCAACATATAATTCCGATTACTACTTCATCTCTAAAACCACATTAAAGGTCATTTTCGTGACTACCTTTTTATCAACAAGACGTTATTATTTTTAGTTAAAACAATAGTTAAAAGAGAAATGTATCGTATTATTTTAATATTTAAATTTTGTTTCATTATTAGTTGGTACTGTTTTGCTAATAAAATAATAAAAAATATTAAAGTCACTTTTGTTCTTGTGACTTTTTTTTACAAGCCAGTGTAGAGTCTTGATTCAGGATGAGATACTATAAAAAGTTGTAGAAATAATGTTTCTTATTAAACAGACCATATTTTTTATAACTTTGCTCCAAATGCATTTAAAGGAATTTATTTTCTGTACGGCAAATAACTCACATTTTTATAAATAGAAAAAGACTTATTCAATTTTTTGTTGCGGAGTTTTGAACATTGATTTTTAATTTTTTTTTTATTATTTTTTTTTTTCTTGTAATGAAACAAATATACATAAATTTTGTTTTTTTGGTTTATTCTAATAATTCGGCGGAATTTTGTTAACAATTTTATTTTATAATTTTTAATTAAATGCGAATTTTATCCACAATTTTTGTTAAAATTAGTTACAAATAATTTAAATTCTGTTTTTTTTAATGAATGATTTTAAATATATAAAAATTATTCTTTTATATGCAGTAAATATACTATAAACTAATAACAATTTTTAATGCGATTTTATTTTTTTAAATGTGTTTTTAAATTTAAAAGCTCGAATTCGTTCTTTTTTTAATAGAAGTATTAACTAATCTTATTAAAATTCTATATGATTTTTTTTTTGTATCCTAAAGAAATCTATAATACACAGATCGACTAATGAAAGGAGTTTTAATAAATACAATTTGTGTATTGTGTGGTAGTAGGGTTTTTTAAGAGTTTTCTGCTAGCTGGGTTTTTATTTGTTTATATTGCATGCGTTTATGTTTTGAATAAAGTTTGTCCTACCACCTAAAAGAAAGACCTTGTTTTCAAGTGAATATTGCTTTTTCTTTTAACAATGATTATTATTCCTGCATATTTAGTATATTACTTTTATTTGTTTTTCATTATTTAGAAAAAAAAATTGGTGTTAAGCTTTAAAATGTTTGTTATTTTTTTTTAACAATTTTGTTTTATGTACGTAGATCATTCTATAATTTTTGAGATTTATGGATTTAAGGTTTTAAGCTTAATTGGCATAATTTGTTTTTTTATTAGTTTTATTTATACCGTTTAAAATTTAAATATTAATATTTAAATTGTATTTAATAATGAAGGTATAAATGTTTCTTGCTTGTGTTAATTATTGTGTTTTTTTAATTTCTTTAAATTCTACATACATAGATAGGTGTTGTGAGTGTTTTTATGTGTAGGAATATTTTGGGTGTTGATGTTAAAAAAAAAACTTTGGTTTTTGAATAAAGTGTCGTATGATAATAAAAATGTGTTTCTTTTTATTTTAACTATTGCGATTTACGAATATGTAAAATTTGTCGTATAACTATTTTTATAATTTATATTTAAATTTTTTTTTTCTATATAATTATTTTATATATTTTTTTATGTATATTATTTATTACGTTAAAAATTTGCTTTACTTTTTCTTAATTATTTTTGTTATGTATGTATTTATTTATTTATTTTTTTATATTTTTGTTCGTGATTTCTATACGCGTTGGCAGTGTTTTCATTGAACAAATATCCAAAAACTTAGAAGCTTCTTTTTTATTTTCTGTTGTTGTATTGTGTAGTGTGTGTTATGACAGGATTTTTTTTTAAATGTATGCATTCGTTTAAAGTCAGTTAACGTATAAAAACAGTTTATTTTTTTATGTTTTCTTTCAGTAATTTTATATAAATTAATGATAACGTGTATTTTTTTAGTCATAAAAAACAAACTCATTTTTAAATTTTATTTAATTCTATATTTAGGGGCTTTTTTGGTTTTAAATTTAATTATTTACAAACTATTTACATAATTTTTTTTTAAAGCAGATTCTGTTTTCAAAATTAATCTTCGTTATTGATTCCATCAAGTCCTGTAATTCGTAAACACGCAGACAGTGCTTTAATAATACTTTTTTTTCAAATAAAAAACCTTCTTTATCTGAGCTCAAAAAAGAGTTTTTAAATATAAGAGCATCTTGTTTTACTCGTAACAAACTTTAGCATTTAACTAATAACAGCCGACTGCATACCTGTACGACTACAAATGCAATTGGCTTCAATTGCCGTTTTGAAACCGACAACATCATATTCGTTTCTTTGATAGATGATACTGACAATTAATAAACCATTCTTATTAGTATTGTCACCATGTAGTTGTTCACTTTAATAAAAATTATTTTCTGAGTTAAGAATGTATATTTATTACATAAAAACTAAATATAAAATAGTCTATATCTGTGGCATATTGACAAAACATCTCAAGTCAAATTTAAAAAGTTCAAAAAATAGTTGTTAATGAAAGGACTTTTTATTCAAAAAACATTTTTGTGTACGTTTTTAAAATTTTGTATTATAGAAAAAATTTTGCTTTAATTTTGGTTGACTTTTTTTTTAACTTTTTTTTGTTATCTTATCTCGACGTAAGGTGTTTTGTCAAAATGCCACAGATATTTATTACAACAGCGGTATTCGTTTAGTTCTCTATATGCCTTTCTTACCTCTTGAAATCTGAATCTTCCTTGTGATTGTTTTTATAAGTTTGAGAGGTAGTGCATAGAAGAAATATTTTATAGATTTATTAACCCTGTAATATATTGTTCATATATATTTGTGAAATGCATTTAATATTGTTAGTATACGGCCAACACTATATCTGCTTTTTACTGCTTACAATAATAAAAATAAGTCAAAGTTGGCGACAGTGACAGAAATGGTTACTGTGATGGCATCAAAATATTCGTCTTCATAAGAACCTGTATTTGTTTTTTTTTTAATTTTGACATATTGCTTGTTTGTCATCCTAAAATTCGATTTGACGACTTGGAAATTCATAAATTAATTGGCGCTTTGTCTGTTTTGGATGAACCCTGAATTTGTTTTGAAAAATATACAAGTACTTAAAACTTTAAAAGAATAATTTCTTTGAATTTCTTTAATTTATCATTAATAATTATCAATAACAATACATATTTGTAAACATTTTCTTAGTATGTTATTGTTTGGATTGAAATTGTTTGTGTGAAAACGAATATATACTTTTATTGTCCGTAATTCAGCTTTAAAGAAGTTTTTAAAAATATTGGAAAAATTTTGTAAAAATCTTATCAAAGCAACTTTTATTCAACTGTGTGTATAGTCATTATTTGTCATACTAAATACACTAAGTTCGCTCTTCTTCAATATGTTCTTACTGTTTCAAAATCTGCTTTTCCTTAACGTTACATAAACTTTTATATATATTTCGTGTATTTCTTTTAATAAATTTTGAAATAAAAATGTTGGTGTGTGAGCTTTTTACAAAAAAAAAAAAAAAAAAAAAAAAAAAAAGATTGTGAGATTTTTTACATATTATTTACTTTAAGTATCCATATAGTTATAGCATTTTCTTCTTCTTGTTGTTGTTTTCATTTTTGTTTTTTATTTTATTTTAAATTTGTGTAAATAAATAAATAATACATAATAATAAAAATTCACATGCATTAATGCAAAAATTTTAGAATTTATGTTAATCATCATCATTTAGATCAGTAAAGCTGATTTTGATGCTCAGTTTTCCTAGCTTTTTGTTCTTTTCGTAAAATATCATTTTATTTTACGAGTATTTTTTTCTGTTCTGTTCTGTTCTGTTCTGTTCTTTAAAATCCATCAATAATTTTCTATTAAAATACACTTTCTACAAAGCAGGTTTTAGTTTTGTGTGTTAATTTTTTCTATTACTTTTACAAGAAGCTTTTCAAATATTAATGTTTTTCGTTTAAGCTTAAGTAGAACAATAGTTATTGCAATTGTTGGAGAAGCTAGTCTTTAATTATTTCGAATAAATTTTTTATGGTTTTAGTGTCCAAATGTTTTGACCATATAGTTATGTTTTGTTTTTATTTGTTTGTTTGTTTGTTGATTTAGTAAAAGTTTATGGTATTTTCTTGTTCCAGTATTTTTGGTATTTTTTATAAATGCTTTCTTTTCATCGCTAGATTTGACTTAATTATTTGCTTAATTGTTTTTAATAAATATAATATTCTAAACTATCATTTTGTTCCATTTAGAATTTAATAATTTACTATTTGTGTGTATGTGTGTGTTCTTTTTTATTAAAGTATGTATCTATGTATTTCCTTTTAAATTAGGTTTTTGATTCACAATCATTTCTTATTTTTATACTTATGTAGTTGTTGTTGTATAAGTTATAGTAGTTTTTGTTTGTTTGTTTTTTACATGTTTTCCTTCAAATTTAAATTAATTAAATTTTAAGTTTTTAGTTTTGTTTCATTTATTTTTTTGTTTTTTTTTTTTGTTCTTGTTTAATGTGTAGCTTACCTTACTAATGGTTCCCAATTGCTTTTATCACACCATCTATTTGAGTTTATGAATTTTTTTTAGTGGTTTATCCAATTAATTCAGTTCAGTGTTTAAGTGTAAATAGTGTAAGATTGTTTTTTTTTATATATTTTTTGTTTTTGTTTTTGTTAATATGGAGTAATTTTAGAGAATTTTGTTATAAAATCATCAAATATAGAAATAATAAATAATAGAAAACGCAAAATATTAGTTAAAAAAATTAGTTATAAAAAATAATTATAATTTAATTAAGTAAATAAAGATAAAAAAAAGAAAAACTATTATAACTTAACATACCTTTTCATCGTATTCGGCCAACTAAAGTAAAGAAATTAAAAGGCAGAAAAAAAAAATAAAATTAAATTTCATGTATCATTCAATTATTTATTCATCTTTTTGTCTTGCACACAGTGAAATAATTTTTAGCAATAACTTTGTTGAAAGTTATATGATAATGAGTATATGCGTTATGAAGACCAGCTCCAGTATGACATGTAATGAATTCACTTATGGCTTGATTTTCTTTTACTATAAATTAAAATTTTCGCAATTTCCTCGATAACATCTTATGCTGATTATACAAATCCAGAAAGCTTGTAATTTATTGTGGTTAAACTTTATAACAAATCGATAGTTATAGTGTGATTTTAAATTTGAAAATCACGTCGTTACAAACTCATCCTCTCTGTCTATTTAGAGTATCGAGTAATAAATTAGTCATGTTTTTCATACAAAAAACACTACTCCTCATCTTACTATAATTTTCTAAAAAAAAAACCTAACAAAAAATTGAAACTTGTCAAGGGAGTTTGCGGAGGTGGTGGCATTAACTCTTAAATCGAATTACGCATTTGTTAGTTTATGACATAGAATTATTCTTTGAGCGCGATTGACAGCGATTGAGGGTCTTTAGGCTTTTATTAATAACGAATATGAAAAGAATTACGTAAAAGCTTTCATACAAAATCGCTTTAATGTTTCTTAATGTTATGATTTCAATTGATTTAATGAAATTAAAATATAACTATTGAAATAAAATAGTGGATCACACTGTGTAATGTGTTAATTTTCAAATCTTTTAATTAAATACCATATTAAAACAATAAAATAATTAAAAAAACCAAATTAAATTAGAGTAATACGATACACAATAAATGAAAAATTTATTTAAAGAAAATTATTTAAAAAAATATATATAAATTTAAGGAAATAATAATAATAATAACAAAAATACAAATTAAACTGTTTATAAAGTATACGAGTACAAATTTAATTTTATCAATTTCTATTTAAGAAAAAAACTACAGAATAAAATTAAAAAATACGAATTAAATATAAATTCCAAAAAGTATTAAAGGGTGGAGAATATATGATGAGATTACAGGGATTATAAAGAATCTAAAATGTGTTGTTAGTTAAGGTTTCTAAATAGGGCTAACGGAATGGTGTGGGAAGCAATAATTTAAACAATTGAACGTTGGTTGTTTTATTTTTTATTTTTTTTTAGGAGATTTTTGTTCTTGTTCTTCTTAATGTTCTTCTTTTTCTTTGTTGTTATTAAGGCATATTTATTTAAACATATTTTCTCTCTAACATATTCTTGGTTTTGAATAAAATTCTAAAAGTTTTGAATTAATTTGAATTGATTTTTAAAGGGTTGATGCTTTCATAACAGTTTATGTTTAAATAAATATGTAATGCACAAAAAAACACATTTTTGGCTATTATTAAGATAAATATTTTATGAAATTTTGAATAGAAATGTTCTTTTTTAAAATTTTCAATAGTATAAAAAAAGTTCAAAATAATTTAGTTCTGCTTAATAAAATGCAGTATATGCCTAATTTGTATAAATAATAAGTCTATGGTTTGTTGCCAAAATTGTATCAGTTTGTGCATAAAAGAAATCTCCAACGTTCAAATGTACGAGTAAGGACCATCAGTTAAGGCGCTACACAGTAACAATCAGGAATTATCATCTTTATTTGAACCGCCCCCACCGACCCCGGAGCCTTGTGTTGTAGTACTGCGGCCGCCGGTAGGCGCACGCACCGCAGGTGGTTTATACTCCAGACCCGGATCAAACTGCATTAAAACGAACACCTTAAATGTATAACGAAATGATTAAGAAACATTCGTGAGATTACACTTGAATACGCTAGCTTTTACCTGATCTGTTGGCAGTAGTGAAAAGTCGTCGGGTGGATTTGTTATGACATAACGTTTGCTACTTGCATCACAACTGGAGCTTGTATCTCGAAATCTGTATAGGCCTATGCATAGCATGCCATACGATTTCAGTGCTGCCACAAATAAATCACCATATTTGCCGCATTCACCAAATTGAGCTAAAGGACCATCATACAATGAAATTTGACCCACTCGGCATCTTTATTGAAACAACAGGAAATAAATTTTTGTATTTGTAATTTTATTATTATAACTATAGGTATATATAACAATATTCATATATAATACTCACCTATCTCTATTACTTAAACTTTCTGTCGTGCTATAACCTCCTCTTAAACCAGCTCCTTCAGCCAATATCAATTCTAGTTCGGGTGTGGCTCCGCCCGTAATTAACGATCTTATTAAAGTCAAAGCGTTTTGATTAAAATATGTCTGTTGTTGTTGTTGGTTAAAAGATAATATATTAAGATATTAATTAAAATTAATATATTGAAGCTTATATTACCGTTGACATTAACGAATCTAATACACTGACAGCAAATGCTGTGCCGCAAGCAAATGGCTGTGTTAAGTAGAGTTCGGTGTCGGGATCATCATCATCGTCTTGATCGAGAAACTGCACGTTACTATCGTTGACAAGTTCTTTAAACAACAACCAAAACGTTGAGAATATTGTTTTGCAAATTGTATTCGTTATTTTTATAATATATTTAAACAATGCACATTAAGGGAGAGTGTTCAAATAATTCTATCAAAATTCTTCTTTTAATTTAATTGATAAGTATGCCCGAGTACCTGGATAATAACCTTGTATTGTCTGCCGTTAAAATGTTTTTGTTATAAGAAAAGTGTAATGGAATTCATGTAATCGGCCATTACAACCCTGTTTCGGTGTTACGTCCTAGCTTCTCGCAGCACCCATTTTGTTGTGTCATTTTTTATCCATGAGTACCGGGACCTACAGTTTTAATGTCGACTACGAACGACAGACTTGAGACGCTTGTTCATGGCAATCAGCTACTCTCAGAGCTTTTGCCGAAAGACTACCAAGAGGTAGGGGCCGAAAGAAATATTATTCTTTTATATTTACTTAAGACATTTTTTGATGTTGTATCTCTTTAACCATCGGTTAAAAATGGTGAAGAACGTAAGAAAGTAAACTGTAAAAAGCTATTTATTTAAATTCAAGAGCTATTAGACTTGGAATTGAAAATACTCGTAGCATTTGAGTATTGTTCTAAAAAACTGCTTGCAAATTGTTCAACGCTGATGTCAGCTTTCACAACTCTAAGATTTCTATTTGATGAAATATGTATACTTTTATGAGGCTAATGTTCAAGTATAAAACGTTTCAGAACTCGATTTGTTGTTCATTTGATGTCACCAGGTACCTCAAATTTCTTGTTACTCATACCAGAACAGATTAGTATCCGCTTAATGGTTAATAAGAACAATAAAGCATAGGAGAAGTAGTGTCTCATTTCTTAATTTTTTATATGCATAGGAAAAATTATTAAACTCACTTTTTTATATTTTTTCTACATATCTTAAGTCGAAGTTTTGTCAAACACAACACATTTTATCATTAAACAATTAAAAAATTGTTTGTTTATTTTTGAAAGTTTTTGATTAAAATATTCAGTTTTCACTTTTTACTTTTTACTCACAAATCAAAAAAACTATATAATTTTGTTTCTCTGTTTCACACTGTCCAATATGAACAATTTTCACAAATAATTACAGAAATGGGGCACAATTGAAAAAAAAAGTTTTGAACGATGTTTCTTTAACTAATATTAAAATCAGCTTAATTGATGGCATTAATTTGTTTTCTGGTGAAAAAATAAATAATTTTTTAATTACATACATAATTGGCCATTACCACCCTGTTTCAGAGTTACGGCGTAGCTTCTCGCAGCACTCATGTTGTGTGTGTACATTTTTATCCATGAGTACAGGGACCTACAGTTTAAGTCGATTCAGTACGACAGACTTGAGAAGCTTTTTCAATTTTTTCTGTGCACTGTGATAACAAAATATTTCTTTGCTGTATACATTTTAACTGTGCTAAATGTCTTATTCTTCCTTCCATAATTTTTGCGAAATAGGTAAAAACTTATTATAGCAGGATAATTAAAGAGCACAAATAGTTTAAAAGTTTAAATAATTAATAAATCTTATTTTATTAAACACTTTCCCTTAATAGCTTTTTAAGATGAAAACGAATGTTAGATAAAGTGTTAGTTGAATTGGGGCTTTTGCAATAACAATTAAAAATTATTGGTTAAACTCAGAGAGTAATACTTTATCAAATAATAATAAATCAAATTAAATTTATAAAAACAGAAGAAAAAGATATTTTTTTAAACAAAAACCTTTTTAAAATATGAAAGCAAAAAAAAACAGAAATTTTAATAATATTTTTAAAGAGGTTCTCTATATTACAAGAGAAACTCTTCAAATTTGTGACTAAAATTGCATATGCTTTCTTGTATCACCCTCCGAATTTCATACCAGCTCTACTTGATATTCTATGTTACTTTGCCCATATCAAGTAAAAGCTTTCTTTGTTATTGCACAAAGCTCCTTGGCGTCTAAAACATAGTGGATTAATCACATTGATTAATTAGAGAGCGCGCATAAGCTTTGGTCGTTACAAACACAGCCAACTTAGTGCAATGCAGTTTACCTGTTATCATTGGGACATTTGCCCCATATACGGAACCACGACGTTGCAACACTATGGGGCTACCCGCCGCTGCCGTAAGATTGTCAAATTCTGGACCACGCTGACTCAGCACTCCGATGGTATCGTCGAAAGTCATGGCTTTAATGTTTAATGATGCCAAAATAGCCTCTTTGTCGGCCAATGTAGGATCATCATTGCTAGGAACTTTGGCCGATAGAATGCAACACATGTCGCATAGATTAACATTTACGGCTCTTAAATCGGCTCTACTTAGCGGAGAACCATTTAATACCGAAATTTTCGGCAGATTTTGTAACATCTTCCATTCCCGCCTTATGTAATCAACTGATCCCACAATGACCACATGTTTCAATTCATGATAATGAAAATTTGAAGCACGCAGAGGCATGACTAAATTTCGTAAACCAATCAGAGGTGAGTCAGGATCGGCGAAAAGGCATACAACCACATGACCATTTAGCACTGTCATGGCCGCTTGATTACGATCCTATTTAAATTAAAATTGAAATAGAATAAAAGTACGTTTATATGCAATATACATATACATATATAAAAAAATATATAAGTTTAAGAAGTTCTTTTCTTATTTTTTGTATTTTATTCGTAGATTATATATTTTACCAGTATACAGTCTTCCAGACTCTTAGCAGGACTCCAATGGAACATGCCCGTTGAGTCATACTTCATTTCGGTTTTTTCGAAATCAAAATCTTTCGATTGATCATCCGCTATACCGGCCGGCAGTGTAACACCTCCATTTTGATTCTGTGATGTTCCTGTGCTACGACTCGTTGGCCTATTTTATTATTATTTATAAAAATAAAAGAAAAAAAAAAGTAAAAATTCATTACAATTTTTGTTTAAGACTTTAGGGAGAAAGTAAAGGAAATAGGCATCAAATAGGCAAATATTTTGCTTTTTTTATAAATGTCTTAAATGAATGCTTAACATCAAAATGCAAAAGTGAATGCCAAAAAAAATAAGATGAGTTTTAATAAAATTAACTCGTTTTCTTTAAATCTGTTTGATCTTCTTTAGCTAAATATTTAATAAAGATGAAAAAAGATGCTAAACATTTAAATATTTACGTAAATAATTAATTTAAAGTAAAAAAATGAATTTATTTTAAGCTACTTGAAGAGAAAATTTATGGACAAAAAAATGTTTACGAAATGTTTTTTTGCAGTCTTGTGTGTATCTTTTTAGTGAAAAGTTCGAGTTGTGATGTTTATTGATAAAAGTGGAAAGGATTAATTTGAAATGACTTTCTGTATTTATTAAATGATTTATTATTATTCGCAAAGAGGAAACAATTTTCGCAACAAAAGATATTATTTCACCCATATATGTATGGATGTATATAACGCACATACTACTCAACGAAAGGTTTTTAAGCTTAAAATTAATTTTACTAAACGAATGTAACGATTTTGGTCATCAAATATTTTAACATTTTGGCTTTTGAAAAGAAATAGTAATATTTCAGCTAGATTAGGGCCATAAACAAAATAGAGGATTTTTAAATTTTTTATGTGTGGCTATAACTTGCTGACATTAGACGTATGCCAAATCATAATTTTCATTTGTCTGCAATTGCGGTTTGTTTATTATTTCGATTGTGTAGTCTCATCAATCGTCTAATGACAATCAATTGCCTTCTATAATTAATTAATTAAACTATATAAGGCCCCGTTTATGGATCACAAGAGTTGTAAATTTGATGTTGTTTTTTAAAATTGCGATTATGATATACAACACTTATCGTTGTAGCTTAGCTTAGCTGTTGTAAAAACTATCAAAAACTTACAACAGCTCACTAGCTGTTGAATAAGGTTGAAAAGTGAAAAGTGCAAGTTGAAAAAAGAAAATGGAGGAAAATTTGTAAGTGCAATCGAACTGTGCTAAATTTCTTGGGCAAATTTTAAAAGTTAGAAATAACAGAAATTTTTTTGTTGAAAAATTACTAAAAAAAAGCACATGGAAAAGCCCGTGAACATAAAGGCATATGGGAAAAATTCTAATTGCAGCTATATAAATGGCTTGAGTCCAACTATTAGAATTGCGAAAGAATGGCAAAGGGTTAGCACATAAAATTTATAATTTTTTAATACATAAAAATAGTTTTGATTTCATTTAAGGTATACCCTCACTATAAAGCTAATCTGAAAAGAAAATTGGCTATCAATATAAATATTTACAACCTACTGGTGGTGAAGCTAGTGTACATTGTTTTTTCTTTTATTTATATTTTAATCCCTGAAAAATTACAAATTTGGCTTCGAAATGTCTGTTTTATATATTCAGGGTTGTACTTTTAAGGCTTGTTAAATCATAGCCAGGAAACGAAAAATGTTGTGTTGTGAACCATAATCGGGGTCAAAATAAATGATGAGATTGTAGTTTACTCGATTCTTAATGTACTTCTTTTAGATTTTTTAATCACATGTATTTTATTTTAGCAAAATTTTACAATTATTTTTTGTGATATTTAAAATTGTGGTATAACAGAAACAAAACTGAATCCCTAAGTTCTTTAATAAGATGTTTATTTAAAAATTATGTGCTCACAGTAAGTAAATAGTTTGGCAAGGCATTCAAACTATCTTGTTTGTTACAACCATGCTGTACCGTGTGTGTCTTAGAAATAGGAGTACATAAACATTTTTAGACTCTTAGGTCGTTGAAAAAGGGTTTTGGACGTCTGTGTTCAATAAAATTGGTAGGAACTTTGCTTGCTTATACATATATAAATATGTATTGATAATGTTGTAAATGTAAAAATTGATCCATTTCGACATATCCAAAACATGGAAACAATAAGACTTGGGGGTTTCTTCTGATCAATTTGTAATATAGGTGGATCTATTGTATGGCCCATAATCATATTGATATGATGCACATGTGCGCAAAACGCTGCATAAGCACACAGTGTTGTACTTATTAATTCTATTTGTACTAAGCTGCAACTGAACTACATGACAAGGTAGAAAAATTATTTAAAAAAATCATGTCGTGTAACGTCGTGTATTCAATGACATTGCATGAAAATTTAATATCCCTTAGAATATTTAAAAAATTACATAAAAAACAACCATGCTGACAAAGAAGATTTTCGTTTTACTGTAGAAAACGAATAGAATTTTTCTCGTAACTTTTGATCATATTTATTCCCCGGAAATTTTTTTTAACTTATAAATTTAAGATCAGTTTTATTTGGGTCATATGATATTGAAATGCATTAAATGTTTTCTAATGTAGAAATTGTTATGTTAGAGAATGTTTTGTGTATGTTATGCAATGCCTATAAATGTCTAATGCAATAAAGACTGCTGGAGTAAGTGTTTAAGGCTAAGTTTAGACATAAGAAAAGAATTTATTGTAAAAATAGTTCAATATAATAATATGTAATAGCTGTTGTGTAAGTGAAGTTATATATTCATTGAGAATTATTTAAATACGAGTATTTATGTAAATTATTGTGTTTAATATTTATTTATTACTTTATTTAGACGAAAAAATAGGTGCAAAAATCAAAATGGCAACAATACTTATAGAATAGAATAATTTTATTGTTTTTTCGTATGTTTTTTTTTAATTACATATAAAATGTAATGGTTGATTGATTGGTTAACATTTAGTTTTTATAATCGATTTAATACAATTACACACATACATATACATTTATAAAACGATAGACAAGACACAGTAGTAGAAAGTAAAGTGATTTTAGAGTACAAAGACAAAAAAAAAAAAAAAGAAAAAATTTAAAACAAAAAATCAATACAAGGAAAAAACAAAATATAACGATAAAACACAAAGTTTTTTATCACATACAAAAATGGAAAACATTCACATAAACGAACACACATGTACATACCATACATACACGTAATAAAATGTTTAAAAAGTTTTAACAAAATAACAATAACAATAATAAGTAATAATTATTTAATACAAAATATTAGACTCGTATTATATTTTAAAATATTATTGCTATTGTTATTAAGGTAATAATGATTATTATCATTAATCATCAATGCTAGTTAATAGTAAAATGATTAAAAAACAAACAAACAATTAATTAAACGAAAATTAAATTAAATTAAAAAAAATATGTGTGTGGTACGCAATTACGTTAAAGAAAGTGTAGTTACGATATATAATACGAGATACGATACGTTAAATTTATAACGAGTAGTTATAGCAACTCTTTGTGTGAATTTGTTTGTTTAATATTACTTTGCAATGAGTTATAAATTTATAACAAATTAAGTATTTATTTAAAAAGATGTATGTTTTTAATTTTTTTTAAAGTTGTATTAAGTAGTAGTAAATAATTATTTAAGTAATAGTAGTAAGAGTAGTAGAAATTTAATAGTAATGTATGAAAATAAAGAGTTAGAAAAAAAGTTAATAATGGACGCATACATGAGCTTTTTAACTTCGTAAGCAAGTTGATAGCCCGCATAAGGATTAGCTTCATTTTCGGGAGGCCTGAAACAAAACCGTTAAAATTAAAGAGAAAAAAGACGTTTTTAAGCATTGCTTACAATCATTGTTTGTTAGATGTTTTTAAGATTTTTTTTTATTGCTTAATTAGGTTTTTATTTAATATTTAACAGTTTGTTAAGAGTTAACTTTTTATACTTTTGTAATTTGCAACCATAAAAACGAGAACATTTGGAATGTTTCATATTCAGAACCATTTTAAATTATGCTTAACTTTAATTTGCATTTAAAAGTAATATTTAAATGTTATTCAAATATGTTGTTACTTTAGTTAAAAAAATATACTTATATATTTCATTGGGCCATTATTACAAGTTACCTGTAGTAAAAGTTAGGATTTTATAGGTCCGATAAATTGATTCTTATTAATATTTAAGTAAGTAAACTTTAACACAAAATTAGCGCTAAAATTATTGGGAAGATAGAAGATCCTCTAACTTTTAACCTGAGGATTACACTAAAATTACATTTTACTATAGAACATTTTATCGGAAAGTTGTAATGGTTCTTAAAATTTTTAATTTAAGTATTTTTTTTATTATTTACAAGCCTTATTTATAATAAAAAATTAGCAGGTCGTTGTACACAGTGGCTAAGTTTGTCATTCTTATGCGTGGAAATTCTTAGTCAAACGTACAAGGTATTAAATATTTTGGTTCCTCTACATAACCAATTATCAAATATAAGATATGGAAAATTCAATAATATCAGTCAAAAGCGGGTGATAAACTTGCCAGTTTTTTGTTCCATATGCTAACGAGTTGCTAACTTTTCATTATACATACGGCCGTTAATAATTAAAAATAAAATAAAAATATAAACTCCGGGTTTTCAACACTATTTCGTTTGCTTATTGTCAGGTAGTTATAATATCTTTAAAAGAGATTAAACTTGACAATATAAAATATAAATTAATTGAGCTGTTATTTTTGAAAGTGGTATAAGTCCACTTTTAAAAAAAATTAATTAACGGAGGTTTTAATAAAATATAGACACTATTTCTGTATATTTAGAACACAGTGTAACAGTGAAAAAAATGCACGGAATCCACAGTATAGGTTCGATTGTACTACTAAAAGTTAGTAAAACCCTATACTCGGTTTGATCAGATTGACGACCAATTTTTTATGGACCTCAAAAGATTTTGAAAATTACTGCATCACTCAAAAAAAGGTGTCCTCAGTTTTTGGCCAACAGCTAACTCAAACTTAAAGACACTGCTTAACTATGCTCGGCAATAATGTAGTGAAGATTCTACTAAACAAATTTTAAGATATTTTTTGTACAAAAAATTATTTTTTCTTGCACTTTTTTGCAAAAATGTATGAAAAAAATTTTACTTTTTGTACTTTTTTCAGCATAACTTTCAGGGACTCGTAATATACGACAATATTGTAGCCATTGTAAATCTGAACAACTTTCGTGAAAATATCAATACAATCTGAATTTATTTAAGCTTCTAAAACAGCTTACAAAAAACAATTTAGACCCTAAAAATGTTATTTTTCATTATTTTTTAAAAATTAAAAAAAAAAATTAAAAAAAAAAATAAAAGTTCGTGCATTTTTCCAAAAATCTTCATTTGTCGCAATTTTTATAAAATAAAACAAAAATTGTATTAGAAAAACACTTTTTAATCAAAGTGAAATAAGTCCATTCCTAATAATGTAGTTAAAACAATTTCCCTTTTACAATTATTATAACTTCGTTATACATTTCGATTTAGAATTGCCAATAGGTGGTTAGTTTTTCCGAGAAAAAAACTCTTATAACTTTCAATACGCGAACTTATCAAGTATAAATACTTGCGTATTTCTTCTAAAATTGTTCTAGAACAATTATTGAACAATAATTAAAAATAATAATATTCGCGTGTTATAAAAAGACAATATTCGTATTTCCGGCAATATCTAATAGGAGACTAAACTGTAATTGCTAACAAAGCAGAAAATGGCAAAAATGTATTAAAATAGGATTAAAAAGAATAAACCGTACAAATGCTTCATTTAAAGTGAGTTTGTTACTTAAAGAAGATAAGAAAATCGTGTAAAAAAAGACAGAAACACTTAAAACAGAATTTTAATACATAATAAGCTTATTAAACAAAAGTTTATACTTTAATTATTTCATTGATTTTGTTTTTAAATAAGAACTTGATTTAACACGTTTAACTCCAACGGTATTCAATAGGATATGTTATTTTTTTAAATTTATCAAATTTGTTTACTATTGGAAAATAGATAATAAAAAAATACTTTTATTTTTTATTATTTTGATGAGGCCTAAAGTCGCATTTATTAAACGTGTTACCAAATTTGTTCGCTACTGTATACTTGTAGTATGTACATAATGAAAACGAGTGTTTATTTAAAAGTGCTATGCGTAACCAACATTAACACTAATCATTAGTATACCCAAAATTCTACATAAAAACTTGGTCGATTTTTTATTTTATTATCAATATAAAAATTATACATCACCAATCAATTTAACGTTTTTAATATCTTTAACAATTTTTATATCAATTATTTTTTTTTTATTTTAATTCTTCTTAAATATGAAACATTCCTGAAATAAGTATATATTTTTTAAATATTAAATATTGTGTTTTGCTTTTAACATTAATAAGTAGAAGTATAAAATGCTTTAAACAAATAATGATAACATAAAAAAATGTAAATTATATATTTATATATATGTATAAGTATATGTATATGGGCATTTCCTCAAAATGGTAAACCAGGATCGAAAAAAAATATGTTGATAATCATAGCATTTTATTGCTTATAATTATAAAAAAGACTCTATATTTTTATAATATATTGGATTCTTATCATATCTCAGGTGTTTTACTTGAGAAAATTGGGATAGAAACTGAAATATTTAAAATTTCATTTTTAAACTACTTCTAAAGGCATTTTTATATTTAATTATTTTACATGCAAAAACTGTATTATGTTTGCACTCTTTCTTCAAAATCTTTCTTTTACAACAATTAAAAAGGGAAATGTGTAGGGAGAAAAAAAAAAGTTCGATTAACGGTAAATTTTTGCTTTGTTTCTTGCCTAGGTTTTAATCGTACGTTCGCGACCGAAAACATCATTTTATTGTTATTGCTTTGCATAAAACGTCAATAGGTGCAAAGACACACCACATTTTAATTAATTTCGGTGTCACCTATTTGTATATAAATAAAAGAAACTTCTGGGTTACCATTAAATAGACTTTTTTTGTTTGCAAAGTTTCGTACGTTCGCGACCGTAAGTAAATTTTTTCTAAAAGCAATGAGTTTATAATTGATAAGATGTCTCTAATTTTACTTTAAAAGTGAAATGATATACCGAATATTCCAGTATTAGAATGATGCACTGGATTTTCTGTAATGAGGACCTAAAATAAGCACAATTTTAACGGCCTGTTGAGTAAAAACAATAATATCACAAATATTGTTAAAATTTCATTATTTTATATTGAAAATTGTTATTAATAAAACAAATATTAAAAAACACTGTAAGTGCTTTACTGAAATCTATTTATCAGAAGGATTACGTTCTCGAGAAGTTTTCTTATTCTTTTGTCAGTATCTGTAAACGAATAGTGCCATGCTCTAACTTAATTATATTACAAAAATATCATATGTATGTGTCACCTCTAAATAAAAAGAAAAGATATTCTTTGTAAGTGAATTTTTGCAAAAATTTTTAATTGAGCTTGTTGATCATTAACTGCAATAACGTAATAACGTATTTTTAGACGGATTTTCTTTTGCTGGTTAAAATTTTAAATTTCCACACAACTTTAATGTAAAAGTACAAATACCCAAAAATTAGTAAAAATACTCGATACGTGGTACTCATTACTCAATACTTTGCCAGTACTAGTTACCACACACTATAAATAGAGAATTACGTTTTTCGTAAAGGAAATTTGACGATATTTATGGGATTAAGCATGGTGATAATACAAAAAAAAACCTATGGAAATATCGTACGTTCGCGACCCGTACGTTCGCGACCGATACTTAAGCCAATTAAACGAAAACCAATAGAGATATTTTATTGTGTAAATACTGGATAGAGACCTACATTAGTATGCTTTAAAAATTATTTTATTGTTTTTGAATATTCCGTTGCATTTCGCAGAATTTTACATTTCACTACTGTCAGCTAAAGTTGACTTCTATTTTGCGTACGTTCGTGACCACGTCTTTATCACTATTATTATGAAAACTTCAACTCGATGAAATCCATCTTTTGCACTACATATAGAGCTACTAAAATGCTATCAAATCGCAAAAAAAAAAATACTAGAAAAAGTTTTTTTCTACCTTCTTTGTACATTAAAAGCGTACGAACGTACGTTCGTTACCCCAGGAAATGCCCATATACAATATACATATATAAATTAAAAGAATTGCTTAAAAAATAACAAAAATAGAAAAGAAAATTTAGTAGAATTGTTGCTAAATTTGGTACTGAATATCAATATTAGTGATTTAATTAGTTATTTATTATTTAACATTTGAGATTACATTATATTTGTAGTTGTAGTTGTTGTTATGTTTTTGTAATTGTTGTTGTTTTATATAACATGGTTGTATATTTATATGAAACATTATTAATGACAACAATTTAAATGAGATTTTAGGACCAACAGTTTAGTTGCGTTTTATTAATTTTTCTTTTTGTTTCTGTACTTTCTTAAGATTTTAATTATTAAGAACTAAAATCGCATTTTTTTATTTTTTTGGGTTTGTAGATTAAAAGTAGTTAATAAAAAAATAAAAATAACATTTAAGCATTATCTTTGTACATGTGCTTTCTCATTTATTTTTATAACCATTTACATTTTTGTTTTAATATTTGTATTTTAAATTTTATAAACAAATAGTTGTAAAGGTATAGAGTTTGAAAATGTTTGAACATACTCGTATTTGTTTAATACTCACCGATTATATTGGGATGGTGACATCACTTGGCCCTCGATTTGTTGTCTATTTACAGTTGGTTTAACTTTGTTCACCTGTTTTACAGTACCGGTTGTATGTAGTCCTGTTGTACCATTTCCTGGCCCCATACTAGTTGAACCGTTCGGCCGACGTGTATGGCGATTTAGTACTGAAAGTTGAGTTAAAACTTTGTTTATATGTATTGCCTTTTTTAGGTTAAAGTTTTATATTTGAACGACGAATGATGTTGCAGTGAAAGTAGTATTAGTTAAAAAAGAACAATACTTTTGTGTTTCAATTTAATTTTTTGACATTTTATAATGTTTTCTGAACAATAGCATGTGTTCCAAAAAACCAGTCTACACAGCGAGAAAATAAATGATAAGTTCAAAAGCTGTTACTTATTTCACTGCAACTTAAAATCAACAAAACTATGAATAACCAAAATAAAACTATTAAAAAGCTATATCTTTTATTTGAAGTGGTAGCAAAATATATGTTGTTGTCGTTTATGTAAAGGTACCGAAACATTGAGCATATATTTTGAAAAAACGGAAAAAAACCTCAAAATCTATGAATTTCCAGCAAAAATAAATTTTTCTAATGATTCGAGGAATCATTGATGAAATCAACCTCTAATAGTTCTATTTTTGGTAAATAACTAATAAATTCAAAGTCTTAAATAGTATTTGTTTTACTCGGAAATATTTGGTATTCAATGAAATTTCTGTAATTATAGAACAACTTTAATTTTTTTGCTGTGAATCTTTCTATGAGAAATATAGTTTATCGCTATACAAATATGTATGTACATATGTACATTCAACATATGTATGTATGCATGTATTTATACTGTATAGCAAAGCGGTCAAGATTACTATAGTAAAATATATGTCTTTTAACAATAATATTGTAAACATTGTTGTAAATTCTGTTTGCAGTCAATATGCTCTAATTTGTTGGCTATAAAAATATGTTGCCATATGTGTGTCAATACAGAGTCATCAACATAACAAACGACTTCGTCGCTTCTTCTAGGGGTCAATTGATTTGCACTCTACATCTATTTATCACTTCGCTTTGTCATTTATGCCGATTCTTATTCAACTTATGCATGTAAAATTTCATCATTCCACTCGTTCCCTCATTATTTACCAGGTACATTTGCAGTTGAAATACAAAATTTCTTACCGTAGTTTTAAAATATATATTTATTTGAGAAAACTTTGTTAAATATTATGTTAAAAATATATCTCTATATGTCTTGTTTCCCGCGGAAGAAGAACAAAATTACTAAAATGTTATCGTTTTTGTTTTATTAGTTCTTTAATATTTGTTTGGAAATTATGTTGATCAGTTGTTCTGACTGTATCTAAACCGCCTTACAGTATAATCAGGAAATTATAAAGCCGAGACTTACTCTTATTATAATTTAATGCAACTCTATAGCATTAAAGCATTTTTTGTGGCACATTCACTCTAAGTTTGTTTTAATTTTTGTTTTTTTTTTTTTTGTTAAACAATAATCAAAGGTACTTACAGTTCATATCCTCACGATCTCTGGTTATATCGCCTGGTTTGTAGTAATTGAATAACGAAAGATAAAATAAAATGGAAAGGAATATTAAAAAAAAAAAACAATAATTAAAATTTTATTTACTACAAGTTTAAATAGACATTAAAAATGAAATTAGTTTTAATAAAACTAAGAGAAAGGTTTATTTTTTAAACATTTTTGTTTTAGTGTAATAATTGGCGCTTCAACTCAACAATTTGGAATTTTTGAAAATTACTTTTAAATGTTAGCATTTTAATAATTTGAAAGTGTTAGACTTTTAGTTAATTTTTTAGCATTTTAGAGGTTTTAAATGGTTAAAGGAACTTAGAATTCGTAAAATTTAGTAGTAGTTTGTTGTTGTTTTGTTTAATAAATAAAATAAAAAATAAAGCAACAAACAAAAATTAAAATAAGAAAAATGTTTAATCCAAAACTGCAAATTATTTAAAAAAAGAAATAATTACAACATGAATATCAAAGTCCAATTTTGTATATAAATTACATAATACATATGTATGTATGTTTAATTAATATTATTTGTCTGTTAACATCTTTACAAAAGTTTGTACAATAAATACAAAAATATTAATAAAATATTAGCAAACTATATAAATATATTTTATATAAAAAACAACATAAAATAAACTTAAAAAGGGATCAAAAATAAATTTTATTGCAAGCCAGAAGAGAATAAGTCCAATATGATTTTAATGATTTACGAGTATGTATAGATTTTGTTTTAAACCACTATTCCGGTTTGCATTAATCGTTAAATATTTTTTTTCTTTTGTAAGTATTGAAAAAGGGTTTTAGAACTTTACATGCTTTCAAAATACACACGTAGATTTTGGTTAATTATTTCAAATTAATATATATTTATAAAAATTTATATATATAAATAGATATATATATATTAAGAAATATGAATTTTTGTTTTTAAGGATTGTTGGTATTTACTGAGTAACAGTAAAAGAAAGAGGCATAAGAGTTTAAAAAATATATGTATATACCATAAAAAACATATAATAACAAATATGTAGTTAAAAAATAAATTATTGAAAAAATAAATTTTGTAAAAAGCCAAAAAAATATTACAAAAATGACCTAAAAGAAATATATCTTTGTTTTAATTATTATTTTGTAAATTGTATTTACACCTTCTTATTTTTTTTAATATATATTTATAAAATGTCTAAAAAACTTCCTTTCTTTGCATTTTAAGGAATTAAAATTTTTTAATGCAAGAAGTTGTTTAAAGAAATTAAAATTCTTTAATTTTATTTTTGTTTTCTTTACCCGATATTGATCGACGCACATGCACCCTTTTGGGTAGTTCTGGTGGTGTAAACGTGGGTGCAGGATGGTGATCGTCTGTAAGATTAATTTCCATTGAACAGCATATTCATTGAAATATTTTTTTTTGTTTTAATAAGAAAAACAAAAAATTATGTATAAAAAATATAGTTTTTCTTTTGTTTTTTCTTTTTTTAATTAATATTTTTTTAATAAATCTCTTCTCTGAACTTAAAGTATTTTTATATTAATATTAAATATTTATTTATTCTCAATATTTCGCTACCCTTTCGTGTAGGGTTGTCAAAAATTAGTATTTTATTATTATTATTTGTTTAGATAATAATTCCTGACGACGCTACACGAAGGGGCAGCGAAATGTTGAAAATAAATAAACATTTAATATTAATATAAAAAGACCTTCAGCTTAATAAAGAGATTTATTATATTTGTAAAAAGAGATCAATAAAGTTATTATATTATTAATATTTTTTTTTTATTAATTTTCATTCAAATTAAAATATTGCTTTTTTTTTTTTGTTTATTTAAACCATAAGAAAAAATAAAAAAATGAACAGAAAGGGTAGATATACATACAATATTACGATAAAAATTGTAATTGTTTTAAACGAAAAACTAACGTAACAAAAAAATATTTAAGAAATAAAGATAAATAGACATTTTATTTGAGGGAAATAGATCTTATTTTTGCAGCCTATAGTGCTATGTTATTGTGCTGATTGTGGTTCAGATTTTTTTTTTATTATTTACAGTTTAAACAAAACTGTTTAGCATATTTATGATTTAGTCATTCCTCTTTATAAGTTAATAATGGGAAGTACAAAAATTGTAATTCGTGGCTTAAATTCCTGTGATATCTTTTAAAATATGTATTTAAAAGTACCAATTAATTTACACAAATCAAAGTATATGTAAGATATCATCGATTTGTTTTTATTCATTAGGAAGAAAGGTTCAAATGTCCGCCACATCTATTCTGAATTTTACGAAATGTGGTTAGTGTGTTGGCTTACTAAGACGATAGCTCCGGGTTCAAGGCTCAGCTCTGACATCTTGAAAAAAAGAACAATTAAAAAATTATTTCTTTCGCGGGCTACCTCTCAGCAGTCTTCTGGCAAAAGCTCTTGGAGCAATTGATTTTGCCATGAAAGAGCTTCTCAAATCTGTCGTTCGGAGTCGACTTTAAAGTGTATGTCCCGGTACTCATGGATAAAAGTTACCACCCACAACCTGAGTGCTGCTAGAAGCTAGGCCCTAACCCTGACACAGAGTTGTAATGGCCAATTATGTAAGTTATTTTGTAAGGGGAAATTGTAAACAATCACTTACTAGTGCACATCTATAACGCATTATTTTTATATGAAATGAGCTGCTAAAATGCAATAGAAATGCAAATTTATTGCAACCAGTAAGCAAATAATACAAAAAATTTGAAAGCTTTAAGGTATGAAAAACAATATAATGCTTCCATTATTGTTTACAATTTTATTTATTGCTTCCAAATCTTAAAAACTTGTTGCTGGGTATGTTCAATTTTAAGCCTGGTATTGAGTTCAATTTTGTGAAAAAAGTTTAGCTACATTTATTTTTCCATTCGAAAAATTTGACATGCAACAATATCCCTAAAAGCATGCATCACCTTTATACACAATTTTTTTTTTGTTGCTTTTGACAAGAACTAATTAAACTTTCGTTTGGGGCTCAGAATCTACATGTATTTTAGTTTTTCAGTTTTTCTTTTTAAGGCCTGCACTTTTTATGCAATCTTTAAAAGTACAACTGCTGTGCAGTGAGTTGAAATTATAATGATATATCATCGGACGCTCTTGGATCTCATGTGGATTCTCAAATTCAATAATTTTGTTTCCTTACGTTCCTACTCATCCATAGATGGGTTTTATTTTTGAAAATGATTTTTCGATGATGATGTTATTATTTCCGTCAAAGGTTATGAGTGTAAAGAACTTCTCTAAATTATGCAACTTTCTTTCAATAAGTATAAGTATAAAAATAGAACCGGGTGCAGCTCATTATTTCAGTATAGTGTCTTTTGTCACAATTGAGTTGGAGTGGGTATTGGGGAACAAATAACTCAAAGAATTTTTTTAAATAAATCTTTTTCCCTTTTTTTAACAATGTCTTTTGAAAATTATATAAAATTTCATATAAAAAATAAATTAAATAACAAAAGGTAATAGGAAATAGCACAGGAGTATCATAAAAGGATTGATATTGAAGGATAAATAATTTGGAATATTTTGGACAATTTTTGGGGATTAAAACTAAAAAATATTTTTTTATTATCACTATATAGATAAGAATAATAAATAGTTTTAGAGAGTAAAATGGAAGAAAAAAAAACATGCATAATATTATTAAAATATACATTCGTATCTAAAAACAATCTACTAAATTTACAAGATACATATATAAGTACATACAAAATTTTAACTGATGTGGAAAATGTATTTGATATTATAAAAATTAGATACAAGAAACAGAGACAGCAAGCACAGTGCGACTACAAAAACAATTTATACTCTAAAAAACGTTTACTTTAATTGTTTAAAAGTTTCTTTAAAAAATTATATATAAATTTATGTTATATACGTTATATATTACGTAGTACATATAACTACATATAAGACAAAGTAAACCCTAAAATATTTTTGTTCGAAAAATGAAGGGTAGCAAAATTTAAATATATTTTAAATATTATATAAGTACTTTAAACTATTAAAAAAATAATAATTACACCTACAACTCAGTATAAGTATTATTTTGAATAATAAAAGCACCTTTTTAATTTTTCAAATTTCTTTTAAAATCTTCCTCGTCTAAGTTGCTACGTTTTCATTTTGCCATTGTTTTAATTACACTTTTAAAATACTGTTTTCTTTAGTCTAATAAGTAGAGATATAAACGCTTATAAATAAAGTGATTTTTTAAACGCTTAAGCTGTTTTTTTTCCTAAAGTTTAAACTAAACTGTGTCGTTTTGTAATTTTATTTATGAAAACGTATTTTCTGTGATAACTAAAGCTTTGATATCTATATATGTATATCTATATATTTGTTTTTTTTATTTAGAAGCCAAACTTGTCACCATATTTAACAATTTTGTTTAATTTAATAAATAACTTATCAAAAGAATATATTGACAACACAAATTAAGTTTTGAAAAGAAATAAATTAAAATAAAACAGAACGATATGTAAACAACAGTTAAAATTTTGTAAAACTGTTTAACACTCTATGAATGTAATGATTTTTGTAAGGAAAATTTAAATAAAAAAAACCGTATGAATAGAAATTTCTAATAAGAAGAACAGACGTCAAATTAAAACTAATAGATATGCGAAAAACAAAAAAGAAAATTATTCTTTAAAAGTCAAAATACAGATCAGCTCACAAACTTACTTGTTTGATAGTACTCTTCATCTTCTATAAGATTTTTAATTCATTCATTGGTTCATTTAAAAATTGGATGCGACATCATTTTTATTTAAAGTTTTATGGAGATGATTAGTTTATTTATTTTTTAATTGAGTATTATATTTGAGGTTTGTTTTTATTTTTTGTAGAGAAGAAGTTACGTTAAGTATTATGTGTTGTGTTGTTAAGATTACAAAACGTTAAATGACGTAAGGTTTAATTTTTTTTTACGAAAGTACAGTTTAAAAAGAGAATATGTATATAATTTTAGTATACAATATTTTTGAATATGAACATAATCATATAGAAATAAGAACATATAATAATAAATTTAATTTACTAGCATGTAATAATTAATATAGGGAATCAAAAACTTAATAAAACGAGGTGTGATTCGATAATTCTGTGTATTATGTATAGTGTAAAATATGCTGTAAAGCAAAGCTGGAACCCTTTTATTAAATACAATTAAATATCAAAATGGGACAAAACTGATTCACGATAACGAAAGAATGCGTTCGTTCGTTTTCTTATGCTCATGCAGCGAACGAAAGCATTTATCATATTGTAAATGCCTTTCCAAGCCTTGGTATTACTTCTTATTTGCTAATAAAATTATCTAACACACAAAATATTTAGCTCCCTGTTTATATGTAAACTAATTCATTAGCAATTGGAAAGTAAATAAATATGTACATATATGGGAAAACAAAACAAAAATTATACATTTATTTGTATTGAAACAAGCCTACCTAATTATCACGACCTATAGGGTTTATTGTATCCTATAACATTGTGTAATGCCCATGTTACTGTAGTTGAAAAGAAGGCTACATATGATCGTGGCTTTCTATAAGTGGTGGGCAAAAGAGTTTTCTGATTCACACATCACTAAAAAGCCATTTATATCTCTTGGTCTATTCTTGAGTACAGATCAATCGTATTAGATCCCCACAAGTACGTTCATAGCAACTACATGGAGTCTGTACAAAAACAATATCTGCTGTTTTGTTTACATGGCCTTGTATAGAACGTTAAGAGGTTTCGTACTTATGTTAAATATGTTTTTGATTAAACTGATCAGTGCAAATATTTACAGAATATTTATTAACTCTCATTATAATACAAACATTTTAAAGAAAAATTAGTTAAATCGACGGTAAATTAGGTAAATAAAAAAAAAGTTGGCGTAAAATTGGGTGGGGGCAAAATTTACTTTCTGTAAAAACCTAAGTTGTATCACGACGATCTTTAAAAAGAAAAAATCGTCAAAATCGGTCCAGCCGTTCTCAACTGATGCGATGACCAACGAACAACATTGTTTTTATTTATATAGATATTATCTCTGTTTGTTAGTTGTTTTAATTTAATATATCGCAAATCGAGTGAAATTAAAATCGGGTGATTTATCAAAACTAAATAAAACTTAATTGAGCAAATTATTCTATAGTTTTAATATTCAAAGAAGTTACATTAATAGTGATAATGCGAATGAATAAAGAATGTATTAAAACATATTCACATTTTAACATTAAAGCATATTGAAATTTTATTCGATTTTAATTTCACTCGAATTTGTATTTATGTATTTATTTTGTTATACGTAAATAGGCAATAAGGATGTTTTTTTTCATTGACTTAAATGAATAAATGCAGTCGTTAGTATTAGTCTGTGTACACATGTACGAAATTCTTGCCACTCTTTGTAGGGTACTTCATGCACAGAACTCCTGCAGATTCTACAGAATCTTGTAGATCCGATTGCATTTCGCTGGTTGGGGATATTCATATCATCAGTCTAACATATGGCATATCGCTTGTAAGGATTTCTCCATAAAATATGAGATAGCGATTACTGTTTTTGTTTTTATGAGAAATGTAGAGAAATGAACAGAAATGTACAAAAAAAAGTTCATATGCTTAAAAAGTTAAACGAAAAGTTAATATTATGTATATAGCGATACGTGTAGTCGCCGTGGTCTAGTGGTTAGTGTGTTGGCTTACTAAGACATGGGCCCTGGGTTCGACTCCAGGCTCTGACATCTTCAAAAAAAAAGAAATATGAAAAAAAAAATACTTCTTTCGGCGACTACCTCTCAGCAGTCTTCTGGCAAAAGCTCTGAGAGTAACTAATTGCCATGAACAAGCTTCTCAAGTGTGTCGTTCGGAGTCGACATTAAACTGTAGGTCCCGGTACTCATGGATAAAAATTGACACACACAACATGAGTGCTGCGAGAAGCTAGGCCGTAATCCTGACACAGGGTTGTAAAGGCCAGTTATGTACATATGTATGTATGTATGTATGTATGTATATAGCGATACGTGGAAGTAGAAATTCAGTTAACTTAACCCAGAAAATAACTTTTTCAAGATTCTACTATATAGTATTTTTATTTAAAGAAAATATTTATTAAAGATGAAATAGGATCCTACATATTTACAACTTATACACTGCTGTCCAGTTGATTAAACCCACATATCAGTCCATATATTTTAGTTTAATAATTGGTAGATCATATATTTTACAATAAGATAATATCGTATTTAATTTCAATTTTGAGCCTTATTCTTTACAAAATTTAAAAAGCTTTATTTTTACATATCAAAATCGTTGGCTTGCCAAATAACTAATTTTATGTGGGTGTAACCAACTACATAAGAGTCTATAGAGGCCCCAAAAAAAGGGTTCCAGCCGTAAATGTTTTTTGTGTGTTGATTATGAGAAGAATTTTATCTAAACGAATTTACTACAACCAAACATATAGAAAATGTTATGATTCTAAATCGTTAACAAATTTCTTTTTTATATAAATAGGAAAACCTTGCAAATTTTTTTAAAATATTATTCAATTAATTTCAATTAATTATATAAATTAATTCTTACATTAAAACAATAATATTGTACACTGATTATATGTACACACACGAATCACAAACATTGATTTCAAAAGCAGAAATATGTATAATAATCAAAAATATTAATAAAATAAGAATAAAATAAAAAAAAAACTTAAAAATATTTTTTAACTGTAAAAAATGTTATAAAACATTAAAATGGATTTAATGTTGCAAATAATTTTGCTTTAATTTTTATTGGTAAATTTACAAAAAAGATATGTAAAAGAGATAAGAATAAGAAAATAACCGATAACACATAGAAAATATGAATATAATGTGGAGTTAAAATGTAGTTTGATTTCGAGTATTTTAAAGAAATATATTGAAAGACTGACTACACGAACAATACGAACGAACATCAAAAAAATAAATTATTCTTTTTTAATAGACGTGAATATAACAAAAACGAATTTTAATTATTATTATTTTTAATGCTGTTGTGTATTGATTTTAAACGGATATATTGAATTGAAAAATAATTTAGTTGTTACAATTTAATTAATTAATTAATTAACAAAAAGCTTTTTTTCTGAAATATTTTAATTAAATTTGTTTGATTATTTGAATTTTGTGTAAAGCCAGTTATTTTACAAAAATAAATCGAAACGGGTTAACCGATTATTTTGCAAATAATTATGGGAATCCGGTTTTTTAGAAATTGGCAATTTCCAAAGAAAAAACTTTAAAACATCCATTCGACATATAAAAATACGTTAAATTTCAATCAAATCTTGAGAGAGATGTTTTAAAAAGTGATTTTTTATCATGGAAAAATAAGAAATTCGTATTATTATTTTGAATCAAGAATTATAGATGAAAAATTCTTCTGCAAGATGACTGCCGTCTTCGTTAAAAGTTGACCAAAGACGCATTCAAATGAAAATTAATTTCTTTAGTTTGTTTGGATGGATTTAAGCGAAATAAACTGTTGATGAAACATCTGTCCCTCCATCACTATAAACCAGAAAAAAATAACCATCCAAAGCTGGTATTAGTGCACTAAAGAAAGCAAATACTGTTTTATCCGCTGTTAAGATCATGTCAATGGCTTTCTGGAATTGCAAATGTATTTTATTAACCGACTATCTCAAAAATCATAAAAAAGTGAACTCGGAATTTTGTCACCTTTTAGAAGAATAAGAGTTGAAAACAAAACAAGCAAAACAACCTGTTTACAATTAAAAAAAATATTTATCAGCAACGTTCTTTGTTACAAAATGGGCAAAATTAAAAAAATTGAAGAACGAGCTGAATGAAAACTCACACTCATCCAACATTCTGTTCCTAAATCTATAAAAATTTAATGCTAACAAACGTGTTAGTTCGAACAAAAATGCAATGGCAGCTGTAAAAGATTGTTGTGAGGAGCTTTAGGAAATCTATTTTAACCAAGGAATAGAAATAATAGAAAAACGTAAGACTCTGAAGATTATATTGAAAAGCAAAATAATTTTATTAGTTCAGCTCTTGTATATCATCGTTAGAACATTTCGTACGGCCCTTCTATAGTGAAGAAAAAAATTAAACTGAAATCGAAATGACTGATAATAATTATGTAAAAACTTGATAGAAGAAGTCTTCAAATTCTTCCAGCTTTTTTAACGATTTTTGTGTTTTGTTTTTTATTAAAAATTTTTTCCATTTCATACAATTCAAATTGCATGGTCGTTAAAATATGAATTTACAAACTTCATAACTAATGATTTTATTTTTCACAACTAAATTATTTTTTATTCTAATAAGGTAAAACACATTAAAATTTATAGAAAAACCTTTTTTTGCTTTGAAGAGTTGATGGTATTTTTGTAATGGGTGGTGGAATGAGAGTGTGTATTGTAAGTATTTGTGTTATAGAGGATAGCAAATATTTAGAAAATATATGTTAGTGTTTAAGGGGTATTCGTTCTATCTGCTTAATGCCTAGTATAGCTGTTAAAATCGTAAAAATGTAATAAAGATTCAGATTTTGAGATGTACATATAAGAGGTATTTAGCAGATTAACGAAAGATCCTTATAGGCTTTAGAGGCGTGTATTTAATTCTGTTTTTTTTGTAGTTTTGTTTGATAGTAGAACATAAATTATTATAATTTTTTTAATGAATTTTGTATATGGAATTTATACGTACTTGCACGTCCTACCATTTGTACGGCTCGGACGCCTTTCCTGAATGTAGCCACTGTGGTTGTAGTAGTAGTAGGTAGGTTGGTGGGTAGGTAGAGTGGGGTCGTTAAATAAAATAAATGTTATAGAGGATTTGTGTGAATAGGTAAATGAGTAAATTCATTAACATGGATGTATACTTTTCTTTAATAAAATTTCTTTAAAAAACCAAAAAAAAAAATTAAAATGTTCCAAATAAATTACAATCAAACAAATATAATCATAAAAATTGTACAAAAAGAAATATGTATATAAAAGGAAATTATAATAAAATATATATATTTCAACCTACTATTTTAAGCCTACGTCCTTAAGAAAATTTTAACCTTAAGATTTTACTATATTTAACAAAAAAAAATTATATATTTGGCACTGTATTTTATTTTTGGTGGTTTAGTTGGCTGGCGTTTAATAAACATAACTTTTTACCCATTTATGCTTCTTCAACTTAAAGAGACAAATAACTAAGATTTGTAACCTATTGCAAAATACATATAGTGCATGTAAACATACGAAAGTATGTACCCTACACCTTTTTAAAAAAATTCATTTATAGTGCGTGTTTGGTATTGAATAAATAAAAGTATGTATAGAAACTACTTTTCTCATATTGGGTTAATGATTTCATTTTATTAGCTGTTTTATGGAAGTGAGTTAGAACTAATGTTTTCAGCAAAAACTTAAAAAAATATTGTCTTTGATTATTGTTTTGTTTTAGAGTATTGTACTTATAATACTGTTTCGGCAATCGCAGACGAAATTGCCATTTCTGTTGGCATATACAGTGAAGAAAGACAGCAATATCTCAGTCGGGTATGTGTTGTACGTTGAGTAAGGAGTGACATTGAAATTAAGTGTTTTTAAGGCAAATAAAACGTAATACTCTTACTATTATACGAATATAAATATAAAAAAGTAATTAACTTTGTTCCATTTTCAAATCATAGTAATATGAAGTTGTATTTAATTTCAATTTCAATTTACAAAAGATATCTGATTATATACAGTGGCTCCAACACATAATCGGACAAAAAAATATATGCATACGTACGCAATGAGAATGTACATTGCCCGGCACCTTGAGCAAAGCTATTACAGAAAAGCTGTCCAAATTTATATACAGCGATGGAGATTAGGTTAGCACATTATATATGTTTGTCCTTCTATACTAAGAATTTTCTTATAAAAGAATCTTTTAAGGTGTAGGATACAAAAAATTCGTCTTGGCCGAATATATAAAAATATATATATTTTTTTAATTATTTAACTCTTGTTTAAACTTTTAAAGATGTAGCATTTCGATGTCATATACCGAGGAAGAGGTACTTCTTTGTTAAACTTGCTCTTAATTTTAATAAATGAATAATAATGTTTTAATAATTTTAATTAAATATTAGCAATATTATACTTTTTTATGTTTGTTTTTCTTTAACTAATGGCAGTTAATTCAAGTTAGCAGCAACAAATAATTTTATTGAGCAGCATTTGTTAGCATTTAGAAAATATACACAATAAATACGTTAAACAATTTAATAAAATTATTAATATTGAGTTATTTAAATCTCTTTTTTTGGGAGGGAAAATTCGAAAATAATTGTTTTATTAATTTTAGCAACATATAATGATTTAATTAATTAAATTAATTTACTTTTTTGTTACTATTGTTTTTTTTATGAAAATAACAAATTGCATTTAATTAATCGTACCCTCCATTTGGTTAATGACTGAGGATATGCCTTGATTCACCATTCCAGTCTGCATCATTATCATGCCCACATCTGTAAAATTTTTTATTAACATTTTCAAACTGGTGCTGATTTAGGTGAAAACAAAAAAATATCTTTATTCTTATATATATTGCAGAATTTAATTTTTTAGTTGCTGTAAAAAAATAAATTTTACATATTTTTGTATGATGGCACAGTAAAATTTAAATTTAAAATAAATTTTTTATTTTATTATTATTTATTTTAATTAAATTATTTATTTTAATTAAAAATAAAGACTTGTTGAAATTTTTCAAAAAAAGAATAAAAAAATGGTATGTAGTGTTTTTGGAAGAGATTAAGATTTGGCTTATACATTTAGTAGTTTCAAAACCTCTAGATTGTCTAGGCGGTCAGCTGCTAAAATTCTGTCGTCCGAAATTTCATCTTTTTAATGAAAGGCTTGACATTTACGAGTACACCTAAGGATAGCAACTCAAGAACTCATAAAATAACTAAAATTTTTACTGTAAAAGTGGTAATTTAAACGTGGCCACTTTTCGAGTATTACTAGGTGATTATGTTTGTCATAATTGACCTTTTCCTATAAGGTCCAACACACGCAGCAATTAAAACCGTCTGACCAGCCTTTTAATACTGACTTTTCGACTTCTCAGTATTTGCTTACATCAATCAGAAGAAAAAAATTACTTTTTAGTGTACATTTTGGTCTGTAAAAACAAACAAAAACAACTCTAGAGGAACCATTACTGTCAATTCAGAGCGCTATGGCTGTATGATAGCCCTTTTTTTACAATTGAGGATTACGAACTATACAATTCTGGATTCGAGCAAGACAGTGCCTGCCAGAGGTACAAATGAGAAAATGTATGCACAACTAACCAAAAATGGACTTTGTCGGAAAACAAAATTTGAAATGGAAATCAAATTGACTTTAATTATTGCACATGTTGAATCTTAAAGGCTTCTAAGATCCTTATTTCTAATTTTTAAGCAGAGTAAATTTAATTTGTATTTATCTCTTAAGAATGAAAGTTCTGTTTTAGTCTAAAATTATTAATTTATTACATTTGTAATTTACCTTTTAAATTGTACTGTGCCATCGCGAAGTATGTAATAGTTCGTATCTATCTAAAATTAGTAGTGAAGCCATTAGCAGGCAAACACGCGCATATTCGTTAACAAATGTATCACATTGATACGCTATGCATACAACCTTTTATTAGAAATTTTATACATTTTTTACACATAAAAAAAGAAATCTAACTACTCTAGAAAAATAATTAAGAATAATATAATTGATTAAGAATACAATAATTTTTAGTTTTATGGTTTTTTTTTTTTTTTCATATTAAAAACTACGTTAGAAGTTTTTGAAGTGATTATTTACACAATGATTATCGTGACTCAAAAAGGAAATACGAGTATCAATGGTGCGGGGGCTTTGATTTTTAAAATTTACTGTTAAATTTTGTTGTTTTATTTACATTGTTGTTATTGTTTTATATATTATTTACACTTGCGAATGAGTGTGTGCCGTTAGTTTTTAATTTTTATAATGATATTTTAAGGATTTTAATTAATATACATATATGTATGTAGGTATGTAGATAAGTTAAACCTGCTTAATCATTTAAGTATATAAAATATTATTCTACTTTAAGAACCCAGCAAATCTAAATGTGTAATCTTAAAATCTACTGCATATACATAAAATAAAAATAAAACCTTTTTTATACACAAAATTAGTTAATTTTTTCAAAATAAATTTTAATTGTCTTATTCCGAATTCGGTAAAATTGAAAAACGAAATCCAGTATTATTATGTTATTTCTCTGTTACTCGACGGTAAGAGATATTAAATACTCAGTCTTCTTTAATTTTACTTCTTGTAATTGACCCTAACTTGCTTTCTGTTTCTCTCTTAATATGAGACTGTTTCAATGTGCAAATAAGAAAGCAGCTGATATTTTTTTTTTTTTTTGTCAGTCATTTATTTATATTGACGTGTGACTGTTGACTTACTTAAATATACCGGTTTCACATTGGGCTCTTCACTTGCGTTATATAAAAATGTTCAAAAGAAGTCCTAGTTTTATTACAAAATGTTTATAATAAATTATGCTCAAGTTTTAATTGCGATATATTTGTTTTTGTTGGTTCTGTCCTGCGTAATTGCAATGGGCGAAAAAACCAAAATTTTCCAAAAAATTTTATATATGGGATATTCCAAGTCAAATCAACCAATGGTTTTAACCTACCCCCTCCGAATTTTATGATTTTTTGTAGAAATATAGTATATCATAGAACTAAATTAAATACAAAGTTTGGAAGCACTGATACATGTGGATCCGGAAATATGAGGTCTTGAAAATCGGAAAACAGTACAAAAATGCACAAAGTTACACTTACTTAATTGTAATTTTCTTGAAAAGTATTATAGCTACGCATCTCGTAAAAGTCGCATTTGGAAGGGTATTAAATTACCTTTGATTTAATATGCAACATGATTTTTTCTTTGAAAAAGTCAAAGGTCAATTTTCTTTATCTATAAGTCGGAAGCCTATATCTCTGAAAGCGACCTTTTTAAAAATTTGAAAAAAAATTATGCTAAAGACAGTTTCGTTCTCTACAGTTGTGAAAAATTTCAGAGTGGAGGTATTTTTGGATCAAGAAATAAAAATCAAATCGCAAACGAATGTGATTAAAACTAGTCTAATAGTGCTGGAATGGTAGACGATTTTTCGATTTATATTAGCTAGAACCGCTTATTTTGTAAGTTTCTACAAAAAATACATGAAACAAAAACGGAGGATGTGGGATGGGGGCAAATAGTTCTTCATCGGGGTCAAAGGTTGGGTTGAAGGAATAAAAATCTACAAAAAGCTTCACAACTGCCCTGGAGTAGCCCCTAGAGGGATAAAATGTAAGACCGACCCTTACTAATATTTTACCTCGAACATACCTACCCCCTATCTCCACTCCCTAGAGTGGTAGGAGCACATTTTACAAACTTTGTAATGGAGCCTCCTTAGGGAGTGGAAATAGGGGGTAGGTATGTAAGTAGGGGTTAGGTAGGGTTAGGTATTTACCCCCAACTTTTTTTCTGATCATACCTAACCCTTATCTCTACTCCCTAGAGTGGTAGGAGCAAATTTTATATAAAAATGTAGCTTTGTAATGGAGCCCCCTTAGAGAGCAGAGATAGGGGATAGGTATATAGGTAGGGGTAGGTATTTACCCCCAACTCTTTTTCCGAACATACCTAACCCCTATTCCCACTCTCTAGAGTGGTAGGAGCAAATTTTATAAACTTTGAACTGGAGCCCCCTTAGGGACTGGAGATAGGGGGTAGCTATGTTCGGAAAAAAGTTGGGGGGTAAAATATTAGTAAGGGTCGGTCTTACATTTTATCCCTCTAGGGGCTACTCCAGGGCAGTTGTGAAGCTTTTTGTAGATTTTTATTCCTTCAACCCAACCTTTGACCCCGATGAAGAACTATTTGCCCCCATCCCACATCCTCCGTTTTTGTTTCATGTATTTTTTGTAGAAACTTACAAAATAAGCGGTTCTAGCTAATATAAATCGAAAAATCGTCTACCATTCCAGCACTATTAGACTAGTTTTAATCACATTCGTTTGCGATTTGATTTTTATTTCTTGATCCAAAAATACCTCCACTCTGAAATTTTTCACAACTGTAGAGAACGAAACTGTCTTTAGCATAATTTTTTTTCAAATTTTTAAAAAGGTCGCTTTCAGAGATATAGGCTTCCGACTTATAGATAAAGAAAATTGACCTTTGACTTTTTCAAAGAAAAAATCATGTTGCATATTAAATCAAAGGTAATTTAATACCCTTCCAAATGCGACTTTTACGAGATGCGTAGCTATAATACTTTTCAAGAAAATTACAATTAAGTAAGTGTAACTTTGTGCATTTTTGTACTGTTTTCCGATTTTCAAGACCTCATATATCCGGATCCAGAAGTGTCAGTGCCCTTAAATTTTATATTTGCCTTAGTGTTATGATATACTTTATTCATACCAAAAATTAGCATATTCGGAGACAGTCATTTCAAAAACGGCATATTTTAAGTTGAGTTGATATGGTTTAACCCATATACGAAAAAGTACGTTTTTTTTTTCAAATATCCTAAAGATTCTAAATTATAATTAAAATGAAATGGTTAGTATTAAGAAGTAGGTATGTATGTATATGAAAAGAGAAAGAAAATAATTTTTATCATCTATGTTCAGAACTTGACATGACAATGTTTATGTGCAATTAAAACACAGAATAAGTATATCGTGACCTTCAAGTAAGTATATTTGATAACTTTTTAAGCGCTGACAGAATTAAGTATATACTGGTATAAGTAAATTTTTATCCCAATTCAATTGAATAACTTTCAAATGCAAGATTAAAGATTTCAGAATAAGACATAATTTTAAATAATTTATGTTTATGTTTTAAATTTTATTCCTTTAAGTAGAATTTATTTAAAACATTATTACAAGTATGATTTTATACACATGTTACGACGAAGTTTTATAGGCCTTATATTTAAAATTATATATATTTACAGTACCAACTCACAAATTAGAACCACTTGGTTTTTCGCATGGTTCAAATTTATAAGATTTTACTGCTTTCATTTAATTGATTATATCTTTTATTTCGCCATAAGAATATTTAAAAATGAAAATTTATTTTTACTGATTAAATTGATAATGATTTTGATTTTTTTTAATTACTTTTAAATATTTCTCCGTTATATACGAGTATGTTTTAATAATAAAAAAAATTACATATATATTAGATATATAAGAATGTAAATGCATAATTATGTTTTAAAATAATATCTGGTGCCATTAATCCTTGCCATGCACTCGTTTCAAAAATACAGTTATTAAAGGTTTGATTTTCTTTTAAATAACTTCGGAAGACATTGATTGAAAGGTAGAAAGTATAATAGAGTGTGTAAGACAGTAAGATAATTATATAGAGTTTATTTATACTTATAAAAATATGTATTAGTATTTAGTATTTTAATTTGAAAATAAAAAATAAATAAAAATATAATTTAAATAATATTTTCGTATCTGTTTTCTGGTGCATTAAAAAATATAATTTTTGTAATTTAATCAATTTTTTCTTTGTGTTTAATAATTCTTATATAATTTTGAATTTGTTGTGTGATGCTAATAGTATTTAATTAAGTATAATTAAAAATGAAATAAATACAGCCTTGTGTATAATTTAGTTTGAATAATTTTAAGTTAAGGGGAAAGGTTTATTTTGGTATCCAAAAAAGTTATTTAAAAAAAACTTTATAAAGCAAAAATTTCAAATGGCGAATTAACTTTGGAGAGAAACAGATAGAAGAAAGAGATAGAGAGAGACAAACGTATTTATAAGAAAAAAATGTACAAAAAAAATATACAGGCTTCATACCATTTGCAATGAAAAAATTAGAATTAAAAGAAGAAAAAGAAATCAAACAAAAATAATTAAATATAACGAAGTTAAGGAAAAATTAATTGGAGTGTAAAAAGTTTTGAAAACAAATTAAAAAAAAACCCAAATAAATTATGTTACTACGTGTACTTTACGTACAATGTTTTAACATTAAACAACAGAATTTTCAGTTTTGTTATTCATTAACTTTTAGTTCCTATATTTGTAATAGCCAATATCAAATGTTATCCCATGTAAACCAAAAACAAAAAATAATTTAAATATAAAAAATAGAGTTGTTGACTATCGTTGTAATGCAAACAACAAAAATTTTTTAATTCTTTTGCGATCTCGTATAGTTAAAAGGTACTGAATAACATTACTTGTAATACATGACTAGAAAATCCAGTTTGAAAGTGTGGTGTATAGCCAACTATTGTATTTCATTAATCAAGTTTCATCTATTTACTGATAATTTTTTTTTTGTAAATATATACAAGATATGTTCTTTTAATGTAATACATATGAATTCAGCAAACAATTAATTAAACAGCAACACTAGCATATGCTTGACAATTCATAGCTTCATTGGTCTTTAGAGGGCTTTGAAATTAGCTGAAATGTAAACTGAAACAATTTTTTCACACCCCCATTTTCCTCTAAAATCATATGTATATCATATTCTATGCTCCATTGTTGGGACTGTATGCTACACAATTTTCAGCTTTCTACGTCATTGTCTGTACTATGTTGATGTTCTACTACATAATTCGTACATATAAGTATATACGTATGACTATTGAGTAGAGTAACGTACAATTTGTGCTGCGTTTGCATATTTCTATTTATCGAAATTGGGTTTTTAATTTTTTTTTAATAGTCTCTGCAATTACTTTATTGATAGAGCGATATGGTGTCTTCAGATATTGTTCAAGAATAATTATTTGGTGACATAAATTAGCATTTTCTTAAGTAAATGACAGAGATTATTCTCTCCATCAGTAACACTCTCCTGGAGTACTGTTTTTTTGCGTGGCTAAAATTTAAAGAGTCATTTTTTCAGCAGGTCTCATGTCAATTATAATCCACTTTTCTAATGCATTAAGAGTAAACTGAGCTGATAATACCTCTGGGCTAATACCAATTATATTCAATATAACTAAAAAATTTTAATATTTCTTTCAAATAAAAAAAATGGATTATAAAATTTTTTTTATTCTCTTTAAACACTCATCAATAATTTTCCCTTTTTCTATTATATAAAATTGGGGGAGGCAAATGATACATAGTATATTAAATAAAAGAGGGGGAAAACTGATGAACATACATTTCATAACGCACAAACTTATTTACAAAACTTCCAACATTCTATGTCTGTTTTATATATTAGAAAACTGTTGGAAGTTTAACTTATATGAAAAAAAAAATTAAAATAACAGAAAACAACAAATTGGTCATAAAGATGGGACAGGAGTAGGAAGAAATTATAAAATATGATATTACCCGAGTAACATAATTAATTACAAAACACAGGTAGAAGAAGAGGAAAGGATATGGGTAAATTGGGTTAAACAAACTAAATAGAATAAAATTTAAAACCGAAATTAAAAAAAAGAAGGCAAATGAAAAGGAAATTAAACCACACATACACACAACCAAAATTATACATAATTAAGCACTGGAGGTGCAATATAGAAAGAAGTATTGAATAACGAGTATTATTTTTAATATAAATTAATTAAATTAAAATATTATTTAACATCTTGTTTTTTTTTTTTTTTTTTGCTTTTTATGAAAATATTTTCTTAAAAATATTTTCAAAAAGGGTTTGTTTAGTGGTAGTGGTAGTAGTGGGGTTTTGGTAGTAAAGAGTTTAGGTTACGAAAAATATAAATTAAACATTTAAATTATTTGTTAAAGAAACAAAATATAGATTAGTAGTTGTTGTTAATAAATAAGATTTAAAGGATATTTATTTTTTTTTTTTTTGGAATCTTATTTTATCATTGAGGATTTACCTAAATCATCAAACTTGTTCCGGGGCTGAACTGCCACTGTGTGTTTCAGTTTCGTTTATTGATTGATTGATTTGTTAAAATTTTTTTTATTTTATATTTCGCAAAAATTTGTTTATTTTTTAATAAAAGTTGTTAAATAGAAGAATTAAATTTTTGTTTTAATTGTGTTTTATATAAAAATTTATTTTTTTTTTTTGGAGTAGTAGAAGAGTAGCAAAATAGTTGTAGAGTAGTAGACGTTGTTGTAATTATTTTTATTTTTTTGTATATATATATATTTTTTTTTTTATTTTGTTGTTAGAAGGTAAGGCCACGCCAACATGTTTTTTATTTCAATAATAACAATAAAATAATAAAAATTTATAAAAAGTTTTATTTAGATATTATTTTAGATACAAATACCTTAAAGAAATCCTTATTTTTAATATATAGTATTTATTTAGTTCATTAGCTTAGTAATAGCTTAGTTTATTATTATAAAAATATAAATTATGTTTATAGACCTGATCGTATTTCTGTTTTATTTACTTAGTACTTAAAAATTAAATTAACAAAAAAAATATTTAAGTAGAATAAAATAAAGTTTAAAGAATAAATAGTTTTGAAAATGTGTACTTACAGTTTTTACATTTGCATTTCTTAATTAAAGTCTCATCTTTAATGTCTTCATGACAGGCCTTACAATAAAACCACGCTCTGAAAGAAGTACATATTCAAGGTTAGTAAAATGAAATTTAAAGAGAATGAAGTGTAATAAAAATAAACATGGCTTTCCAGCCGTATTAAAAAAAATAAAATGGCTTAAAAAGACAATATGAAGCAAAAATTCTTAAAATTGTATTGATGAACGATTATATGCCTAGCACGCTGTTTGTAAAGTAATATTTAAAGTATTAAAAAGCTGGACTTAGAGAAAAAAATTGCACGTTTTCTAAAAACTGTGAGTCCTCATATATTCCACAATTATTAAATGAGAACGCTTGTAAGGAATCGATTTATAGGTACAGTCATATAGACTTACATTACGCTTTTCATATATTTAAATTTAAATAAAACAAAGTGTGTTTGCGATAATGGCATATTAAATCGTCCTGCGGGAGTTTATGTGCTCATCCGCCAATTCACATTTTTTATAAATTTAGAGTTAATGATGCCACTTTAGGTTTTTACCCCAAATTTTTCAAGTCTGCAATCCGTTTTCGAATATTTCGTCCAGTTTCGGAGATAAATAGCTGAAAACGGATTGCAGATTTTAAAAATTTTGGTGTCAAAAATCAAATATGTGATTAAATCATGATTCTGTGCGAAGTTTAGAATTTTTCGATAACTGTCAACATTTTTAAATTTTATCATCAATGAGATTTTAAAAAATTGCTATATCTTCTCATGTACATATACATTCATATGTCTAAATAAGAACAAAGCAAACAAACCTCGTTTTTTGGAATACTTTGAAATGAAAACTTGTATAAACTCGCTGAATTCACTTTAAAACATGTAATATGTCAATACTTAAAGCAATACTTAAAATTTGTAAGTTTTTTAATTATATGTATAAGCAAATAATAATAAATTTTTACTTCCCTACGAAACAAACTTAATTGTAAGAATTTGTTATAACCATGATTGACTTACTTAGCTTACAAAACAGATACATACCTTTTTACCTCATCTGCACTTTGTGCTATAAAAAATCCTTGTGTATTTGCTTGAATTTTAGCGCCTCTGGGATTAATCGAAATTTTACTATCGGCACCATCTTCATTGCCCTTGATTTCGATTGCCAACAATAATAGTTTTAATTTTGAAAAACATAATCTACATACATCACCGTTATGATAAAGAAAAGAAAAGGTCACAAATAGAGAGAAACATAAACATATTTATTATTCATATTGTATTGTAAGGGTAAATGATAAAGAAAAATAAAGATTAAAGTGTGGTTTTATTATATTAGAAAAATAATGTATCTGAATTTTGTAAGAAAAACGAATATATTTATTTTTATATACTTAATAAAACACATACGTATGTACATTTGTACATGTGTACATACTTAATAACACATAAACGAATAGCATGCAATTTATAAGGTGATCTAATAACTAAACATGCAAAGTATCTCTTGCCAAAAAAGTAAAAAAAAAAGAAATTAGAAAAAACAAAATTAAAAAGTATTGGCAAATTTCAGGAGTGGTTTTTATGTATGATATGTATTGTAATTGGAAGCCAAAAAAAAAAAACAAAAAAGGAAAGAGAATTTAAATTTGAATTAGAAATTACAAATTACAAAAAGATAAAAATCACACATGCAGTAGTAGAAGTGATATTACCAAAATTTCATATACAATTACCAGCTACACAAGTTATAGTTACATATTGTATTTACATTCTAAACAAAATGCTTTAAAACAGAGGACAGGAGTTAAGAAAAAATGTTGTACTAGAGAGGGATTCCAAACAATAAGAAAAAGTAGTGTTTCGAAAATTAGTTTAAAATTGATATATTGCGGATGTTGTTTCGTTTACTTTCATTTATTAAAAAAAATTATCATGCTTTATTATTGGCAAGGCAAAAAAAGATTGTGGTGTTTTATTTCTATCTATAGGGTTAAGAAGGCTAAAAAGTGTTCTTGTTGTTTAAGAAAAAACATTATTGTTGGATAAAATCATTCTACACATATTGTGGAAATTTCAAAAAACCAAATAGTCATTCCATTCCATCTACAGTTTGTTTTTATTTCTTAATAAATAAAATTAAACCATTCATTAGTTTTAATAAAAAATAATAAATTAACAGATTAGTTAAAAAATATATTAATGCACAGTGGGATTATATACAATATAACTGGTAATAATTATATACCTTAAAAACTTGTAACAAAATTGTGGTTTTCGTAAGTAGAAAATCCCTTTTAGTTCCCAGCTGAGTCTAGTAGCTGCACTTACAATAAAGCTGGCCTCTCAATAAAAAAATTGATTCATAACAATAAGAAAAAGCTTATATTAAATTGATAATTTCGTGTATGCAAGCCTTCATACTATATTACAATAACAATAATAAAATTTAAAATTTTTTTATATTGCGTCATTATTAATACAACAAAAGAAATTTTTTCAAAAATAAGGCTGTTATGTCTACTAGGGTGTCCTTTATTTTGTAAAGCTTATTTATAATAGTCGTTAATAATTATTTGCCTTAAGTGACGACTAAGTATCTTTCGCGACTTTCTATTGACATTCAGACTTCGTCAAAAATTTCATAAAGACAAGGCCAACTGGGAGAGGTTAAATAATAAGATATTTTCATTATTTTTGTTACAATATGTTGTTTTATAACAAATAATTTGTTTACTACCAAAATATGAACAGTACTTGTAACAGTCCAAATTTTAGTTAAAAAACACTAAAATTAATTTTTAATAAGATAAAAATAGCCAAAGTACGTTCATTGAGTTCACAACTCAAGAAAAAAAAAACGTATAAATATATGTATATGTATGTACATACATACATATTTGGAATCATTCGAAATCTATACATATTTTTAATGCTTCGGAAAGTAAAATGCAGTGATTCAGCAAAATAATTTTTAAAACTGGCTGAAGGTTATATGAGTATTTATTTTTTTTTATTAAAAAAAATTCTGTGCAAATGACAGGTAAATAAAAAAATACTCCTGATCAGTAGTTTAACATTTATATAATTTTTACCACCTATTTAATTGTTGTTCCCACTGTGCTTAGTAGTAAATAAATTAAAACAAACAAAAAATGGTGTTATTTGAAAGGAAAAATAATTATTTTTGTTTTTTTTTTTAAATATTTACACTAAATTAGAAAAAATAATTATATATAATTGTAAAGAAAAAAACTAAAAAAATATATTTCTTATGCACGTAAATTTCTTTTAGTTGTTTGCTTATTACTATTGATTTTTTTTTTTCTTTTGAGGAAACAAAATTTTAGTACTTAAAGAACAATTTATGCATAAATGTATGTAAGTATTATATTAAAAGAAATATTTTTTGAGAAAAAAAGTAACAAAATTGAACAAATCATCTCTAAATAGGGTCTTACTCGCTGGCTTGTGGAAAAGTCATGCCGGTAAATGAAGGTGATAGGGTTTCGGTATACATCTCACACCCTGTACCTTGAAGATAATCATTTTGCCAGGCCTGAGTATCTGGTGACTGAAAGTTAAATATACAAAAATGTTTTTGGTCATGGTTCAACAAAAAAGGTTAACAAGGTTTTATTTTTTGTTCTGTTTTCTGTTAAAGGTATAAATGTGAGCTTAAATTCAAATTACAATAAAAAATAGAATTTCTTTCATACGGAGGATTATAAGCGATCTTGATGAGAGAAATAGTCGCCTCTAAAAGTTGCTGGTTGCTAAACGCTGCTTGTCTATTTAATAAAAGGCCTTGAGGTACACAACAAACAAATTAACTGGTTGATTGGGTTTAACGAAAAATCCAAGTGCATTTTTGTTTCATTCCAACGCTTTGAACCGTTTTATTTAATTTTTGGCATGTTCACAAAATTTTTTCTTTTTTATATATAATTTTGGTAAACTTGCAATTTCCATTTCATTCTTAAAAAAATATATATATAAAGCAAAATGTGGAATTTGCTTAACTATACAAGCATAAGGCTTAATTAACGTATCTATTTAGCTTTATTTAAAACGCTTTAGCTTTTATTATGAGAACTAAAACGCATTTATATATTTTAAAATATTTATTTTTTAACGTATTGTTTGATCATTGTATTGAAATTAAAAAAAATGTGTTAAGTTTAAAGTGGTTGTTATAGTAATGAAATTTAGATAAGACAACCAATAACTGAAACTGGTCTTGAGTAATATTCAGACCTCCGCAAGTAGATAGGAATGATATGTGATATGACAATCAAAGACGTGAGAGTGTGGGCATCTCAACCTCGCCGTTAACTAACATTTTATATGAATATGTGGATATGGATTAGCTCTCTTGGTATATGCATATTATGGCGGTACAGCAAGAATATGTTCAATTCTTTAAAATCTTGAGTAACGTGTAAAGTAACCTAGGCCCGAATGTCACATCATTAAATAAATTTTCCTGGTTACGATTTACATGAATGTACTGCTTATTGTAAACTTCTGGATTATGAAATAATGAACGTATAATATGATTTCAGGTTTATAAAATTAACTGGGAGTGCACAGAAAATTTAGTTTAATTTAATAAAAAAAATAATTTGACTAAAATATTATTGCATGGCAGAGTTCATGAGAGACCACCAAAACTAAAACAAGCTAAAGCCAACTAAATCTGGGATGGTTTAGCAAATTCTGACTTAAAGTACATATTAGCCAAAGGAAAAATTTCATTTAATAAGATTTTCAAAAAACTGACTTGTGGGGCTCGTTATATAATATATAGTGTATCATTCAAAAACTTTTAATATAATATTGGAAATAATATTAAGATTGCAAAAATTTTCTAATGCATGGATTTGTCCGATAACAAAGCCAGTTACATAACGTTTAAGCGCATGAACGGATTTCAACCAAATTAATAAAGAGTATAGGTATTGAGACCTATATGGTTAATATAAGTTTTTGGTTAAAATACAAAATGGCATGTATGCGATAAGTAAGTCCTAAAACGCCCCTAAGTTGTCCTGGATTTTTGTATATCCTGAAAACGGTTAAAGATAAAGCTTCTGAATTTAGTCCGAAGGACTCCATAGTCAATACAAATTATCACTTAAAAATTGAGCGGAATTGGTCAAGAGAATTTTTGTATATCTTGAGAATGGCTACAAGTAAAGATTCTGAAAATGGCGTGGTACCTCCCATACAAACTAGATATTGATATATTGAAAACGGTTAACAAATTAATAAAATTTTAAAATAATTTAAATTGTTATCTATTTTTATATTAATTAATCTAAAGAATTTTTAATTTTGAAAATATTAATACAATTTTTTGATTTTTTTAACCACGTGCAATACCGAGTAATTATGGAGTCGCGAATTTTTATGGGGGTACCCCTATGGTCAATTAAAATAAAAATTATTTCGATATTTCGAAGTATTTATAATAATATAATAATAATAAAACTTTTATTTTAATTAACCTTAAGCTTAACAAAGAGTTTATTTCTTGTTTAATGTAAAGTATAAAATAAAAAAATATGAAATGAAATTAATAATCACTCGAATGTGTTAGGTACAGCCCTACCCCCTTATTAATGGAGAACCTTTCGTTCTGAAAATACCGATATGTGAATGTGAACATTAAACAACAGAATCATCGATTTTGCTATTAATTCACTTTGATTGACGATACTCGCAGCAGCCAATATCAGCTGTTGTCGTAAATTAACGACAAAATTTATAATTTAAACATAAAAATAATTGAGTTGTCGATTGTCGTTAAAGTGTATTTAGTGAATTTGTAGTCGCCGTATTCTAGTGGTTAGTGTGTTGGCTTACTAAGACGATAGCGCTGGGTTCAAATCTCAGCTCTGCCATCTTTAAGAAAAAGAAATATGAAAAAAATATGACTACCTCTCAGCAGTCTTCTGGCAAAAGCTCTAGGAGTAATTGATTGTTCTGAATCGACATTAAACTTTAGGGCCCGGTACTCATGGATAACATGAGCGCTGCGAGAAGCTAGGCCGTAACCCTGACACAGGGTTTTAATGGCCAATTATGTATGTATGTATGTATGTATGTATTTAGTGAATGACATAATCGTTACTGCAAACAACAAATTTGTTCGACTTCTATTGAGAATTCCGCTGCTGATGAGAAAGGAGAAATACACCAAGAGTTTTTTCTCCCTAAAAAAAAGTATTCCCATTCTTTTAAAAGATTTACAGAGTTTAGTTTATGCTGAATCGTAAAACCTTATCGGTGATGGTATCACTTCTCTGATAATTTTAATTTTTTTTTTTTTGTTTTGTTTTTAAATTAAAACAGCCCTCTTACATTTTTCGTAGTCCTTGTTAATTAAACGAGTAAATATCTTTAATCTTAGTCGAGTACTGAGATAAAATATAAAACGAATATGCGTTTTATAAAAAACATAGAGAAAAACATAAACAAATTAATAAAACAATTTCATTACTACAACAACCATATGTACAAATAAATGCTTCAATTGCCAAAACAACTAACTTCACTTTCAAAATTTGTTTTACTTTGTGATAACAACAGACTTTACTGATTCTTAAAACAAATTATGTTGCTCGTACGTCCTTAAAGTTTCATAAATCGCTTTGAAAGTGGAGTTAATCGAGTTGACAAGTTAAACATTCAAATATCAATTTAATGAACACTTAAACGTATAGTTTATAAAGATAATGTAAATATGATATGAATAGTTGCTCTGAATATATTGATGATTGCATGAGTAAAAGAATATTGTTGAAAAGAGAGTTAGTTGGTATGAAAAACGAACTTAAGAAATATAATATCTGAAAAAAAAACAACCAAATAGTACATTAATAATAGAATTTTGGAGCAATACTCAATATATAACAAAAATAAGCTGATTTTCACAACACCGAAGGCAATCAATTTTGGTTTATAAAACATTTATATAAAAAAAATGAAACAGAATTACAGACAGAATTTTGTATTTAAATTTTGTTAATGTTGTCATAAAATACAAACAGATTTTTGTAATGTTTTTTTATTTTTATTTGGAAAATAAAACATTAACAAAAATTATAATGTAAAAACTAAATGTAAAGTGAACAGACCAATTTACAGACAAACAGAGGTTTTCGTATTTTAAAAAAATAATTGAAATTAAAACAAACAAACAAACGATGTACGAGTATGTTATAAAAGTCTAATTTTATGCACCATTTACATACAACAAGTTCTCTTGCTATATGTTAATGGTTTACTATTTTTGTATAAAACTTAAAAAAACAAATTTAATGAAATGTAATTTCAGCAAATATTCAGACATTTGACAAAATGATAAAGACAAATCCATTAAAAAATGAATAAAACAAACCAGAATAAATTATACAATAAATGAGAAGAGTAAGTAGAAATGACAAACAAACAATAACTCGGTGTTTTATGAAGTGTTCATTTAACAATAATGTGTGTGTTGATTGATACAATATTCAAATACTTTTTTTTTAATTATTCTATCATATTCAACAACTTTTTAATAAAAATCCTTTAAAAGAGGATTATTTTTCTTGTTGAATATATTTTTTATATTTTTATACGGCAAAAAGAAAAAAATACAATAAGAAACATCCTGGATGTTTAAACTTACTCAGTGGCCTGAGCAAATGGTATTCCAATAAATGTAGGACTCAAGGTTTCAGTGTACATTTCCATGCCTGTACCACGTAGATAATCATTTGTCCAAGACTGCATGTCTGGCGACTATTTTGAAATCAATCATATAATTACATCATTTATGTTTATAAAAATTTATATTTTAAATTCATATTCCAGCATTAACAATAAAAAAAATATTTATAAATTATTAATCTTCTCTTCTAAAAAAAAAGCTAAATCTGCCTTTTAGGTTTTATTGTTGAAAAAAAAATAAAATACAAGTGACCTTTTTTCTTAAACAGTTTCTATCACTTATCATCATGTTCTGCGTTTTTTTTAAGAAATTCAATTATTAAAACTAAAAATAAATTTATTAACTTACAGTTTTAAATGAACGCATAGCAAATAGATTTGCCATCATTGTAGAAAATCCAGGTGCCAAACAACTTTGTGCAATAAAACCCAACTTTAATTCGGCCAAACAAATCACATCATCACCTTGTTTCCAATCCCACGATGGTATATTTAATAGGTAAGCCTAATTTAATTTAAAAAATGCATTAATGAATCATTTTCTACTAAAAATTACAAACAAAATTAAGTATTAAAAATAATAAATAAAAAATATTGGTCTACATCAGTCAGGACACAGCTACGCATTTACAGTACAAAACTACAGAAAAAATATGAAATTTATTAAGTTTGTCACGAGTATAAGTAAATTGTAAATCTTGAATAAAATTCATATTGTTTAGATAAATATGTATTAAAATTCTTTTTTTATTTTAATAGCATTCCCAAATTATTATAAAATAGAAAACGTACTTACTTTGGTGTGTTTATTTGTAATTACTTACAATAATTCTTAAAAAAAATATTCATATTTTACTATTTTGTGTTAAATACATATAATCAAATTATTAAAAAATTAAATAAATATTCAATATTAATATTCAAGGTCTATTGATAGGGTCAACTCAATTTTACAAAATACAGTCGCACAAAAAACATTACAATGCGACAATGGTGATATTGTCAAAAACAGTCAGAGTTACCATTTTTAAAGTGAAGAAAACCTTCTAAAAAAGGGTAACACTGTAGAAGCATAAGCAAATATACTACTTTCGACAATTAAACAATTGTTTTCATTTAAATCATCCTGCGAATTGATTTGAGCTTGTTAATAGGCCTTGATAATATAAAATTAGACCAGCTCACAATTACAATACATTTCAGTTTTTCAGAAGATGTATTGCTTGCAATTGCTGTTGTCTACTGATGAGTCTCTTAAGCAGAGACGAAATGGCCATAGAGATATGCTTATCTCCATAGCAATATATTTCATATATATTTATATCGTATTATTTATTTATATTGCATATAACATACAAAATTAAATAAACTTGTCACAAAATTTTGCATATTTTCTACATTTTCGATACAGAAGGAACAATGGATGTGTTTAATATATATAAAACGTAAGAAAAGTAATATTCTAAAAGGAGAAATTAGATTTTATTAATATTAGATCATGCTTTTCTAAGGGCTATTATTACAACTATCCGATTATGTGTGCGATAGTAAAAGTTAACTTCAGTTTAATCCTCGCGTTAAAAGTTAGAGGAAAATCTATTTTCCCAATAGCTTTAACGTTGACTTTATGTTAAAGATTAGTGATAGTAATAAAAGCAATTTATCTGTCCGATAAAATTCTATCCTTTACTATCGTTTACTTGTAATAATGGCCCTAAATGGATTAGTTTTAAGTTTTTGCAATAGCTTTATGTTACCCAAATGAATTTTGAACAAATAAAATACATTTCATAAATAAGAATACTCGTACTTTCAGCACTATTAATTAATTTTACAAAATATGTAGCAGTCGTTGGCATACTTTGTGCATTATCCATTTTATGGCCATGTTGTCTATGATTAGTTTCCTTCTTTAGGGTTTTTTTTTTTTTTTGGTTTTAAATCAACCAAATATTATGTGCAGTCTCCATAAACTTTTCGGGCAAAGTTTACCTCTGACCCACATCTATTTATCGTGTCTTTGATTACTAAGTTGATGTCAGAATTAGAATATTCAAAATGAGAACGTTTTCCATAATTGCTAACATTCGAGCAATTATTGGATATTGTTCGATAATTTTGAAATAAAAATATATAAAAATTTTTGCGTTTTACATTTTAGTTGCCTAATTGGTTTAACGAATGTTTTAATCATAGATTATTAGTTAGGAATACATGTTAATTTTTGTTTTAAGAATTGGCCAATAAAAATTTTGCGGAGGACTTCGGAAAATAAATTAAAATATGAGGAAGGAGAAAGGAATAATTTAAGTTTTTCCAGTGACTTTTTTTTGTAATGTTAGAATACCTTACACCAAACTAAAGCTTAAAATTAAAAACGAAAACAACATTGTAATCCGAAATATTGCCAAAAATTGCCGGGAAATATTTAAGCTAATATGATGGCATTGTGTCAACCCATTTTTTTTTATTAAGACAAACTCAGGGATAAAACCCCTACTGATGCTGCACATTGGTAAAAGTACGAATTTTTTCTACAATGCATTGCGCAATTCACTAGACAATTAACCACAAAAGGATGTGCTCTAAGAGTGGTACAAGTAGTCCGCAAAAATATGCAATTATCCGGCATCAAATCCTATATTTCATCAGAACACCTCCCATGGTAGTACCGATAGATCAATGAAACGCACGACACATTACGCCGATGCTCCAATGAATCGATAGAGTTGGATACCCTACCGTCGCTGATAAGCATCTTCGCCGTTTCCTGTACACGGCCGAGAAGCCCCAAAATATACTTTGAAGCACTGCCCCATACCTGAGAGTTATATTCCATCCTAGGTCGGTTAAAGGTCTTGTAAATATTGACAAGGTCGGATGGAGGAAAGCAATACTTGCACCGGTTTAAAAAACCGAGACACTTGAATGCTTTTTTCGACACTCGAAATATGTGATCATTCCAACGGACCTCGCAATTAATTCTTATGCCCTGAACAACAAGAGCGTCCGCCTACTCGTTGTTTACATGGCCCATAGTAACGATGACAAGATTGCAACATCACCACCACGCCTAGGCGTGATAAAACAACATTGGGTCTTGAGCTTATTTAATTCGACTCTGTTTGCGCGTGTGTTATACATATTCTGCCTTCTCAACTCATTCTCCAAGATGCACGGCCTACTTATTATTTTTTTTTTTTTTTTTTTTTTTATTAAGACCAATACTCAGGAGTAAACCCCTACAAAATGCAGTGCATTGTATTGGAATGTTGAATACATAGATATACATAGATACATAGCTATACATAGATACATAGATATACATAGATGTTAAGCGCCTTATGTCAATGGGACAAATTGCTGTCAATTTGATCACGAAAAGGCCAGTGTTATACCTTCACCTTCACATGATCAACAGCAATTGCCCCATGTGGATGTTGAATGTGAGTGGTGAGCATCTTTTTTAGGTAGGTTAGTTGTTATCTTCCCAGAAGATGGCGCTGTACTCCTGATCATTCGTTTTCTTGGTGGAATAGGCTGGAAATGCCAGGGAGCGGTTTCGTGAAGATGGATTTCTTGGAGGAGGGGGGGAACCTCTTATTTTTTTGTTAATTATAATTTTGGAAAAACCGCAAATTAATTTTTTATTTTTCTCCTTCGCTGGGATTTGAACCTCGGTCCTTTGAGTTTCTGTGCACGCGCTCAACCACTATGCCACGACCCCCCCAGTTTACAGTCTTATTCGCTTTTATTTAAATAAAATATCAAAACCGATTTTATAATTGTTTACTATATTTGGCACTTGCACTTCTACTTTCAATTAAAACTTGATTTTTGTTAATTTTTTACACAATTATGTTATAATGCCATTCCGTTTAGTCGACTAAAGAATAATGTAATTATTTTTCGCTCGTGTCATAGACAAAAACAAGTGTTTGTCAACTTGGCCTGATAATGTTTGTCATCTGTAGAGCGATTTAATAACTTTAAACTATTCCTCATTCGCAAAAGAAGTACAAACATTTTTGTTGTTTGCAGTAATGATTATGTGATTTATTAAGTACACTTTAGCGATCAAATCTATTTTTCTTTATTTTAAATTGTAATTTTTGGTATTGGTTTACGATAACAGCTAATATCGGCTATATATATTACGAATACCGTTAATATAAGTTAATAAAAAGGAAAATCGGCAATTCTGTTGTTCAGTGTTCAAAAAATAATGCGACTATTGTCAAAACATTATACTGAATCGGGCTACAGGCCATTAGACTCGTATAGTAGCAATTCTATCCAACACAGTGTACATTTCATTTGTGTTTTTGTAGGTGTTTGACTAAAAAATTCATTGAAATTTGCTTGCGCAAATTTAGATCGCGTAATATGTATTTTACAGAAAAGTTGAAACTTTGCTTATGGCTACTTTTAATTATGGAGTTTACAAAGATTTCATTAACTCAAATTTTATTTAGGTCGACTTTAGAATCAATTATATAAAATAAATTATTTTAGTTCAAGATCGGTTTAACAAAATTTGTTTAATGCATGTTTGCAGAGCATCAGAATTAGAAGCTTAAATATTTTAGCGGTTTAATACACATTTCAAACTTTTCTAAACAATTTATAACTATATGACAGCTTACTGGTGTAGGGTAACTAAAATCGAAATTAACCGATTTTTGTTTTTATAATTTAGAACACGAATTTTTTACATATAAGTTTTGAAGGATAGGATAGTGCTTAACGAATTTATGAAATTTTTTTTTATTGCTTTTTTAGAACAAATCAATCCCTAACATATTAAAGGGAGTGATTTGGTAAATAGTATTATGATTGGTTAATTTGTTAATTTGTTAATTGATTGATTGTATTGTGTCAATGTGTGTTTTTTCAAAATTTGTGCAATTCTTCATTAAAATACCTCTTTTTTAGTAATTTGTTAAAAACATTATTTACTACTTTTCTGGCTCACATAGATTAAAAAAAATTGTTTTCTTCTTTTAATAGCTTTTACACATTTAGTAATTTTAACAAAGTGAATTAATAATTTAATTGAAATAATAAAATTAAAATGTAATATAAAACAGAAGCCTAAAAACAGGCTACTGTTTTAAATAAAACAACATTTATTATACTACTCGTACGAAATTAAAACACATAAATTAAAACAAAGAAACACATAAAAATTAGCCAATACTAAATGAAAAACTAACATTTACCACATATAGTACATACAAGCCTAATTTTTGATTCTGTTTTTTTTTTTTTTGTTAATTTAATTTAGCCATATTAAATAATAATTTTATTGAGCTGAGTCCTTATTTCATGTGGGCCACTGTTATGTAAGTAAATCATGTTCTATTATTACCTTATTATGATATTGCATTAATTGAATAATAACTCTGATATCATCACTGTAATTCTTTATTGAAATGACACGCATAATATTGGCAGCATCTTCAGCATCTGGATCCTGACAATATTTATTGGCAAGCACTAAACAGGCATCAGCTTCATGAACCTTTAATCAAAACAGTTTTTTTTTTGTTTCAAATATAGGAAAAAAAAACATGGAAAATATAAAAGAAAACAAATAAAACAAGAATATCAAAAGTGGGATAGTAGTACGAGTACTTTCAATACAAATGATTTTAAACAATTTTTCTGTATTAAAAATTTTTATAATTTTTTTTTTCTTTTTTAATTTAATACAAAAAATTTGTTTTGAATTTTATTAAATATTAAGCGTTTTTAATTTTTTTTTAATAACATTCAATGTTAAAATGAAGGTTAATGAAACAGTAATGAAATGAAAAATATATTTTTTTTGTATTTTATTACAGTTTAAACATTTAATTCGTATACAAGACGATGTTTTTAAATGTTTTAATAATTTTTTATTAAGTGTGACAATTATGCAACATATTTTTATTGTTTTATAAGGTGACACCATGTCAATACTAGCCCAGTAGGATTTTTTTTAAAGATTGGTAAAGCATATAATTTATAAGCCAAATAAAGATTAATAAAAATTATAAAATTATAAGACCCATGTATGTGCTTTAGTTTATAAAAAATATAACAAAAAGAGACGGTTTTTTTTTTCTAACAAAACAAAATATGTCATACACATTTTTACAAGCACTACACATAGAGATACATGCACAGTAATAGTATTTACAGTAATAAAACATACACTTTTATACAAAATACATCTACTACTGTTATTAAACGGCTAACGCTTGCATTTATTAAAATGCATTGATTGATTAAACCACTCGTAAATGGCCAACAAAATAATGACTATACAAACATAATAATAATGAATACAATAAATATACAAACATTTGAATTTCTCAAAAAAAGTATATTATTAAGTTTTTGAAGTATCACTTATCAATTTAAAAATAAAAATGGCGTACAAAAATAAGACAAGTTTGTGATATTTTTTAATGCAAAAAAGAAACAAAAAAAAAGATTTTTCTTTAATAAAATCACTGTCTAAAAAAATTCATATTTATCTATACATTTAACTTTATAACTTGTTTTTTCTAAATTGCATTCTGCAATTTATTTAAAAAATTTAACTATAATTTAATTTAATAAAAATAGGTCAGCTTTTTGTGTTAAGGTACATATTAAAAAAAAATAGTAAATATTTACTAGAAAAAATGTTATTGCGGTTTCGCAACTACTCATACCAATTTAATAGATCTAAATTGTTAATTTCTTTTTGTCAATTTTTTGTTTTGTCTTCGTTCCAACTACACAACTTATCTGTCAAACAACTGTTCAATATATTCAAACGGCTTCTTTAAACAAAGCGCATTTCAAAGGAATCGGATCACGATTTATATTACGACGGGTAGGGGTACCATTTTTATTCTCGTTTAAACATCAATTTTTTTTTATTTTTATTACTCAAAGTTTTAGACACGTTTTTGGTATTCTAAATATTCTGTCTGTTATCGAGAGCTATTCAAGTTTTTTTTTTTTTTTTGGATTTCCTAAGTCCTAACAGCTAATTATAGCTGAAGTCTTTGTACACCCACTTAAATTGATATTTTTAAGTTAAATTATGGAGAATTATTTTAAATATTAATTTCTATAACCATTCGAATGGTGTAATTTGAGTTTGATTTTCAATTAATTTGATGTAAAAAAGCTTTGATCATGAAGCGTGATTGATTCTATGTGCCTCAGTCATATATACAAAAGGAATATTATGGCCTCGCCACGAGACAAAAATTAGAACTATGGATTCTGCACATATGTTGCGTAGGCGAAAAGACTTTGATCTGCGCCTTTTTCATTTTATATGACTTGAAGGAATTAAGCTACAATACCTTTATTAACTATATTATATGTATGTATATACAAAATGTTATATAAATAGTTTTTAATTACAATTTATAGTAGGGTTATGAATTTTGTATAAGAAATTTATTTAATGAATTTTTTATACGTTAATAATATTAAAAAAATGAAAAGAAAAATATTACTAATTTGAAGGTAAATAAAAGAGAATTAAAAAGAAAAAGATTTAGGTACAAAAGCTATAAACAAAATTCAAACTTCTTACATACTTAAAAAATTTTCAAGTTTAAAATCCAAAGGTTATTAAAACATAAAATTAGTCAACTAAAGTCAAATACATATTACATAAATTAAATATTTATTATTCTGTTTACTATAATATCCTTTTTTAAGAAACAATTTCTGACAAATACATTGAATGCATACTTTTAAAAACAATTACAACTACAAATAATTTTTAAAAACATTAAATTTAACAAACATTAATAAATCAATTAATAATAATATAATTACATTAACCTTTCTAGTTATAGGTATAACACAACAACATTTCTGTAATCATAAGCCATTTTCACACTATAATACTGAGTATTATGTTTCGTCTTCATTTAAAATAATACCAGAAAGCAAAGGATGAATTTTAGATATGTTCCCTACTATGAGTTGGCAACACTGTTTTATTTGACAACCGATTTAACAGCTGATAATTGTTTAGTTCGGTTTGAAATATTAATATGAATAATCTTACATCAGAAGAACATTTGCAAATTGTAGAAATATTTTTATAATGGTTTTGTTCGTCAAGCATATCGAGAACTTGATCCATTCTGTGAAGTACATAACCGTTCCGATTACGTTTATTCTTACTGATAATGTGCATCACATGAGACGCTGAAGAGTGCAGACTAAAGTTGTAGCCGTTTTATAGGGAACACTTTTAAAAGATCTAAATCAATCAATAATGGAAAATTGTATTTTTTTATGTTTAACAGCTATTTATGTTGTAGTATTCATTTCATTTGAAGTGTGTTAGTGTAGAAACCAATACAGAAATCTTACGAAATATAGTGTGAAATGGCCTTTAATGCGATTGTGTCCATTATTATATTAATATATAAATTAAATCATATAAATTTAAAGCTACTTCTTAAATAAATAAAAAAAAACTTAAAATGCAAATAAATAATTGTGAGTGTTTGAAATATAATAATTTATACAATATAGGTTTTTCTTATGTTTTTCAGTAACTTTCTTACTTTGTTGTTAAAGTTGTGTTTAACGACTATAATTCAAATAGAACTATTTAAGCAAAAGTGGATTAGAGAAATATCTATGTTTCTATTAAAAGGAATGCAACATATAACGCAAAAACTATTCCATATACGGCCTTTAATTTTATTGTATTATTTTCTAAGACAGGTCACAAACCCAAAGCTCCTGAACAGGATCTCTGAGAGATAGCGAGCCTACAAGATTTTGTACAGCAGACCTGCATACCGCAGGCATTAGTTTACCTATGATATACATACATATATTTGTATATATACATATCTGGTTAGTTATATGTACTTATAAATACTAAAGAACTAAATGTAATAAGAACCAATTATATTTTTCTTGCTTAAAATTAACTGAAGCTTCAAAGTTTTGTCGATAATTTGGCTAAAAGACTACAAACCCAATAATAAAATTGAAGAAAGACATATTTCGTAATACGCATGAAAATTGTAATGGATTGAATTGCTATTTGACATTCACTGCCAAGTCGAAAAAAATTGAAATATTTGTGAGTCAAATAATTGGAACAGAAGAAAAGTAGATTGATTGATTAATTGAAAGCATTGACACCATTAAAGGTAAAGCTGTGTTTCTAGTGGGATTGTAAGGGATTTGTTCATTACAGGCTGTCATTAAAACCTGGTCAAAGGATTCATTGTAATATCTACAACAAACAATGTGATTAAAGCACCCAATGCCAGACCTCACCGATTTTCGACGACCTGACAGAAAATTAAAAAGCATTGTTGGAAAGATGTGACACATTCATCGGAAAGATATGACTCGGACTTTGCACATTAAACTCATTATTTGTTTTGATCGCTGCCTACTGAATGCATCTGCACCAGGTTTTCACTGAATAAAACACAAAAGTTCTCTACCGATGGAATATTGGTTTAATCCCAAACTTAGTAAATATTTATCCAACAAAATTGCACAATTTGTAAACGAACTTTTTCGAATACCCAATACGAATAATAATTATAGAAGCGAAACGATATCTAAATAGATCTAAATGAATTCAAAAGAATTGACTACTTACTATAGTTCTATAGTTGGAACTTAACTTTAACTTTCATATTTTATTCGAAAAAATTAAATCTTTAATTTATTATAGTTTACTCATGGTCGTTAAGGATTAAGTAAGAAAATGGGCATTCCTTTTAATGTCACTTGTTAAAATTTTATATGTATAAAATAAAATAATATTTAAAGCTATTTTAAAAAATAATTAGAGTATATTGTTTCTTTTGAAATTCATAATATATTTTCAACATATGTATGTATTTATATTTGTTAACTTATTTTAAAATCAATATTCAGTGCAATTTTCTAAATTAACTAAATTATATTATACTATACTCGTAAGTTAATAAATTGGTTGGTTAAAAAATTTTTCATTCTAAAATATTATAGTATCTTTGATTATATTTTTTATTTAAAGTATAAATAAATATCAACTATAAATTTTATTAAAATGCTTTTGCATCAATATTGCATCTAAATTAAAGAAACCGTACAAAAAAAAATGTAAAGATTTAGGGCAGATAATCCTAGAAAAGGGGTAATCCATTATGCCTTAAAATTTCTAAAAAAAATTATTCGCACTCTAATGTTGGCTGCAATTGTCGGCCCAAAATTATTTTGCATTAAATATTAACAAATAAATTAAAGTACAAACAATATATTTTTAGGAAAGCGAGGGAACAAAAAATCTATTCTTATTATATATGTATGAAATAATTTATAAGAGAAGTAGTTTAGTATAGTATAGTAGTATAGTTTAAGAGTAATAAAGAGTAGCTTAAGAGTAAGAGAGTGTAAGTATAAGAGTAACTGAACCATTTTTGTTTAGTGTTTACTTATATGTGTGGATGTTTTAAAAGGTTGTGGATGTTAGAAAAATAATTTTTATATATAATTTTGTTTTAAATTTAACACTTAGACAACATAAAAATAAACAGATTTTTTATTTTCTATTAACATATTATTTTTATTTTGTTTTTTTTTTTTTTTTTTTTGCTTTTGGTGAAAACAGTTAATTAATGATGAGTTAGAAAATAATTATGTTCATGTTTTAATTGAAATAACAAAAACACAAATGATGAACAGAAGTTTAATATAGATTTTTAAAGAATAAAGGATTAAAAGTTATAAGACCATTATTACCTTAACCCTTTGTAGATCGATTGGATTCATAATAGTGCCTTGAAAAAATTCCACTGTTGTAAAATGTCGTTTAAATAAACCTTCTAGTTCCAAATCGGGTGGTTTTCTTTTTTTATATCAAAATATTTTTTGAATTTGTTTGAAATTTTAATACGAATTCATGAACAATGAATATTTGCATCAATTTTATTTACATCAATTATTTATTCAATTTAGGTATCAAATTTTGTTAATCCATATAATTGAGTGGAAGGTTTTTGTTTAAACCAATAATTTCAAATTTTTGTGGATTTATTTTTTACAGAATCAGGTGGTGTAGATGGCGCAAGAATTTTGACGTTAATGTAAGTTGTATTTTTTTTTTTTAATAAAATAAAAAAATTAACAAAATAAATATTGATTGAATACAGTCGAAGTTATATGTTCTTAAAGGTAATTTAGGCAAAATGAAAATAATAAAATTTTTCTAAATAATATACATTAATACCCAGTTTTTAACTTCATATTTGAATATGGGATTATTTAATTTATTTTAAACTTAAGTGGCATTAAATACAATCTCAGTTTTTAAGTCATAAATTTAAGTTTGTATTTAATTGCGACAAAAGTATCCATATTTCTTTCATTTCAGAAACAGCTGTGATTGGCTTTAGCCAAATAAAGCACAAGAAATAAAATAATATCAATTAATAACAATAAATGTAATTAATTAATATTAATTTTTTCACTTAAAACCATTTTTATTCATAATATGAGCACTTTTAATACAAAAACAAAAAATTAAAAACACTGTAGAGTGTTTTAGTTATACATATGTATGTATTAATATGCAAAACATAAAAACAAGATGGCGTAACATATCATTGTGCAGGAGTTTATGTTCCCCATCCGCCATTTTATATATCTCGAGTTAACGATGCCACTTTTGGTTTTCAGCCCCAAATTTTTCAAGTCTGTAATCCGTTTTCGGGTATAATATACTTATATATGTATATATGTTCACATGTAAAACTTAGATGGGCAAAATTTGTTCATTCAAATGGCATTTAAGTTTCATATAACTTTACACTAAAAAACTCAAAGTTGCATTTAAATTAAATACCATTTTTAATAAGAAGTTAAAAACTGAGCCTAAGTGCTTAAAATTAAGGATGTTCTTATAGTTGAATAGGTTTATAAATATACATACATATATACCATATATAATAATGGAAAATTAAAGCTAAGCGTTTAGTGTGGCCAGTACATACATTTTTTTTTATTTACAATTATAATTCATATAATTCATAAAATTTATTACGGGCTTATTTGACAAGTATTCCTTAGAAATTTGTCAAATAAGCCTTTTAATAAACGTACAATATTTTTTTTGGGTTGGAAAATTAAATATTCATTTGAATTTTGAAGCAAATGGAAATGGCTCTACTGGGATCAGTTTTTATGTGGTCAAGTCAAAAAGTTATTCTGATGGAAGTTCAAGAGTTAAAGAACAATAATTTCTCTTTTATTCAATGCGACATTTAAATGTTTCTATACAGCCACAATGTACATAGCTGGATTCAACAGCACCTAATAAGATTTCCTTATTATTTATGATTATTGAACTAAATCAACGCACAATTTTGTTCTATAAACACTTTTTAGTTAGTACTTGTTAAATGAGATTTATTGTTAGGAAATGTTAAAGTACTCTAATATTTATCGTATACATATCGTCGATGGAATTAAAGAACGCTGTAACTGACAAAACCTTAAATGTTCACCACAGCCAAAAAACCTGTATGAAAGTAGAACAAAGACACTCGTATTTTTCAAAACGCAGACGGCGTAAATGAATTTCTTTGCATCATCTGAGACCGGGAAATCTAGAACCGGGACCAATCGACGCGTATTTTTTTTTCTAATAAAATGATGCAAAAAAACGTATTTTCGATTTTTTGTCAGTTACAGCGTTCTTTAATTCTTGCTACGATATCATAATTTCATTGCTGAAGCTTAAAGCTATAAACACAACAAAGGCTATCGAACACCGAACACACTACTACAAAAATCGCTGGCTACGAAAGTAGCCAAGTAGCCAGCTACTTAATTATAATAACGACTACAGTTACCAAATAAACATCTGTTTTGACACGGTGGACATAACCCAAACAAAATATAACAAACTTATTTTTTGTAAGTGAAATTGTGAGGAAACAAAAAACAACAAATGTCTGAAGAAAACTTATAAAAATTTAAGAAAACTAAAAAGGTAATTAAATAATAAATTAAAAATGAAATAAAAGCTGAAGTAAATAAATGTAATAAGTAAATGAATACTAAACAAAAAATGTAAACAAATGATTATTTTTTTTTTCAGTGGTGCAACTTAAATTTTTTCCGCATTTTTATGTACAGTAAAAGCTCCACTGGCGGACAGCTCTAATAGGCGGACATATCCGATAGACGGACGATTAGATATTTTTTACTATGTATTTTTAGAACAAATTCATCCCCCCTGGACGGACATCTCCCGTAGGCGGACAGAAATGCTTCGACGGTCAGTGTCCGCCTATGCGAGCTTTCACTGTATATATTTCATGTTTTGCGTTTTTTAAACACCTTTTTCATGCATCTTATTGTATTGGCAGCACTAAACTGTTTATTGTCGCCAAGAAAAATAGAAATTAGCCTAAGTTGGCTACGGGCTACAAAAGTAGTCGTGTGGTCGGTAGTCGTGTTGCCACTAAAATAATTATTCTCATATGCACACATGTATTCTATTTTTGACAGCTTGTAATCGATGGTCGGTATCCTTTGTTGTGTTTATAGCATAAGATGGATGTTAATTAAAAGTATCTTGTAAAATGGATGTGGCACTCACCGATATTTTGTAAGCCGTCAATGGAAGAAGGTCTTTCCAATTCATGTATTAGTTTGTAAATAGGTTGAGTGCTTTTTGAGTTATAAAATTACAAATATATAATTATATACATAAATGTTTTGGCTGTACAAGTAAGTTATTTATGATGAGGAAGAAATACATTTTGGCTGTATAAGTAATTTATGAAGAGGCATTCTATAATAATTTTAAATGAATTTTTTTTTCTTATAAATTGAAAAATAATGGCCACACTAGAACAAATTATCGATTTCGAATATATTATATACAATATTTTTAGGTAAAATTAATTAAGATTTTAAAAATACATAAAAATCATACGCAAACTTTACTTACTACTGTACTTAAAGAAGTTTATTATTTATATAAATATGTGCTACTTAAGTAATAATAAATATTTTTTGTTTGGTTTTTTACTTTATATAGGTATAATAACAAACTTTAATATTAAAAATAATATTTAAATATTTGTAGGAAAACAAAAATAAAAGAAACGGCCTATTTTTAAAAAGGATTAATAGTACGTGGTTATAAAAAATCTAAGAGTCTAAGAAAAAAATATATATATTTAAGAAAAATATTATTTTAATCTCTAATAAAATTCATTCCATTGAGAAGCATTGAAAAATTTCCAAAGCACATATTTTTTTTTAAAATAAATTACAGAAAAAGGAACAACTAATATATTCGTTATACTATAAACGCAATAATTAAAAATTTCTAGGAATTAAGGCAAAGTTTTTACTGCAAACTTGTAAATAAATATTTAGAAACAAATCAAAATCAACAAAATTAAATTACAAAACTTTTAAGAAAAAAAAAACAACAAAAATAATTACAATTCAATAAACTTTTAAAAGAAAAAGCTTTAGGCTGCTATTTAAGAGCCAATTGCTGAGAAGCCAAAATCTTGAGAAAGGTAAAACTCTCGGTTGCAGTGTATTTTTTTTTCTAATTGGAATTAACGATTTAAAAACTGGGTATCAAGTGCAATTCCGCATTAAAAAAATATATATATTTATGTATATAAGAAAAAAAAAACTAATTTATATGTACTTTTGCTGAGAATTTCTTTAAAATCAAAGAGGCAAACTGTAACATTCTTATGTAAAAAAAAAAAAAAAAAACTCTATTGTGTTATATAGGAGCTTCTATGATTTGAATATGTTTCATTTGAGATGCTTAATTCGAGTATGTAATACAATATGTTGTAAATATATATGTATATGTATATTGAAAATGTTGCACAGGCTTTGGATTTCTTGTTTCTTTTTAGAATTCAATTCCATTTAATTAAATCAATTAAATTTTTATGTTATTTAAAGGGAAAGGTAGAAATTATTTATAGTTGTTGGTGGCATTGGTGTTTTGGAATTTAAAATTTTAATTTCTTTGTTTTTGCATTTTTTTTTTTCTTTTTAATATTTAACTGAATTAAAGTGTCTGTTCAATTAAACTCATTTTAAAATGTTTTGCACGGGTGTGTACCTTGACTCGTTCCAAATCGACGGCGTTCATCATAGTTCCCTGAAAAAACGCCACTGTTGTATAATGACGTTTTAATAATCCCTCTAGTTCCAGATCGGGCTCCTTGCTATATATTTTAGGTTACGAATTGTTTTTGGATTTGTTTTTTTTTATTTCAATGTATAATATATTAATTATATTTAAAAAGTTTTAATAAAATATTTTAAATATTTAAAGGAAAACAAAAATCAAATAAAGTAAAACTTAGAAAAATATATACTAAACTAAGGCTTAATTTATAAAGTGTGTTCAAAATACAATATCCCTAGTTTTTATTTAAAATAATTTAATTAAATTTCTTATAAAATAATATTAAATAATTTTTTAATTTAATAAAACACATCACTAATTTATTGCAAATATACGTTATAATATAGTCAATGTACAGTGGGACATAAGAAGGAAATACTCGTACATATAGTGTGTTAAAACTAAATTCAAATATTATTTATTTGTTACAATCTAACATCAACTTTATTTCTAACTAATAAGTTGACGGATACCATGAGTGTAATGCTAGAGACAACTGGTTAAGAGCCAAAGAGTTGTCTCGATGACTCTTCTATAAGGCAATCAATTTCATTTAAAAATTTTATTGGAATGATTCACAAATAACTTAAACGATAATTTTTAAAATTTTAAGATGACTTTTCATGTAACATTTTCAATTTTTTATAAATTCTTCATATTCCTGCTTTAGCCCCACTGTAGCAAAGTTTTTCTCGTTTATTTTATTCTTAACAATGTTTAATTTGTACTTTTTTTTTTAGCAAAATGCTTATTATTATAAATAGACGCATGTGTAAAAATTTCCATTTAAGTTACACATACATGGATACATTGTCCTTTGATGTCGGACAATATCAAAGGACTAGAAAATCCATAATTTACAATTAGTGTCGTGTTTTATATTACTCTTGTCATTCTTTTTTAAAGATTTTCTTTTATTATAATATTGCTTAAATTATTTCTATTCTAATATTATTAATACTATACAATAAAAGAATAGAGAATAAAAAGGGAGACAAAAGTATTATATTTGTACTTACCGATGTAAAAATACCACTTCCACATCGACATCTTCACGATCTTCATGCAGGAAATCCTTGAGAAAATGTGACACCGATTCGTATGTAATGTGACCACAAACCACAATGTGTCTGTAACGTGCCAACACAATACAGTATTATCATCGTTAACATAGCATAGGCATCATCATCATCATCATCAGTATGTTAAACATGGGTCCAATGGTCAATTGTTTTGTGTTTGTCGTATTTATGATTTTTAATTATTTATTGATTTTACGTTGTAAAAACATTTTTAGTTGTTTTGTATTATTTTTTTTTTATTTTTTAAAGAAGTAGGAAGAAAGAAAAATCAATTAGTAGATTGTCTTTTTAAGAGTTTGAGATTTCTTTATTGTTATTAAAATCTTTTAATAGGGAAAAATGAATGGTTATTAATTAAAAAGGAATGGCTTTTTTAATGCATTTATTTTTTATTTTAAGCGAAATATGATGAGAGCATAATTATAAATTGTGTGTGTGTGTTCTTTTTTTATAGTTTTTCTTATTAGAAGTGGTTAAAAGCATTAGATTATTGGTTGTGTTTGGTGTTATTTTATAAAATGGAATGTACTCGTATAAAGTATTCAAGAAAATTTCAAGTGATAAATGTGAATAATTAAATTCAATCTTTTGCTGTTTCTAAAAATATAAGTAAGTAATTCAAAATTTGAAAAGAGCAGTTGAAGAATCCCTTTATTTGTTCATTTTTTTTGCAAGAGAGTGTTTCTTTGTTCTTTTGCATATACATACATGATAAGGCGATCGTCTGAAAACAATTGTTTTCTCGAAACTGTCTGTTAATTTTCTTTAAATTTGGTGTATTGCAGTTATAAAATTGCGAGTAAATGGTACAAAATGCGACTTAACAGCGTCATTCCTCCCCTACTAAATCATGAAACATGATACAAATATGTCACTAGTACGTCACAGGTGCCCAGGACTACTTGTATGAAATTTTAATGCAAATTAAAAAAAAAAAGAAATGTTATGGTTCTTTTTCATAATTCAGATATAATAAAAGACACAAATCCCAAATTTATTCAGGAATACCACTAATACCGCTCCATTAGGGACCCCTTGGACTGTCATCCCCATATAGTGTTATACACCTGCAGTTTGTTATTTTTCCATAATTTCCAATGATCTCCTCCAGTAATTTTGCAAAAAAATTTAATTTTTTAAACTCAATTCTCAAATCCCAAAATTATTTCAATTATTTAGTGTGATACACCTCACATTTCCTATTTTTCCATAATGGCCACTGATTTTCTCCACTTATTTGGTTTTTTTTTTTAAAGAATTTGTTTCGTTTTTTTGTAAACTAAAACTAAATAAATATGAATTTTTTATGAGATACAAAGTGAACAATATAGCTGCTATATGGAAGTACCTTTTCATCCTAAAATTGGAATATGTATCCATTAAACGCCTAATAGTCGGTGTTAAACTATTAACAGAGCTATGTTAACGCAAAAACTGTGTTTGCTAAAGATGGTTTATGTCTTTGCTTTTCAAATTCGAATTTATCGAATTTATTATTTAAAAAATATTATATTGGGAGTATATAATTGGAGAAATTGTTGAAGAAATAATTGAATAGCCTTCATGGTTTCCAGTTGAATATTAAAAAAAAAATAATTAAAGATTTTATTTCGCGGGATATTCCCCTCAATTCTCAAAAATTTTACTTTAAAAAAACTAGATTTTAAAACTCTTTTTTTTTATTTTTCATATCACTTGAAATTTTTGAGCAAATAATTAAAATAATTAATTAATTGTTTTATTGTTTTGATGTCGTCATTTATAAAAGTGTTTTATGTGTATAAATGGTGTGTGTGGTGTCTGTATTAATAATAAAAGCTGCCATGTTTAATGTATAGGTTTACACTTATGTATGTAGGTATGTATTGTATGCAGGGTGTATTGTATTTGTGGTTGTATGTGGATTTGTATTGATTTATTTTTTAATTGAAAGAAAAGTTTTAATTGGCAAAATAAAACATTTATAATTGAAATAATAAAGAATTTAAAATAAAATAATTCTTACAAAACACGTAAATAAATTGTAAAAGTTAAAAAAGAAACTAGTTTTGCTATAAAATAGCAAATTGCCACAATTTAGATTACTGTGTATGAATGTTTAAATAACAAAAAAATAACATAATTTAAAATAAAGAAAATAATTAAAAAAATATATATTTATAAGCTTAGTAAAATAGCAAAAGAAACCATAATTAAAAATAGCTAATAAATATAATATAAAAGCTTACAAGATGCAACAGAAAGTTTTGGATTAAAAAAAAAATATTTGATAAATTTGTATTTTTTTATATTTTAGTCTGCTACCCCAAAAAAAATATTTACATTCATGGATTTATTAATTATTTCAGTTTTTTCTCAGTTTTCCATCAACAAACAAAAGAATTTTATATACGAATAAAAATTTTTTTATGTTTTTAATATTTTTTTTTTTATTTTAAATTTAAATTTTTTTAAAAAAATTACAGTTTTTAACATTCACAATAATTTGTTGGAAATTAGCAAGTGAACAAAACTTAAAGTGTTTTTTTGTTGCTTTTCCTTAAAAAAAACAAGTATTGTGAAATTTTTTATAGAAAGAAATAAATTAGAGCGACAAGCTGTAGCAATGTAGTTAAACTTTTATGGAAAGATTTAATTCGAAATCTTCTAAAGCACATAGAAAGTTTTTAAGAAAAGTATGTTTTTAATATATTTTCGTAATTTAGTGCTAAGGTGTGCGTCACTATAAACTGTAACACATCAAAAGTCAAATAAAAACTGACTGGAGTAAGCTAGAGTTAAAAATAAAACAGTTTTATTTTGCATTTTTATTACAGATTTATATTCTGTATTATTTTATTTAAAAATTAATTTAATTTTATAAAATTTTTTTATTTTATTCATTATGCCATCCATAAGCAATGTTATAGTGTTTTCGGTGATTTTTTTGGTACCAGCTGTGCATTTATATCGAAAACTAGTAATGGTTTTGGGAACAGATGTACTCTTCTTTAGTTCTCTTTTGACCAGAGCCCAATATCTTTCAATAGGCCGCAGCTCTGGGCAGTTTGGTGGGTTAGCCTCTTTTAGAACAAAAATAACATTATTTTTATTATACCAGTCTATTGCGCTTTTACTGTAGTGACATGTTGCCAAATCTAGCCAGAAGAATGTTGATATGTTGTGCTGTCTTAGAAATGGGAGCAACCTCTTTTGAAGACACTCTTTGATATAAATATCTGAGTTTATTGATCCCAATGTAACAAACGATGCACTTCTGTTGCCGCAGCTACAAATAGCCTGCCAAACTAGAAACTTTTTGGGAAATTTTGATAGTTTTTTAGTTCGGAACTCTTCAGAAACATTGCCTCTACTATCCGCTACATAAAACTCTTGGCCAGGAAGCTGCGCAAAGTCTGCAAAAACGTAAGTTTCATCATCCATTACACAACATTCGAACTTTTGAAAAAATTCTTTTTTGAGGAATTATGCTCTTTTTTTTGCTTTAATATTCTTCTTAGCATTTCTATCCAGAACTTTTTGGACTTTAAATGTTTTAAGGCCAGCTTTAGCTTTAACTCGGCGCACAAAACTTTCCGAACATTGCACGCGCCGGGCCACTTCACGACCAGAAATGTTTGGAAGAGCCAGCAAAAGCTTCTCAACCTTTTTGGCTTTCGCGTCGTTCGTTACCAGTTTTGCTTTACCTGTTCCAGGCTTTCTTTCAATTTTTAGGTCTTTGTTGAACTTTTTGACCACTCTGGAAACACATTGCCTGGTCACGTGGACTTCCCTAGCAATTTTTGTATAACTCCAATATGGTTTTTTTTTAATTATTTGAATAATTTTTGTATGCACTTGTCTTTGATTATCCATTGTGAACTAACTAACAAGTCAAATTTGACAAACTGATACATTTTAAAATCTGACACATTTTTCAAAGATATTGTGATTAAGAAAAATAATTTTGATTAAAGGTGAAAAAAGTTATTAAGAAAAATGGGTGTTACACTTTATAGTGACGCACACCTTATATTAAAACAAAAAATTACGTGAAGTTGAAGTAAACTTAAAAAAAATTAAGTTCGAGACTGAAATAATGATGACTTAGTAGACTAATACATACTGTGAAACCTATGAGGCTCGTGAATTTTATATTCATTAGTACCTCTAGTCTAAAACCGAAAGAAATGAAAAAACTTATCTGGTTAAATGCTTTAATAGCTTTATTCAATTTTTTTTGTTTTTTTGCTTTATTTTCACCATAAAGACACAGTAACAAAGGATTTATTTATTTTATTTAATGTAAAGCAAGAATGATAAAATAAAGATTACGCCATCAGACTAACAAAAATAAAATTTACTGCAAAGAACTCAAATCTGACGTCACCCAAACTGTCGTTTTGTTGGCTAATAAATTCTAGTTTTGAAATGTATGAAGTTTGTCGTTATTTACATATAAACATTACAATCGGGCAATTATTTTTCCATAATTTTATTTATAATAACATTTACGAATTGTTGTAGATAATCTCCCTTAATGTCAGTTATCATTTGGTTGGGTCAACGGTCAACATATTTGTTTTGAATTTTAATTCTATTTGTAGTTTCAAATTCATTTGGAATTTGAATTTGATTTCTAATTTCGATTTTTTTTTCATTATCGTACTGCTTGAAATGCAAATATAAAAATATCGTCTTCGGTATTTCTAGTTTTCACTGATTGTATAAAGTTGCATAAACCTCACTTTGTACTACAGCTTTTATGGATAAGTATAAAATGATGACAGTGCAGTTGAAAAGAAAAAACACTATTTCCTAAAAACACACTTAATGTCAGATTTATTTTAAATTACATACTTTTCTTTGCTGTTACTTTGCTTGCATTTACTTTAGTTTGCCATTGGGCTATAAATTTGTGTAACACACTTTACCGAATGTTTTGAATAATTTAATTTTTTATGTTTAATTATTACTAGCTGATTGTCTGAGACCTTTGCTTGGTCTAGCGTCACAGACCAGGGCTTCTAGTGGGAATCGAGCTAACTACCTTCTTTCTAGTCGTCTAGCATACTGCCCACTAGGCTATTAGGATGCCCAATAACATTCGTACAATAAAAAATTGCTTAACTATTGTATATTTTTTAGAAAAATACTTTATAAAACTTTAAAATTCGTTCAGGTTCGAAACAAAATAACGTAGTGATGGCCTCACAAACGTCTTTCTCAAAGAAATGACGCCGCCAGCCCAAAATCCACACCAAACGTCCCAAATTCGACAATTTTGTTTGTTGACTAGGTTTGTTGGCCGATCAGAAGATCCATTTTTATAAAATAATTTTATTATTTGTATGTGTTATTGGATGTTGTGTCCCTTCATGGTTATTTGGCAAAACATATGGAACAAATGTAACTTGAAAAAGTTTGCCTTTATCATCTGTAAAAATTCGGAAGTCTCTGTATATGATTACATATAAATCATTTTCATTTTGATGCAAATATCTATTTACCAATCGTCTGCTTCTACACTGTCGCGCTGCAAAGTTCAAGAACTCAACTTCTACTGCAGTGATTAACAAAACTACCTATTCTATAGAATAGGTAGCTAGCTAGCTTCTCACAGCACCCATATAATGTGCGTAAATTTTTATCGATAAGAACCGAGACCTACAATTTAATGTCGAATCTGAACGACAGACTTGAGAAGCTTTTTCATGGCATGGTCGCCGAAAAAAATATTTGTTCATATTTTGTCTTCCCAGATGTCAAAGCTGTGGTTTGAATAATAGACTAGAAAATAGGCTACGGCGACTTCACGTATTCTGTTGACACTATTAAAAAAAAAAACTTTTCTTAGCCTTTGGCAAGTTATTAGGTTCATGACGCACTTATCATAAGATGCCTTTGAGGTTACAACAAATAAAACTGTAACAAAAACAACTTGGCTCTTTATTGTTGATTAGAGCAAAGAGCTGACAAAAAAACTAAAGAAAAATGCTTGACAAGAAAAATAATTTATATAAAACAAAGAAAAAAATTAACAACTCTCTTCACAAACTCTCTAAAAAAAAAAGTAACTGAACTGGTATGTCAAATGCACATTATAATCATTACGCTATGGTTACGTTGTACTATATCGGTTATTCTGTGTACCACTTAAAAGTTGTTAACAATAACTAGACTGAGTTACAGTGTAGTACAATGATGAAAGAAATGACAGCTCTAAAAGTTTAAAATCAGCTGTCACAATTTGTTGTGGCTCTCTTGTTATACACTGTGTTGTGGCTATATTAAATACTGGAAAAAAATAAGATAGCTGTATATACTAATACATCTATCTCTTATTATCATAATTTATGGCTATCTTGACTGTGTTCTTCTTGTTATAGTTGTTGTAGTTTCGTCACTGTATTACTCTGTGCCTGAATTGCAATGTAAGGCACTTCAATTCCATAAGTATCACCATTTGTGGCAATTTGTTGCTTTCCTGCAACAATTTAAAATTAAAACTAAATCACTTAATATAAAAAAATTTCTTTAGTTTAAAACACACAAAAAAGATAAATAAAATTGTTTATCGCTTATCGCTCTAATTTCTTTTATAAAATGTGCTGCCCAAATTATTAAAATCAAATCTTATTCTTATTGATTTTCATGGAAAACATATTTAACACTTGAAATGTTTAATTTTTTGTATGTTGTTGCTTACAAATATATAAAAAAAATTTTTTTTTTGTTTACTAATTGCTTTTGTTTAAAACAAACTCTACTGGCATGCAATTTTTTCTACAACTACAAATCAACAACAAGAGTATCCATAAAAATCAAAACTTCCATCGTTAAAAACAACAATCGTTAATAATTTGTTTAAATAATTAAATGCATAATACAATTCTCATGCATGTATTTGCTTACAGTGAAATCGATACTTAACATTTGTAATTAAAATTGGCTACTTAATGTGTTGAATTAAGAAAAAAATCAATATGGTAAATTATAAAATAAGAAAAAAATTATAAAAGTTTAAAATGACTGCATGACTTTTTTGATTGACTGTTACATTTGGCATGAGCGATGATGGATATGTTTGCTATTTGTGTGTTAAAATTTATATTTATAAATATATATATTAATATATATATACATATATTCTTTTTTTAACTGAAGAGATTTGGTAAATTTTTTACAGAAGTGTTGGTTTTATAGAAAGTGTTTTGGTTTTATTTTATTTTAACATCAATAGAAACTTACTTGATTTTAAAATTTTTATCTTAGTTTTTCTTTAGCAGGATGCATGAATTTTAATGATTTAAACACTACTAGAAACAAACTATTGTATTTGCTTTTAAAAAATAATTATTTTGATTGTTATAACAAAAAGAAAAATGTTGTTGTAATTGTTTTATACAAATACGAGTATAAATAAAATAATTGTATTCAAATTCAAAAGCAGTTTTTAACGTTTTAATAGATTCAAACAAATTGTACATTATATGCCTGGCCACGCATTTTTATATTTTATTTTTACCAAAAAAAAATTATTTTGAAAATAATAATAATTTTTAATTTAATTTCAATACCAAGAGTTAATAACTAATATCCTGTTAAGGGTCCTTTTTTACAGTTATCATGTCTTAATTCAATGAAGAGAAAGACAGTCAGAAATAGAGTATAAAAAATTCAGTAGGAATTTATAGAACATTAACAAAAAGTTTATAAATTAAAGTGCAGTTTCTTAACAATTGGTGGTGGTGATTGCTTTTAACTAATTTATTCAATATTATTTGAAATACCTAAAATTATCCTATGAAAAAACATTAAAACGAAAAAAAAAAACAAAAAACAAAAACTATATATATGTTTGTATTATTAAATAAAAAATAAGAAAAAAAAAGTTAGACTTCCCAGCTGTAATGTCAGGTAATGCCAAATAACTTACAAGTCAATATTCAAATGAAAACGCTTACCAAGATGGCAAAAAGTGAGAGTAACAGCTTTATCTACATATTTTCTTTTAGGCTTTATTACCAATTACTCATTTTAAGTTTTATTTTATACTAAACGAACTTTTGGCACGCATTTAACACTAGATTTACCAACAAATTTTTATACCTATTTATACCAACACCAGTCATTTTGACTGGAATTAAAAAATAAGTGTTTTCAATGTGTAGAATTTGTATCTGCTATTAAAAATAATAAATTAATAAACAGAACTAATAAAATATAAAATAAATAAGAAGTCATGAGCTGTATTTTAGTTATTATTCAAAATAATTATGGATTTTCACATTTTTTACAAATAGAAACTTTTTTTCTGTGCATTTTCCGCACACATATTTTTTGCAGACATCGCAATTTATCGTTGTCTTATTGGCACCATTTCCGTATTGGATGGGGTTTTTTTTGGAATATTGGATGTTGGACGATCAGCTTCACTTGCTATATCTTGGGTTGTAGACTGAAAGCCAAAAGTAAGCTCTTCAGCTGTTGTCTGTATCAATTTTGACGCTTAGACTCAATAAAACGACTTTTTTGTTGGGCTTACTCTTATAAACTATTAGAGTACATTCATTTGTTGCATATAGTAATATTGAAAAACGAGCCATACCATCTTTCTTGCCTTTACAAATTTTTGGCAGTTCCCGTTTGTTACAACGTACTGTACCCACCAGCATAGTATTTTTTCTAATAATTTGGAGGGTAAAGAAAGACATGTATACGGCTGCATTAGTCTGATTACTACATATTCGCTGAGAGGTGTTAACAAATCTCGTGTCTCATCCTTTCCTAGATAAGGAAAACCATTTACTACGTACTTTGTTTCAAGATCGGACGCCAGCCAGAATTTGATCCCAAACTTATCTGGTCTGTGTGGCGTATACTGTGTGAAACTACACCTGGCCTTCGTAGGAAACAATTACTCATCGACTGTAATATATGGTCCCGGTTTGAAACAGTTTTGACTGTTGGCAATAAATTTATCCCAAACAGTCGACACTAACGCAAATTTATCATTTTGTAAGCGTTGACTCCTTTCATTTCTTTTATCGAACCGAATGAACCGTAAAATTTCTGTAAACCCATGCCTACTCACACTTTTGGAAAACAATTCAGGAGCCCATTTTTTGATCCACACATACGATAGTTTTAAACTTTTTGCTTCGTATGCAACACGTGTATACAGAATTCCAATGAGGACTTCAATTTTTCTTGTGAAAGTGTCCACTTTTTCCCCAAAACTCTAGAAGCTTCTGATTCGGTGCAAGTTCTTATATAGTCTAATATATGGTGGTCTATCAATAGTAAGAAGGCAGTGCTGACCTCCTCTTCAATAATATTTCTCGTTGGGAACACGAAGAAAGGTTGTAGTGTATGCTAAATCTAAACAAAAATCGATTGATGATATGGAAAAACACACCAGTCAAAATGACTGGTACCGGTATAAGTAGAAAAAATAAAAATTTATTTTTAATCTGTGGACACAAAATCGAAACAAGTTATCAAATTAATTATATTTTGTTGTCGTTATAAAAATCATATACTAGTTTTGGGAAAAAATATTCACACAAAGTCCATATTTGTGGTAAATAAATCAAAACCAGTCCTTTTGACTGGTGCGGTAAATCTAGTGTTAAATTGTATAAAAGTTTTATAAAGTCTCAATATATTTTTTTAATGCAAATTCACATTGGAAAAGAAAAATAATAATTTTTGAATTTTTTAAAAATTAAATTGGTTGCGTTTTTTCATTTAGACTTTAATATTTTTGTTTTGGAATTTTGTCTTCTAAATGCTTCTCATTTAGTTGATAAAATTTAAAACATAACTTGCCCAAAGTTTATTTGAAAACTATATAAATTTCTTCTGATAAGCTTGCTAATCACCAGTGAAATAGTGATTAAGACTTGCTTTTTCATCGCAATAAATTTCAGAACAACATTATTACGCAATTAATTTGAATGATTCCATAACTTTTTTTTATTTTGTTATTTATTTAATTTTTAAATAGTATTTCATTATATCTAAAATAGTAATTAAATAAACCTCAATATAAATATGAAACCCATGGATTATTTGTATTATGCTGAGAGGGCATATACATACGAGTATGTAACTCGTATGTATATTCAAAGTGTTCATAGACACATTATGCGCCATCTATTGTAGTAAAACGGAACTTTACAATACATGAAAGAAGTATAAAAAACATAACTAAAATCATATATAACTGGTAGGGTATTCAAAACAACAGGATCATTTTATTGATGAATAATATTCACAGAATCAGCATAAGTTCGCATTTTGCATGAAATTATCCTATATTAAAATTTCCATAAATGATTCTTCGTGACAATGACACAAACATAGATAGTTTTATTGAACGGACACTTTGCCTAAGAAATTCAAAATTTTGCGACATTGTCTGTTATGTGACGTTTTCAAGGTGCCCGCTACAGTATTCTGTTTGCTATTCGTCTTTATCGATGAATTAAGCAAAAATAACGGAATATATATATATATTTTTTTTTATTTATTGCTTCATGGAAACTTTTTTAACTTTTTTTATTGATATAAAATTAATACTCTGGTTTATGCCATCTCCACACGAATAGCAATTATCGAGGTTTGCTCTTTTATTCGCGGTTTGCTGCCGAAACTTGTTTGAAACAAGTAGATTCGGCATACAATATTTTTAGAGTGAACCACCATGTTTCATTGTGAATCTTGTTGCGAACCTACAAGAATTTGCTACCATCTCTAATTTTGATAACAATTTATCGCCACTTTATCTCAAATAACTGGCAAAACAAAAAGAAAAGCAATACAATAATTCGTGAAAATTAAAATTATTAAAAATGTCTTTTACAAATAAAAGAAATATATGTATAAGAAAGTTATAAATATTTATATAAAAATCAAAAGAGCAATAAAATTACACACAAAACTGAAATACTGCAATATAAACATACGTATTCATGTATGTATGTACTTAAAAGAAACGCCAAAGTGATACACTAAACTGTCATGTGGACGGTGTGATTCGCAATCATGGTTCGGAGAGCGTAAGAATAATGTAGACTATCGCACAAGTCATATGATCTGCCAAAAATTGTGTGGAAAAGTAACAGTGTGATAGTCTGAATTTAATATATAATAGAGTTATACGACTCTCAGATCCAATACGTATAAAAAATTGTTAATCGTATAACATTAACTGTTTTCTGAAAACTTTTAAATATTAGGCATGCATGGTAAGTTATTTCATTTAAGTAATAAGAAATGTATTGCCTATGGGGATAAGCTTGTGTGGAGCATTTTGTTTCTACTCAAGAGATTCTTCAAGAGACTTTTTCCAAAAGATGGTATTAAAACTTTAAACTCTTATGTTTAAAATCTTATACACTAAATGAGAATTATATCCAAGCAGAGCCGAAACAGTTATCGAGGCATGCTTATCCCCATAAAATAATTTATTTCATATTTAATAGTTAAAATTAAATAAAAAAATTCTTATAAGTATCGGCTAATCAAAAGTACTGCGAGTAATCAAAAGTATTAGAATTTAATAGCACTAAAATGTGTCAATTTGTATATTTGCATGTTTGCGCCGAATATTTTCAACATTTTGTTAAGCGACAAAATAACTATTTTATCATTTTTGATTAAGAAAAAAGAATTACAAGGTATTCTAAATTTCTAAAATAGTATTTTAGTTTTCCAAACTGAAAGTTATTTTACGTACTGCATACAAATCCCGAAACGATAGCCTTTCTTGCACTTATTTGGCTTATTGTAAATGTTGGGTTATAAAGGGTTAATTAAACGTTTTTTTTAGCTTTTTACTTTTGTTTTCTTTTAATGGTATAAAATATTAAAATAAAAGATATTTTTTTCTGTTTTATTTTACGCTAGTTTGCCTAAAAAGAAAAATTTTGTTATATTATACGTATTTTATACAAATTTTTAACTTTCATTATTTTAAATTTAAAATTTCAACCTTTAATCTTGAGAAGTTTTAATAAAACAAAATAATTGCCGTTTGGCAAAATTAAAAGTATTGCTTTTAAATTAATTTTTTTTAGGATGTGTTAACTATACCATGCACTTGTGTAGTGCTGGAAAAGGAAGTAAATTAATATATGCATTGTGCACCTAAGGGTTTGAAAAGGTTAAACAATTGAAATATTTTAAAAATGGCATCGGTCTTTAAGTTTTAAAAATAAAGTATATTGATTAAAAAAATAAATAATAAAAAATATTGACAATTGCAATTATTCATTGCCTGTTTTCTGTAAACTAAATAATTCCAAATTATACAAAGTTTCTATGAAAATTAAACCAAAATATTTTTGAAAAATTCAATAAATGTCAAATAAATTTAAAATAGTTTGGAGCAATTGAATGTTTTACTAAAACAATTATTAACAAGACAAGCAATTTCTAACGGTTGAAAATTTGTATAAAAAAACTAATTCTTTTTTTCTAAATATTTGAACAGTTTTCATATAAATTTCTAATCGTTCTGAGTAATTGAATGTCCTTTAAAAACAGTTGGTGAAGTTTTATTTATTAGAAACTGTAATATAAATTTTTAATCATCTGGCAGGTTTTCGTGAAAACAAACAATTTTTTCCAGTATTTTAAAAAGGTTTTTAAATATCATGTAACTTCTGGCATTTATAAACTTAATGTCACACTAAGCTGGGATTTTTATAAAAAAAAAAATATTTATAAATAAATCTAAAATCACAGTGTTACACTTTAAAATGTAAAAGTGAAAAATTTCTTGTAAATTTATATTTTTTTACATTCTTCCACTAATTCTAAAAAAAAAACTGTACCGCTTTTATTTTATGAAAATATGTCGTGTGTGTGTGTGGTTCTTTTTACCGCTTCATTTCAAAATTTACAGGGAAATTGTGTACAATTTTATATATATTTTTTTTAAGTTGAAATAAAATAAAGAAAAGTTACACAAAATTATATTAATTCCAAACTAAATTATTAAAAAATTAAAACTTAAAAATGAATTCTGGCTTTTTAATCTGATTTATTTTTTGTATCATATAATCACATGTTTACACAAACTATTTGGTTAAAAAAATATTATTTTTGATTAAATTTTAATAATATGTAATTTATAATATTAATACCAATATCTACAACACAGTCACAAGGTAATTTGAAAGAATTTAGAAGAAAATAGAAAAATAGTACGAGTTCTATATAGATTTCATTTAATGTTTTGTAGGAGTATTTTCGATAATAGACACACATTTAAACAGTTAAGAAAATAGTAAGAAAATAATTAAAAATAAACTGAGAATATAGAAATATTACAAAATGTTATAATTTTTTAAACAATATAAACTAAATTAAAAAAAGCAATTTGAGCTGTTGTTTGTTTTTTTCTTTTCTCCTTAACTTTAAATAAAATATTACTAATTTGGCTTTAACACATATATAAAACTTGTTTGTTAAATAGAAAATAAATAAAATATATATAAACGTCAGCAAGTGTTTGCTGTTTTTTGCTGTATTTATGTAATATACGTAGTAGATCTCTTTGCGTACTCTAAAATTTACTGGAATGCAGCGATGCCAACTCAGCCTATTTTACGTCGTATGTAGCTCTTTTTAAATGCCTGCTGCGCTTTTATTTTTTATTAAGCCGTTTTTTAAAAAAAGGTATGTATTAAAACTGCTATCTTGGTTATATTTTGAAAAAGCTTGTACAGAATCGAAAATATCTTACTCAGAAAAGAAATTAATTGAGGAGAAATTTACTAAAAATTTAATTTATGAAATAAGAGCTTAATTACCCGCAAACTTTAAAATATTGGAAAGCATTTCTCCATTCAGTGTAACACATATTTCTTCCTGCAATATGGAATTTGTAAAGAAATTGTGGAATTTAAATATTTTATAAACAATTTAAAACTAGTATATAAGTGGAAGAATTTGGATAGAAGTGACGCATTTTGGATCGAAATCCATCATTTTAAAAATTCAACCAACGAGAATCCATTTCATAAACTATCATGTGTTGTTTTAAGACTTTTCACACTGCCTAATTCTAATGCAGAAGTAGAACACACATTCAGTGTTAAGAATTTTTTTATGTACTATTTTCATAAAATTAATTTTATCTCGAAAGCACAAATAAAATTAATTTAAAGACCGTTAAATCTAAATTTAGCCCTTTCTAGCCCTTTTTTAATGTGCTCTTTGCTCTTTTTGCTTCAAAAAAGTTGGCATCGCTGTTGGAACGTGTTTGTTTAGACAAATTCTCAGTAAGGAGAGAAGAAAAAAAGAGAGAGACAGTTCGATGCTAATTTACTAGTTATGGGACAATTTGATAGTAAAAATTTGTAAGATAAATAAAAACACAGCTGATTGAAAATATTTGAAACAATAAAAACATTTTTGGAAATACATATATACACGAAAACTTGTTTTGATAAAAAATTATTTCATTGTAATTCTCTTCTCCTGTTACGTTTTAGGTTATGTGTTCTCTACAGTTTTGATCTGTAAATTTATTTAAAAATTTAATAGTATGATCAAAGCATATGTTCCGATACTTATGAATTTCAATTATACGGAAAGTTCAAGGAGAAAAATAATTTCTAGGTATCTTTTGTGGCACATCTTATTTTTAACATCATTTATTTGATACTAAGTGTTACTAGATATCTGATTGTTTTGTTATTTACATACATATTTTGATTTCTTAGAGTTAATTTTATCTTACTTTTTGTAATTTACTCAGTGAGTAATAATATTTATTGGATTTTACTAGAAACGTACCCAAACAGATTATATGTAATAAAGGTATATTTATAATTTTACAAAAATACAAGTACCCAAAAAACAACAGGCATTTTGTTGGCATTTTTTTAATACCAAAAACTTAAAATCAGTCTCTAATTATTTTTTTTTTATAGAAATTTATCAACAATTTTAAATTATGTAAATTTAGAATTATGCAAATTTAAAATAACGCATTCAAATTGTCACAAAGGACATGTTTTTGGTTTTGAAAATGAAAAACACTGTTAAAAAAATTTTTTTTTTCATTTACTAATATTTTTTAAATATAAGAACGTTGATATAAAACGCAGTAGCTGTAAATAAAATATGTATTCCATTATGTTCTAACTAAACTGTTACATATTTAAATATATTTCCTAAGGTATGGTTATACTAGACCATGTTAATATTTGACAAAAAAAAAGTATGTAACCTCTATTTGCAAAGTTTATTATTATTTTTTTATATATAAATATTTTTTTAGAGATTTTTTTAATTTAAAAATTATATAAAGTGGAAGTATTTATATACTAAATAAAAAATAAAGGCTTTTTTGAAATAGTGTTTATGCTTTTTGATGAAATATTTGCCTAATATGGCCACAGATTTACAACAGCTCAATTAAATGGTCTTTTATGCAAATCATACTTAAAAATTAATTAATAAATGAAGAATATGCTTGTGCAAAAAAGTTGATTAGATATTTGAAATATACTTATTTTTATTAGTTTTAATTATGCTACAGTATACGAGTATAGGATTCAACGAATCAATAAAGAATTGTTTTAAATATTCACAGATTTAAAAAATATAAAAAACCATGTAAGTATTAGCCAAGATTACAAAATGATTTATTTCCATTAATTAAAAAAAATTGTTTTGGAACATTTGTAGATCAAATTCAAAAATTCGCTTATCCATTGAAAACAAAGGGTATACATATTTAACTTTGGTTAGCCTTCAGATCGGCATTAAAATTCTTCTTCAAACTTGCTATCACAATTCTACTAAATTTACATTTACAAATATTCTGATTTTATTTCTAATAATTTCTTATTCCAAGAAGTTTCCATGCTGAATGTAGTGTTTATTGTATGTGCGGATTAGATAAACTGAGCCGCAATTCTTTTTTGTACGACGTCGCCGTTGATTATATAATTTTTTGCAGGCGCATTTTATATAAGGTGCCTTTGCAATTACAAAAAGTACAATACATATTAACAAAAACAGCATTGATTTTTGTTGCTGCTTTGAAAAATAACTGTCAAAAAAATGTAAACAAAAAGTTCCCGAACAATTTTTAGCAGTTCTTTTTTTAAGAGAAGGAAAATGACGAAAATGTTACAGTCTCTTTGCAATTTGATGAAAAGATCGTACCTCAGCTGGTATCTGTAAAGCACTTTGTAATCTATGCAACAAGATTTTATCCATTGCTTATTGGTTGAATACACCGGTGGCATTCCTGACCTGATTGTTTACCAAACAAAATTGAATTTATTTGTGATTTGTGACAATCATAAAAAGCAGAAGATAAATAAATTTAACAAACATTTTTAATTTAGTTAAAGCAGAAACATATTCTCATAAACCCAGCTGATTTAAATCCAATATAGCACACTGAGGATGGAAGGGCGGGCTGTTCATAATAGTCATATATTTTATATATATACTATTGGGGAATTCAAATGGTCGTCTTAAAGTCATATATCATAAGCAATAACAATAAAGAATATGATTGGTGTGAACAAAATTTCATAGTTCAGTACGTTATTTTTTATTTCAGTCAGCTGATATAAAAAAGCAATTTATATTTCCAACGGCGGCTAGTGGCAAGGCGTTCAGTGACTGCCAGTCAAATGAATTACAAAAACAAAATATTCTCACTTGCATGTATAAATATATATTTATAAAAGCAATTTTTTTGTAATTTTTTAAAAAGGAATTCAGTTTAAGAACAAAAGTGTGATACATTTTTTATCATCTTTCTACGCTTCGTCTAACTAAATAGCTTTAGTCATTCAGCTCTGCAGTTTACTGCCAATTTTTGACAAAATCATAAAAGTAGCTTGAAAAGTTTTATCAATTTTTTTATTCACAGCACAACAACAGATTTTTTAAACTATTATAAAATTTTATGAAATTATGATAATATGGCTTGGTAGCACACCCCCATATATAAATTCCTCAAATATATACCATTTATTTTCATTAAAAGAAACACTATTACATGAATTTCTTCATTTTTAAATTGCTAAAAATACTTTTTTGTTATATGTAATTAAATACCAACAAAACAAATGTTCCGCCTGTAGAACCGTTAGATTAATTGCTATATTACCATATCTAATCAAATATATTTGCACAAATCTGTTTTTTGCGTTGCATACCTTTTTTGAAGTCTAAAGAAACAAATTACAACTTCAAATATTCTAATGATTTCAACACAACATGAAATTGTTGCATTTTTTTTCTTGTGATAACATGAAAATAAACCAGTAATACATACAATAAATGTTTAAATTAAAGATATAAATCATTTGTAAATATTAGGAATAATAGAATAAAATTCTAATAAAAAAGGAAACGTTTTACATTACGACTGACTGTACGAGTACTTTTTAATACTTTCAAAATTTTCAGTTTTATTTTTTTTAATTTTTTTTTTATCTTTCTTTTTTTTTTTTTTTTCAATATTATATTTTTAATGATTAAAACACAATAAACACCAAACGTCAATAGGTAATATTTTTTTGTTCTAATATTTTAAACGACTTTTTTTCAATTATAACATTAACAATAAATTTTTAATAGAAATTTTTTTTTATTTTATTTTGAATAAAAATATCAAAATTTAAAATTACAATAGAAGAGTAAGAAAGAAATAAAATAAATTTACAATGTTTGTAAATGCCAATCTATAATAAAATGATTTACAAATTAAAAATTTAGAAAAATGTAATTTCAAACATAAGAAAGTGTACAAATTAAAATGTTTTTTTTTAAGAAAATTTTCCTCACTTTTACTCAAACAAATACAAAAACACAAAGCGTGCAACATGAGTCAATATAGTAATGAAAGAAGTTTCAAAATAAGGCGAATTGTTTACAATTAGGAAAGGAAAAGTAGAATTATTTTCTGTTTAATTATTAAATAAATACACACTAATTTTAATTTAATTTAAAAAAAAAGAAAGAAAGAAAAGAAAAAAAAAATTAATTTGTAAGATTAATCAAAAAATATTTTAAAATCAAATCGTTAAAGGAAGGAAATAAAAAATTAACGGAATAATTTTTACTGTCAAGGATAAAATGGTGGCGAAACCAAGAAAGAAAAAATAATAATGAAACGAATGGAAAGGAAAAATAAGGAAGTAAAACAAAACAATAATTTCCGCTTCCGTTTTAACGTTTAATTTGTTTTCATAAATTTTGTTAGTTTTTTGTGTTGAGAGGGGTAAAATTGGATTTTGGTATTAATCTGATTGTTGATAATTGTTGGAGGGAATAATTTCAGTTTAATGACAAAGTTAATGTTTGTTTTAATTGGTTTAATTACTTATATTGTTGATTGAAGAGTTAGGGGTTAGGCAACATCTATACATGCGTGTCTGTAATTTTGTTAAAAGGGCATGATAGTGTTGGATTTCTATGTTAGTGTTGGAATGTTACTTTTTGTAGTTTTTTTTATGCCAAACAAAAATCAAAATAAAATTTCGTTTCGTATTTCGCTTTTATTTTATTTTTTTATTGAAAGAATTTAAAATCATTTTTTTATATTGAAAAAAACTAAAACGTTATATATATTTTAAAAGGGTTTTATTTTGGATATAAAATGTAATGACCAGCAAATCATAATCAAAAAATATATTTTTAATGAAACTAAACATTAAATATTTTCTTTACAGTTAAAATAACTTTGAAAGTTTTATTAAAGTTGTAAGAAATTTCATTTTGATTTGGTGTTTATTTTTTTAGTTTTTTTATTTTATTTTTTTCTTTAAATTAAAATAAAAATTAAACAAAAAATCATAAAAATTAAAAACAAAATTAAAAAAAAATTTTTTCTTGTTATTTAAAAAATGTAACTTTTAAATGTAGAGTTTTTTTATTTTTGTATGAAATCTTTATGATTTTTATATTATTTTTGTTTTAGTTTTTAATTTCTTTTAATTAAAATTTACAAATTCTCACCTTCGACCCTTTTCATTTTTTAATGTGCCCCCATATTTGGCTCTTGTTCCAATCAAGTCTATAATCTCAGGTATACAACTTGCAAATATCGCCTGTTTTCAATTATATGGATGGAATCAATAATTTTGGTTTTGTTTAATTTTTGCTTTTTATTTCATTTTCAATCAATTTTGTTAAAAATTTTCATTTGATTACAAAAGGCGTAGAAATTTTTGTTCTCAAAAACATATTGTTTTTTTTTTTTTTTTTGCATTTTTAATGATATAATTCATAAATAATAGTAATAATAAAATTAATAAATAATATTTTTAACTTCCTAAAGTCAAAGCTGCTGTTTTCATTTGCTATAAGATGAACCCTAATTTGTTGTATTGCCAAAAAGTAAAGTTAACCCCTGTCTCAATTATTATTACATATATGCCAATTTTTTTTAACAAATAACTTTTCTGTTATAAGATATATATATTATATTGTAGTACATAAGTATGTTTTCGCGGTTTACGTTTGTTTAAACAGAGATTATTGAAAAATTTATTAAAGTTTAATAATACTGTAGAACAAAAATATGCATATGGATATAAGTATATAAAATAATAATAAGGTAATAAACAAAAAACAAATAGTAAAAAATTAAAAATTCAAAAACATTATAATAAAACAAATTCACGAGTATCTATTTGTCTACAAGTACTGCAGTTCAATTGGTATTTTAATCAAATCTTGAAAAAAATTCTCAATTTTTAATATTTTTATAGAAAAGAATATAACACACACAACTTGTTTCATTTATACATTTTTCCATGACAGAAATGTAATGAAACTTCAGCTTTTTTTTGATAATTTTAAAAAACAGTTCTCATAGTGCAATTTTTAATTGCAAATAGCACAGTTTTGTTTTCATTATGACTACTAGTTTAGTAAAATCAGCAATACAAAGAGAAAAAAATGCGAAAAATAGAATTTTGCCATCGCTACAAGAGTGGTTTTAGGTGATGTCTTCCAACGCGGCGCATCACAGATCACATCCTTTTGTTGATTGTCCAATGAGAATTCGCAAGAGTTTTTCTAGTGTGAAGTGTTTTTGTTTACTGTGAAGGTTCACAACAACTATCAGCACAGACTCGAGTAATGCCTAATCATTATTGAATGCTAACATTTAAAAAATATGCATATTTTTCAACCAATGCAGATGTTAAATATAAAAATATTCACAGCAGTGAGAAAATGAGAATATGACTGAGAAAAACATGATTTGTTCGACAAGGCTTAGACTAACTAATTACAAAGTGTAATTCCAATACAAAAATTCTAGAAAAAAGTGTGAGTTAATGATACATATGATTCTGACTTTATAATTGCATAATTCGTATTCATGTGACACTAGCAGCCCTCAAAACTGTGAAACTGTTTTCGATGCGAAAGTCTCTGGACATCGGTGTGGAGGACAACTATGTTTAGGTTGGACGAACCAGGTTGGTAAAACCCTGAACCAACTGAAGAATGCCCACGCTAAGCAGAGGCACCTGTTAAGTTGGGCCAAGTGTTGGTTGTGATTAAGGACTGAAATAGTATAAAGAAGTTGTTGTTAAAACGTAGTAATATTGTAATTTTTAAGCTTCTTATACGGTTGCCAGATAATAATAATACATACATAAATGGCCATTACCACCCTGTTTCAAAGTTACGGCCTAGCTTCTAGCAGCACTCATGTTGTGTGTGTCAATTTTTATCTATGGGTGCCGGGACCTACAGTTTAACGTCTATTCCGAACGACAGACTTGAGAAGCTTTTTCATAGCAATCTGTTACGCTCAGAGCTTTTTCCAGAAGACTTCTAACAGGTAGTAGCCGAAAGAAATATTTTTTTCTATATTTCTTTTTTTTTCAAGATGTCAGAGCTGAGTTTTGAACCCTGAGCAATCGTCAACTGGATAATAATACAATTAAATTTTTTTTTAAGACCAATGTGCAGGGGTGAACCCCTTACTCATGCAGTGCATTGTGTTGGAATTTGAAATAGATAGAATTTTTTTTCATAGATTGTATACGAGTACTGTTTTGTATTGTACTATTGGCCATTTTGTTAATTAGACAAGTTGCTGTCAATACAATAAAAACCTACATCATTTTCCACAATTCTCTAAATTCGATATTTCACATATTTGATGTAATACTATTTAATGTCTTTTATTAAGCGCTTCCTGACTTTGACTTCAAATAAAACAAATGTGTGTGTAATATATGATAGAAATTTTGTATGCCTTTGAAGGGTCTTTTGATGCCATTATGCTATGGTTCAAATGTCTGCTATTGCTTCTCTGTGTGGAATACAACCGAAATGTCTAATTTTCCTTGACTCTGGCGAATAAGTCAAACTGAATTTGATCGATGAATGGGTTATGTTCGTTTTGAGGATAGCCGTGGTTTGTGACTTATTTGAATACAACTGCTACTTAAGAAAACACCAGAAGAAAACGATTAACCAGATTAAATCGCACGATCTCGGTTGTAGTTCACAAAGTCTCCACGTGAGATGATCATGCCCTTACATCGCTCGTGGTACGTAGAACAGTCTTGTTGAAACCATATGTCATTGGTGATCAATTGATTCAATTTAGGCCAAAAGAAGCACGTAATTCTCGACCTATAGCGCTCGTCATCAAAAGTGATGGCTGGCCAACGTCATTTTATGAGATTTACATTCTGTATTACGGCAGTGTGATGACCTGATAGCATACACACAATAGCATGTCAATACATAGTTGTGCTATACTTAGTTGTGATCGTAGCACTATTTTGGCGACTAATCTGTTTCCTTCTTAAAGCTTAAGCGTAGGGTGAGAATTGTTTTAGATGTTGGTTTACAGTTATTGCCCACACTCTTTCAAATATGCAGTCATCTAAGCCTCATCTGTCTCTTGTTGTAGAACACAATACAGTAGATATTTGTAATATTGTATGTCACACAATTTTTAATTACAACATTTATTTTATTTATATGAAACTGACTTACTTGCAGACAAATAGAGTTTTTTTTTTAGACTAAAAATAAATTATTGCATTTGTATTTTATTATTATTATTGTTTTAAAACTAAAGGCCTTTTAACTAAATATGTTTTAAAATTACTTAAGTATTTAGAAAATTTTAAGACCAAAGGCTGCGATTTCTTGGGGTATATGTGTGTCTTTATATAAAAAGTTTTAAGTTAAAAAAATTTATAAAAATATTTTGAAGAAACAAAAATAAGATTTTTTTAAATATAAATATGGTTGGTATGTGTGTTTGATATTTTCTTTAATAAAAAGGAAACAAATTCGTTAACTAAATATGAAGTTAAAAATATTAAAAAAAACATTATCAATATATTGTAAGTGTTTTAAGTATTAGTTTTGTAAATATACTGGGAACTACTTATAAACGATGCTAACCTAAAAGATAGTACTAAAAAAAAGTATTCTTTTTTCTGCTTTCTTGCATTTAAATTTTATGATACGTTTTATTAATTTTATTGTTTTATATTTAAGAATATATTTGAAAATTTTATGCGTGGCTGCGGCATACAGTCTGTGTGTGCAAGCAAACAAAATTTTAACGTGGCAATAATTTTGAAACGAACGTATGGTACTTTTTATTATTCTTAAAAAATATGGTGAAAAAATAAACTAAAAATTGCCAAAAAAAAATGTTTTTCATATATATGTACATATAAAAATGCTTTATAAAAATAAAGATTTTACTAAATAAAGTAAAAAAATAAATACTGTGAGAAAGTTATTCATGTTTATTTTAGTTTAGCTATTAGTTATGGTTATTTAAAAATTAATTAGAAAAAAACAAAAACAAAAATAATCAATGAAAAAACGTTAAAACAAACGAACTAGAAAACAAACAATTATTGTTTTTCTTTTATTAATTTTTTGTAACGAAACAAGGAACGCAACTACAGCAAAAAATTTATTTTTATAAACAAATTACTAAAAATATTAGAAAAACGAAAGAGTATTTAAATATAATTATGTAAAGGAATTTTTAAGCAAACACTCATTGTTCTGCTAATTTTGCTTAAAAAGGGGGTTTTTATACTAAAACTAAATTAAAAATAATATATAAAATTAAAAAAAAATAATAATAATAAGAAATTAAAAGAAAGAAAATAATAAATATTGCATTAACTCAAACATCCGACTTTTTTATATTATTTTTTTTTTTGTAATACTACAAGTACTGAAAATTTTTTTTAAACATTCCCTCAACAATTTCTTTCCAATAACATAATTCTTTAGAAATTATTACCTGTATTCATAAAAAATATTTTAGTTTTATTGAGGGTTTATTTGACAAATTTCTATGCAACACTTGTCAAATAAACCCTTAATAAACCTAAAATATTTTTTATGAATACGGGCATATATTTTTTTATTTTACTAAAAATTGTTAGTTTTTTTAACGTTTGATATTCATTCACATGATTTTCTGTGGTAACATGTTTGTTTTGCTTTTTTTTTTCTCAATAAAAAAATGTAACCTTCTGTAAATTACTTAGAAACTTTGCTTTTAATATGCCACAAATAAATATATCCAGATACATATAGTGCATATGTATATATAAATAATTAAGTTAAGTTTCAAGCATATTATCTAATACAAGGGGGGTTCTACTCTTTGTGATATTAAAAAGAAAATAGATTTTGTTGATTTTTTTTTTTTTTTTTTTTGTATTATCTGGAAATACGAGTTCGAATCTCAGTAAGATTGTTTGGAATTTTTATTAATTGATCTTGTTTCGTCATTATATATTTCTTTTTTATAAATGGAAGAAGGTCAGTAAAATGATTTTGTATTTTAATTTTATTAAGAAAAAAATTTTTTTAGTTAATTTTAATTAATTGCTTTATTTTTTACAAATTTTCTATACAAAAAAACAAAAGCCTATTACATATAGATGCAATAAAAGCATAGATGCAAATATGTACTTATGCATGTATACGCAAGCCTTTTTTTATTTTAAAATACGTTGGATAAATATTTAACTAAAGCTCGTAATAGTTTACTTGACAAGCTTAATTTTTTTAAATTTGTTAATCATTATTTTTCAATTTGCAAGCGAGTAGCCAAAAAAAGATATTAAAAAGCAAAAGAATTGGACAATATTGACAAACAAATTTTGACTAATGAAAATCTTTACGCAAAATTTTTACATCTTGTAGACGGATTTTTCACATACATACATACATAATTGACCTTTACAACCCAGTTTCAGGATAACGGTCTAGCTTCTCTCAGCACCCAAATTGTGTGTGTGAATTTTTGTCCATGGGTATCGGGACCTACAGTTTAATGTCAAGTGGGAAAGACAGATTTGAGAAGCTTGTTCATCGCAATCAGTTACTCTTAGAGCTTTCGCCAGAATTCTGCTAAGAGGTAGTCGCCGAAAAAAATATTTTTTCATATTTCTTTGCTTCAAGATGTCAGAGACGGGGCTTCGACCGGAGCTCTCGTCTTAGTAAGCCAAAACACTTACCACTAAACCATGGCGACTACTTGCGACTTTTTTAGTCAGATATTTTACTTAACGTTTTAACTGTCAAAAATTCTGAGACCATATATTTTGCATGCAAAGAACTGAAATTAGGTAGTGGCAAATACTTTCCATATGCTACCCATAGTTGATAGCAAATGGATTAAAAATTTAATAAAAATATCATTATTAAATCGTACGGTCGTATTCGTAAAAAATAATATAGATTTCAAATAACAGTAAAAATATATATACATACATACATACATACATAACTGGCCTTTACAACCCTGTGTCAGGATTACGGCCTAGCTTCTCGCAGCACTCATGTTGCGTGTGTAAGTTTTTATCCATGAGTACTGGGACCTACAATTTAATGTCGACTCCGAACGACAGACTTGAGAAGCTTGTTCATGGCAATTAGTTACTCTCAGAGCTTTTGCCAGAAGACTGCTGAGAGGTAGTCGCCGAAAGAAATATTTTTTTCATATTTCTTTTTTTGAAGATGTCAGAGCCTGGAGTCGAACCCAGGACCCATGTCTTAGTAAGCCAACACACTAACCACTAGACCACGGCGACTACAAAAATATATATAACTTTTGGAAAAAAAATGTTTACTGTATAACACACTTGAAACGAATTTTCGAACTTTAACTAAAATATATACTATATAGTACTATATATAGAGGTTTTTAAATTCTGGGTAGTATTTTAATATAAAGTATTATAATGTACGAATGTATGTTGTTAATAAGTCTATTATGTATCCATTAACTAAATTAAACTGAATTATAGTAAATTGATAAACTTTCGACGATAATTTAAAAGTTTATACTTTTATTTCAGATATTCTTTCATTCCGACACAGTAGATGCATATACATATACATACATATGTATAGAGTAAATAATTTTTTAAATTCAAAAGTAATCCAGAAAATTAATATGCGTTGCGTAAGCAATTTCAAAGCGAAAGTTAAATGCAATACAGCACTAACTTGGTACTCTATATAAATAATTAAAAATATGGCAACAATCATAAATTATATTGACAGTTATAATGTGTCAAAATATGTAAACAAAAACATTTCAAAAGTATTATGACAACCCCAGCAGTCAGTGTCTTTTTGCTTGGCATTACTGACAGCAAGTATCCTCTGTCCAAGACACTATGCTGCACCATGAAATTTACTAAAATATAAAACTGGCATTATTTTATTGACAATTTTTTGTTCTTTTCCCTAAATTAAAAAGTTGGATACAAATGCCAGTATTTTCTATGCAATACTTGTCAAATAAACCCTTAATATACGTACAATAGGTTTTATGAATACGGGCAAAGATTAATAATATTATGCTAATGCAAGATATTTGCATTTGATTCGCGTTTTTGCAATTCAATGCTGTACCTCTTGTACAATAGATACAAGAGGTAAAGCTCAAAGATTTTAATTAGTACCAGTGTTTTATTGAATACCATTTTGATAGTTTCCTACAAAAAGAAAACCATAGAACATATAGTAAGGAAATATTGTAAGCTTGTACGAGTAGTTTGTCATAATGAAAGCGGTCTTGTTACTTGAGATATGTTTACATTAGACATACATTTGACGAAAACAACATAACCACTATTGTAATAAAAAATTTCGTTTTCTGTAAACGTTTAAGAAAAACAATTTATTGTAAGTGCTGACACCAATAAGAAGTTTTTTTTAATTTTTAATTATTTAAATTTCATGAAACAAATATTATTTAAAACTTTACTTTTTAGGTAAAGTTCGGTTAAATGAGTGTAAACTTCCATTTTTCTCAATAAGAGACAAGTGTCCAAAAGTACGGAAAAACCATAAAACAAATATTTTTTCCATTCACCTAAATATATGAATAAAACACAACTTAATATCACACAGACATATTAAGCAGGTACATACAAAAACCAAACAAAAATAGTTCGTCTTAATACATAAATGTCAATTAAAAAAAAAATTTTTTTGAAATAAATAATGAACTAAAATTTACAATAAGGTTGTCTCAGTGTTTACAAAACATTTATTTCTCCATATTTATCTTTTTATTTTTCAAGCAGCGGATAGTATGTTTACTTGCACGAACTAGCCCGAAGAAAATGTACGGACTGTTAAGTGCAAGTAGGAAAAGAACATAGAACCTATTATGTTACTTGTTTTTCGTCAAATATTTCCTTAATGTGAACGTAAGTTTATGATTGCAAATGGAAATCATAAGTTGACGTCAGTTCTCTATATAATAAGAAAGTTTTTTTAAAAAAGCTTTACGAAAATAATTAATTGTTTATAAGCTTTTTATGAAATAAAAATACGATTAAAAGGAATTTTGAAATCTATTATTTAGAAAGCCAGTAATAGGATTATTTTGTTTACTTTTTCTAAATAGTGTTAAAGGTATTGTTCCTATATATCGGCTGATATGTTTAGGTGTCCAGAAATGATAATATAATATTAACCACATAGTTTACTTGATATAAATATAGATTTTTAAAGTGTTATCTTATTACTTTTTTTTTCTTTATAACTAGCGTTTAAAATCAACAAAATCTAAATTTGAAAGCATTTTAAAGAGCAAAGAAAGAAAAATACCCCAATAAGAAAAATGTTTTATGGAGAAAATCAATAACAAAGATTAAACAAAATTTATTTAGTTTTTTTTTTTCTTAATGAAATCTACTAAATTGCTTTCGTATCAAAAATTACATGCAAAATATTACAAATGTTGATTAAGTAGTAGTTAATAGTAGTTTTTGTAGGTAGTAATTGACAAAAAAAAAAATAATGGAAAAAATTAAACAAACAGAAAAAAACACAAAAACCAAACATATTTTTTATATTTATTTGGATACTGCTGTATTCGTAAATAATATTATAGGTTTATTGAGTTTTTATTTGACAAGTATTCCATAGAAATTTCTCAAATAAACCCTTAATAAATTTACAATGTTTTTCATGAATACGTCCAATAAATTTTAAATTTTGTTTTAGATGTTAATTTATTAAAAACCAGTATGGGTTAATAATTTTAAGTGATTTACAGAAGAGAGTATTTTAACACTGTTGAGATTAAATAATAATTTAAACCCATTTATTAACTAAAATTAACCCTATTTCCTTTTATATTATTATTTTAAAATTATTAAATAAAAATAACACAAACACACATGCCGCCAAGAAATCAATGCCTTTTTCGATTTTTATTTTAATCAAATTGTTTTATAAATAAAAGTTGAGGAAAATTAAAACCAATTTTTGTTTATTTTATAAAAGACATTTAAATAAAAAAGCCTTTGATGAAATTTTATATTTTTCACAATTTTTTTTTTTTTTTTTTTTGATTTTGTCATTTATTTTTTTTTTTTTACTAAAAATCAAATGTTTGAAAATGCAATTTTTATTTAAATCAAAATATATAAAAAAATAATAATAAATATACTACGTAGAAAATTAAAGTAAAAACAAAAAAAAAAAAAAGAACAAAAATATAAATATTTGGTAAGAAAATAAAATGTTTTTTTTTTAAGTGTGTGGTTCATTTTTGAATTTAATTAGTGAGATATTTTTTTTTTAATTTTTAAGAGAAATAGGCGGTACAGCTGCATGTTGGTTTTTTTATAATTTTGATATATATTTATTTTAATTTGGTGGTGGATTTTATTTTAAATTTGTTTGTTGGTTTGTTTGATTTTTGTTTTATTGTTTGTATTGTTGTTGGTGTGTACCTTTTTCTAGGATCCTTGCTATATGTTCCACCATATTTGCTTCTTTGGGCTGCCAGTTCTGTGATTTCTGGTATCCAACTAGCGAACACAGCCTATGTATTATATATCGATATATACATATAGTTGTAACAGTAGTAGTAGTTCATGTAGTAGTAGTAGTAGTTGTAGTTGTTTTAATTTTTTAACAAAAATTTTAACTCAAATCATATTAAACAAAATAAAACAAAAACAAAAAACAACAACAAATAATATTAAATTAAAATGTTCTTTATCTATATACAAAAACAATATCCTTTTATTTTCTTACACTTAGAAGAAGAGCGAATAGAGAAAGTTTTCTTTTTATATTTATATTTAAAATTTTTATTTTTATTTTTTTATAGAGTGAAAGAAAGTACAGTAACATTAAAGGGAAGTATATCCTTAAAATATGTATATTTTCGTAGTATTTTATGGTAAATTTCGTATTTTATATCACGAGAAAAGCTCTTATTTACATACACTGCCTCTTTGCTGTACGAAATACATAAAAGAAAAACTTAAATGTCATAGAAAACAAAAAGATAAAGGTAAGTATACTTTTGGGTAACCTTATGCACACATACACGCACACACACACGCGCGCCCTCTCTTTCAAATCCACTCAGTTTTTTAAGACATTCACTCTATTACCAATACGAGTATCTACCGAAAGTTTTGATCAGAAATTATTTATTCAAATATAATACAAAGAAGTTTTTACAATTTCTTTTTTTTGTAATTTATATTTATTTATACATTTGAAAACATACCAAATTAACCTGTTGCTACAAGAAGAGAGGCTCCATATAAAATATATATAAAAAATAGACCTACTTTTAAGATAAATAATCTACTCTATCTTAGAGAAAAATTATAATAGAAGAGAAGATAGATTGTAATTTTTGTGAATTTTAAAACTACTAAAAGAATACACATAAAAGAAAACTAAACTAAAATTATTTTTAAAGTAAAACTTCAAACCAAAAAAAAAAAAATATTGCTCAAAAATTGTAATTAAATGTTATTTTTTTAATTTTATTTCGTCAGTAACGCTTTAATTAGATCGAAGTAAAATTCTATTAAAAATTTAGATTTTTTTGCCGTGAATTTTTTGATAATCAAAGAAGAAAATGATGGCCGTGAAGAGGAATAGTACACTAGCGAAACCAAACATGTTTTCGATTCCAGCACTTGTAGTCTCATCAGAGTTCTTTGTGTTCGGTACATATTCATGACAAGCATCAACTTTTTAACTCATTCCTTTATAGAAATCATATATTGGAATTATAGTTTTCCTTTCCTATGTGTACATACACTTGTAATGAGTAGTAAAGTCAAATCAAATTATCATCTTATTCGGATGAATCAGAATTACAACTTCTTTGTTTTTTGCCTTCTTATACCATTTTATCCACATTAGTCGACATCGACGACATGTACGACCATATTGCTTAGTTTTCTACAACAACCATTTTTAGTATTCAAGATTAAGTTACGAGTATATTGATTTAAGATTACTATTTCAGAATTACGGCCAAACATCTCTCAGCACGCATATTGTATTTGTCAATTTTTATCCATAAGTGCCGGGACCTACAGTATAACGTCGACTCCGAATGAAAGACATGAGAAGCTTGTTCATGGCAATCAGTTATTCTCAGGACTTTTCCTAGAATACTGCTACATGGTCGTTGAAAGAAATATTTTTTATATTTCTTTCTTTCAAGATGTCAGAGCTGGGGTTTGAACCAGAAACTCTCCTCTAGTACGCTAACACACTACATACTAGAATACGGCCACCACAAAATAATAATATAAAAAATAATTCCTGACAAAATATCGAAATAAGTATTAATAACTATTTTATAAGAAGGCTATAAGTTGTATCTATTTAATTAAGAGGATCGAAAATTTATTCATTGTTTATGGGTTTTAAATATCAATTGCAGAGGGTGGGTCTTAGTAGATCAATTTTTATTTTACTAAATATATACTAAGAAGTCCTAGTTGAGCAATATTTTTTCTTTTTTTCATTATTAACAGTATCATAGAATAAAAAAAATTATAAATAAAATAAACTTAAAATGTTAAAAATGAAAATTTATTACCTAAATGCCTTTCAAAATATAAAATATGACCCTATTGCGTGAACATTGGAAACAAAAAATCTAATTTTAATGCGTGACCCTTTTTTAGAATTTAATTTCTCAGTTGTTGTAGTTGTTTTTATCGGTGTTTGCTGCTGTTCGTTAAAAAAAAATACAGACTAGTAGAGTTGGTTTAGTGTTTTAATTAAAAAACAAAATTATTTTTAAGTATTAAAAAAAAAAACAAACAAACAAATTAAGACACAATTGTGGTGTTTAAAAAATGTAAGAAGACACAATTAGCAGTAGCGCAATAAATAGACGTTTTACGTTTAATTTGTTTTTATTATAAAATTGGTTTATATATAAAATAACGATTAATAGTTTAAAAACACTGGATAAAAATTCAAAATTTTTCCTATTAAAAATATGTATGTAGTATATAAATAAGGACTTTAAATCACAACACCTAAAAACTTTAATTTACAATTATTTTTAATATTAAAACAAACAGAACTGTCGTTAAAAGAAATATAAAAAATTGGACTGAATTTCGTTTTTTTTTTTTTTTGGGTAAAAACTAAATTCAAGTTTCAATTATTTAGAAAAAAAAAATAAATATAATTCAGGATGTTAAATAAGAAGCAGTAGGCTCAGTTAATATGGTACTTGTGCTTAATCGTTGGATTAAAAAAGCATTGAAGCTCATAAAATTGTTAAATCCTGCAAAACTTTTTTTTTTCATTTTATTCAGAAATTCCGATTTTGATAAAACAGCTACAGCAAGGTTTTATTAGAAGTATCTTAAAAATATGACCATCTTTAAGCATTAATACATACATAATACATAATTGGCCTTTACAACCCTGTTTCAAGATTACGGACTAGCTTCTTGCAGCACCCATATTGTGTGTGTCAATTTTTATTCATGAGTACCGGGACTTACAGTTTAATGTCTACTCCGAACGACAGACATGAGAAGCTTGTTCATTGCCATCAGTTACTCTCAGAGCTTTTGCCAGAAGTCTGCTAAGAGGTAGTCGCCGAAAGAAATATTTTTCATATTTCTTTGCTTCAAGATGTCAGAGCCGGGGCTTGACCGGAGCTCTCGTCTTAGTAAGCCAACACACTAACCAGTAGACCACGGCGATCAATTGATAGATAATTTAAAAAGCTCCACTTTAATGCTTTTTCTTACAGCCTGTTCATAGAACACGAATTGCCCTCAACACACTTATAAATTTTATTAATTTTTTTTTTTTGTTAAAAAATTAACAACTTTTTGTGAAACGAATTTCTTGTGAAAAACAAAGTAAGCAACGAAAACAGAAATTTATATTCGTACACAAAAATTACTCGTATATAAAATAGTAAGAATTTTTCTGGTAGTTACACTGAACACATATGCTTTATCCATCGATACACACATTTTTCAATTTAAAGATATTCACCAACTTTTTGTTTACAATAATGCAGCTGTTTTCTTTATGCCGCCATATTAGAATTACACTTTTTTGTGCTGAGAACAATAATTTTCTATGAACGAGAGTAAACAAGTCAAGTTTTATTTTGGAATAGCAATACTGATGTGCTATAAAAATCCAAACTGTTACGTCCACATACGATTCGTTTGTATCTTCAGCCTGACGTTTTCTATGAACAGGCTGTTACTTTGTTACCAGAACTAAAAATTTGGCGTATTAAAGAAAGAAAAACACTGAAACTGCCATCGCATTTAAAGTATATAAAATACAAAATAAAAGTTCAAATGTAATGGCCTACAACACTCAATTTTTAATGTCACTAAACTAACATTTTTAATATTTTTTTACGATTCAAATAATATACGTTTTATATTAAAACTTGCACTTGTAGTAACCTATTTTCGATGTTTGTTTGCAAAATTACTAATTTTTATTATATGAGTAAACAAAATTTGAGAGTGTATGAGAGAAAAAAATTCAAATAAGTTGACTTTTGCGTGAAAAAAATAGAAAAAAAGACCTTCCCTTTCTAATTTTGTTTTAGTTTTCAATGAGACTCAATATACATCGATCGGATCAAACTGCTGAGCTAATAAAATTTAAAAACAATTGAACTTTTCACAAAGTGTATTATTTTTCCTTATTGTCATAAATTTATTATTTTTTATTAAAAAAAATATTTCTTATTAAGAAATATATAAATAAAAAAATTTCTAATTTTATTTATTTGTTGACAGCTGCTGTTTATACACCACGAGTGTAAAAACAAAATAGTTTGCCTTGCAATTCTTCTCTTTTAAAAAATGCATAGGGAATTTTATACTATTTTTCTCTTGGGTATAAGTACTTAAAGTTATACAGTATAAACTGTTCTTAAATCTTTGAAAAAAATAACTAAAAAATATGTTGAATTACATAACCACATACATTTATTTATAATGAAACTTGAATTTATTTTTTTTTTCTTTGTGTGAGTATTTCATTTAATCGTCAATCCAATCTTGAGATAGTTTTTAAAGATATTCGCAAATATTTAAAATAATTTTAAAATTTTATTTAATTTTAAATATTGTTTGAAAATCGATTTTTTTTTTTTTAATTATTTTTTTTAAATAAAGATGACACAAGTATTAGTAGTTGATAGTGATAACTACTGTGTTAACAAAAATGGAATATTAAACGACTTAAATAAATGTTAAAATCTGAATTCATAACAAGAAAGAACAGTTTTTTTGTTAAAAAAATAAATAAAAATTATATAAAAAATAATAAGAAATTTTATTTTAAATATTAAATATTTCTCAACAGGCTCAACTCACTAGAACTCTAAACTACCTGTGATGATTTGTGAAAGACTGTGAACGTTTAACGAATAAAATAAATGAACAATTTTCTGATTTTAATTTTTGTTTTATAAATTAAATAAAAAGATGTTTAAGGTGATTCAATGATTTAATATGAAATAAGTTTAAAATTTATCAAAAAAAAAAAATAAATGGCGCTACTGTAAGGATGTTTAAAGAAACAAACTAAAATAACAACAAACAAAGAAGAGTGCAAAGGAAATGCGGAAATGAATGAAGGAAAGTGATGTAAAAGTAAAATATTAAAAATTTTGAAAACAAAAACCAATTAATGAGAGAATACTCGTAAAATGAAGAACCAGAAGAATTTATTGATTTCTTTAAATGCTTGAAATCAATTGAAAATTTTTCTTTTTTTTAATACTATTTTCTATCACTGCTATTTAATTTTAAGGGAAATCGTTTTATATAGAGATTTTTCTGGTTACTTGGTTCACAAATGATTGATTTGAGGTTTAATTTTGGTTGAGTGGCCTATAGGTGGTGATGATGATTGTGGTGATTAAAGATATATATTTTGTTTTATTTATTGTTTCAATGCTACATTGCAAAACTCAAACCAAAATAAGGGTAACAGACTAATAATATAGAAAGAATCACAATAATCCAAAACGAAAAATAAAAAAAATTAAAACCTTTTTTAATTTCATTTTAATTTTTTTCTTTTTATTTTTTGTCTTAACAAAAAAACAAAACTATAAAAATAAAACATAATCTATGGTGCTCAAAAATATTTAAAAAAATTTATTTATTTTTTTTTTTAATCAGTAAAAAGCACTTTTTACTGACTCAGTAGTGGTGGTAGAGGAGGTGATGTAGTGGTTGGTATACTTTTAGAGAAAATCATGGTTTAAGTATTTCTTAAAACAAAAATAAACTTTTAAAATTAAAAGAAATTAAATTGATTTTAAATATTTTTGTATAACAGAGAAGAAGAAATAAGCATCCTTCATTATGCTGGTTAAACACTTTAGAGGAAATTTTTATTGCCTTTAAATGTACGCAGAAATTATAACCCCAAACTTTGAAACTTGTCTTTTCAATAACAGAGTGTAATAGGGTGTTGTTGAAAATGTTTTATGTTTTATATGTTAAAGAATAAAAACATTACAATTTTATTAACCTTTATAAGGTCTTTATAAAAGAAACCCCATTAATTTAAAAAAAAAATTTTTAGTTAAAGAAACTATTGCTTATAGTGTAGATTGGTTGAGGTTTACTTAACTGCAAAGTCCTCTAAACAGAAAATTTTATTGGATTAAGTAGATAAAAAGTTTTCTGAAAACAAAGACAGCAAACAATTCTCTAAACTAATTGCGTTCATGCCATCTGCATAAAGAGCGTTGTGCATTCACACCGACGAAAGCACTACCAACCAATCAAATCTTGGCAATAATAATATTTGCTTCTTACTTTGTTAAAAAAAAACAAGGATCTGTCAATGTTAAATAGTAATGGAACAGTGGGTACAATCGTGCTTTTTTTGATATTTTTTGATTTACTACAAACTACAACGGCACTCTTTTAATATCTGTGGCAATATGGAAGAGTAGCTTAAGTCGAAAATTGAAGTTTTGAGATATCATCAATTTTGTGTAATTTTTATTCTGTATGTTTTTTGCGAATAATTTATGAGCTAATATATTGGTACCATGTTCATTAGAGAAGAAGGATGAATATTTTAAAAAAAATATGGTTGATTTTAGAAGATTTTACGCCTTTTCTAATTAAGCGCTTTTTCGAAACTGAAATCTGCGTTGGACAGGTGCTTAAGTAACTTAAGCGCTTCTGTTGAAATAAAAAGTACGTATTGTGTAGTTTTAAGTAAACATAAGAGGATTTATTCAAGAACTTATATTCACTTAAGATAACTGTATACAAGAATCACATTTTATTAAAAAAACTTATGTAAATATAAGTTATATGATAAATCGAAAATCTGAATATGTAAACAAATCTATGTGTACATAAGTTGTTTTGTTAAATGCATTATTGATTCAAAAAACTTAGGCTAAAAAGTAAACGTACATAACATTGATAAAAAATAGAATTTTTCAAAACGGACTAAACACATTTAAGCGCCTTTGCTTCTGTAATGCCCCAAACGCCTTAACTCAATTCTCTCTTATGTCGACTTAAGCTACTCTTCCAAATTGCCACAGATATATTCGACACTCTCAGAAAGAAAATAATTTCCGACAAAGCTATGCAAGGGAGTAGCGAAGAATTGAAATAAAAAATATTATTTCACCGTTAGCTCACGATAAAGATTAAATTTAATAAAGTTTTTTAGCTCCTTTTAATTATTTATTTCTATACATTTTCATCTTACAAATTCAGTGCTATACCTTCACCCTTGAATGATCAACAGCAATTGTCCCATCATTGCATGTTGATTGTGGTGAGTACATTCGCTAAGTAGGTTTTTAGCTGTTTTCTGCTACTTCCCAAAAGATGGCGCTTTTCCCTTATCATTCGTTTTTCTTTGTCAAAGGTTAAGGTTGGATAGAGTGGAATGTCAGGGAGCGGTTACTTTGTAGATGGTCTTCTTGGAGGGGGGACCTCTTATTTTTAAATTATAATTTTGAAAAAACCGCAAATTAATTTTTTCATATTTCACCTTTGCTGGTATACGAACTTGGGCCGTTTGCGTTTTGTGCAAGCGCTCTAACCATTATACCACGCACCATCAATTTAAATCAGTTTGAATGAATTTGAATTACCTTTTTGGATATATGCTAGTTTTGCTATGTCTCTATAATTTTCAATAACCGTTTTTTTAACCATTTATGTATTTTCAATATATAAGTATAACCATACTTTAACGATATATTAAACAAATATATTAAAGGAATTGCTATGGCTTTAGCAAAATATATTGAAATATTTCTAGGAATTCTTTTCGGATGATAATTTCATTTTCTTAAGTTGAGCAACAACATTATATGTAAGTAGCAAGTATTGGTAGATTTATTGTTTGATACTCTTTTAAAGGATAAGGATAAACGGTTTTAGTGAGAAATTTCGAATCAGAGTATATTGTACAATAAAAATCAGCAAGCAAAATACAAATAGTTAAATCATTGTTTGATGCAGACAGTTTAAAATAAAAATACTATCAAAACTTTTTATATACATAATTTTACGGGTTTATTGAGTTTATATTTTCATAAATTATTAAAATATTAAGTCCTTTCTCTACTAAGCATATCAATATGGTTTTTATTACTGGATTCTTTACTGCAGTGGAAAGAAAAGCAGTAAGTTTCGATCTACGAGTATTGTAAATCTCTTAGTATAGATTTTTTCATTATAATCGTCGGCCCTCTGACCCTTTTTAAATAATCGGTTGGTTCCAAAAATAGCTCCCTAACAAACCCTGCTATATATAGAAGCAGTGTCATGTAAAGGTGTATGTATTCATATTATGAAAGAAAAATTTTTCAAAATAGTCTGTTTACATATGCAAATGAAAACGGATTTTTAAAATATCGTCGAAGAGTAAGTTTTTAGAGGAAGATATTTTCTCGTTTTTTTTCTTCTTAAGTTACAAGAAAAATGTAAAAATGTTTAGTCGTTAGATAAAAATTAAAATATGTATTTAAAATAATCTTTAATTCTCCGTTGGCAATAAAATTTCCCCTTCAAGTGAACAGCTGTTTAAAAACATAATTTAAAAGAGTTCAAAAAATAATACAAAAATATATGTATATATTGTACATATGTATGCAAAAATAAATAAAAATATAATAAATGGGAATTATATTTTATAAACAATATGTTACACAAGTTTTTATGCATTTTTAAAGGAAACATAAAGAAAGAATATTTATTTATAAAAGTAATACTGCTTGATTTGATAATGATATCATGTTAGTTATGATTTATTGGGTGTTTTATTTTAAAATATATTTCGTTTTTTTTTATTTATTTACGATTTTTAATATTTTCATTTTATTTTGTTAGACTACCTCTTTCCGTGTTCTCTTTTAAGTTCGCCGCCATATTTATTGCCACTACCAACAAGTTCAATAATTTCCGGTATACTGCTGGCAAACATTGCCTAAAATTTCGGTTGGGGTTTTATTTTTATTATTTAAGTAAAAAATAAATAAAATAATTCTATAATATTTTATTAATTAAAAAAAAACATAATCTTTTCTGTTAAGTTGTTAAAATTGAATAATAACTGCATTTGTTAACAAAAGAAAAAGGCTAACCAGAAATCGGAGTATGCCGATTATAAGTAACCTATACCACTGTTATGAATGATTTTTTTTTGTCTTTAATTGAAATCAATACTCAGGAGTTAGCCCCTACTAATGCTGTGCATTGTACTGGAATTTTATCTGGTATGGATAGGATAAAGTTTTTTTTTTTATTAAACGCCTTCCGAATAAGAAAAGTTGTTGTCAATTGCAATTGCCCCAACTATCGTTGGATATTGATTGTGGTGGAAATCTTCGCTAAGTAGGTAGCTGTTATCTACTACTTCCCAGTAGGCGTCGCTTTTCTCCTATTAGTTTTTTTGATGTCAATTACACATTTTTCTATTATTTTATATTTCATCAGATGTAATGTTTCTTTTTAATATTCTTAAAAAATTAATTCATTTTGGCATATTGTACCACTGCCTTTCCATTTAACTGGATGATTGCTAATGTAACACCAATCCCTCAAAAAGGTGATGATAAGCAACATTTGTCATTCATATTGATTTGATTATCAATAACACTGTCGACTTGTGAGCAATTTCTGAAAGGAGTAGTGCGAATAGGGTCGAATTTAATTCCTGCAAGACCCAGTGTTGTATTCTCAGATATCGGCATGTTGGTGATGATGCAATATTCATCAATAATTCATCTTTGACTATGGTTAATGTAAATATTGAGGAGGCGGATGCTCTTGATGTTCTGAGCATGATAATTAATTGTGATGTCCGTTGGAATGATAACATTTTTCGAGTATTTAAAACGGCATTTTAAAAGGGGACCAGAAATACTTCACTCCATTTGACCTTCCCAATATTTACAGGGCATTTATCAGACCCAAGATAAAATACAATATGAGCCTGTACTTCAATATCTATTTTAACCACAAAAAGGAAAGAGCGAGATACTTATCAATGACGGTAGTGTATCCAACTTTATTGATTCATTGGAAGTACGTTTCATTGTTCCATCGGTACTGCTACGGGGGTTGTCTAATGAAATAAAATATTATTACGTTGTACCCGTATATCTCATAGATTTTGTAGTTGATTTACCAATTAATCGCACAATGCAGTGCAGAAAAAACTTGATATTTAGCCGCACTATTCGCTTCTGAAACAACTTTCCAGACAATGTCAGTTACGACATCAAAAAGTTCAAATCAAATGTCCACAAACACTACTACCTCTTTCCGCATAAGTTTATATTTCAGTTTAAAATATTTTATAAGCATAGGCTTATGTACATCTTCCTTGTTTTACACTCACCAAGTATTGATGACATAGCAAAAGTTCCTATAAAATTACCCTTCGTGGGAAAAGAAATTTTGATGGGAACAAATTTCTTCCATATTATTGACGATATGAGTGTATATTTATCTTTTGATATTTTGTGACTGACTCCGTTGAATAGTTTTGCCTTTTATGGTCTAACAATGCAATAACAATTATCATATTCAATTTATAATTTAAAATTAAATTAAGTTTAATGTAAAATTTATTTTGTAATCATTTTTCCAGTGGTAAAGGTTTTTAAAATGCTTTAATAGTACTAAACTATACTTTTTTAAAAATAAAAATTAAACCTTCTGTAATATTCCAGAGAGAGGAGTAATATACACTTTATATATTAAATATAATATTTTAGTATTTTAGTTTTTTTTTAGTTTAAAAGCTGTTCAACACATTTATGCAGCCGCCAGCATTACATGCAAAATCCGATAGAATTTAATAGAAAAAATTCCCTAGAAAAAAAATCAACTCGAAACTTCGATATAAAAACAAACAGCTGGACATTGATAACAAAGAATTCCATGATTTGATTAAAAAATCAAACAAAATTAAAACAAAAAACAAACTTAACATTTTTAATAACAAAATAAAAATGTAAATACAATTTTTTATTTTTTTTTTAGTAAAAAAAAATAATAATTTGACAGTTCGCCAGGAATGGTTATGGTCCTTAAACATGCACAGATATGATGAGCTGAAGTTCAAAGTATAAATACTAACAAAAACATTTTCTTTTTAAATAAAAAAAATATTTCTTTTGCTAATTAATTATGACGAGTAATAAATACAGTTTTGAGGTTTTTTTGAAATAAAATACATAAGAATCTAATACAGAATTTGAAATATTTTGAAATCTTTTAATTAAGAGAAAAGAAAAAATATACTAAAAAAAAATAAAATATTTATAAAAAATGTAAAATTATTTTATTAAATATAATTATAAGAATAATAATTGTAATGGTGGTGTAAACTAAAATAAATTTATAATAAAAAGTGCACAAATAATTACTAAGGCATTTAAATTATTTACTCTTATTGTTATGTAATTATTAATTATAGAAATATTTGTTATTAATCATTATATAAATGTTTGAAGGTATTATTGCGAATTTAAAAAATATTTTCAACATAAAATTTTAAAGAAGATTTAAAAAAAAGTTTAATTTATGCGATGAATTATTTTTTTTTTTTTACTTTTCATAGTTTTGTTTTAAGTAGAAGTAAGAAAAAAGAAATTGTATTTTAACAAGACCTTACTGTGTTCTAATAGCAGCAAACTAAACACTAAAATAGTAGAATAGTAGTAGTGATAGTAGTAAATAATAGTTAGTAACAGTAGTAAAAGTACTTTTTTATTTAGTTTTACTTTCATTCACACAACCGTTGTCTTTAAACGAACATGTTTTTTAATATACAGTGTTGTATCATAAAAAATGAAAAAACAAAAAAAATTAACACAACCTACGAACAGCACAGAGTTGTATTTTTTTTTTTTTTTGTATATGTATAAACTTTTACTCCCTACTTTTTTGTATGGAAACCTATAACACTTAGTTTGTTTGTTTTTTCATATACACCAGTTTAAAATATTGTAATTTAAAGTGAAATTGGCAGCAGCTTACTTAGACAATTAAAAATCCCTTTCTTTTTTTCATATACATTGTATGCATTGTATATGTATTTCAAAACTATTTTAGACTTGAAAAAAACAACGTATTCTTAATGTTATTAAAACAAAAATAAATAAAATAAAGTTTAAAATTTAAAAAAGTATAAAGAAAAATTTCAAACTTACCAAACCAACAAGTAAGAAGAACACTAGGAATGTTCTTCCCAAGACAGTCTCACAGTAAACGTCACCATATCCTACTGTTGACATGGTTACAATTAGAAAATATACACAAGTCCAATAGGATAAACGATGTGGATTAATAAAATCCAGAGGATCACCGGAGTTTTCCAGCTAAATTTTAAATAAATTTAAGAATACTTTTATCAGAAATAAGTTTTTTTTTTTTTTTAATTTAATTTTCTTTGCCAACAATTATACATTAACAACATCGATAAAGCACATAAGTATATACAATTTTTTATAAACTTCTTTTGTTGTTGGAGTACTTTTTATTTTTTTTTTTTTTACTTAAGGACTTTAACTTTAACGAAATTTACGATATTTACAAAGACATTATATATTTTTATATTGTATAAGTATTACCTTTAAAAGAAGTAAAAAAAAAAACGAGAAAATATATACAAACACATGTAGAGAATATAACAGCAATAATGGTAACACTGTGCGACAAGTACTCTTTAATCATTCAAGCAAAATTATATTCCTTTTGCAATCTCAAGAGTTGTTGCGTCATCCCACATAAATTAAATTTTTATAAATTTCCGGCCGGATATGGCACTTAGCCAAATAGTTATTAAACTTACATAATTTTTAATTAGTAATTAAATATTTTATAATTACACTATGCACACGCTCATCTAAAGTACTGGCTGTAATTATTTGTTCTCATTCATATATTTCGGATAGCCAATATTTTATGTAACGTTCATTTTTTAGACTTTTGTGTAAAAAGCGTTATAAAAAGCAACATTAATATCACATTCTAAACGAACAGGGTAGGGTTCTCATTAAAATTGGTGAAATTATTTCATATGGTAACTTGAACCTGTTAGAAAGTTCTATATTAACTATTATATGCTGAAGACTCGAGTTCGAGCCCCAGAAAAGGTAATACTTTTTTTTTTAATTAATTTTATTTTGTCTGAAACGCTTTAATTAGAACAAAGTTTAATTCTATACAGAATTTAGATTTTTGCAAGGAATTTTTTGGTAATTCTGACGAAACAAAATTAATTTAAAAAATTAATCCTTTTTCTGGGGCTCGAACTCCACTCTTCAGCATGTAATATACAATGCACTCGCTTCTGGGGCTGCATTCAAACTACCATTACTCGTTAATGTCGAGTAATGTGAATCAAAACTAATCTATATTAATTAGTTTGGAACTAAAAGAGTAGCTATGACAATGCACCATTGCATTTGTAGCCGTGTAGCTAAGTAGCCTGCAGAAAACTTTTGCCTGTAGGCAAAAAAATTTAAGTAGACTTTGATTCAAAATTTGTTTGGCAAATAAAGACTTCAAGTCTACTTTATTTTTTATTATTTTCATATGACCGCATGGGTTTAATACTTTTAACCAGCAATTTTATACTTTTCAAAAAATTTGTAATTACCTTATGCTATCATTATATCCATCCTTAAATAATTGCAATATTATTTGTGATTTGAAAAAGAAGTGTTGTTTTGCATTTCTGACATATTGTCAGGTAATAATTATTAAACAACTACAACAAGTATAAATAGTTTATAATTATACGAATAAGGCAAAAAGATAAATTGTAAAAGACAATCGAGTTTACGTCGACCCACACATAGGCTAAAATATACGGAAATTAAATTTTTTTTTCTCTTTTTCTTTTAAGAGAAAATTGTAACCAATTTATTTAGTATATCATCATATTAAATGCAAAGAGACGTAACCAACCTTTTTGTTTTTTTACAGGAGAAGCAAAAACATTAAAATCCAAAATTTTGTAAATCCTAAAATCGTATAATTTTCAGGATCGAAATATAAGGATTGGCATTCCTGTACACAACAAATGAGTTTTTATATAAGGTTTTCATTTAAATATGTATGTAGTTATGTCTCCTTGTATTTAGAAATACACGCACATGTAGTTACGTCCGTTTGAATTTCGTTAATAAAATCGCCATTTTTGATCGTAGGAATATAAAATTTTGCACGAACATGTATTTTGATAAAACGAACCATAATTAATTTGCATTTAATATGACGATATGTTGTATGTACGATTTGTATTTGTATGTAGTTTGTAACTATAATTTTACTGTCGCACAGTGTTACAACCACATATCTAACTATGATAAAACATGAAAGTTAACGACATTTATAACAAATATTTGGGGAAAAGAATAAATATATATATGTATAAAATTAAGGAAATTATGTTTACATACCAAATGTATAATACCGGCTGCTGTTAACCATACAGATATAAAAATGGATACCAATTGCGCCAAACGTATTGAGCTGGATGTTTTTAAAACATTCAAATATTGCAATATATCCGGTACAGTCATAAGACGCAGTGCTCGCAGAAATCGAAGACCTGTTTTGATGTGGTGGGTGGTGTATTATTTGTTGATTGTTGATATTTTTAAAATATAAATTAAAATGTTTTATTTTATTTTTTACAAAAAAAATATCAACAATTTGTAAATTATTATGTTGGGTTGGTGAAAATTTGAAATTGAAATTGGGAAAGTTCGTTGTTTTTTTTTTTAATGATTATTTTCTTATTAATGTACCAGTACATATAATAGTGTTAAGCATTATCATTACAATCATGCATTTCGATCGAGCAGACAAAACGTATGTATGATTGACAAATTATTTAAAATTATACAAAAAAAAAATTTACAATAATAATATGTAATAATAAAAACAACAAGTTTTATTTATGTTTTCTTTTCTTTTTTAATTACTTTTTCCAGAATTTCAAATTTAAATTTGCAAAATTAATATTAAAAAAACAAAAACAAAAAAGAAATCGTTTAAAGTATAAAAGAAAAAAATGAAATTTTGAAAAGCTTACCGATCCATGTTCGATCTAAATATATTGATACAAAGGACGGGGGTATTGTAAAATAATCTACAAAACTGTACATTTCTAACATAAACCAAAGTTTATCGGACGCCGCTATGAACTGCAAACGAAACAAAATTATTTTTTTTTTTTTTGAAAAAGAAAAAACAAAGTTGAAATAATATATTTATATTCCATTTTAAATTAAGAAACATAAAAAACTTATTAGCGTGTATTGTTATACATATTAAATTAATTATATATTAAGCATAAATAAATAAAATTTAAAGGAAAATATTAAAAAGTTTTTCTTTTATACATACATTTTTCAAGAAGAATTAAAAAGAGAGTTTAGAAATTAAAATTTAAAGAAGAGTAAAGCAAGAATACGAATTAAAAGAGATAAAATAATGAGAGTAACAATTTCACAGAAGAACGAACTTGAGTGTGTTTAGCAATTTTAATTTTTGATTGGCAATTACAGTGCTCTCTGGATATCGTCTATGTATTAAAACCATAGGTATTCATCGGATAGTTGACGTTTATGAATGTAAAAGTTTTAAGTATAAACCATATTGGTAGACCAGTTAAAAACGTTTTATTTTTTAGAAGTGACAAATATTTTTTAGAAGTCACAAGTCCTTCTTTCGCTTCGTTATTAATCCCTAACCAAATTACTAAGTTAATATATAAATCTAATCAGAATATGATATAGGTAACGGCTAATTGGCAAAGTAGTACAATTGTGCAGTAACTCTTTACTCTTCTTGGTTCTCTCAGGTCTTGGACTTTCCAAACTTCTTCTTGGTAACTATAATCGAAGGAGATTTAAATCTTGCATTAGATTCTCGAGAGAGAGAGAGAATACTCGTAGGAATCGTCGCTAGTAGTTTATGCAGATTCTGTAAAGAGGCAATCGAGTCATCAGAGTTATCATACGAGGCATTTGTGCAGCACCGATGCAAAGTAACAAGAGGCAACTTGGTGATTATGAAATATCCGATAGGGACCTATCAAGAATAGCACCGGCCGATATTTTACGGTTCATCTGAGCGACGAGACTGAGGGAGATACTGTAGAAACCCTAGTTTAATTAAGAGCTGTACAAAAGATCATCACATTAAAGTATTTTTAATATCTCACAAATGAAAGAAAGAACCCATTGCAAACTACTTAGTTGTCCAGTCTCTGAGAAAAAAAATTAAAGTCTAAAGTGATAAAATCTTTCCTTCCTGTTTTTGCCAAGTTGGAAGTTTTCAATTAAATATTTTACTCCTATTAAAACAGACTAATATACTAAATTTTTAGAAATTATAAATTTGTAAACTCTTGATAGCTCCGGCATTGGTATTCATGAGTTTTCCTTGAAAAATAGCTGTAATCGGGTAGTATTTGCCTTTGAATTGATTTTGTAGTTGTGAAATTGTACAAATCATTATTAGAATTTTTTTTTTTTGTGGAAAATTTCGTAAACTTAATATTAAAAGAAAAATATTAAAAACCAATTTCATAAAGGAAACCAAAAACTTACTCGTATAAAAAAGTAAACCATGAAAAATATATTGAATGCAAGATCGATTTGTTGAGTAATGTTAGTACTCCATGGCTGACATCTTTCGACTTCTTCGTTAGATGCATCAACGAAGTATATAATGAGTGATGCAATACTGAGTATAAATACGAGTACGACCTGAAAAAAGAAATTGTAAATAATAAAAATTTAAATGAAGTGATATTTATAAATGTTTAAAAACAAAATTTTTTAAAATGTTTAAATTATTAATTACACTATTCAACAAATGAAGATTTTTGGAAAAATGCACGAACTCCACAGAATAGGTTCGATTGAACTGCCAAAACTTAGTAAAACCTTGTATTCGGTTTAGTCAGATTGACTACCAAGTTTTTTTAATGGACCTCAAAAGATTTTGATAATCACTGCATCACTCAAAAAAAGGTGTCCTCAGTTTTTGGCTAACAGCTAACTCAACCTTAGAGATACTGTTTAGCTATGTTCGGCAATAATCTACTGAACAAATTTTAAACTATTTTTTGTGCAAAAAATAATTTTTTCTTGCACTATTTTGCAAAAATGTACGAAAAAATTTTTACTATTTTTTTACTTTTTACTTTTTTTAGCATAACTTACAGGGACTCGTAATTTTTCACTAACAATATATGACAATATTGTAGCCATTGTAAATCTGAACATCTTTCGTGAACATACCAATACAATCTGAACTTGTCTAGACATCCAAAAAAGCTTACAAAGGCCGATGTGTATCCTAAAAATGTTATTTTTCACTATTTTTAAAGTTTAAGCTATTTTAATTTAAATTAATTTAATTTAATGCTATTTTAATCATATTTGCAGAACCACCGCATACCACCGTGCTTTGGCATTGGGTCAACCTTTAAACTTCAAAAAACACTAAAGTAAAGAAAAGAAATAGGATAGGATAGGATAGAAATAGGATAGGCAGAAGATAAAAGTCTAAATGAGTCTAATGTTTCCTCGTTAGCACTATCGCTTAGATAAATACATAATTTTGAATCGTGATAAAATTTTTTCATTTTACGAGTATTGTACGAGTGGTTGTTGTTATAGGGTTAGTCGCCGAAAGAAATAATTTTTTCATATTTCTTTTTTCAAGATGTCAAAGCTGAGACTTGAACCTGGCGCTATCGTCTTTCTAATCCAGCACACTAACTAGACCACCTCTTAGCAGTCTTCTGTCAAAAGCTCTGATAATAACTGATTGCCATGGACAAGCTTCTCGAATCAGTCGTTCGGAGACGACACTAAACTGTAGGTTCCGGTACTCATGCATACAAATTGGCACACACAACATGGGTGCTGTGAGAAGCTAGACCGTAACCCTGAAACACAGTTGTAATGGCTGATTATATATGTTGTATGTAAGTTGCGTTTTAAACCTACTGAAGATACAAAGCATATTTTATTTATACTGTAGAATATTTGAAATGTTAATCACTTAGTTTTATATTTCAGACTACAACCATATTCAATTTTAAAATAATACTCCTGAGAATTTTACTCTTTCCTATTTTAGTTAAATTTTACAAGGTTATCTGCTGAATACTCTGAATCAGCCTTAAATTTCATTAAAGTTCATACAATGCACAGCATCAATTAGCGTTTACCACTGAGTATTGGTCTCAAAAGAAAAAAAAACTACCCTCGTAAATGTATTTATATGCTATGCTTGCTAATAAAAATATTTGTATACATTCTATTATTGCCACGGCAATATAGACAGCCAGTCAGTGGTAAGGTATCCAATGGAAATTTGTTGTTATTAAAGTAATTATTGATTTTATTTACTGCTGCTTCCACTCACTTTGACTTTTAAAACCATTGAAATTTATTTTTTTCCCTCTCTTGTCATTAGAATATTTTTTTTTCTTTTCTATATCCATTTTTTTCACCGTTTGCTACAATTTTATACTTTAGTTTTGGATTTTCTTTTTTTTTAGCGCTTTAATCGTATCATTAAAGTATCTGGCATGTTTTATAGGTCATTCGTGGTATTTACTCATTTATAACAACAACAACTGCTATTAAATGTTAGTCAGAATATATATTGGTTAGAAGAACTAATTTTTTTGTTATTGTCTTTGTTACCGTCATTTGTTGTTATCTTTAAAGTATAGGTATATACAATGATACTCTCCTTATACTCATACTTCTCTTAATTCTAAATAATTTATAGTCCTGTTCGACAACGGTTTTGTTATTATTGTTGTCATTCCTACTGTCTGTTTGGCAATCGATAAAATGGTAAAACAACAGTAAGAACCACAATAACAAATGCTATAATAAAAATAACAAATAAGAGCAAATAAATGATGACGTGAGTTTAACATTTAAGGGAAAAGAACAGCTAATTAAACTTAAAAACTTAATAAATACGAGTAATATTAAAACAAATAACTAATAAATTTTAATTTTTGAGAAATTAAAGATAAATTCAGATCAGACAAGCATTTGGCAAGAAAGTGTAACCGAAGTATTAAATAAATTTAATTTAAGGCAGAAAGCATTTTTATCTATAATTCTTGCTGCAAAATAAAATGTACTCCACCATTTCAGATGCCTATGACATTATCTAGATTATCTTGTCGACCGTTTAATACCATATCATGCTCTTCAACTACCTTCCAGTTTGTGGAAGTCCACTTCGTAGTTCATTTTCAATATTTATACAACCATTATGAATTTCTTGTCTAGATAAATTTTTCTTATGTAAATATGGTTTTATGGTCGACATAATCGTCCATCAGAGCAATTAATTCGGTTAACCATGGATCGTTTTCGCACTACGTTTACTCTATGTGATAATACGCATCCGCAGAGACGTCGAACAGTGCGCACCGAAGAAACAATTGCCGCTGTAGAGCAAAGTGTTGAAGAGAACCCGAATGAATCGATTCGCCACCGTGCACAGCAATTGGAGCTTTGTCCATCAACTTTATGGAAGATTTTGCGCAAAGATCTTGGCTTGCGACCTTACAAGATCCAGCTTGTGCAAGAATTAAAGCCGCGAGACCATGCAATGCGTCGTGATTTTGGTGTATGGGCCGAAAATGAGATTGATCTCGATGCTGATTTTCATCGCAAAATTTTGTTCAGTGATGAGGCTCATTTTTGGTTGAATGGCTACGTCAACAAGCAAAATTGCCGCATTTGGAGTGAAGAGAATCCACATGAGACCCTTGAGACGCCATTACATCCACAAAAACTGACTGTTTGGTGTGCTCTATGGGCTGGTGGAGTCATTGGGCCATACTTCTTCCGAAATAATGCTGGAGAGTCAGTTACCGTTAATGGAGACCGGTATAGAGCCATGATAACCGACTATTTTGTTCCCGAATTGGATGGCATGAATGTGAATGAGTTGTGGTTCCAACAAGACGGCGCTACATGCCACACAGCGCACGTCACAATCGATTTATTGAAGGAAACATTCGATGAGCGCATAATTTCGCGGAATGGACCTGTCAATTGGCCACCAAGATCGTGTGATTTGACACCATTGGATTATTTTCTTTGGGGATATGTGAAGTCGCTCATCTACGCCAACAAACCAGAAACGTTAGGGGACCTGGAAGCCAACATTCGTGGCGTTATTGCCAACATACGGCCCCATATGCTCGAAAAAGTGGTTAAAAATTGGACCTGGAAAATTGGCTTTATTTGAGCTAGCCGCGGCGGCCGCATGCCCGAAATCATATTTAAACATTAATGGCATAAAATTATCCTTCCAATAAAGCCAAATGGATGGACATTAAAACGATTTTCTTGTGTTTTATTTCAATTCGAATTTAATCACACCACGAATTTAAATTTTACCATTATAAGAAACTCACTGCAGCAACTGTTTTTAATACCTGTTATTATACGTGTGAAATTCCAGATCTAAATCCTATGAACATATGTTATTATAACGAATGAAAGTTTCTTCTTTGTATAAACAAGGATGTTTCTTGTTTATATAGCGATTACAATGTCAGATTAAGACCAATTCATACTGCCCTCGTACATAACAAATTATACAAATCCAAAGACTTATTAGTTACACACCAACGGGAGTATGCTTTAGAACTATTACTGCTATTGTTGTTGTTCCTATTATATTGTCAAAACAAAAGAAAAAAAAAAACAAAAACAAGGAATCAAATTTTCATACCCCAAGTGATATAAAATGTATAGTTGAACTTCTACTTAAAATTGTTGGAGTATTTAATTTAATTTCATTTTACAGCTTTCATTACAATGTTTTCAAATGGTTATTTTACTTTTTAGTTTTAATTAAAAGTTTTAACAAAACATTGTCTTTTTATTAAAGGCTACTTTTTTTGGTATAGAATTTAATTTTGTTGTCTTTTTTTCATCCTAAAAGCCAATACAAATGTAAATTTGATGCTTTTTAATTGTATTCACTAGTTGAGGTAATAGCACAGTGGGTTTTTCGAACGTAACAGGGTGTATTTTAATTAAAATCTAAATCTAATCTAACTTAACGTAATTAAAAAGTAAAGCAGGAAATTTTGCAACATTACAAATTTCATCTATTTAATTATATACGGGTAATAGGCTTATCACTGCAACGTATGGTATGTTCTGTACTCGTAAATCAAATAAAAGTTGAAATTGCTAATATTTTCAAATGCGACAAAGTTTTAATATATTTTATTCATTCATTATACAAGAGTCAAGTCTATTTTTCTTAAAGTCGACTTTACTTCTGACTATGGATAATATCCATTGGATATACATATGTGCTCATAATTATGAAAGTGGTCTAAGTCATATATTTCTTGTTTCGAGATATTTAATGAATTGCATTTGAATAAATTAAAAAATATTTCTACATTATGCCACATTTTAATTTATAATTTTTTTAGTCTTAATTAATGGAAATTTATTATGCATATGAAATTTTGTGTGAATTTCATACGATAATATTATTTCTAAAGTTTGAATTGATTTAGACCATTTTCAAAATTAATTGAATGTCCTATAAATGACTTAAAGCAATAAAGAACTTTGAGTTTTACTTAAAACAATAATTTGATTGAAATAATTCGTAAACATTTATTAATTATTTATAGACAATAATCCAGTTTTATCATTATTTCGAGTATTTAAGATTCTTAAAATGTTCCTGAAAAACTGGAGGGATGTACGATAGTAAACTCATAATATCTTTATGTTTTTCTTCCGATACTGGTCTAATGGTGGTGTATATTGGAAGTAATTTAACATTTCCGTAGATTTTTGGTCTTCCTCTTTTAGGTGAAAGATCCAAAACGTGAAATTTAAAATCAACTAAACAAGTTTTATAAAACATTTTATATTTTTTATAAAGGAAGTACTATATTTCAATAAAAACGGCATTGAAAAGTTATCAATTAAAATATCTAACATATGAAAGCTACTGAACTGTGAGAAAATTTTCCTCAGTTTTCGTTTTACAATATTTAAGTAACTTCAGTAGACTTTTTCTAAGACATAATATTTCTTTTTAATCAAATAAATTATGAAACACTCTTCTTTGGAACGGAATTTTTTGATTTGTAAAAAATAGTTTTAAAAAATCGAATTTTAGTCACCAACATACCGCCTACACAGAGTGCAAGACGGTGTGATGGGCGTGGCAGATTTTAATGAAACTTGGCATGCGTCCTTTTTTCCCTAAGAAGTAAGTATATATACTAAATTTTAAAACTTTTGCTTTTATACGAAAGGTTTTATGTGAAAATATCTATTTTGATTGTATGGACGTTGGGCGATGGGTGTAGCTGATTTTCATGAAACTGTTTTATTTTCTTAATTTAGTCAATATAATACTCTGTGCCAACTTTCAAGTTTCTAGGTTTACTCCTTATATTTTTTGCACAAAAATGTATGAAGCCGTACCTGTGTGCGCCGTAGTCTAGAAGTTAGTTTTGGCTTACAAGACAAGAGCTCCGGGTTCAAACCCCAGCTCAGACATCATACAAATAAAGAAATATGAAAAAAATATTTCTTTTGGCAACTAACTTTATATTTAGCATTCTTCTGGAAATTGCCATGAACAATCTGCTCAAGTCTGTAGTTCGGAGTCGATATAAAAGAGACTGCATAACATGGGTGCTGTGAGAAGCTAGGCCCTACCTCTGAAACAGGGTTGTAATGGCCAATTATGTATATATGTATGTTATGCATGTAGAAAACCTTCATTCATCAATAATTTATCTTGAAATTATTCGTAAAAATTCGTACTACACATTTTTTTCTTTAAATTAGTTTTAGCATTAGTTTCCTTGTATCTTTTATGGCATTAAAATTTTTATTTTACCTACTTTCTAAACGAACCCCGTTCTTCATTTAATTAAAACTTAAAAGTGAAATACATTTGTTCATGTTCAGTGTCCTTATTAAGACAACATTATACACTTTTATTGTTTTTCATATTGAGGTATTTGCATAAATTACTGTAAATAATAACGGCAATTGTAAACTTTTATTGTTTATATGTATGTATAATACATTTTCAAAGCAGTTACCAACTACTCATATAGACAGAGACTGTCATAAAGAAATATTAAATTCAAAATTGTTACTGCACAATTAGATTTTATTTAACAATGTAGATAAACATACTTTATAAGAATAAACAAAAAAATATTCAATATACATGCATACATACATATTGTATGTATGTATATAATATAGAGAAATGGGGTAGTGATATCAGAAAAGAATGCAAATGTTATGAAAAAATATTTGTGTGAGACCTCTGCACGTAAACATTAAACATTTCAAAGTGCATATTAACCCATATATTAAATGGTTCTTATGTTTTCTCCTATACACAAAACATTTTAATACTTTCATACGAAAATAATAGAACATGTGCTGTCAAAGCTGGAAATCATCGTCAGACAGACTAGATTTTTGTGACTATACTAGAAACCCGCTAAATATACACACAATAATGAGACGCGTTAAAATAGAAAAAAAAGGCTTAAAAAAGGAAATAAAAGAAGTTAAAAAGTTGTAATTGGTCATGACCACTAATATAACACTCTATAGTAAATCTTTGTTTTTTTAATCAAACATTTCTTATCCAAAATCTCCAAATTAAAAAACTTAATTTAATTAAGGAAATAATTACAGTCTAATGGGCTACATGCGCATTGTTCCGCTTTTCATTTTAGTTTTTTGTCGAATCCAAACGTTAGACTTGAGTAGCTTGTTCAATGCAATCAGTTACTCTCAGAGCGTTTTTCAAAGGACTGCTAAAGGAGGGTTTATACGGTAATACAATTTATAGGACATGTCAAATTTTTGTGTAGAAGAAAATGAATAGTATCATGCAAACTTGATATGTAGTGAGAGCGTACGACATTGAGAGAAAATACGGATGAAAATTTGACAGTCGTGCGTACGGCTCTCTTTGTTTTTTGAAATTTTTTAAAAATCCATCACATTTCATTAGATCAGGGATGCATATTTAGGTTTTTTTTTTTTTTTTTCTTAGTTAAATGTGATCACAATGCATGTAAATTTTGGGTACATGTGTATGTGCATTTTATGTTTCCATTTTACTTTGTTTTGGTATTTTACCAACCGTGTAAAGGTAACAAATATCTCTCCTGAGATTTTTACTCTCATTTTTAAAATACGGATGGAATTTCATAACATTTTCTCTTAGATTTTACGTACGACTTGTATTACCGTCTAAACCCTCCTTAAGAGGTAGTCGGCGAAAGGAATATTTGTTTATATTTCTTTCTTTTAAGATGTGCTGGAGTTTGAATACGTAGCTCTTGTGTGGAAAGCCAATATGCGCTACGTGAGCATTTTTGTTTTTAGTTTAAGTAAATTTTGTAACGAGTAATGTAGGGTATACAAAACAAGCAAACATAGAAACCATGTGACTTTACAAATTACATACACATGTATGTATAAACGAAACCTGTGTAAAACGTTTTCTGGGACAGTTAATCAACGAGTACATATAAACTCATGTAACTTTAATATTTTGTCTTGTTTTTATTGTAACTTATGTTTGTTGTTTAAAAGTTTATTAAAGTATAACCTATTTAGGGGTATTATTCAAATAACAATTTTCTTGTTTATTGCCACTAAGAGTCTTTGAAAGTTCTAATTAACATACACGAAACAAACAAAAAATTACAATCGAGGTATAATAGAACCATATGTTGTCGGAATTTAAAAAGAAATTGGCAAGAAATTCAATGTTATTCGTATCCAATGATATCGACTGGAGTTAGTTTGATTTCGTTCCTACAAAATATAACATTAAATTTTAGGACAACAAGGTATGTCTCTTCTTGTAGGTTTTAAATCCATTTCCGACAACATTGGATTCTATGGCACACTTAAATAAGAAAAAATATAAATAAATACTTACCAATATACGACCAGTTGTGGTTTGTCCTGATATAAGTTCACCAGCCCAATCTTTCGCTTCTGTCATAAAAGTCCCTTCGAACTCTTGTTTGTTTCGGGATGCTTTCTGCTCTTTTTGTTTGGGATCGTTTGGTCCCAAATCGGGCTCTTTGCGACAGCATATAAATGCGAATGCCCGCCAACATATAACGATGAATAATCCAGTGAGAAATGTGAAAATGCTGGAGAGCAGAAAGTAATAATATTTTCGATCCTTAAGGCAATCATCGACCTCAAATGGTGAACCTGTTGGATCTTCAGCCAATGATTCGACAGTGCTTTGATCACACCCCGACATCCCCTATAATATTGTAGAATGCATAGGATTAGTAAATAAGAAATATTTCGTTTAAGATTTAAAAATTAGTGAAAAATAGCATTAAATTAATCAAATAGCAGTAATAAACTGGATAGAGAATGTTTTTTTTTTAATTTCTTTACTATTAATGGCAAATGAGTTCCTTAGCAATGAAAAAAAAAATACCTTCTTCATTGTAAAAGACCCTGCAAGTCTTGCAAACGTAGCCAATCGCGTCACACACCAACAAAGTGAAGGAAGATATGCTAGATTTGCTACGTTTGAAAAACTTTCAAGGGCGATTGCAACGAAAATTGTTTACCGCTGTTGTCAACACCTATTATAGCTTTGATTTTAAAATGAACAACAATTTGTTTCCAAATATGTATCTTTATTTTTTCTTAATTTTTTTCTTAAATCTTTATTTTTTTAATAATTAAGTTCAAGATTAATGAGTATAAAAATGTTGTACAAGCACCACCCTCCAGTCTACATACATACTAATACATAATATATATGTATTATATGTAGGAGTTATCTTTAGAGCAGTTACTACACTTTAAGGCGATAATGTTTGAGTTGTAGCGTTCTTTATAATGCAGCGCATTTGTATACTATTATGAAAAGATGCAAATACGTACCCAAGTAATAATATTATCCAAAATATTTAGAATTTTTTTTTCATTTTATCAACTTTGGGGCCTTTTTTCTTATATTAATTTATTTTTATTGAAAAGTAAATATAATAATGAGTAAATTGACAACTTGTTTTTTGAAAGCAGTTAAAAATGATTAATTTAAAACTTAATCTAGACGATATGTCTAACCAACAAATTTATGTTTACAACCATATACTATTCAATCACGACAAATCTACCGGAATATTCAATATAATAGTAAATGTTTTTTTTTTATTTAAAACCGATAATTTGTACAAATCTATAAATATATAAAAATTAATGTCTGTCTGTTTGTTTATGCTTTATAGGAGAACAAACCGGGACCAATCTTCCCGAAATTTTCACAGCATCTTACTGTGACTCTGGAATTAATAATAGGCTATATAAAGTTTTGATTGGATAAGTTTTGATATGACAACCCAAAATTTAAAATCCTCATATCTTGGGCATTTTTTGACCAACAGCGGCAGTATTTGCTATATATGGTGTTGGCATTAATAAAAATACGTAAAAATGGGTGGAGTACGCCCATTTGTTTGTGATATGTTCGAGGTTTGACCAGCTAACCGATTTTAAATTTTCACAGCGTGCAGCTTTGACTGAGGAATACTTATTACATTATAATATTTTTCGACCATGCACACTTTTGCACCTACTTCTTTACTAGGTTTATTAACGGCTTTAACTCAAATTTAAAATACATTTTAATTAAAATAGTGGGGTAGCCCCAATCTCTTTCTCCCACAACTCTGCAAAATACGTAAATACTTTGAATTTTATTTTATAACGAGGGGGCTAGCGAAGCACACCGGGTTCAGCTAGTTAGTAATAAAGAATAATTTGAAATTTATTTGAACATACATACATCCCATCATATGCAATGCAGCCAGCATATCATACAGGGGCACAAATTTATGAGGTTTCACCGACAGGTATGAAACGCCCTGTTTTTAATTACGAAAAAGCCCATTGGGCCGAGCTCAATAATTTCTTTCAGCATTTTAATTGGAAACTTTGTTTTCTTGATTTAAAAGTTAATGCCATGGCATAAATGGGTCTGAATAATGAAATTGGAGATGGAATTTTATATTCCGTCTAAAATATTGCGGCTAAATCAACACACAACCGTGCAAATTAGCAGTCAAATCCAGAGAGGAAGCGTTCAGAAAGCGTGCGCATACTGATTGTCTACGCAATTAGACGAGGTCTTCTTATGCCGCAGTACTAAAACGCGAAAAAGCTTTGCACGAGCAGCATCGTCATGCTAAAGTCCTTTCTTTTCCTCGGGGAAGTAAGAGCTTTTGGTCTTTCGTTAAGAGGATAAGGAATAAGGAATAATGCTAATTCGACTCCAACTCTTACACAAAATAGCGAAGTATTCACGTAACCTTTTGAAAAACGAACCTTGTAGGTGAATTATTTGCAAAAAAAAAGTCAGCCTAATGTACTGCCTCAATTAAAAAAAAATGACTTATGAAAAAAAATGTGCCAATATAACTAGATTCAATAAAAAAAATATAGTAAAATCACGTAAAACTTAACATTAGCAAAAAATTTGAATATATCACCACCAACGTTTTGTTATAAAAAGTTAACTAAAACTTAAAAGAATTAAAGAATAGGGCGTCTTGTAATCAATATCTATTAGCCTTAAATTATTTGTAGAACTGTGTTGCCAATCAAATTTCAAATTTTTTTTTTTTAAATGAAAGCATCAATACATTATAAAATAATATTTTAAATTAAAAAATATATATGTAAGTATATACCTATATATAAACATTTTTGTTTTGCTGCACCCATCAAGTAGTCAAGTGAGTAGTAACTAGTCAGGAAAAAAAGTTATCATATCACTGGTAACAGTGCAAGCTTCAACCATATTGTTAAAAAAATCATTGTGACCTGATTTGGTCAAAGTTTGGGATGCAAACTTGAATGAAATGAATGTCTATAATTAAATTATTCATGCAGAATTTTAGCTTCCAGGAAATAGATATTCCAACACTTGTAGTATATTTTTTAATTATCATGTAATTGAATTCCTTTTTCTATAACTTATAACTATATAACTTAAAAACAAGAGCTGTTACGGAAAAACTGTTGACGTATTGAAAAAATATACGTCATTCTGATATAGAAACAAACAAAAAATCGCAGGAAACAACGAAAATTTTGTCTTTTATTGACCAGTGTTATTAATACGAATTTTCATTAAAACAAATTTAAATTCCAAAGCCTTTAGCTTTACCGATATTTATCTATTTAAAATTGGTAGAAAGGGTGTTCTATTCATGTGACGAAATGTGAAACGGCACAGTCTTAAATCTTTAATATGCATTCAATTAAAAAAGTTTATTTAACGATATACTTAAATATTAAAATTAATGACTGTAAGGCGATAAATTAATAGATAACAAATAAGTGCAAAGAAAATATTATCAATTAAATAATGAAAATAAAAACTTACTTGAGCCAATTGCTGGTCAAGGTCTGTCAAGTTCGCCATTTCATGTGAAAATTACTTTTCATTTATTTCAATTCAATTCAATTGAATTCAACAAGCAATAGCGAGGCTAGAAACTATTTTACGCTAAAACTATGGGAAAAACTTTTACTATAAAAGAAACGACGTTTTAATTTTTTCTTTTTTTGTGCAGTTTTACATCATGAGTGTAAAATATTTGTTTATTTTTAAAAATTTTTGTTTTATTTTTTCTTTTACGAACGATTGGCGATTATTATGATGATGACGATTGGGTGGCTGTTGCAAATAATGATATTTTGTGGTATTTGTAGAGTTTTAAAATTAATTAAATGTGTTTTGACATTTTGTTGTAATTTAAGAAATGTCAACTTTTATTATAAATGTTAATGTTTTCTTTTTTCACTTTTGCATTTAAATCAACTATACCGACTTTTCTATTTAGAAACCAATAATAGGTTTGTTCACGCAGGCAAACTGTACATTTGGTAATTGCGAATAAATTTTAAAATAAAGTCTTTGTTTATTTATGAAAAAATTATATGTTTGGCTAGATTTTTAGATAGATTTGTCTAATTCAATGATAAACTGTAAAACTAAAGTCTAGTAGTTTAGTCATAATTTCGTGCTAAATGCCTTCAAATTACCTACAAAAAGTGCGTACGAATTATTGTTGTATGTATAGTGTAGTACTCTGTTATTTCTATGAAAAGCATGTAAAATGTGTATTTTAAATACATCTTCCAACTGCAACAATTTTCTGACTACATTCGTTTCGAAACTTAACCTTTTTACAATATATGCGATCCATATAATACTCGTATTATTGTTAATTTTTAAAAATCACACACACTATACCTATTGGTTGAAAAAGTGAGGCACAATATAGTTTTATTTGATATTTCCTTTCCATACTTTTTAAACCAGTACAATCATATGGTCATATTAGGCACAGTAATGAAATGAATAACAGCTCGAAAAGTTAAAATCAGCTGTTACATTTTGCCACAACTTTAAACCAATAAATTTATATATTTTAGGTTTTATTTGCTCTTTCATTTTAAATTATGGCAAAATTGTTGTGTTGTTCTTGTTATTCTTGTTGGAGTTTCGTCCCTATATGCCGTGTTTTTATTTTCATAAAGAAAACAATATTGTATACTTTCAAGTTATAAAAACGACATATTTCGTACATATGTTGGTTCTCAAATTTTTCATAGGAAAAGAGAAAACTTGCTTAACATTTTTCACAAAGCTGTTACTAAGAGTTTAAGAATTATATTTACGAAATATAAAGTCCAAAATCCAGTGTATGAATTTGAAGCGATTTAGATTTAGTTAAAAAGAATTATAGCATAAGACAGCTGCATATTTTAAAAATTTGAATATGTTTTTTTTTTCTTTTTCTTAAAAATCTCTTTTGCTTTCTTAAGCAAAACTGACAGATGTTTAATAAGCAGCACTTTTCTTGTTTGTAAACATTAGAAGTGAAAAGACATTTTTTGTTTTCATAAAACAACAACAAAAATTATATACTCGTATATAATTGTTGTGAAGATAAAAATAGCCATTAAACAAAATAATATTTGTGATATTTTAAAATAGAGAGAGAGACATTATTGTCTCTGATCTTATGATCATATCAGTATTTAAGATAAGAAATAAAGGAAGAGAGAGAGAGAGCAAAAAAAATAAAAATAATAAAAAGCGAGAAAGTAACAAGGAATGAATGACGGCGAATATATTTTTTATGCTTTAATATGCTATGCTATATTGTGTTATGTTCTATACTACCATTTGTTGTGTGTATTTATGTTTATATGCGTATGTTTTGTTGTACGCGACGTCATTAACCGCGCTAAAAGACAAGTGCAGTGCAGGTTGACATATTCATTGCGTAGACACACTTACATATATACTGTGTGATTTTGTTGTTCTATTTTATCTTATTGTCTTTTATTTATTTTTTTTTTTTCACCAAAATTATTTTTAAAGATCTTTGAAGGGGTGAAAAAAGTTTTTCGTTTTAGATTTTTAAATTATTTTAGGAATTAATTTTGAGAAAAAATATTTTTCTTAATGTTTAACAGTTTTGATTAATTATTTCTTTCATTTTGTTTTCTCTTATAGTATAAATTATAAAAAATATTTTCACATTTTTTTATGCTTTCTTTTATTTAATGTTGAACACTTAAAAGAAAAACTTATTTTTATATCGAAATCAACTCGTGCCGCCGATTGTTCATTCGCTACTGGCAATTTTCTATTTTCTTTTAGATTTTATAAGAAAAACAACTAGAAATAATTCATTTATTTTTATTAATGTAGTTTCTTTGACGGCAAAATGTTAAGAATTTCGAAAAAACAGAGAAGAGCATCGTTTGTGAATGCCTCTCTATTCCTAGAGAAAAATGTACGTATGGCATATGTACGTATGTAATACATACATATGTTGGTATATATAATTTTTTTTAATATTATTTAAAAAAATATATATAAATATATTATTTTATTTAACAAACATTTAATTAAACCAGAAACTTACTATTTGGACTGAACATACAGCTTTTAAATTCGAATTAAACAGTATAAAACAACAATAGTTACTGAAGCGAAGCGCCAAAAAATAGACAATGAAAATTTCATAACGCATTAATTTAGTCAAGAAATGAGAGCCTGACACAATTCAAATAAAGTTAAGGTGTTTTAATAGCTTTCTCTCACACACATACACTAGTCCATTTTGTTTCTAATAACACCCTTTTTTATAAACTCTCAAAGGATACTTCTTCGTAGCTATAAAATATGTAGTTATACAGTCGGGCATGTTAAAACGAAATAATCATGTTAAAATATTATTTTATTAAAATGCTTTTCAAACATGCAAAAAACCACTCGCTTAGAAGGAACTAAAAAAATTATAAAAAGGAAAAATCCTATTATTTTATTATAATAATTTAATTAACTCTTGTTTGTTCTAATTGGTAAAACTGCTTATGAAAAACCATGTGTGTATTAATTCGCGGATTTGAGCAATATTTTTTCTCAGTGTTTTGAATTTTAAATGAAGCATTCAAGGTATATGTATGTGTACACAAAAAAGAATAATTTATCTCTCACTTTTTCTCTCTTCATAAGTATAGATCAGTTTAACATTTTTCAAATTAAGAAAAATGTTAAGTACCAAACTGCTTGTTTTTTCTCTTCCTGTAGACATTCCCAATTGAAAAATTTTTTCTTCCAATAATCCCCAATATTATATTTATATTTAATCAGAAATCACCATTAAATCATTATTGCTGTACATCATAGCTATAAGAAAAATAGTCTGCAGATAGTCATATTAAAAAAAGGAAAATACTGAACATAACTGAGTTAGTTAGTTCTTGAGAAAAAAATTTTTCTTTTCATAATTTTTAATTATGGTATGTTCTATATTATATTTGTATATGTGTTTTATATTCAATACACTTTGCAAATTTTCTATTCTAATATTAGGGACAGTTTTTATTTTTATTTTTTTTTTTTTTAATATCTTTCATAATAAAGTTATTGCTTTAATATTGTGTTATTCGTTTTTTGTTGTTACTATATAAAACAGTAATATAATTAAAATGTAAATTTCCATAATTTTCACTCCTTTTCGAGTAAAAATTATCATTTCTTTAAGGCAATATCGCAATATAATGAAGAATAAAGCACTCGTAACGAATTATGATTTATGACTGACTCAGCCTCTTTATTACTCCCTTTTTATATCTTATTCTAGCTTAAACTACAAAATTATTGCCTACTTAACGAAACTACATCTGTATATTAAATACATACAGTTGGGGACATAATTTTCCTTACACCATATATGCCTATATTTTGATATTGCTTAGCATGATTTGCTACATTTGCAAGGCTTGCAGGAGCATTTGCTAAGAAGAGTGATTACCGCTATTGTAAAACATAAATATTAATACATACATACATAATTGGCCATTACAACTCTGTGTCAAGGTGTGTGTGTGTTAATTTTCATTCATGAAAACCGGAAGCTACAGTTTTTAAAGTCGACTTCGAACGACAAATTTGAGAAGATTGTTCGTGACAATCAGTTACTCTCAAAGCTTTGTCAGAAGACTGCCAATAGGTAGTCGCCGAAAGAAATATTTTTTTTTATATAGCTTTTTTTTCAAGAAGTCAGAGCCCAGGTTTATGTCTTAGTAGGCCAACACACTGACCAATAGACCACGGCGACTACAACATAAATATTAATATCTACGAATATTTTGAATATTAAAAGTTTCTAAGCATTAAATTTAATGAATAAAATTTCATATTTCTGTTTTTTTTTGCGATAATTCAAGAAAGCCATTAAAGTATTGAGTGGTACTGTATTAAAACCTGTTATATCCTTGTATGTATGAGCAAAATTTGAATAAACATGTTTTTCTTGATTACCATATCAAGCTACTACTCAGAAATTATTGAAATTCAAGTGGGAAATGCTTTACTATACTTCAAACCAAGAATCATGTTTGGCCTAACCTGATGAAAAGAACTTTTTGTCAAAGAGAGAAGTTGCTGAAGAAGGCATATTACCAAAAGCAGTCTCTACAATTTTGAAGTGAAATTGCAAATATTTGAATTTTAGGCGGCAAACACACTGAAAATTATATTTAATAAAAATTTATTGAGAAAGGTGAAAAACCAACATTGCCTTCAGTGAATAAAATTTAAATTTATCCTTAAGTAAACACCCATTTCAATTAAAACAAACTGTGAAATTAAGCTTAAATGCAAAAATAAAAAAAAATATAAACAATTTTAATTTCTCTATTTTACTGCTGGATTTCTAATGTTCTAAAACAAACAAAAAAAATTAACAGAGTTTGCATGACAATTTTTTTTTTTTTTTGCAAATTTTCTACACCTTTTCTTTTGCAAACTGTTCTGTAACACACCTTTATATCATTGTTACAGTATTCTCCCATGTGAACTCAAATATTTTTTTATAATCAAAATATTTTAATTAGAAAAAGTCCACTTCTTATATTGTGAATTTTAAATAGCACGAAAAAAATATATATAAAAATATTCAAATGTTGTTACGCTGTGCAGTAAATTTGAAATTCTTATGGTTAATGAAATAAACTATTAATTAATTCCTCGGGCATGTTAAAATTCCTTTTTTTAATATAAGCGGATATTATTACAGGTCATCATGTAAAATAATAAAAAAGACAACTATAAGATATGTAGAAAATTTTTCATGAACACAGCTGAGATGACCTCATTAATTAGAGGATCTTAATTAAATATGTTAGGGAAAATAATAAAGTTATAATAATTTTTAATTTGGTTGTTCTCTTTCTAGGGTGCAGCTTTTACTAAATTATATATAAAACTATAATAACCTAAAAAACTTAACCTAACATTAACCTAAAAAAAGGTTTTCAGCAACAAATAAAAGTCCCAGAAGTATGTATTTAAATTTTTACTGGATTTTGAAAAATTTGTCCCCTTATAAATTATAAATCGAGAAACAGATAGGTTTTGATGCTTCAAAAATAACAAAAAAAGAGTATTGTAAAGTGAAAAATTTTAGTAAAAATTAAATAAATAGGTATCTTGCTATGAAAATTAAAACTCGCTAATTTTGAAAAAATATATTATAAATGTAAAAATATATAAAATATATAAAAATATATAAAATAGTGGAAATAGTGTTTAGTGTGACCGCAGCTTCACTTTTGATAATGAAAACGAATATACAGTTGAATACTTGCGAAAATAAATACAAAATTCTTCAAAAGAAAAGTATCGAAAAAACACAAGGTTTCAAATACTCGTAGCATTCCTTTTTAGAATCGTTAACTATTTGAGATTGAACAAATCAATTTTATCATGTACGATTTAGACATGATTAAGCCCAAATTACAAAAACCAAAAAGATCCAAATTGCTATGTAAGTATAACCTTGTGGTTAGTTTTCTTCTAAAATTAGTTTTGGTAGATACAGAAAAACAGTTTTTATAAAGTTTATTAATAGAAAGTCTTATTTTCTTTTGATGCTTTCATAACTTCTCATAAATACTCTATGAACGATTTTGTTATTTTTCCAACTTTTGACATTCGATTTCAAAAAAACTTTTTATACCTACTTGTTAACAGAATTATATTTGTATGGCTTTCGCGAAACGTAGTGTAAAAACAAGAAATTTTAAGCTCGAATACAAGTATCGGTAATAATTCTAATTAAAATTTCATTGACGATGCAAATGCATGGTATGCCTAAACATAACAAATTTACTTTTCATATGCTTTTTTATTACATATATTTCTGTCTACTGGGTTATTTTAATTTGAATTTTTAAGTTTCTTATTTTTACACACAAAGTTCATATATTTTATTTTGAATTAAATTTTTTTTTTAAATTATATACTGTACAGTTACGAAAAAAAAATTATTAATGCTATGCCACATTGATTTATATTTTTATTAAAGAAAAAGAAGAAACTTTTCATTTTTCAATGAAAAGTATTTCTAATATAGTGGCTGTAGTGTGTAGTGTATGAGTATGTACAGTATAACCTCACTTTTAATCACATCACGAAATTAATAATTTATTACAACAAAAAAGCCCATGCGTGTGCTACTCTATCTACCTCCCCACTATATAAAAAAACATACAAACATATTTCTAAACAAAAAAAAAATATGCATAAGAACTTGTCTCTACATTTGTGTGTATTTATGTTTGTACGTTTTGTTTGGTCATGCTTTGTTTCGCTTGGGCTTTTATTTGTTATTGTTGCTGTTTGGGTGTGTATTAATATTCTGATTATTCATAATAATGATAAAGAGCATTTTGATTTAAAACATCTGTTCAGTTAAGTTGATAAATAAATAGAAAAATTTTAAATCGAAAATCGCAACTACAACAATAACAACAACATAAGAAACAGAGCGCCAGTCGTGTTAAAAAAAACAATTGATTTTTTTTAGTTTTTTTTTTTTTTTGTTGCAATAAAAATGTTTGCAATATTTTATTGTTGTTGTTGTTTTAAATGTTTTTCTTTTATTTTCTTCTTTATGATGTTGTGTGCTTGTGGTGAAAAGAACAACAACAAAAAACAAAAAGGGGGGTTTTATTTGCTTGAGAATGCTTAAATATTTACTGCTTTCATTGAAAAAGACTTATAGTTGTCCCTTCTGCATCAGTACACTAATTTGGGCATTATTAGAGAGTAAACTTGAGATCTTTTTTTCAAATGCAGAGAATATCGATGAGAGATGTGGATTTTAATAAAAACTCATATTTTCATCATTTAGTTTAGGAAGCAAAAATACCTGTAACGAATTTATTTAATTTTAGACATTGTGCTTGAAAATAAACTCAGTTATTAAATATTTGCTAAGCTTTACCCCTTTTTTATAATGTATTAATATTTACGATCTGTAATTCAGTATCAGAAGAATTGGTTCATTTGTGGAAATCGTGTAGTCCTAACTGAAGTCTCCGTAATGGTAGTTAATCGGATATACATGCCTTAACCTTCAATATATTTTTAGCCCTTATAATTTTTCACTTGTTAATAACTTCCCAATTTTTTCAGTTTCTGTTGATTTGTCTAAATATCAAACTCCTTAAAAAATTCAATAATAAACACTTAAAATATTAAAGACCAACAAGGCTATAGTTGTACATATGGATCAATGAAACAAAGAGAGCAATAATAAAACTGATATAATTCGGTTTATTTATAATGGATGACAATTAAAAAAAGGAAATGCAATGATGGAGATAAAGAGGAGAATATGATAAAAATATGGCGAGCATTACAATGTACATTGCAAACAAATATATATTCTTCCAATATATGATTTATATAGTTGATGACTTGCATGAATTTATACTGAAATCAAAGTACTTTGATGAGACTTCCGTAGCTGGAGTCGAAAACTTTTTCAGTTTGTCTGGTTTACAATTCCTTTCTCCTTTGATTGAAAAGTTACTACAAAAAAACAATCTAAATTGTTAATAGAATTTAGTTTCTTATCTAATTACGGCGTTTTAAAGACAAAACAAAATATTTGTTATATCAAAACTAAAGACGTCAAAAATGCAGTAAATAGTGAAACGAGTGTTCTGGAAAAAAAACCATTATTGAGACCAAAGGCCGAACATATTAAAACTGTAATAAAAATGGTTATAAAAAGCTAATAGTGGTTTAGCTTATAGGCAGGTGGCTTATCTTACTTGCGACTATAAGTACATGCATATACCCATTAATTAGATTTCAAACAATTATTAGAAAAATCAGCGATTAAATCAACCTAAAGCAGCTCCATTTTTGGTGGAATTAACAATTGACAGAAGTGATACATGATCTGAATAGTATTGGTTTTGCTTAAAAAAAAGAAATGTTTTAGAATATAAGACTTAGTTCTTAGAAAATTTTGTATTTAATGAAAATGGAATAATTTCAGTTTTTAATATATATGCTAGCGATAAAAGAAAAATGTTACTACCAGTGGAAATTATATGAAAAGTAATTTTAGCAAATGAGAAATTAATTTTTAAATCATTAACAATGATTTTTGGTGGACTGAAAAATTTTTGTGTAATTAGAATTGATTGTGTGGATGAAGTTGTCTCACTCCATATGTAACAGATTTGTTTATTACAAGCCCCTCAAGCTAAAAATGAGCCACATTGCTCAATAAAACAAAATAAGTATTTTGAGGACATACTTTCAAATTAAATTCAAATATTTGGAGAGTGTTGTTTAAGCTTTAATCTATTCATGATAATTTGCAAGAATATAATGATGACAAGGGTCAATAAGTTCTATCGCCCACTAAAAAGCACCCTTTACGATTATCAAAACCACAGTAGACATTTTAAAGAGTATTTACTTGAATTGGAAAAAAATAGAGTGCTTGAGAAAAGATAAAAGATAAATTAATTCGAATATTAATTCTGCAATAACAAAAACAACGAAATTCAGGAAAGGAAAATGTGACGTATTAAAAGCGGCACATATACACTTACTTAAGCCCAGAAAAAACTTATTAAGTACATCAAAGGATGAAAACAAAAAAAATCATTTCAAAAACACATCAAAATCATTATATAGAGATTAGGGAAATAAAATTCAAAGAAAAAAAAATTTAAAAGTTCATTACAATAATAGCCCTTTAGGATATTTTTTTTTGCATAAAAAGAATCATTTCTCTCATTTCATCACTTATGTGATAGAGAGAAGAGGGAGAGAGAGAGAAAGGAGAATAAAGATGTAGGCAAAAAAAAAACAATTTAAAGCTTTGTGTATGGGTATCAGTTTACTATCTTTGCTTTAATATGAAGACAACGTGACGTATGTGGGTTATTATTTTTTTTTTTTTATTAATTATACGTTACAGTGTCAACATAAATCTTTTGTAATTTATGTATCATTAATTCTTTCTTGTTTTTCTTTTTTGTGAAAGAAATTCAAAAGAATTTTAATGAAATCTATGTTATTTAATTTCTAAAATACAAAATATTCATAAAAAATTAAGAAAAAGAAATATTTGTTAAAAATTTAGTGAATTTTGTATGTTTATGAGCATGGTATAAATAAAAAAATAGGTTTAAAATGAGTTTCAAGTCAAACTTTTCACATAAATGTATATATATTTTTTTTAATCAAAAGGTTAATACTTAAAAAGTGGAAAATTGATTTATAACAGTTACACATAAATTATGTGATGCATCTATATATTGTTATGCCTCATTAAATATACATTTAAATTAGTTTAAATTTAATTATTGTTTGATTTTGAGTATTTTTTTAACCCAGCAAAGCAGTCCATTTTTGGATGTAACTCTACCAACAATCTTCAATTTACTACCAACTAATCTGCTACAAATACAAAACAAACATAGAAGAAAAAAATAAAAATCTTTTTTATAAGCTCACAATGAATTATTTGAATAATAACTGCACACAAATATATACGAATTTTAAAGTTAAAAACTTATGTTACTATTTATTAATATAGAATTCCTGCAGACTAGCTCAATAGCTTCGTCCCCACGAAATTAAGAAAATTTTACTTAAAATGAAATCACTTAAATAAATAAATAAATAATAATAAAATAAACCAATGCAATTAACATGTGTTTGTTATAGATCAGAAGTGATCCAAAGACTTGAACAGTATTTATTTTGCTAAGAAAGAAGTCCTTCCTTAAATTCAAGTCTTAAGAAGAACTTCCAATTTGTTTGTATTTCCCGAATTTTAAACATAAAAGCATTTAATATCATTTATTATGCCTGCTGTTTTCATATAATCTCCGATCTGTTTTACAATTCTCTGACATTTTGTGTTTTAATAACTGTAACTAACTTTCAAATAACACTTCCTTTTAACCAAACACATTAATTTTAATGAAAATCAGAAGTAAATAGAAATTCTTGTGAAACAAAGGTTTGATGAAAATCTTGACAACTCCCCAATTTGTATGTTAAAGATAAAATATATTGAATATTAATAAATGGTCAGAGACGGAAAAGTCGAGCACGTACATGAATATTTAAAAGATAGCTACCGCGATAGTGTGTTGTAAAACACAATTAATCATAAAAATCTGGCTATGCTGAAAAGACTCAGAGAAATCGGTAAAAATAGCAAAGAAGCAACATCATGTTAAGTTATTTTCAAATAAGCGTAACTACATAATTTTGAGTTTAACTTAATTTTGACGCAAAGAATTATTGGCATGCTTAGTTTGTTAAGTTCTTTTTCCAATATTAAGCTTGATATTCCTGACTTTTTAAAATTTTTATATAAAATTAACACAAAAAATAAAATTGTGTAAATCAAAGAGTATTATTTATGATTTTCTTTATAGAAACGAAAAGGTTTACCAACCGCACTATATTTTGTCCAACATTGTAAATTAGGAAATAAATATATTAAACAAATACCCCTAATATATTAATAAATGAATTAATAACATGTATTAAATAATTTTGGAAAAAGAGCTCGCTCGAAAAAGACTCAACAAGGAAAATTTTACACAAACAGTCTCCTAAAAGGTAGTTGAATATTAAGAGATTGTGATTGTAATTGGTCATTACAACCTTTTTTCAGACTGACGGCTTAGATTCTCATAGCACCCATATTGTATGCATCAATTTTTATTCATGAGTACCGGGACCTACAGTTTAATGTCTAATCCGAATGACAGACTTGAGAAGCTTGTTCATAACAATCAGTTACTCTCACAGCTTTAGCGCGAAGACTGCTAAAAGATGAACACCGAAAGAAACATTTTTTTATTTTTCCTTCATATATTTTTTTTTTAATTTTTTTTTTTTTTTTGCAGCAATTTGTTTATAAAATGCTGATTTATTTCCTTTAATTGAAATTAGTTCAAGATTTTTTTTTTATTCCTCAATTTTTATTTATTTATTTTTCTTAATATTTAAAATTTAAATTGGTTGAATAATTGTGATATATGCAATTGGCGATTTTAATTATCATTATTGAAATCAAAGCAAAAAAAATTATATGTTTATATGTATATATATACTATATACTTATGTATGTACATAATGTGTTAATATTTTTTGGCACCATTTCATGAATCATATACAAGCCAACGAAATATTTACAGTCAATTACGTTAACGCTTGAAAGAGTTTCTAAAACAGCAAAAGGTCAAAATCATCTTGCCCTTATATTCGCTCATAGACAAATAAGCGCTATAATATAGATGGTCAACAAACAAATATGAAAATTCATGTGGTAAAAATAGAATCGATGTATTTTCTTTTTTGTCAAGTTTTTTGGCCAATATTCTAAATAAATAGAATTACAGTTCTAAAATTATATAATTGTTTTTCTTTCTTTATTTTTAATCGATAAAAATACAATTTTACTTTTTTTATGCTTGAAAGTGAAAGTATACATACATACATAGTACTTGTACAATAACTACAGTGCGAGCTCGATCTGCACAATCTCTGATTTTCGCAACCAACCAATTGTTTTCACAAACAGTCTTTAAAATTTCAACTGTTTAAAAACGTGTGTTAATAAGTGCAATATATTCTTCTTCTTTATTCATTTGCAATATACGAGTACATGTCTTGTTGAATTCTTTATTTAGGCAGTTATTTTAATCAAAGTGATCCTATTTAGCCCAAGAATTCTATTTTAATTACATCCTTAACTCATTAGTGATGTGGTATAACGCGTTTTACTGGTTTTTCAAGACAATCGCGTTTTTATTTCTTAATACTTAATGGCTTATTTACTGCAATAGAATTACAATGTTCATTATAAAGATTTTCAATCGGCATAGGTAACGATTATATGGAGAAGCCGCAGTGGACATTTAAGCCAATGAAGCTGTAATTATTTTATTAATACATACGAATGAGCTGAAAATGTAATGTGAGTCTGTTTTGTTTTTTTTTTTATTTCTTCGGCTAAAAAAAGGAGAGTATAATAGTAGGTGTTGTGTTTGGGTTTACTTCGATTAACTCATTACAAGTGTATGTGCATATAGAAAAGGAAAAATATAATTCCAGATTGAGTTAAATAGTTGATGTTTGGTCATGAATATGTACCGAACACAAAGAACTCTGATGAGACTACCGTAGCTGGAGTCAAAAACACGTTTAGTTTGGCTAGTATACTATTTCTTCACGGACATCATTTTCTCTTTTGATTTCCAAAACAATCATTACAAAAATATTTAAAATTAACTTTGATTAAAGCGTTTCTAACGAATAAAGTTAATAATAAAATATTATTGTAAAATATGTCAGTACACTAAGGGAACATTTAAATTTGTTCTATTATAAAACATAGATTGTATTATACATTGCCTCTAAGGTGTTGCAAACACCAGTTATATAAATAAATATATCCTGTAACACCGAGTGATGTAGAGAATATTTATATAATAGTATTAAGAACATTATGAACAAAAACACACCTTGACATGGTATTCAACACAACAAGCTACAACAGCTCAGCCAATTTGCAATAACATGTTAGGACGCTATGATGACTTTTCATGACATGGCAAAACACTGTGTTTCAGATGACATAATGTAGCATAACATATTTTTTTAATTATATTTTTACACAAAATGTTGCGTTTTGCAGTACTGTATTAACATTTAACAAGTTTACTAATGATTTTTGTTTTGGGTTGTTATAACAGCGGTGTTGTTGTGAAGTGAAGTGAAGTGTAGTGTGACTTTATTCGTAATAAGTATATGTATGTGCATACAAACAATATTTACAATGTGTACTACCAACAATGAAAACTTCCAATATATTTACTGTCTCACAACTTACGTGTAAGAAGCTTAGGTTGCAATAATGGCATATATTTTTTATTTTTTAAGAAAATTAATTGTTAGGCCAAGCTTGCAACAAGAAGATCGTTCTTACAAGTATTTTGTTTTGTATTTTAATAAAAAATCTCTTTTAAAAAAAAATACCTTAAAATTTAAAGTTTTTAATTAAGAAATTATTAACAAATTCAATTACTCGTATAATAAACAAAAATTTATCAGTGCAACTTTTCGATTATTGCAAAACACCAAATTTTTTCAGATTGCAAAAATCGAGCTTACACTGTGTTGATATGCATATGTACGTATGTATATGTATATTGTCATTATTGTTATAATTTATTTTAATTTGCTTATTACACACGATGCGTGTTAAAAACAAAAACGAAAAAACAATCATTCACATTGGCCTACTAAACTAAACACTAAACCCTCTACAATTAAACAACAATAATTAGACGAAAAATAAGCACAAATATAACAACATCTTATAAAATAACATTTAAGATTATTATTAACAATTTCAAAGTCAAGTGTTTAAAAAAAAAATAAAGCAAAATGATAAACAAACATGAGATATCAGATACGCCATGTGATATTCAAGAGCTTCGCCAAAATTTTATAAACACTTGCCAAATAATTAATATTTACATGTACATGGTTGTGTAAGCATTTAAATTATTTGAAAAATATTATTGAAGAGTAAAAGAGTGTCACGTTGCGGGTGAAATATTTTTAGAGTCCCATGATTTAAATTTATCAAAGCTCAAGGCCTTTTTTTAAGAGTATATAAAAGTTGTATATAATTCTGTGTAACTTCATTGTAAATAATGATTTTTTGAAGTGTTTTATAAGAGTAGCACAAACATAGAAAAAAACTCCATAATAATTTGTTAGTATCGCCCATTGAATAAAGAACTAAGGCAACTAAAACCTCCAAATTCAGTTATGAAGCGAAGATAAGTCACAGTTATTTAGTCGTTTTAAAAGCTTCGTAAGTAAGTTAGGAGGAAAATATTAGTTTTATTAATTTATTGCCAGCCTTTGTATTTCGTATATCTTTATCGACACCAAGTGGCAATAAAACTAAGCAAAAAATTGCTCAAGAACATCAAAATTTCCAAGAAAAGTGGGAACTGGAGTATTTTTACTCTGAAGTAAACGATAAATCCATGTGCTTGATATGTAACAGTGCTATCAGTGTACCAAAATTATAGAACGTTAAACGTCACAATATAAATCAGAATATGATAATTACGAAGGATAATTGAGACAAGAAAAGTTAAAAGAGTTTAAGTTGGGACTGAAAAAAGAAGAGTTCATGTTTACTAAAGTGTTACACAAAAGTGAAGCAGCGGTGCATGCAAGCTACGTTTTGTCGGAGTTGATAGCTATACGAGTACACTCGAAACCTTTTACCGAAGGTGATTCCATCAAAGTATGTTTAATTAAGGTTGCAGATCTTTGTCTCGAAAATTCATTGAAGTTGGAGTATCTGAATTTTAGTAATATTTGCCAGCCAGATTTAAAAACACTCAACGATTCGAATATGAAATTATGTCCATGTTTGGAAGTACTTATCCGTGCGAACAGTTATTTTCTCTTATGATAGGAAATAAGTCTCAAATCAAATAAAATCAAGAATTACTGACAGTCATCTCGGGTCAGTTTTAAAATTAATCACTGTAAACTGTAAGATTCCCCCCGAAGTCATAAAGATGGTTGCAGGGAAAAAGAGCGAAATATTTGGAAAGAAATATTAATTTTACCTTTAAGTCTTTTATCTTTTATTGTTTTTTTTTTTTTTTGTGGCCCGCATAAACTTTTATATTCTTTATTTGGCCCGCGTTAGTGCTTGAGTTTGACATGCTTGATTTACAAGCTGTTTTCACCGAAATTCTTTTTGTGATTGCTTTGACTTGTTATTTACAAAGGTCGATAGTATTCAAACAGCTGATAGTATTAAGGATAAAGTCTTGTCATATAGAAGATGAAAAAGTAATATTCAGAAATGATCAATAAGTTTTGATGGAGAGTAAATACTAATTTCAGGCATGAACCCTTTTTGAGTCAATATTCGGTTAATTGACAAATTTATTTTAAGAGTTCAGACAAACGCAACTTAGCTTACTCACTGGCATTACTCCAGCCCATTCTACTTTTCTTGATTTTTTACCTATTTATGTACATATTTAAAGTACAAATTAATTATTTTCTATAAAAAATTTAAAAATTTATTTAATTTGAAATTTTGTATATCAAAAATTAATTTTTTATAAAAATTTATATTTGTCAAATATCAGAAAAATTTCTGCGCTTAATTGTAATATGCTCACTAAACACACGACACTGCTGCATTTTCATTTTACTCCATACTTATTACTTATTTTATGCCTGTTCTGAAATCAGTTCGTCACAAGACAATATCACTCATAACGATAACTTCATACGCGTTTATGCCTATGTTTTAAGTCGAAACAGTTTTAAAACTGTTTTAACTAACAGCTAATTCTAAATAATTATAATTCCAATTTTTTAATATTTTCTACTATAATAATGCACATAGAATAACAAAAATAACCAATGAAAGAAATTGGCAACCCCATCAAATTTGATGCTTTTTTTTAGGAAATATTTAGGAATTCGATAAATAAATTATGAAAAATGTGTCTAATAAAGTTATGTTTTAAAATGTAATAAACATTGTTAATGAATGCTATATTGAATGCATTATTTGAAGAGCATGTCTAAATCTGATTTATTATTGGTTTGTATTTTTAATTTTAATTACAACAACACTTGTTTAGCATGACATGTGTGACAAATATGAAAAATGTACATTCATAAGATTACGAGTATTTTTAAAGAAAAAAATTACCACCAACAAATGAGTGAAAAAAAATTGTTTTTTTTTTTCTTTTTTCCAAATACCAATTTGTACTTTCAATAAATATTACAGAATGAGTGCATGTGTGCACTTAACGAGCATACATATGTATGTATATATGTATATCAATATGTGAACAAATGTTGTTTTTCTTTTTTTGTTTTTGTTTTGTTACCTTAGAGGAAGGTGGTGGTATCTCTTCGTTGTCATGACAATATGGACACCAATATACCATTATGCCAATATTAATCTATGGTCAATGACAGCGAAAAATAACGACGACACCAACGACATTAACAACGTTGACGATGATGATTATGACTATGACCGCGACCAAGAAAACCACCACCACTAACAAGCGCCACCTTTATAATCCGTCAAAATTTACGTTGTCGTATTTGATTGTCATTTATTTAATCATATTTATTTGTGTATATGTACTTCGTGTGGTTTTTATTTCAATTCGTTGTTATTTTTGGTTTTTTATTTTTTGTTTATATTTTTGACTGTAATTACAAATTACTTTGTATTAAGTATTCATAAAAAGATATTTAAAAAATATGAGTTAGAAACTATAATTAAATTTGCATTTTTATAAATAAAATATTAAATATTAATTAAAATATTACAATTTATTTAATATTAATGGCTCAAGTCCTTTCAAAACAGTTCCTTCTGTACTCTCTCGTACATAAAACCAGAGAACAATTACTTGGAAATACAAACCTTATGTATTTTCTTTGCTTTTAATATTTAAATGGACGCACATGCAATTGGGTTTCCGTGCAAAAAAGTATTGTTATTATTCAAAATCCATCATATGAATTTTACTAGAAGTCTGTTGGAATAATATTTCAGTCTTGAAACAACTTTAAAGACCAAATTTCGCTGTACATACATACATACATAACTGGCCTTTACAACCCTGTGTCAGGATTACGGCCTAGCTTCTCGCAGCACTCATGTTGTGTGTGTCAATTTTTATCCATGAGTACCGGGACCTACAGTTTAATGTCGACTCCTAACGACAGGCTTGAGAAGCTTGTTCATGGCAATTAGTTACTCTCAGAGCTTTTGCCAGAAGACTGCTGAGAGGTAGTCGCCGAAAGAAATATTTTTTTTATATTTCTTTTTTTTGAAGATGTCAGAGCCTGGAGTCGAACCCAAGGCCCATGTCTTAGTAAGCCAACACACTAACCACTAGACCACGGCGACTACTAATTTTGCTGTACACGTTAAGAAATACAATGGATGGTGGGAAAGTTTTATAGAAAAAAATTGATGCTTTTATTTTACAAAGAAGACAAGAATTAAATGCAAGACATTTTTCTATAATAATTGTATGTAAATGAATGAATAATCTGTAGAAAAAATTAACCTTTTCATGAAACTTTTAATTCTTAAAAAGATCACAACGAATTTGCAATCAGCTACTCAGAACTTTTGCCAGAAGACCGCTAAGAAGTGGTCGCCGAAAGAAATATTTGTTCATATTTCTTTCTTTAGCCTGAATAGGAATTCCATATTGCAATTGGTTTGAATTTGGTCAAGCCCAGTACAGCTCTTTTCAGAGTTACTCACAACATCCATGTTGGGAGCATCAATTTTTTTCCACGAGTACCGACACTTACGTCATCTTCGATCGACACACCAGCCTGTTTATTGAAATCAGTTAATAGCAGAGCTTTTTCCAGACGACTGTTGAGAGTTGGCCGTCAAAAGATATCAAAGGCTCTTCTTTAATAAGCCAACACACTGTGCACTAAACTACGTCTAGTACTATTGTATAGCAGATGTCACAAAATATAATTTTTTTTTAAACATAAAATATAGCACAGAGTAATTCTTATCAGAATATTTGTACCATATAATGTATTTCATGGCTGCATACTTATTTCTTTACAGCATAATAACTATGCAAATTATAGTCTATGTACTCCAGATTTACAGAGAGAGCCCTGTAAAAGTTGAACTCTTTCTAACCTTCGTAATTATTATCAGGGCAGACTCTTTAGTCAAAAAATTATTATACGGTTCCACATAACTTGGTACCTTGTGTTATCAAGCTAAAGCCTGTTAGTTATGCGCACATAGTCAACCGTATCTGGCTGAAAAGCATTATAATACCAAACAAATCAATTTGCATAATCCCTTCAAAACTAACATGTGAACAGGTAGAAACACAATTTTCTTTAAGGATTTCAAAAACTTAAAACGAAGTTATTTTTTTTTTTATTAATAAAAAGGAATTAATTGACTGAACTTACCTAGTACAGGCTAAACCAACGTGCCACTCCACTGTTGCCAACATTCACACCAAAAACTTGCACATTAGTTTTAATTTATCGAATTAAAAAAATAAATGATGGCCTTTTGAATTCCACTTTTTTTTACTTTTTTTTAATGTTGGTTTATAGCACGAGTTCCATTATTGAGATGAAAAGCATATCCAGACAAGTTATTGGTTGATTTGAATACGTTTTGTTGTATATATCTTTCTTTTTAATATTTTTTTGTTATTATAAGGAAATACGAGATAACAAAATTGACGCTTATTTTTAAAACAATTACTCTTTCACGCTCACACACACGCACATAATAATAAAAAAAAGAGGTAAAATTGTTTATGAACGTACGAGTTTTTATATATATATTTCTTTTTTTGAATAAGCTTAAGCCACCAGAATTTGATTAATGTTTTTCTAATTATTTTATTAAATTTATATTATTATTTATATTAATTTTTTTAAACAATCTATTAAGTATTTATTATAAATATTTTTATTTTTCATTTCATAATAATAAATATTTTATTTTTAATTTATTAGTTATAATATTAATTAATAATTCAAAACAATGGCACTTTAAATAGGTTAACACAATTTAATTTCTTTTTTTATTTTAATTTTTTTTTATTTTTTATTCAAACGTCTATAAAGATTTCTGCAATGAAAAGAAGAAAAAATTCATTAAAAATTATCAGTAAGAGATTTTTAAATTTATTTTTGGTAATGACGGCAGTTTAATTATCAGTTTTAAGCGGTAAGATTTAAATTAAGTTTCTGTTTTTATTTTGTTATTTTGATTTGTTTGTTTTTTTTTATTCTTTTATGCGTTTTTTATTTTATAAGCACTTCTTTTGGAGAAATAAAAACTGAGAAAAACACTACAAAGAAAAATACTAAAAGCTTTACTTAAAAGCTTTTTTTAAGTATATATTACACATGCATATGTATGTATGTAATTTATAAATACGAGTATAAGAACAGAAAATCCTATAAATAAACAGGATATTTAGAAATTCATTTGTTCTTTTTTATAATTTTGTTTTTATATATACATATATGTATATATGTATGTATATACCTATAATATTTTATATAAATATTTATGAATTTTACTTTTTATTTTTTCTTTACAAAGTGCTTTTCATTTTTTATGCTTTAAAACACACTACACAGACACATTATTTAATTGCACATCCGTACCGTTGAACGTTCACTTTATAAATGTCTGCCTGCTTGGACATGTTTTTACTATGTTGTTGGAGTGCTATAACGCATAAATAATTATTAAAAAGAGAGTAAAATGGTAAAGAGAGCAAGAACAGAAAAAAAAAAGAAAAATAACGTTGGTCTCAGGTAGAAAGGCCCTAACTCAAATAATTTAAAATTTACAGGAGGAGGTAAAAATACAACAGATACTGTAATTATTAATATACAACTTTTTATTAAATGCTGTACAATTGCTTATAATACCGTTATTATTAATAATATTGTAAACATTTTTTGCGAGGAGCGGCATATTTCCTAAAATACATTGGATTCACTAAAAAAAGGAAGTTTTGAAAAAATGCGAGTTAGGGCCTTTTTACCTGAGACCAACGATAAATAAGTAAAAGCAAGAAACAAATCACACTGCCCTAGTTTTTGTTTTGTCGTTGTTATCAAGTACATAAACGTTCGTTGCATGTTTATAACTTTAATACACACACTCTCAAACACATACATTCGTAGACAATGTGTCTATGTGTCCAAATTTTTTTTAACTCTTTTTTCTTCGTTTTTCCTTCGTTTTATCCTTTCGGCCAAATGTACGATTGAACCCTGGTAAGTTAACTTAGTTTCGTTTTCATTTTTTTTCTTCTTACATATTTCTGTGTTCATAAACACATTTGCAATTTGCATGTGTTTCTTTTTAAAATATTGTTTTTTTTTTAATTTTACTTAAAGGAACACAAGAACTTATTGTATATCTATTTTAATTTGTTTCATGAAGACATACATATAAAGCTGACACGAGTATTAAAAATCCTTTGGACTTCAAAAAAGAAAAAAAAATAAATGTGCAAAACCAATTTGAATTTTGAAACTACTTAGTTTAACATCCCAGCAGAAAATTTTTCAAATTTGGAAGCAATAAATAAAATTGTAAGCAATAACGGAAGCATTATATTGTTTATTTTTACCGTAAAGCTTCCAAGGATGCTATAGGATAAGGTATTATTTTTGATTTTTTATACTATTTGCTTACTGGTTGCAATAAATGTGCAATTCTATTGCATTTTAGCGGCTCATTTCATATAAAAATCATGCATTATTGATGCGCATGTGTAAGTGATTGTTTACAATTTCCCCCTTACAATATAGCTTATTGGTAATCACTAATTTCTGCTGGGAAGTTTCATTGATAACAACAATGTTGCTTTTGTGAATGTTGTACTTGTTGTTATTACAAAGTAACCTTAGGATAAATGCGCCATGGATTTGATCTTTGTGTAGGTACCCAGTTGACACAATCTTTAACAAATTCTTTAAGAATTTCTCATTGACAATTTTTTCGATTATAATTTCCCTAACGGCAATCTTGTGGTCCATTTGCTCAAAGTCGTTGATTATAAATATAAAATTATAGTCTTATAAATTGAGGGCAATAGCAGAATGAGCCACATTGTCACTTAGATTATCGGTCACTACATTTGTTTGAAAAAAAAAGTTATTTTGGGTGATGCGAAATGTTCTATAGATAGGCAGCCATCATTCAGAATGTTCTAAAGGCCAGTTGGTTTAGTATAATATGGATTACAAAATATATACACTTTTTATTTCGGAAAAACTCTTGTTATTTCCAGACACTCAACTAGGCCAAAAAAGATCATAAATAGGCCCAATTTTTTTTTTAAGAACACGCAATCCCTATTTTTTTTTTTTTTTTTTTGTTACATTGTTTTTAGAAAAGAATCCAATATTTCATTTTGAGAGCTAAAGGCAAAAAAACATTGTACATTTTTTGTTCAGAAAAGAAAACGCCATAAGTTTTCATATAAAACAGCAATCATTCGAAATCGTTCGTTTCGTTCGTACAGAAACAATCCTGACATTTTGTTATCCAATGGGATTAGAACTCGAAATATAACGCTTTCTATTTGCCACGTAAAATTTGTGAATGTACCCAGCAGAAATTATCGCTTACCAATAAGCTATATTGTAAGGGAGAAATTGTGAACTATCACTTACTCGTGCGCATCAATAATGCATGATTTTTATATGAAATGAGCCGCTAAAATGCAATAGAAATGCAAATTTATTGCAACCAGCAAGCTAATACTACAAAAAATCAAAAATAATACCTTATCCTGTAGCATATTTAGAAGCTTTAATGTATAAAGAACAATATAATGCTTCCATTATTGCTTAAAATTTTATTTATTGCTTCCAAATCTTGAAAATTTTCTGCTGGGTAAGTATTGCAATTTTCATGTAAGTACTGCCATATTTAAATGCTGCCAGATTTCTATACTCATCTTTTGACATTTCACAACATATTAGATGCGTTCCACAATATTGCGATCAATTTCGGACTACTGAGAGTAACATAAATAATAAATTTTCCTAAGTAACCAAAATTTCTAAAACGCAAGGACTATCCTTAAAATACTAATGTTCCTAACTTTTTATATTAAGATTATTTAAGTGATTTCAAAGGTTTAATAGTCATTCTTTTTAATTTTTTTTTTTTTTTTTTTTTTTGGTAAGGACAATTTAAAAGCGGGTTTATATTATATGGTATTGTCTTCAAAATTTCGAACGAAAAGCTGTCAAATTAAATATAAAATTATTTCATTTCAAATAGTTGTGGAATAATGTTGCTAAAGTAGTACTCTGTTCTTGTTGTGTAAAGCATGTGTGATATACATATTTTTTCTAACTGCAACAAGTTTCTGTCAACATTTTAATTCACATACAGAACACCATAGTCAACATTTCTTCTCAACGAAATAAAATAAATGTACACCAGCCTTAAATATTTTTTTATGGTAATGAGCAGGATTTTAGAAAAAGAGTTTTTACTGTTCATATAGCGTTGGTATTGGGTTATTTAGAGTTATATTGGATATTCGAATTACTATAGGCGCTCTTTTGAAATTTTTGTACATAAAATGCATGATATACCATTATAATTCAAACTCACTGCACAACAGCTGGACTGTCAAGGATTGCATGAAAAGTACAGGTCTTAAAAAGAAGAGCTGAAAGACTAAAATACATGTAGATTTGGAGCCCCAAATGAAAGTTAAATCAGTTCTTGTCTTGTTGCATGTCAAATTTTTCGAATGGAAAAATAAATGTTGCTAAACTATTTTCACAAAATTGAACACAATATCAGGCTATACATATAAAATCTTTCGTATGAAATACTTGTGAAATAGTGTTGCTAAAGTAGTACCCTGTTTTTGTTGTAAAGAAAACATGTGCGATCTGCATATCAAAATGTTTTCTAACTGCAAAAAGTTTCTGGCAACATTATTATTTTCGTACGAAATAACATATCCAACACTTATTTCGGATGAAATAGAATAAATTTACACCAGCCCACAAGTAGTTGTTTCTATTATAATGAACAGGATTTTAGAATATATGCCGAATGAAAGTATTTTGTGTATTAAACGTCAAAAGCCAAATAATAAGAAAAAAACTGCATTAAAATATTGATTTTCACAAGCAAAATCCATTTTTCTACCATTTTTATATTAATTTATTTTATTTAATATGCTGCTGACAATAAAAAGAATTTTTTTGTGTTTATATTTTTCTCAAGATTTTTCATTCACAATAACACAGAAACCAATACAACTTTTTTAAAACATATGAAAAAAAGTGTATGAGTTGTATCAAATGTTTATATGCAAATTACCAACAACAAGCGTACAACTATTGTAGTGCCGTACAATTAAACAACGAATACAATGAATACAAGGGTTTTGTGAATTCGGCAATAGTTTTTACTACATATGTATTTATATAGCTTTGGTGTTGAATAAATTGGATTTATAATAGAAATTTGAATTATTAGGGGCGCTCTTTTGAAATTTTTATATATGAAATGCATGGTATATCATTATAATTTGCTATAAATCTATAAATGACTCGACCAAAAGTATGTCTTATTTTATTATTCAGTTTCTACTGAATTATAATATAAAGTTAAAAGTGCACTGAACGAGCGTTAAATAGTTGTTTAAACTTTTTTCTTAACTTGAAATTTAAAAAATCAAAATTGTTTTTAAAAAATACTTTCCTACGTAAATTTCTTCAAAAGCCACAAAAGTAAATGGAATTTCGCTTTAAATATATTTTCTTAAACATAAACAAATCATTATAAAAATTAATATAAATGTGTTGTCTCAACGCCTAAAAACTACTTCTAGAATCTTTTTTACTACTCAGGAAGGCGAAAAGTTTTAACAACCGAATTTCTCGAGAAAACCCTAATATGTGCATTTGTAGGTGTTTATTTTAGTTGGGTATGTATTACTTAGCTAAAATTGAACATTTCATTCATTAGAAAATCTAATGGTTGCTCATTCATAAGTTTTAATTTTCTTATTTAAATATATAAAACTATATACATACATACATACATATCGTCATACTAAATGCAAACGGACGTAACTACACTTTTTGTTTTTTTTTATAGGAGAAGTAAAAAACCTTAAATCAAAAAATTTATAAATCCTGAAAATTAAATGATATATATTGAGATATAAGAATTGGCATCCGTATATACAACAAATGAGTTTGAATGTAAGGTTTTCATATAAATATGTAGCTATGTATATCTTCTTGCATTCAGAAATTTGTATATCGTCGCAAGAATTAAAGAACGCTGTAACTGACAAAAAATCGAAAATACGTTTTTTGCATCATTTTTATTAGAAAAAAATACGCGTCGATTGGTCCCGGTCCCAGATTTCTATGATGAAAAGAAATTCACTTACGCCGTCTGCGTTTTGAAAAATACAGTGTCTTTGTTCTATTTTCATACAGGTTTTTTGGCTCTGGTGAACATTAAATGTTTTGTCAGTTACAGCGTTCTTTAATTCTTGCGACGATATGCACTTGTAGTTAGTCCGTTTGAATTTCGTTAATAAAATCGTCATTTTTGATCGTAGAAATCTAAAATTTTGCACGAACATGTATTTTGATAAAACGAACCATAATCAATAAAAAACTCAATTACGTCCGTTTGCTTTTCATATAACGATATCTACATACAGATATATACATATGTATATATACAGATGTATATATTTATTTAATTTTAAGGCTTAAACATACTGCTGATTGTTGTATCCTTTTTTTTAATATATATTTTTATACTTATTGTATGAAATTTAATAGCCTAAGATCCTAATACTGGTATTATGAGAATTAACATCCGTTAAGGAATATGTACAAACACTAGCAGAACTTAACTAGTTTTCGACCCAGCTACGAAAGGTCTCATCAGAGTTCTTTGTGTTATACATATTCATATTTTTATATTTCTATTTAAAGCACAATCTATTGGAAATAGATTATGTGAATTATATTTGAATGTTATTCTCACCAGTCTTTTTTCTTTTTATGAACTGAACATTTTTCATATTCAACTATTAGTTGAAATTTATTCAAATTCAACATATTTTTCAATGTAAGTGTTACCATATTCTAAGTAACCGGAATTACATATTTATTTTCTAATTTACCCTTTTATTACCAATTTTTAATCAGTAATGGGTTATGTGCTGTGGCCAGCAAATTTATAATTATTATACATTTTCGAATTAAATTCGAATATTATAATGGATCTTTATTATACTTATTGTATGAAATTTAATAGCCTAAGATCCTAATACTGGTATTATGAGAATTAACATCCGTTAAGGAATATGTACAAACATAATAATCTATTTCCAATAGATTGTGCTTTAAATAGAAATATAAAAATATGAATATGTATAACACAAAGAACTTTGATGAGACCTTTCGTAGCTGGGTCGAAAACTAGTTAAGTTCTGCTAGTGTTTGTACATATTCCTTAACGGATGTTAATTCTCATAATACCAGTATTAGGATCTTAGGCTATTAAATTTCATACAATAAGTATAATAAAGATCCATTATAATATTCGAATTTAATTCGAAAATGTATAATAATTATATATTTTTATATTTATATTTTTCGGCTGCTACTGTTTTTAGTTTTTCTTATTCTTTTTCATAAACTCTTCAACATCAATTGACCTAAAAAAAATAAACCAAAGCATTTACTCTCAGGCCAGAGAAGTAAAAAAGAAAACCAGAGACAAAATTATTGATGATTATAAAATTAGTTTGAAACTCTTCTTTTTTGTTTTTCTTTTGTACTAAAAAAGAGTCAAATAATAATGAAAAAATAAGTAAAATAATAAATGTGTTGGTAGTTTTGTCATTTATCCGTATTTTTCCAAAGGAAGTGTAGAAAGATAATAAAAAAAAGACACAACACGAAGTAAGTAAAAATAATCAAAAAACAGAAAATAAATGTATGTTTTTATTCTGTTTTCATTATAACTAAGTGTTGTTGTTTTGTTTCTCTTAAGTTCTTCTTCAAATAGGGTTCAATGAAATAATACGAAGGTGGGAGTTGTTGGTTGGCCTTGGATTTTAGCTGTATGTATGGGTATGTTTTTATTATTCTTAGTTCACCTACATTTTATTGCTGGTTAAGCAAAACAAGAAATAAAATAGAAGAGTAGAGGTAAGTATGTGAGAAAGTGCATTTGTTACTGAAGATGTGTGTTTCTGTGTATTTGTTTGTGTGTTTATATAAGAGAGCCTAAATGTAAGTGCGTGTATGCGTTTGCTTACAATACAATACGAGTATGTGTATAAGGAAAGCTCTTTTCATTATTTGTTCCCCTATTTTAATGGTACATATAGAATTTCCAAAGTATAGAAACTTAAGACCCGATTATTATTTTTTTTTCATATACATACATATGTATATGTATATATAAATTTTCTTTTTTAATTTATATAATTTTAAAATAAGGACTAATTTTTTAACAGCACTTTTCTAATTTCTCATTTTTTTATATACATATATCCTTTCGTATCTACATATGTATTGTACATTTCCTTCGTTTTCTGTATGAATAAATTTAATAAAATTCTTTTTTTTTAAATATACAGGCATATATACATAAATACAAATTATAAATAATTACTTCTATTTCGAGGTTTAAAAACACAAACTTTGAAATTTTTTTTTTTTTGCTTATTGAAAACTCATTAAAAAATATTTATTTCTTATTTTCCTTTTTTAAATATTAAATTGAAAATTTTTCACACATTTTCTGTATGTATATGTATTTTTTTTTTAATACAATATTATAGTTTTACACAAAACAGTACTTCAACGACACGCGACCGTTATTTTTCTTAAATCACGAACCTTTCACGACAGCAGTTAAAACGTTTCTGACACAGTTTCTTCTTGTAACTTAAAACTTTAGGGCTCACTTTCTCTGTTTTCTTTGTCCAAATTTAAATTCTCTTTCTCTCGATAGTGTGTGTGTTTGGAAAAGCTTTAGAGCACAACCATGTATACTATTCTTTGACATTCTCTTTCTGTAGGAATTTCACTGAATCAATAAGAATTTGTTAGTGTTTTCTTTCAAGTTAAAGTTTAATTTTGACTGTGATTGTTATTATTTTAAATTGTAATTTTATCCTTATTCCTTTGGTGATAGGTTTTTTTTTAACATTAAATAGTTTTTAAAACCTAAAATGAAACCACAAACTGTGGGAAAATGTTGCACGGTTACAAAAATATACGAGTATATGAAATATATTGTGTTTGTGATTGATAGTTAGCGAAGTTAAAACCCCTTAACCGTAAATTTTGTATGTGGTATATAGAAGAAAAACTCTCTTTTAAAAGTCCTTTGACACATTGGCTTTCCATTTTTGCTTTAATTATGATAAGAAAGACAAAAATTAAAATTAAATTGAATAAAATGTATTTCCACACTTTTACCTTTAGTTGCTGTCTTATTATTATTTTTGCATGTCTCAGCGCTAATGGGTTAAGACTAAAAAAATCTTTAGTACAAGCTTGTGATATTGGCGTAGGGCTTCTTTTGAGTGCATTCAAGAACAAATATTTTTTACACAAGTTAATATAATTGTGGGTATTTTGGATAATTAATTACTATTGCTAAAATAGAACAAATAATAAAGCTTAAAACAAAAAGATAAATGTATTTTCTCTTTATTTCTTCGTTCTATTTGCAGTTCTTTCTTCACTTGTTCTATTGTTTTTTAACACTGTTAGCTAGCTTTGATGTTGAAAAAATTTGATACGAGATCATGAGTGTTTTGTTTATATGGTAAATTTGAATTTTTCTTATAATTATTGTTTTGTTTTCTCGTTTGTCCTACTATTCTTATATGTGTGTGTATTTGTGTGCATATGTATTTTCCTTATTTGTTGTGATATTTTTCCGTTCTGTTATTGTTACGATATTTAAGCAACAATAATAACAAACACTTAAAAAATGTTCAAATGATTGTGCTCATTCACTCTCGCTCACACATACACTCATAAGCATTTATTTAATAGCTTTTATTTCCGGTATTTTTCTACAGTTTTTAAAGAGCATTTATAAACAAACAAATTAAACGAAATGTATGTGCATGTGGTTATTAAGTCGTCTTTCCCTCTGTCTCTCTATTATCCAACAACTAAGTAGCCAATTTGAACAGGAACAACAACAACAATAAGCGGCAAGAAGCAATACAATTAAATCATGATGATAAAAATGATATGAGGATGTAAAAATGTTGGCATTCTGTTATGTTTTATATTTGAATTTTTACTCATATTGGTAAAATGGATTTTAATTTCTTTTGTCGTTGCTTATGTTAAAAATAGATATATAATCGTAATTTTATTTTTGTCTTTACAATTTACATCCCTCTCCCTTACGTTTCCTTTATTTTTAACGTTGCTCTTTTACGGATTAGTTCATTAATTTGTTTAAAATTTGTGGTAATTCATAAAGACACATACATTAAAATTATTTAATTGGACACACAATGTGAGTTGAGTGTTAGATTAAGGGTTAAGTTTATTCACAAACTATTTTATCAATAGAAACACGTTAAATTTTGCTTTCAGTGTTGCCACAGCCTTTATTATTTTGTAACCAAACTTTAATAAAAAAGTAACCAAATTGGAAAAAAAGTAACCAAAAATATTAAAACCATTCGTAAGGGTCGTACCTGAATAAAAGCGTACAACGTACGACGTATAAAAAGTTTTAAAGTGTATACGTCCGTATTACCGTAATACGCAATAAATGAAAAATGAGAAAAAAAGAAATTAAAACAAAAATATTGTTTTGTCAACTTTATACTTTTGTTTGTATTAGAAAAAAACTTCAAATAAATATTATTATATAATATTTTTTATATTTGTTTTAATTTTTCTTTCGTACGCTCTGTCAAATTTGGATTTTTGAAATCCATAATATACGTACGCCACGTATTTCGGTAGCTCTCATACAAAATGTATGAGCATGAAACAATTTTGACAAAAAATATATGCCGTACGCTTTTATTCAGATACCACCATAAAACAATTTTTTTCTTTTTTTTTCAGTTTAACGTTCGCATTTAAATTTACCAAAATTGATCAATTAGTGTAAAAAATTACTAACAAAAAATTATGCTACATGTTTCAGATTAAATTAAAATATGTATTGGGGTTCAAAACGGCACCGTGTGCTAATTGTGGTTGATCACGTTTTTTGGATTAACTGGCCACTTGACCTACCTTGATCACGTATTGTATTGTAATATGTTTTTAATGAACTGTATCAATGGTTTTAAGAATTGTGCTGGACTTCAGTCTGACATTAACAAACCATTGTAAAATACGTATCAAGAACTATTTGTGGATGACGACGCTTCCCGAGAAAATAAACAAACATTTCATATATGTATAGCACATGTAAGTACTATATTTATTATTTCTTGAAAATATGTTATACTTATTAAATAGAAACTATATTTTTTAATCACATTTGAACATTTTGAGCAAGTGGACATTTTAATCAGAATATTACATTTCTAAGCAGTTTTCCTTTCATTAGTCGATTATACGGATACTACGCTAGTCAAAAAAGTATCACAGAAGTGTACCAACATAGTTATATATTGTGTCTTTAACCAATAAATAATCACAGTTTTACATCTGTTTTATTTTTTACATCTTCATTTGTCTTTTACTTTATAATACCATATATCCTAATCAGAGTTGGGTTTATTGCATTGAATTTATAATGCATTATCGTTTCCACTACCACTAAACCACTTAGTATTAATGCAGCAATATTGCAGCCACCACTAAATGCAGATAGAAATAGTTAACCACTAAATAAAACCATTTTAGTGGTAGTGGAAATTTATTGCATTAAAAAAAACAAATTTAGTGGTAGTGGAAATTTAGTGCATTAAATAAAATAAATTTAGTGGTAGTGGAAATTTATTGCATTAAATAAAAAAAATTTAGTGGTAGTGGAAATTTAATGCATTAAAAAAAACAAATTTAGTGGTAGTGGAAATTTATTGCATTAAATAAAAAAAATTTAGTGGTAGTGGAAATTTATTGCATTAAATAAAAAAAATTAGTGGTAGTGGAAATTTATTGCATTAAAAAAAACAAATTTAGTGGTAGTGGAAATTTAGTGCATTAAATAAAATAAATTTAGTGGTAGTGGAAATTTAGCTACCTTTGTAATTATAGTAAATGCTGCCGGAAAAGGGGGGGGGGGGGGGGGGGGGGGGCGTTCATCACGACATGTTTTCCATCTAATGAACCGATACAGTTCGGAAAGTTCCATGCTTCTAAAAGCTTCTGAGACACTGCTTTCCATTCCTCTTCAGTGGATGGTACCTAAATTTAAGCTATTAAAAACCAAGCTAAATACCTAAATAGTTTTACCTTTAAGTACTCCGGCTGCAAAACCTTATAAATGTCATCGCAAACCTCAGGAATAATCCCTGATATTGTGTTAAACGGAATACGAAATATGTACTGAATTAATCTGAAGCTTTCTCCTGTCGCCAAATAACGAAGAGTAACAGCTAAACGTTTTGTGGCAGAAATTGGCTGACGGAACGTTGTAGTTTTCTTTGATATAATAGGTGAAACTAATTTAAGCTGGAGAGGAATGAAAATGAGTACATCATTACCTTAAATCAATAGTCGAACTTACCAAAAATTCGAAATCATCCGCATTCATACGCAAAAAGTTTTTATAGAGAATAGGTGTTTCCAACCGCAGCTCTTTTAACAATTTTGGGCAACATCCTTTTCGTTCGAACCCAATTACGTACCCATTGCCTTCCCGTTCGTTTTTCTCTTACGCTCACTTCCTCTTCCAACACCATAAAGATGCTGCTCCACAAATTAAAACAAATACACTTTCTTCCTCGTTCATCATATGTTTGTATTTCTTGTTAAATAAATTCATATATTTTGACACTTTATTCCTATAATAATAATTGAATGCAAATATTTCTTTCAGTCTGAACGCACTGCAAACATGTTTTCAGTTATTTTATTTTTCACTATTTGAAAGCTGTTTGAACAAACAAAAATTATCAAATATTTGAACATAGTTTGAACATAAAACAAAACACTTCTTTTTTTACACAATTTGAAGCAAATATAAGAACAAATATTTTCATTAAATATTTTCCCAATCTGAGTGTACCTTAACAAACAAAATATAAAATTAACTCGTATTTTTTGTAACACAAACGAAATTTTAAACTTTTTGAGCTATAATTTCCTTCATCGCTGTATACACTGTTCTAAATGAAAGCAATTCATTCCCTATTGTTAATTAATGAGATTTTTCCACGAGCGTAAACAGCTGTGTTGCTAAGAAAAAAGCTCTTTGCAAACGTCAGTCAAACTGTTACCAAAACAAACTAATTGCCTACAAATTTTGATTTTTCATTTATGTACTGAATTTACTTTCGTTTTTGGATTTTTTATGTTAAAATTATTTTAAATTAGAAAGAAGGAATAAAATAGTTTGTATTACCGTTTAACGCCTATAAAAAGGCATACATTATAAAAAAAAATCTGAAATGCCCATTGTTTTGGGGGGAGGTTTAAGCGGTCTATCGGCCGGCTATTACCTCTTGAAGAAGTTTGGCCAGCCAACGGCAATATTTGAAGCCTCTAATCGCGTCGGTGGCTGGATACGTTCAGAGAAACATAAGGATAAGGGTTTTATATTTGAGGCTGGACCAAGAACTATAAGGCCAAAGGGTATACCTGGTGCGAATACTTTGGAAATGATACAGGATTTAGAACTGCCCATAACAGGTATAAAATCTTCCCATGCTGCAGCCAAAAATCGTATGATATATGCCAAAGGAAAACTGTGTATGTTACCGAATAGTTTGAGTGGTGTCATGAAAACAATACCACCCTTTAGCCAACCTTTAGTAATGGCTCTGTGGAATGATTTTACAGCAGGAGCAAAGAAAATCAAGTATGGAGATGAATCCATTTATGATTTTGTTCGTCGTAGATTTGGTACTGAAATTGCCGACTATGCTATAAGTCCCATGATTTGTGGCATCTGTGCAGGAGATGCTAAAGAAATAAGTGTACGTTTCCTAATGAATGATCTCTTTGAGACAGAGCAAAAATATGGTGGAGTCGTCAAAGGTATACTTATGAAAGCAATAACGAATTATAAAGTTAGCAACAGACCAACAGGTCTATTTACCGACAAGGAGCCCTTTTTATACTCGGAAGCGAAGAAAGAAAAATGGAGCATGTATAGCGTAGAAAACGGTTTGGAATCCTTGCCACGAAGAATCAATGAATATTTAAAAGCACATGAAGTCGAAATCAATCTTAGTTCAGAATGTAAAGATATGATATTCACAGGTACAGGAGCTCGTTTATATATTAAAGACCAGGAGATAGAAACCGAACATGTGATTAGCTCTATACCCAGTTACAAATTGGCCACCTGCATTAAGAACCAGCATCCGGGCTTGTCAGGACAACTTTTAGCCATACCTTATGTCGATGTAGCCGTAGTGAACTTGCAATATAATACCACAGAACTTATTAAGCAGCCAGCCTTCGGTTTTTTAGTACCACCTCTGGAGAGACGTCCTATTTTGGGTGTTATATTCGATAGCTGTTGTTTTGATATGCAAGAAAATACGGTGCTTACAGTGATGATGGGTGGCAAATGGTTTGAGGAGTATTTCGGTAAGAACCCCACACAAAAAGAGATATTGGATACAGCGCTTAATGAAGTCCAACGAATTTTGGGAATACAACAAGAACCCAAAACCACCAGGGTACATATTTTAAAAAAATGTATACCACAATATAATGTAGGTCACAAACAAAGGGTAGAGGATATGAGGCGTTATATACAACGTTATAAACTACCTCTATCTTTGTGTGGTTCAGCTTATGATGGTGTGGGTATAAATGATGTTATACTATCCGCTAGAATGAGTGTAGAAGAACTGCCTTTTCCTTAGATTAAAACTTAAAACAAGAGACATTTAAAAATAATCATTGTTTTTATATTTTATAATTAATACAAGATATTTGTTACTGTTACATTTATTTTATATGTAAGAAATAATTTAATAAAGCTATCTAAGCTTATGGTATTTTCAAGGGTACACAGGTACTTTTTATTTGCCAAAACCTCCTCTGCAATTTGGACTGGGCTCTACATTATAAGTTGGGTCCCACTGCTTTGGCGTCTTTGCGTTTATGGACAAAGCATGAGGAAAGAGATCAGCCAACTTTTCTTTAACTACCTGGTTAACCAAACGATGTCTCTAAGAAAAAAAAAATGGAAGATGATAATACTTTACTTAAAAGCACTTATTGGCTTCCTAGTGGTGACACCATTTTTTCATGTCGTATACATGTTTTAGAAATTCTATATTGGGGTGGGTGGTAATGAAAACTAGATGAATGTTTGTAAATATTTCAGAATTAAAAAATGTATATGGATTTTAACGCCAATTCTTATTTATTGTATATATGTATATCAGTTTAGGCTCTTATTTAATATATTTTTATTAGCCGCAAAGATGCAATATGCAAACTTGAATAAAGGTTAAATAGCTTCAAGCACTATAGGATATCAATTGAATATTCCTCAAAACGTTACGCTTTGAAACCAATAATAGAAAAAACTTTCAGTATTATGATTATGATATGGTTCGAAAACCCAAAAAAATTGGTAGTCACCCAGGAAGTTGCCTTAATGCCAAACAATGGCAAGCAATTGTTTTACCTTTATTAACGGCAATTTCTCAAACTTATCCGAGACTACCAAAACCTTAAAATGTGTTTCCGATCCTTTGGGCACATTGTGCATATACGATTCATTTATAACTTCCAGATGTATAGGCTGCAAATGTTCTGTGAGAGCTGCTGTTATAGCTTGTGCCACAGGACCATTCGTTTCTGTTGTCATTGTGTTTAGTTTATTTTGCATTTTAATTACGGCTTAATAAAATTATAATTTCATTATAAATTTCTTAATTATTTAATTAATTTTAGCTTACGTTTCGGGATTAACAAACGAGCTATCTTTATCATAATTGTTTTGTTTTTATTTTTTATTGTTAATGTCAAGTGTCAAAAGTTTTACAGCTGTTTACCATGGTAGTACTAGGATGGAGGTGAGCGAAGTTAGCGTCGAAAACGCTTTTTTGAAATTGGGAATTGTGAATGGAAAAATAATGAAAATTTGCCAGAATATACTTAGTGAGGCCTACTAACTTTTATTCCGGTATATGATGAAAAACGATTTCGATAGAAATTGAAATCGTTTGTATATCCAAACTCATATAAAAGTTAACTGTTTTAATTATATTAAAATTTTAGTACTCAAGGATGTACTGGCAATAGTCAGTAACGTAATGAGTAAAAAAGAAATTCTAAATATGAAAGGATTTGAAAATTATAGCAACTTGAAATTTCATTCGATTTTAATTTCGATCGAAATCGATTTCCATCACATACCAGATTATCAATCAAATCGTCGGTTAAAGTAATTGCACTGTTTTTATAGCACATCCAGATTTTTTTTTTGTGCGAGTTTTTCAAAAACTATTAATACAACAGTTTTTAGATATATGTCTCATTATAAACATTTTGTATTATATAACATAATTAATTTATTAAAAAGAAAGCCTAACTTTAATAATCCCTATTTTTCCAATGACTAATCCCATTTCAAAAAAGCGTTTTCGATTCAATTTTTTCGACGATAACTTGGCTCACGTCTCCGATAGGCTTGGAAGACTGTTAGTACTGATAGTTAAGTTCGATAGCACAGTTTAGGTGTATGTGTATATGTTGACACAAGTAATACAACCAGGGACCGTAAATAATGATTATTGTTCGTTTTCTTAAACCAAAATTTCAATCAGTTAGAACAGACAAAAAACATTTATTGCACAATTATTATTATTTTTTGACTATCTTTGCATATCCGTCATAATTTTTGATTTTTACCATTGAACAAAATCCTTAAAACTCATAATATAATCATTATTGTGTAATTTTTATTATAAAACTCATACTGATTACGGTCCCTGAATATAACGGTTGGAAAATTTAAATTTATTTCAATAAATAATGATTTCAATAATTCTTTAAGAACAATATTGTTCTGTATATTATTAAAGCTTATAAATATTTAAGTAAAATAATACAATATCGATAGTTTTAAATTTCCATGTATGTACATATAGCCATACTATAATCTACTCAAAACATCTTCGTTAACGTTTTACAAAAAAAATTAAAAAAAAAAACAAAAACAATTTATGTGGATTTCTTCAACAACACATCACATACTACATAGCGCATGCACCTGGCGAGATGCACGTGTATGTTGTATGAAGATTAATGAGATTTATTTGCATTCTTTTATTTTTTTGCGTTTGTTTACTCAAATTAACTCAAAGTGCATTTTGTGGTTACTTTGCGTTGTTGTAGCTGTTGTTTAATTTCAGATTTTTGGCTACGCCCCACTCTCTTCATAGTAAATACTTTCGAAGCAATGAAATCAAATAGAAAAAACTATTACTTTTTTCTATTTGCATCAGTTGAATTGTGTTTTCGCGTCAGTTGAAAAAGAAAAGAAAAATAAAAATATATGTCTGCCTGGTATGATAACAATATAATGTTATCACTAAAATGGCATTTTTTCATATAAATGTATTGAAATACATAGTGCATTTGACCAGATGCATGCGCTACGTATGTGACTATTGGATCATGTGCGTGACGAAGGGTTAATCTGTTACAAAAATGTCGTTACGCGACGTCGCCAATTGGAATACAGCCTAATAAATGACATTGAATTCAAACTCACATATTTCCCCTATAAAATAGCTAATAAAAAATTTTTCTTGTACCCTAAAATTTATAATTTATAATTAATTTCGCTTCAGTTCAACTTTGAATATATACATATACATATATATTTAATTTCGTTGTTTGTCCGGATATATGTCCAATTCTCTTTCCGCGGCTTTTTTAGGGCCGTCTGACGTCACAGAAATCTGAAATTTTGCATACTTAAAGCTCATTTTCTCCACATGTGCAAGAGAGCCAGATTTGTGATTTCTCGACTGTGGTCCGCTTTATGACTAGTGTTTACATAATTTTTGCTTATTTCTATAAAAGTTTTTAGATTTTAAAAATGTTTTTATTCAAAAATGTTAATATTTAAAAATTCAACAAATGTTTTTTAGTTCAATAATTGTTTTTAAACTTAAAGCAAATAGAAAAAAATAAAAAATGATAGTTACACGATAAAGAAAGAATTTGTTGTACCCAAAATGGACCATTTAAATATTAATAATCCACCAATTTTTTTAATTTGGGTGGTGCTGAAATAACAACACGACTACGACTAGCAGTGGTACTAGTAGAGGCCGTTGTAAAGGAGGTAGTAGCACTTGTAACTAATTGCTGAGATCCTTCACCATGACGATCTCTATTATGTCTGTCTCTATCCCTATTTGAGTGCTCACGTCCCTCTCCGCCCCGGTCGGAGCGATAACGATCAGCGCCCCAATATCTTTGTCTATCACTGTCTCGATCCCTATCCCTAGTACGCATATAATCCCTTTCACGACCACGATCGCGATCTCGTACTCTATCTCGTTCACGACCGCGATCTCTCTCGCGATCACGTTCAGTTCTAGACAATGAACGTCTGTAGCGGTCCTCATAACGCGACCGTTCAACGTTATAACGCGATGAACGTTCATAGCTAGATTCTCGATGTCGTCTGGGACGCGATACACTACGTCTTCGACGTCTTGAGTTACTTCGTCTATTTCGAGATTGCGAGCGTGATCTTGGATATCTACTGGAACGACTCGGTGAATGTCTTCGTTCTCGACTAGCTGATCGTTTGGCAGGTGATTTATGTTTACGTTCTCGACTACGTCTCCGAGATGACTTAACACTAGAACGTTCGCTGCTGCGAGATTTACTGCGTTTTAATTTAGTGCCGGCGGGTGTCGCATCCGATTTTTCACTTTCAGATTCCTTGCTATTCTGTGATCCGTAACGGTGGCGTAATTCTCTTTGCCTATGAAATATAAAAAAAACTGATTTTACAAATTCTTCGGAATTTTTTACACTAAAGAAAATATACCTCCGACGCAATTTAATAGACAACTCTCTCATTTCCTCCTCCCGTTCTTGTTGCAATTGTCGTTCTCTTTCCGTTTTCTCAATTTCAGCTTTCTTATCTGCCTTATCTGTAAATAATGTTGATCAGTCAATATTTTTAAAAACGAAATTTTTAAAACGTAATTGGTGTCACACGGTACACTTGCTTACATTGCTTATTAAGCAAATTCTGCATTTTTCTTTTAAGACGTTCCCGCAAGTTTAAACGTCCACTGCTGCTGCTGCCACCGCCGGCACTTGCTGCTACACCCACATTTCCACAAGAGGAAACCTGTAAAAAGTCACTACAAATAATTAACAAGCAAGTTTTATGAATTTTAAAAGCGCCTTCAGTCCGTTTATACAGTGAAGTCTTCAAAAATTTGTAGTATGATATACAAAATGAATTCCTAACAGGTACTGTACGTTCAGAAGTTTGTCAATGTCATTGTAAAAAGATTTTTGTGGATTTTGAATCGTTAATTTTAGTAGACATGTTGTAGTCCCCATATATTTTGTTGTGTGAGGCTTTGAATTTAGTTGTTGGTTCTTACTGACTTTGATTTCGGGAGCATTAATATTAGAAGCGTTGTTGCCATATTTGCCTGTTTGTTGCAATGCGGTCGCTGGTAAAGGATTCGACTTCTCCGAGCTGTAAATGGATAAACATAAACATAAACACGTTTGTCCTTTTCTAAAATAATCAACAAACTTTAAGCTTAAAGGGGTTCAACTTTACACTTACGTGGTATCCATATCCATCACATCTTGAGTTTCTAACTCTTCCCTTGTCTTAAGAGCTTGTGAAGAATTATCATCATCATCTTCGACATCAGACTCTGTGTCATTTTCAGAGGATGAATATTCATCTTTCTTACGACCATAATAACGTTTCAGAGGCGGAGGAGGGGGTTCTATCACATTCATAGCGGGTACTGTTTGCTTAATTTCAAGAGTTTCTGAGGGAGCAGGAGTTGGAAGGTCTGTTACGGTGTTTCTGAGTGGTGATGTTGATGTCACAGAAGAGGAAATTTTATCTCCTTGTTTAGTAGTGCTATCTTCTGTACCTCTTGGCGGAGATTTAGATTTCTCTTTAATGTCAACGACTTTACCACGTTTTATGTTTGAATGTGAGCAACTTCGTGATCTATGCCTTGAAGAAGTGGTTGGTTTTGGACTTCGTTTAGACGTCTTACTTGGCTTATAACTTGTACGCTGTGGAGTTACGGAGCTTTTAGTAGTTGAAGAAGAAGAAGAATTATAACGCCTGCGTCTAACTCTTGACTTAGAATGAGACTTTGACCGTGATCTAGTTCTAGATCTTCTATACCCTTCTTTATATCTCCTGGAATAGGAACTGCGTAATCTATTAACGGATCTTGAACGAGAACGAGAAGTAGATCTTTTATCAGTTTTGCGATGCCTTCTATATGAAACACTCTTCGATCTTGTTCTGCGAGGTGATCTTCGAGTTCGTCTTCGTGTTCGGCTGTGCGATCTACTTCGTGAATAACTGCGACTGCGTGAGTCTCTATTTTTAGTAGACACATTAATTTGCTTAAGTTTTTCCAAATTTTCCTTGACTTTCTGGGCGTATGAGGATTGCCCCGCAGCAGCTGAAGTACTCGCCCCCAAACATGCCGCACCCAACGTTGAAGAACCTTTACCCAATGTAATAGTTATTTTGGAATGTGGCTGCAATTCGTCTTCACCACCAAACGAAGTAATATAAGTGATTTTTTCTGTAGTGTCAGACGGCGATGGTGACCTTGAATCACTTTCTTCATCTTTTCCTTCATTATCTTCTTTGGCTGCATAACTTGGAGGACTAAAAGGTCGTCTAGCAATACGTCTTTCTTTTTGAGCCCTGCGTTCTCTTCTGGACTTGCGTCCACCCAATAATATTTTTTCTCTTTCTTCTTCTCTGGCCAAACGTAATGCATCAGCTTCATCAGCATCTTTAGTGAGATACGAATAAAAATCATTGCTTAGCATGCCATAATTACGGCCGCATGCGTTCAATTCGTGAGCTTGATTTGTGTCCAATTTTGACACATCAATTGAAACGTCCATGTCCATATCAGAATCTGACTCAGATTCCGATTCATTTTCAGTCTTTTTAGATGTGGTTGCTGATCCAGCAGAAATCAAGGCACCTCCAACTGCTCCGGCGGTCATTGAATGTTTTAGATGCCCAAATGGTTGTTGGGAATCTTGAAGGTTGTCCTTCGGATCGTCATAAGAATAACCTATGGCCGCACCTGACTTTTGTGATTTTTTCTTACCCTGACTTTCTAGTGGAGCATTGGCTCCAAACTGTTCTTCCAAATACAACTGATGTAAAAACTTGTCTTCAGATACATTTAAGAAGTCATTTTGTGCTAATATCCTATAACGTTCGTAGTTACATTGACGTTCATCCTGAGAAGTATCCTGATCGGCATCAGTACTCTTCGGTATGGGAGGTATATAGTCCAAATGAGCTCGAACATCAAAACGATCAATTAGATTATCATGTTGGCCTTGCCAAGGTACTCTGTTATTAAAATAAAACAAAGAAATTAATTAAAATAAGAGTAAATGTAGATTATGAATGAATTTTGTAAGTTTGCTTTCCTTTTAAGATTTTATTTATATTCAAATATTTTACCAAATTTTATTTTATACTTTATTCCTTAAGTGTTAGGGATAAAGAAAATTATAAAAAATAAAAAAATAAATAAATAAAACACTGCTAAAGTATGAACTCTTTCTTCTATTAGACACCTAAATATCTTTAAAAAGTCTATTTCTTTATTTTGTCTTTCAAATGTATTTTTCACACAGCAAGAAAACCTGTTCCGGAATAACCGCTGCTAACATCTGAAAGGAAACAAAAGAAGAAGCCTAATGCAACTAGAAAGATCTTTGTAATAATGAGCAATGAGAAAATTGACTATTGTTCCACATATACTCAAAAACTAGTTAAACTTTCTATAAAATAAAACCAGTTTAAAAGGCTGATACCTATTGTCTCTGTTAATGCAATGGCGTGCATTCATATGTATATCGAGAAATAGTTTTTTGATTATATCATTAAACAAGTTTTATGCCACATGATATTGCTAAGAATAACTGTTTTAAACGTTTATGCATTTCTACAGTTATTCTATTTAAAAGGTTTAATGAACTTTATATTGTTCTAGTCATAAAGCCGACCACAATCGGAAAATGAAAAATCCGTCTTGCACATGTGGAGTAAATGAGCTTTAAGTATGCAAAATTTCAGCCATCTGCGACGTCAGACGTCTTCAAAAAGCTGCAGAAAGAGAATTGGACATACATCTGGACAAGCAACGAAATTCTATATATAGATTTGCTATAGTAAAAAAATGTAAAATGATTAAAGAATATCTACTATATAAAGAAATTAGAATATAATATGAGACCCAAACTTAATGTATTTAGTTATAGAATCTATATTTGGTGATGTTTAATGACAATGAATTTTACAAACACACCTTATTAAAAAAAAGGTTTTTGTTTCTCCTATAACATTTTTTTTAATGTAAATTAGGGCTTTTATGAATTCATCTAACGATGTATATGGTTATACTGTACATAATAACAGCAAAGCCAAAAAATAAATATATAAAAAACAGAGTTTTCCTATACATTAATTTTCTAATAGCAAAATAACTAATTGGTATTAAAAATAATTCAGTAATAAATTACAAATAGTTTCTCTGTAAAACATATGCACCACAAATGTTTTCGACATGTTGGGATTCATTAGGGAGGTAATAGGTATACTTTATTGTAGCCGCCGTGGTCAAGTGATTAGTGTGTTGACTTACTAAGACCATAGCTCCGAGATCAAACCTTCTCTCTGGCTTCTTGAAAGAAAAAAGAAATATGAAAAAAATATTTCTTTCAGCGACTATCTCTTAACAGTCTTCTGGCAAAAGCTCTAAGCGTAACTGATTGCCGTGAAAAAGCTTCACTATCTGTCGTTCGGAGTCGACTTTAAACTGTAGGTACCGGTACTCATGAATTAAAATTGACAAACGCAACATGATTGCTGCGATAAGCTAGGCCGTAATCCTGTAACGGGGTTGTAATGGCCAATTATGTATGTAGGTATGTAACAATAATAATGCGTTTCCATATACATACATGTATATTTTTGTTGCATTTTAAGTTGTAAAATAAGCTTTTATATCTAGGAAACTGAAATTAATAATAACATAGTCCACAAGCAATTCCTTAAAAAATATCATAATTGCGTTTCTTGGAGCACTAAGATTCCTTTACTTTTCATGAACCCTATTTTTAAAGTAAATTTTGTATATTACCGGAATTAAATGTTTACCCATATTGCAGGAATTTATATTACTATCAAGTATGAATTAAAAATTAAAATAAATTCAATATCACTTGCATGATTGCGGCTCCATCTCCTGCAGCAGCCACTGCTGGATCCAAATGTATTTTACAACGTCTGCCATGTATTTGTATAAATTGAGTGGGGTCAGCTTGCTGTTAATAAGAAAATAAAATATTTTAATAACAAATGAAAAATTTTAACAAACTTTACAAATTTTCTTTCCATAAAAATTAAAGCACACTTACAATTTTTTCATAAAAATCTTGACGACGTTCGGCCCGGCGTCTATAGTCAACAATAAGACCGCGTATACGGCGTTCCTGTTTACGGGCTTCATGCCACATTTTATATTTTATTTATATATAAATTTATTTTTTTATACAATTTTTTAGTAACACATTATTTTTTTAAATGTCTTAAAAATAATTAAACAATAATAATTAACACAGGAATACGCGTAAGCTTGAAAATGAAACGCCTATTTGTGGAAAAATCTCCAATTGTTCAAAGCCATCTGTCATATTTGCGCTATATGTGCAGAGTTGTAGTTTATTGCACTGTATTGCGGCATTTTAAATACTTTTTAATACAACTAATAGAGGATTTTTAAACATGACAGGAGTTATTAATATTTCCTCTCTCTCTCTCTTAGAATAAACAAAACAAATATTTTTTCCTGATTATCTTCACATTAATAGCGAAAATTGATTATTCTATAAAATAAAAAAAGTATATAGTAAATAAAAGTTTGTCATTCATTATGACCTCTAGTCTGGGGTTCTATATGAAACCTAAAGTCTTGAGATCTTCCAGTTTTGAAGATGATATATTTGCCAACGAGGAAGAGGACGATGAAGATTTTGATAATCACGGTTATATGGAGGAAGTTCCTTATACTTCAAGTAGTATTGATAGGAGTTCCATTGGTTCTATACCTTGGGCAGATGATGCCATAAAAATTAATAAAAGCGAATGGGAAAAAGTGGAGAATATGTTAAACGGCCTCGAACCCTTAACTAACGTGGAAGAAGATCTACGTAAGGAAATTTTAGACTGGCAGAAGAAATTTCCAAAGTGGCTTGATAAAAACAAATATAAAATGAAAAACTTAAGTACAGACTCATTAGAAGTAGAAACCTTACCTAGCTTAAATCTTACATCCGAAGATGAAATAACGAATGAAAAGAATAATACCTTAACCAGAGAGGATGTCTCCTTGACACCCACCCCCTCTAACATGAAAACATATGATGTAGATAATAATTTGTGCAAATTGATGGATGATTTTACTTTACAAGCAGTGCCACTGAAATTAAGACAGCGGGAAGCAAATATGAAGGTAATAAATAATCGAAAATGCACTAGCTCATCATCCTCTATTTCACTAAAAACTCCTCCTACACCTGTACAAGTTCCTAAAGCTGCCACGGCAACAAAACGTTTTCGTATGCCTCCGATTTTAAATGTACTAGATAGTAGACGAAAATTTCGAAATATTACGCAGAATAAAAATCATCCCAGCTTTGTTCAGTTGACAGAAATACAGCAGGCAAAATCAGCTGCCTTAGCTCAAGATCAAACAGTAAGGTCACGTTTTCATTCGGGTCATCGTTCGGCATGGCATGTGCCTTTAGCAGCCAATCGTTTTTTCAATAATCGTAATTCCATAATATTACCCTCATTACCAAGTAGACAATTAGTCATTCAACAGTCTACCCTGTCCACAACTAACAGTGATATGGGTACCTCACAACATACAACACCCACGTCGGACAATTTCAGGACCAATTTAATAAGAACAAACCTTAATAGCTTTAGACATGTTAATACTAATTCAAAACGTTTATTTCCAACAGGTAGTTTTGCAACAAATGCTTCTACACAAACCAATACAACTTCGAATACAACGACTTCAGGCAGATCAATATCAGCTGCGGTACAATACCCTCGTACAACCACAATTAATGCTTTATATTTACCATACAGTGCCTCAAAATTTCATGTACTCAAATAGGAAATAATCATTATTAAAGATATATCATTTATTTTAGGATTACAATAAGTTTTAACAAAAAAATAAATATTTTTTTATGCAAATGTAATAAGTATTGTTTAATTTCATCTATAATTATATATTAAAATTATCCAAACGTAAACTTCCCTCATTTTCGGTTAAATACAATAGGTCCGATAAAGACTGTTCACATATTAGCTCTTCGACTCTTTCATACATCTACAATAAAAAGGAGATAAAAATATTTAAATCAAGAAGTAGTGGCATAAAAATACCCCTTTTGCTTTATAATCTTTTAAAATCTCAGGAAATTTAAATGTTGGTCCAAAGTTCACACTGACTGTAGCACTTTTGTAAATAGATATTGATGGATAATATGAACCGGCGTGTATATCGCTAAATGCTACACCCTGAGATTTTCCATTCTTAAAAAATTCAATTTTACTGCCCGGTGCTACACGTAAATTCTTTATAGTTTCTTGGATTTTGTCCTTATCCTCATAGTAAAGATGCGATTTAAATTTGACAAGAGGCTATAAGTGTAAGAAATTACAGAGTTACAAAAATAAAATTAATTTGAAGAACACATAAAATAAAGTTGGTATGAAAGCAAGTTTGCTTTACTTTATTCTTTGATTGTTTAATTTTGATTTTAAATGAGCGTTTTTTTATATTATTCTAACAAGTGATAGCTGTTCAAATACAGTCAAAAGTTGCAAACACATTTTTTAATCCCATAAATTACTTTTTAAAAAGTTTTTCTTAGTGGATTCATCAAATTGTTTTGTAGATTTACTCGAGTGCTGCATTGGCTATTAGCACCGAAGTATAATCGGTTTTACATACACATAAGTATACAATCAATTAAAACTAACATCTTTTATTTTTTATCCAGCATTGACTTCCTTCTAACGGACTGATAGAAAACAAACTGTATTATTAAAGGGCTTTTACCTTTCCCTTTCCTGTTTTCGTTGTTTATAAACGATGGAAATCGATTTTTTATTTGAAAATATTTCTAAACTGTAAAAACCGCGTTGATCCTGGATGGGTTATTCTTAAATACAAAACATTTATATACGTTTTTTGTCTGTGAAAACATGTTGTTTCTTGATATCAATACATGCCATACAGCTTTTTTTTACAACTCTAGTAAGACTTTTTCTTGAATTTAGCTTAATAATTTGGAATCCGACGTATAATGTTTTGCATCAAGTAAATCAGGAGTACAAGACTACAAAAATGTAAATAATACTATACAATAATTTTCAGGAAAGCAGCAAACAAATAAACATCACATCTGTACATTGATTATTCTTTTTACGTTTTCAATAGTTATATTTCATGCATTCCGTTTCTAAACTCTCTGTTTTATGAATGTTATTGTTCTAACATCAATAAACTCTTCGTCATTGCTAACAAAAACAGAAAATTAGCCTACGTTTTCCATATCTGTAACGGTGATCGTGTAGTCATGTAGCCATATGGTGAAAATAATTATTTTCATACGCCTATTTAACAGGTAATAGTCGGAATTCAATGAAATTCGTATAACTTGTTGTCGTACGCCAGTGTTCCTGCTCTTATAAATCTGCCTACACCTCAAAAAAGCCGTAGCACTATATTTAAATAGAAATGACGTTTTAAACTTAATTAAAACAAATGTGTGAATTGACTTAATAACACACCTTCTCTATTCGTTCTAAACGTCATTTTTATACTCTGTTATTTGTATCTAACTATGCTAATTTTGATTTTATTATAAAAATTGGTATTGAATTTAATAAACTTGAATCTTGTGTAATGGAATGCAAATCAATTTCTTATTTAAATAGAATTTACATACGGATGAATATCTACTTATACAGACGAAAATAAATATTTTTTCCAACAACTACATTATATCCCCATACATAGAATTTTATTTATTTATTTATTTATTTTATTTAAATAAAAATAGATTTTTAGTAACTTACTCTGTCTTTGAAAGTATTGGGCAGATAATCAACGCCACTTTCTTCGGGCAAATCAATTAAGAATCCTAAGGTATCACCCTCACCATAAGCATCGCTATAATGTTTTCCATGGCTTTCACTAAAACGGGTACCCTTGCGTGAGCGCCAAGAATAGCCGAATTTATCATAGCCCAACGGTGCTTGAAGATTGCCATATTTTCGACCCCAACCCAAACGAGTGGCAGAATTATCGGGCATTTCTTCAACGGTTACTTCATAATACCAGCGACCGCGATTAACAGCTAGAAAATAAGTTGAATATTTTTATATTATGTATATCAATTTATCTATTCGAAAAAAAAAAACAATTTATGGATTGTTAACCACTTACAGTGAGTAGCTCTACCCATGGAGTAACCTTTTTCACCTGTTACTGCCAAACGATCTTCGGAGACTTTCAATTGTGGTGCACGATCATGTAGAGCGAGCAGAATACAATTGGGTACTAATGGTCGATAAAGCCAGCCAGGTATAGGTTTACCAGCCCAATCTGGCGATTCATCAAATTCTTGCCTAAAGGGTGCATGAGGATCGGGTTCAGCCAATATATAACGATAACCATCTTTGTTATAAGGATGTTCCAGTGGATAGCCGTGAGGAGGTAATTTTACGTTGCCACTTGCATCCGAGCTAGGTCTGCCCTTTTTACCGGTAGGTCCCGAGTCTCCTCCCGGAAACTTGCGTTTATACTGCCTACTTGTTTTCGATATATTAGCTGAAAGAGCAAGATTCAATTATGTAGTTCATATATTGTATATGATACATATATTGCTTAATAAATGTATTATAAATGAGTACGTGTCACTATTTATAATCCACTACATACAACAAAATGAAAAATGCACCCTCTACCTTCTCAACCCTCTTAATAAGTGCTATAGTTAAAAAAAAATTATGTATAATGTTAAAATAATAATTACGTACGTTCTTCATCACGCGTAATCACATTTTCCATTTTGAAAAAAATTTTTTTGTTTGTTTTTGTTCTCGGGGAGATCAGGTACTATATATTATTTTATTATTATTACAAAATAATTTTCAAGCAGCGAATAGAATATAATGGACTAATAACGCCACATAATTCAACATACATACATAATATGTATACAGAGAAATTTTAAAAAATTTGTGATTCTGCCTTTTTTTTCAGATGGAATCTAAAGCAACAGCAGCAAATGCATTTCACATTGAAATTTATGAGTATGGAATCATTAATAACAACTTGACCACCTTCCAGTTGTACTAAGAAACACAATCGTCAAACCCGTCTCTCTTTCTCTGTACCACTCCTATAATTTTTAAACAATACGGCACTCACTAATAAAATTAGAAACAAAAAATACGACGACACGCACACAATAACGATAAAAACGTAGCAAGAACGATGGTTGTATAAATATTTTCTTTTAAACTAGAATATCTATTTTCATTTTTTAATGTATGTATGTATTTTTTTGTGTTTTATTTTCAGCAAACACAAAAATTGGCAAACAATAAAATATAGTAATTGTTAGTTCGTACAAAAAGCAACAAAGTAATCAAAATTTCAAGTATAAAAATCTTTTCTTTTTGCCAGCGCAATTCTTTCCACACACTATCCAGAAAACAGCAATATTTTAACGACACCGTCGACAACTTAAAACAGTAGCAGCAGGTAAAGCAGAAACAATAGCAACCAAGCCAAAATACAACGACAACGGATAATAAAAAACTAAAAGCAAACATTCGCTGTTGACAGCCAACGATTGACGCATAAATATGTACATAAACGCTGTTGCTGCTCGCTCTGCAGATGTTTGCATTTGGGGTACTCTATTTTTACAGCAACAATAATAATAAAGAGAAGACACTGTATAGAGTTTTTCAACGAATATGTATCTATAATTATATATTTCAGTTCTTTTTGGTGCTTTCTTTTATTTCAATTATTTATTATGAACTTCTTTGCAATGACAAAAAATATCTAAATATATACACATGTACCAAGTATATGCATGCATTATTATGTACATATGCTTTTGTGTATGATGAACTGAAATCTACATATGTATGTACATATGCATATGGATACATATTTATACATACAAGTTAATACAACTAGATAAACCCAGTGTAGAAGTTGTTGAATTCGACACTGACGTCGTACATACATACATATGTTAATTCAAGAGCGAAGGAATATTGATATAGATTTAACTTTACAAGATTTAATAGATACATACGTAGTATGTATTTCAAATACTTAATTGTGTATTTCTCTCGTCTTGTTGTGGCTCACTAAAATTTTCTTTCCTCTGTGGAGATCTTCATGTATTTTGTGGTAAATATACATATGTACATACACATTTATTTATGTATGCATTTATTCTCTTAAAGTTGTAAAGGAACGTTCTTTTATAAAAATTTAGGTCAACGACAAACTAAGAGCATTGTCGTGCATGGTTTTTGCGACATATGTACCTATAAAGCATGGTCCCAAATAAGAAATTTTGTAAAATTCTACATTAGAGAGAAAAAAAAATTGCATAAATTTATTCTATTTATAAATGATCCCTTTTTACTGTTCACATTTTGTTTATTAATCAAAACAAAAAAGTGATTACAATCACCCTTGCATGTATTGCAAACGTAGAAAACCATGGACCATAATATCCCTCATATAGAATATTGGACCTTCATCAGACACAAAAAAAAACACACACACAATAATACTACCGTTAACATATTTGTCTTGAGTAAATCATAGGTGGAATTTATGTGTGGGGACGGCAAACATTTTATTCGTCATTATCAGACAATTATTATATTATTATTATTAATTAATTAATTAATTAATTTTCGATGTCTTTGCTTATAAGGAGTGCGCACAAAAAAATTTGGACTTACACTTTTCGTTATAGAAATAAAACTAAGTGGCGGATTTTTTTCGTTTTATATTTCAATTAAAGTAAATAAATTTTGAATTCTTTTGTGTATAAAATTAATACATTTTAATGTGTTTTAAAAAAATTTTTTAATTTTCCTTTAATACCATCCATTAAGGCTTTGATTGTGTCTTTCGTTACCATTTTACTAGTTGTTTTCCACTTTCTGCTAAAATCTTTTTCATGTTTTGCTAAGCCCTTCGTGTCCTTTAAATGTCTTTTTACTAACGCCCAATATCTCTCAATAGGACAAAGTTCTGGGCAATTTCGTGGATTAGCTTGTTTTGGTACATAATCAACATTATTGGTATGGTACCACTCAATAGCTTTTTTGCTATAGTGAGATGTGGCAAGATCCGGTCAAAAAAATGGGGATACCCTATGGCTATTTAAAAACGGTAGCAATCGTTTCTGCAGACACTCGCTAATGTATATAACACTGTTTATAGAGCCGCTAGTAATGAACGAAGAGCTGCTTTCGACACATGTGCAAATTGCTTGCCATACCAAAAATTTCTTTGGGAACTTTTTTTTTTGTACACAAAATTTTTCTTCAATGTTCCCTCTAGAATCTGCAACATAAAATTCTTGACCAGGGAGCTGAAAAAAATCTGCCAAGACATATGTTTCACCATCCATTACACAGCACTCGCGTTAATTACAAAAAGCAGAATTTTGGCCCTGTTTTTAGCCTCCAAATTTTTTCTTTCATTCCTGTCAGGCACCTTCTGGACCCTAAATGTCTTAAGCCCAGCTTGTTTTTCACTTTTCTGACAAAAGTCTCAAAGCATCCAAATTTTTGAGCCACTTTTCTTCAAGACATGTTAAGGTGTTTTAGAAAAATACGTATTATTTTACTTGCTTTGTTTTGGTCGCAAATACTTTTTTTCTTCCACTTCTATGCTTTCTCTCAATACTCAAAGACTCCTTATATTGTTTTATTACCTTAGAAACTGTTTTTTGGTTAACACCTGCGACCCTAGCAATCGTTTTTTGTAAGCGATGCTATTTTTCATTGAAAATTTCAATTAGTTTTTTACGACATTCTTGTTGGGTGCCAATTTTCAAAAAACTAATTTTACTATTGCAATGGCATTTAGCACGTGGATTTTGAAACAGATGACTAACAAAAACAATGTAACGGTATTCATTTTTCTCAATTATGATAAAAGTTATAAGTCTAAAAGTAGGCCCATTTTTTTTTTGTGCGCACTCCTTAGGTATATTGTGCCATTTGTTTGTATATACACTGCCGATCACTTGAATAGGTTCACTATTTTCATTACATTCAAATAAATTTTTTTATAGAAGTAATTAAGTTTATAGTTATATTATTGTCTAAAATGGTAAAATATTGGATTATTTAAGTTTATAATAAAAAAAGTGTTTCAATAATTAATAACTGAATTTTAGTAATTTTTTTTTTTCCAAAACTAATATGATTCTCAACATAATTTTTTGCGCCATTTGAATAGGTTCACTATCATTCATTCAAAAAACTAAAAAAGAAAATGATTTTTTTGTAAAACTTTTTTTATTTTGTAAGATTTCTTACAATGTTTTGATGATTTAATAATGAGTATATCCTTCTTTATTCAATATAACTTAAAAAATACCATTTGGAAGGGAGTTATACAGATTTTCAATTAATGATAACATTTCGGACCAAGCTTTTTTAATTCCTCCAATTAAAGCTTATTTGGTTTCGTATTGTCTGCCAGACTCGTAGACTTTGCGAGAAAGCGAGCCCCATACATTTTCTATAATATTAAAGTTAGGGGGATATGGTGGCCACTCCAACATATTGACATTTTGGCTTTGAATCCACACTTTTACAACCCTGGCATTATGTATCGGGGCATTATTTTGTTGAAATATCCAGATATTTGGTCTAAAATAGTAGAAAAATATAGAAACACCTTTTCAAGTACTGTTTTGTAGTTATTCGCGTTCATTTTTGATGTGAGGAATTGAAGCTTACATATACCATAATATGAAATCGCCCCCCACACCATTACACTTTCCTCACAGCTATTGAGACAACTAAGGTAGCGTTCCTCCTTATGTAGGTCGTGGAAATAGTAGTTGTATCCATCCGGACCTTCCAAATTAATCATTTTTTCGTCTGAGAAGACAACACGATAGCATTCATTTTTATGGTTCATGTGTTCTCGTGCAAACTGCGGTCGTTTCTCTTTACGAGCAGCATTAAGAGATAGTTTGTTTTTAATTTTCTGTATCTTTAAATGTTTAGAACTTCGAATAACACGTCTTACAGTGTTTATGCTAGATGTGATACTTAATTTTTTTCTAATTTTTGCAGCAGAATCGCTCGAATTTGAGGCAGCTTTTATAATAGCTCTTTTGTCCGCTTCTGTTGCAGCTTTTTTCGTCCGGTCTTTCATGTTTTTTCCGTAATCGGACTAATTTATTTAAAAATTACTAACAACATTCTGGCTGCGAACAATTTTTTTGTCGATATTCCTATGGCTTAAGCCAGTTTCATTGAATGCTTTAATTTTACCTTTTTCTTCTTCAGTTAAAATGTAAAAAAGTATTGTAGCAACTCACAAATATTTAGAATTTTAATTATACTGTCGATGGTCAAAAGAAAACTAATTTTATTCCTAGTGAACCTATTCAAATTACGCAAAATTTACACCTGTTTTCGCATCATTTTGAGGTGAAAGAAAAAATAAATAAATAACAAAATATGATCATTCATAATATCTCTTAATTTAAGTGAAAAAAAATTGTTCTCCTAAAGTTTATATGAAGAGAAATTAAAATATAAGAGGAAAAATTAATGAACCTATTCACGTGATCGGCAGTGTATGTATTAGGGAAGCCGATCGGGATATCCAGAATCCCGGGATTTTCGGGATTATAAATTTACATACATATGTTACTTATATTTCTATAAAGAAATATACATATTTTAGTATATTAACTTACAATTTTAGAAGCATATTTTATACGAATAGAATATTTGATAGAAATCAAGTGTCGTCCCTTTTTTATTACTGTACCAAATAAGTATAGTTTAATAACATACTGTCGCAAGAATTAAAGATCGCGTAACTGACAAAAAATCGAAAATATGTTTTTTGCATCATTTTTATGATTCAAAACATACGCGTCGATTGGTCTCGGTCCCAGATTTCTACCATGAAAAGAAATTCACTTACGCCGTCTGCGTTTTGAAAAATACCAGTGTCTTCTTTTAATTTTCATACAGGTTGTTTGGCTCTGGTTACAGCATTCTCTAAGTCTTGCGACAATATGTGGCAGCCTTTGAAAGGAAACAAGCGCAACATACAAGTATTGAATAAATCTGTGCAAACTAAAATAAAGCAAATTTGCTGTGCAAATGGCTAACGATCGTCAGCGTCCTTTTATAATTTATTGTACTTTTTTAAGTATTTATTTAACCTGTTGCTGTCGGACTTACCGACTCAACAAAAATGTAACATCTCTTCCCTAAAACGTCAAAAACACTGCGTATTAAAAAAATAATAATAATAAATACATTCCAAATAAGGATGCCTAAAAGCAGTGAAAAGAAAAAAATAATTGATTTTCTAATAAATAAAGGCAATAACGAAAAATTAAATCATGTGTTTTGTTTATATGAAATATTATCGTTTCCGCGTTTTGGCTGTTATCTGGTCATGTATGTATGTATATATTTTTTTGTAGCATTGAAAAAATATGATGTATTTTTACACACTTTGCATCGTTTGCAAGGCCCTTCGTGAGTACCCTTAATAAAAGAATTTAAATTTGCAATCAATTTTGCCTTTTGAAGAAATCAAATTAAAAAATTACAACAAACATTTTTGTGGTGTCATTTTTTTGGTAGACCTAAAGGGATCACCACAAGCACAATGTAAAATGTGTAAAAGGTTTTAAAGACAAATGATGGATCAACAAAAGGACTTTTAACTCACCCTAAAGTTTTCTACATCTCCGAGTGACTCGATTTTTTGTTAAACTATCTTTAAAAATTATAAAGCAAAATAAATTAAGCTTGTTTATTCAATAATAATAATAATAAAATGAATGCGATTGCATGTCACTTATGAATGCATATTTATGCATATGTTTTTCCTAATATTTATTAATACTTAATTTTTAGGTTCATAATATGAACTTGGAAAAAAATAGTCTCCATGAACCTGAAAAAAATATTATAGCTTACGGGCTTTGCGTCTCCTAGAGTGGAAAAATTGTTGACAATTTATCATTTTTTTTTGTCATAACATCACTTGAACTGAGAAAATCTTTGAATCTTTATGTTCCAAAGTCTAGGGAATATTTTGATAAATTCTGGAATATTTTGATAAATTGACAAAAAGAGGCAAAGAAACTACTAAACTATGATACGAGTATATCAATATTTTTGTCTCGAAAAGACCAAACAAACTGATATATCAGAATTTTAGATCGGACTGTAATTGCTTAAGATGTTCGGCAAAAACAATTTTTTTAAACCTCCTTGCAAAAATACTTTATATTAGGAGCGGTACGAGGAAACATTTTTTTCTTTGTAAGGTGACACGTACTAATGTACATATATACATACATATGTATGTATGTTTGTGGATACTATTATATATTCGAAGAAGAATAGAATTTGAATTTTTTGGAAAACTGGAATGTATTGCTTTGTAAATACTTTGTTTGGTTTTTATATACTAAATGGGATAAGATTCGCATTTAGTCTATAACTCTTTTAACATAAGTATTTATAGTTTTGAATACCATCTTTTGGAAAAAGTCTCCTGAGGATTCTCTTAAGCAAAGACGAAATGGCCATATAGACATGCTTATCCTCATAATATATACATTTCACATATTAAATGAAACAACATTAAGAAAAAAATTAAAACTGTTAAACATTTTTACTAATTAAAATAAAATCCCGATTAGTCGTGGGATATCCCGAAATTTCGGGAACCGGATTGCCAAAAGAAATGTAAAAGAAGCCTTTTTGGTTATTCGGTCGGATATCTTATCTCCTTGTAGTCGTTTCCTTATGCTACATCAGTAGACATTTTCTTTAAGGACAATAATGGACTTCTTTTGGTGAAAGCAGTTTAATGTCATTATCGGTAGGCGGTTGATCTTTTTTTTTTTTTTTTGTTTTTATTATTATTGCTTTAATTATAAGTGGTACCGGGTGACTATTTTTATTTTTTTAGGTGGTTATTTTATTCACTTAGGTGATGCGTTCGTTGTGTATAATTTGTTTTTATTACAAAAACAATTCTCATTTGAAAACCGTAACGCATCATCTAAGCGATTTATAAAATATGAAATATGCTGCTACAATATCAAATATTTTTCTTTAACATCAAAAGCGAACTAAATAGCATCAATTTTGTTTTATATTAATAAACGTTAAAATATTGGTTTTTAATGAAAAAATGCTTCAAAATTTAATGTTACAAATTATTATAGGTATTACATTCTTCTTTCAACGGTCATAAAAAGTTTTTTGTTTATTTTAATGTTTTTGAACAATTAATGTATTTCTAATCAATAACCCTTAAACGTATTGAGTTTTGTCTTATATATCGAGTTTGAGTTTTTTATATTGAATTTTATGACATTTTGCATTCATACATATTGTACAAAAACAATGTCTTATATTTGGGAAAAGATTAGTTGTTGTAGAATTAGCATCACCTTATTGGGTACGCCTTGTACTCAACTATTGGCAATCGGATCTACGACCCGATTAATAGTCGGCAAAAGATTGTCAATTCAGCGAAAGCTGTATTTACGAGAAGTTTTCTTCCCAGAGACGACTTCCAAAAACAGCAGAGCTGTTACAACAACAAACTTTTTCCAATAATTTTCAAATTATAAAAAAAAAAAATATTTAGGAGGGAAAGATGTACATGCCTATTTACATGTTAACAAACTAAGTAAAACCTTACAATAACAAGAACAATAAATATAAATAACGAAAAATAACGGGAATTTTTCAACGGTTTCTATTTACATATGTAATTATAATTGCATACCTATTCTAAATATTAAAAATTACATACCTTGAGAATAACTATCTCCCGTTAGTCTCAATGCACCCACTTTACTCATGGCATCATAGCTGGGTTGTATTTTTGATAGATCTGGTGCCATAAGACCAAACATAGACCCGTGTTCAGCATCTTCTTGATATGTAAATAATACTTTGATGTCTTTCATTAAGGAACGTTGTACCGTTGAGTGCCAAGATTGAGTTATCCTACGCGGCACCGTAGTCATTGACTCCCAGAACTGTTCAATAAACGGTATAATTTCTCCATCTTTACTAAAGAAATCCTTAGGTTGGCCTTCCCTTATAGAATTTTGTTTCAAATTGGCAATGGCGGTGACACACATTTGTGCAATGCCTTAATTATAAAAAATAAAACGTTCCAATAACACAGTAGGGAGAGGTTATATTTTAACTTACTGGCTTGGGAACGCCTAAAACTCTCTAAACCAGTTGGTGAACAGTTTTTACATACAAAAGTATAATTCGTTATGAACGGCACTAATCTACTCAGTTGATAACCCATACAGGATTCATGGATCCAAAAGTTACAACCGGTACACAATAATTCCACAGCATTTAAATTCCGATCTTTGCCACTAGAATTACAGTCAAAAATATATAATTTTTATATTTGTAATTTCAAAGTTGATATTTTTATATTTTCTCAATTCCGTTTTGTTTTAATTGTTTGTTTACCAATAACAATAGCCGGTTTTCTCTTCTGCCGCCTGTCTTTGCCTTTCTGTTTGTTGTGTGTTAGGCATGCTGCCGGTTTGTTTATTGCTTTCAGTCTGCTTGTCGCCCACAACGGAAATAATTAAAAATTCTTAAGACTATATATGAAACAGTTACTTAATTATATAAATATATTAAATTAAAACAATAATTCTTAAATAAAAAAAATTAGTATTAAACTCAATAATAATTTAGCTGCCGCAAGTTTTAAAAGCAAATAGCACAATAAGAAACAGCCCAAGTGTTAATCCAATTTTGAGGAATATGTTCAGTGCCGGAATAAGTATTGTCGATACATCTTTAATCATATTCCGCTAAATAAAGAATTTTTAAAAATCGGTTCAATTAAAAACGTTTTTTTTTATCCTTAATAGGAGAAAAAATTATGCACTAATGTGACAATTAAAAATTATTTAGTTGTAAATGCGAACTATCATTAATGTTTGACGCTCAAGAAAAATCTTCGACAGGTAAACATTAAAAATTAGTAAATTTGATTAATATCAAATGCTATAAAGTTGTATCGGTCAGAATAAGTACTATGTATGTTAAATCGCAAATAAAAAAGATTATTTTATAGCAAGATATATATTTATTTTAGGAACCATTATTTCCATCCATGCTTGAAAAGTTTACGATCACAAAAAAATAAACATGGCCGTTGAACCATAAGAATTAATATTCAAATTATCGAGCAAACGAAATTTGATCTAATCTGTCAGTCATGTTTTGCAGTGTGCAAAACAGACATTAAAACACTTGTTCAATATAAAACTACAGAGGCCAATAACAAAAAAAAGCTAGTAATAATTTTATAAAGTCAAAAATTGTTTGTTGAAAATAAAAGCTGTTTTTTTTTCTTTTTTGTTTTAAATATTGAGTAATTAAATAAAACAGACTGACGAATATAACAAAAGAACCACTTTATATAAAGTTTTTTTACAAGGTAATGGATGATTATTCAAACACAAATAATTATTGTTAAAAACATATATTTAAATTTTATATATGTATTTGAATAAAATTAAAATTGTTACCTCTTTGGACATATTTTTTAATATATGTAAAATTATTAACAAGTTTACGTTGTTTTAGAAATGTTGATTAATTATTTTTACATATCTACTACTTTTTTTAGTAACTCTGAGTGCATAAGTAAGATAACGGCTGATTATTATTGTTTTTGTTTTAGTTTTCCATTTCCATATCCTTAGCGGGTTTATTGACCAAAAAGATAAATGTAACAATAACAATTACGCTTTGTTTGAATTTTCCATACACGGTATTATGGAATTCCAGTTTTATAACACTACGTAGACAATAAACAAAGTAACTTTCCTTTGTTTTGTTTACAAATTCATTTCATTTATTGCTTGTTAAAGTGCAAATGCGGTAGTATTGTTTTTTTCTAATCTACTTGTGCATCGGTTATACCCTACGTTTTAAATAGTGTTATTGATTTTAATTGTGAAATTATATAAAAAATTGTAATCATTGATGAATTAAATACTTAAATAAAAAAGTACATCAATTATTTAGAAAAAAATCTTATTGTTAAATAAGAGTATTCTACTTATAAGTGCAGGTATGTAATGATATGAACATAAAAATTTTAATGTATATGTGTGTATGTAACTACCTACCTGAAAAGAGTAAATGAAAACATTTTTGCACGTTGTTAAGGTATTTATGTGTATTTGTATGTATTCTCGTTTAACTATAGAATATATTGGTAATATCCAACACTGTATTTTTTTTTAAATTTTTCTTATATCGAGGGTAATTAGTAAGGCAATCCTTTGCCTTTCTCTAAAAACAACAGTTTTTGGTTCGTTCAAAAGTGTTTTGTAATCATGGAAGGTGTTCTGTAAACACAAATTTTACAAATTGTTGAATGATTGGCAATCTGAGTTCAATTCCCAGCAAGAGTATTTTTTTTTTTTTTTGTTCTGTTCTGGCCTTAATTAGATCAGAACCATATACTATTAAATGAATTTAGATGTCATTTTGAATCCTAAAATTAGCCAGTAATTTGTTATTGAAATAACAGCATAAAAACAAAATTGTGAATTTAAAAAGGCACGTGAATTAAAGTCACACTTAAGTTTAAGTTTAATATTTATTGAGCCTTTACATTAAACATGACAATTTTAAAGAGTACATGAAGAAAAAAAAAACTTAGGACTAAAATGTAATATCCTAATTAAAATAAATCTATACAGTAACTAACTTACATCAAAATGATCAATATATAAAAAATAAATAATAAAAGTAAAAAAACGCCCTTGCTCTCTAAACTTAGAGTATGCTTATTAATAACTTAAAACTAACTTATAACTAAAAAAAAAACACAATTGTGAATTTAAAAAGGCACGTGAATTAAAGTCACACTTAATGCCAACGCCATTTACGGAAATTTATGGACATACAATGTTTACAGCGATATTAGTTCTGCATTTAAAATCTAATTATAAGGTCACATTCTGAATACACTACTCTAAGAACAATAAAATGATTGCATTTATCTATTGCTTCCTTTATTGTAGCGTATTTTTAGTTCTTGATTTTAAAGATTCAAAACCAACTGATAAATTAACTCCCATACTATTAAGCTATTATTTCAACATTATCTAATACCACATTATCTATTAAAAAAGAGAAAAACAACTATTTAAAGTAATATACAGCTTTATATTACTTTTTAATATATAAAGTACAGAATTACTACACAAATACTCGAGTTGATAGCTTCTGCAGTTAGTACTCTTTTAATTACTCTAATAATATTCTACCTACAAAGTTTAAAAAATTAAACAGTGGAAAAGAAATAGAATTAAAAAATCATAATTAAACTGCAAATAAAATAATATTTACTTATTTATTTTTAATGGTAAAATTAATTATAACTTAAATAAATAATCAGTTTCCACATTAGCTCTGAATTATTTCAATATATAATTTCGTTGTCATTTACAATATTCAGATTTCTGTAAAATGAATGCGTAAATATTGAGGATAAACTACCATAGAGTGTTTAAATAAGTCGGTTTTTATGATGTATTTAAAGTTTACTAAAGTATAAGTATGTATAACTTTGTTTTGTCTAGATTTTTTCTTGTTCGTTTTACGGTTTGCTGCTTTTATTGCTGTTCTTACAATAGACACAAGATCCAATTGTTTGAGTTAGCAACCCATCCCCCCCTAAATTTTATTTATTAACTAAAGCATAGAGCTAGCAAGAGAGAGAGATTATACTTTTAAAATAGAAAAGTCAAGCAAAAGAAAAAATAAAATAAAAAATATACAACATTTGTTTTTATTTTCCTAACAATGCTACAGTCACTTTTAAACCATTTACAAATAAACAGCTTGAACTAGTGCATAATACAAAAACAATTTTTAAATGGGCAATAAACCAAAAAGAGTTTTTTTTCCATTACAAATAATAATTATTCCGTATATTTTAGGTTGTTGATCGACTTTTAACTTGTACATGTATGTATACATATGTGAATATTTCTATAATTCTATGTACATAAGTATATATATTTGAATATATGTATATATATATAGATATGAATTACGAAATTTTTACAATTAAGAAAAAAAGAAACAAACAGACAAGCATTTAAATAAAATAAACAAAATAAAGAATATTTACTATTAAGGTATTTATTAAAAACTTTCTCTATGCGGCATTACAAAAATTATTAACTATTGCGAATCTGTATAATAAACAAATAGAAGGAGTAAAGTGGGTAGTAGGTGAATGAAGAATGAAACAAAGATAACAATTTTATTTAAAAAAATGTGAATCTTATCTAACAGTCCTGTATTGACTGACAATATCTACTATTTGAACATAGTTTTTCTATAAATAATTATTGACTTTTGATATCGTTAGTGAAACATCTTGTTTAAAAGAAAAACATAAAAAAAATTAATAACTTTCCGTATATGTATTTAAAAAATCAACAACTGAAAAATAAATGTGAAAAACCGTTACTTTATCTAGAAATCTGTTATTGTCAAAACAAACAATTGTTTTCTATTTTATATAAAGTCAATATTAATTTGTTTTTACATTAAACAGATTTCGTTTACATTTTTTTTTTTAGTTTTCTAGGCAATTAAAAAACTAACACAAAAATTTGTTTCGTCTTTCCAAAAAAAGAAAAAAAAAACGTTATCCACACATATTAATAAGAGAGACTATAACGTCGACAACAAAAAGATCGACAACGATAGCATTATGTCAGCAAAAAGGTTCTCAGTTATTAAATACTCGTGTTTCAAAGTGGAACTTTATTGTATTCGCATGAATCTCAATAATTAATTTATTATGTTAAATATGAATTTAATAAATATATATACATATGTATGTATGTAAATATGATATAAACGAAAAGATCAGAAACAACAACAAACAGCAATAATAATTAAAATACAGTGGCTGGTGAATTTTTACAAAAAGTGAAATAACGACAATTAAATATTCCATTAATTGATCTCCGCAATAATAATTGTATCATTTCATTAGAGAACAAAAGGTATTATCTCTTTTTTACACATACACATTGACATGAAAATCATTACATTTAATAGGTATATGAAAGTGTCATTCAGTTAAAGTTAAATTAATACTAATCATGCAGTTGTACCGCTATATAAATGGCATTTCAGTTTTAATTAAATTTAAGAATTTTTTTTTTACTAATTTTTAATCAGTAATGGGCTTTGTTCTGAGACCAGCAAATTTATAATTATTATATATTTTTTCGAATTAAATTCGAATATTTATTGGATCTATGTGTATATTATACTTATTGTATGATTTTAATAGTCTTCAGATCTTAATACTGGTAAGTACCTACATATATATACATACATAGGTACTTATAAGATAATAACTTAATAGGACTGAAAATTATGTATTTTGCCATAATAAAAAGTAGATACGTACCTATAATAAACTTACTCAATTTATATTTTAAATATTATGTACATACATATGTATGTAAGTATGTGTACTCGTATAGGCGAATACAGAGTATTATAAAATTACTTAAATTTCATAAAACAAGGTTGCAAATATATTTAGTTTCTTATGATTGAATATATACTCCTATGTACATATGTATGTATACATATATGTATGTATCTTTCTAAAAAGATACATTCTTTGTTCATGTCATACTTACTTATATATGTTTGTATAATATACATACATACATATGGGCATTTCCATTTTGAGTTACGTTACTTTTGTACGTCAATATGTTGAAAAAAACTTTAAAACCCAGAATTTAAAAAAGTTATTTTCTCATATTCGAGAAGTGATTAGATAGTTCTATATTTAGTGAAAAAATTCAAATAATCGAGCCTAAGGATTTCAAGATATACAGTGTTGGACAATACATATTGGACTACATTCATACATCTAATCAATCAACGAAAACTATAAAATTATTTATTATATGTACCAGGAATTGTGTTAAAATTGTAAGAAAATTGCTAAGGTTAAACAAAAGAACAAGATTGGATAATTTATTTATTCAAAACTAAAAATTTATTAAACAAAAAACCAAACAGTCAAAAATTCATATGACAAAACATATTGGACTAAATAATAATTCTAATATTTTGTAGAGAATCCTTTATTTCCAAGCGCGGTTTTGCATCTTTTTGGCATAGAAGAAATGAGATTATCTTGTATCTTTGGGTCTATGCTTCTCCAAGCTTCTGCTATAACCTCGAATGGCTGATTTTTATATCCATCCACTTGCTCGCGATTTATCCTCTTGGTAACTATTTCCCCAAGATTTTCAATCGGGTTAAGATCTGGAGATTGTGCCAGCTACTCAATAATGCTGATTTTTTAAGCTCTAAACCACTTCGCTGTGTGCTTCGGATCATTATTCTGTTGGAATTGCCATAATAGAGGCATATTCCACTCAGCGTAGGGCAACATAATATTTTTTAAAATGTCCTTGTACATAAATCTGTCTATGATCCCATCTATATCATAGAGTGGCCCGACACCTCTGCCAGAAAAACATTCCCAGACCATTACACTTCCGCCTCCGTGCTTAACAGTCCTTTTACAATACAAAGAATCTTATCTTTTATTAACTGGTCTACTTATTCTAATATTTCCATCTAATTGCCTCAAATTAAATTTCGACTCGTCCGAAAATATAACTGTTTTCCATTTACTTACGGGTCAGTTAATATGCTCTTTAGCAAATTTTATGCGAGCTGCTCGATTTTTTTGGAAATGAATGGCTTCTTTGCAGCACGACAACTTTTTATGCCCAGCACTACAAGCTCTTCTCTAAACTGTTCTGCTACTTATTTTAAGATTAAGTGCGTTTACAAAATCAAAAGCCGATTTTTGTGTATGTTTCTGAATTTCTCTGACAATTCTAGAGTCTTCTTTGGCTGTTGTGCACCTTGGCCGGCCACCATTGTGTATTGTTTCAACTCTGTCTGAGCTTTTAAAAGTTTTTATGATGAAGCTGACGGTTTATTTGGGTAATGAAAACTTTACACAAATTTCTTTTTGGGTTAAACCATCATAAAAGTTTTTAATAACTAACTTTTTAAACTCTGCGTTGTACTTTGTTCGAGCCATTTTGAAAATAAAGTAAAAAATAGAAAATTTACACTACTTTGTATTCCCATCGTTAGTACATCACTGGACAAGTGTTAATTTCATTGTTTTATTTAAAAAAATCCTCCTTGGAATTATAATGGAACATTTAAAACGACATCCTTAATTTGAAATATTAACGGAACATTTACAATTCGATTTTGAAAATTTTTATAATGAGTCCAATATGTTTTGTCACATGAATTTTTATACCATTATATGTCTTACCTTAATAACAAACAAAAAAACAACAACAAAAGGCCAAAGCTATATTTTTTTGTTTGTTTTATTCCCGATGTTTAATATTTATTATTGGAAAATATGATTACTGAGTTTATATTAATAATATAAATGAATATCTGAAAAATTTGGTTATATTTGTTCAGTCCAATATGTATTGTCCAACACTGTACATACATACTCAAAAAAAAAAAAAAAATGACCGGCGTTACGTTACAAAAAACGGCAGTGCGATTTGACTTTGATAACAAAATTGTTTAACTCTGCGAATTGGGCAAGTCTTTTTAATCAAAAGTTTTTTGGTAGGATTTGGACTAATACATATACATTTATTTTCCAAGTTATAAAATGAAAAAATATTCTTTCCTTTTTTTTCTTCAAGGAAAAAAGATCTGGCGTTACGTTACAGCCGTTGCGTTACAAAGATTTCCACTTTTGTTAAAAAATACGAAAAAGGCATAAATATTAGAAAATTATATAAAAAACTACATTTCGATGCCTTACTTTCTCAACCTCGTATCTTAAAAAAATACGGTTTTCACTTTTTCATATCAAACGGTTGCTATTTTTGTGTTCTATTAATGCAACAACTTATTATCTCAATACGTTGTCTCAATTCTGTAAATATTAATAAAATATATTTTCGTATCTCAATCACTCCAATTTCCATAACTGCGTCAAACTCTTATCTTAATATGTGCAGTTGTTAAACAGTTAAGAATTAAAAAAAAATCTTCTTTGCGTCTCTTTATTCTATTCTTCTTCACAATAGCATTGAAGTGAGTATGTATATTAGTTAGGAAGTAAGTGATGTTGGCATGTTAAAGAAAAGTTTACCAGTCAATCGTCAAAGAAAAACAAACATCGCCAAAGTAAATCACGTAAACTTTTTTCTACAAAATTTGCCTAAGATGCCATCACATTATTGCCGACAGAGTACAACTAAAGAATATGTACAAGACTTGGGCAGAAGTGTACACAGATTTTGAAAAATATTTGATGGATCGCAACATCGATAAGGCTGAGAAGGCAACGTACAAGTGCTTCTTAGACGCAGTATACAAGGCCAATATTAGTATTTACAAACCCAAGAAAGATCAATGTGATATCTACTTTAGTTATAAAAATAAAAAAGGAGCGCGCCAGGAAAGAAAAAGCCGAAGACAAAGAACGTTGTTCAAGAGGTGATATTCAAATGTTAACGGTCGACTTGCAAGCAGTGCAAACAAATCCTCTACTTTCAACTGGAGCAAACTACTTTAAAACAAAACTGTGTGTGCACCAATTCACAATTTATAATGAATTTGACAAAAATGTTGCTTGTTACGTATGGCCTGAAGGCACCAGGCACCAAAAAAGGTGACCCATGCGTTATAAATTTGCGAGCTATCAAATATACCTTTAATGACGGAGTTCAATACAAATTATGTTTTGATGAAGATTGGCAACTATTACCTCATCGTAAATTGCGACCACAAGTGCAGCACAATGATAATATTTTACTACCGGGTCTCTACAATCAACAACTACCAATTTCAAAAAGAAAATATGACGACTTGCAAGACTTAAAACGTATGATTCCAGCCGACTATCATTCATTTTACGATTATTTGCCACACCAATGATATTATTTATGAATTCTTTTTTTATTATTTATGAATTCTTTTTTTATTTTTTTTCCTTTCTTGAAAATAAAACATTCATTCTATATTAAATATTGTTTTCATTGCATAATTTTGGCATAATGGCGTTATTTCTTTCTATAGCTATAAGTGCAACAAACGAGTAACTTATTCATCAAGTATCAAGAATTAAAATTACTGTTAGTGCAGCAAGCTCGTATCTCAAAAAATGCGTTTCATGCTTAAACTAAAAAAGATTAGTATATTATTTCTTCTAATATACATAGATGTAACCAATTCCTTAATAATTGCATTTGAAGTTTTACGCAAACACCGAAGTATAAAAGGATGAACCGTTTTTTCTCTATCCTGAAAAATTGTATTTTTTAAGATACGAGGTTGAGAAAGTAAGGCATCGATTTGTTATTTATGTATACATTTGTATATAAATAGGTACATACATACATATGTATTTATTATATATGAAAGTTTTGCAATAATAGTATTATACAATTGCTCTTAGGAATGTTAATTATAAAGAGAAAATGCCCTTGAAATTAAGAAATATTTACCAAAACGAGAACTTCAAATTTGTAATCCCAACAAAGGAAAACTTTGAACTCTTACATTTAATTTATTTTGGAGGTTTCTCTTTTATAAAACATTCGGAAAAAATCTGTTGGTTAACTTTTAATTTTTCCATTAAGATGGACTTTTTTCTGGAAATGCCCATATGCGCATCTATTTATTTGTATAACAGACAGCTGATATTTTTTTATTTTTTTTTTTTTTGTCATACCCAATCATCGTATGTGCGTAGAATTTTACTACTGGGATTTTGGATATTCACCTTTATTTCCTTTGTTGTCTCAAAAAATGTAAAAACAAACCAAAAACTGAATTACATATAGCTATTTAACACAAAAAAAAATTGTTTTGTGTTGTTCGGTGACATTTGAAAAATGGCAAGTTCATTTACCATATTTGGTTAAAACCTTATAAGAAAAACAAGAATAAAAATTAGTTGTAAAACAAAAATCACATAAAAGTCATTGTTTGTAAATTAATTTTTTTTACAATCTACAGGTTTTGAGGTCAAATTTAATTTACTGTACGTACATAATACATACATATGTATGTATGTATGTACATACATTTATTATTATATTATGTACATACATACATATAGTTATTATTTATTTTGTATCATTAAAAATACGAAAAAACACTACGTACGTATCTATACATACATACATATACTTACATACATATGTATGTACATTACGTACGCATGCATGTACGAAAAATATAGTGTTAACAGAGTATTGTTAAATATTTCTGAAAAAAAAAAATAATTTCTTAAATTGACTGCAGAGTCATTTATTCGAAAAATTTTATAAAAATAATAATTTGATTTTTACATTTTTTAATGCATTCATACATAGTTTGTTATCTCACAAGACTCTCTACTGAGTCTCTTTTTGAGTTCTTTTGGTGATCAAAAACAGGTCACAAAGTCAAAAACGAGTCGAAAACGTGTCGCGCTTATATTTAACCCTTAAATGCATTGTAATGTAGACTACATCGTATTTTTAATCGCAAAGGGTGGCAAAGTGTTTTTTGAAAAAGGGGATTTACTGTTTTTAAACATTTCTAGAAGCTGTGACAACTAGTTGTTTGATTATTATTGATAAAATTCTTCATTTACACGTTAATTGAGACCAATGTCATTTCGGGCTGTGTTATATGAACTATTATTTGTACAAAAGTTTATACATATAAAATGGTCGCCTAATTGTAGACTCCCCGACAAGAAAAATTTAATGAGAATAGCAATCCCCAGAGGAACTTATAAAGAAAAAGTTTCTCACCATGGTGGGGTTTATCATGTAGTAATTGCACTGTCCCTTTATTTTTTAATGCTAAGAAGAATTGTTTAAGTAATTTTCATATTTTTTTCATATTATGCATGGTGATATACTCGTACATGAAAATGTTTTTTTTATTTGTTTGAAAATAAAAATAAAATCCAAATGCAATTTTTTGTTCTTAAATTTCCAATCAACTATTTACGGGTTGATTTCTGTTTTTTTTTTTTTTTTTTTCTTAAAAATTAAAAATTCGTGCATTCAAAATACAATAACAAATTGTACAGTAAACACAAATAAATTATTCAGGTGTTTAAAATGCGACGGCTTAGTATGTTTTTAATTATATTTTAGTCATCTTTATATCATTTAAACTAATAAGAAAAAAGGATCATAACTTACTTATCAATAAAAGTCAATTCTACGTAAATTCATTCATATCAAATGAGTTCAGTTTCTCTAAATTTTCGCATAAATACATGATCTTCAATAATAGCCTAATTTTAAAATCATATACATATGTATACATACATACATATTCTGAAAATCACCTTTTATGAAAGTAAATTTTTTTAACAAAAACTATTTTTTTTAATTTTGCACATTTGTTTTGTTTTTCGCTTTTTTGATTTTAAACTTCAAAATTTGTTGCGTACATAAATTTCAGTTTACAATTAATTTTTAACAAAAATATTTTTATCTTTGTTTTTACATGATATTTAAAGAAAACAAACAAATAAGGAAAGTAATGGATCTAGGTTTTTTTGGGATTTCGGAAAAAGGGTCCGCTAGTTTTCCATAAAATTTTAAACAAATTTACCTAAGAAAAACAGCACAGAAAAACTAATTTTTATTTGAATTTTATTTTGGCTTTGATTTATTTGTACTTAGTTTGGCACAATTATTTTAAAATTATAACAAGTATTGAATTTTTATTTACAAAGTTGTTATATGTTAAATATTTAACACAATTTAATTTACGAGTAAAATTATTGTCATTGCAAAAATGAGTCATAATGTCGGTTAGTAATGATTGTGATGATTGATTGCAAGACGAATGGAGTGATAAAATTGTACATATACATACATACATACATACATACATACATACATACATACATACATACATACATACATACATACATACATACATACATACATACATACATACATACATATGTATTTATATTTTATACAAGATCTTATCTTATACATAGTATGTATGTACATACAATGTATTTTGATTGATAAAAAGCAATCGTTACTAATGTTATATTTTCAAATGTAATACTATGGATTCTGTTCATAGACCCAAAAATTGGAGTAAGTTGTTTCCCCATTGTAGTTTTCACTAGATTGAGTTTATACGATTTTTAGTCTAAATAAAGTTTAAAGACACTTTTCGGAACTAAAGTTGATTACTGATCTTTATTAACAAATAGATGAATAAGTTTTTGATCTATTAAGACCGTGTTTTTATATTAATCAAAGTTTTAAGTTTAAAAAAAGGTGAATATTTTTATAAAAATAAGTTATGAATTGTGAAAAGTTCAATTGGAAATGGTTTAGTTATAGCTATTAAAAATAAAATAAATAACAAGAATATCCATAAATACTGATTAAATTATTTAAAAAAATTTTACCAACCACAATTAAATTCAAGCAAGACATAAGCCCTTTGTCAATATAAGTTTGTTTATATATAGTATACAAATACATATAAATGTATGAATATGCACCACCCTGTCAGCAATTGGATGATTGGTTGCTCATAAATCACCAAAATGAGTCTTTTAAGACCTCCCTTAGGTGATCAAAAACTGATTAAATGTCCGGAATCATAAAATAATCGTGCAGACGTTCGAAATACGACTGCTTTTATAATTATTTTTCGTCGTATTTTATTGTTTTCTTCTGCATTTCGTTACAATGGGATTTATTTTATTTGAAAGAATAAAGGCCTATTTAGCCAAACGTAAACGTAAACCCGTAAATGTAGTCGTGTCAGCTGATCGTTTCTGTTATATGAAAAGCTATACAAGTGGTTACTCAAGCGTAGAGTAACGTAAACGTATCGTAGCAACCTATTGAAAATAGAATTCTACGTTACTTTACGTGACATTTGCCAAGCAGTGTTGGGCTGTTTGTAATTGGAACAATATGGGGGTAATTTTACTCTTTATTTTTTTGGTACTTACATATTTTGGTACGTACATATATATTAAATAAATATAGTGTTTCAACATATATGTATATAAGATATACGTAAAATATATGTATATAATATACATAATATATATGTACCTATAACCACAAAACATTGTAGTAATATATGTATGTAAGTGGAAAACCAGAATTATAATTTAATTGCATATAAAAGTTATTCTATTATTCTGGTTTTTCGACTTTTTTAATTAAATATTAATAACTATCCAAGCCAAGGATACTTTTTAATACGAGTTTCTTTATTTTTTATCGATATTTCGCTACTTCTTTATGTAGCTTCGGCAAAAAATTTATTTTATTTATATTAAGTTTATAATAATATAATAACTTTATTGACCTCTTTTTTTAAATAATAATAAATCTCTTTTTCCGAGCTTAATGTCTTTTTATATTAATATTAAATATTTATTTGTTTTCAATATTTTGCTGCCCCTTCGTGTAGTGTCTTCAGGAATTATTATTTTAACAAATAACAAATTTATTTTAACAAATTTTATTATTTTAACTAATAATAATTCCTGAAGACGCTACACGAAAGGGCAGCGAAATATTGAAAACAAATAAATATTTAATATAAATATAAAAAGACCTTAAGCTCGGAAAAAGTTTATTTTAAGTTTATTTAAGTTTATATTTATATTTAAGTTTATAATACTCGTACATTACATACATACATGTATATATTGTACATACACATTAATATCGTCGATGGAAATAAAGAACGGTGTAACTGACAAAACCGTAAATGTTCACCAGAGCCAAAAAACCTTTATGAATGTAGAACAAAGACACTGGTATTTTTCAAAAGGCAAACGGCTAAGTGATTTTATTTTCATCGTAGAAATCTGGGACCAGGACCAATCGACGCGTATTTTTTTCCTGATAAAAATGATGCAAAAAACGTATTTTCGATTTTTTGTCAGTTACAGCGTTCTTTAATTTTATCGACGATATGTTCATATATATAAAAATAAAAGAATTTTTATTTAAGATACCTTATGCTTCAAATATTATTAAAATTTAAATATAAAAGTTTAAACAATTACCATTTAAATAATTTTCATACTTTTTTCGCGTAATGTGCACATATTTCCGTATTTTTATTTAAGATACCTTATGCTTCAAATATTATTAAAATTTAAATATAAAAGTTTAAACAATTACCATTTAAATAATATTCGTACTTTTTTCGCGTAATGTGCACATATTTCCGTACTTTTTTCAAACAATCAAAAAAAAAGTAACAAACTAAATTGCCATCTCAATGTTTATGTATGACCAAAAGAGTTAGCAATTAATGTGATGTCGTGGCATAGTGGTTAGACGCTCGCACAGAAATTCAAACGACCAAGGTTCAATCCCAGCACAGGGACAAAATTATAAAATAAAATTTAAGGTATTTCTAAACTATAATTTAAAAAAATAAGAAGTTCATCTTCAAGAAACCGCTCCTTACATTCCAGTCTATTCCACCAGAAACTTGTCTCATCAATAAAAAGGCGCATAATATACATACATATAAAAAAAAAGAATTCCTTCAGTTGAGCTTGATGAATTTATTTTTTTTTTTTTGTTTTTTACATTTTTAAACAAAATACAATATTTTTATTATTGTAAAGATAATAAAAAGATAAGTAAAACTCGTTTAGTGTGCGGAGTCACAAATGACTCGTTCAGGGGAGTCATAAATGACTCGTTCAGGGGAGTCGCGGCAAGAGTACATTTTTCTCTCGACAAAACATTCATTTCCGACTCATAAATGAGCTGATAAGTGACTATTTTAATCGCCCAGAGGAGTCAAAAAGACTCATAATTGACCAAAAATGCTGACTGGACAGTACAATATTTAAAAATACGCACCCACATTTTCACTTGAGCTTAAATTAAAACAAATTAAATATGTAATAATACATACATACGTGAAAAGAAAATAAAAGTAATTAAATATAATTTAAAAATAAACAGTTTCATCATATCTCTTGCTTTTTTTCATTTTATTTACAGATAAAAGAAAAACAACGTTACGTACTTTTGAAACTGCAGTCCATATAATAATTTCCGTTGATTTACATAAATAAAATTTGTAGCAGCATATAATGACAATATGGCTAGAGGTGGAGTAGGAATAGAAGCTGAAGTAGGTTTAGCTGAAGTGGATGGAAAATATGGCAAAAGATTGGCCTATGAAAGAAATTTTAAAGCTCCCCTATGGCGTAAACGTTCCTGTACCGATGTATCCTGTTTACTTTTATTTTTAGTCTTCCTATGTGGCTGGGTATTTATTGCCACTTATGCTTGGCGCAATGGTGACTTAAATAAACTGGTAGTGCCTACCGATTCGTTTAATAAGAAATGTGGCATTGACTCAGGTGTATTAAATAAAAAATATTTATTTTTTTTTAACCTGGACCGTTGTATTGATCCTTTAGTCCCCATAACGGGATGTCCCACCCCACAAATATGTGTTGAACAATGTCCTCAGCAGACTTTTATCTGGGACACTATGAAAAATCAATTATCTTTGGAAGAGTTAAAAACCAGACTGATTTGCTTAACTGAAACTGATAAATTGAATATTCAAAGTAAAGCTGATGCTCAAAAAGCAATTGATGAGGAACGTTGTGCCAGATGGTATATTAAAAGTGCGCCCTTCCTCAATCGATGTATGTGGGAATTTTCTCCCCAAGTTTGTGAATATATACCAGCATTTCTTTTGCAACGCAGTCAAAGAGATGTAACCTTAATAGATAATAATTTGCAGGCAAATACATCAGATATTAAAAGTGAAAAACAGCTGCAAGCTTTGGCTTTAACTATATTTTCTGAAGCTCAGGCTTTAATGTCTAAACCAACAACCACTACAACGATTGATTCCAAATTGTCAGTGGCAGAAGAGCCAATTGTTCAATGCCGTAGACGACAACAGTTGGGTGAAACGGTTATAAAGGAGAAAATGCTACAAACTGATACCAGATTGGCCAAATTCATTGGTAATATTGTGACGCATTTCACTAATGGTACTCATGAGGCTCAGCGAGTCGGTGAAAATGTTGTAGAGGATATTTTAAATTCATATGCTGTAATAATAACCGCAATAATATGCACTTTAGTGGCTTCGTTGATATTTATTGCACTTATGCGTTGGTTAGCTGCACCATTCCTTTGGACGTCCATATTTGGAGTAATCATTGGTCTTGTCGTAGCCATATATTTTAGCATAAAACAATATATGTTTTATCACAATGAAGCGACAGTACCGCAACATGCTTTGAATTTAAATGCTGTGGTTAAAAATGTTTTGCAGGTAAGTCTAGTTACGAAAAAAAATAGCAGAGGCAAAAACACATGCATACATATGTATGTATGTACTTATTCTTAATACGAGTTCATTTGTTTTTAAAAACATTTTATTATTGTTTATTTCGAACTTGCACTTAAATGTTGTTGTCTCTGTCAATTAAGTTCATTTTTGTATCCTAAATTATATAAAGCTTTATAATAATATTTATTTTGTTTTGTTTTCAGGACCAACGTTTATGGCTTTACTTAAGCATTTTCCTGTGTGTCTTCTTTATTGTACTTCTGTTGCTCTTAATTGTTTTGCGCAAACGTATTTCCATTGCCGTAGCTCTTATAAAGGAGGGCAGCAAAGCTGTATCAAGCGTTAAATCTACTGTATTCTTTCCAATATTTTCATGGTTACTCTATATTGTAGCCATAGTTTATGCCGTTGGTGTGGGTCTTTATTTAGGCTCAATTGGCCAAAATTCGTTTAGAATGATTAGACAACTGAATCCAAACAGCGTTAGTGGTGTTACCCAGGAAAATTGTGTATGTGATGGGCCAGCTATAAACTATACTGTAGGAGTAGCTTGTGATCCGGAAACATTTCAGGAACACTGTTACAATGCTGATATTTCTCTACTGGGCTTCTTTCAACAATCGCAAAGAGCTCCCTGTACCAAAACCATGTGCAGCTTTGTAGAAGTCAAGCACACACCAATGATAAATTGGTTTATTGTCTACAATGTTTTTGGTTTCTTTTGGCTAACCTTTTTTATAAGTGCATTTAGTGATATGGTTTTAGCTTGTACTTTTGCCACCTGGTATTGGACATTCAAAAAGAAAGATGTACCCTTTTTTACATTAACCAAGGCCATATTCCAGACTTCTTTCTACCATTTAGGCACTTTGGCATTTGGATCTTTAATTTTAGCTATTTGTCGCATGATACGTCTGATATTAGAGTATATCGATCGCAAGCTTAAGAAATATGACAATGCTTTTACGCGAGCTATACTTTGTTGCATGCGCTGTTTCTTTTGGCTTTTAGAGTCATTTTTACGTTTTCTTAGTAAAAACGCCTACATAATGTGTGCCATACATGGCAAGAGCTTTTGTACTAGCGCCAAAGATGCTTTTAATTTAACCATGCGTAACTTTTTACGTGTAGTTACTTTGGATAAGGTTACCGATTTTCTATTCTTTATGTCAAAACTCTTAATTACCGGAGGAGCAGGCGTAGCTACTTATTTCTTTTTATTAAATAACCCGTCCATTATACAATTACATTACAACGCTGTACCCACAGCAATTGTTTCTGTATGCGCTTTTCTTATAACTACAGTTTTCTTTAGTGTTTACTCAATGGCAGTTGATACTTTATTCCTGTGCTTCCTAGAAGATATTGAAAGAAACGATGGCTCAACCGAAAAACCATATTATATGTCCAAGCAATTAATGAAAATATTAGGAAAACGCAATAAAATACCAAAAAGACAAAATTCAAAATAAAAACATAGACATACCGAAGTTGTATAAGTAATTAAGACAAGTAACAAAACTAATCAAAAGTAAAGGATTGGTGCTCTCTTAAAAACGATATAGAAATTTATATGGAAACGAACTACTTGAATAAAAAAGTATTTGTTTACACGGTTTATGTGTTATTTTTTATACATTTTTTTATATTATAATATATGTATGTATATGAACTTCATATTATGAAGTGTATTCAAAAGCAAAAGACATTTTGGATTCATATTAAATTAAAAAAAACTATTGAAACTAATAAAATATTTAAGAATCTGTGTCAAGTTGGAGATAAAGTTTTCCATTAATATTTAATATTTTCTTGTTTTATACAAAAAATTTTTATTTTATTTCTATTAAATTTAAGATTTAAGTTCAATCATGACTCGGAATATTTTTTAAGGTTGTGTTAAAAGCAATAAAGTAAAAAGGAAAATGAAAGGCTTTATCATATTAAATTTACTATTTATAATTATACAAACACGATATACATATATTTATATGTATGTATAGTCAAAACTCAACTAAAGCTTAAAATTCTTCTTAATTTTACAGCAAAATTATGTTTATAAACAGTTGAGTTATTTTTTAAAGAAATACACGTATATTAATGAGAGTATATTTAAAAATATATACATATACTTACATATATATTATACGTATGAATTTTTATATACCAAAATATGTTGTCATAAATATACATACATTTTGAATATATACACTTATATATATGTACATTTATAGATTTACGTAGATTACGTTTATATTTAATTTTAATTGTATGCCAAATTTTTTTTTATATGAATTTAAATTTGTTATTAAAATTATATATGTTTAAGTATTTATTAATTCAATATCAATTTAAATAAAATAAATAAGTACATATTTATTAGTGAATTAAATTCTGATATTTTATATGACTTAAAATATGAATCTTTATTTATATAACAGCAAATTAAAATTGTAAAAAAGTGAATTATATGTATAATTAATGCTCAAAATAAAGTTTTCAATTATTTACTATTTAACTATAAACTCTTATTTGTGACACATATTGTAAAATGCATATAAAATAGTCAAGTTTTCAATTGTAACTTTTTACATCTGTTGATTTATAGAGACTTCTGTATGTAGTCACTTGATCAACAAGAGGGTATTTACGCCCCGTCTACACGTACAATAATTATTTCCAAACATAAGAGTCAGCGTCGGCAGAGTAACAGTAAAATATTGTTTATGTTCAAGTTTATGTTTTTAGGTGGAGAACACGTATTGCAGTAAAAGTATATAAATAAATAGTCTAAAAAACACACCATTTATTATTTTTTTCATAGGACAATTAAAACACTCTTTTTAAATAATTTAGCGTAATTACAAACAAGAAAAATTATTTTTTCAAACAAAAATCGAGTTTAAATGTATAATTTGACAGCTTATGTTTAACATTATTTCTTTGCAAAATGTGCGAACAACTATGTTAACATACATGTGCAAATACATGTTTTTGCGGTCCACACTTGAACATATGATGTTGGAAATAGAATTTGACAATTGAAAACATAATTATTTCCAAGTTTATGGCGCGTGTAGACTGGGGGTTATTAATTTAAAATTTCAATAGAGGTCAAAAACTTTGATTATATTTCAGAAAAATTTGAAAATCTGAATAGGTACATCATAGCAATAAAATCCATTCAAAAATACAAGTATATTTATATTGTTTTTCTTTAAATTGTCTTTGAGATTAAAACAAGTAAGAGAATAACAAAAAGAACATGGCTTTTTGTTGTTAATTAGGGTAAAAAACTGTCAAAAAACCAAAACAAAGTGAAAACAAACACTTTATATACAACAAAACAAAATATAACAACTCTCTTTTTACAAATTGTCTAAAAAAAGTAGCTCAGCTGGTATGTCAAATGCAGCTTATGATAACTGCTCCGTGGAATACACCTAACCCGTCTATACTAGCCATAGATTTGATATATCATGAACGAATTTTTGATCGATCATCGATTTGGCTCGTGTAGACTTCCTAAATCTGTCATGTTCTTTGTCGACCATCCTTGGTACAGAGTAGGAAAATAAACAAAAATAAAACAGAAACAGTGAGAAAGATTGTCCCATTTAATGTTGTATATTGTTTTTGTTTTGAGTACTACAAATACACTAACTCAAATGTGCGTAGGTACAACAAAAAATGAATGAGAAGAAAAAGGATAGAAGAAGAGAAAAAAAAAGAAGACAAGAAGAAAACAACAAAAAACAAAGCAAGCACAAGAGCGAAAAGCTAATTGTTTCATTTGCGCTCTTTCTCATTTAGAAAGTATTTGGTTTTGTTTTGCTCATGTACAATACCATTAAAAAATTTTAAAAATGTGTGAGACTTTTTTGAAACTTTTGCGATATGTTTTGTTTGTTTGCCCACTCTGGTTAGAAATAGAATAAATAACAAGAATATCCATAAATACTGATTAAATTATTTAAAAAAAAATTTACCAACCACAATTAAATTCAAGCAAGAAATAAGCCCTTTGTCAATATAAGTTTGTTTATATATAGTATACAAATACATATAAATGTATGAATATGCACCAGTACAATATTTAAAAATACGCACCCACATTTTCACTTGTGCTTAAATTAAAACAAAACTTTGTTGAAACTTTTGCGAAATGTTTTGTTTGTTTGCCCACTCTGACCATGTGCCATCAGCAACTGTAATTTTTCATTTGACACCTTCTTTTACATATTCACAACTGCAGAAATAAACGAAATGCACTTGAAGAAAAATTATAAATTATAATTTGGTAAGCCGTAAGTACGTAGTCAACACATACACACATTAGAACAAAATTTTGACATTTGCTCTGCCGATGTTTTAGTCATGATATACCAAATCGATGGCTCATATAGACGGGGTGTAAGTGAACGTTGCCAACTCTTTTACATTTTTTTTTTTACCTTTATGCGGCAAAAAAAAATCGAAATGGTGGAGTAGGGCGAAATAAGTGTTAGAAATATCATTAATGAATGTTTGAATCTGTGAAGAAAAGAAGTCTGTAGAAGATGCTAATCGAATTTCTGACAAACTGTTCAAAAACAATAACCTTCAAGGCAAGTAATTAAATTTTCAATATCTATAGTATACAATTTTTTTGTTTTCCAATGATGAGTCTGTGCAGGGGTACAGAACATGGTGAAATGTGGCCATGAAACGTTGTAACATTGAAAAGCAAATCTGGCTTGAGGTCAAAAAAATCTGCTTTTTGGTTATATACGTTTTAGAAATATTAACAACTGATTCTAATTTAATTAATTTTTGTAATAATATAGAAACTTCATATTAAATTTTTTTAAATAATTTTTACTTGCAGGTTTGATGCGCTTTGTGGCCTGAAAATTTCAATTTTATTTTTAGTCGTATGAAGTTATAATAGAATAACTTGTTCTGTACTTTTATGTGTAACACATTCACGTACATGAATTTGTAGTAGCAATGATTCGAAGTTGTGTTCATGGCTAAGTGAGCCAATTGCTTAAGATGTCCATGAACGGTGAAACTATCTGAAAAGAGGAATGAGCTCTTAGCGAAAATTGGCAATTTACCTACAGATTTACAAAATAAGCAAATTGTATGGCTGCTATGGAGAATCCAAAAAATTTTAAGGAGTTAGTAGTGAAGCAACATAAGATATTGTCATGTACAATGAGCGTTTTATCAATAAAGCTTGCGTGATTTTTAAACGATTACAAACAGTATTAAAAATTATAATCTTATTTAAGAAAAACCGAGCAATGTTAGTGGTTCGGGGAGCTCTTTACTAAACAAATTGTAAATAGCGTTCTGGGGCGGGCAATTATTTTCATACTATGCTATTTTGAGTAATAAGTGTCTGAATAATTTACGCTTGAGACACAGTTTTTAAATATTTATCATCCGATGCAATTAGTTAGTACATAGTTGTCATTTTGTAATTAAAATGGAAATTAATTTTATTACTTATGCGAACTTTAGGAAAATGTTAGAGAAATATATCCATATTAGTTACGATTTTCTAATAACTTCAGAAAACATATTCCGGTATGCGATAAAAACGAAATTCAAATCATCTGTATTTTCAGTCATATGAATTTTATCTGTTTTACTTATTTTAATATTGAAAGAATTAGTAGTAATAGTCATTAAAGTGATGAGAAAACAAAGAGTTCAAAATCATTTTAGATTTACATATTTGAAAGTTATAGCAACGTAATATTTTAGTCGATTACAATTTCGATCGAAATCGATTGTCATCATACCATATTATATATTCCGACACGGATCAAATTATTTTTGTATGCAATTTTCGATTCGAAAAAATAGTAAATACGTAAATTTTCGAAAATCTTGAACAGCGCACGATATTTTACAAGGGCATTTATCTATCTATACAACATGCTACCGGAATGAAGAAAAAGTTGATATTCTATAAACATTATTAACAGAAAACTTTATACTATACTTTATCCGATGATTTATTTTATACCTCTAATTGTTGAAACTAATAATAAACCTCAAGTTATGACCACTTTAAATATTTCACTCATTAAGTGAAGTACACCTTATAGAACTATGTCGTCAAATTGTCCCAAACCACGCTTAATCAATTTTGTGGCCATTCATTTTCATCATTCAATAAATGATCAGAAAAGCAACAGTTTACCTGATAAATATTTAAGTTAAATGAGGGTTCGAGTTCCAAGCATGAATGATAATCACAGTGTATAATGATAACTAATCATTCAAATCTAATGAAGTTTTGGGTGTAGAATAAGTACGGGAGTGTATGTAACTATGTGTATGTATATTTTTTAAATTTAAATTAATACCAAATGTATACAACTTTGAGTAATTTAAACAACGGCAACACTTTAATACTTGCTGTAAGCAACACTGTGTACTAAATTTAAAATAAAAAAATTTATTACTTATTAAAGGTCAGCGCCAAGTAAATATTTAAAGAATCGTGTAAATAAAATAAAATTAAAGTTAGTTTTAGAATCAGACTTGATCACAATATAAGTTTTTGTTTATAAATATTCTGGGAAACAAATATGGATCGCACAATTATTGTGCCTTATCGTGCCGAAGAAAAGGAGTTGTCCCAATTACTTTATAAAGCAATACAAGGCTTAATGCTGGTATATCCACCCACGGAGGATTTGCGAAAATGTATATCCGAGGATATGTTTATAAAGCCAAATCAGCAGGCTTTTTTTCAAGTAATGGCTTATTTATTTCGTATACTTGATCCCCAAGAGTTTAAGAAGCGTTTCTTTTGGCCTATTACGGACAAACGTTCTGAATCGAATTTTCGCTCTAGCACTGTGGAATACTTAAAATACATAAACGAGAAGCATCAGCTGAATTGGACAAATATTAAATCGTATTTAGTGGTAATGCCAGGAGGTATGAAATTCATTAGTTTCCTTTTGGATTTTGTCAATTTTATTGTACATGAGTTGGTAAAGCAAAAGGAAAGACAGTTAAATTTAGATGCAAGCCAATATCGTGGTCAGATATCCGAGTCAAGCTTGCACAAGATATGTGCTAAAAATGCAATTTTTAAAGAAATGGCTTCGGAGTTTATCGGCACCATTGAAAATCTCAGTTCAAAATACGACGAGAAGAGCCAGAAGATAGTCGAACAACTCGAGATTCTGTTTGAAGAAACTGGAATAAGTATGGATATGTTATGTGATGATAAATTTTTAGAGGATTTTGAAGCAAGTAATAAGAAGCTCTTTGAACAGCAATATCTGGAACGTACGCCACAAGTATTAGAGATGGACGGAACTGTTAAAGAGCTAAAGGAAGCCATGGATAAATTCTTTAGCAAAGAAACAAGTTATAAATACGATAAACAACGTTTATGTGTACATCTGCAACGTATAAAAGACCATTTTCCTATTAAGGAGCTACAAGACGGTAGGTTCGGTAAAAAAAACATACATTTTTAAAAATTAATAAAAAAAAGAAAATTTTGTTAACTTCAGATTCATTTGGCTCTAAGTTTACCGACGAGGGTGCTAGTATTAATACTCTTATATCGGCTTTTAATGGCATAAATGAAATGATACAAAATGAATTAAAAACCCTTAATAATCGCCCTTGTTCTGGTGAATTTGTTTATTCTCGTTTGCTGGCCTTAAAAAATGATTTACAGGAAATAGAGACACAAATAATGGAGTTTCAGAAAATGTTAAACGCTAATATGAGGATAGATAAGACAGAATATCCACCAACACCTATTCGAGACGACTTAAGTGGTTCATCGAAAAATAATATACAAAATAATCTCATAATGAAATTGGTTTCAACACCACCTATTAAGTTGGAAGTTCCAGAAGGAGGAGGAAAGTCGAGATTGGCTCTTGTAGATGTTAAGACGGCAAACGTAAATGAAACAAATTTTAACAATTTTTTGGGTAAGAGAGAACAAAATTTTGCAAGTGTTTTCTTTAAATATATGTTATCAGAATGCGTGTAAAAAGTGGAATACTTTCCACATTAATGTTATGTCATAATTCTATAATGTTTTTTTAGCACCACCTCGTTCTAATACTATACGCCAAGCTAATCGAAACAATAGCGTTGCAGATCAATCCGTAACAGAATTAAATATTTCTATAAGTCGTTCGAAAATCATCGATCCCATGCAACTATTACGTTCCACTAGCAAAAAAGACACATCCAAATATAAACTATCAACGCCACAAGGTAACATTTCAAGTTTGGGAGAAAATTGGAAATTACGGCAAACGATGTTGCTTAATGAAAACGAAGACCATAAATCTACAATTTCAAATGATTTTAATACACCTAAGACGCAATTACTTACAAAAACAGCTTCAACAACGATATTGCTACAATCGCCTTTTACTCCTTTCAGTTCAAATGATCGAACTCGTATAGCGAGATCACAATTTAATTTTGATTCTAGTGCTTGTGATGGTACTGGTAACAATAATTTTACTACAACTTCCTTGAATTACATAAAGAAACCGTCGGCTGTTAAAAAAGTGCAGGATGCATCTGTAAATTTAACCAATTTAAGTACAAGTCCTTCAGGACGTTTGGAACCTTTAGTAACGGCTGAAGATTTCAACATACCGGAAATAAAATTAAATGATCTGTCATTGATAGAACAGAACATGAGTATTAATGTGAGCATTTTTAATTTATTTTTTTTTTCTTTTTAATATTAAGAAGTTTTTTATTTTTCTTTTCAGAACTCTATGATTCTTGATACATCAATAGTTTTGAGTCAGATTTCAACAGACAGTGATGTTGATGTAAACGTTGAAAATAACCAAAATGTAAATATTGAAAATCGAAATGATTTAACAGAGAAATACGAACATGAAGAGGAAGATGCATTATTTAATATAAGTGATAGTGTTTTAAAAGATGTTACTTTATAATTTATAAAAGTAATTTATGTTTCATTTTATACAATTAATTTTTTATAAAGGAAAAATTTTATTTATTTTACAAATTATTATTTGTTAAAAACATTGGCTTTTGTTTGAAATGGTCTTTTGTTTTTAATAATGCAATATTTAACGGTTTAACATATGGATTAAATTTAGGTCTTTGATTAAGCTCTAAACTTTCTAAGGATTTCTTATAATTTAGTAAATTTAATTTAAATTCGCGACTTGTATAATACATTTCATCATATTTGTTGTCTAACTCATTTCTAGTATTTAAGTTTTCATCTTGATTTCGAACGTTTGCTTCTGTGTTTTCTTTATGTTGAGGTATTTCCGGACTTTTTTCCGATTCATTTTTGTAAACTGCTTTTCGTATCTCTTCTATCAGAGCATTAATGTTAAGTTTAAACTGCTTTGCTTGTATACTTCTTAATTTTGGTACATTTTTTAGCATACAACTTAAGCGATCTTCTAACTGAATAATACGTTGTTCTAAAATTTGCATATTCTCTATAATTATTTTATCTTTATCATCTAGAACTTCTTCTGCTGTCACTTCAAACTCTTGATTTAAATCAATATCAACCTCTTGAAAAGATTCCGTTTTGCCATCATTTTCATGAATTAAGGTCAATTTACCTTTCAAACAATTTTCAATTAAATCGTATATTTCCTCTTTTCGTATATATTGATCCGATATGGACAGTTCCTCTAAAGTATTCTGAACTTCACTTCTGACTAGCCTAGTAATAGATAGAGTGTTGTTACTGGGCTTTTCTGATAGGTTAGAACTAGAGTGCGAAGCATTAAAGTCCATCATGACCTTATTTATTTCTCTAGTTAAAGGTATTAATCGTTGTTTGTTTCTACTCGATTTTTGTTCGTAAGGTTTGAGTTTTAAAAACGAATTGAAATAACTTGAGCTCGATAAACTTTGTTGGCTAAAATATGATGCCGAAGAAATCACGCTCTCCATAAACTAAAAACCTTTAGTTCCTTTTTAATTGTTTTTTTTTAATAAATTTTGTGTTATTTACTAATAATTTTTTAAAAAAAAGTCAAATTAAAATACTTATAATAAAATATGTCACATATTTATAATTGATAAGTAGTTCATACAAAGCTTGGATTTTAATTGTTTCATATGAAATAAGGGCGCTGTGTTACAAGTTAAATATATGTATATGCCCTTATGAATTCACTTAATAGGTACGAAATTTTTAAGAGGTCATCCTAAGAAGTTTGTAAGTAAGAAATCTATAAAAAAATAAATAATAATATCATTAACTAAAATAGAGATCAATACCGATTATTAAAAAAATCGTCAGATTTAGAACCAATTTACATATTTTACTAGTAAAAGCTAGTGGTCGTTTTTTTCCTTGGGGCATGTTATAATTGTAAGAAATGAAAAGTCAGTAAACAATTGTAAATATAATTTAAAATCTTTTTAAAATAACGATATCCGAAGAATATCGAAATATTGGTTACTAATTTAAAAATAAACTTGACCTTGAGGTTGAAAAAAGTAATTTCTTATTGATTGGATTTTTTAAATATTATGGCCAAGTAAGAGGCCGAAACAACCTTTTATGGTAGCATTGCTTTGTCAAATAATGCGGTGACATTTCAGTATATTTATGAACACGCGAATGTGTATTGAGACAATTTTTGAAAATTTGAAAAACTCCAAACTTTTGTAAAACTGTCATAAATATGCATTAAAATAAAAAATTATACAAAATAAAAACAAAAAAACTCTGCCAAAACCGTAATGAACACACACAAAGTAGTAAGCATTACAAATAAAAACAATTCTAAAGTTTAACAAACGTTGCGCATTTAAAAGTATGTATTGCCAAAACCACAATGTATACATTGTGGCCAAAACTGTGTGTAATGTGTTTATGATCACTATACATTGCATTGCAAATTACATTTATGAAGTCAGCCTAGGTTTTAGAAATGAAAGAGTAATCAGAATACTCTAAAATTTTCACAGTAGATAGATATTGATGTTGATTTTTGCAAAATGTAAAATTTAAAAAATTTCGAGTTAATATAATATTGTTGATCAAGAAAAATGTAGAGATTTTTATATATGTACTATATAGATAGAAGATAGATTACATAAAATTTAATAAAAATTGTATTAGTCAAATAGTAATAAAATTTCGACAGGTCTCTCAACATCTTATTGCATACACCTTATTAACTACAGGCTGTATTTTCACAATTCGTGTTTTATTTTTATGTTTCGCCTAGTTTTTTTAAACAGCTGTTAACAGGGTTGTAGTAGAATGGTACCAAATTAGAAAAATTAACTCCATGATTACGCGACCACGCCAATTTTTATTCGGTAAATGTGTTCGATTTGGTGAGAAGGTGAGTCGGACTTTTCCATTGTTTTCCTTTAAATTAATAATAAAATATATTAAAATAAAAAAGTGGAAAAATACTTAAGTGAATTTATAAAATTCTGTAAAACAAAAATAATCCAACTATTTGCTAAAACTAGTGATGTCTTGTTTTTTTTGTTGCCAATGTTGCCTTCTTGAAAATTATTGATTTTTCTTGTATACGTTGTAAGTTTTTTTTGGCTTCTGTTTTGTATACATATATACAACCACACAACGACTCAAACAACAACAAAAAAAAAATTGCAATAACTTTTGGACTAAAGTGTGATTCATAATCGTTTTCAAATTTGGAATTGATTGCATCCAGTTGAAGAAGTTGGTATGATCTGGAACTAAGTTGAAGTCCAAGTAGTTTCAGATATCAAACATGTACTTTTTTATGTATCACCATATCATCTTTATTCTATTTCCATATTGTATGTTAATGAGGGTCGAGTCTCAAGTTAACTGATAAGAAAAAAACTCTCTTTGATTTTCTCTCATGGCTGCTAAAAATACATAAAGAATAGTTGATTTTATTCATTGTGTTTACACTTTGTAGTTGGGTTCGTTATTGTTATATATTTATACATAAATGCATACATAGATGTGTAAGATGTATTCTGTGAAAATTGAAGTGGTAAGAAAGTAAAATTGTTTGTGCTTGAGACTAATTTTTTGTTAATGAATTTGTGTGAATATTCAAAGAAATTACAATATTTATTAAGAAAATTTGTAAATAAAATATTGGGGGAAAAAATAAAAGGTAGAAAAATAATAAAAAAAAAACGAATCCGGAAAAAAGACCGACGAGTCTAGTGGGAATTTATTTCAAGCCCCTCTTGCTACCTGAGAAATTCAAAAAATTTTTCAATGACAATATGTAAAAATTAAAATGGTTGAGATTGTGGTATAGGCAGAGTTTTACTGGTCAGTAAAGACAGGAGTGTTTCCTGAAAACTGGAAAACAGTTATGATAACACCACTTGAAAAGGCTGCATATGCAAAGATAAGAAAGATAATAAGAAAGGTTTTTTATGGGAGTAATATTGAAAATCCAAAAATATGTTATCAAAATACAAATCAGGCTTCAGAATAAATTTTCTCATGTGAAACGGCAGTTAATTATTTAATTAACAAATGGAAAAGTGGATAGTAGGTATTTTCCTATTTTTTGAAATAATCGATAAAAATATACATATTGCTACAAAAATTACAGAAATACGGTATTAAAGCAAAAGTACTAAAATTGTCATATTTAACAGGAAGCAGGTCACTAAATTAAACAACATTGTGTCACATATAACCCTAGAAGATCATACTTATTTTTATAGCGTAAAGGCTATACTTGGTCAAATTGACGAAGGTGTTATTTAAAAGGTCGTGAAAGGTGAATTTTGTACAAAAAATATTGAAGCTTTACTTGTTCAATTATTCGTTTTGTATTTTAATGAAATAAAGAGCAAATAAATTTTGTTTATTTTTAATTTTTTAATTGTAATAATTAATATTTTTAAAATACAATAACAAAAAGGCATAAAAAAGTTAAAAATAAAAATTCATTAAATTTGTTTGAATCTGAAAACTAGTCTTGGGTTTTTTAGCTCTTTTGAGTGAGCGCTCTTCTTAGTTCAGCTCACTTTAATGAACTATGTCGCTCATTTAGTTCAATAGATCATTTAGTTCAATATTTTCATTTGAATCATATTAAACTTTTTTTCCACTGGTACTGCTCATGTTGTGGGCATCAATTGTATACGTAGCTTATGTATACGTAGTTTGCCTTTAAATTCAAACTCAATCGATTTTGTTTTACAGTAATCGGTTATCAATTATCATACTCTAGTGAAATTCAGGTATACAAATTAATTTTAGCCTTACAGAAAAATTTAAAGAATTTTTTAATTAATATACAATTTTATTTTCGATCTCAAAAATTACGCACGAATTTATTATTATTGTAATTGCAAGTTTATTTTAATTATTTAAAATATTTTATTAAAAATGCTAATTTTTATTCAAATTCGACAGTAAAAAATAAATATAATTTTCTTTTATATTGCTTCTAAAATTATCATAAAAATCGTTAAATTTCCAAAAATGTAACGTCCTATAAAGTTTCTGGCAGCTACGTATATTATTTGCAGCTGGCATTACCAATTAGTATGTACCTTCAACATGAAATGTCAAAGAATAAAAAAGATTCAAGAAAGAAAGAAAACGAACTAATAAGAAAGATGAGCCAAAAGAAACGTGGATTCACAAGAAAGTAAGAAAGAAACATGAACTACTGAGCGAAAAGAAACGTGGATTCACAAGAAAGAAAGAAAGAAACATGAACTACTGAGCGAAAAGAAATGTGGATTCACAAAAAAGAAAGAAAGAAACATAAACTACTGAGCTAAAAGACCATATTGTAATGAATGGCTCTTTTAGCTCACTTGAGTGAATAGCTCAGTTGAACTAGTTCGTTCATGAGCTACGCAACTCTACTTAAAACTAATGTCTTAAAGGAAAAAAGGAGCAGGATTTTAATATTTTCTGTCTTTAATTTTTGCAAGAGGTACAAATCTATATTTTGTGCTCTCCACATAGGCTTATTAAGCATTTTAAATTTGGATTCCGTATGTCGTTTAGATGAAAGAAAAAATATTTATTTTCCGCTTTGTATTTCGTAACTCCTGAAATTTTTCTGCGTTGTTCTCCGTGTCTTAGGACAATATATCTGTGATATTATTACGCACCGATGTTCTTAAAGTGGTTATATTAAGTCTGCCCATGTACAAATGAAAAATGCAACTTCTTCATGAACTCAGAACGATTAAGAGGCTTTTGATTTGTTTCGAATGCCTTGTGCGTATAAAATAACATAACTTTTTATAAAAGCCATATTTAATATACCATAAAACTGGCAATCTGTTTGCCTTCCTGGAAAAGCTCATTATACTGCACCGTTCGTTTTATTCTAAGGTTCTATCATATGTGGTTTATTAGTTACTTAAATGGCTGCTCCTTTTTATTACACGATAATATCATCAATGCCATCTGATATAATGCTTATTATCTACTTATATCGTATTCGTTTTCTTTGTCACTTTGATTCGACTCGATTTCGTCGTCACAATTCAAAAGAAATATTCATCAGCCAAACCTTTTTTGTTTGCCATTATATGAGCAAGACAAAAAAAAATATCGAAACTAAAAAATATACAAATATGAAAAATATACACTATAAATATTTCAAAACTTTTTCAAATTTACCCAAACTTAATACTTCGTCATTTCGACGACGCCATTGCAATAAAGAACAAATTTACCCAATACAATATTTTGTAAAACAATCATAATTAGTATTTTATTATAATATAAAGGGTACTTACGATTGAATCTAAACAAACTAAAATAAAGCAAATTTGATGTACAAATGGCTATAGATTGTGAGCGTCCTTTTATATTTTAGTGTATTTCTTTAAATATTTATTTGACCTGGTGCTGCCGGACTTACCAACTTAACAAAAATGTACCATCTCTTCCCTAAAATGTTAAAAATACTTCGTATTAAAAAAATAAATAAATATATTAAAAATAAAGATGCCTAAAAGCAGAGTAAAGAAAAAAAAATTGATTTTCTAATAAATAAAGGCAATAACGAAAAAGGAAAGCACATGTTTTGTATATATCCAATATTATCGTACATGCGTAAATTATGGCTGTAGAACTGCCAAAAGTTTTTAAGCCAAAATACACAAACAATTTACTTTAGGTTTTTTCAGTGCAATTGATGCAAACGGTGAATGTATATATTTTGTTGTTGTATTGAAAAATATGATGTATTTTTACACACTTTGCATCGTTTGCACAGTTTGCAAGGCCCTTCGTGAGTATCCTTATAATATGTAGTAGCAACTAGTAATATTGTGAGAGTTAAAAGTACGTACAACATACTAGTTGTGCTTGGGTTTGGGGATTTAAAAAATTTGTTTTAAATCTATAAAAAAAACTACATTTAAAATGGTATATTTATATTTACAGGTCAACTAATTTTAATATTACACGTCGGAGGAGATAACCATTTTACGAATTAATTAAATTTAGACCCCAAAAATAGCAGCAGATACTATTTAAAATGGGTTCACTTTTTCGTAGTGAGGAAATGACACTATGTCAGCTATTCTTACAAAGTGAGGCGGCCTATGCTTGCGTCTCTGAATTAGGAGAATTGGGCTTAGTGCAATTTCGGGATGTAAGTGAATTTCATTCCGCTTTTATTTATTTGTTTATATATACATATGTACATATAATCGAATTTGTTGTATATACAATGAATTTTATAGTTAAATCCTGATGTTAACGCATTTCAACGGAAATTTGTAAACGAAGTGAGACGTTGCGATGAAATGGAACGTAAACTGCGATATTTGGAAAAAGAAATCAAAAAGGATGGCATACCTATGTTGGATACTGGTGAGAGCCCTGAAGCTCCTCAACCTAGAGAAATGATTGATTTAGAGGTAACTTTGTTTTATACAATTTATTTAATTTTTATTTATTTCTTTTGTATTTCATTTAAGGCTACGTTTGAAAAACTTGAAAATGAGTTGCGTGAAGTAAATCAAAATGCTGAAGCTTTAAAGCGTAATTTTTTAGAGTTGACCGAATTAAAACATATCTTGCGTAAAACTCAAGTATTTTTTGATGAGGTAAGTTTCAAATTTCATTTAATAAATGTAAATAAAATAATTTTAATTAACTGTGCAATGAAAGACTAATGATTTTTTAAATGCTTTTTGTATATAAACAAATACATTCATATATATATAAAATAATTAAAAAATCCTAAAAATATTTTAACGTAATTAACCTTTTGACAACACAACTGAGAGGAGCACTTTGTAATTTTTTTGTATTCTAATTAATTTTTAGACAAAAGTTGAATTTATGTTTTCTTTAGTTTAATTATTTTTATTTATTAGTCAACTTTAAGTTTTATTAACTTCTTTTCTTTTTTCTTGTGGGAAAGTTTCAAAGGTTACGAAGTCTTTTTTTTTATTTTATAGCATGTAATGAAATTCGAAAAATAATACGAATATGATTTAATTAATATTCCTTTATTTATATTTTGCTTTTAACACGAATAAAAGTCACTTAATAATGGCTTATTTTAACTTTAATTTTATAGTTTTACTATATTTTTGTTTATTATTACCCACCTACCACAAAGATTACAACATGAAGAAATTCTAAATTAAAAAAAAAAAATTGCCACCCCTAAATTTAATATGTGCATTTTTCTTCTTTCTAAGAAATTAAAAAAAAAATATTTACTCACTACATAATCACATTCACTGTAAATAAGCTAAATCGCTTTTGTTTTACCTCTTCCAATATATGATTTTATTGTTCTTCTACTTTCTTACATTGTCTAAATATTTTTTATTTTGGTGTAGGTACTTCGAACTATTGATTTTATGTGTATATGAGTTTGAGCTTAACTGGAATAATATACATAGTTGGTAATAGATAAACATTCGATTTTTTTTTTATAAAATAGATACAAATTTAAATTTCTAAAAATATGAAATTATCCTCAATAATTAACTTTTTTCCTATAAACTTTTCTTTGACAGCTAAGAAATTTTTTTCTATATATGTATACATACTTACATATATTTTAGTAATTCTATATCCTTTTAATTCTATTAAAATGTAGATAGTTTGAGTTCACTTTGTATTAATATTTTATTAATAAAATCAGTTAAATTGTCAGTATAATAAATTAGAATAGTTTAGGAAGTTTTACTCGCTTACTGATTTATTAATTGTGAAAGGCTTATAAAACAAGTTTTGTATGAAAATTTGTTCTTTTATTTTAAAAATATTGTTTTTGAAGTTAAGAAATCGTTTCCCTTTATTATTGCTATTTTTGCTTTTTTTTACTTTTATCTACAAGCAATTCTTTTCTTGTTCAAAATCTTTGTATTTCTTTCCTTGACCTTATTATCTATCAATTTTAAAACTGGTTAAATTCTCTGAGCTTTAGGTCGAATAAATATTTGTAATATTTATTTTTCGTTAACTTTGCCACTTTGCTTAGCATCGTCAGGTAATAAATATTTGTATTTGTCAAAAATATGCAGAAAATTAACAAAATTAAAAAAAAAATTGTCCTACATACCTATATAAATAAAAAACAATGTTGTTCGTTGGTCATCGCATCAGTTGAGATCGGCTGGACCGATTTTGACGATTTTTTCTTTTTAAAGATCGTCGTGATCCAAAGGTTATTACGGAAAGAAAATTTTGCCCCGCCTTCTTCTACTCCAACTTTTTTTATTTACCTATAATCAGAAAACGGCTCTATCGATTTGTAAATTTTTTCTTTCAAATGTTTGTATTAATCCATTTTAAGTTTTCATCGAGAGAAAAATTTGCCACACCTACTTTTACGCACACTTTTTTTATTTATTTCTAAATAAGTACCTATTTTTGTATATCTTCAGAACTGTTAAAGCTAAAGTTTCGGAATTGGGTCTGAATAAATTCATGGGCAAGGCAAATCATCAGTCAGAAAGTGGGCGAAAGTGGACAAGTGGGCGTGACACCTCCCATACAAGTTAAATATTAATTTCTTTATACATACGTATCTTTAGAAGTGTTGAAGCTAAATTTTCTAAATTTAGAGTGATTAATTTTATATTCATTAAAATTTATCAGTAGAAAAAAGAGCGGATAAGTAGACGTGGTAGCTTCCGTACTTTACTTTTGAGTTCAGTATATCTTGAAATCAGTACCAGTTAAAGTTTTTGAATTTGGTCTGAATTACTCCGTAGTCACTAAAATCATCAGTCGAAAAATGTGGACAAATGATAATGGTAGGTGTAGCGAAGCACGCTGGATTAATATGAGAATATTAATAAATAAGAACAATACATAGTATATACGTATACATATACATAAATAAAAATAACAACAATAATGTTAATAATAAAAGTAATTATTTCAATCTGATTACGCTATTGCGAGGAAGTAGCGAAATATTTATTCGACCTTAAGCTCAGATAATTTTACCAATTATAAAATTGTTGAAAATCTTTTACAAATATTTTGTGAAATGTATTCCATAAATCTGTATATTTAATTATTTTATTATTAATCACAATTTAGTTTGTTAATTTATTATTATTTTTTTTTTAATTTTTTCATTTCGTTACTTTATTATTTTCTTTTTATCATTTTCGGTTATTGTAATAAAAAAATTCGTTTATTGTTTACGTTTGAAAACAAAAACATTAAACACATTACCAAAATAAAATTCCTTAAATATTGCAAAAAATCCTGCACTACCCTTTTCCCCAAACATTCCCAATTACCTATCCCAAATTCCTTTCTACCTGTAACGGTTGTGTTGCCAGGCGGTACCCACGATAACATATAATACAACATCCTATAAATACCGACGTTATCGACAGATGGCTGATAATCAAAATGAAGATGAACAAGCCCAACTCTTGGGCGAAGAAGGTGTACGTGCTAGCCAACCTGGACAAAATTTGAAATTGGGGTAAATATTTAAATAAAAACAAAAAAAAAGAATTGAAGTGAAAGTGTTGATAAAGTTGTTGGCGTGAAAACATACTTCGAAAAATGTCCAAGTGAAACGCAAACAAAAACGGATATTATCATTTACATTAATCATTTTTATCATTCCAATCATCATGAATTTTATTCTTAACGCTCAGTTTGATTGAAATTTATGTTTAAAAAAATGCACATATTTAAAAACGACAAATTTATTAATTTGTTAAGATCAAAAACTTGTTTGACTAAAACATAAATAGATTGAAGGGTCAAATTTGTGCAAAATATGTGAAAAGTATAATTTTGTGGAATACTTATACTCTGTAATAGTAATACTTTATGATAAGCTTAAAACTACAATGCTATGAGTTTTCTTGTTCTTTCCTAGACATTAATAAAAATAGGGGTTTATCCAATCAAATACGGTTGAATTAAACAAAATTAATTATGTATTTGGTTATAAATATAAAATAAAACAAAAATTGGTGGTGGGTTACTTTTTTAATTTTTATGCTAATAATTGTATTTTGTATAAATTTAATATGTCCTCCTTTTTTTCTAAATATTTTGGATATGGTATACACGCCTTGCCTTTTTATGTGTTTTATGAAATAAAAAAAATAAAAATATTTTTTACTAATATGTTTGTTATTAACACTCAATCAAAACCTTAAGTAATGTTTTAATATTTAAAAAGTTATAGAATATTTGTTTATATATACATATATAGATATACATATATATAAAGTTACATATTAATTAAAAACATACAAAAACCTTTGTAGCAAGAAGGTGGTCTAAATAATACTACTGAATCGATGACTCGTGCCTTAATTGCCGATGAAGTACGTACAGGCCATTCTATGGGTCCTGTACAATTAGGGTATGTATTTTGTTATAGCATAATTCAGAAGAAATCTTTACTTCTAACATTGTGTATTTGAAAAACATTATATTTAAAATGAAAACTCAAATTGTATAAAATTTAACTCCAAGCTAAAAAAATATTTTTCTGCAATGGGTTTTTTTTTATTTTAATTCATATATTTTTATTAATTTATATATTTTTTGCTACTGCATCTATCAGATTTATGGAAAAATCAAACGAGCGTGAAGAATACTATCCATGGTTGGTACCATAAATAGAAATATTTTTTTTACTCGTTTTTTCAATTTTTAATTAAATTGCTGTCATATGTATTTTTATGCCATTGTTTTATGCATTATTTGTTTTTTATTATTTCGATATTTTGTACTGAATTGCATAGTGATTAACACACTGCGGTTTCATAAAATTTTACACCACATTCTATATTATCAGCAAATCAAAGAGCAATTGAATAAAATTCATGCGAAAATTGTGTAATCAAATGCTGGAATGGGCAACGAATCCTGTTCTTAATGATTTGTGTGTACATATGTACAGTTACGAGCAGATAAATAGGTTCACATCACATTTATTGATAAATTCGCCTTCAAATAACTTAAACAGCGGTAATATACAATAAAGCGATATTTATTACATTTAACATAAATAATCACATAAAATGTATTTAATTATAATTAAAAAAAATGAGAAAAATTGATATATTTAATATATTAATTGATGCCTGTCGAGCAAATAAATAGGTTCATTGAAAAGAGAATGACATTTTTATACAAAAAAAGTGCAATTGCAAGAAAATTTCTAATATTTTGTTGAAAATCCCTTATTTTGAATCACCGCCGAACATCTCCGGGGCATTGATTCGACAAGTGACTGACAAGTCTCTAATGGAATTGAGTACCAAGCTTCCTTGACTTTTGTCCACAAATCTTCTTTATTTTTAGCCTTGAGTGGTGCAATTTTGTCCTTAACGATTCTCCAAAGATTCTCAATGGGATTTAAATCCGGCGATTGTGAAGGCCACTCCATTAACTTTATATTTTTCTTTTGGAACCATTCTTTTACGATCTTAGAAGTATGCTTGGGGTCATTGTCTTGCTGGAATTCATACTTTAAAGGCATTTCCTACTCGGCATACGGAAGCATTACTTCTTTAAGAATATGCAGATAAAGATGTTTGTCCATATTTTCCTTGATCCAGAATATTGGCCCAACACAGTACCAGGAAAAACAACCCCATATCATTATGTTGCCGCCGCCATGCTTTATTGTCTTCGTGGTGTACTTTGGATCATATGCTTTATTTTTTGGACGCCTTACCCATGTTCTTCCATCAGGTCCGACTAAGTTTATCTTGGATTCATCAGACCATAGTATGTTTCTCCATTTTTTTATACCTTCCGGGCCGGCCCATTCAGCATGTACTTTTGCAAACTCAATGCGCTTTTTTCTTTGTCTGTTATTAAGCATTGGAACCTTCTGGGCCGATCTTCCGAATAAATTTTTTTCTCTTAAACGACGTCTAATGGTCCACTCTGATACGGGAAGCTTTAACTCATTTTTCAGCTGAACTGCGGACATAAAAGGATTACGAGTTGACAACATCTTAATGCGATCATCGTCTCTTTTCGAGGGTTTTCGCTGTTGACCCCTTTTAAGTTTTTGTTTTGGAGGCTGCAATGCATTTCTTATCATATTCTGCGATCTCCCAAGAATTTCAGCAATTTTCCGTTGGCTATAACTGCGGCTGTGTAGATCCTTTATAATCTTTTTTTCCTCTTCACTACAATGTTTAGAACGTCCCATTTTTTAAATTTTTAGAGGTATTTGCTTTAATAAGTTCTATTAAAAGGCTGAATCTAAAGTTTTCTACAATAATTTTTATAATTTTGGCGTTTAACATTTTAAACTAACAAATTTTTCAAAGTGAACCTATTTATTTGCTCTTTGATTTTATACGGTATTTTTTTTTTAATTTTGGGCAATTTTTTACATAATAATTTAATTATTGTGATGCAGTATTAAAAGTCGGTATTTGCTTTAGTAATAAGCGAGTTTTCCTTTTTTATTGCTGTAATGTAAACTATAGTCAAACAAAATTGATTTATCATTTTGATGTGAACCTATTTATCTGCTCGTAACTGTATGTACATAATAAGTTTATTTAAATAAGTTAATTATATTCTCGATAAAAATATTTTAACTTGAGGTCGCTTTTAAATAAAAATTGAATCAGAATTGGTTTTATTGCTTTCTTTTTCGAGTTTTCTATTAAAAAAATTAAATTAAAACAGTCTTCTCACAAGTTAGATAGGCATCAACGAAATATATTTAGATACAAGCTTAGTAGGCAATTCCTATTTATTTTTTAAATATTTTTGGACTGAAGCATGAACAAGATCATTCAATGATTCCGAATACATTTTTAATGTCAATAATAAATAAGAGGAAAAAAGCATAGGTTTTATATCTAGAAAAGGCTATATTTTCTTTTCTTAATTGAACTTCAGTATCTTTTTTATTTATCAAATAAATAATTTGTCCATAATACATTGATTTCTAATTTTGATTTGCTGTGTTCTCTAGTCAATTTTCAGACGAGTGTACGTTTAGCTTTCAAGAATTCTTTAGTTTTTCAAGATATTAATAAATTGTATATCACTTTGCAAATGAAAGTACAGAAATATGTTTATTATTTCATATAAGAACAATAAGATATAATTTTTCTATGCATATTCATACAACAAATCAGCACAGACCATTCATTAATAGCATCAATGTTTTTCAAAAAGATTCATAAATTGTGTTAAAAGTTTAAAAACATATCTGCTACATATTTTTTCATTGGACATTACGAAAATAAAAGTATTTCAGAAGTAATGTTTTCATGTTACTAATACGCAATATAAAAAATATTCATATATGTGTTTAAATTAATAATCAATAAACATTTTAATTTACTAAAAAATTGTTTAGTTTTGTAGCTGGAGTAATTCTGCGTGAAAAGTTGCCAGCATTTGAGCGTATGTTATGGCGAGCCTGTCGTGGTAATGTTTTCTTACGTCAAGCTATGATCGAATCACCCTTGGAGGATCCATCAAATGTAAGTAATTTTTTCTATTTTAAATTACAGACGTGTATGTACAATGAAGTTCAAAACAACTGTTTTTTTTTCAAAGACAAAACGCTGGCCATTAAGAAAAAAATAAAAGAAAATATCAAAACTTTGTCACATTTTGAAATTATAACAATTTAATTATTCGTTCGATTTCATTTTTTTTTTACTTTCTGTTAACAGAAGAACATGCCCTAAATATGTACAACTTTTCACTTTTATTTTTTTAGGGTGACCAAGTTTATAAGTCTGTATTCATTATATTCTACCAAGGTGATCAATTAAAAACGCGTGTTAAGAAAATCTGTGAGGGATTTAGAGCTACCTTATATCCTTGTCCAGAAGCTCCAGCAGATCGTCGTGAAATGGCTATGGGTGTTATGACACGTATTGAAGATTTAAATACAGTTTTGGGTCAAACTCAAGACCATCGTCATCGTGTGTTGGTAGCAGCTGCAAAAAATCTCAAAAACTGGTTTGTGAAAGTGCGAAAAATTAAAGCAATCTATCACACTTTAAACCTTTTCAATTTGGATGTAACACAAAAGTGTTTAATTGCTGAATGCTGGGTACCAGTTTTGGATATTGAGACTATACAATTGGCTTTACGCCGTGGTACTGAACGCTCTGGATCTTCAGTACCGCCTATATTAAATCGTATGCAAACATTTGAAAATCCACCAACATATAATCGCACAAACAAGTTTACCAAGGCTTTTCAGGCATTAATTGATGCGTACGGTGTGGCTTCGTATAGGGAAATGAATCCAGCTCCTTATACGATCATTACTTTTCCGTTTTTGTTCGCTGTAATGTTTGGAGATTTAGGTCACGGCGCCATTATGGCTTTATTTGGCCTATGGATGATACGCAAAGAAAAAGGATTAGCTGCCCAGAAAACCGATAACGAAATCTGGAATATATTCTTTGGTGGTCGTTACATTATCTTTTTAATGGGTGTCTTTTCTATGTACACTGGTTTGATTTATAATGATATATTTTCGAAATCGTTAAACATATTTGGTTCGCATTGGTCGGTGAATTATAATGAATCGACGGTTATGACTAATAAATACTTGCAATTGAATCCAGAAGTTGATGATTATAGTGGTACACCATATCCATTTGGTATGGATCCAATATGGCAAGTGGCTGGTGCAAATAAAATTATATTTCAAAATGCATACAAAATGAAAATCTCTATTATATTCGGTGTTATTCATATGATATTTGGAGTTTTGATGTCCTATCAAAATCACACCTACTTCAAGAATCGCCTATCTTTGGTTTATGAGTTTATACCCCAATTGATATTCTTGGTGTTGTTATTCTTCTACATGGTATTATTAATGTTTATTAAATGGAATCGTTATGCTGCTACAAATAAACGTAAGTTGAATGTGAACTTACTATTTACTTACTTTACTTCTCTTACTATTAATTTCCAATTTAATATTTTAGCACCATATTCGGCTTCCTGTGCCCCCTCTATATTGATAACCTTTATCGATATGGTATTGTTTAATAAACCAAAGGAAGCGCCTGAGCATTGTGAAGTTTATATGTATGCCGGCCAACATTTCTTCCAAAATGTATTTGTTTTAACAGCCTTAGCCTGTATACCGGTAATGCTATTGGGTAAACCTTTACAAATCAAAAAACAACGTAGACTTGCCAATGTAAGTGTAACTATTTATTAAAAAAAAAAAAACTTCCATTATCATTAAAAAAAAAAATCAAACACGCACATTATAATCAAATGAATAGGCATAAGACCATCACATTTTTATTGATAAAATTTCACCAAACGAATAATTATTTAAAAATTAAAAACAAAAACTAATACAAATGTAACACTATTTTTCCCCTATGATCAAAATTTAATCTTTCCCTTACAAAATCTACTAACACAGGAAGAGGTTAGTTAGTTCAAAGAAATTTTCCTTCTTGTTTGTGAAACTATGTTTTGAGATGTTTTCAATTTAATTAAAATAATATATTTTTCTGGTATAAATTTAAAGGTTCAGCCTATTACAGGCTCTAGTGACGCAGAAGTAGGCATGTCAAATGGTCAAGCAGCAGCAGGTCACGGAGGTGGTTCACATCATGATGAGGAAGAAATGTCTGAAATATTTATACATCAAGGTATTCATACAATTGAATATGTTTTAGGATCTGTATCCCATACAGCTTCTTATTTGCGTCTTTGGGCTTTATCATTGGCTCATGCCCGTAAGTTTTATTTTACATAAAGAAATCAACTTTATGCATTTCAATGATTATTCTTATTTTTGTTTATTACTTTAGAACTTGCCGAAGTTTTGTGGAATATGGTTTTATCGATCGGCTTAAAACAACAAGGTTGGCTCGGTGGCATTATGTTAACGTTTGTATTTGCTGTCTGGGCTATATTAACTGTTGGTATTTTAGTCCTAATGGAGGGTTTATCGGCATTTTTGCATACATTACGTTTGCATTGGTAAGCCGCTTAATTGTTAAATATAAATTGAATGTTAATTAAAAAAATTCTCTTTTTCTAGGGTGGAATTCCAAAGTAAATTTTACCAGGGCCAGGGTTATGCATTCCAGCCGTTCGCATTTGATGCAATTATTGAAAACGGTGCTGCTACTGGATCAAGTGAAAATGAATAGATTTTAAATAATCAACTCCATACATAAATTGAGTCTCATAAAAAAAAACATTAAAAGAATTTATTTTAATATTTAAAGAAAAGTTTATAGTATCTAGTAGTAATAGCATCTTAAATGCTTTTAAATCTATATACACACATACATATATACATAAATGTTTTACTACCTTTTACTTAATATATAAACGTGCTCGTATTTGTCTACATTTATTCATTAAATTGTAATAATAATGTATTTATTTAGAAAAATAATCAAAGTTATATTAGAATTAGCATAGCAAATATGCTACCAAAGTAAAAAGAATTAAAAAAAAAAAATATTTGCTTAAGAAACTACAAAGAGATTAAAAATAAAAAGTATCTTAGTGGCAAAACTTTGTGGCACACTGTAATACATTTCCAAAAAGTAAAAAAAACACTAATGTTTGAAAAGTTTATATATACATGTATGAATTTATTATATAATAATCACTACGTTTTTCAAATCATATGACATATAGATAATGTTTAGTTAAATGTTGTTTGGTATGATAAATACAAATATTTCAAAATAGTTAAATTCTTTATGACTGTTTATTTAGTTAAATGGTAAGTAAGTATGTATAAACTATTTCGCTATGTACAATTAAAAAATCTGAAAGAAAAATAATAAAAAAAAACAAAGTGCCTTTATTCAAGTGAACCAAAAAACATGTATACCACATTTTTAGATTTTTTTATAAATTCCTCAAAAAAAGGTTCCTTAGTTAAGAAACCACCATTGTCATGATTTTGTTTATATCTCAAGATGTCTAGCTTCCATTTCTATTTTAAAATTCTGGAATCGGTTAAAAATTGCAAAAGATGCCGGCTCCTGAATATGGGATTTTTTGTGCCTTTAAATAAGTGAACCGGAGTGTATCTTAAGGTGCCCACACACTAATGATTTGTGACTATGATTTGTTGTGTTCGACGTCTTTTTACTTGTTAATGGGGCTGTATGACAACAAATCACAAAAATTTGAAATTTTTCAATTTATTGTGATTTGTAACAAAGTGTATGGGGTTGTGCGCGAACATTTGAAAAAAATTTTAAAATAGTTCACAATAAAACGCCAAAATATTTATTTGGGTAGAATTAAAATAAAAATACGAAAAGTGAAAATATTTTTTGTGGTTGCGGAGATGGCTAGCAACCAATTTTTGTTAGAATTCATTGAAATTTTACAAGATGAAAATGCCATTTGGAAAAGTAAAAGTGATGTCTTCTTGTTGACATTTAAACTTATTGTGATTTTTTATAGTGTGTGGAGAAATGACAACCGAACAAATCATAGTCACAAATCACTAATGTATGGGTAGCTTTAGGAAAAAAAATCACGGTACAATAAATAAAAATTTGTTATTTTTTGTCACAAAAAATTGTGTTGAAAATCACATTAGTTTTGGGAGAAAAATTACTAAAATACAGTTATCAATAATAGAAACAATTTATTTTATTATAATCTCACATAATCCAATATTTTAGAAAATAATATAACTATAAACTTAATTACTTTTAGAAAAAAATTTATTTGAATATAATGAAAAAAGTGAACCTATTTAAGTGATCGGCAGTGTATAAATTTATCTATATACTATATTGGTATAGTAAGGATTTGTATACGAGTACTATTTGCATTGCAAGTTAATTTCTTTTTAGGACTGCAAAGAATTATTTTATTTTCACCTGAATAAATATTTAATTGGACTACAGCGTAATTAATGAATTAATAAAAACACATTTTGACGTTATTTAAAGTTAATTGGACGAATTTTATTAATGATTTAAAATTTGAACGAAGTATATAATGTATGTATGTATGTATATCTATTTATAAATACCAGAGTTGGGTTTATTGCATTAGATTTAATTTTCCACTAAATTTAGTGGTAGTGGAAAAAATAGTGCATTATCGCCTATAATATTTAGTGGTAGTGGAAATTTAGTGCATTAAATAAAACCATTTTAGTGGTAGTGGAAATTTAATGCATTAAAAAAAACAAATTTAGTGGTAGTGGAAATTTATTGCATTAAATAAAAAAAATTTAGTGGTAGTGGAAATTTATTGCATTAAATAGAAAAAATTAGTGGTAGTGGAAATTTATTGCATTAAAAAAAACAAATTTAGTGGTAGTGGAAATTTATTGCATTAAATAAAAAAAATTTAGTGGTAGTGGAAATTTAATGCATTAAAAAAAACAAATTTAGTGGTAGTGGAAATTTATTGCATTAAATAAAAAAAATTTAGTGGTAGTGGAAATTTATTGCATTAAAAAAACAAATTTAGTGGTAGTGGAAATTTATTGCATTAAAAAAAACAAATTTAGTGGTAGTGGAAATTTATTGCATTAAATAAAAAAAATTTAGTGGTAGTGGAAATTTATTGCATTAAAAAAAACAAATTTAGTGGTAGTGGAAATTTATTGCATTAAAAAAAACAAATTTAGTGGTAATGGAAATTTAGTGCATTAAATAAAATAAATTTAGTGGTAGTGGAAATTTAGTGCATTATATAAAATAAATTTAGTGGTAGTGGAAATTTAGTGCATTGAATAAAACAAATTTAGTGGTAGTGCAAATTTAGTGCACTAAATGAATCGATTTTAGTGGTAATGGAAATTTAGTGCACTACTTCTGAATGATTAGCGGCTGGCAATATTAGCAGTCCGCGCCATTAAAATCTTACCTATGGTGAACTGAATAATATATTACATTTGAAAGTAAAACAATATCAACAATTATTTACTTTATACAGGCGGACTCAGTAAATTAAGAAAATAACATTCATACATACATAACTGGCCTTTACAACCCTGTGTCAGGATTACGGCCTAGCTTCTCGCAGCACTCATGTTGTGTGTGTAAATTTTTATCCATGAGTGCCGGGACCTACAGTTTAATGTCGACTCCGAACGACAGACTTGAGAAGCTTGTTCATGGCAATTAGTTACTCTCAGAGCTTTTGCCAGAAGACTGCTGAGAGGTAGTCGCCGAAAGAAAATATTTTTTTCATATTTCTTTTTTTGAAGATATCGGAGCCTGGAGTCGAACCCAGGGCCCATGTCTTAGTAAGCCAACACACTAACCACTAGACCACGGCGACGACATAAATAACATTCACAACAATTTATTTTGACATTGACTTAAGCTATGTATGCATATAATAATATTATATCCATATATGAAGGTATATTAAAACGATAGTGGAACTGAGGTAGTGGAACTAAATTTCCATTCCACTATAGTGCCAATGGAGTTATATTCCATTACCACTAATTATTCAAAATTAGTGCACTAAATTTCCACTACCACTAAAATCGATATATTTAATGCAATAAATTTCCATTGCCACTAAAATTTTTATATTTAATGCAATAAATTTCCACTACCACTAATTTTTTTTTATTTAATGCAATAAATTTCCACTACCACTAAATTTTTTTTATTTAATGCAATAAATTTCCACTACCACTAAATTTGTTTTTTTTAATGCATTAAATTTCCACTACCACTAAATTTTTTTTATTTAATGCAATAAATTTCCACTACCACTAAATTTTTTTTATTTAATGCAATAAATTTCCACTACCACTAAATTTGTTTTTTTTAATGCATTAAATTTCCACTACCACTAAATTTTTTTTATTTAATGCAATAAATTTCCACTACCACTAAATTTGTTTTATTTAATGCACTAAATTTCCACTACCACTAAATTTGTTTTTTTTAATGCACTAAATTTCCACTACCACTAAAATGGTTTTATTTAGTGGTTAACTATTTCTATCTGCATTTAGTGGTGGCTGCAATATTGCTGCATTAATACTAAGTGGTTTAGTGGTAGTGGAAACGATAATGCATTATAAATTCAATGCAATAAACCCAACTCTGATAAATACATACAGGTTCATTTGCTAATTCTCAACATGAACAGAAATAAGTTTACTATCTGTATATTTGTATTGATTTTTAATTAATAAAAAACAAATGTATATTAAAACAGTTTGTGAAACTTGAAAACATTATGATAAACAAGATACATACATACATATATTATTCCCCACAACAATACAACACTGAAAAAACAAGATGTATTTTGTCGTTGTGGAGAATTTATTCAATACTATCTTAAACCCGGAGTGCTTCGCCACACCTTCCACTCTCACATTTTTCGGCTGATGATGTTTAGTGACTACGGAGTAATTCAGATCAAATTAAAAAACTTTAACTGTTACTGATTTCAAGATATACTGAACTCAATAGTCCGGAAGCTACCACGTCTACTTGTCCGCCCTTTTTTCTACTGATAATTTTTAATGACAACGAAATCAATCACATAAATCACTTTATCTTCAACACTTCTAAAGATACGTATGCATAAAGAAATCCATTTTTAACTTGTACGGGAGGTGTCACGCCCATTTGTCCAATTTCGCCCACTTTCGGACTGACTGATTTGCCTTGCCCATGAAGTCATTCTGACCCAATTCCGCTTTAACCCAATTTAGCTTTAACCGTCCTAAAGATATACAAAAACGAAATCAGTATTTAGAGATAAATAGAAAAAAGTGGGCGTAAAAGTAGGCGTGGAAAATTTTTCTCTTGATGAAAACTTTAAATAGTTTAATACAAACATTTGAAAGAAATATTAGTCAAAACGAGGCAGCCCTTTTTCTGATTTAAGGTAAATCAAAAAAGTGGGCGGAGCAAAATTTTCTTTCCTTAAAAACCTAAGTGGGATCACGGCTATCATTAGACAGGAAAAATCGTCAAAATCGGTCAAGCCGTTCTCAACTGATGCGATGACCAACGAACAACATTGATTTTTATTTATATAGAAGATATAAAATTTTTTTGAGACAGTAACTTTTGAATTTCTTAATACATAATTTTTTCTTTGGCAAGAAGCCAAATTAACTACATTAAAATATATTTTAATTAATAAGCTAATATATCAAAAGGCCGTATTCCAATTGGCGACGTCGTCGTCGTATAACGACATTTTTGTAACAGATTAAAGGCAAGAGAAACATTTTTTCTTTATTCTGCTACAAAAATAACATCAGACGACGATGTCGCCAACTGGAATAAGGCCGATTAGAAATTAATAAATTTGTTTTGGTTCAAGTTGTAAGCGATTTATAGAGGGCCCTAAATTACGCTTTTTATTGTTAGTTTTTTTTTGACACACACAGCGTCTTTTAATCTAATTTTTGGTTTTGAAGATACTATGTAGTATGTACTTATAATAGGTGTGTTTAATATTTGGAAACAAATTTAAGTTCGTCCTTCTCTACGAATTAATTACAATTTTATTTTAATAGCGATAGTTACTCATCCTTTCAAAGGCCCTTGCAATCTTAGCATTCGTAGCATATACGTATACATTTTGTTGTTATTTACAAGGGAAGAGTGATTGCTTCATGTATTATATTATAAATTTGTATACATATGTATAAACATTACTTTTCTTAAAATTACAATTTTGAAGATACATTTTTTCATTATTCAATTAACCATCATCAATTCATCCATAAATTCAACAAAACTATTCATATTCTTTCCAGGTTCATATATTTTACGTTTATCTAAATCTATATTTTCTAAGCAATTTTGCAGCTCTTCAACTGTACAACATTCTAAGTAACCTTCCTTTTTCATGTGCAGAGCCAGCTCTTGTTGATGATTGTTCATTAATTTATCGTTTATCACTAAAATGCCTGCTTTGCGATTTGTCAGTATGTCCAGACAAGTGCCAGCCCCGGCATGACCAATAACAAGATCGGCCTTAATAATGTCCGTGCGTTTGGGTTCAACTTTAAAATCATATTGTTCCACTTGCATTCCATATTTGATAGATATATCCAGTTCTTGAATCTTTTGACCTTTACCTATTTGCAGTACGAGTTGTTTACAACCTCTGGCTTGGAATATTTTTAGGACCTCATCTGAAGTAATGGTTTGTATTAGACTGTCAAATTTAGTACTTCCAACAGTTACATACACACGTCGTATTTGTGTCATTTTTCAGATTGAACGCGTATTAATTACTTTGTATTTTATATCAACAAAATAAAAAAAAACTTAATAAACAGATATGGATAAAAATATTTAATATTATTGATGAGAAAATATTGCTTATAGGAGTCAGCCTGTTCATATTAAGCAGCTGATGTATTTACAGTACAGCTGTATTTTTGTACGACCTTGGTAACGCCGCAGACCTATAAAACCGTTACATTTCAACTTAACAATTTTTTTACTTAACGCTATCATTACCATGGGATGGAAGGGATACTTCGGACAAGGCAAAGTCTCTGATTGGGGTCAACCTGGCGGCCTCCAGAACGATCCTTGTTCCCGTTGTATTCAAGTCGACATACAGCCTCCACGTGGCCCTCCTGGATAACATTCTAGCACCCGCTAGCTTGTGAACTAATGTATGCGGCGACTGTCCAATCCCCTGGACTTTAAATTTGGGTTGTGCGTAGGGCTTGAAACCCACCACGTAAAAATTTTATTCAATGAAAAGCAATACAATAGCCTCTAAACGGACCCCCTTTTATGTTGACGAACTTGGCAAACGTTTTAAGGACTATGATTTAAGGATATGCACCTGGAACGTGAGAACCCTTTATAGGGAAGGTGCCTCTATCCAATTGGCGGATGCTCTCACGAAATGTAGAGCTGACATCACCGCCATCCAGGAAATGCGATGGATAGGGCAAGGTTGTACAAGGCAAGCAACATGTGACATCTACTACAGCTGCCATGAGAAGAAACACGAATTTGGTTGCGGATTCGTAGTTAGCAAGAGACTTCGCCATCACGTCTCGGAGTTCACCCCTGTGAACGAAAGAATTGCTACGATCCGCATAAAGGCGAAATTTTATAACATCAGCCTTATTTGTGTTCACGCCCCGACGGAAGAGAAGGATGATGTGGTCAAGGATGCTTTTTACGCAAAGCTCGAGGAAGTGTACGATGGGTGTCCAGCACATGACGCCAAAATTGTCCTCGGCGATTTCAATGCGAAAGTTGGGCGTGAAGATATCTTTGGCCCCACTGTCGGACAGTTCAGTCTCCATAATTCCACCTCGCCGAACGGATTGAGACTGATCGATTTCGCCGCGGCGCGAAACATGGTAGTTTGTAGCACCAGGTTCCAGCATCTCGATATCCATAAGGCCACCTGGCTCTCTCCTGATCGATCTACCAACAACCAGATCGATCACATTGTGATTGATGGAAGGCATGTATCCAGCATACTAGACGTGCGCACATTTAGAGGTCCAAATGTCGACTCGGACCATTATCTTGTCGCAGCCAAGATGCGACTGCGCATATGCGCAGTGAATATGGCACGTTCTAGTGTTCGACGGAAGCTGAACATCAAAAAGCTGCGATCACAAGAGACAGCTAGGTCGTTTTCCGATCGTCTTTCTAATGAGCTCCATTGCACCCGATCCTCTCTCGAAAGTATTGGTGGACAGTGGTCTCACATTGCTCATTCTCTGCGCAACGCTGCCGAAACAGTCCTTGGTTTTGAGCGTCCTCCCCGCAGAAACCAATGGTACGATGAAGAGTGTCGTGAGGCCACTGCGGCAAAGAATGCCGCCTACAGAAGAACGTTGCAGTCCACCACTACAAGAGCAACTGTGGAGGTGTACAGAGAGAAGAGGAGGGAAGAGAGACGCCTATTTAGAAGAAAGAAAAGGGAGCAAGAAAGGCGTGATCGTGAGGAAATCGAGATGTGCAGGAGTAGACATGATGCTCGAAATTTTTATAAAAAGATAAGGCGTCTTACTACTGGTTTTAAACCCGGAGCAACCTCCTGCAGAGACGAACATGGTAATCTGGTTACAGATGCACAAGGGACACTGAGATTATGGAGACAGCATTTTTCTAATCTACTGCAAGGCGATGACGACACAAATTCCGCCTCTAGAATGCTGTGCCGCTCCCAATCAATGATGACGACGTTGAGATCCTGTCGCCCAGCTATGAAGATATCAAAATTGCCATACAGCGACTAAGAAGCAACAAAGCGGCCGGACCGGATGGTCTGCCCGCTGAGCTTTTCAAGTATGGAGGCGATGAGCTGGTTAGGTGCATGCACCAACTCATTTGCAGAATATGGCTGGAGGAAAGTATGCCCAATGATTGGAATCTCAGTGCCCTCTGTCCCATCCTGAAAAAGGGAGACCCCACGATATGCACCAACTACAGGGGTATAAGCCTTCTCCCTATCGCATATAAGGTTCTTACGAGCGTATTGTGTGAACGACTGAAGCCATTCGCAATCTCACTGATTGGACCTTATCAGTGCGGCTTCAGACCTGGTAAGTCCACCATTGACCAGATATTTACACTGCGCCAAATCCTGGAGAAGACCCATGAAAGTCAAGTCGACACACACCATCTTTTTGTCGACTATAAGGCAGCGTTCGATAGCCCGATAAGAGATCGCGTATATGCCGCAATGTCTGAGCTCGGTATTCCTGCAAAGCTGATAAGACTGTGCAGAATGACGTTGAGCAACTCCTGCAGCTCCGTCAAGGTAGGAAAAGACCTCTCCGAACCTTTTAATACCGTGCGAGGTTTCAGACAGGGCGATCCCTTATCCTGCGACCTCTTCAATTTCGTCATGGAGAGTGTTTTGCGAAAGGCGGGTGTTCATCGAAATGGCACTATATTTAACAAAAGTGTCCAGCTCCTTGCGTATGCAGACGACATAGACATCATTGTGCATACCAAGCGAGATGTCACCGCAGCCTTTAATGCTATTGAACGGGAGTCTGCAAAAATGGGTCTGGCGGTAAATGAGAGCAAGACGAAGTACATGTTGTCGACGAGTAGGGATGTTGAACGTATCGGCTCCCAGGTTACAGCCGGCAACTATACATTCGATGTTGTTAAGGAGTTCATCTACCTTGGCACCGCCATTACCAGCAAGAATGATGTCAGTCTGGAGATCAAACGAAGAATCACACTGGCCAACAGGTGCTACTACGGTCTCAGTAGGCAGTTTAGTAATAGAGACCTCTCTCGTGCGACGAAATTAACACTCTATAAGTCGCTTATTCTTCCGGTGCTTCTCTATGGTGCGGAAGCTTGGACGCTGTCTTGTGCCGATGCAGCGGTCTTGGGAGTATTTGAGAGAAAAGTTCTTCGTAAGATCTTTGGTCCTCGAAGGCATGGCGATGAGTTTCGCATTAGAACCAACCATGAGCTGTATGAGCTCCTCGGCGATGTGGGCGTTGTTCAGCGCATTAACATCCAGCGGCTACGCTGGCTCGGCCATATTGTTCGGATGGATGAATCCGCTCCAGCGAGAAAAGTTTTCGATGCGAAGGTCACTGGACGTCGACGTAGAGGACGACCGTGTTTACGTTGGAAGGACCAAGTTGATGAAGCCCTGTCGTCAATTGGTGTGACCAACTGGAGAAGGCGCGCGCTTAGCAGAGACGCCTGGAGACTAGTTAAGGCAGGCCGAAACCCGTTAACGGGTTGTTATGGCCATCTAAGTAAGTAAGTAAGTATCATTACCATGAAAGTAGTTTCTTGAAATTTTTATATACATACATATTATATAAAACTGAATATTTGTATACAAAAAACAACTTTGATAAATAATAAAATAAAATATAATAAAATAAAACTAAAATATTTATTATGAATGCGGGCATATATGTAAATCAAAAATTTATTTAAATTATAAATTTATTAATTTTAAATGCAATAATTAATACGACATATGTATTTAGATTTCTGTTTTTGTTGTTAATTAAAGTCAAGAGTCCACAATCATTTGTGGCGATTAAGCAATATCTTTAAAATTCTGAGACATATTTATGCAAAATGTTTATGAAAAAAAACTTCGTAAACTATTCCATGCCTATGTACATCAGTTTACCGTATAATAAGAAAGAAAAAAAAATGTTTTCAAAATGTGTACTATATAAAAATATTAATACAGTGTTTAGAGTAATTTTTAGTTATGTATTGAATTTTTAAAAATGCACTAATTCTCTGTAGAAATATTTAATATATTAATATTAAAAAAAATATAGATATGTATTTATACTGTAGGTATACCTCTATATATAAAAATATGTATTATTATTTTAAATTCACTTTACGAACGATAGGAAGACCAATATAAACCTCCCATTACTGACCTACGGACATGTTTATGTTGTGTTATGTTCGTTTCATAACAAAAAATAGAACAGATTAGTTCGTTTACAAATTTGTTCGTACGTTCTATAGCCTGTAGAAATATGAATGATAGTGACAATGTGTGTGGCTTAACCAGCCAGCCAAACACATTTACATTAAACACATTCAAGGCTACAAGCCACCGGCTACAACCTATCAAAATAGAATATATGCCTGCATTTAAATAAAAACAATTATTTTCACAACACGGCTACATGACTAGACGACCTTCGTTGTAGCTGTGATCAAGTTAGACTAATTATCATTTTTGTTGACGAACATGAACAGGTTAGTGCTGTCAATACATCTATGAATAATGAATAGAAGGATTACAATAAAATTCGATTAACTGGTTTTATAAGTTAAAATACTAAAAATTATATATTTTTATTGTGATTCTGTTCGCTTTATTAAAAAGTTAATAACATATAACTTATTTCGGCTACAAATAAAATAAAATATAACAGCCTTATTTATAATAAAAAATTAGCAGGTTGTTGTACATAGTGGCTAAGTTTGTCATTCCTGTATGTGGAAATTCTTACTCAAACGTACAAGGTATTTAATTTTTTGCATTCTCTGACTAATTATCAAATAGAGGGTATGAAAACTTTTAATAATATCAGTCTATAGCATGTGATAAACTTCCATATGCTAACGAGTTGCTAACTTTTTATTATTTATTTATTATACATACGGGCGTAAGTGTTTACTTAAATTACAAGTAAAAAAATAATATGAGTTCTTCAAAAACAAAAGTTATTACAAATAACCGAATATAACACCACTTTTCATTCAAATATACACATAGTTATGTTTATGCTTAATGTTGTACCACGATCTATTGTTCCTTTCAGGTCAAGATTTAAAGATATATGCAAAAATATTTATGTATGTATGTATATGTATATTTGGGGTTCCATGTATCAGGCTATGTAATCGTCCACAATAATTAAAAATCTACCTTTTTTCCTTTATTAATTAAAATTAAGTAGTTGCTAATTTTTTTTTCTATTATCAAATTGTTAAATTTTACAAATGTAATTTTAAAAATTATAAATTGTCTTCTTAAACCTTTCATGTTAAAATAATTTTGAACTAAAATACATAATTTATTTTACCGTAAAAAGTTCTATGATACAAAAATTGAAAACCGGATAGTCAACACTTTAAAACCGGGCTCTAGAATAATTCGAAAATATAAAATACTCAGTTAATCGATTTTGAGTTTTTAAATACTATAGACTCCACTGAAAAAGTGTACATACTCACATATGTTACAGTTCATATGTTTATTTTGTCATTGCCGTCTTAAAACTAAATAAGTATCTGACTACTTGACAATTAGGATAGTCACAGCTATAATGATGGTCATGTAGTAATATGACTGTGTTGTTAAGAAAATGTCACATTCATATGCATACATGTTTGTCATTTTGTAGTCAGCGGTCTGTAGTCTTCAATGTGTTTAATGCAAAAAATGTCTGGAGCTTTAAAAAAAAAAGAAACAACACCAACAATACGATCTCTTTCATTTATACATTTTTCAAATAAGAAAAGTTTTAGTTACTTGCCGGCCACCGAGTTAATCAGTTCGTTTTTTGTCTTTGGGTAAATGTTCAATAAAAATAGACTGAAAATTAAATATTAACATCACATATTTATAATCGTAGCATCCGACAAATCAAATTTTATTGGCGCTTTTTTTTTTCTCAATTTATTATTTTATTGTTGAATTTCAATGTGTTAATTGTGTTTTTTTTTAAATTGTTGAAAAAGTCAATATATTTTTAATGCGTGCAGCAGTAAGTTTGTTTTGTAAAAATGAAAAATGATTAAACGTTTTCGCACGCCAGCAGTCTATTTAAAATTTTTGATTCGTTTTCATATGCGCTGTTGTATGTTATTATCAGTCCATATATGTGGATGTGAGAGTAAAGAAAAATTAAAAATAAATGCAAAAATTCATTTTTATCCATTTTTTTTTGTTTTGATCATATAAACGTAAATAGATACGAAATACAAGTATTTATATACATACATATATAACAATGATGATGCTGTGCTATTGTGGCGAGTGGTGCTGTTAATTATTTGTTTACATTTTTTCCTGTCGTCATTGTTAATGTGATTGTTGTTGTTGTTGTGATTTGATTCAATTACTGCTATTACCACTACTACACATTTTGCAAACGTAACGGTTGTTAATTTTGAAAGCATATTTTATGTCGGCTCGGTCAGTCATTCAGTTTGTAGTTTCACAGTTATTTTTTTTTTTTTTGAATAATTGGCATCTTACTTTTGGCTACGCATTTTGTCAGTTGTTTCGTTCGTTTATTCAATACGGTCAGTTAATTTGTTATCAACCATTCAGCACCAGCCCAGCGGTAATCATATCATCAACGTGTAATAAGATTTGCAAAATGTTGGCGACTTTTTGATCTAAACGAAAGGTCTTGTGAATGTGTTATTTTTTTCAGAGAATCAACAATTACTTGAACGTAAAATAAAAGTAAAAAAACTAAAAATAAAAATAAAAGGGAATAAAACAGAATTAAAAAAAAATTTAAAAATAATAAAAAACATCTCAACGGGAAGTGCATAGAAGTACATAACGAATCATTTTAACGGCGCTTAAATTCAAAAGGTAAGTGCCTTCAATATTTTTAAATTTTTTAGCATATATTTAAGAAGAAAAAAAGTTAAAGCAGTAACGTTTGGTCTCTTAGTAAGTTGTATGTATGTACATATATTGAACTCTAGGATGTACATTCAAAAATTCTTTTATTTTAAAGTTGTTTATATGATAGAAAATAATCCATATATGTACAAATCTCTTTGAAAGCCTGTTTGTCTCTTTGTTTGTTGGTCAATTAATGGTGAAAGCGAAACTTTCTAAACTTGATCTGAAATACTTCAGGGTCAAGGAAAATCATCAATACGAAAGTGGGCGGAATTGTACAAGTAGGCGTTGTACCTCCTATACAAGTTAAATATTAATTTCTTTATATCTTGAGAAATGTTAAAGCTGAAGTTTCTGAATTTGGTGTAATTGATTTCGTAGTCATTAGAAATCATCAGTCGTAAAATTTGGGCAAATGGTAGTGGTAGGTATAGCGAAGCACGCCGGGCTTGGGCTAGTATATAATAAATATTAGCAGATTTAAATTATGTAACATTTGAATTTCAAAAATAAGAATTTATTAAATTCAGTAGAATTGTTGCCAAATGTTTAATTATTAGTGTCGAATTTGAAACTGATGGCTTGTGCTAGACTATATATTGGTATAGTGTGAAATGGGTTTTAAGTACATACACAAAATAATAAGTACATATCGTCATATTATTTCAAAAAAGCGCTAAGTTACAAAAATTTTTTAAATCTATTTATGTTTTGTATCAAAGTATCAAAATACAAATTTACACTCCTGCTTTCAAAAATAATAGTTTTATGTCAAACATTTTGAATGATTTTCTACGTAAAAGCATTGGTTATTGGAAAGTATTTTGCTTTTCCTGTAAAATTGTTACACTGTAATTTTTTTGAATTTATATGACGACATACGAGTATATTTTTTTATTATTCGATTACTTTATACTTTAATTTTTGGAGTTTAAAACGACAATTTTAGCTTAAATTATTAAAATAATAAAATTAATTATTTATGCTTAATTCCAAAATTATTAAAAAAATTAAAAGGATGGGGAATTAGCTTGTCTCAAAAGATTTTTCGTTGGTGCTTATCCAGCTAATCAGGAGATTTTTCCTAAATAAAGTTTATTTAAAACTGTAGATTCTTATACTAAAACTTTTATGTAGTAAATGAATATCATTTACCCGATAAAATTTAAAATTTGTTGCAGATATGCAGTTTCATTGGTAATAATTATTAGTTGTTATAACTCTCTTTAGTTGCAAATGCAATCAAACGTAGGTAGATATGCTAGGCTTGCTGGTTTGCAAGACTTTCAATAAAGTTTGCTACCAAGATCGATTACCACTGTTTACTTATATGGATATTTGGAATGTGAATTAAATATATTCATTTATTATTCATACTTACATACATACAAACTTCCAAAAATATTTGACAAGTGAAAAGGAGTTGCTTATGGGCATAAAACAAACTGTCGAGAAAAAGTTTTTTGGCTAAAAATAATCATAAATAACAAATGATTATTAGTAATTCAGATTCTAAATAAATATTTATCTAAATATGTATATAAAATTGAATGTGTGTTTGTTTATATGTTTGTTTGTTTTTTTGTACCTTATAGGAGACCAAACCTCTGGACCGATCTTATTGAAATTTTCACAGCATTTAACTGAGACTCTGACATGATTAATAGGGTACTTTTTTTTCGACCACGCCCACTTTTTTAAATTATAAAATTGCTCCCACATAGTTTTTAACAGATTTACTTCAAATTGTATACACATTATACTCCAGGCGAGGTATAAATACACATTTCTTACGTCACGCTCCCTTTCACGCAAAATTTAATTTGAAAGTTTTAAACATTTTGGTCTCTGTATAAATTTGTTCGTTCCAACGGATTTTTTTTATTTGGTAGTATATTGCTCTTAATACTGTTAACGTCGCCTTATAACTGTGAACCACGCCACCGCATATAACGAATGGGTAGCGAAGCACACCGGGTTCAGCTAGTTACTTAGAAATAGTAAAATATACTCTCGTAGATAAGAACTCCAGGTTCAAAACTATGAAAAATTATTTCTTTCAGCGACTTCCTCTTAGCAGTCTTCTGGTAAAAGCTCTGAGAGTAACAGATTGCAGTAAACTTCTGAAGTCTGTCGTTCGGAGTCGATATTAAACTGTAGGTTGCGATACTCATGGAAAAAATTGACACACACAACATGGGAGCTGCAAAAAACTAGGCCGTAACCCTGAAACAGGGTTGTAATGTCCAATTATGTATATATGTATTTTGGTATCACTGACTTAAATAAAATCCACGAAAAACTTCCCATTGCTTTTTGCTCACTTCTTTATTTTGTGATAAATTTTCGATATCACGGATAAGCCATCATACCAAAAAGGATTCCAAAACTCTAAGAGAGTGATGACTTAAAATTGAATATGTTCTATAATGATCGCGTACCATATATCAAATGCCCACCTCTTAGAGAATACAAACCTAAATACTCTGGAGGGGGCGTAAAGAATTGTGATTCGGTTGTAAAGGTGTGGAATTGGTTTACATTATCAGGAGTAGATTTTATTGGTAAAAGTGAGAAAGGATGTATTCATTCATAAATTAATTTTTTACACTTAGCTTCGAATTAAATTACGGATGAAGCAAGTAAGACCTGGCACATCTTTTGGGGCCATGAAAACCTGAGTTCACAAACATATTATGGCAAAATATGTCAGGCGAGTAGGTTCTATGGAATACACTGCATGGGTTCAGAGAATATTGAAATTCTTGAACATTTAAATTTTTTATCTGACTACTGGCATAATATGGGGTAGAAGAGAGAGCTGAGAATTCAATATTCGTGTAATACTATTATCAAGCAAAATCTTTAGCTCTTTATTTGAATTTTTTTTAATAACCAGAACGACTAATAAAATAAAATCCTATACATACATGCACCAGCAAAATGTATATATCGTTAAGTCATTCAAATTTATCATTTTTAATATGTTTTTATTATGTTAAAACACTAAAAAATTTCTTTATTGGATGTGATTATTGAATTAATTTATTTAATTTTTCAGCTTTTTTCTTGTTAATAATTACTTATATTTAGAAAATCAATTGACGCTAGTGTTTTAATATTTTAATATTTTAATATGTGCTAATATTTGCTATTTTGTTAATAAATACATACATACACATTTACATATACTCATACGAGTATTTAACATGTGCCGTTTAGCTTAAGCTAATTAATCGATACAAATTTGGTATTGTTATTGCTATTGTTTCTTTTTTTTGTATTAAGTTTTTTTTACATAAATAATTAAATTTTATTGTTTTCTCTAAAAAAAAACTGCATACTTTTGGAGCTCACACTCAAGATTATATTTTCATGTGAGTTGTAATTTTTAATACTTATTTGCCTTTATATTTTTCTACATCTTTCTTGTACTTCCAAATAATTTAATTTGGGTAAATAATTTTTTGCATAAAAAATAAAAAACATAACTTGTGTGTTACAAAATAAAATATTTCAATAGCGACGATACCAAAAGAGGTACACGCTACACATGGATATTCTGCATGAGCGTTTTGAGGGCCTGGTAATCTCACATGGATATGATATGATCCGGCCACTTAGTTCAATCGATTTGACCTTCTTGTGGACTTTTCATAAGTCGCAGGTATATGTGAATATGACACAAACCACAGCGGTTCTCAAAATCAAGCCATGTAAAATTAAACATTTTGTATGCGCTCCATCCAGACATGCTGTGGCTTACATTTTAACGATATTATATTCTACACATAATGGCACATATAAAAAAATTTCAAAAATATCTCACACAGAGTTTGTTTTATTTAAACTTGAATATAGGAAGCGCTTGATGAAGGACCCGATATTTAACGTGATATACTCTTAGTATTATCCAATTTCATTAAATATTCGGTCCTTTTATAAGCACACATTTTACAATTGTTTACCAACATACATGCATATAAAAACAGAATACAAAAGGTTTTAGAGAAAAATTAGTTTTTAAATTCAAAAGTTCCAAATACATACATACAATAACTTCATATTCTTTTAGTATTTTCCCATAAGCATTTTGTTTGACAATTAATGTTAATCACGTTGTTGTTTTTTTATGTTTTTTGTGCCATTATGTTACAATATTGCAAGTATATAAGTAAGAAATGAAGTGAACAAATTTGCTCTTTCACCTATTCATCCGTTTTGGTTGCTATATTGCTTGTTATTAATGCCTGAAAGGAGTTCAAGTTCAGTTTGAATTTCTTGTTCGTAAATAAGAGTAAGAATGTGAAAATGAAATTTTATATCACATTTAGCTGCGGGTAAAAATGAACCACAAAATATTATTACAGGCGTGTGTTTCTTTAAGTTGTTAAGACATACATACATTCTTACTTTGTGTAGTTTAATTAGATAGTGGGGAGGTTAATAAAGTTTCAATTACCTCAGGGAAATTTCGTACCGAATTACAAATAACCCACCACAGCAACCGCATTATACACTTGCAAACTCTTATACGATTACTTCGGCTTCAATAACTACAAAATACTACGGCACTTCTATTCATACAACAAAAGGATAATACAATATAATAAAATATGTAAGTTATTCATTTATTTTATTTCTTTTGTCAAGGATAATGAGTTGTAACGTTATAGTTTAATATCCTGTTTTGATTAATTTTGATTTCTTTTTATTCTTTTTTAAGGGTAGACTATTTTTAGTTGCAGTTTATAAAGGATATTAAAATTGTTTAAAGAAAATACAATAATTACATGGAAATAAGAAGTGGGAACATTATGTCACCATTTCAGCGAAAAGAGTATGTGTGTTTTACTAAATTGGCATTTAGTCCTATTCTGTTCAATTTAGTAAAAAATATAAAAATTTATAAAGAAATATAAAAATTTAAATTTACCATTACGCTAGGAGTTCAGTAAAGCAATGCCTAATTTAGTTAAGACAGTTAAATATGAAAATCAGCCACAACGGGGCAAAATGAAAAAATGGTCATGGCATCTCCCATGCAAAGTAAATATTGATTTTTATATATCTTGAGAAAGGTTAAAGCGAAAGTTTCTAAATCTGGTATAAATGACTTCATTGTCAATACAAATCCTTAAAGTAAATTTTTGTATACTTATCTTGAAAACGATAACCCTGAAAGTTTTGAAACTTAGTACAAATAATAAGCGTATTTTTTTCAATATATAAAGGGGAACCATATTTGGCTATCATATGAGATAATTGACGAATTAATTTTTACCCTTGGGTGTATACATTTAGAGAAGAATAATTTTTTAAATATGAAAAATTCGTTTTTCGTCTTAATAATCTGTTGGTTTATATAGCCATTGAAAGATTTAATATCGTCTATTTATGTGGGTATTATAATATAACGTATTAGGGACCATGATACAATTGCGACTAAAACAAAGGTTTTCTTTTTCAACTCCTATCTTGAGTTTTTTTTTTTTTTGAGACTAATACTAAGGGGTAAACCTCTACGAAATGCTGTGCATTGTATTGGATTTTTGTGAAATTTTATGACAACAGAACATATATTTTGTTTTCTTATATTATTAAGCGCCTTAGGAATGAGACAAAATTCTGTGAATTGATCATTCAAAGGCCAGTGTTATACCTTCGACTTAAAATGATCAACAGCAATTGCCCCATCATTGCATGTTGATTGTGGTGAGTGCCTTCGCTAAGTAGGTTTTTAGCTGTTTTCTGTTACTTCCCAATAGGTAGCGCGTTTCCCTTATCATTCGTTTTTCGCTGTTACGGTTACTTTGTAGATGGACTTCTTGGAGGGCGGGGCCCTCTTATTTTTAAATTATAATTTTAAAAAAACCGCAGATCACTTTTTAATTTTTCACCTTTGCTGAGATTCGAACCTGTGCCGTTTGAGTTTTTTGTGCGAGCGCTTTAACCACTATCCCTGTAAGGACTCTCCAAGGTTTAGTGATTCACAATTTTTGTAGAGACATCAATGTGGAAAGGGGGATTTTTTTTCTGCGATGGGGATAAAAATTTATACTCTAGGGTAAGGCTAAACGAAATATTTTCGGCGATTTTTACAATTCTTGTTACTTATTAATTATATATAATTTTTTTTATAAGAGTGTAGTCGCCGTGGTCTAGTGGTTGGTGTGTTGGCTTACTAAGACAAGGGTCCTGGGTTCGATACCAGGCTCTGACATCTTCAAAAAAAAGAAATATGAAAAAAATATTTCTTTCGGCGACTACCTCTCAGCAGTCTTCTGGCAAAAGCTCTGAGAGTAACTAATTGCCATGAACAAGCTTCTCAAGTCAATAAACAAAAATTAATAAAAAGCAAAATACATTAGCAGTCGCCTTGTTCTATTTGACTGACTTTAACTTCAAGTTGATTCCGTAGTTATAGCAGAAGCAGTCAACAAAAACTTTCTAACATAAAATAATATGGGAATATGTCGACTGTTGAAGTTTTGCAGTTTTTTATATTGCTTCTCCTTTAACTTCAGTATCAACTTGATTTAAGTTAGTCAAACAAAAAACTTTCGAACATGTCGACTGCTGTTGAAGTTCTGCAGTTTTTGTTTGCTTTAACTGTAACTGCAAATGAGAATATAATGGAATGTGTGGTAGCAAGACTTTGACTCATTCACTTTTCTAGAGAAAATTATTAATTAAATACATAGTTGATAAGGCTTTGATAGTTGGAGTCGAAAACATTTTTACTTCGTGAACACATCCTTCAAGAAATTATTGTAATAATAGAGTACAGTTCTGGAGCTCATTACACTAGCTACAAGTTTACAATTACAAGCGTTTTTGTTGGTAAAATTGTAAATTGTGTTTCATAAAAATATAATTACAAGTTTGTGGCAACAAGTGATTTTTACAATTGACAAGTCTACAAGCCATACTTCTACAAGTGGTTTTGTTTCACTAAACAAAATTTTAACTTGTACACTTGTAGAATTGTAGAGAAAAAGCTTAGGGTCGACGGAGACTATCAAAAAAATGTTACACGTTACAAGTGAATGATAAATTGAATTCAAATTTGATTTTTAACTATTTTGTAATAAAAATTAAGTAGTTCAAAGAACACAAAATCAAACAATTTTAATATTAATTACCATTAATTTATTTATTTTTTGTTTTTAATTATTTATTTTTCTAAATATATACATACATATGTGATTATATACATATAATAAAACAAGCTATATCACATTGTTTATTTATTATAAATTGCCGATATACAATACATACATTAAAGTACCCATAATTGCAAAAGTATTTAAAATAACTTTTGAAATTTTCATATGCGTATGTATAATTCATGAGTATTCTAATATACAGTAATCCCTCGAACTGCGCGGTAGATACGTTCTGAAAAAACAGCGCGCAATCCGAAATCGCGCACTGTGAACCCTATTTTGTATGAAATTAGGAGGATACGTTCCAAATTCTAAAATTATCATGAAAATTTTAAATTTTAACCAAGTAGATAACTAAAAAAGAGACTTTATTCAATATTAACATAAAGCTAAACATTAACATAAACAAAAAAAAAATAAAAATTATAAATTAATTCATAAAAATTAAACAAAAAAATCTTGAAATCAGTTCATTGTAGATAGTATGTACATAATTAAAATGTAAATATGTAATTAAAAAAAATTAAATAAATTAATTTTCATCTTCTGTTGAATTTGTTCTATTTTCCTCCAATAGTTTGGTAAAAAAATATTTATGTACATATTGTGCACGAAATATGTAATATGTACACAAAAAAAAAACCGCGCTGCTGCGAAATTTTGCCGAGCAATGCGAAATTTTGGTGGTAAAAATAAAAACGCGCAAGTCCGAAACCGCGCAGTTCGAGGGATTACTGTACATACATATAAAAGAATTCACACATACATATGTTTAATTTATCAAAATAACTTTGTGAAGATATTTTATTTTATTTAAAAAATTTATGAAATATTATTAAAATGCGTTACATTGCGTTTTTATAGGGTATTTTAGCATTTTGAGTAATAATAAATAAGAATTGTAAAATTAACATCACAATATATGCACGAATTTGTAATTGTAGAAATTGTAGTTTACAAGTACAAAAAGCTTCAAGTGTTATGAAAATTTAAATGAAACACAATTCATCATTTGTAAAAATTAGACTTGTAATTGTAACTTGTAGAATTGTAGTTTAGTGAAATAGGCCCCTGATCTAATTACGACGTTTCTGACAAAACAAAAAGAATTTTCTTCCGATACATTTAAGCCATCTGCTAACATGTCACAACGTTTTAATTTAAAAGTTATGTACTCGTATGTACCAAAAAAATTATTTAGAAGAGGAACAACAAGACGTTGTTATCTATGTATATATGTTTTTCTTAAAGAAATTAACTTCTAAGCTATACATTTTCCAAGATAAACACATATGTATGTATATGCATACATGTATATATACTTCTATTTTTTTAACTATCAAAAAAAATATGTATAAGTATGCGCATTAAAAATTATTGAAGGCGATTTTTGTGGGGATTTTCGGCGATGAACTAATTAATGTTGTTTATACCGTTTTTTTATAACTTCTACATATTCTAAAATTCTTAGCAGACTTCTGGCAAAAGTTCTGAGAACAACTGATTGCCATGAACAAGCTTCTCAAGTCTGTCGTTCCGATTCAAAGTTAAACTGTAGATCCTGTAGAATTTCCGCACACTATATGGGTGCTTCTTCTTTGAGTGAAGAAGTCGACGAGACCTGCTATTTATATATTTTCGTACAATGTAAACATGTGATTAGTGTTTAGTGATCATTGGTTAAAATTATTATTAAACGAAAAATCAAGGACTTGATTCAAGTAAAGTAAAAAGATTATTATCAAAAATTTTTTATAATTCGATATAAATTGTTCGAGGTTTTCTTTAATCGTAATGTCTAATTTTCGTAATTCGAACAATTCGAGTAGAATTGTAATAGATATTAAGCATTTTTAAATCAAAGTGATTGTATGCTAAAAATTGGTATAAGTTATTTCATGAATATTGTTTATAATATTTTAATGTACTTTCCCATTGTGCACACTGCATAACAACATTTTTCAGTGGGCTATAAAAAGTGTATTTAATTAGTCTCAAGCGATTTATAAAGTATATAATTTATTACTTTTTTCTGCTAAGATATACAAAATTTTTAAAATGGTTTATTTTATGCCTTTTAAACGTAAAGTGATGATCAACAACCGCAAATTTATTAAATACTGTTAGCGTTTAAAATTTGTTTTAGTTTTTTCGGTAAAAAGTAAGAGTATTCAAAAGTTTAATCAATTTTATATTCATTAATTAATTTTCGCAGACTTTTTTCATTTTCAGCAAGTGTATTGAAAATAAAAAGAATTTAATTTTCTTATCATCAAGTACAGAGTTGTTCGGTGTGTCTAGTAATTAATTAAATTTGTTCCTCTCTAAAAGGGCAATAATTCAATTTTAAAGGTTAAAAAACTCTTGTTTTGACAGTTGTGGTCAATTTATATATAATTTATGTATAAATATATAACAAAAATGCAATAAATTTATATATCGGAATATTGTATGTAATTCCATTTCTTTCTATGAATGTATTCAAAAAGACATAAAATTCCCCCAGATATATACTTACTTATATAGAATCACATTTATGTATGTATATACACATTTGTACTTAAGTTGATATACAGTAAAAAGCAAAAGTGCAAGGAGATGTGACCTTAAAATGCTGCAACTTTAATTAATGTAAATATCAATTAATTAAATGATATAAAATTCAGTTAACAAGTAAAATAAAAGAAATAGAAATATTTTGTTTTCTATGCTGCATTGCTATTTTAAAATAACATATTCTCATATTAACTATTTTTTAAGATTAAATTTTTGCGTCTTCATTAAATGGATGTAGCTATCAAAACTAGACTACTTATTATGAGGGTATAGTAGGCCTAATTTGATAAAAGGATAAGATTGGGGGTTTTTATTTTAATATTTTGCTGTCATACCACTACAAGCTACACTAAACCCTGTAACAGATAATACTACATACTCGTATACATGTATGTATATGGTAGAAAAGGTTTTATGTGAGCCCTCTAGTGTAAATATTAGCTGGATTTTATTAGCCTAGGACAAAAGTTATTTAAAACATTTTGTGCACAACTTCAGCTCTATCGCCGCAAACTAAATTTGTTATATAAGGAGGGTTTGATGCGAATATTAATCATGAGTTGCAAGTGCTTACCCGTCTTAAAGAGTACCGAGCTTATGCTAGAAGAAAAACCATGTTCGATTTAAGGCTGCACTGCACACTTTTCGTTTTGATTAACATTCGACTACACATCGGGATTTATCAACGATAAACGACCAAGAACATGACATGGATTTAGGCAGCCTAAGTGCCACAATGGGACAAAAAAAAAATATCTACATACTTAGATATAAAATGATTATTCTGGTAGATTTTGTGTATTATAATAGTTTTGAAAATTACCAATAAAAAAAATTAATTTATAAAACACACACTTTATCTATGTATACATATATGTATATGTATAGTACGAGTACATACTATGTATACTTACATACATATTTATGCCCGTATTCATAAAAAATAAAACAGTTTTATTAATTGCTTTTTTGACAATTACTCCATAGAAATATGTCAAATACGCACTCTATAAACCAATTTTATTTTTTATGAATACGGGCATTAGTATTTAAATTTTTTTATGATTTTGGCAGCTGCTGGTGTGATATCGAACAGCTTTTAAAATTTTTTTATTCGGACATGCTTATGTATCGTATAATGTAAAATAATCTGCAAAATTAAACAATATTTGACGAAAGAAAGTCTCAGGAATTGTGCAAGACATTTCCATAGTGAATTAAAAAACAAAAAATACAATGTTTTTGCCCCACACTTTTGAGTTAAAAGATGTTTAAAAAAAATTGTTTCACTTTATAAATATTTCAGCTTTACTTTTTTGATATAAAGTAATAAAAATAATTTGTAGTGAAATTACAAAAAAAAAAAAAAAAAAAAAAAAATACAAACTATCCAGAAATTAGAACCTGTAGTTCTAATTTTAGGGTATTCAATATATTAAAATGGCAGTTCTAATTTCTGAAGGGTTAGAATTTAAGACGGTTTGAATTTGTAAGATCTTACTGTATTTAAATTTTTAAATTTAAATGTTAAGAATGAGGATACTTTAATATATTACATAATTAATTACGAGTTTATAAGCCACAGTATGAGGTATAACGTTGCGAGTTGAAACATAATGAATCAATAAAAAAATATAATTAAATAAAGCAAAAATTTCAGTGTTTGTTTAACATTAGCGTTTGTTGACACGAGTATTTAAGTCTTTTATTAATGCCGAACTTAAATACCCCTTTCTAAAACTGTTGATAAGCTAAGTGATGTTGAATGGATACGGTTCATCGTATAAGAGTAAAGAGGGCTGAAATATTGTTTTATAAATACTCACTATTTACAAAAGCATTTGACCTACTAATTGTAAGATACTTTTCTATATTCAAGCACAGTAAAACACATTTATAACGAACACGATTACAACTAAACGTGATTATAGTGCAAAACTATTCATTTAAACTTAAAAAAACATGCATATTTTATCTAATTTATGTAAAAAAATGCAAAATAAAGCTCAAAATTAGTGTCGAAAATTTACCTTATGAAATGTACTTTAGTGTTCTGTACTGTAGAATATTAACATAATAACACAAACACAAAAACTACAAGTATTTATCAATAAAATAAATAAAGAATATTTCTGAAGTTTAACGAATCAGAAACCCATACAGAAGCAAATTAAAAGTAGAAAATAGGGAATTAGAAAGAAGCCCAACAACATTACAAAGATGGTTCAAAAATCCATGGTCGACCAAAAAACTCCAGAAGAAGCACAAATGAAAGTAACAAATCGCATAAGGAGAAGATGCTTTGTGGTGTTATACGAGTATCATATTATTACAATGAATTGATTTTTTTTCCTATTTCCGAAGTAATTACCATATTACCATATACAATTAATTAAATACAAAAAAGTTTCATTGTAATTTTTTCTTTTTTTTTTACTATGGAATTATATTATCATTCTTGGCTTAAAAATTATAAATAATTAATAAATAAATTAATATATAAACTTTTAATTAAGCTTTAGGTCGATTAAATAATTATTATTTCGTTATTCGCTACTTCTCTGCGTACATAACTGGCCTTTACAACCCTGTGTCAGGATTACGGCATAGCTTTTCGCAGCGCTCATGTTGTGTGTGTAAATTTTTATCCATGAGTACCGGGACCTACAGTTTTAATGTCGACTCCGAACGACAGATTTGAAAAGCTTGTTCATGGCAATTAATTACTCTCAGAATTTTTGCCAGAAGGCTGCTAAGAGGTAGTCACCCAAAGATATATTTTTTCATATTTCTTTTTTTTAAGATGTCGGAGCTGGGTGTCGAACCCAGGTCTCATGTCTTAATAAGCCAACACACTAACCACTAGACCACGGCGACTACGTTAAAGTTTCTTAATCAAATGCACAAGTTCTTTAATTTTTGATTCTTTAACCAGTTATCAAATTTTCTTGAAAGAATATTTTTTCATATGAAACAATTTTTTTTAATATGTATGTACCTATGTATGTATTTTTTTTTTAATTTTTTAATATAATAAATGAAGAAGCTATGCAGAGAAGAAGCGAAATATCGAAATAATAATTATTTAATTAAAAGTTTATATATTAATCAATAATAAGGTCAACTAAACTTATTGATACAATTAAAAAAATAAATTAAATAAATACTGGTATATATATATATATCACTTGCAATTGAAATCGTTTATATTTCCAGAGTCATATACAACTTATCTGTTATAATTATTTTAAAACTTTAATAATGGAGGAAGTAGTGGCAATGGTCACTAAGGTGATGAGTAAAAAAATAAATCAAAATACGTTTCAGATTTGGAAGTTATAGCAACTTGCAATTTAAGTTTTGATCGAAAACCGTTTCAATCACATAAAAATGTACTGAAAAAATTGTACAAAGAGGAATACCCCAAAAGATGTACAGGCATGAAAATAATTATCTGAAACTAATTAATTGTAATGGTACTTTTAAGTGTTAAATAATCTTGAAAGTCGAGTTCGAATTCCAGTAAGATTCGTGATCATTTTTAATTAATTTGGTTTTGTTATATTCTATTACATAAATTTGGAAAATCACATCTGTGAGGAAGTGTATACCAGCTACAGTAAACATGTTTTCGACCTCAGCTCGGTAGTTTCATCAGAGTTCTTTGGACTTGTACATATTCATGACGATTATAAAACTATTTAAATCACACTTTTCTCTAGAAATCATACATTGAAATTATATTTTTGCACATACTTTGTAATAAGTTCGTCGAAGACTTCTCAGAGCACATTCTATTGGTATTCTGCTATTCTCTTCATCATTGCATTTTTTGTAATTGTCATCTTTTTACGATGAATTATTTTTTTTATTGTTCTCTTGTTCCATTTATGCTCATACGTCGACATCGAAGACATATACGATCATAGCCGAGGTGTTTAGAGGGTACCGCCAGAGGTTTGCGACAAACAACCTTTTATTTACATAATCGGGTATGTTCTGAAAATCGAATTCGAGTGAAATTGAAAACGAAAGGTTTTTCAAAGGCGAATAAAAATTAAATGCGCGAATTACTTTACAACTTTCATATTCAAAGAAGTTACATTAATGGGTATTAAGCGAATAAATAAAAAAAAATATTAAAACAGTTTAACATTTTAAAAGTATAGCAGTTTAAAATTTCATTCGATTTTAATTTCATTCTAAATCGTTTTTCAGAACATACCCGAATACTTTTTATTCATTATATTTATTATTTTATGTGTTTATTTATTTTATGTAGAACTCAATTAATTCAATACGCATGTACACTACGTCCTCGCCTTAAAAACACGAAAAATGGTTATAAATTTTGTGTCACTTATTGTATGTGCCACTGTTATTGTTTATACACCAAAAACACTTGTTAATTATAATTTAAATTCTAGTTTCATTTTAATAAAACTCTATCAGAAATTTAATAAACAAAATAACTTGGAAAAAGTTCATTATTTAGTTTCAGCCAACATATTCCGCCAAAGTCATGTTCAATTTACTGTACCAATATTCATTCAATTAGTATACAAGTGCTAAATAAATATAAAAAAAATCAAAAATTTACTCTTTTCCTAGGTAAAATGAATAATTTAATTCAAATCAAGATAAAACCAGTTAATACAATTGTTACCAAATACATATTTAAATATATTTTACAAAATACTCGTGAAAAAGAGTCTGAGTAAGAAAACAAATATTTACTTTCTACTTAAGAATCATACCAAAAGATGTAACTGTTCATACAAATATATATATTGTATATACATTTTTCTTAAATTTTAATTGAAATATCATTCTTATAAATTTACTCATCAAATATCCGTAACAATGTATAGAGTCCGAATTCTGAATTGATTAAATCAATAATACGGTCTGATGACGCTGCTTTGCCGTTGATGTACAATTAAAAATTTAAAAAAATATGATGTAGAAACTGTTACTAATTTCTTTTTTTATTTTTTTGTCCAACATCAATTTTTTTTATTATATTAACAAGCTATGGTAATAATATGGTAATTAAAAATTATACAATTATACATATACATACAATACAATCCGATGACTACGTAAATTCGCAATTTGTGTTTCTAAATAGTCAGTAATTTTGAATAGTAATATCTATAAGTATGTATATATGGGATGGCAAAATTGATGTAGTTGTCCTTTTTTTGGTACTTTTCAATGCTGAAATTTACAGGCCTAATCTATTACAATTTAAGAATATTCATATTCTAGTAGTTTTTTTTATGAAAACTAATCATTACAGTCAAATAGATTTAATTTAACTCGTTTTTCTCTCTATTATGATTCACAACTAAACTGAAAGTTTTGTTGTTATTAAACTATTATTATAATTTACATCTACACTTAACTTTTAAGCAGATATTCATTTGGTTGTCTTCGTTTAGTCGTTACCCCTATTATTATTCACAAATTTTGTTTGGATGTGGTATATGAGCTATAAAAGTGAAACAACTGGGTTTTGTATGTTTGAAAAAACAGTTTATTTTCTAATATATTTGAAAAAAATTTTGTATAAAGAATCCTGACATTCGAAGAGGAAATGTACGCTTTGTTCGTGTCCTTAACAAAGTCTATTCTTTCACGTATTATGAGATGTGTTTTTCAAATATATAAGTATAAAAAACTTTCTCCAACATTTAATATTGTATTGTAGTGATTATAGAAAAAAGTTTTTCGTAAGATCTTTGGTCAAGTAAGGCATGGCGATGAGTGTCGCTTTAGAACAAACTATGATCTGTATGAGCTCCTCGGCATTATTTAGCGCAATAACATCCAGCTTCGCTGTCTCGACCATGTTATTCAGATGGAAGAAGCTGATCTAGCGAAGAAAATTTTGATGCGAGTCACTGGACGTCGGCATAGAGGACGACTATGTTTGCAATGGAAGGACCACGTTGATGAAGCCCTGTTATCAATGGGAAAATTTGGCAATTGTTGCACCTGATGTTGGAGCAATTGGCAGAGCACGTGCTTGTGTAAAGATTTTAGAGGAGAAGTGCAAGATAAGATTATTGTAGTAGATAAATATAGGGAAAAAGCAGACATCTGAAGTAATGAACATAAAAGAAGTTGCAAATAAAAATTGTGTCAACCAACTGGAGAAGGCGCACGGTTAACAGAGACGTCTGGAGACTAGTGTTGAGTCAGGCCTTATCCGGTTAACGGGTTGTTATGGTCAGCTAAGTAAGTAGGTAAGTAATTTAGTGAATAAATAAATAAAAATAGCTCAATTTATTGTCATAATAAAATCCATCGTAGTGATTGTTAAAACTATTAAAAGCAAATATTATCTTTGACAAAAAATAGTAATGGCTTAAGTTGACATAAGTGATTTTTCGTTTTATTACATATTCGTTTTCTCTTCTTCAATATCTATTACTCAGATAAATTTCGAGAATAAAGTGTCATTATTGAGCCAACGTGAAATTTTTTTTTAACTCTAGACATATTTTGATACTGATATGCATACAATTTTAAAATAACATAGGGTAGTGAAAATTAAAGCAATTATAGCTTTATATTAATTAAAATGCATTTTAAGAATTAAAAGTTAAGTTTATTCTATATTAATGTATGTAATATGTATTTAAAAAATACTTGTTTTATTATGAATGAATATATGAAATGCAATTGAAATATACGCGTTTCTATTGTATTGTAGGTTTCAGTACTAGAATCCAACAAATATTGTGCCCAAAGAAATATTTTTAAAACCTTAACTCTATGTTTTAAACGATCATAAAATTGCAAGTTGTTTTTTTTTTATTTGAGACCAATACTCAGGGTAAACCCTGAAAAATTATATATATATTTTTTTTAAATGCACGTTCATACCTGCAAGTTTATGCGGTTCGGTCTAAACAACGGATTTATTGAATTTAAAATTTTTCACTGGATTTTATATTCCATTACAAAGTTTTTCTTAAGAACATAATATAAATTAAAAAAAATACTTTTGGTACAATTTACGTCCAAAAAGTGCAATTTTAAAAACGAGCCCGTACAATTTAAAATTCTTAAATCTCTGGTGAATGGGTTATCTAGCAAATGGCTGGTTAATTATGTATACGGAGTAGTATGCAAATAGTAAGCGATTGAATGCATAAATGGCAATGTCATTTTATTGTGCTTAACCCTTAGATGCAACTTTGACATATTTCTGTTAATTGAATACAAAATTATAATTTTTTTTATTACAAAGGAAAGAGGCACAAGACTTTATTATACAAATATAAGTAAGTACATGTATATATACTCGTATAATACTCAAAATCACTATATATTCCTTTCTTGTATTGTCTAGGTAGTTTAAATTTATTCATATTTGTGGCTCCGTATTATCCATACCCAAAAATTTTAAATGTCTAGTTGCCGTAGTCTAGAGGTTAGTGTATTGGCTTACTACACAAGAGCTCCTTTAAGCCTTATGCGGCAACATATATAAGACAAAAATAGCCTTAATTTTGCTATACATACATACATATATATATACATACATAATTGGCCATTACAACCCTGTGTCAGGGTTACGGCCTAGCTTCTCACAGCACCCATGTTGTGTGTGTTAATTTTTATCAATGAGTACCGAGACCTACAGTTTAAAGTCGACTCCGAACGACAAATTTGAGAAGATTTTTCATGGCAATTAATTACTCCCAGAGCTTTTGCCAGAAGACTGCTGAGAGGTAGTCGCCGAAAGAAATAATTTTTTCATATTTCTTTTTTCAAGATGTCAGAGCTGAGATTTGAACCCGGCGCTATCGTCTTAGTAAACCAACACTCTAACCACTAGACCACGGCGACAATTTTGCTATACACAGATTAAATATGTACGTAAATAGTTTTCAGGGAGGATTTTAAACTTAAAACTACTCTGCTCAAAAATATATAAAAATCTAGTTTATAGCCCAATGATGTGTGTCTGCAAATATAATGAATATGTATGTATATCATTTTCTTATGCAAACAAAAAAAAAAAAAAAGATATCGTTTTAAAATATTTTTTGTGGTATCACATCGTTTTTAAAAATATAATTTGTATGTTTAGTTTTTCTTACTGTTTTTTTTTATAAAAAATTTTTAACATTTTCTATTTTCAATATTTCACTATTTGTGGTATAGCTCCATAAGGAATAAATTATTTCATTTAACAATAAAAACTTTTCTAAAGTTTTGTAATGAAAAATTTTCATTTTAAAAATAAATTAATAGTGAAATACTGACAATAAAAAATTTTTAAGATTTTTTATAATACCTAGAGCTTGAATAGTTTAGTCTATTATTAAGTTGTCGAAAATTAATCTAAAATACATACTACTTTATAATTCACATACATATCTTTATAAATACAAATTGTATTTGTGTTTTTTTTTCGAGAAATAACATTTACTTATTGAATCTTAAAATTTAACATTTCTTGTTTAAATTTATTACTTGAAAATAAATTAATTTAAAAGAACATATATGTATATGTATTATTTTGAAATAATAAACGTAAAAAATGCAATTTATAAGTACAAATCATCAATTTAAATGTATTTATTGTTTTTCTAAATAACAACAAAAAGGACGTGAATATAACAAATATTTATACAAACTTTAACAAATTGTTTATTTTTTTATTGCTAAAATATGTATGTATATAATCAATCGGCATGCTTCGCTACACCTCTACTACCCTTTGTCCACATTTTTCTACTGATGATTTGAAGTGACTACGAAGTAAATCAGACCAAATTCAGATACTTTAGTTGTAACAGATTTAAAAAAAAAACTGAAGACAATAGTTAGTTTGTCTGGGAGGCACTACGTCTACTTGTCCGCCGTTTTTCCTGTTGATGATTTTTACTGACTACGAATACAATCACTCCAAATTCAGAAGCTTTTGCTTTAACACTTCTCAAGATATAAAGAAATTAATATATAACTTGTATGGGAAGCATTTCGCCCAGTTTCTGACTAATGATTTTCCTTGACCGTGAAGTTGTTCAGACCGAATTTATAACTTTCGCTTTAACTGTTCTCAAGATATACAAAAATTACTATTTAGTTTGTAAGGGAAAAATCACCTATTGCACTTTCGGTGATTAAAGCAATCTATGTTACAAATTTCAGCAAAATCGGTTCAATTGTTTAGGCGTGATTGACCGACAAACAAACAGACTTACAATGAGATTTATATATATACATAAGTATATGTATGTATATGAATTTATATAAACATATGATTAAGTATATACGGATTTCAATTTTAAAAGTGGCAAAAAATTATTATTTATTATAAAAATTTAAGTAAGTTTTTGATTTTGATTGACTTTTATGTCAAATCTGGTAGCATACTTATTTTTTATATACATATAAAATGTTCGGTTTATTCAAAAATAAAAAATGTTTGATGTAGAGGAGCACTATAAAGTAAACAAAAATAATATAATAATTATGGAAAAAAGAGGATTTGTGGTGACTTTAAGTTATACTATAAATTACAATTAAAAAAGATGAACTATTAGTTAATTTTAAAATTTTTTTAGTAAAGATTTTTTGCGGTCAAAGTGATATTCAGCATACAGTGTAGAACAAATAAAACTGAACAATTGAAAAAAAAATAAATAAAAAATTTTAAAATTTACTTGAAATTCTGAAATTTAGTTTTAAAACTTCATAATGAGATTATGTTCTCATCTAAAATAATTTATGTTCATAATAATGAAAGAAAAAAAAAGTATGTTTTTATTTTTTATTTTATATTACAATATATTTTATTAAACAATTAAATTCAGTAACATATCATGGAATGCAGAAATAATGATTTTCATTTCAGTTTTCTATTACTGATCTAGGCATTCTATTGAATTTCCTATCCTATTTTAACTCTCACATTATTACCATAATAAATAGGAGGAGTAGTGTTCTTGGTTTTATTAAATATTGGGCAAAGAAATTTTTTGTTCCATATACATATTACTAAACTTTGTTTTTTTTTTGTTGGTTAAACCCATTCTTGAATATGGTTCTGGTCTGGCCTTGTATTAGGAGCTCTCTTATGTCTAAATTTTTGAATGATTTTATAGCAAATACTACGCTACGGGTAAACCTAACGAATAACTAATGTTTCTATTTGCTTGATCAAAATTAAACAATAACCTTTTGTAATGTTTACATACTTATACTATATGGACAATTGTCCATTACATTACCCCTCTTTCAGTCCATGAGTACCGGGACTTACAGTTTGAAGTCGACTCCGAACAACAGACTTAAAAAGCTTGTTAATGGCAATCAGTTGCTCTCAGAGCTTTTGCCAGAAGACTGCTAGGAAAAAATTGTTTTTCATATTTCTTTTTTTAAGATGGCAAAGCTGGGGTTTCAACCCGGAGCTCTTATCTAGCGAGCCAACACACTAACCACTAGACTACGGCAGCAATAATAAAAAAATTTTTTTATAAATACATACATACATACATATTTTTATTAATTGATTTATTTTCATACAAGTAAAAAATAAGGTTTTAATTTAATTTTTTTTTTTCTTAGAATCTTTATAGAAATTTTAATTTAAAATATATGAGGAAATTTTCTAAAAATAAAAACAAATATCACCGCAGAAATATAATAAAAATTTTAACAGTTGGTAAACGCTATTCGCTATTACCGTCGTTCTACTGTATTTATCCAGTTGTTTAACTAACTGACAGAGTCAAATATTAGCTGGCACGCTGTGCTTAGCTATGGTTACACACCCACATGAAAATCTTAATATGGATTCACAAAGGCCAACTTACAATAATACTGCAACCACTACGCATATGTTTAATCACAGAAAAACACTTACTTTTTCATACTGTACTTTAGCACTATTAGCAGCATTTTTCATTTGCACCATAGCCAGTGTGTCCTTTGTGGTCTATAATTTTGCCACATGTGATCAACTAATAGCCAACGAAGATGAAGATATCGTATGTACCACAATACCTATGAGACATAAAAGCAATGAACAAAATATAACTGATAGTATGCAACATATATACGAACAGGATGTACGTTTACCCACATCAATAAAACCCCTTAAGTATAATATTTCATTGGAGCCCTACCTGTACGACAGTAATTTCACCTTTAATGGTGAAGTTCATATTAACATTTTAGTCCTGGAGGAATGCTACAATATAACAATGCATGCTATAGATTTGGATATTTCAAAGAATGATGTTTTCATCATACAAGCACTTCCAACGAAATCAGATAAGAAGAAAAAAAGTAAAGCAAGTGCTAAAGGCGGAGCTGTTACGGAATTACGCATACGCAAACAATATTTGCTTGAAGCCAAACAATTTTTCATTATTGAATTGTATGACAAACTTTTAAAAAACACCGAATACGTGATTAAAATCAAATTTAGTGGCTTAATACAGGACTATTTGCAAGGATTCTATCGTAGTTCGTATAAGGTGGGGAATGAGACAAGGTAAGTGGCTGATAGAAAATAAGGAAAATGTGTGGTAATTAGGCATGTTTCATTAAATTTTCAATATTTTCATTTTAAACATCAATATACTTATGTATATGTATATGTATGTTTATTTATTTTGCTTTTGTTTTTTGTCTTCAAAATAAATTTGTAAAGGTGGTTGGCCTCTACACAATTTCAAGCGACAGATGCACGCAGAGCATTTCCCTGTTTTGATGAGCCAGCATTAAAGGCAAATTTCACATTAAACATTGCAAGACCAAAGAATATGTCCACAGTTTCCAATATGCCTATAATTGCAACTAAGAAACAGTAAGTATTTGAAAATTTTAAGAATTTGTATAAAAAAATATTTTATAAATCAATTCCAATCAATTCAATCAATACGTTCTTACAACAAATTCTGTTTTAACAGTTTTTTTTTTGTGTAAGATTTTGAATTAAAAAAAATAAACTTATTTATTTATTTATTTATTTATTAATTAATAAAGTCTATGGAATATACTCCGTACAGACTAATAACACTACATATAATGCTTAAATAATAAAATTGAAACAAAAGTGTACAAGAGGAAAAATAAAAGTAAATATAATTATCTTATTCCTAATAGTATTTAAATTCAAAGAAAAATCAACAAATTCTGACAAATTATTATATTGGCGACAAATTCTTATAAAAGGGTCAGCAAGCATATAATTAGATCTACATAATGAAATGTACAAAGGTGTATGATGACGAGTATAACGACTAGGAACATTTAATTTAACACAGTTCAATAGAAATTCACAACATATATTGCCATTTAACAGATTCATCATAAAAGACACGTTCAACATAACACGACGACTTTTAAGAGTAGGTAGTTTAATTAGAGCAAGTCTACTAGTGTAGGAAGGAAGATTGGTATAATTCCTTACACAATTTTATTCTACACTGACAAATGGTGCCATAGACATATCAATCAAGCCTAAAGGATTAAACCGATTTTGTTGAAATTTGGAATATAGATTGCTTCATCCACCAAACGTGCAATATGATATGTTTTTTTCAAAATTGGACCTGGGCGTGGTACCTTCTATACAAACTAAATAGTAATTGTTGTATATCTTGAGAACGGTTAAAGTTAAAGTTTCTAAATTTAGTCTGATTGACTTGACGGTCAAGGAAAATGATTGTGGAATTGGACAAGTGGGCATGGTACCTTACATACAAGTTGATTTCTTTATGTCTTGAGAAGTGTTGAAGCTAAAGTTTCTGAATTTGGTGTGATTAATTTCGTGGTCAATTAAAATCATCAGTATGGACAAGAAGCGTGGTACTTCCCACACAAACTACCTATTACTTATGTATACCTTGAGATCGGCTACAGTTAAAGTTTATGAATTTGTTCGGAAATACTACGTAGCTACTTAAAATCATCAGTCAAAAAATGTAGACAAATAGTAGCGGTAGGTTTAGCAAAGCACGCCAGGTTTAGGTTTTTTTTTATTGAGGCAAATACTCAAGGGTAAACCTGTGGTAAGGGTAAGGCTGTGCATTGTATGGGAATTTTTCGGAAAGAAGAGAATATATATATTTTTTTTTCTTATATTGTTATTAAGCGCCTTAGGATTGAGACAAATTGGTGTGAAGTGATCATTCAAAGGCCAGTGTTATACATTCACCTTGGAATGTAGTAAGTAGGTTTAGCTGTCATCTGCTACTTCTCAATAGGTGCAGATAGTGTTGAAATAGTTATACTCATATAGTTAAGTCCATTTAACTTCTTCAGAAAGAAAAATAACAATCTAATATCTACTCAAAACTTAAAGGACAAATTTGGAATTAATTCTTAATCCATATCCAATTAGATTAAATCCATTTTTACATATCAATTAAACTTAAAATTAAAATGAAAACTGATTAATGGAAAGCTGTAAATAAAAGAAAATCAATATCAACTGATTGCAATTATTTATTTATTAATTCAAAATCATTCAAGTTTTTAGAATAGGCAAAAAATTCTTTGTTTTCACGTGTAATAAGTACATATAAAGTTCAAGAATAATTTTAGGATGGGAAAAGAATTTTAACGGTCTCCATGTATTAAAACAGTTGTTTACTAAATTGGTTAGACCAAATTCGAAAGACGTTTCTGTTGTCTGGGATTTCCAATATGATGTTCATATGTACATATATCTAACATTGAGTCAGTTTAGAAAAAATTTCTATTTTTTTTTTCTTCTAAATTTTCAGTTAAATTCATATATAAATTTTCATTTATAAGCCGAAAGATTTTTTCTATAGATTTCTTTCATAAACAGTCTAATATGTGGAGTTATTGAATCCAAATGTCTGCTTAGTAAGATAGAATTCATAATTCAAAGCCTTAAAAGCAAAAATTCCGTGAAACCATGCAAACTTTATTTCATTTAGAAAAAGGTGTACACAATTCAACAACTATTTTTCTGACTTCATAGGCAACACAAATCGTCATTCAAAATAATTGTTGATCTCCGATACAAACTAAAATAAAAACAAGTATTGCTATGCTCTCAGTGTAATATAGAGTTTTAATCACATTTTATTACCACAATCAATTTTTTTTTTTGATGATATGTGATTTTTAAAATTTATTTTTTATAGCAGTAACTAAAATTCGAGTATGCATGACTCTTATGGTACAGTACAAAAAACTAAAAACAAAATCTTAATCTTAAAACTAAAACTAAAAAATAACACAATCATTACATTAAACAATTTTTCATATATTTTATTTATGTATGTTTTTTATAGCGATATATTGCCAAATTATGAATGGGATTATTTTGATGAATCCTTGCCCATGTCTACGTATCTGGTTGCCTATAGCATATCTGATTTTAAAAAACTATCGAACGGTAATTTTTCTGTATGGGCTAGACAAGATGCTATACAATCAGCTGCGTATGCTTTAAATGTTGGACCAAAGATTTTAACATTCTTAGAGGAATTTTTTGATTTAAAATTTCCATTACCAAAAATGGATATGATAGCACTGCCTGACTTCCAAGCCGGAGCAATGGAAAATTGGGGTCTTATAACTTACAGGTAAATAAAGTTTAATTTTAAACATACATATACATGCACACATACATATGTTTATTGACTTAGAAAATAATTTTTTTATGCAATTACATAGGGAAACCACCATGCTTTTTGAAGAAGGTGTTTCGGCTTCGACGTACAAACAACGTGTGGCCTCAGTGGTTGGCCATGAATTGGCTCACCAGTGGTTTGGCAATTTAGTAACACCCAGCTGGTGGTCTGATATTTGGTTAAATGAGGGTTTTGCCAGTTACATGGAATACCTAACAGTGGATGCCATAGAGCCAGAATGGAAAACAATGGATCAGTTTGTGGTTAATGAATTACAAAATGTTTTTCAATTGGATGCTTTATCAACATCACATAAAATATCCGTACCTGTGGGAAATCCCGAAGAAATAACTGAAATATTTGATCGTATTTCTTATGGTAAAGGTTCAACTATTATAAGAATGATGAGTCACTTCCTTACCTCGAACATATTCCGCAGAGGTTTAAATCGTTATTTAAAAGAAATGTAACTAAAAACATTAATTAATATGAAGAAAAAAACTTAAAAATAAAATTCTTTTAAAGGGCTTATAATTCTGCTGAACAAGATGACTTATGGCACTACCTAACCTTAGAAGCAAAACAGGAGGGTCTGTTAGATAGAGATACTACAGTTAAAGATATTATGGATACGTGGACTTTACAAGTAGGCTTCCCTGTAGTACAAATTTCAAAACATCCGCACACAAATGTTATACGCTTGGAACAAGAACGATTTTTGTATGAAAATGCTAAAAACCGTAGTCAGAACAATGAACAGGAATCGGATCCGTTGTGGTGGATACCTATTACCTATACCACCTCAGATGAATTGGATTTTGAAAACACCAGACCTATCACTTGGATACCCCGTGCAAAAGTTTATGAAATCGAAAATCGTAATTTAACAACAGCCAATTGGTTTATTTTTAATATTCAACAAAGTGGTTATTATCGCATTAATTATGAACTCCAAAACTGGCGGGCAATAACCACACATCTGATGGATTTGAAAAAGTTTAAGGAAATTGCTCCCTCTAATAGAGCCCAACTAATAGATGACGCAATGAATCTGGCCAGAGGTGGCTACTTAAAATATGAGTTGGCTTTAAATTTAACACGTTATTTAAGAAATGAAGATGATCATGTACCTTGGAAATCCGCAGTAAATGCTTTTCAATTTATCGATTCAATGTTTGTTAACCAGGGCGATTACGATTTGTTTAAGGTAAGAGTATTTTTGATTTCTTTTTAAGATATACAATATTGGACCATGTTTAATTCAGAGAGAACAGAATATAAATATTGTAATTCCTATTTTTAGAATTATTTGCTCAATTTGGTGGATAAGGTTTATAGTGATTTAGGTTTCTCGGATTCAGACGATCCAGAAAATATGTTGGAACACTTTAAACGTGTAGAAATATTGAATATGGCCTGTCATTTGGGTCATCAAGGCTGTATATCGGACAGTGTTAGACATTTTCAAAATTGGGTACAGGTTCCAAATCCAGATGCAAATAATCCGTAAGTGTGTAAAAGACCACAACAGCACTATTAACAAATAATAAATGAATTAAATTGCTGTTTATTACAGAATATCTCCAAATTTACGTGGCATAGTTTATTGTACAGCAGTTCAATATGGCACAGAAGCTGAGTGGGATTTTGCTTTTGAACGTTATTTGGCAACAACAGTCTCAACAGAAAAAGAAATTCTATTAACTGCTTTGGGCTGCTCTAAAGAGCCTTGGATTTTATCAAGATATCTACGGTATTCAATAACAGGAGACAATGGTATTAGAAAACAAGATGTTTATCGGGTGTTTGCTGCCGTTTCCTCAAATGTAGTCGGACAGAAGATGGCTTTTGATTTTATACGTAACAATTGGGCGGACATTAAAGCCTAGTAAGTAGAAATACACTCTAAATAGCGAAAGTAAAGTGAACTAATAAAACATTTTATTTATTTTTAGCTTGGGTTCTTCAATGTCAAATTTCAATACCATATTAAAATTTGCCACCAAACGTATCAATTCTAAATATCATTTAGATGAATTGGAAAGATTTGTGAGAGATGAATTGAAAGACAACAGCCGTTGGTCACAACAAATTGTGGAACATGTACAAGTTAATGTTAATTGGATGAATCAAAATTATCAAACAATTTTAGAGTGGTTGCATAAAGAAAACATAAAAAATAGTTCATAAGATATTATTGAGAATTAAAATTTATTTACATCCTCTTTCTTTTTAATCGAATGTCCAAAGTTTTACCATTTTTTTGTAATGCAAATAATTTTAAGTATTAATTATTAAATATTATTATTAAAAAACAAAATTTTCAAAGAAAATAAATTTTAAAATGCTTAACATGTACACATACATACATACATATTTGCTGCTGTATTCATAAAAAATATTATTGCTCATATTCATAAAAAAAATAAAACAGTTTTATTAATTGCTTTTTTGACAATTACTCCATAGAAATATGTCAAATAAGCACTATATAAACCAATTTTATTTTTTATTTACGAGCATTAATTTTTAACAAATAAACCCTCAATAAACTTATAATATTTTTATACAGGCGTTAAATATTAACTAAAATACAAAAAACACAAACCACTCATAAGCACTATAATTAACTGCATTTTATTAATTTTTTATAACAACAATTTTGTGTATAATTTTTTTCTATATAGAAAATTATCATCTTTATACATAAAATGTATTTATAATTTATAAAAGGTTTATCAAACAAGGTTTAAAAAATGTTTCATAAACGTTTTATATTTCAAAAATATTTTTATAAGTATGTATGTATGTAATAATATTATTTGTAAAATATAAATACAAAAAACAACTTATTTTTAAGTTCCATTTCATCCAAAGAATTACGTATTTAAAATATTAAATGAAAAGAACAATGAATTATGTATACATACGTACATAGTATGTACATAAATACATATGTATGAACGTCCTAATGTAATATGTATTTTGGTAGTAAAGTACTTAAAAATAGAAAGAATTAAAAATATCGGTTTTTATTATTTTATACAAATTAAACTCAATAATATTATATAAAAAAATAAATTACACCATCTTTTATTTATTGCCTTTCTAAATACATACATATGTATGTGTACATATCGCACACTAAATGATAAAGAATCACAACTCGAAATTTTTCAAAATCGCGTTTTTTTTTCAAAAAATCGGTTCACAGATGACATCTTTACCCACCACGAAAATATGATGGGTGATGCCCATTCACTTTTCCTTATCTGGAAAACTACAGTTATGTATATTTATTTTTATATAACTTGTTTTGCTTATTTTTATCAACTTAAGATTATTATTTTTAGTTGTTCCAGTGGGATTGTAAGTTATTCAGTCGCTTTCTTTCACATAAATGGTATTATTTAGAGTTGTGCCTATTTAATTGAAAAAAGTGAGCTTTATCGCCCACATTATTTTGAAAGGTGAATTTTCTAAAAAAAATAATCTACATTGTGTACATTATAAATAAAATGAATTTATTTATAATATATTCGAATTTAATTCGAAAAAATATATAATAATTATAAATCTATTATTTTATTACGATACATTCATTTACATATCGTCAATGGAATTAAAGAACGCTGTAACTGACAAAAAATCGAAAATACGTTTTTTGCATCATTTTGATCAGAAAAAAAACGCGTCGATTGGTCCAGGTCCCAGATTTCTACGATGAAAGTAAATTCACTTCCGCCGTCTGCGAAACGAAAAATACCAGTGTATTTGTTCTACTTTTATGAAAGTTTTTTGGCTCTGGTCAACATATAAGGTTTTGTCAGTTACAGCGTTCTTTAATTCCATCGACGATATAAAATTGTGTTTAAGGCAAAATTTAATTTGCAAAATCTACTTAGCTGTCAAAAATGTTTCTCTCAAGTATTACACATTATACTCTGGTACAATTTAATATAATACCCGCTTTTAAATGAAAAATTCACAACTCAAAATTATCTTTTATTACCAAAATTGCAGTATAAAGTTAAAAAAAAGAAGTAAACCTTTTTTTAAATGTTTTCATTAGTGAAGAATTCAATTTGATTATAAAATTACAACCAATTTTCGTAAAACCATGCTTTGCCTCTACTGAAAATTTGTGAATTTTAAGTTGTAAATCTATGATTTAGTGTGCCTTATTAAGTTTTCTTATTACACTTATATAAACAAGTTTTAGTAGAAATAATAAATAATAACCCACCTATGTATTTATATATGTAGATTTCAGTACATACATAGAAATAAATAAAAGGCTTGATATGACTGGACATCAATTACATATTAAAACAAAATAATAAATAAACACCTACATACATAAATTATAAGTTTAAGACAGGGGACTGTATATTACAATGTTTAAACTGTATTACTGAAACTAAGTTTTTTTTTACTTATGTATATATCAATGATCCTGAGCCGAGGTTTGCCCTTTTATTGTATTTTTGTTATTATTTTTATTATTAGTATTTATAGACCAGAGTATCTGCTGGAACTTAGACCTATGATTCTTGATAGTTATGATTATAATGGAATTACTTAAATGCAGAAGTTTCCCAATACATACATATTGAGTAATTGTGCTTTAAAAACATGTGCCAAATAGAATACTTCAAATCTGATTAACTTATAGCAATAAGTTAAAAAAATAAAATTGAAAAAAGTAAAATAATTACAAGTCCTACTTATCAGCAATTTTATTAATCTGTGAATATTGATTCTGACACTTTTGTATAAGAACTTGAATCAAATTAAAATTATCCGCTTTGCATTTTAAAATTTATATTCCGTTATTTAGAAATACTTAGGGTCATACCTGAATAAAAGCGTACAACGTACGACGTATAAAAAGTTTAATTTGTATGCGTCGGTATTACTGAAACACGCAATAAATGAAAAAAATGGAAAAATAAAGGAAAAACAAAAATATTGTTTTCTTAAGTTTTTACTTTTATTTGTATTTTCAACAAATTTCAAATTTCAAACAAATATTATTATATATTATATTTTTGATACTTGTTTTAAGTTTTCTTTTGTACACACTATCAAACTTGGATTTTTGAAATCTATAATGTACCTACGCGACGTATGTATTTCGATAGCACTCATACAAAATGTATGGGAATAAACAAATTTGACAAAAAATATACGCCGTTTCCTCACAATTTCACTTACAAAAAATAAGTTTGTTATATTTTATTTAGGTTATGTTCAACGTGTCAAAACAGATGTTTATTTTGTAGCTGTAGTCGTTATTATAATTAAGTAGCTGGCTACTTGGCTACTTTCGTAGCCAGCGATTTTTGTCGTCGTGTGTTCGGTGTTTGATAGCCTTTGTTGTGTTTATAGCATTTTTGTATACATGTTGAAAAATATTTGTTTAAAAACTTTTTTCAATTATGTACACACATATATTAAAAAAACAAAAAACAAAATAAATTTGTTTTTTATTAAATACAAATTGTCAAACGTTCTGAAAAGTTATAGGGTGTAACGTTGTAGTTTTGATGCTTATCAGAGTACATGTTGACGTTTAATCACGCTAGTTATATACATTTCTTTTAACATTTACTAACACGGTAGACACAGTGTATACAAGTTTTTTAACGGACGTTTTATATATTGTAGAGCTTACTTATAACTTGTAAAATATAATTTTTTTTTTTAATAAATAAAAATAAACACATTACAGAACAAAAGAATAACATCCAGAGATCAATTTCAATGATGTGGGGAAGTGTAACCAGAATTTCGATACTACTATTATAGAGGAACACTATAGGTAAACAAAGTGTTAATATTAGGGATGCCAGTCTCGGGATTCGGGATTTTTAAAAATTAAGTCCCGGGATATTTTGGGGGATTTCGGGATTTTTTGAAAAATAAAACATTAAGGCTCATTATTACAACTTGCCGTTAGTTAAAGGTAGGATTTTATCAGACCGATATATTGCTTTTTGTTATTACAAATAAATTTTAACCTAACTTGACCGATAAAGTTATTGGGAATATTGCCTTACCTTTAAGTAAAAGTTAAATTGTAATAACACAAAGCAATTTATCAGTTTGATAAAATCCTATCTTTAACTAACGGCAAGTTGTAATAATGGCCCTAAAACTATGTTAATTTCTATAAAATTTTTATCAAACAAAAACCATTTAAAAAGTAAAAAAAACAAAATCTTTTAATTTCTTTAATATAAAAAATAACCAAAAAAATAATGAATTTGGTATTTAAAAATTATCACTAATATTTAAAGTTTTAAGGTCCGTGAAGAAATAGTACACTAGCCAAACTCCAGCAAATACAATACCATGGTGAAATAACTTACAAGGTGGTGGCAGGTGAATATAGTACAAAAACAACAGGGAATTTGTTTTTGTTTTTTCAGCTCTTTAATGTCAAAAGCAGGTATGGTGAATTAAAAAAGCACATGTCAGAAGTGTGTGTGTGTATTTTTAACAACATACATGTCTCTACACAAAAACAAAAACACGAATACACACAAAGCAAAATGTAAACAAAACATAAATATAAACAAAACTTTTGACAGGAGCGGTATGACCAAAAAAAAAACCCAGCTGGGTTGGTAACACCACCTTGTAAGTAATTCCACCATGTACAATACGCTCGCTTCTTGCGATGCCCTCTAACCACCACGGCTTCAGTCGCACATATCGTCGATGTCGACTGATATGGATAAAATGGAATAAGAGGGCAGGAATAAGTTGTAATTCTGATTCATCCAAATAAGATGACAATTACAAAAAAAATGTTTGTCACAAAATTAAAATACATATGTATTCGCCGTCCACTACAACGACAAGATTGCTCCATCAGCAAAATTTCAAAGTCTGTTTGACATCGCTACAGCAAAGTATACAATCACAGAAAAAACCCATACACCACTCAACCGCTGATACAAACACTTGATTGCGCGTGCATGCTGTTGTCATGTATGGACAAACTTCTTAAGTCTATCGTTCGGAGTGGACTTTAAACTGTAGGTCCCGGTACTCATGGAAAAAAATTAACACACACTACATGGGTGCTGCGAGAAGCTGGGCCGTAACCTTGGCACAAGCTTGTAATGGCCAATTATGTAAACATAAATAAAAATAGTTAAAGATTTGACAGACGTACGGCTCTTTTTGTTTTTTGAAATTTTTTAAAAAACCATCACATTTAAATTGTTGTCACAATGAATGTAAATTTTGTGTGCATGCGCGTGTGCATTTTATGTTTTAATTTTACTTTGTTTTGGTATTTCACCAACCGCGTAAACGCAAAAAATAACTGTCGTAAGATTTTTAATATCATTTTTAAAATACGGATGGAATTTCATAATATTTTCTTTTTGATTTTACGTACAACTTGTATTACCGTCTAAACCCCACTTTATCACCAATAAAAACCCAATCCCCAAATATAAATTTATATCCGTGTTGCAGAAATAATTCCATTTTGGGTGTAAATCCCTTAATCTGACAACACTGATGATCGGCTTTAGCAAAAATAGCTTGTGTTGCCAACTAGCAAATAACCATTGTTGTTTGTTTTACAGTGCATATTGTGTCTTGTATTTGTGCATGCATCTTATGCTTTGTTGCATAAATTAATTGGTAAATAAAGAGTTTGTTTTATTATATTTATTTAAACAAAAATTCATACTATGGCTGTGTGGCATTTCATGTTTGGAATTAGTTTAGTCGTAACCTTTATAACAATAATAGTAAATCAACGAACTCATCGAGCAATTTCGAATTGTTCCACAACTAAATACTTTTCGTAAGTTAATACTTTTTTTACGTAGATAGATAAATACTATACATGAGATCTGTGGTCACAAGTTTAAAATTATAAAGCCATATCGTCGCAAGAATTAAAGAACGCTTTAACTGGCAAAAAATCGAAAATACGTTTTTGCATAATTTTTATCAGAAAAAAATACACGTCGATTAGTCCCGGTTCCAGATTTCTATGATGAAAAGAAATTAACTTACGCCATCTGATTTTTGAAAAATGCCAGTGTCTTTGTTCTATTTTCATACAGGTTTTTTGGCTATGGTGAACACTAAATGTTTTGTCAGTTGCAGCCTTCTTTAATTCTTTTGACGATAAGTTTTATTATACATACGTACATATATATGTGCATATTTATAGGATTTTGATAATATAAAAATTTAAGCAATATATGTAGAATAAATAAATATGTACATACCTAAGAATATGGTAAAAAATAATAAATCTGTTTATTATGTGACCACAGATATGTATTTTATAATTTCACAGAAAGTTAATAGAGTTTATATATGTATAGGTCACCTGATGAAAATTGCCCCATTTGCCTTCATAATCTGACAAACGATGAAATGAGATACCTTAGATGTGGACATGCACTTCATGCTGAGTGTTTAAAAAATTTGAAAAGGCATGGAAATAAGATATGTCCCACTTGTCGTATAAAGATTTAAGTTTTTTACTATTAATAAATATTTTATTAAAAAATTAATATATGGTAGTCATTTAATTTATTAATAAAAATTAATAAATTTTATTACAAATTTTAAGATTTTTTATTTTATACAAATGAATTAAATATAGGTAATGCCTTGTTTGCCCAGTTCTCAGTCCATCTTAAATTTTGGAAACTGTCGAGATTTCGCCTAAAACGTTTTTTTGTTTCTACTAATGTGGGGTTATTAGGAAAGTTTTCAAACCAAAGCAATATTTGTTCTGCAAGTTCGATATGATTTGTGAAAATAAATCCATTTTCCCCAGGTTTAACTAATTCTTCAATACACTGAAATTTATACGCACAAACAGGGAGACCACATCCAAACATATCAACAATCTTCATAGGTAAATCCAGTCCACTAGAACTCCAATGCAGGCAAACACCTAAATCAGCAGCAGCTAGAACTGTGGGATAATCCTCTATATCAAGCCAAGGAGTAATAATGCTGACTTTAGTAAAGTTTAGTGCTTCTATTTTTCTCTCATACTCCTCCTTTTGAGGTCCTTTGCCAGTAATAATACAAAGTAAGTTAGGAAAAAGTGTGGGGTCATTCAAAGCTTTTTCCTCATAGACTGTAAAAAACACACACATAAGTTGACAATATAAATAGATATAAAATTACAAATATATAGGCCGTTGGTTTAAAATAAAACTGGTTTAAATTGAATTAAAAAAGAAAAGAGAATTTGGTGCTTTTATAAAATATTAAATACAAAAATAATTTAATAAAAGAACTATATTAGTTGTGGATTAAATTAAACCTTTTTTATGTTAAGCAAACGTAAAATATTATATATTAAATAAATTACTTTGTAAGGCTTTAAGCAGCAAACTGAAGTCCTCATCTGGTGTCCAACTAGTAGACGAGACTAATACAGCCATTCGATTTGGTTTATATAGCACAGTACCATTGCTTAATTTTTGTGTTAGAGCAGTTGACTCCAAGACTCCTGATTCTTTTAGATCACCATAACACTTGGGCAAAAATTGAGGATAAATTTTACAAAGCTTCATAAATAATTCATGCTTTGAGGACAAAGAAACTGAGCGAAACTGTGCCGGAGGTCGGTCGTACAAAACATTTACCTTTCTTGTATAAATACATATAATGAATTATTTTGAATAAATGATAAATTATATTTGTATGTTACCTTATATTCCAATTATCAACTAAATCTTTTTTCATTGCTTTAGTTACACAAAAATTGTAGTCTGCTTTCCTACCGAAAAACTTTTCGATCCATTTTGCTACACGACATGTTAGATTTTTTTCTCCATTTGGCATACCTAACGCTAATATTGTATATGTGTAGTTATGCCAATCAATAACCAACTTTATACGCCTTAGCACACAATATATGTAGCAGACAATTAAAGCCGGAATGCCTGGAGGATTTTGTACCAATAAAAAATTTGGCGACTTTACAAATGCCAGTATAGTTAGAAGATTAAGAGCTTGCCATATCGACTTAATAAATAATTTTATCTTAGGACTTAAATTAAAATTAGGCACAGGCTTTAGTTCATGAATTTTACAACTTGACAGTGGATTAGTTAATTCTTTTATAGGTTTTGACTCAACGTAGCCTATCATATCGACGTGGTAATTTTCTTGCAATAAACTTATGGCATGATATTCCATGCGTGGGCTTCTTCCAATGTCACCTAATACTACAATGCAAGCATTACGTTTTGCAACATCCATTCTAAATTCTAACACGTTTAATGCACAGTGTTTAATGGATTTTTATTAATAATATAATTCCGTGTATTAAAGATAAATGAGCCATGAGACAAAGGTAAATAAAAATACACTAGAAATGCTCATGAAGATGATAGCATATCAAATGCATTATTTTTGACAGTATTGCCAATGTTAGAAACAGACATTAAAATTATACAATTCTAGCACTTTTATATTAAAGCTAAAAACGTATTTCAATTATAAAAGCAGTATTATTTTTTGCATTATTAACCCATTTTTATATAATTTTAAATATATTATTTTATATTGCGCATTTACATAAAAAGAGCCCTACATAGTTGAAGCATTGATACAACAAGGCCTGGCCTTTGTCTCAAGATAAGGTGTAGTTAAGTACTTAGAACTGTGTATTAAATTATTTTCCAGTTGCAAGCATTATTGTTATACCCCATTCGGTATATGGAAATATACAAAGCTATGAAATTGTCCTCAAATCCAAATAACTGTATGCATAATATATATAATTATTATTATAGATAAAAAAATATAACAAGTACAAAAGTAAACTTTATAATGTGGCAGCACTTTTTAAAATAATAGCAAAACAACTTCAATATTCTTATTATATGTAGGCACAGAAAAATAAATGTATTCTTGATCTTTCTCAATTATATGAAATTATATTAGATTTATTTCCACCTGAAAGCATGCATTTTGGTCAAAATCATATGGAAAAATAACAACTCTTTTAAACCGTTACAGAAACTATTGTTTCTGCAAGCACCATTTCTGCTTTGACTTCGGCAACTTTTTATGGTTTGCACATTTAGTTTCATGTATGTACTTGGTATACTTTTTGTTTTTATACACTATATACATACATACATTACTAAACAGAAAAAATGCTAGAAAAACTTTATTGCTTTAAAAAAAAGCTAAATGCAATATTTCGAATTAAAAGTAAAAGTTAAATTTACTCTAAAAACCCTAAAACAATCTTACTAGTTATGAAAATATTACGAAAGTTTTTTATGAAGCACCCTGTAAAGAATACAACGAATACGAGTAAATAGCAAACTGTCAAAACAATAATATCTACAAATACAACTCTAGCCAAAGTGGCCAAGTCAGCTTTTAGCATACCTGTACACTACGTATATACAAAAGTTTAGTGAATATGTTCAATATTCACATTAAATATTAAAAACAAATGACCAACTAATTTTAAAACTTTTATTGAAAACTAAATTAAAAAATTACACAACTCTACCTCAATCGTAAACTATGTAAATATGTGTTCCAAGCCATTACAAATTAATACAGCTTTTATACAACATATGTATACTAGCAAGAAAATGTTCTTTTGCTTTATTAATTCGTCATGGGACTATTGACAGAACATGTTTGTTTAAAAATATATAGATACATAATAAATAATAGATATTGGCAACTCTGCATTTGTTTACGAAAACATAGATTTAAATAAAAAGGCAAAAATTTACCTTCAATACATATCCTCTCCAAATATTATACATATATGTGCATACGGATTTATTTGTTTATACATATGTGTGTGGCAAGAAATGAAGAAGGAAACACAAAATATAAAACTAGAGAACTATATGTTGTTGTAGTACGTTGGGGTGTCGCCGAAATAAGATAGAGAATCGAAGAACTGAAAAAGAACCGAAAGAAAAAACTTAAAAAGAAATAAGAATTTTTAGATAAAAAATTTTCACTCCTTGTCTGCTTTAAAGAAAAATTTTGAAAGCATTCTTAAAATGCTTATTTATTATTGAAAACATTATAGAGAAAATGGAAATTAAACAAATTAAGTTAAGAAATTTAAAGTAATTTGTAATAAATGTAAATGTACGATAATGAAAAAAATTGTATGGTGTAAAAATGTGTCGTCGTGTGTTGGTTAATTTTACAAATGAATTATGTTATAAAAATATACATTTAGATACAAACACAAAAAATAAAAGAAAAGTTCAATTTCACAAAAAAGTTGAAAACTGATTAATGTTCAATTAACTTTTTTTTAATAAGGTAAATTATTATTGTATTTGCAATGCATTCCAATTGTTTTACATGCTCAATATTAATATGTAAGTAGGTATTATGGACAAGTTCAATTATTTTTATATGTAAAGTTCCCATAATAAAGATAGTTTATGAAAAACAATAAATATGCAGAATGTCTTTTGATTCCTTCCAATAGTATTTTATGAGGATTGTTTAAACAAGCAGTATGTGTTCTTATGTGTTTATATATAATAAGTATGTGCAAGTGTATGAATACATATATTAAGGGCTAAATGTGTGATTTTTCTTTTGAGTGGAACAATGAAAGAAACGCCATTAATTAAATTATACTTTATGTATGACGACAAAAATTTATGTAAACTTTAATTTTTCTTGAGTAGGTAAGTGTGCTACGCACAATATGATTTACTTATATTTTAAAATAATAAAGATGCCCAAAATATTTATTTTTATTTCATTGAAAACATTTGCAAAATTACATCTAAAGCTGGGAAAAAAATATTACTCCGTGAATTACTTTTCGTTGGTATACCAACAGAATGAAAAACAACAACAGCAAAAAAATTACATATAAAAACAAAAATTATGGAGAGAAACAACAAGAACTACAGAAAGAAAGCATAAGTTACATACTACAGTGTTGCCATTTCTTTATATCGTTACAGTTTTTTTTGTAAATTAAAAAAAGGTACATACATAGGTATATAAAACTATTTGCTAATTAGTTATTTAAATTGGACTAATTACAAAATTGAAAAATTCCAATTAAAGAAATTGAGTATAGGTACTATTATTTTTTTATAGTAAACTTCTGATCTCTATAATATTTTAAATGGAGAATAATACAATTCAGAAGATAAACTACAAATATGCATTGTTTTGAGCTTTTACAAACAATTTTTTATCCGTGCTCGAAAACGTAAGAAGGTAGTGATCTTGATAAAAAAAGTGTTGTTTAAGAACCGGTGGTCTTTTTTTACTGATAGTAAATCGGCACTTAAGATGATCCTATCTTACCCGATTTTTTATAATTTTTTATTTAATCCATATAATTGTGGGTAGTCTAGGACTCCAGCGTCCCTAAGGCATTAGAGGGGCTAGTTGGCTAATGCATAATATAAACAGAATAAATACATAAATTCTGTTATTATTATGTATATTGGGCTATAAAACAAAAAAAAATTTGTGGTTTTGGAACAAATTTTTTTATAAGAAAGAAACATCCCACCAAACCATGACTGCAGCTGGATGATGACCCTTTTCGGCCCGTAGAATAAATTCTGATGCTTCTTTAGATGACCGGGCATAAACCATATCATTTTGTTTGTTAAATTTTTCCCTTACTGTAAAAATTTTTTCATCAGTAAACAAGATTCTTCTACGCAAATTATCAAAGTTATTCACCAAAAGACGTTTGGATTTTTTCTATCCAATTTTTTTTGCAAAGCTGCAGTCAACAAATGTCCGGTACGCCGTTTGAAATTTCCAAGACCCAAGTCTTTTTTAATATTTTAATATTACGACTCTTGGACTTTTGTTTGATATTTATCTCACGGGCCATGATTTTCTGATTCCGAAGAGGATTTCGTTGAATTCTTGCTTTGAAGGCTTTGATTACTAGCTGTGTTCGAACGGTACGTAGACGGCCCGACCGAGGGCGGTTTTTTTAATCTAAGGTCTCCTCGAACAAGCGAACGGAGCGCTTTGGTTTTCTTTATCTAACCACTCCAGGGTTAAAGTTAACACAATTTCAACTTCCCGTAACTGACTAACATTTTTTACTATTCTATTGGGTATGTTCAAAGTAGTAACAATATTTATAACCCTACTAATTACAATACATACATATATTCCTTATAAAAAAAATCAAAGGAAATGAAAATATATAACAATTTTACTAAACAAAAAAACTCATTCCATTTAAAATTTTGCTCATAGAGCTAAATCTGAGATCCATTTCTATAAAAGAATATTTACATTATTGTATATACAAATTATATTATAGAATATTTACATTTCATTAGAGGCATGTCTGATTCTTGAAGATTTTTTAGGCTTGGTTTAAAAGTTGAATTTACGTATACGTCTTGAATATCATTTAGAAGGTGATTAAATTCATGACAACCAGCATATTCCACACGTTATTTTGTAGTTTCTAACCCATATCTTTTTACCATTAGATTAGTAATGTTTCGAGTACTATAGTAATTTTGGTTTACTGTAAAGTCTATGGTATGATAACCAATGTTTCTTACAGTTTTATTCGTATGTATGCAAAAGTTGCATTTTATACAGTCTAAAAATAGGTAAGATTATTTTTGATACATCTCGGTATAAGGATAATGAGGAATACAATGTAGAAATGTTATACAAAAGTTTTATAGTTTTGTTTGGCAGTCTTTGAAGTGTCCTTAAATCTAAGGTTTTTTTTGAAAGCATATGTCATTGGCACATAATTTAAATGCATTTTATATATATAAATGAAAGCATTAAGATTAAGTCTTAGATTGCAGAGTGGATTTAAAGGATTGCATGTGGTGCTGTCATATTACAGGATTCTCGAAGTCGGCTGACCTATTGGTCGACGACAACATACTGCCTTTGTTGTGGCATTACCATAAATGGCACAATTTCCTACATTTCATGAGCAATTCGGAGATAAGATTGGGATAAGCGTAGTATGGTCATTTGTAGATTATGTGTGGTCAGTACTACAAACAAAGTCAGAGCGTTCGCACAAAAACGCAAACGGCCCATGCTCAAATCCCAGCAAAAATGAAAAATTAAAAAGGAAATTTGCGGTTTTTACAAAATTATACATACATAAATATATATCTTCCTTATTTGGGCGGGGGAGCTCTCACTTTTGATTAAGTTATAACTTATAATCCTTTGTATATATATTTTTTTATTACCATGAAAAACTAGAATTTCAATTTAAAAAAAAAACAGAAATGTATTTGTTTGTAAATACTTTTGTTTGGTTTTTATATACTAAATGTGATTCGCATTTAGTTTATAACTATTTGAATATAAGTATTTGTATTTTTGCTTACCACCTTTGGGGTAATAAAATAAATAAATAAAAATAAGAGGTGCCCCCTCCAAGAAGTCCATCTACAAAGAAACTGCGTCCTGACATTCCATTCTATTCCACCTTAACCATTGGCAACAAAAAAAGACGAATGATCAGGAGACAAGCGCCATCTATTGGGAAGTAGCAGATTACAGCTAAACCTACTTAGTGAAGGCACTCACTCAACATGCAACGATGATGTAATTGCTGTCGATCATTCAAGTGTGAAGGTAAAACACTGACTTTTAAATGGTTCAATTCGCAAAATATATGTTCTGTCATAATGTACTGTAGAGAGGTTTACCCCTGAGTATTGGTTTCAATAAAACAAAAAAAAACCTGAATCGAGAAGCAATTTTAATTATCGCTTTTCCATTCGTAATCCAGCATCTATATACAATTGAAGTCAAACCACTCCTTCATAAACCTATAATATGTTTATGAATACATAGATACATACATGCCTAACTGGCCTTTACAACCCTGTGTTAGGATTACGGCCTAGCTTCTCGAATGAGTACAGCAGTTAATAATAAGGTTAACATATAAAGTTTTAGTTAATCGAAGATGTTTTCAATTTTGCATCATGGCAACACTGTATGTAAAGTACGTTAATTTGCAATGAATGAGAAATTATTTTGGTGTGTATGTGGGTTTGTGTGGTATTGAAGTGTTTGAACAGTGAAGTGTATGCGCCGTCATTTCATTCGTTCTTTATTATGTTTTGTTGTAAACCGTTGTTTGTGGTTTGCATTATTATTGTTCTTGTGTATACTATGGATGGTTTGTCTGTGGTCAGTCAGACAAGTCTTTCGGTGAATTGTCGTTGACGAATAAGCTGTTGTTCTTTAGCAGTGTCGGTTAGACAATTTGTTAATTGTTAAAGAAAAGATCGTTACAAATAATATTTGAAATAATGTGAACAGTACACGACTATATACTTACATACATACATGTATGTATGTACAAATGTATAATACATACTGTCACCTATAACACTTATAACGCAACTTTTTTAATCAATGAATTTATTTAATTGATTCAGGCAACAAAGGAATCTGTATTCAAGGTCACTTCTTTTTATGCTCAATAATTTCCACGCAGGTATAACCTGACCTTTTATAAAATACATTTATTTAAGAGGAAAAATTTAAAAATAGTCCTTAATTTATAAGCAAATAAATCTGTATTAATAGAATGAATGAAAAAGCCTACTATATATTTAAAGCATTTAAGAGAGGGTTTTATAAAATATGGAACAAAAAAGCCTGATATTGAAAATTATTGGTTTGAAAACATATATATGTATGAATGTATGTACATACATAGAATTTTAAAAATAAGATGTGAAATAAAAAATCAATTAATAAACAAATAAATAAGGTTAACATTAAAATGTGCTATATGAAGTTATTTTCTCCACTGGAAATTTTTGTATAATTGAAGTTGATAAGTATCAGAACATATCAGGGACCATAACGGTCATAACTTATTTTTGTTTGTTATTTTGACAAAAAAATAAAACTATAAAGGTTTTATCTAAAAGTTAAAAACCGTTATTTTTTCTCAAAATCATAACTTTTTATGCAAATATCCCTTTGTCGAATTTTTTGCACTTTATTGTTAGCGTGAGACAAATGTTTTTGATCTTATAATACATAAGTGTTTAATAATAACTTTGTCTTGTAGCCTAATTGTATGACTTGCACATAAATGCAATGTTTTATTTAAATAAAAAATAATCTAGTCCCCTAAAGCTGCGATCCGTGGGCAAATATTTGGTAAAAAAAAAGCGTTATGGAAATATTTTTTTAAGGGAAATTATTCCGCTCACATCCTTTTTTATAATTAACCGGTCTATAGAAAAATTCGACATTAAAAAATACTTTTAAACTGTTAACATACATTAAAAAATTGCATTTATAAGTAATAGTAAAGCATTTTCTCTTTAAAGATTTGCTCGTACATCTTATAAGATTTGTATATTAAAATCATAACGCGTCAATGCCTCTTAACTTTTATCTATAAGTATATACTATTCTATATTGTAATATGTATATAGGAAAAATTTTGCATAATTGCATCTAAAAATACATGTAATAAATGAAGCAGTTTCTCTTATTCTTATCTCTGAAGTTTTAATTTGAAACGCTTTGTACAGAAAAAAAGTATTAAGATTAATATTGTATTGATTCTTTTTATAAATGAAGTCATAATTATTTTAAAAGTTGACAGTAAGGACACCATAAGTCAGACACTCGAGTAAATTGCGCAGAAGTCCACAGTTTGAATCTCAGATCTATGTTTTCAAAATAAATTTTGTATTATTTACTTTTTTATATGATATATACATATGCATGTACATACATATATAAAATTTTTTTCATATAAATTTTTGTATATGTATAAATTTTATATATAAATTTCTTCCACTTCAAATTCACTGATTCCATGCAATATTTTAGCTCATTATTGTTTTAAATTATTTTACATACACATCTATAGAGTATCTCCCACACTATATTAAATATTATTTAGTCATACTAATTTATCTCCATCTATATGTTTTTAGAGTTAAACTACAACGATATCAACAAAAAACAATAAAACTGTAGCAGTAACATTAGCAGAAAAAGGAAAATTATAACTAAGCAGGCGTTAATCAACAGCAAACAGTGCTCATAAAACCATATTAAAAAACACGCACATATACGCACAGAAATCAAGCAAAATGGATGAAAACGAACAAGAATTGAAAAGTCCCATGAAACGAGTTGGATCCACCCGTAAGGTGTTTCTATTTAATAATATACGACAACAATTAAACGAACATTTAAGATGCTTAGATTCCCGTGTCGAATCGCAAGTCTCTCTCATACAGGAGCTACAAGATCTTTTTCGTCGAAGAGGTGAATTAGAATTAGAATATAGTAAGAATTTGGATAAATTGGTGCGCAGCTTGCAGGCTAGACACAAAGAACAAAAACAGAAACGTGAACAATGGCATATATTTTCAGCGTTTGCTTGCTGGTCTCATTTACTAGAACAGACACAATCGTTAAGTAAAGATCATGCAACTTTATCAGAGTTGTATTCTGTTAATATTGTATCATCACTGCAGACAACCATTGAGGACGTTCAGAGGATATATAAGAAGTGTCGAGCAATTGGCTATGATATACATGAGGAGATTTTAAGAGTATTAGAAGAGTTATATGCTACAATGAAAACTTATCAGAAATACGAAACAGAATGGAAAGCGGCTGAAGTAAAACTAATGACTGCAGAAGCCCAACAGCATAAATTAGAGCAAACTATACAGAAAGAAAAACTGCGGAGTAGCAAGAAATATCGCATGATTGAAAAAGAAGTGCTTAAACGACGCACCAAGTACTCAGATGCCCGAATGAAAGCTCTAAAGGCTAAGAACGAATATCAATTATGTTTGGAATCCTCTAACACAACCATACATAAATATTTTATCGATGACTTAAGCGATCTTATTGATTGTATGGATTTAGGTTTTAGTTCTATGATATCCAGATGCCTAGTGATGCATGTCACAGCAGATCAGGGCCGAGCAAGAGCCATCTTAAGTCAAGCTGATAACTTGGCGCACGTCATACATTTAATAGATAGCCAGCAGGATAAACAAAAGTTTATGGAACAATATCATGCCGCCTTTATGATACCCAAACGCTTTGAATTCCAGGGACAGTTTAGTAATGATTTGCTAGAACAAAGTGTTCAAAAAGAGTTGTATGTTGATATGGAACATCGCTTGCAATTGATTGGTCAGCGCTTGAACTCATTAAGAACAGAATCAGAGGAAATCTGGAAGACCCTAGAAATGGCAGAAGTAAAATTACTAGAACATTTTAACAGCAAGGACTGTGATGTTAGCCCCGCATTTACGGAGCATAATAAAAGCTTTTTACAAAAAGGCGGCGCCACAATGGCTTTTAATCCAAAACTCAAGGCTGAAAAAGAAGAAGTCGAAGACTTTTATATTAATAAGATACGAGAATATATACGAGGCACATCGCGCATAGCGCGTTTGGACGCTAAAGCCAAGTATTTAAGAGAAATGCTTTTGACGGACAATAACAAAGCCTTTACCACCGAAATATTGGAGCATCCTATTAACAGCAAACGCAAACGAATAGGCAGAAAAAATCAATCAGGTAGACCGAAACTATTTGGTGGATCATTAGAGGAGTACCTCGAATGTACTGGCGAAGATATACCACTTATTATTCGTAGTTGTATACGTGTCATAAATCTTTATGGTCTACACCACCAAGGTATATTCCGAGTGTCTGGTTCTCAAGTTGAGATAGCCAATTTTAAAGAATCATTTGAGAGAGGTGAAGATCCTTTGGCTGATACTACCGATGCATCAGATATTAACTCAGTAGCTGGAGTTTTAAAATTGTATTTAAGAGAGTTGAGAGTGCCACTATTCCCTAAGTTTTACTTTGAAAGTTTTATATCGATAGCTGAAATGCAAACTAAAAGTGACATGGTGAAAGGCATAAAGCAATTTCTACAAAATCTACCAAATTCTGTGGTTATTGTAATACGTTATCTGTTCGCTTTTCTTAATCATTTATCTGAATATGCCGACGAAAACATGATGGACGCCTACAATTTGGCCATATGCTTTGGGCCCACTTTGATGCCAGCACCCGAAGATAAAGATCAAGTTCAATACCAGAATCAAGTGAATGAATTGATAAAAAATATGATAATCTACCATGAAGAGTTATTTCCGAAAGAACTGGGTGGTTCGGAATATGAAAAGTATATTTCGCCGCATACACTCGATATGGATGTTGGGGATTCGCCATCTGAGGTGCTTACGGAAGATCCAGAATCAGATGCCTATCCTTCCGAAGATGAATCCGAAGTTCTGGAAGCTATGGCTCAATTCGATTTCAATGCTCGTTCCAGTCGTGAACTGTCGCTGACAAAGGGTGATTGTATAATTTTAAGAAAACAAGTATCAAATGATTGGTGGCAGGGTTCTGTTAATGGTAAAGAGGGTTTAGTACCCGATAAATACATATCGCTTAAGCTCAAAGATGAAGTACGTCTAACTGCACAAAATTCCCAATCAATGGAACATTTGTACTTAGACAATTCATGCTCTTCATCAAATTCAATGTTAGTAGACAATAAAGATATCGTAAAGTATGTTGTTAATGAAGTTTATTTTAACAATACCAATAATTCTGCCACTTCCAATGCCAACAACGTTGCCAATGCTGCGTCTTGTTCTTCCATTTCCAATATTAATAATGCGACATCAAATACAACAGGTGGTGGTAGTTCTAATAGTAGTCTAGCCGGCAGTTTTGGTGGTGGTGGCAATGGCAGCATCACTGGTGGCTATACTGGCAGTGGTAGTGGTGGTAATAATGGTATAGGTTCAGCAACAGCACCACATATAACTGGTAATAGCGGTGGTAGTGGTGGTGGTGGTGGTGGTGGTGGTAGCAGTGTTAGTTTTGTTGGTGTTAGTGGCATTAATTCTACTACAGGTGACTTTTCAAATTCTTGCTTAGACGGTGCTTATTCTCTATTAACAAATGATGGTAATTTGCATACACCTGTGGCAGTAACAACACCAGTCACATTACCAGCACAAGCGGCAATTGCGGCACAAGCACCATCAATAAATGCTCTTGCGGCCGCTACTAATCACTCACTAATTAAATTTATTAAAAATAAAAATAAACAATATCACGACGAGCCACATTCCTTTGAGAATGCAATTGAATTTCAAAATGCCTACGATGAACAGATAGAAAAATTTGAAACTACCGTATAGAAGTGGAAGAATATGAATGCACAAAGAATGCAAAGTAACGCAAACATTAAGAATTACAAACGCAAAAAAAGTCTCGAAAAATAAAATCTAAATATTAAAAAATTTACAGAACAGAAGTATATATAAACAATTTACAGAAACAAGTGCTAATCAGATGTATTTTTGAGTTATACATACATAGGTATGTACCTCAAGTCAACAGTGTTAATTATAGGGAAAGTGTTAGAATCTTAAATCATTAATAGCAAAAAAATTAAAGGTTTGACCGACAGTGTCTAATTTTTAAGTAAACAAAATTTCTAGCAGACTTTAAACACTCAATTCACTCTATTAAAAAGTATACTATTACAGTTTGATACTTGTTGAATTAAAGTTTTCACAAAAAATATTCTTCAAAAGACAGAAATTACTATTGAGAGACTTTTCCATAATTTATATACAGTAGACAGATTCCTTAAGCAAAGTCTTTTTGCCTGACTTAAGAAGATAAAATATGAAGTTTTTAGAAACAATAAAATACTATAATCTACAACTTTTGTATACTATTGACAAGTTTATAGATTATATTATAAAGTAAATTAAAATAAACATACAAGTATTATACATACGCATACTTTTGACTAAATAAAATCACAGGAACAAAAGTTTTCTAATGTGGTGTGGCACAAAATTAGTACGTTTCAAATAATGTTTTATGAACTGTACTAATAACAATATACGATATTTTGGCACAAACTTGATCTTGTGATATATTTTTATAACAATTAAATTATTCCTTTGAAGATATCAAGGCCTAGAACTGTAGATTTGAAGTAAATATAAAAAAACGTAAAACAATTATTGTTTAATTAAAAACGAAAAACAAAAATGATTGCCAGTAACAGTGTCATAAAAACCCAATTAATGCTTAAGTAAAACATGTGTCATAAAAAGCGTAAAGCACAAACAATTGCAACATTTAATTATTCAATAAATTAATAAAATTTTATTGCAGCAACAAAATTAGAAATGCAATGTAAAAAAAAATTTACCAACATTTTATTATTCAATTTGAATTCTTCAGAAATTGGTTTTCCTTTATTACTGGTTTTTAGACATAGCTTATATATACAATATATATACATATTTTTTATTAAACTTTTCTTAATTTTAAATGAATTTAATGTTGTGAAAATAGTATACCCGCAATGTCGAACTAAACTGTAGGCATAGTAAGCACTTTCCATTTATCGATTGGTTAATTGAATTTTTAAATGCTGTTATTTAAAAAAAGCAAATACTTTTATAATGTTTTTAATAAACAAGACAAGTATTCCATTTTGGGGGAGATAATTATTTATACACTTATAAAATTAAGTAGTCCTCAGATTTCAAACTGCAATTGTCACAAAATTATGTACCAATTTTATTGAAGACTGATAACAAAAGTATTCTGCTCAAAGTATTCAATGGTTATACAATTAAAGCATATACTATGTTGCTATACTATTAAGAGCATTGTGACATTTAGCATTTAGCTACCCTCAAAACATAAAATTTTAATGCACTTACATCACCCGTAGTATTTAAGTAGCCGGTAATGCAGCAGCCAAATTATACAAAAAAATTAAATTAATGCCAAAATGCCAACAGAGATTTTTATCCTATTACTTTTCGAAGGGCACTACCGTTAATTTTTTGCACTATTCCAAAGGCTTCTTTGGTTCAAATGCTTATGTTGTGATGAAAGCAATTCCATCATATTTGACTGCAATGTCCGTTAAATGGAGGTAGAAAGACTAAACATTGAAGCATTTGTAATACATTATTATTTTGGAACATTATGGAAATAATTAAATGCTCAAATATGATGACAGTAAACTTACAAAAAGAAAATTACTAAAATTTTTAATTTCTATTATTATTTGTTTTCCAAACTGATAATATATAACTCAAAGCTTTCGGTCAGATGGTGCGATCTTAATCTTATAAAGAAGAATTGAATAAGTTGAAGCAACAAGCAATTGTCTAAAATTGTTAGGATTCAAAAACTTGAAAAATTCTACGACGTAACGACAAAAGACATCTTTTAAACAAAAAGGCTACGCAACCAAATTTTCGTAACCAATGAATTTTATACATATGTACATACCCAGTAAAATAATACGAAAGTGGTTCGAGAAGTATATAGTTTTTACTACTTCTAGATAATTACATGAATTGAATTCATTCATAAATTTCAATATATTGTCATATTTAGTGTCAGGAATATTGGCATAAAAAATAAATCAGGTGTTTTGCAGTGATATTTAATGAAAACGAATTAAATTGTTTTTATCAAGAGATGAAAAAACTTCTTTGATTATTATTTTACTTTTTCAAATGAGTTAAATTTCTTTAAATTCTTGCACAAATACACGATCTCCGAAGACACACAAATATTAAATCATGCAAATCTTAACCAAAATGAACCACTTTATCATGTGTTTAAACTGTAATTTTATTACAATATAAAATTTTACTGGATAGTTTTAAGAGCAGTGTGCTTGTCCAAAACGTCCAAATAGTTTGTTGTGATACGGTTTTACACTACTATTTCAATATAAAGTAAATAACATTGTGTTTTATTTTGCAAGAAAAAGTATAGACTAAGTTAATACTACACTACAAATATTACAATACATTTAGGAATGGGTGACTTTGTCAGTAAAATTGTTCCGTTGATTTGCAAATGCCGTTTGAAACTCACTATATTAAAGAAAACTGAGATTTGTAAAAATTCAATTAAGCTCTATAATAATCCCTTTTGTAAGAACATTTAACCAATTGTTAAGTTGAATGTGCTTATTACTATACTGATAATTTATGAGGGGCACTAAATTTTGAAATAAAACTAAAGCTATGGTCAAATTAGGTAAATATTTCACAAAGAAGTCGTTGTTATTATTTATTTTTTTACAAAGTTCAATTCCTTTTGGAAACGGAATTGAAATCACACTTGAGAAAGGATAAATCAAAAAATTTCTGGGATGAAATTTTAAAATTTTTTGTCATAAAGTTGAAAGAACTATATGCCTTTTATTAAATCATTAAAAATCAGATAAATTAGTACTATTTTCCTTTATTCGTTGGTAAATCAAATAATAAAAGAAACACCAGTAACAACATATGACTAGCAGTGGCATCGCATAACGAATAGGATCATTGTGTATATTGCAATTTCGATGGTGGTGTTTGGCTAACTTATCCGGTAACTTTTTCTCAAATAAGTTTATTCCAACTCTCGATTTCTATGTTCATAATTTTATGTTGTCAAATAAGTTCAGAAAAAAATAAATGGGTTGCTTATCCTTCTTTTTATTTACTACATAAAATTTTTAGTCAAATCAAACCGAGAGTTAAGTAAACTGATTCGGTAAAAATTCTACGTATAAGTTGACTAAACAACAACGAGTGCTTAATACCCATTAACAATCCGTATTAGTTTTATAAGTATTTTAGAATGAGGGATGAGTAATTATAATATATTTATTTTAAAAATCAAAGAAGTAATGGCAATAGTCAAAAGTCAGATTTGGGAGTTATTAACAACTTGAAATTTAAGTCGATTTCAATTTCGATCGATGTTTTCAGGTTTTTTTTTCGCAAATTTCCATAAAATAATGGTCAACCTTTTTGATTAAATATTTGCCTAATGTGGCCGTACCTTAAAAAAAGTCGGACACAAAAAAAATTTGGAGTTACGTGAAAATATTTAAATGAGCTTTAGCGAAACCCTTATCAAAAAATTGATGAACTATTTCAAAACAAATTATGAATTTGCATGTGCTGCATAAAAAAACTTGTCAGTTTTATACAATCTTTTCCGCACTTTCAACATAACAAAAGAAAATCACAACAATGATTTTTTATACTTATATTGTACATGCTCAAATTTTCAAACTAATAATAACATTAAAAAATATACATATACGCATTTAACTCATATAAACAAGAAAAACTACTAATACTATAAACAAACATTTACAACAACTCAGACTTAAACAACTTATTAATCATAGGAATCAAAAATTAAATAAAAAATATTTTTTGAATAAAACAAAAAATCAAAATCAAAAATAAGTACATAATATATTAAAAATATTTTTCTACTATTATTATTATTATTAAAGTAACAACTAATGGAATAATTAACAAAAAATATATACACACATATATACATAATTATTAAAAAATAAACTACTAAATATTATAAGCATTTAAAGCATTTTTAAGTAAATTATAACTTTTGATTGAAACAGTTTTAATATACATACTTACACACATGCATACATTTATGTATGCACATATGTATGTATATACTAAACTGTATTAAAATTCAATGCCATAATTTCATTGTTTTTAATTAGGATTTGTTTTTGTTCTTTTTATACATTAAGCAAAAAATCTAAACGTTTTTAACACAGATTTCATTTTTTATATCTATTTTTTAATTTTTTAGTTAGATGGTTTTATTGTCATTTAAAAATGAATCTCTTTAGCCTCATTAATATTAACATTTAATAATAAGAAACATCATTATTATTATCGTCGTCATCCTTGTCGTGACCATTATCATAATTTTGTTTATTAATCATCACAAAATCATTTTATATATTTAATGTAATTCATTTTAATTAAAAATATAAAGTAAAAGAAAAAAAAAAAACAATAAGAACAAAAAACAAATATTCGTAAACATTAAAAGAAGTCTTTCATATGCATATATGTATGTATAAATATTTAGGAATTGTTTTTTATTTAATTTAAAAAATATATTTTATACGAATATTAACGATGATTGTATTTGATGTCTGATTTTTGTGTTTTAATTTAGAATTTGTGAGTCTCGTTTAAGATATAAAAACATGCAGAAAATGGAAAATGAAAAAATATAGTTATAATATGAATATATAATTGATATTTTTTTATAAATTACTCATACACATACATACATATGTATATCTTTATATAAATAACTTAAAAGAGTGAGAAAACGAAAATGTAATTCTCAAATAAATTTGCTTCATTTTATGATAGTTTTTACAATATAATAGTATTTCTTTTTTTTAAACCTTGTTTACTTATAATTTTATCATCTCGAATTAATTATTTTCAATTGAAAAACTACAAATTAAAAGGAATTGATGTTACAAACTAATGTGAGTATTTGATTTACATATGTATGTACATCTAAAGTGGTATATCTAAAATAAGTTTTTGGCATAAACATTAATTACAAAGGTCTGTGCGTAAATGCACTACTACACTACAGCTATGGACATAGAAATAGCCCACTTATCCAAAACAATGAAAATTTGATATACATATGTATAAATAAAATTGCCCATTTAATCTACTTTGATTTCTTATTTTATATCATTTTTCACAAAAGAAAACTTAATTCAGTATTAATTAAACTATTTCATAAATTTTTAGTTTGACACAATTTGATCTGGACACAGAAAGAGCACACTTTTTTTGATCTCCTGCAATAGTATGTATTTTTAATTGTGCGGTGGAATTACTTACCTCATCACTTTGCTGTTGTTGTGTAACCCTTACTTGACACAACTTTTTATTAACTTTTGTCATTTTTCCAAAGGAATATAGTACCCTGCTTCCTTTACATTATCCTAAAGTTCATGGGAATTCTTAAAAATTTCTTTCTATGGGATTAAGGTCTGGGCTTTGAGCTGCCCAGTCAATAATTGACATTTTGTCTTTGGTGAGCCAATTTTTCACTACTTCCTCTGTATGCTTTGGGTCGTTATCTAGCATAAAGATCCAGTTAAGAGGCACGTATTCTTAATTATATTAAGGTACCAAAACTAAACCATATTTCCGTCTATTCTTTCTATAGGCCCAACCCCCAAATTTTGATGTTACTTCTACCGTGTTTTACTGAATTTTTTGTTTTTTTTTTGTAAAACGGGATTGAATTCTTACTTTTTTCCTCAATGAACATACGTTTTTCCGTCAGGACCAATCAGATTTATTTAAGTTTCATCGGTGAAAATCACTCTTTTTCAGAATTCGATGTCCTTGTTCCTGTGTATTTTTCATTACTATAAACTGCTTTTATATTCTTTTTTTTATAGTAATGGTTATTTTCTACTGACACCACCATAAAGATTATTTTCATTGAGGCTTCTTCGTACAAGATTACTGGACACATTTATTCCCAATTCCTAATTCATTTCCCTCATTATTGTTCTCGAAAACTTCAAGAGATCTAGCTTACTTTTTCTAACTTTTAACTTGTTCTGACGAATGGTGGTTGTCTTTCGCGGTGGCTTCTTTCGATCTTTCGTTGCAAACAACCTTGCAAGTCCAACAACTGTAGCAAGCCAAGCATATCAGCCTATATTTTGACTTGGTCTCCTGCCCTCGTAAATCCTAGAAGTTCGTTTGCAATGAGGAGTGATTACTGCTAATAATAATTTAGAAAAATAAAAAAATTTGAACATTAATATGATTTTTGATTGCTGTTAAAAATTTGCATTCGATGACTGATTGCAACTTAAAATGTTGCAATTAATGGATGATTCTGAACACTTTTTAACCAAAACTCATTAAAAATAATAACATCCTATTATCATATCACTTTAACTTTAGATATCACTTTAGCTAGTTTTAACAATTAAAACTTAATAGAAGAACGGAGAACGGTTTTATAAAATTGAAAATAATATTTGAGATAAATTAGCAATATCATGGCGACATTATTAATTTCGCTAATTTTTAAATATATACACACACTAGTTTTGATTTCAAATACCTAAACAAGAAAAATAATAATATACGGACAATATAATCGTATTATCGTGATCTTATTAACAAAATCATCCTCATCAATACTATTATGTCATCGAAATAAAACACAAAGTATGTATTTTACAGTAGTTGTAAACGATAAAATAAAATATAAAAAAATGGATAGGAAACATATGATTTTTGGTTTTTGTTTTGCTATTTCAACATATGTACGAGTACATTTTCTATTCAATGTTTTTTTTTTCTATTCATTTGAAAAAATAATTATTTTGCAATGCAATTTTATTTATTAGCGTTTTTAAACATTCATCCAACCAACTACAACTACTCATTTTGAGTCAAAAAGGAATAAAATAAAAATAATTTCATAAATTATAATACAACTTATCATTAAATTCATGAACTATATACATAATATATATTTTTAAATAAAAATATTAAAAAAATCCTTTAAAAAAAGTTAAAATATTAATTATAACTTGAATGTGTTTTATTTTAACTCATGAACGAAATAAATCTATAAACACTCAGCAAAATAGATATTAATGACGAAAATTTAATGATATCAAGGATTTAACTCATGACGAAGTACTTGTAGTTTAATGATTTTTAACATCAGCGTATAATCGAAGTCATATTTTTGTGTGAAATTGTAAATTAATTACTTTCCAATAAAATAAATATACGACAAGTGTCAATGCAGGTTTTATAATTGGGTTATTTTTTGGCGACACGAATGCGATTTAACATGTGTAAAAACAAAATAATACATACTCCTGATGATGCTACTCTAGGAGTAGCGAAATATCGAAAAATAGCTCAAATAATTCGACTAATAATAAAAAGGCCAAGAGAAAAATAATACAAATACAATTTTTAATATTATTTGAATTTTTCTGGAATCTCACGGAATAAAGTGTAGTTTATTTTCCGCATTTACAGTACCTTATCATCACCTAGAACTATTCCTGCTGGTGTGCCTTCACAGGCAGTATTCTATCCCACGCTATATTCCGTTGATTACATTTAAGATTTTGTTTCTAGAAAAGGAAAGACGTAGCTCTCTATTCCGACGATATACATATGTAGCTATAATAATAAAATTCAAACTATTTACTGTTGCAGTTAAAAGACTTAAGAAAAACGTTTACAAATGTAATGTAATATTTAACGTTTAATAAATATTACAGAAAATGGTAAATCAAAATGAATACGGGCAAAACGCAAGCTATTGTTTTCTCCTAACCGAGTACTTTATTTTCCAGTCTGTTATGAGAACTGTCCTTGGCACAACTGACGTTCTGCATAACTTAATAATCAGGAATAATTGCTGTACTTACGTGCCTCTATATTCTTGAAAAGCATATATTTGATATAAATACATACGTAGTCGCCGTGGTCTAGTGTTAAGTGTGTTGGCTTACTAAGATATGAGCCCTAGGTTCGACACCAAGCTCTAACATCTTCAAAAAAAAAAAAAATTATGAAAAAAATATTTCTTTCGGCGACCACCTCTCAGCAGTTTTCTGGCAAAAGCTCTGAGAGTAACTAATTGTCATGAACAAGCTTCTCAAGTCTGTCGTTCGGAGTCGACATTAAACTGTGGATCCCGGTACTCATGGATAAAAATTGACACACACAATATGAGTGCTGGGAGAAGCTAGGCCGTAATCCTGACACAGGATTGTAAAGGCCAGTTATGTATGTATGTACATACGTATTTATAATAATAAATTGTAAACTATTATATAAAATCCGGTTTCGATACAATTGTATTAAATTTATAGCCTTAATCGTAACACATTTATTTATTCTACAAATTTCTAATGAATTCTTTTACATTTTCCGATATTCAAAAATAACAACCATATTGCGCCCAAAAACTGTTTCATTCCGTACGTTTTTAATCCCTTAAATTACAAAGTACTGCCAGATTAGAAAGTTTACTTTGATTTTCGTGTAGTTACGGCTTTGTAAAAAATGTAAGCATAACCAAACAATAACAAATGTTTAAAGAAGTTTATAGTAAATATAATTGTATATAGTAAATTTTAGTATATAACTCTGTTTCTATTTTATTTAGTGAAATATGGAACCTTCTGAGAATAATTTGGGCAAACTAACTGAAGAATCTCTAAAACGTAAAGAACGTTTGAGGCAAATGAGGGAAAAGGTTGCTAAATATGAAGCCAATAGAAATGGGTCAGAAACCGAAGAGAAACTGCCTAGGTAACTATTAACTTATTTTTTAATTTCAACGCTTACGTATTCATTTCTTTTCCTCTAGACCTATATTTCGTAGTTATAAACCTCAAAATGAAAATACTACAGGCGAAATATTGCCACAAGAGCCCTCCGGAGATATAGAAATGGCCGTAGAGGACCAGTTGGATCTGTTATCGCAGCCTTTAACAATTGACGAAATCGATATAACAAATTTAGCTCCACGTAAATCAGATTGGGATTTAAAAAGAGATGTCTCTAAGAAATTAGAACGCTTAGAAAGGAGAACGCAAAAAGCCATAGCAGAATTAATTAGAGAGAGACTGAAAAAGAACCAGCAAGGCACCGATATATTTCAAGCAGTCAATGTGGGCACAGCCCATGCAGGAGAAACAACAATAGATGAAGATAATTGAATTTGTACAAATAATTTTAATATAAATAAAAGTCTAATTTTAACTAAATGATATTTAATAGGTATGTGTAAAAACTATATCATGATCAAATAACTAACGTCTTGTAGATCTGGTGAGATCCCTAGAAGGTTTGATATTTTCCTTATCTAAGGGCTGTAGTTTTTGTTTAAGTGTGTTGATTTCTATAAAATAAAGAAGAAAAAACAGATAAGTATTAATTATTACTTTTTCTTTTTAGCTCTTACGTTCGGTATATTTTGTTTCCAAAGAATTTGCAAATTTTCTCATAGAGTCCAACTCTCGAGGTATTTCCTTTCTTAGGGACTCAACAGTTGTCCTGAGGTATACTAACTCATCCTTTTGTTCTTTTAGTTCGGCATCTTTTTTCTCAATAGCCTGTTCTTGTTGTAAGGCTACTTCAGTTCGCCAACCAATGGTCTTCTTCATTTTATTCAGTTCTACATTCTGCTTCATAATTATTTGATTTGCTTTTGATATTTCCTCTGTAGCTAATTGTAAAGCTTGCCTCTTAGTTTGACTAATTTTCTTCTCTGCCTCCAATTCAGCTACCAAATCTGCTTTATTTTTATCGTATTTTTTTAGTTTTTCTTTTAAATCTGTGACTTCTTTACGAGCATCTTGTAAATGCATTTCATGTTGTCTTTCAATATTTTTTATCGAGTTTATTTCTGAGTGTAATCTTTCATTCTGCTCTTTAAGATTTGAAATTCGGGACTTCGAAGCGGCTAATTCTTCATTTAAAGTTTCATTGCGCTTTTGCTCTTGCCTGAAATGTGTAATTAAAAAAAAAAAATGTCTAAGTAGACCCTAAAACAATTCTTGAAATAATTTTACATTTTTTCACTTTGTATTGCACTTTTTTCGGCCACCAATTTATCTATTTGTTGTTGCAAGCTACAAATAGTTTTTCGATTCCTATCACTATCCTGTTGTCTCTGTTCCGCAGCCTTCCGTAAACTTTCTTGTAGTTTCAGTATTTCTTCTGAATGTTTTTGATTCAAGCTTCTTGTAGATTCCAAAAGGTTTTCTCTAAGTTTTATACACTCTGTATCAAGTTGATCAATGCGTCGTATATGGTTGTGTATTTCATGCTGTAATTGTTGTGTAATTTGGTCGTGATTTAAGCACTTTTTCTAAAATTTAAATATTATTATTATTTGTTTTATAGAAAATATAATTATATTTATATGTGTTTGCTACTTTTGTAGTCGTTAGAGTTCTTAACATAATAAGTAGTATTATTTTTAAGATATAAATTATGGAGTATAATTCAAAATATTGTTGAATATAATCACGCACCAGACTTCATACTCACTGAATATTGCAATACCAATTAGACTATTGACTGTTGTCATAGTAAAGGTTACTATAAACAAAGTTTGTGGGTATAAAGCCTGCATTGTGGATGAATAGAAAAAAGTTTTTCAGAAGTGCTTTTAAACTGTTTTATAAAAATAAAAGAGAAAAAGTTATAGGACTACTGCAGTCAGTTTTAACTTTTAGCTATTAACATTCAGAATAGTTAGCTTAAATAGTTTATTCTTTCATCTATATTTAAACAAAAAAAAAGTTATTTTGTAGTAATTACCTGTAAAACATCTAATATATTGTTCATATAAAACAAAACTACATTCAGAGGTGCTAAACGGCAGGGTAAACATAAATGGATTAGATTTTTAAATGGTCTCATCTCTACAAATTGCAATTGATAGTGATTATGATTATTGCCATTTAAATTTGAATCAATGAACCGCTTATCTGAGTGTTGTAGTTGAATCAAACATATTTCCAGCTTACCAGCTTGGCAATCTTGTAAAATGTGTATGAGGTTCTCTATAAAACCGGCAAAGGTTACATGCAGTGATTGATCTTGTTTCAGCTCCTGAAATGATGTGCTGTCGACAGTGGTTACATACATTTTCCGTTGATCACATTTTTCTGTAAGCCTTAATTGCTAACAAATATACTTAATAGAATTGATACTTTTAAATGTTATTCTGTGTTACATACTATAAGTCCTTTAAAATCCATTTTTTCTGCATAAACAAAACAGGCCTTTTGAGTTTTAAGGCCGTTGGAACGAAAATTTACAATTAACTCCGAAGTGGGTAGTATGCACTCAATATTTTTGCTATAATTTATGTTAGAGAAATGATCTTCATCATTTGTAGACATTGGAAATGGATTGAACATAATTAATTTGTGGGAAATTTAAATATAAAATTAAATTTTATTTAAAATTTTCTGTAATTGTGCGTTTATTATTATGCTTCTTCTTATTTTAATTTGTTTGTTTACATATCTCTATAAAGCTGTAGCAACGGCCATACATTTTGTGAAACAGACTAGGTTCTCACAGTGAAATAATTAATGATGATATATAAGATGATCTCTTTCTCCGTTCTTGTTTTACAACACATAATTCATTTTTGAAAAATATAATACAAAATCAATTTTTCTGCAAATCATGTCGAAAATTGTATCTACAACCCAAACGCAACTGTGCGTCATCTATTCAATAATAAAAATTGTTTAAAAAATATGTTAGACATTTCAACTATCATATTATTGTAAAGAATTTAATTTGGCAAAAACTCTATTCTATTTGGCACTTTAAATAAAAATCATTACAATACTAATTTTTTTTTGTGCTACAAAAGTTTTGTTTTGCATATTTAAATATAAGAATACATCGTGTTTATTATGTTTCTCTAAAACAAATTATTTTGGTTTAAAAGTAAAAATACATAGCATACGTTACCTCGTTACCAGCGGTTAGAATATAAAATGTAAGTCAACTGTTAACGCATCTTAAAGTTAAAATCGTTCAACTTCTATACGTTAGATGCGTTTCTAATCTTGCAAGTAACTTGCTTTATGGAAATTCACTATTTTAACTTTTTTACAGACGTAACAAACACACAATTGTCGCATCGCGTTATTTACTTCTAACTTAAGTCGTGGCGTAATGATTATAAGACCTATAAAATGTTTCTGTTAAACGGATATTTATATACGTATTTATAAAATGATGCTTAAGATCTTATGTATATTCTTTCATAACATTTTAACTTTGCCATTACAGATGAAAATACTTTCATGAAAATTCGTAATACGTGTTGCAAATATAAAAAAATTGAATGTTTAATAAAAATTTGTGAGATTTATCCAAATAATAAGCAAATACTTTTTTCAAGCTCAAGGTCAAGTTTATTTTCAATTTAATAATCAATATTTCGATATCCTTCGGATATTATCTTCAGGATTTCTAAAACTAATAATAAATATATTTGTATTATTTTCCTTGACCTTTTTATTAATTTTATTATTAGTTAAATTATTTGAGCTTAAGGTCGAATAAATATTTATATTATTTATTTTACGATATTTCGCTACTTCCTTGCGTAGCATCATCAGGAATATATATTTGTATATATTTTTTTTTTTTCGACCTTAAGCTCAAATAATTTAACTAATACTAATAATAAATGTAAACAGATAATTTGTGAGAATATTGAAATTTTCATGAAAGTACTTTCATGTGTAAAGGCTTCGTAGATATGACATTCCTATTTTGAACACACTGTCTGGCACTTCTTATTGCAACGCTGATACATATTTCTCTTCACAATTCTAAAACGAAAAAGCCGCGTCAAGAAGTGAAAATAAATTTTGTAATAAGAGATTAATAAACTTTAATTTTTACAATAAACAAAAAAATACAGAAAGAAGCTAATTAAATCGAAATAAAATGGCGGTAAGTACATTTGGCAAAGTTTATTCTTAAGAAAAAGGCTTATACATAATTCAATAGAGGATTTTGAACAGCACATTGTTTTCCTCTAACCAAATTAAATAAAAGATGGCTGAATTTTCACTAAATATTTGGTAATATTTTCTTCCAAAGCAACCTACCAAAGTATTTGTTGGTAGCCTACCTCCCGGTACGAAGCCAGAAGAACTAAGACGTTTGTTTGAAAATTATGGAGTCGTAGTGGAATGTGATGTTATGAACCGTTGTGGTTTTGTGCATATGAAAAATGTCGCCATGGCAGAAAATGCAATTGCTTCCCTCAACGCCAGTGAGTTTAAAGGACAGACGATAGTCGTTGAGCATGGAAGACCCAAGGAAAGAAAACAGATGGGGGGTGGAGGTTCCGATGGACGGGGTGGTAACCAAAGTGGACCTCGTGGTGGTAGAGGCGGTATGGGACGCATGTTGGGTAAGTAAATCATCAACTATTTTTACAATTGGCAAATGCATTAATCATTGTGGCTAAAGGGAAGCCAACAAAAGGTTTTTTTTTAATAAATCTTTTCTTTGTTTGTTTCTTGTTTATTTCTTAAACAAAAGTTGGCTTCCCTGGTGGGCAAAACTCAAATAGTTTAAGTCAAGCGGCCACTTTGCAATTGGCCGGCATGGTTATGGAACTACTAGGTGATCAACAAAACCAAATCGATGATATTTCAGGTGGCAATAATAACATGAGGGGAGGCGGTGGTGGTAACGATCAAGGATTCCGGCGTGGAGGTGGAGGACCTGGTGGTAGAGGCGGTAACTTCCAAGGTGGCAACCGCGGTGGCAATCAAAATATGAATGGTGTGGGACCAATTCGAAATCAAGGCTTTAAACATGACAGATCTGCACCCTATCCCCAGGGCATGAATATGGGTTCTGGCCCTAACAATATGAATCAAGGTGGTAATGGTGTTGACGGCATGAGAGGCGGTAGATTCAATAATCAAGGAAACAATTATCAAGGTGGTGGAGGCATGGGCGGTCGTGGAGGTGCGGGCTCTGGAGGAAATTTCAATAATCCGCGAGGTGGAAACTTTGGCTCCAAAAGTGGTCCAGGTACCTACGGCAGTGGTAATAACTGGAATAACGATCAACGCGGCGGCGGTATGCCACTACAACAAGGTGGACGCAATTTTACTGATGACAGCTTTACTGGTGGTTTTAGCGGTAACATGGGTAATTCAAATGGAGGCAACTTTGGTGGTCAACAAGACAGACGAGGCTTTGCTTTGCCTTCAAATCAATTCCAACAATTTGGTGGTGGCAGCAACAAAGGTGGTGGTGGGTTTGATGATGTCGGTATGCCTTCATTCAGCGATGACGTCATGTTTCAAAGACGTAGCAATAACCAACCTAACATGTGAGTATTGAAAAAAAGCAATAAGGTTTAAAAAAATTTCCAAAAATCATGTTCATGGCTGTAGTAGAGTTATAAAAGACACAAAAAAACGATTTGTAATATAATAAAGGGCTTTTTAATAAATATATAATTTCTTTTAAAAAAATTTAATTACAGGAGTGGTGGCGGTAATTTTAACCGCGGTGGAAATCAAGGTGGCCGAGGTGCACCTGGTGTTGGACCTGGTGGTTTTCAAAATAATCGCGGAGGACAACAAGGCTTTCAACAAGGGCAAGGCTTTAAACGCGGAGGTCCTGGAGGTAACAATATGATGAACTCGGGTGACAATTACCAACAAGATTTTCCACCTCTAGGTGGTGGTAATCAGGGAGGTTTTGGTAATAACCGTTTTCAAGGTGGTCAAGGCGGACGTGGCGGAGGTGGTGGTGGTATGAATCGGTAAGTCATGATAATATTTGAACTTTAAAAATGCAAACGTACTTCTCGTAAAATCATACGTATTACAGAAAAAAAAAAAGAAGTATCTGATATATATTTAGGCCGATTTATTATCCTAATGCGTAATGAATTTTTTTGTAGGTTCAGGTTATAATTCCATGATGTATAATATTTTATAATGCGTCCTTTGACATTTATATGTATTTTTCTTTAACGCCCAATGTAGTATTTGGAATGAGTATTTGTTAACCATGTTTTTAAGAATTATATTTCCCTAATGAATTGGACGTACATTTAATCTAGTCTTGATAAGCGTAAACATTTTGGAATCTAAGAATAAGATTGCGTTAGAGTTTTGGATTAAATTAATATTGTTACGAATTGTCGTCTAAAATCCGTTTATATTTCCAAGTGTTTATTTGTTGTAAACATTAACTCTTTTTTTTACGCTCTATAACCTGTAACTGAGAACAGTAAGGTGATGCACTATTTGAAGTTCCTACAGTTTTTCTAGTAATTTCTATTGTTTCTATGTACTGATTGTTTTAAACAATTTACAACAACAATTATATTCACAATTTTTAATTTTGTATAATTGTATTTTGTATTTTGCAATTGTAATGATTTATAATTTTGAACATACTCGATTTTTCTACATGTATTTTGTTATTTTAATAATTCATGTATATAATTTAAATACTAGAAATTACAACAAAAACTAATAAAAGGAAATGGTAGTGATGATTTTGATTTATAAAATTATTTCTTCGTAACAATATGTTCTGTAATAATTGAGGGTCAAAGTAGAATTTTATCATTTTTAAAAAGAAGCAAATTTTCGAATTTTAAATATGGATTGATAAGGAGAAAAACTACAAATATTCCAAAATTAATTTAGTTTTAAATTTAGACTTAGAATTATAACAAAATGTACAAATAAAAACAAAATATACAAATAAACTAATTTAAAATTTATATTTTTTTAAACAGCAATGCGCCACGTCAAAATATGCCAAATCGTCGTTATTAGAAAGCGCTGATATACATGAATTATTAAGCGAAAGTTAAATTAAAAAAAAAAAAAAAAAAACAAAATATTATCATCATGAAGTATTTTAAGAGTAATAATTTATTACTAAAAATAAACCTAAATTTTACACTATTTTACGGTACTCAACGTTAAAAGACATTCAACGTAACCCACTTTTCATGCGTCGTATTAGAAAACATAATATTTAAGATTTATTTGATTACTGAAATTAATAGACAAGCTATTATTTTATCTTATTAGATTACAAAATGCGTTTAAGTTACCTTTGTTTTTATAATAAATATATTTTCCCAATTTAATCCAGTTATTAGAATTTAAATTCATACAAACAACTTGATGTGTATAAACATAATTTCCATAAGAAAACAAAATAAATTGACTATAAAACAGCGTTTTCTTTTTTTATTAACAATGCAATAAACAAATATACAATAATAATTAAAAAAAAATATTCCATAAAATGCGTTTTATTGCAAATATGTAGCCAGCCAACCAGCAACCACCAAGCGTTTAAGACATAATTCTCACAAAAAGATATGGACATTTCCACAGAAATTATTGTTGTAATCAACAATTATTTTTTTTAAAACAATATATTAAAAAATGATGCTTTTCAGCTTGTCCCTTTGCCAATAAGATGAAAGAGACCTTTAATATTAGATTTGTTTTTTCTTACTCTCAGTTTTGTTTAACGTTATTCGATGTTTCTTCATTATATTTGAACAAAGTTATGCTGTCCCGTTCCAGTATTTAAAGCGTTTATTTTATTAGGCCTTCGTGATCTTTCGGCTAAAGTGAAATTTAGCTTGACAAATCATTTTAAAAGCGTGGTAGAAAAATATGTTCCGTTCTAAAATCTGTATATCAAAGATTGGTAAATAAGAGGAAACAGAAATATTTCATTCACTCTGACAAGAACAATTTAAATTTTTAATAATGTTGTTCAAATCGCAGATTTTAAAATTTTCTAGATGTAGCCAAAAAGAACTTTTAAATTATGTCTCTTTCTCGATACCATATATACAAGCAGTATAACAAACGAAAACTCGACAAAACGTACTCTTTAAAATTCTTTGGGAAAATGGCAAAAAAGTAAAAAAAAGTTAAGATTTCTTGATCTTACATCACGTTAATAACTAGCGATTGTCCCGTTCTATATACTGGATATGCCCATTTACTATAAAACAACGTTTTTTATTAACAATCCAACAATGAATCAAATATACTTTAATAATTAGAAAATATTCCATAAAATGCGTTTTACAGAACATATATATGAAACCAGCATAATCGATAGAAAAGCGTTTAAATAATCCAATTACTTTGAGAACAACAATTATTTCGAGTAAACCAAAAAAAAAATAAATTAACATGCGATAGAATTTCTCTAAACAATTTGCGGATAGTCTACTTAAACCAAAAAAATTCTCGTAAGTACATTAAATATTGATTTAAAAAATCTATATGCATTTTTAAAAGTATAGTATATAGGCAGAAGAATACTTTAAGTGAAGTGTTACATAGATCAAACGTTCCTTCCTACTTATAAGATAAAACTAGAGTCCAAATAAAAATGGTTTTAATTTTAAAGTCGTAATATATGGCAAAGTTACGTTTGGTTAATTAATATTTCAATACATTTTTAATTTAATTCTCTTGTTTAACTTTTCTAATATTTTTTCTAATACTTCTTTTACAGGCAACGTTACTAGGATACTTATCATCAGTTTTAAGCTAGACAATTTTTATACATTATTATTGGTGCTCTTTAATATATGTATGTATATATTTAAGATCATGAAATTAAGTTTAAATGTAAATGAAATTTATGTCTTCCATATCTTGATCTTTCTAGTTTTATATTAAAACTTGATTTGAAAATATTTTCTATAATAAAACATTTTTTGTTAAAATAAATGGTGTTGGTTAATTTAAATATTTACTACCTATTCATAAAAATATTAAAGCTTTATAATCAATATTTGACAAATTTCTATACAATACTTGTCAATTAAGCTCTTTATAAACCTTTAATATTTTTGAAGAATGCAGCAGATATAAATTATAATTTTTTGTTATTTTTTTAATAAAAAAAAAACTGTCCAAACCGTCTGACTGGTGAGCAAATTAATTTTCGTATCGAATAATAATATTTAAATTACAAACGGGTATATTCCGAAAAACGAATTTGAATGAAATTGAAATCGAGTATTTTTTCAAAGACAATGAAACTTAATTTTGCAAATTATTTTACAATTTTGAAATTAAAATCACTTAACCTTAATTGTCATTAAGCGATTCCATAAAAAACAGTATTAAATTTTCACATTTAAAAATTATAACAACTTGAAACTCCATTCGATTTAAATTTCACACGAATTCGTTTTATAGACAATACCCGAAAATGTCACAACTTCAAGCAAGTTCCTTCGATAAAGAATTCGACGATTTTGGCCCCTGATTAGATTTTTGTTGTAATACAGATAAATATTTTATAACAACGTTCCTAATTATTGTCATTGAAATTAAATGCTGCAATTCTATTAATATTGAAATAATTTGTGTACATTGTATTAAAAGTACGAACCTATTATGCGCAATACTCGAATTGATTTGAAAGGACATTTTAAAGTGGAGTAAAAAATAGTAAAAATAACATTTAATTTTTTGAAGTTAAGTAAAACAAGGTCTCATAAAAATGAATGAGAATTGTTTTCTTCATCTCATGAAAAAGTGTCTAGTCGTGAGTTCTATGTTTATTATTTAGCAGCTGATCTTCAATTATATGCGAACGTTAAGATCGTATATTTTCCACCTAATTTTAATCAGTGACCAGTTCTTGTATGCACGCAAATTATGTTTGCTTATTTATTAAAATGAATCTTTTTAAGATTAAATTCTTAAACATATTTAAAATAAAGAAAGGCAAACAAAAATGCTTACGTTGCTATCTGGCAAAGTGTGAGAATAAAAACAAAAACGCCACAATTAATTGAGGAGTGGATACGTTACTCGCACGTGAGTACAACTAGGGACTTGTCACCAGGGCTGGGTGCTACGACCTTTAATGTGGAGCCTAGTTGTTGATGAATATTTTTTAGGAAAATAAAGCAGGCATTGACTATGCAATGATATTGCATTCGTAACAAGAGGCAAGTTCGAGGACATGTGATATTCAAATAGGGCTTAGAATATGTTGTGTGTATCAACAGCGACCGAATATTAACTAGGGTAAGGCCACAATAGTGAAGTCACTAGAAAAAGGAACCTCCCTAAACGGAGGAAAGAATATACATATATATGGGAATAATACTGAACAGAAAATTAACATGGAGGACTTATCTAGATAAGGTATCGGAAAAGGCCTGACATTCCCTTTCATATATTCCAAATACATATTATGCATTTTGATTTGCAAATGAAAAATTGCAACTCAAATCTTTTTTATAATTTAATATTTTTTAACATAAATTGATGCCTGTGAACGTCTAGGCATTACAGATTTTCTGTGACATCAGGAATGTATATTTTTTTGGTACTCTTGAAGTTAAATTATTATCAGAAAATTTTTTAGTACCTAAATTAAAAAAACCATTTTCCAACACTACACTACAATATTACCTACCTTTTTCAGAGTTGCCAAAACTATGAAAATTTATTTGTCAAAATTGTTTCATGCCGATATATTTTGTATGAGAACTACCGAAATACGTCGCGTATGTACATTATGGATTTAAAAAATCCAAGTTTGACATTGCGTACAAAGAAAAAATTAAAATAAAAAAAAATTAAAAACAATAGTATTAGTTTGAAATTTTTATAACAACTTGATAAAAAAATATTTTTGTTTTTCTTTCTTTTATTTACTGCGTATTTCGGTAATACGGACGTATTCAAATTATACTTTTTATTTGTCGTACGATGTACGCCTTAATTCAGGTACGACCCTTACTTGAGTTGGCGATGTCGTTGTCGTCTGACGACATTTTTACAGCAGAATAAAGAAACAAATGTTACTCTTGCCTTTAATCTATTACAAAAATGTTGTAACAAGACAACGACGTCGCCAATTGGAATACAGTCTATTATCAGAATTACTACACAAACACACTACAGAAGATAAGAAAACCAAAGCTAAATAAAACTGAAAACAAAAGATATATTTCGATCAAATATAAGTTATAACGGTATTTTTAAAATGTTTTTTTTTTAATCTTCCCTAAATATTCCCCATTTCACAAGTCGGGTAAACAAAAATTAACTTTAAATAATAATAGCGAAATGGCAACTCGGCTTATGTTTTCATTTTTATGCTTGCCTGTGTGTGGGTTTCTCAATTATTTTTGTTTTTACTTCTTTGAAAAAAGAGTATAAATTCACGAAAGCAGTGACGGTTGTGTGCAGTGACAGAGTTCGTCGGATGGTTGTTGTTTGATATATTTTATAAATTTCTTTCTGTGGTTATATTTTTTGGCTAAAAATAAAGAAAAACAGGCAAAATAATAAAAAAAGAAAATTAGAAATGGAGTAAAAAATAGTTTTTACAAATAAAAAAAAAATTAAGTAAAGTCACCAAAAAAACATAAAGTTGCACGTAAAAATTAGACTAGTTTAGAAAAAAATCTCGAGTGACTGGCTTGAAATCTTGTTGAAATTAAAAGTTTTGCAATAAAACAAGTTTACAAAAATTATGTCAAATCAAATTTATTTAATGAAATCGACAAAAAGCGTATTAAAAACAAAAATAAACACGAAATGCCGAAATGTTTGTACGTTTCTTAAAAACGACTCATTGTTTGTGCTGTTATTGTTTGTGTTTTCACTAGCAAACAATACTGTATCGGTGGTCTCTGCACTTCAACAGCAAACATCCTCTTCCATGGCCATTGCAGATGATGGTCAGGAACAGGATTTGAAAGGAAAACTTGTTTTTGCACATGTGGTAAGTAATTACATACTAGAAGATGAAAGAACGAGAGTAGGTAATATTTTTTTAATCCCAATTGTTTTCTTTTAAAGATATTTCGTCATGGTGATCGTACTCCCATTGAACCATATCCAACAGATCCTTGGAAAAATTTAAAATATTGGCCAACAGGTTGGGGTCAGCTAACAAATGTAAGTAATTAAATATATTGATTAAATATTTCAAATGCAATTACATATGTTCCTTTGAAACTTTGCCATATGTTAAGATGTTTTGCCATATGTTAGTCGTTTGCCTAAACATTTATTAAAACAACATGATATGGAAGGATTTTCAAACAAAGACATTATAATTATAATAGATAAGTTTTTATTAGAAATTTAAAATTTCGTTAATTTCACTGGGTTAATGTGACCAACTATTTACATATTTTCTTTGTTTGTAAAGCAGGTACAGTTGATCATCGATTAATTGCCGGTCTTCTAAAATATATTTTGTTTGGCACGGTAGTAGTCCTTTAACTTAATTCTAGTGCGTTAAACGGCGATAATTCGAGCCAGAATTCGAGGACGTTGCTATAATTTTTCACAATCTACTGGAATTGTGAATAGAAAAGAACAAAATTTTTGTCAGTACAATATTACATATTGTGTTTTTCACATAAAACACTTAATAAACAAAATTAATGTTTTCATAAAAGAATGGCTGCATTGCGGTTAGGTTTAATAGCTTTTATTTTTACACAAAAAGGACACAATTGTTAAATTGTTTTTAAATACCTATAAAGTTATAGAAATTTTTAATTTTTAAAAAATAATCTTTAATTGCTTAAATGCAGTTACTAATGATCTTTTAAGTTTAAATCAAATACCCACACATTTGTTTTCCCTTCTCTTATATTTTGCTAGACCAGCAAAATGGATTGCATGAGTAGGGGTGATCCCCTGGGTGCTGGGCTCAATTAAAAAAATGCTGCTCTTTTAATTTTTCATATATTTTATTAATTTTACAGTAATCCTCAAGAAATATATTGAAATAAAACAAAACCAAAGAGATTATTGCCCGTATTCATAAAAAATAAAACAGTTTTTTAATTGCTTATTTGACAATTACTCCATAGAAATACTTACATATGTATGTATATCAAATAAGCACTCTATAAACCAATTTTATTTTTTATGAATACGGTAGTATATATTTAATACGTATATAATATTTATTTAATATTTAACACAGTGTTCGAAAATAAACTGTACATTATTATATGTACGGTTCACAAATCCAAGAACGGTATTTATTTTTTTAGTGTTTGTGTATTTCTACACAACCAGAATAAGTCGTTCTGTTTTTTGTTTTAAAACAGTACAGTTTTAGTGTTTGTATACATTTTGGTTTAGTGATCTTGGGTTATTTTTCCCCAAATTTCAAAATATTTTCTTTTTTTGCATATTTTATCAATCAGTTTAAAATAAAAAAATTGAAAAAAAAAAATTACAACAAAAAAAAAAACATTTTTCCTTTGTTTTTTTTTTCTATAGGTTAAGAACAGTATATTCGTTATGTAGAAAATTCAAAAATATTATAATGTTTTGTTAGGTAAAGTTGAGTATTGTGCAGTGGATACAATTTCAAGTTCCGAAAATGAGACACTGTCGTTTTGTAATTTAATATAATTCAGTTTATTTATAAATGTATAGAAAGGTTCTTTTACAATTCAAGGTTACTAACGGACTGACTTTTCTAATATATAAGTATACATTCTTGAACAACGGTTTAAAAAAAATTAGATACTTTGACATTTAATAAAAACATAGAAAACAGATTTGTATACAATTGGATTGAAAAAAGGGTTGCAACATATTCTAACAATCTCCCACACAAGCCAAATGTATACAATAAAAAATTTAAATTTCAAGATTCAAGAGTTTACAACCATCTACATGCTTTTGCTTTGCTAGGGCCTTCGTCAAAATATCAGCGGCATTCTTGTCTGATGTAACATATTGCAAATCAATTTCTTTCTCTTCATATTTACTTCGAACATAATGATATCGAATATCAATATGCTTGCTTCTCTTCTGCACGGTTGGATTTTTTACCATAAATGCTGCTGATTGATTATCACACAAAATACAAGTAGGACTGCTGACATATTGTGTGTACCCCATCTCTTTCATAAGACCACGAATAAAAACCACTTCTTTGGATCCCTGGCATAGAGCAATATATTCCGCCTCCATAGTACTAAGTGCTACAACAGGTTGTTTGCGAGACTCCCAGGCTACAGGACCACCCGCCATAAGTACCACATGACCAGAATAAGATTTTCTGTCGTAAGTATCGCTGCCCCAGTCAGAATCTGTAAAACACAAAAAATTTTCGACATCTGAAGAATATGAAATTTTACCAACAGGGTTCTTCTTTAAGTATCTCAGTACATATTTTGCAGCTTGAAAATGCTCTTTGTGGGGATGAGAATTAAATTGAGATAACTTAGAGACCACATGAATTAAATCAGGTCTAGTAATTACAGCCAAGTACATAAGAGCTCCAATAAGACTTTGATAATTTTTTGTGTCTAAATTCTCACAATTCTCTTCACATTTTTTAAGGATTGTACCACTTGCCCAGGGTGTAGCTGCAGGCTTGCAGTCCACCATGTTCCACTTTTTTAATATTTCCTCAGTATACTTCTTCTGATGAATAGATATATTACCTCTAGGGCCATCACGATTTATTTCCATACCAAGATAGAACGATATAGGACCTCGATCAACTGCCTCTACCGATTTGTTTAAATTTAATATGATATTTTTCAATTCAAATTCACTGGAACACGCTACTAACATATCGTCGACATATAACGCAATTATACATATATCTTTACCATTTCTTTTTATGTAAACACAGGTATCATGCTTGCATCTCCGAAAATTCATATCTATTAAGATATCATTAACTCGTTTGTTCCATTCACGTCCAGCTTGTTTTAAACCATATAGAGCCTTTTTTAATTTACAGACTTTATTGGGATACTCTTTGCTTTTAAACATAGGGGGTTGAAACATATACACCTCCTCTTCTAAATTTCCATTTAAGTAAGCTGCAACTATATCAACATGATTTACTATTAATTTATTCCTTGCTGCCAATGCTAATATTAATCTTATTGTAGAATGTTTAACTACGGGTGCAAATGTTTCTTGAAAATCAATGTTGTATTTTTGTGAACACCCTTGAGCCACTAGTCGCGCTTTATATTTCTCTATAGTACCATCAGCATTGTGTTTTAACGCAAATACCCATTTGCATCCTATAATATTTTTTCCTTCGGGCTTTTCAACTAAATCCCAAGTATTGTTTTTGGTTAAAGATTTATACTCAACTTCCATAGCATTTAGCCATTTATCAGAATCTTTACCTTTTAAAGCCTCATCAATTGTTTTTGGATTTTCTATAATTGAATTCAATATTTCGGGTCCATTTTCTGTACAATAAATTTTTCTAGGTCTACCTTTACCACCTGTTCGTATTACTTTAGGTCTGCCACGTTTTCTTTTGTTTCCCGCTCTTGGACTATCTTCTCTATCTGTATCACTGCTTTCTGAACCAGGTTCAGTTTCATAATTTGCATCTATTTGCTCAATTTCCTTTTCAATTATTTGTTGCTCTTTATTTTCATTTTTATCTTGTAGTTCATCACCAGTTACATTTTCATTCTTAAAACACTCAAAAGTTTCATCTTTAAATTTATTGTTTATATCATTTGGTACATTACCTTTCTCAAAAGACTGCTCGAAAAATAAAACATCACGAGCAATAGAAATTTGCTTTGTATTTGGATTGTATAAACGATAAGCTTTTGTATAAAGTTGATAACCAACAAATTTCATTTTTATACCTTTGGGCAAAAATTTTCCGCCTTTACATTTAGGACCTTTCTTGAGCATCACTGCATCACAACCAAATGTTTTTAAATGGGATACAGACGGTTTTTTTCCACTCCATTTTTCATACGGGGTAACATCTTTTAAAACCTTCGTTGGGGCACGGTTTCTTAAATAAGTAGCAGTATTTATTGCTTCACCCCATAAGCTCTGTGGTAAACCTGATGAATTTAACAAACACCTTCCCATTTCAACAAGTGTTCTATTTGCACGTTCAGAGACACCGTTTTGTTGTGGAGAGTAAGCGACAGTTGTTTGATGAATAATTCCTTTATCTGTAAAATATTGTTTAAATTTCGAATTAACAAATTCTTTACCATTGTCACTACGAACAACTTTAATTTTGCGGCCTGTCTGCTTCTCCGCGAGCCCAGAAAAATGTACGAATGCATCAAATGCATCGCTTTTCTGTTTCAGAAAATAGGTAAAAATATATCGCGAATAATCGTCGATAAAAGTAATAAAATAGGATGAACCTCCCACAGACTTTACACCTATCGGTCCGCATATATCTGTATGGACCACCTCCAGTAAATCACTCGTTTGCACATTTGAATAGCTTTTATACGGAGCTGCTGTTATTTTATTTTCTGCACATGTAAAGCAATCTATAGGTTGAACTGTTTTTAAATTGAGCCCTTTCACCATATTCCGGCTTGCTAATTTACTTAAATCATTTATATTAATATGTCCAAATCTTTGGTGCCACTTTTTAATAATATTTTCATCGATTACACTATTTATTATTTCAACATCTTTAACTTTTTCCAAATTAACAATAAACATACTTTCAACTAAATCAGCTGTTAAAATATATTTGTTTTCTTTGCTCTTCATTATTGCTTTATTCGCAGCAAATTGGACAACATGACCGGCTTTAATAATCTTATTAATTGAGATAAAATTTGAGTGCAATTGTGGAACATATAATACATTATTTAAAGTGAGCGTACAGAAATTTGTTTTCAAATTAATTTTACCATAACCATGAGCATAAATTACTTCACCTGATGCTAAAAAAATTTGTTGTGTTGATTCTGTAAAATCTTCAAAGTACTCTTTATTATTAACCATATGCGATGATGCGCCACTATCTAATATCCACAAGTCTCTTAAATGAAGTTTATTTTCTCTTAATGAACACGCAAAATTATTCTCTTCATTGTTTCTGTTTTCTCTACACTGAGATCTTATGTGACCCTTTTGTCCGCAACGAAAACATTTTATATTATTACTATTGTTGTTTTTATTATATGTATTACCTTCATATTTCTTATCATTTTGTTTATGTTGTAACATTTTAACATTTCTTCTTTTGTCATTACTGTTGCTGTTATATTGCTTTTTATCTCTTTTGAATTCTTTTTTCGAATTCGCCGCAAAAACTGTCTCATTTGGATCATCATTTTTATTATTTTGTCTCATTTCTTCTTCTAAGATTTTAGAAATTAATTTTTCACATTTGGGCAACTCATCTCGACTTTCTATGGCCACCACAAAACCTTCCATTTCCTCGGGAAGACCACATAATAATAAAATAGACAAAAGATCATTATTAAGTTCGATTCCAATTTCTTTTAAACCATCAACGGTAGAAACAAATTCATTAAGTTGTGGAGCATAACTTTCATTCGAGCTAAACTTAAAACGTACCAACTTTTTGAACAAGTTTACCTTTCTAGATGCTGTGTCCGCTTTGTAAATTGAGCTTAATACATTCCAGGCCTCTTTTGCTGTTACACAATTTTTTATATAAATCAACTGATTTGGTTTTACACTTAATGTAATTGTTGCCAGAGCCTTACTGTCTGTTTCAATCCATTTGCTGGGATTCTCCTTTGGACAAGACTCAACAATTGTGTGCCACAAATCTAACGTTATCAGCAAACTTTTTACCTGAATACACCACGTTGTATAATTTTCACCATTCAGTTTTTCGATACTTGCCACAGCAGACGACATTATTCTTTACTGGTTGTTTTTTTTTAACACCGGATAAAACAATAAAAACCCAAAACGACACGATTCAATATAACCTCACTTTCAACTTGAAAATTTTTGCAGATATATTTATTCTGTATTTTGCTTTATAATACTCCTGGGCCCATAACCTATGTTAGGTAAAGTTGAGTATTGTGCAGTGGATACAATTTCAAGTTCCGAAAATGAGACACTGTCGTTTTGTAATTTAATATAATTCAGTTTATTTATAAATGTATAGAAAGGTTCTTTTACAATTCAAGGTTACTAACGGACTGACTTTTCTAATATATAAGTATACATTCTTGAACAACGGTTTAAAAAAAATTAGATACTTTGACATTTAATAAAAACATAGAAAACAGATTTGTATACAATTGGATTGAAAAAAGGGTTGCAACATATTCTAACATGTTTTTTGTTTGTTTTGAATTTCCTACACAAACACTTTTAGTGTTTCTGTACTTAATATTCTACAGTACAGAACACTAAAGTACGTTTTATAAGGTAAATTTTCGAACACTGATTTAACATAATTGTACACTTTTTTCTAGATAGGAAAACCCCTTAAATTAAGTATTTTTTTACAATTCAATAAGGTGGTGTAGTCGTTGACTATATAGGTGTAGTAACCATCAAAAGTTTTCTTAGATAAAGACAATTTTATTGATAGTAAATTCAATTACAGTTAAATATTGATTATTAGGACCCCTAACCAGCTAGATCTGTTAAACGGCACGATATTTGCTTTTTATTATACCTCTATATATGTATACATAAAAATAGGGATTCCTAATTTTTTGTATCATAATTGTTAGAATTTTTTGTTGTGACATACATATGTTTTATAAATAAATAGTAAATCCCAGCGTGCTTCGCTACGCTTATTTTAATTAAATAAAATGTTTATTTTTGATCAATTTAGATACGAGTATATTCGCTTTTACCATTCTTAAGATATATAAAAATTTATATTTAACATGTATGGTAGGTACCACGCCACTTGTCTAATTTCACCTACTTTTTTACTAGTGACATGGCTTGATTATGAAGTCATTCTTGTCCACTTGTGTAATTCCGCCCACTTTGTGAAAAGAACTTTTCCGGGGATATACCTAATAACTTTGGTCGATTTACGGCGATTGGATGTATCAATACAAACAGACACACATTAATTTTTGTATATTTTGTAAACAAGCATGTACATATGTATATATTTATAGATAATAATTATATTAATACTCATATTCAATTGCACGCAATTATGGTGTTTTATAAAAAAAAAAATTGTAGTGTGTTAAATATGGCAATATAATGGCCTACATATACAAAATCAATTCATCTTTAAATTTGTTACTAACTACTCTAATTACCAAAATTGCCAAAACCAAGTTGTCTATTATGCCTTAACTTTTTTTATTTGCAATTTTAAATACATTTTCAAATATTTTAATTTATTGAAATGAGTCCCCAATACAAGTTTAATTTAAAAATAAATGTTTCTGTATGTATAAGTTGCGTTTTATTTATAAATATTAAGTTGTTTACTAAATAAAAAATACATACTTTGTTTTTATATAATGGCCTTAAATATTTTGTTTCTTTGTTTATTCACATAAGTAATTTGATTTTCTTAGCCTTTTTTTTTTTTTACTTTGTTATCAGTTAAAGAACTTTTTATTTTATAGAATTAATTTTAATAATAATAATAATTTTTATCATTCATTTGTAAAATGTGCGCATCAATTGTACATACAGTCCCGCACCCATTGGCACAGCGAGCCTTTTCTACTTTTTACGCGATTTATAACAATTTAAAACATTGCAACAATAAAATACAAACGTTTTGAGTTAGGCTATATAATAATAAAGCTAATACTCGTACAAGTGTTGTAAATCAATATTTATTTTATTTACTTAGATATTTTCTGTTTCGTTATTAAATGAATTAATATATCAGAACTTAATTCTATTAAATGAATTTAGATTATTTTTACAATGATTTTTATTTAGAGGAGAAACATGACATTCGTGAAAGAATTATCCACCAGCCGAACTGAATCTGTTTTCTATTGTTATCTCTTCCAGATTATTACAAGAGTTTTACTCGTACTTTAACGAAAACTGTTAGAGTCTAATCTCACAAAAATATTGGCTTATCCTATTCATAAACTTATTAAGCTAACATTTTTACCAAATTTTACGATTTTTAATACTTTTTTAGCAAGCCTTTTTGCCCTTTCTAATATCATTTCAACCACATTTATAGTGAGGGCTTTAAAAGTAAAAATCAGCTGTTAATGTTAATTTTACTACAACAATTTAAAAACAACAATTATCATTTCAATTCCGATCGGTTTTGTTTTAGCTTCTTCAGAATCCGATCGATTTAGCAAATTCCGATTTTTCTATTTTTCTCTTAAAATATGGCAACATATTGTATACCAAAACATAAATAATGTGTTTTAAGTGAATAAAATAAAAATAATAGCATAATAAAATAAAAAATAAAATTTTTAATTCTGGTTTTTCGACCGTTATTATTTAATGTAATGAAATTATCAAGCTCAAGGTCTTTTTTTTTAAATAAAAACTTTTATTTAATTATCAATATTTCGCTACTCCTGCGTGTAGCGTCTTCAGGATATATTTATTTATAAATATTAATATTGATAATTAAATAAAAGTTTTTATTTAAAAAAAAAGACATTGAGTTTGAGAATTTCATTACAATAAAAAATAAAATAAAAAATTGTAACAAAGTGAATAAAAACAGTTATACAAATTAAAATAATAAATAATAAAAGAAAAATGCCTGGTATAGAAATATTCTATTTTTAGTTCGGTTTTGATGTTCGTATTGCCAGAATATAAACTTTTTGAAAATTTTCAATAAAGGATTGTATGGGCGTAAAAGTGGGCGGATTTTCTTAATTTTTTTTTAAACTGGAATTGTCTCAAAAATAACCTCTGCAAAATTTCAGAGCTCTACAATGACTCCTTGTATTTAATGCCGGCGTTGCCACACTGTGCGCCGTCTGCGTTTTGAAAAATACCAGTGTCTTTTTTCTACTTTCATACAGGTTTTTTGGCTCTGGTGAACATTTAATGGTTTGTCAGTTACAGCGTTCTTTAATTCTTACGACGATATGCTGATTTAAACGTTTCGGATTCTCATTTCTTTTCCAAATTTTTAGCCACTCTTTCTTTAACGCTTTCTGTAGTTCAGTTTTACTGGAAATCGACTGCTTTTTTATCGTCTTTTAATGTTTCTCTCAATTGGATTGACATCTAAGGCCTGCGGTAGGATTTGTGAATTATTAAAGCTTGATTTTTCTTGAAAAAGTTTATTAATACTGCGAATAGTGAAATAACTTCGATTTATTATATCATCTATTCAACCAACGTCTTACCTTGGTTGCAGATGTACTATTATTTTCCGCTAAGATTCTGTGGATTCTTTTTCTCTTGAACTTATTTTGTATTCAGAAATTAATTAAGAAATTTTAAACCAAATGTCACCTTAAAATATTAACAGAGACGAGTTTTTTAACGTTTCGTTTCCAGACTGCTAAAGGTTTGCCCATAAACCGCATTGTTGTATGAGTGTGCCAAACTTTTGTACTATAAAATTAAAATAAATAAAAAAATATAAAATAAAAAATACCTTTGCTATGTTTTATTAAAAAAAAAGCAGTAGTATAGCTTAACTACTTAAAAAGGTGTTTAGTAAAAACATATTTTTTGTAAACATATTTTTTCAAAGGGTCGGCAAATAGTAATAAAGTTGCAAATGTTTGTTGTGTACGTTTTTTTGCTTCTTTAAATATGTATATAAATAGATAGAAATTGTATACGTGCTTGTATTTGCGTATATTTTAATATTGCGTACATACATATAGAACATAAATCTTTTTAAAGTTTTAACAACAGTTGGGGTCCATTTCAGCTGCATGTGACTTGTGATCTTTTGTTTTTCTTCTTCATCATTATTTATTTATACTTCTTTTATTAGTTTACAACACATATACCTAAAAAATGGCGGTAATCACTCTTCGTTGCAAACGCTTTTGCAATTCAGGTAATAATAACAATAAAATGCAGGCTGATATCCTAGCTTTGCTATACACACCTGCAGGAATTGCAAGAGAATTTACCACGAAAGGTGATTATCACTAATATTGCAGAATGCTTATAAATAGCTTAATGCGAATGTCCATAATCCGTAAAGTAATGAAAAATGTAAATAAATTGTTTATTAAATGTATGAATTGTTTCTATTTATAATACTAGAGTTAATGATAAGAAACTATGTTATTTATTTACATATTTAAAAGCAAGTCTCGTGATTAATATAATTATAAATAAATTTGTCTAAATGTTTTTATAAACTGTACACTGATCTATGTATGTATAAGTAAATAAACATGAAGATGATACGAGGGCAGTACGAAATGTTCTTAGTGTAATAATGAAGAACAAGACCTAAATTCAATATATCCATGTGGTCCAATGTTTTTCTAGCAATTCTATTTTTCAATTAAAATAAAATTCCTGATGCTCCTCAATATAATAAATTATCATTTACAGCTGGCATTGCATCTTTATTTGAGGTAAAACGTTTAACAGCTAGGAAATTTTTTTTGATTTGGTTTGGGAACAGGTAAAAGTCAGAGGAAGATAAATCAGGAGAATAAAAGACCAACCTGAATTAGAGCGTAAAGCACAACGTAATTTTAGGCTTATCATTAACGCTGTAATAAGTAACTTAAATAAAAGCGTTAACGTTGTGTCAAGAATACTAATGTTGACAAAAACCTCTAAATAACCGTGGGTAGGTAGGTAGGTAGGCAGGTAGGTAGATAGGTCAAATGGCCAGTTATTAAAAACGTGATCAACTACAATTAGCATAAGGTTCCGTTTTGAAACCATTGCAGGACCAAACTGAAGTTACCTAAAAAAATACATACAGCTAACCAGAGCTGCCTATAAAATGGAGTAAAGCAAGAGGGCCAGGTTCGCACATTGCGCCAGGCCATCGAAAAAGGCTACCCCAAAATACTTGAAACGTCTCACTGCCAGACCTGGGCAATCAAAAAGAAAATGTTCCACGGTCTCCCTCTCAGAAGAATTCCCGCAACTTCTGCAATGCTGATTAAAGGGAAGGACCAAACCTCTCTGCGTGTCTACCGATCAGCCAATGACCCGTATACAGCGCTATAAGTTTGGACAAAGACTGACGAGAAATCCCCAAAATTAAATAGACGTAATAAAAAGAAATAAAATGACTTGATTTGAAAGTAGCTAAAATGTTATTACTTAACAAAACGACAGATAAAATTGTAAAAAAACAACAAGTTGTTTTGCTACTACTTCCCTTCACGTCTTTATAAAATTGGATTTTCTACTTAATTGCAAAGCGTTAGCGCTGCGCCATTTGGTTTGCTCACATATATTTTGTATGGGCATTTTTGACAGAGAGTTTGCGCTTTACGCTCTAATTTAGGTTGGATGGTAGGGGGCGTGGTGAAGCAATTTGTACATTGGATTTTGTGGAATGCAATGCACTATGTTTTTATGGAAAATCATTATTTGTCAGATCTTTATTCTCGAATTTTTAAATTCTATTGATATAAGATAGTCGTTCAATGAAACATCTTCGTAATCCCAAAAAACTGTTGCCATGACCTTATCAGCCGATTGAACTCTTTTTTGCTTTCTTAAATGCACTTCCATTAGCTTCAGTCCATTGTTTGGATTCTATCCATTGTTTGGATTGTTTTTTTGATTCTGGTATATAGTGCTGAATCCATGTTTTTCCAACAGTTATGAAATAACGTCTGAAATACTTTTTTTCGCATAAATCGATGCAAACATAATAAAAAAATGAATTTAAATTTGTATTGCTTATAAACTTTGTTTGAGGTATTATATGTGTACTAAATAGGATAACTCTCATTTAATATATAAAGTTTTGAACATAAGAATTTATAGTTTTGTTAAACATCTTTAGGAAAAAGTCTCCGACGAGTCTATTAAGCATGACATGACCATTCATTAGCAAAATACGTATGTCGTCGTGCGGGAGTTTATGTGCTCTATCCGCCATTTCATATTTTTTATATATCTCGAGTTAATGATGCCACTTAAGTTTTCGGCCACACATTTTTCAAGTATGCAATTCGCTTTCGGATATCTCGCCCAGTTTCGGAGATAAATAGCCGCAAACGGATTGCAGATTTTAAAAATGGCGGCGGATAGAGCACATAAACTCCCACAAGACGATGTATTGTAGTTATAAATATTTCACGTTATTATTAATATTAAAAACTATTAATCTAAATATTCTTTTTTTTTCACTAACTCATAATTACTATAGCAGTAATCACTCTTCGTTGCAAACGCTCTTGCAAATGTTGTAAACGTAACAAACCATGTAAAATAATTAAAAAATTTAGGCATATATGTACATTCATACATATGTATGTTACAGTTGTCTGTTTGGTAGATTGGGCGTTTGCAAAGACGAGTGATTACCGCTTATGTTTGTACGTTTGCAACCACACAATTAAAAACTCTGTTAAGAATACATACATATGTATGTACATATAAACAATATTTATTTTAAAAATAAAAATATTTCCTCAATTAAGTAAAAAAGAAAAACATTCTGTTTGTTTTTACTTACCTACCACAACAATGATTTCGACTTCATATTAAAGAAAATTAAAAAGGTTCGACTATTAATTAAATTTATCGTTTAAATAAATCTTTTGTATTGTAAAATATAAATCATTTTAAATGTTTCGTTTAACGGACATATGTTGATTGAACTCGGGAGTTTAATTTATGAAAAATTTAAAAGTAGTCGCTATTCAATTGCTTATATGCTTGTATATATACATATGTATGTAGTATATGTATATTATCAAAAAATTTTTGATAATGTCAATTTTTTACTTGAGTATTATTTATTTTAAATTGTTTGTGTCAATAAACTTTTAGAGTAAAAAACGAAACAAAAACAAATAAAAATAAAAATTTGTTCTTTTCTATACCCCTGTTTCTAATGGATGATGCAATTTTTAACTTTTATTTAATAATTTTTTTTTAGATTGGCAAACAGCAACATTATCACTTTGGAAAGTGGCTAAGAAAACGTTACGATAGCCTTTTAAGCGATACTTATAATAAGGATGAGATTTATATACGTTCTACCGATGTTGATCGTACACTGATGAGCGCATTGTCTAATTTAGCTGGGCTTTATGAACCGGTCAAAAAAGATATCTGGGATCCCGATATACATTGGCAACCAATACCTGTGCATACACAACCTGAAAAGACTGATCACGTGAGTATATTAAATGATAAAGAAATAATTAGTGATATATGTTTATAAAACAGAAAAACAAGTTTAAATTAAGTTTTTATTTAATTTGTAACAACAAATTGGATAAAACTGAAAATATCACATTTTCATTTTGCTTTTATTCTAACGTACTGGTACAAATTTCTATGCAATACTTGCCAAATAAACCCTTAATAAATAATAATATTTCTTATGAATATCGAAAATTACATATAAGTTTACACACCAGAACCAACTAACCCCTCCTCGTGAGGTATTGAGTAAAATATAGTATATTTAGTCTATAACTATTTTAACATAAGTATTTATAGTTTTGAATAACACCTTTGGGAAAAAGTCTCCTGACGAGTCTCTTAAGCAGAGACGAAATGGCCATAGAGACATGCTTATCCCCAAAAGCATACATTTCAAATTATATTAAAATATAGTATTTTAGATTATTATTATTAACTTGTTCAGACCATGGTTTTTAGATAAAAAAATCTTTTTAGTATAGTATCTTTTCAGCTCTATACACTTTATTTGACATTTTTCTAATTTTTTAACTTTTTTAAAAATTAAAATTTGTCAATAATATAATTCTTCAGTCTTGATAACAAGAAATACACAGGTACTGGAGGCTAAATCCGAATAATAAGGCAGCTGAAAGAGAGCAATTTATTGCCTCAATAATGGATTTTTGCTGTGGAAACAGCTTATGTGATCACTCTTGCATAATAATAAATTCGCTACTGATTGTTTCACTCTCCTGAATGTAGTGAATTTAGTAGCAGCTTACAAAGCCACCCATTTTGGCTGACGAAGAGGAAGAGGAAACAACGGAACATTTTCTCTGTCATTGTCCCGCACTGGGGGACCTTACAACGAAAATCTTAGGGCGCCCTGAATTTATCGACATATCCTGTTTAACTGGAGGTGATTTGAACGAAATTCACACCTTCGTAAGATTATCGGGTTGTTTGGAGAGTGGCCAACGGTCATAGACATGTTTAAGTGGATAAGTGTGTTAATAAGTGTGCTTTGCCTAGAGGCGGCTGCCAATTTTAACCTAACCTAACCTAGGTAACATTAAAAACAAGACACATAGAAAATCAAAATTTTTTCATAAAATTGTAATTTTTGATCACAGGAGTGTAAAATTTTAAAGGAACATGTATTTTGCTACGATACACCACAATCAATTAAAATGTAGAATTTGAATTTTTTTGGATTTTAGGGTTTTTTTGAAATCATAAAATTTAGACACATTCATTCATTATAAAATAAATTGTTTATTTGTTTAATCTAATACTATTACAAATTCATAACAGTCTAATTATAAATATTCCCCTAGAAAAATAAGAAAACAAGCGATGGAGGTAATCACAATCCATTCAAAATAGAAAAAAAAATTAAAAAGGAAATATATTCCCATGGAATTTTTGTGTATAAGGAATGAATTTTAACCGTTCTTAACATATACAAAAATCAATATTTAGTTTGTATAGAAAGTACTACGCTCACTGGTCCAATTCTGCTCATTTTCTGAATGGTGATTTGTCTTGGCCATGAAATCATCCAGACCAAATTCAAACCATTTTCCAGATACGCAAAAATTATTATTTAATTTGTATAGGAAGTACAACACCCACTTGTCCAATTCTGTCCAATTTTTAGTGATGATTTATATTGATTATGGACTCTTTTTTTTGGACTAAATTCAGAAACTTTATCTTTAACCGTTTTCAATATATCCAAAAATCAAGGACAACTTAGAGGAAATTTTGGGCTATTTCGGATATGAAGCAAATATTAATATAAAACATATACATATCGTCGCAAGAATTAAAGAACGCTGTACCTGACAAAAAATCGAAAATACGTTTTTTGCATCATTTTTATCATTAAAAAGTACACGCCGATTGGTCCAGGTCCCAGACTTCTACGATGAAAAGAAATTCACTCACGCCGTCTGAGTTTTGGAAAATAATAGTGTCTGTTCTACTTTCATACAGGTTTTTTGGCTCTGGTGAACATTTAATATTTTGTCAGTTACAGCGTTCTTTAATTCTTGCGACGATATGTAGGTCCTACCCTCTTCATAAGTTTAGTTGAAATCTGCAGTGATTAAACAGATGCAATCAAAGTAGCAAAATTTGTGAAAATTTTAAATTTCTGCAACTTTTTCATGCTGACGCGTAAGAACGGGCGAAACGCGTTGAAAAACTCAAAATGACTTTCTTTCATGTGCTTTTCTTACATGTGCTTACATGTACATATGTATATAGATTTGGTCAGCTTGTATTTACAAATTTAGTTTTAATTTATTTGAAAAAAAAAATATTTTTTACAAAACAATTTCAAAAGTAAACCCCCATTATTGTTTTTTCCATTGCAGATTCTTGCCGCCAAAGCACCTTGCCCAGCTTACGAATATGCTCTATCAGCCTTAAAAAATTCTCCAGAATTTAAAAAACTCAACGATCGTTATGCTTATCTCTACAATTATTTAACTAAATATACCGGTGCCACAGTCGAATCATTAGAAAGTGTACAACGTATAAATAATACATTATTTATAGAAGAGCTGTACAATAAAACATTGCCCGAATGGACGAAAAAAGTATATCCTAGTGCCGATATGACTTATATATCCGCATTTACATTTGGCATTAATACATATACACGCGAATTAGCGCGCTTAAAAAGTGGTCCCATAATCAAGGAAATGTTGGAAAGATTTGTAGACAAATCAAAGGGTAAATTAAATCCAGATCGTTCTTTATGGGTATATTCAGCCCATGATACCACAGTGGCTAATGTGTTGGACGCTTTAAAATTGTTTGAAGTGAGTTTTTTTTTTATTTTATTTTAATTTTTTTTTTGTTTTCTTTAAATATTTTATTAAAAATTTATTTTCAATTCTTTTTTAGGTCCACAGTCCTCCTTATTTTGCCACCATTCTGCTGGAATTACGTTTGGATGATAAATTACAGCCATACGTTTCTATTTTCTATAAAAATAGCACAGATGAACCTTATTTAATGACAATACCTGATTGTGGTGTTGCTTGTCCTTTAAATAAAATGTTTAATTTATACAGTGATATCTTACCACAAGACTGGGAAAGTGAATGTAAACTTTCTACTTTAATGATGACCTATGAAGAGGCCAATGTTGGTATTGCTATGGGTAAGTTTTTCAACGTATTCTATTTTTAATATTTTTTTTAATTTATAATTGTTTATAGAAATTTTACAAGAACAATTGGGACACTATTTAAAATTTTTAAATTTTTGAAAAATAATCCTAAATACTGGGAGTAAAATTTGATTATGAGTATTAAGAATAGCAATTCTGGTGGCTTAAATTTAAAGAAAATTATACCATATAAGGGTATTGATAACTTTTTACTTTTACATTGTATTCCAATTTTCTTGAACAAATTTGTAATTTGTTTTGTAAAAACATAAATTTACAAATATTTAATAATTAAGTGTCGCTAACAAAATACTATTATTAATAAGCAGGATTTTGAAATAAGGGCTCATAGTAAGAAAACTAAATCTGTTTTATCTAAAGTTTGAGGTTACAATTCAATTGCCGTCGTGTGTTAAAGAGAGATAATGGTAATAAATATGGACTAAAGAATCTCTTTACAAATCCATAATGGATAACGAGTAAAAGTGACAGACTTTTTTTTTTAAGTTACAGTATTCGATATCGAACAATTTAATATCAAATTTTTGATTTATTGTGTTTTTATTAAATCTATATAAATTAGAATCAATGTTGTTCGTTGGTTATCGCATCAGTTAAGAACGGCTGGACCGATTTTTACGTTTTTACGGAAGGAAAATTTTGCTCCGCCCTTTTTACGCCCACTTTTTTTGATTTACCTAAAATCAGAAAACGGCTCTATCGATTGGACTAAATTTCTTTAAAATGTTTGTATTAATCCATTTTAACATTTCATCGAGAGAAATATTTGCAACGCCTACTTTTACGCTCACTTTCTTCTATTTGTCTCTAAATACTGATTTTTGTATATCTTCAGAACGGTTAAATCTAAAGCTTTGGAATTGGGTCTGAATTACTTCACAGGCAAGGAAAATAATAAGTCAGAATGTGGGCGAAATTGGACAAGTGAGCGCGACTCATCCCATACAACCTAAAAATTGATTTCTTTATACATACGTATCTTTAGAAGTGTTGAAGCTGAAGTTTCTTAATTGGGTGTGATTGATTAAAAATTATCAGTAGGAAAAGGGTGGGCAAGTAGACGTAGTAACTTCCAAACAAATTAACTATTGAGTTCAGTATATCTTAAAATAAGTAACAGTTAAAGTTTTTGAATTTGTCTGAATTACTCTATAGTCACTAAAAATCATCAGTCGAAATATGTGGCTAATGATAGTGGTAGGTGTAGCGAAGCACGCCGGGTTTAGGCTAGTTGTATATAAAATATAAGTTTTTTTAAATTAATTAAAAAGACAACTATATAATATAAAGTTTTTTAGGAAGAATGTTAAAAAATATAAATGCAAAATAAGCGGTAATGGCTTAAATAAATGATAAATTAAAACAGTTTAAAACACGTAATTGCAGGTATTTTACGTTTTTCATAAAACTTATTTACGAAGTGTTAAATGCTCCCGCTTGTCTTCTTTTTACTTTGCCACGTTGTTTTTTTTTTCATTTTTCTTACTGTTTTTTGATACAATACAATACAAAATAATAAATTTCAACTTACCTGTAACAAAAAGTGACAATGCTGCTTAAAGTTGCAGAGCTGGATGGTTGACAAACCAAACCTTTAAGTAGTTTATGTTTATTCATAAAACTTCCTTACAAAGTATTAATTCTTCTGCCTTTTTTTTGTTGCCACGTTGTTATCATTTCACTGACTGTACTTTGTCTTATTTGGAATATCCACTTTCAACTGAATGTAGAAAGCTACCTGTAACAAAAAATGAAAGTGCTACTGCTAGTTGTAGATTTCGAAGTATTACTTCGAGAAAAAAAAAATTCTTACTTCCAATTCTCTTTTTCTATCTAGACAATCTAAAATTTTGGAAAATTTATGTATGTGGTAATTTGTTATCCAGTTCTTAATTACGGCATTCGACATCGAGTGAAATTTCACATAATTTTCTTTATATATTTAACATAGTTTTTAATTCTGTGTATGCGAACCTACAAACATACTGCCTTATGTATAATAAAAAATTAGCAGATCCTTGTACACAGTGGCTAAGTTTGTCATTCCAATACGTGGAAATTCTTACTCAAAGGTAAAGGTATTTTATTTTTTGGATTATTTGACTAGTTGTCCAATAGAGGGTATGGAAAGGTTTAATAATATCAGTCTATAGCGGGTGATAAACCTGCCAGTTTTTTGTCTCAAATACTAACGAGTTGCTAATTTTTCATTATACATACGGCCGATAGTTTAGAGGGAATATTCCAATAGTGTTTTAATATGTTAAAGATAATGATTCAGTGATTAATAAGTTTGAGAAAAACACGCTCTTATCTCAAAATCCTTATATGTATTGATATATTGTGGGCATATTATTTTATATTTTAAATGATGAATTATTTTTTTTTTTTGCAGGTATATTAGTTGCTATTATTACAATAATGTTGTTCCTGTCCTATGTTGTCATGATTTACTACCGGCGACGAAGTTATAAAAATCACTACTCCTATATACAGGTGGCTTAAATATTTTTTATTATTATTATAACTCTCATAACACTTTCTATAGACTAACAGCAATAATTTAATTATTTTATATTCTTTTACAATAATTTCGTTTATTTTTTCCACTTTCCACTTATTAGCAAAACAAATTGGATGCCTAAATTGTTGCAAAACTAAATTGAAAAACAAAAAAAAAAAAAAACTTTTTTATCACTCTCATATCTATCAATCAATTTATGAAATTTTTATTTTATTTTTTATTCATTAAATACATTATTTTAAAATTATTGTGTTTTTTATTTGTTTTTAAAATTTCATTAAAAAATTTTATAAACATCTTAAGTTACACAAAGCATTTATTGTACACAAATCAACTAACTTGTCATATAAATTTAAACAAATGCATTTTTTGTAAGACTTTTAATTTTTTATTACTAAAAATTTATTATTTGTAATATACACATACTATATATAGATAGAATATATGTATTTAAATAACTAATAGCTCTTGTTTTGAGAATCGCAAAGCGCGAAAACTGCGTTTTCGATATGAAGTAGGTGTACTATAAAACGCAATTACTAGCAAACGCTAAAGTAGTCTGAAGCGTTTTGGTATATTGTGTTAAAACGAAACGTAGAAAATAACAAACAAAAAATGATGCAAAATATAAATTCAATAGATTTTTTTTATTTTCTGTTGAAGAAAAATCGCACGTTTAGTTTTAAATCTATTAAAAATCTTTCTACAAGAAAATGTATAAATGTTGCTTTGATTATACCATGGGTGAGCAACCTTTTTAACCAACGGGCCACTTAGTAATTTTAAAATTTTTTGGCGGGCCGCACAGAAATACTAATAGTTTACAAAACTCTATTTATAATAAAAATTAGAATAAAAAAATATAAAATTTAATGCCAAAAAAAAAAAAAAAAGTATTTGCTTGAAATTTTTAATGAGAAATTTGGCACGGTTTTTTTGATACAACCTGATCAATATCAGCCGGAATTGATGAGGTAGGTACACATACACAAGTTTCTAATCGTGCATTACTCAGTCTTGATCGGTGGTAATTGGTCGGTGGTCGGATTTATAAACATTCTCGATGTTTACTGAGAGAAATACATTTTTTACATCAGTATTATTCTGCATGTCCATCACTTCCCTTTGAAAGTCTTCGGGAACTGTATCCACATCGATAATTAATGGTTAGGAAAACATTTTCGTGGAAACTACTCTCTTCTCAGTTTCTTCGTAATTGAAATTAGTTGATTAATGTGTCTATATATTATGTGTATTTTTGAGAAGCAGCAACATTTGTTTGGCGGGCCGCATAAATAGGTTGAAAGAGCCGCAAGCGGCCCGCGGCCGCGTGTTGCTCATCCCTGGATTATACCATTTATTTGCTTCAGTTGTCTACTTATTATGAGTTATAAAAACATCAGGTGGACTACCCCATAATTCGATTCGATAGAAATATTATACGTATTGGAATCATCTCCTACAAATGGTATTATATAATAAGTTTCTGTACATTCTCTTCGTAAATTCGAACAATTACACAAGGTTTTGGACTGGAGCAACGAAATATCTTTCCTAGGCTAATTTGGTAGGCTGAATTCGAATCTGTTATTGGTTTTTCTCTATTACCTCAGGTTTTCGAAATAAAATAAAAAAATGTTTTTAATCGTTTTTACATAAAAAAACATACATACGAGGTATGAAAAAAAAAAATAACCGTTATTTTAAACTTTTTCAAAAAGTTGTTATTTATTCATCAATAACTATCTTTTCCCCTTCAAAGTAACCCTCTCGTTTTTGCCAATCCTCGAAACACTTCTGAAACGCGCTTTTTGGTATAGCCAACAGCTCCTGTTTCGAATTTTTTTAATCTCCTCCATCGTAGCAAAACGCTTTTCTTTCATCGGTGTCTTCAGTTTTGGGAAGAGGAAAAAGTCAGCGGGAGCCTAGTCCGGTGTATACGGTGGTTGAGGCATGATGACGGCTTTGTTTTTGGCCAAAAAGTCACTCACAAGCGCCGATGTGTGAGCTGTTGCGTTATCATGGTGCAAAATCCATCGTTATTGACATCTTCTCGGCCTTCCTTAAACCGGTTATCCACAATTGAACTTGTGTTCTGCTCATAGTAGACTCGCCAAACGCCACAGTCACCATTTCAAATGTTCTTGCGCATTTAATTTCATTTTTTACACAAAACTTAATACAGTTTCTTTGATCCATTTTTTCGAATAGTAAAAAATCGATGAGCACACCAAAACACAACTAACCCTGTTATCTGTCAGAAACAAATTGACAATCCATGACATGTGTACCAACATAACAGAAAAAAAAAAAAATGCGAAAATTTGAACATACGTAACTCACGAAATTTGGAAATAACGGTTAATTTTTGATCAGACCTCGTACATACATAAATGGCCATTACAACCCTATCTCAGAGTTACGGCTTAGCTTCTCACAGCACCCATATTGTATGCTTTAATTTTTATCCATGAGCACTGGGACAGTACAGTTTAACGTCGAATCCGAACTGCGGATTTGAGAAGCTTGCTAAAGGCAATCTGTTACTCTCAAAAGTTTTGTGAGAAGACTTCTAAGATGTTGTCGCCGAAAGAAATATTTTGTCATATTTCTTTCTTTCAAGTTATCAGGGCTGGGATTTTAACCCGGAGCTTTCGCTAGAAAGCCAACAAATTACTTACTACACTACGGGACCACAAAAAATCATTAGTTTTGAAATTGAAAGGTGTTATTGGAACATAGTTTGTATTTTGTTGGTTCGGTTCCAGTTATTAGAGTCTTCTGGCATGCTTTTGTCCAAAAATCCTAACATGCTCCCCTCTTTCGTCACTCGTCGCATCTGGATTTTGTGGAAAAAATGAAGAAAATGCATTTTGAGTGACATTCGTGCATCTTATTCGTGATAATTTTATAATAACTCAGCAACAATTTATCTGTATTCTTCCTTCTTATTATTTCTAAGACGTTCACGTAGCTCTTGAAAGATTTCCAAGTTTTATATTATTTCTCCAATAAACATTGTAAAAAATTGTCATCATTCAACATCTGCCTGATCTAAGAACCAACAAATATACAAAAGATAAAAATATGTAGAAATATATTTTGACAAATAAAAACGTTTTGAAAACTGTTGGGGCGCAGTCCGTTTTTATCGTTTAATAATTTATTTTGGAATGATTATTTTTTAGGAAAAAATATGAATACAAATTATGACATAAAAGTAAAAGTAAATATAGTAGTAAAATATTTGCATTGTAAGTACAGTACATTTCAACAAAAACGCAGTCGTTTGTCAGAACAAGAGCAAATATACAATTACTTAAATTAAGAAATTAAGCGAATCAAAGTCATTTAACAATTGTGATTCACATTTTCAAAATCTTAAGTACACATTTCGTTATAAGAAAATCTACTTATTAAATAAAAAATAAGAATATTATACATAAATTATTAATAGATAGCTTTCAAAACCTTATACATATACTTTTAAGCAAAAAATTTTTAAGACTTTGTTATTTGAGCATTTCTTTTTTAAGATTTAATAACAACTTATAGCGAAATTAACTAGTAATTATAAAAATTAAAGGAAATATTTTAAATATAAATGATTAAAATTAAAAACAAAGAACACTAAAAATCAAATTGTTATCCATCACTGTATTTGTTAATGTTTTTATAAACGTGATTTCTTGTTTGTTTTTTAATTGTTAATGTGAATTGTTTTCGCTTATAATTAAAAATATTTATAAAACATTTGTTAACTGTTTTTCTATGTATATAAGTATATATATACTAAGTGTAAATGTTAACTAATGAGTCATGACAATTAAAATTAATTTTCATATGTTTTTCTCATGTTGATTGATAACATACTTTTAAACGTAACAAATAATATTATTATCCTCTTTTTTTATTAATAATCTAAGTAAGAAGATATACATACATACATACATACTCAAATTTTTTTAGATATAAAACAAAAAGTTTAAAACTGATTTCAAGATTTATTAAACAAACTTTTATGCTCTTAATTATAAATATATTAAAAAAAAATTAATTAGAAAACGTTGTTTTAATTGGTAAAATATCAATATGCGGCCTTATTCCAGTTGGCGACGTCGTTGTCATCTGACGATATTTTTGTAGCAGAATAAAGAAAAAATGTTTCTCTTGCCTTTAATCTATTGCAAAAATGTCGTTACACTATGAAAACGTCGCCAATTGGAATACGGACTATGATTTAATTAATATTTATAAGTTATTAAATATGTACTTAATTTAATCTCTTGTCTTAATGACATACATATATAAATTAAAATACAATTGGTCTTTTCCATATGTATTTATGTATGCACCGTTCATCACTAATTCGTACATTGTGTATTTGGTATGCATTATAGAATTGGTTTAAGATTCTTAAGATCTCCTCAGCTTCTTTTTGTATTTTTTTAAATAACACTTGCCCAAGTATTGCACCATTAATTAAGTATACACCGTAAACTTGCTGCTGTACATACCTATATTAAATTCATACAACACGCTACCATCAATACTCATTCCGATACGTTTCAAACTTTCCTAAGTTTCCATTAATAGGGACATTCAATTATTGCGATTCTTTAAAAAATATTTGTTCTTTTAATTTTAAAGCTAATTTTACAATAAACATAACCATGCTGGCGAAATTAAAGAAATATCAAACTATTTATTATATAGTAGGCCATTTACAGCAATTAATTTTTGTCATAAGGGTAAATTCCCATACGCCTCGAGGTTAGAAAGGTTTTCTTGGACTTGGTCTTTCCAGCGAAGTTTCTGGTGGGCCCTTTTGTGTAGTTTTCGCTGAAGAATCTTCGTCATTTGCACAAATGTGCCCAAGGCAGCTTAATCTTTGGATCTTTACGTATTTTGTTATATCGATGTTTGTATATAGATACATAGCTTATACCACTCCCGAGTACGTAATGGTTGGGCTATTAAAAAGTTTAAATTTAAAAATACAATAAATCAAAAAGCGGTTTGAAATTTTGCAAAATTTATTTATTTTTTATTTTTTTTATTGTAAAGTACAATTGTTCTGGTTAGTATATTTCATTCATATGGCTACTGCGGCCAACCTCACACTACCCCATTCGAACGGACCAATTTTCGATGACTTTCGAGTGTATGGTCACGAATGTTGGCCTTCAAATGCTCAATTGTCTCTGGTTTTTAGGCATAACACTTGGCTTTAATGACGCTCCACAGAAAATAGTCCAACGGCGTCAAATCGCTGCTTCTTGGCAGCCAATTGATATCATCATTTCGACTAATTAAACGGTCGTCCAACATTTGACACAATAAATCAATTGTGACATAGGATGTGTAGCAAGTTGCACCACTCTGTTGAAACCAAACATCATTCACATCAATACGATGAAGAGCGTATACAAAAAAATCAGTTATCATGGTGCGTTATGTGTCTCCAATGAAGCCTTGACTCCACAAGTTGCACCAAACAATCATTCGTAATGGGTGCATTGGCTTCTGTAAGATTAGATATGGGTTTTCTGAGCCCTAAATACGGCAATTTTGCTTATTAACGCACCCACGAAAATGAAACTGAGCTTCATCCGAAAATATGATTCTTTTTCTTCATTTTTGTGCAATTTCCGATCAATTGTCTTTGTTTTGGAAATAAATTTCCAATAAATTCCAACGTTGCTCAAGCGTAAGTCGATTCATTTCAATCAGGGGAGATAATATACTGAATTTTGGACCGGTGATTTGAATTTAAATTGGTTTATAGATGACCCACCCGATTCAATACCGATATTCACCGCTTACACATATGTATATCCTGCGAAGAATGTTCTTCTTATCGTATACTCCAAGAACAACATTATTCGCCTAAGAACCGATGCTTTGTTGATAGAATTAGTGACTTGTTTAGCTTTCAGAAATAATTTCCGAACAAAAAAAAAAAAAAAAAACGAAAAAGAAAAAATTTCTAAAGGTTCCTAAATTTGTACGAATTCGGAAGTTTTTAGTTCGTTTTGAATCGAAATACATCTATGAGTCTTTATTTGCTAAATCAGGGAGGCAGGCTTATAAAATTGCCTTTAAAAATAGGCCAGTGGTGTTTATGAGCGTCGGCATTATATTATTAGCAGATATATTACATCCTTTGACCTCTAACATTACAACAGCCAAGATATTTTAAGTTTATATTCGGGTATTTTTTGTAAACCGAAAACGAGTTACATTGACAACTTGTACTTTTATATTTAAATTTCGAGACGGGATTTATCGAACATCCTAATCCATCCCTTCAATACGTTACGAAACTGAATTTAATACGAAAAGTAATTCGATCACGAATGCATTAATTTGACTCTAGAATTGATAATTTGACTGACTATAACCAAAGATACATATCTATTAGGCTTGTAATTTAAAAATATATTTAAAATTTGTTTGTTTTAATATAAATATTTTTTATTTTATTGTACTTAATTATTTGCACATAAATTCAATACATTCTAATTATCTTTTACTGTCTTAACTTTTTGGAAAATGCTTACGCTAAAAGAAATTTTAAATCTGAAGAAATTAGATTATCTTTTATAAAACCAATACTTTAAAGAAAAACAACAATTTTAAAGGCCAATACAAATTGCTTAAATGTATGTGTAATTCTATTGACTAATTTAAATATTCTATTTAAGAATAAGAATTAAAAAAAACTCATACTTTAATTATCTTAAAGAGTTAAAGCACTAATTGAATTAATAATTTACTAAGGCTTAAATTTATATACAAATACATTTTTAATTACAATTACAAGTTTTATATCAATCGTGTTAATTTATGGCGCGATTATTGTTGGCAACGAAACTTAAGTTAAGTTTTGCCAGTTTTTCGTCAACTAATAATTTTCAGTTGTCAGTTGGCGACTCAACTGAAGTTCGGTTGCTATATATAATCGTCCCATTAAATAGAAGAAAAACAAAAATAAGATCAATTCAATTTTATCAAAATTTCGTAGTGTTCTAAGCAGTGCCAATTACCGCTATCATTACAAATGTAAGTTGTAATTGAATACAAATTAATAGTACTTATAGTTATAAAATAATTGTATTTGGTGAAATTAATTAAACTGCTTGTAATACTCGCAATTAATTTTTTAGTTACAATTACAACATCTATGTATGTTACAACAATTAAGTACTTTTTCAAATGTATTGTAATTACAAATTACAGAGATTAAATTTAATTGGCATTGCCTTTTGTTAATTGGCATTTAATTCATTAAAAATGAAAATATGTCGTTAAGCGTAAATGTTACGCTTATTTAGCTGACTGAGCACTGTGTTTAAGTGTTATTTTATTTCAACGCCTATTAAGAGTTATAGCTTTATATCTCATTTGTGTATGCAATTATGTAAAGCTCTTATAATTCTAATGTGTTTGTATCTTGAAAACTTATTTATCTATAAGCTTTGTCATCTGAATATATAATGTAGGGCTGATTTTGTGATAAACTTGAGGCATTCTGTTGTTGTTGCGGTGTGGAGCCACCAAAATACGACATTCTAGATGAGTAGGTGGCTTGTTGCGGTTGCTGTGATTGTCGGCTTGAAAGATTTTGTGTTGATTGATGTATGGAAGGAGGTTTATGCGGCAATGTGGCATAGTTTTGAGCATAAGGCGGTACAGCATACAGTGCTGCTGTTGGCTGACCTTTGTAACTTAAAGGTACACTGCCGGGACCCAAAGGCATGGGCGGTATACTGATCATGGCAGGTGTGTTATGATATTCGACATTACTCATGCGCAAACGTACTATACATATAATTATGATTAATATGGCTATAAAGGCTACAACACCACCCACTATGCCTATAATAAGAGTGTCATCATTAGTCATTATAGGTGTTTTCATAAGAGGAGCTTTGGTTTTAATTTTCATGGGTGGCGCTTGAGTAGGTTCCAAACTCCATATTATCATGGGTGGCTCTTCAGGGGTAGTAGTGGGCGGTTTGGTTATCAATCTTGTGGAAGACTTTAAAACGTTTGTGGAAGAGGTTCTAGCAGTGGTTGAAGTCATTTTTCGCGGATCACAAGTCAGTTCATCGTCGCCCACTTCTATGAGTTTTTTACCAGCCAAATAGGCTGGTGAGTGACAGGTTAGTTCAGTCATATGAGAATTGGGTAGCCATCTTCTCAAAGCACGGGCATTACAATCACAGTGTATGGGATTTGAGGAGAGTCCTTTAAGTTGTAAACTAGAGCGGCGATCTTCTAGGGCATTCAAAAACTGTGGCACTAATACTGATACCTTGGAACCCTCTATATCCAAAGTTAAATGTGAAGATCTGGGTACAGGAAATAGTAGGGCCGGTGGCAAGGCCGCCAATGAAGTGTTTTGTAGTTTTATGGTTAAATCGCTAGATTTCAAACCTGCCAAGGTGCCTGAAGAAATGGTTTTCAAACGTTCTCCTCTAATGCCTATCGTTTTCAGTCTGGGATGCTTGGCTGGTTGTATCTGCTCTGTGCCTATAGCAGAATCTTTAACTTCTATATCCAAATATTCTAGGCCAGGCAAGAGTTGTAATATGCCCTGTAAGTCCAAGTAACCCAATAAAGGTAAATCATAAGCTTCTAACCATGCTAGATTGGGTGTATGTTTAAAAGCATTTTTCTCTATACGCGTACACTTGGCCAGAGATTTTAGTTTAAGAGAGCGTAACATATCCAACCTAATAAAGTCTTCTTCTTGTATGACCTCAAAGCTATTATTTGATAAATCCAAGTACTGTAGATTTTGTAATTTAGGCCAAGCAAAGGCCACATCTTGTAAACTTTCCAATTGATTGTGGGATAAATCTAAAATCTCTAGTAAAGTAGTTCTCTCAAAAATATCAGCTTTAATATCCTTCAAATTATTCTGTGATAAATTTAAATACTGCAAAAAGGGTGTTTCTAAGGCCTCCAGGTCAGCAATACCACAGCCTGCCAAGTTTAGTTCTCGAACAGTTTTGGGTTCATTTAAAATATTTTTCACTGCTTCCTTGGATAGGGGATTATAGGATAAATCCAAGTTTTTAATATTCACCATAATACTGTCATCATTCGGTATGAGTTTAATTTTATTGTGACTCAAATCCACTGAGGAAACAAAGAAATATTGCCGCTGCAAAGCCTTGAGTGGTGCATATTGGAAACTGTTATGAGCTAAATTGATATTCTCTAGCATTTGTAATTTTGTTCTTTCAAATACCGAATCAGAGAGTTCATTTAGTTTGTTGTGTTCCAAATTTAAATACTCCAATCTTACCAGACCCTCAAAAGTCCGTTCGCCTATACGATCCAAAGCATTATGGGAAAGATCTAAAACTTGCAATTGTGTCGAGTTGTGAAAAGCCATTTCGCTTAACATATCCAATTGATTGTGGGCCACCTTTAGTACTCTTAAACGGGGCAAACGTGCAAAGTCCAGCTCTTCTATGGCTTTCAACTGATTCTGAGATAAATCAATGTATTCCAAATATTGTAAAGCAGAAATTAATTCTGCCGGGAAGAAACTAAATTTATTATTTGCAGCCTGGATTACTCTTAAACGGGGATGTATGCGAAAGGAGGAGGGAAACAAATAACTTAAGTGATTATTGGAGATATCCAATTCCTCTAAGCCAGTGCCAGTATTAAAAAATTCTCCCTTAAAAGCCGATAGCTGATTACCCTTTAAGTTGAGCCGTTTTAAATGCATAACATTAACAAATGCTCCTGGCCTAATGGAAGTAATTTGATTATTCGATAAATCTATAGAGCTGATGTTCCATAAATCTACAAAACTGCCATCATTTATTTCCTGTATATTATTATCATTCAAGTAAATCATTTTTAAATCCTGCAAAGTGGCAAATAAGTCACCCGATAACTGTTTTAAAGAACAAAAGCTGAAATCCACTATTTGTAGGCGTGACAATGGGCGTATAAGAGCAGCAGGTATGGGTGCCAAATGATGATTACCACTTAAATTCAAATACTGTAAATTCTCCAAACCTTGTAAGATATTTGTGGGCAATTCTGCCAAATTGTTGTGATTTAAATCCAAACTACGCAGTTCTGGCAAAGCTAAGGGTATATTACCTAAACCGGTTATACGATTTTGTGACAATTTCAATTCACTCAAAGAGGTCTCCAGACCCATAAAAATGTCTGCATTTATAACAGCCAAAGAATTGCCCGATAAATCTAAAGATCTTAAATTGCTAAACATTTGAAAACTTCCTGTAGGCAATTCTCTTATAACGTTGCGGGCCAGAGACAGAGTGGTAATATCTGAAGCCTGTATAGAACCCAGAATTTCAGCCGATAAAGCAGCCACACGATTAAAGTCTAAATATAAAGCATTTAAATTAGACAAACGACCCAAAGCACTGCCGGGTATGAGCAGTATATTGTTATCGCGAATAATTAAAGTTTGAAGGTTTTCCAAACCCTCCAAAGCGTCATCTTCGATCTAAAAGATAAAAAAGAAAAAAAAAAAAACATAAATTTGAGTTATATTTTGATTAAAGACTATGCTATGACTCACTGTTCTCAAAGAATTCAAGCTCAAGTCCAAATATTTCAAATTGATTAAATCACGAAAGGTACCAGGAGGTATAGTTGTTATGCCATTACGACTCAAATCCAAAGTTTCTAAAGTTTTTACCACCTCCATATGGCTATAATCCAAACGCTAAAAATACAAATATTGACATTTAAATAATACTTAATTTAACAACAAAATCTCACAAACCTGCAGCATATTTGAGGACAAATTTAAAAATTTCAAATTAATTATAGGCTTCAGCGAAACGGTAGGAAATTTTTGTATAAAATTCTCTGACAAATCTAATTTTTGCAGAGTTGGAAGATTTTCAAAGACATCACTATTCAAATTGTTAATACGATTACCGGCCAATTTAATTTCGCGTATTTTACGCAAACCCTTAAATGCTAAACCTTCAATGGTTTTGATTTCATTGTAACGCAAATCGATGATCTCCAATTGGGTTTGAGCAATAAACGATTCATAGCGTAATGAAGCTGTAAAAATAAAAATAAAAATAAATTTTAAATAATTTTCGACTTTCAGACCGTCAACATCGACTACTTTTCCAATGGTTTTTGAACAAATTTTCTTACTGCAGATTCTTGATTTATTGTGAATTTTATTATTTTTAACATTTTTCTTTTTGTTTTCAAAGAATAGACTTTAAACTAACTTTAGATTTATACAATCAAATTTTTAACAAGTTTTATTAATTAGATTTAAAGGATAAAAGTTGAAATATAAGCAGATTGCAAACAAACTATATGTGTGGGAGAAAAAGATTAATAGAATTCCGAGTATTTTTGCTAAATACCAGGTCAATGACCGCAGTCCCGCACTCATCTGAACTGTCAAAGTCGTATAAATGAAGTATAAATGTGGTTTAGCCTTCTATTTGGAGGCAAAAAGCATAAACTCACACTTAACAATTTAATATTTATTAATATTTTATATAGTAACTTGGTCATATAAAGATATGAATTAACTTTTCTAAATTTATATATATATATTATAACTTAAGTATCCTATTTTTTTAACACTCTTTAATTCTAAAAAACCATAAATTACACAATTTGTCCAAAAAAGCCATACTTTTTCAATTCTTTAACGAACCCTAACTAAACGGCAATCCCGATTAGAATGCCCGTGCTACCAAGGGAAAGCTGAGATTCTAAGCTAAAACGTGTTATATTACAAACCATTAATTGCAATTTTCCTATAATTTCAAAGGGTAAGACAGCATGTAAAATTGTCCCAAAAACACTACTTTTTGCAATTCTTTTTTAAAATATGAGCAACCCGCACAACAATTCGAAGCATCCATGATACCTATGGCTGACATGATACCTGTAAGTTAAATATAATCTAATTCCATATATGTTGAACTAATTTCCCTTAAAAGTATTTACAATAGAAATTAATTTCTTTGGAGCCATAAGTGCTCTAATCGAGGCGTGCTATTTAACCAACATCGGTTAACTTCGTTTTAAAAGGACTTGCTGCAGGTGTATCAACTTTTGATCTTATTTTGTGTTTTACACAAACCATGGAAGTATTTACGATTACAAGCCGATTGATAGAATAAAAAAAAAATAAAAATTATTTTTCTTTTTTACTTACTTATGTAGTTGTGCCTTAAAGATAAATGCTTTAATGCAGTGGGACCATTTAAAGAATTCGAAGGCACCGTGGTCAAGCTATTGCGATCCATATAAAATTCCTGTTAAAAAGAAGAAAATAAATCATTATTTCATTAATTCACGTACTTAATATTAAAAAAAAATAATATTATGAAAAGATTTTTAATCTTTATTTTTAAATAATTTCTTATATTTTTAATTACAGTCTTCTAGTGGCAGTGATAAGAAAAAAACTCCTTTGCTCTCAACAAGTACTATAAAGCCCAAAACATCCAGCAGTGAGGGTCAATATTTGAGGAGAAAGAAATAATGTTGTGATGGCACTATGGTTTTGATTAAACAAAGATAAGAGTACCTGATAGTTTACGAATTATTAGAATGGAATTTATAGCACAATTATTGTCTAGTTCTTTAAAATATACGAAATTTTTAAATACGAATAGATACTATTTTTAGACAATAAAGAGTGGATGTAGATATTTCAATTGGAAATGCAGATCAATTAAACTCCAAAGTTCAAATGGCGTTGCCTATAAAACTATACAGCATAATGTAAGGATTATGTTTTTTCTTCTGTCTTTGGCTAACAGTGATGCAGATCAGTTTTCTAATTATAAGAATGATTATGAATGGAATCTCTACTGACGGGTTCTATTGCTGCGCTATTTTTTGATTATCTTCTCTTTAGATCACTTATGGAATTATAAGAGTGATTACGAATGGAATCTCTACTGACGGGTTCTATTGCTGCGTCATTTTTTTATTATCTTCTCTTTACTCGTATTACTTTAAATTCTATCGTTTTTTTTTTGCAAATGAACGAGACCGAGCGTTTCAAAGATTGAGGCATGGAGAAAAATTCTTTAAGACAGAATAATTAATCAGCTGATAATAACCTGTAAGTATATCCACGCGAACAGAATCGATTTTAATTAGCAGTGTTGCTAATGTAACTATTCTATCGGTACTACCATGGAAGATGATCTGATGAAATAAAATCATTAAGTGCAAATAATCACAAGTTTTACACACTACTCCTACCTCTTATACAGCACATATCGTCGTGCGGGAGTTTATGTGCTCTATCTACCATTTTATATATCTCGAGTTAATGAATCCATTTTAGGTTTTTGACACCAAAATTTTTAAAATCTGTAATCCGTTTTCAGCTATTTATCATTGAAACTGGACGAGAAATCCGACAACGAATTGCCGACTTGAAAAATTTGGGGTCGAAAACCTAAAATGGCCTCATTATCTCGAGATATATAAAAAATATGAAATGGCGGATAGAGCACATAAACTCTCGCACGACGATATGTATAACTAGTTGATTGTCGAGTGAATCGCAAGAGCCTATCTGCGAAAGCTTTTCCTGTAAATTATGATATTAATAAGTCTAAAACAAATGTCCACAAACACTTCTCTCTCTTTCCCCCTTCCCTTAACATACTTTCATAGACAAGTGATAAGAAATATTTTATTTCATCTGAACTTCTTAATATTTACTAGAACTTTATCTGGCCAAAATAGAATACAACTCTCATGTATGGCTCAGTGCCTCAAAGTCTATTGTCAGTCTTCAAGACCACATATAGGGAAGAGTACTAATTCAGTAGGGCATCGTCGCAATGCAGCGTATATTTAATTGTGCTGTAGGTACTATACTTACAAATGCAGTATAAAGACAGCTATTATGTGTTTTCTGAATGATTCTGATGTAAAAAATAATGTCTTTTTTATGGGATAAAAAAAATTCCCCCAAAAATGTATAAAATATTTTTATTAAAATATTTCAATAAATAAAAATAATGCACAGAAATTGTGTTTAAAGTTTTCACTTAATAAATATTTATAAACCCATAGGTAAGTATAATGCTTATAAGCAACTGAAATGATTTTAAATGGATATTTTTATAACATTCTATTTATATAAACGTTTATATAAATAGAAAAATTGTGAAAAAGAAAATATTTCTAGCAAAAGTCAGTAACATTTTCACATTAAATCTATTGAGTATCAATGAACTCTGCCTGTGCTTATCAATTAAAAAAAAAATAAAAACTAGATTGTATAACACACGCAACATAATCACAGGCACGAATTGAATATTAACGAAACAATTTCTGAAAAAAAATGTATAAATTCAACGATATGATTTAATGATCTACAACGTACTTTTTTTTCGCTAAAACTATAGTGAAGACAAGAAGAAACAACAAACGAGTACCCGCATAAATACTTATTAAAGTAATTTTAACGCATAAACAAGTAACTAATGCTGATGATGATTTAATCGAACATACGGTGGGGTACTAAAATAGTGTTAAAAAAGAGCAGCTTTAATGCTTACTTATGAAAAAGGAAAAATTTTAAAAGCAAATACAACTGTCTATGGTTTAAATACTAAACTAAAGAAAAACTTGGCAAAAACTTATGAATTTTAATGTATATATAAATATAAAGAGGTATATACAGCAACTAATATAGTATGTAATATCATACAAGTTGCATATAAAATGTATTGGAAAAAACGAATGTCTAAGAAATTCAAACTGGTTTAGAAAAAAATTTAATGCAAAACAATTGCTATTTTGTCTTACACTGTTTCCTTTTAAAAGGAACTTATAAAAAAATCAAAGGTCAAGGATTAAAAACAGTAATGGCGTTTTATTTTCTACAAAAATGTGTAGCATTTTATCATTACATGAGTGTTATAAAAAATAGTGTTTTACATATTCTTTTTTAGTCATGCTTTAATGTAATATGTTTATTTTTAACTGATACTATATAGGATATTCTTATAAAAGGCAATATGGCAATATGAGAGAGAGAGAAACAGCGAAATAAGACGACTAGACTTATACCAGATACCGCTTGCAAATTTTTGAAATTTTTTACCAAAATAATGGTGCTGTTCGTCAAAGTTATCATGCACTTCGTCAATTTTATGGCATATACTTATTAGCGTTCTTCATAGCTTCTACTAGATGCCGAACAGTTTGCACTGAGGAAGCTGTTTCCTGTTTTTGTTTAGTGTTGTAAAACATGCAAAAAAAGTCATTTTACAATACTGACAAAAATTCAACAAATAGTAAACAAAAACATATGTATGTACATATGTATATACATACATAAGTACATACATATGTAAAAAAATTAAAAAAGGAAAAAAAAAATTTAAATCAAATTAAAAAAAATAAAGCAAGTTTACAATGAATCCATCATGATTTTTCTACTCATCATCTTCCGATACTGATGAGAATTTAAATATGAATCTTGTTCGGCAAAAATGCGGAGTACCAGTGATCCCTTAAGTCTGCCAAGCAATGCGTAAATCTTGATATAAGCATTTTGAATATGTATTATGTATCTCCAAAGTTCCTCATTACGAGAATGTATATCAAACACCACAAGAAATAATAAATTAAACAGAGTATGACGCTGAAACCAACACAACAAATATTGGAAAAAAAAATCCGCGAAAATAATAAAATAAGTTTATGTAGGAACTAAAAATTGATTTAAATTCATATTTTTTTATTTAAATTCGTATTGGTGAACTAGAAGCATTAAATTTTAACGCTATTTGTTCCCAAAGATGGTAAAGTCGTGCCTTTCCTTGCTAAGTATTCGGCAATATGTTCTTTGCCAAGTCCGTAAGTTATGCCATGAAATTTCCTAGAATTTCTTTGTGCATAATTTATTTTTGACCTGAAATGTATTTTATAATTTGAAGAGATTAAAAAAAAAATTAACTTACATGTTTATTTTTTGTCTTTACTTATGTGTGTATATAGAAAAACGTTAATTCGAATGGCTTTTTGTTTGCGAGTAAAAACTCGCAAGACTGCATTCGAACAACATTCGTTATCGAATGGCATCATTAGAAATTTCGATACATGTTATTCGATAACGACTCATAGAATCCGAAAAGTAAAAAAAACTCGTACATACGAGTAAGAATTCGATCGTAATCGACTGACAGAATTAGCCCCCTGAGTTTTGAATAGGCACGTATATAAATATAAACAATTCTCGCACTTGAACTAATGGTAATTCACAAGCTTATGTCGAAACATCATTATATCTTCTGAATATTATTCTTTGGTTCATTTCATGCGTAGTGGATTTATTGGTCCATATACCTTCAGAAAAATATGGTAGTAATATAGAGTTCAAGTAGTTGCCGTAGTCTAGAGGTTGGTGTATTAGTTTACTAGACAAGAGCTCCTTGTTCAAACAACTTATACAGCTCCTCCATCGTAAAAAATAAATATGAAGAACTATTTTTTGCGGCGACTACCTCTTAGCAGGTCTCTAAGAGTACTTGATTGCCATGAACAAGCTTCTTAAGCCTGTTTTTCGAAGTCGACTTTAAACTGCAGGTCCTGGTACTCATGCATAAAATAGACACGTAGCTCTGAAACAGGGTGTTAATGGCCAGTTATGTATCGTTTTTATTAATACATCAACGCTCTCTTTTCTAATTCTAATGACATTTATTCTCTAAAAACCATTAAATATATCCTTAATTCACATGAGGCGAATATTTTCTAACCAATGAGTTAAATTATTATATTTAATTTTAATTCAAAATTATAAATAAAAAGCGACTACATTCGAAAAAGCAAACTACTTGTACTGTAGTGTATTGCATATTTCACCTAAAACTACTATAACTTTCTTACCTAAAAACTTATTTAAATTTTGCCAAGCCATGGTGTAACTAATTTGTGTGGCCAACGTTAAAACAAAATAAGTTTTAAACAAAAAAAGAGTTAATAAAACATGACTAAAATATTAATTTAAATCGCTTCTTCACTTTGAATAGATTTAACATTTAAATTGTCTTTTATACACTTGTACTCTGCCACCAGTAAGACACACATGCAATTAATCATTAAAAAAATATGCACATATTACTGACCTTCAATTCACCACAACCTTTGAGTAGACCCTCTTCAATGGATTTAATTTTATTGGCTGATAAATCCAATAATTTCAAATTTTTCAAGGGATGAAATTCAGCTGAAGAAAATATGGGATTTAAACTGTCACCCAATAAATTATTGGCTAAACGTAGTTCTGTTAACGATTCCTTAAGGCCACCAAATGATTTCTCCGGTATACGTCTAATAAGATTATGCGATAAATCCAATTCTTCTACGGGTAGCTTTAACATGCCAAAGTGCTAAAATATATAAGAGGGGAAAAAAAGGTTAAAAAAAAAAAAAAATTATTTTTAATTGGATTTTTTTTGTGGTTTGTTTTGTAGTGATTAACACATTTGTTGATGTGCTTTAATTTTAATTTTTTATTATTAATTTTTTTTTCTCTAATTTCTTTTATTTCAAATAAAATTTTCACTTTTAATGATGATGTTTTTTCTTACATACTTATATACATATATTGTATTCTCGGTTTAATGTCAGTTTAGATTAAAATATTTTTGTTTGGCTGTTGCTTTATGTATCTGCATGTGAGTGTGCTGTATTTAGACCAAGTGAAAGTATTTTTTTAGGTTTTTTAATTTTTATTTTTTCTTCATTTCATTTTTTTTATCTGTTAAGTACTTGCTGTTTATTTAAGATCTGTGCTGACAGATACTCAAACAAAACATTTTAAGGGGGGTTCACTTAAGAGTGTTTTTTATTATTTTGGTAGTAGTTGAGCCGAATTGAAAGTCATAGTTTTAAATACCAGCTTTCATTTTTATATTTGTTTTTATTCTTATAAGAAACTTATACTCTATAATGTTATAGTATAAGGGCATAGTATTCTACTGGGATTTTAGATAAAAGAATAACCAAACCTTTGTAACAATTCAGTTATATTTGTTCAATCATTTTCATGAAAAACGAGCATAATAGTTTTAATTAACGTATGGCTTAATTTTAACAAGAATCAATTTATTCTAAGTTCATTTGAGCTTAATTTTAAATCGAATACTTTCTCTCACAAGTTTTCATTTTACAAAAAAAAAAAAATATTTAAAAAAGAAAATTACAGCAAATTCAGATTCAGAATACTTTAAAAGAAAAGTAAAATCGGAGAAAATTATAATAAAACAAAATGACCTCAAACAGAATTCACACAAATATAATATCTGCGTTTGCTAATTCATCAAATTACTTCATTCTCTCAATAAAATTTTGAGCATGTTATGCTCTATTCTAATGTATGTTCTTTTAACGCGAGTCATAAATTTTTTAATAATAAAATAATAAAAACTGACAATATTATTTTGTAAGCAATGATAGAGGTCTTGTTTTTTCAAAACTATATAATTTCTACACTCATTACTGTCTTACGTTTTATTTTATAGTAATCTGGCTTGATTTTTAAAAGGTTCTGCTCAGCTCGTTGGTTTTATATTAACAGAAGAAGTATAATAACAGGAAAATAGTATATGTTAACTAGCACCACAATGTTCTTATTATTGTACTGTGCCATACTTGATCTTTCATTTACTTCAGTATTGCTTATTTATATTCCTCCACTGTTTTATAATATTATTATAAGAATTTACATTAAAATACTTATATAAGTGTTCCTTCATAAACTTTAAAACAAGTAACTCGTTTTAATTTCACATATTAAATGGAAAAACTTGAGCGAGCGAACAAAATGATTGATCTGTATCACTTCTGATGATTGAAAGAGTCTGACCAAGCACTCAATTGAATGCAGTTGTACAGTTCTAGTATTCACATTTTAATATACAAGAACAACCTTTGAAAGGCCGGGCATATTCCGACAATTGCGTTTTGACTAGCATTTGCTAAATATTCTTACTTTAACTTACAATATATGTGTTCTATTAATCGTCAAAGGCAAATTACGCAATACGATAACAGAGGTCCGATCCCATCTCCATATTTATTTCTTATAATGAAAATTAAAATTTGTGTATTTATAGCAAAAACATATGATGCATTTTTAAATGTTCTATAATTTGCACAGACGAATCAATAGTAAGTTACCTTACATTACGGCTACGTCAACTCTCGGCTAACCCGATAATAGAATTGTATTTAACAGTAAACAACAGAATTGTCTATATTGCTATTCATTAAAGGCCTCGTTACTCTAACGTAAACGTTGCGGATACGTAAACGTATCAGCGAATGGTAGTTGCTGGTTTAGAATTGGTTTACAATTTTAAAACAGCTAATACGTAAAAACGAAGAAAAATTTTAAATTTCTTGGATTCGCCCGAAACGCAACGTTACGTTTACGTATGAGTAATCATTTACACATAGGCTTGATAAACAAAACTGAACAGCTGTTCCGCAACGTTTACGTTTACGTTTGAGTAACGAAGCTTTAACTTTTATTTACGATTGTCACAATAGAAAATGTCAGCTGTTGTCGTAAACTACTGACGAACAGTTTCGTGTTGTTTATTCAGTTGGAAAATCGTAAATTTTTAGGAGATGAGTATTTGAGCTGTTCGCTTTTTGAACATTTCATTTGACAGAGACGTCATACGATTATAATATAAATATAAAGAAAACTAAAGTTGTCGACTATCGCTAAAGTCTACTTTGTAAACCACAAAACTTGTCGACTTTTTTTGCAAATATCGTATTGTTAAAATTTACGGAATAGCGTTAGAGGCCTTTAGAAATTAAAAAGTCAAAACGTTTATAGCATTTTAAGCCGATCTTAAAATGCACATGTTGAAACAAGTTTTATGATTGGCAACTCTCCTGCCATCTGTAATTCGTGTGAATATGAGAACAAGTTTGGATATATATTTTTTTCTGGTATATTATTTTCTCAAACTCTGGAGCCCCCCTAATACTTAATTCAGCTATGACTAATTACCGTCAAGTAAAAGTTAAAACAAAATTTTTTTCCATTTAGTTTTTGAAAAAAAAAAAAAATTAAATAAAATCATTTTATGTTCATGTCTTTAATTCATACCTACTAATTATATATAATTTTTCCCACCCATAAAATTGTTGCTCTTAAAGTTTTAATTTTGTATTTATTAGGAAAATAGATAAAACAAAAAATGCCAGATTTTATTTTCATTCATTTTATTAATGAGTGTCTATTGCAAAGATTTTCAAGCTTTTTTTTAAGTTTTTTTCTGTTTGTATTCTGTAGTTTTTTTTTTGAATATTTTATTGTTAAATGTTGGTTTTCTTAATACCCGTATAGGATAACCTTGACTTTATTTTATTTATTTTTTTTATATTTCCTAATGTAGTTTTTTTTTTAATTTTAAATCTTATTAGCCAGTATTTTCTCAGCTGTAAAATATAACTGAAAAAAATAATTCCGTTAAGTTGTAGTAACGAGTCTTTAATAAAACAATACCTTCCACTAATTGTGTACACATACATATGTATGTATGCATGTGTGTAAAGTAGAGTTTTTTCACCTACAAAAAATTTTGAAATGTTTTTTAATATTCAAAAAATAACTATTTATTTGATGGAATCAGTGTAAAGTAGCTTTATTTTTGATGCCACACCCACTAATTTAAAGAATATAGTTGTCAGGTTATGGAGGTGCTCCAAAGACCTGAATAGTATGTGTTTTGGGTGTTTTAGAATATGAAACTCAGCTTCTGGAAGTACTTGGCGTCTTATAAAAATACTATGATTTTGGGAATTTAGCTAAGAAAGACTTTTTTACCATCCTTATCGTCTTTACAATGTTTTTAAACAAAAAACTACTTCTGACTAATTTTTTTAAACAATAGGCAGTATTCCACTTGGCGATGTCGTCGTCCTCTACAGACGTTTTTGTTAAAGATTAAAGGCAAGAGAAACATTTTTTCTTTTTACCAACTGGAATAAGGCCGAATATCTCCGTAATTTTCAAAATAAAATGATAAAACAAAACGTATAAATTCTTACCTGCGATGGCAATACTTGTTGACCACTATGACGTTGAGAATATGAAACTATTGGAGCACCATATGGTAGCTGTGGAGCTTCACCATGAAATACAACACGATCACAATCCATAGCAACTGCACCAAGCTGTCCCGTTGAGCCAAAAGCAACGACATTGCATCTATTTAAGAAACAATTATATATTTACTAACAATAAATACTTCAAGAACTTTAGTAATAGAAAAATAAAAACTAAAAAATATAAACATATGCACTCTAAAGAGAAATACATAAATATTTTTCCTAGCAGGAACAATTTTCTTTTTTTTTGTTTTTTGGAATGAAAATCAATCTGCCATAGGCGGAAATTGTTTGTTTAGAATTTTTATTGCTTCCATTAGCATAGCAAATATGTACAAGTACGAGTGTTTAACAGAAATGAATAGTAAAGAAATGCTGTCACAAACAAGTTTCAAGTAAAAAAAAATCAGAAAAATAATTTAAAAGAAATATAAAAAGTAAACCGTTAAAAACACAGTTGATTTTCTCATTTTTTTACATTCTTTATGTTTTGCTTATTTAATGATCTTTAGAATGTGAATGACACACACTTTTGACTTTGTGTCTGTTGCTTTTAAAATCTTGTCTAGTCTAGTCTTGTTGTGTTTGTGTATGTATAGTTGTTATGTACACACCTGCAGGGTAAACGCAAAGCTGGACTCAATTCTGGACATGGTCGCCAAGCTTTGATTTGTGACAAATAGAGTAACAGCAGTAAGAATATGCTCAAGTGTCGTATTCGCTGTATATGCTGTTGGTGATAAAACATCTGTGAAAGACATGAAAAAAAGAGAAAAAGAGAAAAAGAAAAAAATTATAATTTTAAATTTATGCATTGATTTAAAGAAAAAACTTATAGTTTATAAAAAAATGTGAATGAATTTAAATATTATTCTTCAAATACATATTTTGTTTACAATCATAATTATTATTAAATTAACATTTTTAATTGAAAACATGTGCAGATAGTTTTATGCCCGCCCCTTAATAATAAATTTTTTTATTTGTTGTAATTAATTGTTGTAATTTCAAGTTATGATATATTAAAAAATTATAAGAAAAATATGGAACGAAAGCCAGATGTTGCAGCTAAAAATAAAAAAATGGTTTAAAAATGCGATGTTGGAATTTTTCAATTTCTGCTCGCAAATCTTTTTAGGGGTCCCCTTAGTGGTCTCTTATGTTAAAATGCTCCAATATTTTAATTATTTTATAAACATGTGTGTGTCTTTTTAAACTAAATTTTTGGCGCTTTTAAATTGCAAATTTTAGCGTAATTTGATTCATGATAAATGAGGATGTTTGCAGCTTAAGTCTTTTGAATTTCCTGCAAACTTTGAAATGGTTTTTTAACGATTTTGTTTTTAACACTGTCAGTTAACTGCTAATATTTCATTGAAGAAAAACTTTAAAAAAGTTAATAAATCAAAAATCTGTATTAAAAAGTATTTAAACATTTGTCTGTAGCAATTTTAAATTGCTTATGTTAGATATTAAATAAATAAAATAATTTTTAAAAAAATTCCTTACTGGCAGTAAATAAGTAATAAACAACAATAATAATAAAAAGAAGAAAAAATCGACAAAAAACACAATTAAAAATTATTTTTGTATTATTATACACTTTTGTTTGAATTCTTTAAAACTTAAAAAAAAATACTATTTCTTAAGTTTGTTTCTTAAGTCTTTCGTTTAATTGTAATTATTTGCTAATGAAATTCAAACCATAACTATTGTAATTTTATACGTCTACAACTCAAAACTAAATTTTATAAGAAAACGACTTCTTCTGAAATGAATTCTATTCTATAATCCCATCTATTATTTGCTAATTTTGTTGATCTTAAGTGTTTATTTTTTTATTTTCTTTTAGCAATTTTGTAATTTTTTAACGTTTTGTAACAGATTTTTGCTTAAATCTTTTGTAAGTAGATTCATTTCCAAGCTGAGTGAAGATTTCCTCAAGTTTGTTTCTTAAGTCTTTTGTTTAAATGTACTCAATTTGTTAATAAGTTGCTTACAATTTTTAATTTAGTATAAATTTTATTGCTCTGAATAAATTATAAACAGCTTTTATTCCACAATTGTAAAGAATGAAATGAAAAATTGTTTGACTTGGATTTTGTTTGGCATTATATTTTAAAGGAAATTGCTGTAATGTCTTAAAGTAAAGAATGCATACAAAATATTGCATAAAAATTAAGATTAACACTTAAATTTAAATATTGTGAGAAAAAAGTAATAACATTTTATGGATTTTATGATGAAATCCTTTTATTTTTGTTATTGTTGTTAATTAATATATTGTTTGCTTAATTAATTTGAAAATAATTGTTTATGTTCAATGATTATATAAAAAATTAACAAATTATATAAATAATAAATTGTAACATATTTGAGTAACTTTTAAAACAAAATATCGCTCCAAAATAAAGATGCTGGGTTCTCTAGTGGTCTAGTGTATTAGACGTTTAGTTCGAGTGTTGTGGGTCCGATTTCCATTAAAGAAACTGGTCTGGTGCACTACACCGAGCATAGGGTCTTAGCCAGTCAGCTCGTAATAATTATAATATATAATTATTATTGTATTGGAAAGAAAAAAATACAAAATAAATAAAAATAAAGGAGCCGAGGCAGATATGATTACTAGAATATGTAGTAATTTTAAAAGGAGGCACATTTACATATTTGCAATAATTTGGTTTCTAGAACGATTGTTTTAATATTTTTTACATTTTCCTTGGGACCGTTTTTTAAGAATCCAATACATACATGAATGTTATAAGTTCATAATTTACTCTATGATTATGGATATACATACTTATAAATAAATTTTATATAAGGGCATTTCCTGGGGTAACGAACGTACGTTTGTACGCTTTTAATGTACAAAGAAGGTAGAAAAAAAACTTTTTCTAGTATTTTTTTTGCGATTTGATAGCATTTTAGTAGCTCTATATGTAGTGCAAAAGATGGATTTCATGGAGTTGAAGTTTTCATAATAATAGTTATAAAGACGTGGTCACGAACGTACGGAAAATAGAAGTCAACTTTAGCTGACAGTAGTGAAATGTAAAATTCTGCGAAATGCAACGGAATATTCCAAAGTGATAAAATAATTTTTAAAGCATACTAATGTAGGTCTCTATCCCGTATTTACTCAATAAAATATCTCTATTGGTTTTCGTTTAATTGGCTTAAGTATCGGTCGCGAACGTACGGGTCGCGAACGTACGATATTTCCATCGGTTTTTTTTCTGTATTATCACCATGCTTAATCCCATAAATATCGTCAAATTTCCTTTACGAAAAACGTAATCCTCTATTTATAGTGTGTGGTAACTAGTACTGGAAAAATATTGAGTAATGAGTACCAAGTACCGAGTATTTTTACTAATTTTGGGGTACTTGTACTTTTACATTAAAGTTGTGTGGAAAATTAAAATTTTAACCAGCAAAACAAAACTCCGTTACATTATTAGGTTATTACAGTTAATGATCAACAAGCTCAATTAAAAATTTGTGCAAAAATTCACTTACAAAGAATATATTTTCCTTTTATTAAGAGGTGACACATACATATAATATTTTTGTAATATAATTAAGTTAGAGCATGCCACTATTCGTTTACAGATACTGACAAAAGAATAAGAAAACTTCGCGAGAACGTAATCCTTCTGATAAATAGATTTCAGTAAAGCACTTACAGTGTTTTTTAATATTTGTTTTATTAATAACATTATTCAATATGAAATAATAAAATTTTAACAATATTTATGATATTATTGTTTTTATTCAACAGGCCGTTAAAATTGTGCTTATTTTAGGTCCTCATCACAGAAAATCGAATGCATAATTCTTATACTGGAACATTCGGTATATCATTTCACTTTTAAAGTAAAATTGGAGACATCTTATCAATTATAAACTCATTGCTTATAGAAAAAATTTACTTACGGTCACGAACGTACGAAACTTTGCAAACAAAAAAGTCTATTTAATGGTAACCCAGAAGTTTCTTTTATTTATATACAAATAGGTGACACCGAAATTAATTAAAATGTGGTGTGTCTTTGCACCTATTGACGTTTTATGCAAAGCAATAACAATAAAATGATGTTTTCGGTCGCGAACGTACGATTAAAACCTAGGCAAGAAACAAAGCAAAAATTTACCGTTAATCGAACTTTTTTTTTTCTCCCTACACATTTCCCTTCTTAATTGTTTGTAAAAGAAAGATTTTGAAGAAAGAGTGCAAACATAATACAGTTTTTGCATGTAAAATAATTAAATATAAAAATGTCTTTAGAAGTAGTTTAAAAATGAAATTTTTAAATATTTCAGTTTCTAGCCCAATTTTCTCAAGTAAAACACCTGAGATATGATAAGAATCCAATATATTATAAAAATATAGACTCTTTTTTATAATTATAAGAAATAAAATGCTATGATTATCAACATATTTTTTTTCGATCCTGGTTTACCATTTTGAGGAAATGCCCATAAATGTTGTCTAAAAGATATAACATTTTTTTAGAAATACCAAGAAAATGCCAAGAAGAAGCAGTTAACCATCATGAGATATCAATGTGTTATTTTAAGAGCTTCTTATGACGTTGGCCTCTCAGAATTTTTTTTGCGATGATATTTAAGAAGAGCTATAAATATGTTCACAATTGTACTTCTTATGGGAATAAAAAATGGGCCATTTCTGCAAGGCTACTGCTCTAAAAAAGTTTGTTGTTTAAGTCTGTTGTTATTTTATTTTCCATTATTTTTATTAATACTGCATTTCGTAATAATTACTTAATTATGAAATCATTGTTTTTATTTATACACTTCGATAAACGCATCATTAACCAAATGATTTTAAAAACTAAAAGGTACAAAAAAATTGTTTACAATTTTTTAATAACTTTTAATAATTTATATAAAAATATTATTTTAACCTTTAACTACTGAGGCGGTGGTAAATTTTACCCCCTCCTTAGATTTTTTAATTTATTTTCTTCGGTTGAGCGCTGTTAAGTTCCTGTTTTGTTATACTAAATCTTTGATTTTTTTATTTTTATAATCATATTTATATAAAAATGTATTTTCCTGTTCTTTTAAAAATAAATTATTAAAAAAAAAAAATTTTTTTTTGGCAAATTTTTTTGGTAAAACAAAAGGTGGTAAAATTTACCCCACGTCAATAATTATGACAAAATATTTCACCTCAGTAGTTAAAGGTTAAGAAAGTAAACACATCTACTATTTTGTTTTTACAAATTTATCTTTTTATATTGAGAATGGGTGCCGCATATGCTACTTTCGAAAGTTCTTTAATAGATTTAAAGTTTTGCTTTTTACACGGATTAATTGTGATATGATTATTTGTAACCCAAAAACATAGGTCATCCTCGCTACCAATTTGTTAAAAAGAAACGATCATAAACCACTAACTATATTCAGTCCATGAGATTCAGAAACTTTATAGGTCTATCAGTGCTAAACTCAATCAGATCCTTAATATCTAAGGTTTACCCAAAGTCTACCAAAGTTGCCACTCTCTCCCTCCATTGGGCACATTCTCCGGTTGCTTCCCAATGACTCAAAAATCAGTCAGCAATGATTTGTTTCTTTCCAGTTAATATTTTGGATAGGGCGATCCGCCCTATACTGCAAGTTCTTAGACCAGTCAACCTCTGACTTTCTATATTTTTGTACACCGACTTCTATGTTAAAGTAACATTATGATTAATGAACGGACAACAGATTATCTGTCTGAAATTTAGTCTATGATAGTAGATATACGCCCGATAGTAAAGAATTAAAATATTTTTAGGTGTATTTTAATTTTGGTTTCATTTCATTAAAAAAAAATATTTTTTTATAAAGTGCTATTCAGATTAATTGTACTAAAATTTATTTAAACTTGATTATATCAATAGAATGTATTTAAAAACGATTAACATTTTAAGGCCCCTTATTACAACTTGCCGTTAGTTAAAGGCAGGATTTTATCAGAGAGATAAATCGCTGTTTGTTATTACAAATAAATTTTAATCTAAAGTGACCGATAAATTTATTGGGAAGATTGCCTTACTTTTAGGTTAAAGTTAAGTTGTAATAACAAAAAGCAATTTAGCGGTCTGATAAAATCCTGCCTTTAACTAACGGCAAGTTGTAATAATGGGCCTAAATAAAATACGTATCTATGGTAAAATGGAGAAATAGTTCAGAATTTAGTCTCACTAAAGTTTCTTCCTGATGTACAATAAAATGGATTATCACACTTAGCTGTCGATAGACACACATTCATTTTTATATATATGCAACATTTTTGGCTGGTTCGGCCTTTTCTTTAGGAGTATGAGAAATTCTATTCCCATACCTACTGAATATACTTTTATGTACCAAATTTATAAGAATCGGTCAACGAGTGTCAGAAAAGTTACGTTATACACACTCTGAAATAAGAATTTTATATTTTAGAAGACAGATTGATATTATATATAAATATGTTCATATTTAACAATTTTATTAAAAACTCTATATAAAAAACTGACTATTGTTAGACAACGTTTTTTATTTATGTTTGTTATATATACTATACATATATATTTCCTATTTAGCATCTTAGAACATAATACATGTTTATCAAGTTCAAGTTCTTTAGAAGGTGAAAAACTGAAGAAAAAAAATGTATACAAACCACTTGAAGAGTATATGTTTTTATACTTAAATATAGAATTACAATAGATAAAACAAAAAACACAGAACAAAAAAAAAAAAAAAAAAATTAAAAGTGACATTAAATAATAATTTATTACATGAGTCAACATAATATAAGAAATAGAAACAGAAAACAACAGTTTTTTTTTTCTGAGATTTAAGTTTTTTTTTAGATTCTAAGCAAAGATGTTTAAAAAGATTTTTTTAAAGAAACAGATTTATTTTAAATAGAAGTCTGATATCATAATATATGCAAAATAAACTCGTTTGTTTAAACAAAAGTTGTTTCTTAACTTTTTACTCTTCAAGAAAGCATGAGACAATTAAATGAAAAAAGCCTATAATTTTTTATATGAAAAATTCCATCTCTATTATATAATTAAAAATAAACTTAAATTGGTTCTGTGATAGAAAAAACAAAGCATTACACATATAGACATTAGTAAGCAACAAAGACGGTCATCAGTATTTGCTGCTGCTGTTTTGCAGTCTCAGAAAGTCAGCAAATATTGACAACCAGCTTATATATATAAGCAGAAACATTTTAATTAGTTTCTTGAAATCTTCAAAAATATTTTATTTCTAAGTGATTAGGTTGTTAGAACCAATGCTTTCAATTATGCCAAATGACTTCAAATTCGTCTAACAAGTAAACATTTAAACTGCCTACTTAAATAAGTTTGGTTATATGAGTATTTGGTATGTACAAGTATTATAGTCTAGGGTTATCAATTATACAGTTTTTGTTTGCTAAATATTTTCTTCTTTTATTTTTGTTTTTTTTTGTTTGTTTGTTATTTTTGTCCTAACTATGCTGCTCTATTTTTATGAAATGAAAGAAAAGACTGTTACTTTTGTACTACTTATACTTATTGTTTCACTTGTTTTTACCTTCTGCAATTTCTTTAAAAGAAAACAAAGATGTGACATGATTTTTGTGTGAAAAACGAACTTTACATCGTAGGGCGTGGGAATTAGTTTGTTTGTTTTCTTATTTGTTTTAAAGCATATCAAACGATAATCTAGTTTGTTATGTGTTTCTTTTTTAATGAAATTCACACAATTAACTTCCAAAAAATTCAAATTGCTATGATTAATTGTTTTAGATAACAAAATAATAAAGAAATTTACTTTTGAAAATATTAAATATTATGCCAAATATTGTATATTGGCCACAAGTTTAAAAAGTAAAGAAAAAATTATTAAAAGTAATAGTTTTATTTTAAATATATGCACATCAGCAAGCAACAAAGACAGTACATACATACAAAGACGTAGTTAATCAGTTGCTGTAAATTTCACAAAAATTAATATGTCCGCCTCTATGTAAACATATGAAAATAAATAAATAAAACAGCTCAGGTTTACAACCATGGTCACCTGTATAAATTTGTTGGCTGCACTAGTAAAACTTGCATTACTTAAAAGCCATTATCCTTATTTCAGACATATACTTCTTAATTTACAAAAGATATACTTTACGAAGAAATTATTAAGTTAAAATCATTTGGTTTTCTTTCTTTCTATAATACTAACATATTCAATCGTAGATATCAATATCAATTACTTAGTGAGAATTTGAAGGTTATTGATCACATACTGGATTTCGGTATTGTTCTTGATAGTGAATCAAATTTTAACGCTCATTTCGAATATATAATTTCTACAGCTTGTTCTGCTTTCTCATTTATAAGAAGAAACTGCAAAAATTTTTTCGATCCTACTAAATTATTGTCCTAGCCTAGTATGTATTCTAATTTAGTTAGATGTGTTTAATTTTCAAAAATGTTTAAAGTATTACAAACCAATTCCATAAATTTAGTATAAAAAATTAAATTATTAAATTATTTTTTAAAAAGTAGTCGCCGTGGTCTAGTTGTTAGTTTGCTGGCTTACTAAGACAAGAACCCTAGGTTCAAACTTCAGCTCTGACATCTCGAAAAAAAAAACAAACAAATATGAGAAAAAAAGTTTCTTTTGGCGACTACCTCTTATTGGTCTTCTGGTAAAAGCTCTGAGAGTAACTGGCTTCCTAGAACAAGCTTCTCAATTTTGTCATTCGGAGATGACTTTAGACTGTAGGTACTCATGAATTAAAAATGTTAACAAACACAACATGAGTACTGCTAGAAACTAGGCCGTAACCCTGAGACAGGGTTGCAATTGCCAATTATGTATGTATGTAAGTAAGTACGTATGTATGTAGTACGTATGCATGTAGGTATGCATGTAACTTTTAGAAAAGACAAAAACTCTTAATTCTATGCAAACATTAAGTCCAAAATCAAGATTGGAAAAGTTCAAAAAGTGCTTCCCGAATCCTGACAACATTACTTTTTTCTTTTTTTTTGAAATTGATTTTAAATAATTTTTAAAAGAAATTTTATATTAAAGAAAATTTGTACATAAAATGTTTCTATAAAATAGTGGTTACATGTATGCATGTGTGTATGTATAAGTTTTCTGTAAGTATTAAACATTATTATTAAATTTTTGCTAATTATACATATATAAAGTAAATACAACTAAAACTCACACCATTGACCATCAATTATTTATTTATATTACACTCGTGCAGTTTTTTTTTTGTTTCTTGTTAAGATAGTGGCTATGGTTCTGCTTCAATTACGCGTGATCATACAATCACTGATTGCAATTACTTTGAAACGTCAAGCGAAGCAAATAACAACAAATTGAATATGATTTTTTTTTTGTTTATTTTTCTTTTAATTTAATAACTGTATTATACAGAAGTTTTTAAATACAGAGGTCTAAAAAAATAAGTTATAAAACAAAGAAGTGAATATCTTTTATTTTACGTTTTATTAAAAAATAAATAACTCTTTAAAGCTGTATTCACTAAAGAAAAATATATTTTGAATAAAATACTCTTATGAAATTTTAATTTAAATAGATTTTATAAATGAAAAGCAATTTTTAGGAATAATAAAAATTTTTAATTTAAATTAAATCGTTTTTATTTTGTATAAAAACTTTAAATAAGATATTAAAACAGTACTGAATTACTGCGTAATACTTTATAATTTTGGAAATTATTTGTTTATTTAAAAAATAACATTTGTGGCGACTGCGCATTTAAAAATTTAAACGTAAATAAATATTTTTGTGTGCACACGTTTGCACATACATATGCTATATGCATATGTATGTAATTACTTATGTCAACGTATAATCGCCCTCAGACTACATATAAAACACTGCAATTTTGCATGTTTATTTATTTCTCTTTTGTTTTCTTTTCGTAAAACGGAATTTAATTTAAAACTTGCTTTGAGGTGACGATAATATCCAGAATAATGTAAATTGTTTGTAAAAATTTACTATTTATTTTATACATTACGAGAGCGGTCCCTTAAAAAACATATCTTTTTTTTAGCAATAACCAACAAAATTGTAGAATTAGAAACAAAATACCAATTTAGATGAGATCCAAAACCGCTGAAAGAATTTGTTCAAAGTCATATTTTGTTGCGAACTTTAGGCTTGTGGTGCCATTGGTCCATAATTTTTTGAGAATGAGTTCGGTTAAGGCCAACACCATCAATTGCAAGCATTATATATCGATGATTGTTGACTTCTTTTGAAAAAAAATATTATGAAACATTACATAAATACTGTGTGTTTAGCAAGACTACTGAGCGACTGCACAAGATTGAAGCACAAAAAAAAAGTATTTTTAAACATATTTCTGAGTAAATGAAAAAAAAGTATTGAACTTGAAAAAAAAACAAAAGGTGCTTAACGTATCTTTTTTTTAGAATTTGAGCATGCGGTGTTATACATTTGGTTTGTTGGTCAACGTAGCCGCTCATACATGAGCGTCAGTATAACAGCACTCGTAACCAGGCACTCACAATGTGCCTCATATCCAGTTCATCAGATCCAATTATCTGAGGATGTTTTCTTTAACAAAACCCCATATCTACGAGATATCCTGTATAAACTCCAAATCGAGAGCATGATAACGACGGTTAAGGAAGGTCCGGTCATTGCAAAGTGCTCAACTTTCTCCTTCTTCTTCACATTACCACAATAGCGACACCAATACCTATGCGGAGATCATTGTTTTCAATCGGCCAGTGTCCAGGGCACGTCCTTCCTACTGTGAAACAATAGCCAACTAGTACGTCTTATGATCCTGCAAAAGACAATTAAAATCCACCAGGCATTTACCTTCTCATAGAAATAGATGAGAATACCTGCCTGCCCCTGCCTAAAAATACTACAGCTAGGGAGAAGACTGTAGTAGTCGTTTAAATTATACTCAACAGAGAAAGGATTAGATCCAACACCGTAGTCCATATTGGAACCATACGTATAGACCCTAATATCTCAAAAGATCATTTCGATTTCATTACGATCTGACATTAATTCCCACTCTAAAATATTTATCGAAATTAACGTCAGTGGTATATATATCATTAACAATTACTTTGGCCAGAATATCACCGTCAACGGCTAGTTGAAAGCAATTTATCTCAAGTAGTACTGGCTACGAAGGTCGCGAGTAGTAACCCCGTTAGGTTTTTCTTTTCTGAAGTTATTTGGTTTGCAGGTCTATGCCATCAAAATATAAACAACCGTAATACTTATACCATTACAAACTAAGCACCTTAACCTTATTTATGACATTTATGGATATTTTTTTTAAATTATTTTAAACTTCAGCACAAATATTATATTCTATTATACATATTTTCGACTAATATTTTTTTTATCTTCAATGCAAAATTTAATTTTAAGTTTTGTAAAATAGTTTGTGTAAATTCCCAAAATTTTTTTATTCATATTCAGCAGCTTCCACAGTTGAGACTATAATAATTATTATACATAATAACTAAAACAAACGAGTTCTAACCAATCAACTCATTTTCAAGGAATGTGTTTATTCAATAAAGTATTGAAAGTATTAAAATACTTAATTTGGAGAATTCTTTTTATTGCTTTAATTTTACTAAAAATTAACATAAAATTTTAATAGTTTTCTTAATACCATTTAAAAAATAGATTTTTAAAAGTTGTTTTCAAATACCAGTTTCACATTTATTTCTAACACACACGTGTAATTTCTTTGATCATGTCCGGTGCAATTATAATACACAACTTGATTCATATTTAATCATGACAATCAAATGTCAGTGTATCTTATGGTAGTTTAAAAGTAATTACACACACATTACTTTATTTTATTATATAAAATAGAAGAAAATTATACACAAAATAATTACTTTAAAAACTTCCTACTATGGTAGAGTAAAAGTATAATTTGTAAAAAAGAAAAAAAAAAAGCACAATAAGATTAGATATAATTGCACAAGTGACAGATGAAGACATAAATTTAATTTAAATAAAAATATTAAAAGAAAATTTTGAAACCCAGAAATGAATATTTCATTTTGTTATTTTCATGATAAAAGTTTAGAAAATTTTTCTTAAATCATATTTAATTAATAATGGCCATATTATAAAAAAATAATAAAGCAGAGTCTTAATTTAATTAAAAAAAATATTTATGAAAAAATTAATTCCATGAAATATTTCTATTTTTTCTTCTCTTTCACGTCTTTTAAATACAATTTTTTTAATCAGTGAATATTATAATTTAATATAAGTTTAAAGATTTTCAAAATCTTTAATACAGTAATTAAAAGAATTGAATTCTAGTGAGAAAACTTTAATTTTATTGAGTAAATTTAGCAAAATTCCTCTCAGATTAACCCAAAAAATGTTTAACATTTTATTATTTTTTCTTTTATTTAAACCCACACACTCTACTTTTGCATGAAAAGAAAAAACATTGAATATATAAAAAGAAAACTAGTTTAACTTTAATTTAATAATAAAAAAAACAATAACTAAAACCCCCTACTACAGCAACAATGAATTTTTAATCTATTTTTTCTACAACACGCTGTTATGGTCAATGACAATGAAGTGTGGTTTAGCAACACAAACAGACACACATTTATTCATTTATTTAACAATTCCATCCATCTTAAACAACAAACCGTTAAAAAACCAAACAATTCTCTGTGCATGCGTCAATCCCATGCATCCACCGATCTACTAGAACATAGAAAAGGTAAAGAAAAAAATTTAAAAATTTTTTCTAATTTTTTTTTCTTTTTCAATTAAGTAAAATAAAAACAAAAAATAGTTTTACTAGACACTTGCATTTCTTTTAAGACCAAATCTATTTGTGGCCATAGCATACAATTGCAGGTGGTGTTGGTATATATTAATGAACGAATAGTTTGAATGGATGATTCGGTTGCTTGTACTGACTTGTATTCTTTGTTTTGATATTGTTTTGCCATTTATTTGCTGGGAGTGTTTTTAGTCGTAGTTGTTGTTTTAAACCATTGCCATTACTGCTGTTTTGGTTACTGTTGTTTCTTTTTCAGTTGCTGTCAGTCAGTGTGGTTTGACCACCATCATCATATACTTCTTTCTTTTTAAGGCTAAATACCTACAAACTAGTTGCGTATTTTGTGTTTAATTTTTAACATTTATTTTGTTTTTTTTTTAAGTTTTGCTATTTTATTACAAGTTTGTAAATTAAGTATTTGTTTTTTGGGTTTGTTAGATGTTGACTTTTTTTCTTAAAAAGAAAAATTACAGTTAAAGCAAAAAGTTTTCTATTTTTTATAAATATGGTGTTCTGATATGTCAAGATGTCGATACTGAAAGTAGTTGCCTGTTCTCGTAGTTTTCTTGCTAGTTTAAAGTCTATATATAGTTAGGCAAAATTTTTTAAATATCACACTCAGTGAATGAGAGAACAAGGTTACTCTTCTTGGTCCAGACAGGTCTTGAGCTACTGCTACTTTAAGAAAATATTGGACCAAAAAGGCAATTACTATTTTATGAAACTATTCACTTTTTAATTTTAAATCGATTCAAGTTTGATTAATTAAATATTTGAAAATTATTTCTTCCTCAAAATTTTTTAAATATTTTTAAGAAATGTTTACATAAAAAGAAATTTGTATTTAAAAGGTATTGAAAAAATTAGTAGTTACGGTTTTTAAATCAAATATTTATCAAATGTGAGTGCATCTTAAGATTTCCTAAACTTATAATTATAAACTATGATAGGTAAAGATCTGAGTATTGTACTCTTGGCTGCGAATTCCAGACACCTGAACAGAAGAGAAATCGTTTGAGTAGTTTGTGCAGATTCTATAAAGAGGACATAGAGTTATCAGACCATAAAATGGGTAGTTATGCAGCACTTAAACAGACACTTTCGTGATTTCAGGCAGGGAATTGTCACAGTTGGCACCGGCCGATATATTACAGTTTTTCGGAGCATAAATGAGCAACAAAACTGGGGTATATATTATAAGAATACAACTTGAGGGCTGTACATGTCCCGAATGAATAAATTATTGAAATACTCTACTCTTTAAATCTCTTACGACTTTTTATATGATTTAACATTTTTTTCCACGGAAACAGCCCCCAAAGTGCTGGTCCCTATTCATAGAAAAATATCTTATGGAAAAATGAAAGCAGTGGATATATGATTTGAATCTATACATATCGTAATTTTTTTTAGTTGAGACCAATACTAAGGGGTAAACCCTTACTAAATGCAGTGCATTGTATTGGCATTTTTGGAAAAGACAGTACATTTATGACAGAACATAAATTTTTGTTTTTCTGATATTACTATTGAGCGCCTTGGGAATGAGACAAATTGCTGTGAATTGATCATTTAAAGGCCAGTGCCACATCTTCACCCTTGAATGATCAACATCAATTGCCTTATCATTGCATGTGTATTGTATGGTGAGTGTCTTCGTTAAGCTGTTATCTGCTACTTCCCAATAGGTGGCGCTTTTCTCCTGATTATTCGTTTTATATATAAACAGATGTGATCTGAAAGATCTACTAGTAATACGTTACTGTGAACTATTTGCTTTATTTACTCAAAAGACTTCTCAGAAAAATAAAATAAATTTAAATAATTTTAATTTTAATGCTCAGTGTAATTTTAACATTGTAAGTTTGCTTACAAGAAATAAATTAAAATTAATATATATTTGGAAAACAATTTATAATTTTTCTTTATTTTATTGGTTACAATAAATCAAAATGATGCCAAATATGTTGATTTTTAAAATATTTGAAAAATCTTAAATACACGCAAGAGTTTAATTTTGTAATAAATAAATGTTTTTTTTTTACATAAAATTAAATTTTTTTTAAAACCAGTATTACTTTATATGGCAGAGTTTACCTAAAAGGTGGAAAGCATTTTAAGCATGTTATTTTGATTGAATTAAATTTATTAAATATGAAAATAGACATGAAACGAGTATGTTTTGAAACAAAACAAAATTTGTTGCAAAAATTGGGAATCAAATAAAACTTTTTCATTTGCACAAAAATATTGAGATCATTTTGACTTATTAAAACGTTAGCTGGAATTTTTTATTCTTTCTTTAAACATTATATTGCCCAGACGACTTACAAGCTCCAGAGTAAAGTCTGTTTGTAAAATTAGATTTACATACGACATCTTGAGAGTACATAAAGAATACTTTAAATATTGAAACGATTATTATAAATATAATTTTTTTGCAATATGTAAATGGCAGCACTTGTTATAACTTTTGTATTATTTTTAGGCTGGGAAGTTATAATTAAAATTCATACCCGTTATTAGAAGCTGAGAGTTCAAAACAAAAGACTTAAGACCCATGCGCTTTTAATGGCAAAGGAAAAATGACACACACACAGAGTTTGTGTCATAAATCTTTCACATATTAAGATTAAGTTTATTGATAACAAATATGCTTTATATGAATACTTATTATATAATTAAAACTTCATAACATAATACTAAAATAACATCATATATCTCTGTGTGAACATATCATTCATATCATAATATAATAATAATTATTCTGTTTGCAGTGGTAAATGAAAGCAACATAAATATTCACTCCAAATATTTGTGCAACAGCAGACATTTATGGTATTAAATCATACAAAGGAAATAAAAGTTATAAATTAGAAATAGTTTTTAGCTGTCGTAATAAACATTTTTAATTTTTTTAATCTTTTAAAGAAGATAAAAAAGACTGAAAAGAAAATTATTTTAAAAAATGTTATAAATCATAAAAAACACACTTTCATACAGAAACAAATTTATTATATGAATTTATTTGTAAAGAAAAAAAAATCCACTACAATACAAAGGCAGGAAAAGAAAAATCTAAAATTCAATTTAAAGAAAGTTGCCAAACTTAAATTAACATTTTATATGAGAACTTACATACGCGCATGCATATGATGTATGCATGTACATATGTATGCAATTAATGAATATTTAATGTTCAGGTGATCGTATGCAATGAAGAGAAAATAAATTTTTTTTATATTTTTAAAAGAAAAAAAAAAAGATGATTTAGCACCCTTTTTAAGCATTACACTACACTGCGTATAGTTGTGTAATCTCAAAATTACAAGTATAGTTTTTCTTTTGCCTCAAATAGAGCCTTTGTTTTAGCTCTTGGTTTCTAAATCTAATTTATAGTCTTAAAAGGGAACATAGCCGGTAAATGATTCACAAGTAAAAATTACTGGATTTGTCACAAATACATACGTTTTTTATAATAATCTGCTCTGTTTTTATAACTTTGCTCTGTACTCAAGAGTAAACCCCTACTGGAATTTTATGGAAAAGACAGTCAATATTTTTTCTTATATTATTCTTTTATTTCGCATATAAAGCATTCACATTATTAAGCGCCTTAGGAATGAGACAAGTCGGTGTGAATTTTTCGATAAGTGGCTCTAAAACATAATAACTCTGGTAATATTTATTGCATCCGACAACACTTTTGCTCATTTAAAAAGTTACGAGTAATATGTTAAGCTTAATTTTATTAAATGACACCATTAAAAAAAAAAAAAAAAATTGGAAAAATTTTGAAGTTTACAAACACGATGCTGTTAGGAGAAAAACAGCAGCAAAGTGTTTTCAGTCGGATAGTTTAAACATTAAAAATAATTACAGAAAAGTCGATAAAATCATGATAAAAATGTCGCATATAAAGAACTGGCGCTGTGATAAGACCTTGATATGCTTTTTTTATTACATTATAAAAACATTGAAATACAATTATTTAAAATAACTAAATACAGTCGGGCCTCGATTATTCATAATCCAGTTAGCCGTGATGGCCAATGTTTGCAATGTTTTCAAATTGTTTACTTCGATTAACCGTGATTACTTCTATTATTAATAATGAAAATGGGGAATTCCCTTGTTTGCTATGATGAGTCAGAAGCATTTATAAGTGATTAGTGTAATTTTGAGATTTGAGAAGTGCGGGTGGTTAGAAGTACCAGTGGTAAAAAGGCAAAGAAGCGTTTTAAATATTTAAGATAAAGTTAAAAAATATTACGAGCATTCAATAACAATGTGAATGTTAAAATACTAGCTGAAAAATACGAAGTTAGAATACAGACCATTTATCACATAACTAAGGTGTGCGTCACTATAAACTGTAACACATCAAAAGTCAAATAAAAACTGACTGGAGTAAGCTAGAGTTAAAAATAAAACAGTTTTATTTTGCATTTTTATTACAGATTTATATTCTGTATTTTTTTATTTAAAAATTAATTTAATTTTATAAAATTTTTTATTTTATTCATTATGCCATCCATAAGCAATGTTATAGTGTTTTCGGTGATTTTTTTGGTACCAGCTGTCCATTTATATCGAAAACTAGTAATGGTTTTGGGAACAGATGTACTCTTCTTTAGTTCTCTTTTGACCAGAGCCTAATATTTTTCAATAGGCCGCAGCTCTGGGCAGTTTGGTGGGTTAGCCTCTTTTGGAACAAAAATAACATTATTTTTATTATACCAGTCTATTGCGCTTTTACTGTAGTGACATGTTGCCAAATCTGGCCAGAAGAATGTTGATATGTTGTGCTGTCTTAGAAATGGGAGCAACCTCTTTTAAAGACACTCTTTAATATAAATATCTGAGTTTATTTATCCCAATGTAACAAACGATGCACTTCTGTTGCCGCAGCTACAAATAGCCTGCCAAACTAGGAACTTTTTGGGAAATTTTGATAGTTTTTTAGTTCGGAACTCTTCAGAAACATTGCCTCTACTATCCGCTACATAAAACTCTTGGCCAGGAAGCTGCGCAAAGTCTGCAAAAACGTAAGTTTCATCATCCATTACACAACATTCGAACTTTTGAAAAAATTCTTTTTTGAGGAGTTTTGCTCTTTTTTTTTGCTTCAATATTCTTCTTAGCATTTCTATCCGGATCTTTTTGGACTTTAAATGTTTTAAGGCCAGCTTTAGCTTTAACTCGGCGCACAAAACTTTCCGAACATTGCACGCGCCGGGCCACTTCGCGACCAGAAATGTTGGGAAGAGCCAGCAAAAGCTTCTCAACCTTTTTGGCTTTCGCGTCGTTCGTTACCAGTTTTGCTTTACCTGTTCCAGGCTTTCTTTCAATTTTTAGGTCTTTGTTGAACTTTTTGACCACTCTGGAAACACATTGCCTGGTCACGTGGACTTCCCTAGCAACTTTTGTATAACTCCAATATGGTTTTTTTTAATTATTTGAATAATTTTTGTATGCACTTGTCTTTGATTATCCATTGTGAACTAACTAACAAGTCAAATTTGACAAACTAATACATTTTAAAATCTGACACATTTTTCAAAGATATTGTGATTAAGAAAAATAATTTTGATTAAAGGTGAAAAAAGTTATTGAGAAAAATTAGTGTTACACTTTATAGTGACGCACATCTTATCTCTAATTAATTCTTTTAATGTAAATACATATGTATGTATGTTCACCAATGTTCAGTTTTTAAATACTAAAAATATTAAAATATGTCTATAATCAAAATTGTTATTCGATTAACCTTGAAAATCGATTATCCGTAATGCTTCTGGTCCTGACCATAACGGATAATCGAGGCCCGACTGTAGAATGCAAGAAAATGCTAGACATTTTTGGAAAAATGCTAAAGAGCAAGCTATGTAGGCTACATAATAATTTAAAAAAATGGAGATACATACATGCATACATAATTGGCCATTACAACACTTTTTCAGAGTTACGATCTAGCTTCTCACAGTACCCATATTGTGAGCATTAATTTGTATCCGGGACCTACAGTTTAACTTCGAATCCAAACGATAGACTGTGGAGGTTTGTTGATGGCAATCAGTTATTCTCAGAGCTTTTGCTCGAAGACTACTAAGAGCTGATCATACATACATACATACATAACTGGCCTTTACAAGCCTGTGTCAGGATTACGGCCTAGCAGCACTCATGTTGTGTGTGTAAATTTCTATCCATGAGTACCGGGACCTACAGTTTAATGTCGACTCCGAACGACAGACTTGAGAAGCTTGTTCATGGCAATTAATTACTCTCAGACCTTTTGCCAGAAGACTGCTGAGAGGTAGTCGCCGAAAGAAATATTTTTTTCATATTTATTTTTTTGAAGATGTCAAGCCAACACACTAACCACTAGCCACGGCGACTAAGAGCTGATCGCCGAAAGAAATATTTTTTCGAATTTCGTTTTTTCAAGATGTCAGAGCTGGGGTTTGAACCCAGAGTTCTCGTCTTAGTAAGACAACACACTATAAACTGGACTACGGAGATCACATTTGGGGTAACCTCTTGAGATAAGTATAACGTGGTTATAAGAAACATATGACAGCTTGTTGTTACGTATGTTACATGAAGCTTTCAAATAAGGGACCATGTTAAAAAGCCAACTAATCAGGATTATGTTTGTATAGTAATACAGTTTAGAATACGATTTCTTATTGTATTTAATTATTTTATGGACAGACAACTAAAGACTTCATTCTTCGAATATAGATAAACAAATTGATGATGTAGGAGGATAATATAGTCAGTTTCAACTTCTTTTTAAAATTTCTACAATGTTGTATGTGTAATATGTATGTAAACATCATAATGAAATATACAAGAGAAAAAAAAAAATAAACAAACAGACAAATAAGAAAATATTAAAGAAAATGTAGAGGAAAAAGTATATAGACATACGCACTATAATAATAATAATTACCCTAAAGAAACTTTTTCTTGTCTTGTTTCTTTTAAGCATAAAAGCAAACAAATTATAAGTTAACATCATAATTATGCATATTTTCATGTTTTATTTTAAGATGAAAACAAGAAAATTGTTAAAAACTCCTTTATTTATAATTTTTACACAGTAAACTTGGCTCCAGACTTTTAACATTTAGGTGGTTGTAGTATTTTAATTTTTGCGAAAGCAAACACAAATCACTATGGACGTTTAAATAAGAAAGTCATATATATATAAAATACAGCCCGTAAAAATAATACATCGATGTGGTCTTTATTTATTTATTTTTTTAATTAAAGATATTTTTGTTGCAATTATGGCTTTTAAAATTTAGTTTTTGTATAAAAGTTTATAAAAAAGTATGCGACGTTACAAGAGGTTGTCAGTAATAAATTATTCTGTTAATTTTTATTATTAAACATTAAAAGAAGTTCCTCAATTACTTATGCTAGTAATAATGTTCCATAGATCTTAAATTTCTGTTTGCTATGTTTTAAAAAACCTAAAATAAGTTAATTTTTTTTACCAATAATAAATACTTTCCATAAAATAATTTAAAAATATTTGTATAGAAGACAAAAAATATTCTTTTTTGGTATTGTTATTGAATGAAAAGGTGTACCTTAATAAGCCAGCAACAATTCAAGAGATATATAGGATAAGATTACCTCAATTATGCCTCAGCGTTATCGAAAATTTGCACCATCGGATGGAGATGAGCCGCCAAGGTTGTGAGGCCGATATTTTGTTCCATACATAATCGAACCATACCAAATTATCATAATAAAAAGGAATAACAGTGTCCTAAATATTTTGTGTTTTATTCAAAATCAACATCGGCCCTTAAAATTTAACCCTGCTTTATTATTTGTCCATTGAGTAATAAATTAAAATGGAAAACGGAAAAACTAATTCAATCAGTTATGGGAAAAAGTCTTTTATTTTTTATCAAAACCTGTAATCAAGGATGTAAAAACATCCTAAAACTAAAAAATTAAATGTCCTGCATTACACTTTCAAATAATGTATGGTTTTATTATCTCTTATTTTAGACATTAAAATTAAAAAACCTGGAAATATTTTTATTATTAAATTTATTTTAAGTTTTAGATTTTATTTAAAGGCAATGGCATAGAAAAATAACTGAAAAAAAAATTCAAAGCATCATAAATATTTTGCTTATAAATTTCATTTTAATTTAAAACTCTTTAATAGAATACACAAAAAGAAATGGGTCACACACATATTGAGTCAAACACGAATTGAAAACAAAACTCTTAAATGTTTGATAAATAAAATAAATAAAAAAAACCGAAATATTTTTTAAGAATAAGTTTAACTAACTGTTTGCTAAAGGCGTCTATATGGCTTTATCTTAAGCTCGTTGTCTTCGAAACCCATAAATAAAAAAGAAGAGGGGAGAAAAATAAGCTGAAGTCAGCCACAAGAAATTATGGCTTCATATGAAAATAATCATAAGCATTTTCTAAGTTAATGAGTAAGTTTGTCTTGAATTTTATTAAGACTTTGTGTTGAATTAAAAAGTAGAAAACTTAATGTTATTCATTTATTCTAATCACTAACATCATATCAAAATACAAAAAAGAATAAAAAAATTTAATTGTCTAGATTGTTTGAAAATATTTGAGGCTTCTGCTTCATTTTTTGGTATTATTTTTTGCATTTCGAAAAGGTAGTTGAACTTTAAATATTTTAAACAAATGGTTTCGTCTTTATATTTTATGCAGTATAGAAGATGTTAATTTAAATATTTCAAAAAGTATATACACATTTTTGTAGCAAAAGAAACTGATTTTAAACTTATCGTTTGTTTCCAAAAATGTGTTATAGTCTATGGCTTAAGTTACGCTCACATTAGACAGATATTTGCAACATAGAAATATTTATTATCTAGCCAAAAATGTACCGTTTCATTAAAAGTAATTATGTTCCAGTTTATAATCTTCAATTATAAAGAAAACTAAGTTTGACATACAGCCTAAGGGTACTGAATAGATGGTTATAGTTTTTCCAGCATCATTAAAGAAAATGCCTCTCAATGACACTGACATATCCAGACTATAGTGTATTCTAAAAAGTATCTTTTCCAAATGCAATGACTTTTATACAATCACTTTTGAGTTCTCTAAGCTCCATATGCAACAATTCGACAGTTTGGCGTAACTACTGAGTGAGAAATGAATTTCCTCCATGATGGAAATTTTATTTGAAAAATCAGCATTGAAAGCATGGCAATCAATCAGCATGTCTACACTATTGTCAATGGTTAGACATCTTTAGTAGTTGAGTGTGTCGGTCAAACTTTATATGAATGAGGGTACAAAGCAAAATATAAAATATGTCGTAATGAGCCAGAAGAAGGTTCCAATTAATGAGAACGCAGTGAAATGGGCAAATTCAGATTAGCTGCTAGACTTTTACTAACAAAAACGATAATGCAAAAGTCTGAATATATCTGTAATACTATGAATCCCTTTATAATCTTGGCAGTGCCTTGTACAGTAGATCAATTATAACGGGTGCGCTAACAAAAAAAAAAAAAAAAATCAAACTGCCCAGGTTGAAATCCCAGCAAAAGTGAAAAAATAAAAACGTTCGTTCGCGGTTTTTTCAAAATTATATTTCAAAAATAAGAGGTCCCCCTCAAATAAGTCCATCTACAAAGAAACCGCTCCCTGACATTCCACTCTATTCCACCTTAACTACTGACAACAAAAAAACTAATTATCAGGACAAAAGCACCACCTACACTTGGGGAATAGCAGATATAACAGCTAAACCTACTTAGCGAAGGCACTCACCACACACAATCAACATGCAACGATGAGGCTATTGCTGTTGATCATTCAAGGGTGAAGGTATATCACTGGCCTTTGAATGATGAGTTCATAGCAATTTGTTTCATTCCTAAGGCGCTTAATATTAATATAAGAAACAAAAAAATTTGTATATATACTGTCCTTTCCAAAAAATTTAAATACAATGCTCAGCATCAGTAGGGGTTTACCCCTGAGTATTGGTCTTAATAAAAAAAATCAACGATATCGATTAAATTTAAGTTTCATTTTTTTCTTTTTAACTACAATATAATATTAATATTTTATTACAATTACTATGATTTGAGTGACCAAGACCATATGCTTAGTGTAGTGCAACAGATCAATGTCATTGGTAGGAATCTGAACCATCATCTTTGCACTGGAAGATTTTACTATTCTTCGATAGAAAATCTTTCACTAAATAAATGACATTTCAGATGAGAGATATTTAGCAGCCGAACATCTTCTCAGTCCGGCAATTTTGAAACCACTAAATTAAGTGGTCGCCGTAGTCTAGTATTTAGTTTGAAGGCTTACTAAACGTGAGCTCTGGATTCAAACCAAACTCTGTCATCTTTAATGAAAGAAATATGGAAACATATTTCTTTTTTTGATCACCTCTTAGCAAACTTTTTCGGCAGAAGCACTGAGATTACCATGAACAAGCTTCTCAATTGTGTTGTTCGGATTTGACGGTAAATTGTAGGTCCCGGTACTCATGGAACAAAATAATGCACACAATGTGTATGTAAGTATATACCTATTAGTAAATAAATAATCTTACATAAGCTTAAATTCATGTTTGATAGGCAAAACTCTTTTATGATTAAATTTATTGTATGAAATTATATATGACTAAAATTTTCTTTAATTTTTTTATTTCCTTAAAACGTTTTTTTTTGTCATAAAAAACTTAAAATCATTTAAAACACTCCGATGAAAGAAAAAACTGGCTTTACCAGCTTTCCAATATACATACACAGCTAAAAAAGGATATTTTTATCTACACAAAATTTAATGGAATTTTTTCATTTGAAATTTTTTTTGTTAACCCCTTTGATAAAATGACCTTAAGCCATCGTTAGTTATCTTCATATACTTTAACTTCCCACTTTTAAAGTAAAAACAACAAAAACAAATTATAAAAAAGAAGATACACAACAATTTAATTTTTTTTATGAAAGACAATAATAAGTAGCCTTTCTGTCTGTTTGTAAATATAGCCGCTTATACATATATTTTATTGGCAGATATTTTATGTAGGAAAAAAAATATTTACAGCATATACCAGTATAAGTATACATACATATATACAGAGATAATGTTGTCTGATTATTTTTATTTATTTCATTATTTTAGAAAGAAACTGCTGTCCAAGGTTGCTGTTATTGGCGTTTCAATTGAAAGAAAAATATAAAAAAAGTCATTAAAAGATGTTACAGGTTATTTAATACGATGTTTTTTTATAGATTTTGTCTTAAGTATTATTATTGTTATTAAAGTAATAATTTATAATAAAATTCGATTTAAAATGATAAAAAAAAACATAAAAATTTGTACGTGGCAGATTACATTATAAAAACAAAAGACTTAAGACACAAACTTCTTTAAATTGTTGCTGTTTAGAAATCACATACAAGTGATAGGGAAACATTAATGATTTCTTTTTATTAAAATCATTATTTTTTTTAATTTAAAAAATTGCGATTTATAGGGATACTATTTTGTATAGGATTAAATACTAACTTTAAGGAAATATTAATCAAAATGTCTCTGTATTTGATTTCTAAATCAAACTGTTAAATAAGAATTTGATGATTGTCATGAATATGTATAGATCACAAAGAACTTTAATAAGACTACCGCAGTCGGAAACATGTTCAGTTTAGCTGGTGTACAATTCGGTAAATATTACTGTATATTAGTTTAATAGAACTTCGTAAGATCTTTGTTCCTCTAAGGCATGGTGATGAGTTTCACATTAGACGATGTGGGCGTTGTTCAGCGTATTAACATCCAGCGGCTACGCTGGCTCGACCATATTCTTCGGATGGAAGTTTTTGCTCGATCGAGGAAAGTTTTCGATGCGAAGATCACTGGACGTCGGAGTAGAGGACGACCATTATACTTTGGAAGGACCAGGTTGATGAAGCCCTGTCATCGATTGGTGTGTCTAACTGGATAAGGCGCATGCTAAGCAGAGGCGCCTGGAAATTAGTGCTGAAGCAGGCCGAATATTGTTAACGGGTTGTTATGGCCAGCTAAGTAAGTAAGTAAGTAATTTAATAGAATTTACTTCTCATCTAATTATGAAGTTTTCTGATAAAAAAAATTCACTTTTTATTTAAATTTTTATCTTTTAACATAAAGACTTTTAGTTAAAAATAAAAAAATAAAAAATTTAAATAAAAATACTGTAGTGTTAGCTTGATCTACAGTTATTTAAGTTATTTGATACTCTTTCATGCATCCCTACTTAACAGCATCTAGAAAAATTCACAATTTGATGCAGTTTACACGTTGGTGAAATTATTGGTTTTGCGTGGTTTGTTGGGTAACTCTTCGTAAGAGTATATTTAAGTATAGCTGCAGAACTTGCCGCAATGCTGCTTTTAATGTCATTCTGAACTTATTGTTTTCTGATCTCCATATTATGTCGATTTCGGCTCAGAGTTCAATCAGTCTGAGATTCTTAAACCCCTGGGAAAGATTCCTTGTTGGCTACAGTAATTTTCTGGGGGTACTTCTTTGAGGTTTGTGAGAATTAAGTATGTAGGCATTTGATCCTCTGAAATTTAAACTGCCAGAGCATTCTTCTCTAGTAGACACGAATGGTAAACGGGAAGATTTTGTATAGGTTCTGGTTTTATAGTCTTCACGGATAGTTCTAATACGGAACTCGGCATAAATCTGGCTGATGGTAAAGTCTGTCAACTTTGCAGAGTTTTTTTAGATTTGTCAACCTGAGGGTTTTGCAATTATGCATGAATTAGGGTTTGCTCTGTTAGTCAGTCTGCTGGTCTCCCTTGGCTATTGGGTACAAAAAAAAAAAAGCCACAGCTTCTCTGGGTTTCGGGTAGTAAGACTAAAATGCAGAATGATATAATAAATGATTTTGCTAGGAAAACAACAAGGGGATGAGAATCTGCTACTTTCTACTCCAAAATTTGCTGTTCTAGGAATGTCTCTAAGAAAAAGATCTGAAATTTTTCTACGTAAAAGCACAGAACAGATGAAGCTCCATTTTTTTCTTTGCTGTTTCTACAATACCTTGGCTTCGATATAAACTGAGTAAGACGATAAAACTTTTGGGTATGTCCAAGCTCATAGCGATGAATTTGCATCGTTGGAAGAGCGGTAAACATGCTGAAAGCTCATGTCTGCCCTTTAACTCTTACTGTACAAGTTACTGAAATAATTATAAGAGGAAGACAATTGGTCATTTGTTTTAATACAGATCTGATTGGTTGTTATTCTAATTCCAGTTTGGGTGAATTTAGTGTGGTTCTATAAAGGTATAAAAATGGCATTTTATACTAATTTTTCTTCATCAAGCTCTTAGTTGACTAGCCATCTACCTACGTAATAAATCAGTAACAGTTCCCAGCTTGAAGGCCAAGATTGTTTATGCTATTTGATATATATATTGATAACTCAAATAAACCATTTTTTCCCCTATAAATTTGATTTGTTTTGTTTTGTCTCACAATTAAAAGTTTCATCGTGCTTTAAGAAATATTTTTAGAATATTTTTTTTCACACCATCAAAATTCAAATATGTACATATATTGCCTTTTTAGTAATTTATATATATATTTGTAAATATATTTTTTAAAATAAAAATATCGCTTGTTTTTCTTCATATTCATGTCTAATCAAAAGATTCAGTTTTTGGTTGCTTTTATTAATTCTTTGTGTTTAAAATGCCAAAGCATATATTTTTTTCCATATTGTATTTTAAATATATTTTTTAAATAATTTATGATTAAAGAACTAGTTTTAAAAGGTGTTGTTCGTTGAATTTTTTTTTGTATATTTTTGTTTTAATTTTTTTTTTTTAACTCACCTTGAATATGTTCTCGGCTTTTGGTTTAATGGAGTTTTATTCCAAATCAAATAAAATATTTCAGCTAAAAATAAAAATATTTCAATTTTTTATTTACAAAGAATTTTTTTTTATATATGTTTTTTTTGTACAAATTAACACTTGTTTTTACAAAGTTGTGCAAATTACTTTGTTAAACAAAAAATAATTTATTTTTTAGATTTAAATTTTATGAAAAAATATTTCTTTTTGCAAATTAAAACTTTTTATTACACTTTTATTTGCTGATTTTTTTTTATTTAATAATAAATATTTTAAAAAATTTTTATTCTTTTTTAATATCTATTACCGATTAACAGACGCGCCACGAAAGTAGATTTTTATTCTTTTATTTTATTTTTTTTCTTTTAATGCATTTACCAACACTTTTATAAAAAAATGCAGAAAAACTAGTCTTTTTTCTTATGTGGAATTTATACACACAAACATTGTATGTCTTTATAAAACCGTGCTCAAATTTAAAATAAAAATCGTCCGCTTTAGCCAAAAGTTACGTTTTAACTTAAACAGCAGTCGCTTAACAACTGAAATTTTTTTAATTTAAAATTTATGCTGAACACCACCAAAAGCATCATCTAGAGCAGCAGCACAAAAGCTGATGAAGTAAAAAAAAGACTTTTGCAAACTTTAAAAATGTTCTCTTTAATGTTTACTAACAATACACCCTATAGTGGGTATTATAGGCAAACTATAAATACTTGTACAATTTAGTCGTTGTGTGTGCAGTGAATTTATAATTTCATTAAAAAAGAACCATGTATGATAGTGAGAAAAATAGAATATGAATATGAATATGAATATGAATATGTTGTGTGACGTTACTTCGACTAACTCATACAAGTGTATGTACCTACATATGGAAAAAAGTAATTTCAGTATGTGATTTCTTGAAAAGTGTGAGTTAAATAGTTTGGCATAGTGGTAGAGCGCTCGCACATAAACTCACACGACCAAGGTTCAATCCCAGCGAAGGACGAAATTATAAAAATAAGAATTTGCGACTTTCTAAAAATTACAATTTAAATTAAAAATTAAATTTAAGTAAAATAAGAGTTTCCCCCCCCCCCTCCAGCAAGACCATCTGCAAGAAATCGCCCCCTGACATTCCGAATCCATTGCACTAGAAACCAATGATCAGGAGTACAGCGCCACCTTCTGGGAAGACAACAGCTAATCTACTGAAGACGCTCACCATTCACATTAAAAAACATCCACCGACAGATGAGGCAAATGCTGTTTGATCATTCGAGGGTGAAGGTATAACACTGGCTCTTGAGTGGACAAATTTTCAGCAACTTGTTTCATCAACAATAAAAGGCGCAATATACACAAACATCTATGAAAAAAAAAAAAAAAAACTATCAACCATCTTCACATTCCAATACAATGCACTGCATGAGTAGGAGTTTACCCCTGAGTATTGGTCTTAAAAAAAAAAAAGGTACAAATAACTCTGGTGATACTACCGTAGCTGGAGTAAAAAACATATGTATGTTCAGTGTTCAGTCTGTCTAGTGTACTATTCCTTCAAGGAAATCATTTTTTCCTTTGATTACCGAAAAATTCCGAAAGGTTTTAATTGTTTCAAGCTAAATTCTATTAAGAATTTTGAATGTTTTTTGTAATGATTTTTGATAATCACAAGAGTAAATGACTTCTGTTAAAGCGTGTCTATCGAAACAAAAGGAAATTAAAAGTTTTTTGTATTATTTATTTTTTGTTTTACTAGTTTTTTTTACTAGTTTTAGGGTACTAACATGCCGTTGCACTTCACTCTCTTATTTATTCTTTATTTTCTTGCGCTTGCTGGTTAAGCGACAGCAGGTGTTGAAACTTTCAATGCTCATGAGTTTAAAATCATAACTGGTTTTTTTGTGTGCAAAATAGATAACAACTCTCTTTTAGTACTACAATCATAATACTCTTTGGTATTGTACTAAAGAAAAAAACATTGGTACTAAAATGTTAAACATACATATGCGTGTATATGTTAGCTTTTAAGAATTTATGAATGATTTTATTTTTCTTGTATTTTTGAGGTTGCATTGTTTTGCATGTGTGTGCCCGTATTTTGTATGGATTTCTCTTCTTAAGTTTGCTGCTTAAGTCTTTTGTTTTGTTTTTTGATTTTTCTGTACTCGTGCTTCTTCTTTTATACTGGTCAGTGTGTTGATTGTTTTGATTTTAAATGTTGTTTTTGTTGTTTGTTGCCCTTTAATTAAGTGTTGATAAAATGTTATTACAAAAAATTTGTTGTTGTTGTTGTTGTGTGTTGTAGTATATTTTACAACCCATAATGACTTTTTGTTATCTCTAATTGTTATTGTTGTTATTGATATTTTTCTTATAATAATTTTAAATGTTTGTTTGTGTGTTATACAAAGTTTTTATTGTTTTTAATGTTTTTCTTGTTTTTTTCTCTTGTATGCAGATACGAGTAAGTGAGAATTTTAGTTTTTGGTTTGTTAAGCTGTTGCTTAGAAATTCATTGCAGTTTTGTTGTTCTCTTACGAGATATGCTGTTAAGATTTAAAGATATTTTATTAACTTTTTGTTATTACTGTTGTAAGTCATGTGTTAGACATAAATTTATTTAACAATGTCACTTGATTTTTAGTTTGTAGTTTCTTGAACTTTTATCTTTTTAAATCGGTTTTGTATTTACGATTGGTTTATTGCAAATATTTATTCTGAAAAGAATTCTTGTAAATGCCAACATATTTAGTACAACAATTTAATTGTTTACATCAAAACAGCTGTATTGATAATTTCAGATAGACTGCATTGCAGTTCACACAAACAAAAAAGTTGGATGAATTTAAATAAATTTAAATTTAAAATAGAAGACAAAATAATTTAAACCTCACAAATTGTTTACATTTCTTATAAAAATAATGTCGAAATTTAATTTTTTTTATAAATGCTACATCGGTGTTTCATCAGGACTGAAACCTTGATGAAAGGAATTATATTTTTTAATTTTTTGTGTTCAACTAACTTGCCTTTTTTTACTTAAGACCTATATTCAGGGTAAACCCCTACTAAATTCATTGTACAGGAATGTTGAATATATGTACACATAGATATATATAGATAGATGTTAAGCGCCTTATGTCTGTGGGAAAAATTGCTGTCAATTTGATCACTCACAGGCCAGTACTATACCTTCACATTTGAGTGATCGACAACAATTGCCCCATCTGGTTGTTGAATGTGAGTGGTGAGCATCATCTTTTTTATGTAGGTTAGCTGTGATCTTCCCAAAAGGTGGCTCTATACTCCTGATCATTCGTTTCTTGGTGGAATAGACTGGAAATGTCAGGGAGCAGTTGCGTGAAGATAGACTTCTCCGAAAATTAATTTTTTAATTTTTTTTCTCCTTCGCTGGGATTTAAATTTAAGTTTCTGTGCATGAGCTCTAACCACTAATGGCATGACCCCCCCCCTTAACAGAAAAATGGTATCATTTTTAAATAATTTTTTTTGGTCACACAGTGTAACAACACTGCAATTTTTCTCCAATTTTTGAAAAACCTATAAGGTTTATTGAATAAGACTTAAACCAGATTTGATTTTAGTAACGAATTTGACTCTTTTTTGAATTAAGAGTAAGAATGTATGTAATTTTTGAAACAAAACTTTGTCACGTAAAAATTATATTTGAGTTGTTGACTTTACGAAGATTGATTGCAACTTTCTTTATTGTTTTTACTATCTTTTCATTAAATTTAACTTAAACTTTTGACTCTAAACAATTGATATCTGACCTACAAGTCACGTTGTGTATTGTTGTACAAGTTGTCAATACAAATTCAGTTCATACGGTTTTTCTTTTTCTTGTTTTAAAGAATAGCTTATGCTGGCATAAAAGCAGTTAAAACCGAATTTATCAATAAATTCAGACACAAATAATTTCATATCATAAACTGAAAAGAAAAACAAGCCTATAAAAATAAAATGCATTTCATGACCATCAACCATTAACAATAAACCCAACGTTTTTTATTATTGTTTTTTTTTTTTTTTGGAAATTCATAATACCATAATTGCAATCATGATCAATGGTAACTAAAAGATCAACGTCATCTTGAGCATGATTTTATTAAAACAAAACTTTCCATTTTTAAAGAAACTGCACCATTTAAGCAAATAGAGTACAACCAACAAAAAGAAACAACACAGCAACTTGTGTGTAATTTAAGGTATTTTTGTTATTCGAAAATAAAAACTCGTTGTATTTAGCAAATTAGGAGAAACATTTTAAAAGAAAAATCCAATAGGCAGGTAGCCACAAAAAAAAAGAAAACAAAAATATTACAATTCAATAGCATGCAACCTGTTGCACATTTAAAGCTACAAATAATAACCGTTATGGTTCCTTTACTGTTTTTACTGTAAATTAAAGCAAAAATTATTAAAAGCCAACTAAATTTTTTTTAGTATGTATTATTATTGCAACATCTCAAGAGCCATCTTTATAATTCACCACTTGCAATGCAATTTCAACAAAATAACTCATAAAAGATTACATTTTACAACAATGCGTGCAACAATAACTTTTTTGAAAATGCCTTTAAAAGTGGCGTGTTAATAATTGATTGCATTTTGATTAACAGAAAATTATGATGAAAATATTTTCCTTAAGAATTTAGTGTAAGTAGAAAAAGAAGAATTATTATAAAAAAATATGGTTGGTCAATTAGCTATGGTGGTCCTTTACCATAAGCATTTTTTTTTTATTAAACAAAAAAAATAATTGTGAACTAATTTATGCACTCAAGCCGAAGCTGCTTCAGATTCATTTGCAATACTCAGTGATTGATTAGGTATCTTCATTAATTAAGTTAGGGTGGACAACAACATATAAGTACAGTAAAATCTTTTTTTACACGGTAGGTACGTTCCGAAGAATACCGTATAAATCAAAATCGTGTAAGAACATACACGATTCATAAATATATAAATTTGGGAATCTGTTCCACAACCTTAAAATTTTGTGTAAAATGAAAAAAAAAATTCAAATACTTCCTTAAAAAAACCATGCAAAAAAGTGATATTAAACTCCAAAACAATTCATATTTATTACAAAAAAGTAAATTTAGTTTAGTGGAAAAAAAATAAAAAATCAAAAAAATCATCGCTAGTTGATATCAATTATTATTATTATCTGGTTTAGACCAAGCACAAATACAAGACAGTGCGACCTATAAGATCCATTGTGTCCCTTTGAACATATGTCTCTCTACATACATCCATCTAAATGTATCAAGAGCCACACATTTACACAACTTGTGCTCTGCTGTCACTGATGCTTGTGAGCATAGTCTACAAACATCTACATTTGTGATGGCCATTCTCATCAAATGCGCTCTCACACTATAGTGACCCGTAAGAAACTCCGTTAGGATTTTCAGGTCTGGCCTTCTATACTTTAGAACATCAGACTTACACCCAAATCGCGGACGAATCTCAGCCTTGGCGTGTAGTTGATATCAATAGTGTTCGTTTATTATAGACCGGCTTAAAATAGCACTGTCGTCTGAAGACGAATCTGTTTTTTTTTGTTATAATTTTTCAAAAAAATGCAATTTTTTATTATATGTTGGAGGCCTGAAGTTCGAGCCCTAGGAAGAATGATCCATTTTTTTTGAAATATTTTTTTTTAATGTTTCTCCTTCGCTGGGATTTGAATCTCGGTCTTTTAAGAGTCTATACGAACGCTCTAACCGCTATACCACGACTCCATTCCTCACTTTCCCATGATGATGATATCCAACATTACAGAAAATCATGTAAAAAATTAATTTTTTTTTGGAAATTCGTGTTAAATCAAAAATAATGTGTAAAAAATATTTAAATTTCTTCATAACGAACCGTGTTAATCCAAAATCGTGTAAAAAAAGACCGTGTAAAAAAAATTTTACTGTATGTAAAGTAAGTATATGTTCAAAATCTGTATTTAAAAAGAAGAAAATAAATTATTATTTATTTAATTAGAAAATATTCTTAAAAGCTGAAAGTATTTGTTTAATTTTTAAATGAAAATTAAAAGCAAAATCAAATTATTTGCTAAACTCTTTTCTTATTTAAGTATTTTGTTTAAAAAAGTTAAGGAAATGAGCAAAAAAGAAAAACTTCTTTATATTTACAAAGATTTTAAATGTTAATTTTAAAGTTTTAAAATGTGGTACTTCAAGTTTTCGTACCAATTAAAAAAAAAATAAAATCCGGTTTTTTGTTATAAGCTGAACCATTACACGGTCATAACCTTAGCAACATGTCCACCTTTAAGAACTTTCACTGTTTTGTTTGTTAAAAAGATATAAAATTAAAAAAAAAAAATAAATCTACTTTAACACACTTTTTCTACATGATGTTACAAAAACTTCTAAAATAATTATAAAAAAATTAAATAAATAAGTGGATTAGAAAAAAGACCTCAACACCTTAAAGTAATTTAAAGTCGTTAAAAAGCGTTGCTACTGGTAAATAAAATAAGAAATGTGAAGCATAACTAAAATGATTTAACTTTATTTGGTAGAAAAAGAAAAACATTGAAAAGAATAAAAGAAAGAAAACAAGAACTAAAAATTTTAGAGCAACTGTGGATTAAAAACGCAAACAACACAACTTTATATGTTACAAAATAAAGCCCGGCGTGCTTCGTTACCACCTTTTGAATCAAATAAAATGTTTAATAACACAGTGCAACAGCGAAAAAAATGCACGGAATCCACAATATACTCGTAGGTTCGATTGTAGTACCAAAACTTAGTAAAACCCTGTACTTGGTTTAGTCAGATTGACTACCAATTTTTTTATGGACCTGAAAAGATTTTGAAATTACTGCATCACTCAAGAAGAAAATTGGAGGAAAAGAAATTCAAGCAGTGATAATAATTAAAAATGAACAGACAGAGACAAAGTTAGCAGTTTTAGTGCTTCATAATGGAAATCACTTATAATATTTTACGGCATCAGGGACATTTTAAATAAGTTTGATTTATGGGCGTCTATCAGAATGATAATATGTGACACTACGAGTGTAAATACTGGCGTAATAAATGGAGTTGTAACTTTGCTTCAAAAACATTTCATACCTATGACATTGACTCCACCACAATACATCGAATGCCACCACCATGTCCTTGATTTGGTATTAAGGCATATAATGGATGAGTTACTGGATGGAAAAATTTCATCTCCAAACATTGCTTAACCGTTCATTACAGATTTATTAAATAATTACGAAAATCTAAAGGCGTCTTACAAACAAAGTGAAGCTGCACTTGAATTCAAAAAAATTAAGTGGAGAGATGACATGCAGTTTTTGTATGAACTTTGCCATTCATATAAATATTTTATAACCAACGGAATATTCCCATTTATAAATTTTAAAACTTTACCATCGGTTAGTAATGCAAGGTGGAATTCGAGAGCAATATTTGCCATTTTAGCATTTATTCTTTTACCCAGTTACCAAAAACTTTTACAACCTATATGTGATTTCATTTGTGATGCATGGTTTCAAATCAGGTTTTCGGACCACTGTTTCCACGAAAATGATTTTGAACGGTTAAACAAGTCATTAATAAATTTTACGAAAGCCCACGAGTATTTCCTCAGACATTGGGTACCTACACCATCTACAATTCCAAATCAACAACGCAGTATAATTTTTGCAGAACGTGGAATAAAAATAGTACAAGATATGGGCATATCCGAAAAAATGTCAACCAACAAAAAATTTTTAAAGTTGATCAAAAATTATTCTTGATTATTTAGAGTAATAGACTATTGCCCGTATTCATAAAAACTATTTTAGGTTTATTGAGAGTTTATTTGACAAGTATTGCATAGAAATTTGTCAAATAAGTCCTCAATAAACCTAAAATAGTTTTTATGAATACAGGCATATATTTGTACTCTTACAAATATCATCATAAAATATTTTTCTGGCAGTCCATATTACGAAAATCAGGACTTAAGCTTCATCAACCTTACATTTTTAATATTTGGCCAAAATATGCATGTTTTTTGGCTGCTGTTAAACAAGCTTTATCCAAAACACGGCTGCTCCATCTTCGAAAAGGTTTTTTTTTGATTAATTTTCTGCAACTTTATGAAAGAAGCACTTTAAATACTCTATTGAAACGTATTTAATAAAACTGAGTAAAGTTACGTCCATGCTTTGTAACGTCCGCAACGGAAAATAAAGGTTTTTATATATAACGAAGAGACTAAAAATTTTTTAGACACCACATTAACATTCCAAACAAAACTAAAAGTGTGCTTTAAAGTAAGAAAAAAAAAATTCTAAAATATACAAAAGTATGTTTCTTTTTTAATATCAAATTTTGTAACGTCCGCAACGGTATCGATCTGTCCTAAAATTAAGTTCTGCTAAAAGTTGTTTTGTTTTCACAAATCTATAATTTTAAACCGCATACATCAATACTTATGAACGCATAAGAACTGAAGGGTTAAAGAAAATTAAAAAAAAAATAATTTGATAACACAGTAATCTTATTTTGAAGGATGCACACGATTTTTACAGACTGGCCAAAAGTAATATCGATGGGGTTAAACTAATATACGTTACAGAAAACGATATAAAAACCACAACTCAATATCTAGGTGAGAAATGGCTAAATATAAAAAATATTACAGGCGTAAAATCTCATCATCACTTTTCTTCACTTAATGAAAATTTTATCGAAATGGCACGCACTGCAGTATCTCCTAAACATAAACTACAAGTTTAAAAAGAAAAACAAAATTTATATTTTTTGAAAATAAAAACAAAAATATTTTTTTATTTATATGAGTAGGACAGTAGTCAAAAATGCAACGTCCGCAACGTAACGTCCGCAACAAATATAAGACAAAATTGTGAATAAACTAACAATTACTTTTTTGCCTCGAAAGTAGGTTTGAAATGCTTAAACATTCCTCTTTCTTTAATGTATTTGGAGTTTTTTTTGTTTATACTGTAAAATTCGCTAAAATTTATGAAAGTTTGCATTGACTTCCACAACGACTTCTGTTTTGTGTAACGTCCGCAACGGCAATTTAAGTACAATTATATCGTAACTGATAAAACTCAGAAAATATTTGTAACTACCATTTGAAAGTACTCTCAAAGGCCAACGTACCAATGTAGGTTACTTAAGATTATAACGCTCAGACCGCCAACAGTATTCAAAAATATGCGTACGAACGTAACGTCCGCAACGCAGGATTAGCCCATATATGTATATCCGCTTTGTAATACATCGCGTACTTTGAACCTAAAGTTTGTATCTTACAATACCTACTTTTAATAATTTATTTTTATTATTTGTTTACATACTTACATATAAATGTATAAACCATATTTTAAAAAAATATCATATCATACCATGTATTAGAATACTTATCATTGGTAACACTGGCCACCGTTTATTAAAAAGCAACGATTATATATTTTTCTAAATTTTGGTTTTTGCATCACAAAGAAAAAAATTTGTAATTGGAACAGAAAAAGGAAAACAATTTATGCGTTTTGCTTCACTTTTTGTTTGCGTGTAATTAGTTTTTTAGATGAAGGCAAAACAACCTTTACATTATACGAGTATTCACTTGATTTACAAGTTTAGACAGAATCAAAAGGCTTATGCTGTATATATCACTTTATGTATACATACATATATATGTACAGGTTATCACAAAATATTAAAATGTTAAATGACAAATTATGATTTATGAAACACACATTTCATATGCTGTTATAACCATTCAATTTAAATGCTTGTAATCATACTTGCAAAAAAAAAAAAAAACGAAAGAAAAACTAAAAGATTGCGGAACTGCAATGACAAACTAAGTATAAGTATACTGGCGCATTTGAAAATATGTATTAGAAAAAAGAACTTGTCGTTTCTTGCAATTGATAATGAAGTTTAAAATAATAGTGATGATGGTATTTTTTACAAACGACAACATCATAAGAATTGCATCATCTTCTTGGCCACTAGTAAACAAAAAAATTAAAATAAAATGCAGAAACCGCTACCACAACGAAGTTGAAATCAGTTGATTCAGCATCATTAAAATATTGATGCAATTTTGCGTCAAGGTAAACATGTGCTGAATGCATTTCATTATTCATTTGTTTTAATTTATTTTTTAATTAAAGTTTAAACTTTTTAAAGTTTATAAGGAAATTACTGAAAAATATTGAGGCTTATTATGCTGACGTCCTCATCGTGGTTGTTGGCTGATGATGCGAAATGCTTTGCCTACACATTAACTTTTAGCGAAACCAGAGAAATAAAACTTCATCTACTGGTATTTGAAGTCTAAATAAATAAAAAAAAAATATGAAGTTTATAAAAATGTATAAAAGGACATGTTGAGTTGATGTGTTGAGACATGTTGTGGTCACCGTAGTCTAGTATGTACTGTGTTGGCTTACTAGACGAGAGCTCCGGATTAAAACCCCAGGTCAGACATCTCGAAAAAAATATACATATAAAAATATATCTTTCACGAGCACCTCTTAGCGGTTTTCTGGGGTCCTATTCTGTAGTTCTCTTAGGCTAAAATGCTAAAATTTTGGGTTTTTAAAACAGGCTGGGCGTTAGAATATATAAAATTAGAAATTTTAGAGATAATAGGCATGAAGCTTTTAAATGACATTGAGCGTTGAAGAATTATATTCGTAGACAAAAAGCCTAAATCAAGTTTATAAATTTTTAGCGATAGAGTTTTAGCTTAGAAGAGTTACAGAATAAGGCCTCTGAACAAGCTTCTCAAGTCTATCGTTCGGATTTGTTGTTAAACTGTATTATTTAAAAAATTAAAATTCATGGATAAAAATTAACAAACACAATATGGGTACTGTTAGAAGCTAGGCTGGAACTCTGAAAATGCGTTGTAGTGGCCAATTTTGTAAATTTATACCTTCATGATGAGATCTAGTAAAGGTTGATTTTTTTGCTGCAGTACTACTCCGTCAACGTTAAGTACTAAAGTTGAGCAACTGTTATCATTTAACGTATATTTTGTTCAATATCTTTTGTGTTGTGTGATAACAAAAATAAAATAATCTAAAGGGTAACTAACTAAAATGTCTGCTTGAATAGAGTAAATAAGGTTAGTATCGGTCAACAAATTACCAACATCCTCTGCCCTAGATCTAATTTGAGTTAAATAAGGGGACATAGTATATACAGTATGATATATGACTGTTGTAATGCTTTGAAATATTAAAATTCTATTCGTCAGTTGTAAGCGCTTTTACCAAACACATGCAGACCGACACCATATATACGGGTTTTAGCAAAGCTTTTGATAAAGTCAACCTCTTGAATAAAATTGGATTATCTTCTGTTTTTCTTAAATGGATATCTTCATATCTGATCGATAGATTTCAATGCATTTTATTTAGGAACCATAAGTCAAAAACAATCTCTGTTCCATCTGATGTCCCACAAGGTAGTCACTTGGGGCCGTTATTATATCATCTCAACGATTTCAATTTTCGTAATCTACTTCAAAACGACTTACAAAATTTTTATGAGTGGTCTAATATTAACTTAATGCAACTTAATTTAAAACAATTTAAATACATGCTATTCTATAGAACCAATCCTGTTATCTGGAGTTATAAATTTGATACTTAAAATATTGAAAAAGTCGATACATTTCTCGGTGTATTACTTGATCAAAACTAACTTTTAGCCCACACATCTCACAAATTGTATTGGCAAAAGGTGTATTGGGATTTACTAAACGCTGGGGAAAAGAGTTTAGAGATCCATATGTATTAAAGCAGCTGTTGACTTCATTGGTAAGACCAATACTTGAGTATGCTTCTATAGTTTATAATCCTCAATGCGAAATTCATATAAATAAAATTGAATCTGTACAAAAACAGTTTCTTTTTTTTGCCTTAGAAATCTTCAGTGGAATCCGAATAGAGTTTAATCACCTTACGAAAGCCGTCTAGCACTTATCAAACTTTCTGCTGTCAAAAGCAGAAGAACTTGTTTCAACATTTCCTTCATCAATAATTTGATATGCGTAGTTATTGATTCGGAGATTTTACCTACGCAGCTGGAATTTATTATTCCTACTCCTCTTAGACTTCAATACTTCCGATCAAATTACCCAAATTTAGATCCTGTTCGGAGAATGAGTGCAGAATTCAGTAGGTATTTTTCCTTATTGACTACTCCTCGAACTTTAACGCTCTTAAAAATAGAATAATTAACTTTTTAAATACCTGAATAAGTTAATTTTTTATTATGTTTACAATAAATAAATAAATAAATAAATAAATAAATAAATAAATAAAATATCTGTTTGTTTCGTCAGCACGTAAAATAAATAAAATATCTGTTGTGCGAATGTCCAATACAGCAGATATACGAACAAAGAATAATGCAAAATTTTTTAATATGGCTAACTGGGTATAAATGATATGTCTCCGAAAAATCAGTCATTAGCAAAATCCTTGATAAAATCAACCTGAAGCTAAAACACCAATGAATTTAACATATCGTTGTCATAGGATAGAAGTGATCCAAAGATCTAAATACGTGTAGTATTGGTTGTGATAAGAAGTAGATGCTTTAAAATATTACATTCTTAGAAATATTTCCATTTTTGTTAGTTTCTATAATGGCACAGAAAATTATTTTGTATTAAGTGAGCGCAGCCTTAGATTATTTAAAGTGCAATCTGTTGTGTTGTAAGTAATAAAAACCCTACACAACAAATATATTGATTAAAAGTGTGCTTTTCGTTTATTGGCAATAGGTTTTTAACATCTTCTTATATAACCATCATAATCACCATCATGGTGTTTAGCAATTTTCACTATTTTATTGTTACACAAAAATGTTAAAAGAAAATTCAAACATTTCTTTGGACTCTATTTAATGATTACGTGTTTATTTTTGGTCATACATACCATCTATCCAACCAACTAACCAGATATCCAGCCAACCAACTATCCACATAATTCACACATACTCAATTGAGTCTGCAATTGTCTGCAAAATTTTAAAAAACTTCAAACCAGCAGCAGCACAAATCTATTGAAAATAGTGATGGTTGCTGGCTGCAGGCTATTTAAGTTGTTTGGTTGAATTGATGAGTCTTAAGTCTGGTCTGGTCTAGTCTATGGTCAATGGTTTATATGTTCAAATGCAGGCTAATGTAGCTGGTTTTTCAATCTATGCTTATTAATAATCTAAAGAGGCAGCAATATAAACAACAACAACAACAACAACAGCTTCAAAAAGAAGATGCAACAATTACAACATTAACAGCCCATATAAATATTATATAAGATTTTTAAATATGTATAAGAAAAACATAAAAAAAATAATAGAAATCTACTTTAAAAAAATAAAACGTTTGAATAAATACTAAATAAACTAGAAATAACGATTTTTTCTTTGCATGTACTCGTAAATATATTTTAAATTATGAACGTTTGTAAGAAAAATAACCGCATTTTTTTATCATTCAGTTGCTTATTTAAGTTTTTATACTTCTTCTCTGTGCATTTTACATGTAAAGTAGTAACCTGTTAGATTTTAATGAAAATTACTTATGATGGTAATCAAAAATCAAGTTCTGCTACATAGTTTTGGTAGATTTCTGTTTTAAGAAGTTGCATTTCTTAAGTGCAAATGCTTTCAATCAATATAGAAGATGTAAATCTTAAGGAAAAACATTGGTTCCATTACTATTGGTTGCCAAAAAAATTGACTGCATTATTAACAAGTTATATAAAAATAAAACATTTTTAAAGTCAGTTTCTACTAATGATTGTAGATCAGCAAGCACAAATAGCCAAAAACAATTTCTAAATGTTAATAGTGAGATAATATTAAAAAAAAAAAATGTTATAAAATAAAGTGTCATCCACTACGAGCTTGTAGAAGAAGTTACATATAAATAGTATAGGAGTAATAGTATGGGCCATATTTTGCAAATAAAGAAATTGGGCAAAACGGACTATTCGAAGGGTAGGGCGAACACATTATCACGATGTTTTTGATAACATTGTTGTCGCCGTAGCCTAGTATATAGTCTGTTGGCTTACTAAGGCAATAGATCCGGATTTAAACTTCAGATCTGACATCTTGAAAGAAAGAAATTTAAAAAAAAAATATTTCTTTTAGAGACCATATCTTAACAGTCTTCTGGAAAAAGCTCTGAAAGTAACTGATTGCCAGAAAGAAGCTTCTCAAGTTTGTCTTTCTGATTTGACGTTAAACTATAGGCTTTGGTACTTATGGCTAAAAATAGAGACTCACAATATGGCTTCTGTGAGAAGCCAGTCCGAAATTCTGAAAAAGGGTTGTAATGGACAACTATGCATGTACATATCGACGATGGAATTAAAGAACGCTGTAACTGACAAAACCTTAAATGTTCACCAGAGCCAAAAAACTTTCATAAATGGAGAACAAATACACTGGTATTTATCATTTTGCAGACGGCGTAAGTGAATTTATTTTCATCGTAGAAATCTGGGACCTGGACCAATCGACGCGTATTTTTTTGCTGATAAAAATTATGCAAAAAACATATTTTCAATTTTTTGTCAGTTACAGCGTTCTTTAATTCCATCGTCGATATGTATGTTTGATAACATTGATTTCAAGGGAATGTGAAAACTATTGTGGGAAGCGAGCATTATGGTAGTTCAAGATGACAATGGTGGAACCAGTTGATGATATAAACAAACCCTTTTTGGATGACTTATGTTCTGGATCTATTTGTGGGCACATTTTCTTTCCAATGTATGAATATCTTCGATTGAGTAAAGCGTTTTCTAACATTAAATTAAAATCTTCAAGAGTTGATGGAATATCGCTAAAGTTTTTGCAATTAATCTTTCCATTCATAAGTGAACATGTATAACATTTATTAAATTCTATTATAACTTCATCTGTTTACCTAGACAAATGGTAACTTGCAAAAGTAATACCTTTACTACCTATTGTCGTTGTTGTCCAAAGTCTTACAGCTTGTTATTCGATACCAGATATTTCTGACTATTGAACAGTTTAATTTTATATTAAATTTATTATATTATTTTTCTGCTATAATTAGGAAAATACGAACAGAAGTAAGAAAAGTATTTTCGTGTCATATAAAGCCGACTCGTATACAACTTTTGATAGGGTTGATCATGTAAAAATGACACAGAAACTAGGAAAATAATTTTGTTTAGCAAACACATCTTGTTATTTCATAGAATCATATTTGTCATCAAAAACCGTGTATACAATATGTCTGTTTAAGAGTTGTTCAAAGTTCTGTTCTGGGTCGCTTTTGTTTCCATGCGTTTGAATGCATTTTTTGCTCAAATTAAATCCAAAATGTTTTCTGTATATGCCTTTACTGATGAAATTCCAGAGAAACCGTACCATTTATGATTTTATTTTAAAAAATATGTTTATTTGGAAAAAACGTTGACTGAGTTATTAAACTTTTTTATAATTATGAATGAGTTCAGTCAAGAATGGGATTTTTCACTTGAATGTGGATAAAATGAATCCTCGTTCATCGCTGTTCATGAAATACAGCATGTTTTGTGTGTAATAAAATTATCATTATGAGAAATTATAAAAACTTGATATATTAATGTTTTTAAGTTGTTTTGGGCTTTAACAAAGCAAATGATTTTTACATTTTTTATACAACTTCCCTGTTTTTTTGTCTTTTCTGTCGAATATAGCAAAAAATAGTTATTTAAAAGCAACTTTAGCAGCATTCTTTTGTGTTTTAATTTTTAAACCATTTCCAAATTATAATGTATGATGTAGTATAGTCACCTTATTAAGAGAGCACAATGTTCCATGCCATTATAAAAGATCTCGAAGTGATGAAAAAAAAAAAAAAAAAAACTGAAAACTCAGTTAGCTTAACACATCAAACTTTTATTTTTGTACGCCCGTGTAGTTTTTCAAATATGTCATAATTTTATTTAATATATATAATTTAATTTAAGTCACTTTTATAAATAATTAAAAAGCCATTTAGTTTGTTACAATTTTTATACATAATTACTTAGTATTACAAAATCTATCTTTTGAACTCAACTGAACGTTATTTCAATTGAATAACTAAAACTTAAACTTTTCATAAACTACGCTTCATGAAGAAAATGCCATACACTTGGGAAAAACAAACCAACTAACTAAGCTTCAAAAAGGTGTTGAGCTGAACGTAATAGCTCAGTTAGAAATTCCAAAAAATATCATTCATATGCAAGTTGTTAAAAATAAATTATGAGGCATGTTTTACTCAAAAAAAAAAAAAAAAAAAAAAAAAAAAAAAAAAAAAAAAAAACAAATAAACACAGAAAATAATGCTGAAATATGTTTCAAATGTATAATGCAACAACGCAGCAACATACTAGAGGAGTGTTGAAAACGCTTGAAATGTAAAATCTAAAATGCTTCAGTAATTGTTTAGATAACATTTAAAAAAGAAAACTTAAATATTAGAAAAAAGTAATGAACAATTATATTTGTTTAAACTTAACTTTTTAGTACTCTACATTACAAATTGAACAAATAAAAGGTCTTGTAAAATTCTCTACAACACAAATTTGCAATTTGGGTGGTTTCCATTGTGATCTGAAAAATCAAATTTTGCACTCTCGCGGCATTTTGATGCCATATTCTCCCTATAAATTCATAAAAAGGAAACTATAATGCACAGCGTAATTATATCCATTTTGTGCGCTTTATAAACTTTATAAGTCGATTAATGCTCACATAAGCCATCTTCTTAATATGAGTATTATCGAAGAGCAGGCCAATCGCAGAGAAACTGAAATACTCTTTCCTTCTTCTCCGGTTGCTTATAGCTGTAGCAGTACGACTTAAATGAAATGTTCATGATGGCTGCTTACTATCCAATAGCCTAAAAACCTGTTATCACCGCCGTGGTCCTACTGGCATTCCTACGTTTCATGCTTAAGCACGTTCTCGTGTTCTCCTGGTCGTACTTTGTACAAAGAGGCCTCCTGATTTTATAAGTCTTTAACCCAGTCCACCTTTCACCTGCGATCTGATAGCATTCTTTGTCAATCGTCCCCTTTACAACTTCGTTTGATGTGAAGATCTGTTCTGCGGGTACAGAAATTAGCGTACATGATCATAACCGAGATGATGAGAACCTGTTCCATAGATACAGTGCAGCTATGAGGTAGGTTCAGGAATCTGGTATGTTGTCGTGGATAACAAAACAATAAAGACTGTTTACTTCAAGAGGAGATCTGGCGATCTGAACAGTCGAGTGATTGGCAATTCATTTCCTGACTGTCTATTGGGCAGAATCTAAGTGATAAAAGGAAATGGAATAGCTTAGACTCTGCGAATTCGTTCAGAGATAGAAATATCTGATGGCATACGGTCAGAGTCTGAAGACGATATAGGAATGGTGGTATTTGATCTCAAATATTCTGAGCTCTACCAGGCGTTAGTTTATGCTATTGAAAGCTGCGCTCAAATTTAATCTAGACAAAGGTTACGAACAGCAAGAAATATCCATACAATCTACTAAATAGAAACCCATCTAAAAACTATGCTTCTATGAAACTGCCTCGGTTTTAGTATAGGACTGTCTGGGTAAAATGAACAGCCTGGGCACTGTATACAGTAACAAAACTCCAACATCTATAACAAGAACAACACAGCAAGATAGCTACAACAAAATTTTTAGCACACACAACATTACAGTGTATAACAATATAGCCACAACAAAACACAGCTGATTTTAAACTTTTTGAGCTGTAATAAATTTCCTTTATCACTGAATACACTGTGCTATTGGGTTATAAACATATCACAAAATAGTAACAGGTATTTTAGTTTTATTAATTTATGTTAATATCGTTTAATGTCTAATAAAATATATAATCAAAATTAGTGCTTCCTGTTTTGAAAATTACGCGTTTCTTTTTTCTTGGCTTTACCGCTTTTCAAAATCTAAAAATTAACCACGCTAGTTGTAAGGCATTAAATATTAGTTACTTTGTTTTATTTCTGGTATACATTAATAAATAAATAAATAAATTAAACAATACAATTTTTAATTTATTATTTTTAACTAAAAGAAGATTTTACATTGTTTTTTTTTTATAAAAACTTTCTTCAAAAATCGAAATTATTTTATCAAATTAATAATAATTTAATTGAAATAAAAATAAGATTTTTTTTAGTTATTTAAAGCCAAATTAATAAAAAAAAACAAATAAATATTATGTACCTTTTAACGCTTTCTTTTTTTATTCAATTAAATAAAACAAAACAATATTTTTAATGTATGTACAAAAAATTACAAAATAAGATGAATGTGAGGTTAAGAAAATAGAAATCAATAAACTTTAAACAAAATTTTGTTGTGTTTTCAAATGAAAAAGATATAAAACATGGTATAGCTAAAAGTATGTATTTATGTAGTATGCTCGTTAACAATTATATTTGTTTATCATAAAAATAATAATAAAAAAAAACAAAGAACTAAACACATTTTTTTTTTAATTTATGAATTGCAGCCTTCCTCACGCACTTGTCAACTTCATAACATCAGCTATAGCACAGTGGTCTGTATAGCAAACATTCATTATATATAGAAAATTATTTTCATTGTATAATTTTTATTGATCTTAAGATCCTTTAAATTGGTATTGTTATGAGAATTAACATCCGTTAAGGAATATGTAGCGGAATTGAAATAGTTTTCGATCCCCTATACGAAGGTCTCATCAGAGTTCTTTGCATTACTGTAGGTGCCGGTACTCATAGATAAAAATTGACACAGATAACGTAAGTGCTGCGAGAAGCTAGGCCGTAACTCTGACACAAGGTAGTAATGACCAATTATGTATATATGTATGTATGTGATCTGACATCTTGAAATAATGAAATATAAAAAAGTAATATTTTTGGCGACCACCTCTTAGCAGTCTTCTAGGGTAGTACTTATAATAACAAAAACAATAATTAATTTAGTTTTGTAATATTAGCTTAATTTACTAATAATAATGATTACTTATATTAATACACTACAAGAGATTTAAAAACAGGTAATTTAATGAGAATTAAATCTGCTGTGATAATAAAATGTTAAAGAATTGCTAAAAATTACGTTACTATTCTCTTTCAAATATATTGGTGAAAAATATTTGTCTACAAAAGGAAAGGTTATACTAAAAAGTTGTTCTATATAATCTAATATAAGCGTATTGTTAACATTACTAATGTATATGGTTTGAACCACCTTAACTCAGTTTAAAATATGTCGTTTTTGAAATGACTGTTTCCGAATTTGCTGATTTTTGGTATGAATAAAGTATATTATAACAGTAAGACAAATATTAAAGGTCTTGAAAATCGCAAAAAAATACAAAAATGCACAGAGTTATACTATATTTCTACAAAATATCATAAAATTCGAGGGTGGGTTACACCCATTGGTTGATTTGACTTGGCCCATATACAAAAACTACTTGAATTTTTAGAAGATTTTCATAAATTTTGCCTATACGTACCACTGTTCTCTACTACAGTAACGTTAGCAGTCAATAAATCAGCTGGTGTGTGTGTGTGCAACTTTTTTATATTTAATTGTCTGCCTGTTAGTTTTAAAGTAACCGAATTTGTCTACCTGTTTATTCACGTTTATTCAAAAATTTACCTGTCATTGATATTTTACTTGTTTTGCTATTGCTGGTTATGTACCTTAAACTTGGTTTTTGTGCTAATTTACACCGCTTTCACATATTATTGTTAAAAAAAAATAAAAAAAGCTACATAGAAATGAACGCACATCTTTAAAAAAGTAATTTATGAATACGTGTATGATTTTAAAGCATCTTTGAAGTTCTTTGCGGGACATGTAAAGAAAAGTATGTTTATTATAAAGTTCAAATATACATATGTATACAAATGAAAAGAAATAGAATAATTTTTTACTTTTTTTAATTTTACTTCATTTTCGTTCGTTTCATTCTTTTTTTTGTTCGTTTGTTTAGAGGCAGGGTTATGTGGGTTTTGAACTTTTTTTTTTGGTTTTTTGAACAAATTTTGCATTTTTATAGCCATAATTATAAGCAAGTCTTAGCAGCATAGAAAAAACGTACTCGTGCTAGTCAGTTTTAAATGATGTTATCTTTTTTTATAACACATTCCATCACTAAAAACGAAAGCGGTTCATTGATTTAAAATGAAATGAGTGAAAAAATATTGTTTTTTGTTTCTTTTTTTTACAATTTTTAACCTGATTATTGTAAGACAGAAATTAAAAATAAAAATAATTTTTATCTTTGAGCATACTACGTGCTGTGCATTTTTGTAATGTTTCTAATTTATGAATGAAAACAAAAAAAAAAAAAAAATACTTACATATATTTACCTATGTATGTATGTATATATTTTTTTGTATTCATATTCTTTTGTAGTCATGCTATGAAATATACATTTTTTGTTCATAAATATTCATAAATTGAACTGTACTAAATGCAAATGCATTATTATATTACGTGAAACAATGGTAGTGATTTACAACCTTCATCACTTCCCTTTAAAAAGAAGAAGAGAAAAACAATATTATAAAAATTAAACATAATTAAATACATAAAATAAATAAAATAAGTGAAATAAATGTGCGACCTTGTTTACTCAAAATATGTATTACTTTTAAAATAAAAATGTTCATGGCAAATTATTGGCTTCTGTTAGTAGAGTTCTTGACATTCATTCTCCATTTGTGTTTTTATTTCACGTAATGAGAGCATTTTATTGGAGTTTTTTTTTTTTATGTTAGCTCAGACACAAACCATGCAACATTTAGTAAAGACAATTGTATATTTTGTACAACATTCCGCTAGATGGCACTTAGGTAGTAAGTTTTGTTATTTTTGTTTTTATATATTAATGCTTTGTGTAACAATATTTATTTAAAAGTCAAGACTTATTTCACTAGGGTAGTTAACGACTAAAGAAACTACTATAGTAACAAACATGCTCAATGCGGCTGGTGTAGAATTCCTTCAGAGATGTCATTTTCTTTTTTAATTGAAAAATGATTGCCAAGAAACAATATGAATCCATTTAATAGTGTTTAGTTCTGATCTATTGTAATTAAAGCGTTTTTGATGAAACAATATCTTAATATTTTTTGATTATTGTTTCTTAAAAAAAATCTATATAATTCGTACAAGATTTTAAATAAAAATTTAAATTTATTATTAGATAAATTATTTGAGCTTAAGGTCGAATAAATATTTATATTATTTATTTTATTAAATTAAATGATAAGTGGTTCGTTAATAAGACTGATATAGACATTCCAACGGATGTACAATGGACTCTCTCACTAGGACATAAACATGCTTTGGCGGTTCAGAGGCAAGAATTTCCAACTTTGAAGATTATTTCAGATGGAGAAGATTTAATACGGACACTTGAGGATAATGAAGAAAGGGAGATGGCAAGAACTAGGTTTACTACGGTAATTGATAATCATTTGGGTAAAATGAGACTAAGCAATAGGGACAGGTTTATGTTGAATAAGGTACGGGAGACTAGTAAGTTTTTAAGGAATAATAGAGACTTACTTATTTTAAGGGCCGATAAGGGTAACACAACTGTAGCATTGACGAGACAAGATTACAATACTAGGATGAATAATATTATCGACAAATACAGATTATTAAGTAAAGATCCGACAAGTAAACTTCAGGGAGTGAACAATAAATTAGTGGATGAGCTTTTTAGGCTGAATATTATAACGACTATAGAGAAGAGTAAATTAAAGACTTATAATGCTACTGCACCTAGACTATATGGTCTACCGAAGATTCATAAGGAGGATTTTCCTTTGAGACCGATTTGTTCTTTTATCAATTCCCCCTCATATGGACTATGCAGATATGTTACTAATATTCTTAGGAGAATTACCGCACATTCTGGATATAATGTTAAAAATTCTCTTGAGTTTATTAAAAGGATTAAAGGGGCTGATATACATAACAGTGAAAGATTAGTTTCATTTGATGTTATTTCTCTTTTTCCTAGTATTCCTATTGACCTAGCGTTGAGTACTATAGAAGAAAAATGGGATTTAATTGAGCCATACACGAAAATTAAGAGACCATTATTTTTCCGTATTTTAAAGTTCTGCATTGAGGATAATAGATATTTCCAGTATGATGGAAACATATATTTACAACATGAGGGTCTTCCAATGGGATCTCCAGCATCTCCTGTTATAGCAGACATAGTCATGGATAGACTGTTGGATATATGTATTGGGAAATTAACAGTTAAACCTAGATTAATGACAAAATATGTTGATGATTTATTTTGCATTATTTCTGATGAAGGAATAAGTGACATGCTTGATTCTTTAAACGGATTTTGTCCGTTTATTAAATTCACAATTGAGAATGAGGTTGGTTTTAAACTTCCTTACTTGGATACCTTATTAATAAGAAAGGACAAAAGGATAATGATTGATTGGTACCAAAAACCAACATCTTCAGGACGGATTTTGAACTATTACTCTAAACATGATAAGAGGATCATAATTAATACGGCTAACAACCTCATTGGGAGAGTTCTTAGGATAAGTGATAGAGAATTTCATAAGAGGAATATGGAGAGGGTAAGGTGCATATTAATGGATAACAATTTCCCAGTTAATGTTATTAATAGGTTAATAAGACAATCTAGGGATAAATATAGTAAGAATTGTGATGTTAATTATCATACTAATAGGACTGATGGTGATATTGGCGCTGATAATAAGAGGGAGAATAATGTTATTGGTACTGACGGTAACGTAAATAATGAAAAGAAGGAGTTTATTTATAAGTCTATGATTTATATACCGTACTTGTCTGAACGATTAAGGAGGTCAAAAATTTTCGATTCTGATAAATATAAGATGACGTACAGATCTTTCAACACAATAGGTAAACTTTTTAGCAGAACAAAGGATAGACTTGAAAAATGGGACAGATCAAATTTAATATACAAAATAACTTGTAACGGTAATGACAAAGAAGATTGTAATGGTGTATATGTAGGTACGACAAAGAATAAATTGAAGACGAGAATGGCAGGTCATAAATCTGATCAGAAATACAGGAGTATTAATTCGCAGAAAACGGCTCTATCTTCTCACTGTTGTGAAAAGGACCACTATCCTAACTTTGAAAGTGTTTCAATATTGAACACGGAAATTAATTATAAGAAACGTTTAATGTTAGAAATGTTACAAATTATTAGTGTGCCTATAACACAGAGGATTAATTTTAAAACAGACACAGAGGGTTTAGCCCAAACATACAGACATTTAATATACAAAACATAATATTTATATATATTCATTATTACACTTATTGTTAATTTCTTTTTTATTTTGGTTACTGCGTTTTTATCATTGTTATTTTATCGTTGGTATTTATAATTTTTTTTTTTATATAAAATAATTATTAATTTTATTAAAATTCAGGGATGTGATGAAAGGCGATTTCTTTCGAGATTGAAATAATTTGAATTTATTATAATTTTTTTTTTTTTTTTTTCTTTTTCTTTTCTTTTCTCGAAGTCATATAGAACTTTTCTGTTTTTTATTATATTAAAATAATAATAATAATAAAGGATGTAATGACAATAGTCATTAACGTAATGAGTATAAGAGAAATTCCAAATCTGAAAAGAATTGGAAGTTATAGTAATTTGGGGTTCTTTCGATTTTGGTTTCAATCGAGGTCGATTTTCATCACATACCAGATAATTTTTGTTACTTTTATTTTTATTATTTTTGTAAATACACACATATCGTTCCTACTTGTTATTATTTTTATTAATGTTGTTTGTTGGTTAATTATTATATTAATTTTTTAAATGTTCATTATGTTTTTATTTGAAAATATGTATGACATAATTTTTTATGTATTTTTTTTTTATAATTTTTTTATAATTTTGTTATTGTTTCGTCACATTCAAATATATATTCCTGATGATGCTACGCAAGGAAGTAGCGAAATATCGTAAAATAAATAATATAAATATTTATTCGACCTTAAGCTCAAATAATTTATCTAATAATAAAATTAATAAAAAGGTCAAGGAAAATAATACAAATATATTAAAAATTTAAATAAAATAAAGTGTGATTGTAAGATATCATCGAAATTCTTTATTCGTTTTAAAGACCTATTGATGCATTTATGCATGTAATATAACATCTCTTTAATATCTGTCAGGGCTTCTCAGGCTAGAGTGCATTTAAAATTAAATTTGACCAATTGCTTGCGTTATTTTGGCTTTTAGTACAGCTGTAGTTTATGACTAATTCACAAGCACCTACGCCAAAACAAAAAAAAAAAGTCGCTCAAGAAAAAGTCCAATACCGCAGACATATGACAACGTTAATTTGCATTAAGAACTTACTAATGCAAATTAAAATTTTACCCTGACAGACGACAGTTTCTGCATTTATGGCGTAGGTAGACGATAACATTAGTTTGTTTGTGAACTATTTTAATTTGCTTTTATACCCATAGGTTTGCAACTTTGCTTACTTTGTATCCATTTTAATTACCAATAGTGAATAATTAGCCAAAAACTGAGTGATTTATGCGATGTTGACATACAAAAAAGCTTAATGCAACTGTATATGGGTTTAACGTGCGTACCTGTTATTAGACTCACAACACGCCGATCGTTACCAGGATGGTAGTTGAATACAATGCGTCTAACCACCGCCTCCCGATGCCGGTACCCTCTAGTTTCGGAGATGTCAAAGACACCCTGGTCAGAAGAAAGCCCATAGCACCGAGCTAGCAATTTAGCACCAACCACTGCCTGGGTAGTGATACCCCCCTTGTTGAGGGGTTTGTATCTAGCACTACCACAGCCACTACGATTACTCCCCGAAGGGCCGCACCCAAACCATCAGGCCGGTTTGCCTCACTCCCCGAATGACAGGGGAGCACAGACATAACAGGGGGCTTCCTGATGCCCGTAGTACCAGATTAGAGTAGGTTTCTCTGTTCAGTCCCTGAGATGGTCAGTAATTAAAAATTACCAACTTCTCTGCCTATAGCGAGTTTACCAGAGCTAGGTAAACTCCATATTCCCCGGAGAAGACAGTCCCCTGATGTGAAGTAATCACCAGCAACCTTTACTGTATCCCCGTGGGGGTGGGGGGAGCTTAATGCGGTACAAATTCAGTTTGGTTTTGTATATTTACATTGGAGATAATGGACAAGTTAATTAGAATTTACTCAGCTAATGCACATTAACACCGTTGTCTGTCTACGGTATAACGTAGTTAAATCGCACGATCTCGGTAGCCAGCTCACATCACCTTCACGTGAGATAACTATGCCTTTAAATTCTTTGTATATAATATGTATGGCATGAAGTGATATATCATTGGTATCCAAATTATCGAATTTAGGCCAAAATAAGTTGGTAATCATTTACCTGTAGCGCTCGACGACCGATAATCTCGTTAGCGCAAAATTCACACCAAATAGCATTTTTTTAAGCTCTTGGATCTCATGTAGATTAGTATCGTTCTAAATTTAAAAATATTCTTTGTTCAAGCAACCATTTATCCACAAATAAGCCTCATACCCGAATTGCATTATTTTCACGAACAGAACACAGAACACCCATTTTAATAAAACAATTTTATTATTTATTGAAAGCTATATCCATCTATGGCAGTTTTGTAAACAGATTGAATAAGTGACAACTAATGCGAAAAATGTAGCTTCAACAAGATGATCGTTTTAAACTTTCAAAGTTTATATCTGCTCTTTTCATAAAAAAAATTTTAAGAAATTTTCTGTGTAAAATTGTTTTTATTTTTATCCTTTCACTTATCCGTGTTAGTTTTTTTAGAAATAACTTTCATAAATAAATTTGCTACAATTGTATTTAATAACAGCGTAGTACTTTATATGGAAAATCAATACGAAATCATTGGAACCCTTAAAAATTCTTCGTTACAAGCGTAGTTCATTAAACTCGTTGTTTGCTACGATTAAATATATTTCACTCTCTGTGTACAATAATACGAACATACTCATATTTATTTACATTAAGCAGCAAACTGAGCAATTTGAAAATTTTTATTTTCTAAAAATAAAAACAAATGGAAGGCTTAACTTTCTATCCTGTGCTTTTATATATCAAAGTATAAAAATTCATTTTAATTATAAAGATGTTTCTCTTCAAATACTTTTAATTTTTATAAACCGAAATTAAGGAATTTTATTTAATAAATAGGAAAGAAATTTTTGCTATGCTGGAAAAAATTGCAATTTTTATTTTATTTTTATTATGATTTCATTATATTTCCGGTTATAAATATCCTGTTTTCTTTGTAAACAAGCAAAAATTGTATATAAATATATATGTATAAATGTATAAATGTGTGTATGTATGTATATACTTATGAGTATGTACATACATATAAAGACCAAAGTAAAGACTAATGAGTGATTGCTATTCTATAAATATTCTATTACTTATTATTTTTGTAATGCCAGCACGTGTTATGTTCTTTTTGTTCTTTTTGAATATTCGTTGCGAATGATTATTTTATAAATTAAATTGCTGAGGAAAAGACTGAAAGAATTTAAAGCCTATTTCTCTTTTTCTCCTAATATTTTGGTTGCATACATGACAAATATTTTTGTAACAAATGTAAGAGATCAGTGTAGTCATTTATAATAATGAAAAATTCAAAATTATAAAATGTAAGAAACATGTAGTGACTATAAGGTAGTGTAATTAAGTAAAATTGTTGAGAAGTAATAATTTGGTGACAGGTGCTTTCCTATATAACAAGAAATTGTTTTGATATCTTTCAACAACTCATATTAAGTCACTGGTAGGTAATCGTTTATTATGTTTGCTTCTTGCATTTACCCGTATAAGAAACAAGTTGAATAGCAACGAAATTTAAATTCTCCTACAGCTGCAAAACTATCAAGTTGCCCCAATCGATATTATGTTTTGCTTTAAAACTAAAAAAAAGCATGTCTGTGCGACAGTGAAAAGTTGATTCTATTCTGTTGAATGAACAAATTATTAAAGAATATTATACTTGACTATGAAAAAAGTGACATAAGAACCGCTATACAGCAGAATCTCACAAATTAGAATTACTTTGTTCACCGGGAAATTCGAATTTCTGAAAAGTTCGAATTTCTGGAAATTTTTTTTAAAGAAAATGATAAAATTATAATAAAACTAGTTGTGTAAGCTTTTTTTTAACACAAAACAATTTTTATTTATTACAGGGACCGTAATCATTATGAGCTTTATAATAAAAATACACAATAATAATTATATTATGAGTTTTAAAGATTTTCTTCAATGGCAATGATTATTTGTGAGTAATAATATAAAAAATCAGCCATAATCATTATTTTTGAGCAAAAGAAATAAAACTCAAAAATAATCATTATTTATGATTTTTATTTTTTTCGCTCAAAATAAAACTCACTTTCAATTTATGACTTCCTAAACATTAAAATATTTGGTCAGAACTTGTTAAAGCAAAAAATATTAAAAAATGCTTGTTCATTTTGCTATATAAAATACCATTTTCTTGCACAAAAATTATAAAATTATAAAGTCGTAAATTTTCATACAGTTTCTTAATTACATACATGTTCGGTACTGAATTGGTTTTTAACATAAAATCAATATGTATCCAGTATTAACACATCCCTTTGTACTTCAGCTATCAACTGACCCAAATTTGTACAAACAAATCAAATTTCACACCACGAATAACTCGGTGATTCCCCGTTTTTTTTTATATTTGAATGAGCAAGAAAAATAATTTGTAGTGAAAATACAAAAAAAAAAAAAAAAAAAATCACAAAACATTCAGAAATTAGAACCTGTAGTTCTAATTTTAGAGTAATCAGTACATTGAAATGGCAGGTTCTAATTTCTGGACAGTTCGAATTTGTGATATTCTACTGTAATGCATTTTCATATGATTTTTTGTGTTAAAATCGTCATTTGAAGAATACAATTATTTTATTATTTTTGTATTCCCAATTTATAGTTTTTATATATAATTTGAATATTATATATATACATACATATATATTTATATATACGTTAGGTATAGCAATGAGGAGTTTATTTTAACATTTCAGTAATGATGTTTTGAACATTTTTGGTAGGAATAAACTTTTCTGTCTTGTTTATAATTTATTTGGCATTTTCGCTTTAATTTTTTTCGTAACACAGTTCGATCTTTATTTTTAAGTTCATTATTAAAAATACATATCGTTGTGCGGGAGTTTAAGTGCTCTATACGCCATTTTTTAAATCTCGAGTTAATGATGCTAATTTAGGTTTTTGACACCAAAATTTTTAAAATCTGCAATCCATTTTTGACTACTTATCTCCAAAACTTGACGAGATATCCTAAAACGGATTACAGATTTGAAAAATTTGGGGTCGAAAACCTAAAGTAGCATCATTAAAGGCACCCTTACACGACATGTTTTTTACACTGTTACTGTCAACTTTTACATGAGTAAACAGTTACATGTCGTGTGTGACTTTTAAAACATTGCTTGTGTAAAAAACACAAGGAAAGTCTTATGACAAAATTTCAATTAGAGCATGCTCTAATTTCGTATGTACACACATAAGATATTAAATTTCTATGCCTGTACAAACATTAGTCGGCAATGAATTATTTGTAAACTAGTTTTTTTTTGTATAAATTGTGTGCCTAAAAATTTATTATTTATTTACATATGTAATTGTACATATACGTTTGTGAGTAAAAATTATAAACCTTATGTAAATTGACTAATTTTGACAAACACAATAAAAAATTATGTATTTTAAATTTAAAAAACACGTGTAAAAACATATCGTGTAAGGGTGACTTTACCCGAGATATATAAAAAATTTGAAATGGCGGATAGAGCACTTAAACTCCCGCACGACGATATGTACATATGTACAAATATTTAACTTAAACCGGAAAAATATTTTCATTTTCTTTATTACATTTCTCCAAAAATATAAAAAATACAAACAACAAAACAACAAAAGAGGAAAACATAATTAGACAACATTTTTCTTCAAAATATTAAAAAAAAAATTCGCGTAAAAAAAAAATAAATGTCTAGAATGGCTGCATTGAAAAGCAAAAAAAAATCATCATCACATAATTGTAAAAAACGATGTTAAATTCTGTAACCACTCAACACCAAAACCCTAAAAAGAAAATATATTAAAAAACAATAAATTCCTCTATAGCCACACAATGAATTACACAGGCAATAATAGTTGACTTGCCTCGAAAGTTCCTACTCTGTTTACAAACACCTCCACTCTAAATTACGAGTAGAACTCTTCTATATATATCCTGAGGCTTATCAATGCGTTTCGTAAAAATAATAAATAACGAAGAAAATGTAGAAAAAAAAACTTAAAGTATCTGGAGGGTATAATGACAACAATTGAGGGTAAAAAGTAAATAAAATAAACAAAATATTTAAACGGTTAAAAGCAATCATGAAATATTAAAAAAGAAAAGGTAGGGAAACATGTAAATGGCACTCACAATAACCAGTATCAAGCAGTAAAAAAGAAAAAAAAATTAATAAATAGACGCAGACACTGAGACAGCAAATTCCTGTAAAAAACTAAGTCCATGGATATACAAATTTTAAAACAGCAGATGTTCGCTTTTGATTTTAATTGTATATTTAAATGGAATGTGTTATAAAATCCGTTTAAATAAAAACGAATTTTTGTGTTCTTTATATTCACAAGTGCTTGTTTTTTATACCATTTCATACAAGTTTAGATTTAAAGTGTGTGTGTGTGTGCATTAGATGAAAACATGAATTTATTTGTTTTTAAACATCGATTATTTTATTTGAACATGTTTTTTTCCGTTTTTTTGCTTTAGTTTATGACCCAGAGCAGTTCAAATTGTTGAATTAAAATGACAAATATTTTTAGTGGTTTTTCAAACATTTGCTTTTTTCGTTTTTCTAATGATGTGCTATTTACTGAGATGTTATATTATTTAGAAAGTTTAATTTTTATATAAATAAAAAAAATTGTTTAAAAGAAATTAAAAAAAACGTTTTCGAAAATAAAACTTTTATATGACAAGGAGAATCAATAATTCCTTGTCTTTTTAAATTATTGTCGTTCAACCGAAATGGCAACACTGCATGTAAATACTAGAATTTATCAATTAGGCAGTCATGGCACATCGCTTAACTGTGAAGAATTTATTTATAATAAAATTATTAATTAATAAAAAATATAATTATAATTAACTTAATAAATATGTGAACCCTACTAAAGAACAATTTCGGCTACAAAATATTGACTGAATTAAAATAATTGTAGATTACCAGTTGACGTCCATCAAAATTTAAAGAAAAAACTCCATTATATAGTTTGTATATGACAGCTTAAACCATTTTATTAAAAAATTTTTGAAATTAGTCTACAAATTGGTTTCTCATCTCTCCTATTCTCTGGGTTTAGACCAAAGTGATTATTTTTTGTTTTCTAACCTAAACAAAGGCTTGGCGGTAAGATATTTGACACTAGTGATGACCTTTTCCCACAGGGAAATTCGTATTTTTATAATATTGGGGTTAATAAAAATTTAAAGAAACTGTAGAATAAAAAGGCTAATGGCCATATGTAAAAAACAAAGCAGGCTTGAAATCTTTATTTGCCATACGAATTTTGAGTTAAAGTCTACTTGAGTTTTTTTTTGCATACGGGTATAAATAATTGACTAAACTGAGGGCAAATAATAGACTTAATAAGGGTAAAGTAATTTGTTTTCCAACAGTGACTTTGGAGGCCCGGATTGGATTAAGATTACTTCATATTTATGCGATTAGTGCTTAGAAATGGGCATCAGTTGTTTTAATTACGTGGATACTATGGAATAACCAGGAATAACCAGGTACCTGTGACACCTTATATATGTCCGGTTGCTGGTTGCTCTGCAACATCGTTTGCTACAATTTTAAATCTGATGAAATGATGGGATATTAGCAAATACTCGTAAAGTTCAAGCGGGGGTTAGATATAATCTGATGTTCTAAAGTATAATGAGTCAGACCATGTAACTTCTAATAGATTTTCTTATAGGCTATTGTGGTATGTAGGCGAATTTGAAGAGCACTTTGATTCCAGATGTGAATGCTTTACAGACATCATAAGTAGCGGAACACATATTATGTGAATGTGAACTTTTGGATGGTTTTAGTTGAATGTATCTACGGAGCATATGGTCTCGAATATATGCATTTTCAGAGTTGCTGTTTTTCAAATGAAGACTAAAATAAACACAACAGATCCTAAAGATTACACCGTCTTGCAACTTGTTCTGAGTCTAAATTGAATAATAATAAAAATTTCTTTTTTTTAATCTAAAAACTAAAGAATCATTACCCTCGGCCAAATCAAATAAAAAAGTGTCAAAGGAGTGAACATCAGTGCGTATGAGTGTTACAAAAATTTTATATTCATTATATGTCGGGTGGGTTCATGTTTTAATCCTAGAACAAAAGCACTACAACGTTTTAAAAAAGTTCAACGGATATTCATTAGGTAAGAATTGCTTTTCGAACCCACCATATTAACAATTAAAGTTTTTAAGCTCTGTCTAAAATTAAGGATACTAATATATAAACCATATATAATGATGGTTTGTCAAAAGAAAACCAAGGACTAGCGGATGATGAAAATATTGTAGTTAACAGTCAGGCCCACGATATCGAAAGAAAACTTAAGCGAACGAAACTCAGTCACTCACTGTGAATCTAAACAGAGGCCCACTAATTGTCACTTTATCGTTCGCTTTGCTTTACGTTACCAACGTAATGCAAATAAACAACAAAGCTGCCATATCAATATATCAAAAAATAATCGCGAATATACACGAAAAAAGCGCTGAAATGCTTAAATTGTACAGTAAAAAATGAAACCGTGTGCTAGTTTAACTTGACAGAAATGTAGTAAACAAACTTATTCCGATTTTGTTTATTTATGTATATGTGTGTAAAAAAATTTTGTGTTACCAATCGCATTTATTTTTGGCGACACAAAAATTAGTGTGCCGAAAATCAGCTGTTTGTCGCTTAAAAGTACACGATTCGATATCGTGGGCCTGGCTGTAAAAAAAAGAGATATCAGAAAAGAGTTGTCTGGACAACGAAATTAAATTTCGTTAATAAAATTGCTATTTTTGATCGTAAGAATCTAAAATTTGTACGAACATGTATTTTGGTAAAGCGTACCATAATTAATAAAAAACTCAGTTTCGAAATTTTGTGTAGTTACGTCGGTGTGCATTTAATATGACGATATGTATGTATGGTGCATGAAACGTTAAAATAAAACAAAACTATGGAAGTAAATACAAAAAAATATGTTTCTTATTGAACTTGGATATTCATATCGAGTTAAATATATTTTAAGTTTTTTTCTTTAGTTTTTTGCACGTCTTAGACGTCTTGGTATTCGTATCGTATTGGCTTGGAATAACTCACCTATCTCAGTCACATCTCACTTTAAGGTGCTAAAAGTGCAAAATTGTACTCTGCAGCAACTGTTTTAAAATGTGCCATTTTTTCGCCCAATATTAACAATTTTTAAAATGCTTATTTTTACCTTTTTATCTGCCTTTACCTTTATTAATTAAAACTTTTTGATTCTTTTGTTAAGTGCAAGAATTTAATTTAAAATATTGTTCGTTTTTGGTTTTTATTGCGCAAATAATTTTTGTTTAAAAAAGGACCAAAAATATATGAAAAAGGCCCACTGTTATTTAAATATATGCAATAACGTCAAAAACTCTTTACAGAACAAAAATAACATTACAACGTTTTTATACTTAATTTAACTCATTTAAGTCGCTGGGGCATTAATCGTTAATGTAGGGCGAACAATTTTTTTCCTTTATTTTTTCTTTATCCCCTATAGAAAAAATTGTATTTTACTCAGGTAACTTAAATGGTATTAAGCAACCGTTTAGTTAAAAAAATATATACTTATGTTGTAATAAACCAAACAGGCTAATTGAACTCTATTTAGTGTGATTTCCTTCAATTTCATTCATTTTAATGCACACATTGCATCACATTCTTTGGGGAAATATAAAATATTGAAATGCAAATGATGTAAAAGAAATAAATACTGTTTTTCTTTTCTATGAACAAATTCCTTCACTTGATATTTTATTTTTAAATCTATAAAATATTATTATAAAATTATAAAAAATTAGATGAATATAAGTATACACAGCAACAGAAAGTTGCACAAAAAGTTGACACAAATTATTATGTTTTTGCACTTACAAAATTAAAATGTGGGTGAAAATATTTGAAATTCATATTTTATGGTCTTAATAAAAATTTATTAAAACAAAACTACAGAACATAGTGTTGCAGTTAGAGAGGAAGCTGGTTATTGACAAGGTTATCCAATATATATTCTTTATAAATGTCATGGGCTACTTTCTTCACGAGAATATTGATTGGTCATTAGAATGCTATGAGGCAAATGATAAATGGAAATGCTACATAGACAAAATGATTTTCAAAATTTCCTTAAGTTAAGCTTGTTAACGAAAAAAAGAAAATCCATTGGGCCAACTCACATTGAAACAATATTTAAGCGAACAATTTTTCTGGCCTGAAATGTGTACGTAGAAATAGCTTTATATGTATTAGTGAGTCTTTTATTTGAATGCATGTATTTTTTTTATTGAGGCCAATATTCAGGGGTAAACCTCTACTGATGCTGTACATTGTATTGGATTTTTGGAAAGGACAGTAAATATTATTTCTTATATAATTATAAATTATTAAGGAATCAGACAAATTGCTGTGAATTGATCATTTAAAGGTCAGTGTTGTACCTTCACCTTTGAATGATAACAGAAATTGTCTCATCGTTGCATGTTGATTGCGTGGTAAGTGCCTTCGCTAAGTAGGTTTAGCTATCATCTGTTACTTCTCAATAGATGGCGCTTGTCTCCTGATCATTCGTCTTTGTTGTTGATGGTGTTAACTTGGATTAGAGTGGAATGTCAGGGATCGGTTTCCCTGTTGATGGACTTCTTGGGGGACCTCTTATTTTTTATTTTAATTATAATTTTGGAACAACCTTTTCACCTTTGCTGGGATTTGAACCTGGGCCGTTTGAGTTTTTATGCGAGCGCTCTAACCACTATGAAGCTATTTGGAATAAATTTAGAGACCGCTATTGTAACTTTATTAACGACACCGCTCAGTTGGGGTTTTTAAAATTTAGATAGTCTATAGAGTCTTCCGATACAACAGATAAGCTGTCAATAGGCTGCAAACAAGCCCACAAACATACATTATTTTTTGTATACACTGGTGTTTCCTTTTTGACCAAAAAATGTTGCCTTCTGTTTTTCCTCTCTCTTACTTCGCCATAATATTACGTCTTTCAACCTATTCTTTACAGTATGCATTAAAAAAAGACTACAATAAAATTGGATCAGAAAAGAATACACTAAATAGCGATTCGGTCATCTTCTGTATTCCTTAATTAAAACACATTAAAATTCGATTAGCTTTATATGTGCATTCAGTTCGGGAATGGAGCGAAAATAATTTGTAATAAAATTTAACATCTGAAATCTACTTTTATAAAACTTATTTCTAAAAAAAATATTTTTTATATTTTAATTATTTAGTCGACCTAAAGCTTAATTAAAAGCTTATATATTAATCAATAATAAGGTCAACTAAACTTATTAATACTATTTAAATTTCTTGTATTCTTGAATTGTAGTCGCCGTGGTCTAGTAGTTAGTGTGTTGGCTAGTGTGTTGGCTTACTAAGACGATAGCGCCGGATTCTCAGCTCTGACGTCTTGAAAAAAGAAACATGAAAAAATTATTTCTTTCGGCAAAAGCTTTGGGAAAAGCTTCTCAAATCTGTCGTTCGGAGTTGACTTTAAACTGTGGATTCCGGTACTCATGGATAAAAATTAACACACACAACGTGAGTGTTGCGAGAAGCTAGGCCGTAACCCTGACACAGGGTATGTATGTAGATATGTATTCTTGAATTTGTGTATGAAGTTTACGAATAAATTGTATTTTTCAAATACAATTTGATGAATAAAGCGAAACCACTATTTTGCGGAAGATTTATTTCGTTTTTTGTTTCTTGTGCTTAAGAAATGTTTCCTTAAATAAAATTTTTGTAGAAAATATTTCCATAAAATAGTGGTTACACGTTTTTCATAAAATATTTGGCAAATGTGAATGTAGCTGAACAAAGTAAAACATATTTAAAGAACATGTGTATTCGATTTTTTCTGGTTTCTCCAGCAATAACAGTATGAAGCTTATCATTAAGTCTTGCCTAGTGTAGAAGAAGGCTAGATATCTTATAACAAACCTTTAGCAATTTTAGATTGAATTTTTCTTTCATTCCTTGTAATATTTTTTTCTTCGATGGAATTCTAACACATGACCCTCACAATAGCAGAGTAGCATACTATTTAGCAGGGTACTTGAAATTTTGTGGCGCAAATAAAAAGCATTTGAACTTAAATAAAAATTAAACCAATAAAACTATAATTACAGCTTAAGTGCAAACAAATTATTGAAATATATGAAGTTACAGTTTGAAAGGTAAATTTCCAGTTTAAATAAAACAATATTGCATTGTAGGGTACAAAATGGTCGATCATAATCCATATTTATTTTATTATTCGTTTTCTATATATATGTACGTATACAAGTATTATAAGAATTTTGGTTTGTTTCTCTAGTTATCAATATAGATTAGCCATTACCATTTCATTTACCTGTACCATGAAAAATAGGCATCTGTTACTAAAATACCAACAAATATGAAGAACTTCTAAAAGATAATTTATAAATCTCTATAAAAGGGAAAGTGTAATATTGTTTTCTATGAAAACTTTTTGCATTATTTTCGTTTTTACATCCAAATAGATTCTCAATAATTCGTAGAAAAAATGTTGTGGAATATTTGGATTAACTTTGTCGAAAAATAATAAGCAAAAGCATTGAAATCAAAATGCTAATGGAATTAAAAGAATATTTGAACGGATGGTAAAGATGGAAATACAATGTCAACATATTAATGCTCAAATCCACAAAGTCAAATAACATCATCGAAAGTAATAATTTTGAGAAAATAAATATACTTTGGAAAGTTGACAAAATACAGAATTCTTTTCAAAACTCATTTTGCTTCAGGAATTTTTGTTTTTTTTTCTTGAAAAATTTAATAGAAAAAATTTTTATATATATTTTTTTGGTATTGCTGGTTGAAAATTAATTTGAATTTTTTGGTAAACAAAGTTTTTAAGTTAATATTATAGATTTTATTGTAAATAAAATAAATGTTTTTTAGATGATCCTGAAGGTGAAAATTTAAAAAGAAACAAAGTTTTATTATAAATGAATACCTAGTTTTAATAGATTTTAGATTGCAATGATTATTTTTAATAATCAAGGGAGACAATGATGTTCGAATATTACACAAGTCGAACTATCTTCGACCTAACTTAACTGGTAGTCTCATCAGAGTTCTTTGTTTTCTACAGATATTCATGACAATCATCAACTATTTAACTCATTCTTTTGTGGAAATCATATATTGGAATTTTATGTAGTCTATATACTTGTAATGAGTTGGTCGAAGTATTGTCAGCCACAATGCATTCTATCATACTCTTCTTTTCTCACCATTATTTTTATTTTTATTTTTTTTTTATTTTTTTTTTTTATTTTTCCCTCTTTTTAGTTTTAAAATATAGATCATACAGTCGCCGAAAGAAATATTGTTTTATATTTTTAATTTTTTTAAGATGTCAGTGCTGGAATTTGAACCGACTTCTCCTGTCTAGTAAGCCAACATATTAACCTCTAGTCTACAGCGACTAAAAAATGGAAATCATGCAATAACTTAATTTAAGACTTTAAATAACTTCTTAAATGGGTTAGAAAATGTTCATTAAGCAACGATTTTTAGTAACAGCTGTCCACCAAAGCAGTTTAAATATATCAGTAGTTGTACTACCAAATATTGGAATCATCGACAAAATGTCTGGCTAGTGTTCAGAAAAATGTCTGGCTAGTGTTCAATCACAAAATAGCTATGAAGTAAAGACCGACCTACACAAATACATTTTGTTTCTGTGTAGTTTATCGGTAGTGGGTGTGTTCATAATTGATTTTTTAATATAATTTTGTGTTTTTTCCTTACTTACTTACAAAATCATCCTCAACCGATTTCTATTCATCTGTAATAACCAATTTTTATATGAAATCAAAATACTGTGCAACAGCAGCATTATTATTTTTTTGTTTGGTACTCGTTTAAGTGGCATTAACATATCACTTGACGTTATTGCCCTATAACTTGTGCATAATTTACATGTAATTTTTTTATCCGTTCACTATACAGTATTGAGTTCTGAAAGAGAAAAACATTTTCACAGACAGATATTTTAACAAATTGACAGATGTGCTAGTTAAACACACAATATAAAATATAATGAACAGCTATGACAACAACAAACCTTATAGGTTTTTTCCTATGAAAAGTTAAAATAATATCACAATTGATTGCAGATTAAGTCACTTGCACAATATTTAATGCAAATTTTTTTTCTTTCTTTTTAATAAAAAACATAAAAATCTATTTGATTGAAAAAGATTTTGTTGGTGCAATAAAGCTTTAAATTTCCATACAGGTGAACATTTAAAAGAATTTTTTTTAAATGTATGGTTTAAAAATAAAATAATTGACCACTACAGCCCTGTTTAATGATTACGGCAATGCTTCTCTTAGCGCCCACATTGTGTGCGTCAATTTTTATCAATGAGTACCGGATAACTTCCGAATGAAAATCTTGGCAATTACGGTCTTGTAAACGAGAAATAAGCGATAAGTGCAACATACCCTGTAGACAATTCAGTTAACTTTCTCTTAATTTAAAACTAACTATTTCTCAAGTAGTGATGATTTACACTTGGATTACTTTTATATGGAAACAACAAACTATTTAACATTGCGATGTCCTAGGAAGTAGTCAACTGTCCGACTCTGCATTACTTTCAATTAACTTTAAAGTTAGTTACCTAGCCGTTAACTTAAAGTTAACTTTATGTAGTTAGCTATAAACACTTTGACTTTGGTAAGTTCTGGATTACAATGTAGTTAGTTTATAGTCAGCCCATAAAAGTGAATTATAAGTTAGTTTTATTTCTGGTCGACTACCAATTTGCTGGCAGGGAAGTTAGTTGGTTGGTTTGTGTGGTGATCTCTCGCTAATTTGAACTCACATGCTCGTTATCAATTAATAACAAAAGAGGTTTTGCGCTACGCAACTATAACAAGTCTCTGCTAGTCAGAAATTTTACAAGTCGATCAATGTTTTCGTCAGTCAGTGCCCCAATATTGTCGAACAACGGTTTACATAAACTTAATGCGTTCTCTCTTCATAAGACAGAGCATTCGCAATTTTTACCGGTTGTCTTCAATTGTAGCAGTACATATTTAATGGAATGTTCATCCTGGCTTATTGATACCTATTGCGCATAAACCAGATATTACATCTGTGATCCTACATGGTACTGTTCCATTTAATATTCAACAGAGTTCAGTTAATTTGCAGCTCGTATTTTAATCAAAACTTCAGACAAGTTCACTGTTGATCTGAGATTCGATAGTAATGCATGCCAATTTTCTCCTTGACAATTCCACGTCTATTCAGCTCGTCTGCTATTTGGTTGCCCTCAATATTTTTGTACTCAGGCATACAAATTAAAGTAACATTGTGTTTCACTTCGAAAACGTTTAGGCTACTTATTTATTGCTCCAGTTTAGAATATTGTGAACATGTTTTTTCGAAAAAAAAAAACAATAGATACGAGAGACTTTTCCTGATATTTCTGTATAAAATCTGTTTGGAAATTTTCAAAATTTGCTGTTCGTTATATAAAATGCTTTTAAGTTATACAAGATTTACAGCAAAATATTTATAATATAATAATATTTATAATATATAATTTCAAACAACTAAAAGCGGAGATTAATAAAAATATTTTTTTAAAATATAGAAAAAGTATGACTGTTAAGAATTTTACTGCATATTCTAGAAAAAGAATGAAACAGCAAAACATTCTATATTTTTTTTATCTTCTTTTAAAAAAAGTATTTAAAACATAATGTTTGCCTAAGCAAATGATGCAGAATTTAAAAGTATATCGCACAACAAAAGGTGAGTTTTTCAAGGTGATAATAATTTCATAGCCTTTATAAGATAAAGTCAAAAGTGACAGTTTTGCTGATTGTATTTATTTGTATAACAAAAGAACACTAAAGTGTCTTACATTTTGACAATAGCAAAGGTGGTGGCAATGACAGAATAACATCAAAAGCCAAAACCAATTGTATTATTTATTCGTCAGTAGTTTTTATTGAGTTTCTTTAACAAAAAGTGTTTGAAACGCATTTTACATGATTATTCTTTAATCTTCATATTTCGTTTTCTAATAATATTTTGTTTTTATTTTAAAGACAACATTAAAGAATCTGAAAAATATATATTTTAGAATTTTTCTTTTCTTCATATTAAGTATGAAGATTCAGTCTTCTAAAGGGGCAAATATTTGAAAAAAATTTAAGATTTTTAGCAAATTTTTCATTTTTAGAATATTACTAAATAATATAGAAATATTGTTTAAACCAGATTTGAATCCATAAATACGGGTAGAAATAAATATTTGCTAAAATACCGGTTTTTTTTTCATTTTCTAATCGTAATTTATGTAGATAAGTTTCCCTAATATTTGTAGATTCAGTTCCTTCGTTAACATCTTTAAAGAGTTTCTGTCTCTAAGATTTATCGCTGCACTTCCCCAATTTTTTGTGGCTTTGTTAAACTTATTTTTTTGTACGAATAAATATAGCCTGTAACATGGTGAATTGATTATAAGGTGTGGTTAGTCAATCAGCTGTCGTTTGTTGCTGGTCGAAGCTGTCAAAATGTATTTCAGAAATATGAATGTGGAAGCTGTCAAAATTTATTTTATTACGTGTTTGTTGTAAAAATGTTCACACCTTATAAGCAATTCGCCTTGGCGAATAAAGTAAAAAAGGGGCAGGAAATAGAAAATTTCACAAACTTATTGAAACGCTCTCGCATAAATCATAATTCATAGTATGCTTTTGATGGGCAATAATGCCTTATTTTTGTGCTTATTCTTAAGTATATAAATACTTTGTTAAAGACATTTTCCGATTTTGACGTTAACATTTTACAAAACATTTGTAACTATTAAGTCTTCAATCAAGTGTATGTTAAATCATTATATTTCTTAAGTGTATTAATTACCTTTCTTTCTTAAAATTTCCATTCCACTAATTTTACGGATGCTTGCATTTAATGTTAATTAGACTCATTAAATAATTATTAAAATTTCCTTTTGTATTTATTTATGCAATTGGCATTTGGGATTAACAGACAGGAAATATTAAAACATAATACAAAAACAAAAGTATTATATACTCAATTCACCCATTTTAAAAGGATATATAAAATAATTATCGAACAAAACGAATATTAAAAGAAAAAAAAAATATTATAGAATAAAATAAAATTAAAAAAATAAAAATAACTGTAAAATTTAATATAAAATTATGTCAAAATATCTTAACTTTATGAAAAATGGCCATAACAAAAAAATGGTCATAAAAAAAACCGAAAAATCAAAAGGACATATGTTATAGACATACATTGCAGTTCATCTAAATAGAACCAGCAAATTAAAAAATATTTATAAATTGCAAATAAAAAAAAAAGTGCGCAAGTTTGAAATTAGAAAGTAAATAGGCTTCAAAACACATTTTCTTCACAAATTCAGTTTTATTGATACGAATGTAAAGTATATATGGTGGAATTAATAATGGAATATGTGGTCTGTACATCTCTAGCAAGTCGGCAGACGTCCGAAAGACGTCTGAAATTGAAATACGCTACTGCATTGATGATAATCGAAGATTTGTTGCAAAATGTGTTTCAAATTTTGTGAAAAGAGCAATTTTTGGCAAGTTGAATGCATTGTTGTGGACGAGTTGCATTCAATAAATGTTTTTTTTCCCAGTTTCGGGAATTTTATTTGAATTTACTTCTCTTAAATGTATAATTTTAGATGTAACCACGACTGAATTTGAGGCAATTTAAATAATTTTTCGTTTATACTGTGATATTAGTGCAGTGAAAGTTCCCCCTTTTCTTATACATATGTTTCACGAAGTTTAATGTAATTTATTGCCACATAAAAACTTTGTTGGGTCTCTCTGGTGGTTTTGTTACAACCGTCCACTGATTTAAGTTACAAATGCTTGTGGCTCTCCTAGTTATTTAAGTTAATAATAGGTATCTAGTTCTATTCTGTGGAACCAATAAACTTATATCGTTTTCATACAATTTTTTGTGTTATTTTAGGCATTAATTATTTTTCTGCAAAACAAAAAAATTTTTTTTACATTTTATGGAGTTTTTTTTTTAATTTGAAATATTTGGGGGGAGGGGGGATGCGTGGTATAGTGTTTAGAGTGCTTGTTAAAAAAATAAAATGGAACAGGTTCGAATCCCAGCAAAGGTGAAAAAAGAAAAGTTGGTTTGCGGTTTTTTCAAAATTATAATTTAAAAATAAGAGGTCGCCCCCCTCTAAGAAGTCCATCTACAAAGTAACCGCTCCCTGACGTTCCACTCTATTCCACCTTAACCTTTGACAACGAAAAACGAATGATTAGAAAAAAACGAATGATAAGTAGCAGATAACAGCCAAAAACCTACCAAGCGAAGGCACTCACCACAGTCAACATGCAACAATGCGGCAATTGCTGTTGATCATTCGCAGCAATTTGTCTCATTCCTAAGGCGCTTAATAATATAAGAAAACAAAATATATGTTCTGTTGCCATAATGAACTGTCCTTTCCACAAAAATTCCAATACAATGCACAGCATTTAGTAGGGGTTTACCCCTGAGTATTGGTCTTAATAAAAAAAAAAATTTAAAAATGCGGGTTCTATTCCGATTTTTACAATTTAATAAACAAAATACTTATCTTTTACATCTTTTATGCTCTACTTTTAAGTTTCAAAAATAAAGAAAAAACTATTGATATACTTTTGTTTCCTTAATGAATATTTTAAGTGACTGTGCGATTGCATTCCTAAGAATAACAACAGTATATTGATATTTAAGACTACATAATATCAATGTCTATTTTTTTAAGAACATAAATTCATGTCAAACATAATTAACTGTGTTGTTAACATTATTAATATACATAGAAGACTAAATACGATGTGTGAGTGTGCTCTTCTTCATGCTAATGGGAGTCATTGAATATTCTTAACAACTTCACCAAAGTAAAGTGCCATTAATTGTGGCTGTCAGCATATGTTCTGCAATGTTTGAAGATTATAAGTTACTGGTGTTCTTAAACTTAACATACGTTTGAATTGAATTATTTAACCATTAAAGTAGGTTTTTTTTTATTTATAATTAAGAACATATTGGCAAACATTTTTCGCAATAAGTTTGTCTGTGTTTAAGAGTGAAACAAATTAATTTGTTATCTTCTTAAGATATGCTTTTACTAAATGCTAAATCTGTGAAAATTTACAAGAAAACGCCCTAAATAATGGTGAATTTATTGTTGAAAAGCATTTGGTAATTTAATGCCAAGCAAATAGAACTAAAAAAATCAATAAAATATAAACAGATGAAATTGCTTTGAACTTGAGGCTTCTTTAAATAAATATTTTATATATTTATTTTGAACAGTAGGCTGCTTTTGTGTAGCATCGTTAGCAATTAATTATGATGATATGAAACAGATGACGAAATTTTAAATTGAAATAATTTTTATATATTTTTTTCATCATTCTTTTTAGTAAAGAAACTGTCAATGCTGCATTTGCTTTAATTAAGCATTGAAATTTAGTCTAAAGTTTAACATTAAGCTTAAGTATCTAATAGAGTATTCAGTTATGATTCTCCCTATCAGGACTCGTATTTTTACTTAAGGAGATATTCTTTATCTCTGTATTAAATGAAGCTTAGTTTTTTGACCAGCCAGTTTAAGGTCATAAGAGCTAAGCCATGATTTCGTCTTTAAAACAACTTGATTAAGATTTTTCTGCGTCACTTATATTTTCTGTACAATTATAATTGCAGTAATATAAATTGCGCAGCCATTCAGATATCCTATGAAAGGCATATCTATGTTAACGACTTCATCGGAGCTTATGGTGCATAACTCTGGACCAATAATTAATACTTTTAAGCACTCTGATAGAAACTTTTATGATATTTTATCTTTGTGCCACTAGGGAAACTCCTAACCGACTACCTGGTATCGATAAAGGCATTTCGGATGCTAAGCGTTGCTAAGTGAACTCGCGGAAACGTGAACTAATTTTTACCAAGGGTGTTCACATTTTCAAATTTGTTCACCTTTTCGATCGGTAAGATTTTAGGACAAAAATTTGCATTTTAGCAATAGAAATTGGCTAAAACTCAATCAGATTTGGAAATTTTATTAAAAAAAATTATTATAAAAAATTTTATTCAAAATTTTTTGCCATTTTGTACATTTTCGTGAATATGAAACAAAAAAAATTGTAATTCAAACGAATTGTATACATATGTACATATACTACATATGTACATATGTATAAAGTTTTTTACTACTAAAGTTTCTATAATTAAAAAAAAATATAATACAAAAAAGGGTTAGGAATACTTATATGGGTATAGCAAAAGAATTCAGTATTCAATAAACTCCTTTTGAAAGACGGATTTTTTTCTTAAATAGTACTTTTATTGGAAGAAATCACTTATCTTTTTTTGATATCTGTTTTTTTCAACCATCTTAAGTATGGCCTTTTGCTTAAGATTTCTTAACTACACATGTGCATGTTTTGTTGAAATAGATAGCTAAATATGTATGTATGTATGTTGTCTTATGCTGGGATTCCCTAAATTTAAACGAATTCAAGAAATAAAACGAATAAAATTTTAAAAACAATAAAAAAAATTGTTCAGGTTTTAGAGCTATTTCACCTTGTTCACGTTTTAGAGTAGTCAATGCAAACATAAAAGTGTTCACGTTTCCGAGTCGTTCATGCTTCCGGGTATTCACGTTTTCGCGAGTTCACTGTAATTCAGTTTTACTGGAAAAATAGTTTTCAGCTTATGCTGATCATGCTCATATTCAAAACATCTAGAATCATTTCAATAAACAAACATTTTTAAATTAACTTTTTGGGTATAAAACCTAAAGACTATCCCAACTTCGGATATATTGTTGTATTCTAGGCTTTGTAAGTCTCTCCAACTGTTTTCCCGTGATGTTCAGCATGCATAGTCGTCTGTATGCTGATAAACTTTGTGTACTATAAACGCACAAATGTTCATTTGGAATTTTGTTGACTATAATATGAGAAAATTATTTGCATAATTGCCAATACCTACATTAGGGAAAAATTTTTAAACATTTCGTCAGCGATATTTGTTAAAAAAACTGTTGATTTTTATTACGATTTTTGTTTAAGTTTTCTCTGTATCACGTGACTTTTCTCAGCGAGAGGATGGAAGAATTTAATTACTATCATCCCTCCTACAATCTTTCTTTCATTTAAAAAAAAATGTTGTCTGCCACATGACTTTTGTGATGTCTTCTACTTACCTCAGCTATGGTCGTGCATGCTTTCGATGTCGATCAATGGAAATATATTTAAAAATAGGGCAAAGTTGTAATTCCCATAAATGGGCATTTTTCAGTACCAGTACTTTTTCAGTATTTTCTTTTTTTACTGATTAGTGGAAAAAAATCAGTATTCAGAGAAATCCGTTTTTTTTACTGAATACTGATTTCTCTTTTCAGTAAACAGCAAAATTTACTGAATACTGATTTCTCTTTTCTGTAATCAGTACTTTTTACTGAATACTGATTTGCGTATTGCAGTAAAAAAGTAATGCAGTATGCCCATGTATGGTAATTCTGATCATCCAAAATAGATGCAAATTACAAAAATACATTTTGGATAGAAAAAAGGAAATGAGGAAAGCATATTATGTTTGACAAGTCTTTGAGTAATGCATTACAAAGTATGTATATAAAAAAAAATATAATTCCAATAAATGAATTCTGTAGGGAAGTGTGATTGTCATGAATATGTTCATATCATGTGGTGTACAATTCCTTCCTTGAAGTGTATGAGTTGTATCGAATTTTATATGCAAATTACCAACAACAAGCGCACAACTATTGTAGTGCCATACAATCTAACAACGAATACAATGAATACAAGGGTTTTGTGAATTCGGCAATTATTTTTCTTTGGGCCAACAACAAAAATCAAATGGGTTTGTTAACAAAATGTGTGAAATTTGTATGGAAAAAAACGTCAGGCCCCTGTTCTGTTAAATCATTAATGGGGAAACTAAATTAAATTTTGTTTTTGCAGCTTCTTATCTTTTTTATATACAATCCGGTAGTAATGAGAAAACTGCTTATTATTAAAAATTTAATACAGAAGACACCAAAATTTAAATGTTATAATAATTTAATAAACTACGGGATCATGTATTCATTTTATGAAGCATAAAATTAAGATTTCTTTCAACATTAAATTACTAAAGTGCCAATGCTAGCCAATGCTTATAAAAGAATTTCTTCCATATTTTCGTTTCAACAACAGTTGCCATAAATTCTGTTGTTTAATCAGTGGCAGCTTTAATTAAATTTTAGTCAATAATAATAAAAAAAAATTAAAGAAAAATAGAAGATAACTAATACTTGGGAAGGCAGTTTCAATTACTATATATGATTTCTTATTAAATTGCTTTTATTTTTTTCTTTTTATTTCAACGAATAATGTTCTCCCCTTTTTTTGTAATTTTACTTTAAAAGAATTTTTTATGATTTCTTACCCTATAAGTGATTTGCTACTGATTTTTCACTTTTATCCACATGCACAAGATTATAATGTTGATGGGGGAGTTGTTGTCGGTTGTTAATTCACTTAATATCCCTACTGAACATTCTATTAAATGTATATTAGAATTAAATTTGTTTGTTTTGCAAAACATTACTGTTTTTGTTGATGTTAGTGAATTCAAGGACAAGCGTGCTGTAAATGTAAGAAATTTTTTTAAATATCTTATTGACAAGTAAGCAAAACTAGAAGAACTGTAGGTAATACAACATTTCAGTCTCGCCTAATATAAGATGTAAATTAGAAACATACATATGTACATATGTATGCATAGTGTTAAGAATTAGGGCCTCCAAAAAATGGTAATACATATTGGTTAGCAAATGTACGAAATCATTTTATAGATTATGTAAATTGAATTTAAGTGAATTTAGTTTAATAATGAAATGTCTGCTCATCTGTGTTAAAGAAAACCGTTGTCAAAATATATTTGAAACAATATATTTCAATGATGAGCATCTAAGCAAAACTACTATAAAAACTAGGTATTCACTTACTAATATGTTATTCCTGAGCTTATGTCGTCGTTTAATTTTAACTTATGAACTTAATGTTTGTTCCAATGGTACTGATAGGCTATTACACTTGGTTTATTTTTAATATTTTGTTAACAATTACTTAAGATGTACTCTTAACACCTTCAGTTTAATTTGTAGTAGTTCAGGTGGCTAGTTAACCAAAACGTGGTCAACTACTCTTAGCAAAAGGTGGCGTTTTGCTACCATTACAGGAACGGAATTAACTCATCTAAGTCAGAAAAAAAAAACTATAAGTACAGTCAACCAAACACATACATACATACATACATAATTGGCCATTAAAATTCTGTGTCAGTATTACGGCCTAGCTTCTCGCAGCACCCATGCTATTTGTGTTAATATTTATCCATGAGTACCGGGATCTGCAGTTTAAAGTCGACTCCGAACGATAGATTTGAGAAGCTTGTTCATGGCATTCAGTTACTCTCAGAGCTTTTGCCAGAAGACTACTGAGAGGTAGTCGCTGAAAGAAATATTTTGTTTATATCCTTTTTTTTCAAGCTGGAGATCGAACCCAAGGCCAACCAAAGCTGTCTATAAATTGGAGTAACACGAGGGGGTCCAGGCTCGAGTATTGTACTAAGCTATCGAAAAAAGACGCCTCAAAAGCTTCAAGCGTCTAACTGCCAGACCTGGGCAATCACAATCCCTCTCCGAAGTATTCCCGCAATTTCTACAGTGAAAGTTAAAAGGCAGACCCAACCTTTCAGCGTGTTTACCAATCATTCAATGAGCCCTATACACTGCTATTATCTTAGACAAGGACTAATTATACTGACTCCACAGGAAGTGATGAAACTCCATTGTTTTGTACTTTTTTGTTTAAAAAACTGGATATCTTCTCCTTAACGTCGAACATCCGAGTAAAAAGTAGCATACTCTTCTCCCGCAGAGGTTCTTCTAGCAAGCCCATCCGCCTTCTCATTCCCCATGATATCCCTACGACCCGGAACGCAGACCAAGGAAATGCTACAAACTTCTCAAAGAAGCTTCAGATTCATTTTACAGCGAAGAACGAAGAAAGAGTTGCCAATAGACGACGTCATTGCCCTAAAAGCAGCCTGAATAACAGAAAAATCCCTAATTTCAATCTTAAAGCATCGCTACCTCAGTATCCTCACGCCTTAAGTCGTAATCGCAAGTATTTGAATCGGGTATTGCTGATAATAATTCTTGTTCATGGAGCGAACATCACTCTCCAGTATATATATTTCAATGCTAAAGGTTTTTTTATTACTAATAATCTTGTATTAAGTACTATAAATAAAAGCTGACTACACACCAAACTTGGCCTGTAAGGTACTTAAGTGATGTAGTATTTCAGATATACCAAGTTGGCAGTTGATCGAAAACAATTATTAATGAAAACAGATTATTGAAACAGTTTAAAATAAATTTTATTTAAAATATAACTGCTGTATTCATTAAAATTATTCTAGGTTGATGAAAGATATATAAACCCTAATAAACCTAGAATATTTTAATGAAGACAGACGTTATTTAATAAGCTCATAATAAAACCATAAATATCTTGAATTAATAGAACCTTAAAATTTTAAGCTATAAAAAATATTACTGTTTAATCGCAAACTTTTAAGTAAAATTGTCGCACACAAGTTGTCTGTTTAACGATTAAATATAATATTTAACAACTATTTTCTGGACATATTGTATTAAAATATTTTATTTTATATTTAATGCATCAAACGTGGAGCAGTAAAAAAAAAATAATAAAAAAATATTTTCATATTTATATTCAAATAGTGGTTACGTTTATTTCATAAAATATATATTTTATCAATAAAGCCCTATATTTTAACATTAAATTTCTTAATCATTTCAAAATGCTTTTAAAGAATAAACGAAACGCTTAAACTCGTAAAAATTAAAATTATTTAATGGCATAACATATTACACACTTTCTAGATTATATATCACACATCTATTGTTTGAAAAACTTTTTGTAATAATTCTTCTTTAGAAATAAAACAAAATAAACTTGCCTTAATAGTCCATATAGACATAAGGGATGCAAGTACTGTATTATATACGAGTACTATACTGGTATTACATTCATTGGTGCGTATGATTGATAATAAAAAACATATTTATTTGCATATTTTACTCTATTGTTATTGCTCATACGATTCAATGTGTGGTTTGTTTTTTTTTTATTTTCTTGTTTTAAATGTTAAATTTAAGGAAATTACAAAATTTCTGAAGAGATCTTTTTGTATTTTATAAACAACAAATTAAATTATAGACATAAAATAAGTAAAATTATGAAATTACTTCTTTTTATTTATTGCTTTAAAAGCTATTTCATTAGAATTTAAGTGTTTGGCTTTTATACTTTTTACGTTTTAACTTAAAATGAAACAAATAGTCAGGAAACTGAATGAATGGTATTCATTAAACATATTAATTTTACTATAGAATTTTATGTTTTATAGTAATACTACATTATTTCAGCACAATACATACAAGTGTTTAAATTTACTGCCTGATTTTGTAAAACAAGCAATTAAAAGCAATTTTCATAGTCCCATATATAGCATACAACTGGGAATAATACTAAATGTGGCACTTTCGCCACGTATTGTTTTCTTTGGGTGGGGGGAAAAAGATTAAAATGGTAATCAAGAACAAAAGAATGTTAAATATTTCCTTCCGTACTTTTAATTGTTAATGTTATTTTAGTGAAATTGAAATACAGCGTTATTTGTGCTGAAACAATATTATTTTGTACATAAAAAAGTCCTCATTAAAATCATGGTACGGGTTGTTAACAATTATAGAAAATTCGAATTATCAATTTAATTGTTTTTAACAAGTGTTTTATAATATACTGTTGTAGTTATTATAACTGAAAGAATATAATAATGCTTCCATCACTGTCTAAGTCTCGCCATTACTTTAATTTCCACTTATGTTATTTCGTTTTCCGTTACTTGAAACTCTATTGGTTTTTGCAGGTTTTAACAGGTTTGTTCTTCCAGTGCTATCTTAAGGGTTCCAATGTATTATTATCTTGGTGTGTTATAGTGAGCTCTTATACAAATGTTATTAATCCAGTTTCACTTCCTTCTTCCAATTTTAATTTCATCTGTCTTGGACATCATACATACATACATACATACATAACTGGCCTTTACAACCCTGTGTCAGGATTACGGCCTAGCTTCTCGCAGCACTCATGTTGTGTGTGTAAATTGCTATCAATGAGTACCGGGACCTACAGTTTAATGTCGACTCCGAACGACAGACTTGAGAAGCTCTTTCATGGCAATTAATTACTCTCAGAGCTTTTGCCAGAAGACTGCTGAAAGGTAGTCGCCGAAAGAAATATTTTTTTCATATTTCTTTTTTCAAGATGTCGGTGCTGAGATTTGAACCCGGCACTATCGTCTTAGTAAGCCAACACACTAACCACTAGACCACGGCGACTACAACATCATGGACATCATATTCAGTCATAATATTCTGTATAAATTTTGCATAAAGCGAAAAGTAAATACTTGCAGGAATTATATAAAATTCTAGAATCCACCACTGAAAGAAATTAGAACTCATGTGGATTTGAATTCAAAACTTCATAAGAAACCAAAAAACGTGAATCATATAAATGAAACAATTCAGATACTAAATTTTGCACACTCTGATTGAATTGTATGAACAGGAGATAGCACTTAAATTTAGCAATCAGTGCAATTTAATACACAATCTTCTAACTTTAATACACAACTTCTAGCAAGCGACAAATTTGAATAAACAAAGTCAATATGCAAATAGTATGAAACCTAGATCCCCACAAAAAAGTAAAAAAACGCTACCTAAAAATATGCGAATTTTTTTCTCTTCGACCAAAGAAATACAATTATGAATTAATGAAAAAAAAAATACACCAGCTGAACTATACGTTATATTCTAAAAAAATGTTCTACTCAGAGCTAAAAATATGTTCGCCATTCTGTTTAAAATATTCTGTGAGCCAGTGTTATTCGTAAATTTTTTATTTTACAACTTCTGTTCAACACTTAATAAATAATTTAACTCAAAACCTTAAAATTATTTCAAACAAAACCAAATAAATCTTACGATTGCGGTAAGAAGTTTTTATAACAGAAATTTTCAATCTCTTGTTGATTTTTTTTTTTATTTTAAATGTTTTTGTTTTTTCATCTTCATGTTCTTCTTTTCCGTGAATCATTTTGAAAAACCACTTGAAAGGAATTTCTTGTATTCATTTAATTTTCTTATTTTGCCATAATTTTCTAATTTTTGTTTTATTTATTTATTTTACATATAAAAGAAAATTTCAACTGCTATGTCTTTTCCTACATGAGCACGTTTTCATAGGAAGATTCTTTTCATTCAGTAATTTTAGCAGCATGATAAGAAAATTGTGAAATTCTATTTGAAAGTTAAATGTCTGTGTATATCAGTTAGAGAATTTTTAAATTTAATCACAATACTCGTATGTCTGCATAAATTTTTGAATATACGATGAATAAATACTTCAGTAGTCTTGTGTGTAATCTCTTGTGCAATTGTATACAATACTGGTTTTGTTTTCTTATAATAATTTTAAATATGTTTGTTTGTTTATTTTAACACTCAGTCAGCTTTAAATTAGTTTATACAATTTTTATGAAAGTTATTAAAAAGATTTAGCCTCATATATATAAAAACTTAAAAGAAAATTTAAATTTATTTAAGATAAATATAGTATGGAAAATTTGACTTAAAACTCTTTTAAAATTTATTTTAGTTTTTTTTTTGAATGCAGGCATTAAAATTTATTCAGGTACACACAAAGTGATAAAGTGAATTGCATCCGAAACAACAGATTTTCCATACTCTGATGCATATATTAGGCTGAATTTGACTGATCCCAGGAATTATTTTGGCTTTGAGTTTTAAGAAAACTCCGAAAGAAAAAGGCTAAAATCGCACGATTTCACTGATTAGTTCATATCACTTGTATGTCAGTTTACTCGTGCAGAATATTGAAAGTAGCAAGAGTTATGTGACGCATAGCTCTCTCCTTTTGGAACCCCAAATAGTTGATGTTCACATCAACCAATTTAGGCCAAAATAAGTTGGTAATAATCGACTTGTAGCCTTTGTATGGATAGATAATTTTTTTTACGTCCATAATAAATGGTAGACTGTCATACTTGTAACATATATGATTAGTATAAATACATACATATTTGGCCATTACAACCCTGTGTCAGGGTTACGGCCTAGCTTCTCGCAGCACTCATGTTGTGTGTGTTAATTTTTATCTATGAGTACTGGGATCTACAGTTTTAAAGTCCTCTCCGAACGACAGATTTAAGAAGCTTTTTCATGTCAATTAATTATGCCCAGAGCTTTTGCCAGAAGACTGCTGAGAGGTAGTCGCCGAAAGAAATAATTATTTCCAATTTTCATTTTTCAAGATGTCAGAGCTGAGATTTGAACCAGGCGCTATCGTGTTAGTAAGCCAACACACTAACCACTAGACCACGTCGACTATTATCTATCCCACAGCAGCCTATTATTCATTTCTGCAAACATTCTTTTCGCATAATCAGTATACATTAGGGTGGGTCAATTTTTTTGCCTACTAAGCGTATAGCAAAATCGTAATCTACGGGAAATTCTAAGAACTTTTCCCAAAGAAACCCTGGTTCTAAAATCAAAATCGAGCTTCCGGTTTTTTACGAGAAAATTTGGTGTTCAGGTCATCCGAATATAATGCTATTTTTTTGGAAGTATTCACTGCAATTGGTGAATAGTTGACATGTAACGCTGGAAGAGGGCTTATTTTAAAGGAAATTTTCTCAGATTTCTATATCTGTGCTTATTTATAGAAAATTATTTACCCAAATATTGTTTTTGGAGGTTTATGTCACTATAATAATAGTTTTAGGTTTTTAACAGTTTGTCTATTATTATTTTGACATAAACCTCCAAAAACAATATTTGGGTAAATAATTTTCTATAAATAAGCACAGATATAGAAAGCTGAGAAAATTTCCTTTAAAATAAGCCCTCTTCCAGCGTTACAGGTCAACTATTCTCCAATTGCAATGAATACTTCCAAAAACAGCATTATTTTCGGATGACCTGAACACCAAATTTTCTCTTAAAAAACCGGAAGCTCAATTTTGATTTTAGAACCATGGTTTCTTTGGGAAAAGTTCTTAGAATTTCTCGTAGAATACGACCTTGCTATACGCTTTGTCATGTTTTTCGGTCCCGAACAAATTGACCCACCCTAGTATACATACTCTGCTAAATCATCATCAAATTGATTGGGTCTTGATAAGTATCCCTGCCAAATTGCCTAAATTGGCTTTGAATATCATTATCTATGTCCGTAATTATAAAGGAATTTTTATCAAAAATTATGCGCATAGTTCAACGATTTATTAAAAACAAAATTTGGCAGTAAATCGAAAATGTTCTCCTTTTGATAACTTAGTGTGAAGCCATGTTTAGTTTACAGTTTAATCTTATATTTTAGCAATTATGCACGCTTTAGAGGACAAAGGTTCATGCTATTTAAGGCCAAAATTTAATGTCTATAGAATACCGCGTAAAATTTTGGGTTTAATTTTTTTATTTTTAATTTATTTAGTAAAAAACTAGCCATTTATAAATATGGATAGTTTATCAATCCAAGAAGGCGTGGGGGAAATTGTCCTATATGCCTAATTTCGCAGCGGACTTCACAACTAGCCTACTAAGCAAAAGGGTCTACTGCTGCAACTAGTCCATGAACAATGATTTCAATAGCATTGTACTTCGGGTATAATGTTAAGATTCGAGCATTATAATGAAATAAAAGTTTAATGGAAATCAAAGCTTTTTGTGGTTTTTATTTAAATTTACTTTTGTAACCGAAAAATAGATAACCATTCAAATTCCTATCTCTTACAAAAAAAAAAAAAAAAAAAAAAAAATAAAAAGATTTGAAATATGTCAGAGTGCTGTTAGTTATTTTCAAAACGCATACTTTTGCCTTTAAAATGCAATCGACCATCACAGTTCAATTCTTTAAAAAATAAAAAAATAAAAGATTTGAAAATATTTATTAAAGTTATTTGCAACATTGAAAATTAATAAAAGTATTTATCATTATACATATATCGGTCATTATTGTTAATAGCCTATCCCCAATAAAACTTGTCTACACGTGTAATTGCCATGAACTTTTGCGTCTTAAAAATATATTTTTCGTTATAAATTCTTTGCAATTAAAAATAATGATTTTGTCACCATCTAAATAGTGTTAAATTTTTATTTGAAGAAAATTCGTACTTTCTATTAAAAAAAGTCGTTAACATTTTATACAATTGGCTTTTAGAACAACTGAAAATACCAAATTTTAAGGAGTGTATAAAAAGAAAATAAAAAAAAAAATAATTATCAGAAAATGTTAAAGATTTATGACACAATTTACTCGTGTTTTTCTATTCGACTTTTCTTTAATTAATTGAAATGTAATTTTTGTGAAAATAAGAAAAAAAAGAAGAAAAATTAAAATATATAAAAAGTTTTATCAAGCAAAAGAAATTGCATTAAAATTTGCCAAAAATTTAAATTAACAAATTACTAACAAAATCCGACATATGCTGCTCTCTCTATGCGTATGTATTTAGCTTGAAAACGCACTTTTAATAATGGAAATCATGGATGCAAACTTTTCGAGTCGATTTTTTCTTTCAAAGTTTTTAAAAACATTTCTAGTTCCATATGTCTGGTAAAATAATTACCCAATTCACAAAATGTTATAGTTCTCGTAGGTCGGTAGAAACTATGACAAACTACAACTATTGTAGATAATGTTGTTGGTAATTTCCATGTCAAAACTACTACAACATGTATGACAATTTTTCCTATGTTTCCGAAATGTCATAACAATACACCAGAGTTGGAAAACTAATTTAATTTTTTTTTTTATTTTTTTTGGAAAACTTATTTTATTTTTTTTTATCTTTCAAATGTATTTTAAAAATTGTTTGAAATGTTTTTCTTCTCTTCTTCTTTTAAATTGTTTATTCAAGAAATTTGATAACACTTGATAACATCTACAACAATATTTACGACAAGGTGTTCACAAAATAAAATGCCATTTAACTATAATCTATAACAATATACCATTTTGTGAATTTGGTAAATATTTTGTCAAATCCTCACTTGGAGCTATTTTTATAGCCCATCCATGATTTTAACGCTTTGCTTATTTTCTCTAAAACAGTATTTTTATAAAGACAGTTTTACTATTTATAGCCCGTAAACAAAATTTTTTTTATAAAAACACATCAGTTATAATAATTCCTACTTATAAATTTAAAATTTTCGATTCCTAATTTCAAAAAAAAGTTTTCGACAATATATTAGTTCATGTTCCAAATTTTGAAAATTTTTCTATCTTAATGTAGAAAATAATTATAAAAAACGTTTAATGTTAGAAATGTTACAAATCATTAATGTACCAACAACACACAGAATTAACTTTAAGGCTGACACAGATAACATAGCACAAGTATACAGACATTTAATAAATAGAAAATAAATTGTTAATTTCTTGTTAATTTGATTTATTATTTAATATTTCATTTAATATTTTTAATTAATTTGTTACATATTTACACTAACATTACTTTATTTCATGATTTTGTAAACATGTTTATATTATTGATTTTATTATGTTTGTTGGGTAGAACACTTTTTGATTTATAAAAAATTTTTTTCATTTGACAAAAAAAAAATTTTTTTTTGAATTTATAAACACACATTTTTTGTATTTAAAATTTGAAAATAATTTATAAATAAATATATCCTGAAGACGCTACACGCAGGAGTAGCGAAATATTGATAATTAAATAAAAGTTTTTATTTAAAAAAAGACCTTGAGCTTGAGAATTTCATTACATTAAATAATAAAGGTCGAAAAGCCAGAATTAAAAATTTAACTTGTAATTTAATTCAAACAGACTTAGCGAAGCACACTGGGATTTAAATAGTAAACAAAAAAAAAAAAAAAAAAGAAAAACTTCAGAATAAAAAAATAAACAGATTAAACAACTGAAGAAACTTTAATTTATTTAAACACTTACATTTTAAATGCTCTTTATACATACGTTGCATTGCACAAACTTTAAAACCATTTTGAGACAAAAATATCACTTGTACGAGTAGTTGCAACGGAAGGAAAAAACAAAACTAAAAACTTGTATGAGCAAAAATTTCTTAAATAAATTTTTTTTTCAGGGATGGCAAAAAAAGGAATTTTTATTTTTAAAATTTATTTTTTTTCTCGTTTTTAGAATTTAATGTTTTTTAATATCATTTAAGTTGATTTAGTTTTTTTGAAATAACATTTTCTATAGATTTAATTTAAGACGATTTCTCCTCTCTGACTTTCGATTAACTGCTAAGTTTATTAGTTATTCTAAAGAGTGTAAATTTAATAATAAAACTTTGGCTGACTGCAAAAGTACAAGAGTAGCAACAAGCAACAACAAAAATATATGAATTTAATTATGAAATTAGTTTTTCGAATTTTTTGATTTATGATTTAAAAAATTGCATTAGAAAACTGTTCTAAAATTAACGGTTTTAAAGAAACAATTTTTTAGTTAAAAAATTTTTGCTTAAACGTTCATGTTTTATTTCAAAAATGTACTGCAACTTGACTACGAAGAAAGGCTTGTCTCTATAACCAATTCGTTGATAATTAATAGGATTAAGAGGAATGCTAATGTTTTTTGAATTTCGATTGGTTTCTTTTGAATTCTATCTACTACTCTTATATAATTCTAGTTTTGTTTAAATATAGGTTTACTATTTTTGAAACTAAAAACCGTTTTTTTAGATATGCAAAACCACATTAAAGATGTTTTTAAAGTTACTTCTTTCTTCTACTTTTATTTCATCTATAATTAATATATACAAACTTTCGATTTTAAAATATAACACTCTTTACAAAGAACACTGAGTTGATTAACTATTGCCTGCGAGACTGCAGTATATTGAACAAAAATCAAAATTTGTAACAAATAATACATATGTACGCTTTGGTGTCACAAAACTGGTTGCAACCCATTATGTAAAATAATTAGCACAACATTTGACCTTTTATGAAAACCCACTTAAGCAAAACCTCTGCATTTACAAAGCCGACAATTGTTTCACGTTTGATGCCTGCGATATCTTCTAATATGGGAAAGTTTGGTCATATCCGATAACGATCTAGACCTATTATTCTATAATCAAAAGGTCGAAGAGAATTTCATTATGCAAAATTTAAAGCAATTTGTTTTCTATACAATTTTTAAAATCATGATTTTTTGCAATATGGCTGCTCTAAAATAAAGAAGCGATATGTTTGTTTCTTTAAAAAAAAATTGAATATAATATTCATTAAAAATCTGTCATTTAATTCAAAGAATTTAGCAAAAAATTACAAAAATGTCAAACTATTATTTTTAGTTTTTTTTTTACATTTTCTCTGAACTAAATCTAAATGCCACACAAAATAACAGAATTTAATTTTTTTTTGTCTAAAAACTCTATAATGTTTGCATTAAACTATCAAATATTTTGAAAGAAATAATCAAAATTTAAATTAGTTTCTGTTACACTTCATCAAACAATTGTTGATGATAAAATATGGTGTTTTTAAACATTAATTTTTAATGGACATTTTATTCTTTTGGTTTACATTTATTTAATTTGTTTTTTTTTTTCTTAAAGTTTCTGCTTTAAAAGAACATTTTTAATAGAGAAAAAAACAGCTTGAGAGGTTGGGGCAGAAAATAATTTTTCATTTCATCGATAATTTCATAGACGATAGACAAAAATATTTGTTTTGAAGGTTTTTGTGCTGTTTATATGAATTTAGAGTAAACATGCTTCGACTTCCAGATACTCTACGTCAATTTAAATATCAATGTATTCGATCCACCACCAACGACATTATTCAAGGATGAAGGCATAACGGCGTTGCGTAGAATGGCCCCAAGAAATATGTCCCCAATTGAAAAATGCAAATTAGCCCCATTTTTGGGACGAAATTTCATAATGAAAATTAAACTCAAAAATAATACGAAGAATGACCCCAATCGAATGAAAATTGGCCCCAATATTAATTTTGGGATACATTTTCATTTATTACTTTAGAGCGTTTCTTCATTATGCAAAATAACCCTAATTTAAAGAAATGAAATAAAACCTCAACTGAACGAAAAGAAAAATTGCCCCAAAATATTGAAAGTAAAAAAAAAAACATTATGTACAGTATTATTTATTAAATAATAGAATTTGTAATTTGGCGAAAACTTGTATGGAATCAATAACGTCCACTCTACAACAAGGACACTTATACTTTAATTAATTTTCTTGTACAGCTGCGGCTTGCGGCAAAAGATTGCATTCGCTACAAACTTTTAGGTACTTGCAAGGTAACATAACATAACAACATCGGGGTTTCTATCGTGACAGCCCACGCAGTCAGTTTTTATTAAATTTGATGGTAACAACGGATGAAAAATCCATTTCCGATATTCTGTTTTTGCAGCATCCGACGATCTTATGAAATTTAAGAGCGAATGGTTTTTCATGACATTGCGTCTTAGAGCTTGACAATAATGAAACCTGTTTACAATTATATTTGTTCTTTATATACGAAAAACTATCTGAAAATTTTTACAAAAAATCGCGCGATTTTTGGTCTCGCGATCACATCTCATCAGCAATTCTTCAGATGCCTTTTTCGATTTCTTTTCCATTAATACATAAAACACTGGATAAATCTGTAACATCAAAATATACTTAAATAATCCTAGTTTTACATGAATTATTCCAGCAAACATATTTTACAATATCTTTATAGCTAGATTTATTTTTAAGAATCATTTTTTGATTCACAAAATATAATAATTTACTACTATATTTTTTTCCACTAAAAAATACACAAATTTTTTTTTCGTCCGCTATTATACACTTTTTTAGGACTATTGTCAACGCATTGCACCAGGAAACTAATTCTTTTCTATTAAATAATGCTAAAAATTCAACTAAATCAAAACAGTCATAAACCAATACCGTTATAAGGATTTTTGTTTTCCTAAAAACCGAATTTAATGAAAATGAAATTTGGCCCCAAATTTACCATCATACAAACTGGGGCCATTATTCATTTCTACAAATTCGGGCTACATTTTATAATGCAATTCCACCCTATACATAAAAAATTAAACTTGACCCCAAACTTTTGATGTCATTCTTCATTTCTGTTTTTTGGGACATTGTTTCATTTTCCAGAATGAAAACAGGCCCCACCAGATGAAAATTCGCCCCAATTATTTCCCTCTAAATTTTGGGGTCATTTTTCATTTTTCACTTTGGGGTCAAATTTCTTGGGGCCTCATTTCATAGCGCCAGGTATAACATTTGGCTTTGAGTGAAATAAGGAAACTCTATCCTAACCTTACAAAAAAAAAAAAAAAAAATCCAATACAATGCACATACAAACTTACATACATTATTGGCCATTACAATCCTGTTTCAGGATTACGGTCTGGCTTCTCGCAGCACCCATGTTGTGTGTGCCAGTTTTATTCATGAGTACCGGGACCTACAGCTTAAAATCGACTCCGAACGACAAGCTTGAGAAGTTTGTTCGTTGCTATCAGTTACTCTCAGAGCTTTTGCTAGAAGACTGCCAAAAGGTAGTCGGCAAAAGAAATACTTTTTTTCATTTATCTTTTATTTTAAAGATGTCAGAGCTGGGGTTTGAACTAGGAGCTCTACAATACACAGCACGTTAAAAAAAATACATGGTGTAATGGTTTGTGAGTCCATCTTGAGCAATGGTCTTGTAGACCTGTCTTTATATATAACCGATGGTTGCATACTAGTACTAATACAGTTTAAAAATATTTATCTTGAGAAGCAATCACATATAAGTAGTTCGCAAATAGCTATTTCATATTGATTACACAGCTCCTTGCCTGGCCCAAACACGATTGAAAATTTTGTGGGTCTATGTGAAGAGGAAAGTTGCTAAACGAGCAACACTGTATCATCCAAACTATACCAAAGAACTATAATTTTACAAAGCTGGTGAAATTCATACAGAAAAAATAGGATAAGATTTTTTACAGAAAGACAAGGAATTAATTATTTTAAAAGTGCTTATTGAGTTTTTATTTTTAAAGACCATTGAAATTCAACAAAAACGCATGAACAGTTTTTTTATCTATCAAGATGTAGGGTAAAACCAGTAGCATGAAATATTAATATTTTATTTGACAATCTTTACAATAAATTTAATTTAAAATTTCACTCGATTTATTATTGTGCATAAATTTTTTCTTTATTTCACTTCTTTTCTTAAACAACTAAACATTTAATCTAATCTACTTGTCACTTGATGTCTTTACGCCACACATAGTTTCTCTCATGCCTAAAACACTTTGAACACTCATTTTTGCATATAAAATATTAGAATAACATCTGCTTTGTACATTGTTTCAAATCATTTATTAAATTTATTTTTTGTTTTATTTTTCTTGCTTTATTTGCAAATATAAAACATTTCATTTCAAACCATACTCCTATCATATTTATATACAAAAGCCAATATTATGCTCAAACAGAGTTATTTTTGTAATAAATATGCCCGTACACACTCACATACGTAAGCAAGTAAACACATTTCAATACAACAGAAATTTATGGTTTGCTTTGTTGCTTTAATATCCGCTTCCGTTTTTTTTCTTTTAAAATAATGCTCTCATGTGTATGTTTGTAAATAAAACACTTGTGTACGTGTGTTCATATCCCTTCCATTGCGTAAATGAATTTTGTCAGCAACAGTAAGTAGTTGTAGTAGTAGCAGTAGCTGCAGTAACAACATCAACATGTTTAACAAAACACAAGTAAAACTCCAATAAAATAACTGCCGTTCTATACATTTCCATATATGATTCAGGCGTGTTAGAATATTGGTTGACCAGAATGAAGCCACAATATGAAACGCAACTTAACCATCATAAACATTCGCCCTCATCATTATTGTTATCATGTGCTGCTGCTGTAATACGACAACAGCATAAACATAGCAGTAATACAACAGCATAACATAAATATTTTTAGGAATTATTTTAAATTTTTTGCATATTTTATGTAAATCTTTAAATGTGATTTTGTATGAAACAAACGGGGGTAGGGAAAAAATCGTTGACCGAATTTATTTATGGGCCTTAATCCTAAATTTCATCTCAATTAAAATGGTAATTCTTGTCATAAATTCTTTGAATAATAATCTAAATACATATATTTTTATTTAAATATACTTGTACATATCGTCATATGTATTCATAAAAGCTCTACGTTATATTTAAAAATTTTACAAGAAAATAAATAACTCTTTGTGTGTGTGGTTTCTTTTATAAAGGCGATGCTCTTTGGTAGAAATAGGTTAAATTAATTGAATGTGTAATGGTCTTTCAGTTTAAGAGTGTAGGGATAATTATATGTCGAATTTTACATACATACATAACTGGCCTTTACAACCCTGTGTCAGGATTACGGCCTAGCTTCTCGCAGCACTCATGTTGTGTGTGTCAATTTTTATCTATGAGTACCGGGACCTACAGTTTAATGTCGACTCCGAACGACAGACTTGAGAAGCTTGTTCATGGCAATTAGTTACTCTCAGAGCTTTTTCCAGAAGACTGCTGAGAGGTAGTCGCCGAAAGAAATATTTTTTTCATATTTCTTTTTTTGAAGATGTCAGAGCCTGGAGTCGAACCCAGGGCCCATGTCTTAGTAAGCCAACACACTAACCACTAGACCACGGCGACTGTCGAATTTTATTGGACCATTTATTGTACATCATCCATTGGTATTACGGGTGTTCTAATAGGTTTTGTCGTTTGAATTTAATTAAAAGTTTTATACACTGTTTTACCATTTTAAAGTGTAGGAAATTTGAATTTTTGGGCAATTGTATATCACCGTTTAGCTAATATTTATTTATTTATTTATTTAAGCTATATTTACACCACCTAAGTTCTGATCTAATTATAACAAATTATAACAGTGTTCAACTCAGACGGCAATAATTTTAAAAATAGAAAATGTTTTATTTCAACTGAGCTCAGGAAAAAACAAAAATAAATTAGATTTGTAATTAAATTCTTTGAGTCCATCTGAGTGCGTTTCTGATATAAAACTCAGATGAGAAACTTAGGTACGAGAAATATAGCTTTACCAACATGCTTTTTGCCAGAGTTTATAAACTTTGGACACGTTCAGAAAATGCATTAAAAATTATTTTTTGATATTTTTGTTATCTAATATTAACATTTCTGATTTTCAAAATAGTTAAAAACAATCAGTAAAATAATGAAGTATTAAATTTATTAAATTACTGCCTAAATCATAAAATTTTTAAAGGGATTTTTGTACGGTCATCACAATTTTTTTAGTGAAACAATCTAAATGACAACTAATCGTAACTAAAACTTGACGGATCTAATTTAAAACAGTTAATAAATGTATTAAGGAAAAAGTAATTTATAATAAAAAAAAATACTAAACATTTAACACTTAAAATGCAACATTTGCTTGTAAAACAAACATTCGTACGTATGAGCAATATTTCTGTAAACATCAATATTAAATATTGCGTATACGTTTAATTGAACCTCATTGCTATCCAGCAAAATATAACATGACAAATATGTAATGAAACCACGGGTTCACTACATGATGATCATGTTTTGGTATAAAAATTAAGAGAAAATAAACTCATTTGAAATAAATGAATGCAATTAAAGCATAATGCGTTATTAAAGAGATGTGTTCACCACATCGTTTTGATTGCATTTCATAGCAAATCACATGATTCTATACATTGATTTTCATGCATTGTCGTGCTAATTTTCCCAATTAAAAGTATAACGAATTCCTAGAAATTTAAATATACATTTAGAAATATTTCAATTCATAAAATAATTTTATTTTTTTAAATTCAGTACTTGAACATGGAAATAAACTGACGTCTTGGAATCGAATAATGTTAAAAGCAATTTTAGATTATTTAATTTCAGTCCAAAAATCCACAACGAATTCAGTGTTATGACAGTACAGAAGCAGAACCAGGCAACATCCCCTAATTAATCTTAATAAGACTTGTAAAGAAAGTGTTTGGCTGAAGTTCATTGTACTTATACAAATAAAGAAAATGTGAACGTATTCGGCACAAACAAGGAAATAATATGCAATTTTTGTTTATAATTAAAAAATGAACTTCTAAATGTTATTTAATTATAATTATGTCTCTTCCCTGTTCTTAAATGTTGATTTAAATCCTTAATCACAATCATCTGTATACAAAAATTCTTCGGCTTTCGCCTGTATACTATAGGGTCTAAGGATGAGTTCATATTTATCATCTACATAATCAAGCGACTTTGGCCAAACAACCGGTTTCGAGGGTTGTTTTAACGTATTTGTGCGACTAAAAGCTGCATCTAATATATTAATAATCAACCACGGTAAGAGCAAACACTTCTGTATCCCTTTTGAGATAGTAAGAATTTAGTCAAGTGTTAAGCGATTTAAAAAGAACATAATGAAGCTTTTGGTTTGCTAAAAATAATATGAGGGTTATAAGCATATTTTTAGAAGTCTGCGAGTATTAATGTATTCTAATTTTTTTAAACTTATTTTTGCCAATTTTTAAATTACAAAATTATAAAAAATTCAGAAAAATAAAATAAAAAACAACTCACTTATAATTTTGCGATCATATTTGTTTTTGTAAGACCAGTACTCGTAGTGGCTGTGGTCTAGTGGTTAGTGTGTTGGCTTCCTAACAGGATAGCGCCGGGTTCAAATTCCAGCTCTGACATCTTGCCAAAAAGAAATATGAAAAAATTATTTCTGTCGGCGACTACCTCTCAGCAGTCTTCTGGAAAAAGCTCTGGGAGTAACTGATAGCCATGAAAAAGCTTCTCAAGTCTGTCATTCGGAGTGGACTTTAAACTGTAGGTCCTGATACTCATGGATAAAAATTAACACACACAATGTGAGTGCTGCAAGGAGCTAGGCCGTAACCCTAACACAGGGTTGTAATGGCTAATTATGTATGTATGTATGTAGTACTCAGGGGATAAACCCCTACTCATGTTGTACTGGAATTTTTTGAAATAGTTTATATATGTATATGTATTTCAAGCTTCTTGTTAAAAATATTGCTTATTTGGCAAAATTTTAAGTGTAGTTTCAAGTAAATCTGTTTACAATTTTAAACAATTTTATAGCACAAATAAGGAAATAATATTAATTTTTTTTATTAAAAATTAGAAAATAAATTTCTTAAAGTTATTTAATTATAATTATGTGTCTTCTCTGTTCTTAAGTGTTGATTTAAATTTTTAATCACTACCATCCAAGCGTTAATTATATAAATAAAAATAATATCAAAATTTAAAAGGCGACTACTAACGCCATATAGAACATGTGAAGTAAAGCATGGAAATACTTAAAAAAACTGCACAAACCACATAATAAAATTCCCTATTGCATTCTGTCAACGGTCATTATAGCGTTCTGTTTAAAACAACGCAGCTCTTACATCGCATTTTTTGTGTGGTATTTTATTTTTATCCCCTCCTGATCATTTATATGAAATTTTCCAACACAACTGTGTTAAGCGACCGTAAAAGTAAAAAAAAAAAATAGAGAATAATATTTGTTTAAAAAGCTTATTTGTAAGGATTTTTAAAAATTGAATAAAACAATTCAATGTAAATTTTTCTGTGAAAAGTAATTTTTCTGTAAAGAAAACCTTTACATTTATAAGTATATATTAAACAAAACTATATTACAAACTTAATTACACTCTTTTGGTTTTTCAGGCACCAAACTTTTTGCAAAAAAACCTTTAAAGTCTGATCTGCCATGCAGTTGGTTGCAGTCTTTTTGATATGCGTGTAATGTCTTTAAAGTATGTATATATGTGTGTATATATAAATTTTAATATATATTACATATTATCCTAATTTAACCTATCTCAGACCATTTTCTTTACAAATTAATTTGTTGTTCATGTAATATGAACACATTTTAAATTGAAAAAAATGTTTCTTTACTTTACCACAAATGAAATATTATAGACATTTTGAGATTTATTACAGAGAGAAAAAAAAATAAAACAAAATTGTAAAATAAAATATTATTTAAAACACAAAATATTCATTTGTAACCATTTGTCTTTTATTTTACAAAATGTATACCATCCATCCTTTTGTGTTACAAAAATATTTTAACAAATTTGTTTTTTATTTTCCATTTAAATTTTGTTTTCTGTTACTATTTTCTATCTGTTTCTGTTTTTTTTTTTTGGTATTTTTTTTATTATTTAACAGAAATTCATCACTTTAAGTAAAATGGCCAGAATTGAATTACTCGTGCATGAAATTTAAGTGACAACGATTGTGTTTCTATGTCAGATTTAAAAGAATTTTTTAAAAAACATTCTTATACAGAACAAATAGAAAACACACTGATGTGGACATTAAGTGGAAATATTTTTAAAAATTAGTCTTTTACTCAATAAAAGTTAACCCATTAACGGATTTAATATTTATTTTCGGAATAGGTGTTCAAATTATTATTAGATCATAATTATGTTACGTTACGATGCTCTACACCAAGGACCTGACTTCAGATTTCTCAGTGCAGCCTTGGGAATTATTATTATTTTTTTTTTAATTTTAGTTAAAAACAATTTTTTTTAACTGTTAAAGAGATTTTTTAATGGAGACGAAGGCAATGAGGAAACTGTTTTAATTCTGATTATATAGAACACAGAATAATTAAAAAAAAAATTATGATGGATACAGAAGAGAATACATATGTAAAATAAACTAAATTCTAATGTATGACGAAAAGTGTGATGTTTATCGATGCATCAAAAACCATACTTATAGTTTTGAGGTGTTTTCACCCGAGAGTCTCTTCGATTCGATCATCACAAACTAGTTCACAAAATTTGGAAAACAAATAGAAATTTTAGGGTTAAAAAAAATAAATATTACAAACACTAGACAAAAAATATTGGAACTTATTAAATTATATTAAATTTTGGTAAACTAAAATGTTTATTTTTATTGAAATTTGTGTATTTCTTGTTTGTTTTCTCAATTACAGTCTGGCCTCGATTATTTGTGATCCGGTTAACCAGGTAATGCCGACTAACCGTTATGGCTCAAGATCAGTCTATTGTTTTATGTTTGCATTGTTTTAAAATGATTTGCTTCGATTAACTATGATTACCTCTATTATCCGTGAGAAAAAAGTCGAATTCCCTTGTTTACATACGATAAGTAAGGAGCATTTACAAGTGATTAATTTAATTTTGAAATTCGAACAGTGCAGGTGGTTATATCTTAACATATTTAGTATGGCATCGTTACCAGTGGCAAAAAGACAAAGAAACGTTTTAAATATTGAGGATAAGGTTAAAATAATTAACAAACGTTCAATATTATATTGAATTAATTTTTTTAATGTAAATACTTATATATGTACACCAATGTTCACTTGTTAAATAATAAAAATATTAAAAAACTCTTAAATCAATGTTATTCAATTAACCGTGAAAATCGATTATCCGTAATGTTTCTGGTCCCGACCATCACGGATAATCGAGGCTCGACTATATATCAAAATTTGATACGATGCATCGAAAACATTGATGTAAGTTCACGCTGCATCGCATCGGAAAAAACATCGACATATTTTTTCATGAATTATTCTATTAAACAGTTAATACAGATTTTCGAAACTGGAGTTGAAAGTCTATTTAGTTCAGCTAGTGTACAATTCCTTAACGAATATGATTTACTCTCTTCATTCAAAAATCATTGCAAAACTAGTAATCTTAATTCATTTAAGAGAATTAAGTTCTAATTTAAATAGACGACTTACTGACGAAACAGAAATTTTTGAATAAAAACGATTAACAATTTTATTTCGAGATCATTAACAAAAAATTTAATTTTTTTAGCCGAAATCACAAGCTTCTATATCGTTGTATGCTTTATTGAAAACAGTTTCTGTTTACTTTCTTGTGAACACCTAGTGTAGCATTGTATTCATGTAGTACGATGTATCGAAAACGTCAAAAATCACATAAGAAGAAGAAAAGTACTATTCGCAAATAAATTAATTAATCTTTAATTTATATTTCTATTACTTTATCAACACTAATTTCATTTCTATATTTATACAGTTCGTTATCTTTTTCTTTTAAATAAATTTGCTGCTGATAATAAATTAATTTTTTTGGATTTTTATTCTTTTTTTCAATAATAGGCACTTACTTTACATTAATAGCACAGAAACGAATAGAAATATTTAAAAACACATGAAAAACAATTGTATGAGTGTATATAATTTTTTCATGAAAATTACCTACAACAAGCATACACTGTTGTAGTCTAAGACAACGAAACAACGACAAAAGGGTCTTGTGAATTCGGCATATATGTTTCCGCGAGTACCTCTTAGCAGCCTTCTGGCAAAAGCTCTGAGAGTAACTGATTGCCATGAACAAGCTGCTTAGATCTGTTTGAATTCAATGTTAAACTGTAGGTCCCTGTACTCATTAAGAACATTTAAAGAACACTTTATAGGTTCTGTGAGTAGCTAGGCCGTAAATCTAAAAAGGTATTCTTTTAATTTTCTTTGTTTTATTTAATTGACTTCATAACTTTAGAAAAACGTTTGCAATTTTGTGTGTGTTATGCATTTTATCATAAAAGAGTTAAATTCTAATGGTCTATTGATCACACAAGTTCTGGTTTTGTCTGGCTTACAAAAATTTATTGCATATTTGTAAATCTTTTCAGTTGTATTTTATTTATGTAAATACAAATGTCCATTATATACTTATGTTTTTAATCCTTTTTATCCCTTAAAATAATTTATGAGTTTCAGTAACAGTTGTTGTAATACAATCTATTTGAATATGCCTTCATATGTATATGTTTTGCATAAGCTCACAGCAACACTTTCCGCACTACTAAAAATATCGCAGAAATTATTGACTTTTGTAAACCATAAATAGTTGACATTTTTGTGTTCATTATCAAGACAAATTGCTTTGAATGTAAAATTGATTTATTTATAAACTTTATTTATCGTATTTATTGTTAAAAGATGATAAATTGCTAAATAATTCTATGGGTTTCACTTTATATTGAAATGAAAAAGTCATTTATTGTGACAGTAGTTTTATTGAATTTGGAATTTAATTTTAAAGTAAATACGTATAAATATATGGCAGCTGCAGTGCTGAAGGCATTTTTAGATACGACAATATTCATATGTAAAGTGAATATAATATGGAAAACTAGAAAACAAAAAAAAAAAAAAAAAAACAAAAAAAAAAAAAACAAAAAAAAAATTTTCTTTTAAATATTTTGTTGAGGAAAAATGAAAAGTAAATTTGAAATTCCTGACATATGATAAACGTTCTCTTGAAGAGCTTTAAGAAACTGTTTTGCTTAAATTCAGGAAAGCAATTCACTTGTACTTTTTACAAATTCTTTCCATATGCTTTTCCAAAAATGGTTTATTTTAGGCCGTAAATCAGAAATGGAAATGCCGTATAAAGATGGATATGGATATAGTACGTACATCATCGAGAGGATTATTAGTACTTTTTATGTGGAAGGTAAAGCAGTTATTAGTGAAACTCTTACCAACATATGTTTTTATTTCACTGTCACTAATTTTTACCCAAAACATAACTTTTTTTGGTTGTTTTTCGTGTATCAATACAAAATAAAACTTTGTGTAGATATATTTTAAGGTGATATCAATTACCATTTAATATGTTAGTTTATAGAAGGATTATGAATAGGAATTTTAATGGAAATAAATATTTAGTTTTTAATTATTTTTATAAAGCATGATTATACCAGCCTTGCATGCAGACAATTATCATTAATAATAATAATAATAATCCTTTTAAAAAATATTAAAACAAATGCATTACAAAATTTCGCTTGAATTAAAATTATTTGCATGAATAAAATGATTGCTGTTATGAAAATAATTATTTATTTTTAATATTTTCATTTTTATTATACTCGTAACCTGAGAAAAAGCATTTAAAATTAAAAGCAATTTAAGCAACAGTTTAATCATGAAATAACAAATGACATGAAATAAAGCGAAAAAAATGATATAAACGATTGACAATAAGCAAATATTTTAATTATTCTGTCAGCTTGCTCTCATTATGTTTTTGTTCATTTGTCATGGTGGGCAAATATATTTTTGTTGTTTTTATTAATGTACTGAATTAATCAGGAGTAATTTTAGATTGGTAATTTTTGATTAACTTTACATTTTAAAATACTAAGAATTCAAGAATTAAATATTAAGTTAAGAGTCACTGAAAGGATTTGGTCATGTTTTACAAAATAAATCTTTGTAACAACTTTTTGGAATGAACTATACTATAGTTACTATAAGCTATATAAGCATAAAAAGTTCAATTGGGGGACGGCATAAATAAATATTTATTCTTTTAGATTTCCTAAAAGGTAACAAAAAAAGGGAAGATTTTCTAAATTTGATGCAATTGTTGATAAATAGGCTTGTGGGAAGTGGTACAGCAATTCCTTTTTAATTAGTTTTAAATATTTTAAATTCTTCAAAATTTCTGTATATGAAAAATAATTATTAGGTGATTTTATTTAATCCACTATAAGCTTCTTAAAGTCTTCAGTTTTCATACATTTTTTACGGGTTCGAGAGGTAAAAGAGGTATTTAGCAGATTAATCGAATACCCATATTAATTTTAAAATTTTTAGAGGAGAACATTACCGCATGGGATAGCAAGTGAAACAATTTGAAGATAGTTTCATATTAACTTTATTCGATATCACGCGTCGTAATTTGCTGCGCAACTAAATTTTAAACTTAATTTAAATTTCTAATTTAAACGTGTAGTCACATCTCGAAACAAATTTGTATACCACCAGTTAACAAGTGACTTTTATTATCGCAAAATTACATTTTGTTTGTTTTTTACAACTTGATAAGGCCTAATCTTGTTATAATTTTTCAAATATTTTAATAGTTTTTCATGTGCTTTCGCTTTTTACCGCAATTTAAAGACTTCTACTTCAAATAATAGTTTGCTTTGTAGAAAAGTTTTACTATCCTTAAGTACTTTTTTTTTAATTTTTTAATATAATTTTTATTGAAAGACTTATTAAAATTTTCTTGTTAATTGAAATATTCGTAAACACCAAAAATGATTTTTGTGGTTAGTATTTGGTTAAAACTTTTAATTATTATTTATTAACAATTAAAAATAAGGAAATTAAAAATGGCATCTTCACTTTATTAAGGAAATTAAAATTTGTATTTACTTATAATAAATTACAAGTACATTATTTCTATTAAGGTGCCCACACACTAGTGATTTGTGACTATGATTTGTTGTGTTCGACGTCTTTTTACATGTTAATGGGGCTGTATGACAACAAATCACAAAAATTTGAAATTTTTCAATTTATTGTGATTTGTAACAAAGTGTATGGGGTTGTGCGCGAACATTTGAAAAAATTTTTAAATTAGTTCACAATAAAACGCCAAAATATTCATATTAAAATATTTTAAATAAAAATACGAAAAGTGAAAATATATTTTGTGGTTGCGGAGATGGCTAGCAACCAATTTTTTGTAGAATTCATTGAAATTTTACAAAATGAAAATGCCATTTAGAAAAGTAAAAGTGATGTCTTGTTGTTGACGTTTAAACTTTGTGTGATTTTTTATAGTGTGTGGAGAAATGACAACCGAACAAATCACAGTCACAAATCACTAGTGTGTGGCCACCTTTAAAATAAAAAACAATTCCAAGGTGACCAGTCACAAACTATAAGTAGAGAAATTGAAATAGAAATAACAGCAACGTGAAACATAAGTACATATGTATGTTCAAATACAAACTTTCTAATCCAAAATTATTATTCTCATAACAAATTGTTAGAAAACATTCGAATGCTTTATAAAACATAATTTCATAAAGTTCTTTTTGTAGTAGATATATGCTAGGAACACAATTGGGACGAACGACGAATATTTCCGTGCGAATTTTCGTCATCAAAGATAAAACACATTTGTGCTTATGAAAATTAACACAATACCGCCGTCAAACAAAATTCGTCGTGCGTGACGAACACTGCGATAGATTTACAGTACAGAGTTACCGTGTTTCTTTTTTATTTTCAAACATACTAGTAAAAGAAGATATATTTCAATCTTTTATAATTGTTTGATTTTAAATAACACAATTTAATTTAAATATACACATTTTTTATTTACCATAAAATTGCTTTTTAATTGTTTTTTGTTAATGCTTAATTTTTGCATTCAATTATTTTTTCCCTACGGTAACACTTTTGCCACACACTAGAAGAAATTCTCAATAAATTAAACTTGAACTTGAATATTTATTTTTTGCCACACATAACTTTGTTTATTATAACAGCTGTTATTTTTTCGTCCTTATTGTGCGTCACACTGCGAATTTACGCAACGAAATTTCAACAACGAATTCGTCATGCTGTTCGAAATTCGTCGTTCGTCCCAATTGTGTTCCTAGCATTTGTTATAGTGGAATGGCTTGTTACTATAGATAAACTTAAAGGTATCATATGAGACCCACCTCTTTCAGATAAATAAAAAAAATGTGAAACAGCTATTAAGACATATAGGAAAATATAACTGATTTACAATAAATACTGAAGTTAGCAGATGCATATCTCACTTATTTACTTAATTCTAGTAAAAGTACAACTGGGCCAAACTTATGTTATTCACTCAAACTTTTTTTTCGATTCTGAATGGCAGTTGTATTGTTTAGAAAAGTTTTTCGTAGAATAGTATTTAAAACCAGTCGCTAGCAAATAAACTAGGGAACTATTCCGAGACTTACTGGTTAGTAACCCATTGGTTTATCTACTACAAGAATATATAAGAAATATTAACGTGCTAATTATGAAATCCTGTAAAATACCTAAATCATTAAGAAAGAATTGTTTCGATTCCTCTACGTTTTTATCTTAACAGTGTCAGCAATAGCTATCATTTGTTCTTTGTTATTAACTGTACCGTAGAATCTTTAATTAATTTGAAGAAAGTCTCGTCGAATTTAGCTGAAAGGTAGCCAATTATGATTAAACTTACCTGTACAATATTTATAGCCTGTTTAAAGAAGACGATGGTTCTCAGATAACCGTTTCTTATTTTGAAAAATCCGTAAAATTTATGAGTGCTTTTCATTTAAAGACGACCAACTGTAAACATTCGTCCTTCATATATAATTGTCTGTTGTCTATCTAAGAAACTACGAACAATTCAATATACGCCTCATTATATCACTTTAATAAGTCAAAGGTAAGCCAAAAGCTCTCTTACTTTAAAAGATACTAAAATTTTGCAATTATTTTCAAGTCTAAATTCCGTTGATGAGGTGCCATATTTAATTTGTTTTTAATCAGGATTTTTTGATTTCACATACATACATACATACATATGTATGTACATAAATATGTTTAATTAAAGAAAGTGTAGATAAATTTTTTTTAAATTAAGTAGATACTCATTTTCGTTTAGAATTGTATAAATATATGTGCTTCTTTGGTTTTAAAAAGAAAATTGTAGCATGATTTCATTGTATGTAATACCGACACAGCATAGAATGAATTTATAGTCGTCATATACATACAGTGTGTACTGTATAGAAATAAAAGGATATCAAATAGCACACTGGGTAAGCAGCGAGCGCATGATACAAGACACTGCGACGCATACCACATTACATTTGTACAAACAATGCTTTGTTGTGGCCGTACTTATTTAAATGCTCTATATGCTACGTATGTTGTTGAAATATTGCACTGTTTATGATCGTTGTCGACATACTTCAAACTGAGTGTTTGTTGTTGTTGTATTGCACTGACTGTGATCCTGTGTAACTCAAACCACTCTTTACCATGTGAAATATAATGGGTGGTATTCTTGATTCCGTTCCGTGGCTGCGGAAAGCCATATTTTGCGCGGAAGCAAAATTTGCAATTATTCATTCCGTTGTTGCCATATCGTTCCGTTGCTGCGGTATCATATCGTTACTGCGGTATTGCCTTATTATTGATTCCGCAGTATAGATAATTTTCTTCATTTTGCTTACGCACAAAATTTGTAACGGAAAGCTCACGGAAAGAGTTAAAGAAAAATAAAAAGGGTACAAATTAAAATTTGTGTGCTTTAAATTTTAATTTATAACATACATATTTACATTTGTTTCTAATAACATAAAAAGTAAAATTTAATAATTGTTATTTTAATTCGCTTATTTGAACATGAAAATGAAAAATGTAAGGCAAAATAAAATTTTGCAAAAAAAAAATTTTTTAAGTTTAATTTTTTGTGTTATGTATATATAATCGAAATAAGGACTTTCTTTAGAAATAAAATTAGAAAAATATACAAACAAACAGTAGTTGGGAGAAATGGTAAATACGTATAATGAAATCTAGGAAAGATATTTTATGTGGTTTAAGCCAACGAGCGCGAATAAAAGATGTCGGTATTTGGAAAAAATATTCTTCATTGATCTTTGATTTTTTTGTATTATACTGTAGGTATTGACTGATTATAAAATCAGAGTGGGAAAAGAAGCTGTCAAAGAATATACAGCTTTTGACTGGAACAGGCTGTGGTCCATGTAAAAAAAATCATTTTACAAAAATTTAGGAAGAAGTAAGCGCTTTCCTGAAGATTGATACCGCGGTTCATGGTATACAAAATGTAAGCAGTTTTGGTGTTTTCAAGAAGAGCATGCCGACTGAAAATATTGCAAGTAAAGAAATTAAAACAGCGGAAGAAATTTTTGTATTTTATACATATCGTCGATTAAATTAAAGAACGCTGTAACTGACAAAACCTTAAATGTTCACCAGAGCCAAAAACCTATATGAAAGTAGAACAAATACACTGGTATTTTTTATTTCGCAGACACGTAAGTGAATTTAGTTATTTTTATCATAGAAATCTGGAACCGGAACCAATCGACGTGTATTTTTTTTTCTGATAAAAATGATGCAAAAAACGTATTGTCGATTTTTTGTCAGTTACAGCGTTCTTTAATTCTTTCGACGATATATACATATATTTTGATTTCACAAATTACAAAAATCTTTTATATTTTTTGACTAAATAAAAAAAATATCACACCAAAATATTTATGTATTATTGCCATACTGTTTGTATTTTAACAACGAATCAACTCTAAACTCATTAATACAGGAATGTTATATTAAAGTCGCGGAAAGCTCATACCGCAGGAATGAATAATTGCAATTTGCTTATCGATCGATATTTCTTTCCGTTCAGCTTTCCTTTCCGTGCGGAATCAAGAATAGCACCCAATTTGTCAAAGTAGGTACAAACACACACAAACTATTAATAAAAACATATATACAAATTATTAATAGATATTATTATTAATACAAGCACATACACCAATGTTTTAATATTGGAATAATATTGAAATAAGAATTGATTTGGGATTGTCAAATCAACCAAAAATTAGTATAAAGGCACGGCCAATTTTCATATCAAAAGAGACCAATTTTGACCAGTGACATTTACGTTGCTGAGGTTTGGTTAAAATAATAAAACAATAATTAAATAGAGGTTTCTCTACAAAATAATTGAAATGGTGGTCCATTTGTTTGTATGCTCATAGAAACTTAATTCGTCAAATAGTTTTAAATTTTATGTTTAAACTGCGCTCTGCTAATTGTTTAAAAAAACAAGTAAATAAATGAACCCATTTAATTAGAACAGTAGTTTTTTTTTGTCTGTCAGTATAATTTAATGCCTTACAATTACAATTGTAGATAATTTGTAACTTTTTTTAAATATTTTTTAAAGTTGTTGTCCTTTAGTTATTGCGTTGAAAAAGAAGTCTCTTATTTACTTTTGTTTCTCACATTTGTTGGAATTTCTTTAATTAGTCATTTAAAGGGAAAAGTAAATATTTTACTGTCAATATTTCGTTTAATTTTCTTCTTTCTTATTTCCATGCTTTTATTTATTTTCAGAGTTTTTCTAATGACTGCATCGAATCAATAAAAATCAGCAGAAAAGTTTATTTCTTTAAAAAAACTTTTTAACAGTCTCCATTTTCACAAACAAAGACATCTAATGGCCTGGAATTCAAAGTGGTTGTTCGAGGTGGTTGGTTTCTAAAAATAAAAAAACAAAATAAAACGTCAAATATTTGTTAGAAATTTCAATTCGTTTTAGTTTTTTTCTTAATTAATTTATTGGTTTGTTGCTGTAGAAAACAGTATTTGTATGGAAGAGGTTGACCAAAATGAAGAAAATGTCACAGAAATAAATTTTAATGGTTTTTAATTTTACTGTTAAAGATTGTCGAAAAACCAATGAATTGAATAAAAAGGGTTTCTAAAATCGTCTATATTATTTTGTCCAAGTTAGCTTGGACACTATTTATATCTTTTTTAAAATGTTAAATTTTAAATAAAATGTTAATTTATTATTTATGAGACATATTTTTTATCTTACATAAATTTTATGGATTTTATAATTTAATTATTTTGTAGCTCTGGTTGTTTATTACTTCACGAAGCTTCTACTCGTAACTTTAATTGCATTAACTTTGATATTCTATTATTAGTTAATATAACTTACTTACCTTTTAATCGTTACACCGTCAACATCTACATTTAAGGAAGTCATTTTTAATAAATAAGTTACATACATGCAATAAGTGACTTACATACAATACAAATTTACCCTGCGTATTTTTACATCTATATAAATTAATATAAAATAATATATAATAATATATATATTATAATAAATAATATATATTTCATAGACAATTGTTCCTAAGCTTAACTCACATGTATTCTTACGCTCTTGCTTTCAGTCGTCACTGAAACATCGTCGAGTTAACATGCGTGTTGAATGTACGCTGTTTTGCTGTTTACAGTGGGAAGAAAATTAATAGCAATGCACACAAATATTTTATTATTATATTAGGTAATCCGGAATACCTTATTTATCATAGAACATTTAAGAACATAATTTAAAAATTTTTCAATGACATTTTCATTATTTTCATAAAGCTATTAATTATTTAAATGGAAAAGAAAAACTTATTAAAAGAAATAATGTTTTTTTTTCTGTCCACAATTTTTTTTATTAATTAATAAAAATATAATAATATCCAGATTGTTAAAAAAACTATAACTTTAACACTCATTTATTTAACACTCATTTTATTTTTTGAATTCCTAATTGGAATCAATTATTGGATCTTTATAATGTAAATTAATTATTATATTGAATCTCAAGCCAATAACTGGTATTATTTATGAGAATTAACATCGGTTAAGCAATCGGTATAAAACACGAAGGTCTTATCAGAGTTCTTTGTGTTGATTATGCGAATGATATGTTTTTAGTCTTTCAAATGAATGGAAGGCCGTAGTATAGTGGTTAGGTCGCTTGCACAAAAACTCAAACAGCCCAGTTTCTAATCCCAGCGAAGGGCAAAAATGAAAAAAATTTTTTTTTTAATTACAATTTAAAAATAAGAAGTTCGTCGGCCCCTCCTTTAAGTTGTCCATCACCGAGAAACCACTCTCTGACCATTCCACTTATTTCACTTTAGGCAGGCATTAAAAATAAATGATCAGGAGTACAAAGCCTTAGTGGAAACACTTACCACTTATAAGTAACAACAACTACAGATGGACAATTGCTGTTGATAATTTAAAGTTGAAGGTATAACACTGGCCTTTGAGTGATCAAATTCCAGCATTTTATCTCATCGAAAAAAAAGGCGCTTAAGAATAAAAATCTGTCCGCATTTCACATTCCAGTACAATGCTCATCATGAGCAATGGGTTTAATCCTGAGTATTGGTCTAAAAAAAAGAACAGTTCCGCTAGTGTTTATACATATTCCTTAATAGATATCAGTTCTCATAAAGAAGGATGTCAAGATCGCTATTATAATTATAAATAGGTTTACATAATAAAGATCGGAAAATTGATTTCAATTAGGTATTCAAGAAATAAAAAGAATGCTTTCATTTTTCTAACATCTTTTTCTCTATTCCACCTTAACAAATATAAAAAAACGAATGATCAGGAGAAAAGCGCCACCTATTAGGAAGTAGCAGATAACAGCTAAAAACCTACTTAGCCAAGGCACTCACCGCAATCAACATGCAACGATGGGGCAATTGCTGTTGATCATTCAAGGGTGAAGGTATAACACTGGCCTTTGAATGATCAATTCCCAGCAATTTGTTTCATTCCTAAGGCGCTAGATAATAAAATAAGAAAAATATTCAATGTACTCTCCCTTCCAAAAAATTCCAATAGGATGCACAGCATTTAGTAGGGGTTTACCCCTGAGTATTGGTCTCAAATAAACAAAAAAAATAACATGTATCTCATATTAATTAAATGGAGGTTTTAGTAAGTTATCAACTTAAAGAAAAATTGCTTATTTATTTACTAAATTACAAACAATTTTAAATTATATTTTTAGTAATTATTACAAACGGAATGACTAAGACCATAAACTTGGTATAGTGTCGCAGACCAGGGACTTTTTTCGGAATTGAAACCACAGCCTTTGCACTAGTAGACCAACATACTACCCACTAAAACATTGGAGCACCCACAGAAAAAAAAAAAACAATTTTTTATAAATTTTAAATTATTTAATTTTGCGTGCGTAACTGAATGACTAATTTTTATTTAAATTTCAATACTACACGTATTAAACATTGTGTTATTTTCTTTTGTTTTTTTTAACACATTTTTATTATACACGTAACATTATTATTTAATTTGTGTTTATTATACGCATACCAAATTCTTTATTATTATTTTAGTGTTTGTAGGCACATTAACAAATTTATTTGTAAAACAAATATGAAAAAAAATAAACACCAGGAAAATATGTATATATTTCAAAATTAATTACCATGCACGCGCATATTATGATAATTTAATGTGATACGGAAGTAATAGATATTTTTCTTTTAAATTTAATTGAAAAATTTGCGTTAAATTTTTGTATTTTATAAAAAATTGTGTATTTTTAATTTTCAATTTTTCGATATATTTTTTGTAGCATTATTAGAAATAAACAATTTGTTGTTAAAAAAAAGTAATTTTTTGTTTAGTGGCTAAATATTAAAATTGAAAATATAAATAAAAAAGGACCATCAGAGAATTGAATGAAAGGTCAAATAAAATTATATTTGCACTTGTTTGCACACACACCATTTAATATGTTTTAATTCAATTAAGCATCTATCAAAATGAAAATTATTTTGACAAAACAGTATATTGTTTCATGTCCTTTTTCATTAATTTTAAGTACTAAAAACACACCATGTATATGCATGTACAATAATTCCACAAAAGCCTTAACTTGGAATTAGTATTTGAAGAGTTCTTAATAAAAATATAATACTTCAAACAAAATTAATAGTAATAAAATTTTATTGGACGATTTGGCTTTTAAAAATAAAAATGTTACGGGTATCGAAATTAAGGCCACTACGACTACTTAAGGCGGGTTTAGACGGTAATACAAAGAGAAAATATTATGAAATTCCATCGATATTTTAAAAATGAGTGTAAAAATCTCAGGACAGATATTTTTTACATTTACACGGTTGGTAAAATACAAAAAAAAAGTAAAATGAAAACATAAAATTCACATACACATTCTCACAAAATTTACATGCATTGTGAATACATTTAACATAAACAAACAAAAACTTAAAAATGCATCCCTGATCTAATGAAAAAAAAAAATTAAAATTTCAAAAAACAAATTTTCATTCGTCTTTTCTCTCAATGTCATACGCTCTTTTTACATATCAATTTTACACATTTTCTATACGAAAATTTGACATGTTGTTTGACTTGTATTACCCTCTAAATACCCCTTTAACAAGTTTTATATTCCTTTATGATTTGTGATACAAGTAACTTTCAAAAGCTGTCCTTACTAGAAATAATCTTGTATACTTTAAAATAACCCAGAGTAGGTCGCAAATCTTATTGTTTAGTGAATCTTATCCTTACTCGTTGTTTTCTTGGTTTATTCTAATAAAAATATTATTTTTCCAGAAATTTCAGTTTAGTGTAATATTTAACAAAATTTAATTTATTACGAGTATAATAATTACTACAGCTTTAACTACACACAAGTGACATAGTGGCACAAAAATAATGTCACAATTCTAAATGGTGAATTTATTTGCAGAAAGTTTACTGTGTTCTGACATTTTTGGTGTTCATTCTAAATCTCAACAGTAAATGTGAAAACATAGTGATATTGAATAAACATGTATTAATGCATATGCGAATGAGCATGTAAATGTCAACACAAAAATAAGAAAATATAAAAAAAAAATTCAAAACTATCACATCTGTGGCATTTTGACAAAACATCTTAAGTCAAATTTAAAAAGTTGAAAAAAATGTTGTTAATGATGCGAATTTTTATTCAAGAAACATTTTTGTGTACGTTTTTAAAATTTTGAATTATAGAAGAAATTTTTCTTAAATTTGGTTTATTTTATTTTTTCATTAAAATGATTTTTTCCCCGAGTTTTTTTAACTTTTTTTTTTGCTATCTTATCTCGACTTAAGATGTTTTGTCAAAATGCCACAGATATTATTCTTGTTGGAACATAAATATTTTTTGCTTAAATAAGCAAAATAAATCTGATGTTTTTGACAACCAATTTTTTGCTCAGATTTATTTTATGTTAAGGTTTATAAAAAGTGTTTAATAAAACTATGATTTTTATATTTGTACCATAGTGCTAAAAATGTGGCGCAATATGCAAATAAATGGTTTATGCTATGAAGATACATTTAGCGATTTTAGATATGATACAAATATGCAACTTAAAAGCCGTTCATTGCTATAGTTGTTTAATTCTAAACTAACAAGCCAATAATTTTGTTTAACATATAGCCCCAGATCGAGTTAATACAAGTTTCATAATTGTCCGCAAAACTAAGTCATACCTTAAAATTAATATCTTTTTTAATATACAGTGGTATTAAAGCAGTTTATTTGTCAGTTTCAATAATATTTTTTATTGAAAGTATAAATACATACCATGCATTAGATTTAGGGTAAAATTGTAATGCAGTTTGCCATCACTAAAAAAATAATTAAAAATATGCATATTTTTGGGATTCACATGTCAAAAGTACACTGAAAATTGATGTGTTTGAAGAGATTTTTTTTCTTTTTTGTGAATTTTATTTTTAAATTTAAATTCATGCCATTATTATGGCACTTTATTTAAATATGCAAATAAAATTTAATAAAAAATACACATATGCATGTATGCATATAGTTATATATTATTTTTTTCAAATTATAAGTACTGGCTCTGTCTTAAAGACATAATTGAGAAAGGGTGCACGACAATAGACAGAACAATTCGTCAGCGACATTCTTAAACAAATGTCGCAAGAATCGCGCACGACTGGCCGAGCTACAATGTCACTGAACTTGTCGTCTACCGCACATTGCATAAGCTATGCAAGCGTGTCGTCAATATTCTGTTTATCATCAACAACTTCAAGAAAATAGACTACATAACATCGTGCAAAAACATCTCCGCGATGCTGTCGACAATCGTTAATGACATGTCTGAAAGACATACTTGACGACAATGTCCTGCACGACGATTGTGCCAATTGGGTAAAAACAAATTTTGGAAATAGTTATTTTTTTGACATATTTGATGTTCTGTTTATACGCATAAAATTTTTTCATAAAAAAATTTATTTTTTGTTTTTAATCTTAATATATAAAAAAAACGTTTGTGCCGGGTACGTGTTACAAAACCTCAAGAACCGCTGGACCGTTTGACACCAAACTTGGACAATATATAAGTCTAGTCAGGAGCCAGGTTTTCTTAAGTTTAACAACGATAGGTGGCGCTATTGTCGTAATATTTAAATTTTTTTTTACTTATGGTACGATTTGGCTCAAATGCACAAAATATATTTATTAAACAAAAATAAGTATCCTTTTCTTTTATGGGCATTAAAAAATAAAAAATTGTCAATATATGTAAGTATTAAAAATTTGTAAAAGAATTTAAGTTTCAAAAGGAATAATTGGAGACAAAATCAAAATATTTTAGGGCAAAACAACGTTTGCCGGGTCAGCTAGTTGTTTTATAAAAATAAAAATTATAGTTTTTATTTCAATACATAGATTCTGTGAAATAAGACGGAAAATCAAACTAAATTAATAAAATGTAAAAGTCGGTAGATAGTTTTAGGAATTTGAAATATGGGCGGAGATAAAAATTATTAGATGAGTTATTTGGTCCCTTGGACTATACAAAACTAAAATGTAGACTTAAGTTTCTATTTAGATTTTATATCATGCCACGTATCCTACGGTTAGAGCCAATTTGTTCTGTTTAATGCAATCAAAATCTATTTAAATGTGGTTCAAGTTTTGGCTTTCAGTCAGTGTTTATTTTCAATATATGCATTTAAAGGATTTATTCTTTTATAAAATAAAAAAATTTTATTTGTTATATGTATATTGTAGTCGCAGTGGTCTAGTGGTTAGTGTGTTGGCTTACTAAGACAATAGCGCCAGGTTCAAATCTCAGCTCTGACCTCTTGAAGCAAAGAAATATGAAAAACTATTTTTTTCGGCGACTACCTCTCAGCAGTTTTCTGGCAAAAGCTCTGGGAGTAAATTATTGCCATGGAAAAGCTTCTCAAATTTGTCGTTCAGAGTCGACTTTAAACTGTAGGTCACGGTACTCATGGATAAAAATTGACACACACAACATGAGTGCTGCAAGAAGCTAGGACGCAACCCTGACAAATTGTTGTAATGGCCAATTATGTATGTATGTATGTATTTGGTATATACACTTATACAAATATAAATACATTTAATATTAATAATAATGTGAAATGTATTGCATGTGGGGAGAAACATAATGACATGATCCTTTTGTCTCTGCTTAAGATACTCGTGAGAGAACATTATTAAGACAATAAATTCTCATATTCAAAATTTTACATACTAAATGAGAATTGTACCATTCAGTATATAAAACTTTAAACAACCGAATTAACAATTTATAAGCAAAATGTTTCTGTTTTTTAAATTTAAATTCTGTTTTTCTGTTCTGGTGACAAAAATTGTTGAAAATCAAATTTTCGATTGGTTTCATTTAAACTACAACATTATAGAAATACATAATTTATTTTACGATAATAACAACCATTATTTTAAATTTCATAACCATTATAATTTATTAACAGCTGCATTAACATATAAATAAAGATATAATTTGCTGTAATTTTATTGAAATTGTTATTTGATAATGTGCTTAAAATAAAAAAATAAAAAATACGCCACTCAAATGCAATATATGCTCAACCAAATAATGGTTTTTGCGAGGATGCATTAAAATGAATGATTATTACCGTTAAATTACTGTTTATTTAAATACCAATAAAACCAATAACAATGCAGTCGAAATGTTGTGGGATCATTAAAATAAAGTATAGTATAAATTTTCAATAGTTTTTCTTTTTCTTTTTGTATAATATTTCCATCTAAATGTGACTTTTGGCGTGAAATAACCTTTAAATAATATATTGTGAATGTAACAGGATAAAAGTTCAATATAACGAAAAAAAAATATATTTTTAAATGTCAAAACCCTGCTAACATTTGAACACTTTTTTTTTCAAAAAACACCGCGATGAGTCTTTTCGATTACTTTTAGTGATTATAACCTGATTAATCATCTATACGTTGAACGTTAAATTGAAAACTATTCGTGCATACCTACGCTTAAAAAGTTTTTAATTCAAAGTAAAATGAGAAATTGTATAGTAAGCATTAAGGCGGGTACGTTTAAAAATCGCCCAAGTGGCAAGCAACCATACCTCTAAAATAAATTCTGATGTTCCTTATTTTGATCCAAAGTCCAAATTTTGAAAAAACCCACTTTGACCGATTTAAAGTGCCACAATCGAGTGTAAATGTATGACCGACCGACCGGTTATAAGATCGAACAATATTGTCAGTGAAATTCTATTAAAATATCCTACAACCATATAAACTAACTATTTTTAATCGACCAACTGAAACAATGCTAAAAATTCTACAATATTTAATTCAAATACCTTCTAAACATAAGCGCGACTCGTACTCGACATACTTTTTGAACATTTATATATCAATCACCTAAATCGGTTTTTGTTCAACAAAAATACTTTAAAAAGGCTCAACGCGGTGATATAAAAAAATTATCGTTCGTATGCTAGCTGGGAAGTTGTGTTAGTTTTTGTATGTGCATGTGTATTTATTTGTATTTTGTTTGCTTTTACCACTTTAAAACATGAATAAATACAAAATATCGTCATTTAAAATCCATACACTTGTAAATGTGAGAAAAACATATTTTAGAAGTACAAATTAAAATTAAATAATTTATTGTTTCGTGTAAGTTTTTGCAGAGTTTTGGAAAAAAGTTATTTTATGACAGACAAAAAAATACAAAAAAAGAGTGCATGCTTTATGTAAAGAGATCTTTCTTTCTAAAGTCAGTAGGCTCAATTATAATAAGGAATATATATTATTAACCCCAAACAGTTTTCGTGTCTGTATATTGAGCAATGTTAGAATTTGGTTCCTTGGTGATTCATGACTTCTGTTTTTAGTCTTTTTTAAAATTCTAGGTAAAGTATCTTTTTTTTTATCAAACAGTGTGTTTTCAGCAATTATTTACACTGCTAATCCGGAATTTTCTTTCACTCATTGCTTTAAAACTCTTTTTTTTTCTCGTTCATTTAATGTTTAACAGACGACCAGGCATTGAAATTTAAGCTGCTTTTTTTATTTGAGACCAATACTCAGGGATAAAGCCCCACTAAATTCAGTGCATTGTATTAAAGAGAATATATATTTTTTCTTACATTATTATTAAGTGCCTTAAGAATGAGACAAATTGCTGTGAATTGATCATTCAAAGGCCAGTGTTATATCTTCACCCTTGAATGATCCACAGCAACTGCCTCAACGTTGCATGTTGATTATGTGGTGATTGTCTTCGCTAAGTAAATTTAGCTGTTACCTGCTACTTCCCAATAGGTGGCGCTTTTCTCCTGATCATTCGTTTTTTTGTTGACATTGGTTAAGGTGGAATAGAGTGGAATGTCGGGGAGCGGTCTCTTTGTAGATGGTCTTCTTGGGGGGCAAACTAACTTTTTTTTTTCAACTTTGCTGAACTTTGAACCTGGGCTGTTTAAGTTTTTGTGTGCTTTTAACTTTCGATAATTTTTTTACTACGAGTATTTTGTCTTCGTGATCTAACTTGGAGTTCTTTCTCGAATTCACGCTTTACGCATATACTATAGACTTTCTTTAACTAGATTAGTTTTTTTTTTTTTTTAAATTAGACGTGTTAGTACGATTATCGTGTAATGAAAATTTTAAATAATCATTAGAATTCAAAGTTTTTAGTAGATAGATGGCATTTTTGTGCTTCTTTCCTGGCTTCTACGTTCTATTATTGATTGGGGTAATTGCGTTATTATTTTTGACTGTGGTTCTAGAAATATTATTTAGGATTACGCTTCCAAAGTTTAAATGAACAAATATAATAAAAATTAACCACAATAACCGAAAAATGGTTACAGTTGGACCAAATTTCTAGGTTTTTCTTAATCGCTCATAACTTTCAAACTGAATGGGATCGACTTTACTTTTATCATGATGGTTACAATCAATCCTGTTACCCCATTTCGACTTGACGATGAGTTTATTTTGAATTTATTTGAAAAATTTTGAATTTATTTTATATTTTTTGATATCAATAAATAAATTTATAACTATGCAAACTGTAGTTTATTTTTAACCCATATATTTACCCATACTAACCTGCAGTGGTAGGTACAATTGTGTGTTCCTACGTAATAAGGAGGATCTCTTCTTGGTTGGTTAAGTGTGTAAAAAATAAACAGTTTCATAGGAAGATTTCGCCAAAATACAAAATACAGTAAAAAAGGCTGTAAACGGTTCAATTATTTTTAGAGAGTAAATAAATTAACCAACCGCTAGACTTAATACATCAGATATATAGGTTTTTATTTGGTGTATGAAAGTAGATTTAATTTGATGAAAATTTCACATAATTATTCCAGTATTAATTTTTACCTATAGAATAATTTTTTTTTTGCTTAGTTATTATTATATTACAATCTAATGCCAAAGTAAATTTTAACTTAATATTGTTTTTGTTTTTTGTAAAAGTTTATGCGGTTTAAAATTTAAGACGACGTTATTTGCTCAACTACACCTGTTAATCTCTATATGTGTGCCAATTATTTTTGTAAAAATATGATATTTTTTCTGTTTTTGTTTTATTCAAAACTGCTGAAATATCATTTGCAGGATATGTCATGTATACAACAATATTTTTTGATATTTAATTGCATCTGAAAATGTTTTAAGAGTTTTCTGGTTTATTCCCTTTTATTCATTTTTATTTTATTTTCGCAGAAGTACTGTGCTCTCTGAACTTATTACTATTCCAAACAGTAGTATTTCATGTTCTGTGCAGCAACATCATCAAATTAAATAATTTACAAATTTAAAGATTATTTGCTGAACTTTTCATTTTGAAAATATTTTAATTTTATATTAAATTTCCTATTTGCAGAGCATGGACGAATGAGTACTTTTATTTGGCCTTTTAAGTTTTGAGTTTTTTAATAACCGATATTTTAAGAAAAAATTAAAAATTTACTTTAATAGGAATAAGAAGATTTTAAGACTTTTACTAACTTGTTAGTTTTTGTTCCAATTTAGATATAATCGTGAAGAAAATTTTAATTTATTTAACCCATTTCCGCCCGCTGTACTATATATAGTACACAACCTAAAGTTCAAGTAAAAATTATAAAATGCAGTTTTTTACTCGGAAAACGCTTTTTATCAGTCAATAAGAGTACATGCAACATCCACGTAGCTGTTGTACATCAACTTATCATATCATAAGTAGTTGAAAAATATCAATTATGGGAATCTCCATTTTGGCTAGTGATTTATTTCTTGTGAGATTGTGAATGGTTATGTAGTTTATTTTACATCAGTTAACTTTGAAGAACGTAAAATAGCAGTTTATTTACTTGATAACATCACATTCTAATAAAAGAAATATAAAACGGTTTAGTTCGTATAGAATTTTTTGACCTATAGCATATTAGGTGCTGCTGTACTAAGCTTAGTGCACCTAAAAAACACAACTCAGAATTTTTGTTTTTTGTTTTTTTCTTTTAATAATAAATATAGAATTTTAAAAATTGTTCTTGGTTTTCATTTGGGCGTTAATGGGTTAATAGAACTTGGTTTATATCTAATTGAGGCGTTTTATGACGAAACACCAATTAGTTAATAAGAAATGATCAACAAATTTAATCTGAATTGAATATCCAAATGGTTAACAAAAAATATTATTAATTACACGGTGCTACAGTGAAAATATACTTGGAAAGTGACCTAGTGTAAGTTGTAGGCCTTATTGAGTAGATCATAAATTAATTTTTAAAAGTTCGGAAACACCCTCAAATTTCGGAGTTATTCCGAAAAAACTATTTTCGGATAGGTTCGAGTACTTATGAACACGTAACTCAGTTGATTTTCATCCGATTTTCAATTTTTAAACGGTTTTAGAAAGAAGAAATATGTGCCTTTTTAAATATGTACACATTTTGGTATATATATAAAATTTTTGTAGTGTTATTTTTAATTATATCTGATTTTAATTTTATTTTTTCCAAATTTTTTAACTTTGGTGCCATTTTTTTAAATTAGATTGTTTAGAAACATACCCTTATGTATATATTTCTTTAAAGCAAATTTAGTTCTGAGTTAAACAAGCTTTCAATAAATAAAATCGAGTAAAAACTAAAAAAGTTATTAAGGTTTTTCAAAAGTTAAAAATTTTGCTTTTACAAATATGTATTGATCAAGATAGTGCATTTTCTTTATTTCTTTGGTCTTATGATTATGAATAAATAATTTTGCCACCATTACACCTCAAATTGGGATACATGAAGCAGTTCGTGAAAAGCCTGGATAGTGAAAGCGATGCCTTTTTACACTTAAAATCAGTTTTCCCAAGAATAAGTGAAACAAAAATAAAAGCAGGTACAAATCTTTATTGATTTCTAAACATAAATTGTATTATTTTTGTATTTTTAGGAATTTTTGTTGGACCTCAAATCCGAAAAATCATGCTTGACGAAGAATTCACAATGAAATTAAATGTGTGGAAAAAAGAGCATGGAGAAGCTTTATTAGTTTATGTGAAAATTTTGTGGGAAATGAAAAAAGTGAAAATTATATTGATGTAGTAAATGAATTTCTTGAGGCTTATACACAAATGGGATGCAGAATGTCCATTAAAGTTCATTTTCTGCATGTATATTTAGATTTCAATGAATGATTTCAAATTACTGCTGGTCACTTAAGCGAGAAACAGACGATTTGATGTACAAGCGAAAGAGGTCCAGCAAGCACTTTTATCAAATATTCTAAATTTCTAAATAAAATAATTTGAATACTGTTATTTTAAAATATTTATATACTCATATCATGATAAGACTAAAAAAATTAAGAAAATGTAGTATCTTGATCAATACATATTTGTAAATACAAAATTTTTAATTTTTGAAAAACCTTAATAACTTTTTTATTTCTTACTCGATTATATTTATTAGAAGCTTGTTTAACTCAGAACTAAATTAGCTTTATTGAAATATATACATAAGAGTATGTTTCTAAACAATCTAACTCAAAAATATGGCGCCAAAGTTAAAAAATTTAGAAAAAATAAAATTAAAATCGAATATAAATTAAAATAACACTACAAAAATTTAATATATGTACCAAAATGTGTACATATTTAAAAACGTACATATTTCTTCTTTCCGAAACCGTTTAAAAATTAAAAATCGGATGAAAATCAACTGAGTTACGTGTTCATAAGTACTCGAACCTACCCGAAAATAGTTTTTTTCGGAATAACTCCGAAATTTGAGGGTGTTTCCGAACTTTTAAAAATTAGTTTATGATCTACTCAATAAGGCCTACAACTTACACTGGGTCACGTTCCAAGTATAAAAATAAGTTGCTCATTTGTAGCACCGTGTTATTATTAAATTATTCAATTCCATTAAAATATAAATTTAAAATAAAATTTTCGTACACGTGCCTTAGTTTTCAAACAGTAAATTGTTGATATAAAACAAAAGCAATTTTTTGTTGGTACATAAAAACAAATCTCTATGCAAATACGAAATAATTGTCAAGACAAAATTGATTGAAATTTACAAAAGAAAATATTGAACATTTACCATTAGGAAAAAACAAAACGTTGTAACATTATTAAATTTTTTTAATTTTTTTAACTTTTAATGTAAGATCACTGATTGATTTAAGTAGACGTTTGGAACTATCAAAATTACTTTCATATCATAAAGTTGATGTATGCTTCTTACAGGAAACACGGTTTCGCTGTAACTCAAATATTTCTTTTGAAAATTACAATGTAATAAGGGATATTTCTGATTTAGGAACTGCTATTCTTATAAATAAAAATTTTAAATTTTCACATGTAGAAATTAATAGTTTTAGAAGTCCACATAAATTTGTTAGTATCGATATCTCGTTTTCTGGGGTAAAGAAAAAGTTTCTTCTAGGAAGTGTATATTTTTTCACTAACTGTGCTCGAGATAGTTTTTTGTCTGACCTTGATGTTTTAAACAATTTCTCAAGAAATTTCGATGGTTCATTTATTGGTGGAGACTTCAATGCCCGAAATTGCACTTGGGGCGATTCGCTTAATAATTTGAATGGAACTACCTTATTTGATTGGTTAAGTAGTTCTGATTTAAATTTCACCAGAATTTGTAGCTCTTCTCCTTCTTTTCCCGGAGGCCCCTCTTTTTTGGACCATTTTCTAATCAGCTCTGATTTAATTGATCAAATTAACACTAATTTTGTAATTACTTCTTTATCTAGTTTTTCTGATCATTTTCCTCTTAAGCTGTCAATTAAATTTCCCGAGTTTAATTTAATTATTAACCCCCCAAGATCCTTTAGGTCCTTTGAAAAAACGAACTGGGTTCGTTTCCGTGAAGATGTGCATCTTAATTTTGAGCAATTAAATCTTCCATCCGAAAGAAATCTTTTAAATGATGAAATTGATGAGAAAATCTCACGCTTCAATGACTGTATTAATTCGGAATTGGAAAGGCACTCAGAAGTTATAGTATTAAAGGAGAAACAATTTATAATTCCCGACAATATTAAAAAACTGTTCAAGATTAAATATAACTGGCAGAAGAAATTAAAAAAAATATTTCATAGAAACGGAAATAGAAGTTCAGATGAATATCGTTTGTTGAGTGCACAGATCCAGCTTCTAAAGACAATTGTTAAAGAGCAAGTGGAGTTGCACCAATGCGCAGTTTTTAATAAGAGATTAGAAAACCTTAAACCAGATCCCAAGTCATTTAAAGAGGTTTATAAGATCATAGGCAATAATAAGTCGAAGTGTTTTGAAAAAATTATAGTAGATAATAATACATTTTACGAAGTCACTGACAAAGTTAATCAGTTTCAAAAGTTTTATTCAAATATTTACTCATTTTCCTCTCCTCGTATAGCTGAAATTTCCCTAGTTCCAGAATTTGTAAGTTCTTATATCGAGAGCTGCACTGAAACTATTTGTTGTTTTTCTAATACTAATAGCTCGCTCCATACTTATGATCTCACCCATTTTACGAGTTTTGGTGAAGTCACTAGTGGAATAGCAAATTTGAATTCAAAAAAATCATACGGTGTAGATAATCTTTCTAACTTCATTATTAAGAAGTTACCCATTATTGCTATTGAATTTTTAGTAATTATCTTTAACAACTGCCTAAATAACGGGTATTTTCCCAGGATCTGGAAACTAGCAAAAATATATCCGATAATGAAGAAATCTAATGATTTTCGGATTCAGAATTCTCGCCCTATTTCCATGTTATCTAATATTGGCAAATTATTTGAGTTTATTATAAAAATAAAGCTAGAAAATTTCAATATTTTAAATACTCTGCCAATTTATCAGTTTGGTTTTAAAAAAGGTCACTCTTCCGTAGATGCTTTATTCTTTTTGCATAATGATATCATTTGTAATCTAAGGGAAAAAGAATGTACTGTGGCTGTTTCCTTAGACATTGAAAAAGCTTTCGATAGTGCTTATCATGACGGCATTATATTTAAGTTGATAAATCTTGGATTGGATTCTTTTATTATAAAACTACTTAATAACTATTTCAAGAACAGGGAATTTTTTGTGGAAATTGATCAAACAAGATCAAGCTTCGGTAATATTTTCCGTGGAGTTCCTCAGGGTGCAGTTTTGGCGCCCTTTCTTTACAACATTCTTGTTTCTGATTTTCCCCATTTACATGACGAATCCAAAGCAATACTCTATGCAGATGATTCGCTAATTTATGCACACGATAAGAACCCTGAATCTGCCTTATTAAAAGTGAAGAATCATCTGTTTTTAATTGATAATTTTTATAAGGATTGGGGAATAAAAATCAATCCTACAAAATCTGAAGCAATTTGTTTTCGTAATGCATCGGGAAAAGGCCCCCGAAATGTAGTAAAACAAAGTAAGAGGTTGAATCTCTCTCTTCATGGTTCGGTTATACCTTTCAAAGATGATATAAAATATCTTGGCGTAACATTAAATAAATTATTTAAGTTTAATCAACATGGGAGGTTAGCTAAAAACAAAAGTATTCGAATCAAGGGTATGTTTATAAAATTGCTGATAAACAGACACCTCAGTCAAAAATCAAAATTACTACTTTACAAAGTTTGTATTCGATCTGCAATGCTTTATGGTTTTCCCATATGGTTTTCTATCTCTCCAACAGTAATGCTGGAGTTGGAGAGATTTGAACGTAGCTGTTTAAGACTTTGTGTAAATGCGCATTACGAAAATTTTGTTAAAAAATATTCTAACTCTGTAATATACAAAAAAGCAAATGTGATTCCTCTTTCCTCATATATTTTGTTCTTGCTTAAAAAATATATTTTACGTTTGAAAAATCATGAAAACGAACTCCTGAGAAATATTTTTCTCTATCAATCTGTGTTAAATTGGTCTAACTGTTTGTATTTATCTCCGATTGGTGTGTTACATGAGGACATAGATTCTCTTATTAATTCTAATGATTACCGTCTACCAGAGTTTTACTCTAGATCTATACCTGGCTCTAATAGGGGCTAATGTTTTATTTTTAGTTTCTTTTTTATTTTTTATTTTATTTTTTTTTTGTTTTTTTTTTTTTTTTTTTTTGTTGTTTTTTATTATTTTAAGTTCTAGTTTTAAGCTTATAAACCTTTCCTGACAAACTAATTGTCACTGTTAACTTGCACTATACTTTATTTTGAGCAGTATAAATTTTTCTTAATTAACTGACTTACACAATCTAAAAACAATATTTTTAATCATCTAAGTGTGTAGCGTATATAAAGCCTTTAAATATTTAATTAAAATAATACAATATAGTTTTAAGTTTTCTTGTATTTTCATACTATAATTTGTCTAAAACACTTTTGTTAACTTTTTATATAAAAAGTCTCAATAAATTTGAATTGAATTGAAGACTAAAAAATTTTTGAAAAAAAAAAACATATTAAAACATTCAAAACGAAACTGTAATTTATTCTAGAATTTATAGCTTTCAAAAGTATATACTTTCAATAGTAAAAGGCCTTAAAAAATATTTAACATTTTTGGTCATAATTACACAGTGGAGCACTTGAATAATGGACCAATTGAGACCAACAAATCTGAAAGCATATGGTGGTAGACGAAAACCCCTAGATGAGTTTTTTCAAAATTCATTTTTGAAGTTTTCGACTGGGGGTGGATTTTAGTACAATTTTCATAAAACATGTACTGTTTATTAAATCTACATAAATCTCGTGAACTATTCGAGATATTGGTTTTCTTTCTTCAAGTCTAAATTTCTTGATCTAATTAAGAGGTAAATCTTGCTGAACAGAGAAAAGTAATATTTCGAATAGTTCAATGGTTTGAAAATTTTACTAAAATCCACCTCAGCTAAAGGGTTGCTTCTACCACCATAAGCTTTCAGATTTTGGGGGTCTCAATTGGTTCAAGATTTTGAAGTTGAAAAATGTGCTACAGTGTTATAATAAAAAAAATTGGAACAATAAGAACAACATTACATTTTTCGGTATCAAAAGGAAAGTTAAATAAATACACAGATAAACCTTTAAACTTTTATTTTATTGTAAAGCCTTGGCAGTATGTACGAGATATAATATAATTTAAAATACATACATACATACCTAAATACATAACTGGCCTTTACAATCCTGTGTCAGGATTACGGCCTAGCTGCTCGCAGCACTCATGTTGTGTGTGTAAATTTTTATCCATGAGTACCGGGACCTACAGCTTAATGTCGACTCCGAACGACAGACTTGAGAAGCTTGTTCATGGCAATTAATTACTCTCAGAACTTTTGCCAGAAGACTGCTGAGAGGCAGTCGCCGAAAGAAATATTTTTTTTCATATTTCTTTTTTTTAAGATGTCGGAGCTGGGTGTCGAACCCAGGGCTGATGTCTTAGTAAGCCAACACACTAACCACTAGACCATGGCTACTACAAAATTTAAAATACCTCCTCTGAATTGTTTGCAGCAAACAATCCTTTTAAGATTGTTTTCGACTATTACTTCTTACATTTCGGGCAGTATCTCGGGGATAACTTAACGATTATTAGTTTTCTAATGCTCTAATGTTAGGGAAAAATTTGCCTAGATACGATCGTTTACACAGCCAACAAAAAGTATGACGGCGTTAAATAGCATTATATTGATGGCCAATCGACGTCGCCAAATCTAGAAGTTACACGAGCTGCAAACTTTTTTTTTATCATACGGATAAAAATAAAATTTGAAATATTTTATTAAAAAGTACTGATTTAAATTTGAATTAAAATTCAATTTTTAATACGAGTAGGGTTTGTCTCTTCGTATTTTTCTCTCTCTGCTTCTCTCACACCAAATTTAGGAAAGATAACAGTTTGGTGAATCAATAGAGTGGAAGAAATTTGATGGATTGTTGCCATTAAGCCGTTAGATAATTTGTGTTTTATATATAATTTATTAATAATAATAATAATAAATCTCTTTTTCCGAGCTTAAGGTCATTTTATATTAATATTAAATATTTATTTATTTTCAATATCTCGCTGCCCCTTCGTGTAGCGTCTTCAGTAATTATTATTTTAACAAATAATTAATAATTAATTAAGAAGACGCTACACGAAAGGGCAGCGAAATATTGAAAATAAATAAATATTTAATATTAATATAAAAAGACCTTAAGCTCGGAAAAACAGATTTATTATTATTTAGAAAAAGAGGTCAATAAAGTTATTATATTATATAATTTATTATAATTTCATTTCCATATAATTTGTAGAGTACAAAATAGTGAGACTTGACCATTCACTTAATTTCTTGTGTATTTACTTTTAATACTTTTAGTAAGAAAAGCAAAAAAGGTAGAAATTATTTGTTAAAAATTGTTTAACTTTATTTACATAAATTTGCAATTAACAACTTGGTAACAAGCATGTTTGGCCGAAATAATTTTCAATAATGAATAAATTATTTTTGGCATGAACAAATTTCTTTCATAGTCCTTCGACTTGGGGGTGGTGTTATTATTTGCAAATTATAATTTATTTTTCTTCTATTTCTTTTAAAGTTGACAGTGTATTTTCGGTTTTTCCTTTAAATTTTAAATTAGAAATTTAACCAACCACTACATTAAAGGAAATTAATGAATTGAATATTCATTTGTCAATATTGTAATTAGGCAAAGCCAATGGTAGTTGCTTTCTAGATATGATCGGCAAATTTAAAAAGGCCAGAAATGTCTTGCGTTACTCTCACTAAACAAAAGTTGTTAAAAATGAAATCTTGTAATTTCACTGAGACTAAGGGTGGTTGGCTTCAGGCTATTTGAACAAATTATTTTGGCATAAATATTTTTTTTAAATAAACGTGTAGACTTCAGGATGTCTTAAATGCAGAGTCTTAGAAAAGATTAATTAGTATTAAAAACGTTTACAAATTTTAGTTATTGTCGCTTGAGTTAAACTTTGTGCCACTTCAATAAATATCAAATGATTGCTAACGAAAACTGTGAGTTATAGATGAATTATTTCTGTTATTAAACGCCTTAGGAATGAGTCAAGTTGCTGAACAATTCATTGTTCATCAATCAACAGCTATTGAGCTATTGTTGAGTGTTGATTGTGGTGAGGACTTTTGCTAAGTAGGTAGTTGTTATCTACTACTTCTCAGTAAGTGGCGATTTTCTCTCTCGTTCTCACTCGTTTTTGTAGTCAAATGTTAATGTGGAATAGAGTGGAAGCAGTTTCTTTTTGGAAGGATGGGGGGACCTCTTATTGTTAAATTAATTACATAATGAAGTATAACACGAGGCTCGATGTTATTATATAAGTATATGAATTATAAATTCCGTTCAGCAACGTAAATGCCTCCGAATTTTATTCCAAAAATAAAATTTTTTTTCTTCAACGAACGTTGGTGTACATAACATGGAAGAGATCACAGTTTAATGGTTTATCTGTGTTTCCATAAATATTTCATCATAAATGTCACAGCCAAATGCCTAAATGCACAAAAATACAGATGACTTATCGTCGTGTGGGAGTTTATGTGCTCTATCCGCCATTTCATATTTTTATGAATCTCGAGTTAATGATGTCACTTTAGGTTTTTCACCCCAAATTTTTCGGATATCTCGTCCAGTTTCGGAGCTAAATAGCTGAAAACGGATGGCAATATTAACTCGAGATATATTAAATGGCGGATAGAGCACATAAACTCCCGCACGATGTTATGGTACTTGATGCAAAAAGACTGATTTAAAACGAAATTATTCAAATATATAATCAAAAAACTATTAATTTCAAATTTCAATACTTATGTTGGTTTGAAAGAAAAAACAAATAGTTTTGTAAATGAATTTAAATTTAAAAGCTTAAACAAAGCACTCAATTAAATTGAAAGTCGTCAAGAAATATATAAATAAGCCAATCAAATACAAAACAATTCTTGTTATATCTACTGATTACAAAGCAGTTACTATGATCATTAACCAGAAGCAAAATATCCTTTTTTGCATTTAATTAACAGCTTGTTTCTGAAACATAAGAAAGCACAAACAAACAAATATCCAACTCTGGAGATAATAGTAAAAGCTCAAGTACAAGTAGAAGCAGTAGCAATTAAAATATCGATATTTAATCAATGAACAGATAACAGATTAAATCCTTTGTAAAAGTTTTCAAATGTTGCCAGTAACAGTTATTACTTGGCTTAAACATATAAAATACAAAACTATAAATGAACAAACGAGCATAACAGCATACGCATACACACAGAAACAGAGTATACAGTGTTATACATTGGCAGCAGTGCTCAATTAATTACATATAACCCCTCTAATGAAGTAGTACATATAACGCAAGGTGGGATATTACTAGGTGAGCATATGGCTTCTACAACGATTTGGTTTAAATATAAAATAATAATTCATTTCAAATGTTCATATACGAGTATTCTATTTCAATAGTATTCGTTTAATCTGCTTTTTTACTTTTTCGAGAGTTGAAGAACTATAATTTATAACTCAAATAACTTGAAACACATATACATATAAGTATAAATCGTTATATTGCATTTTATAAAACTATTTTGTTTTCAAACAAATTTTAATTTATAATAAATAATAAATAAAAATGTTGATTTGGATTGTTTTTTTTCTTTTTTTGAATTTTGGCCTTTGTTTCTATTAAAGTTGATTCACATTCAATTGGTAATAAGGAAATTGTCTCAATATTAATGGGTTTTTCAAATAGTTGAATCATTTGTAACGATAATGAAAGACAGACAAATTTTTTTTTAAGTATGCAATTTACGCCATGTTAGATGTCAGTCTGGCCAACAGGTGCTACTACGGGGTCAGTAGGCAGTTTAGTAACAGAGACCTTTCTCGTGCGGCGAAATTAACACCCTATAAGCCGCATATTCTTCCGATGCTTCTTTATGGTGCGGAAGCATAGACGCTGTATTGTGCCGATGCAGCGGTCCTGGAAGTGTTCGAGAGAAAAGTTCTTCGTAAGATCTTTGGTCCTCTAAGGCATGGCAATGAGTTTCGGATTAGAACCAACCCTGAGCTGTATAAGTTCATTGGCGATGTGAGCGTGGTTCAGGGCATTAACATCAAGCGGCTACGCTGGTTCAGCCATATTGTTCGGATGGAAGAATCTGCTCAAGCGAGAAAAGTTTTCGATGCGAAGGTCACTGGACGTCGACGTAGAGGACGACCAAGCTGATGAAGCCCTGTCATCAATTTGTGTGACCTACTGGAGAAGGTGCACGCTTAGCAGAGATTCCTGGAGACTAGTGTTAAGGCAGCCCGAAACCCTTTAACGGGTTGTTAAGGCCATATTAGTAAGTAAGTAAGTAATTTACGCCATCGTTTTGGAACTAAATATTGTTGATTTTTAACTGATTAATTTCTCCCTCAGCATGGCACAATAGAGCTCGACATTCACCGCACCATGCAATTAATTTTAATGAGTGTGTGGTAATGGTTTGATGATTATTTCCGCTTAATATACGGCAATTTTATTAAATGGATGACGTAGCCCTTTTACCAAAGATTAGCTTAATCGCTAAACATTATTTTTTGATAAAAATCCTCCTCTTTGAATAGTTTAAAACGAGTCCAATTTAAAAATATGCAACTCAACAATGATCATTTGGCTACCATTTTGCATGAGCTATTTGTTATTGCCGTAGTCTAATGGTTAGTATGTCGCCTTACTGGAAAAGAGCCGTGCGTTCAAACCAACCTTGCGGCATCTTGCAAGTAAGAAATATGAAAAAAATATTTCTTTCGGCGACTACCTCTTAGCAGTCTTCTGGCAAAAGCTCTGAGAGTAACTGATTGCCATGAACAAGTTTCTCAAGCCTACCGTTCGGACTCAACGTTTAACTGTAGGTCCCGCTACTCACACATCATGGGTGTTGTGAGAAACTATTCCGTAATCCTGAATCGGGGTTATTCTGTATGTATATATTTTATGGGCATATTATCAAAGATTTTTGTGTAAAAACAATTTGAGAGCAACGCTAAATAGATATTTCAATGTTTTTTAAATCTTCGAAGAATATTCTTTTCGGTATTTACATTTTTTCGGCTACTTATTATAAGAATTCTTTTAATGTTTTGGACGCCAATAATGAAGGCATTATTGATTACCTATGACCAGGTGGATCTTGTAACTCTGGCGGAAATATGCCAGTTAGAAATCATATTAAAAAAATGCCATGAAATTGCCTACGTGATTATAATAAAGAGTTCTTTCAACAATCATTTTGTATACCTTTACCATTAAAATATCAATTATTTGAACATTTTAATTGTTATCGTTTAAGTTTGATTTTTTCTCATTTGACCTTTGAACATGAAGTCATGCGAACTTTATTTCTTCATTAATTAATTTACAAATTCATTATTTTATACTACAATAGCAGCAACATATTGTCTGTCTGTTTTTGTTCACTATATTTTTTTAAATTCTTCTTTAAAGAACCACTTTTTTTCTCAATATTTGCAATGTTTGCTGTTTATGGGTATTAATTTTGTTTTCACAATTTTTTCGATGTTGGTTAGTCGTATTGGTAGTTTGTTGTCGTACATGTTGCAGATTATGCCCAAGAGTTGTGTGTAACGTTCGAATTGACATTATGCCTGACTGAACAATTATACGATTTAATTGCTAAAGTGCATGAAAAAAGGTCAGCAAATTAAAATCGGTCAAGCTTGACTGTGTGATATCCTACCAACAAATCATAAAATTTTCGGAAAATAAAATTTAATTTTGTTTTAAAGCAAAAGTAATAATAATTATTTTTATATATTTCTGTAATTAATTACAAAGTCCTTTAATAAATTAATTCAATGGGATACAAAAGTTAAGAGAACACAAAATTTCATAATTTAATAGTGTACGAGTATATGGGCAATTTCAAAAATTTTCAACATTTGATGAAACTGAGTTCAGATGCTTATTATTTCTTCAGTTTTTCGAATTGACCAAAACGGTCAAAAGGGAATGGTAGGACACACTAGAAAACTAGGAAATTCAAAATTTCAGACCATCAGTTCTTTATTTTTAAAAGTTATGGGCACTCAAATATCGAAAAACTCAAAAAACGGATTGAAATTTACAAGAGTTTTTTCATATTTCATCACTTTTCTACTTTTAGTTTTAAAGTTCCGATGCTCACTGATATAAAATAAAGTCACTAGACTTTGCAGATATTTACACTATAAAAGTTATGCCCTTACTACTATTTGGAAAAAAGTTGTACAGCGGTTCATTTTTGAAACCAAAATTTTCCAATTTTTTAATTTTCGCAGTTTTTTCTATAGCGTTTTTGCGCCGTTCAAGAAAATTGCATTTCGCCAACAGTATTTATTAGATGGTGTAATTTGCTAAAATTTGCGCCATATCACGTCGATGTCAGGCTGCTAGTTGCTGAGAACGATGAGCTCAAACTTTTATAGAATTGCCGTAAATTTGTCAAAAATGACAGTTTTTCGCGCCTGACATTTGCAATCTTATTTAAAACTGATTTATGTATTGCGTGATCTAAACTTCTTAGTAAATGGCACCTCAACGTCAAGAAGGCGTTAAAATATTTTAAAACGCAAAAATTTTATAAAGAAAATAAAAATTTTGCGAAATTTCATGATTTTGTTTCGCGTTTTTTTTAGTTAATCAGTGGTTTACAATTAATGTAAAGTATTGGAAATGAAATGCGGCGGTGAACTAAAGATCATATATAAATACGGTTGAATTCGGTCCATATTTAGCGGGTACAGCGGCATTTTTCTTCAAACACATTTTGCTTTGTGACATCTGCAGTTATGTATAGATTCCACCGCGATTGACACCAAATGAAAGGTTTTTTTAAGCTTGATAATAAAACCGAATAGGCATTTAAAAATTTTCATGATTTTAAATTTTACAGATCAAAAAAAAAAATCCTAACCTCAAAAATAATTCTTATATAATTTTTTTTATTTTTTAAATTTGCAAGTTAAAATATTGTTTTTCTATAAATTAATTATGCGTTATATAAACACATATTATAACAATCGGTGAAACATTCATATTTTTGCAAAAATTCGAGTTTTTTAATGTTAAGGATATTTTAATTATAATTGATATTTTTTATGTATTTTATCAGTGCATTGATGAATTTGGACTGCACTGATGAATTTGAAATGAGTTTCATGCATCCATACAACATTTATTAAAATAAACCAATAAATTTAACTTTAAATTTTTTATAAGAGATTTTAACTTAAAACCTCCATAACTTTCGCGCCGTTTGCAATAAATGATTAACGCGAACTGTTTTGGTATGCTAAAATATCACCCTTCACGTGACCAAAGCGTCATTCGTGTCATCCAAAAAAAAAAAATTGGAAAAAAAAATATCAAAATGTCGAAAATTTTTGAAATTGCCCATATACACATTAATTAAAAAAATTAAATTAAATATGTCAATTAAAAAAAATTATTATTGCATTATTAAAACACAATACAGAGAACAAAATAATTGTTACTAAGAAATAAGTTAACAAAAGTTAGGCAAACCTTATTTCTATGAAAATTGCAAAATAGACAAAAGCCCAAAAGGAAAAAAAAAATTTTACAATATAATAGGGGTAATCACTCTTGAAAGTAAAGCATATCTGACTATACTTTGTTGTTGTTTGACATGGTGTGCTACGTTTGCAAGACTTGTAAGGAGTATTCAATAAAGAGTAATTACGGCTAATATATTTTATAATTCTTACCTTTCATGGCACACGCACGCACTCTCAAACACACATACTTAAGTAATATGATAGGAGATAACAGAAACATGTTAAATACTTTACATAGGAATATAAGTAAATAATATCTTTCAGCATTATCTATAAGAAAAGTATGTGTTAAAAACTAGCCATATAAATCAGCAAATGCTGACTATTATATACTTTTGCACCAAACAAATGGCAAGTTAGTCTTAAAATTGTAGTGACATTCTAAAAATTGTAGCAATATGATCTGTAAAGATTAGCAATCGACAAGTGTTTAAGAGTACATATATAGCTGCGGTCTAATTTGGCAAATACTTAGAGACAAAATTATGACCACTATTATTCATCTTATTTTTTCTAAACTATTCCATCTTTGATACGAATGATCAGGAGTATAGCGCGGCAACTTCTGGGAAGAGAGTAGCTATCTCTCTTAGTGAAGACGCTTACTACTCACAATTAACACATACTGACAGATGAGGCAATTGCTGTTGATCAATTAGGGGTGAAGGTATAACACTGGCATTTGAGTGGTCAAAAAAGGCGCATAATGAAAAAAATACAATAAATCTGTCTATGTAAGGTTTTACCCCTGAGTATTGGGTTTAACAAAAAAAAATTAAAAATCAACCAGTGCCTGATGAAAGAACATTAAAAACAATTTTTTTATTTATTAATTTCCCATTATGAATTTGCATAAATATTTATTTATATTAGAAAGATTAATAGAAGCAATACATTTAAGAAAGGTTAAATGGAACAGTTTATAGAAATTATACTTTCCAAACGTAAATATTTAAGTTTTTTTTATAATTTTTTACTTTTCTATTAAAATATTGTGTTGAATTATATTATAATTATACGCAGAATGATGAACACAATATGCTTAGTGTAGTATAGCAGACAAGAGTCTCTGATGGGAATCAAGCACGCTATCCTTATACATTATTGTTTTTGATTTGTATTAAAGGTGATGCAAAATAATTGACATGGCGTAATAAATTATACTTAAAATTTGATTTGACTGCTTTTTTTGTTAATGTAACGTCATGTCCTTTAATATTTGTATTCTATTAGAAAGAAAACTTACAGTGTTGGCCAAAACTAACTGAACGAAATTTGTGCATGTAAATTATTTACCCCATATTCAGAAACAACTAAAATACAGGTACATACATATGTTCTGAAAATCACGTGATTTCAAATCACATTGGTGTTCTGAAAATAACAAGCTTTTTAGCTTTTACAATTGATTTTCATTGTTTCAAATCACAAACTGAAAGCTTTTTTGTTTCGTTTATAGAGCTGCCAGATTCATTGCTTCGATTTGCATTAAAACCGCACATATTTCAAAAATTAATCAATCTGTGGTAAATATTTTACAATACATTAATTTTTATTGACAAATTTAATAAATTGTTGTTTTTAATAACTAATTTATTTAACAAATTTAGTCAAATGATGCACAATATAAACAAAAAAAATTATGATAGTCTGGTAACTCTAAAAGCTTTTAAGAAAAATAAAAGCAAATTGTGAAAAATGTAAACAAAACAAAAAAACAAATATGTGTTTGAAAATTTGCAAATTTTGGAATTTTTCTGATTGAAATTTTATTTTTTATTGAGAAATATACAAAACAAATGAAATTATATTTTTGTTTCCCTTTTTTCGCCGAATTGTAAGCAAAATAGAATTTGAAAAGGCAAGTGATTTGAATTTAACAAGCATTTACATGACCGATTTAAAATCACAAAGTCTCAAACGTTTTTTAGTGTCAGAACACTTTTTTTAAGATTTAAAGTCACTTTCACAAAAAGTGATTTTCAGAACATGCCTGATAGATTTGAAATTTATTTTCGAAAAAAATTTTATTGAAAATTTTACTTAAAATTTAAATCTATTTTGTTTTTTATGAATACGAGCATTAATTTTTTTATTAAATTTCTCCCAGAAGAAAATAATGAAATGGCAATTATTTGTTTTTTATAAATTAGGAACTTGGGTTTAGTTATAATCGGCTAACATATTCTGGACCGACCAAATGTCTACTCACCAAAGAGTGCCAAGAAAATATACCCACCACATAAAAAATCCTCCGCTTGCGCAGGTTCAATCCTTTTTTGATCAACAATTGGCAACAATTTCTTGGGCTGTCTGCAATATGTATTCTGCCATCAACATTGTAACTTACTTAACTAAATTCAGATTCTTTGGAAAATAAAATTGTTCCACTGATGTAATTACTTCAATTAGCATATTGCCGTGCAATTTTAAAAACCGTTTTTTTGCGGAGTAAAATTTGATGGAAAGATTGTGGATTTTTTTTAAAGTTATTTCAAAAAATTAATTTTTAAATTTCCCAAAAAAAAAAATTAATTAAACTTGTGCTATATTCTATTGTAAATCACTATTTTACAAAATTTCTTCATAAGCATCATATACCAGCCACCATATACTGAAGGCTGTAGCGTGCACAAAGCATAAATGAAAAAGAAATTGTAATTTTTGTTTCTCCCTTGGTCTGTATACATTACAAGAGAAATGCATTTTCAGTCGAAATGTTGCCCAAGAGAGAGATAAACAATACAAATTTAATGATTTTTCAAAGTAATTAATCCACTTAAATCCAAAAACCAAATAGTACTCGTAAATACTAAAAAATGTTAAAATGTCAAAATTTGTATCAAAATCTGTTTAATCAATTTAATTACTATTTTTTTTTCTAGTTCGTCATTATATGTGAATATTTATTGGTATAATGCTTTAATGTTGTTGACTGCTGGGCAATTTGAACAAGTAAATCAAAAAATATTATTTTTTTATATCTATGTAGGCCAGTAGTTAAGAAAGGAAACAATTTATTATATCTAATTTTAAATTTGCCTAAAATAAATTTGATTTTAAAACTAGCCGGCGAGACGCTGAGATGGTGGCAATAGTTAAAAAATTGGTGAATAGTGGTCAGCTTGTTAAACTTATTACTTGAACGTGTTGTTTCTACTAACATTTTCATTGTTTGCAAATTAATAAATAAAACACTTTATTTAAATATCAGTCAACTAACTTACTTTCTTATTTTACGTGTACACTTTAATGGACCGTTGTTGATTAAGATCTGTACTATATTTCTACTTACTTCGTACTAATATGGAATTTAATTATTTTATTTATTTAAATTAGAATACAATATTAATATCATATTTATTTATTCCGAGACAAGTTACTAAGACCTTTGTTCGGTGTAATGTCAAAGACCAGGAGGGTCTCTGGTGGGAATCGAACCCACAACCCTCACACTAGTAGTCTAGCACATTACCAACTAGACCACTTCGGCACTCATTAAATTTAATTATGGTATTTTCTTTTATACAAAACAGAGTGGGCAAACAAACAAAACATTTCGCAAAAGTTACAACAAAGTCATACATTTTTCAAATTTTTTTTAATGGTATTGTACATAAGCAAAACAAAAACAAATACTTTCTAAATGAAAAAGAGTGCAAATGAAACAATTAGCTTTTCTCTCTTGTGCTTGCTTTGTTTTTTGTTGTTGTTTTCTCTTCTTCTTTTCTTTTTCTCTTCTTCTATCCTATAGTACTCAAAACAAAAACAATATACAAAATTAAATGAGACAATCTTTCTCACTGTTTCTGTTTTATTTTTGTTTAACTCATTGTAAAGAATACAACAAAATTAGATCAAACGTTCAGTTTTGTTTATTTTCCTACTCTGATACAAAATAATTCACATCTAGAATTCCGGAATGTTTGGTTGTTGTCTACAGTTCTAGTCCATACATTTACCTTTTCACGCAATCATCTATATATGCTAGTTTGCTTATGTGTCTCTCATATATTTATCTTATATAATGCTGACAGTTTCTATGTGTATTCCTATGTAAAGTGTTTAACATGTTTCTGTATATGTATGTATGTATTATATATGTATGTATGTGCAATTCGCTTGTTGTACAATTCCTTCACCGATGTTATTTCTTCCTTTAATAAATAAAACACAAAAAAATTCTATAAAATACTTGTAATTAAGCCTAATGTTGAAGATTGATTAAAAGAATATTAAGCGCATTATGACTTTACCTATAATGTAGGGTAAAGCAAGTACATTTCTCTCCATAAACATTTATTTACACGTAATAATGACTGTAATAAACGGAAATTTTTTCATTTTATTGCTAATAAAAAGGTAAAATAAGACTAATAATATAAAAGCGTTTTACTTTTTACTATTAACAATAAAGCATTTTTTTGTATAAAAAATTTAATCTTAACGATTGTTAGCAATCTAATGGTTTGACCTTTTGTTCTTTTTTTTATTTTAAATTTAAAATTTCTTTAAGTTAACAAAAGGATAGTCAATTCAGCTTAAAGCGAATTAAACTTATTTTTAATGAAATAATTCGTTATTTATCGATATGACTTAACTTGTTAAGACAATAAATACATTAATTTATCTCATAAAATACATACATATGTCTGCTCTTTTGTATGTCTGTCTGTCTATCTGTTTATTATCTATCTCTATTAACGTTTAAAAACTCGATATCTGTCTTTTAAAGACTCGCCTTAATTAATGAAGGCAACAATTAATCTTTTCAAGTATAAAAAAGTGTTCAATTGTAGCACCGTGTAACCAATTATAGACAAAAATTCAATTGAAAGAAAAAAAAAATCATATATTTTGTCTACAAAAAGAAAAACATAATTATTTCACTAAATACGAAACAGGCCAACAAAACAAAAATCATTTTTTTAAATCAGTTTGCTTTAATATCATGGTCCTTACACTGAATTTGGTATAAAATACAGAAGTTCTTTTAACCCCCTTTTGCTCTTGTTTTTACTTTATGGAAATTAGAAGACTGACATAAATATTAAATCTCTCTTTCTTTCATACATGACAAATAAATGAAAAGAACAATATGAAGCAACAAGCAAAAATTAGAAAAGAGAAATAAAACATTCGTATGCTATACCCTTCAATTATACGTTCCCTCTGCTACAAACTTCGTTTGTCTGCTTTTAATTTTTTTCAAATTTTAAATGCAAATATAGACTTACTACACACAATTTGCTCTGAACATGGTTCAGGAATAGAGAACATTTTATATTAAGTCTACATTGGGTTTACATTGACATCTTAAAATACGGACCCTTAAATATTAATGCTTTAATTTGTTATTATAATATGCTGTGAAATTTATTGTTCCTTTTTTTAAATGAGAATTAACACTAGATTTAAATAGGAGTGTCTAAGAGGCATATCACTTTAAATGCGGAAATATTGCGGTAGACAAAAAATAAGGTCTTTTCTTTTACTAATTCATTAAAAAAAATTTTACTAAATTAATTTCGAGTAAAGTATGTTTCGATGGCTTTTTTACATAACTTTAAGACAGGTACATATGTTTTAAACTTTATCTACTAAATGAGAATTTATTGTTAAAAAAGTTTAAAACGAATATTTTTCTTTTATTTTTGACACAACAATGTATTGAAAGAACTGCCTTTCATACATTTCATACTATATTTTTTAGAAGCTAAATTGTGATTAATTTGAATTAATTTGTATTTTAAATACACTGCGATTAAGTGTTTATTAGGGGTGCGTAGTATAGTGGTTAGAACGCTCGCTTAAAACCTCAAAACAGCCCAGGATCAAATCATACATACATAACTGACCTTTACAACCCTGTGTCAGGATTACGGTCTAGCTTCTCGCTACACTCATGTTGTGTGTGTAAATTTGTATCCATGAGTACCGGGACCTACAGTTTAACGTCGACTCCGAACGATAGACTTGAGAAGCTTGTTCATGGCAATTAATTACTCTCAGAGTTTCTGTCAGAAGACTGCGGAGAGGTAGTCGCCGAAAGAATCCAAGGCTCATGTCTTAGTAAGCCAAAACACTAACCACTAGACCACGACGACTACTCCAGGATCAAATCAGCAAAGAAAAAAGTGAAGAAAACCATCCCGGATATTCCACTTTATTCTAACTTTGGCTTTAGCATAGAAAAACGAATGATCAGCTTTGAGGGATCAAATCAATTGACAGGAACTTGTTTGTAAGGCGCTTAATAAGAAAAATAAAGAAAAAAAAACACTATTTTCCAAAACAAAAACTTCCAAATTGGCAACGTAATATATTAACCATAGAACCATAACGCTAATTTTTACGCAATTTTTCAAGATAGAAAATTTTCAATTTACTTGCTTTAATTAAATTAATTTATTTATTTTAATTCATATGTTATAAAAAGAAAAGAATTTTTAGTATATTTACATTATTCAGTTATCGTTGTCCATACAATTTTGACAAATTTAAAAAAAAAAGTGCACGTAAAATTTACGTACGTTATGGTTCTAGGGTTAAAGATCAATATAAAAAAATTTTTTCGTCTATTTTATGAACGTTAGATTATTCAAATACTCAAATTAATTTTTTTTTCATGCGTGCTTTGTATTGGAATTAGGCTTGATAGGATGAGGTTTTTTTTTTTAAGGAAAAACAAGTTGATGTCAATCAAAGGACAGTGTTATACCTTCACCCTTGAATGATCAACAGCACTTGTTCCATCTGTGGCTGTATGCTGACTCTAAACTGTCGAGCATCTTCATTAGGTTGCTATTATCTTCCCAGTAGGTGGCGGCTTTTCGTTTGTTCATTCATTGTTAGATGGCAGGTGGAACAGAGTGGAATGTCCATGGAATGTCCTATGAATGGTCTTCTTCTTCTTTGTTTTTTTCAAATTAAAATCTAGAAGAACCGCATACCTTTATACTTCACAGACATTCGCTAGGGTTTGAACCTGGGCTGTATGCGAGCTCTCTAACCCGTATGCTATGTACCTCCCAAATTAATTAAAAGAAATACTCTCGTGTTACAGTGTTTGTAATGAAACTTCTCCGAGACTGCATGACCGATTCTTATAAAGTAAATCGTTTTAAATAGGCTTAAGCAGAAAGGGTTGTCCATCCTCCCATATTAAGTAAGTATTGCTTTTTGTATATTTTAAAAACGTTTAAAGCAAACGTTTCTTAATTTGGTACAAAGAACTTGGTTGCACTATAAGTATCAAACAAGAAGTGAGAGATTTTAAACCCTTGGATGTAGCCCTCTTCATGATTATTTATATTACACTTTTCCTTTAACATATCGTCGCAAGAATTAAAGAACGCTGTAACTGACGAAAAATCGAAAATACGTTTTTTTGCATAATTTTTATTAGAAAAAAATACGCTTCGATTGGCCCCGGTCCCAGATTTCTATGATGAAAAGAAATTCACTTACGCTGTCTGCGTTTTGAAAAATACCAGTGTCTACTTCTTTCTACTTTCGTACAGGTTTTTTGGTTCTGGTGAACTTTTAATGTTTTGTCAGTTACAGCGTTCTTTAATTCTTACGACGATATATACGAATATCAATATAAAAACAAAAAATATTTGTCGCCATATAGGCAAATACATTTAATATACATAATATATGAAATGTATTGCTTTGGGGATAAGCATGTCTCTATGGCCATTTCGTCTCTGCTTAAGAGACTCGTCAGGAGACTTTTCCGCAAAGGTGGCAAGCAAAAATACAAACACTTATATTCAAATAGTTATAAACTAAATGCGAATCACATTTAGTATATAAAAACCAAACAAAAGTATTTACAAAGCAATACATATATACAAATATTTTTTAAATTCTAAAATTTTATTTGAAAAACAAAAATACAAAAAATATCGAACTTATACCATTAAAACTGCTGTAATTCTACAAATATTTTACACATTATGATTGTCAAATAACGAATTTTCTATTCAAAAACTTTTCATTGCTGCGCATTTAGTATAAACTACGTGACCAAAATGAATTTTTATTTCATTGTCAATGTAAAAGGAATTTCTTGGAAGCCAAGTAAAGTATATATATAAAAAAAAACAACTTTTTAAATTAAAATTAACAGTTTTCTAACATCAGTATATTGCTCATACAACTGAATATAAAAAAATTACGTTCTACTTTTTATTTTTAATTAAAAAAAAAATTAGGATATTTGGAAAAAGACAGGAACCGTTAGACTACAAAAAAGGATATACAAACATAACTGCATCACTCAGAAAGAGTTGTTGCAAAAAAGTGCAAGAAAAAATTACTTTTTGCACAAAGAATATTTTAAAATTTGTTCAGTAGTCTTCACTACATTAATTCAAAACATAGTTAAGCAGTATTTTTAAGTTTGAATTAGCTGTTGGCCAAAAACTGAGGGCACCTTTTTCTTAGTTATGCTGTGATTTACAACATTTTTGAGGTTCATAAAAAAAAATTGGTAGTTAGTCCGACCAAAACGAATACAGGGTTTTATTAACTTTTGGTAGAACAATCGAGCCTATACGGTGTAGTTCGTGCATTTTTCCAATAGCCTTCATTTGTCGCATAGTGTGATTAAAGCAATAACCGTGTGTAAGTTATGCTAATGCAATTTGGACCGTTTCTTTTGAAAATATTAAAAGCAGCAATACCTTTAAGAAGATTAAATGGAACAATATGTTCAAAATAATTTATTGTATTTATAGTTATTGATAATGCTAAAGAACAAAGAAACGCATTTCCGTGTTTTGTTTCATATTATGTTTCAATTTTATTTTTCACATGAACTTAAATACTTTTAATATAATCTTAGAACTTCATTTAAATGTCATAAATTCCTTAACCAAAAAATCAATAAAATTAAATAAATGAAACAAATTGTGTGTGACAATTCAAACATACTATTATCTTTAAATTTCTTTTGTGCTAAATTACTATTCAAATATTAAGAAATCTCTTGATACTGCCTTCTTTAACAACAAGAAACTTCTACTTATAAGAATTCATTGTCTATCTCAACTTAAGGCCCATATTTTATGTTTTTATTGAGTTATATTTGAATATATCTTAACATATTATTATAAAAACCATATTCATATTTATATGCACAAGTAATAACACACTTTTAATGCTTTTGAATAAAGAGTGATTTCTTTAGAGTTTGGGAACTTAACATAATAATACATAGAATGCAAGAATATTGTTGTAAGTAATTTTTTTTTTTGTCTATTATTTTAGATGTGATTTTCGACATATACTTATATACACGGTTTTTATTTATTTATGGTTTGTCGATATAAACCAATGATTTAATATGTTCCCATAAAAAAATCTAAAAGCGTTAAATCGTATGAAGGTGAACGGAACAGTACAGAACAGAACAGAACAGACCAGACCAGACCAGACCAGACCAGACCAGACCAGACCAGACCAGACCAGACCAGACCAGACCAGACCAGACCAGACCAGACCAGACCAGACCAGACCAGACCAGACCAGACCAGACCAGACCAGACCAGACCAGACCAGACCAGACCAGACCAGACCAGACCAGACCAGACCAGACCAGACCAGACCAGACCAGACCAGACCAGACCAGACCAGACCAGACCAGACCAGACCAGACCAGACCAGACCAGACCAGACCAGACCAGACCAGACCAGACAAGACCAGACCAGACCAGACCAGACCAGACCAGACCAGACCAGACTAGACCAGACTAGACCAGACTAGACCAGACTAGACCAGACTAGACCAGACCAGAACAGAACAGAACAGAACAGAACAGAACAGAACAGAACAGAACAGAACAGAACAGAACAGAACAGAACAGAACAGAACAGAACAGAACAGAACAGAACAGAACAGAACAGAACAGAACAGAACAGAACAGAACAGAACAGAACAGAACAGAACAGAGCAGAACAGAACAGAACAGAACAGAACAGAACAGAACAGAACAGAACAGAACACAACAGAACAGAAGACTTACTTCTGAAGAAAAAGTTTTACCAAATTGGTTGTGTCATAAATGTTAAGCGGTGCTGTAGGTGAATATGTGTCCCATACTGACCATTACTACCCAGTTTCGGGGTTATGGTCTAGCTTTTCACAGCACCTATGTTGCGTGCGTTTTTTCCATGAGTATCGATACCTACAGTTTAACGCTGACTCCGAGCGATGGATTTGGGAAGATAGTTCATGACAATAGGTTACTCTCAAAGTTTTTGTCAGAAGGCTGCTAAGAGGTAATCGCCGAAAGAAAAATTTTTATATATTTTTCAAGATGTCGTTGATGATACAAAAAAAAAAAAGAAAGAACAATACGGCAATTGTGCCACAATTCAAAATCAACAAATGTGTTTTCTATCAGGGACTTTCGAAATCTGACAGTTGATAACGGCCATTTTCTTGAATCTACAACTGTGAAAATAATTTAAGTTTCTTCAGTCTATTTTGTAAAATCACTATGGATGGTTATAGCATTTAACAACACAGAAAATAATAAAATTCTTTAATCAAAATGGGGTTTCTTTTAGGGCAACATACCGCATTAAACAATAAATTTTGAATTTCAGACAACACCAATTTAAATGAGCTCCAGGAGTGTTCAATCAATGCAGACTATAATTCTCGCTATCGATAGTTCGCGTGCAGCTAAAAAAACACCCGTTTGTTATTATTAATTAATGTAATATAAGTGGTAATATAATATTATGTTTATAATATGTCTTAACCAAAAACCACTTACCACTGAGAAAGAAATTGTAGTTTTTTTTTTTTAAATACAAACATTTTCAATGTCCTAAATGAAGTTCATTTCAAGAAATAAATTCTGAAATTAATATGAAACCATTATGAACAATAATGACTCTCTCTCTATCTTATTGAACAAGTATGTTTAGTATGGTTTTTGTATAGAATTTTTATGTGTTTTTGCTTTTAATTAAATGATTTGTTTTCTATTTTTATCTTGTGCATGCTCGTAAATAATTGAACATTTGGTATAAATTTTAATTTGTTATATTAATGCTTAATATTTTTTATTTTAATACGACGATATATTACATATGTATGTAGTAGGTACCCGTTAATGCTATTTATTCGGCAATAAACCAAGAGTATAATTTTGTTAATTATTGTGTTGTTATTGGCAAAGATTTACTCGTACATTTTTATAAAATATTTTATAACTTTGCTGTTTAGTAAGAACACAGAAAACCCTTTATAATTGAATATTATTTATACGCACTGTAGGGCAAGAATTATTTCTTTTTTAACGATTTCTTTTTTTTTTGTCACTTTTTAATTTAATTTAATCTAATTCATCAATAACACATGTTCCCAAAGTTTCGCAATCATTAAAAGGCAATGACTTTACGAGCAGTACTAAAAGGCAAATACAAGGAAAAGAAATTTTTCGCTTTTTAAATCTATTTTTTCTCCTGTTTTTTGTGTTGTTGTTATTTGTTAAAGTGTTTTGTAGAACAATAGAAAAGTAAAAGAATTGTATTTTTTATTTACATTTAATTTTGTCCTCTAAAGCTTTTAGCAAAAATAAATATTTAATCACGAAAATATAAAACTTTTCAAAATTAAAGAAAATAATGAGAAATAAAAAAAAATATATTTGTTTATAATAATATGTGCTCCAAAGAGTCACTTTGTTTCATAATAGCAAATTACAACAAAAGGTTCTAAAAATAGGTTTCATACTCGTACCTATTTAGAAAACTGTTATAAATCAAAATTTTTTCTTATTAATGAAGCAGTTATTTCAACATGTTTAATATATATATGTAAGTTATAATCTGTAAATAAAATTTTATTAAAATTTTGCTTCTTATTATTTATATTTTGATTACTTTTTATTTCTTAAAAACCATAAATGAAATGACTGATTTTAGCTGTTAGAAATTATAGGATACAATAAGGACTTTAATATTAAATACAGATTTCTATGATAAGTATCTTAGTTTTCGGCAAAAATTTCAAAACGGTTCACCCAAACCATACCCATTTCTAGTAATTGTATTATTTCTCTTGTTAGCTCTTTGACACCCGAATTTATTAAGTGTTAATTCCTACACGATACTTCGTTTAGTTATAAATCTGTATTAAAGATACATAGTGTCTTTCATTTAAATAACACAAAGTGTTAATGAGATAGCATTGAAAGTTTATATTTATTTGAAAGACGTATTGATGCCATTGGAACTTCGCTGAAGAATCCAATTTTCTATTATTTTTCTAATTGCTTATTTGACAATTACTCCAAAGAAATATGTTAAACAAGCACTCTATAAACCAATTTTATTTTTTATGGATACGGTTTTTTAATCATAATAATTTATTTTATTTTTTAAGAATTTTATATTGTTTATTAATTAGCTTCTCATCACCTACTTTTCATTATAAGTATCCAATTTAATTGACTTTGTTTAAATTTTTCAACAAAATAAAATTAATTTATCTATTTCTTGTTTATTTAATGGGACGTTTTTATAAGGATTATTATTATTTTCTTTATTTTTTTTAAGAGACACACAGAAAGACAGACAGAAAGAAAGTTTGCTTAGTTTATTAAAAAATAAAACAATAATAAATAAAAAATGAAATTGCTATTTTTTTTTAACAAATATGAATTGCAACAAAAAACTTTTGACCTTTATCAGTGTCTTGACACCTTCAAATTCTTCCTACTCAACCTTTCTATCATTCTATCTGTTGATATGTAAAACATTATTTTCCCTTTTCTTTGTCATTCTTAATTTTAGAAGACACGTTTTACAAAACTTTTCTTCAGTTTTTCTTGTTATTTTACATTTTGTTGCTGCAATAGGTTTACTTTAAACAAAAATTTGTGTTTATATTTATTAAAAGTGTTTAGAAACAGATAAGAAAATTCAAAACAACATTATTTAGCATTTCGTTAGAAAATAGGATTTTTTATAAATAAAATAAATACATAAAAATATATGCTTATATCTTATTAAACCAATTTTTTTTTAAATTTTTAAATTAGTGAGAAGAATGATTTACTACGAATCTGAAGGTTCCAAGTTCAAATTACCACCCAGATGACTATAAAAAAATTCTTCTTAACGTATTTCGAAATCTCATGTTTGTACGATCTGTTTGCTCTCTCTATTGAACACTATTTAATTACATAGAACAATAAAACATTTTATATATTTTTTTTAATTTTTTATTAAATAATTAATTAACAAACAATTCTTATTTTCGTTTTCATAAATAAAAATTAAAGGCTGTAATTGCGACTTTTTTTGGGATCAATAAATAATAGTTGTGATTATAATTTTTAAGTATATATGGTCATATTAAATGCAAACGGGGGTAACTACACTTTTTGTTTTTTTACAGGAGTAGCAAAAAACCATAAAATCAAAAAATCATAATTTCCTGGATCGAGATATAAGGACTAGCATCCCTATATATAACAAATGAGTAAGTATGTAAGGTTTTCATATGTATATGTTGTTATGTCTTCTTGCATTTAAAAGTACACGCACTTGTAGTTACGTCCGTTTAAATTTCGTTAATAAAATTGCCATTTTGTATCGTAAGAATCTAAAATTTTTCACGAACGTGTATTTTGATAAAACGAACCATAATTAATAAAAATCTCAATATTGGAATTTTGTGTAGTTACGTCTGTTTGCATTTAATATGACGATATAAAAAAATAATAGCAATTCATTGTAATCTATTTCTAGGCATTTATTTTCTAGTTCATCGCGTTTGTTTTTTTTTTTTTTTTAGAATTATGCATAGATATATTTATATAGTAAGTGATACTTACAAGTACATGTATATTATTTGACAGGGCTGAGACTATTCCCAGCGAAAAATGGTAATCAATGAGAGTCGAGAAAGTAATACAAGGATATTGATTTTGGAAACCGAGACCCTTAACAAAGATTATGCCTACGAAAGTAATAAATGTTTTTACTGCCCCCTCATAATAAGTATTAGAATTTATTATTTGTAATGCGTACATTTATTTTATATACTAATAATTTGGAGAAATAACAAGAAATAACAATTTTTTTTAATAAAATGTAGAACATCAAATTCCTTTTTCTGAAGATGTGGGATTACAAATAAGTAGTAATCAAAATTTATTTTTGTGCAACATGAAATTACCTTCTCGATTCCAAAAGTAATATATTCCAAAGATAGATATTATTTAATTGATTGATTATAAAATAAAATAAAATAATAAATTTTTTCCTGTTGGGTATGTATTATTTGAGGGCTGAGACTATTCCTTCAAAATCTCTTTCTCTCTCTCTCTCTAATAATTTAATTTCTGTCAATACTTGCCTATATTATTATTAATTTTTTTTTACTAAGACCAATACACAGGGGTATACCCCTACTAAATGCATTGTATTCAAATATTGAATACATACACAAATATATATAGATAGTTGTGAGATGTAAAGCGCCTTATGTCAACGGGACATGTTGCCGTCAATTTTGATCATTCAAAGGCCAGTGATACACCTTCACCTTTGAATAATCAACAGCAATCGTCCCAGCTATCAATGGATGTTGATGGTTAGCGTGCGTCTTTTTTAAGCAGGTTAGATGTTATCTTCCCAGAAGGTGGTGCTGTACTCCTGATCATCTGTTTCTGGTGGAATAGACTGGGCATGTCAGGAAGCAGTCTTTTAGATGATGGTCTCCTTGGCGAAGACGGGGGGACCTTTTATTTTATTTTTTTTTACTTATAATTTTTCGAAAAACTGCAATTTATTATTTTATAAAATTTTTTCTCCCACGCTGGGATTTGAGCCTTGGTCGTTTGAGTTTCTGTGCGAGAGCTCCAACCGCTACATCACGACCCCCTCAGCAAACAAAACTGAGGTTGGTCATTATCTTCTTAAGTATCGGCTTATCAAGAATTAGAAGGCATTTTACAAATGCCTAAAACAGATTTTTTTTACCCTCTTCAGCAACTATCAGAAAAATATTATCACTTTCCTGCTATTTTAAATTTATGCATATTTGTAGCACAGTGTTATTTAGCAGAAATTTATTTCTTTACCTTAAGAAAAATTGTAAAGAATTTTTTTTTATCAATTTATTATTCCATAAATACTTAAATTTATTTGAATATAATATCTTATCTGTTTATAAATATTTTTATCTTTGCAAGAAAAACTTTTCTTATAACACCCATTTAGGTTCATTGTCGTTAGATAACCTTTAATCAAAGGATAATAATTTTCATTTACATTTGACCTGTTAATATGACCTGATGTACGCGTTTATTTTCTTGTTCTCCTTTCTTTGTCATTTTTATTTATAACCCAAATTGAGATTTATTGGTTTCCAGAGAAGCCAATACGTTAATGTTGTATTTTTTGTTTTCGAATATAAAAAAAGTGAAATTTTTCCATTAAGATTTTCTAAAGGGTTATAAGGATTTTCAGAAAAAATGTCATATTTATCTCCTTTTGAATACTGAAAGTTAAGAAAGGGCTTGTGTCAGTATTTAAATGTCTTAATTTCAAGTCATAAATGTATATTTTTACAAGTTTTTTTATGAGCTTTTAATGGAAAAGTAAGAGAGTGTTAAAAAAATATATTCCATTATGAATTTCAAGTGTCATATTAAAGATGCCATCAAATGGCTGATTAATCTACTTAAAAGTTGATGATAAAATCAGTCATGGCTAAGCTGCTACAGGAATGACAAAAAGGTGGCACAGGAATCTTAAGCAATTTGGAAGGGAGCAGCAAAATATAATCTAAATAGCTTTACAAATATTTTTGGTTTCTCCACAGTTTTGTATACAAGCAACCTTTCTTTCCTAGAAGATTAATAAAAAAATCATTCAGAATTTATTTAAATCGAATAACTTGTTCTTCAGTTGAAATTGTTCTTTTTTATTTACTTTTTATAGTATTTTTTTTTTAATAAGTTCTCAACAATTCCAGGGCGGTAACAATTGTAAATATTTCAGAATTATTGCCAAATTCACAAGTTTCCGTATTGTTGTATGCTGCATGGGAAACAATTTTTATTCACTTGCTTGTAAATACCTAGTGAGTGTATCATTGTAATCATGTACGTTATATCGAAAATGTCAAAAATCATATAAGAAAAAGAAAAGCACTATTCTATTTTTACATACTTCGTTATCTTTTTCTTTTAAATCTAACATATAAAATTTTCGTGCAGCTGTGTTTGTTGCCAAACTCCTCCGAATTGGCTTTACCGATTGTCATGTGCATATCGGGTAGGTCTGAGAATCGGTTAAGATCTATTTTTCATACCCCTAAATAATAAGGTGACCCGAACCAAGGGGAAATTTGTGCCTCATATAAATAACGTACCGATGTCGATGAAATTTTAAAATAGATAGATCTGCATACCGTAGAATTATTAGAAAATAAATATGGTGTACGTTTTTTGTTTAAGAAGTACTCAAAAGGGGCGATACCGGAGATATTTCTATCAAACTGAAGTACCTAAAATGGCGGATAATCATTTATTAAAATTATTATTAGCGCAGACATTGATTGTTCAACTCAATGTTGACCTTGCAGTTCGGTGAAGAGTAACAGATATATTTGAACTAAAAAAAAAAATTTAATAAAGCAAATCTCTATGGCAAAACAACGTTTACAGGGTTAACTAGTAATTTGCATTTTGTAGCTTAATTCCTCTTTGCAATAATAGGTATTCAGTTTACATTAAGAGAATATAAACCATTACACCTTTTTAAAAACACACGAAAACCAATTGTATGATTTTATCAGATTATTTCATGAAAATTACCAACAACCAGCATACACTGTTGTACTCTACAGCATTAATGCCCAAGTAGTATTGGTGAGAGTGACGAAAATAAGACACAGAAGTTCTGCAAGTGTAGTTTGTCTCTCCCACTCAACATGCTGATTTCCTATTGGTTAATTGACGATCAAACAAAAGAGCGTAAGTATACGTGTGAGCAGTGTTGCCACTGAAAAAATTTTAATTCTACCAAAATTTCTTTCAAAACCTACCAAAATTAATCAAAATCTACCAAAAACCATTTAAGAATACATTTTTGAGATGGAAAACAATTTTTATTAACACCTTTACATGTGTTGATACATATAAATAACAAAAAATAAAAAATATAAGGAAAAGTATTCAGTTCTTCGAATATACATATAAAAAATAAACATATAACAAATACAATTCAATTTCTTAACAATACATAATAAAATAATTAATAACCAGAGGTAAAAAAGAATTCAAAATTTGCAAATTTGCAAATTTTAGCTGTTTGAAATTTCGGTCGATTTCGAATTTGTTTCTCAATTTGGTTTTGATTAAAGAAAGTGTTAAAAATTTTTGTTCAGCTGCTGCAGAACTATACGGAAGAGAAAATAAATTAAAAACAAAGTTGGTTAATTCACCAAAACTTTTCTCATTTAAACCGTTTCCAATTGTACTAACTTTAATATTATAATATTATATATTTAATATTATAACTAAATAATTAAATGTTTAATTCCGTTGAAAGATTTGTTTCTGTTAATCGCAACAGATTCCACTGTGTGATAATATATAATATCAGGATCACAGTCTATAAGATTAGAACATTTTAAAACGAGAGACAATTTACATAGGCAAGTCTTCTTTTGACAATACTTATTTAAGAGTAATTATTTGTAACAATTTAATATCTTCTCGATTAAAATCAAATCTAGCATTGATTTGGTTTAGTAGTTCAATGTAAAATTACAAAATCTCAAGTTTAACATCAAACACTTCTCCCGGGTTAAGATTTTTAGTAGGATACATTTCGGCTTTTGTACCGATAAAAATTTTTGAAACATTAATGTGATTATTAGAATTTTTAAAATCAGTTTAAGTGTTGTGTATTAAATCTTTTTGATAAAATTGCTTAATATAAATAAAATGTTAGATTTAATGCTTGAATATAAATACGGTAATCTTGAACTTCCGACTGAAATTCCTTATTAAGATTGTTTATATATATATTCTGATAAAATCTACCAAAATCATATTCAGCCTACCATCCTACCAAACGAAAAATTTTCTACCAGTTTTGGTAGAATTCTACCAATTGTGGCAACGCTGCGTGTGAGTTTAATTTGCTGATATCAGCCACAACTGGGCATCTTTGCTCTACAGTAACAATTTAAAAGTTTTGTGAATTCGGTATATAAAATTTTTTGTTAATGCTTTTATAAGTATTAATATATTTTTTATTCATATTAATCAAATCATCTTAATTCCCAGGCTGATTTGAATGTAAATAATTGTTTAATGATAAAAATTTTTAGTCCAGAATGTAGCGAAAAACGATTTTGTTCGAAACTTCTTTGTTTTAATTATATTAAATTCTAATAATCAGGATAGCAGTGGCGATAGGCATTAAGGTGATGTGATGTGTTTAGATTTGGAAGTTATAACAACTTAAAATTTCAGGCGATCCTAATTTCGATCTAAATTGATTTCCATCCCATGCCTGAGTATATTTGTTGTTTGACAATATCAAAATTGTTAACAACAACATACCCGTTAAGTGCTTACTGGAATACCAAATGTCTTTAAATAAAAATTAAAAACTTAATTAAATGATGATACGTGTTCATAAAGCCCCTTGAGGGCGGCTACACAAATTCTAAAAAATGCTCTGTAATTATTACATTATAAGAATATTTTATGGCACAAATAAATTTAATTTTTTATTACATAGATTTGTATATAATTAATTATTTATTTAAAATGCTTTACAATAGATAAGATAAAAAATTACTTCATTTTTCATTTTTACAAGGGAAATACAGTTGTTGGATGATATCTGCAAATGAAAATAAAATTACAAAAAATCAATAAATTGTTAAATGAAGAAAATAAAATACAAATACAAAAAACTCACATAATACTCGGTATGCTACGTATGCAATTTATTATTTCTTCAGGTTTTATAGAATACTGGCATATATTATGAACAGTCATAAATAAAGGAAATCTAAAAGAAAAGCAGAAAACATGAAGAATTCTAAAGATTTTAACAAATTTTCTACCTACTTATCTTCCAAACCTTTTTGTCTCAACATTACTTGAACAGCTGCTGCAGCTATTGGACCCATAATTTTTCCATTACCCAATATTTGCTTTTCCAAATCTTCAATTTTACGCTCAGTTCTAACAAAAGCCTCAGCTATGCGACGGTTTCCACTACCAGAACAAACAGTTATTAAATCGCCTAAACCACAGTTTTCGAAAAATGTGGACAATTTACAGCCCGGATAGAAAACATCTATAAAACGTATCATTTCTAAAAAACCAAAACGTATGCAGGCCGATTTGGTATTGGGATTACAATCGAAGCCATCTAATAGACCAGAAGCAAAAGCTAAAATGTGCTGTAAAGTTTGTTAATTTAATAAGAAGTAATTAATTTACAAGAAACAGAAAAAGAAAACCTTCAGAAAGCCGCACACTTCTACACAGTCAGCATCGTCTATAACGGTTACACGAAAATTATGCCCTCTGAAAAGGTTACCCAGTAATTTGTTGTGCATAGAAACACGACAACCCAAAGTGGCTTCACAATAATTATCCAAAATTAATTCATTAGCCAAATTGGCTCCCATTAATACAGAACAGGGAATCTTAAAAATAAGAATAAAATCTTTTATCTAACAAAAACAAACCGCTTTACGTACCTTTAAATACTTCATTATGGTGTGGGAAACTAATTGTAAACCTCCCCCTTCGGCTGGTGTAAAGCCTTTAGATACCGATACAGCTAAAGCGTAAGGTTTTATTTTTCCCAATAGAGTGCGACAAAAATCGGGTATAAATTTATGCGGCATTACAAATATTATAACATCAGCATTCTTGGCTGTTTGCACTAAATCATCGACAGCTACTAAATTTTTGGGCAGTTGTAAATTCGGCGCATATTTTGTATTGATATGCAGTATATTCATGGCTTCAATTACATCTTTATCATCGATTACCTCATCGTAGACGTACATATTGACACGATCTTCAATGTCTTCTATATCTTTAGCATTTTCTGCTACTATTTTAGCAATAGCAGTGGCCCTTTTATTACAGAAATGATTGAAAATGAAACGATTTTAATTGCACTATAAAATAATCAACAATTTCTTACCAATTTCCTGATCCAATAACACAAATGCTTGTTTTTTCCATAATATATTGTAAAAAAATATATTAATATTGTTCAAAGCTTTGTTTAATTTCGTTTTTTGTAAATTTTTCAAAACAGGAAAATTCAAAATTTCTATGTATTTTAAAAGCAAATTCAATCAACAGGTCTGTTTGCGTAGTTACTCTGTGTTTACACGTAGTGATTCTTATTTTTAAGATTTTGGTTTATTTTTCTTTGAACTATCTTCGTCGTTCAGACAATACATTTCTTACTTTTGACGTCACGTATATTATATTATACGAACGAGTGAGTAAAGCGTATTGCCAGTATAATATAGAGTGTACTCGTTTCTTTACCCCTCGCCCTCTTCGCAAATAAACATGCAATCTTAAAAATAAGAATCTCTATGTGTGAACACAGACTTAAAAATTTTGTATAAATTGGTAAAAGTTTTTAGTGTATTACACAAATACTCAGTAAGTAGAAAAAACAACGAAAGTAAAGAGCCTATTCGATGTAGGAAAACTTATAGGTAGTTAATGGACAAATGTACGAATTTGTAAGATAAATAAAGAACAGCTGATTGAGAGGCATATGGGTGTACGGGCGCCCGCGGGATTCCAATTTTACCAAAAAGCGTTCCCGTACACAAAATTTGGGCAAATGAGAGACGTTTTGAGAGAGTAACATTCTTCTTCTTCATGCACGAAATAGCCCGTACTTTTTCTTCGGGCTAGTTTGTGCAAGTAAACAAACAATCAGCTGTTCAAAAAACAATAGAAAAATTAAAGTTTCAGAAAACTAAAAAAATTTCAAAAGTTGAATTAAAAAATATTTATAAACCTGAGCGAAAGGCTTATAGTATAATTTAATTCAATATTTATATAAAAAATTTTTTTTTTGTCTTAGGTAACATGTAGAGTTGTGTAGCTCATGAACGAACTAGTTCAACTGAGTTATTCACTCAAGTGAGCTAAAAGAGCCGTTCTTTACAATATGCTCTTTTAGCTCAGTAGTTCATGTTTCTTTCTTGTGAATCCACGTTTCTTTTCGCTCAGTAGTTCATGTTTCTTTCTTGTAAATCTAGGTTTCTTTTCGCTCATCTTTCTTATTAGTTCGTTCCTTTTCTTTCTTGAATCTTTTTTATTCTTTGACATTTCATGTTGAAGGTACATACTAATTGGTAATGCCAGCTGCAAGTAATACACGTAGCAGCCAGAAACTTTATAGGACGTTACATTTTTGGAAATTTAACGATTTTTATGATAATTGTAGAAGCAATATAAAAGAAAATTATATTTATTTTGTACTGTCGAATTTGAATAAAAATTAACATTTTTAATAAAATAATAAATAAATAATTAGATTAGATTAACCAAACTTGCAATTACAATAATAATAAATTCGTGCATGTATGTACATACATAAGTAATTTTTGAGATCGAAAATAAAATAGTATATTAATTACAAAATTCTTTAAATTTTTCTGTAAGGCTAAAATTAATTTGTATACCTGAATTTCACTAGAGTATGATAATTGATAACCGATTACTGTAAAACAAAATCGATTGAGTTTGAATTTAAAGGCAAACTACGTATACAAAAGCTACGTATACAATTGGTGCCCACAACATGAGCAGTACCAGTGGAAAAAAAGTTTAATATGATTCAAATGAAAATATTGAACTAAATGAGCTATTGAACTAAATGAGCGACATAGTTCATTAAAGTGAGCTGAACTAAGAAGAGCGCTCACTCAAAAGAGCTAAAAAACCCAAGACTAGTAACATGTATAATTGGAATTATTGTCGTAAATTTTTTGGGAAAGTACATGTTCAATATGTGTGTGTGTGTGTGACATAAAGTTGTATTTTTTCATATTTTGATGTTAATGGGTAAAATATTTGCTTTTTTGCGTTCCCGTACTTTTGGGTAAATTTGTCTCTTATTGAGAGAAATTATTGTTTATTTGTTTATTATTTACTTTACCCAAAAAGTAAAGAAACACACCTATTTGTGGAAATACAAGAAAATTTGTTTTGTACTTGTAAATTGATCAGTATTTATATTTGACTGCTGCAAATCGTTTCATTCAGTTTTTTTATTTATTTAACAAATTCTTAAACGCAAAAATTTGTCCAGTAAAAATCAGAAAGTTCTGCATAGAACTGTCACTTTACTCTCTTTTTTCTCTTTCCTGGTTGAGTATTTGCAAATAAATACAATCCAGTAAAAATTTTTGTCAAATTTGTAAAAGTTTTAAAGTACGCAAAGAGGCCTTATGTACTGGTGGTAATAAGTCGGCATTTACAATGTAGAAATTAAAAGACAGACAGAAAAACCTTGTAGATATTGGGTCAAAAATATGAAGATTGTGGTACAAGGATGTTTGCGCCGTACATTTTTTGTGTTTCTTTTCTACTTTTCATAAAATTTGCTTATTCTGTTTGCCTTCTAAGTTCTACATTATAAATGTCGATTAAGTGGATTACTACAGACATACATACGTATAATTGGCTATTACAGCTCTGTTTCAGGGGTACGGCCTAGCTTCTGCCAACACCCATGTTATGTGTGTTTAATATCGACGCCGAACGATAGACTTGAGAAGCCGGAAGAAATAGTTTTTCTTATATATTTTTTTTAAGAGTTAGAGATCGTGTCCAACGTCCTAGCCACTAGACTAGACTAGTGATTATAATGTTAAAAATTGCTAGTGATAATAATGTTAAAAACTAAATGCTAAAAATATTTTCTAAGTAGTCAAATAGTATGTACGCTAAATTTAAACAAAAAAATTGAAAAAAGAAGAATTAGTTGTAATTTGAAAAACATTGCCATAGAATTTGATGAAAACAGTTTGATATGCAGCCAAGATGCCAATATATCACAACAAGAAGATTAAAAGATTAAGAAAACATAAATTTATTTAATTTTTTAATTCAAACTTGTTGTGAAAAACTAACGACTGTGTTCATAAGAAACATTATAGGGTTCTTAAGGGTTTATATGACAAGTATTGCATTGAAATTTGTCAAATAAGCCTTTTATAAAACTGTAATATTTGTTATAAAAACAGCTGTAAATATGACAAGAATATTATATACATTTCTTTGGTGCTGCTAAAATATTAACAAACCATTAGTATAATATATATTTGAAATTTTCTTTAAATTTATTATAAAATTTTCTCTTAAAGTACACTTAAATTGCCGTTGAAGGTGGCTGTAACAGTGTTCAGACTGCAACGATTATTTAAACTACAACATTTATATTCTAAAGTAAGCACCCAATTTAGCATTTTGAAAAAAATTTAAGATTGAATTAAAATGGATTAAAAATTTTCTTAATAGAAAACAGAAAAAAAGGTTTAATCTTATAAATATTTCAAAAGCATAAAAAAAACCTTCTGGTATTCTTGTACCCGTACATTGTCAAACAACATTTTATATTTTATTTTGAAAGAAAATAGACACCAAAACTTCTTAAAATAAAAGCACTGCATTATTTATAACCTTGACACTGATGTGTTTGTTACACTTGGTAATGAATTTGTTTCGTTTCAAAAAAATATAATTTTTTTTCCAAACAATTTTTTTTGTTTCATTCACTTTTTTTTTGTTCTTTGTTGCTCTTGCATGCCTCAATGCCTATTTCATTAAAATTTTGCTGAAGGTTATTGCTGACATGTGTTTTTCTATTTCGTTAATAAGAAGTGCTTCTTTTTTGTTTTGTCTGTAGTTACACGCCTAAACACTTTAAAATTCATTTAGAAGAGTTCATTGTATCACAGTTTTTCTTTTTTCTAACTTTGTTTAAATGAAAATAGTACATAAATGTTTATCTGAAATTTATAGACTTTTTTAAGTAGAATAATATTATACAAAAATATTATACAAAAAATAAAATCTCATTTTCGGTTATTTGTTTAATTCTAACGCTAAATGTGATAAATAGACAGTTATTATTTTAGATTTTTCTTTTTGTCTTCTAGAAAATGATTGTCGCTTAAACTGCTTAAAAGGGAATTCAGCACAATTCGTTTACTAATACGCACTTGGAAATATGACACAAAAAGTATGATTACATTGACAAATATTTGAGTCAAGTACTTAAAAAGAAATCGTAATCATCATATCTTTTTTATATGATTTCTTTTTTAATTTTTAACAATTGTTTGTAGAAGTATTTTATTTGACAATAAATATTCGGAACAAATTGCAGTTTACGCTTAACTAGATTGGATATTTCTGAAGTAAATATGAAATAATGCAAAAAATAATATATAATAGGTAACTTGAAGGGCCTTGGAAACAATGAGATGACATTTCCGCGTGTGCACTGTATAACAGTCCAATTCATAATGAGATAAAACGTGCTTATAAGAGCCTTATAAGCAAAATCTCTTAATTTTGTATTCATAAACAAGAAACAGTGTCATAACGCTCTCATAAACCATTTATAAATAAGAAATTTTTATTGTAGGTTTTTAGGTACTTTAACCGTACAATAACACGACATTTGTGAGTTAGATTGGATATTTTATAAATAAAAGTGGAATAATATAGTATTACAATGAATAAAACTTATATAGTTATATAGTATAGTATAGATACATATGTACATATTTAAATTCATATAATTAAAAATTTTCGTATAATAGCAAATGATTGCAGTCTCTGTACAAAATAAATTTCTAAATGGCCAAAAAATTGTTTTTATTTTGTATTACATATCCCATCTCTTTCCTTTACAGGCTCTGTCATCAGTGTCTGTAGAAATTACGAATGTAAATCTCTCTTTCTCTTTCTCTCCAGTTTACAATTCCATTTTACTAAATTTTGATATAAAAAAATGTAAACAGAATAGTGATGCACAAACCAAAAAGAGAATGGTAATATTCGATTACTTTATACATGAATTAAAAAAATGTGCTTCAAAAGAATTTTATTTTTTTTATTTTTTCAGTTTATTTTAGTTATTTTTTAACAGCAGTAAATATTACTTCAATCACATCTATTTTATGTATAATTGTGTTGCTATTACATTATTTTTATGAATATTAAAAAATTACCGAAGTAACCGATAGCTTTTATTGTGCATCACTATGCTGAAATAATATCATGGTATTGCCAGCGTGACATTAAAATCGTTTATTAGTTAATTTGCTCATATGAAAGGTTTATGAATAAGATTATTTATTTTGACCTTATAAGACAGATAACGTCTCATAACTAATGTATGGATAAAACCTAAATTAAGGAGTTATTATGAATTTGGCTGTAAGTATATATGAATACGAATATATTAAATAATAAAACTCTTATAATTTGTGTAATTTTATCATTTGCTAAGAAAAACATGTTTCCAGTTGTGTTGCAGGTACAGTTTTCTCAATGGCCTTGATTTTTTTGGTTTATAAGAACACTTAAATGGTGGGAGTATGCAATAAATAAACCATTCAACAGCCGAATTTTAAATGAAAAGTGTAATGTCTTATTAATAAATGTTTACAAGGTGTAACGTGGCAAAATTTCTGCCACTTATATTTGTATTACCAGAAAAGAGAAAAAAAGGGGGAAATGAAGAACCTGGGCCACACTGGTGATGGTGGTTCGAGGTACTGCTTGCGATTCCATCTCACAATTACTTAGTATTTTACATGGTAATAGGTATATTATGATGTATTGTAAATAATATTTGTAATAGGTATATTTTGCCTATGTATCAATTTAACATAATTCCCATCGAGTTAATATTAATAATTACATATATAGTGTGAGTGTTGAGACCAGCATCGTGTTTTTATTTACTTGAAAAATATACAGACGAGTCAAGTTAAGCACAAGTCGGTATGTATATTAACCTGGTAATAATCATCTCTTAATAAGAGACGATTAATACCGAATCATTTACCCGATCTCCGACGACATTAATCACCGAACCTATGGAAACAATTTGTGTTGAGCGTGTTACCGAACCTGCACGTCGCTAATCGCCAAACCTATCACCGAGCCTATGCATACTATTAGGACATGTCTGGCTTTTTTCGAAATGCCCTCCACGCATAGCTGCCAGATTTGATGATTTATCGTCATTTGACGATTTTACGACACAAAAATAGCATATTGACGATTTTTGGCCTTAATTTGACGATTTTTGATTATTTTGACGATTTTTGGAAATGAATTTTGTACTTTATTACGATTATTATTGCACTATTTTCAATTATTGCTTTTGGAAATTCAATATTAAATATTACTCCATCGCTGAAATGATTTTTATGTATTTTTCATACAGAAAAATACAGAATTGGCTTTGAACATTCAAATTATAAATTCAAAAGTAGAATATTATTCTATTTCTGAAAGAAATGTTATGCTGTGTAAATATTATGTAAAATCCAAGATTGGCAGCTGTTATATCAACCAATTTAATGCTTAAAATTTTTAATTATATTCTTATTAGAAAAAAAAAAAACAAGTAAAGTTTTAAATCTAATTCAAACACCCTCGTTGTCGCTAGAATTAGTTGTAGTCAGTATCTTAGAATTTTTCCAACTACTAAAAATGTATTTACTTAAGTAAATCGGCAATGAGTAATTGTTTAAAAATCAATGTGCTATAAGCCCAATATTTCTATTTGGCAGATTGTAAAGATGAATCAAATTTTTTAAACTTCGAAGAAAAGATATTTCTGCTAATGAAAGAATTGATGAAATAGAATAGAAAAACTATTATTACTTGTTTTATTAATTTTTATATGAACTGTGTGGCCGAATATTAATAAAAAATTTGATTTTGAAAACGAATATAAAGCTTTAAGTCCTTAATACATAATAAAAGAAAAAATTATGAAAGAATTTAACAATTTTATTGAAGAATATGAAAGGCAAGAGTTAAGATCTGATGTAAAATAATTAAAACTATTCAAGTAAAATCAATTTTTTGTCAAAATAATCTTACACTATTAGATTTAAAGAAAATATATCAGATAAATTTATTCGGAACAAAATTAGTTTTATTACATTATTGTGCAAGCGAAAAACTAATATTTAGCCAATTATATCTAAAAAAAACTAATCTTAGAAACTACTTATAAAAATCTTCTTTGGAGGCCACTATGCTTACTAAAGACCATTTAAATCTAAGGAATTGTATAACTAAAACGTTTAATGGTAATATATGGGCATATATAGTGTAATCAATATAAAATAAAATAGCATTTGCTGATGTTTTTTATTTAGCTTTTAAAATTTATATCCATTTACTTATATGTACGTTTATACTGTGAATTCTATTTTTCAGTTTTACTCAAATAAAAACGAAAGGTGATATTTTTTATTTGCTTTTTGATGACGATCTTTTGACGATTTCAAGAAATAAATTTGACGATTTTGACGACATTTTTGTCAAAATTTGACGATTTCAAGGTCAATTTATCTGGCAGCTAAGCCTCCACATTAATTTGCTTTCCAGTTAAATTTCCAAATAGGCAACGACCTTCCTAACCTAATATCTCACTATATATCCCCGTGAACATCTTTGTAAAGAATTAAGAGTGCATTGAGATTGCGAATTGTATCATGAATGGAATGCCAAGACCAGAATGTTGATTAGACGTCCATGTAGGACACATTGTGGATCGAACAGTCACATGCTCGGTAATGAACTGCACTAATCATGTTTCTGAAAGGGCAGACAGATGGGTTCAAAACCGCCTCATTATGTGATGAGAGTGGCTGTAGTGGTGGTTTTTTTTTTCAGCAAAATTCTCTAAAAAGGTTCGCAAGTTTGGCCATTCTGTGCAGGGTGGTCCTTAACCCACCTGGAAAATGTCTCAGACTTAAGATACGGAAGCTAAACTGTTAGTTTACTGGGTGTTTGGTTCGGAGTAGATTCGATCTGGTCCACCGATGGTTTCCAAATGAAAAACTTTGACATTAACGAATCAGACAATACTTATGAGCTCCACTGACTAGGTTATTGAGAATTTTTCAACTTTTCTGAATCTGATTTACTATTCTCAAACCGATCCCAATTATTCTCAATCTGTTTAGAGAATGAAAAGTTGACAAATATTTAGAGCATTGAAAAAGTCAAGTGAGTATTGGACACGCTGCGGCATATGGGCATATGAGAGCTCATATGGGTACTAAAAGGAGAACCCAAAACTTGGTAATTATTGGCTGTTTGTGGTTCCTACACTCTAAACCAATTTTGCTGAAAATTAAGTCGATAATAGTAGGCAACACTTTACAGACTGTTTTCGACCTAAAATTAAGCATGTAGTTTTTTTAGACATTTTGTTAATTTTTAAGCAAAATATGTCTAAAATTAAACAAAAAATGTTTAAATATTTTCGGCAATGTATGTCTAATTTTCCCCCCTTTCATATAATTATTTTCAACAATCCTTAAATGAAAATGCCTGCAATACATATTTTTAATTACATTATTTAATTTATTAAAAATTATATGAATGTCTTATAAAGTATCTATATATACTTATAAATATATATAAAATACATATATGTTTATACATATGTCCATAACTGTCTTATCTTTTAACAAGTTACATATTATTACATATATTTTACATACATATTGTCTTTTTGTAAAAAAAGTGTCATAAGTTTACACGTACATAAAAAAAGTTTAATTAAAAAAAACATTTTTTCATATATAAAGGATTAAATAAATGATAATATTCATATAAAAAATCACTTTTTATACGGCATTATCGAGCTTACGTATTAAAGTATTAATCTTTCTTAAATTATTTATATGACACATTTTTCCTCTCATTTGCGAAGGATAAATCTAAAAAAATATCGCAATGAGAATCCAAAATTTTGTGTAACAAAGCAACTATAGAAAAAGATCCAGTATATTGAAATCCTCCTCTTTCGACGTAATCTCCTTTTCAAACCAAATGTATGCAGTAGATTTGCAACTTTCCTCTATTGATGTTTCTATAAATACAAAAGCTTTTTAGTAAAATAAAATAATTAATATTCAAAGATTTGCTTACCAACTATTGATATTAATGGCTCAAATTATATTTATTATTGCACATGCGACTTTTAGTAGAGTGATTCCATGTGAAATTAACTGCATAGGAATTATAATTGGTATATATTTTACCACATTTTGAATACAAACATTTAAAAACATTTCGTTATTCTTCATTAAATGATAAACTCACAAACTTTGACATTTTTTTCTATAAATTTTGCACACACAATTTTTTTGTGAATAATTAACACTTTAATATACTTTATTAACTATTTATAAATTAGAATAAATACCAATACGACGCGACTCTTTTGAACTTTTTATTGCAAATGAATGCTTCTTCTTTTTTTCGTCACTTTATTACCACGTCTTCATACCCTTTTTACTCAAATGTTCTCAATATTACACATTTATATCTATTTTTAGGCAAAAGTGCTTAATTTTACAAATCTTTTACTGATTTTATGCAAATATGCTTAATATTGAACATTATTTTGTAAATTTAAACATAATTTGTTTGAACATAAACAATTTTGATAGCAAATTTATTTTTTTGTGTAAATTTTTTACTTTCTTTAAAATTAAGAATGAAATTTATATAATTTTAGACAACAACAAATTTTCAACACCAATTTAGACATAATATGAACCTAAATTTTGGGAAAAGTTTTAGAGTGTACTAATATAAGATCCGTTCTTGAGCATATGCATATCGTCGCAAGAATTAAAAAACGCTGTAACTGTCAAAACATTTAATGTTCAGCAGAGCCAAAAAACCTGTATGAAAGTAGAAAGAAGACACTGGTATTTTTCAAAATGCAGACGGCGTAAGTGAATTTTTTTCATCATAGAAATCTGGGACCGTTACCAATCACCGAGTGTATTTTTTCTGATAAAAACCATGCAAAAAAACGTATTTTTTTTAATTTTTTTTTTTCAGTTACAGAGTTCTTTAAAGGCGACGATATTAATGACGTCCATAGATGGTGCCGTTAAATTTTTAAACACCTTTGTTTGTTTTTAAACACCTTCTTGTTTGTAGAATTTTCTTTAAAATTCTATAAAATATATGCAAATACCTGTTGTTGTATTTTTAATTTGATAATATTTTAACAACCACTACTCTTAAATGTTATAATTTTTGTACCTTTTGTTCAACTTCTGTTCAAATATACTTAAGAAAAGTGTAAATCTTCTATCCTTTTCGTAATTTCTAGTATTCATTTGCCATGGGTTCAAAATTTTTTAAAAATTCATTTGTTAGATAAAGTGGCGTCAATTAAGTAAAGTTTTTAATTTTATTTAACAAAAGTTTGCGATTTCATTTAAAAGCGTAAAATTATATGTCTGACTTTTTATTAAGAAAACCTGTAGTCTCATTTGAGTTGAAACTACTTTAGAGAAGGACTTTTATCATAAATTATAATGTTGTTAAAGAAAAAAATAATCCTCTTAAAAAAATCGCCTTTTCTTTAAGTTGTTCACTTCAACAACATTGACGTTGGCCTTGTTCTTACTTTCCCTTCTTCTAAACGACCCACTTTTATTTGCTTTCCATTATAACTTGTAAGTTTTCTAACATATTCTATGCACAAAACAATGATGATGATAATCATCATTATCATGAAACTTTTAAAAATAGGGTTGAATTTGTTTTGGTTTCGGTTGTTCTTGCAAGGAAAACTAAAAAGTTAAGCCAGTAAAGGAAACAACAAACATATCTGTTTTGGTAGTTGCTTTAACGTAAGTTCTTGTTGCTAGAGTTATGAAATTTTATGTACTTGCCGTACATACTAACAACTGGCTCATTTACTTGCATTGGTTTATGGCCACCGTTGAGTTTGAATATAAAACAATTTGTGAGTCACAATAGAGCAATGGCTGTAGTGACGTTTTGTACGGTAAACTACCTGAAGAAAAGTTTGTAAAAGTTTAGAATGCAGCAGCATAATGTGGTATTCAAACACATTTATTCTTACATGCCATTAAAATAAATGATGAACAAGAGTGTAATATTTTTAAGTTACAAGTCTACTCTGTTTACATGAATGTAATTTTTCCATTAGAATTTAAAACGTGGAATACCTTTTGTTTGAACATGTTGATATTCAAGTGGAAAGCAGGTACAAACAAGTACGAGAGAAAACTGTTTACCAGTTATTTTAATTAAAGTTTCAAATATTTTTCAATTTTAGTTTTGAGTTTTTTGTTTTTGTTTAGCATTCCACTCTTTGCTTTTAAACTATTAAGAACGGAAAGCTTACACATGCGAGAGTTTTGTCAAATTTTATACATTTATGGTGAAACTTTAGTGGCCTTCATAAGCGCATTTTTTAAAGTTAAGAGCTAATCAAGTCTATTTCGTATACACTACCTTAAATTAAATTAAACTGTGTTCTGGTGATGATTAGACATGCGGATTGCTGTTTCATGATAATGCAAAAAAAAAAAAAAAAAAACACATGGCACGTGAATTGCTGGCCAAAATATTAAGATTTTATATTCGTCGACGTACTTGCCCGACTTAAGCATTAAAGAAAATTTTTTGAGTTGGCTTACCTATTAGCTACACGGAGGTGAAAAGCAGTACTATAGCAACGATGAGGTAATTAGTAAAATAAAATATTTCATGGTATAAAATATCTCTCGACTATTAAAATTCTTACAAAAATCAAAGAAGACTAGAATTTAAGATGCCATATCTAAATCAGTATTTAAAGTAAATAATTATGGTTCTTCTCTAAACAAAGAGAGGACAGAATCGTCATATTGCCTTTATTATAAAAATGCTATTGCTTATATTATCCAATTTTATTTAGTTCAAAGATGCCCAGTAGTGACTGATATCAGCAAATTAAACTCACACGTATTTCAACCAATAGGAAATCAGCATGTTGAGTGGGAGAGACAAACTACACTTGCAGAACTTCTTCTAGTGTTATTTCATCACTCTCACCAATACTACTACCTTGGGCATCAATGATATAGTTTTACTAATTGAAAATATGTTGCCTCTATATTGATGAACCACAGGGTATGTTCTTCAAATTTTCAATCATCAATAAAAATACGTTCTTGTCATTCCTTCGAGTTCAAAAATGTCTTATTTATTTTGTGGTGGAATGCCTTTTTCTTTTCCAATAAATGGTTTTCCAAAAGAGACTTCTGAACTTTGGCAGTTGATAGTGGCTATCTTGTTGAAGCTTCATCTGTCAATTCGTAGACATTTATTCAGATTTTTTTGCTAAATTACAATACATGGATATAGCATTCAACCACATGTGCAAATATTAAAATTGTATTATAAAAATGGTGTTTTGTTCGGGCTGCATTTTCATCAAAATGTTATCTTCACCTATAAGGTCCGTTTCTGAAAAAAACTTTGAATTTGAGAAGATATTAATCTACATAAGATTTAAGAGAGTCCTATGCAGTCCGAAAAAGTCACAATTTGGTGCAGATTTTAAGCTGGCGGTGTCATCGGTCTCTTATACTTTGAGAACGATGTTGGTTACATTATCACTGTCTACGCCGAGCGCTATAAGGTGATGATTACCAACTTTTTTTCGCCTGAATAGGATAATCTAGACACTAACGACATGTGGTTTGAAGAGTTTGGCGCTACGTGGTACACAGCTCATATCACATTAGATATTCTGAACGAGTGCTTTGATTGATGTGATCTGGCCATTGAGATCGCTGATTTGTCCAGTTATACTTCCCCCCGGGGATACAGTAAAGGTTTCTGGTGATTACTCCCATGTTTTCTCCGGGGAATATGGAGTTCACCTAGCTCTGGGTGGCCTGGCACTCGCTATAGGCAGAGAGGTTGGTAATTTTTAATTACTGACCATCTCAGGGACTGAGCAGAGAAATCTACTCTAATCTGGTACTACGGGCATCAGAAAGTCTCCGGTTATGTCTGTGCTCCCCTGTCATTCGGGGAGTAAGGCAAACCGGCCTGATGGTTTGGGTGAGGACCCTCGGGGAGTACTAGTAGTGGTTGTGGTAGTGCTAGATAGAAACCCCTCAACAAGGGGGGTATCACTACCCAGGCAGTGGTTGGTGCTAAATTGCTAACTCGGTGCTCGAGCTCTCTTCTGAGCGGCGTGCCCTCAAGCATGATTGAGATTAGAGGGCACCGGCATAGGGTGGCGGTGGTTGGACGCATTGTATTCAACTACCGCCCTGGCAACGAGCGGCGTGTGGCATGTCTATGGACGATACGCACACTAAACCCTATACAGTTGTTCCGTTGCACTTTTTTGTGCGAATAAGCCACAACCTCTAGCGGAACTCAAAACCAACGTAATTCAAACCATCGGCCAAATTTAGTCTGATTTATACACAACAGTTTTGGAAAATTTAATGTTTCTGATAAGCTCTCCTCGAAAAGCCGTGACGGACATTTGAACAGTGTGATGCACACTTTTGTAGAATATATTTGAATACCTTAAATTTATATGGCTTTGTATTCGTATAGAAGGGTTAAAAACGACTAAAATTATGCCAAGTTTTTTTCTATATTTCTTTATATAACCAAGTAAAAAATTAAAATAATATATATATTTTGTTTTTATATGTAGTTAAGTTGTCTTTAAAGAGAAGTAATAAAAATACGGGTTTTTATAATACATGTGCTCCTTTTTGCTTTAGTTCTTTCGTTTAAATGTTTTATATTAAAAATAATTTGTAGCAGTTTTTGATTTATTGCAACCACAATACTTACTTCTTTCTCTATACAATACTTGTTTATAAATATTATAAATTTTTAAACACTACGTACTACCACAAAGTATATAACTTTAAAAGAAAATCCCCAAATTTATTATTACACAAGCAATTTAATACTTTTTATTTTTACACTTTTCTTTGTTCTATTTTACTATTTCTCCCTTTTTAAATTTAGTATTAAAATTAGAAACTTGCAGGATACCTGTGTCGCTTAAACTGGTTTTCTATGTCACACATGTATCAGCCCTGTAAAAAATTTTAACCCCATTCAGGCAATGCTTTGACAGAGTCATAAATTTAAAATTAAGCTACAGAATCGACAATAAAACGACAATAACTTAGAATGGATTTTAATAAAAGAAAACAAATAAAAAAAGTGTTTACACCTTAAGACACACACACACATATGTATATATCTGCTAAACATACCAATGGAAATCCACTACTTGTAGGTGTACAAGTTATTGACATCAAATGTTTACAAAAACAACCACAACAGCATATAAGTGTGTAGTAAAATATGATAAACTTAGGTTTGTTGTAAAATATAAAATCTTATAACCCACACATCTACAGGCATGGAAATAATAATACGGTGCAAATTAAACATGCATGTTATTTGAAGTACCAAAGGGGAGTTGCTAGACTATCCAACAAGTGCTATGATTTGTGAGATTTTTGTGTTGAACGGTGGCAGTGTGATAGTGAAAATTTAAAATGTAATAGAAAATTCGACATTGAGTGAAAATACCAACGAAAAATTCACAGCCATATTGTTCTCAATGGTTTACATTAGGCCACAGCAATACTACATTTTTCTGTAATATTTAAAATGATCAAAAGCAATTTATTTTTTTATTTAAAAAAATAATAATAAACTCCATAGACGTTTCAATGCAACTGACAACTGAGTCGGTTGTTGTCGAAATCAAGGCGTGTATGGGTTTGTCAATTGTCAGTTGATTGGAAAAAATAGGTTTTGATTTTTCAAGTTGACTAGTAAATCTTTCAAATCTCTTGATTAGCCGTCAAAATTCAATTCTGTTATTAACAGCAATATCATGGAACTTAATTATGATCAGAAGTGCTTTTAATTCCGAATATTCTGCTTTTTAAAACCGAAATTTTTTTCGGAATGAGACCACTGTTCACATTGAATGTAAAACTGTTGTATTAATACAAAAAATATAAAAATACCACTTCGATTATTTAAAGTGGTTTTATTTTGAAAAAAGTTTTAGTTTCCTACAAATTTAAATTTCGGAATTGAAACCCTTTGAAATTGACGAAATTCTTTGTTAGTAGTTTTCTTCTCTTGAAATTGAAAGGTATGTGGCATGTTATAATCATCATAAGGTAGTGCCGCTTTACCAAAACATTTACAGCTGTTTACTTGCGATTGTCAAAATTTTATTCTTCTTCTTTCTTATTTATTTTGACGTTAAGCAAATTTGAATTTAAAATTTTTTCTTTGACAACAAATTAGAAATTAAAAGAATTTTGGTGATGAAATGCAATGCCAAATTATCAATACCAAATTTAGTTTTTTATTTTTGTTTTCAATATAAATGGCAAAACGTTTACATTTTTATTTATTTATTTATATTTTTCGCCATACATATACTCATACTCAATATAAATGATTTTTTTAATACAAGTTGCAAATTTAATAAAATATATTTTTTTTTACAATAAAATGTATTTTTTCATTCAGAGTTACATGCAATTATCGAATGCGCCATAAGGTAGCCTCTGGATAATTATATTTTACAACGGGCGAATGTTCATATTATATTGTTTATAAACTATTTTTATAGAACAAAAGTAAAATTTTTAACTTAAAAAAAAATTTTCAAAAAAAAAAAAAAAGAGGAGGAAGAACTTGTTTACAATAATATATTTATTTGTGTATAACGGTCAACCACAATGTTGCTTTTATTTGACAATTGTAAGAGCAGCAGGGTTGCAAAACCACAGGGTTCTATGCTATTTAAAACTGAGACTACCTTATGGTGATTATACCATGCTATATGGGGTTCTTAACTTAGTATATTAAAATTTACTTATTTCGAAATTTATTTTGTGACAATAGCTGTTTTATAAATTTCTTTGTAATTCTACACCAAACGTGTGATTTTTATTTATATTTTTAAAATCGTATGTAATTATGTACCGAGGAAGCTCATTATCAGCATTGGAATAAACAATAATACAAAGTACAGAATAAGATCTGGCAGAAGAGTTCAGAAAACATTATTATTACAAAAGATCAATTAAATATTTAAAAATTACAAATTGTTTTATTTGAACCAAAATAAAGTCCGAACTTAAATTTAAAATATAACTGTTTTAATCTTCCTTAAAAATATAGAACACAAAGAAAAATAGGATAGAAAAGGATGGGTCATGTATTTTTTAGTACAAAAAAGAAATTTAACTTAGATGCTAAAGAAATTAAAGCAATAGTTGCAGTAATATAATGCAACTTTCACAGGGGCTAAGAGACAAAACTATTTCCTAAAGTTTTTGTATAACCTTGTGCATTTTTGTACTGTTTTCCGATTTTCATGATCTCATATTTCCGGATCCAGATGTATTAGTGCTTCCAAACTTTGTATTTAATTTAGTTCTATGATAAACTATATTTCTACAAAAAAATCATAAAATTCGGAGGGGGTAGGTTAAAACCATTGGTTGATTTGGCTTGGAATATCCCATATCCGAAATTTTTTCTGACTCAGCCTATGGGTTGATTTAAAAATCAGTGTAATTTCCACCGAAGGCTTAATAAAGCTTAATCACTATTAAAATATTAAAAAATTTTCTTGCATAATGCCATTTAAATATTTCATATTATAATTTGAAATCGGAGCCTAAAAATTTAATAAATCTTGGCTGACTATTTTGTCAAAAAAATCATAAAATATATTTTTTTTTCGAAATAAAGTATTATAACATATAGTCCTCGTAGTCTATTCGTTAGTGCGTTGGCTTACTAGACAAGTGCTTCGGGTTCATCTGACATCTTGAAAGAAGGAAATATGAAAAACATATTTTTTTAGGCGACTACCTGTTAGCACTCTTCTGGCAAAAGCTCTGAGAGAAACAGATTTCCGTGAACATCCTTCTCAAGTCTATGGTTCGGAAGCGACCTTAAACTGTAGGTCCTTGTACTCATGAATACAAGCTAGTCCATAACCCTGAAACAGGTTTGTAATGGCCAATTATATGGGTATATTATATAAACCATAGAATATTTTGTATAAAGACATTTGAACCATATAATTTTTTTCTTTACTGCAGACTATTATAAAAATTTCTCAAAAATTTGTCTATTTTAAGCAGTTTCTTTTACGAGTATCTGTGCACAAAAAATAAGTAATAAAACAAAACAAAAATATACATATATAAAAACATCTTGTGTGCTCCATAAATTTAAAAATGTTCTACAAAATAAGCCAAACAACCCTTACACAGTAACCGACTGACCAAACATTTTGCCATCAATAAAAATTTAGTTTTTATGTCTCTGCAAAAGTTGTCAAATATTTAATGGTCTACTGCTGGTATTCATGTTGTGTTTTCTTGAAGTTTTAAAATATTTAAATATTTTTGTTATTTATTGTGTTTATGTAGGTGGCAAATTAAAATGGACAACAATTTTGTTAACAAATTAACACTGATGTAGAGAAAAAGCCATTTAATGCATTCATTTAAATAACCTTTTTCTATTGCCCACTATTTAGACATTTTTTTATCTCATTTAAAGGCAGTTGGCACTTTGTAACTATTTGTATAGAGTGATAGAAAATTTTGTTAACAATTTGTAGACAAAAAGAATAAAATAAAATTCAGCTTCAAATAAAGCGTGTGAAATTTTGAAATTGTCTGCTTTTGCATAAGAATGTTTGCAATATTTTATCGTTTAATTTTATTTAAATTTAAAATAAAAATATCTTGAGTTTAAATAATTGCTTAAGCATGAGATCTTTTCCAAATAAAGATTTTTTACTAAATTCCAAATCAAAAAAGGGAGATTGTTCTAAACTCGTAGCGTATTTGTTGAATATTAAAAATATTTCTAAGAACTGAATTCATTGTTCTAAAAGATCTCTACTTTAGCAAAACAAATACTATTCAGATTTTAGAACACTTGTTTCCTACGACAACCACAGGTTAAATTCATTGTTGGATTCCCCGAAAAGCACAACCTAACGTTGATTTTATAAATGATTTTGCTTATGGTTGGTAAGTTCTTTTTACTTGCTGCATAGCATTGGCATAGTATTCGTATTTCCAAGAAATACATGCTTTAGAACATTAAATTTAGCTCTTAAAAATCCTTCAATTTTGTGACAACTTCAATTTTCTATTTTTATTTTTTTTGTATATATTCTTCAGATTCATACCTAACACATAACTGGCCTTTACAACCCTGTGTCAGGATTACGGCCTAGCTTCTCGCAGCACTCATGTGGTATGTGTAAATTTTTATCCATGAGTACCGGGACCTACAGTTTAATGTCGACTCCGAACGACAGACTTGAGAAACTTGTTCATGGCAATTAATTACTCTCAGAGCTTTTGCCAGAAGACTGCTGAGAGGTAGTCGCCGAAGGAAATATTTTTTTCATATTTCTTTTTTTGTAAGATGTCGGAGCTGGGTGTCGAACTCAGGGCTCATGTCTTAGTAAGTCAACACACTAACCACTAGACCACGGCGACGATTCGGTTCAAATTAATTCTATTACACTCACTTTTAGTAGCTGACATTTGATGTTAAAACCAGTTTTTTAAATATTCCCCCCATTAATAACGCCGTGATAGACATCAAAAAATAATTTTAAGAACGCCTAAAAATATGCAAATTTTATAATACATTTTTCCTCTAATAACAATTGTTCAGCTAATTCGAGCAAAAAGATGATGCAGTATAGTCATTAAACAAACTTATAATTCCGTAAAACATAAAAACAAATTGAAATTGTTTTGTAAATCCCTTTGTAAGTCTGTTGTTTTGTTTGGTTGTCGTTCAAACACGTCTAAACGACAGAACAGATTTTGTTAAAATTTGAAAAATAGATATACTCAACTACCGGAAGTGCAATAGGGTATGTCTTTTTCAAATTGGACCTGGGCGTTGTACCCAGTACTAAATACTGATTTTTGTATATCTTGAGAACGGTTAAAGCTAAAGTTTCGGAATTGGGTTTGAAAGACTTCACGGTAAAGGCAAATCATCAGTCAATAATTCGGTGGAACTGCACAGATGGACGTGCTACCTCTTATAGAAACTTAATACTAGTTTTTGTACATCTCGAAAACCTTTAAAGTTAAAGTTTCTGAATTCTTCACGGACAAGGAAAAGCATCAATCAGAAGGTATAGGGAATTGAACGATTGGGTGTAGTTCCTCCCATAAAAGTTAGATATTAATTTCTTTATATATTGAGAAGTGTTAAAGGTTAAGTTAAGTTTGGCAATGGACAAATAGTAGGTGTAGAGAAGCACACCGTTAACAGATAATTCTTAGACCGGTTTTTTCTTATTAAAATAAAACATTTGGCGATTTATTATTGATTTTTCTAAAACTGCATTTAGTTTAAACTTTCACCGATTTGTATAAGTTCATTAAGAAAATTTTAGAAAATGTAACTTTTTTTTTAATAAACAAAAATGCTTAAGCTTAAGTTTCTAAATTTGGCAATGGACAAATAGTAGGTGTAGAGAAGCACACCAGACTTGGGTTAGTAATCCGTTAAATTGCTATGAGACAATTCTTAGACCGACTTTTTTTTCAAAAGTAAAACATTTGGTGGCTTTTTACTGATTTTCCTAAATCTTCATTTAGTTTAAAATTTCGCAGATTCGTAAAACTTCATCAAAAAAGTTATAGAAAATTTAATTTATTTTAATAAACAAAAATATGTCAAACTACTTGACAGATTGGCTTCTGTTTAAAAACCGTTTAAGTATGTGCCTGCATTTTCTACATCAATGAAAACAAATTGGCTGCCACATTATCAGTTACTGTGTATAATTACCATAATTCTGTTAGAAATTATTTGCATTCAGTGAACAAGTATTTATTATAATAAATTTGTTTGATTATCTTTGACAGACATGCAAACTGTGTTCATGTCAATTACAAATTGAAAGCTAAAACACAAACAAACAAACAATGTCATTTTGCCATTACCAAGAATTTTGTTCATCTATTAAATATTTCAACTGACTTTGACACGAGGGATATAATATGTTATACAACAATAAAAAAATATTGGCAATAATCTGTTTTTAAAAATGGCAATTGTATGGGTTAGAAAAAAATATAATGCTTTTAAAGTAAATTAAAAAAAAAAATAAATAAAAAAATAAAAAAATAGAAACAATGTAAAACAAATTTAAGTCTTTTAAATCCTTAAAACTTTTTTAAAATTTTAAAATAAATTTCAACTGCGAAATTTATAAGAAAATTATATTCATAAACAAATACAGTAATCCCTCGAACTGCGCGGTTTCGGATTTGCGGGTTTTTATTTTTACCACCTAAATTTCAAATTGCGCGGCAAAAGTTTCGCAGCAGCGCGTTTTTTATTTTTTTGCGTACATATTTCGTGCAAAATATGTACATAAATATTTTTTATATATATTTTTATATATTATTTTACCAAACCATTGGAGGGAAAATAGAATAAATTCATCAGAAGATGAAAATTAACTTATTTAAAGTTTTTTTTAATTTCATATTTACATTTTAATTATGTACATACTATGTACAATGAACTGATTTCAAGATTTATTTGTTTAATTTTTATTTTTTTTTTTGTTTATGTTAATGTTTAACTTTATGTTAATATTGAATAAAGTCTTTTTTTTAGTTATTTACTTGATTTAAATTTAAAATTTTCATGATAATTTGGAATTTGGAACGTATCCACCCAATTTCATACAAAATAGGATTCACAGTGCCCGATTTCGGATTGCGCGCTGTTTTTTCAGAACGTATCTACCCCGCAGTTCGAGGGATTACTGCATACAAAATGTAACTGGGGGCAAATTACGACATTCGGCATCGAGTAAAATTTAATGCGATTTTAAAACAGTTTACATAGAAATTTCGTTCGAATGCCATAATTTGCCCTTTGGATTTAATATGAATAGAAACACAATTTTGTGAATAAAATTTGATGTAAAACACAAGTTAAAATAAATAAATAGGAAAGGTATTGGAAATGCAAAGTTTACTATAGGGATATTCAGAAGATGTTGCATTATATCTTATTGTTGTAGACTTCTAATTTTTTTTAATAAGAAATAAATATCCCAACCTACATGTGAGGTAAACACCTTGTCGTCGTGTAGAGGCTTACACTGCAAGAACATAACTGGCTAAGCTGACGGAGAATAATAACTATTTGACAGAGTCTCCCATGATATAGAGGCAGTTAAGACGCAGTAACTAAGAATTATTCCAAGGGCTGGATAGAGGACAACAACATCAATATCATCTTCATTATCTTTGTCCATTTTTATTCCTCTCCCAATTAAAACTTCACGGTGCGGTCTTTTTGGGGTTGATTGCTGGTGGAGAATTTGGTTGTGGAGGTACAAAACTGTCCATTGAATAATCAATCAGCAGCAACCGATTTCCTTGCGTTTAGCATTTTTATAAAGAGTGTGTATTCCTCTTTCCCTTTTCTTCTCATATCTTCCTAGACCAGCACAATGTACTGCATGAGTAGGAGTCATCCTCTGAATATATACCAACTTTATATATATATAAATGAATGTCTGTCTGTTTTTACTGCTTTATAGGAGGCCAAACCCTTGGACCGATCTTCCTGAAATGTTACTGTGACTCTTTAAGTTATAATAGGCTATATAAAGTTTTTATTGGAGAAAAGGGCGTGGTACCAACCATATAAAATTTCAATTCGTCATATCTTTGGCACCCTTTTACCAACGGCGGCAGTATTTGCTATACATGGTTCTGGCATGAATTGAAATACGTCCTAAAAGAAAAGTGGGTAAATCACGCCACTTTGTTTGTGATATATTGGAGGCTAGACCTGTTGACCGATTTTAAATTTTCACAGCGTGCAGCTTTAAGTTGGGTATATATATTACATGATAATATTTTTTGACCATGCACACTTCTGCACCTACTTCTTTATTACGTTTATTAATGGCTTTACCTCAAATTTAAAATATATTTTAATTAATATAGTGGGGTAGGCCAAATATCTTACTCCCACAACTGTCTGGAAAATATTTAAATACTTTTAATTTTATTTTGTAACGAGGGCGGTAGTGAAGCACACCGGGTTCAGCTAGTACTTTATAAACAAAATACCATACTTTACAAATACCCTACATATTTTTTATATTTAAATCCATCCTTAAAGATGTAAGTAAGTTGAGTATTCTTATATATTAAAAATAATTATATAAAAAACTTAATATTTTGAGGAATTTTATAAAAAGATACTTTTAGTTATACCGTCCTTACATGAATTTATTGGCGTTCATTGTCACTGCTAAAGTGCTATTGAAAGTTATAAACAAAAAGTCATCGAAATTGTGTGGCAGCAAAAAAGCGCAAAAACGTTTTATTGAATCACATTTTAACAACTAATTAAATAAAAATTATAATTGTTTAGATATTTTACAAATAAAATTAAAAAATTTTTTAATTTTTACAACATCACTTTTGTAAATATTTTTAATTTAATTAAATTTAATTAAATCAGATTTTAATATATTTTAGTTGCTTGAATTCTAAACTTTTTACTATTCACTTTGCATACCTCTTGCTGGGCCATAAAATAAAAGATGAGTTTGCGGTTTGATAGCATGATACTACATAGTTGGCTAAACACTGTCAATTTATTTGAAGCATTACAAGCGAAATTTTATATTTTTTTTACAACTACGTGTAAAAATGTAAACATTTTTTGTTTGCTCGCCTTGAAATATTACAAATATTTTCAGAGATTCACTTGCTTAAATTAGAAATTCATAAAATTCCTATAAATGTGTTTGCTTGAAAGCAAAAGAAAATTGATTTATAATTTTGTTATAAATTGAAGACAATATTATTTCATCATGTTCAAATTTTTGTTATTAAAAATTTAATTTTCTTTCAATATCATTTCATTTTTGAGTTTGTACTCATTCACTACCAACCATATCAGTCATAAGATATCCATCTTATCCTTACTTTTAAAGTGTGCGCTTGTATGTATGTGTCATATTAAAAATTTTTATTGTTAATCTGAAGCAATTTCCTTAAATGTTACCATCAGTATTACTTACACATGTATGGCTTATTCGTCTAGAAAAATGTTTGCTTTATTTCTAATATCGATGACATTTCAAAATATTTTACCTTTAGAATATATTATTTATGCTTTACACGTTTTAATTCGTTTAAAATGTATTCTTTTTTTTTAAATGAAATATGTATGTACGAGTAATAGGAAATACATTTAAAATTCATATAAAAAAGAAAATTGCTTAAGCGTATGAGTAATATTAATTGAAATTTTTTAATATTAATCATACGTCTTGTATGAGAGCAAATAAAATAAATATCCCACTTTGTAATATTAATGAGTTTTTCTATGATTTTATAATACTGTTAAAATTGTATTTTTTCTTTCTTTTTCAATATCTTAGACAATGTGGAACCAACTGGAGAAAAGTCTATAAATTTCAAATACAGAAAAAATAAAATTTTTGTGTTTCAGAAAAGTAATTGATTCTTCAAATGAAAAATTTGAAAAAAAAAAAAAAAATAAATATCTTATATGGCAGTTCTTTTGTGTTTTTGTTCGTAGTCAAAGCATGGCAATGAGTTCCGAGTTAGAACCAAACATGGGTTGTAAGAGCTCCTCGACGATGTTGGAATTATTCAGCGTATTAACATCCAGCAGCTACGCTGGTCTGGCCTTGTTGGAAGAATCTGCTCCAGCTAGGAAAATTTTCGATAAGAAGATTACTGGACGTTGGCAAAGAGGACGACCCTGTTTCCGTTTGAAGACCAGGTTGATGAAGCCCTGTCATCGATTGGTGGGACCAACTGAAGAAGCCACGCGTTAAGCAGAAGCGCTTGGGCTCTAGTGCTGAAACAGGCCGAAACCCATTAACGGGTTGCTATGGATACCTAAGTAAGTAAGTATCATAATCTAATCACTTCTTAAATTCAGTGCTCAAAATCGAACTATTTGGCAAATTACATTAAACATTTCCAAATATAATTTTGATAACATGTTGAATAAGTTCCTCCCCAAATTGCGAGCTGCAAAAACGAAAGTTGTACACATTTTCCATGTATGATAATGAGCATTATATACTGCCTTCAGCATACAATTAGCACCACTAAAGTCTGTTTCGTCAAAATAATGACAAAACTCTGTTTCAATGATTTAGTAAATAAATTATATCGATTCTGTTTGCCTATTGTGGGAATAATATAATCACAAATGTAACAAAAATCATAAAATTTTAGACACTTGTTATATAGCATATTGAAATTTTCAATGTTCTTTTGGTTGTAAAATGTAATTCTCTCTGAATAAAAGCGAAAAGCAAAAACAAATTATTAATGCAGCTAACTTGACAAAACAAATGATGTAGAATTTCTTACTTTTAAGGCTACTTTAACAAGCAATTGGAAGAATTGTGTACCAAAATCATGTATTGCTATTGTTGTAAACGCTTTCATATTTTAAGCAAATTTTACACAAATTTTTCTATAGTATTTTAACTACAAATAGCTATTGTTGATACTTTTATTCAATTTTTTTTATTCTTTTTTATTTACTTAAACAAAAAAATATATTACAACACAGTACAAAAGAAAGTGGTAAGCCGTGGCTACGAAATAATGGTCTTATATTTTGGAATAATAATATTTTATAATTAAATAAAGCCTTCTATTTTAACTCAACCGCTAATTTAATTTTTTTAATTGAGACCAATAATCAGGAGTAAATCCCTACTAATTCTGTGGAAAAGACAGTATATTTTTCCTAAATTATTAAGCGCCTTAGAACAAATTGCTGTAAATTGATCATGCAAAAGTCAGTTTTATACCTTCACCCTAGAATGATCAACAGCAATTGCCCCTTGGTTGCCATGTTAATTGTGGTGGGTGCCTTCGCTAAGTAGGTTAGATGTTATCAACTACTTCCCAATATGTGAGGTTTTTCTCTTAATCATTTGTTTTTGTTATCAATGGTTAAAGTGGCATATAGTGGTGTGTCATGGAGCGGTTTCTTTGTAGGTGGACCTTTTGTGGTGGGGGACCTCCTATTCTTTTTAATTAAAATTACGCAATACAGTAAAGTTTTTCATTTTTCACCTTTGCTGGGATTTGAACCTGGGCTGTTTAAGTTTTTGTGCGAGCGCTCTAAATATTATACAACGCACCCCTCTTACTTTAGATTTGTTTACTTAGAAAGCAGTAATTTTTTAAAGATTTAGTAAATTTTTAAAAATTTATTATATTTGTTTCATTTATAGAGTAAAAAAACTAAAAATAAAATATATGCATAAAAAATCGTAATGATATCATCAAATGAAAATGTTACTTAAATATCAAATGTAAAAAAAATTAATTCCAATTTAATTTTAACCTGTCTTTAGAAAAATCATTTCATGAAATTTTTAAAGTTAAGCAAGAAGATTAAAATGAACATTTTATTTTTGCCATAAAAAAAGGAAATAATACTTTAATTCCCCACACAGTCACATGTTTTCACTATTTTATTTCAGTTGTTTATTTTATTAGTGTCTTGTAACACATCTCAACAGTTTTTAATTATTCCTAACACATTGATACCAAAAATCATAATAATATCTATATATATATATAAATAAATGTATTTTGTTTGTAGTCGCCGTGGTCTAGTGGTTAGTGTGTTGGCTTACGAAGACGATAGTGCTGGGTTCAAATCTCAGCTCCGACATCTTTAAAAAAAAGAAATATGAAACAATTATTTCTTTCGGCGACTACCTCTCAGCAGTCTTCTGGCAAAAGCTCTGGGAGTAATTAATTGCCATGAAAAAGCTTCTCAAATCTGTCGTTCGGAGTCGACTTTAAACTGTAGGTCCCGGTACTCATGGGAAAAAATTAACACACACAACATGAGTGCTGCGAGAAGCTAGGCCGTAATCCTGACATAGGGTTGTAATGGCCAATTATGTATGTATGTATTTTGTTTGAACCCTATATGCTAAGAAGCTGAATCAATATTTTTTTTTTAATTTTTTACAATATCTCCCTGTATGTGTAGAAGAAACTAAAAGTTATAAATATTTGAAAAATTTCAAAAATTCCAACTGAGCTATGCCACGCTTCTACAAGGAAAATATTTATTTATATTTATCCTAAAAATTGGAACAGTAATAGTCTCTAATTTTAGTCAAAATGGTTTTGTAGTCATCATGTGACGAGGAGAATTGTTTTATTGATTAAAGGCATTATCGGTTTAATTAAAAACTATTTGAAAATTATGTATTTATTTTGTTGACAAATTTTTTTCAGGGACAGAAAATAACAGTTATTTTTAAATTTTACATCAAAAAAGCACACATAAAAAATGATCGTAGAAAATTTTGGTTGGTATCATTATGATGCATAGTTGATGTACATGCAAATTTTTGTATGACTTTTAAATGTGTGCCTTTTTTTGATAAAAGTCGAAAAATAACTTTTAATTTTGACTTTTATTTCTTTAAGGCAAAATTAAAAGTTATTTTTGACTTTTATTATTTTACTCAAAAAAATAAAAGTAATTTTTTAACTTTTAATATTTTAAGGCAAAAATAAAAGTCATGTATTAAATTTAGCAATAAAACTAGCGTATTACTATGCAATACTTAATCCAAGACTTTTATTTTTGCCTTAAAGCATTAAAAAATAACTTTAATTTTTTGAGTAAAATAATAAAAGACAAAAATAGCATTTAATTTCTGCCTTAAAAAATTAAAGTTAAAAAATAACTTTTTTTCTTGACTTTTTCGATAAAAGTCATAACAGTTACGGTCCCTGATTTTTTTCGTTAGTTAATTAATTTTAAGTAAATAGTGCAAATACGAATAGTTTAACATTTTGGCAGTAGTAATTTCTTAATTGTTTACTTTTTTTCTTTATGGTTTTATAATAAAAATCTTTTTTCAAACTTTGTAGATTAAAATTTTAATACAAATAGCAATTTATCACGAAAATAAAATCTAATGAATGAAGAAAATCAGGCTTAGACCTTAAATGGATGTTAATAAGCCACCTTAGTTGTAATACACAAAATGTAGCTTTAATTTTTTTCTATTTCCAGCACGTTTTCACCAATTCTTAATGTAACAACTACTTTTGCCAAATGTAATTGACCCTGAAATAGCAAAATTAAACCAATTGTTCTTCCTACAACAATTTAAACTGTAGACTTTTTATAATAAAATTTAATTGAAATTACTTTCTAACATTATTGTGTCGGCAGCACTTTTTGCTTTCAACATAAAAAAAAAAATTAAATTAAATTCTAAACATTTGTTCTCTTCCAAACGCTTGTCGACATCTATTTCTGCCATTAAAAGAGCAACACACTTTGCAAACAAATTCAACATCGTTAGTACAATAATTTAAAAATTTTTTAAGGCATTTTACTTTTATAAAATTATTCATTTTACACAAACAAATCAAAAAAAAATGTTTAGAAATAAATGAAAATTTTTAAATATTTCATTTCATTTAAATAAAACTAAACTTTTAAAGTAATTTAGTTACTGTGTAATCGTCACGGTAATTTATTCAGAAAAACTATGCAAAAAAAAAATGTTGAGAATGTTGGTTTTTAGCAATCCTTTCAAATTTTATTCAAACTACTGAACGAAAGATGCTCATTTTGCAAAATGAGTTTTAAAGGGTATTCTTTTTTTCTGTTTGTTTGTTTGTTTTTAATTTGTTTAAATTAATTATATGGCCATTATTACAAACTCCAACTACCAACTGTTAGTAATTAATTTTCACTTTAAACTCCTATATAATTGAATCTCCTGACATTTTTCTTGCTTGTAAATATTTTTGTTTTTAAGTAGTTGACGCCATCGTTTGACAAACTACTACTGTGCAAATTATTCCATCTGTAATAGGGTTGATATTCTAAATAGTTACGAGTATTTAAAATTTGTCTTTATATTCAAAGTAAATGATTAAATGAATACAGAATTTGAAAATTTAAATTTGAAAACAAATTCAAATGGCAACAACTCGCATGTTACAAGTAAATTGTTTTTTCAGTGTATATTGAATACTAGCTTGCCAAAAATAAAAAAAAATAATATAGGCAACGTATGACCAAATTATGGGGAGTATATTAAAGTGAAGTGACGTACACTAAATTAAAAAAAAACGAGTTATTTTTGTTTTGTCAGAAACGCTTTAATTAGATCAGAGTTAAATTCTATACAGAACTAAAATTTTTTGGATATTAATTTTTTGATAATCAAAGGAGAAAATTATGTCCGTAAAGGAATAGCATACTAGCCAAACTGAACATGTTTTCGAGTCCAGCTAGGGTAGTGTCATTAGAGTTCTTTGTATCTGTACATATTCGTGACCAAACATCAACTAATTAACTCATACTTTGTAGGATATCACATACTTAAATTAATTTTTTACAAGATCAAATTGACGCAGGAACTGAAGCCGCTTGACCACCAGAAGCGTCGTGTTTTCGTGAATTGGGTTGAGCAACAACTTGAAAATGATTCGGATTTTCTTCTAAAAATCATCTGCAGCGATGAGTCACATTTCTGGCTGAATGGCTTCGGCAATAAACAAAATATGCGTTATTGGTCAGGTAGCCATGATGATCAAGACCGGCACGTTACTGTAAATGGGAGTCGCTACCGTTCAATTATAACCGAATATTTTTAGACCCAATTAAATGATATGGACTTTGAAGACATGTGGTTCCAAGAGGACGGCGCCACAGGCCACAAAGCGAATGTCAAACTCAATTTATTGAAAACCAAGTTTATAGAACGTGTCATCTCAGGAAATTGTCAAGTAGATTGTCCGCCTCGGCCGTGCGATTTGATTTAGACTATTTCCTGTGGGGCTATGTCAAGTCTATGGTCTATGTCAACAAGCCAGCCACGATTGATGAACTTCGTAGGAATATCGTACGTGAAATTGCAGCAGTATCGGCCTATTTATGCTTGACTTCTGCAAGCGTGCCTGTGGTAGCCATGCAAAAGAAATCGAGTTCCATACATAATGGCATTGAACGTACTTTTATAAGAATAAAGAATTTCATTGATATCCAAAACCGTTTCTGTTTTATTTAAAAAAACTTTTGTAGCGCTTTTATTGAAAAACCGATACATAAACCTGTATGAGTTAGGCGAAAAAAAAATTAATTGCAAAATATCTAAATTCTTTATAGAATTTAATTCTGATCTAATTAAAGCGTTTCTAACGAAACAAAATTAATTTAAATATTAATCACTCTTCTTCAGGCTCGTACACGGGTCTCCAGCATATCGTGTATAAAACAATTTATTGTCCAACAACATGTGTCTTATTCATATTGTTACAGACCTACACATCCCTTGCCTTATCTAAACGTTTTATCTCTCTCAAAAGTTTTCATCATATAAATTATTTTTGCAAATTTAATTTGAAAAAAGAAAAGTTTTGCTTTAATATGATGCAGCAAATATTCGTTTCTTATCTTTTAACAAGAATTTGCGAGTGTGCAAAATATATTTTCTTCTCTAAAAATAGAATACAGCATGAATTATGAAATTGCTAAAGAAGATTTGAACTAAATTAGGATGGCAGGCAAATATCTTAAAAAGGAAAATTAGGATCAAAAGGAATACATTTAAAGACAGCTATCTCAAGTGCGTGTTCATTGTGTACACTCTAAAACTTTTCCCAAAATTTAGGTTCATATTATGTCTAAATTGGTGTTGAAAATTTGTTGTTGTCTAAAATTATATAAATTTCATTCGTAATTTTAAAAAAAGTAAAAAATATACACAAAAAAATAAATTTGCTATCAAAATTGTTTATATTTAAACAAATTATGTTTAAATTTACAAAATAATGTAAAATATTAAGCACATTTGCATAAAATCAGTAAAAAATTTGTAAAGTTAAGCACTTTTGCCTAAAAATAGTTATAAATGTGTAATATTGGGAACATTTAAGTGGAAAAGTTGGAACACATGGTAAAAAGCACCGAAAAACAGAAGTATTTATTTGCAATAAAAACTTCAAAAGTGTCACGTCGTGTTCTGAAATTTTTTTAAAAAAGAAATTTGCAGTGGCTGCATCAATTATGTATTAAAAAGTGTTTTGTATTCAGCTGGTGGTGTTTATTTTATTTTATAACTAGTTTAAAAAATATTGTATATTAAAGTGTATATTAATTATTTTCAAAAAAGTGTTTATTGCAAAATTTGCAGAAAAAAAAATGACAAAGTTTTAGAGTTTATCATCTATATTTCGTCGTAGAAATTAAAGAACGCTGTAACTGACAAAACATATGTGTATATATGTATTTATATCTATTTTTAAGTATATATAAATAGTTTGTAAGATATATAATTTACAATAAATTAAATAATTTTTTTGAAAATATGTATTATAGGCATTTTCATTTAAGGAGTGTTGAAAATAAATATATCAAAGGGGGGAAAATTAAACACAAATTGCCTAAATTATTTTAAAAAATTTTTCTTTATTTTTAGACATATTTTGCTTAAAAACTAACAAAATGTCTAAAAAACTAGATGCCTAATTTTAGGTCGAAAACAGTCTGTAAAGTGTTGCCTACTACTATCGACCTAATTTTCAGCAAATTTTTTACTGATTTTATGCAAATGTGCTTAATATTTTACATTATTTTGTAAATTTAAACATAATTTGTTTAAATATAAACAATTTTGATAGCAAATTTATTTTTTTGTGTATATTTTTTACTTTTTTTAAAATTACGAATGAAATTTATATAATTTTAGACAACAACAAATTTTCAACACCAATTTAGACATAATATGAACCTAAATTTTGGGAAAAGTTTTAGAGTGTACATATGGAAATAATGCTATTCTTTATATTATCTTTCCAATAATTTTAATATAATTACTCATCACATGAAATGGAGATATAATACCTATGTTAGCGGTAATCACTTTTCGTTTCAAATACCCTGGCATGTCTCACGTGAAGAAATGACTTCTGTCGGGTGATGTACATCAGTCGTCGAAGAAGAAGAGAATGCGTCCTACTTTATATACCAATGTCTGTGTCTAGCATGCCGTAGTATGCTCTCATTTTACCCACCCTTAATCGATAGTTTGGCGGTGTTTTCATTCTATGATAAAAATGCGATTGTGAGATTCATCGAATTTTCATGTTTCTGGTTTCAAGCATAACTAGGCGAGTTATGCTATTAAGCGAAGATTCTGACCTGACCAACAAGAGCGGTTAATCAGATGCGGATTTTTTTAAAATTATTTTTTGATTATCAAATTTTTGGGACAATTAATTTTCAAATGATTTTGAAAATGGATATGACTTAAGTTTCACTTATTTAATAGAACATATCGTTTGATTTTATTCATCACTGATATTGTGGCCGCACTGACAGACCGATAAAATATTCCTGCAGGTTGTTATTAAGTGTTACAACATCAGCATAAACACAATTTACACATCCATAGTAAGATATCATTTATTTAAATAGATTTTATAATTATTTTTAAACAGAGATAAACAAGATATTCTTACTTATATACTTTTATATACCCACATATACTTTAAAGTTAGCACGTGCTTAAGTATGTTTTTTTAATTTTATTTACGTATAAGGCAAGCAAAACAAAGAAATTGCAAAGAGAGTTTTTACATTTAAGGCGCATGTGCTAATAAATACTATATGAAACAGTAAATTGTTTTGAGAGAAAAATGTTGTCAACATTTAATGTTATAAACAGAGATCAATAAATCAACCAGTGGTATATAACCGGCTTTTAAATAAGAAGTTATATCGTCGATAGAATTAAAGAACGCTGTAACTGACAAAACCTTACATGTTCACCAGAGCCAAAAAACCTGTATGAAAGTAGAACAAAGACACTGGTATTTTTCAAAACGCAGACGGCGCACACAGGGTTAGAATAGCCTATTTTCTTGGATTAATTAAAAAAAAAAATTTGAAGTATCGTCAAAATTTTTTGTACCCGGTTAGAGTATACAAAATTCTACATCACTTGTCGTTAAAATAAATGTCAAAAGTGCTCCGGTGTTTTTCTAGTGAAACTTCAAAGTCAAACTTTATAAAAATTTTTGTGCAAAAAGCTAAAAAAAAGTGAAAACTTTCCCGTGGAAAATTTTATTTATTTTTAAAAGTATTGCAAAAGTTAACAATTTTTCAATGGAACCATCAAGTTCAGGTAATTTGGAAATACTTCGTTAGCACTTGTGTATCAAATTGTGTGTGGAAGTGTTTTAGATTTAGTTATTTATATTGGAAGTGCCAAAAAAAATTTGCATTTTTATATTTTAAATGGACATAAAGTTATTATTTGTCCACATTTGTGTCATAATTTTTAGTTTATATTAAAGAGGACATAAATCTCTTTTACATTGCAAAATTTTACGCTGCCTTTTTATGCCTTTTAGAAGTTATGCATTGTTTAATGCAAGTGTTACAGCAGTCAAATAGCTAAACATCACATTGATCTCGCGACTGGTGCTGTTGTTGTGTGTTGTGTTTTGTTGTTTTTCATTTTACTTTTTTCTTACTGATCGAAAGACCTGTACATGTAGACAATTTAAGATTTGGCCTTTCCATTCTTCATGGCTGGATTCGATTTTTTGAATGTCTTTTGCACGTCTTATGCACACAATACAGGACGACTTTTTGTTGAAACGTATCCTTGGTATAATATGCCTCCCACTTTGCACAAGTATTTTATTCATGGACCCGAAGTTGTGTCAAATGCCATTTTACCTATTGAGAAGTTATCAGAAGAAGCGTAAGAAGCTCGAAATAAAGATTTTAAAAAATATATGGAGTTTCATTCACGAAAGTGCAGTCGCGAAAAATCAAACCAAAACATTTTTAATATGTTTTTTGATAACCTCTGACCCAATTATTTCAAGCATGCGAAAACTGCCTACAAAGAAGGTTCAAAGCTTGCCAGAAGAGGCAATTGATTTAATTGTACCTGCAGCTCCGAACAAGAACTATTTCAGTGATGTTGAAGTAGCTGATGCTGCTGATGATGATTCTGCTGATGATGATGATGGTAATGATGATGATAATGATGATGGTGATGATGATGTTGATGATTAACTTTAAGATGTATAAAATGTAATGTTAAAGTTCTCATACTGTACTCCATGCACTATATACCTACACTGATATTTGGCATTATATAATAAAATTATACTGAAATATACTAAGAAAACATTTTTTTACTTATTTAAAATGGTATTAGCAGAAAAATAAAGAAAAATTATCCGAACATAGCTTCCCTGATTTGATCCAAGAAAACATGCTATTCTAACCCACTGTGCGGCGTAAGTGAACTTATTTTCATTGCAGAGATCTGGGACTGGGACCAATCGGCGCGTATTTTTTTTTTATAAAAATGATGCAAAAAACGTATTTTCGATTTTTTGTCAGTTACAGCGTTCTTTAATTCTTGCGAAGATATGTTGTGGTTTTCCTAAATTAAATAAAACAAAAAGGGTAAATGTAAAAAATATTATCAATGCTGTTCTGTATTCTGTTCCGTTGGAAAATTTTTAGATGCAATAGAAATATTCCGCATTGCTGTTCTGCATTCCATTTCAAAAAATCATTTCAGATTTATTTAAACAAAACTTCCCGAAGTGTTAAAACATCAATTGTAATCCATAATTTATAAGGTTTTCTGGTATACTGCATATTATTTACGCAACTTTTCAAACAAAAATTTCTATAAAATTTACCAAATCATTTCCATATACCATATGGATCGATTCTACTCATTATAAATTCGATCTTTCATTTAAATCATGAATTAGCGTTTATGAAATAAATTAGAGAGCTAGAATTCAACTGTTCGCGGCAACACACCAAGAAAGTCAGATCAGGTGATTTCTCACTAAACATTAAAATTTTAGTTCTTTGTTCTAATTTTTGATTTGACGGTTCGGCTTCATACATTTTTGTGCTAAAAATATAAAGAGTGGACCTAGAAACTTGAAAGTTGGCACGGAGTATTATATTGACTAAATTAAGAAAATAAAATAGTTTCATGAAAATCAGCCACACCCATCGCCCACCGCCCATACAATCAAAATGGATATTTTCACATAAAACCTTTCGTATAAAAGCAAAAGTCTTACATATACTACTTAGAAAAAACAAAAGACGCATGCCAAGTTTCATTGAAATCTTCCATGCCCATCGCACCGTCTTGCACTCTGTGTAGGCGGTATTTTGGTGACTAAAATTCGATTTTTTAAAACTATTTTTTACAAATCAAATAATTCCGTTCCAAAGAAGAGTGTTTGACTGAGAGAAATTCATAATTTTTTTGATTAAAAAGAAATATTTTGTCTTAGAAAAAGTCTACTGAAGTCACTTAAATATTGTAAAAGAAAAACTGAGGAAAATTTTTACACAGTTCAGTAGCTTGTATATGTCAGATATTTTAATTGATAACTTTTCAATGTAGTTTTTATTGAAATACAGCATTTCCCTTATAATTCGTAGAAAAAGTTGTTTAGATTGCGTATGAAGTGTAGAAGATATGACCGAATTAAAATTTCCTTCTAAGCCTCAAAATTTGCAGTTTTTCTTTTAAATAAAAGATAGGTCCGGCTATATTACTGGAACCGAATGAACCCTAAAAGCCTATTCTTTGAATTTACCCAAAAAAATCCACAATTTTTTATAGATCGTTAAACAAACTTATGAATTTTCTTAAAATGGCCGGGAAAACTGCAGACAAGTTGCAATAAAATCTATTTCAGAGAAGTGCAATCCTAAGAGTATGCAACAGATTTTAATACAAACGTATACTGCAATTACATGATTGTGAAGGAAATTTTTTCTAGCTAATTTTAGTTTTTTAAACCGGAGTTGCTTAGGGGCAAAAACGGGCAGCTGAATTTTTAATAAATAAATAGCTGAGACTTCAGGCTTTAATTTGATATAGGTATCTGGATGGAGCTCGTTGGAGCTCAGAAGATGCAATCTATAGAATTTGGAGAAAATATATATTTTTGGACAATTTTTTGTAGTAAAAGAAATTATTTTTTTTTAAATTTGAAAATTTTTTGTATTTGCATATATATCATAAAAAACTTCCAATTGTATGAAAAAAATCTTTTTAGTGTCATTACAAGAGTATTTTAAAAGCATGAAGCGATAGAAAGCAGCGTATATAATACGGTCATTTCAAACGCATTCACTTAGGTCAACTTTGAATGTCACTGAACAAAAAAGTAATAAAGATATAAGCCTAATATTTTTGGTAAATGATAATTATATTGTCTATTATAAACTTATTGTATGAAATTTAATAGCCTAAGATCCTAACACTGGTATTCTTATGAGAATTAACATCCGTTAAGGAATATGTACAAACACTAGCAGAACTGAACTAGTTTTCGACCCAGCTACGAAAGGTCTCATCAGAGTTCTTTGTGTTATACATATTCATATTTTTATATTTCTATTTAAAGTACAATCTATTGGAAATAGATTATGTGAATTATATTTGAATGTTATTCTCACCAGTCTTTTTTCCTTATGAACTGAAAATTTTTTCAAATTCAACTATTTTGTTGAAATTTATTCAAATTCAACATATTTTTCAATGTAAGTGTTACCATATTCTAAGTAACCGGTAACCTTAACGGATGTTAATTCTCATAAGAATACCAGTATTAGGATCTTAGGTGCGGCATGGCGATTTGCAAAGTAAGTGATTTTTATTGATTTATTGATTTTTATATTTAAAATCGAAACACACGTGCATATTTATGCCAACAAGTTGATGGGCTAAGAGCTGTTAAGTTTATCATTTGTCCCAGAACGGCTTTGTTGGCACGTACACTCCCTTTCGTTGAAATTACTCATTACCGTTCTGAATAATTAGAGGATTTTCTATTTATTTTAATAAATGGACAAGTGGTTGTGAGCTTGCTGACATAGACTAGCATAGACAACACAAAACACTAGAATAAATTGATCACAAGGACTCTAAATATTTAGAGGTGTGTTAGGTTTTGTTTCTGCTATGCTCAGGGAATAAATATTGGAATGTCTTAACTTATGGCAATAATCCATAAATTTGGCTATGAAGTACTAAATTAAACAAAAAAAATTATCATTTTATTTTAAAATACCTATTCCATAATGGAAAGTACTCACATTATAATTTTAATTTCGCTATTTTTTTTTTTGGTAATCAATTTTAGTTGATCTTTTGATTGAGTTTTATTAATTGTAACTGTTATTCTTTTTATTAAATTTGAAATAAAAAGCAATAGATTTTAAAACTGTTTTTACCTTAATTGAGTCCTGTTGTTGAAACTGTTTATGCTCTGTTAGTTCACAGAGCACTGTTAAGTAATTTTCTTTTTTAGATGCTCTGTCTACGACACAGCTAAAAGTAAATGTTTTCCTAATGAACACGAAGAAACCAAAATAACAAACATTCAGTTTTACGGAATACTTCAAGCGCAGCGGTTGTAATAACAAATTTGAAAGAAAAAAGATCTGGAAAATAAACAAACGGGCGCCAAAAACAAATTAATAAAAAATTACTTCAAATAACAAATTAATTGATAAAAATAATTAAAAATAATAAACAGAAAAGGAAAAATTTTCTTAAAGAAAACATTTAAATTCAAATAAACAAAATACATATACAAATAAGAAAAATAAATAAATAGTTAGTGAAAAAAATAATTGTCTGTTTTTAATTATTTTAAACATATAAATATTTTTTTTCTTTGTATGAAAATGTAAACAATTTCGCTTAAAATAATAGAAAATTTCTATTTGTGGGCATTAAAAATTTTTAATGTCTGGCCAGGAAAAGCTACACAACAATTTTAAATATGGAAAAGAAAAAAAGAAAATTTCAGGAGTTTTTTGGCCACAATATTTTATCTTTAGCGGGTCATTAAAAACGTCCAATTGATGAGGTGTGAAATTCAAATTAACGAAAATTCCAAAACAATTGCTACGTTACTAAATACACAATATGTATGTTGTCCTTAAAAAACAAAATTGTTTAAAAATAATTAAAATTCTTGAACTAAAAGGTTCTCTAAATGTACTTTTTTCTGTATTCTTAAGAATTATGTGAGAAAAATTGAAAAGTTATAAATCTTTAACTTTAAAAATATAAAAAAAGAAAATAACCATAAATTAAACAAAACAATCCAATTGAAATTTTAACATAAATAATAAAAAAAAATTTCTAATAAAAAACAATTGAAATATTTAATAAGAAAAGTCCATAAATAAAAAATAAAGTGTTGCTGTACAAATAAAAAAAGAAAAGAAAGTATTAAAAGATCATAAATTGAAAACAAACAAAGATAAGAAGAAAAAGAAAATTAAGGTGTGGAATATTTATTTCAGTACTTTTTTCTATTGTTTTAAGGAAATAATAAATGAAATAAAAATATTACATTTTTATTGTAGACCCCCGCCAGTATAAAGAAAAAGCGGTGAGTTGTTCTGTTTGTTTTCTATCAACATGCAAAAACTGTTTAATTAATAATTTATTTACACATTTTTATTATCATATTACAATCTAATGTTTTTATTAAAATTCAAACTAATAAAAAGCGACATGATGAAAACCATTAGGCCCGGTATAGGGCATAGACCAGCAGTAGCGCATTTCAGAAACTTTTAACTATAAGACCGGCCTTCGCAGATAAAGTCTAAAGTTTTCCTTGCTTGCAATAGTTCACTAAGGGCACCTTTAGTCATGGTCGACAACTTTATTCTTTTTTTGTTTTTTGTGTTTAAATATAAATTTTTTTTGTTAATATTCGACATACATAACTGGCCTTTACAACCCTGTTTCAAGATTACGGCCTAGCTTCTCCCAGCACCCATGTTGTTTGTGTCAGTTTTTATTCATGAATACCCGAATCTGCAGTTTACAGTCGACTCCGAATGACAGACTTGAGAAGCTTGTTAATGGCAATCAATTACTCTCTCAGCTTTGGCTAGGAGACTGCTAAGAGATAGTCTTCGAAAATTATTTTACGACAACAGGTGCAATATCGTAAATTAAAGTGAACGAATAAGTAGCACTATCGACAGTTGTTCTTAACTATTAAAGAATGCTGCGATTATCATCAAAACATACTACTGTACTACGCTACAAAGTTTTTGTTGGATTTCGAATCCACAATTCTCGCACTAACAATACAGCACACTACGTACTAGACTACTGAGGCGCCCTTTAATTAAAAAAATTTTACTTATTAATTTTTTTTTCTCTCTTTTTTATTAAAATTTAATCAAATATTACATTAAGTTACAGGAAACTCTGGGTAATGTTAACTTTCTATCCACTGAAGTATTCAGTAATGTAAGCATCTATTTGGAATCAGTGGAATCGGAATCTCTATTCCAACTAAATAATTTCTGAGTATTACACAGACATAAAAATTTAAAAAAAATTTGGCAAACATTTGCCAAAATAAAAATCCTTCAAATTTGACGGCGTAATATTATACAGACCAGTATGATTAAGCAGTTTTTAATTTATTTTCTACAGGTTAGTTCATTCAAGAGTAGATTACGGTAGCTTATTAATATAAAAGTGTGTAATAATTTAATTTCTATAAAAACATATTTCGCAGTCGGTATAAAAGTTAAATTCGGACTTTCAAAATTTCAGAATTAGCAGAACATAGGAACATAGTATGATGCTCAAATATGTAAACAAATTCCTTATTGTGAACTGCCTTGTTTTATTGTGTTCAAATTATCGCGAGTTCACTGTGCAATGAAATACATATCATCACCTGCCTTTTTTTCTTTCTTATAATAAACTTTAAGTTATGAAAACTACTTGAAAATTTACAATTATTGCATCAAATTGAATTAAATTTTATGTTTGAAGAGAGCGGGAAAGATAGAGAGGGAGTTATACAAAAAAAAAAAACTTACAAACGACTTTTCACTTCAATAATTAATCAAGTGTTCTATTAAAATTCTATTGTTTAATTAAAAAATTATATTTGAAATAGAAATATAAAAAACTAGGAATTAAATAGAAAGTAAATAACAATGTTTGCAAAAAAAAAAAATAAATTGAAGTACCATGTTTTTTTTTTATAAATACTGGGCAAGATAAAAATAATCACTTTTTGAAATGAGGCAAATGTCTTCAAAAACTTAATCGTATCAATAAGTTTAGTTTACCTTATTATTGATTAATATTTAAGCTTTTAATTAATCTTTAGGTCGATTAAATAATTATTTTTTCGATATATCGCTACTTCTCTGCGTAGCTTCTTAAGGAATTTTTTTTTAGAAAATACATACATACATACATACATACATACATATTAAAAAAATTGTGTCATATAAAAAAATATTCTATCAAGAAAATTTGTCAAAAAGAAAAAACAAATAATTGTAACATAACAACTTTTTAAAAGATTAAAAGCTTTAAAAAAGAGAAACAAATTAACTAATACTTATAATTTAAAAATTTTTTAACAGCCTTATTTATAATAAAAAATTTGCCAAATGTACAAGTTCTTTAATTTTTGATTCTTTAACCAGTTATTAAATAGAAGATATGAAAAAGTTTAATAATATCAGTCTATAGCAGGTGATAAACTTGCCAGTTTTTGGCCTATATGCTAAGTAGTTGCTAACCTTTCATTATAAATACAGCCGTAAAAATCTAATTTTGACAATTTTTGTGTATAAAATGTCTGTATATTTGTGCAACATTTTCTGTGTCTGCTTTATAATTTATTCTAAGTGTTGTTGGTACATTAATTATCTGTAACATCTCTAATAAAAAACGACGTTTCTAATTGTTTCCTGTATTTTGAATAGAAACATTTTCAAAGTTTGGGTAGTGATCTGATTCTGAGCAATGATAAGATAAAGCAGTTTTTTGTGAATTAATGTCCCTATACTTTTGGTCTGTCTTATGACCAGCGAATCTAGTCTTGAATTTGTTCTTTGTTGTACCCACATAGACTTTACTACAAACTTCGTTGTCATTACCACCACAAGGAATCCTATATACAACATTAGATATATCCAATTTACTCATTTTATCCTTTGTCTTGCTAAATAATTTTGCCAAAGTATTGTAAGTCTTAAACGCAATCTTAAACCTTCCAGAATTAAAGGTTAAACCTTTAATTTTGGCAAAATTATTTAATAAGACAAAGGATAAGGGATTATTTGATAGCTTTTTTAAATTCGGAAATTAATTTAAATTTATAAAATAATTTGTATAAAAACCGTGGTATGAATATATATAAGAAAAAATCACATACTCTGAAGATGTATAACATAAAATTGTAAAATTATTAAGCATTATTTGGGTATTGAGTACTCAATACCGTCTATTTTTTAGAGTAATCGCTAACCAACAGTAATTACTCAATATTTTCAGGGATTGTATTTTTCAGTCAAACATATAATAGTTTCATCGATATTATTTTATAAAATATATGTATGTAGTATGTACAATTGCTTGATTGTAAAGTGGGACAGCCATGTGTCACTTACAAACCACTTAATTTTTAACATATGCCCCTATTATGATTCACAACAAAATTGACAGTTGAGTTGTAATTGGCAAATGTCTATTATGAAATACAACTTTAAAGCAGCTGTTCATTTGGATGTTTTCTTTCACTTTTAACCCTATTGTGATTCACAACTGTTGTTTAAATGTTGTGTGTTAGGTGTCAAAGTGAAACAACTGCTATTTATCAGTTGTATTTTTACCTGCAACCTTAAATAATTGAAAAAAAAAAATGTAAATGTATATAGGAAATTCAAGTAAATATGCAAAAACTGTTTGCTTACAATTTTTTTGCAGAAAAATTTCAACTTAGCAGTAAGTTCAGCACCTAGTATACATTTAATGGAAAAGTATCAAGGTATTGGAAAAAGAAACGGACACTATGGATCAAAACACCAGAAATCAAGCAGATTTTGCCTTTAAAAAATACAGAAAAATACATATCAACTGATATAACAATTTTGGATATCTTTTTTATTTTTTTTATTTATCAAAGACAGGGATGCATTCGGTTGACTATAACTTAACGAAGACAACAGAAATTAATTCTGAATCATAATATAAAAAAAAAGTTGAGTTGTGTTGTAAAATTAATAACTCAATTCAGTTGAATTGTGAATCATAAATAAATGAACATTTCCAAAATTTAAAGAACCCAAACAGAAAGATCAACTTTTTCATACAAAAGATTACTATTGTATATGACAAATTTATATTTTTAAGCAATACTTGTCAAATAAAAGCTCAATAAATTTATAATATTTTTATGAAAACGGGCATTAATTTTTCCATTCTGAGAATTTTAAGTGGTTAAAATAAAAATTGAAATATATTTAACTCTGCCGCCTGACCGCTTAGACCAGAGGCGTTCTTTCCTCCTTCTCATAACCTCATTTCTTAACACTAGGACAATACGTTGATTAAAACACATTAAAAATAAAGTAGGAGACAATTTAATTTAATTTAAATTTGACTGCTTTTAAAGATTAATTTGTATAATTTGATAACATTACTTTAGATGCTGCTATAATGTTGAGTGTAATAGAATCTGAAGGTTTTATTGTGGACTAGTTTCACTTCAAATTGTGCAAGTTTGTAAATTAACCAATTTATTAAACAAAATCTGAGCATCTACGTAAGCTCAATAAAATTTTGCAATAAAATGTTATTTATAATTTGTGCTAACTTATGAAATGTTTGCGAAATAAATCTATATTAAGTATTAAGTAGTATTTTTCAAGCACTATTCTAGCCGTGGTAATTATCAAAAGCACACTGATCATAAATATTAAAATCTCCGTGGGTTCAATACAACAGTTCGTTTGAATTTCATAAATTCTATGGGGCTTTAAATATCCCTCTTGATTGCTTAAATGCTTGTATTTAAAATTGAAATGTTGAAATTGAAAAATTTATTTAAAAAAAAAAACAAGAAATCGTTTAAATAATGCAAATTGGTTTTCCAAACCATTTAAGTTTAAAAAATAAATTTAATTTATTTACATTGAAACTCAACAAATCATTTAAATTGCTTTTTTTCAAAAAAACAATATATTATTTTATTCAAATAATCGAAATAAAGTATTTGTAAACAATTTTGTTTTAATTGCTTCTAAATTGAGTGGGGAAAAAAACATTTTTTAATACAAAATAAATTTTTCCCCTAAATAAACACTTTTAATCCTTTGGCGAAAAGGGGGCACAATAGTCCCAAACGTAAAATTTGAAATATTTCAATGAGTACGGATCGAGTGGGCTTGATTGTTTTATTATTTATTTTTAAACACGTAATTTAGTTTTCTCTATATGACAACATAGTATTAGAGAAGTAATTTTTTATCTATTTTATTTTTCACGAATTATATTGTAAATTATAAATTATTCGGTAACTATGATTTCTTTACTTTTTATAGAAATGGGTTGAACCACCTCAACTCAACTTAAAATATGCAGTTTTTGAAATGACTGTTTCCGCATTTGCTGATTTTTGGTATGAATAAAATATATCATAACACTAAGACAAATATAAAATTAAAGGGCACTAAAACATCTGGATCCGGAAATATGAGGTCTTGAAAACCGGATTAAAGTACAAAAATGTACAGAGTTATACTTACTTAATTGTAATTTTCTTGAAAAGTATTATAGGTATGCATCTCGTAAAAGTCGAATTTAAAAGGGTATTAAATTACCTTTGATTTAATATGCAACATGATTTATTTTTTGAAAAAGTCAAAGGTCAATTTTCTTTACCTCTAAATTGGAAGCCTATATCTCTGAAAGCGACCTTTTTAAAAATTTGAAAAAAAAAATTATGCGAAAGATAGTTTTCTTCTCTACAGTTGTGACAAATTTCAGAGTGGAGGTCTTTTTGGATCAAGAAATAAAAATCAAATCGGAAAGGAAGGTATATTACAAGAAGATTAAAACTATTTTGATAGGGGTGGGAAAATATACGATTTTTTGATTTCGATTAACTAGAACCGCTTATTTTGTGAGGTTCCACATAAAAACACATGACCCAAAAAGAAGAGATGTGGAATGGGGCAAATGGGTACTAATCGGGGTCAAAGGTTGGGTTAAAGCAATAAAAGTCCATAAAGCGTTCCACAACTGCCCTGAAATAGCCCCTAGAGGAATAAAATGTAAGACCGACCATCACTAATATTTTACCCCCAACTTTTTCCAAACACACCTACCCCCCATCTCCAGGGGGTAAAAAGCTTACGACAGATATTGTTTGCGTTTACACGGTTGGTAAAATACAAAAACAAAGTAAAATGAAAACATAAAATGCACATACACATGCACACAAAATTTACATTCATTGTCAATACATTTAATATAAGCAAACAAAAACATAAAAATGCATCCCTGATCTAATGAAATGTGATGGTTTTTTAAAAAATTTCAAAAAACAAAGAGTCGTACGACGGTCAAATTTTCATCCGTATTTTAATTCAATATCGTACGTTCTCGTTACATATCAAGTTTACACGATACTATTCATTCTCTTCTATACAAAAATTTGACATGTCGTACGACTTGTGTTACCGTCTAAACACCCCTTTAATGCTTACGATTAAACAAAAATCTCATTTTTAATTCGTTTTCAATTGCAAACCTTGCAATTCAATTTGATTTGTTTTTAAAGCCACAACCCTGACCAGCTAAAACTTGAATTTTCAATTGCAAGTAAATATTGGTTTTACAAATAAACAGCAAGGAAAACAAAAATTAAATTTAAATCTTAAAAAAAAGCAAACACTAAAACTTTAGTACTGTTTGTAGAAAAATTGACTTGAGCAAATTGATTTTTTAACTTTTTAGCGGAATTTCTATTTTAGTTTTTTATTTAATATTTGAAGAGTATATACTCGTACAAGTTCTCCTAACAACACTCAAATACTTACTTTTTCAGTATTAAAATAAACTTTTTTTTTTCAGTTAAAAAAACTTTTTAATTTTAGAAACTGAAACCAAAGAAAAAGTTTTAGTGGTAAATCGTTTTATTATGTTCTGGTAACATGCTTGCGTTAGAAGTGTTCGAATTAATTTGTACAAAACGAGTTGGTTGTTTGTGTAGGTATGTATGTATGTTGTTTGTAAAACATGTGTGCTCACTTTGATGGATGGCGGTTCAATGATTTCTCAACAACATTCATTGAAGTTGCACACAAATTAAAGGAAAATTTATATTTATGTGAGAATTATACTTCGAGTGTAGGAATTTAATAAGAAACCCTTTTCTGTTTAGAACTCTGTAACAAATTGTTTATTAGTTAAGTGAGTTACAGACATTACAAAGAACGTGTTCATATTATGGCTTATTTGGGTAACATTTGATAAAAGAGAAGCAGAATTTGATAGTTTCGTAGCCAGTTTTTCTAAAAAGGCGAGTTCTACTTTATTATCTTTAAGTAATGTGTCATTCTTTAAAAACAGGTTGTTTTTGTTTTTTACTAAATTGATGGTTACTTAACATTTAGATTGATTTGAAATTTCTGAGTAAAGACTAAAAGAGGAAATTGCGGTTTGCTGAATGATTATTATATTTTCAAAACTGTATATTTACTACTGTATTCATAAAAAATATTGTAGGTTTATGAAAAATTTATTTGACAAATTTCTATGGAATACTTTTCAAATAAATCTTTAACCCTAACCCTCCTGATATGGGTACCCGGGTACCGGAGCTTTCCTTAAAGTTAAATATATCCTAAACAAAACAAAATACAAATTTGAAGTTCCTCTTTCAGCTTCACACTTATTATGAGCTAGTTTCATTGTCACCCTCCTGATTCATTTAGTTAAATAGTTCTTAAGCTCTTGATAAGGGTACCCGGGTACCCGGAAAATTATTCTTACAGTTTGTATGAAAAAATTATAAAAAATTTTATTTTTTAACACATTGGTTGTTGAAATAAGTACATGTTTAATTTTTAGTACATATGAACTAATATTAATTTAACAGAATTCAAGACCCAGTGAAGCGAAGAAATATTATTTCGCTATGTGTGCTGTAAATTAGTCGCTTATACCCCAGCATATATGTAATTTGCGTATTTCTCATCTCGAACTTAAATCATCAGTTACAAAGAAATAAAAAAAACTCTTTAGTAGAAAACGACAAGTTTTTTCCCGCTCGGATATATTTATAAACTTGCACCATGCAGTCAACAATTTATTTTATATGTGTTCAAACGAGAGTCTTATTTTTAAGATGTTGGCCTATTCTTCTTTAAACTATCATCGGTGTTTACAACACAATTCTTATTTTTGACGCCCTATATGAGATTCGTTATAAAAAATTTGAATTTAATTGATGTCCTTAGTTTAAAATTGATAAATTTTTTATAGAAGCCTTTTTAGTTCTGTAGAGTTTTCTTGTTAATTTGTTTTTTAATTAAATGAAATACCAGCTTAATTTTTGGTAAAAACATTAATTGCGTTGAAGTAGTTTACCATCTAATCTTTTAAATTTCAATACCGAAAAAAACAAAATACAAATCGTAAACATGTTTGAAAATGTTAACGCTTTAAAGCCCTTTCAACAGTGGAAGTAATTAACAAAAGCCTATAATAAATATATTCTGACAAAGCAACAAATATTGGTTTTTGTGGTTTTAAGAACATTTTGTTGGTTTTCCTTTTCTTTTATTTTATTTTATTTTTTTTTTTTTTTTTGTAGTATCCCCCATTTTTTATTTGCTGGGCTTTTTTTATTTGTTTTACTCCTCTGCCTAATTCCCTGTTTTTATTTATTTTTTATATTTATTGGCAAATATTGTTTAGGATATCAAAATTTCTAAACAGAAGTAACATTTGTTAGTTTGAGAAGCATATTGAAATCGTAATCAATATAAATATACAAATATTTTGTTGTGGCTTTTCTCATCAAAACGAGGAGAGGAATGGACAGGAATATTTTGCATAAAGTAAGTCAGAGATATCTTTAAAAATTCTTTTAATTTTTTATATGCGAGAGTTGTATATATGTATCTTAATCTACGAGTACTACATATAAACATAAAAAATATAAAACTCTGAAGATCTACTACTTATATACTTATATATACGAATTCTTAAGATTTCATACAAATGATATGAATTTCGTTTTGACTTTTTTTCTTCGAAAGTGCAAGCATTTAGTTTTCTCTTTACAAAGCTTACAATTTTTCTCAACTCTGTAATACGAATTCGGACACTCAGACACCATTCGAATGCCATTTTTAAAGTGACAATTGAACGTTATTAAGCAAAATGATAGTATTTATACGAATTTACAAATTATTTTTTTTTTAAGTTAATAATTCATAAAATTTTGGAATTTGTATTATTGATTATAATATTTATTTAATGTTAATGCTAAATTTCTTGGGTTGCCCTCGAACAAGACAGTCGGAAACATAATCCAATATCTTCCACTCTTGAGTGTGGAAATACCAGAAATATTTCGAACTGTCTTCTTGTGCCCATGCCACAATGAACTGATTGATCTTGAGACCGGCGGATGGGGTGTGACTATGATTTGTAGTCGCCGTGGTCTAGTGGTTAGTGTATTGGAGGAGATTTTTTGCAAATAAAGTTTTTTTGAAGTGACGACTTTTATGTTATGAGAAAGAGGAAAGGAGAAGTAGTATTTGTGGATATTTTATTTGAACCAGTTAATATCGGTATTAATAGAAATATTAGACGCTGTGGGATCATTCCATAAACAGACCATACGACTTAAAAACGAATTTTTTCTATAATGTTTTGTGCGATTAATTGGACAATAATATGCAAAAGGTACTAGATCTGTGAGAAATACTAATACTACATAAGAGCATGTAATTTGTAAGAACTTTATCGATAGTTATTGTCACATTGCGGCGTTGCTCCAATGAGTCGACAGAATGGGAAAGCCTACAGTCATTGATAAATAGTTTCGTTTTTCCTGCACCTGGTCGGGTTGTATTCATTTTTGGGTCGGGTAAAGATCTTGCAATAGTTAAAAAAGTTTGATGGAGAATATCAAGAGCGTCCAACTCCTCAATATTTCTATAATCCAATGTCACAGATGAAAAGATCATCCCTACCACGCCTTTGCCTAAAAAAACAACATTGGGTCTTGTGCGAATTAAATTTTAACCTGTACACGTGACTTTGACTTCTCACTCCAACCTCTTAAAGGCTAGACCTACGATCACAGCAATATAAGTAACAAATTTTGCAAAAAAAAAAAAAAAAATAGATAGGATTTTAAATAGAAAAAAAAAATTGTAAGAAATATTAAAAATAGAGCAGGAGTCAAAAGAGAACTTTGCAGTAGTCTTTAATTTTAGCTAGAAAAGATATCGTCTCTAACTACCCTTTTAGCGCAATTCCAATAATTGCACAAAACCGATTAATACAGATCAAGCAATTAGCAACCGTCCACTTAGATGGAAACACATCGGCACGATAAGCCGCACTAAAAAGGCCAGTCAATGGTGTACTCCAGAACCAAGACTGGTATACTACCCGGCCCAGAAGTCTTATAAGCAAGAACAATTTTAAGAGCACAAACTCAACACAGTATATAGAGGTACTCAACTATTTCGATCTGTAGATCTATTGAACAATATACTAAACATAGTTACTGATACCCTTTCGAGCTCGGCACGTTCTATTTTAGTGAGAATATTTATGAATGCATCGCAATTATTGTTAATATATATAATGAAACTAAAAATAAAACATTGGAAACGAATTTTATCTATCAAATAAATTTTTTTCTAACTCACATTTCATTCTCAATTTCCATAATGCAGTATTCCACGGATAATTGTCTCGACAAAAATGTCAAAATTTTTGGGCAATTATGCGTGGAAGTCATTTAAACGAATATGCTTAATTGCCTGTATACACTGCCATCAGAACATGTGAAAAGAAAGTAACTGTATACTTATGCATAAACTCGGTAGACTTTAATTGTAAGGTTGTATAAAAAAAGTAGTTTGAAAGTAAATTTAACCGACATTTTATAAATATACTTGAGTTAAGCTGCAGTTTTTAGAAAAAAATTTTGTTGGGTAATTAAACAAGGGAATTTTAAGTAACATTTCTCTTTGGGTAAAATATATTTGAGATAATTAAGAGAATAACGCAGGTAAGCGAAACTTATTTAACCATGGAGTTTTATTAGAAATTGGTAAGAAAAAATATGGGGATTTAGAAATTGAAGAAAATAAGCGTTAAAGGCAATTAAGCGTGTGGCAATTATCCATGAAATACTGTATTTGAAAGTTTATTATTAATAAAAAATTAGGAACTTATAAACATTTAATAAAATTAATGAAATGTATTGCTTTGGGGATAAGCATGTTTCTAAAGCCATTTCGTCTTTGCTTAAGAGACTCGTCAGTAGAGACGAAATGGCCATAGAGACATGGTTATCCTCAAAGCAATACATTTCATATATTATATTAAATGTATTTGCCTATATGGCGAAAAATATTTTTTGTTTTTGTACTTTTAAAACTTTAAGAACTCGTATAACCTCAAAATTTTTATTTATATTGTATATTTTAGTCAAGTACTGCCAAATTTTTTACAATATTTCCTACTACTTTAAATATACAACTCTGCATTCGCTTTAAACAATTTACCAAAGTGCCAACCGGCCTTGGATTCGAAAGATATATATAAATGCGTTTGCTTCTCGAAACGGATGAAATAGTAAAACCCTTTCAGCTTATGGTGATGACTTCAAAATCTGTGTAGTTTATAATGACAACTTATGGTTTGTATTGTATTATAGTTTTAAATCTTTAATGGCTGTCATTAGCCATTAAATATGTATACAAATTTAAACATCGTATAGCTTATATGAAGATTATTGTTATAAAAAATATTATATATTTTTTTTGTAAAATTTTCAACTCAAATATTTTTAAGCTCATAATCTGCCGTAATAATAGGGTCTTTAACCATATTTTCTATACATATATCTCTTCAAATCGAAGGTATTTTTTCGATCAAATCCTATAAAGTAGTAATTTTATGAGTATATTATATTTTCAAATTTCAAATTAAACCACCTGCAATTGGACAAGTCTTTATCCTTGACTTCAAGTAACGATTTTATAACTTTTATAGTTCAATCAACTTTTTTAAATATTTCAATATTTTGTATAAATTCCTTTTGCCACAATCTTCCTTCCTTCCTTCCTGTCTCTTTAATTTTCGCTTTAATATTTACACCGCAAAGAACAAGTAGAATAGTCAGTTTCTATTTTATGGACTACTTTCACAAGCAGTCATTACTTTGGCATAAAATATGTTTTTGTTTCCGAAAGTTTCAATATTTACTTTTTGGCTTACACAGAAAAATAGTTTTCAAGGGTTGTAATATTGGCAAGAAAAGCACGCATGTGGTAAATCCATAAAGTACAAACTTAAGAATTTACATTACGTGTATCAAAGTAATAAAACCCAATTATAATGAAACAAAAATTAGATTCTTGAAAAGAAAAATATAGATTTTTTTTGCCAATATTAACTTTGTAATTCAACTACTTATTAACACTTGAAACAAATAACAGCAAAAATAATGTACTAATAATGCTAATAAAAAAATGAATTTAAAAATTCTTTTTGTCCTGTAATAGCTCATTTTAGTATAAAACTTAACATTAAATTTTATTTGTATATAAATATTTTAACACATAAATATAAAAACGCTTTTATTGTGTTTTTATTCATCGAGACACATACAAAAAGCCAAAGAAATAAACGTCTTGATTGATAAAATATAACAGCGAAAGTCATAAAAAGCATAATAATTCATTAGTAATAAACAACTGAAGAAAAAAACAAAAAAACAAAAAAATTTGTTGGCGTTTTCTTTTGTATTGTACAAAAACAAGAAAGGAATCTAGGAAATATGAATACGTATGTAGATGTGAAGTAAAATTTTATTAAAGCCATAAAACTCTTCTTTTTAATTTGAATAATAATGATCAGCCAATCAGTAGGGCATTTAAATCATGTCAAACTCAAAATTATGATATAAAATTTATAATAGATAGAACAAGAGAGTGGTTCAACAAGCTAGTAGCTTTCATTAGCAGACGAGTACCCTACAGCATCAGTACACCATGTTTATGGGCGAAGGCGGCGAGTGGTAAATGAACGAGTACACTCTATCTTTTTCAAAAATAAAAATAATATTGTCTGAACCCTGAAGATAGTTCAAATAAGATTAAACCACAATCTTAAAAATAAGGATCTCTACATGTGAACACAGGCTTAAGTTAAATTCTATTAAGAATTTATATTTCTTTTGCAATGATTTTTGATTATCAAAGGAAAAAAAATTTATGTTTGTGAAGAAATCGTACACAAGCCGAACTGAACATGTTTTCAACCCCACCGTGTCAGATGAAACAAAATGAAGGAACCTTAGCTGAGGATGCTACTCAATGTATAAAAAAATTGTACATTTTTTTTCGCATTCTTTACATACAGGCAAGGTTTTATGCAATATTTTCTTACGTTCTAAATGCATATAATCATTTAAATAAAAATGTGCAAATTTATAACCAAAAAAGATTTGTTTTACTGTAAATATGTGAATAAATCAGTGACACAACAACACTTTAAGCCTTAAGAAAATGTTTATTTTATTTAAAATTTGTTTTATGCAAACCCATGATGTATAAAAAATGCTTGCGATTGAAGCTCTATTATCTGAGTAATAAAGCAGTTGGCAAGTATTTTATTTTTCTTTTATGACGGCAGCAATTTTATAAAACTTGTAAAAAAAAACTTTTTTACTTTGTTTTATCTGCAAATTAAAAACATAAAAAGGGAAAACTTATATAAGTATATAAAAAATCAGCAGTCTTTCAATTGAAAAGGGTTTCTGAAAACAAAATTAAATTGCGTGTAAAAAGATGCAAAAATTTGTGAGACACGTGTAAGCTGTTTACAATAGAATTTCTAAAACATTATATTTTTTTCTGAAGTTTTCGTCAAATAAAATAATTTTTTCAAAACCTACAACCCATACAAATTATTTGTCAAAGATATAAAATAAAACGCTATTCAAAAAAAAAAAAAAAAAACAAAAAAAAACTTTGAAAACGTGTGTTTGTTTAATTTCTAAAATATTTAAAGAAAACAAAATTGTGTGTATTTGTTAAGAAACGAAAATTACTCTGGATTTTTGTGTTTCTTCATATCTTTTTTACATATTATTTTGCTATTACTATGCAGTGAATAGCAGAAAAAAAAGGAAATATAAAAAAATTATTTCTTTCGGCGACTACCTCTCAGCAGTTTTCTCGGAAAAACTCTGGAAGTAATGGATTGCCATGACAAAGCTTCTCAAATCTGTTGTTCGGATTCGACTTTAAACTGTAGGTCCCGGTACTCATGGATAGAAATTTACACACACAACATGAGTGCTGCGAGAAGCTAGGCCGTAATCCTGACACAGGGTTGTAAAGGCCAGTTATGTATGTATGTATGTCCGTTGGAATGATCACATATTTCGAGTGTCGAAAGAAGCATTCAAGTGCCTCGGTTTTCTAAAACGGTGCAAGAAATACTTCACTCCATCTGACCTTCTCAATATTTACAAAACCTTCATCCGGCCTAGAATGGAATACAACTCATGGGAGTTGTGCTTCAAAATCAATTTTGGGGCTTCTCGACCGCGTGCAGGAAAGGGCGAAGGTGCTTATCGGCGAAGGTAGGGTATCCAATTCTATCGATTCGTTGGAGCATTGGCGCAATGTGGCGTGCGTTTCATTATTCTATCGATACTACCATGGGAGGTGCTCTCATGAGATAGGGGAATTGATTCCGGGTGGTCGCATATTCTTTGGCCGCACCGCTCGTTTGTGGAACAATCTTCCGGCGAAAGTTTTTCCTGCCAATTACGATATCAGTAGGTTTAAATCAAATGTCCACAAACACAACTCCCTCTTTCCCCCTTCCCACAACATATTATCCTAGACCAGCAAAATGTGCTGCATAAGTAGGGGCCGTCCCCTGAGTGCTGGCCTTAAAAATAAAAAAATAAAAATAAAAATAAAAATAGAGGTACCGGTCGAACTATATTATTATGTATATGCCTGAATCGTTAAGCCGGAGTATCAAATTGATGGAAAGCACTTCGACGCGTTTGTTTATATTGGAAGAAATATTATTAGGATATATGGTTGTATCTATGTATACATATGTATTTTCTTGATATTTATATAAAAGTATAGTATTTATCCCCAGATGATGGAGTTAGGGTCTTCTTTGTAGACAGGAGAGGGAGTTGTAGCCAACTGTTTACCGGCTTACCTAGGCGAAGGATTTCGGCTGTAGTGTGCATTTTTTTTGGCTACTGGTTAGTGGGTAGACATGCTGTCAATCTGTGATATGGTAGCTCTACTTTTTGTAACTATTACCTGTAGAAGGAGTTTGTAACAAAGGGACATTTGCTGTTGGAGTATACGGCGCTTTCTCGTCTTAGGTGAAGGAGCATGGGACAACACCTTTATGGATCCGGGTTTAATACCGCATATTCCGCATAATATGGGTCACTTCTTTATCAAAGCTTGCTTAGGATTTGGTAGTATTTAGATGTTTTATTTTCTGCGATAAATGCTAAAAAAACAGTTAACAATATATATATTTTTAAGACCAAGGGGTAATCCTTTATTCCTGCAGTGCTTTGTATTGGAATTTAAAAATAGATTGATAGATAGATATTTTTTTGTTATCAATATGTGAGCAGTATTCTGTGTCCCACTGTATATTTTGTAAATCTTTTTATTGTCTAACAAAAATTCTCATTATATTTCTTTTGTTTGCATAGGAATACCTTTAAGAAATTACTTCAATATTTATTTGTTGGACACATTCATTTGCTTTTAATACAAGCATTTATTTGCTTATTTAGCCCAAAAAAAAAAAACAAAGACACCATCTATACATTATGAGGACACATTCGTAACCGAATTGTTTAACAATAGATGTCTATATTCGACAAAATTATGCTTTATACCCAGGGGACATATGAAAAGGTAATTGTTGGATAATATTGAAACAACAATTTGTACAATTCGTACTCAAGTACGAGGGCAAATTAAAAATGCCGTGAACTCTTGTATGTTCTGCTTCATTGTTTTTAGAAAACATTGCTGTTATAAACTGTTATTTATTATAAGACTATTGTAAGTAATATTGAATATAACTTTAAATTGTTTGCTTAATTAATTTCGGTTCAGTAATATAAAAAAGGCTTATAAGCATTTTTAGTTAAATTCTTAATGAATTTAGGAACAATGCTTATATAGTATTTTTTGTTGGGCGCCCAGTGGTCTAGTTGGTATTGTGCTGGACTGGTAGTGCGAGGGTTACGCGTTCGATTTTCACCAGAGACTCTGGTCTGTGACATTAAACGAGAGGTCATAGTCACTCGTCTCGAAATATATAAATACAATTACCCAATTCACAAAATGTTATAGTTGTCCTAGATCGGTAGAAACTATGACAAACTACAACTATTGTACATAATGTTGTTGGTAATTTCCATGTTAAAAACTACTACAACATGTACGACAATTTTTTCTATGTTTCCAAAATGTCGTATCAATATACCAGAGTTGGAAAACTTTGTTTTATTTTTTTTTTTATTTTTTAAATGTATTTTAAAAATTGTTTGAAATGTTTTTCTTCTCTTCTTCTTTTTAAATTTTTTATTCAAGAAATTTGATAACACTGGATAACATCCACAACAATATTTACGGCAAGGTGTTCACAAAATGAAATGCCATTTAACTATAATCTACAACAATATAACATTTTGTGAGTTGGGTAAATATATATAATAGGTGGCAGTGTTTTTTAACTGTGCTCTGTCTAAATAATATCTGTGGCAATATGGAAGAGTAGCTTAAGTCGAAAATTGAAGTTTTGGGATATCATCAATTTTGTGTAATTTTTATTCTGTATGTTTTTTGAGAATTATTTATGAGTTAATATATTGGTAATATGTTCATTAGAGAATAAGGATGAATATTTTAAAAAATATGGTTGATTTTAGAAGATTTTACGCCTTTTCTACTTAAGCGCTTTTTCGAAACTGATATCTGCGTTGGACAGGTCCTTAAGTAACTTAAGCTCTTCTGTTGAAATAAAAAGTATGTATTGTGTAGTTTTAAGTAAACATAAGAGGATTTATTCAAGAACTTACATTCACTTAAGATAACTGTATACAAGAATCACATTTTATTAAAAGAAGTAATGTAAATATTAGTTATATGATAAATCGAAAATCTGAAAATGTAAACAAATCTATGTGTACATAAGTTGTTTTGTTCAATGTATTATTGATTTAAAAAAGTTAGGCTAAAAAGTAAACGTACATAACATTGATAAAAAATAGAATTTTTCAAAAGGACTAAACACATTTAAGCGCCTTTGCTTCTGTAATGCCCCAAACGCCTTAACTCAATTCTCTCTTATGGCGACTTAAGCTACTCTTCCATATTGCCACAGATATAATAATAATAAGCCTCTAGTGTGGTTACCCTAGTTTAGTAGGTAGTGTGTTGGCTTACTATGTAGACGAGAGCTCTGGGTTAAAATATCAGTTTTGATATATCGAAAAAAAGAAATATGAAAAAATATTTCTTTCAGCGACCACTTCTTACCAGTCTTTTGGCAAAAGCTCTGAGAGTAACTGATTGCCATGAACAAGCTTCTTCAGTCAGTCGTGAAGATGCTAGGCCGTAACCCCGAAACAGAGTTATAATGGCCAGTTATGTACATATGTATGTAATTTATTTAAATTTTTATAACAATTTTAAAGATTGTTTTATATTGTTTTTTTAAATAATTGTTTCCTGTCTATACCCTTTACTTCATCGGTTCTCTCTTCTGCTCTCTTTGTAATGTTTAAAGCTGCTGAATATTTAAATTTCAACTTTTTAAAATTATTTATTCTCTTTATTGTAAAAGAATATTGCACCTCCCATTTGTTATTTAAGAAAAATTCCGCAACAATGTTTGACTCACTTATGTATATACTCATTTAAAAAGGGCAAGCTCTTATCCAAAGCAGGGAATGGCAACAATTTCTAACACGAATTTTACTTTCAATTTGTTTTACAACATTGTGCAGCACCATATCCACTTTAAAAAGATAAGAAAGGAATTTGGTTTGAGAAAACCAATAAAACCAAATTTCCATTTCTTGGCAAATCTAAAGAAGTACATACATTTGTATATAAAAGGAAAGCGCTACAATATTAAAGCGCTGCCAAAACTTCAATAAGGAAGTTGAGGTAAACAGTTAGTATTAAGAAAGAGTTTAAAATTCATTAAAATATATTTCGTAACACGAATACAATATACATATATCAGATAAATTGCCATTTCATGTTAAAGAGGCATAAATTCGACACTAAGTTGACTTATCAAGATTGCTCATAAAATAAAAAAACAAAATATTTGCTTTATTTGTTTAGATTCTGTGCAATTGATTACAAAAGGACCAGAAGCTATAATATACTCCAAAGAAATTTTGAATATAAATAGAGTAAAAAACAATTAAGCAAAATCTCTGGAATGAAAAAATTGAATATTAATGTGATTTTTAGTACAAGTAATATTTTAATCATATAGCTCTTTCCATTTTCTTATTATTCAGTATAATCCTTTTAAAAATTAAGGAATATACCGCCCTTGCAAAATATGATAGTACTTTACCTTGGGCTACGATGTGCGTGTTGAGAAGCATTTTGGCATTTACATCAAAAATTTCAGATAAAAGCCTACAAAATATTTATAAGAACTCTAGAAAGAGAAAAATTTGTAAAGCCTATGATTCATGTCTGAAATTTCCTCTTAACACTCCTAAACTATTTACATATTTACATCAAATTATTTAATTTAAAAAGGTTTCATATCAAAACTATGGACCGAAGTACCTGCTCTGTTAATGCTTTTTAAAATGTTTTTTTCTTATTCAAAGAACAGTAAAATATATAATATGTATATATCGCTCATTTGCGAGTAGTGTGGCATAACTCAAAAACATTTTTTGAGTTAATAATACAGAAATATGAGACGAACTGTAGAGAATTGCTTTTTTTGAGATATACCACATTTCTCGCACATGAGTGATATGTCTGTATGTATGTATGTTGATAACAGTCCCATCACACTTTAAGCATTATTGGAGTAAATTGGCATGTATACACAACGTTTATTTCATTTTATTATTTCAAATGTTTAGTTCTATTTATTGATTTAAAGTAAAATGGACCTAAACTATAGTTAGCAATGTACCAAAGAAGCAAGTTAGACCAAAAACTGAGGTTACTTTCAGTATGGATAAACCAACAACATCCCAGCATGCTTTCAGCAGAACGGCTGAGTGTGTAACTCAACCATATAAGTTTGAACTTAAGTTGAGTAACTAGCGGAAAAGGCAGGAAACTCTTTTCGGATAGTTTATAAGAATGTTTGGTTAAAATCCAAAATCACATCTGTGTGGTAAGTAATTTTTGTATATATTGAGAAATTGGCGGAATTAGAAAAGAAGGCGCGGTACCTTCCATACATCTAAAGCATAGTTAACCAAAACTTTCAATTGTTTTTTGTTTTGTAGCTCAATTGTGTACAGGAAATGAAGATTTGGATTACATTGATCTAAATATTACTTTTTCTATACATATGTATCTTGAGAACGGTTAAAGTTCAGTTCTATGTAGAAAACTTCTTATTCTATTTTGCCCACCAAAGCAAGCACAGAGTGCGCTCGTTTAAAATATAAAATATAGTGTGTAAGTGAGAATAAGTACCGATATGTTTTGTTACTCTCTCTCTTTTAAGTAAGTGAGAAAAGACTGTGAGGTATTACAATTCGAACACATTGATTTGATTGCATTATTACTACACCCTTGTATAGTAGTGCCGTATATGGTACTACACTATAGGGTTAATATAGTTATTTGGGGAAATAAATTCTATTATTTTTTCACTGAAAATCCTCATTTAGTTCATAAATTTATCTCCATATAAGGTTAAGGGGTTTTAGACAAGAGCAAGATCGTCATCCTTTTTAGCCTTAGCTTTACGGATTTTGATTTATGAGTGTGGATCTATATGTGTATATCATCAAGAATTAACAGTGTTGCTGTTTTGCATAGACCGATAGTTTTAATCTTAGATAAGTATTTAGTACATTAAGAAATCCTGTAATAAAAAGAGTTTAAGAAACATTGTAAACTGAAGTAATATGGAAATAAATAGAATAAATCAAATCAATAGACTAGGGCAATACGAAACGGTACAAACAGTGGTCTACGCGAAGACATACGAAGCGTGTGTAAGTGTAAGATTTAACCCGTAGGCTGTTTAAAAAATTTACAAAAGAGATGCTGTAACTTATTTTCTCACTAAAAGTGTTTCTAGTGACATAAATCTTCCACAGGTGTTCGCGTAATGTACATCCCACATACAACCTAAGTATACCGAACCAACAAAATTATTCTACCAACTTATACCAAGACAAGGAGGAAGTATTAACCCCTTCCAGCTAGAAATACACGCTGGAAGTGTTTCAAACAATAACCACTTACCGTTGTACGATTATTTTTAATTAATATTCAATAAGGTATTGAATTTACTAATACACACGTCGGGCAGCAGAAGTGTAGATCTTCTATTTACCTTGGACACTGATGAGCGACCTCGGTCTGCTTCAAAACCAAATTGAGTATATTCAAATGGCTGATTACAAAAGTTTCCAAAATATTTTTGGAAAAATTAAAAGAATTCCTAACGAAGGATAAGTTCACTATTGAGTAAATTTACAGTAAAGATGAAGTGTAAGACTAAGAGCAGTTTGACTTCAAAAAAAATTTCTAAAAAAAGTCTATATTTTAAATATATTCTCTATTACTAGCAAAAATCGAACCGTAAAATATGTTTCGGGTTGAACCAATACAGATATAGGAGGTCTCACTGTATTAACATTGGTCTTTGTTCCTTAAAAATAATTTAAGAATTTGTTTAAATTATTTTTAGAATTATGAGCTATATTTCGACAAAAGAGCTTTAAATAAGAAGACGGATGTATGGTTTTTTACCCATAAATTCCAACCTTAAAATCTTATTTTTAAATAAGAATATTAAATTAAATTTAATATATTACCTGGAAACGTTTAACTTATTACTTATTTTTAGGCAAAACTTATTAATTTTTGTTTTCTTTTGTATTTTGTACATATTGTTCTTGTTGCCTTAACTTTTTGTTCTGCCCCTTTATAGCCTTTAGTAATATTCAAAAATTTATTTTCAAAATAATAATACGATATAAGAAAACGACTACAATACACAAACAAAACAAATGCCAATGTATTACCAAAAAAACAAACAAAAAAAGGAAAGAAATTCAAAAGAAATACTTGGTTAATAATTTTCTCTCGTTTGTTTTTTTTTTTTTTTGTTATTTATGCTCAACATAAAGTCATCCCGGATATATTCTATTGTTAAAAATATATATTTTTTTTTTGCTCCTACTTTTTGTTTTTCATTTCATTTCCTAAATATTAAAATACTTTAAATCCTTTGGCTGTTAAGTAAAATTGTAAAATTAAAATACATTCTTACAGAAACAAAAATATGCCCTGAAACCATATAAAAATTTAAATAAAAATGATGGTATTTAAATAATTTTGTAAAAACAAAAAAAAAACAAAAAAAAGTTTTTTGTTAAAGAATTTTTATAAATTTTTTCATTCGCTTTAGTTTTCTTCCAACAATAAAATTCTTTTTTGTTGTGTTGTTTTCAAAGTTTCAATGTCACTTACATATAAGAGGGGAATAGAACGAAGTAAAAGAAGAACGAGAGGAGTTTTCAATATACCCCTCTCTCGAATGAAATTTATTGCGCTGTCATTTTTATATACAGAATTGAAATAAATGTAGAGTGAGAATATAAATTATTTATAAAAAATTGTTGTATTTAAGTCTTGTGTTAAGCAGTTATGTTGTCTGAAAAGGGTAAAACGATTTTGTTTGCGAAATTTCGCCATGAATGGTGATATCAATACCAGAATATATACATCAATGTACGAATATCCTCGCAAGATTATTTTTATGTACTTTGAAAATGATAGCACTTTAAACAAATTGCATTCGATTAGGAGCAAATATTGTAGCATAGCATGACCACTGCTTTGTCTTACCATAAAATGCTAGTAGAGTTGTTTGAGGTATATCGTCGTGCGGGAGTTTAAGTGCTCTATCCGCCATTTCATATTTTTTATATATCTCGAGTTAATGCTGCCACTTTAGGTTTTCCACCCCAAATTTTTCAAATTTGTAATTCGTTTTAAGATATCTCGTCTAGTTACGGAGATAAATAACCGAAAACGGATTGCAGATTTTAAAAATTTTGGTGTCAAAAACCTAAATTAGCATCATTAACTCGAGATTTAAAAAATGGCGTATAGAGCACTTAAACTCCCGCACGACGATATAGTAGCCTAAGACTACTTCTATACGAATAAAGAATTTGATGGCGCTGGGTTTCGTGTAGTTGTAGTATTTCTTTTAATGAAACTGCTAACGAGCTGCTAGTAGAAAGCACGACCGAAAGTATAGATTTTTTAGATTGCTCTTCAAGGCTTTCTTTGTGTTTTCTCATTGCTTCAGTGACCATTGAATTAAACGTCGTGTTAATGGACCATGAAGCAATAGATGTAATTGCGGGATCTTCAGAAAGTTATAGTTCAGTTAGGTTTGCTCCAGAAACGATCGAATTCTTATCTTTGGTTGGTAATTTCTTAGGAAGGTTTTCTAACAGGGCATTTCTAATATCAAGGACCAGTTTCTGAACCGCGGGCTTTTCTGACTTCTGCAGAGATTGTGAAGTTTCTACTTACTAGAGTTGGAGTGTCTCTCAGTTACCTTCATTTGTCTTTTCTTGCCTTCTCCCGTATATTGTTGCTTTCTTATTTCGTATGTTGGTCTCTTTCTATTCCACTATGGTATCCACAATAGACACATTTCAAATTAGTGGGTAGGGTGTACATGTACACTATTTTTCTAGTATAACTTAGCCCAATCTTAACTAAAAACTGCAGTTCCTTTTTTGTTTGCTAACAAAATTTCGTATTCGTATTAATATCGAATTATTAAGTTTAACCAAATAGGTTCAGATTTTTTAAAAGTTATATTTTATGTATGTATAGTAAAAGTTGAAATACTTAATTAAATTTGGAGTAGTTCGTTGTACTAATTGGTTTATATCATAAACAACGGTCATTTCTTTCTCAGGGCCTGCCCCTATCCACCAACACCTAAACTAAATGCTTTATTCAGTTATAATAAGGGAAAAAAATGTGTTTTAGATTTTGAAAATAAATGTACTTAAGCATGAACAGCAATTTTAGAGAGTCAGATGGTCAATTGGTTTTCTAGCTTTCCTCTCTATTTCATTTTTTAGAGTTATTGTCGTTACAACTTTATTAAAAGCAAACAGACTCTTTATGAATATTTCTTTTTAAATATAAATTTATTGCAGTTCTTTTAGTTTTTTTTTTTTTTCCTTAATTTATTAGAGATCTTTTTCAATCAAAAACTGTTGTTGTTCACATCTGGTTTTTAAGTTAAAGAATTTTTTTATTTCATTGTTGGTACTTGTATTTTGTAAATCAGTAATAATTTTATTATTGAGATTAAATTTACTTTCAAGAAATGGATTTCTAAAGCATTCTTTTAACATAACTTTCAACTCCCCTTTCTACAAAGGGGATTAAAACTTACAGTGGTATAGGAGTAATAAAGATATTAAATTTCTGAGGGCTAATTATCAAAAACTTATTTGAAATATTCTTAAAGAGTAAATGAAAAAATATTTTACTTGTCTTCAAATGCAGCAATTAAATATATAATTATAGACAACTTACATATCATCATATTATTTTAAAAAAGTTGTAAGTTAAAAACACATTTTTTCATGTTCTAAAAAGTTTTCATATTTCTGCAATTAAAAATAAATCAGAAAACTTCGGTTGATATTCTCTGTAAAAGCTCTGCTTATTGTAAAGTCTTTTGCTTTTTCACAAATAAATGCTTCAGTATAATTTATGACGTTTATCAATTTATATGAGAATATGAGTACATATCGTCGCAAGAATTAAAGAACGCTGTAACTGACAAAATATCAAAAATTGGTTTTTTGCATCATTTTTATCAGAATAAAAATACGCGTCTATTGGTCCCAGCCCCAGATTTCTACGATGAAAATAAATGCCAGTGTCTTTGTTCTAATTTCATACAAGATTTTTGGCTCTGGTGAACATTTAAGGTTTTGTCAGTTACAGCGTTCTTTAATTCCATCGACGATATATAAAACACATTAAGAGATAAAATAAATTATGTTTTCACTTTTACTATAACCCACTACACCTCACAATGCCCCCTGGGGTACAATGGCTTCTGATTTTTTACGTCACACAAGGTTCCTGTACTCACCGGGGTATATGGAGTTCACCTAGCTCTGAGTGGCCTGACGCTCGCTATAGGCAGAGAGATTGGTAATTTATTATTGACGCTGGTACTACGGGCATAAGTAAGCCCTCGGTTTGCCTGTGGTCCCGTGTTATTCGGGGAGTGAGTTAAATCGGCCTGATGGTTTAGGTGCGGCCCTTCGGGGAGTACTCGTAGTGGTTGTGGTAATGCTAAATAGATAGATATTCCTCAACAAGGGGGTTACTACTACCCAGGTAGTGGTATGCTAAATTGCTAATCCAATGTTTATGGGCTTTCTTCTGAGCGGCGTGTCATAGACATGACCGAGATTAGAAGGCACCGGCTTCGGGTGGCGCTGGTCAAACGCAGCGTATTTGACCTCCACCCTTGCAACAGGGTGGTGTGTGGTAAGTCTCATGACAGGTACGCACGATAAACCCATCTATTAGTTGTTGCACCTCACAATATCCGATGTCTTCCAAGGTGAGTTGAGGTTAGTCAGTCAGCTGTCTAGTCGTTTGTTACTGGTTGAAGATGTCAAAATGTATTGCAGTATATGGATGTGGGAGCTGTCAAAATGTATTTCATTATTATACTTGTTGGAAAACCGCCCACACCTTATAATCAATAATCAATCAATTCGTCTTGATGTCTTCTTCGAATTTTTTTTTTATTTTTTTAGAGAAAAAATTTAACTATTAAATGAATTTTAGAGTTTTTTTTTAGCTTTTTCGTATTACAATAATAATTTAAATAAACGGTCTCATTTTACTGTCTATGAATAATAAGTTTCTCTTTATCTCTCTCTTCTTTTAATAAAAAAATCCATTTTTTATGGTGAATATTTTCTTTCAAAAGAAATACTTTTGTTCTCCAATTGAAAAAATGTGTCTTGAATTATTTAAAATGCAATCATTGTATTTCAATTGATATTCATTTTACAAAAAAAATATATATATATTTCATATATAAAATGCAAATTATATGGTTGAGCACACATATTTATATGTATATGCGAGGGTGATTGAATGCTTTTGGTTTCAAACTTCAGTCCTATGGGCAATAACAATGTAGTATTTTAGGAGTTACAGGGGGTGTATTATGTATTCGGATGCAAATCAAAAAATTTATAAATTCATATCTTCTAATGAATCTTTTAAATTTAAATTTTTTTGAATGCTTGCAAATGTATTTAAGAATGACTGGGGCATTATATTTTTGATGACTGTTTGACCAAATTATGATTTGATACTTTTTATACATATTTGAACAACAGAATATTTTAAAAAATATATTGCTTTTATGTACATAAACAGCCGTATTCATATAGAAAATATGTTTATCAAGGGTTTATTTGACAATTATCTATACAATACTTGTCAAATTTGAATACGTCGGAATAAATATGTAGGTATACTTGTGAAATATATATAAATACAGTAGAGTATGTATTATTGTTATAAAAAATATACAGTACCCCACAAAAATTCTGGCTCAGTAAATTGATTTTAATCAATGGATAAAAAATCCTTACTGACCATTAGATAAAAAAAAATACATACAATTTTAAAACTTAAGTGATATTAAAAATAAGCCGATTTGAAAATATGCATACACACATACATACATAACTGGGTATTACAACAATGTGTCAGGATTACGGCTTAGCTTCTCGCACCACCCATTCTGTATGTTATAGTTTTTATAATGAATACCGTAAATAAAGTCGACTCTGAACGATAGACTTGTGAAGCTTGTTCATGGCAATGAGTTACTCTCAGATTTGAAAATATAGGCAATATTAACTGTACAATTGGTACTAGTTACGTAAGGCAAAGAGTTTATAGCAGAGTAGGAAAATAAACAAAACTGAACGTATGATCTCATTTTGTTGTGTTCTTTACAGTGAGTAAAACAAAAATAAAACAGAAACAGTGAGAACGATTGTCCCATTTAACTTTGTATATTGTTTTTGTTTTGAGTACTACAAATACACTAACTCAAATGTGCGTGGGTACAACAAAAAATAAAGGAGAATAAAAAGAAAAAAAAGAACAGAAAAAGAAAAGAAGAAGAGCAAAAAGAGCAAATTATACGAATGTAACGGAATAACAAAGCAAACACAAGAGCGCAAAGCTAATTGTTTCATTTGCGCTCTTTTACATTTCGAAAGTATTTGTTTTGGTTTTGCTCATGTACAATACCATTAAAAAAATTTTGAAAAGAGTATGACTTTGTTGCAACGTTTGCGAAATGTTTTGTTTGTTTGCCCACCCTGGTTTATAGTTCTATAACACAAAAATTTAAAGAAAAATCAATAAAACCTGATAGAGTATCATCAACAGCCTAGCTAGTTTTGCAAAATTGAATTAAAGAAGATCTATAAGTGGATTATTCTCTTCACTAATGCCGCTTAAAACTTTATTGCCCTGTTTTAGTAGTGATTTGTAATGAATAGCGTTTTTGAAATCTATTTCATACATTTTGTTACATTGACAACAGTAACTCGTATATTATCTCCTAAAAAAACAGAAATTAGCCGAAGTAGGCTACAGCTATAATTGCGGTCGTGTGGTCATGTAGTCGTGTGGGCATTCAAATAATCATTTTCATGTAGTACTACTTTTTTACGGGTTGTAGCCGGTAGCCTGTAGTCTTGAAAGTTGAAATATTTTAATTGAAACCCTTAAAAATAATAAATAACAACATTTCTGGACAAAACGTTTAAAGATTACGGTTTTCATTGAATTTCAAATTCAAACACCCTGTATATTTACATATTTAAATACTCGTGCTATACAATTACCACATCAATAAGTTCATCGCCTTTATTTTATTCACGTTTAGAATACAAAAGACGAAAAATCATTTAGAAATGGCTTTCAATTGTATTTCTTGATTGAATGACCCAGCTTGTGTTGAGTTGTTGCGCGGTGGTGGGACAGATGGTGTCATGTTAGAATTGTATTTTACTTAATGCCACTTGTTGCAATTACTTGTTGAAACTAGAAATAAACAAAAACCAAACACTTGCTGGTGTTTGCTTGCTTTGACTGAATGGTTTTCTTCTTTACCTGTTTATACATTTTCCATCATTTTAATGATAATGAAGATGAACGATAAACTAGGTGGGGCCTTTATTGTGTTTTCAAAGCATATATTTACTAATGATACTTATATTGAACTGTTCTAAAATAAAGTGAAATTAATTTTGTTATAAAAAAGGAAGAAATATTTTATTGAATGCTTCAAAGAGAAGCAAGAAGTTTATTAAAAGAAATTTTAATTAAATTTAAAATCTTTTGAAAATGGCGTTATAATTTATGGAAATGATTTGTTTATATGCCTGGTGGATGTGATTGTCTTTTCAAAAAAAAAAAAAAAAATACGGAATATATTTTTAACTTTTAATGTCACTTTAATATCACAAAACTCTTTGCAACTTATAATGTAATTGTAACAACTTAGGCTCTGGTAAAGAAAGCCCACTAAAGCCTAGCTTAATTAAAATTAATCTTAAACAAAAAATATTTTAAATATTAAATGGTTTAGTGTAATAACTGATTTGGTATCACTTTTATTTTATGAGAGAATTTGTATATTTTCTATTCACTTTAATTACGTGCATAAAGTTCAAAAGCAAAAACTTTGTTTTCTAGCAGCAAAAAGAAAATTAATTTTCAGTTTTCTAAACTAATTAACAGCCACTAACAAAAAAAAATTATTGAGTTTTATAAAGCAATTATAAAAGTTTTATGAATATAAAAAAATTAATTAGGAATGAAATTAAAATATTTGTTTAGCAGCATAAAGTTTATTTTATAATACTCGTATATGGCAAATACTTTATAGCTTCCCACTGCCAACCTTATGTTGTCAATTTATTTCTAAATTAAAAAACTTTAATGTTCAAATTAAATATCGATGATATGCTATTAATGATTGCCAATTGGTAAATTCATCATCTTGGCTTTAAACAAAAGAAACGGTGACAGTTGTCAGTTTTGTTAATGATGCATGAGAATACTTACAACAGGTGGTTTTAATACATAGTACCAAAAATTTCATTAGAAAAGCCTCTATACAATACTCCGACATTTTAACCTTTACGCAAAAAGACAATAGAAAACAAATACATTTACACAACTAAGCCATCAATCTAACAGTGTAATGACGTATTCATATATATGAACATTTACTAAAATATTTATTAAAATATCATAATACGTCAGCCTATATAAATTACATATTTCATATTTCATGTGCAAATATCATTCAAATTAGAGTTTTAATATGACAAGATAAAAAAACATAAAACGTATGATTAAGCCTTTACAAAATGTTATTAAAAAGTAATATAAGAAATCAACAGATAAACGATTTGAACAACTGAAAAAGTAAGTATATCAAATTACTCATGAATAAATACTATTTACATATCACTCGAATGTTAATCATGTTTTAATTACTGTCAAAAAAAAAAAAACAAACGACAAGAAAAAAATCCCTTTTCTATCATTTAAATAGGTATGCCCTTTGCACGTGACATTTAATCAAAGGCAAATCTATTAAAACGTAATTTAATATAATTTCTAATTACAAAATCCAAAAAGTGAATTTTGATTACAAAAACAGATTTCATTTTTTAGCCACAGCCGACACATAGAACAGCTAATTTAAAAACAATTTACCAGCAGATTTGCCACCTCCTAATACTATTCTACATACATACATACATACATACATACATACGTACATACATACATAATTGGCCATTACAACCCTGTGTCAGTGTTACCGTTCTATCTTCTCACAGCACTAATGTTGTGTTTATCCATGAGTACCGGAACCTACAGCTTAAAGTTGACTCCGAACGACAGATTTGAGAAGCTTTTTTATGGCAATTAATTACTCCCAGCGCTTTTGATAGAAGACTGCTGTGAGGTATTCACCGAAAGAAATAATTTTTTCATATCTCTTTTTTTTAAGGTGTCAGATCTGAGATTTGACCCGGCGCTATCGTTTTAGTACGCCAATACACTAACTAGACCACGGCAATTACAACGCTGTTCTACTATCAATATATAAAATTCAATACGTTTGTTATGGATGTTCCTGATTATCAAATAGTATTTTCAAATAATAAAATAATTAATGGCGCTGTAATAAACGTTTAAAATTATGTTTAGAAACGCCTAAAGATATGTTATTTTATAATACTTTTTTTTTCAAGGAGTTACTACTGTACTTAATCCTAAAAATTATAATTCTATAAAATATAAAACAATAAATTTAAATTGGAATTTATAAATATGCATACATGGCTAGACTTCAATAATTGAGACTAGTTTTTGAAATTATTTGATGTATTAGTATATGGCACCATATCTCAATGCAAAAAAGTAAAACTAAACGTGTATGAACAGTGCTAATTCAAAATTGTGCAAAAGAAATCTTGATGGTGAACAAAGCAAAAGGAGTCTTAGGATATATAAAGCTTTGGTCAAAAGAATTCACTGATCCCTACGTAATAAAACAATTGTACACATCTTTGGTACGCCCTATTCTTAAGTACGGATCTATTATATGGGATCTGTACAGAAACGCTTTCTTTTATTTTGCTTGAGAGGTCTAGGATGGAACTCATTCGTTCTTCCTTCATATGAGAACAGACTCGCTTTTATAAAACTACCTACGCTGAAAAGTCGAAGAACAATGCTAGGTGTTTCTTTTCTTTTAGGATTAATACGTGGTGAAGTCTATTCTGAGTATTTTTTAAGTAAAGTTATTTTTATAGTTCCAATTAGACCCGTCCCGACCGTTCTTATATTTAAAATATCACCGTTCAGTATACGCCAACAACGACTCCCGTCGCAAACTATGTTTGAAGTTTAATAATATCTATCATTTAATTGGCCATTCTGAGAGTATTGATTGTTTGAAGAGGAAAATTATTTTGTATTTCAATTATTAAATATTAATTATATCGTTTGTAAATTTTATTTTAGTCTTTAAGGAACCATTATCCATAGACAAAATAAATAAATAAAAAAATACAAAATTCGTGTTAAAACAGGATTAAGTATACGAACGGAATAAAGTAAATTATTTTTTTTTTTGCTGTTCCAAACAAATAGAAAATGAAAAAAAAAGGAATTTTTTACTAATGATCTCGCAGTAGTTTATTAGTTTTTGGCTTGGCTTACTAAACAAGAGTTCACGATTCAAACCCCAACTCTAGGATCTTGAAAGGACCAAATTTGAAAAATTATTTTTTTTGTCGACTACGTCTTAACAGTCTTTTAGCAAAAGCACTGAGAGTAGCTGATTGCCATGAAAACGGTTCTCAAGTCTGTCTTTCGGTTTCTCATTAAACTGTATATTCGATATTCTACAATATATTAAATAAAAGAAAATTTTAAATACAAGTAACTTCCCCAAACGTCATGCTCCTTGAAACAATAATTTAGTAAAAAACAATTCCCTTTTTTTCATTTCCTTCGTCAGCAACAATCAATATTTGTTCAAGATGAATAACAGTAACAGCAACAAACACTCTTAAATAGATACAAAATAAAAATATTTGATCTGCTCTTCCTCTTTAAGAGCAGAAAAAAATACATTTTTTTCTATTATTGAATAAGACGACCAAAGAAAATTAAAAGAAAATATACAAAAATTCTTAAATGAAATCAAATGATTTGTGCTGAAATATATGTATGTACGGTACATACACACATACATACACGAACAAAATTATTAAACAACAACAAAATTTTTGTTATTTTATTTTTGTCTAAAAACATTAAAAGAAAAACAAATTCTTTGCAAATTAATTGAAGTGAAATGTGCGTAAATAACAGATCAATTTTTTCTTTGTTTATGGCTGAAGCGGTAATAGTCCATAATTGAAATAGTACTCACTCTTAGGTGTCTATTAATATGTACCTTTTTTCTGTTTAAGAAAAATTTTCCAAATAAATAGAATTTTTGGTAAACAAAAAAAAGAAGAGAAATAATAATAATGAAATAAACAACATAATTGCAATAGCACTTAAATTCCAGCAATAAAAAATAAATAAAAATAAAATATTTTTTCAAGAAATAATCATAAATGTTTATTTTAGCAATTTCACACAATTACTCGGTAGAGATATAATATGAGAGATGCCAAGTAAAAATTGAATTTCTTAATTTCTTTCAATACAGTAGCTGTGCAAGTTGCAAGCGCTAGTTAGCATAAAAAAGAGTTTTTAAACATAATATTTTTTTTATACATTTTAGCTTTAATTTCGGGATAAGAAAGATGATGTAATTTTTTGAACTTGAACTGTTTCTAAAAGCTGTTGTCAATTGAGTGGCAATGTGAGGAATAAAAGCCACCTGTTCATGTTAGAGAACCTTAGCTTCAAATGTTAAAATATTTCAATCGGTTTATAAACTCAAATAGTCCTCACAGTGGGTATTAAGATACCCAACATTCTGTAATGAGTTCTAAATCTATTTTTTTTTTTTTCAAATAGAAAGGAAAAAGATAAAAAGAAAAATTTATTATTCTTAATTTTATTTTAAGAAAATTATATATTATAACCTGTGCAATTTTTATTTTATTTAAACAAACTCCAAATTACTTAGTGTTAAATTAATTAGACCAAACAGAGCTCTCGTAGTCGCCGTGGTCTAATGGTTCGTGTGTTGGCTTACTAGAAAAGAGCTCCTGGTTCAAACCCCAACTGTGACATCTTAAAAATTAAGAAATATGTAAAAAATATTTCTTTCGCGACTGCCTTTTAGCAGTCTTCTGGCAAAACCTCTGAGAGTAACTAATTGCCATTAACAAGTTTCTCAAAGTCTGTCGTTCGAAATTGACATTAAACTGTAGGGCCGGTACTCATGGAAAAAAATTGACACACACAATATGGATGCTGCGAGAAGCTAAGGCATTACCCTGAAATATGGTTTTAATGGCCAATTATGTATGTATGTACGTAAACTGAAGTGTCCTATCCACTTTGAAACATATTGTATAATTTAAGGTTAAAAATAAAAAATGTATTTCTCTTATGCTCAGTTTCACATCGTTTAGTTAGCTAACTAAAGTGGTTTAGTTATCGTTATCTCATACACAGGCCTTTTTAGATGTAGTTAAACCTTAATCTATCATTAGATAACTTACCTAACAAATAATACACAAAGGTTGAACTAAATTTAAGCAAAATTTTAGTTAGCTCACTAAACACTGTGAATCTGGGAATTAGTAACGCATATATTTATTGGTTTATTTACAAAGAAAAAAGGAAATTCTCCTCTAACACTCTTTTTTATTAATTTAAACTTTAATAACTTAATTTTCTTCTTCATTAACTTAGACTTTAACACATAAATGCTGGCAACTCTGGTTTTAAGCTGCGGTCACTCTTTGCAAATATTTGACTAGAAAGGCGTAACCAGTATATTTTCGATAGGATAGGATAGGATAGGATAGGATAGGATAGGATAGGATAGGATAGGATAGGAGGAAGTGGCAGCCTCGTAATGACAAGGCACACTTGAGCACGCATGGCAGCCCGATGTGATACCACATGAAAATTTATTTGAAAACAATTTTTTAAAAGAAAAAATTTTTAGATATGTATTTCATTAATCAGACTTGGAACAATGGAAAATTAAAAATATTTTCATAAAATAGTGGTTACGCTTTTTTGGTTAAATATTTTTTCCAATGTGACCGTAGCTTTAGAATTGCAAACAAAAAAGAAAGGAAAAAAAGTGTTAAAGTGTCACAGCATAAACAACAGATATTATTTGTATAAATAAACCTGTGAGAGAGTGTATATTTGTTATTGTTATTGTTTACTTTAATTCTTCTCTCTCCCCCATATAAGCAAATCCAAAAAGTAAACATGAAATGTTAATGCCATACAAACACAACAGAAATAACAATGATTTGTCATGCGTTATTCATTATGTGGTGAAATGGATTTAAATATAAGTATATGTAAGTGTTACGAGTAGTTCATTGTTGTAAAAGTGTAAGTGTGTATTTTAGTAAAATAAAAAAACACACATACAAATATAAAATATTGTATGATTGTATAGTGCATGTAAACATAAAAATACACTCTGACAGCTTTTAATACTTTTTATGGCAATTAGAGAGTGTGTGTGTATGACATACATACATACATACTTATGTGTATAAGAGATTATTTGTAGCTTTAATTCGTTTTTTTTTTCTTTTCTTTAGAGTATATTGAGGCCCATACACTCGGCATTTGGCTCAACAATTTGTTTGAGTTTCAACATCTGTTAAAATTTTGTCCGACCATCACGTAATATAATTTGTTAATTTTAAATTGTTAACAATACAACTGTGTTGTATGGAGTCTGCATAAAGGCTTCATTTTATTTGATGTTTCAATATTCATAAATGGAATAGTATGTGATGAGTTTTAGCAGTTGTTGATATAATTAAAAGACACAAAAAAAATAATTAAAGAAATAAAGTTTCCGAATTGTATACAAGTTTCGTTGACCTTATTATTGAGTAAATAGTAAACTTTTTATTAAGCTTAAGGTCAAGAAGAAGCTACGAAGGAAGTAGCGAAATATCGAAATAATTTTTATTTTAATTGACCTTAAGCTTAACGAAAAGTTTGTTATTTACACAATAAAGTTTTCATTTAAAAAAGTTAATAACTGAAAAAGTCGAGTACATGGTAAGAACTAGATTAATCGATCGCGAGTATCATCAATAAGTGTGTGTTTCATTATTGTCTAAAGTTGGTTTTTGTGGGTTCTGTTAGAGCTTTCGTTTCTATTAAGGACGAATAGAGAAACGGTAGATATAGTGCAATTGATATTACAATCCTCAGGGTTTTGTTCCAAATTGGCAGATTTTAAGCTTGTAGTATGCTTCAAATTACTTGACTCATATACTCTCTTTAGTCTGAAGTTTATGCAATTATGCAGACTTTGATAACACTGAGGTACAGTTAGAATTTTCTCTAATAATTAAGCTGCTATTTGGGCTCTCGTTCTTGTGCTACCTCGATCTTTGGTTATAGCTGGTTGCAGTAAAGCAGAATCTCTTCAGTGATGTTTGCATCATTTAATGGGTATGCATTAGGGTGGGTCAATTTTTTTGCCTACTAAGCGTATAGCAAAATCGTAATCTACGAGAAATTCTAAGAACTTTTCCCACAGAAACATTGGGTCTAAAATCAAAATCGAGCTTCCGTTTTTTTACGAGAAAATTTGGTGTTCAGGTCATCCGAAAATAATGCTATTTTCTTGGAAGTATTCATTGCAATTGGTGAATAGTTGACCTGTAACGCTGGAAAAGGGCTTATTTTAAAGGAAATTATCTCAGCTTTCTATATCTGTCCTCATTTATAGAAAAATGTTTACCCAAATAATGGTTTTGAAAGTTTATGTCACAATAATAATAGTTTTGGGTTTTTAACAGTTTTACTATTATTATTTTGACATAAACCTCCAAAACTATTATTTGGGTAAACAATTTTCTATAAATGAGGACAGATATAGAAAGCTGAGATAATTTCCTTTAAAATAAGCCCTCGTCCAGCGTTACAGGTCAACTATTCACCAATTGCAATGAATACTTCCAAAAAAATAGCATTATTTTCGGATGACCTGAACACCAAATTTTCTCGTAAAAAACCGGAAGCTCGATTTTGATTTTAGAACCATGGTTTCTATGGGAAAAGTTCTTAGAATTTCTCGTAGATTACGACCTTGCTATACGCTTTATCATGTTTTTCGGTCCCGAACAAATTGACCCACCCTAGTATGCATTCTAAGACATAAAAACAAAGAGAGCAGACAAACTTGCTTGAAGAGTCCCTAGGGATGTGCAAAAAGATAAAGTCTATCATATTTAATGTTGTTTCTACAGCTCTTAAGTTTCACTACAGAAACAGCACAGGGGCTGGTGTTTTTACAAGGATGCCAATTTTCTTCAAATAGCCAAATGAGTGCAATATTATATTTTGTATGTACTAAGGATTATGCAATTTTACATACTTCGAGAATTCGGAAATTTTGAAGCGGCGTAGTTAGAACTAGAGGTTTCTCTAATATCCTGGATCTCCCAGCATCACTAATCTTGGTTCTTAGCTGTAAAAATCAACTATAGTTCCTCATAGATACTTGAACAATTTCCTATGTATCGGTTCCAAATCATAGCAGAGGAACCTATTAACTCATACTCTAAAATCAGTTGCTCTATGGCGGTATTCAAGGTGAAACTCTTCATATTTAACTGTCTAAAAGCACACATTTCTTTCAACCTGTGGGGTTTCTAAAGCTCATTAACCTTGTTTTTGGAAATTTCCCATCACACTTTTTTATAAGTCATAAGGGTGTATACGGATCATTAAACATACGCAGAAAGGTTGAGCCTATAATTTAACCTTTATTACAGTTGCGGGAAAACTTTAAAAGAGAGACTATTCGTCACTCAAAGGGTATTGATTTTTTAGGTCTGACTTTTGCAATTTCTAGGTACTCTGCCCTGAATCGTCTTGTTCTTCTCCTCTGTATAAAGAGCTGAAGGACTACACTTTCAGCTTATTATTTTTGGTAATGTATTTGGTCCTGTATTGCTCGTCACTTTGTGCTAATTATATTTGAACACATACTTACATAATTTTCCAAACCATGTTTTGTGCATCAATTTTCATCAATGAGTACTTGGACCTACAGTTTAACGTCGACTCCAAACGACAAATATTTGAGTTGTTTGTACATGTCAATCAATTACTCTCAGAGCTTTAAACAGAACACTGCTAAGAGCTGGTCACCGAAAGAAATATTTTTTCATATTTTTTTTTCTTTTTAGAATATCAGAGCTGGATCTGGAGCTATTTTCTAGTAAGTCTACAGTAACCACTAGACTATTTCGATAATGTTAAGTATTTTCGCAGACCACATCCATTTGTGGTTAATTGTCCATAGAATTTATCAACGCATTATAGAGAGGATTTTTATATGTCTTTGGAATGATCTGAATGAACAGGTTCAAACCTAATATCCAAAAGCATTACCAGCTCTTTCCTCCTTTCCTTAAGCTATTATACCAACACCAATTAAATGTGCTAGACTCGTCCAAACAAAAAATATGATATATAGGTATGGAACCTGGGCACACACTAAAATAAAAAAACCACGACGACGAGTTGTTTTCGCACCTTCGAAATAGCCACCAAAACATTCTTGTCCATAAATCAAAGATGCCCAGTAGTGGCTGATATCAGCAAATTAAACTCACACATATACTTACGCTCTTTTGTTTGATCGTCAATCAACCAATAGGAAATCAGCATGTTGAGTTCGAGAGATAAACTACACTTGCAGAAATTCTGTGTCTAATTTTTTTTTCTCTCACTAATACTACTACCTTGGGCATCAATGCCATAAATCAATATAATTTAAAATTTTGTTTGGAATTAAAAGTTAACAATTTGTTACATAAACTGTTTAAATTCAAATCTCTGTATGGATTCCTTACTCATCGACCAACTTATTCACAAACAGTATAAATATCTTGTATTTTTAAACAAATTGTGTGAACTTAACTATTTTTTTTTTGTTAGAAAAAAGAAACAATACACAATTGTTTATAAATATATTTTTGTTTTATTGTTTAACCAATACATTTTAAATTAGAGTTTATTTTTGGCACAACAATTAACACAAAATTGTTTCTAATGAATATAAAAAAATTTAATTAGATTTCCTAATTTATGCACAAAAAATTATTCAGCGAAGCCTAAAGAGTTAAAACACAATGTTCTAAAGGTGAATCGTTAGCACCTCATAAATTATAATTTTTAATGAATTTTTCGCCTTCGGGCTATTTTGAAATTTCATTTCAATTTAATGGTCCATTATTTGTTTTTTACCACCTTTTTAGTGCTTTACAAGTATAACCAATTTGTTAGGCCTTATTGTTTAACAAGAAAAAACAAACTTTTGGCATATTTTTAGATTTCAGGGAAAAGAAGAATTCAGAATTTTGCATTTTGTAAGCACCTTAAAACACACTTTTCAATTTTATATTATATAAGCGTCTAAAAATATACAATAAATTTCAAAGTATTTTTTTTTTTTGGTAATTGAAATTTTATGGCTAAACACCTTTTGCTATACAATTTAATTGTTTTGCATTAATTTTCGTTTATTTAATTATGCCTGTTAGCTTAATCATTGTTAAATACCTTAAAAGTGAACATGGAAAGAGAAATTGAAAAGTAACTGAATATTGGCTAAAAATATCCAAATTTTTAATATTCTTTACAATTTACGACCACCTTTTAAAAGAAAATTTGTTAAAAAAAAAGATAAAAAAAATTATGGTTCTGTTTTATTTTTACGACCCCGTCCAGCTGCTTCACAACCGTAATAAAATAAAAAATGAAATAAAACGTGAAACAAAAAACAGAAATAAATGATTATTGTACACCAGCGTCTTGTAATAATTAAATGTATTGAAATTTGTTGCCACTCAATTGCCGATAGATTGATGAATTTCATCAAATTTAATTCATTATATATAATGAAAAGACCTTGTTCTCTAAGACTCTTCTTTTCTGTCTCTTTTTGTAATTAAAACAAATTGTGTGTTAAATCCTTGAAAGAAATTTTTTTATTATTGAACAATAAATTGATAATTATTTTTACTAATTAAACTAAAATTTAAAATTATTAAGAGCATTACAATTTGAAACAAAGGAACTTAATTCAAAGGATTTTTTATTTGCTTCACAATGTACAAATGGTGTATTTACAGTTTGTAGAATAAATAACGATATCTTGAAAAATTAATTGACTGTTTAAAAATGTTTTTGTCACTATGGGCGATATCTTTGAACTCTGAGGCAGCAGAAATTCTATTTGTCATGGATATTCTCTCAAATGATAATAAGAAATTCAAAAGGGATAGATATTTATCTTCTGGATATTTAAAATTCATTTAATTGTAAGGAATTTTTGTTTATACTCTTTTTATATTGTTTTTTCTTCATAATGATATTTTATAATATTTAATTTTGAAACATTAAAAATTTCTAAAGAAACTACATGAAAGAGAAGTGATAACAAACTGCCCATTAGATAATTTCTTCTGTGAAGGTTTAGTGGACAGACATTAAAGATTTTATTAATGGCTGATATGTACTTCCTCTCTGTAATAAATAGTTTAGACTGGCTGTAGTCCTTTTTCTTCCTTTCTTCCTTATTAATTTGTTTAGACGATTTATCTCCGAGATAGACAAATTTCTTCCCACGGATGAGCCTAAAAACTTACCACCACATTCATCCCAGATGTAATATAGGCCATAAACTTGTTGGCAATTAAAAATATGAAAATTATTTATTATTTTATTTTTATGCTAAAAATATTTCACTGACAACACCTAAAATATGAAGAAACATTTACGTACTTCAGTTTAAAACCACAAAATTAAATTTTTTTAAATGAAATCAGGGTTTTTCTAGTGGCTTCTATAGAATTTAGAAAGTTTAATAAATAACGATTCTACTACAAAAAAATCTTACACTTTAATAGCTAATTAAGCGTAATTAAGACTTAATCTGTGACAATTTTTAAATTGAAAATAAAAGAAAAAAATAAATCTTTAATAAACACATCCATTATTTTCTAAGAAAATGAATGCAATATTATGACACAGTCATACCTTTAAGAAAAAAATAAAAAAAGAATATTTTTCTAATTCTTCTTTATGGCAAAGAAAAAAAAAGGTTTTTACGATTGATTCGTTATCTGTGTCACATATTTTCGAAAAGAAAAAAATGTTTTTTTCTCGTTAAAGATTGACAACATATGTCACAGATAACATTTCTTTTATTTCAAATTGTTTTTAATGATAGTTTTCTTGATATCACGTTATCTTTAGTATTTACATATGCGTATGGGAAGAGAACTGCTGTCGATTAATAATAACAAAAAAAAAGATATAAAAAAGAGCATTATATGACAATAAGGAAGTTTGACCGATAATAATAGAAAATGAATATTAATCTTTTCATAAATAAAATGAAAATGAATAGTAAAGAATATAAATTGAGGATTTCCTTTTTTAATAAATCACTACGATAAAGGCAGGTTCATATAGTAAAATAGGTAACATGGGGGTGTTTAACAAAAATAAAAAGCGCTAAAAAGGTCATATTTTTATCATAAAAGGAAAGAAAAATGCCTATAAGGCGCTGGGGCTAAATTGAAATTGTATAGACATATATTAAATGAATTAATAAATTAAATTAAATTAAATGAATTAATAAATAAAAATAAAAAAAATAATACTCAGGTGTGTAAACCCCTACTCATGCCAGCATTGAATTAGAATTGAGTTTGATAGGATAGAGTTTTTTTATTTTTTTAAGCTCCTTACAAAAGAGACGAAACAAGTTGCTGTTTATTTGATCACTTAAAGGCCAGTGTTATACACTCACCATTTCCTGAATGATCAACAGTAATTGCCCCATCTGTCGCTGAAAACAGAAATAATTTCACACATACATACATAAGTGATCATTACAACCCTGCGTCAGGGTTACGGCCTAGCTTCTAGCAGCCCTCATGTTGTATGAATTTTTATCCATGAATTTGATTTTTTAATTTGACTCCGAACGACAGATTTGAGAAGCTTTATCATGGCAATCAATTACTACCAGAGCTTTTGCCAGAAAACTGCTGAGAAAGCAATAATTTTTTAATATTTCTTTTTTTCAAGATATCAGAACTGAGATTTGAACCCGGCGCTATCGTCTTAGTAAGCAAACACACTAACCGATGGACAATGACGACAGGAATAATTAACGTTTTAAATTAAAACAAAAAATGAAATGCAATTATTATGGGCATATTTGACAAATTGCTATGAAAAATTTGTTATTGAGCCCTTAAAAAACTCACTAGTAATTTTTACATATATGTACAAGAGGTTTTAAAAAAAATTACTAAGAAAAACTACTACTACGAGTAGTATAGAAGTAGAATAACATCCAAGAAGAATAATATCCAAAGCCGACAGAAGAAAACATACTCTTTATTGTGACCGTAATGCTCCTTCTAATATATCGAATCATTAAGTTGAGCCTTGACATGGCCAAGTTCATAAACAATGCTAAAGCTTCAGTTAGTAGAAATACAATTTTATCTAAGTATCGATATTATTTGATTTTACAGAAACTACTCTACTGTGTATGGAATTTTTCTATGGCCATTTGGTCTCTTCTCAAGAGACTCATCAGTAGACTTTTTCCAAAAGATGGTATTAAATTATGAACTCTTATGTTCCAAAAATTATATACTAAATGAGAATTATATCCCATTTATTATATAAAAAACAAACAAAACAATTTAAAAGTAGTTTTCAAATTTAAATTTTGTTTTTCTGTTTTTGCCTTTTCATACTCTACTCTATATGGCTATCCAAATGCAGTTTTTTAAAACTACTTTCCGTTTCTAAATTTGGGAGAAGTCCGAAAAAAAATTATATCAAAGGCTTAAAATAAAGAAAACTTAAACTCTAAAAAATCTGCAAACGCCTAAAGAAGAAGTCATTAATAAAAGAAACAAAATGCTCTATTGCAAAAAAAAAAAAATGTCCACATAAACATGTATAAATTGTTAAATATTTAAATTATTGTTTAAGTCCTTCCTTGTTTTTTTTTTATAAGCCAAACCAAACAAAATGTGTTGTTTTATTGACAACCCATTAACATCCTCATACCACATATATGATTGATGACCATGTAATGATTGAAGTCGTTAAATTAAAAAAAAAATTGTTTGCTTCCTCTGCAAATATGTATTTCGTTTCATTTTGATGGCGTATGATTAATAATTATTTCTTCTTATAAATTAATATTAATCATACGTTTACATTACACTTTTCATACATATTTGCTAAAATATCAAATTTCTTTGTTAGAAATATTATCTATTGTAATATAATGATTGAACTGTAAGCATTATGCATTATTAGTTGCCATCATAAGAATATTTTACATTCTTCTCTATTACATTTTTAATATGATGCCAGTGAATAGAAAAAAATTTGCATTTTATTCTGTATGATTGATATAAATTGTTTGTAAAAGTTCAAAAGTTGATTTGGCCTTAAAATATAAAGCAATAAGAAAAATTTTATCAATCTTATTTTATAAGTTTTATTTTTCTAATAAAAATTCAATTTTATAAATGTAATAAACGCTACTTTCTAAATGATAATAATTTTGTCAGGAATTTGTTTTTTTTTTTTTTTGTATTATTTTATAGAATAAAATATTAAAATTTTGTAATATCATCAATTGTTGATTCAAAAAGTTATTGCCTTTTAAAAGCTTTAGTTAAGACTGTAAAAAAAAAGTATGAAAATGGGAGTTTTAAGTAATAGAGACGGAATATTTTTTATATTTTTTTTTCTAATCTTTCTCCAATGAACTCATACAAAGTTCTTTCAAAGTGTGAACCCACTCTAAGCCGTACTAAAATTTTTTGTAGTTTTCTTTTAACAAAATTGAAAGATATTTTATGTATTAAACTTCATTAGAAAATTAGAGAAATTAAATAAAATAAATAACTTTGTATATCTGATGTAGACTATTGAAAAAAAAAATCTTTTAATAGAAAATGTTATTTTATTTATTTCGTCAATGGGTTTACAATATCCTTAAAGGCTTATTATTAAAACCCTTCAAACATGCTTACATATACATACATAAAAAAATAAAAAGATTCTAAAGCCAATTCCTAGTTATGTAAAACAATTTTATTTATTTGTTTTTTATACGAAATTAATAAATTAATTTTAGACTTATATTTTTTTTTTTGTATAGAACAAATTATTTAAGATAAGCAAGTCTTTTACATAAATTTTTGTATATCATTACTAAGGATTTTGTAGGTAAAAAATTTAATTATCTTAAAAAGTTCTTTTTATGAAAAATAAAAAAACAAAAATTAATAAAAATAATTTTTTAAATTGATATAATAAACCCATGATTCGAAAAAAAAAAACAATTTCAAAACTTATATTTTTTTTTTATTTGTTAGCCATGAGGTTAAATCACACGACATTGGGGGCCAATTAGTCGGGCTATTACGTACAATTATTCTTTCTGTGAGTAAATTAATTGTGACTTCGTCCAGTTGGAACCTCATATCAGCAAGATTCATGCCTCGTAATTGCATTGCGAAAAAATTTGGAATCATATTCCTATACCGTTCCCAATTGAACAGTAACATTCTGAATATTATCGTTTTTGAACACATATGAGCCAATGACTCCGCCGGCACATAAAGCCCATCAAACAGTAATTTTCTGTGGATGTAATGTTGTTTCGACAAAAGCGAGAATTCTGATTATTTACTCATACTTCAAAGTTACTTATAAAGGTGACTTAAATAAAGCTTTAAGTCAAAGATGCCCAGTAGTGGCCGATATCAGCAAATTAAACTCACATGTATACCTACGCTCTTTTGTTTGATCGTCAATCAACCAATAGGAAATCAGCATGTTGAGTGGGAGAGACAAACTACACTTGCAGAACTTCTGTGTCTTATTTTCGTCACTCTCTTCAATACTACTACCTTGGGCATCAATGCTTTAAGTTCATTAAAATGCAATTCTCTGTTTGTTTTGTTCCCCTCTTCATTGTTACAACATTAAATCCGCCTAACCGAGTTTATGGTGGGAATCCAACAGACTACTATGTCACCTAAAACTTTCCAGGATCACCTGAAGAGTACAAAATAGTAAATACATATTAATAAAAGGCTTAACTTAAACACTATTGCCGGTATTCATAAAAAATAAAACAGTTTTATTAATTGATTATTTGACAATTACTCCATAGAAATATGTCAAATAAGCATTCTATACCAATTTTATTTTTTATGAATACGGGCATATGCTTATAATAATAGAATTGAAGTTCATTGCCCAATTCTTTACTCTGTTAGAAAAAGTAGTATTTTTTATATCAGTATTAAAGCAATTTAAAAACTGTTCCTTATTCTACCTTTAAATCTTAAGTTTTTTAATGCAATGTATGATAAATAATAACACCTACAGCATGAATTGCATTGTTAAATCAAAATATTCATACAAAAATATAAGTATACTCAGTCCAGCAGTCTACGTCAACTAACGAAATTATGACTTCGTGATGACAAGCATGTAAAATATAAAATTTAACAATTTATATGATACTCGTACCAATAAGCAATAAAAATGTATTGTTGCATAAAGTTTTTCTTATTTTTTATTTGGTTTTTTTATGATATTTCTCCTCAAGGTTTACTGATTGTATGACTTGCAAGTAAACATATGTGTTTCTTTTTTTTTTGTATTTAGTTTGTAATCAATAAATAAACTGATGACTATGGAGTCTGTAATTTATTTATTACCCGTAAAGTTACTCGTTCTAACCCGCAATGGTACAGGCCATAACGCGTGTAGGTGTTTCTATGTAATGGAACCCTCCTGTTTGGGGGGAGAGGGTGGGTATGTGTAAGACGAAGAATGTTTACTAAAAAAATAGTTTTTTATAATTTTTACGAAATACTTTTATAGGTACATACATAAGTATTACATGTATTAGCATTTATCAGCTATTTAAGTATTTACTTTAAATCTCAAACACAATATCTGCAACTTTATAGAAAAGTTTTCTAAAACATTAAAATTTCAAATATTTTCATCATTCCTAAATTACTTTTAATTTTATCTTGTTTTTGAATCACACGAGTAAATAAAATCTTTTCGTCTTTGGCATAAATTTGTTTAATATGAGTGCAGAGTGTAATTAAAAATACTTCCAACAAAATGTCAATCTTAGAAAATTACATTTTAAATGCTTTTATTTTAAAATGCCAGTCTCTGTATTCTTAGAAATATTAAATTATCAGTTCTGTATTGTTATTAACCACAGAATTTTAAGTCGATTGTTTAATTAAAAATACAGGGTGGGAAAAATTGAAATGAGGAAGTAGATTGGCTTAAAAACACATTTTTATTTAACAAAATGAGTTTTATTGATACCAATGTAAGGTAGAAATACTATAAGAGTATTTGTGTCCACCTCTAGCACGCCGGCAGATGTCCGGTCTTTTCACAAAAGTTTGAATCACATTTTTCAACAAAGCTTCGCTTATCTTTTCAATGCAGCATCGAATTTCATCTTTAAGAGCGTCAGTTGCTTGCGGTTTGTATACCCGGTCTTTTAAATTGTTCCAGACAAAATAACCCAGCTGCGTTAAATGACAAGAAACAAAATTTAAATTTCAAATTAAAAAAAAAAAAATTAAATTTTGGACAAACTATTGCACTAAATTGAGAGCATTATTATAAACCAGACGATATTTTGTTTTAACAGAACTGATTTTTTCATTAGAAATTGATTACCAAGATATATACTTATATAATCACCTAATTTGAATAACAAAATTCACCAAGTAATCGCCGAAAAATTTTGTGAAAAACTACTTCAAAAAGATCGACTGCTACAGTGAGATGCTAATATATAAATTATGTTATATTTCGTACAACAATAATGAAATATAAATTTTTTTGGATTCACTGAACTGTGTGTATTTTATTAGAATTTACTTATAAAATGAAAACTGGCATTTTGAAAAACCCAGCTAGTTTTTTGCAATACAACTTTTTAGTATCCCTTTGTTTATTTGCTATTTCAAAATTATTTTTTTTTTCATTTAATTATAAAAACTTCTAAAACTGTATTAGTACTAAAAGTCAGTAATTTTTTGTTTCATATATAAGTTATTACACTGTTTATATTACTAAAATTACTTTATTCGTATAATTTCAGCATCAGCAAAAATATATTCTTACGTGCTTAAACAAAAATTGGGAAACGTTTTCAAAATAAAAATTAAAAAAAAAATCTTAATAAAAGCATAACACAAATGCGTAGTTTATGTTTTTTATGCCACTTTAGGGCTCATGCTACTCAAAAGTTTTTCGAAAATGTTAAAAAATTTTTAAATATTTCTAAACGCAAATATTTGTTTAGAAGTTTAACAAAACTACTCCCCCCATACACACACACACACACACTTTAAATAATTTGAAATGCAGTTTAAAAGTTTGTTGAAAAAAAAAAACATAGAAATTTGGGTACTACTGTTTGCAGTCATTAAAATTTATTATTTTGAATTTATACAGGGTGGTTGTTATAGAGTGTTATAACTTCGAGTTTAAAAAATTGTTTTAATTGATTTTTGTTTCAAACAGTTTGGCTTTATTTTATGGATGGACTTACACTGAACCAACATTTTGTTTTTATTGAGACTAATACTCAGGGCTAAAGCCCTACTGATGCTGTGCATTGTATTGAATTTTTTTGAAAGGACAGTAAATATTTTTCTTCTTATATTATATTATTATTAAGTGCCATAGGAATGAGACAAATTGCTGTGAAATGATCATTCAAAGGCCAGGGTTATACCTTCACCTTTGAATGATTAACACCAATGTTCTCATCGTTGCATGTAGATTGTCGGGTGAGTGTCTTCTTTGATTGTGATATATTAGTAGATGTCAACCAATTTAGCTCAGAATTTTTCAATATAATAATTTTAACTTTTATGGTGGCACATTACAATGTGGAAGCAAGTAAACATTATTCCAATACCCAAGGCTGACAAAAGTTAAAACCCATAGCAATATTTATCTAAGGCGCTATAAAAAATTACACAATATTTGTATATCAACGAACAGATAATCTAGATATATGACCCAAATAACCTTGTTCCCTTGTGTAATTATTATTAAACTTTTCAATTTAATTTAAGTATGGGTAGTGAAACATGCAGGGAATTGGCTAGTTTTTTATAAATATTATAATACAAGCATAGCGAATTTCTTCTTCCAAGTTTTTCTAAAATGATTTAAATTTTAATAAAAGTTTTTTGATTCATTTCGTCCGCCTTTTTCATGGGGAATTGAAGAAAAACATATTTTTTTTCAATTTTTGCTCCATGTTTTGTATCATAATCTTCCAATATTTATTTAAACATCGGTTTTTTTTAATCTAATAAAAAAAACTAATAACTTTGCTGCTACTACTGTTATAAGTAAAACTTTTGTTTCTGGTAAGTAACAATTCCGATTTTTTTAACAAAAGTTAAGTCGGAGTTGTTGAAAGTCATTGAAAATATTTGGTTTCTTTGTCATGTACATCATCATCTATTAACTTCATTATAACTATTTAAAGTCAGCAAAGTTAAGTAATTCGAATTGTTTGTGGCAAAAAAAGAAATAAAAAAGCATATGAAAATCGAAACCCAATTTTTTTATGTGAAGATGTTAAAGAAAAAGAAGCGAACTGTATGGTGTTAATCACACCTTCTGTCTTCCATTCATTTAAACTAAATAGATATAAAAGCTCATTAAAAAGTTGATAAACAAACTGTTGTTTACTATTTAAATGCCTTCTGCCAGGGTAAAATTTTTCATTTTCACATGGGAATTTTTAATACAAAGTAACACAGTCATCTATATACGATATTAATTACTTATTGACTAACTAATATATGCTTGTATGATGCACCCATTCAAATAATTTAAATTAAGTATTTACTTACAAGCCAACCTGTTACCCAATATTCAACTGGTGTTCTGAGAGTTATATTGAAATCTTTTATTATATTAAATTGTTTGTTTTTTGAAGTATTTTTTGTAGAATTCAATCTGTAAAAGAGCAACCCTTTGGTTATCGAAATTGTAAAAACTTAATAAAACAATTTCTAGCTTCTCTCTTAAATGATTTTGATTTGAACAAAAAACATTTTTTTCTGTTACAGTTTTTCAATGACCCTTTCAAAGCATAACAACAACCGATAAAGATTAAATGAAATACTTTTTTGGGCTTTATTTTCAAAAAGAAGAACGAAAAACAAAAAATTTTTTCTTATTCTGTTTTTTTTTTTTTTTTCTTTTATAAAATTGACTGTATAGATCACAATAAATATAAAAATCTATCAAAGGCTATACTCAAACGGATTTTAAAATAAGTATATGTTAATGGTGAACAATAAGTTAAAGGTAGAAAACGCTTTTCTAATATCCTTTAATCTTTAAATTGATTTGTATTGTTTAATAAAAGCACCTTTTTTACCTTCTTGTATACCTTTACAGAAGTTTGATAACCTAGCAGCGCTCAGAACCATTACTTATATTAATTTTTGTTAAAAATTTAATTTAAACTGAAAATATTTAAAAAATGAGGCAATTTTTGACTTACGTATGTCGTCGCCTTACCGTTAAACACCATGCATCCGATTTCAACTAAATTTACGAAGAGGGTAGGTATGAAAAAATGATTTCTTTCGGCGACTACCTCTCAACAGTCTTCTCGCAAAAACTCTGGAAGTAATGGATTGCCATGACAAAGCTTCTCAAATCTGTTGTTCGGATTCGACTTTAAACTGTAGATCCTGTTACTAATGGATAAAAATTAACACACACAACAAGAGTTCTGCAAGAAGCTACGCCATAACCCTGAGACATGGTTGTAATGGCCAATTATGTATGTATGTGTATATATGTAGGTACTGGTTTATATTAGTGTTCATTTAAAATCCGAAATCTCATATGAGGGATAAGTAAGCTCTAAATCGCCGCTTAAGTTGTCCTAGTCTTTTATAGGTATTTCTTAAGAGCGATAAAAGGAAAAGTTTTTAAATTTAGTCTGAAAGACTCCATAGTTAATACAAATCACTACTTAAAAACTGAGTGGAATGCACCAAGTGGGCATAGTACCTCCCATACAAACTAAATATTGATTTTTCTATATATCTTGAGAACGGTTAAAGGTAAAGCTTCTGAATTAGATTTTTTTAAGGCCAATACTCAGGGTAAACTCCTACTCATGCAGTGCATTATATTGGAATGTGAAGATGGTTGATAGATACTGATTTTTTTATGGATATGTGCATATTATGCGCCTTTTTGTTGATGAAACAAGTTGCTGGTAATTTGACCACTCAAGGGCCAGTGTTATACCTTCACCCTTGAAAGATCAAACAGCAATTGCCTCATCTGTTGGTGAATGTTGAATGGTGAGCGTCTTCAGTAGATTAGCTGTTATCTTCCTAGAAGTTGGCGCTGTACTCCTGATCATTGGTTACTGGTGGAATATACTGGAAATGTCAATCAGAATGTGGGTGGAATTAAACAAGTGGGCGTGCAAACTTAATATTGTCTTTATCTTTAGAACGGTTAAAGTTCATTCCTTTTTTAGAAATTTTCTTATTGTCTGCCATGTACAGGGTCCACTAGTTTAAAATAAAAATTGAACCTGTATGTTCCAAAGACTGGCCAGTAGACTTAGACATATAAGACTTTTTTGAAAGTTCACCTAAAGAAACCAATGTTTTGATTACAATTCTTTTAGTCATTAGTGTGAACTTTGTTTTTTTTTATAAAAATCACAATAGCGCATCTAAAGATCACCAAGTACATGTATAAAGTAACGACACTTCTGACATTATTATAAGCTGAGATTATTGGAGTCATTTGTAAGTCCTAATTTCCAATTAGTTTTGTAAAATGTGATGTCTTTAAAGACCCAAAAGTCGTAATGTGGGAATTTTTTTAGGCAGCCTTAAAACAGCAGATATTTTACTCTTTAAAATGAAAAATGTGGTCACCATAGTCTAGTGGTGAGTGAGTTGGCTTTCTGCGGATTCAAACCCCAGCTCTGACATCTTCAAAAAAAAAATATGAAAAAATATTTTTTTCGGCGACTACCTCTTAGCAATCTTCTGGCAAAAGGTCTATGAGTAACTAAATGCCATTAACATTAACTTGAAATAGAATTGATTGATGATGGCCAGTTATGTATGTATGTATGTGTGTATATGTAAAATGATTAAATTTCATTCGGTTGTTGATTTTCAAAATTAAAGATTTTGTTTAATTATACAGCATACTGAATTGGTTCTTTTTTATTAAAATATTAAAAAAATTTTGGTTATCTTTAAATATTTTATTTTACTGTTTTATTTAAACTTTAGTCTCTGACTGTATGTATTTTTTTTTTTTCTTTTATTTAATATTTTAAAAGAAAAAATTTCTTCTCTCTTAAAAAAAAGTATACGTTTATCACCATTTAATTGATAAGTGTTTGGCAGAAGTTAAGTTTCAATTACTCACTTAAAAGAGTCTTAAGAAGTATTAATTTTATTGTGAACCACACAGAGATTGTATACATGGATATATATTTTAAAAGCAAACGAAAGGTTAAGGAAATAAAAATAAAAGACTTTAAAGAATAAAAGTAAATAAAAAAAAAACACTGTAATAATACAAAAGTAATATATCTGTATATCTGTTGCCTTGTATACGAGTATTATGTCACTTAGAGATTTTCTTTTGTATTCCCACAGTGCTTTTTTATTTATTCACTCTTGGTGAAGTATTTTATTTGTATTTATTTTCTTATTTTCTTAACATTTTTCTTTTTCTTATTATTTAATTTGTATATTTTGTGCTCCATAATATTTGTTGTTGCTTTTGTTTTATGCGTTCTAATTATACTTTTAAAGATGGCAGTGTGAAAATTAGATTTATTTGTAGTAAAAGTTTTCTGTGATTTTTGATCTCTTGTTTTACAATAAAAGAATACTCAAGTGAATTCAAAGAGATTTTATTTATTTTCGTTTTTAGTATACAATGGATGGCTTGGATTAAAAGGGATGTTGTAAATGTTTTCAAAAAGTTGAGTGTTAATTAAAGCTTGCGGGCGTATGAGTTATATAAATAGAATATAATAAATATTACTCATACGTCTTGGTATATATACATTTCATTAATTTCCTGACTTTAATAATAAAAACAATAATTATTTTTTTTCAATTCTGGTTTTCGGCATATATTAATTAATTGTAAATAATTGCTTTAGCTCCAAATTTTTCTTAAATATAAATATTTGAATTAAAATATAATTACATATTTAAGCTTAAAAATAATAATTTTTGTGAACTACAAAGGTGGCACAAAAGGTAGCGGACCAACAGAGAAAATATAATAAATTTGGATAAAAATGTTATGTCGTAATTGTACATCCTTCTGTAGCAGATAGTCTAATGAATCACACAATGAGTTATAAAAAGAACTTGTTATTTAAATTTTGTTTATAAAATAATCTACTCGGAATATTTTCTCTTCCGATATGAACAGGTTAAAATCAAATATCTAGAAACACTACTTCCTTTTACCTTTTCCTAACATTCATACGGGGCATGTGTTGGTCTTCCCTTGTGTACAGGTATCTCAAAGGCAAAACCTCCATTTATGTCAAAACAGTTCTCTAGATCATTTTCAGTTGCCAGCAATTTTTTATTTAAAAACAGCAAATAATCCGATCGAAATACATTTAGAGAACAATAAGCGTGTCAGTTGAACTTGAAAGAATTTCATATTGGTCATCAAAAACTGGATATGTAAATTGATGCATGGCCTTGGTAAATAAGCACTTTCTTTTGTTGACAAATATTGCCTTTTTTCTTAACTTTCATCTATTAAAATCGATAGTAATTTTTTATGATAGTTGCCTATGATTGCAAATTAAAATTTTTGCAGAACCTTTGGGACGGCATTTAGCTTAGCAAATTTCTTTCTAATACCCATTTAATTCTTACTTTTCAATAATGGGATCTTGCGGCCAATCGTTTAATTTTTAAACTTGTTGTCAATATGTGATTGAATAATACCTTTTATATTAATACCGATTGCGAGGCGTTTTATAGACGTCCAAAAAATAGCAGAAAAATTATTTTTGAATTAAATTAAAAGTTGAATTCTGATATAAGCACACCGTTTAAAAGAAAAAATCAGATATAAGCAAAATAAATGTATTTATATTTGTTTTCTATTACATTCAAAGGTATTTAACTCTATTTAAAAAAAGCCGTTTTAAAGAAAAAAACCGCTAAAAAGAAACAGATTTTGCACTAAAAAGCACAAAATTGTATAAAAAGAACTCCGATTAATTGCAAAAACGAGAATTAAAAGTTTGTCGACGACAAAAAAAATTTTAGCACCGGCCCATTTCATTTTGATTTTGTGCATACCATTTTCAAAAGAATTTTTTATGGCAAGAATTTTTATTTATTGCTAAAATTGTTTATAATTTGACTGTTAACTTTGTCAGAATTTGAATTTTTCTGAAACATATCAATTAGTTTTATTTTTATTTCAATAATATTTTAAGAGGTCGTTTAAAGGAAATAATTTTGCATTTTTCCGAAGTCTTTTTAAAAGAAAATTCCGGTTATAAGAAAAACAAATGCAGTATTTTTACATTTTCTTATAACCGAGTTCGACTGTATAAGCACCAAATTATTTCTAAATAACTTTCAAAATGGTAACTCTTGTAAAAGGCATGCATGCAGACGCTTCAGTAATAATCAGTCAAATATAAACAATAAATTAATCAGATGTCACGTCCAAGAAAATATGTATTTAAGAGTAAAATATGACGACAATTTGGCGTCTTATTTGCCTGCTGTGATAAACAACATTGTTTTCGGTTGCTGTCTTTTGTCAATGACCCTTTTAAAAGATAACAAAAAAAAAAAATCAAAAAGAAAAGGATAATGATTTTTAGGGATTTTATTTTGTTTACTTTTTAATGAGAAACAACAGACAAGCTTCAAATATACTTTAAGATTAATGTATGTATTTAAAAGGAAATTTTTGCTACAAAGAAAGTAAAAGAATCGATATGAATTAAAGTATTTTAATATATTAAATAAATTTGTGTCTACTGAATAGAAAACTTTGTCATTCTTTTAAGAAGTTTGTTGTCCTTTTTTTAATTCCTACCATTGTCATTATATATATATACTTATGCATGTATGTATCGTCGTGCGGGAGTTTATGTGCTCTATCCGCCATTCCATATTTTTTATATAAGTATGTCGAGTTAATGATGCCACTTTAGGTTTTTTAGAATCTGCAATCCGTTTTCGGCTATTTTTCTCCGAAACTGGACTGGAAAACTTAAAGTGGCATCATTAACTCGAGATATATAAAATGGCTGATAGAGCACATAAACCACCGCACGACTATTTAAAAATTGTTTTAATTAATAACATAAATAAAATAAGCGCAGCCATCAAAAAAGCATACAGAAAAAACACAGGGTCTCTTTTTTTTTACTCACCTACTTTCAGCTAATCACAGTATATGAAGAACTAATGTATTCGTTCTAAACCGTGTTCAAATAATAAAAGTGTTGTGTTTCATTAGAATTTTTCATTAAACTTTCTTACAACTTTTTTTTTTTTCATTATTTCTTAAAAGTCTCTTGACAAACACAAAAAAAACCTGGTCTTTAGAAGTAATCAAATCGACAACTCTCATACTTTTAGATTAAGTCACTACTGACTAGCTCACTGTATCATTTTAAAAAAAAGAAACTTTTTTTTAATATAAAAGAAAAGTTCACATTTTCTGTGAAATAAAAATGCAATGTCATACAAATAAATATTGAAAACACTAATAACTTAAATGCTAATGCTACATGACAATTTTCTTTTGCATCTACATACATTTGTTTGAATGTATGTAAAATACATAAATACATTCATATTTAAAGTTTTTATCGAAATGTTTTGCCATAAGAATTGGTTATAAAATATTATTGCTCAGAGACATGCATAACAATACGAGTATAATACAAAAGACTTAAAAAACTGTAGAAATAATAAAAATAAAAAGAATACAATGTATGAAAATTCTTCTTAAGTTTTATATGAGTTTTGTATACCATTGAAAACATTTAAACTCCACATATGGAAAATATTATAGAATTTCTTAGCTCTTATGAAACCTTTTCATTCTCAGGTGACATGGTAACATATGTACGTGCTTAACAAAGCAAAGGTAATCAACTCTTGAAAAAAAAAAGAAAAAAAATCTCTAAAATTAAAAGTTAAATTTTTTTAAAACGTATTTTAAAAGGCTTATGAGAAAATAAAGAATACAAACTAATTATCTATGGCAGAAAGATAGAATTGCTTAACTGCAAGCCTGACATATAAAAGGCAACTTTTTATTTTTGGACACACTTCATTTAGTCCTAAAAAATTAATTGTTCAGAAGTTTTGTAAACAGTTTTGTTATATTGTTTTGTTGATCTCTTGTTTTAAAAAATTTAAATGTTGTTTTAAGCCTGAGATCTCTTATAAATATTTCGGTACTCGTTTGTGTAGCTGCATTAGGATTTTATTTTTCCATATATTTATTTTTATTTTTCATTTAAATATTTATTTATTATTCACAGTCTAAGCCAAGAAGGTCAAAGTGATTACATAGTAGAAACATTTTATTTTTTAAATTATAATTTTGAAAAAACCACGAAATAACTTAACAACTAACGAACCCTTAACAATTTAAGTGTGTGTTTTTAAATATGAGTAGATTTCAAACAAATTCTTTCATTTTATTAAGCAAATATGTTTTACTGAGTAATTTTACAAAGTTTAAAGTTCAACTTTTAAATGAATCAACAAAAACGAAAATATAAAAAAAAAATACTCAAACAAATTGTTGAAAAAAAAACGTAAACTGTGCTCCCTTCAAAGGAACAAATTTTTTAAATAGTTGCTTAAAAAAATAGCGGTAATCTCACAATAGCGGTAATCACATTTGCCTACATTTTGTTTGGTTTGACATGGTTTGCTACGTTTGTATAACTTGCAAGAGCGTTTGCATTGAAGAGTGATTACCGTTCTGAATTTAATAAAATTGTAATTGCTTTTAAAGTAAAATCAGCAGAAAATTATTTAAAAACTTCTTATTTACCTAGAAAAGACGGCATTGTTAAATTTGTATTTTTTCTGAAACTGCTAAAATTCGTTATAAAAAAATCAATCATCTCAAAGCATATTTGTACAATCAATAAAAAATAAACCGGAACATGTAATTGTTGTCATTTTTTTTTTCTCTCTTCTTATTGTTTCTCTTGACATTTTGATTTAATTGCGCAACAATATTTGATTTCTCATCAAACTAACGACTAAAGTGACATTTTAAGACTGAAAAAATATAAAATGAAAAAATCGTGATCAATTTTAACTGCTTAATACCCTACACTTTAATGTACTCGTACTTTTCGGAATAATGTTTATCAGCTATGAAGAATTTAAAAAATTAAAATTAAAAACATAAAAACAATTTAAAATAAAATAAAACAAAGAAATGACTTTTACACAAACACTTCCCTATTCCTAGAGTTCCATATGCGGCAACTGTGCTTGTTGATGTAAACACTACGTGAGAAATAAGCTACACAGCTAAACAAAATTTTGTTCGCAAAATCAGTATTAAAAGGCTGTTGCTCTAGCATTCAATTAGCATTACTAAGTCATTGTTAATGGTTAGTCGACTTTAATTATAGCAGGAGTTATACTTTACATAAATGAGTATGCAAATCAAAATGTTAAATACGTCATAATAAATCGAATGATTTTTCTATTACGGAGAACGGCGCGAAATCGACAAATTTGGACTATCTGCTACACGTTTACTACTAGAACTAATACTTTCGGCAGTGCATACAATGTGGTAATGCACAGCCCTAACCATATTTGAAATGCTTTGAGTCTGTTCGATTATGACGGTCATATCGTCAATCGAAAAGTCAGACTGTTTTCTTCCCAGTTCGTTTTAATGGTCCATAGTAGAGGAACAACTCATTTATTACGTTGTTGCAAAATTTGAGAATACAGACGAATTTTATTTTGAACAAAATCGGTTTTCATCACATACCCGACTATTTAAATATTTGGATCATTGCCGTCCTATAACAACCACATGTTAACCTAAATAAGGATTCACAAAACATACAACGACTTGGAGGGTGCGTGGTATAGTGGTTAGAGCGCTGGCACAAAAACTCCAACGGCCCAAGTTCAAATCCCAGCAAAGGTGAAAAATTAAAAAAAAAAACTTAGTTTGGGGTTTTTTTCAAAATTATAATTTAAAAATAAGAGGTTTCCCCCCACCACCCTCCAAGAAGACCATCTACAAAAAAAACCGCTCCTCTAGATTCCATTCTATTCCACCTTAACCAATGTCAACAAAAAAAAAATGATCAGTAGAAAAGCGCCACCTATGAGAAAGTAGCAGATAACGGCTAAACCTACTAAACCTACTTAGCGAAGGCACTCACTCACATCAACATGCAACGATGAATTGAAGGTATAACACTGGCCTTTAAATGATCCATTCACAGCAATCTATCTCATTCCTAATGCGACTAATAATAATAATATAAGAAAAAATACAAAACTTCCAATACAATGCACAGCATTTAGTAGGGGTTTACCCCTGAGTATTGGTCTCAAATAAAAAAAAAAATACTTGTAGTAGATTGCATAAATTATTCCTATAATTGTTAGTAAGCTCTTGTTTCGTTAAGCAAGAGAAAAACTTCCCCTTTAATAAAGAGCATAAAACCTTTAGCATCTTAATAAGCCTGAAGGGATTTCATTCAAAACAAGACTCCACAAATGTAAAGAAAGAATGCAACCAAACAACGTATCCGCCCATCGAAGCCAATTTTAAATTTTAAATCCTTTTAAATGACTCCGATAAGTATGGAAAGCACCTCTTGACGAAAGTCTATCAATATTCACATTTAGAATATTGCTAAGTAAGTTACATCATGTTATTATGGCTTTTCAACATGTCTACAGTATTCATAGAATGTAAAAGTGCTTAAATTATGACAGAGGTTTAAGTCATTTTAACAAAACTGCACACCGGGAAATTCTAAGAAACACTTTCAGTTCAAAAACTAACGGCCGTATGTATAATGAAAAGTTAGCACCTCATTAGCTTATGGGGCAAAAAACTGGCAAGCTTAACACCAGCTATAGACTGATATAATTAAAACTTTCCATACCTTCTATTTGATAAGTCAGAGAATCCAAAAAATTAAATACTTTCTACGTTTGACCAAGAATTTCCACGTATAGGGCTGTAAATTTTTTGTAAATCAATTTATGTTAAAATAGTTATAGAATCAATATAAATTTCTTAAATTATAAGCCTTAAAAAACTTACAATACCATAACAATGTTAGTGTAGAGCAGTGATGTCCAAAGTTCTCTTTCCCTTTAACGCGTGATAGGAAAACAAATTCTGCTTACGTTGAAGTCAAACACGTACATAATAAAAAGAAATAATGTTACTCCTGCTCTTTTAAGATTTTAGCTTCTCTCCAACATAGTGCAGGGATGGATAGTGCATATTTTTTGTATCATTTTTATTTAACTGAAGTAATTATTCATTATTTCCTCCAAATTTATGTGACCTCGGTACTCCTTTATACTTAATAGATCGGTCACATGTCTATCGGATAATGGATTATGTACTTTACTCAGAATTATGAAGAAATATTTATGAAGTTATAAACAGAAAGTAAATCGAACATTCCCATTTCTGGTAGAAGTTAGCAGTCTTTTCTCTGCTTCATATAAGGTGTGCGTCACTATAAAGTGTAACACCCATTTTTCTTAATAACTTTTTTCACCTTTAATCAAAATTATTTTTCTTAATCACAATATCTTTGAAAAATGTGTCAGATTTTAAAATGTATCAGTTTGTCAAATTTGACTTGTTAGTTAGTTCACAATGGATAATCAAAGACAAGTGCATACAAAAATTATTCAAATAATTCAAAAAAACCATATTGGAGTTATACAAAAGTTGCTAGGGAAGTCCACGTGACCAGGCAATGTGTTTCCAGAGTGGTCAAAAAGTTCAACAAAGACCTAAAAATTGAAAGAAAGCCTGGAACAGGTAAAGCAAAACTGGTAACGAACGACGCGAAAGCCAAAAAGGTTGAGAAGCTTTTGCTGGCTCTTCCAAACATTTCTGGTCGTGAAGTGGCCTGGCGCGTGCAATGTTCGGAAAGTTTTGTGCGCCGAGTTAAAGCTAAAGCTGGCCTTAAAACATTTAAAGTCCAAAAAGTTCTTGATAGAAATGCTAAGAAGAATATTGAAGCAAAAAAAAGAGCAAAACTCCTCAAAAAAGAATTTTTTTAAAAGTTCGAATGTTGTGTAATGGGTGATGAAACTTACGTTTTTGCAGACTTTGCGCAGCTTCCTGGCCAAGAGTTTTATGTAGCGGATAGTAGAGGCAATGTTTCTGAAGAGTTCCGAACTAAAAAACTATCAAAATTTCCCAAAAAGTTCCTAGTTTGGCAGGCTATTTGTAGCTGCGGCAACAGAAGTGCATCGTTTGTTACATTGGGATCAATAAACTCAGATATTTATATCAAAGAGTGTCTTCAAAAGAGGTTGCTCCCATTTCTAAGACAGCACAACATATCAACATTCTTCTGGCCAGATTTGGCAACATGTCACTACAGTAAAAGCGCAATAGACTGGTATAATAAAAATAATGTTCCAAAAGAGGCTAACCCACCAAACTGCCCAGAGCTGCGGCCTATTGAAAGATATTGGGCTCTGGTCAAAAGAGAACTAAAGAAGAGTACATCTGCTCCCAAAACTATTACTAATTTTCGATATAAATGGACAGCTGGTACCAAAAAAATTACCGAAAATACTATAACATTGCTTATGGATGGCATAATGAATAAAATAAAAAATTTTATAAAATTAAATTAATTTTTAAATAAAATAATACAGAATATAAATCTGTAATAAAAATGCAAAATAAAACTGTTTTATTTTTAACTCTAGCTTACTCCAGTCAGTTTTTATTTGACTTTTGATATGTTACAGTTTATAGTGACGCACACCTTACAAGCGCAAGTGTGTTAATGTAGTAGTGGACATCACTGGTGTAGAGTATCAAATGGAATGGAACTGCCTGTCTTAACTATTTTCTATGCAATTCGATGTACAATCTCAATGTGATGTTCAATTGATTTATTTGTTTAGGTTGACGTGAGTTTTATTTATTTTTTTTTTCATCTGTGTAATATTTTCTACTGTTCTTGTGTTTCCGCTTGCTTTAAAGTGTTTTATTTGTATTTTTATTTTATATTTTTATTGTTGTTGATGTTGTTTCTCTCTCTCTCTCTCTCTCTCTCTTTCCCTATGTCTGTTTTATACCTTATTTTATTTGTCACATTTGAGTAGTTTTTATATGTCATGTGGTAAGAAGTCATTCTAAATTAAATAAGATTTTTCTCAAACAAATATGCTGTCAATAAACTTTTTCAATTTTTAGTAAATAAAAACACAAAATTCAGCGAATTGTTTTCCATTTTATTCAATAACATAAAAATGGCCGTTTACTAATTTTAATGTCTTTCTACCCAAATTTAGGGTCTTTAAAGAGGCATATTAGATATTTTTAAACTGTTACTTTTAAACTTAAACAGTTTTAAAAATATTGAAGGTATACACCTAAAGTATGCAGCTCAAAATTAAATGAATGATTAAAATAAGTCACATCTTAGTGTAAAAATAACGATGTCGATGTGTTGATTATATTTTAAAAAAGTATTGCAACTTTTTCAAAAGATTTTAAATTATATTTATGGTACTCTAAGGCACACATAAATGATAATTTACTTTGGCATATTAAAATTTTAATCTTTACTATTATATATTTTAATAAATTCCCACAAGTAATTTAGAATAAAATGCTCTTAACGAACAAAATAAGAAAATAATAAAACAATTAAATATTTTCCTCTAATACTATTACAATGAAAGATTAAAAAGACAAAAGAAAATGAAAGAGTCTAAAGCAAAGAAGCAACAGATCGAAGAAAAAAAATAGAAGAATAATATTTTGTTTAAGAATTCTTTATTAAACATTTCAGTACTGACTGAATATTTCTTTTTTTTTTTTCTAACAGAGAATCTCTTAAAACAAATTAAATAATCTCAAACTTAAAACGATAAAACTTGACATTTTTGTGCAAAGAAACATTTCAATTTTATATTTAATTTTAATTTTCCTTGATTTTATTTTCTCATTGCAGGAGAAGCATTAAATACAATTGAATAAATTTAATACCATTAAACTGAAGTGAAGAAGTAAAAACGTTAAACGAGTAAAGCAATAACGTTTTCTAACAACTGCAGGGCGTTCACCAAAGTAACGACAAAGCAACACTTAGAGTTCTTAAGTGCAGAATTATTTTCAAAAACATATTGTTATTTGAAATAAAAGACACTCTGATTACAGTTTTATTATGCAAACAGTTTTAAATGACCAACACTATACAAAACATGGACTGCAACTTTAAGTAACAGTCAGTTACACATTTAAGCAGAGATAGAAAATAAAGTGAAACAAATTGCAAGTAATTTGAAAATTATAAAAAATAAAAAGAAAATTAAAAGCAAAAATGCTTTAGCTTAGCCCCATGGTAATGCAATGTTAGATTTAAACATTCCAACAGCAAAACCTCTAACCACTACTACTACTACATCACCTCAATATGGTAATGGTTTGCAAAGCAACACTTTTAGTCAAGAAATGTTTAATACTAGACTACACAACGACACCTATACAAAAAAGGCGTATGAAACCAATGCAACTACAATAGAAAATTCCACATCAGAACTAAATTGGAATTTAACACAACAACAGCTGCAGGTCAAAAGTATACATACGGCAGCTTTAACTTCCATATCAGCAACAACCCCGCCCATGATGAGTGCACCAACAAATTTCATTTACGATTGGTGTAATCAAACATCATCAATACTATATCCAGCTATTGGTTCTGGCAATGGCTTTGATATGGTTGACAGTGTTGGCAGTATTCTTGGCAGCAATTGCTCTCTCTATACGACAAATTTAAATGGCTTGAATAACTCCTTAAATGATACAACCATGTAAGTAAAATTATCATTTATAACTCATATCATCTTTTAAATAAAGTACTACAGTTGTTAATATGGCAATTAAGAATTTCTCGGAAATAACTTTCCAAAGCTAAAAAGCAAAAATTTGAAATTCGAAAAGAGAATTTAAAACAAAATGTACAGATTATTACTTGAAAAGAAAAAAATTTATTATTCTCAGTATTTTTGTGATTTATAAAAATTTTTCTTTTCTTTTTTCCTATAGAGATACTGAGCACCATTAACCTTAAAAATTGTTTGATTTTTGTCCTGAAAACAATACATTTTTGCAGTTTTAAATATTACTTTTGAAAATAAAAGAAGAATTAGTACGCCACACAGTGGGATTTGTTCATACAATGTTTGGCAAAAAATATAAGGAGTGCTCATAGAATGTTAAAATTTTTCTTTGAGCCTTTGGTTAGCTCAATTAAGAAAAATATAAAGTTTCATCAAACTTGGCCACGCCCACTACCCACCGGCAATAGAACCAAAAATTTATTTTTGGCCCAAAGCTTTAAAATTTGGCACAGAGCCTTTATTATTTCAATTAACGCCCACCACTCACCGTCCATATAACCCATATCTTATTTTTTCCCACAACTTTTTGTTTCTTTACCAAAACTAATTTAATTTTAATTTTTTAATTAAAAATTTCATGAATTTGGAGACAAATTTAATGACTTTATAAAAGCGTATTAATTATTTGAACTTTTTTTTCTTTTATTTTATAGTGTGAAGTCTTACCTTTCATTTTATTATAGTGGAAATTTACTTCATTATTTCAAAGACAAATAAACGCTTTTTTGGGATTCTTTCTACTGAATCAATTTTCGACAAAACTGCTTTATTACATTTTTAAATTTCATGGGTTGAAAAAATTACTTTTTGCAAAAAAAATCCCACTGTGCGCCATAGCATTTAAGTAATATTTGTTGTGAACATCTGTACGTATGAGTAATGTATTAGAAAATTAAGATAATAAAAAATTTTCTCTACACCTATCACTCTATTTGTACAATAGATATGGTGCAGAAAAAGGTTGTACAAAATAGGAGAGGCGACATAAACTACTTCCACCACAACAAAAATACTTCACCTTGTCAAGTTTAATAGTTGACCAGTTCTTCTCCGGCCAACAGTTTTTTCAACTGTCTGCAAGAAGAAAGTTTTTCTACAGCTTCTGTCCTTGCTTCTAAGATGCACAAGACAAGTAGATATTAACACACTAACACTTTCTTTTATCAGTAGAAACTGTGCCTTTGTGACTGATCTCGACAATTCATCTGCTCCATAGTTGCCCTTTATAGTGCTATGCCCTGGTTCTCAAAAGAAACCATTACCGAAATACTTTATTATCCGAAAAGTAGCGAAAATATTATTCAAAGTCATCTGGGTATCAATATAAATGCGCACCTCTCTATCATACTCACGTTTAAGACAAACTAATTCGTTTAAGGCAAACTAAAAGGACATATTTTCTCATTTAATCACCAAAAAATATTCATTGCAGTTAAATTTGATCTAATTAAAGCGTTTCTGACGAAACAAAAATTAAATTTAAAAATTGATCACACCTTTCCTGGGGCTCGAACCCGAGCCTTCAGCATCTGATAATTCGCCAATGTTTTTTGATATGCTTTGGAGATTCGAATATTTTATTAAAAAATTGCACATTTCGTTTCAGCTGAGCATATATTTATGTATCTCCTGTTTTTCAAACTTAATTGAATTTTAAATATTACAACAGTTACGAAGAAGTAATTCCTCAATTACTTATATAACAGCAAACCAATCAATTTATAATCCATTATTAAAAGAAAACAATTAAGGAAACAGAATTGGTACAATTATAAATGCTGCTATATAATAAGTCTTATAACGTTTAATTAAAACTTTATATCCCAGAGGCAAGAGAATATGAAGAAGAAACAAAAATTAAATTCTCTTTTAAATACTTAAATAAAAGTCTTGAAAAATAATGAAAAAAGAAAAGATATTATATGTTTTGGTTTTTGTTAACATATATGGATATAAAATGATACTCCTACATATGTGCGAGATGCATTATCAACAACATAAACTTAATAAGGGAGAAGACAGTGCTGAAAAATTAATTAGAAACTAATAGTGAAATACTAATATATTGCAAAATGAAGTAAATTCAATGCTTATTAGCGTATTCTCACTGTTTACGAGTATCATAGAATTTTAATTTGCACACACTCACTTACACCCTCTAACTCATACTTATTGGCACTTTTATGCAGCCATATTTTAACACCAAGAGCACCGTTATTGCTTTTGTTTACAAATAATGTTGCGTTAAATGAGTTTCTGGTTGTTTTTGTTTTGTGTCTCTCATTTACAGTTCTTCTAATACTTTTTAACTCATTTTAATTCTCCATTATATAGCCTGCAAGTGTATATGTGTAAGTCTGTGTGCATTGTATACGTAGTTTTGTAAACATACTTACGCTCTCAAGTGTTGATTTTGTAATAAAATGAGGACTGAAAAAAACATGAAAATAAAAATATTGTAAAATTAATGTATAACGGAATTTGTATTTTGTTGTGTGTTGTTCTCTTGTTCTCTACTTTTTTTTATTTACAAAATGTCATCTCACACCTTTTTAAACAATTTTGTACAGGTGTATGTGTTGTTAGTAAATGACTAACCGTATAAATTAGTATGTGAAGTGAAGTGTGAGAATGTGGTATTAAATGTTAAAGAATTTATTTTAATGAGAATGAAAGGAAGCTACTGAGAAATTTTTTCGTATTTCTGTTTTTTCAGTTTTTTTTTTTATTTTTTAATTAAACTCAACCACAAAAGAGTGCAATTTGCGGCAAATGTTTCCGTTTCTTGTATACAGAATACCAAGAACAGCAAAAGCATTAATTAATTCCATATTCAGGTGTGTATGCAAATGAAGCAACAATATGTGTATGGCTTGAGAGCCTTAAAGATGATATTTAAATGGATAGCATACGAGATGTGTTTAAAAAATATGAAGACTTCTGTAATTTAGTCAGAACTTTTAGTTAACCTTTCTGTTACTTATCTTTCTCTACAATTGCGAAAATTGAAATATGCAATATTTATATGTATATATGTATATACATATGTTTGTATGTATAACGTTACGAAGAAATACGTTAAACAAAAAACTTCGCAAAACAAATGATGAAACAACATTTCGTTGAAAAAATAAAAACAACAGCTGACTATTATTGTTTGTACTATCGTCTTTCATACAACACACTTGTGCATACATTTACGCAAATGCACTATAAAAGACAATAGCAGAAACAGGGTAAGCACTTTACATAAGAATACAAATAAAAGCTTTCAGCATTTTCTGCAAATATGAAATAAATTTCTGGTATAATATATATAATTTTATAAAATTTTTTGCATTCAGCACTGATAGATTAAAGTTCAACAATGAAATTGTAAAAAAGTGTGTAAAAGTAAAACAATAAAGAAGCTATTTAGCTGACATTTAATTAAAGCGTCTTATTTATTAGTTTGCAGTCACGAACCTACTTAAATAAACGTTTCTTTTAATAAGATTATTAGAAACAATAGACAGGGGAAACATAAAAATGGGGTAGAGCAATGTATTTCTCTCTTCTGAAACCGAATACATTGGCGTTGTCCTGCAGACCCAGGACAGTTGTTGTTGTAACAGGGTGAGTTATTCTCAGCCTGTTGTTGATGGTCTGACTTAACTTGAATTGTATATGAAGCATTCCCCCCCGGGGATACAGAAAAGGCTGCTGAGTGTCCCGTCAGTAGCCTGTTTTCTCCGGGGAATATTGGGTTCGACCTAGCCCTGAGTGGTCTGGCGCTCAATATAGGCAGAGAACGTCATTAATGGCGTTTCTGAGGTGCATGGTCGGTAATGCCACGCGTACTTAGTGCGCGTGGCAGGCATTTCTGGTGTTCTCACGGACTGACCAGAAATGCCTTAATCTGGTACTACGGGCACAAGGAAGCCCCCGTTAGACTGAGACTCTCAGCCATTCGGGAAGTAAGGTCACCGGCCAGGTGATTGGTGAGGTCCTCCTTCGGGAGGTACACGTAGTGGCCGTGGTACATGCTGGGTAGTAGTTTAACCTCCTCAACAAGGGGGGTTGCTGCTATCCAGACAATGGTAGTGACGAAATTGTTAACCCAATGTCCATGGGCTCTCCTCTGACCAGTGTTACTTGGTAATATCCGAAATTGGAGGGTACCGGCTTTGGGTGGCGCTGGTTGGACGCTTATATTCTGACTACCGCTCGGGCAACGGACGGCGTGTGATATGTCTACGGACGGTGCGCACGATAAATCACCACATTGTTGTATATGGCGCATTATGCTGCGCAGATTGCTATACGATTAAGGAGTCAGGTAGCAATTAGAGGGTATTCCTTGATTTAGAGAAATTTTTTGGAACAAACAACCGACATTATAACCTGGTTTGAGAATTCTTATTCCCAATAGATACCCCAGGAACTATGGGAAATTTTTGCTGATATGTCGAAGTCAGAAGGGTCACTGGTTCCAAACTTTTTAGTGAAGATCTCGGTCTGGAGTTTCATCCTAGTTTAAATGCTGACTGTAGCATTTTCAGGTAGAGATCTTTACTATATTGGAGTCACCTAACTGCATGACCCTTTTTTATTATCGTTAACAGTCAAGCGATTTTATTAGCAATTGATTCGGTCAAGGTTGGTTTGAGAGTAGAAGGGATCTATAAGAGATTTTAAACCATTCCGGATTTCTTATTGAGAGGTTCCTAGACTTGGATGTATTTCGAGGAATGAAAGAGTTCATACCATTACCAGACTTTGTTCTCAGGTCCCGGTTTTAGTGTCTGCTAGTCTTAATTTTTTAATATGCTGACCGAATAAATTAGTTGGGAACTGTGTCCGGACAAAAAATCAGTAATGTTGGGGTAATAACTCTAACTGATATATGTTTGTTTATCTTGTCAGATATGATATATTTTCTGTGTTTAATAAGTTGCATATGAGACCGACATTTCAACGTAAAATCAGGAATAGGGATTCGGAATAGCTCTCAGCCGGACATTTGTAAAAATCGAAGAAGAAGTGAAGTCAATAAAACATCTTTCTAGTTAAACTAGATATAGTGGTTGAGCGCTCGCAAAGAAACTCACATGACCCAGGTTCAATCCCAGCGAAGGACAAAGTTATAAAAATAAAAATTTACGGTTTCTAAAATTATAATTTAAATTAAAAATTAAATTAAAAAAATAAGAGGTCCCGCCCCCTCCTCCAGCAAGACCATCTTCAAGAAACCGCTCCCTGACATTTCCAACCTATTCCACCTGAAACCAATGATCAGGAGTACAGCGCCACCTTCTAGGAAGATAACAGCTAATCTATCGAAGACGCTCACCATTCACAAAAAATCTATCTGTCAACCATCTTCACATTCCAATACAATGCACTGCATGAGTAGGGGTTTACCTCTGAGTATTGGTCTTAAAAAAAAAACAAAAAAAAACTACTCTATTTGAAAGGAGGAAGAATACCCTAGGTAAGGTTTTCTGTTGCACTCTTTCTGGGGAGTTAGTTTTCAGACTCTTTTGATTATCGTTGTGGTGTTTCAGTGGCTATGGGATGTTATTTTATACTTGCGAAGCGAATCCCTCTGTTTTTCTGCTTTTACCCTCCTGTTTTCCTCTTTGGCTCTTTGTTTCCATTATTTCTTAGGACGAGCACAATGGGTCTTATGACTTCCTTGTGTTTCTGTTAACTCTAACCAGAACACTTCCTCCTACCTAACTATCTTCTTGTTTATAAAATTTTAAGGTTGACCATTTAAAAGAGAATGTACATGAGTTTAGGTATTAATCATTCCCTTATCAGAATGTAATTTGTGTAGTAGGGTATCAGGCAATCAAATTTGCTGAACCATTCCTTTCTAATTTTTTATTTTATGGAAATTTTGTCAAAACGTTATTACAAAAAAGCAATTGTTTTTTAATAAATTGACAAAATATTTGACAAATTTATTTCATGTCATGTCTAAATGGCTTTAAATAAGTGAAACGACATATTTTTTTTGTATCCCTCAATAGATGCCGTTACTAAAGTTTCAAGAATGTTGAGTCATTGACAATAATTTTCACGCATTGCCTATACAAAATATATATTTTTTTGTATTACTAGGCTACATTTAGTATTTCAGTTCAAAAGAAAAATGGAATTTCGTGTGAATTACTCACATATCATGATGACATCGACAGGAAGTTAAATATTATTTTTTTTACCCCTGACTTGTTTTTATTTATTACTGCAAAAATTTCTGTTTTTTTTATGTTTTTGTGAAATGCAAATTTATTTTTCTGGCTTTTTCTTTTTTATTTTTTTTTTTTGTTCTTCTCTTAAGTTCTCTTTTCCTTTATTTACATAAAAGTTGGTTAAAAATAAATTGAACTTAAGTTGCAAGTGGACAACAGCAATGTCACTGTAATAATTGTCACGTCTAAAGAAATTTTGATGAAAAATTTTAATACGTTGAAGGATAAATGTAAAAGATATCCTGGTATTTATTAGCTTTTAAAAAAGGAAAAAGATTTCTGTAAAAAAATACTGCGAACAATGTAAACACACATACAATGTCGCAGAATTTATATTTCCATAAGCTTAACAAGAATTTATTTTTAAGTTTTATTTTATAGGGATTTGTATTTTTACGCTTTAGCGTATTATCATCACCCTATAGGGTGTGTAATATTATGCATAATTATAATATTTGCTGTACCACAACACAAATCATTTGAATTTTATATGTATTTCTCTCACAAACTCTTACTTATGTTAAGGGCTGTTGGGGGGCAACATTAGAAATTTTAAATATTATTTTGACAGTTGTTTTGTTCATACACAATATCTTGTATTACTTGGCTTACATTTAAGCAGAATATATTTATGATGTTGAAATCCACATTACAATGTTTTTTTTTCAACACATAATCGCGTTTGTGTAAACGCACTTATTGCGTTTACATGTTACAGTGTATTATTGTGCGTTTGTTTGCTTGTTTGTTTTGTATGAATTACGTTGCGGTTAATAAGTGAAGTATTATTATATAATTCAAACAGAGATTTAAGGGGATTATATTATGGTTAAATAGTATATGGCTTTTCAACTGAGGTAACATATTACACCAAATGTGTGTATACGAGTGTAGTTTAATAATTATTTGCCCTTATCTTCAAACTTCACTACTATAGACTAAAATATATTACGTTATAGTGTATAACGCAATTTTTGTAGTAAATCAACGAATTCTTTGGTTCCCAAAATAAGTATTGTATTACTTTAAATATACTTCAATACCTCTATACTATTGCGTTTGTGTTTTTTTAAGACCAATACTCAAGGGTTAACCCCTACTCATGCAGTGCATTATATTGGAATTTGAAGATACATAGATAGATTTTTATATTATGCGCCTTTTTGTTGATTAGACAAGTTGCTGTCAATTTGACTACTCAATGGCCAATGTTATACCTTCACCCTTGAATGATCAACAACAATTGCCCCATCTGTGGGTGAATGTTGAATGTGAGTGGCGAGCGTCTTCAGTAGGTTAGCTGTTATCTTCCCAGAAGATGGCGCTGTTCTCATAATCGTTCGTTTTTGGTGGAATAGACTGGAAATATCAGGGAACGGTTTCTTGAAGAAGAACTTCTTGGAGGGATAAGGGGGGAAGGGGGAGGGAGTTCTTATTTCTTTTAAATTATAATTTAGAGAAACTGAAAGTTTTATTTTTATAATTTTGTGTTTTGTTTGGCAGTAAAGCTTTTAAGCTTTTTTCAGGCGTTGCGCAGAATGGCCCCAAGAAATATCACCCCAATTTAAAAATGCAAATTAGCCCCATTTTTGTGACGAAATTTCATAATGAAAATTAAACTCAAAAAAAATATGAAGAATGACCCCAACCGAATGAAAATTCGCCCCAATATTAATTTTGGGGCACACAATATTGAATTTAAAAATAAAAAAACATTGTTTATGTACAGTATTATTTATTTAATAATAGAATTTGTAATTAGGAGAAAACTTGTATGGAATCAATAACGTCCACTCTACAACAAGGACACTTATACTTTAATTCATTTTCTTGTGCAGTTGCGGCTTGCAGCAAAAAATTGCATTCGCTACAAACGTTTAGGTACTTGCATGGTAACATAACATAACAATATCGGGGTTTCTATCGTGACAGCCCACGCAGCCAGTTTTTATTAAATTTGGTGGTAACAACGAATGAACCATCAATTTCCGATATGCTGCAACATCCGACGATTTTATAAAATTTTAGAGCAAATGGTTTTTCATGACATTGCGTCTTAGTGCTTGACAATAATGAAACCTGTTTAGAATTATATATGTTCTTTATATACGAAAAACTATCTGAAAATTTTTACCAAAAATCGCGCGATTTTTTGTACAAATTTTCGGCTGCGGCGCAAATTTTTACGATCACATCTTACCAGCTCCATTCACACCACTATAAACGCTCTTTATTGATTCTCTCAAAGCATGTTCATAATCCAAATGATTCCAAGTCAAACACATTACTTTTATTATTTATATATCAACAATTCTTCATATGCCTTTTTTGATTTATTTTCCATTAATACATAAAACACTGGATAAATCTGTAACATTAAAATATAATTAAATAATCCCAGTTTTATATGAATTATTCCAGCAAAAATATTTCACCATATCTTTATAGCTAGATTTCTTTTTCAAAATCATTTTTAGATTCACTAAATATAATAACACGGTGCTACAGTGAAAATATACTTGGAAAGTGACCTAGTGTACGTTGTAGGCCTTATTGAGTAGATCATAAATCAATTTTTAAAAGTTCGGAAACACCCTCAAATTTCGGAGTTATTCCGAAAAAACTATTTTTGGGTAGGTTCGAGTACTTATGAACACGTAACTCAGTTGATTTTAACCCGATTTTAAATTTTTAAACGGTTTCAGAAAGAAGAAATATGTGCCTTTTTAAATATGTACATATTTTTGTATATATATTAATTTTTTGCAGTGTTATTTTTAATTATATCTGATTTTAATTTTATTTTTTCTAAATTTTTTAACTTTGGCGCCATTTTTTTAAATTAGATTGTTTAGAAACATACCCTTATGTATATATTTAATTAAAGCTAATTTAGTTCTGATATAAACAAGCTTCTAATAAATAAAATCGAGTAAAAAATAAAAAAGTTATTAAGGTTTTTCGAAAGTTAAAAATTTTGCTTTTACAAGTATGTATTGATCAAGATACTACATTTTCTTTATTTTTTTAGTCTTATCATGATATGATTATATAAATATTTTAAAATAACAGTATTCAAATTATTTTATTTAGAAATTTTGAATATTTGATTAAAAGTGCTTGCTAGACCTCTTTCGCTTGTACATCAAATCGTCTGTTTCTTGCTTAAGTGACCAGCAGTAATTTGAAATCATTCATTGAAATCTAAATGTGCATGCTGAAAATGAACTTTATGGCAATTCTGCATCCCATTTCTACATAAGTCTCACGAAATTCCTTTACTGCATCAATATAATTTTCACTTTTTTCATTTCCCAAAAAATTTTCACATAAACTAATAAAGCTTCTCCATGCTATTTTTTCCACACATTTAATTTCATTGCGAATTCTTCGTCAAGCATGATTTTGCGGATTTGAGGTCCAACAAAAATAAAAAAATAATACAATTATGTTGAGAAATCAATAAGGAATTGTACCTTCTTTTATTTTTGCTTCACTTATTCTTGGGAAAACTGATTTTAAGTGTAAAAAGGCATCGCTTTCCCTATCCAGACGTTTCACGAACTGCTTCATGTATCGCAATTTGAAGTGTAATGGTGGCAAAATTACTTATTCATAATCATAAGACTAAAAAATGAAGAAAATGTAGTATCTTGCTCAATACATATTTGTAAAAGTAAAATTTTTAACTTTTGAAAAACCTTAATAACTTTTTTATTTTTTACTCGATTTTATTTATTGGAAGCTTGTTTAACTCAGAACTAAATTAGCTTTAATGAAATATATACATAAGCGTATGTTTCTAAACAATCCAATTTAAAAAAATGGCGCCAAAGTTAAAAAATTTAGAAAAAATAAAATTAAAATCAGATATAATTAAAAATAACACTGCAAAAAATTAATATATATACAAAAATATGTACATATTTAAAAAGGCACATATTTCTTCTTTCTGAAGCCGTTTAAAAATTTAAAATCGGATTAAAATCAACTGAGTTACGTGTTCATAAGTACTCGAACCTACCCGAAAATAGTTTTTTCGGAATAACTCCGAAATTTGAGGGTGTTTCCGAACTTTTAAAAATTGATTTATGATCTACTCAATAAGGCCTACAACGTACACTAGGTCACTTTCCAAGTATAAAAAAAAGTTGCTCATTTGTAGCACCGTGTAATTTACTACTATATTTTTTTCGCTATTATACACTTTTTTACGACTATTGTCAACGCATTGCACCAGCAAACTAATTTTTTTCTATTAAATACTGTTAAAAATTCAACTACTTAAATCAAAACAATCATAAACCAATACCGTTATAAGGATTTTTGTTTTCCTAAAAAATCGAATTTAATGAAAATGAAATTTGGCCCCAAATTGAACATCATGCAAACTGGGGCCATTTTTCATTCCTACAAATTCGGGCTACATTTCATAACGCAATTCCACCCCATACATAAAAAATGAAACTTGACCCCAAACTTTTGAGCTCATTCTTCATTTCTGTTTTTTGGGACATTTTTTCATTTCCCAGAATGAAACCAGGCCACACCAGATGAAAATACGCCCCAATTATTTCCCTCTAATTTTTGGGGTCATTTTTCATTTTTCACTTTGGGGTCAAATTTCTTGGGGCCTCATTTCATAGCGCCCTTTTTTCACTCTCCTTGTATAGTTTTCCTTCTACTTCTTTTTGCATTGGCAAGGACATTTCTCTTCTGTTCTATTCGATTATAGGCAAATAATTCAGAACTTTTATTAAAAAATCTCATATAATAATAACTGTAAAACATTTATATATAATCCACAATGAATAGCGATCTAAACATTTAATAGTGTTGGGTATAGTCATTACTGATAAACCTTAAAGAGAAAGTCCAAAATAAGCTTAAAAAACTTACAGCATTTTTTGGTGTGTTAAGGGTTTTGCAAATTTTATTGACACGTTAGCGAAGAATATCTTACTCAGTTCAAAAATAAAAACAATTATGCTTTCTTCCTTACTGTGACAATGTGATATTTTAGCGTTCATTTTAAAGAATTATCAAAAATAAGTTAAAAAACTAATCGTCGCAGGTGATGGCATAACACATTTATCAATTACGCTTCCATGTATACATAGAAGAACAACAATTCATTATAGACAACCGTACCAAAAAAATTTTTTCACAATACTTATGAGCGTAAATCATTCAAATTAATTTGCTTTCATTTTCCAGACTCTATGTGTGTTCTGGTGGTGAGGCTCTAACAAATCCTAGTATTCAGTGTGTCCTTAAAAGCATTGTATTTGCTCTTACAATTGTGTGTGTGTGTGTGTGAATTAAAATGTCGCCTTTTTACTTTTACTAAGCAAGTTTAACTGCCAAATTGAGAATGGGCATCACATTGTTTGTAAAATAATTGATATATTAAGTGGATAACATGATGTGAACATGGGTGGTCTACACAAACAAATACTATGAGCGAATAATTCTTTGTGCGTTATATTAATAGCTGGTATAGACGTAGTTTAAACGACTTTTGCAACACGTTAGCATAGGATTAGAATTAGGAGATTAAAAACTAATTAAACAGAAGTGTTTTAGTAAAAATTCCAGCACTGAAAAATTGTTCTCATATCTTAAAACTTTAAAAAGCTGTTTAAATAACTGCTGAAAAAAAAACTTAATTCTTTATATTTTATTTGATGTCTTCTTTTTTTCTTGTTCTATGAATTTTGTGCAACATAAAGAGCAGTTTTTATTTTGCAAATTCTAAAAGAACTTATATTGTAGTATTCACGTATATCATAAATACGTTTTCTTTTTGCTTTTTTCTTTCAGTAAAACACACACATGTTATCTTAGAAAACTTAAGAAAACTGAAAAACCCACTCAATCCTAAACTCAAGACTTTATGAATCCTTTCAAGCATAACTGTCAGCATGAGGGTTTAAATTTTCTGCATCGACCTTCTTCTGTTTAAGAAAAACCTTTGTCGCATTAAAACTCATAATTAGTAAAACAGAAAAAATAATTTAATGTCACAGGGAAACAGAAAAAATTAAAATAAAATTCATGTTTTTTTTTCTCTTTTTGATAAAAAGAAAATTTTACTAAAAAAAAATTGTTTTCAAATATTTAAAACAAAAATTTATTGGGGTTTTTTGGTATCTGTTTTTATGCCATTTTGAAAACAAAAATGTAAAAAAACTTTAAATAAAATAAAATAAAAAAATTTAAATTAAGCACAGCAAAATGTCAAAGAACATTAATTTTAGAAGTAAAAGCAACAATTTCTAACAGAAAAAATGTTAAAAATAACCACAATAATCACTGAACTTTAAATAAAAATACATCAGCGAAACATCTGCATTGGGTTTTATTTTCATAAAAATTGAGGCTTTTCTTTGAAATCACTTTGAAATTTAATCTGTGGTAAAAACAATGAAAAAATCATAAAATTGTTTGAATTTATTTAAAAAAAAAAACACAATTTAAACAGAATTCATATTAAGTTGGCATTTAGTTAAAAATATTTTATTATATTTGATAACAAATTTATGCATACTAACCAAGCCCCGGCATACTTCGCTACACAGACAACATAATTATTTGTGTTATTTCTTGCTGTTTTCTAGATTTTTTTTTTTTTTTTTTGAAGACCAATACTCAGGGGTAAACCCCTACTGATGCAGTGCATTGTATTGGAATGTGAAGATGGTTGATAGGTTTTTTTTTTTCATAAAAGTTTGTATATTTTGGGCCTTTATTTGTTGATGAAAGAAGTTGCTGAAAATTTGTCCACTCAAGAGCCAGTGTTATACCTTCACCCTCGAATGATCAAACAGCAATTGCCTCATCTGTCGGTGGATGTTTAATGTGAATGGTGAGCGTCTTCAGTAGGTTAGCTGTTGTCTTCCCAGAAGGTGGCGCTGTACTCCTGATCATTGGTTTCTGGTAGAATGGATTAGGAATGTCAGGGGGCGATTTCTTGCATATGGTCTCGCTAGAGGGGGGGGGGGGGGAACCTCTTATTTTTCTTAAATTTAATTTTTAATTTAAATTGCAATTTTTAGAAAATCGCAAATTTTTATTTTTATAATTCTGTCCTTCGCTGGGATCGAACCTGGGTCGTGTGAGTTTCTGTGCGAGCGCTCTACCACTATGCCACGACCCCCCCCAAACATTCGAATATGGAGAGACTCACTTTCAAGAATTGAACTTTGCTAACATTTTAATTGCACCGAAGTTAATTATACCAAATATCGAAATTTTAAATATTACATACATATCGTCATATTAAATGCAAACGGGCACTTTTTGTTTTTTACAGGAGAAGCAAAAAACCTTAAATTCAAAAATTTTATAAATCCTGAAAATTATATATCATTGAGATATAACGATTGGCATCTCTATGTACAACAAATGAGTTTGTATGTAAGGTTTTCGTATAAATATGTATTTTGATAAAACGAACCATAAATAACAAAAAAACTTAATTTCGATAATTAGTGTGGATACGTCCGTTTGCTTTCAATATGACGATATATAATTTAGTCATTACAAGCCTTTTCTCGAATTACGGCCTAACTTCATACATCACTATTATTAGAAGTATGTGCGTCAATTTTTATCCATGGGTACCGCAACCTGCAGTTTAACATTGACCCCGGACGACAGACTGAAGAAGCTTCTTCAGGGCTTTTACCAGAAGACGCAGAAAAAACTATTTTTTTAATTTCTTTCTTTCAAGACGACAGTACTGGGGTTTGAATACCAATATTACCATTTTCAATATGTAAAAAAAGGCAACATTTACTTTTTATGCCAGACCATGCTCACTCTTTCAATCCGTTTATTCGTATTTCGGTCAAATGTAAATGTCAAACGTATTTTTCTTTACACAAAAAATATTTCGAAATATACACAAATAGATAGATGTATGAGTATATGCAGCTATCTTATTTTTCCCCAGTATTTAATATAGCCACAACAAAATTTTAAGCATACACACAACATCACAGTGTATAACAAGATAGTCACAATAAAATTGCACACACAACATCACAGTGTATAATAAGATAGCCACAACAAATTGTAACAGCTGACTTTAAACTTTTTAAGCTTTCATTTCCTTTATCACTGTTTAACACTGTGGTATTATGTTATTACACAAAAAGAAACATAATATTTGTTAAATTCGGAAGCCATTATATAACAAACTTTTTCTTGATTCTATAAATATATTTGGGAGATTCAAATGGTCGTTTTAAAGTCATATATCATAAAACAATAAAACGAAAAAATATGATTGCTCTGAACAACCCGCCACAGTTTATTATATTATTTTTCATTTTATTTTTTTTTTTTATTATTTTTTATTATTCAATTTATGACATAATGATAAACATAGGTTGAAAAGTCTTATTGTTTTATGACTTTTTTATTAAAAGACCAACAACAAATTTTTTAAACTATTTTAAAATTTTATGATATTATGACAATATGACTTGATAGGACACAGTTTGAATACCCCAATTGCTTAATAATATTTTTTTTAAATCAAACAAAATATTAACTGAAACAAACTAAATGTTTATTTAATTTGGAAGTTTTTTTCTAACAACGACTTTTCTTATATTGTTTGATATTATTTGTTATTTGTAGTCGCCGTGGTCTAGTGGTTAATGTGTTGGCTTACTATGACATGAGCCCAGGGTTCAAACCTCAGCTCTGATTAATAAAAAAATTATATATATGAAAATAAAAAAATTATTAAATTAAATAAAAAATTATATTGTATATGAAAATAGTATTTCATCGGCGACTACCTCTCAGCAGTCTCCAGCAAAAGCTCTGAGAGTGACTCATTGCCATGACAAAGCTTCTCAAATATGTCGTTCAAAGTCAACTTTAAACTATAGGTCCTGGTCCTCATGGATACAAATTTTTACACACAACAAGGTTGTAACCCTGAAACAGGGTTATAATGGCCAATTATGTTTATATATATGTATGTCAGAATGTAGCCGCCGTGGTCTAGTGGTTAGTGTGTTGGCTTACTAAGACATGAGCTCCGACATCTTAAAAAAAAGAAAGAAAAAAGAAATATGAAAAAAATATTTCTTTCGGCGACTACCTCTCAGCAGTCTTCTGGCAAAAGCTCTGAGAGTAATTAATTGCCATGAACAAGCTTCTCAAGTCTGTCGTTCGGAGTCGACTTTATACTGTAGGTCCCGGTACTCATGGATAAAAATTTACACACACAACATGAGTGCTGCGAGAAGATAGGCCGTAATTCTGACACAGGGTTGTAAAGGCCTGTTATGTATGTATGTATGTCAGAATGTGGAGGCTGTAACCACACAAAATAAACAAAACCGCAATAAAAAGTTTTCAATTGAAAATAACAACAATTGTGAATTATTGCTTCTGAATCAGAAGTTCTGATACTTGCCATACACACACATACCTACATACACGCAAAAGTATTATATATGACAATAACAGAAACATGTTAAACACTTTACATATGAATACAAATCAGAGCAGCATTATCTGTAAGCACAAAACGTACACAGCTATTTCCATCATTACATATAAAGCCGCCACACAATCCCATACATATGGTCTAAAGCATGAAAAGTTAATTGTATATTGTAGGTTTAAACGCTACAAAAGCAGAATTATCTAAATTTTTTTATAAAAAGATATGCCGAAATTATATTACAAAGTTATATTTAAAGTACTCGTTCAAAAAGTCGCTAAGTATTGAAAAGTAAAACAATAAAGAAGTTATTCAACTGACATTCAAATAAAGTGAGTTACTTATTAATACACAATCACGCACCTACATAAATAATTTTTTTTTTGTTGAAAAAGTTAATGGCAAAAACACATTCAGAAAGGTTAAAGGCAATAATAATTTATAATTTTTGTAATTAATTTTCTTTTTTTTTTAGTTGTGAGCTTAATATATAAGCTTAATTAATTAACTAATTAAAAAAATAAATGTACCTGAACTCTGTTACGGTCGTAGGGATATATTTTTTTCGTCTCATACAATTATTCTCAGTCAAAGAATATAATTGAAGATGGTTTTTAAATTGTTTGCTCAAAATTTTACAAAAATAGACTTATGGCAACGAAAAATAATAAATTTCCGTTAAAAAATCTTCAATTATTTTTAAAGATTTTTCATTTTTTGAAAAAAAAAAAATATTTATTTTAAATAACAAAAAAAATATATCTTAAACATTCATTTTACATTCGTTTCATTTTTGCAGTGATATTTCATTTATTTTACCCTGGTGGCGCCAAGTGTTATGGAGTATTTTATTTGGTGGTATGGTTATCGTGGCGACTGGTGGAAATTTAATTGTCGTCTGGATTGTGATGACAACCAAACGTATGCGAACTGTAACAAATTATTTCATAGGTGAGTAGTTATTTTGTAATTTTGTTACAACAACTCCTGGCATTATGTATTTTATTTAACTTTTACTTGAATTTTTTTTTTTTTTTTTGTGTATTTTTTAAAACACATTTATTTTAAAAATTCTTATTTTCTACTTTATACACCCCATATTTAGATTGTTCAAAAGGTTGCCTTAAAAATGTATTTATTTACCATGACAAGGTTTTAAATTTAATTTAAAGAAATAAAAAATTTATATAAAATCACAAACCTTCAAGTAATAAAAATAATTAGTTTTGAGCTTTAACATTAAAAGTCAATCAGGTTAAAAAAAAAAACATTTAAGTTTAAATGTTTTTAAAAAAGAATAAATTCTATCCATCGTTTTTAATGGAACAAAGTGCACCTCGAGAAGTTAAAAATAAAAATTAATATTAAAAAATTATGGCAATAATTTTACCTTCCAGCTGGATAATTTACTTATACAAAAAGCTAAAATATAAACCAAACAATTGTTATGAACCGGTTGGTTGGCAAGGATTCCGGCTAACTTGGGAGCATTCTTTTCTTCTCATTCGGGGTGGATTCCAACCCTCTCACCATCCTTGTTTTCAAACATAAAAAAAGATTATTTCTGCTTCGTATCGACTTCAAACTACTATTCTACATATCACGGTGATATTATATTGGAGATAAATGTCATCCTCCACCAGCCAACTATGTCATAGCCGTATCCATCTATAAAAATCTGAAAATAAAATTACACTGGGATTCGGGCAGGAGGAAATGTTTCCAGTGGCCTCATGCCCCTCCCCACTGACATTAATTTATTTTGGACAAATTAAGATATTTGAGGCGTTAAGTAGATTGTCCTCATCCCGAAATGCCATTTCCTACTGGGTTGTTAAGAAAAAATTTTTTTCAAAAAGCGCCTCGTATGAAATGGACATTTTTTAAAGAAAAGACATTAAAGTTCGTCAATTGAATCAACTTATTCTTGACTGGAATCCAATCTAGGGACAGTCTGAGTGAATAAATATAGTAAGACATTTAATAACCTACAGATTTGATTGATACATGAAAAGAAACCCATAAACAGAAATGTATAAACAGGCACCAAATTATACCCAAACTTAACCTCACTCAAAAACATAGAAAACAAAAGATGGAGTTTAGAGTTTAATTAAGGTGATCCAAAAGCTTTCCAAGGGTAATGAAAAGAAATACTAATACAATGCGCAGCATGAGTAGGAGCTTACTCCCCTAAGTATTCTTCTTAGAAAAAAAATCATACTCTCCAAAATGTATTCCACAACCACCTGATCAGCGAAATTGCTGTGAATTGATCATTCAAAGGCCAGTGTTTTACCTTCACCATTGAATTATCAACAGCAACTGTCTCATCATTGCATTTGATTGTGTGGTGAGTGCCTTCGCTAACTACGTAGGTTCAGCCGTTATCTGCTACTTCCCAATAGGTGGCGCTTTTCTCCTGATCATTCGTTATTTGTTGACATTCATTAAGGTCGAACAGAGTGCTGTGTCAGAGACTGGTTTCTTTGTAGATGGACTTCTTGAAGTGGGGGAACGGAACCTCTTATTTTTAAATTATAATTTAAAAAAAAACTGCACACTAATTTTTTCATTTTTCTCCTTTGCTGGAATTTGAATCTGAGCCGCTTGAGTTTTTATGCGTGCACTCTATCCACTAACAGAATAAATTTTTCTCGAAGTATAATTATAAAATAATTCTTATAAAAATATTTTTTTTCCATGCCGGTGTTTTATTTATTTTTGTAATTTTTATTTAAATTACAATACAAGTACACCTAATTTGGTTTTTACACGATAAACACATTCCAAACAACATCAGTCATTGTACTTTAGCATCACTTGTTAACCGTTTTTACCCTTAAGATTACATTACATTGCAAGAAGACAAAAAACAAAAGAAGAACAATTTTCTTTTGTGAACAATAGAAAATAAACAAGAACTGAATTCTTTTATATTCATTTCAGCATGACTTCATAAATCTTTAAAATAATATTTCTAAAAAAAAAAACATAAGAAAAGAAATGTAGGGTTTCAAAAACCAATTATTTTTCGCAAAGTTTATTGACAATAAACCAGCGGAAAACAAAAAGCAGCCGACTTTGTCACCATGGCCAATGATAGGCTTAAATAAATAACTTCATTGTTGAAAAAAAAACACAAAACAAGAAGAGGGGGAGAAGGGGTGTGGTACACATTGCATTTAAATTTTTAATTTCTTTTCTTTTAAGAAACTGTACTGGATTGCTTTTCGTTTTGTAATCTTTTGTTGAGTTTCTATATGCTTCCGGTTCTAACAAAATATTATATGAGAATTACAATGAAAGTATGTTATCATGCATAACAAAACCTTGAAAGCGGCTTAGACATTAATAGAAAATTACATTTATTTTTTAGACAAATATTAAAAAGTTTTAAATTGAAAGAAAGAAACTAAAAGCATTTCTCAGTTATATTTTTACAACAGAAGTGAATATTAATCTTTTAGAAATGTAAATATTTTTTAAAAACCTTTAAAACAGTTTGATAATACTGAGACTACTTTGATTACATTACTATCAGGCATATCCTTTAATCACGGTGATTTCAATTCAATACCGATTTTGAAATCTCGCAAGTGATTTTTTGATATTCCGAAAATCATGAGCTTTTTAGGTTTTAGAAATGATTTTTATTGTTCTAAATCACAAACTAAAAGCTTTTTTGTTTCGTTTATAGAACTGCCAGATTCATTGCTGTCATTTACATTAAAATCGCACATTTATACTTAAAAAATTAACCAATCTATGTAAACTATTTTGCAATATATTAATTTTTCTGAAAAAAATTTTATAAATTTAAGATAATAATAATTTATTTTGATTAGAAAAATCTAAATTCTTAATTGAATTTAACTTTGATCGAGAGTTTCTAAAGAAATAATATTAATTTAAAAAATGATAACTCTTAGTGGGGCAATTCACACTAAATTAATATTTCAACAATTATTTTTTTTTGCATTAAGTGTTTACGTGTACATAGCCTTTTTATGTGTGAGTGCTTGGTTTTTATTTGATAGCACACATAAAATCAACAAAATTCATGTTATTCCACGAAATTAACCCTACGAGGATCGCTTAACGAATGAAAAAATTTTTAAACCTAATGATCAAGAAAAAACCGCCACCTACTGGCACGTAGTAGATAACAGCTATCTACTTAGCGAAGATCCTCTCTACAGCCAACATCAAACGACAGATGGGGCAATTGCTGTTGATCATTCAAGGATCAAGGTATAATATCGGCGTTTGAATGATTATCAAATTGGCAGCAACTTATCCTATTTTCTAAGACGCTTATTAAGAAATCTCTATCCTATCTCTTCCAAAAAATCCAATTCAATGCACAGCAGGAGTATTGGACTAAATAAAGAAACCTAAAACCCAGCAGAAAATAGTGCTTACCAGTAAGTTATTTTGTAAGTGAGAAATTGTAAACGAACACTTTCTCGTGTGCATCAATAATGCATGAAATGAGACGCTAAAATGCAATAGAAATGCAAATTTATTGCAACCAGTAAACAAATAATACAAAATATCAAAAACAATACCTTATCCTGTAGCATATTTGAAAGTTTTAAGGTATAAAAAACAATATAATGCTGCCATTATTGTTTCTAATTTTATTTATTGCTTACAAATCTTTTTCTGCTGGAAAGTCGTTTTGCAAAAATTTTTTTCTAAAAATTGTACAGCCTTATGTATAATAAAAAATTAGCAAAAACAGAGAATAAAAAACAACAGCACACAAAAGCCATTGTACAACATTTTAATATACAGTGGGTTCAGAGTACAATAAAAATATTGTACTCTTCATAGTATAACAACTGCATTTCTTTTTAGTAGTTAATTGGAAACAATGTTGCTACAACTTTTAAAATTTTGTAACCAAATTTCAGCAAAAATCTTACCAAATTTTTAAGTCCTAATTCTAATAGTAGAAATAATTAAGAAAATTATGTTAAATCAATTATAACTATTTGGCTTTTTGCGATATAATTTAATATATATACTTTGATTAATCTGTCAAGATAATTTTACTTTTTGGTTATATGGGAGAAATGGCAAAATATATAAAACCTCTATTCGCATTCACATTAATCAAGCTCATGAGTATATTAAATCAACGCACAATAGTACAAAAAATAGGTTTAATTTTATTAAAATTAATGTTTTTGACGGATATTTCCAACAATTTAAATACATTAAATATTAAATTGCAAGGTCCCGCAAAATCAATTGATGTAATGTTCGATATTATTGAAGGTTTTGAGTCCAAATTAATGATATTTAAACGCGATATTGACAACAATAATTTTAAGTATTTTCCTTTGTTGAAAGATCACCTTCAAAAATTTTTTATTCATGGAGTCTATGAAATTAATATAAATTTTTATAGCCAAGTTATAAGCGACATACAAGACAATTTTGTTACGAGATTTCCAGATTTCAAAAAATTTCAACCATAAATTAACTTTATTAAATATCCAGAAAAGTTTGATTTGAAAACTGCTAAAATAGATCAATTAGAATAGTTAAAGTTGTTGAATTTAGAAATGCAGTTGGCAGAGTTTCAATCAAGTTCTATTTGGAAGCAAAAATTTATAGAATTGAGGCAAGAAATAAAAAACAATGAAAAAAGAAAAGATTAAATGAAGAAGAATACGAAACCATGAATAATATGTTGTTTAAGACACTGTGTTCGCTCCCAGAAACCTTTAATGCGATGAAGAAATTGTTTTTAGCTATTCTAACAATATTCTCATCAACGTATAGCTGTGAAAGTCTATTTTCGATTATGAATAATAAAAAATCTGATGTACGAAACAGACTTATCGATGAATGTGGGGAGGCTAGTATTTCATTAAAATTGTCAAACTATGATCCGGATATTGATGCATTATCGAGAAATATTCAGGAACAATAATCCAATTAAAAAATATGTCAGCGTATTATAGAAATGAATCTATATATAGTAAAAATAATTTTTATTGGCACGCATGTACTTTCATTTTATAAAAAAACTATTTATTGGCACACAGTCAAAAAAAGGTTGGATATCCCTGGTCTATAGATATAGTTTTAATTATGCCAGTCTTTTGTCCCATATACTCGTACTAACGAGTTGCTAATTTTTCATTATAATGTTTTTAAAAATTGCAATTTTTGGGATTATACAATTTTTTATTTAAATAATAAATAAAGCACAAATTTTCTTCTAATTGAAAGCACAATAGTATTTAAAAAGGCAAGTGATTTAATATCGACAAGCATTTATCTGACCGGTTTCAAATCACAAAATTTCTAACGATTTTGTGCTCAGAACACCTTTTCTCGTGATTTGGTAAAGTGGTTCTCAAAACATGCCTGTATAAATGTAAGCCGTAGTCCACTATGAAATGTATTTTCTAACTAGACGGGGGCTTTGGATTCCAGCTTTTATTTCTTGAAAATTAAAATTTTTTATTAAACCTAGTGACACCTTCGTTTCTAGTTCTTTAAAAATATAGGAAATAACTGAACTATTATATGTCTTTTCAATAAATAAAAATAAATAAATAATCTGCTATTATAGAATAAGTTTCTTTTAGATAAAAGTAAAAATTGTAACTTTTCATATTTCTTATGATATATTCTGAATAGTTTTTTTTTTTTTTTTTTTTTCTTAAAAGTTTTTCTTTTTCTTTTTCTGTTTTTTTTTTTTTTTTTGTAAAATAAAACTGTGATTTTTAATATAAAATTTTGATACAAATTGCAGTATTTCACATAAAGTTTTTCCTTTACTTCCTCTTCAACAGCCACCATAAAATAAATCTCAAGAATACTCTTTCCGACACTGTGACATATAAAAGTATTTCCTCTTGCATTTTCATTTTTCTTATTTCTTACAATAACTTATTTTATTACACAGTTTGTCTGTTGTTCTCAACTTGTAAAAATAAACCACATACACGTATGAGTGTTTTCACATATATATTGTCTGTTGAATAGTTATAGGTTTTCCCTTTTATGGTTTTGTTAAACTCATGTGGTTCTTTTCATTTTACTTTTCTATTCATGTCAATTTTATTTGAAATATATATATATATATATATTTTCCCCCTCTCTCTCTCTCTCTCTTTCCATTTCAACTTCATCATCATGTCTAAACTTTTGAATTGAAATTATTTTACAGCTGCTGCTGGTAGTAGTATTTCTTTTAATGTTTTTTTTTTTTTTTTTTTTTTTTTTTTTTTTTTTTTTTTTTTTTTTTTTACTCATTGTATTAATTCTGGTCAATATTAAGCGTTTTTACTATTCTTAGGTGGGTAGTGACTGAAAAATGCAATGCAATTCCATATTTAACGTTCATACCCTTGAAGAAAATATATAATTTTGTTTTTTTTTTTTTTTTTTTTTTTTGCAAAGCAGCAATAAATTGTGTATGTGATATAAATAAAAATATATACATCACAGGTTCAATAAAAATGTATTGGCACAAATAAAAATATCTTTCTTTTTATTGCTATTCTTTAAATGTTCAAAATTATAATTTAAAAGAAAAGAGGTCCCCCCCCTCCCAGACGACCATCTACAAAGAAACCGCTCCCCGGTCATTCCACTCTATTCCACCTTAACTAATGTCAACATAAAACGAATGATCAGGAAAAAAGCGCCACCTATTGGGAAGTAGCAGATAACAGCCAAACCTACTTAGCGAAGGAACACTCACCACACAATCAACATGCAACGATGAGGCAATTGCTGTTGATCATTCAAGGGTGAAGGTATAACACTGGCCTTTGAATGATCAATTCACAGCAATTTGTCTCATTCCTTAGGCGCTTAATAATAATATAATTAATAATAATATATGTACTGTCCTTTCCAAATTCCAATACAATGCACAGCATTTAGTAGGGGTTTACCCCTGAGTATTGGTCTCAAATAAAAAAAAAAAAAAAAAAAAAATGTGAATACCTTTTAATGCCTACTATTTATATAAAATGAATCTTCATTATTCAGCTAGACATAGATGAATTTATTTAAAAAATAAATTCTTCAAACATAAGAAAAATATTTTCCTTCTTCCCATAAGCTATTTTATTAGACCAGCACAATGCACTGCATGAGTAGCAGTCATACCCTGGAAGCAGGTCTCATTGAAAAAAAAACAAGCGATATATATGTATGCTGGTGGTCTCAAGGATTTAAAAAATTTCCAGATATAAATATTTAAATAATAAATTAAAAGCAAATTTATCATAAAATAATCTACATAACTTAGCAATGCAATTTTCTAAAAAAAAAGAAGCTCAGAAGACTATCAATATTTGATCTAAATGTGTAAGTCACTTTAGTAAAGGTTTAGAATTAAAAACAATTTATTTTGAAAATTTAAATCCTAAAATATTAAATTTAAAAATTGTACTGAAAAGTAGTCTGATGACTGATTAAGAGTTTTGGGGTTTTTTCAGCACAAATGTCGTCACTTCATCTGATCATTCAAAAGGGGTCAAAGGTGTTACAAATGAAATGTCATCGAACAAAAAATAATGTCATTGGTTGCCATTTCTTCTGATAAAGTCAAATGTCACTGTTCTTTGGCATTTACATAGATTTTGTCTTAAATGACATTTAATGTTTTCCTCAGAAATTATCAAAATGTTTTGTGCATTCTATGTGACATCAATATGCCTGAATAAATGTTTCAAATTTTAAGCCCGTTTGTGAATTTACGAAAACAACGCACTTTTCTTTAGGGAGGAGACCAAGATAACAGATTTTTTGTGACTACAACTGGCTCATATTGACATCAGTGACATTTGATGTAAACAGGATGGCTCCACAAGCCACACAGCTGGGCAATCAGTTCAGCTATTGCGTAGGAAATTTCCCGATCCCAATTTGGCGATGTAAATTGGCCGATTCTTTTTTGTGCTGTTGTTGGATTTTTTTCTATAGGGCTATTTGAAAGACCCGATTTACATGAACAGACCAAACCAACGCATTGAAAGATAAAATTCGCCAGTTGCATCGACAAGTAAAGCGAAACTTTGTTGAAAAATGTGGTCAAATTTTTTTTTACAACAAACCCAGATTTTGATTATTCATAACAATACTTATCAGAAAAATAGTATTACTTTTCATATATTTAAAGTTTATTAAATGTTTTATGAATGGGATGCCAAACAAGTACTTCACAAAGTTTTAGATTCTCGTAAAATTCCTCATAAAATTTTTGTTGAAAAATTTGTTTCACATATTATCTACAGATTCAGTCATGCATTCATTGAAATCAGTTTTAAAGAAGAAAAAAAAATTAAAAAAACAACAGCCTTCAGTTTACATGCGAATAGGAATACATGAAACCTTGCATATGTTATGTTCTATAAAACTAATAGTTAAAGGGAAAGTTTTCTTTTTTTTAACAAACTTTCCCTTTGCATTTTTCAGATTTATTTGTACTTGTTTGGAATCAATTGTAAATTCTAATAAGTAGAACAACAATAAAATTTTACTACTTTAGTTTTTTTTTACTTTTAGGCAGTTACTTACATGCCAGGTGGTGCTGTTTGAAACTCTAAAGGTTTATTTGAAAAACAAATATGTTTTTTTTTTCAAATTTTTTTTTATATTTAACTGGAAAAGTTTCTGGGATTCATTAATACAACTTTTGTGTTGAATTTTTAAATTCTCTAAAAGAATATATTACAAAATTCGTATAACTGAAAGTGGTTTAGTACAACCAAGAGATTTTTTTAAGGTATATTTTGCTGTGCTACAAAATAATGCAGTGATACCTTTCTTAGACCAAACTAGTTGTTGGTCAAGTCTGAATTTTTTTTCTAAGCATTAATCAGCTGAGCATCAATAACATTTGATTTATTGTAAAATAAATTTGATGACACCTTCTTACCAGAAGTAGCCCTGCCCTGTTCTTTAATTATACAAGAAATATAATTATAGGTTATCAAGCTCTTAAAAAACAATTTCAACTTAGCCAAGACCCTCACCACTTCACATACATACATAATTGGCCATTACAAACAGATTTGAAAAGCTTTTTCATGGCAATCAGTTACTCTCAGAGCTTTTGCCAGAAAACTGCTGAGAGGTAGTCGCCGAAAGAAATAATTTTTTCATTTTCTTTTTTCAAGATGTCAGAGCTGAGATTTAAACCCGGCACTATCGTCTTAGTAAACCATAACACTAACCACTAGACCACGACGACTACTTTACAACAGACAAAATTAACATAAACAGATGGGGCACTTGCTGTTGCTCATTTTCAAGGGTAAAAGTATAACACTGGCCTTAGAGTGATCAACTGACAGCAACTTGTCCTATATAATGCGCACTTCTTTACCATAAAAATATACTTTTTACTTAAATTCTATTTATCAAATTTGATAATAATAAAATGTTAACGTTGACAATAATTTGTGTAAAAAATAAATTACTTAAACAGTAATAAATATTTTTATTTTATATACATACATATCGTCATATTAAATGCAAGGAGACTTAACTACACTTTTTGTTTTTTTACAGGAGAAGCAAAAACCTTGAAATCAAAATTTTTGTAAATCTTGAAAATTATATAATTTTCATAGTCGAGATATAAGGATTGGCATCCCTGTATACAACAAATGAGTTTGTATGTAAGGTTTTCATACAAATATATATGTGGTTATGTCTTCTTGCATTTAGAAATACACGCACTTGTGGTAACGTCCATTTGACTTTAGTTAATAAAATCGCAATTTTTGATCGTACGAATCTAAAATTTTGCACGAACATGTATTTTGATAAAACGAACCATAATTAACAAAAACAACTCAATTTGAAAATTTCGTGTATTTACGTCCGTTTGCATTTAATATGACGATATGTACATATTTTTGTCTTCAATCTTTATTCCTGTTGATATTTTTATTATTATTTGATAGCCCATTTTTATTTATAAGTTCAAATTTTCTTTATATATTATTAAATATAATACATATTCTCATATTTACGAGTATATTTGCATTTATTGCTTTTATTTTTATTTCCCAGTTAATTTATCAATAGCAGATGCCATGGTATCCAGTCTCAATGTAACGTTCAGTTACATTTACATGTTGCATAATGACTGGCCATTTGGTGAGCTTTACTGTAAAATATCCCAATTCATAGCAACATTGAGCATAAGTGCATCAGTATTTACTCTAATGGCGATATCAATTGATAGGTAAGTAAATTATCAAATAAATATATTTATAAACAAATTTTCTCATACACATACACACACACACACTTTCTGTTAATGCTCTTAAAAATACACGCACTTGCGAAAACGCGTTCTATTTAGTCAAAATGTACCTGCACTCTTCTTGTTCGTTCATTTAACATTTAAAATGAGATTAAATTGAGAGAATGTGGTTGTTAATGTATGAAATAAAATGTATATACATATGTATGTATGTATATACATATAGGACCACACGCACACTCTTGTCAATTTTAAATACTGGTTTTAAAATAAAAACATCACAAAAAAGTTGGTGGCATTTTATTTCATAATAAAATTGCCGAAAAATGGCTTTATGAGTGAAAATTAAATTAAATGCGATGATGCTTTTAAAAGCAAAACTTTTCGTACATCATGAAAGAGCATATCAACCATAAGACTTTTTTTTAATGGGATACATAAATTGGGAAGGAAGTATGCCAAATTGCTAAATTTATTTACAGCAAAATATGTATGCATGGGAATTTGTAAAATATTTTGTTCGTGAGTCATAAAATTAACACGCAATGAATGCGAGATACATGCAATATGTGAAAAAGCCATGTTGTCTTAAGATATATTAGAATGGAACTTTAACAATATTTTCAGACTAAAAGTTGTTAATTTTAAAATATTACTAGTTGACCGGCAAACGCTGTTTTGCTATATAAATTTGATCTAGGAAACATTTTTTTAGTTTAAATATATTTGATACTCTTCACCTAACTGCAAAAGTCAACATTGATATTAGCAATCAATGTCTGCGTTACTAATAATAATTTTAATAAATGATTATTCGCCATTTTCGGTACTTCAGTGTGATAGTTGGGGATTGGGAGAAATATCCCCTGTATTGCCCCCTCTGAATATATGCTCTACTGTACTCAGATCTATCTAGTTTAAAATTTGATCGAAGTTAGTACGTTATTTAGGTGAGGTATAAATTTTCCCTTGGGTCGGGTCACCTTAACATTTAAGGGTATCAAAAATAGATGTTGACCGATTCTCAGACCTACACGATATGCACACAAAATTTCATAAAAATCGGTCGAGCCGTTTCGGAGGAGTTTGGCAACAAACACCGCCACACGAGAATTTTATATATTAGAATATAAATTTTAATATAAAATATTCAGTATTTAATTGTTACTCTTTTATTTCTATTCAAAATTTTGAGAAGTTTTTTTGCTTCCTTTTTATGTTTCATATACCGTTGTGTGGCAATGGGTAATATAACCACCGGTCAACTATTGTGAAATGTCCTGGGTTTAATCCTGTAACAGGCCATTAACTATTTTCGTTAACAGCTTAACTCATAACATTGGTTATTTTTTTCCACATTAAAATGTAGATTCCTTTGCAACCAGTCTTAAAAAAGAGTCCTATACAGCTCCTCAACTGAGAGAATAATCCATCTTATTCCAATTGAGATGCTGCGAGAACTAAATAGATATATTCATATACATTAAAACCGGCAAAACCAGTTGTAATATTTATTAAAAACGCTTAAAATATGTTTTTACGCGTTAGATACGTGCCAGTGAACATGGTAGGGTGAAATGTCATAAAATTCATTTTAAAATATTCAAATTGTATACTGTCACTGACACTTATATTTTACACTTTACCTGTAACATACCTTCTCTTTATTTATGTGTAGGTTTTGGAATATTTTAGAAAATAATTTAATTAATGAACGTTTTCTTTTTCATTGACGCTTTTTTATTGCAAAAAAAATATCAACAACAACAATAAAAGGTATGTGGCCATAATGAAACCTTTGAAACCACGTATGAGTAAACGTAATAATTTGGCAATTGCTGCCGTCATTTGGCTGGTGTCGGCAATTATTTCATGTCCAATGCTGTTGTTCTTCACAACCGGTGTTATAGCCAGCAAAGATGGTCTGCGCACAGTCTGTTATTCTGAATGGCCGGACGGTTCAACAAATCATTCACATCATGAGTACATGTAAGTATTAGAAGTTAAATAAAAGCAAAAACAATAATCAAGACAAAAAAAAAACTAAAAACGAAAATTTAACACAAACCAGCAACAGTATGTAACCTCAAGACTGAATCACTATAGCAAATACATACACACAAGCACACATACATAAATACTTGAAATGAACAATTGTAAACAAGAGCATGATAAACAAGCAAACACATATAGAGGGTGATAGACAAACACACAGTAAAAATACACAGACAGCCTAAATTATGGTCCCTATAGTAATGGCTGCTATGAAAGGCATTAAAAATAAAAAAGAATCAAAAATTGAAAAATATTTTGCCGTCATATATTGACTGGAAACCAACCGAGACAGCAAACAACCATTGACCCATTTTGTATCCTTACATACATACATACGTACAATGTGACACACACAAATTTAACCATTTACATTAATTTTTTACTTCCATAGACACCATTTTTCCACTTTCACCGCGCCGCCTTTATCTTTGCTGAGGTGGACAATACTGGTTCGGATCATTAATCGTGTTGTCATTTTTCTAATTCAAAATGATTGTTTTCGTTCGTTCAATAATTCATAGAATTTTGTTCAGCTTTTTAAAGTAGAATGGAAATTTGTTTTTTTTAAATTGAAACAGTGAATGAGGCGTATAATTACCAACATAACCCAGCAAAATATCGCATGAGAAAAATGCAATGATTTTAGAATTTATAAATTAAAGTTTGGCGTAGTGATAGATATGAAAATCTCAAAACTTTGTTTTACAAAAACAGTAGTAAAGATAACAAATTTATTTATCTGTTTTAAATGCTAACAGCTATCCTACATAAAAGGATTGCCCCATATTGGGCAATTTCTCTTGATCATTCAAAGATGAAGATATAACATTGGCCTTTAAGTGATCAAATTGACAGCAATTTGTCCCATTGGCGTAAGGAGCTTAACACAACTAAACATGCCAATACAATGCACTGCATTTAATAGAAAAAAATTTTAACCTTTATCAGCCCCTCACTATCCCATTTCTTCCACTAAATATTTGAATTGTGTCTTCTCTTTGTTAGCAAACTTAATTACAATTTCATTTGCTTTAGAATTACTTTAATAATTTTTGTAGAAACATTTATTAAAAGCGCAATGGAAATAAAATCGTAACTTGTTCTGTTTAATGAATTTATACTTTTACAATAGGGGAGTAGGGTGTACATTAACAGTAGTGTTGCAGATTACCATATACATTATCAGCAAATTGTCCATGACATAACATTTTCTCTTATCTTTATGCATTTCAAGCTATTATGGTTGTATGGCTCCAAGTCATCTTTTGAAAATTTAAGGAGAAATTAAATTTTTGGCTAAAAAATTAATGTACACATATGGTCAAAATTATAGGCACATAAGTACGTGTTAAAATTTATAATAGCAAAAATAAAATAAAACATTTTTAAATATTAATATGCTTATAAAACATAATTTTTGCTGGATTTTTAAACATAGTTTTGTGGTCGCCGAGGTCTAGTCTGTCGTGTTGTGTTGTTCTGGCTTACTAGACGCGAATTCCGAGTAACCACCTCTTAGCAGAATTCTGGCAAAAGTTCTGAGTATAACTGATTGCTATGAACAAGTTTCTTAAGTCTGTCATTCGTAGTCGTTATTAACTTGTAGGTCTCGGTACTCATGGTTAAAAATTCACGCACACAACATGGGTGCTGCGAGAATCCAGGCCGTAACCCTGGTTTTATTGGCCAATTATGTATGTATGTTTGGTTGGTTGGTTTTCGTGGTAATCTAAAGATCCAATTTGTACTTTCGCGTCCTCTCCACCTCTATTACAGAATAAATGTTGATATCAAGGATATGTAAAAATAATATGTACACTTTATATATGTACAATTTACATATTATTCAAGAGTCGATTATGAAGGTTTATCAAACATTAGTTGAGGTACTACGAATATTTTAAAATTTTACTTAGAAAAAAATATTTTCAAACAACCAAAAATATAGAAAATGTCGTGGTTTTATCATTTTTCTGTTATTGGAGAACAAAAAATAAATTTAAGAAAAAATAAACAAGAAAACAACCAGATATAGTGGTTAGAGCGCTCGCCCAAAAACTTAAACGGCCCAGGTTCGAATCTCAGCAAAGGTGAAAAATTAAAAAGTTAGATTGCGGTATTTTCAAAATTATAATTTAAAAATAAGAGGTCCCCCCTTTCAAGAAATCCATCTACAAAGTAACCGCTTCCTGGCGTTCCACTCTATTTCCTCTTTGACAACGAAAAACGAATGATCAGGAGAAAAGCGCCACCTATTGGGAAGTAGCAGATAACAGGTAAAAACATCGAAGGCACTCACCGCAATCAACATGCAGGGATAAGGCAATTACTGTTGATCATTCAAGGGTGAAGGTATAACACTGACCAGCAATTTACAGCAATTTACAGCAACTTGTCTGTAGCACTGTTAAATCAGTGCTACCAAAAGCACAACTCCTATTAAGTAATCTTAAAAAAATAAGTAAAAAGTATGAATAACTATTATTGGACTTAATTTTTTTTTTGTCATATATGTTTATATATTAATAATTAAATATTATGTTTTATGTTGCATTTACTCACACAGAAATCCTGTGTGTATTTATTTACGTGCATACGTGTAGAAAGAGAGTAATAATCCAGAAAGCAGTATGTTACAGTTATCGTAAACATTTCTTCTGGCACTTTTAATTTTAATTGTACAACGATGATGAATTCAATTAAGTACGTTTCAAGTTGTATATTCTTTTTTTCTTTTATTGCAATATGGCAACACAATTCTCTTTGTTGAATAATTAATGTCTGTGTTAGTGTTTAAAACGTATGTATATGAGTGTAAGTGCTTAAGATTTAATTTACAAATGTCTCACTGAACAAATGAATATTCTTTATACTTGTGAACATACTCGTACATATGCATTGACATACTCATGCATATGCCGGCCTAATGGTTTTAATGTTTCTGACATAACAAACCGTAACAAAGAATGAAACGAAACGAAACGTAACACACGCATTTAAAATATAACGAGATAATGAAATTACGAGTATTATTGCTAAGAATGAAAGAGAAAAAAAAGGAAAAATAAAACTTTGTAATACTGCCTATGACAGTAATATAGCAAATTATTAATTTCACTGGAAAATTGCAAAATTAATAAATTAAGGAGAAGATGAAAAAAAAATTGTTTGGAAAATTTTAGGTTTTTATTTCTTTTGAATTAAGTCCGTATAGGTGTTTTATATGCTTAAAAACATGTAATTTAAAATATGATGCTTTATAAGTAGTAACAGAAACAAATTCTTAACAAAATTCTTTAAACTAATTGCGCTTCATTATTAGAAAACTGAAGAGGTATAATTTAAATGGCTTTTTTTGTTATGAATTTCATAAGAATTTTGTTACGAACACTGTGTTACGACAATTTTATATATTATAATAGATTAATAACTATCCGTAAATAATTTTTTCAATATATGTATACCAGCGAATAAGATTCAGTAAAATAGGGCTTATTCAGTTTAAAGTGACGAAAATATTGCTTTTGTTGCGACTGTGACAAACACTGAACTTCAGAAATTTATTGTGAAAACTTTAATAAGGCTTATAAAGTGAAGTAAACCCTTTTAAAGTTTACAATTTTACACATCCTTTTTTAATAAATCATCTACCATACAACAGTAAAGATATCCAAGCTTTTATTTTAATATTTTGTTTTTTTTTTATATTTTTTTAGAGCCATATAACAGTATAAATATATGTATGTCTGTGTAATATTATAAAAATAAATTTATTGTAGTTTTCATATCCCTTCAATCACTTTATGTCACTTAAAGCACTTGTCAGTAACAATTTTCTCAGATTTATTTATTAAATCCCTTAACATATCCCCTTCAACATTTTCTTAAACAATTTAATATAATTTCAGTTTCGTTGTCGCAATATTCTTTAGTGTTTACTGTTAGTTGTTTGTCATTTGCACTAATCAGTCTTTGAAGATGACAACAAACCAAATGGTTTTGTTTTGATATAATTTTGTATACTTTATTAAGTGACAATAACACACATACACACTTCTTGAAATTTTTGATCCCTTATTTTTTTTTTTTTTTTCTTATAAATAAATGGTAGGAAATAATATGCGATTTTAGCTATATACTTATACACAAAAAGATTAATCTTTATAATATTTAATAGAAAAAAAAAAAAAAAACGTTTATTATTCAAACACATATCGTCGCAAGAGCGCTGTAACTGACAAAAAATTGAAAATATATTTTTGCAACATTTTTATCAGAAAAAAAATACACGTCGATTAATCCGGGTCCCAGATTTCTGTAATGAAAAGAAATTCACTTACGCCGTCTGCGTTTTGAAAAATACCAGTGCCTCTTTCTACTTTCATACAGGTTTTTTGGCTCTGGTGAACATTAAATGTTTTGTCAGTTACACCGTTCTTTAATTCTTACGACGATATGTACATATTCAGTGTATACATTCGTATATGTACACACAAAAAAATAATATTCATAAAATTTATGAATTCTGTTCATATTTTTTGGGGTTCATAATATATATGAATTGATCATAATGTATATGTACCACTTCATAATATTTATGAACTTTTTTGAGTTCCCGGTATTTGTTTATAAATTCGTTCATAAATATTATGAATTCCGTTCATATAAAAAATGATCATAAGTGGAATGTAAAAATTCATAAATATTATGACTTCTTTCATATTTAGCATTTTTGACTATCATTTCCCTATTTTTTTTACAACTTGGTACATATATAAAATGAAATTAATCATATATTTTATGAATGGGTTCATAAATAATAAATTTTTAAAAATATCACAAAGTTTTTGATTTTTATGAAAAATTTCATTCAATTTATGAATTTTTTTGTGTATATTTTAAGTACAGGCTTTTTTATTCTATGAATTTTTTCCTAAAAAATAATCAAATTTTTAGACAAACCTTTTATTTAAAATATGATTTTTGTTCATAATATTTCAAAACCGGTTTTGAGGGTGGGTGTAAAGAGTTTAAAATTATGACATTGTTCATATTTTATTTTTTAAATTAGGAATATTGTTAAATTATATGAGCTATAAAACAACTTAAATATTTCACTTGCTAAAATTATACTTTGTGTATTTAAATCACATTAGCTTTTGTAAAATGTCATTTGCTTATAAAAAATAATTTGTACTTTTACTTTCACTTTTCATTTAAATTTTATTGAATAAACATAATAAAGCGTATTATTTATAACAAATATTTTTATAAATTTTGAATTTAACCGAAACTAACGGTATCAACTCAAAGGCTTTGTTAATTAATTAATTTGAATTCTATAGACGAAGAGACAAGAGAAAGTAAGTACATTAAAAATTTACAATATGCTAAAATTAATTGTTTTTTTCTTGGTGTAATTTTACTATTTAGATACTCGAGACATTATATTGCTGGTGAATCTTTACCAGTTTCTTTTATCTCCGAATAAATGTGGTGGAAAACAGTCAAGAAAATTAAGTATTTAAGATTCTGTAGGAGCTTTTGCAATTTTCGGAAAAACGAAGGAGGAAGTAGAAGACAAGCTGCGCCATTTGAGTGCGACAAAGAATTTCTTACAGCCGCGGATTTTGGTAATCGTGGATATGCTGTTGATATGTGCTGCTTTTCATAAGATTCAAATTTTATGAAAAGTTGTATAATATATGAGAATAAAGTACTTAGTTTTATTAATATATTCATAGAAATTTATACATATAAACACACAATTTATGTAATAAATAAAAGCAATTCATAAAAGCTATGAACACTTTCATAAAATTAGTTTGTATTTTCATTTATATTATGAACGCATTTTGAAATTTATGAACACATTCATAAAAAAACCCGGTATTTTAATTTTTATAAACAAAGTTCATAAATTCTAGGAATTCGTACATTGGAAAATTTTTTATGAAACTTTTCATAAAATGTTAGGATGTTTTTCATAAATATTATGTATTTGATCATAATGACTGCGGAACTAATTTTCCCAGTATTTTTGCTACAAATTTATGAATTTGTTCATAAATACCATGAAAATCGTACATGGGCAAATATTCATAAAATATTCATGTATTTTATGAATTTTTTCGCATATATGCGTATATCAAAGAGAATACAGTGCACTATAGGTAATTTTACCCATTTTGTGTGGCAAAAAGTAATTTTTTATACTTTCAAGAATGCAATTTTCTGTATATGTAATAAAGAACACATTATATAATAACGCTACTGCTAACCTAATTAGTTCGAACTAGAGACATTCGAGTCATGGAATGTTAGTTAGCCTCCATAAAAGAATGTATATCTTGTAAAATTTTACATAAATAAATTGAAAAATTTAATAAATAACACAACTTTTTTAACATGATGTACTTATTAAAAATTTTAAATTTTCACGTATTATTTGACAAACATTTAAAAAAAATTATTTTATTTCCTCTTTAATTTGTTCGAATTACTATGTTAAGTAAATTGACAATTACATGTATATGTACTTATACAAATGTTGTTTTATATGCCTGCATTAAAAATTCAAACACGTGTTACATATATTTTTTTTATCATTTTCCAAAGGTTTAAAGAGCCATTTGAAAATTAAATTTCCGCATACATGCGTATGACTTCGTTCTACTTTTTTATACATTTTCTTTTCTTATTTCAAATTAAGTTTTTATTATATTTTATTCTCATTGTTTTACTTTTTTTACAGCTACAATATCTTGTTTATGATACTCACCTACTTTTTACCAATAATTTCCATGAGTGTTACATACTCACGCGTAGGTTTAGAACTGTGGGGTTCCAAAGCAATTGGCGAATATACACCACGTCAAGTGGAGAATGTTAAAAGCAAAAGGCGGGTAAGTATTGATAAAAGTTTGTTTTATTAATTATACAGACATTAAAGAATATAATATGTAGCAGATCTCTTGCTTTAAAAATCAAAAATTAAATTGGTTTGTTTTGAGTTTTATAAAAAAAAAATTGTTGTTTTTCTCTAGCCCAAATAAAATTCTATACAATTTTATTATTTTTAAACTATTTTCTTTAGTTTCTTTACTTTACTTTACTTTTTTCTTTAACGAAAACTGCATTCATTGGTGGTTAAATAAAACCCACTTTAAGCACTTTTTAACATTAAAAACAATTATTTTATCAAATAAATTTTACAGAATAGTTTAACGACAACTTAATTACAATACGGCGGATATTTTTGTATGATAATTTCAAAAAATTGTCTAAAAGAAAAATAAAAATTAAAGGATGCAAGAATTTCAGTATATGGTCATATGAATTCACAAAAACTCTAAATTGTATTGAACAAATTTTAAAGCAGTAGCAAAAAATTTTTAAACAGCAATATTTTTACATGAAAATCAACTAAAATTTTTGACATAAAACTGTAGTTTTTACCCGCACGAATGTTAAAAATTATTTATTATTTCTTAAAATAATTCTTACAGTAAATTTTAATAATATTTTTTAAAATGTTCACATTTAGATACAAAGTTGTTTATTCAGGTTGTTAATATCTATTGCAAAAAGTCAATTTAAATAAAATTAAATGTCTGGTAAAAACACAAAATATAAAACTTCTTATATTGCACTTTGTTGTTTCTGTTTTTAATTGCATATAGTCCAGCATAGAAATCAAATTTCAACTACAAAGTGATTTTATTCTATAGCGAAATTCATGTTCAGTGTGTTATACGAAAATGTCAAACAAAAATATCAATAATTTTTGTGCAATTTTTATCTTAATTTTTATTGAGACAGAGGATATTACACTTGTAATAAATAATTGTTTGGAATGGAGAAACCAAAATATTACAAAAAATTGTAATCAAACATTTTTTTCTATACAATAGCATTGAGCAATATTTTTGATTACCAAAAATAATACAGTGTGACAAAAAAAAAAATTAAACAAAAATACCGGTGATACGACACATATGTCAAACAAGTGTTGTCGATTACAACAAGTCCTTTAAGTTGCAGTAAAAAGGGTTTGTCGTTTTTTTCACTAAACCTTGACCCGTTTTAAACATTGACTGTTTATAAATAATGAACGCAGTCAGAAAGATGATTGTGAGACGTTTACATCGATCTACATATTATTTAAGTAAAATTTATTCATATGTATATAAATATTTCTATAACAAGCATATTTTTTTAATTGCCAAACTCCTCCAAAATGGCTCGAACGATTTTCATGACATTTTCTGGTCAGGTAGGTCTGAGAATCGGTCAACAACTATTCTTCATACCCCTAAATGTTAAGGTGACCCGCCCCAAGGGCAAATTTTTGCCTCAACTAAATAACGTACCGACTTCGATGAAATTTTAAACAAGATAGATCTGCGTACCGTAGATCATATAAGGTTTAGGTTTTTTTTTTTTTTTTTGTTTTTTTTTAATACCCCAACTAACAAACAGATTTTAATTAAATTTTGTGGATGTCTTAACACAACTTTTGATTAACAAATGCCTCACCTACATAACGTACCGACGTCGATGAAATTTTAAACTATATATGTATGTATATCTGCGTACTGTAGAACACATATGGTTTACGTCTTTTTTTTTAAGATGTACTCATAGGCGGCGATACAGGGTATATTTCTCTCTACCCATCTATCAAACTGAAGTACCGAAAATGGCGTATAATCATTTATTAAATTTAGTAACGCAGACATTGATTGCTTATATCAATGTTGACTTTTGCAGTTCGGTGAAGAGTATCAACTATATTTGAACTAAAAAAAATTTTTCTTGAGCAAATTTATATGGCAAAACAACGTTTGCCGGCTTAACTAGTATTAGTAAATAAGTAATATTTTATATAGAGACTGTCTCATATTTATTAGGCAAATATTTGATGAAAAAATTATATCCGCATAATCCAATAAGTAGTCAATAAGGTGGAAATTGGGTGTTGAAGAATCTCTCTACTTAAAGGGTAGTGGTATAGTGGATAGAGCATACATACATACATAACTGACCTTTACAACCCTGTGTCAGGATTACGGCCTAGCTTCTCGCAGCACTCATGTTGTGTGTGTAAATTTTTATCCATGAGTACCGGGACCTACAGTTTAATGTCGACTCCGAACGACACACTTGAGAAGCTTGTTCATGGCAATTAGTTACTCTCAGAGCTTTTGCCAGAAGACTGCTGAGAGGTAGTCGCCGAAAGAAATATTTTAAAATATTTTAGTGGATAGAGCGTTCACACAAAAACTCAAATGGCCCAGGTTCAAATCCCAGCGAAGAAGAAAAATTAAAAAATTAAATTTGCGATTTTCCAAAAATTATAATTTAAAATAAGAGGTCCCCCCATGCCATCCAAGAATTCCGTAATCAAGAAACCGCTCCCTAATATTCCAGTGTAATCCACTTTTAAAGAAAATGATCAGGAGTACAGCGTCACCTTCTAGGAAGATAACAGCTAATATACTTAGTGAAGACGCTCACCACTCATAATGGGGCAATTTCTGTTAATCATTCAAGGATGAAAGAGGTATAGCACTGGCCTTTGAGTGGTCAAATTGACAGCAACTTGACTCATCAACAAAATGTTCACGTAACAAATTATTCACGAAAGAAATATTCCTGAAAGTAATACTGCTCTTAAATGTCTAGTTTAATGTGTGCAGAACGGCTTACATAAATGTTAAAGCAATATATCGATTCGAAAGGAAATGGCGAAGACAAAATAAGAGAAACTGTCTCTATATATACGTAGATATCATATTAATAGCTCCAGACCATTAATGCATTCTCTAGGATTAGCCTTACAATAGAAGTGAAACCATGTTGACCATTCAACTCATTTCTCCAGTGTTTAATAAAAGCCAAAGCTCCTTTTGCCTTATTTGCAGTTTGAGAGCTATAGGAATTGTATATTTCTTTATAAAATCGCATTCCTGAACAAGTTGAATCTTAAAAGCCTTTAAGCCAAGATCTTTTCGTAAAATCTTCTCTAAAGTGTAAAAATCAAATCGCAGTTGTTTCACAGTGGCAATAGCATCGTCAGTGCTCATTCGTTGTTCGTTGACTCATTCGATGTACGCTATCAGTAAGAATAAAAGTGGTTCGAAAACGAACCATTCTTATTCGAATTAACTGTACTGAATAGCAAAACCGCATAGAACGCACTATAAATTTGGCGATAAAGAACCATTATTTTAATAAAAATTTCAAGAATTTCCAAGCGTTGCTCGAATGTACATGTTTATCCATAAAGAAATATCAAACCAGTCTAAACAAAAAGCAACTATCACCTATTAAATTGGTTGTTAAATAAAGTGATGGTATCAACTCAAAATTTGTGAACAATTTTAACTAAATATCAACAATTTATAAAGTTACCCTCGTTTAGCGTTATTAAAATACGTTTTTTTAAATAGTTTTACTTTTAATAAAATATATTTTCTTCTCACAGCCAGTTAAGTTACTTAATGACATAATCTCATGTTTTAATAGTTATGTTCATCAAAAAAGCAAAGAAAGTAAAAGAAAGCTCTAAATATTTTAATTAAACTCATAATTTTTCTAAGAAAAACCAAAAGCTAAGAAAAATTTTTTTTCTTTTTTTTTCTACTTCCTGTGTAATATTTAAAAGTTTTCTTAACCACATTTTAACTTTTTTACTTTTTTACTTTTTTACTTTTCCACATATAATTTTTCGTTTTCTATTTGTTTTCTTTTTTCATTTAACACGCACAGGTAGTTAAAATGATGATGGTTGTGGTATTAATATTTGCCGTATGCTGGTTACCATTTCATACGTATTTCATTTTAACATCATGTTATCCAGCCATAACGGAAGCTCCCTTCATCCAGGAAGTCTATTTATTCATATATTGGCTGGCGATGAGTAATTCGATGTACAATCCGATTATCTACTGTTGGATGAATTCACGGTAAGTTCTCAGCTTTTACCCTCTTTTTTTCTTACCTTTTTTCTTCTTAAAGTGATTTTTATGTACATAGTAAAAAAAGTATTTTTTTTTTTTGTGAGTTTTAGGGAATGATAAAAATATAAGAAAATTAAAATATAAAAAAGGAAGTAAGTAAACAGGAAATGGAAATTTTCAAGAGCTTATTTAAGGAACTTGTACACAGGTGCAAATGTTGTGCCATCTATCTTAAAACCCTTCTCAAACAAAGTTTTTATACGAAATTACACAATAGGATTATGGTTGGAATGCAATAAGAATAACAAATTTAATAGGGTTTTGGTGAAAATACTTACTCATTAAATCATAAAAGCCGAAAAGAAATTTAAAATTCAACTTTGATAATTAAACCGTTATTTATTTTGTTTTTTAAAAGTTATCTGTAATTATGAATAAATTATATATTTTTCAAAACCATTTTTATGTGAAAGTTAACAATGAAAATCAAATATTTCAGTTCTACATTAAAATCAACGTCTCTCATGCTATGATATCTTAATTTGTCAAACGTTGATAGGAAACATTACAAAGTATGCATTCACACAAAGTCCAGTTTTTTTTTTTCGTACCCAGACACTGTGCTATAAGTCTCAATGAAACTGCAATTGCATTGGCTATTAAAAGATGTGTAACATACTATATTATTCTAGGGCAATCTAACTAAACCGAAAGCTTCAGTTGTTCTTAGACATGCAGAGGTGATGATCAGTCCATAATTTAGGTGTAATTTTTGTACTCTCAAATAAAGAGAATTGAAATTGAAAATCTTAGGCCCATTATTACTACTTGCCGTTAGTTAAAAGGCGGATTTTCTGTTGTTACAGTAAACTTCAATTTAAAGTGATCGATAAAGTTATTGGGAAGATTGGCTTACCTTTTGGTTAAAGCCTACTTGTTAAAATCGTTCTGCAAAGTGTATTTTCGCCTACGACACAGTATTTTTTTTTTAAATTGCATCTTCAGACCATAATACCAGCTGTTAAAAAGTGAAAAGTTTTTTTTTTTTGTTCAGCTAAAATCAAAATACATACATACATACATACATACATAACTGGCCTTTACAACCCTGTGTCAGGATTACGGCCTAGCTTCTCGCAGCACTCAGGTTGTGTGTGTAAATTTTTATCCATGAGTACCGGGACCTACAGTTTAATGTCGACTCCGAACGACAGACTTGAGAAGCTTGTTCATGGCAATTAGTCTCAGAGCTTTTGCCAGAAGACTGCTGAGAGGTAGTCGCCGAAAGAAATATTTTTTTTTCATATTTCTTTTTTTTGAAGATGTCGGAGCCTGGAGTCGAACCCAGGGCCCATGTCTTAGTAAGCCAACACACTAACCACTAGACCACGGCGACTACTAATCAAAATAATTAGAAGCAATTGGGCTTCTATTTATTATATTTTTTATTTTTATAGTGGTACCATATTTTTATTTGTACTCTATTAGGTTAGAGATAAAATTCATGGGTGTGCGAGTTAGACTAATTATATGTGCTACAAAAACGACAATTTACTTTCCGTTTTTTTTTTTCTAATTAATTGACAACGACTGCTTTAATTCCAATAAATTTAGTTAGCGGGTAACATCTACCACTGCAATATCTTAAATGAAACCAGTCATCAATAAAAAGCCAGTAAAAATTATAGAAAAAATGTTATGTCGCTGTGAGTGAGTAATTAAAGAAGTGAAAGTAAATGTGTGGTGTGCTTGAAATGGATGAGTATGTGGGTTTAATACTCCGTCTTGCTATAAATAACGACATGGAGGAATTGCCAGCTAAAGATTTTAAACTATATAATCCAATACATTAAAGCTCCCACACATAAAATCATTTGTGTGTGTTTAAGAAATAAAAAGAAATCTTATTTGAAGATTGTGTGGAAAAAAAATTAAAATTATATTTCGATTTCTGTACCTTTTTAGCAACATCCTGATGAGTATGTGTGTTGTTTGATGAAACGTACTCGTAATCTATTGCAATTTGTACCATCTGCATCTGAAAGCAATTGAATTTGAAGGTTCATAGAAAACACGGGAAAAGTCACGATGTGTTAAATGGATGTGTTTTTATTAGAAAAAACTGAACTATTTTATTAAATATTAAAAAATTATCCAAGAGTTACAAGATAAAGAGTAATCTCTAGGCCGTTTCCTCGTACCGCCTCTAATATAAAGTAGTTTTGCAGGGAGATTTCGAAAAAAAATATTTAGCCGAACGTAGGGGTTTCATCTTAAAGTATGATATTTGTGCCTAAAGAAGACAAAAACAATGATAAATCATACCTAAAAATCGGACTTAAAAAGCCAAAGATATAACGAAAAAATTAAAAAAAATCGACCCCTATGTTCGGCAAAAAAAAAATTTGATATTTCAATGTTCTTGTCTCGAAAATACCAATATTGAAGTTAATATCCCTTAAGAGTAAAATATTAGTATTCTCAAGACGAAAAAATTTGTTATATCAAACTTTAAAATCGGACTGTAAGTGCCTAAGATATGACGAAAAAACGTTCGGCTAAAAAAAAAATTTTTTTTCGAAATCTCCTTGCGTTATATTAGAGGCGATATGGGAAAATCTTTTTTTCTATGTAAGGTGGTACGCTCTAGTAATCACTCTTCATTGTAAACACCTTACCAAGTTAATACTACAGCATGTCTCTGACCTATCTTCAAAGTTCTAATTTCACCCTGTTTCTGTTTGTCCAGTGTGTGGTTATTGGTATTACATTCATATACTACTCCCGAACCTATATATCCTGAAGAAAGATAACTCCGTGTTGCTTAACTTTAAGAGTATATATTTATCAAAGTACTTCTAATTTCGCTCCTTACGCTGCAATTGCAACGGAAGAAAATTGAAACTTTTGCTGCACAAGTCACTCTACTTTCATAACTTGATATACTTGGTTTGACATTTCTTTGTACAAACATAAAGCTATGAAACAGTTTTAAACAGACACAGAAAAATCTTAATTAATTTTTATTTTAATCAACTAATGCTTTTGACATCAGTGCAATGGTTTCTTGTATTCTTTAGAAACAATACGAGTATAATCACAATGTTGGTACTCCAAATGCAACAGTAATTGTGTTCAGGACAAACAATCACTTCGCTTTTTGTTTTTATTCTTTGTTTCTTTTTTTCTAATATTTTTGAACAGACACAGAAACAATAAATGTCAGTTCAAACACTTTTTCCTTTTTGTTTAACTTGACTTTCTTTCCGCTTCCATTTTACTGTTCTTGGCGTTTCCTTTTGATGGAATTTCATTTTCTTGTATTTATATAACTATGGGCTTAGTTTATTGTTTAAATAAATCTTTTCTTTAAAACTTTTTTCTTTGTAGTTTTCGTTTTGGTTTTAAAATGTTTTTTCGATGGTGTCCTTTCATCAAAATAGGAGCAGAAACCTTAAATCGTCGTGACCAAATGACTTCACGATATTCATGTTCGGGTTCACCGGATCATAATCGAATTAAAAGAAATGGTAAATGTCTCAAGAATATTTCTTAAAACAAAAATGATTTTTTGCAATAACAATTATGAAACTCTTCTTTTTTTAAATTTAGATACTCAACGTTCCTTTCTTTATACCTGTCCTGGATCACCAAAAAATCATCGTATCTCGCATTGTGGTGAGTGAAAATAATACAAAACAAAACCAATATTTTAACTTTCTGTTAATTGTCGCAAAATAAAAACTGATTTCAAAAGGCCTAAACAATAAAAATTTTCAAAATTTTGAACTGTTCTCTGCTTTTTGTTCATTGGATTATCGTTAACACGAATATAAGTTTCAGTTAATTTTAGTATCTTTTTTTGTAACATTTGGTATTTACGTATTACACTGGTCAGTGTGGCTAGTGTTTTAATGATTTAGTAACAACAATAACTTCAAAACATGGTCATAGACTCGTAAAGCAGAAAATATTCTACCAACATACGAGCAATAGCATTGAAACGGAAATGTAGAATTTTTTAAAAAGCAATACAGTTCATGCGTTTCAATTGGTTAAATTAAAAAAAAAATATTAACAAATCCTTTTTGATTTCCGTTCCAATAGACAGAATAAGCACATATTAATTACAAATACATACATACATATGTGCATACTAATATTTACAATACAAGGAATGAATTTTAATTAATGACCTTTTGTTTTTACTTTTTTCTCTGTAAATACTCGTATGCAGGTATTTTACGAAATTCTTCTATAGCAACACAACGTGATGGTGTACGGCATTCGGCACCCATAACAACTCTGAGAACAAGTACAGGTGCAAACAATTATCATCAGCATCAGCATCATCATAACTCTACATATCATCAGCGTTGTAGTTTAAAATCTTCATTTGGAAACGATGAAGAATTTGGGCATATGAAAAATACACATGAGCTGTCAGCATTCAGCAGTAATGGTCAGAGTCATGTATTGGCTTTAGGCAATAATTCAAACGATTCTCATTTAAAATCACATCAACGTTCGAGTGTACGATGGTGCACACCAGCAGCAAAATCATCATCATCTACAATACCACCTGTCTCAGCCACTGAAACCACATTACTGGAAGCATCTTCAACTTTGAATGGTGAAGCGGATAAAAATTATTTAGCAAATCGTGATGCCATAATGTCCTGACAACAGCATCTGGATGCAAGTCTTTATAAACAACACACATCATCTACATCAACAGCACCATTTCTGTCTACAAATAAAAGCATAAATTATTTGCAACAGCAACATACAAACGGAAACGGAAGTTTAATTTTTAATACTCCCCCTATAACAAATGACAACAGCAACAGCAACAGCAACAATATCAGCTACACCAGCACCAGTAATGGCACTATAAACAATAATTTAAATTTAATTTTAAATGCAAATGCAAATGCGACTTTGAATTCAGACTGCAATTCGAAATTATTGTTTTTTAATGCAACCAAAGATTATGTGACTGAAAAATGTTGCAACGATTCATCTTCATTTAGTGTAAATGGCAGTGTTGACGTAGGCAGTAAAATGATGTTTGCCAATAGCAAATCATCAACAGCAACCATTCAACAGCTTAACGATAAAACTTGGCTTTAAATTGATGAATAAATATTAACTTTGTTAGGATTTTTATTTTTTTTTTTTAATAAATTGTCTTTTTGTAAAAATAGTTTAATGTTTTTATACTTATTGGTAGTTTTTAAGTCAACTATAAAGTATATTTAAAGAAAAATTGTTAAATGAACCTTAACTTCAGAGACCTAAATGTTAATGAACTTTAGCTTATATGCCACTCTGTATAGTAAAACAAAATCTTTAATATATCGTCGCAAGAATTAAAGAACGCTGTAACTGACAGAAAATCGAAAATACGTTTTTTTGCATCATTTTTATCAGGAGGAAAAAATACGCGTCGATTTGTGCCGGTCCCAGATTTATATGGTGAAAAGAAATTCATTTACGCCGTCTGCGTTTTGAAAAATTCCAGTGTCTTCTTTCTATTTTCATACAGGTTTTTTGGCTCTGGTGAACATTTAAGGTTTTGTCAGTTACAGCGTTCTTTAATACTTGCTTTTATATTAAGCTTTTCTTCTTTTTGCCGTTTGTGGTTGGAAGCAAGAAAATGTAATAATGCAACCTACACTGTTTTTGCAACATCTACAAAATGTTAAAAAACAAACAAAAAATTGAATTTCAAAAAGAAAAAAGAAAATCATTTTAAAATTTTTAACTTTCCTTTCTACAGGCAAACCATTACCTATAGTTAGGACACACTGCCACTGAGGTTCTGCAGGATCAAAGAGCAGACTTGGCTAATAAGTCATTACAGCAGGTTCATGTTCAGAGAGTATTTATCGGACCCCAGTCAATTATCAACTATACCCATCAAATGGGATAACAATCTAACGACGTCCATATGAAGTTGTAACGATGCAAAAGACGATACGTACTCTCCAACCAGTTATGCAGAATTACAAAACCACCTTCGTAGAGTGCTTGACAGGTGGTTGTTACACTATATCTCTAGGATATCATATCTTATTCCAGTTGACATTCTTAAGTACTCCAATCTCACGAAGTAATTACGGGTTAGACACGAATTTGGGTATTATTATTTAGTATTATGAAAGAGGAGGCTAAACAAGAGAAGGAGTGTAAATCTCTTTCGTTGAGTTCGTCAAACAATGAAACAAAGAAATATAAAAAAACTTGACTTTGAGGTGTGACTCACAATTAACATCCTGCATTATGGTTGAACCACCCTTTATATGTATGTCGTGTAGGAGGGTGTGTCAACTGGCTAAACAAGCCAAGGAGTGTACCTCTCTATGGTTGAGTTCGTCAAAAAATGAAACAAAGAAATGTACAAAAAACTTGACTTTAAGGTGTGACTCACAAATCGTCGTGCGGGAGTTAAAGTGCTCTATCCGACATTTCATATTTTTTATATATCTCGAGTTAATGATGGCACTTTAGGTTTTCGACCCCAAATTTATCAAATCTGTAATCCGTTTTAGGATATCTCGCCAAGTTTCGGATATAAATAGCCGAAAACGGATTGCAGATTTTAAAAATTTTGGTGTCAAAAACCCAAATTAGCATCATTAACTCGAGATTTTAAAAATGGCGTATAGAGCACTTAAACTCCCGCACGACGAAATAATATCCTGCATTATGGTTGGACCACCCTTTATATGTATGTCATGTAAGTGGGTCGTAAACTGCAATCAATTTTTGATTTTCCTCTGTCCTAATCAAAGCAGCTGTGTTTGTAATTAATTTTATGAATCTCAAAATGGGAGCACGTGGCTTTAATTTTGCATTTAGATTATTTAAACTTATTATTATTAAATGTATTACTCTTTACACTGTAACTCTCTAAAAAAAATCTTGAAAATTTAATTAATTTTATTCGCCTTAATTTGTTCATTTGCAAACTACTTTTTATTTTTTTTTTTAGTTTACTTTTATCAGATGAAGGGGAATCCAAGTAATTGCCCATAAGCATATGTGTACACACATGTGCTCGTTATTTTAATTAAAATTTATAATTTTCTTTTTCTTTTTTTATAATAAAAAATCTGTATATCATGTAAATTTTGTCCACAAGAAAATGTTGAAGAAAATTTTTAAATATTTTATAAAAGAAAATATTTCAAATAAAGGAAAATTCCTCAAAAATAACTGAATTTCTTGTAAATATTAATAAAAGAGAATCCGTTTTAAAATACTTATTAGATACACAAGTAAAAAAAAATTATAGAAAATGAAAGAAAACATATATTTAATTGATTAAAAATTATTAAAATTTAGATTTTAAATTTAAATAAAAATTATTTAAATTATTATTTAAATTATTATTTAAATTATCTAAATTATTAAAATTTAGATTTTAAATTTAAATAATTTATTTGAATATGTTTTCTAAGGGTTAATCAGACAATTTTTTCATTTCTTTTGCAAGCAATTAAAAATTTAGATGAAGAGCTTTTAAAAATTTTGAAATTTGTGCCTCGTTTTTGTAACTCATACATTGGGAAACTTTTCATCTAAAACGAGAGAGAGAAGAAACAAACAAAAACAATGTAAGTCAACACAAAAATTTCTTCTCACATCAAAGTCTCTCAGTAATGTTTGTGTGTGAGAGCACCACATATCACTTTAGCTTTTTGAAGAAAACTGCTCAAAATAAGGGAGTGAAACGGTTTCTGTAACTTTTATTTGAAAACTCTTTTTTAAGATGTTTAAGATAAATTGGATTTAAAGCTAAATAGAATAGAAAAATTAACTTTATATTTTCTAAAGTTAAAATTAATGCCCCTATTATGATTCATAACTAAAAATGAAATTTTTTGTTAAATTATTATTATAATTTAAAACTCAATTCTACTTTTAAGCAGCAATTCATGTGGTTGTGTTCGCTAAGTTATTACCTTTCCGAGTTGGCTTTGTCTTCAAGGCATCCTTGAGGATGGGTGCATGACAAGAGACTATCCTGCACGACGCATACACAACAGCCAGAACAATTCGTCAACGACATTTTCAAACAAATGTCGTAAAAATCGTAGACGACTGGCTGAGCGACAATTTCAGTGAAATTGTCGTCAACCGCACATTTTATGAACTATGCAAGCATGTTGTCATTTTTTCTGTTAATCGTCGACAACTTGAAGGAAATAGACCACTAAATATCATGCACGAACACTTCCGCGATGTTTCCGACAACCGTTAGTGACATGTCTTAAAGCCATCCTAGAGGACAATGTCGTGTACGACTATTGTGCCAACTGGGTTATTATTATTCACAACTCTTGCTTATGTGGTGTGTGTTGTCAAACTGAAACAACTGATACTTGTCAATTGTATTTTTAACTGTGTAGATAAGAAAATTCAAAAATGAAGGTAAAACAAGTTTGTTTTCTAATTTATTTGAGAAAAATTTCAGATATAGTGGTAAAGAATCTTGACATTGGAACAGTATATTGGCAGTATTTCGTGTAAAGTTACAAATGCTGTACATATCTTTTTTAGCATGAACAAAGAATCATTCATGCCGTCAAAAAATTCTGTTACTTCTGATAACCCACTAACCCATTTTTGGATTTTGGAACTCGATAATAGTTATTACTGCTTTGCGCCCAATTTGAGCTGATGGGTTCTCTTAAAATACAAAGGACTTCCACTTTTCGGTATAAAGCTTTTCGCAAAAAAAAGAAACGAAACACAGGAATACAACCCGCAAGTTGCTTTGACCTTATTAGTGGTTTTAACATGTTTCTCCCACTAATGAAAAATTCTACAAAAATATTTTTAATTTATTTTCAATTACTTCTAAATAGATAAAAATTCATTATGAAATAAAAAACATTTTTCCAACTCCCCAGCAGAGAATTTTTAAAATTTGGAAGCCATAAATAAATAAAATTATAAACAATAATGCTACACGGTAAGGTATTATTTTTTACTTTTTATAATATTGCTTACTAGTCGCCGTGGTCTATTGGTTAGTGTGTTGGCTTACTAAGACATAGGCCCTGGGTTCGACTCCAGGCTCTGACATCTTCAAAAAAAGAAATATGAAAAAAATATTTCTTTCAGCGACTACCTCTCAGCAGTTTTCTGGCAAAAGCTCTGAGAGTAACTAATTGCCATGACCAAGCTTCTCAAGTCTGTCATTCGGAGTCGACATTAAACTGTAGGTCCCGGTACTCATGGATAAAAAATTGACACACACAACATGAGTGCTGCGAGAAGCTAGGCCGTAATCCTGACATAGGGTTGTAAAGGTTGTATGTATGGTTGCAAAAACTATTGCATTTTAGCGGCTCATTTCATATAAAAATCATACGTTATTTATAAGCACGAGTAAGTATTTGTTCAGAATTTCTTCCTTGCATAATAACGTATTGAAAAGCACTATTTTCTATTGGGTCTTAACTAATCGGTTCCTTAGTTAGCAGACGTTTTAATGAATGTAATATAAGGTGTGGCAATTTCTTTATTATAAATGTGACTGTTAAAATTTATTATTATAATTTGACTCTTAATATTCAAAACTATATAATATTTTTTATTATTTGATATATAAAAATAAAAAAGGTTCACATACTGTATGTTAAACGAAGGGGCTGTACATATAAAACCATATGAATGCAGGTACATACTTACATATGTACGTATATGTGTAAAATAAATGTGTGATAATTTGATATTTAAAACAAAAATATTTAAAACAAAAATACCTATAAGTTTCAACAAAACAAAAAAATAAAATTTTAAAAAAGAATAAAAAAAAAAGTTATTAAATGCCGATTTAAAATAAAGCTTAAATTAAATGCCAACTTTCTAGTTGGAGTAATAAATTCTAAAAATTAGAATTTTCTGTTGTTTGTTTTGTAAAATATTACAAAGTTTTTTAAGTATAAATTTACATTTAAGAACAAGAAAACAAACAAATTATTACTATATAGAAAATAAAATTACTTTCCATTCAGTTAAGACTTTGAGATTCCAATATTTTTTAATCTTATTATAAATATATTTAATTATAAATTGAATCCATAATTATTATTATATTAAAAAAATTAAATATAAAGTGTTAAAATTAATAAAAGAAAACTAAATATGTTTTATTGTGTTAAAATTAAAAATTTAGACAAAAGTAAGTATCTATGAAGAAGGGTAAGAAAAGCAATCATAGGGAAGTACACCTGCTGGAAGTCATTGAGTAGGAATTTTTGGTTTATGTATGGGGTTTATGGGCCCGATAGAGCTAGTGGGGGTGCTGGCCTTCGTTTAATATTTGCTACTGTATGGTGTTTACCTAATTACTTGCTTTATTAATTAAAATCGATTTTCTATTTTTTCTGTGCCTTAAAGTTTTAATGGGTTTTTAAGATATTTTAATCGATCTGCTTAGCAGGGGTGTTACTTTGTATTTCGATTTGAATCGAAAATGCTTTCAAAAGAAATTTTAAATTCGAGAATACAATAATAAATCAATACAAAAAGTTTTCGAAAATTCGTAAATTTTTACGAGTTCGAAAGATTTTCGATTCGAATCAAAATACAAAGTAACCCTCCAGAGGTATTCGTCGTAGTCTCGTGGTTAATATGTTGGCTTACTAAACAAGAGATCCAGGTTCAAACCTATTTCGCCTATTTCTTTCAGTCACTAACTCTAGGTCCCGGTAGTCATGGATAAAAATTGACACACACACCATGGGTGCTACGAGAAGCAAGGCCGTAACCCTGAAACAGAGTATGTATTTAAGCTTAGCAGAGGAAATTGTGATTGTGTGTATGAATGTTCGGCACGTTTTGTTGCTTTAAGAACTGTTTCTATATATTTAATATAAATTTTTAATTCTGGTTTTTCGACCTTTATTAATTAATGTAAAGAATTATTCAAGCTTAAGAATTATTCAAAAAATATTTCATATGGTGACCACCTCTTCATATAGTCTTGTGGCAAAAACTCTGAGAATAAGTGTCATGACCAAACTTTTCAATTCTGTCGTTCGGAGTCGACGTTTAACTGTAGGTTGTAGATAAAAATTAAGAAGCTAGACCGTAAATGTGAAAGTGTTGTAATGTATATGAAAGCAAATATCTATGTAAGTGAGTAAATTTAACCTTTGCTTTCGCAACATCGACATTCGACATCGTTTAACCCACTTTAGTATGAAAATTGTCACCTTCTTTCTTCTTTTTTTAAGTCATAGGTTCGCATACAATTTTCCTTTTCTTTCAAACATCCTGTCAACATCGTGAAACAGGCTGTTATATTTCTTACATTTATTTTTATTTAAGAAAGTAAACTACAAGTATTAATAAAAATAAAATAAAGGAATATATTTAAATTACTGCTATTTAAATTAATTTTTCATTTTGTTTCTTTTAAACATCATTTGCATATTACCTGCATATTCCATCAGACGTTGTAATGCATTATGGCGGGTATTACTGAAGCTGCCAGCAATCTTTGCAACTCATTATGAAACTCTTAATTGTTGTTTTATTTGCATAATAAATTAAACAGAATATTAATTACAATGTAATTATAATAGATGTATTTTCCATTATGCGAATGCAAAAAGTTTTATAAACTTTATTTTACTTACTCACTTATATTTACAATAGATTTAAATTAAGGCTGTAATTATAGCACATTTTAAGTGCATTAAATGCATGTTCACACTTGTGGCATTATTTAAAACAAAATGCAAACTATAGTTATTGTGCTCAAATATAAAACATAATTCAAATTTAATAACACAAACTTTTATTTTAAACTAATATTATATTAAAACAATGCTACATTTTTCCCTGCCACTGCTCTTAACAAGCAGTAAAAGTAAATGCTATTGTTGTGCATAAATTAACAACAATTTCTGGGTAATTAAATAACAAATTATTATCGAATGATAATGGTTCGGGGTGCATGGTATAGTGGTTAGAGCGGTAATACAAAAACTCAAACGACCAAGGGTAAAATCCCAGCAAAGGTGAAAAATGAATATTGGTCTCAAATATAAAAAAGCTAGTTTAGGGTTTTTTTTTAATTATAATTAAAAAGTTAGAGGTGCCCCTCTCTCCCTTCCATCCAAGAAGTCCATCTACAAAGAAACCACTCCCTGACTTCCACTCTATTCCACCTTAACCATTTACAACAAAAACGAATTATCAGGAAAAAAAAAGCGCCTTATATTGGGAAGTAGCAGATAACAGCTAAAACCTACTTAGCGAAGACACTAACCACACAATCAACATGCAACGATGGGGCAATTGCTGTTGATCATTCAAGGGTGAAGGTATAACACTGGCTTTTGAATGATTAATTCACAGCAATTGTGGGCAAAGTTATCGTATATGAAACTGGAAGTATCATTGCAAGTTGCAAGCATAATAAAGCTTTAGATAAGGATGGAATACTCGTACCACCAGAATTGTTTCAATAAAATGTTTCGAACGAAAATAAAAGTGTCTAAAACTGAAATTTTAATCACTTCGCCATAAAATATTTTGTTTTTATTCTTTTTTTCTTGCTTTTAATACCACTTTAAAGTTTTTCTAAACAAACCACTGTTGCCATAAAAATAATTTTTTTATCAATAAACACACTTAGGATTTTTGATTTGTTGCAAAGTATTTTTCGTTTATTTTATTGAAGCATTTATTTAAAAAAAAATAAAAAAAAGATAAAAATAAAAAGCAATAAAATTTGGTTTTAGAAAATTAAATAAATTTTTATTTCATAAAATTGTTTCGAATTACAATATTTATATAATAAATTAAAGTATTTTACAACTTTTATTACGAGTACATAAAAAAAGTATTTCCCTTTGATTTATTTTATTTATTCTTAACAAATTTAAACATTTTATTTTGTTTTGTAACTTTTAAACCCTGTAAAGTTTTTTTTGTTTTGTTTTTGTTGCTTTTTCACATACCTTCGCATATTTGCTTTATTAATGGCAGTTGGTTGTCATTGAATTTGAATGAAGAATTTTAAAACACAAACAGACTAGCAAAAGAGGATGAACATAAAAGGAACAATTATTTTAAATTAAATCAACTTGAAAAGTTTTAAAACACTCGTATGTAAACAGTGAATATGGGCAGAAGTAAATAAATCAAAAAGGTAAAAAGTTTTCATTTCATAAATTCTTGTACTTAATTTACCCTGAAAATGTTGTTTATTCATAAACAAATTCACAAGTAGATAACATTGAATGTTACTTTTTAAAACACAGTGATGTAAAAAATATTATAGAAAAGAGTTTTTTAAAACTAAATGACCATGAAGAACAATAAATTAAGTTATTGTTTAAAAAAAACTTAACAAACTGTATGAGAAGTCAGAAACAAAAATTCGAAACCCTTTTAGATGAAAACTTGAAACGTGAATTGGTGAAGTGATCCATTAAATAGATCAGTATGTACAGTGCAGGAACATGAACAAAAATGAAAGAGATATGTGTGTAGTTTTTAAATGGTAGTCAAATTAGTAACAGCTGATTTTTACTTTTGGAGCTGTCATTCATTTTCTCACTGTAATTACATAAAAGATATAAAGAAACCTTTAAAAACAAATAAAACAAAAGGTACTTTATTGAGCACTTACATACATACATAATTGGCCATTACCACCCTCTTTCAGAGTTACGGCCTAACTTCTCGCAGCACTCATGTTGTGTGTGTCAATTTATATCTATAAATACCAGGACCTACAGTGTAAAGTCTACTTCGAACGATAGACTTTAGGCGCTTTTTCATAGCAATCAGTTACTCTCAGAGCTTTTGCTAGAATATTGCTAAGAGGTAGTCGCCGAAAGAAGTATTTTTTCACATTTCTTTGCTTCGATATATCAGAAGCTAAGGTTTGAACCTTGAGCAATCGTCTTAATAAGCCAACACACTAATCACTAGACCACGGCGACTATAAGCACTTTCTATCTATCTTTAAATTTAAGTAAAACAAAGTATATTATTTCGTACTAAAAATGCAAAAAAAAACCGAAGAGTAGTTGACTTTATAAATGCAGTTTGCAAGGCAAGACTGCAATGTACAGTGTTTATAAATGCATTAGACATGCTTTTGACAATGACTTAAGTTCATAAATGCATAGCAATACTTCTCAACGAGCAAGATCATTTCCATTGTTTTTATTTGTAATGCTTTACGCCTTTATGAGTGTTCATTAAAGTCTTGGAATGAAGGTTTTTTATTTATGGGAATTTCTTATTTTAATGCATATGTATGGCAGAAAAATTTTTTTTAAATAAACAAAACTTTTGCGTATTCATAGTTACACGCCAATGTCATTGCATTATTTGACAAAGCAGTGTTGTTATAAACTCTTGCTTTTCTCTGCAGTGTTGCATTGCAAGCTGCAGTTATAAAGTCATCAGCAACTTAAGAATTTTTGATTGTGTTTATCAAGTTTCTACCTAATAAATTGTATCACTTTTTCTTTATTACACAGTGTACACTATTTGAAATTAATTTAAAATAAAGCCTGGAACATAATATACTAGTTATTGTGGCAGCTAAAACAGACAAAGTAATTAGTAGCATAGAAAGATAAACAGAATATTGAAGATTTTTCTATGGCTGTCAAATAACCTCTTTAAGAACTTAAAGAGCTGGGCAAAACTAATAGCTGAATTTTTTTTTCTGTTTAAAAATATTAAATTGTTGAATAAATGTATATGCAGCTATACTTATATATATCGTTTTGTTGGTAAAAAAAACGTAGATAAAAATTTGTATTTAACAATCAACAAACAAAGTTGAAGACTTCAAATTCTACAACAACGCAGTGATACTCGCTATTTTGTTTCCCACTAAATTTAAAACTAAAAATTAGGCCGACTTTAAACAAAACTTTTTAATTGAGTAGAAACTGTGAGTGATACTTTGAAAAATTTCAAGTATGTAAAATGTTTACCTTCTGCAAAGTAAATCAATTTTGCATACAAATAACCTTTAAAGTCTTTTTGTATGCAAAATATCTCTTAATATCTACAAAATATTGTCTCTTGAGAGTTTATTATATAAAAAGTAATACTAGTTTACTTACAAAACGTATTTAGATTGTAGCTGATATGTACATAAAATTAAATAAAATATACAATTGGAGTGTAAACTCCTATAAAAGTTTAATCTATATAACGAAATGTTTTTCTTTTATCGCAATATTAACTTTTTTCCTTTTTTTTTCGCAAATCAAAATCACTATTGATTTTATTTAACAAAAGAGAAAAGATTAATTCAAAAATAAACTTCCGTTCTTTTGTCTTGTTTCAGATAAAAATAAACTAAAGTGAAAATTAAGAAAAAAAATATATAACTTTAAATTGTATTGTTAAAAGAAACAATAAAGTTATCGCGTGTTAAAAGCGAAACACAAATTTCCGTCATTGTAAAGAGAAAACACAAATAAATTTAAAAAACTCAATACACAGGAAGTAAATTGAATGCAAAAAAAAAACAACAAAATTACAATGAAAGTGCCATTAAAAATGGTAAAAGCAAAAAATGCCAAAAACTTCTTATAGTGCAAGTGTTTAGAGAATTTAAATTAAAATTAAAAAGAAACATTTAATTGAAACCGTTTTTCTCGTGTGGTGGAATGATTCTTAACTATTAAGTTTTAATGGTTATTGGGGCGTATGAGTGATATCATGGGTGTGTTTTTTCAAAATACATATTAATCATACGCAGTGGTGTCAAAAGTTTTATTGCTATGAGAAACAATTATTTATGATCGGTTAAATTAATTAAAAGTCGTATGACATTTATTAAATACATCTCTTTATAAGTCATTCCTTTCCCAGAATAAATTTACACTCTCTGGATATCGTACCAACTCCGCGCTAACGAGTTCAGAATGATAGTGCACCCTCACTGCACCACACAGAGTATTACTGCAATGCGATTTCTTTTTTAATTAATAGTTAGCTGTTGATTTTCATAAAGCATTTTTTTTCTTTTTGGCATCAAACTACTCCACTTATTTGTCTCAGAACAGATTGTCAGATTGTTCACAATATAGACCAGTAGTCTTCACAAAGAGAGTCACACAAAAAATCACACAACTGCACTGACAAAAGAGATTGGTTTTTCTATTTGTATTGTTTTTCAAAACTGAATAAATGAATAATTTTCTTAAGATATAGATCAAGACCACTGATTTAGAGGCTAAGCTTAGTTTGCTTTAACTCACCCTCAGGATGTGAACTGAACTACTGACCGGCCACTGCAGACTCAATAAATATTTTAATATGAAAGAAATCACTTCAAGTCGTTTATGCAGATTCTGTGAGGGAAACGAGTCATGAGAGCACATACTGCGTAACAGTGTTGCATTGACTCATATTCGCAAAAGACACCTTAGTGCTCACCAAATATCATCAATGGCACATTAATGTTAAAATCATAACAAGAATAAGAATCGTTACAAATTGTTTATGCAGTTTCTGTAACGGTGACGAGATCGAGTCATCAGATCACAGACTGGGCCCTTGTGCAGCGGTGGTGATTACCAAATATCAAGTGATAAATTGTCAATGTTAAACCCGAGCATGATTTTGTAGTTTGTTAGAGCAACAAAATTGGAAAAGATACTATAAACACATTAGATAATCCGCGGTACTTAGAGCGGTTATGAAAATAGTCATTGTAAGAAAAACTCATTAAATTAATAGTTACCTTCGTAACCACTGAAACTGTAAAACAGTTCAGCTTATTTACTCTATTAGAAATAAAAATGATATTTAATTTCTATAATCTCTTTGTAACTCGTTTGCGATTTAAAGTGACATACTTATTATAAAAACACCTGTAAACAAATTTTTTATTTTAAATTTTTTTTTGTTCCAATACCATTTATAAATTAATTAGCATTGTATTTTATTTTTTTATGTATCATATCTTCTTATTTTTATTTCTTTTCCCCTACATCTATAATTTAAAAATTTTAATACATTATTTTTTTTTCAATTTTTTGTTTTTCTGTTCTAAAAGAAGCATTTTTTCTTAATATCTACTTAAAATATGAGCACATTTAAAATTGCTTTTTGTCTAATTATGTAGAATATTGCAGGTGTTTAAGAAATAAGGGAAGTTATACCATATGCAGTACAATAACTCTGTTTAGAACATTTAAATTAAATTAATTTGTATGTAGTCGTATTAGTTTTTTATCTACTGGTGTATTAATTTTTTTTATAAGGCCAATGCTCAGGGGCTACACCCCTACTCATGCTGTGCATTGTATTGAAATTGGAAAGTATTATGTATTATAAATTTTAGATCCTTTACAAAAAACTTTTTACATTTATAAGTTAATGTTTTATATTTATACATACATACATACATAATTGGCAAAAGCTCTGGGAGTAATTGATTGCCATGAAAAAGCTTCTCAAATCTGTCGTTCGGAGTCGATTTTAAACTGTAGGTCCCGGTACTCATGGATAAAAATTAACACACACAACATGAGTGCTGCGAGAAGCTAGGCCGTAACCCTGACACAGGGTTGTAATGGACAATTATGTATAATGGGTAATATAAGAATAGTGTTGCATTAAAGGCACGATCGCGATCCAAATATTAAATGTGTAATAGTGCTCTTAAGTAGTAAAAAATTATTTTCATCTCTATGTCTATCTCAACTCAATTATTTTGATATTTCTGTTTCAGGTTACCTTCTCTTTTTTCACAGCATTCATTATCTTCTACATAGTAAAATATAGTAAATAGAATACATGTATATATCTGTGGCAATTTGGAAGAGTAGCTTAAGTCGACATAGGAGAGAATTGAGTTAAGGCGTTTGGGGCATTACAGAAGTAAAGGCGCTTAAATGTGTTTAGTCCGTTTTGAAAAATTCTATTTTTTATCAATGTTATGTACGTTTACTTTTTAGCCTAAGTTTTTTAAATCAATAATGCATTTAACAAAACAACTTATGTACACATAGATTTGTTTACATATTCAGATTTTCGATTTATCATATAACTTATATTTACATTAGTTTTTTTAATAAAATGTGATTCTTGTATACAGTTATCTTAAGTGAATGTAAGTTCTTGAATAAATCCTCTTATGTTTACTTAAAACTACACAATACGTACTTTTTATTTCAACAGAAGCGCTTAAGTTACTTAAGGACCTGTCCAACTCAGATTTTAGTTTCGAAAAAGTGCTTAAGTAGAAAAGGCGTAAAATCTTCTAAAATCAACCATATTTTTTTAAAATATTCATCCTTCTTCTCTAATGAACATGGTACCAATATATTAACTCATAAATTATTCGCAAAAAACATACAGAATAAAAATTACACAAAATTGATGATATCTCAAAACTTCAATTTTCGACTTAAGCTACTCTTCCATATTGCCACAGATATATATGTATATAAGACCAACAACAGTAACTACAACTACATTCAATGAGCAAATAAATTTTACACACACTTCCCAGCTCTTTAAATGTCAATTGAGCTTAAATAAGAATAAAAACAGCGACAGCAACATCAATAAAACAAGGAACTGCAACAGCAATATATTATTCTTGTGGTATTTGAAATGCCTGCAGGTGCAAATAAAATGTTTAATTGAATTTTTCTCTAAATAATAAAAAATGGAAAAAACAAAACAAAGCGTGAAAAAATAAATGCAACTTTACACGCGTAGAATGTATTAAATATTGAAATAAACAGTGGCATAAAAAAGTGTAGAACTTTATATTATAAGTTAGGTGAACAGGTACAGACAAGTTTATAACAAACAAAATAATGATATAGCTTTTGACAGCTCCCAACACATTGTAACAGCTTGAATCAAGAAAAACCACTAGACAGCTGATTGAATAAATAATCTTATAATTAAGCTGCCTTGACTCGCATAACTAATGACATAAAAAAGTAACATACTCAATGCACAAATTAAATTTTATTTGATTTTCATAGATAGATTAAAACCACAAACATGTAGTGCATGGACGAATGAGTCAAACGTTCAAGTTTTACTTTTCAATTTTGAGTACACTCACAATTTTTTACTAATTCACATACATACATACATACATAACTGGCCTTTACAACCCTGTGTCAGGATTACGGCCTAGCTTCTCGCAGCACTCATGTTGTGTGTGTAAATTTTTACCCATGAGTACCGGGACCTACAGTTTAATGTCGACTCCGAACGACAGACTTGAGAAGCTTTTTCATGGCAATTAATTACTCTCAGAGCTTTTGCCAGAAGACTGCTGAAAGGTAGTCGCCGAAAGAAATAATTGTTTCATATTTCTTTTTTTTCAAGATGTCGGTGCTGAGATTTGAACCCGGCACTATCGTCTTAGTAAGCCAACACACTAACCACTAGACCACGGCGACTACTAATTCACATACGCTTCTAAAAATTATAATGAAAATGCTTTCAATTTTTCATCCATTCGAGTTTAAGTTTTCCTTCAAATAAAATATGTTTCTTTTAAAATATACTCATGCCACATTTTTTTTTTTTGTTTTTTTTGTTTTTACTTGGGTGCAGCTTTTTTGCTTTTAAGTTGGGTACAGCCTACATAATAAAGTTCAATTTCAAGAAATTTTGTCGGAATATTTTAATTAAAATTTATTTTTATATAGCAAAAGAAAATCACTGTATAGTTCTGTTAACATGTCTAGTAATTCATTCCTTGACTAAAATTCCTTAATTTCCTATCTTTGTTTCGTTTTTAATAAATTTGAAAACAAGACCGATATATTTTAAAATGTTAGAGCCAAATAAATAAAAAATAAATAGAAATTGTTTGAAAAAATTTTTCCCATAGTGTTTAGTTGTTTTTGTTGATTTTATTTTAAAGCTCATCATCACATTGTGAAACATGGACTTTTCAACAAAGAAATAAAAACAACATTTCATCAAATATTAATTCATATGTAATATTATAAAATCTATATATTTTTTTCTATTTTTTTTTTTTTTTATTTTTTTCACAAACCACAAAATACTGCAGCAAAATAATCATTTACAAATGTAATTACATTCGCAAAACATGTTTAAGTATTCAAGTATTTGTATATTGGTTAACGCAACTGGCACGGTATTTACATATTTATCACTGCACACTTGTTTGCGTGAATATTTAATGAAGTGCTACTGCAGAGCATTATGTGCAATGAAAGGTAAACGAAAACAAACGTGTAAAAACATTATCAAATAAATTTAAATTCATGTTTAAAAATAGAAACAACACACTATATAGCGTTAACATGATAGAGAGATTTTAAATAACACTAGCTACCTACACTTGGACGAAACATAAATTCAAAACTTTATATTGGCGAATAATTTGTTTTTTTTTAAGTTTAAGTTTAAGTTTTTTTAAGTTTAAGTTTCTTTGTTATTAAGAAAAAATTATCTATAAACTTGCACCTCTTGTTCCTTATAAAATACTATATTAATGAGCAAATGTGTTCAACAAACATGTTACGGCAATTTATGCCGAATTTTGTGACTCATATGGGTTTTCATATAGATTCGAAGTTTATAAAGGCATTTGGGCAAAAGTAAATGTGAGCATACGATTATCAAACACAATTCCTGATTTCAAATCAAAGTCATTTTTATAATTTTTATACATACATACATATGTATGTACATGCTAGCCACTTCAAGTTTGTTTGCAGAACATAAGTATTGTTGCACTAGGAACCGTTCGATCGAACAACATACTCTACAGAAAGCTAACAAACGAAGTTGACTTACAAAATAGAGAGCGAAAGTTCCATCTGCAAGCAAGATCAAGGCGCTAATTTTTTTTACATGCCCGTATGGTAATTTTTATTTATTATCTTAAAAAAAAGGAAAACAGTCAACCTCGAGTATTATGTTGGTTTATTGCAACATTTAAGTGATGAAATTTTTGGAAAAAAGCCCGAATTGTTATTGTAAACTCCAAACCTCTTCGCGTCTTTCCCATTCACTACCAAGTGTCTGGTGACTGTCAGCGTCAGATTTGCCAAAAGTGTAACTGTCAAGACAGTAATAAGTGTCTTCGCTTATAAGTATAGGGTTGTGTTTTCTCAGAGGAGTTTTTTGGTTGAAAGAAATATGAAAAAATTTTATTTTTTTTTTCTCTGAGAGTAACTGATTGGCATAAACAAGATTCTCAAGTCTTTCGTCCGGATTCGACATTATTCCGTGTAAAAAAAATTTAAAAAGATTTATAGAAAATCTTCTAAAAAAAATAGATTCTGCCATTGACGAACTTTACTCTAAACACTTTAGCGGGTAAAAGTTAAGGCCTTCAAATTTCTTCAATTACACAAACGGTTAACAAATAATTGAATACCTTCGCACAATCACACGAACGACACACTTGAGAAGCTTGTTCATGGCAATCAGTTACTCTTAGAGCTTTTGCCAGAAGTCTACTAAGAGGTAGTCGTTGAAAGAAATATATTTTTTTAAATATTTATATGCTTCAAGATGTCCCAGCCGGGGCTTGAACAGGAGCTGTAGTCTTAGTAATACCTTCATCACCGTATATTTGTTCAGTTTATAATAAATTCTAACTTTATTTCGAGCTTGAGGTCTATTATGAATCCCTGTATTGCAATATTTCGCAAGTCCTTTGTGTAACTTCGTGAGAAATTATTTTTTTATATGTTGTTTTTTTTCTGAATTGTTTAACATTTTTAAAGAAAAAATAATTTCTGACGAAGCTACACAAATGACTAAACACACTTGCGAGCATTTTCTAAGCAGAGGCTCATGCCATTGAAAGATGTTGATGATTTTTCATTGGGTTTTTGATAAGAAATTTGTTGTCAATAAGGGCGTATTTAAATAGACAATTTTGGTTAATCAGTAGTATAACCTTTGCAAGTTGTTGCAAATCGTTACAATTTTAAGCTTTATTTTGAACCTGTGTTCTATTAAATTTCTTTTTTACTTCAATGTGCAGTTTGCTATTCCTTTATATTTGCTCTCTAATACTAGTTTAGAATACAAACGAAAAAGTCCCTAACTAACAGTAAAAAGTTGTATTCATTTATTTTTTATTTCTGTCTTTCTTTCTATTCTGTCGTTCTTCTGCTGCGTATGAAATTTAAGTGACAGTTACTGGGTTTACTTGAATTTAATACTCAATTTAGTTTTTTTTTTTTGTTTTTCCTTCTTGTTTAAAATTGAGTTGTTTCTGCTTAAAAAGTACGTACGTACTTTAGTATTTTTTATATATAAGTACAGTTACGTACAAAATTATAGTGTCCCATTGTGGGGCGATAAAATCTTCGAAATTTGAAAGAAATTCATAATGTTTTTTATCAAATATAGTGGAGAGATTTTTTTATTACCTGTTAACGCTTTGCAAAAGCAAAAATATGTCTTTTACTAGCAATATAAATTTTTACTACGCAAGCATTCACTTTTTATGAAAGTGGATTTTAAATTACAAAAAAGTTTTTTGTGGAATAAAATGTTTACAATTTTTTATTTGAATTCGGTATTTTTATTTTTTTTAATAAGGACTGCTCTCAGTGGATGACACCTGTTCATGTTGTTCTTTGTATTACAGCAAGTAAAATAGGTTATGAGAAGGAGAAAACAGGGAGTAGTATAAGTGGACATTTGATTTACTGAAAAAGCATTCACAGAACGATTGTTCCACAAACGAACCATCTAAATCATGAATTCCCTCTATAACACATTTTGCGATTCATTAGAACTTTTGTAAATATTAAGGTCAAATGGAGTGAAATATTTCCTGCGTTTAGTCAAAAAAACTAAATCACTTGAATACATCTTTCGACATTCGATAAAATCAAAATTAGGGGTGGGCGTGGTATAGTGGTTAGAGCGCTCGCACAGAAACTTAAACGGCCCAGGTTCAAATCCCAGCAAAGGTGAAAAATTAAAGAGTTAGTTTGCGGCTTTTTCAAAATTATAATTTAAAATAAGAGGTTCACTCCTCCCCCTCACCCCTCCAAAAAGACCATCTTCAAAGAAACCGCTCCATTCTATTCCACCTTAACCAATGTTAACAAACAAAAAAAACGAATGATCAGGAGAAAAGCGCCACCTGTTGGAAGATAGCAGATAAAAATTAAACCTACTTAGCGAAGACACTCACAACACAATCAACATGCAACGATAAGGCAATTGCTGTTGATCATTCAAGAATGAAGGTATAAAACTGGCCTTTGAATGATCAATTCACAGCAATTTGTCTCATTCCTAAGGCGCTTAATAATTAATATAAGAAAAAATTTATATGTAATATCCTTTCCAAAAATTCCAATACAATGCACTGCATTTAGTAACGGTTTTTCCCTGATCAAATAAAAAATAAAAAAAATTGATTGCCATAGCCAGAACATCAAAAGCGGCCACCTTCTCTCTATTTCCTTTACTTATAGTTCCAGATGACAAAACTTTATTATTACCAATACCAATTATGCATGGGGAAACAATACTTAATCTTGTGCAAATTAAATTCCACTCTATTTGCACGAACCTCTCAGAGTTGGTCAGCAGTCATTTGCTTTCTTGCTCCAGGAGGAGTATGAGTGACAAATGTTGCTGCCGTCTGCAAAGAGTAGATAGGATTTAAAATCAAAAATAAAATATCAAAAAATATCAAAAACAGAACATACTCCTTATTTATTCCAGAATTAGACTTGAACTCGTTGAAATAATCACTGTCTATAACCACTTCTATAGTTCTGTCCTTGAGAAAGGTCTATATGAAACGACAGAAATGATTACCAATACCGAAAGCAACAAATTTCGAAATAAAAACCAAGTATCAGATTCCAGTTCAACCATTTTATTTTAAACATCAAAACAAAAGGGTTAGTTCGTTTTTAAAACCATATAAATTTGAAGACCATATTACAGTATTCCCCGGATAATTGCCCCACGCTTAATTGCCTTTCACGCATATTTACCTCAATTTCTAAATTTCCATATTTTTTCTTATCATTTTCTAATAAAATTCTACGGTTAATTGACTTTCGCTTAACTACGTTACTCGATAAATTACCTCAAATATATTTTACCCAAAGATATACATATTTACTTTCAAACAACTTTTTTGATACAACCATCCAATTAAAGTCTACCAAGTTTATGTATAAGTATAAGTAAAAAGTTACTTGCTTTTCATATATGTATATTGACGGCAGTATATACAGGCAATTAAGCATGTTCGTTTAATTACCCCTAAGAGGCAATTAACCGTATTCGTTTAAATGCCCTTCATGCATAATTGCCCAAAAATTTTGACATTTTTGTCGAGGCAATTATACGTGGATTTTGTTTTATCTTCCACGATTAAAGTCCAAAAGTCCTTATTATTAGACGCGTTGTTATCTTGCAATATGTTCTAATTATTAGTTAGTAGCTCTTTCAATGACTGTGCGAAATTATTTACAATCAGAACTATAAAGGTAACCTGAGATAACAAATCCAATTTCTCAAAATTTAACCTCAATATTTTCCAAAGTGATAGAAAGCCAGTTCCTGAATATATCGATTTTTACACAAAGTGTCCTATGACACTTTCAAAATAAACGGTTCATTTATAAAAAAATATTACTAAATATCACAATAAAATTAAATGAATATCTACTCATTTTATATAAATAATTTTAGGTGACGCTATATTTTTGTCCGTAACTGTTTATCACGGAGTCCATATAACCACATAAATTAACGATTTTTTTTTCTTATTTTATACACTTACTGGTACAATATATATTTCATTACATATTTTCGTTTTTATTTTAAAACATTTTTACGTGAAGAAACATTTTTTTTTATAACCAGTTACTCTCAGCCATAACAAATTGAATTTATTAATTTTGTTGTTATTGTTTTTGCTGTTTTTTTTTTTATTTCATTGAAGTAAATTGCATAAGAGTGGTAATTTAAGCTGTTCCTGTTGTAGTGGTCATGACCAAAGTACTTGTAATTGAAATGAATTTTGTCTTTGTTTAGATTTTGTTAACTTTCACTTTAAGAATTAAAATATTTAATTTTAAAAAATTAAACTTTTGGACTAAAGCTATGAGAGAAACTACATTAAACCAATAGTAACAATTTTATTAAATATTCTAATGCACTAATTATTTAATATCTGGCCCTTTTGAAATTTTTTGTTGATTAGTTTATACTCTAAGCACCAAGTATAGTGCCTTATGATACTTCTTATTCATTTTACACAAATATAAAATTCCAAGTTTAATCAATTGTGCATAGAAACTCTCCTGCAATTGCTAAGTCATATATTTTTGATGAAGACAAAGCCTGGCACTGGTATTATTATCAGGCATTAGCTGAGTACATGTTCTCTGCTCATTTGCTCTGTTCTGCTCATTTGCGCAGTTATAGGCAAAACTTTTTAAGAATTATAAGGCCTTATTCCAATTGGCGACCTCGTCGTCGACTAACGACATTTATGTTTCTTTATTCTATTACAAAAATGTCATAAAAAGATGACAACGTCGCTAACTGGAATAATAATAATAATAATTTAAGCAATCAGTAAAACGATTTTATTGAACTTTTGCGAGCTTAAGGTATTGAAATTTTAATAAATAATTTTGTATTGTATAATTATTATATCGGTCTTAAGATCCTAAAACTGGTATTCTTTCCTTAACGGATGTCAATTCTCATAAAGAATACCAATTTTAAGATCTTAGGACCGACATAATATGTATTCAATAGACTTAGATAAAAAAGATCCAGTAAGTGATTCCAATTAGGAATTCAAATAATTAAATTTCCATATTTCGCTACTCATTTGTGTAGCTTCATCTAGAATTATTTATTTTAATGTGCTGGAGGCCCGAAGTTCGAGCTCAGGAAAGGTCTGATCAATATTTTTTATAATTTAATTTTTGTTTCGTCAGAAACGCTTTAATTAGATCAAAGTTAACTGCAATGAATTTTTTTGGTAATTAAAGAAGAAATGATGTCCGTGAAGGAATAGTACACTAGCCAAACTGAACAAATGTTTTCGAATCAGAGTTCTTTGTGTCCTGTGCATATTCAAGACCAAACATCAACTATTTAACTCATACTTTTAAAACAACCGATTATCGATTATTACAATAACATATTTGATTTACTCTTCTACAGAAAAATTGGACATATCAATCGACTTGTGGGCTAATCTTTACCCCCTTTAAACGATTACTATACATAGTAAAAAAATGAATTTTGTAAGCCTGGTTTTGTATTGAGAATAAAAATTAATGCTATATTTAATTTATTGTAATTACAATGGGCACGTAATGTTTGTAATATATAAAAAGTTTAACATACATATGTATTTAATTTAAATATCAGCTAAACAAAAGAAAAATATATTATAAGTAGTATATAAATTTATATACGTACAAGTACAACATTCTATTTTTAGTGTTAAATGTATATATTAAACACAGTCTTTTTTCTTTTTTTTTTAAGAAATTTTCGTTTGTTTTTAGTCCTAATTGTAAAAAAAATATGTAATACCAAATAAAAAAAAAATAAAATAATAATTAAATAAACACCACAATACTATAAAATCAATTTCGTTCAGTGAAATAATCTTTGGAAATATAAGAGAAATAAGATTAAAAACTTACTACTTAATTTTTAATAATATTGGAATTTAAAATTTTAAAATAACGCATAATATATTCGCCCAAATGCTCACTTATATAAAATGACCAGTTTAAGGTTTGTTGTGATCTATAACCGCCTGATGTCAAGGAGCCACCGGTTTGTAATAAATCATATAAGGAATCTGAAGTCATTCTTATGGAGGAAGTATGCAGGAAACTCATGATGCGTTCATTAGTGTAATTAACATCCTACAAACGAGAAAATATGTGAAAATAATTTGAAAGTTAATGAATTTAAACGATTTACCTCTTCTAAATCCTCTCTTTCACGTTTCAAGTGCACATACAATAAGGATTTATCCTGATTATCGGTTGTTACTTCTACCTTATCGACGGGGAAAGCAAATTGTAATTTATCCCATTCAGCTTCTGTTAGAGCAAATACAGCTGATGTTAAAAATACAAAACCACGCTTGAGTTGATCGTCCACTGACAAAGTGATTTCGTGATAGAACAGTATTTGATCTGAAGATAATTCGACAGGCAATAATTTCCATATGCGATAGCCAGACGGTTCTGTAGCTAAATTACGACTTGCTGAAGGACATCTTTGTTTTGGCATAGCATTAAAGCCAACAGTTTGTAACATGCCTTGACCAGCCAAGGCTAATAGTTCTGCTGCACCACTAATGGGTTTCGCAAAGGCTCCTACCAATCCTTTACTTAGACCTGTAAATACTTCTACGGGAGAACGTGCCTCCAAAGTATGATGGGCTAAGCCACCCACTGCACCTAAAATACTTATGCCCAAACCGGTCATACCTTGCGAGAAACCTTCAGTAAAACCTTGAGGTCTAGAACGTCTCAAAGCCTCAGTTCTTTCGATGTGCTCTTCATCCAAAGTTAAACGATCCAAATTTCTAGCAACAGAGGCAGCTAATTTCGTTACTGAATTTACTGTTCCAGCAGTTACATTCTTAAGCAAAGAAGCTGAGCCTTGAGTAACGCCCACTATGAAACCCCAAGGTCCCCGAAATAGGCCTTGCACGGGCATAGATACAAAATCTTTTAAGCCGGTAGTAACAGATCGAGCTAATCCACTAGGACTACCAAGTATCTCCAATGAACCAACTACCCAGCCAGCACCAAATATAGCACCCGATAAATAATGCATGCCCAGAGATTGGCCAAATTTCAAAGGCATTGTAAGTAAATGAGAGCGTTCAAAGGCAGAAAACGATAAGGGGGAATGATCCAAAGCTATATAAAGACGTACAGATGTATGAACTGACAATAAGACGCTCATAGGCTCTATACAAAATGATCTGAGTTGCAAGGGTTCAGCAGCATAAATAGCTTGGGCTTCAACATCTCTCGGTATGCTGACCTGATTTTCTACTAAAATTCTACGTTCATATTCCAGTTTGGGTCTGTAGGCACAATTCGTTGGTTCACATTCTACCAAAGCATCCAAGAAATCAGTAATATAAGCATCCTCTATGTATGCACGAACAGGACTAAATTTACAATTCAGGGAACTAATTTTTAATTCATCCTCAAACATTTTCAATTTCACATTTATCATAATTGGCCTTTCCTTTAGGTTCCTATAATAATCATCCAAGCAGTAGGATTCGGGCATTGCTGTATTCTTTTCATATAATTCCTGTGCACACAATATCACTGGGAAATCGTATTTTCCGGTCGAAAATAACTGATTATCTATTTGTAAATTTGGTATCACAATATCCATTACTCGTTTATCTTGGCTATCCTCATAGGCTATAAGAAAATCATCGGCGTATACGGATACAACTTCCCGTTTCATATATTGACGATCCGCGATATCAGTGTGCAGCGTAAAATGGATTTCTTTTACAAACAGATGGACTTTTAAATTTTCGCGTACATTATCACAATCATTTTGAAAATGTTGACATACGTCGTTATCATACTGTTGTGGTGTTTGTTGATATATTGGAGAGGTTGAAACTTGGGACGAAAGACTTTGAGCGGTATCATTTGAGTCACTGTTTGGCGTATTTATGGTGGGTTCGTTTGTGGATAAACGTGAACGGAGATCTTTAACAGAAAATTCCGTTTGCTGAGAGAAATATAAATGAAATTATTAATATTTTAAACTAAATGCAATTGCGAGTTATTCAATTTTTTTACAGTATTTGGGTTAAATAGCATACTAAATTAATAATTAATTAATAATTACATCAGACTTGTATCATCTTTAGAATGAGAAAAGGAGTGCTTAAGTTACGGATCGTATAAGTCAGATGGCTAGTTAATTAAGATTCTGATTAACAATGAGTATTACCGAATTGCCGTTTTAAGACTATTTGAAGGACAAAAATGAATCAACCAAGTACAAAAATAATAACAACCCCATCTTTTCAACGTGCATTCCGGTCGTCTATTGATCATGTAGATTTCTAAAAGCTTTATTGTCCTCCCCCCATCATACCGAAGCCCAAGAATTTTAGAAAGCGCACAGATGGTGGAATTCCATCTGTCCTTATCGAAAAAAATAAATGAAGATTTCTCACTTAAAAAATTAAGATTTCAGTATATATCGGTGTAGGAGGTAATGGGTTCCTCACCCCCTGAGACCCACCCAACTAATTCATACGTTTTTTCATTCCCCTCATTTAGATCACCTAATGTATTTCACATATATATTTTATCGAGGTATCACCTGTCTTTGTAGCTAATTTATAATAAAGGGCAGCCTCCTAATGTCCACCGGGATGAATACAAGTTAAGGTCCAAAACCCCACATACATAAAACCCTTCTCATTCGAATTTTAGCATTGCCCTTTCCACAAGAGTACTGAGTCCAAAATTACATCAAAATGTTTAGCCTTAGTCTGAGTTCCTAGTCAACAGCAAAAAAACGCTCAAGAAAGATTCCATTATCCATAGTATCGAGGAAAAGAACATATTTATGATTTGTTTGTTTTTCTATAACGCAAGAAGTAGAAATGAGAAGAATCTAATTAGGAATTGTACAGTCTTTTTGAATGGTGCTAAGATATAATCCCGTGTGGGGTTGGAATTTTCTCCGAGTCGGCCGACTTTGCAGAAGCCCTAAAATTACCAGACACGTGTAGTGTTTTTCAGACAGAGGTATTTGCAATTTGATCTACTAGCAACTCTGCCTTAATTATTCGCTGTAAAGAACAACTGAAACTTTATTTGGTCTGGGTTTTGGGCCATAGGGACATTGTAACGAATGAGAGAGCAGGGACTCATTAAGGGAGCGATTTCCAGGTTTTTCCTCTATAAGCGCCAAACCGACAGCTAGAGACACAGCAGTCGTCAATTTCCCTCTCCTGGCATTTGCCTTCTTATAGAAATAACTGAAGATATGTCTCTTTAAAAACTCTATTGAAGGTGCTGCCGGGGCAAGTCGTGATACAATCGAGGCAGAGCCTACCTGAGCCAATTCATTTACCCGTTTACTGTCTTTGCACAAACGATGCACCGGAATCCAAGTGAATTTACTGTGGTCCTTGTGATACTTGTAGATGGTTTGCTTGTGTAACCATCTGACCTTCCTTTTAACAATGCTTTGAAAGGGTAGATTTTTTTTAAATATACAGTAAACTCGCGGAAACGTAAACTAATTTTTACCAAGGGTGTTCACATTAACGGATTTGTTCACCTTTTCGATCGGTAAGATTTTAGAACAAAAATGTGCATTTTAGCAATAGATATTGGCTAAAAGTGAATCAGATTTGGAAATTTTATTAAAATAAATATTATATAAAATTTTATTCAAACTTTTTTGCCATTTTTTACATTTTCGTGAATATAAAACAAAAAAATTGTAATTCAAACGAATTGTATACATATGTACATATATGTATGTACATATAACGTTTTCTACTACTAAAGTTTCTCTAATTAAAAAAAAATATAATACAAAAAAGGGTTAGGAATATATGGGTGTAGCAAAAGAATTGTCTTCAATAAACTCCTTTTAAAAGACGGATTTTTTCCTAAATAGTACTTTTATTGGAAGAAATCACTTATCTTTTTTTAATATGTGTTTTTTCCAACCAAGTATGGCCTTTTCCTTAAGATTTCTTAACTACACATTTAGATAGCTAAATATGTCGTATGTTATCTTATGCTGGGATTCCCAAATTTAAACGAATTCAAGAAATAAAACGCAAAAATTTAAAAAACCATTAAAAAAAAATTGTTCATTTTAGATATATTTCACCTTGTTCACATTTTAGAGTAGTCAATGCAAACATAAAAGTGTTCACGTTTCCGAGTCGTTCACACTTCCCGGTATTCACGTTTTCGCGAGTTCACTGTTGTTGTATTTAAGACAAAGAACGCAGTTGTGGCTGACTGGTAACTCGTTATAATTATAGCAATGACCTGATAGTATGTAAGAGAACCCAGTAAGTGGCTCTTCTAGGTTAACTTTTTTCGGAACACTATAAAAATCGGTGAGCAAGACTTTATAAAAGTAATTTATTAAAGGATATTAATTAAAAAATAATATCTTTGCAGGATTTCGGGTAAGAATGTGGTATGATATTATTACCACCACTCATGACAATAAGCTTTATTTATAAAATTCATTAGAGCTAGTAGTGTGGTTCTTATTGATTGGTGGGGAGATAAGATAAGTACAATTGGTGCATTTATTGAATATTCCTCACTCCATTTTGATAGAGAGAATTCCAAAAAGCCGCCCTTAAAAGCAGATGGATGATTTTCATCTTCTCCATCAAAGAGTTATAAACTCCACTGCATTCCAGAGTGATTAAAGAGTTCATTTGGTCCTGATAATTTTAGTCTTCAACGTCATCGACAATTAAATCAGCATCTGATAGAATCTCATCCAAATCCACCTAAACATTGTAGGTTTTCCATATATGAGAAAAATCACTTTCCTTAAGAGTTTTTTTTTTGCCATATATAAAGTGATTTCTATACCATATACTTTAAGCTTTGAATGTTTTAAAATATTTTTGTATCACTAATTTCAAGCACGTTTATTACTATCTAGCTTATCAGAAATTTTAGCATTTCAAAGTCTTGTAATTTACTTAATATGAAAAGTAATTTTCTCACTTGTCTAATAGCATTCAATTTATTAAAAAAAAACTATATCTACCACTTTCAAACACTGGGTATATTTTTTAAAAAAATACATGCTTAAATCTAATATATAAAGTTCTCGTGTCACGGTGTTTGTTGCAAACTCCTCCGAAGAGGCTCGACCGATTTTCATGAAATTTGTGTGCATATTGCAAAGGTCTGAGAATCGGTCAACATATATTTTTCATACACCTAAATGTTAAGGGGACCCGCCCCAAGGGAAAATTTATGTCTCACCTAAATAACATACCGACTTTCATGAAATTTTAAACTAGATTTATATATATCTGCGTACCTCAGAACACATATGGTTTACGCTTTTTTTTAAGTGCTCAGAGGGGTGATACAGAGAATAAATAATTCTCCCTATCCCCAACTATCAAACTGAAGTACCGAAAATGGCGGATAATCATTTATTAAAATTATTAGTAACGCAGACATTGATTGCTCATAACATTTTTGCAGTTCGGTGAAGAGTATTAAATATATTTGAACTAAAAAAATGTTTCCTAGAGCAAATTTAGATGGCAAAACAACGTTTGCCGAGTTAACAAGTTAATACATAAAAGTAATATATAGAGAATATACCAATACAATACAATACAAAATATACAAAAGACAGAAAAAATAATTAGATAAGTGGTATAATTTTTATATCATCGCCCCGGATTGAATTAAACTACTTATACCCTATTCCAAACTTTACAGCATATCATTTAAATGTTAACTTACCTGAGATATATAATAAATATTAAATCTAATTACGCGATGTTTATCACAGATAACAACTTTAACATCGCCGTGACCCGGTATATGTAAGAATTTCTTCCATGTTTTATCCAAACGTATGGGTTTTGACCATTTTATTGTCTTTTTAGTAGAGAAACCTAAAAAATATCAAATTAAATATTATAAGAAAGTATTACAATAAAAAAGCAAGTCATTTGTAAACTTACTATCATATAAAGCTAAAGTAATATTGCATAACGTCGATTCCACATCAGGAAAATGCATATACCATTCAGGAGGTGTATAATAGGATTTACTTTGTTTGGGTATCATATGATACCATTCCAATTGTTTTCCTTCATATTCTGGTGTCGTTGAAGAGACTTTACTATTTTCACTGGCAGTCGTTTGGGCAATTACAAAGGGGCAATCGGTTTGATTATTTATTAAAATAGCTGGTGATACATCCTCAAAGATGGTCAAATAATAAACACTTTCATGTTCGATAAGTGATGCCATTAAGGCCAACGACTTTTGGCCATTTTGTATACTTAAGCATTTACGGGTAAAGGGCAAAGTTAAGGGTATGGGTATTGAAATGTCCGTATCATCACATTGTTTAATAACTACAAAATAAATAAAAGCCGAATCTACAGAACGTTCGGTACTTTGAGCTTTTATATCATAGAATTGACTTAAAGATATGCCTATACTATTTTGTTTGTACGGTGTAGCTTTTAATACAGTCTTCGTAACCTGATTGTCTAAATCTTCTACATTCTGTCGATTTACATTCTCCTTATGATCCATAGCAAATGGTAAAATGCACAGACGGTTTTTAGTGTGATTAACTACAGCATACTTTGAAGAAAGTTTAAACATTTTGCGATTATTTTCAATTTGAAGTGTCAATGCGAACTTAACCACTTGATCAGCTCTTAAAATGATAATGTCCGTATAGTTGCCTTCGCTTAATTTATAATAATTTTTACTTTGTGTAACAGTGGTATTCTCCAAATAAATAGGTAATGATTGTATCCAATTGGAGCCATTACGTATGCCTATGCTAAAACCTTGCGATATATTGAATAACATTTCCAAGCCATTGGCATTTACTTTTAGCTCCTTAGGTTGTATGCCCAACTCACAAATACGTATTTGTAAGCCAGTGGCGTTAATAAACATTCCCCAGGGTGCTATTTCCAAATTTAAAGTGCAAGCAAACTCTCTGGTAACTCTGGTATTATAAATGACATCAACTTCATGTTGGTTTTCCGAATTTCTTTTTACTCTCAATTCTTCTTCGTCATTAAGAGGCCAGCATTTTGGAATTGGTTTAGAGAGCATGGATAAGGTATTTTCAATATTCCATTTTTCTTCATCATACCAAAAAAATTTCTGCCAATCTAAAGATTTTAAACGCAAAGTATAAGTTTTGGCGGAGGCAGGTCCCAATGGAAAATCGTACAGGAAATCCAAACGATGTTCGGTTAAATGAGTGGCTGATACATCGAGTATACGACGAGAGCCCAAGCCAGGTAACTCAATGATTTCTGCTTTACCACTATTCTCTTCAGCTTTTATGGCACAGCTTAACATAGATTGTAATTCAAATATAGGCCATATGCTGATTAAAATTTTTTGGGGATGAAAATCATCTGCCACAAGTTCGGTAATATCTTCACGTAAGACTCGTATCCAAAAACTTATGAACTCATCATTATTTATGGGTACTATAAGAAAAGAGAAAATGTTTAAAAATAATTAAATATAAATTTAAATATATCAAAACTAATATTTAAATACTAGCTTAAACCCGGCGTGCTTCACTACACCTAACACTATCATTTTTCCACATTTTTCGAATGATGATTTTTAGTGACTACAGAGTAATTCAGACCAAATTCAAAACTCGTTAACTTTTACTGATTCCAAGATACATATACTGAACTTAATAGTTAGTTTGTCTGAAAGCTACCACGTCTACTTGTTCGCCCTTTTTCTACTGATAAGTTTTAATAACTACGAAATCAATCACACCAAATTCAGAAACTTTTGCTTCAATACTTCTAAAGATACGTATTTATAAAGAAATCAATTTTTAACTTGTATGGGAGGTGTCACGCTCACTTGTCCAATTTCGCCTACTCTCTGACTGATGATTTGCCTTGCTCATGAAGTTATTCAGACCCAATTCCGTAACTTTAGCTTTAACCGTTCTAAAGATATACAAAAATCAGTTTTTAGAGTTAAATAGAAAAAAAGTGGGCGTAAAAGTAGGCGTGGCAAATTTTTCTCGCGATGAAAACTTAAAATGGATTAATACAAAATTTTGAAAGAAAAATTAGTAAAATTGATTGAGAAGTTTTCTGATTTTAGGTAAACAAAAAAAAGGTGGGCGTAAAAGTGGGCGGAACAAAATTTTCTTTCCGTATAAACGGAAGTTGGATCACGACGATCATTAGAAAGAATAAATCGCCAAATCGCTCCAACCGTTCTCAACTGATGCGATGACCAACATTGATTTTTATTAATATAGATAGAAGATAGATTGAGTGTTCGAAAAAATTCGTTTCTTATAATATTTGAAACGAGCTTTATTAAACTAAATATGTGACGTTTTTTACGATTTCATTAACTAAGCTAAGCTTTAAATTTAGAGAAGTAATGATATTTAAGAGTCGACTTTAAACTGTAGGTGCCGGTACTCGTGGATAATAATTAACACACATAACATGGATGCTGCGAGAAGCTAGGTTTTAACCCTGAAACAGGGTTGTAATAGCCAATTATTTATGTATGTATATAATAATGTTTAAGTAAGTTAATTAAATCTTAACATAGTTTTTAAACCAAACAACCATTTTCTTTTATTACCTTTAACAAGCCAAGGAAGCTTTTTATTTGTTCTTAATGGTATATCACCAGTACGAGCTCTTATATTGTTATCGTCCAATTTTAGTCTAAAAAAAAAGAAATAATGAACAACAAATATAATTTTAAAAATTATACAAAAGCTTACCTCATAGTTATATTAGAATTATGATGAACACTATGATAGAAAGAATGTTTAGCCTGTTTCTCAATAATATATTCCAAAGATTTCGGTTTCACTTCATCGGTTTTAGTTTCTTGACGAAATTCTAAACGTAACTTGTGAGCCACCATAGATACCAATTCAATTTGTCCCTTGATTAATATAAATATTTGAGAACTAGTCAGTTTACGTGATTTAATTGTTATAACTTTATGGCCTATACGTAAATACTGTTCCTTATGTTGGTTTTCGAATTTAGAGTGTATATTTATCGATGAGGATGTGTCCACAGTATTGGTTTCTTCATCAGATATATAAAATGTTAACTCTTGATTATGAAAATCGCTGCGAAATGAATACAAGTAGCATTCTTTGGGATTTAAAGGTATGCGTTCATGAGTACCAGTTTGGCCAAAAGCCAAACAAGTCATAGTTCTGTTAACCAATATAAATTTGGGTATTATAGCGTGACGCTTACGACGCGTATCCAAGTCCAAGCATTCTTCCCAATGAGTTTTCGATGAAAGTAAAGTATGTATAATGGCTGGACCAAAATTGAATTGTAAACGATCACAAACTAGATTGGCATTTATGAAATTATTCTTTTTATCTATTTCAGTATAGCATTGTATGGTGGACTCTTCCATTAGGTTTATCATATTTAGAAAACCATAATCCAAACATTTCAAGTGCATGCTTAAGGATACATTCATGTTAAACTTCTTTCGGTCATAAAATGTTAAATGAAATTTTAAATTTTGTATTACGAACATTACAAAAGCCTGAGAAATCTGAGTACTGGTGGCTAAACGCAATCTTTTTAATAAGGCAGGCAAATCAGCATTTTGATCTGGCTGATTCAGCAATTTCAGTTTCACTAAATTACAGCTTAAAAGGATTTGAACTTTTGGCACACAATTCGTTTGAAAAGTGGTATCGACACGCATACAACCTACTAATACTTTGGGATGCAAAATAAAATCAGCATCTTGGCGTCCTTTACCCAATACCTCATCAATATTTATGCTGGCTATAGAGCTAAGTTCTTCGTCTTCTTCACTGGCATCAAAGCATTCACCATTAACAGATACCAGTGATTGCAGTATAACCACCCGCCATATGGTGGCACAAATTTTACGTTCCGGCAGTTTAATGTCTTTGGAATTGGTTTCCGAAAGCAAAAAATCACAGTAATGTAGAAAACATTCATGTACTTCGCTAAAGTATTCCATGCGGCATTTTATGTGTATAGGGTTGTCCACCTATCGTCGTCCAATAACATTTTTGTAATAGATTAAAGACAAATCTGTTAGAAAAACATCGTGGAACGAAGGAAGACAAATGTGATACTTACCGCCATGGGCACTGGGTAAATATGGATTTTACACATTTTTCTGGGTTGAGGATAACGCCAACATATAATGCCATAGTCTTTTTTTATTATCTGTATCTGATAGGGCAATGGCAGAACACTATCAGTCACCAATTCGACAAATTGAAAGGCACCAGCTCTAGAAAATATAATTCAAATGAATATGTCAATACGAAAATTTAATAAAATTATACAAAAATTTACCTCAAATCATCTTGATAGAATTCTTCACGTTTCAGACTCTTATTATTCTTTATAAACGAACTAGCACTGGGGCATTTAAGTACCTTTAGTCTTTTCTTGTCAATGGACTTACTCTGCTCAAGGCTTTGCAACTGAAGACGTTGAAAGCTTATTAGTTCTTCTCGCACATAACTGAGTATTGAATTGAAATCATGTAGAGCTTGACGTAATTGCAAAATAGCATAAATACCCAAATCAATTTGAATGACATTAAATTTGATAATGGCATTGATAAGAGGCAAACAATGCCAGGGTTCACTGATAAAATCCACGGAACCTTTTACGGCTATAGGATGCAAGAAAATCTTTTTACTGGTACGCAAATATACAGCACCCAATGAATATTTTGCTAAACATTTCTCAGGTCTGCTTAAATATTTCAGATTCAATTTCAGATCACTAAAAACCAGTTTACAGTCATACTCCTGATGGTCGGTTAACTTAAAGGCAATATTATTGCATTTCAAATTTAAACGATCCGCGTTAAGTGTGTGCTGTTTCATAAGCATAATTTTTGTTTTACGATAAACAGGAGCTTCATAGGGCGATGAATTACAGATATTTGAATGTATTGAATTATAGATGGTCATTAGATTTTTACATATTGCACTAATATTACGTTCACTTATGGTAATTACTAAGGGTTTGGCTAATTCTACATCAACTTCACACATTTTTTGTTTCGTCAAATGTGATTTGTAAGTCATTAATGAAGGTGGTATGCCAGTTGAATTTAAATCACCCGGCATAGTGTCAACTATATTTTCGGGAAATAAATTTGTAGAAGGTTTGCATTCTAAAATATCCATTAGAGGCAAACAAATGCTTAAATTAAATATAGAAAAATTTATAATGGAATCATAAATATTTTGTGTTATCATGAAACTGGGCTGCGAAATGTTTAAATTTATTAAAGGCTTTTCCATTGTTTCGTTATTATCACAAACTATTTGAGTTGTTGAATCAAATATTTTGAAGAGAAATACACCGGCCACAAACGATACCGTTTTTGGCAAACATCTTTGTGTTAATTGAGTATTAAGCAATTGGTGTTCATTGGATTTATCTGGTATTGTTACAGTTGAATTACTTCTGACTGCATAAAATTTTTTAAATTTTGCTGCTGTAGAAGGTTTCGATGATAGCGATAGAACACCTGAATCAGGTTTAGCTGGTGGTTCCAAATCCTCATCAATCGATTCAAATTGTGTTTGTGAACCTAAACGACTGAAACGTTTTGTTTCCGCATGTGTTGAAGTATTTTTTGTCAAACTATTTAATGATTTGATGGTACGCAGAGCAGCAGCTGATGCAATGACACTTTCTGGTGTCCCATTGAGACTGTTTTCCGATTGCACTTTTAAATTGCATGCGGTTTCAGGTTTGTAACACACTGTATTAAGGGTTCTACAAGTAATTTGAAATTGAAATATTTTTTTTTAAATACTATATCATTAAAAATATACTCACCCCGATATTTTCTGTAACCTCTTCCAAAGGCAACTAAACATATTCAACTGATCCGTATTAATGCTGGCCATAAAATCTGTTGAACAATTAAACTCTAAGGCCTGACCGCATATTAGAATATTATTATAGACAATATTCGGTGCATATGTGGCTATTAAAGTGAAATTTTTAAATATTTCATTTAAACGTAAACTTTGTTTACGTTCTGGATTATTCCATTCCACAGCCGGATTGGTGTGAACATTTTGTGCCTTATTGCGCATATGAGTTAATATTTCAAACCAATTGCCAGAAGCAGCAGATAACTTTTTCAATGTCAACTCATACTGACGATCCTCAACCAGAGAACCGGGTATACTTAAAATACCCATACTGGCTGCTTTACCATATACATCTGGTCTTAAAGGTTTACGTTGCAAAGGATTCTGTAGATTTGGTGTTACATTAATGCTATCAATTTTACATATTAAAACAGTGCATTGTTTTTTCAGGTTATCGAGTGGAAAATAACAAGTTATACCTTTACTTTCAAAGTGTATAAGTGGTAGTTCTGAAGCTCTAATAACATGTTCTTTTTCGCTTTTAGCTGACATGTCTTTGTGGTTGCTTTCCAGCAGATCGCACAGAGGAGCCATAAACTCTTGTACACGATCTAAATCCACAATAATTTCCATAGCTTGCATTACAATTAAAACTTCACTTATATTACGGCCCAGTTCACCTTTACGCTTTACGCCTATGCGTTTATAGAAATCTTTCAGACTTACTTTAGTTATGATGACATTTAAAAATGGTTGTTCATTGCTTTCAGCTATCATTCTAATGCGCAAATACTCTTGGGGCAGCCAGTCGTATTTTTCAAATTTCTGATAATAATTCAGACTAAAATTGCCAATTTTACTGGTGTATTTGGTAAAATCTTGACCTTGATCCACGGTAGACAGAAAATCTTCAAATTCTAGAACGAGTTTACTTTTATTATTTTGTTCTCGTAAACTTTCCACTTCGACTACCACCTTAGCTATAGTCCACTGACAGAATAAAGATATTTTATTGAAAAAAGATTTTTCTATAAAGAAACAATAAGAAAAGGGTAAGTAAGTTAATTAAAATTGTATTGTCTCGTATGTATGTATGTGTCGGTAGGTACTCACTTTCATTAACCGGCAAAGCTGAAACATCGGAATTCGTATCCATATCCATAAACTCTTTAATATGTTGATTTTCCTCCGAGGAAGTGAGAATCATTAAAGGCATTGTTGTTTTCTTAGTTAAATGTTTTCGTTTGCTTGTCATTTTGCTAGGGGTGGCTGTAGTCTTTTGTAACATTTCCAGCACACTCATTAAATGTGCGAAATGCAATTGCAACGTTTTCACGTTATTGCCATATAAATGTATGGTGGAGGAATCTAAATGAAGATTTAAACAAATGATTTCTTCAAATTTTTCATTATTTCCATAATTTTCTGCAGCTGGTTTCAAGTGTTTAGCACTGGCTTTAGGTGAAGGTGGTGGTGAACGTTCACTGCCCGAAAATATTTCCTTTAAGGAGTTCGAAGACACTGAACTATTATCATTTAAAGTGTTCGAGTGCTCGTTGCTAGATTTATTTTTTGTTTTCACTTTAGGAGAATTTGCACGCGACTGTGATTTAAAAGTATAACCCAGATCTGTATTAATATTAACAGCTTGTTTACGTTTTGTGGTGGCTACAGTTAAAGTTGTTTGCCAGGGTTGCAGTACCGGCAAGGCATTACTATCTTGTAAAGTATTTATATCAAAATCTTGAAATTGTATGGTCCAATTGAAGGTAGCAGTAGTTTTATTCAAAGGTGGATTAAGTTTTAAACGTAAACTAGAACGTGTTATATACTCGGCCAAAGTGGATTTCAATAAGATTTTAGGTAATTTTATACGCGTATATACTACCTTTTTGACATCATCAGTTGTGCTATCCATACTTGTGTCGCTTATATCGAGTATACTTTGTTCTATATCTATATAAATTATAATTGTATTAAATAGTTGAAAGTATTTTTTAATTTTATCTTCTTCGCCTTCTAGTGGTTTTTCCTCTACAACATCCAATATAATAGGATCTGTAACGGTCATTTCAATACGTTCATCCTTTTCAGAACTATAGTGTATGGTTTCTTCAGGTTGTGAGATTTTGCGTAAAGAACCAGAATTACGTGAGGATTTGCGCCCAAATATTTGCGGCATAGCATTATTGCTAGTTTGATAAATAATTGAAGTGGAATGAGTTGAACTAGTGACATTAATATTGGTGGCAGTGGCAGTGGCTGGTACTGTAGGATTTTGTAAATTTTGTATTTGAAATTCTTTTTCCGTAGACAAATCTGTAGATAAAAATTACAATAAAATCAATTAAAATTTACATTTTTACTTTCACTTTAATAAGTATGTACTTTACCTGTGCCTAGTTTACTCTCTTCTTGTGTTACAAATGATAGAAAATCCAATAAATTTTTATCGGCCACCAAATTAAGCTTTTCCATCCACATACCTACAGCCATTTGTATATTTTCTTTGTTTTGTTTTTTCGCATCTTTTGTTGGTATTGCCATTGGCTCTTCTCCTAAATTGGGATATTGTAATTGCACTTCAAACCATTTGCTTTGATTATTATGAATTTTTGCTTGTGTGTTAATGACATTAAAACGGCGCACCCGTGAAGTTTTTCTATCGTATACTACATCAGAGTGTAAATTGGCCAATGTTATATTCCATATGCCAAATGTATGATAGAAACGTTGTTTAACTAATAACTTTGTTAACACTGTACTTAAGGATATGGTATCTGCTATTTGTAGAGAATCATTTAAAATGTCCATCAGTTTTAATACCATTTGCGGCTTATAGGCCAAAGCGGTCTTAAATAGCAGTAGACCAGCTATAAATTCCCTTTTGGTAAATTCCAACTTAATAATATCACATTGTATATTCAATTTTTTGATAGGAACTTCATCGCTTTTCCAATAATAGGGCTGTAATAGTATACCATAGCTCAGCTCTAATTTGGGTATAGTTAATAATTTGATTAGATTATCGGTTGTAGGTGATATAAGACCCATGGAAAAATCGTTAATGTGTAAATCATAATTATCATAACATGCATTTAGCAGTTCTTGAGGTTTATCGGGCAATTGACAAGTGGTGTGCACCAATTTATCCGGACTTAATGGAGTTGCTAATGTACCATCAATTTTATTAAAATACAACAGCATATAGGGCAAGCAATGTTTTAGCGAATTTGGTAATTTCACTTGTAGACGATGGTTATGCTCTGGTTCTGTATTGGCATAAACTTCTATACGCATGCGTTTTAACTCTACCTTATATTTACACAATGGCACTCCTTGCATTAAAGCATCATAATCTTCCACTAAAGGTGGATGCAATTTGGGTGATCCTTCTGGCAAGTGAGCACTCGATTTACCACGTATTTCTTCATTTACTTTACCGCTGCTTGTGTCCACTATCTCCCTACTTCCTACGTTATGTGCATGATCCTGTTGTATTATACCTTTCTGAGCTTTGGCAACATTTGTACTGTTCGCTTCGTTTTTCTCTACATTTGATGAATAGGCTGTTGAATCGTAAGAATCTATTATAGTTTTAATAACATTTTTAACCTGCAGAAATGTTTGATTATAACGAAAAGTTATGCCAGCTGATAAAACACGATACTGCTTTTGTAAATCCGTCAACTTATCCTCACAAGCTGTATTTGCAGTAGATGAGGGCAACACACCAGCTTCTAAGTTATTCTTATGATTTGTACGATAAGTTATAACATCAAATGCGAATACAGGACTTCTGTATAGTAAATAATCATCGGTAATACGGGTTACATAGTCATCATAGTTGGTAACACCCCAACCCTTATCTGCTATCATACACTGATCATCGAATAAGGACTTATCAATGAAAGATCGGGCATTGGTAAACTGAAAATATCAATAATAGTTCAGATGTTGCTTTCAAAATGTCCCACAAATAGTTTCTATCTTTGAATTTTCTATACAATGTAACTCAAATGAAAAGGCCATAAAAATATTTTTCATACTTTTTATTTATTTCAAACCAACCGTTTGGCCTGGCATATTACAAAACAATATTTACATTTTGGCCTGAATTAGTATTAATTTCAAGCAATATAAAATTGCATTGGTTCAATAAGAATGTCCTTTTCACAACTTTTAAATCATGAATTCAATTGAACTCATTTAAACTGCTTTCCCAAATACTAATATTTTGAAGTCCTGATAGTTAGCACATTAAAAAGAAGTTTTCGAATCATGTAACTTACAATGACACTCAATAAAAGCAATCTAAAATTGTTTTCGTCAGCACATGAAAAACACTCTCTGATTCATGCATTATTCATTAGTTTGATAAATTCATTGCTAACTCAAGGACTTTATTAAACTCCAAAATTAACTCATTATTGGAATTTTTTGTTTATTGAACAACCAAAGCATCTACAACTTGTCAATTTTTGCAGTGGTTTTAAAGCTAGAGTTATCAGTGAACTACATTGTTTTTAAAAAATAATTATTTAATCTTACAGATGCACGAAACAATCATTCTGTTATGTGATGGAAATCGATTTCGATCGAAATTGAAATCATCATTATTTTCAAAGTCATCTAACAATTATCTGTTTTAATTATTTTAAAATTTTAATAATCAACGATGTAGTGGCAATAATTGTATAATTTTGCATCTCACAATTTCTTTTTATAGACTTACTGAAAGTTAAAAGTCACAAGATGATATTAAATTCTGTATTAACGAAATTCATGTGGTAAATTTGGACAGAAATACAAACTGTTCATGTGTACATATGTATAAAAATAATAATAAATTATATTTAATTCTCATATTTCATTGTATATTATTTACACAAGTGTTATACGAGTACTTCTTTTTTTATGCATACTTTTTGCTTCTACGTTTTATTATATAAACAGTTTTACTTACCGGTGCTGTGTCGATTATAGCAAAACTATTTGTTTGTTCTTCTGTACGATAACTGCCCAATGGTTCCACATAAATACTTGATATACCCATTTTAATATTTGACCAATCCAACTCTTTAGACATAACACGTTCCCAATATAAGCCACCAATAGTGAAACGTACTATGGGCATATAACGTATACGCTTAATACCACCCATTATGGCATCATTAATAAATTCTGAATTTTTAAGTGTCAAGTTTAATTCCTCTATATAAATGCCAATATCCTTAGTATGGCCCATTGGACTTTCAGTAATAGTCTCATCTTTTTCATCATCAATAAGATTAAAACTTGGCAAAAGATTCCAAGCCCATGATAAATATGAACTGCCTATGCTTGCTTGATTTGCGGCAACATCTAAAGTATGTTGGTCCTCTTGAGACAAAGATGTCTCAGATTCATTTGTTTTTTCGGGTACCATTTGAGTTATGAACTTTATAAGACGCATTAATAAAGGTATTTGCATAGACGAAATGTTTAAATCCAGATTTTGGGTAAATATACCAATGCGTGTGGTACTACTATGGGCAATAGTTTGAAAATTGTATTTGCGTAGGACACGGCATTCTAAAGTGCAACTAAAATTGAAAATTAGGATATTTATGAGATAAAAAAAATAAAGTTTAATGTTGTATATGCATGCCACTTACCGATACATCACTGGTTCTTGGCATACATCTATTTGACCGGCATCATTTCGTTTATCCAAACAAATAGTCAAATCGGACACGTTTATCAGTTTTCTCATAAGCACCTTATGTGGATTTATATCCACCATGGCCAAATGCCATTGTTCATTGGCAGCACCATAGCTGAGATGTTGCACATTCATGGAAACTACTATATCCTCCTCAATGTATTTCAAAATAATATTTTGACACTGTACATTGATATTGTTAAGGATTTTAGTAGCCAGACTAGAGCCCATCGTGGAGGTTTCATCACGTTCATGTCCTCTATTATTGGCTGTACCTGTGTCTGCAGCAACTTGATGTTGAGGGGAACTGCTACCCGTTGGCGATTTGGTGCCACTGTTATCTTCTCTATTGGATTTCAATACAAATTCAATAGTGTTAATAGAAATACGTATGGGTTCTGAAGTTATTTTCGTCCAGGGTACCGAGATAACTAACTCATGGATATGACCCGATAAAAATTGAAAAGGCAAATTCAATTCTTGTTCCAATACATCTAAACGTAAATCCAAATTGTGGAATGTCACTTCACCTTCCCATAAGGAGACTTGGAAATCCTGTGGACGTATATTTTTCACATACTTTGTTAAATAGTTTAATATGAGAGGAGTAATGTAGGACTCGATTTTAAACATGTTTTCCAAGTGAGCAACACACAAGTATTCTCAAAAATGTTTCTTATTTTTATTTTTCGCGATTTATAACATATTTTAAATACAGTTTGGTGGCGTTTATTGATTTAGGTAGTAAATGTTTTAATTTGTTTACAAAAAATTTAATAAATTCTACCGAAAAAATTCTTCAGTAATAAAAATTTCACACGTCAATAAAAAAAAAATGTTGCAGATGATCGTACAGCTGTTGGTTAGAGTAGCCAGGCTTTTAAAATGAAATGTAAACAAATAAAAGCCGGTAAACAAAGATGCCAAACTTCTTAAAAAAAGTGTAAACAAACCACAGCTGTCTAAAATTAAGGTGGCCATAGCTACTACAACTGCATAGAAAAACTTATTAACCTGTTGAATAGGAGTTGCCAAGTTTAAATAAAATTTATGTAAACAATTTTCATATGATGACAATAACAGATATGTTAAATAAAAACAAAATAACCTCTTTAGGCCAGCTGGTTTCACAAGTTTGCGTGTCAACAATCTCTTATAAAGTTTTGCAAATTATTAAACAAAATGCGTTCCGTTCCACAAAAATCTGAAGAATTTGGTAATTTATTAACGAAAAGTTTAATAAACACAATAAAATATCGGTTCACTATTTTCTAGATGTGGTCAAATACTTTCTTAAATTGCTGGATGATGATAAGGATCTGTCGTCAGGCATAGCTGCTATTAAAACCCTTCTAATGATCTTGGAAAAGAAACAATGCAAGTAAATTTTATGTTTTCTTTAATTAAATACTTATTTGATTTTATCCCATAAATAGTTGGCACTATTCATATTCTTCAAAACACTATGCAGGAGGCTGTGGCCGCCATGCGTAATACAGATCTTTCTATAGCGGCTGTAGTTTCGGGTGGTGAATTGTTTTGCCGCTTTATAACCTTAAGTCTAGATGATCGAGGCATGGAGGAATGTAGAGAAATAATGTTACATCGTGGCAAAATTTTCTTAACCAAACTACTGAATTCCCGTAACGTTATTGCTAAACAGGCTCAGCAGTTTATAACTGATGGTTGCCGTGTCTTAACTCACTCCAGATCTCGAGTAGTTCTTAAGGCTTTGTTGACAGCAGCCAAGGCTAATAAACACTTTCATGTGTTTGTAACGCAAGGTGGACCAGATAATACTGGGTAATGTATAAGTTTCAGAATTTATTTTGAAAATTCAAGAAGAGTTATAGTTCCTATCGATTGTTGCCGGAAGCATTAGCACATACTCAAATAATTTAAAAAGGCAAAAATTCACACCATTTGATTTATCTCAACTACTATTTGCTTCAGCTTTCCAATTCATAATATGTAACAATGTAATGCTCTTAAATGCAAAACTTGGCATCACCAATTTAAGTCTAATGTTTTTTATTGCAAACAATTGACTGAACTGCAGAAAATTTCTGTAAATATGGCTTCAGTCAACATTGTGATGTTTTAATAGTTTTTTTTTAATACTATTTATAAAATCCTATTTTCATAACAGGGAACAAATGATAGCAGAATTGGAACAAGCTGGGATAGACTGTACAATGATTTTAGACTCGGCCACTGGGTATGTTATGGAATCTGTTGATTTTGTTATGGTGGGTGCTGAAGCAGTAGTTGAGAGTGGAGGCATTATCAATCGTATCGGTAGCTTTACCATGGGCTTATGTGCTAGAGAAATGAAAAAACCGTTCTATGTTTTAGCCGAAAGTTTCAAATTTACGCGACTTTATCCATTAAATCAGAGAGATTTGCCAGATGAATACAAAGTAAGAAAATATAATATAACGATAACATTAAATGCAGCCATTTCTTTTCTTATTTTATTTTAGTATTCCCGCAAGCATTTAAGTGATGTTTCTAAGGTTCATCCTTTAGTTGATTATACACCACCTGCATATATTACTTTACTCTTTACTGATTTGGGCATTCTAACACCTTCGGCCGTAAGTGATGAATTGATTAAATTATACATGTAAATTCGTTACTATTTATACTGATTTTAATCGTAATAAATATTTTTTACATACACGTTTATTAATTTAATATTTAATACAATAATAATTAGCAAGACTGTTAGTAGAAAATAAGAAAAAAGTTTACAGAAGAAGAATTACATTATTAAAGAAATGCCCTTTTTAAGTGCTCATGTTAAAAACTTAAAAAAGAAGCACTTTGTTGCCATAGCAATTACCATGAATAACCATTCTCATCATCATCTTCGTCATCAGCATCGCCACTTGAATCTGTGGTGTATTCATCGTATTGGTAAGCGTCATCATCGTCATCGTTATCAAAATAATCATCATCAGCATCAATACGATTAAATTCTGCAGCAGCCTAAAATTGATTTAAGTACAAAACTTAAATAACAACATCAAATATATACTATACCCACCACTCGACCAGACTGTATATTTATTTCAATTTGCAGACGTATATCCATTATAAGAAAAGCCGTAGTTACCAATACGGGTATGGTTAAGCGGCTCTTCCAGGCCAAATTAGTAAGAAACATAAAGACCTCACCAAACGCTGAATTCATTTCGACAAGATTTTAGAGAATTAACGACTAGCAGGTAAATTATATTCTTGATCCTCGTTGGAAGTTTCTGCTTCCGCCTCCAGATGTTGTTCTTCCAATTGATCGTATTTAACGATATGAACAGTCTCTCCTACCGTTAATGGTTGCACAGGCTGGATTTGTCTGTACAAGTTTTGAACAGCTGAATCAGAATTTGTTGCACATGCATCCAAGTCTAGCAATTGCTCATTATTACAACTAGTACTGGATGTATTATCCTGTAGCATAGAGCGCAGACACTCTTCACGCTTTTCGGCTAAATCGTTGACGAGTTTTGTGCCCTTTTTCAATTTTTCTAGTTTTCTTTCTATCAGAGAAAAAAAAACTTGTAAATTTTTATGACAGTGACAGGAGTTCAATAATGAGTATGTGTATAGAAAAATAAATAAAAGTCTCCAAGAAGAGTAAACCGATGTTGGAAATAATTAACTTTTTTGCTAACTTTGTTTTTAAGGTACGTTTACATTTGTCAAATATTTGATGGAAAAAGCGTAACCACTATTTAATTGAAGCTTTTAGTTTTTTGAGTGTTTACTTTTTCAAATTTAATCTATAAAAAATGAAAATATTAGTTCGTCTTATTATCATGTTTAAAATAATTTTTTAAGAAATGTTTAAACAAAACAACATATTTGTATAAAATGTTTTCATAAAATAGTGGTTACGCTTTTTTCATCAAATATTTGCCAAATGTAAACGTAGCTTTAGTGATGTTCGATAACGCCCTTGGTTGTTGTCTACAAAAGACAAGGCGAACAAATACCTGACATACTCTCTTTGGAAGATCTTTATATTTGGCAGGTATTTTAATAATTCAATTTCAATTACCTAAACTTTGTAAGTATGTCTGTGAATCAGGTAAAGGTTGATGTTGATTACTTCCGTTTTCTCTGTTTATAGTTGTATTATTGGCACTAGTCACGGTATTAAAATTATTTTCCTGTATAAAACTGTCTTCGAATCCCAAGAGTTGAGAGTCTTCTCTTAAAACGGATACGTTCTTCTGATTATTTTGCTCTTCTGTTTCGTTTGTTGAATTATTTTGATTTGTAACTTTGTTTGTGTCTTGGACCGACCAGGGATCCGTCATGTTTTATTAAATATAAAATTATAAATAATTTTTATGGAATTTTATTTTCTAGCAAATTACTAAATTGTTTATCGCCATTGATTACAAACACTTTACGCTAGAGATGTATAAAATACACAACTTATCAGATAGTCGGTTACTTTGTTTTTTTTTTACCAGTGGCAACACTAAATATATTTTTGTAGTGTCAATATTACACCGTGAGTTTTCTCATAATAAGAACAAGTTCAACACATTTTCTTTAATCTTGGAAAACTGGAGTAAATTTATTTTCAATTAAAATGGTTACCAATATGTTGGAAGGCAATAGTCAAACTTTAGAAGATGTAAAAATACGTTCGACGAATTGTGAACTGAATCCACTGACTAGAGCGGATAGTTCTGCTTTGTTCGCTCAAGGAGGCACATGTGTCTTGGCTTCGATGTTGGGTCCGGTAGAAGTAAAACTACAAAATCTTAAAATAGATAAAGCTTATGTGGAGTGTATATATCGTCCCAAAGCAGGTTTGCCCACCATTAGGGATAAAATGCGTGAAGCTGTTATAAAGGATACATGTGAGACAGCTTTGCTGACCGCTTTGCATCCTAGAACAATGATTTCCATACAGCTCCAAGAACTGGATGATAGAGGAGGGGTAAGAATATATTATTTTGAAAAAAATTATAATAAAAATCGTTTTTAATTTCCAGCTAGATGCCTGTGCTATTAATGCCGCTTGTATGGCTTTAGTTATTGGTGGTGTACCAATGAAATGTACTGTAGCAGCTGTTCACTGCATTATAGATAAAGATGGTCTATTAGTATTAGATCCAGATCAATATCAAGCGAAAGACAATCGAGCTAGCTTTACATTTGTGTTTGATTCTTTGGAAAGGGACTTGGTGACGGTTTATAGCATGGGTTGCTTTAAAATGGCACAATTTAATGATGCCCATTTAATGTGTCGTGCAGCCAGTTCTTTAATATTTGATTTTTATCGTAAAATTATGACTAAATTTCATCTCAAAAATCCTCAGAACTTAGAAGACTCTTCGAAAAATAAGAGTGAAGAAAAAATGGAGGAATAAAAGTTAATTATTTTTTGTTTTATTTTCTTATATTTTAGCATAAAAGTCTTTTATTGTAGTGATATATAAAGGTTGTCCTTTTAAAACTTGGGAATTTGTTTCTTCTATATGTGCTACAACAAAGTCTCCAGTTGATATTTCTTTAAATTGTTCAGTACTACCACATGTCTTTAAAGGAATATTTTTTAGAGGCACTATAACTTTTATATTTGCATCGTTTCTGCCAAATACATGTTCATCTGAACGCTTACTTCTTCCTTCAATCAATATTAGTTCTTGGCGTCCCTTATACGCTTCATGTAGTTCTGTAGCACCTTGGCGAAAGGCTTTAACCATTCTTTGTAATCTTTCCGTTTTGATGTTAATGGGCACATCATCTTCATAACGACGATGGGCAGCAGTTTTTTCTCTCATGCTGTAGGCAAACAGATATGCCACATTATAACGTACTTGCTCAATCAAGCTAACAGTGTCCTGAAATTCCTCTTCGGTTTCGCCACAGAAGCCACAAATAAAATCACTAGATAAACCTACTTCTGGTAAATATTTTCTTATTGTTTCAACTAATTGTAGGTAAGCTTCCCTGGTATAACCACGACGCATACGTTCCAAAACACTATTATTACCGGATTGGGCAGGTAAGTGCAAATTTTTACAAACATTTGGATAGTCTCTAATTACTCGTAAAACATCTTCTGAAAAGTCTTTCGGATGGGGTGAAGTAAAACGTATACGTATATCTGGTACTGCTTCAGCTACTTCTTGAAGTAACACGGAAAAAGGTAAACCTTTAGTTTTTGGTTTATATACAGTTTTAAAGCCAGGAGCTATTGACACATTTGTGTCTGTTTCTTTCGATAAATCTCTGTAACTGTTAACATTTTGTCCTAATAATGTAACTTCCTTAACACCACCATCTCTTAACTGTGAGACCTCTTGTTTTATCGACTCTATATCTCGGGAGCGTTCACGACCTCTAGTAAATGGCACTATACAGTAGGTGCACATATTATCACAACCTCTCATTATTGACACAAATGCTGTTGGAGAATCTGTATTTAATCTGACGGGCATAACATCTCCATAGGTTTCATCTAAACTTAGCAAAACATTAATGGCAGATTGCTGATAGTGGCGGGAAATGGCTAACAACCTGGGCAAGTCCTTATAACTATCGGGGCCAGCCACTACATCAACACTTTTCTCTTTTTCTAATAGTTTTTGTTTTAATCTCTCTGCCATGCAACCCAAAACGGTTATTTGCATAGGTCCCTTTTTCAGAGACCTTTTTTCTTTCATTGCTCTAAGGTGATTCAAACGATTCCATATTTTTGTTTCTGCACCTTCTCTTACAGCACAAGTTACAATCATTATAACATCGGCATCTTTCATTTCTTCAGCTTTTAAATATCCATTTGCCTTTAGTATGGACCAAACCACCTCAGTGTCATTGGTGTTCATTTGGCATCCATATATTTCAAAGTGCACCTTACGTCCCTGGCCATTATAGCTTTCTACGGGTAAGTAAGGTATAAACTCTTCCTTGTAGTTAAACGAGGGCACTGGAGTATTCAGTTTTGGTTTAACATTAAAAAACTCTTGGAGACCAGGTCCAGCTGACACTCGCTCCAAAAATGTTTCTCTGGAAGATGGTTTAGGGGATGTACTATAATAACTACAATTGATTATACATCGCAATGATTCCGTGCGCTGTCTGTATAAATATAAAAACTTTTGTAATTTCATTTTTATGCAACTCTTTTAAAATAATCCCGAATTATACAATATTTGCAAATGTATAAAATTTTGCCTGTGTGATAGCATCTTCTAGGGAATGCCTTTAAAAAAACATAAACAATAACAGGGCTGCCATGCTAAATGTGGAAAATATACGATTTTATGACATATTTTAGAAATAAAATTTTATAAATCACAAAAGCAAAAAGTTAAAAAAAATTGTAGTTACGGGAGACATTCAAAAGATATTTGCCAATCAATTTTTCTTTGGGACGTAAAATCATTTCTCATCAAACTGTTACTGTGAACTCCAATGCTATTCACAATTTTGCCAAGAAATATCAAGAGAAATAAATACTACAATTACATATATATGTATATGATTTGTTACTCTTCTGTTAAAAACAAGAATTTATACTTTTCCGTGTAAGTATATACTCGTACATATATACCTTCCATGGTACAATCATTACACTCAATCCCTTTCATATATTTTCTTTATAATAATTTAGGCGTGTTTCAATCTGTGTATATTGTCATCACTGTCGCAAATTGATTTTACTTCAACAACAAATTGTATATTTTGCACAGTAGAAAAAATGGCAAACATCTAAATCGAATTGTATTTATTTTTTGCAACCGTATACTAAATAGTGCTTAGATTACTTATTAGAAATAAATTTAATATAAATAAAACAAAGTTGTGTAAATTATATAAGTTTTATTAATTAAATTAAAATTGTGCAAAGATGCTGAGAATACGTCGGCGTTTTGCTTTGGTGCTGTGTGCTTTTTTCGTGGCAATTTTCTTGGCGGTGTACTTTCTAATCAATTACGCGGCACCAACAGAAGATAAGAAACCAAATTTTATGACCCTTGAAAATGCCGAAGCTCTTAAACAGGATATATATATGCAGAAAATGATCGACATGAATAATTTAGAAAATAATGTTGGTGAGAAACCGCTACCACAATTTGGTCCCTTTAGTAGTAGTGGGAAGGAGAAACTGGAAAAATTTAGGAGCGACGACAATGACCTGGGCGATGTAGCAAAAGGCCCTAAATTTGAAGAGAGCGTGCCAGACGATAACAAGGATGATACTTGCGAATTTGATCCACAACAAGTGCCACAACCAAATATACAGGTAAATACATAATTACATACATGCATAATATGTTTTTAGGGCTCTTTTTTGGCAAAGAAAAATCTTCCGAAATTAGTTTATATGAAATATCTAAGTTTCTCAATATAATTTAGTTTGATTTGATTTATTTATTTATTTCAATTCAAATGTAATACATGTGACCTGTTGGTCATTATAAGAATATTACAATTAAAATGTTGAAATGAGCTTAAGAAAATTATGAATAATAAAAATATGTACAAGAAAAATTAATAAAATATAATTTTCTTTTTTTCTTGTTGTTCAAATTAACGGATATTTTTTCCCGTTAATAAATTTTATAATCCATTTTATTTACGTGTTTATCGTAGGTATTTACATACATATCGTCAATGGAATTAAAGAACGCTGTAACTGACAAAAAATCTGAAATACGTTTTTTGCATAATTTTTATCAGAAAAAAATACGCGTCGATTGGTCCCGATCACGGATTTCTACGTTGAAAATAAATGCACTTACGCTGTCTGTGAAATGAAAAATACCAGTGTCTTCTTTCTACTTTCATACAGGTTTTTTAGCTCTGGTGAACATTTAACCCTTAATTGCATGAATTTTTTTTATTTTTCTAATGTAAGCCACTGATAAAATTCATATACAATTTTAAGGAAAAATATTTAAAAATATTTATTACAAATATCTAAAACTATAGTCCAATGGGTATAATCTAATGCCGAAATATTTCAGCAGCGACCTATTTACACTAAAGTTTTTGTACATTTCTTTTCTTTTTCTGCAAAAAAATTTATGATGGAAATTTCCATCACAATGCAATGAAGGAAGGGTTAAGGTTTTGTCAGTTACAGCGTTCTCTAATTCCATCAACGATATGTATGTAATACTGTGTGTATATAACATAGAATATAGTAACAAATTTTAAATTGTTTGCAATATAACAGAGGTATTCACTTCAATAAACAAAAAAAATTTGCAATAGCTAAAGCTATTATTAAAAAAAGTATGTAACTTGAAATATTTATTTATTTATTTATTAAAAAGTAATATTTATTAAAAAGTATATATATTTTGTCCAATTTAATATATATATATTACAAGAAATAATTATAATAAATATAAGTAATATGAAAAGAGAAAATAATATATTAAAAATATAAGAATACACGTTAGTGAGGCAGAAATACAAAACTAGCACTGTCTTTAATTCATTGGTCCCACACAAGAGGAAAATAAAAGGGAATAGATAGAAATGTAGAAATAATACTGATCCCAGCAGTGTATATGGAAGGTTTACTAATAAGAATAAACTAAGTATGTCAACGATTATAGTAGTTTAACAAATTTAACAAATTTCTAAGTTTCAGTCGAAAAGCATTATTAGTATGAGAAAAAATCTAAAGCTCCAGTGGTAAATAGAATTATGCGTTAAACATTTTTTTATATAAAATTGTATTTTTTTTTACTATTTTTATTATTACTTTCATCTTTATTAATATTTCCTTAATACTCTGACATCACATAATAATAGGTATATGTAAATAAAGTTCATAAAATTACGTTATTTTTAACAAATTATACACATTTTCTTTTAAAAACACCATCATTCGGTTAATTACCAAATGATTGACTAATTTTATTTCAGATGCTTGATTTGTATGGTAAAATAAAATTTGATAATATTGACGGTGGTGTTTGGAAACAAGGTTGGAATATTAAATATGATTCATTGCGGTATAATAGTCATCATAAATTAAAAGTATTTGTGGTGCCACATTCCCACAACGATCCGGGTTGGATTAAAACATTCGATGATTATTACGATCATGAAACTAAGCATATCCTCTCAAATGCTTTAAGACATTTGCGTGAAAATCCAGATATGAAATTTATATGGGCAGAAATTTCCTATTTTTCAAAATTTTTTGAAGATTTGGGTCCAACTTTTAAAGAGGATATGAAAAAGTATTGCATTTAAAAGCAATTCTTAAATGTTATATTATTTTATACAATAAGCATTTATTTACAGGTTGGTAGCAAAGGGCCAATTGGAATTTGTAAGTGGTGGTTGGGTTATGCCGGACGAGGCTAATTCCCATTGGCATAATATGTTGTTACAGCTTACGGAAGGCCAGCATTGGTTAAAAAAATATATGAATGTAACACCTGTATCTTCTTGGGCTATTGATCCCTTTGGTCACAGCGCGTCTATGCCATACATATTGAAAAAGTCTGGTTTTCAAAATGCTCTCATACAAAGAACACATTATTCAGTTAAAAAAGAGTTGGCTTCAAGACGTAATTTAGAGTTTTACTGGAGACAATTGTGGGGTAAATATAAAATTTAAATATGAGTATATACGTACATAAGTGACACAAAAAATGAATCCAATTATAGACGTTAATGGAAACACTGATTTATTTACACACATGATGCCCTTTTATTCATACGATATACCTCATTCATGTGGTCCAGATCCGAAAATTTGCTGCCAATTCGATTTTAAACGATTGCCTGGTTTTGGTCTTATGTGCCCGTGGAGAGTAATACCGCAAGCTATAGATGACAACAACGTTGTCTCCAGGTTATTATAGAACAACTTTTATCTATGTTATGTATATTAAAGTTATATTTATTAGGGCTAGCCTTTTGGTTGATCAATGGAAGAAAAAAGCTGAATTGTATCGCACTAATGTCTTACTGTTTCCTCTTGGTGATGACTTTCGCTTCAGCCAAAGCACCGAATGGGAAGTGCAAAGACTGAATTATGAAAAACTATTTAATCACATAAATTCTCAACATAACTACTTTGTTGAGGCCAAATTTGGTACATTACAAGAATATTTCGATGCTGTACATAAAGAACAAAAGGAACAACAACGTGAATTTCCTACATTAAGCGGTGACTTCTTTACATATGCCGATCGTAATGATAATTACTGGAGTGGTTATTATACTTCACGCCCTTATCATAAACGTATGGATCGTGTACTAATGCATTATATTAAATCAGCCGAAATGTTAAGTTCCTGGCATAATTGGGATGCCAGTAATAGGTTTGCTGAAAGGCTACAGGATGCCAGAAGACAATTATCACTTTTTCAACATCACGATGGCATAACAGGCACAGCCAAGACACATGTTGTGGTAGACTATAATCAACGTATGATGGATGCCATAAAATCATGTCGTTTTGTTATGCAACAGTCAATTTATAAATTACTTACAAAACCCATCGTAAGCATCAGAAGTTTCTTTTTTTAATAAATATTGCATTGATGATGATTATGATTTTTATTTTAGTTTTATAACGCTGACATGAATTTTAATTATTTATTTGCGGATGATTCTCGCTGGCCCGGGCCAGATGATAGTCGTACTACAATTATTTTGGGTCCCGAAATACCTCAAAAGCAGGTTGTGTTTCACAATGCTTTACCTCAATGGCGTGAAGAAATTGTTGATTTTTATGTGGGCTCGCCTTATGTCAGTGTTGAAGATAACAACAGGAATCCTGTGGATGTTCAAATTAGTCCCGTTTGGACTTGGCATAAACATACATTCACCAATACCATAACACCTCAAGCTTCAACCACAAAATATAGACTAATATTTAAGGTAAAAGTACCTCCCTTGGGTTTAACAATGTATATGATTAAAACAGAGTTAATGCAACTGATTAATAGAAAGTAAGTGCATATTTTTAAATGTTAAAAAAATCCTTTTTTAATCCCTTTATTTTTTCCTGCTTTAGTTATATAACTTTTGCTTCAAATCTTATATTGACTAAAGACCCTATTACCACACAATTAGGTGATTATCCCAAAGAAGTTGAATTTGGTGAGAATAGAGAAATTTCTTTAAATGTCGGTTCAGGACCCACAGTGGCCTTTGGTGTTGAGGGTATGATGAAATCCATACAATTGAAAGAAACCGAAAACTATACACCAGTAAAAGTACAATTTTTCAAATATGGCGTAAGACATAAGGGAGATCATTCTGGAGCCTATCTTTTTTTGCCCAATGGCCTTGCCAGTCCTATAATTAATGAACATCAACCTGTGGTATTGGTAACTAAAGGTCCTTTGGAATCCAGCGTTTCATCAGGTTTATCGTTTGGCGTACACCATACAATTTTACGTGATGGCGAAGTGCCGGAAATACGCAATAACATTGATATTGGCAATATGGATGATACCGAAATTGTAATGCGTTTTCAAACACGAATACACAGCGGTGATACGTTTTATACGGATCTTAATAGTCTGCAACTTATCAAACGTAAAAGATTTGCTAAAATACCTCTACAAGGCAATTATTATCCTGTTCCCTCGGCTATATATATAGAAGATGAGTCATTACGTTTAACAATACTAACAGCCCAACCATTGGGTGGTTCTTCTCTGGCTGAAGGTGAAGTGGAAATAATGCAAGACCGTCGTTTGACACACGATGATGAGCGGGGTTTGGGTCAAGGTGTTCTAGATAATCAACCTGTTTTGCATATATTCCGTGTTTTATTGGAAAGAATTGAGAATTGTGAAAAATTGGCAGACGATCATCCTTCTGGTGCTTTAACTTTACCGGCATATCGCAGTTTGAAGGCAATTTTAGATCCTGTGGATAAATTTTTGTATACGGAAAATTTTTGGTTAAATTCTGTGAAAGAATTTGGTTCTTCTCATACAGCTTTAGGTGAAGATATGGAAATTGTCATTATGAGAAATTTAGAGCCTACAATTACAATACCACCGGTGGCTAAAGATCGTAAACAACGTTTACAGAAAAACACTGGCTTAATAGTTCATCGTACAAATTTACTGCAATGTTCTGGCTTAGAGACACGAAATTCTGGAGAAGTATAAACATTTTTTAAAACTGTAATACACATTCCTTAATTTGTTTTTGTTTTTGTTTTTTCCAGTTTAATTTAATTCATCTTCTGCAACCGGGTTCACAAAATATTACAACCGCTTACAAAACTACTTTAACATTCCTTCAACGTTTATCCGAACAAAAGTTAACCGAAAACGTAACATTATGTCCAATGGATACTGTGGCATTTACACTACAAAGTCATAGTTGATTTATCTTTGCATAGAAGAATTAATTTTATTCTCATTTTATTGAATTTAAATTATTTTTTTTTTTTTTTAATTTTAAATTAATATTGACTGACACTTCTATTTTTTATTTTTTACTTAAATACCAAAAACAAATTTTATATTTATTCAAATAATGTGTGGTTTTTAAATGATTTCAAATCAATCGTTTGGTCAAAAAAATGTTTATGTGTTTTTAATTGTCTAGTAATGTGTAGTTAGAATCTCAACTTTATTTCATATTGTTTCCGATAATTATAAATTATGTTTTTATTTGTATTAATTTATAAAAGTTTTAAGACACTTGTAATTGTTTTTTGTATTTAGTTGTTATCTCTTTATTTTCTGTGTTTTCTTAACAAGCAAAGTTTATTTTTTTAACAGCAAGGCCAAAGATTATTTTATTTTTTGCTTAAAAAAATTCTACTTTTCTTTTTACAACGTTTTGTTAAAAATAATGCAATTACTTTCACATTTGTGTGTTATGTACACAATTTTTAAGTAAAGAAAGGAGTAGAAATAACAATACTAATGGTTAAAAGATTTAATACTTTATATCTGCGGCAACAAGTCTTATTTTTAAAGATTAATATACTATTTATAAATATATACTATACATAAGAGTGATATTAAATATTGATTAAAGGCTTAATTAGAATATGACTCTAAACACGAGTTGAATTTAAACTTTCACATTAATTTAATAAATATTTGTATAATCTATTGAAAGTAGTTCATACACATGTATTTAAAAAATAAAAAAGAAACATAATAAAAAAATCGTATTGTTTTAAGTTTTTAAATATTTTGATTTGTTTGTCCATAGAAAATTCATTAATAATATTATACATATATAAGTGATATATTATAAATTGATTTAAGACATTTAAAAAAATAAATACATTAATAATTTCAATTTAGTATTATTATTATTTTTAAGTTGCAACATATATTCGGGCTGAAATGTATGCATAATGAGTCCAAGTAAAAAAGTTAAGCCTTAGAATTATTTTTAAGATTTCTCTTAGCGGTTGTAATTCGATATTTATTATTGTAATATCTTTAATGAAGTTACAACAGCGTTTTGCGTTATATGTCCTATGGTGATGATATTGTAGAATGTGAAAATCCACCTTATGAAATATTTCTGATATATGTACATATTCGTATATATGTAGATAATTATATCTGGAGATTTTAATTGCAATTTGTATGATATTTCGAATGCGTTTTTGTTACGCTCTATGTGTTTTCCCCTCTCCCATATTTCCCTTATAAAATTCATTTGTAAATATTGCAAAGCGGAAAAAACTCTCAGGAAATTTTTATTTATAATTGGGATTATTATGATATTGTCCGTGGCATCACCTGTTTATTGGATTTTTAGTTGACTAGTTATAACCCTGTTGCATGTTTTTCTGACCAGCAGGTTGTATTTTAACGTTGCAATTCCCAACATTTATAAGTTAAATTTCAGATTCAGCAGTTATTGAAATTGAACCGACAGCAAACATTTAGTTAAAAAATGTTAAGAAATAGAATTTAAAATTAAACATATGTTGATATGGCTTAACTTATTTTCAGCTCTTTCACATCACGTGAGTTTTACTGCATTTCCATTAGAGACATTGAATTGAAAGTCGGTTATTCTTAGTTCGGTTTGAACTCCTTGTTGTTAAAACGACCACACATAGTGCTAAAACTACTGTTTTTGTGATGCAGCCAGTGCCGCTACTTAACGGATTACATTAAAGATTTTAAAACAATTACTAAAGCATACTCTGAACCAGGGACCGTAATCATTATGAGTTTTATAATAAAAATTACACAATAATGATTATATTGTGAGTTTTAAAGATTTTCTTCAATGGTAATGATTATTTTTGAGTAATATTAATAAAAATCAGCCATAATCATTATATTTGAGCAAAAGAAATAAAACTCAAAAATAATCATTATATATGATTTTTATTTTTTTCGCTCAAAATAAAACTCACTTTCAATTTATGACTTTTTTTTGGGGTTTTTTACATTAAAAAATTTGGTCAGAACTAATAAAAGAAAAAAATATTAAGAAATGCTTGTTCATTTTGTTATATAAAATATCATTTTCTTGCACAAAAATTATATAAATAATTTTTTTCATACATCATATATAAAGTCGTAAATTAAAAGTGAGTTTTATTTTGAGCGAAAAAAATAAAAATCATAAATAATGATTATTTTTGAGTTTTATTTCTTTTGCTCAAAAATAATGATTAAGGCTGATTTTTATTAATATTACTCAAAAATAATCATTACCATTGAAGAAAACTTTAAAAATCAAAAATTTAAAAATCATGACGGATATGCAAAGATTGTTAAAAAATAATAATAATGGTGCAAAAAATTTTTGTTTATGTTTGTTCTAAGTGTTTGATTTTTTGATTTAAAAAAACGAACAATAATCATTATTTACGGTCCCTGCTGTGAACATATTTTTTTACCAAGACTTATTTATTATTTTTTTTTAACTGAAAAAAATTCTACCCACCAACTTCTATTTGTAGAGAAAAAAGCTAACATAATAGTCTGACATTTTGTTTTTCTTTTAAAATAAAAATCTTTATGCATATCTTATATAAGTTTAAAAAAATAGCAGAAGAAATAATAATCCATAATTTGTTAGTTTACAACCCAGAGTTCCCCACACTTTTTCCCAATCAGAAAATATATAAAAAAATATGGTACTTTTTACAGTAACTTAACTCGTTACTAGAAAATATCTCTCTGCTAAAGTACCCATCACTGATAGTCTAATACGAGTATGTAGAGAAAAACAAAACAGAAACAAATTCCAACCAACTCTTATGCTGCAAAGTGGTTGTTATCATTTATAGTTCTCGTGCTCGTGCTATATTTCTGAGGTAAAGAGTGTTTAAAAAGTGTTTTTCAATGAATAAATAAAAAAAAAAAAATAAAATTATTAAGTTTAAAACATAAAGTTGCTACAAAAAGAGAAGAAAAAAAAGAGGTAAGAAAAGTAGTGTGTTTAATGTAGAAATATGCATTGGAAAAAGAAAGAAGAAAAAAAAAACCAATGCAAAGTGATTTAGTTGTGAAATTGTTCAAATATTGAATGGAAAAATGTATTAAAACGGATTCATTGAACACGAAAACCAATTCATACGGGTCTTTTATACGCAAAATACGTGTATCTTATGGATTTTTTCATAAAATCGTATCAGAAAAGTACAACAAAAAATTAAATAAAAGCAATGCAAAAACAGAATTACACTTCTACAGAACAAGAAGAGAAAAGAGTGTTGCCATATTCAAAATTGTATACAAATTCCCAAATAGTGCTTTAAAGTAGAAGAAAAAAAGAAAAACTTAATATTTTATGTGCATATATAGTTTCTAAAACATTTAGGTAGTTAATTAATGGTAAGAAGAACACTGCCAAATATAAGTATGTATAAAGTATTCTAAAAAAAATCCAAAACAAATAGTTCAAAATTTATTTCATGCCTACCTCCCCCCCACCCACTAAAATGTACTATTTTTTAACGTTTTAATTGAAAACGATTATGTACATACATACCTAATTTGCCATTACAACACTGTTTCAAGGTGACGACCTAACTACTCGCAGCACCCTTGTTGTGCGCACCAATTTTTATCCATGAACATTGGGACCTACCCATTTAACATCGACTTTGAACGACAGACTTGAAAAGCTTGTTCAAGGAATGACTTAAAATGATTATATGTCGATTATAAATTACAACGACTTAAATTGATAACCAAAAGCCAACATTTGAAATCATTACTAACTTACCAACAATTTGAAAGTTAATTACTAACTCATTCTTTAATACGTTAAAGCACTCATGCAGAGTTAAAAATTTACATAAACATTAATTTCCTAATTCAAAATTCTTCATGGGAATCAAGCGCTACTAATTTGACCAAAAAAAAGTTCTAAACTCCACAATACGTACATCTTTGTAACAATGTCTTTGACCGTATTCAAAAAAATTAGGTGGGTTTGAAGTGTGTTTTAAAACAAATTTGAACGGAAGTTTTTACTTCTGTATTTAACGAATCGCAAATCAATTAAAATGTTTATTTTATAAATACGAATTCAGTTTTATATATGAAATCCCGCAATCTGGCTGCCCTAAAAGATACAGGAATAGCTACTTCAAAAGAGAATAAAGAAAAAAATTCTTTAAAGCTCTGTATGTGTACAAGAGTAAAGATTTTCCGTTTTTATTTTTGATTTTTTAAAACTGTTTTGGAATGTGGTCAAAGCACAATTAAGAAGAAGAAGAAAAAGAAAACAAAAAGCAATAAAAAAGCTAAATCTGTGCTACTATGCCTTTTAATATGTAATGCCTGCCATACAGAAAGCCAGCCTGCCACTGACAGCCTTTGACTACTACATTTGCCTTTGGATGAGTTACAGAATTATCGATGGAATCACTTTCAAGCCATTACTTGAAGCGAATCGTACGTTCGTTATAAATTTTTACAATAAACCATTTATACGGAAATTGAAAAAGATAAAAAATAGGTATAAAGATTTTATACTACCCGTTTATGCTAAAAACAATTAAAAAAAAATCATAAATTCACGGTACGGCATAACCTTTCAATAAATAAAAAATTGTTAATTTTTAAAAAAGTGAGAATAAAATTAAAAAAAAAATAAATTAAAGAATAATAAATGTTTCATTTAAAAATAGTGTGTGTGTAAAATCAATTGTTGTACATACATATGTACGTATGTATGTATGCATGTACAGTGCTGCAAATAAAATATTCAACATCAGCATAATGATTTTTTGTACCCTATTCCTCTATTTCAATGCCAAATAAGTTTATGAAAAGACAGAGAACAAACCAACAAACAGCAACAACAAAATTTGATGTTTTTATTCTGAAATTGCTATTATTGTTGTTGTTATAAGTATTTTTTTGAATTGATTTTAACTTTTACGATTTATGCTGTTGATGTTTTAAGACAAATTGCTGCAGCAAGCAATAGCAGCAGGTTACATAAAAATACTTTTTAAACTGCAATAATAATTACATATAAGAATAACGACCATATAAACATCAACTAGGTATAATAACAATCCTAGTGTAACAATTACATACGTATGCACATACATCGTGCTTAAATTGTTTTTAATTAATGGTTGACATTGTTTTTGACTGACAAAAAATTTAAAACAGAAGCAGCAGCACGAGCACCAACAATTAGAACAAATACATAAATAAAAGAAACTAAAAGTGTTAAAAAACGAATACCTATAAGTATGTTTTCAATTTTTACATGGGCTAGGTACCTATTTATTTTTAACTCAAAAGTGTAAAACAATTTAAATTTTTTTTAATAGTTTTTTTTTAGTGATATTATTACATACCTACATCCATACATACATATGTAGGTATATAGTTTTCTTTATTTTCAAAATCAATTTCCTTTATTTTTGCTTCTTGGCTTTCTATGCATATAACAAGAAGAAACAAGTTAAAGAAGTAAAAAAAATACACTTTAACAACGACGTCATACAAAAGTATGTCAAAGAAGCACAATAATAAAAAAGTTTTCTAGAAGAGAGTACAAATATTAAAAATAAACAGAGAAATAAACCACTGACTTATATACTACTTATTATATACAACAGCAGCAACAATAAAATCCACAACAATAACAATAAATTAGTGGTGTGTATGCTCTTTGCTGCAATAAACAATATTCATCTTAATCAGGGTTGTCAAGAAGTTTTCAATTTTTATCCCCGATTTAGAAATTCATATTGCCGAAATTCCCCACAAAAACTGCATCCATAATTTCGCTTGTATGTACATACAGTGCGAGCTCGATTTTCGCAACCCCCGATTAACGCAACACCCCGATTAGCGCAACAGGCAAATTTTTTACATTACAGTCTTTATAAGTGCAACGATTTTCAAAAATGAAACTCAATAAGTGCAACACTATTTTTTTTTATATATGTATTTACAGTGATTTCTGTTTGCATTTCTTGTTCAGAAACGTAGTTTTATAAAAGTAATCATATTTAATCAAAGAATCCCATTTCAATAGAATTTCTCCCACGTTAGTGCTGTCCCAAACACGTTTTAAAACACAAATACAAACGCATCAGTTTTCTCTTTTACAGCAAATGTATGTTTACACAGATGCGTCGGCTAACATATTTGTATAATTTCACATTTTAAAACAAAAATTGCTCGCTACGCCAATGTTTCAACAAGAACACTGTTTTTTAACAGTTAGTTTTTTGTTTTTTTTTAATGAAAAATTGTGTTTTACAAATAATTGGTTTCGTTTTATTAAAACTAGGGTATTTTCAGGTACAATAAAAAGTGGTCGATAATTGCAACTTTTTCGGTAATTGCAACAGGCCAGATTTTTTCGAGTTGCGAAAATCGAGCTCGCACTGTAATAGGTTTTATTTGATATTTATGTCTGTTTACAGTAGTGTTCAATAAAATAGATTCACCATGATCTAACATCTTTGTGTACGAAGAATTCATTCAATTCGTGTTTTTGGGGAAAAGAATTAATTCAAAATTTAGTTAATTCATAATGAATTGAAATCAAAAATGAATGATTCGTTTACAACTCTGGTATTTACTTTATAATTGAAATAAAGTAGAAACAAACAAATACATCAAATTTAAATCAATTCATTTGAATTAAGGTACCATGAGTTGAAATTCATTTTGCCATTTGAATTAATTCAAATGAGTTAGAAAAATGTAGTCGCCGTGGTCTACTGGTTAGTGTGTTGGCTTACTAAGACATGGGCCCTGGGTTCGACTCCAGGCTCTGACATCTTCAAAAAAAGAAATATTAAAAAAAAATTTCTTTCGGCGACTACCTCTCAGCAGTCTTCTGGCAAAAGCTATGAGAGTAACTAATTGCCATGAACAAGCTTCTCAAGTCTGTCGTTCGGAGTCGACATTAAACTGTAGGTCCCGGTACTCATAGATAACAATTGACACACACAACATGAGTGCTGCGAGAAGCTAGGCCGTAATCCTGACACAGGGTTGTAAAGGCCAGTTATGTTTGTATGTATGTATGAGTTAGAAAAACGAATTGTGATTCATTTCAAATTCATTTGCATTGATCTGATCTTAAAAAAGACTGATAACGCAGATAATTGAGAGTTAACTATTTACAATGTGCAGCAATTTTGTCATTATCGTAAGTTTTTGCAAAAAAATTACTATTTTTGTAAAATCAAATTCAATAACTCTCAAAGTATTATTCGTATAGAAAAGAAATTTAGTAACGTATTACTGGTGATAAAAAATGGTTAAAAATTCTTAAAAAAACTAAAAGAATAATAAAAAAAAATTTCGCAGCCATTTTTTGTTTTGAAGAAAGAAGTGCAATTTTTGGTGCATATTGTTATTAGATTGGTGGTGTTACTTGCTACAATTTCAAACGCATAATTTTGATGAACGTTTATTGTATTTGATTGAAAGTTAATAGTGTTTAGTTTAAAGTTAAGTTTTAGTTTAAGTAGTACTTGAAGAACCAAACACCACGTTTACTTCAATTGTATGCAATTCATTTTTGATTTGATAAATATGACTTACAATTTACTCTTATAATTCATTTGAATTAATTTAAAATCAATTCAATTCAAATCAAATGAATTGCAATTCTTTTTTCTAACTCATTTGAATTAATTCAAAATCAATTCAATTCAAATGTAATTGGGCAAAATGAATTGCAATTCATGTTTGCTTAATTCAAATGAATTGACTCAAATTCAATTCATTCAATTCGTTTTTTGGGAAAAAGAATTAATTCAAAATTTTTCCAATTCAGTGCATGAATGATTCACGAATTAATTCAAAAATGAATGATTCGTTTACAACTCGGGTAAATACACACCATGTATTCAAAAATATTGTTAAAATTAAATAATTTTGCCTGCTCAAAAATAGATTATCCAAATTTGATTGCCTAAACAAAAAAAAAATTTATTAATTAAATATCTGTCATTAGTTGAATTACCTTTATTTTTAAGACACAAGTCTTTAAAATATAACGATTTGAACGTTCTTCTACACATCTTTAACAAATTCCTACAACTGTTCCTTGTTAGAGGGGTTTGTCGATGTGTGTTTAGGGTTATTATCTTGTTGAAACACCCATCGATGTGCAATTTCATATTCAGCATAAGACATGATGATGTTATAACTATTTGTTAAGTATACGGCATCTATTATAACTTCAATTCTAAATACATATACATATGTCCTGTGCCATAATATGAAAAACATTCTCATACCATAAAGTATAAGTGGAGAAGTAATATGTGGTCGGACGAATCTAAAATTAGTTTGTTTATTCTTGAAAGAAGTAGTTTAACTATAAGAAGTCCTTATAATATTAAATTCCTTCGCAAGAAAAACCATTAAAATCGGTTGCGGAAACGTAATGGTATGGAGATGTTTTTATTTATATGAGAAAATAAACCAAAATATAAGCAATAAAATATAAATAAGCAAAAAAATTTTAAAACTCGCCGAAAGTTTTTCCATTATCCCCAATAAAATCCCGATGCCCAAACTATTTTTTTTAATCCCTTTTCAGAAAAAAAAATCCCCACATTAGGGATAAATCCTCTAATCTGACAACACTGATCTTAATATGTTCGCCTTACACTTCAATTTAAAATTATTTTCCAAGTGTTTGTGCTAAGGTATGCATTGATATGTTTTCTCTCATTTTGTAATACCTACATACTCTTTTTTTTCTTAAGTTCTATAGGTATTTTCTCTTGTTTACAAATCATATGATGTTTCGTTTTCGTAGCGTTTCATCACATTTTGTTTGTTTCTCACTTTCTATTATATACCTACCTATGCATATCTAGTATATATAGTTTTATTACAAAAACGCAAAAAAGCTCATATGACTAGTTTTTCAGGGGATTTTTTTACAACCTAAAAAATTCCGTAACAGGATATGCATACTATATACATACACATGTAAGTATGTATTATTCAGATATTATTTTTAATACATAGGTATGTAAATTAGAAATTAAAGGATAATATTATTAGTAACTCTAGTGGAGTTACATTTTGAAAATATACATATACCTATGTATGTGTTTATAGAAACGATTGAGAGTTCAAAAAAGAAAAAAACTAGTAAATAGTTTTGAGAATAATTATTGGTTATGAATTCAAAGCTTTTTCAAGTTTTATTAAAGCTACGCTTTTGTGAAACGCGCATTTTTTTTAAAGAGAAGTAAATTAATGCCTGTGTTGTCAAAATTATAAATAAAATAAAAAAAAATAAAAAATTAATAAATAAGTAAAGGTAAATAAGCGTGAAAGGAATTAAGCGTGGGGCAATTATTCGGGGAATACTGTATTAAAAAAAGTATAGTTTCGAGGGAGGTCCCAAAATTAGAGTACCACTATGTAACAAAAAAAGTAAACAAATTTGGAGTTTTTTTAATTTTTCGACAAAATTTCTTTTGAGTTCGACGTACTTTTCCCCAGCGATATTTAATAACATCGACATTCTGTGTATGATAAGAAGTATTTAGATCCTTAAGATTGCCATCAATGTTGGGTACAATCTATTCATTCTTGGTAAATATTGTACATCGAACTATATTTTTAAATTTTAAAACGGAAGATGGAAAAAAAAGCAATGTTTTCGTTCAGTTTTTCCAAAAGCAATTCCCAAACCTTCGACACAAACAAGCGTTGCATAGTTAAAATTTCCCAACTTTCGACTAAATAAATGCCAAAGGATGATAGCTCAATTCTTCACATTTCAGTATTTGAGAGACAATTTACTTCCTAACATAGAATTTACCCACACTGTATAAACACAAATTGTAAATATGAATAAACAAACGTAAGCAAATTTAGTAAAACATAAGCAATATTTGAGAATATTAGGTCTAAAATAAAAAAAAAAACTGTTGGCGATGAATTTTCTTTTACATACATACATGCCAGTTTTGATTTTGCAGACAAATTTATTTGAAAAAAAAAGTAAAAAAATGTATAGAAAACAAGTTTAGGTAACATGGGCGAATCCGCCTTTAGTGCGATGGTGCAAAATATAAAAAATTTAAATTTATTTGATACTGATATATATTTTAAAAGTATGCTTTTCTTGCAGTGTATAAATTACGTATACAAAAGCAATAATCCCCCTGTTTAAACTCTGTTTTTTTTCTCTCTTTTTTCCTTCTGCAATACACATCGTTATCAAGAGTGAATATGATTTTTGCAGAAGCACAAGATGAAAATGACTACTTCCGCTCTAAATTTTTATTATATATACAACATATATACATACTTTTTTGTTTTTGCTAAACATTTATTTTTCCTGGTATACCTACCACAGAATATTATCTAAATGTCTCAAACCACGCTTACAATAGATATTTGATAAATTTTTTACAGGCAAATGTAACCGCTATTTAATTACAGCAGTTTATGTAAAACTTTCGTAAAGTATTTAGCAACAAGTAATAAATAAATAAAAGTTTTCTAATAGTGAGTGGTCACGTTTTTTAAACTAATATGTAATAAAATGCTTAATGTGACCGTATGTTAATGCCTATTTGTACTCAAAGAAATAAGTAGAGAAAACAAATAACTAAAGAAAACAGAGAAACATTTGAGAAAAAGCTTTACTTATGTATAATATTTATTTTATATACATATATATATACATATGTTTATGCCTGAGTTTTTAAATAGGTAACGAAGTAGAATATAACGGGTCGGGAAAAACCTACTGCCCTAATAAAAGAAAACTATCAGCTCTACTACAAGCTAAGCAACACAAAGTCACTACATAGGTACATGTACGATTTTTTGTGTCTCTTTTCGTTATGAAATTCTCAAAATGCATGCCATTACTCTTTATTGGTATATACGAGTATGTACATACTTATGTTGTATGCACATGCATATGCAGGTTTTTTGTGAAAATTTTTGATAACAAATGAGAAAATAAAAACAATAACAACATGTTAGAGAAGAAATTCTTAATAGGGGGACTTAAATATGGTGATTTTGTTATTATTTTTATTGTATACCTACATAGCGTAGGGAATTTTATGTCGTTTTTAAGCAAATGTTGGCATAAATAGTAATATAAATTTATTTTATTTAAATAAATTAAAAAAGTTGTGTTTTGTTTCTTTTTTGTTTGCGGAAATGCAATATGCTTTTAAGTTATTTAATAAAATTCAACAAATACATATGTAAATTTTTATTTTTTTGAGTTCTGTTTTTTTTTTTTTTGTTGATGTAATGTGAGATACCAATTTTCCACCCACTTCTTTCCCCAAAAAGTCTCCAATTCAATTGTTTTCTTATTCTTAAATATCATTATTTAATGTGTTCACACTACACACGTACAGTCATGGACTTAAGTCTTCATACACCCCCTGTATTAGAGAAAACTTCTAATTTAAGAGCAACATAAAAAAAAGTTCTTACAGCAAAAGTAATTTAATTCATTTTAATCAGTGTACAAGAATAAAAATTTTAATTCCTCTTAAAATTAACGGAATACACTAAAAAAACTAAAAGTAGAGAGGGACAAAAATGTTCATACAGTGTAATCTCTTTTGCTTTATTCCAAAGATTCGCATTGTAACTTTTTAAAAACCGTTAGTTTTTCATATTGCAATGAGGTGAGGTGTTACTTGAATGATTAGTGGATATTTTATTGGTTTTAAGTGATCAAGTGTCAAGATGAGTACGCGTAAAGAGCTTAGCCTTGAAATAAAGAAATTAATTGTGCAAGAGCACAAAAAGAACAAATCCTATCGGGAAATAAGCAAATTATTAAATGTGCCGTTTGCTACAATTCAGTATGTTATTAAAAAGTATAAAAATACTGGTTCCATCGAAAATATGCCAAGGCCAGGACGCCCGAAGAAACTCTCCAGAAGAGATGTAAGCTTTGTTTTGAAAGAAGTTAAAAAAAATCCGCGTACTACTGCCTCAAAAATTGCAAAAACTATTGCTAATACTTTAGACAAGACTGTTCATCCTAAAACTGTTCAGAGGGCGTTGCGAGCAAATGGTTATGCAAGCAGAGTTCCCCGCAGAAAACCTTTGATATCTGAAAAAAATAGGAAACTACGCCTTAAGTTTGCAAAAAAGCATTTAAATAAAGGAATAGACTTCTGGAAAAAGGTTTTGTTTACGGACGAAAGTAAGTTCAATTTATTCGGAAATTATGGTCGTGGGAAGGTTTGGCGCAAAAAGAATGCTGCACTTGATCCAAAGAATATTGTTCCAACAATAAAACATAATGGTGGCAACGTAATGGCTTGGGGAGCAATAGCAGCATCTGGAGTTGGGCGGTTAGTGTTTATAGATGGTATTATGGATCGATACTATTATAAGCAGCTATTAGAATGCAATTTACATCCGTCTGTTGATATATTGGGTCTTGGCCAGCATTGGATTTTCCAACGATCCCAAACACACAGCGCACATTGTTAGAGATTGGTTGCTTTTCAATGCACCAAGACAACTAAACTCACCTCCCTAATCGCCGGATTTGAACCCCATTGAGCACGTTTGGAATATTTTGAAAAGAAAAATTGATCCAACTGCCGTTACAAACAAGGAATCCTTAAAGCAAGCTTTGCAAAGGGCCTGGTCTCAAATAACTCCTGATATGACTGAAAATCTGGTCGCATCAATGCCAAGGCGTCTGCAGGCAGTAATTGATGCTAATGGTGGGCCAACAAAATATTAATTTTATAAAAAACTTTACTCAGCTTTCTTATTTCACATTTCAAAAAAACAAATAATTGTACTGTATGAACACTTTTGTCCTTCTTTATTTTTAGTTTTTTTTATCCATTGCTTAAATTTTTAAAAAGAAACCAAAAATTTTGTTTTTTTTACGCTATTAAGTAAATAATTAAATAATTTTTGAAAAAAAAGGTTTGTAATGCTTCTCATTTAGCAGCCATTGAAAATTTCGGGGGTGTATGAAGAATAAAGTCCATGACTGTACATACATATGCATAATTCTACATAAATGTATGTAATTTAAACTTAATATTTTGTTTCAAACCCGCTTCACATCTACTGCTCATTGAAGTTATTAATGGGCGGCACACATTGGTTCAAGAGTGGCCGAAATTCATTTTTTTCATGTTCGCCGATTTGAATAATTTTTTGGTATTTTGTTGTCAGATAGTTGAATATTATGATTCCGTAATATTAGGCTGATATATTTAGTATTTCTTTGGGCAGACACGCTCCAAGTTCATATATGTTCGCTTGTTTAAAATGGCATGCAAATTTACTGTATATTCAATCTTTTGGTACAATCACAGTAAACTTATCATTTGACTTTGTTGTATATTTTCGTAAATGGCAATTGTCATAGATGAGATTTGCATTAAAAAAAGTTGGAAAAAGTGCCACATAAAAAATTTCGTAGAACAAAATATAAACAACATCAAAATTTCAATGTTCATCAACTTCAGTGGACTGCATCTTTTTAGCGCTGTGGAGCGCTGTTTAACGAAAGACGTCAAATTACAGCTTGAAGTCTCAGCTAAAAGCTAAAAAAAAAATTCAGCTGCTCCTACCTGCTCCTTTCCAAAAGAAACAGTAAAAACTATAAAGTGATAAAGTAAGAAAACGTGAATTTTCGTTCATGCTTGTTGTTGTTGCCATAATTCTTTACTGTTTAAAATTATTACATAATGTAATATACATACTAGTCAATTGTGTTAATTTTTATATATTTAATTGTTGAAAAAAGCATAAGCTGCAATTGAATTTGAATTATTGTTTACTGATACTGTTTGATAACAACAATAGAAGATCAAGCGATAGACTATTAGGTGCTGTGTTATCATTCATTTATTATGTTGTTGCATGCAATAACAACTACACATTATGTCTTGCTCTCTTTATTGCACAAAATCTTTTCCGTTAGAGCTTAATAAGTAATACATTAAGTACCAACAATATAATATACAGTTTCTGATTTAACTGTAACTGTGCATAAGATTCTGGTGCATGGTAGCAAAATTATAGCAGAAGCTATTCTGCCAATAGGTATGTCTCTATTTAAAGGCCCTTATTCAATGATTTAATTTTCATTTTTTACATTTTAATTGATTGTTTGTATCAGGTATGCTGTCCGAAGAAGCTCAGGAAGCGAGGAATAAAGATTATAGAGCCTATAGATTACATCATTCGCGAAGAAATGGACGTGTAGCCACTAATGAAGATGTAATGCATAACCTTTTATTGTCTTCAGACCCATTTATAAATAGATTTCGCTCAAAGCTGCAAATCAAAAAATTGGAGTACGATAATGATGTTTAAAAATTATTAAAAGACTATGCTTAATTTATTTATTCATGTTTTTTCTATGGGAGGTGGGCGTAAAAGTGGGCGGATCAGGTATATATTTTCAGGAGCCCATTCTACAATTATAATAATTACTTTTTGTGAAAATTGAGTTGATGCATTAAAAATCAAGGGAGTTATGCCACTTTTTCAATACAAGTTGCATGGGAAGTGGGCGTAAAAGTGGGCGGATATTTTTCAAATTTCACACAAATGATTCTGAGTGTTTAAAAATGCTATGTGCCAAAAAACAATGCCGTAGGTCAAAATTTAATTTTTACTTTGTATGGGAGGTGGGCGTAAAAGTGGGCGGATCATTTTGATTTTTCCACTTTTTCTTGATTCAAACAAAAAATGCCTATGTGCCAAGTTTCATTGTCCTTCGACAACTTCTTCTATTTTTAACCGCTCGTTCAATGAACTTGAACCAATGTGCGGCATTGCTTCAAAGGTATTGACTTCCATGCCATTTTTACTTCTTCAGATAGATTTAAATATTTGTGAAATTTTTTTAGATTTTTGATTAATGGAGCGTCTAACAAATTTTCGGCCAATAGAATCAAGGCGATTAATCGTTGTCTTTTTGTTTCAAAGCACATTTTTCCATTAATTTGTTGACCAATTCCAACGGCACTTGACAAAGTTTACACGACGTTTAATTTGAACTTTACTTAGAAGCGATTTTTTGCATGCTGATTTTCCTCTTGAATATCGTCATATTTATGCACATACTAGCCTGAACCATGGCGTGCTTCGCTACAATGTTTACTACTATTTGTCCACAATTTTCGACAGATGATTTTTAGTGACTACGAGGTAATTCAGAAACTAAAACTGTAACCGATTTCAAGATATACAGAAGTTAGTTAGTTTGTGTAGAAAGTACAACGCATTCTTGTCCGCCTTATTTTTAATTGATAACTTTTATTGACTACGAAATCACTCATATAAAGAAATCAATATTTAAATTGTATGGGAGGTATCACGCCCTCTTGTCCAATTCTGCCCACTTTCTGACTGATGATTTTACTTGACGGTGAAGTCGTTCAGACCAAATTTATATATTTTAGTTTTAACAGTTCTCAAGATATGCAAAAATCAGTATTTAGTTTGTATGAGAAGTCTACGTCCACCTGTTTGTTTACGCCCACTTTTTGAGTGATGATTTGTCTTGACCATGAAATCATTCAGACTAAGTTCTTTAGCTTCAATTGTTCTCAAGATATACAAAAATTACTATACAGTTTCTATAGGGGGTACCATGCACTTTCGGTGGTTGGAACAATCTATATTCTAAATTTCAACAAAATCCGTTCAATCGTTTAGGCGTGATTGATAGACAAACAAACAGACTTATAAATTGATTTATAGTTTATATGGATTTACCGACCTTTTCCTTACTACAACTTTTCTAATAAAAATTTAAACAAATTATTGATCATTTCTAATTATATGTCGTATTTTATTTTTTATTAAATGTGCTAAATAACTGTATATATATACATATGTATATAAAATGACGAATAGAGCTTCAAAACTTTTATTTGGTAACTGTGATCGAAGGCGATTTTAATTGGACATTAGATCCGGTAGGGAAAACCTGAGAATTTTAACGGAAGTTCTGACTAGGCACTCTTCACAACTTGTCTTAATTTCAATTTTTTATGCATAGATTAAAATTAAAGAATTATTTTTGAATATTTCAGAATGTGTAAATGTCTTTTTTACTCGCTGTTCTTTCGAACGTATCTATAAGTACTCTGTTAAAACAGGATAAGGTGTATAGGTATTAGAAAGCTTAAGTTTCGAACAGTACTGTCATACATACACGTATGCATATGAGCTAAATAGGATAACAATAATTTTTTTGTGAGTAAATAATTAAGTTTGGAAAAAAATTTTTGCACTTGGAAAAATAACCCGAAATGTAAATTATTTTTGTTGTTTTCCAGGTACAAAATGTCAAATAGAAATTATGCCAACTGATGTCATGAAATAAATTTTGATATTTTAGAATACAAAAAATGCAGAAGAATAAAAAAAAATAGAAAAACAAATACATACATACATACATATACATATGTACATTGTAGATACATATTACACAACAAAAAAAAAAAAAACTTACAACATAATCAGCTGTGTCATATTATTATTATTATATTTGTAAAGATTAACATTTCAAAATTTTCATATCTTTATATACTTGTAAAAGCTTAAATTTAAGTTATTTTTGTGGTGTTGTAATTTTTGTAGTACTAACACCACCTGTACAAATACATACATACATCCAAACGTCTTTTTAATAAACTTTGGCACAGAATATCAGTGCTTATCATCGTTTTATCAACCTATATTTTATTGTTACATTCTTTGTCTATATCAAAGCTACGCTATGCTCTGTGGAAGAGAAAAAATAGAATGGAAACAATTTAATCGTTGTATAAAAACAAGTGACAGCAAACAAAAAAAATTTTGAAAAATAAAGTGAAAAAAGTTACATGAGCATACATACATACATGCATATCCATACATACATATGTATGTGTGTATATACTTATAAATACAATAAAAATAAAAAAACTCAAAAATTATTTGATTATTATAAGAAAACATAAAATCAATTGTGTTTGCAATTAAATCATCTTCAATTTTCTATTTTTGTATCCCTTTTTCAGTACCAACAACATCTTTTTTCTATTGAATTTATAAACAAAAAGCAATTAATACAACAAATTAATTAAAAAAAAAAACAACAGCAACGAATTATTTATTGTGTGAGAGAAGAACATAAATCCACAACACAACTAAAAGCGGAAATAAAAAAATTCATCATTTAAAGCAAAAAAAAAAAAAAAAAACGACAGAGTAAAAATTAAAATAAAATACTGCAAGTGTGTGTACATTTTATATTGTAATGAGTGTGTATTCTTATGTGCAAGTGTTTTATTATTATCTCAATAAAACAACTCAAATAACAGCAACATAACAACAGAATAAAATCACAAACAAACAATGAAATAACGCACTGCATTGTCAGTCTCTATATAAAAAACAACAGCAAATGAATGCAAACATCTTCTCAGTAATTCCAAAATATAGCAGTAATTTCAAACAACAACAATAACGACTAACTATCTTATCAAATCTCTCACTCTTTGTTACTTCCCTCTCCTTTTACAAACAATAAGTTCTATTCTAGTAAAAATAAATAAATCTCTACACAACCATAAACTGAACTTTGTGTGTAAATTAACGGTCATACTTATAATCACAACAGCAAAAATAATAAGAGTTACTCTCAATATAAATTAAATTAAATTACAATAACCAAAATATAAACAAAGCCAAACAATATAAAACCGAATTAAATATAAAATCAAAGTAAACAAACCAAAAAAAAACATAAATATAACGTAAATAAATAATCTTTGAAAGTCATCTATCTATCAATCGGTGCTTTATGCAAATCTTAACAAAAGGTGAATATTTAAAATAAAAATAAAATCTTTATTTTTTTATAATTACTTTAAAATAAAATATTTTTTTTTTAATTTTTTGAAAAATCGAAATGTATTGCTTTGTAAATGCTTTTGTTTGGTTTTTATATACTAAATGGGATATGATTCGCATTTAGTCTATAACTATTTTAACATAAGTATTTATAGTTTTGAATACCATCTTTGGGAAAAAGTCTCCTGACGAGTCTCTTAAGCAGAGACGAAATGTCCATAGAGACATGCTTATCCCCAAAAGCATACATTTCATATCATATTAAAATAAAATATTTATATTAAATGTACAAACAATAAGTTACATCTGCTTGAAATATAATTTACAATATTTTTAATTAAAATTAAATATTTAAAATTATTTTTATATAATATTAAACAAATATGTGTTTGTTTCCTTAAAAAAAATGAGAAAATAGTAAAAAATATATTTTTACCTATACAGCTATTTGAAAATAACAAAAAAAAAGTATTTCGTTCTTCGACCACCTGTTAGCAATCTTTTGGCAAAAGTTCTAAGAGTAACTGATTACCATGAACAAGCTTCTGAAGTCTCCCGCTTCAATTCGACGTTAAACTGTTGGCCCTAGTTGTCACGGATAAAAATTGACGTACAAAATATGAGTGTTGTGGGAAAGTATCGTCGAAAGAATTCCCGGTCCCAGATTTCTATGATGAAAGGAAATTCACTTACGCCGTCTGCGTTTTGAAAAATACAAGTGTCTTCTTTCTACATTCATACAAGTTTTTTGGCTCTGATGAAAATTAAATGTTTTGTCAGTTACAGCGTTCTTAAATTCTTGGGACGGTATTATGTATTACATATGTATGTAAATTTGAACAGCTGTATGAGAAGTTTATTTGTTTTACATATTATTTTCTTACTTCTTTCTAAGGAAACAAAATTAAATGCTTCTTATATGCATAACAGAATAGTATAATTAAAAATAGAATGTATGGATATACAATGCTTCTTTTATAAAAAAAAAGTTGTTAAATTTCGAACAGCTCCGATTATTTGAGTACTTTTTATTTTATTGCAAACAAAGCAATCTTGATAGGAAGATGGCAGTGCTAGCTTTAATGGTCCTACGTGTTAATCTATGTAGTACATTACAGTCGTTTAATGGTGACTATATTACAATTTATGCTCTTATTTCATGAAGGGTAAGAGCGATTTTAGGTATGACTGTAGCCATGTTAGCATTTCTGATCCAAATTTTTACTAAAATGCCAAATAATATAAATAGGGGCTGGTGTGATCTAAATTAAACACGATTCTAAATAAACTCAGACAAGTAATGCTTCCTGAATCAATGCGACTTAGATCTATACCATATCCACCCTATGCCCTCTTTTAAAAGGTCTCAACTAAGTTCCTAAAAACAAACTGCAACTTTCAGGAACTTTTGATGTTTCTGATGGGAGAGTTAAGTCATTGATTAGATCTACTCATTAATTTATTTTTTTCTATTTGATTTTCTCGTATAAAGCGCATATAGTCAAAAGTATTATGAAATATTTCCTTAAAGTCCTTTCTAAGTTATAAGGGTATTTGTTTCAATATATCTATTTATATATATACATATTTTTATTGGAACACATCCCTTTGTAGATGCATTAGGCAGAAAATAAACAGTTTATTTATTTTATGTATATTACAGTGAGAAAAAATGTTTAATAGAATGTATGAATATCAATTTCTATTTTCAGAAAAATTTTTTTGGTAAAGCTGAATGCTTGGTGTGCCAACGCTTGTTGTTACAACCAAAAATATTTAATATGGAAAGGCATTTTCAATTATGTCACAAGGAATATGAAAATGTTATTATGAAATTAATATTGATGATGTCGTATTTAATATTTATGCTTAATTTACATTGATTTTTTTTTAATTCTCGTTTATAGTAGTTTTCCGTTATTTTCTTTGTAATATCTTTTTTTACTGGTGAATTTTGCTATTGTTTTTATCGTCGATATTTGTTACTGTTTTTGTTGTTGATTATTGCTATAATTTTTTGTTGATAATTTTTTTTTCGTATTTTTTATTTAATTTTTTTCGTTGTTGCAATTTGTTATTAGCTTTTTTTTGTTTTAAAAATTAATTTTAAAATATGCATTCTTAAACATATGTATGTATGTACACTTAAGATGTAAAACATTCTTCCCAGTGTACGTAGTGATTTAGATAAAAAAAGTGTAATTTTTTCTTGCAGTGTCATATAAAAAAAAGACTCTCAAATTACTAATACAACTGCAAATGCGTTAGTATAAGTGTGCCGGTCGCTGCATTAGACACAGTCGTACTTTTTGAATCAATTTTTTCCTATAGAGGTGTTTCTTGGGACCATAAACAATATGACCTATATGCCATATTCCTTTAAATATTTTATCATTTCTAACACAATGCATTACCAACAAGTTCTATATTCTCTACACTATTCCTCTATGTTAGCATGTGGATTTGAATTTCAATTTTTTCTGTGTTTTTAACATGCATTTGTTGTTTTAATAAAAATTAAAAAAAAATAAACTTTGTATTGCATTATATATTGACGAGAATAAAGAAATACATTTATTTGTAATTTACATATTAAACATGAATTATTTTATTCAGTATGCAAATTATATCTGATACCACGGGTGTTTGATTTACTTTTATAATGCATTGCATGTTGTCTATGCATAGGAAAAAGCATTAAAAAAATGAACGGTTAAGTCCATAAGAGCAACAGTCCAATACAGAGCTATAAAATAATTTAGTTACCTGTTGTTTCAGTTTATATGTTATATTATAAATAACCTGTTGACCTTTAGCCTGCAGTATAATTGAATTCAGAGCGACTTATTACGAGAGATCATCTTTAAATTGATCTCTCTGTCGGAATTTGGTTGTTCTTATTTTTCTTGGCCGATAAATTTTTAGTCATGCACAAAACTAAATATGTATAACTGTTTTGCTTTGATGCAATTTACTATATCGGTGTAGGTATAAAGGTCATTCGACAGAATCGGGAATTATCTTAATTAATACACATTACAAGCCCTAACCAATAAAACCATTGTACTTTTATGATCGGTGTCAATGAGAGAGAGAGAGTATTGTTTATATGTATATATACATAAGTACATATGTATGTATGTACATATATACGTTCTTAACTTCAAACTGATAGTATTAGCTTTTTACTCACGTGTTATCACCAACTCACGTAAATTTTTTGTTTACACACGGAAACCCATTTTTGTGACATTTCTTTTTTCATTCGATTTATTTAATGCGGTTTTTTTTGGCGATGTTTATTTTTACGATAATTTTATAATAAACAAAGTTATCAGTAGTGCTTGTAAAAGGAATATACAAAATTACGAAATATTTCGGTAAATTTTTCTGGTAAACAAAAATATTCGTTACTTTTCATTCTATCGATTATTGATATGTTTTTCGTCCCATTATGTAATGCCATGTTTATGTTCTGAACTACGATTGCGAACCACACCGTTCACACGATCGTTTAGTTTAAATTTTTACCAAAATAAGAGATGATAACATGTTCTCCCTGATTCGCAACAAGATTCAAAATGAAACACAATAGTTTGCTTCCAAATCTACTTGTTTGAAGATTCTGCGCGAACCGCATATGACATACAACAAACGTCGCAGAAACTGATTATCTACTACACTATATGGTACCTCAAAAATGATAAATGAGTTGGTATATTTTAGTGATGCAAGACATTGTAAAGAATACCGGAATTTCAGTTTAGAAACGTTACATGTTTGCCAATTTTTGTAGCAGGGTGCATATACAATGAAAACACTGTTTTATAACTCTGTTTTTCTATTAAAATCAATTGTTTAGCAGCAAGTAAATAATGGCACAGCAAATTCATAACAATTGCTGTTGTTGTTTGACTATCAATCTAAAATCTATTCAATTATTATTATTGTTGTTGTTTTTATTACTACTACTACTACTAAAGTAGCAGTTGTCATTATTGTCATGCTGTCATTCCCTCATTAAGTTTGACAAATACGAGAACGAATATGTACTTGCATTTAAAACACTTGACAAATAAATTTTTGAAAAATACTCGTACATATAGAGTATCCAACAATCTTTTCTTCTATGCGGGTCGGTCTCTCTCTGGTTTTACATCAATCATTGTGTTAGAAATCATCGTAACAAAAACTCAATTTTGTTGTTGTTGGTTTTTGTTTTTAATTCAAAGTAAAGTCGGTCAAATCGTGTATAATTCAAATATACTCAGCAGGCAGTAGAAAAAACTATTACTGCCCCCACCAACTTTTAATGGATGTCCATCATAGTGACTATAATGAAGTTTATAATAATAATCATGTTGTAGGATTAGCTAATTCTTCTTTTTGTATAATTCTAATAGGTCAAAAAAGGAGAGAGAGGAAAGGGGGCAAAACGGGCAGAAACACAAACATTGTATGAATAAGCGGCGTTCTCTTTATTGTTTCAATTGAGTGGGTGCAAAAAATTAATTGTTGATGGAGGTTTGATTTTATGAACTGCTCGTACAAATATTGCAGGTTTTATTAGAATTTTGTTCAGTTTTTTTGTTATGCCTTTTGTGTTGCTCATTAAGTTTTACTGTTTTAGTTGTGTTTTTGCTGATTTTCTTTAGGTTAATGAGCTTATTAACATTGTTAATAATTAGACTTAATTTTGATGAAATAGGATGAACCATTCGGGGTACTGAAATAATAATCTATTCTAGAATATAAAAAAATTTCAAAATTGATTTGCTGGAATCTATTGCAAATTATTTTTCAGGCAAAACCTAGCTGTCGGACTAAACATAATTTTTTGCATACATATTACTTAAGCTATCTCACGCATTATTTAAATATTACTATACTATATTTTATAGTCGTAAACGAAGGAGCTTACTCTACCTGCTGGGTTCTATTGTCGGTTGGACTAATAAAAAATAAAAGATTGTAAACAACGTTTGGTCTTGAAAGTTAGATCTATGGTAAAATGGAATAGTAGATTAAGTCCACAGAAGCCCGATTTAATTTCGTAATTTGAAACTTCTGGGTAGTATTGTAATGTAAAGCATTAACGTGTAAATTTGCTGTCTAAGAAGTTCATAATTAACATGTTCAATTAATTTTAGCAATGCCCTTATACTACATATGTATGTATTTGGAAAAGAAATAAATCTCTCAATAATTTTAAAAATAATTCGTTATTCATTTAAAACATTACTTTCGATAATAATGAAAAACAGGAAAAATTATTTGCAGAGAACTAGTAAATAGCTAAATTTTTTATAATTTTTCTTATCTAATACTTGTAAGACAGAGGACAGTTATTTAATTTTAACAAAATATTATTAAAAAAATTTTGTAATTTTGTTAAAAAAAATAATAATATTTTTAATTATAATCAGCCACTTGGTTGACCTGTTACGAGTAGCACAATGTCACTACTAATTTTGCCATTTAGTTAAATTGACTACTTTTTAGTCTGTCATGCAGACACTTTTATGATTTTCTTTGTGTTCAGTTATTGAGTCAATCAGTCAGTGAGTCAAAGTAATTTATTGAACAGTTCAATCATTCATTCATTCATTCATTAATTTCAGTCAGCTATGCATACACTCATTCATTCATTCATTCATTCATTCATTGGCTTCAAACAAAAGAAGAAATTGAATCCCCAAATGGTGCTGTTGTATAAATTCGTTTTTTTTTTTGTTTTTTTTTTTTTTTTGTTTTTGCGGATTTTTTCTCCTCTGCTCTATACTCTCTTTCTAACACCTTTTCCTGTAACAGTAAATTTAAAGAGTTGCCATTTTGATCGTAAGAATTGTATTCATAGCAGTTCTCTTGCTCTCTAATTCTGATAGACTTACAGTCGAACTGCCATAACTCGAATCGCTATTATCCGAAAACAAATTTCCGCTTATGGAGACTTCAAATTACATAATTTTTCATTTAATAAATATTTGACTGCCAACATCTGTGTTTGTTATGTATTTTTAATATTTATAAAAAAAGGCACTAATTGCAAACTGAACATATGAATATGCAAAAAACAGGTTGCAGTGAAGTAAAATATTCTGAAATTTGTGTCTGAAAATGTCTTTTATTTTTATTATCATTACTTAAATTAGTGCTCAAAAAGCAGCTAATTCGAAAAAATACAACTTTATGCCAACCCTAAATAAAAGCGGCAAGTGTTTTCTGGCTGTCAAAATTTCTCATGCCCAAACAGTTTGTATGGATCATACCGAAATAACGCTTGGGCAATGCGACGGCAGTGCAATTAAAAATCCAATATTGACAGAGCTTTTAATAGTGAAGTTAGTTGCAAAACGCAACAAAATGTATGTATTTGTTAATAGAATACCTCAATTTTCTAGAAGCCAACTTGTACAAATAAATGGAGTATATAAAGGAGCAAATTTTTTTTAACAAATTCAGTTTTGTTGACAAAATTGTAAAGTAGAAATTTGGGCATTAATAATGAAATATGATGTCTAGTAAATATTCACTTCTAGAACATCGGCAGTCTTCCACTCTTTTCACAACGTTTTGAACTACATTTCAATATTTTCGCTTATCTCGTCAAGGCAGTGCCGAATTTAATCTTTCAGAGCGTCAGTTGTTTGTGGTTTGTTTACATAAAGTTAATTTACCTCCTATTCTCAAATTTTTCCACCCTGTACATATACTATATGTATATGGGCAATTTCAAAAATTTTCGACATTTTGATATTTTTTTTTTCAAAATTTTTTTTTTGAATGACACGAATGACGCTTTGGTCACGTGAAGGGTGATATTTTAGCATACCAAAACAGTTCGCGTTAATCATTTATTGCAAACGGCGCGAAAGTTATGGAGGTTTTAAGTTAAAATCTCATAAAAAAAATTTAAAGTTAAATTTATTGGTTTATTTTAATAAATGTTGTATGGATGCATGAAACTCATTTCAAATTCATCAGTGCAGTCAAAATTCATCAATGCACTGATAAAAATACATAAAAAATATCAATTATAATTAAAATTCCTTAACATTAAAAAAGGCGAATTTTTGCAAAAATGTGAATGTTTCACCGATTGTTATAATACGTGTTTATATAACGCATAACTAATTTACAGAAAAACAATGTTTTAACTTGCAAATTTAAAAAATAAAAAAATTATATAAGAATTATTTTTGAGGTTAGGATTTTTTTTTTGATCTGTAAAATTTAAAATCATGAAAATTTTTTAATGCCTATTCGGTTTTATTATCAAGCTTAAAAAAACCTTTCATTTGGTGTCAATCGCGGCGGAATCTATACATAACTGCAGATGTCACAAAGCAAAATGTGTTTGAAGAAAAATGCCACTGTACCCTCTAAATATGGACCGGATTCAACCGTATTTATATATGATCTTTAGTTCACCGCCGCACTTCATTTCCAATACTTTACATTGATTTTAAACCACGGATTAATTAATAAAAACGCGAAACAAAATCATGAAATTTCGCAAAATTTTTATTTTCTTTATAAAATTTTTGCGTTTCAAAATATTTTAACGCCTTCTTGACGTTGAGGTGCCATTTATTAAGAAGTTTAGATCACGCAATACATAAACCAGTTTTAAATAAGATTGCAAATGTCAGGCGCGAAAAACTGTAATTTTTGAAAAATTTACGCCAATTCTATTAAAGTTTGAGGTCATCGTTCTCAGCAACTAGCAGCCTGACATCGACGTGATATGGCGCAAATTTTAGCAAAATATACCATCTTTTAAATACTATTGACGAAATGCAATTTTCTTGAACGGCGCAAAAACGCTATAGAAAAAACTGCGAAAATTGAAAAATCGGAAAATTTTGGTTTCAAAAATGAACCGCTGTACAACTTTTTCCCAAATAGTAGTATGGGCGTAACTTTTATAGTGTAAATATCTACTAAGTCTAGTGACTTTATTTTATATCAGTGGGCATCGGAAGTTTAAAACTAAAAGCAGAAAAGTGATGAAATATGAAAAAACTCTTGTAAATTTCAAGCCTGTTTTTGAGTTTTTCAATATTTGAGTGCCCATAACTTTTAGAGATAAAGAACTGATGGTCTGAAATTTTGAATTTCCCTGTTTTCTAGTGTGGCCTACCATTCCCTTTTGACCGTTTTGGTCAATTCGAAAAACTGGAGAAATAATAAGCATCTGAACTCAGTTTCAACAAATGTTGAAAATTTTTGAAATTGCCCATATGCATTTTAATTTTTATATTTGTTTTGTTAATTTAGAATTTAAATAAAAAACGTATAGAGCCAGAGTTGTTATATAAACATATGTATGTTTTTGCATAAACCTGTTTTTAATGTTTTGACAATGCGTTACCGTTTTTATTAAGGTATAGAGTTTCAACCTAACTAACTTATAGTTGCCGTGGTCTAGTGGTTAGTGTGTTGGCTTACTAAGGCACGACACCCGGGTTCTACATCCACCTCTGACATCTTCAAAAAAAAGAAATATGAAAAAAAAAAAACATTTCTTTCGGTGATTAACTCTCAGCAGTCTTCTGGCAAAACCTCTGAGAGTAACTCATTGCCATGAATAAGCTTCTTAAGGCTGTCTTTCGGAGTCGACATTAAACTGTAGTCGACATTGAACTGTAGGTTATGTATGTATGTATGTATGTATGTTTTAGCGTAAACGTTGAGCGTAAGAAAACGTTCCGCTTACCGCTTGCATGGTACACTACGAGTAATTATTATATTGTAAAAATTATACCATAAGAAATGTGTTAGAACTAATACATACTTAAAAATAATATTTTTTTCAAGATTTTCCTGGTACTGAAAATGGCGAAATATACAAACAAGCGAAATTAATAAACCAACCAAGGAAGTAAAATACTTTGAGTTATATAACTTATAAGTATGTATGTAATTCGTTTGGGTTTTGGAGAACTTTGTTATTGAAGTTTGAGTTCAGGAAGAAAAATTGTATGATATTTGTGGAACGTCACGTATCATAGCAATTACCATCAGTGTTGCTATTTTGGTTATTTTTAGCGAAAATTGTTTATCTTTTCTTTGATATGTCAACCAAACACGTGATCTACTATAGCCCCACTGAAAGCCTTTCGGCTGCATAAATATTCTTAGAAATTCATAATAATTGATTTCGAAAGCAAAATGGCAACACTATTTTGCATGTTAAACTTGCAGATTTTTTGTTGTTGTTGTTGTTGTTGTTTATTTTTATGTGCATAAATTTTCTTATTTTTAAGCTGGTGAATGCCAAAATAGCTCAGATATAATAATGGAAAATAAAAATTAAAAATTCAAAGGCCAAGACTGCAAACATTGCACTTTTTTGACGTTGCTGTTGCTCTTGTTGTTCTCGTTGTTGCACTCGTATTTGTTTAATTAAAAACTACCGAGAAAAATATAAAACAAAAAATACTGTATAAAACAAAGGCTAAAACAACAACAGTAACAACATCAAACTTGAATAGACTGACTGACTGACTGACTAATGGAAAGACAGATAAGTTTTCATTGTCTCTGATTACGAGGGCTGAGTATTGTATAGAAACGTGTGTACCCAAGTGGGATTAACTATCATTATTATCATGATAATGATGTTGATGATGATGATGATGAACTATAAAATGCATACAAATTTTCAACAATACAAGTATGTTTTGTTGCTGTTTTCCCGCTACTTTTTAAATCTGTATAGTTTTAAAGGGGAGGGCTGTTTTATGCAGTTTGACGACTGTTCAGTTGTTGAATAATTTCTTGTGTGATATATTTTTTTCTTATTGTGATTTTCCATATTTATTTAATCATATTTTTTTAATGTTTCATGCTAATGAGACATTGGTTTGTTGCACAATGTTGTTGAAAAATTGAAAAAAAAAAAAAAATCATGATTTTCTTTTTGTTTGTAGTTTTTTTATGGGCTTTGCAGGTGTCTATAGTTGAAGGTAAATAAAAACTACTGCTACTGGTTGTTCTTCCATACAGCAGAGATTTTTATGCACTTCATTAGTTTTGGCTGTTTTTCTTTTTTAGGTTTTGTTACCATGACGAAGGTAACATTTTTATTGTGTCACTTGTTTTCTTTCTTTTTTCGTTTAAAAAATATATATTTTTATCTTAAATTGGCTATTTTTTATGCAAACACTTGTACTATGACTGACTAAATAAATGACTATTTAAGGCTATTAAATTGTTAAAATTTATAAAATAGTTGTGAGCACGTAAGAAATACATATCAATTGATGCCAATTTATAAAATAAATTGTAAAAAATGATTAGACATTAAATAAATAAATGTAAATAAATATTTTTCTATATATATAAAAGAAAAGAAATAAATGAATTAAGGGACCGCAAATTTAAAAATAAATGTGTAGTTATTGTATTATGAATTGTTTCCTAATTGAGCCGCTATGAGATGTAATTCTGATCGCACAGTAACTATTATTTTATGAAAATTTTCGAAGCATTTTGAAGTCAAATACACTCTGTCTCGCTTATAAAACTTACATCGAATGATTAAATCTGATAGATATGATCTTAAAAATGATTTTTTTGGTTTTTTTGCTTATATTATATAAGAGTACAAAGCGAACTAGCATTATTCATTGTCCTCTTAACGAAAGAATAAAGGCTTTTACTGCTCGTGTAAGGCATCTTGTTTGCGTAGCGAATCAGTCCGTATGTGCACACTTATTGTTGCGCCAATTCCTGAGCCTTCCTCTCTGGATCTAACTGTTAATCTGCATGTCTGATTAAAACAGGATTTGTGTCTTGGTTTAACAGAAATATTTTTAGACGGAATATAGATTTTCATCCCCAATTTTATTATATTCACAAATATTTCTGCCATTTCGGTCACTACTGCCAGGACTAGATTCTAGTTTTTTCAATTTTCCTAAGCATTTTTTTATCACAGCACTTTTATCATTAAATTTCTGTTTTTTTTCAATTTCAAGAAATTAGTCATTTAGTTTTTTTGCATATTTAAATGTTATGATGTTTCTTTGTTAAAAAAAAAAATAAAAATTTAATTGCTTTTTCTAAATACTTGAACAACAATTATAAATAAATTAAATATTGTTGTACAAGTTAAATATTAAAAAAAAAATAACATTTAAATTAATTTTCTTAAAAACAAGCCAGGCTTTTAGTCTGTAATAAGTTTTTAATTATTATTATTATATTGCTCAAGTAAAACATGTTAATTATTTTATATTAATTTCTCAGGAATGTTTTTTTTATAAAACTTTAAGTACTAAGTTTTATGTTCGAATACTTATAAATCTCTAAATTTCGAAGATATACTTTTTGGGTCTCACATGCAAACATTGGTCTCTCAGCTATTTTAAGTTGATTTTCAATTTTTAAACTATGTTTGCAAGAGAGGATCCCAATAAATACTATATACTGTTGTTATCCAAATAGTTAAAATTTGCAGTTATTTTATAAATTTTGATAAATTTACGAGGTTTTTTTTTTTTTAATTTTCTAATGGAAAGCTAGGCTTTATGAAAGTTTTAATAAAGCAAAGAATTTTCTGACCCCCATATCACAAGACAACTTTGTACTTCTCTAGTTTGCCCTATACTTGAGTATGGATCAATGAAATGGGATCCCCTTTGTAATATTCATATTAATAGTATTAGTAGTCGTCGTAGTTTAGTCGATAGTGTGTTATCTTACTAGACAAGATGTCCAGGTTCAAACACCAGCTCTAACATAAATAATAGGAAATATGGAAAAAATATATCTTCCGGCAACTACCTCTTAGCTGTCTTCTGGAAAAATCAATGAGAATATCTAAGGAAATTTCGTCTTTTGGAATCGATGTTAACTGTAGATCCCAGTACTTAAAGATAAAAATTGACAAACACAACATGGGTGCTGCGAGAAGCTAGGCCGTAATCCTGAAATAGGGTTCTAATGTCCAATTATGTATATATGTATGTTTTATTAGTATTGAGTTAGTGCAAAAGCAATTTAAAATATTTTGTTTAAAGGATTTTGTGTGGAACTCATAAGATGTGCGTCACTATAAACTGTAACACATCAAAAGTCAAATAAAAACTGACTGGAGTAAGCTAGAGTTAAAAATAAAACGGTTTTATTTTGCATTTTTATTACAGATTTATATTCTGTATTATTTTATTTAAAAATTAATTTAATTTTATAAAATTTTTTATTTTACTCATTATGCCATCCATATGCAATGTTATAGTGTTTTCGGTGATTTTTTTGGTACCAGCTGTCCATTTATATCGAAAACTAGTAATGGTTTTGGGAACAGATGTACTCTTCTTTAGTTCTCTTTTGACCAGAGCCCAAAATCTTTCAATAGGCCGCAGCTCTGGGCAGTTTGGTGGGTTAGCCTCTTTTGGAACAAAAATAACATTATTTTTATTATACCAGTCTATTGCGCTTTTACTGTAGTGACATGTTGCCAAATCTGGCCAGAAGAATGTTGATATGTTGTGCTGTCTTAGAAATGGGAGCAACCTCTTTTGAAGACACTCTTTGATATAAATATCTGAGTTTATTGATCCCAATGTAACAAACGATGCACTTCTGTTGCCGCAGCTACAAATAGCCTGCCAAACTAGGAACTTTTTGGGAAATTTTGATAGTTTTTTAGTTCGGAACTCTTCAGAAACATTGCCTCTACTATCCGCTACATAAAACTCTTGGCCAGGAAGCTGCGCAAAGTCTGCAAAAACGTAAGTTTCATCATCCATTACACAACATTCGAACTTTTGAAAAAATTCTTTTTTGAGGAGTTTTGCTCTTTTTTTGCTTTAATATTCTTCTTAGCATTTCTATCCGGAACTTTTTGGACTTTAAATGTTTTGAGACCAGCTTTAGCTTTAACTCGGCGCACAAAACTTTCCGAACATTGCACGCGCTGGGCCACTTCGCGACCAGAAATGTTTGGAAGAGCCAGCAAAAGCTTCTCAACCTTTTTGGCTTTCGCGTCGTTCGTTACCAGTTTTGCTTTACCTGTTCCAGGCTTTCTTTCAATTTTTAGGTCTTTGTTGAACTTTTTGACCACTCTGGAAACACATTGCCTGGTCACGTGGACTTCCCTAGCAACTTTTGTATAACTCCAATATGGTTTTTTTTTGAATTATTTGAATAATTTTTGTATGCACTTGTCTTTGATTATCCATTATGAACTAACTAACAAGTCAAATTTGACAAACTGATACATTTTAAAATCTGACACATTTTTCAAAGATATTGTGATTAAGAAAAATAATTTTGATTAAAGGTGAAAAAAGTTATTAAGAAAAATGGGTGTTACACTTTATAGTGACGCACATCTTATGTGCTCATAGTTTACAATTACGTCGTGTTAATTTTAATAACTGTAATAAATTTTTCTAAAAATGCAAATATTCGTTGCAAACGCCCTTGCAAGTCTTTCAAACGTAGAAATCGTAGCCTGTAGGCCTATATTTTGTTATTGTTTGACATGGTTTGCTACGTTTGCACGGCTTCCAAGGGCATTTGCTACGAAAAGTGATTACCGCTATTGTACTGTATTTTTGTATTTGTAAGTATTTGTTGTCCATAGACCTAAATAAATACAAAACAATAATACTCTTAAGGTTAAAGACGCCATTTGTTGAACTAACGTAAAAATTGACTGCTCTAGACGCCGAAACTAGACATACATACATAGTTCATATAGCTTTTGTATTTAGATGATTGGAAAAATTTGGTTTCTGTATGAACTTCAGTTTCAATCAGTATGTCAAAGAGTCACAATAAGTAGAGTGGTCGAAGTATGAACTGATCATTTCATAATAAAAGTTCAAGCGGAGAGGATTTATAAAACCGCTTTGTAGAATAGTGCCAACAAGTAATTAAAGTTTTTAAAGCATTGTTTTATTCCATTTATTGAATTTGACGTAAATTGTAATAGACTTATACAGTCTTTTGTATTTTCTTAGCAGCTCATTTTTGTTTTTTAAACTTTTTTTTTTTAACCGATATACCCACTTGTATAATAAAATTCTAAAAATACAGTTTTTAATATTTTTTAGGGTGTCTATGCCAAGTAGCTAAACATAGATATTAAATTTGATCTTTTGCAAATTTACAGTTTTCCATTCTACCATTTTTTTTATTTCCCCCATGTTTTTAAAACTGTTTTTTTATTTTAAGATCAACAATAAATAAAAAAAATATATTAAAAATTACAGAAAATCATGGAAAAATAACTATAACAAAATTACTAGCTATGATAAAAAAATGACTGTTACTGCAAAAAACAACTACAACAACAACAAAAACTTTAACTTTTATTACAGTTAAACCTCCTTAGTAGTGTTTTTTGTTCTGATTGTAATAAATTTAATGCCATTAATTACTTCTTTACATTTATAATTGCTTATCACACTGTTCAATACGAAAAAAAGTTATGGGGTTCTGACGACTGATCCTGGTAGAGGAGATTAACATCGAAGATTTATTTTAGATGCGGTTATAATTTTCCATCTCTGGCCAACTCTTGCAGCATATCTTTGTAAAAAGCTATGTTTTCCTTACATCTGAGGTGTATGGTATGTTTAGCAACTTTTTAGAAAATATCACGAAAAATATTTTCATAGAACATATTAACCCTCTAACTCCCCCGCATAACAGCGTTTTGCGGCTTTATTCGAATAAATCGTAAAAAGCACTACGAAAAAGGGAAGGGGCGGGGATGAAATGTTCTACAGAAATGTTGGCCATAAAATTTTACTATATATAATAGAACACGACACGATGTGATCTGTCAGAATGACGACACACGTATATATTTTTTTAGTCTCCTCTACCAGGATCAATCGTCAGAACCCCGCAATTTTGCAAAAAGTTTGAAATTGTTGTACAGTGTTATTACAGGGGTACGTGTAATTAACTTTTGTACTTGAAGAAAATGAAACTGGAAGTAAGCAGTGTAATCAATACTGGCCGAGTTAACATACCAGAATCATATTTTTAAATTTCACCTAACCAGGTTGTACTGTGGAAAGATTTTGGCTACTACAACGATTACCACTGCCTTTATGATTTCTACCATAACTGCTACTACAGCAAACATAGTTTTTATCACCCTAAAAAATCACTGCAACTACCAGTAATATTTCTTTTGCCCAGCAGATGAATACCAACAAATGCATAAAAGTAGCAACAACAACAACAAAAAGCAAAATTTAAAGAAAAGCAAAAATGAAAAAATAGAAAATTAATGTCACACAAGGTTCTTTTCACTTGACCAAGTTTTTAATTCTTTTTTTTTGTAATACTTGTTTTGTTTTCTATTTTCATAAAGTTGTTATTGTTTTCCATTTTTAATTTCTTAGAGAAATAAATTTTGATAGCGAGGGAGAGACAAAAAAGAGAGAGAGAGAAATACAGCAGCGCTGACAAACAAGAGATTTATACAGGTGAATAATAGTAGTGGATATAAATCAGTGGTCTTCACAAAGAGAGTCACACAAAAATACACTGAGAGATGAAATTGGTTTCTTCATTTGTATTGTTTTTAACAACTTGAATGAAATTTGTGAAAATTTTCGTTTTAAAAACCTTTAATTTTAAAATTTAAACTAATTTATTAAAATTATTCATGAAATAAATTGTTTGTAAATGCTATTAACAAATTGAAATGTAGTTAAAAGAAATATAAACATTAATATGTTTATGTTGCTTATTATCACATCTTCTCAGTGTCTGACCAACCAATTTAGCTCTCTTGAAAACTAAAAAACATAAACACATACGCAATTTTTGTTTCACACACATGTTTTTGTAATAATTGTGGTTGTCGTTTAGCATGATGAAAACAAAGCGGATTTATTTTTATGAAAGATTTTTAACATTGCAAATTTTTTAATAATTAATTAAGTTTTTCATAGGAAAATAAAACAAAAACTGGTTTCCAGGAATTCTAAAAGTGATATCTGTTAATAAAGTACAATACATTCAATTTTAAAATAATATAATAGGAATTAACGATACGGGTAGTTTTGGTATATTTTAAGAAGCTGTTTGCCAGAATTTTTGTGGAATTAAGCAACCTTGGTTGTAATATTCACGAAGAGAGTAAGAAAACTAAAAAAATATCCGAACAATTTATTTACCTGAGTAATACTGGTGAAGACCACTGATATAAATAATAAAAGAAAGAAAAATAGCAAGAAGAGCATTAGTAACAATAAAACAAGAGCAACAACAATGATAACAATTAAAATTTGCAACAACAATAAAATCATGGACAACATACTCATACTCACACACACGCACATACAAACTCTATTCCAAAATAAAACAAAAGTTCTGCTCTTCAGAATAAAATAGAAAAATAAAACAACTTTTATAAGAGCAAAAAACAATCTCAACAACAATAATAATTACATATAACAAGATATACTTCACCATACACCTGAAAATTTCAGTTTGTTTTAATACATGTAGGTCTACATCTCTCTTTTTCACTGCGCTTTTCTTAATAGTTACAGTTACATAAGGAATTCAAGTGTTGAGCCTTACAACTAATAGCTTGTGTTTACAGTTTTTCGTAAGTTTTGTTCTATTACAGAATAAAAAAACCGAGTGTGATAGCATTTGTTTTAGGTAAGAAACCCTATAAATAGTTTGTACTTAATCCATGTTTAGTCTACATGTTCGTGCAAAGAACCGTAATAAAAATTTCAAGGTCAATACAAGTACTATTAATAAAGCGGGTGTGAAAGTGTAAATGCTACAGGAAACTAAAAAAAATTGTAGTATTTGGGGCGGAACAACTGTATTATACCCTACACTACAAATTAACTTTTCAGTCTGCTAAGCTGCTAATAGTTCGCCATGAAATGTGAAAAGGAGGTCTCTGCAGCAACATTTTTATGGCAATTTATCATTTGTTTAGTAAGCTTTCATGTCCCTTACGGCTTATTATTAGACTGTTAACTCAGGTTTTTAATAGGACGTACTTTTTGTTTTAAAACTTTCGATTCGCAGACGGCGTCTACATTACACCCCCTTTAAAATTAACGCCAGAGTACTGTCATATTTTCGTATCGTATATTTGGTCCTAATATTTCGTTGTAAAGAAGGTCGTGGTATAGTGGTTAAAGCGCTCGCCCAAAAAAATTCAAACATCCCAGGGTCAAATTAAAGCGAGACAGAAAAATGAAAATTAAAAATTTTCGGTTTTTCAAAATTATAATTTAAAAATAAGAGATTCTCGCCCCACTGCCCTCCAAGAAGTTTATCTTCAAGAAACCGCTCCCCCACCTTTGGAATTGGCAAATTCTGGAAAGATAACAGCTAACCTACTTAGTGAATACGCTCACCACTCAAAATCAACATCCACCGACAGATGGGACAATTGCTGTTGATCATTCAAGGGTGAATGTATAACACTGGCCTTTGAGTGATATATTTAAGAAAAATTGAAATAAAGTACATTTGAAACCTTGTTTTGAAAATATTAAGAAATGTATTTTGTACTCGTACGTCCGATGAATGAAATTTGTATGGTAGCATCTATATGTCGATGAATTATAGCATCCAGTTCGCTGCATGTTGCACTTGTGTAAAAATGAAGTTTAACTATCCAGCTTTATCCAAAAGGTTTTTTTTTAAACCTATTATGTCCGATAGGTATGTTTCTAGCGTTCGAGTTGACCAGAGTTGATCCTGCAATAAGACACTGCTTTCAGAGGAAATAATTTGAATAAAATATTGTAAATATGGTGGTTGTACTTAGTGCTGTTTCGAAATAGGTAAACGGCCAGTTTGGCTTGTTCCACTTATGTTCGGTATAATTCTCGGCTAAGCTTTCGCTTAACCAGTGACTTGTTTAGTTGCGTACACTGGTGTTTTGTAATACTGAGCCATTTATATCAACTGTAAGCAATTTTTTTACATTTTTGCAATTTAAATTTTTACTCACTATTATCGTTTCTCTTGATAATTTTGGATATCCTTGCACAAAGTTATTGGTCTGCATCCTTTAAACAAAATCAATGTACTCTTTGCGTTGCTGTGGATAAACTTTTCCAAAATATTTGAAGTTCAAAAGGCAGAAATTAATTCAGTCTAATTTAGCAGAAATCAATTAAATAAAGCCCTGACTGAAAAATGATGGTATCTTAGCACAAAATGCTCTAAATAAGAACAAAATTCTCTCGACGTTGTTAAAGGTCAATTGGCTTAGTAATATGCAAGAGTCTTTGGAGACAATATTCTATGCATTGCAGTCACGGCTGCTTTAAGCACCATGTCCTCAATGCCTACAACATGGTGACGTTTGTATAAACTTTTCGTTTCTACTTCTATAATATATCGCCTATTTTTTACGAGTATTATGCATCCAACTACTATCAGCACTTTAGGTGTAGGGTATCGGAAAACAAAAAGAATAAATAATAAAAAATGCAATAGAAAAAACTATTATTTTAACAGAATTGTACTTGGCATAGTCTATAAAAATGTCTTTATTGTTGCAGCTACTTGTCATTTGTTGTTCTCGTTGTTCTTGTTGGATTTGTTCTTATTCTGTGCAACACACATTTATTTTTTGTTCTGACACACAAAGTTTTGTTGTTTTTGTTTTTGTTTTTGCTTGTTTCTTTTATTGGGGTCCTAATTCACTAGTAAGAGTGTGTGTATGTCTAGATGTGGCACACCCTCAAATTAGTTGCAACAAGAAATGACAATAAGTTGCATTTGTTGGTGGGCAGTTTTAGTTTTATGTGGCATGTTTAGTTTAAAAAGAACTTAAAAATAGACAACGGCAAACGACAACAATAAGAATGACAACAAAAACAAGAAAAACTTAAAATATAAAAAATAAAATAAAAATATAAGTGGTTTTTCCCCAGTTGAACGTAAACAGCTTAATTTTGCAACAAATAATAGAGAAAAAAAAACCACCTTGCAACACATAATAATATGTACATACACACATGTACGAGTACACTATTGAAGTCAAAAAGATGTAGATGACATTTAGATTTAAAAAAAAAAACACACACTAAAACTACTTTCTGTCTTTGGCGCTATTGCTGTACCTCTAAGGAGAACCTGTAACCCAGTAAACAAATCAGTTTATTTCTTGCTCACGTAAGTCTTTAAATGAAAGGCTTGTATTAATTTAAACAAAACATTCGCCAAATCGTCAATTATTGTAAAATCTACCAAATTTTTTATAACTTTCTGGTTTAGCTCGTTTTAACTTTAGTGTCGAATAATATTGGAACTGTACTTCTAAGACAAAGACAATTGTTTGATAAATGCACGAAAATGTCGTACAAAAAAGTACGCCGAGCAGGTCCAAAAATGTCCGGTATACGCAAGTTTATTGCCAAAGTTCATCAATCTGGATTCATTGTTGCTGCGTCAAGACGTAAGCGTGTTCGTACAAAGTGTACTCTCGAATATATTGAAGCTGTGGCTTAGAGAGTGTGTGATAATCCACTTCATCAACTCATTATCGTTCTCAAGAATTAAGTATTTCATGCAAGAATTGGAAATTTTTCGAAAATTGATCAGATCCGTGGCAACAAAAAAATTAATTCGGCAAAATTTCAAACAATATCTGTTTTATTGCATTTTTAAATTTAAACTTTTAAATGTCCCACCTTATAGATATTCAGAAATCCAAATAACCTAGTATTAATATACCATTTAAAATAACCAACTTACAGATGTTTTCGTTCCAAAGCCAAACGGCTAGTTTTGCATTGCTTATCGGCATTGCATTGTTTCTAATTTTCGTCTCTTATTTCTGTAACGTACATTTTTTCGAAGCACCGTTTCCGGTGTATGAAAAAAATTTTTTTTTTAAATACTTCTTTTGTGTTTTAAATTTTCAATCACAATGGCTTTTGAAATTACTACTTTGCGTAATTTGTATTTAAAAATTATATTCGCCGGCAATTGATTAATCCTCCACTTACATTTGCAATGTACACGCAAATGTTTATTGGGTAGTGGTAGCCAATGTCTGTGCAAAAAACTTTCGTAACATTTTGAAGGCACGTTTTTCATATTTTATGTTTTATTGCAGTTGTTACCGCTGTTTTTGTTACATGCGTGTGTAAATCCAAGACAAAAAAAAAACGATTTAGTACATAGTGTACTTGTATGTGCTTGTTGTTATTGGTTGCCATTTCTGAATATTTATTCCGAATTCTGATGATTTGGTTGCGAAAGAAATGTTGTCAAGTGTGTGTTGGAATTTATAGATGGCGCGTGCTGTTGTCTCAATATTGTAATAAGTTTTGTTGTTGGTTGGTTCTATATTGCTGTCATTCAAATGTATGTAAGTTGTTGTTATTATTAATAGTGCCATTTAATTTATACACACACACGCATACACATATATATGTAAATTGCAAAAAATTATATGCGGTTTTGTTAACCTGCTTTTTCTTTTTCACCTTATAGCTTTCTCTCTCTCCCTCTCTCGCTCTTTTGCTTTACTATGCTTACTTTTAAAACAATTGTTTTCTCATTTTTTGGCTTTGCTTCAAAGTTTGTGATATTTTGAAAGGGATTTGCTCTAAATTTTATATTTCGTTATTGTTTTTTGTTTCTTTTGTAATATTTTTAATAATAATATTCAGGGGTTACGTACTCTTTTCTAATTTTTTTAGGAATTATTCGGTAACAGTTTTTTTTTGCTGAGTTTGTAGAAATTTACGACTAATCCTTAATTTGCATGTGAACACTATTTAGATGGTATGCGTTTGTATGCATATACATATGTGTATATACAACTGTATGTATTTTTATGTATATAAGGATATACACAAGGACATTAAATGCAGTCTATTAATGTTGCCAAAACTTATTAAAAAAAATGCTAGAAAAAACTCGTACAAAATTCCAAAAATAGGTAAATTAGAAATTAAGCAAGTTTGTATATTTTTATCACCCTTTCATTGTGTAATAGGTATTCCCAAACCTACCAAAATTAAGTTTATTTTACCATCCAACCAAACGAAGAATTTTCTACCAATTTTAGTAGAGAAATTCTAATATTGGCAACACAGTTTGCTTCTTTAACATATCGAGTCATTATTTAATTTTATGAAATAAATATTAAAATACTAGAACACCCATTATTAATACCATATCTTTAGGAAGATCTTTATTAAAGTGATTGCCCAACATATTATTTTTATAACGCTGCTGCATTTTGTCGTACGCAGCTTTAACGATGAACAGTCGAGTTGGCAAACTGCACTCATCACAAAAAAAAGAGAAATTAAATTTTTAAGGTGTTACAAATGTTAGCGCAAACAAAGTGTATCTTTATGACAGTGTAGGCATAAAAACCAATTACTCATAAGGATTTAAATATGTACTGAATTACTGATTAACCACGAAATTTTTTTTGTTAATTGCTGACAATTATTTAAAGTGGAATATTAAATACCATTTAAAAACTTAAAAAAAGTTCAAGACCCATAAATTAAGTGTTTTTTTTTTTCTGAAAAGAATTTTTAAACAACAGACATATTGTACCTGTTATGTAAAGTGGTTTGAGTAGTTAGATTATTTCCCTAAAGGATACCCGCGTAACGTTTTTCTGCTTTTTAAACAACCAGTCAGTCAGTCAGTCATTCATGTGTTAATGATAAGAGTTCAGCTTTACGTGCGTATGTGTGCGTTCATGTATTAAATATTTTATTCACTATTTAAATATGAAATAAGATATAATTTTTTTTAAACGCTAATAATGTTTTAAGGAACACATGCATACACACACACCTATTATTTTTTTACCACTTTACTCTTGTACTGTTAGTTGTTGTTGTTGTTTCTTTTTTTTTGTTATGAGTAGAGCTTTTGTTTTATAAAATTATTGTTAAAGTGTGCGTTAACATTCATATATCCTTGATTTCTGACAGTGTTGTCAGATTAGAGGGTTTCTACTAAAAGAAAACTAAAATCCCATTAACAAGAGTCAAAACATAATTTCTGGGGTGTAATTCGGGAGAAACCACTATTTTTAAGTAACTTCGTTTAGCTTCAGTCTTTTTGTTGTCAGTTAGTTTTTACACCACAGTGTATATAGTGACGAAACTTCAACAAAAATAATAAGCACAACACAACAATTTTATTACCATTTAAAATGAAAGAAATAGAAATCATTAACAACACTTCATATATGTATTTGTTGGTTTTAAGCGATAGTAAAATAAAGAAACAGCTGATTTTTACTTTTGGAGCTGTCATTTGTTTCATCACTGTATACACTGTGCTTTATACTATGAAAAAAATTAATATGATATATTAATATAATATAATAGCCTACAAAAATTATACTCTTAAGCTACGGTCACATTGGATAAATATTTGACGAAAAAAACGTAACCACTATTTTATGAAAACATTTATCTTTTAATTTTTTATTTCTTAAAGTTTAGTTAACTACTTATATATCAAAATATTTATTCTTATTAATATCGTTTTTAAACAATTTTTGAAGAAATGTTTACATAAAAAGAAATATTTACATAATATAATTCAAAAAAAATATTGGTTACTTTTTTTTTCGTCAAATATTTACCCAATGTGACCGTAGCTTTAGTTTCTCATGCATAAGTAGCTTTGATGGCGTTAAAAGTATCGTCTCTATACAGACCTGTGTACTTTGAATTTGGAGTGGCCTATGTGTTTAAGGGAGTATTTTTTTACTTTTTTGTACTAAACCAGAAATTGGGTCATTTTAGACACGAAGAATTGGGATAGTTACTTGAAAACAATCTGACAACACTGATTTTTGACCTCAATCTTACTTTCTCTCTCTCTCTCTTTCTAAAGGTAGTTTATTAGTATTACTTGTTATTGTTTCCTGTGTTTTTTTTTGCCATGAAACCTGTAATTAAAAGTAAAAGATTTTATGCGTGCATGAGATTAATTATGCATTTGAATTTTAAATGGAACAGTGGTGCTCTTTGGTAATGTAATATGAAAAATATTGCAAGTTTTTATCAAGTTTTTCTTTTCATTTTTCAACTGGAAAGTAATCGAGTAGAGAACACATTGTATCCATAATATTTCGAATTGTAAAGCATATTAAATAGAAACTTTTTTTTATCACTTTTTAAAGCCTGTTGGAGAATTGACAATAATTTCTGTTTTATTTGCTAAGACTTCTAAATTAGGTGTATTAATAATTTTTTGGAACTTGTGCTTATAATGCAGTCAATTGATGCTTTTCTATTATATTGTAATTATACTAATAGGAGTAGAAAAAAAAAAATAAAAAAATTGGTTTGTTTCGTAATTTCGATTAGCGTCGTTTGTTTTATGTTTAACATAAACTTTTCATTTAAAGTTTATAGATAATGCTCGTAGCTTTTAATTGTATTCTTATGTAAAGTGTTTAACATATTTCTGTTATTGGATTACATATGTAGTATACTGGTGTGTTTGGTATATGAAAAGCAAGTGTTGAAAACAATATTAGACAGTTGTTCATGCTACTTTTTTCTGCAAACTGTAGCCACATCATTTGTTTTTATGAAGCTTTTGTTTATTTTGCATTTTTAATAGGAATATGATTTGCTCAATATATTCTAACTTATTTTTACATAAGAATATAAAAATTATATACTAAATATCCATAAAAAAATTGTTTGTCTACGATACCAACTTATAAAAAGATACTAAAGATGGCACATTGTTAAAACAATTCTGAAATTTATAAAAATTTGAACTGAGATAAAAAGCCTATCGAGATTGTATCAATTTACATGCCTTTACAAACAATATTCTGAAAGTCTAATATTTTTCGAATGATACTTAAAATTTTTATTAATTTTGAATTTCTGTAGTCAAGCCACTTAAGTGATCTGTACGAAGTCGTTTCCTTGAAGGGAATACAATACATACTTTAATTATTATTATTATTTTTTTGTTAAAATAAAATAATAAATTTTATTTTCGACAACAGGTTTATAATTATTTCTTGTCTCTTTGCTCGTATGTTGCATAAAAAACAACAACAAAATATCATTAAATAAATTATTTATTATCATTATTTAAATTATTTTGTTCGTCTAACTTGTTTTATGACTATTTTTTTTTATAATTTATTGGCTTTATGATTAACCAACCGGTAATTGTTATGGTGCATTTACAGTGAGAACAAATAAATAAGTAATAAGAACACCAATTTGTTAACATCCAATCATCTTCGTAAGACGTGTGTAAATGATATTGATCGAAATCATATTTTAAATTTAATTAATAGTTAAAGTTTGAAAAAACGGGAATAATGATATCATTTTTAGATGGGGACTTTATTTGAGATAAACGGATATTTTTCAGTGATGTTTTAAGCTTAATTAACAGCAGGCAAGTGTCTTAAAAGTTTGTTATGCATAAACTATATGCCAACGAGCTGCCAAATTTTTATTATGCATATGGCCAACAGTTTATTGAATAATTTAAAAAGGCTTATTTGAAATTCGTTTTTCCTATTTTTAAACTGTATACAATATAGTAACAAGTGTCATATTATGCAGTCGCCATGTCATGTTAAGCCGTTAAATATGTTCAACAATGACAATGACAATGTAAAATATGTTGGAGTCAAACCTATACATTGATAATGAATTCTGAGCATTTGTTTGAACTATTATTGCTGTATGAAAACTGCACTTAAGTCAGACATATTTTAAATTAGAGTGATTAATTAAACAATAGTATCAAAAATATTACTCATAAAAAACATTCATAGACATGGTATTCAACACAGCGAACTACAACAGCTTTAGCCAACTTGCAATAACCTGCTAAGACATTACGATACCTTTGCATGACATGGCACGAGATTGTGTTTGAGACTACATGACATAGCATAACTTGTCTTTTTACAAACGACATTTCTACACAAAATGCTGAGTATTGCAATACTGTATTACCTACATCGGATCATTCTTCTTCTTTTCGTTTGTAAAATCAAGATATTTTGAAGTAAACTCTTCATGCCTAAAAGTGAGTTAATCAAAACCAGTTTTTTTTATTTAAACCCTCTTAAATAAAACCGGCAAGAACTTTTTTCCATATTTCGTGTTTTTGTTGTTGCCTTACTTTAATCAAGTATTTCTTTATGAAATACTTAAACAGTTATGGAACGTTTTGAGTGTACCTGTGATTACTTATGTATATGGATATGTGCTTGTACATATTCTTTAGCCTTTACTGTTCCATTGAAAAAAAAAATATTAGAAAATGTTTTAAAAGCGTTATTTTTTTCTTTTTAATTTTACGTTGCGTTTTTTTCTTTGCATTTAGTTTAAAATATTTTTATTTAAAATTTGCTTGTATTTCTATGTTAGAACTGTTGATTTGTATTTATGAGTAGCAAAGTTTTTCAATATAAACAAATTAAATAAAAAAAAAGAAAAAAAAAAAAACAGAATTTAATAATGAATCCCGTCACGTTTAAACTTGTTATTAATGAGATTCAAATGAAGATGGCCTTCACTAAAATTATTTATTAATGTGTTTTTTTATATTATTTCTAATATATTCTTTATATATATTTTTATTGGTTTTGCTTTCAAATACAATTTGTTGTATATTTTTTAAATTCTTGACTTAAAATTATGTAAAATAAGTTACAACTTAACCAGTTACTGGCCAGAGGTATTACATGAAATTATTGATAAGGTCTTGCCAGATTAGATCTACAACGATTTCTACTTAAATTGGTTGGCTCCTTGGTATATTTTCATTCATCTAAACTTTGGCAACAATTTTTTTAATTTATCGTACCTGTCATTTTTCATATGATATGATTTTGGGTCGCTGAGCAAATATATACGAGTACGAAGATATGAAGATATTTTCCAAGTATTAAATACATACTGTGCTGTCCAAGTAACAATATGGTAGCTCCCTATTATTTTTGTCATGCCGAGCAACCATATCTCAAGAAAAACAAAAATTTTCTATTAAAAATTGGTCATTGGATGTACTCGTAGTAGTATAAGAAAATAACTACACTTTCCATTAACTTTAAAATGCTACAAAGATTCAAAGTCTTGATATATCAAGCAGTACACATATGGTGTAAATGTGACATGTGGTCTCCATACTGAATAAAAATTTTATGGAAAAATTTCAATTAAAAAATTATAATTTAAGATAATAAGTCATAATTTAGTTCTCCCAATTAATTTCTTTCTTTGTTGGTTAATACAACTAAAATTTTGCTTGACATTTTTTTGTCACGAAATTCGCAATTACTAATTTGCTAATGCATATTATTAATATTCTTGGCAAGAGCAAAACCAGTAAACAATTTTACCGGAAGTACAAACCAGTACTGCCAAGTCCATATGACCAAAATCTTTAAATGATGAAAAATCAATCCATAAATTTCTATGGCATTATAAATAAAAATCCCAAAAAATTACGTATATAAAAATGTCTTGAAGCTTTTTTGTGTTTTATTACAAAAATATTCAGTTTATTATTAAATTTATTTTCTTAATTTTAAATGAAACCTCTTCTACACATTACTATAGTACGCACTTTCTTTTAAAATATCATTCGGGCTTTACATTTGACGGCTTAAGTCAGAAGGCTTTGCATTGTTTTACATCAATACTGACTAAAATGTTTGTCCCAAAAATGTTTGTTATTCCAAAAAATTTCCTCCTTCCCATAATAAATTTTCCTAGGCCACCTCAATGTACTGCATGAGTAGCAACAAAAAATGCCCCAAGTCTAGGATAAAAATTCCCAAATCGACAAAACTGGTACAAACGTAGTACAATGTTGTTAATTTAAATTGATTTTATATATTTTCTGTGCACCACAGTGTTGCAGACCAGCTTGCGGTGATTAGTAAGGCAGTAGAACAGTACATTCGAAGAGAGCGAACTCATAGATCGCTGTGTTTCGCAACTTTATCGCAGAGATAATAATAAAAAACAAATTTGTATTATCTGTTAATTTTTTCTGGTTACTCTTAGCAAAGTAATCTTGTTTTTTATATCTCAATGCAGACCAAGACCTAAAAATTTCAACTTAAATCATTTATTAATCGCAAAAGTATTAAAACTCAGAGCCATCTTTTTAATATCCTGTCCTTGCATATTCTTGCACTCGTATAAAAAGTACAAAAAATGATTCAGAAACTTTTGTATGCAAAGCTTCTTAAGGTTGTTATTTAAAATTTATTTAACTGTTGGATTTCCAATGGCTTTAATTAATTTCGGTTTTCTTTTTTCTTTATTTAGTCGGATTTTATTTTCATTTTCAATGATGTTTTCTTATTCTTTTTTTTTTATTTTTTGTTCTCATAAAAGTTTAACAATTAACACACATTTTGCATTATTATGACCCTATTTCGTTTCAATACAACCAACACATCGATATGAAACATGAACATGCTCTCTCTCTCTCTCTCTCTCGCATTCCGACACAAATCCAAGTACACAAAGCCTGCTTGATTTTGCAAACTAAACGAAAAATTTTCAACAACATGCACAATACACTTAAACAAACATATACTTATGCAAATAGAAAAGAGAGTAAAAAGAATTAAATTGTGACAAGGAAAAGGAAAGAGCGCAAGGAACAAAGAGAGAAAGAGAGTGATTGAGAGGGCGGGAAAGAGAATGAAAAGTGTTTTCAAATATGGTTGTACAGGAATGTGTATTAAATGTTGATAGAAATGTAAGTACCGTTATAGTAACATACATTTCAAAATACTTTCTCTCTTTCTGTGCATGTGTGTATGTGTTTGTAAAACAGTCGCACCAGTTAATTCAAACATTTAATATTTGCATGTTAAGCATACAGGCTCTAATTATGAGACATTCACTTATACACTCATGCAAACCTTAACACCCAGCCTAGAAGTATACACGTACATATGTTGGTATAGAAGTGTGTGTTTCGGCTCTTTTAAGTTTTTCTTTGTGAAAAGAATAAAAAAAGTTACCATTAAACGCCACATTAAAAACGCGAAAAAAAAACAAAAAGTATTTCCTTTTTGTGTAACTACAAGTTTTGTTTTTTTATTTCCTCTTATCGTTTTTTTATTCTTTATTTTTTTCTATACGAATTTTTACTCTATTGACCATTGTTTTTATACCATAATACGCTTCTAGACCAGGAAGAGTGCTGAAGGACATAAAGAATATTACATTTTATGTGGCTTTAAAACGCATTGCTTGCATTGCCTGTGCAATTGTTTACTTTCAGTCGAACATTTCTTTTTTATTATTTTTTGTTGAACATTTTTTAAATAGAGCACGAAAAATAAAACAAAATTTATATTAAAAGAAAAAAGGATTTTAGAAAAACACAATGTTTTACAAAAATAAAAAATCATATATTTTTCTATGCACGCAAATAGCGAGTGGAATGTAATATTTTTAGAAAAGCCATTAAAAACAAAAACCTTTCAACGTCATAGACGAGAGAGGATTATAATGTTGATGTTTAAAAATAGATATTAAATACATAATAGCAAAATCATTTCAAAATTCAATTAACAATCTTTCTTTTTCAAATATGTTGTTTGTTTCACAATACAAATTCTACTAATCAACTTTCGTATTGGGTTAAAAAATTGTTTAAGCAGTGTTAGTTATAATATTTTAAACATATATTGACCGCACTAACCCTCTGTCAACCGCAAGAAAACTTGCAGTATTTAAAAAACGTGTTCTTAATGAATCCATCAGTGTACAGATAGTATGGAAGAAGTTTTGATCTAATAGACCTGAGTGGTAGTTTGCGGCAGAGGGTTGATTATAGAAAAAGATAACATAAAATAAAAATTAAACATAAAAAACAAAAAAATTAGCAAAGAAATAAAATTAAGAAGGGATAAAGCATCTGGATTATAAATGAGTTACATATAAGTAAAATCAATTTACCTTCAGTTCCCTGCGACCCGCGTGTTAGACATAGGGTTAAAAAACATGATAACGAACCTGCCGAAAATTTTTGAGGCTCGTGCTATAATTTTTGTACTTTTCTTTTTTATTACAAACTCTTCTTGTAGAGTAACAATTTTCTTTCTCTAAATAGCAATAATTTTGTTTTCAAAATAAGACGGATGAATTCAAATTTTTTACTTTAACCTTTAAAAAAATTTTCCAAACACTTTTTGTAATCATTATTATTGTTAATTTTTTTTTTCTTAATGCAACTTTAGTTACTTTTCTTAGTTGTTACCCTTAAGCTTTTAACCCATTTATTCGTCATAGTAATTGGAACACACAATAAACTGATAATGTGTTTTCATGCTGGACATTTAAGGGCTAGAGCACCGAAGTTTAATCGACTTTACATATAAAAGCATACAGCCAAATTAAAAAAAAATATCTCTTTGGCCAGCACTGATGTATTCCTTTCTCTTTATTTTATTTTTTTATTTTTACCACCTCTAGTTGTTAGTTCTCTTTAAAACGAGTAATAAACTAAAAAAGTCCCACTGTGATTTAATTATTAAGTTACACTTTATCTAATGGAGAGAAAAAAAATATAAAATTAAAAAAGCTCTTGAAGCTTTTTTAGCACATGGATTAAGATAGAGCTGCTACACAGGCAGAATAAAAGACAGAGTGAGAGAAAGTCAGAACGAGAGAGATGGAGAGAAAATAAAAGCTTTATTTAAACCGTATGCATATGTATGTAGTTGTATTACAAAGAGTATAAATGTCCTTAGGAAATAACATTTGGCCTCTTAGTAACATCATACAGATTCATATGATGTGTTTTGCATAATTTCAAGGCAAAAAATGGAAAAAAAAATGTTTTTCTTTAACAATTGCATTTTGCAAAAATTAAGAGGAACATGTTGAGAAATGAAACATTTTCAATGAAATGCGTTTTTTATTGACATTTTCTTTTGCAAAATCTACGAAATATACGCATTGCATATAAATGTCCTTCAAGTCATTTAAAGGAAATAAATTCTGTTTGTTTTAAAAGAAAGGAAATATATACTATATATACAATATATGTAAATATACAATATTTTTTTGCTCAATAGCCATTAAAATCTATTTCATATGAGTTTAAATAGTTTTGCGTTTCCTTTTTGTGTAAATAAAGAAGAAAACGTGTTAAGAAGGAAAAAAATCAATATAAAAATACTGCTTCTCTATATAATTGTTTATATTTTTTTTAGTTTTGTTATATTTGTTTAATTTTTTTTACTGGGCTTTCTTCTTATTTCTTTTTGTTTATGTGTACTCAACTTCCGCTATAATAAGTATATATACAACAAAAAAAAAAAAAAACTACAACAATAACCAACGAAAATAAACTCTCACAAATGTAAAGTCCTTTTCTTATTTTACACCACAATGCTTATCATTTTGTTGTTGTTAATATTTTTTCATACACTTTTTATTTTTATTTTCCATTATCATTCATACTCATAACCATGTAAGTGAAGTAATGTAAGCTTTTAGAGTATTTATGTATGTGTCAGTGTATGAAAGCCTAGAAAAGCGTGCTGATTCCTTACATCTCCATCACATGCTGTGCTCATAGCTGCCAGATAAATTAATCATAAAATCATCAAATGTTGAAAAAGAATCGTCAAAATAATTAAAAATCTCACTTTATTTTTAAATAAAATATTTTTATTAGAGTAAGGGCCATTATTACAAGTAACTGATAGTAAAAGAGAGGATTTTATCGGATTTATAAATTGCTTTTTATTATTATTATTACAATTAAACTTTAACATAAAAAATAACGTTAAAGTTATTGCGAAGATAGACTTTCTTATAATGTTTTATGTGAGAGTTAAACTAAAGTATTCTTTTTCTATCGTAAACCTTATCAAAAAGTTGTAATAACGACCCTAAAAATTATTTTAGTAAAACTCTGATGAAAACAAGACTTGGGTTTATTGCATTAAATTTAATTCTCCAATAAATTTAGTTGTAGTGGAAATTTATTTAGTGTATTAAATGAAACGATTTTAGTGGTAGTGGAAAACATATTTCTTTAAGCGACTATCTTTGAGCAGACTTCTGACAAAAGCTGTGGAGGTAACTGCTACATTTGCTGAGCATTTTATTTTCTCCGTTTATACGACTTTTAATTTATTTCAAAGTCAAATATTGTAATATTCGATCAATCTATCGATGATATAGGGAATCTTTTAAAAGAGTTGCCAGATCTAAATCAATATTTACAAGACCTTTATACGACCTAGGACCATGTATCAGTAATTCAAAGTCTAATTTGGGGCTTCTCGACCCTGTACAGAAAAGGGCGAAAGTTATTATCAACGACGGTAGAGTATCCAACTCTATCGATTCGATGGAGCATCGGCACAATGTGGCTTGTGTTTTATGAGTGGTGCTCTGATGAAATAAAGAAATTGATTCCGGATAATTGCATATTTTTACGGACTACTCGTAGCTCTTTTAGAGCATTATAGAAAGAATTCGTTCTTTAGCCGCACCGCTCGTTTGTAGAGCAATCTTTCAGCGTATGTTTTTCCTGGCATTTAAGATCTCAGCAAGTATAAATCAAATGGCCACAAGCACTATTCCCTTTTTCCCCTTCCCCTAATATATTTTCCTAGACCAGCACAATGTACTGCATGAGTAATTTACTCAGGGGAGTGTAGACCTTGATAATAATAAAAAAATGTGCTCATATGGCGGATAGAAGTTTGCATTATATAAAGCTATTTTCTCTTTTTACAGACGTCACTATATCGGGCTAGGAACATTTCACCCTGCCCTCGTTAGAGCATACTTTGTGAATACCCCTAATATATCTAAAAAATTTTTTAAAACTCATTTTAATCCAATTTCTTTTGACAATCTAAGGGGCAAAAATAGAAACTGTAAAATTTTTTGTAATTACTTGGTAATTATTTATTATCCTATTATATAATAAACATTTTAGCTTAAAAAACTTATATTAATTAACAATTTTTAATTTATTTTAAATAAAAAGTGACCAAAAAATAAACATGTCCACTTTTTTAAATTTTTAGTTTTCATAATAAATACAAACAAAAGAAAATACATGATGACACATTAAAAGAAAACATTCTTAATCATTTAAAAAAACTGGGTACTTAATTGATTTTTACATTGAATTTGGCAAGAAGGGGTTAAAATACATCTGACAACTCTGCACACTAATACTTTTACAGCAAAAGTACATAAGTTTTATTATGGTTTCTCTAAGTTTTTGTTATCTTTTTGCATTGTTTTGAATTTGGTAACTTATTTTTGTTTTCGTATATACAGCTGTGTGTGTCTGTGTGTGATTTTGTAATTATGAGTACTCCTTTAGTGTTTATGTGCATACGCGTAAGTGCTTTAATATCATGTTGTTGGTGTCATTATTGTTGGTATTTTAGTAACACAGCAGTAGAAAAAAAAGGGTTTATAAATATTTACATTACCGTTAACATTTCTAATATTTAAGTGAGATAAAAATAGAGAAGGAAGCGTAGAAAAAATAAACAAATACAATGTGAACGTACACAGCTGAACGAACATACTCCAATTCACGTATGTACTATGTGTAGTATTGAATGTTACTTTTATACTAACAAATATAGAAGGAGAAAACAACTGTGAAACAGAATAATGAAAATTAAAAATAATTCTGTTAATCGTAAAATATATAAAAATATATTTTGGTTTTAAAGAACAACATTAATTTTTTAAAAATTAGTATAAACCCAGTCAGCATTTTTGGGAAATAGTAATTAAATTTAAATTTCTTTTACTCCTTTGCGTGATTAAAAAAAACTAGAACATGCGCTCATTTATTTTAGCAGGCGACTGTTTTGGATGAGTTATTTATGAGTCTTTTTTCTTGTTAGTTTAAGGTCAGTTTTGGTCACTTTCTAAGGGTAACTATGGCCTTTTTCGAATCTTGTGCCAGTTATTATATTATTAAGCCTTATTTACATACTTCATTAGTGATTCCTTTTCGAGTAAGTTATCAGTCGCATATCGTTGTGCAGGAGTTTATGTGCTCTATCAGTCATTTGACATTTTTTATATATCTCGAGTTAATTATGTCACTTTCGGTGACAAAATTTTTCAAGTCTGCAATCTGTTTTCGTATATCTTGTCCAGTTTCGGAGATAAATAGCCAAAAACGGATTGCAAATTTTAACTCGAGATATATGAAATGGCGGATAGAGCACATAAACTCACTCACGACGATATGATACTTTTCTATAAAAAAAAAATAAATTGACTGCCTGAGTATTTATTTGATATCTTTAGCCAGATAATTTTTCCTTTTTTTTTAGTAAAATAATAATAACTAGTGATCGCCCAGTGGCCAAAATTAATTAAATCTTTAGCTTCAAGTTTTATTGAAGCTTTCAATACCCAAATACTACATAACCCTGTTTCAGGATAACGGCCTAGATTCTCGCGGCATCCATATTGTGTGTGTAAGTTTTTATCCAGACGTACCGGGGCATACAGTTTAAAGTCGACTCCGCATGAGAGATTTGGAAAGCTTGTTCATGGCAATCAGTTACTCTCAGAGCTTTTGCCATAAGACTGCTCAGAGGTAGTCGCCGAAAACCCATAAATTAATAGGAGACTCTCTAAGGGTAATAATCTTTTTAGAATAGGCTGTGAAAACCTTTTAGAAAACAATATGAAAGTTCAAAGCTCTATCTTCTCACACGGGTACCAACAAAATTTTTATTAAAAAAATTTACTGTAGAAAACATGACAGAGAATAACATAAATATATGTACTTACTCCCTAAAATCAATTGATTTTATTTATGCATTAGAAATACTTTGACTTTTAACTCTATTTCTTAGCTTTTTAACTAAGTTATAGTGGCCCATACTTGTGTTATATATATATTTTTTTAAATTATTTTGTCCCACTGTACGAGTAGGAAAATTGGCGATTCAATACAAGCCAAAGAAGTTTTTTTGCATTATCTTTTAAAACAACAAGAGAAATAAATGCAAAAGAATAAAAAAACAATATTTAGAAAGTGTAGTACATAAGTTTTTATTAAAATTCTAGAACAAAACATATTTACGTTTTATATATCCATCATTATACGCTCCCGCATATGTTTTTATTAATGTGGATTTTTTTTTTAATTTTAAAGACGGAGATAAAGAAGAATTTTTTCTTTTTTTTAGCAAATTTGATAATTTCATAATTGACTCCAGCTATTAAAAAATTTAAATAGACAACAACAAAATAATAACTGCAATATTAAATATTAAATGCTCTCATCTTTAATAAGTTTTAAAATTTACAATCAATATACTCTGATAAATCTTCATGTAGAGATTGTCGCTTGAATACTATGGCAAAATTACTAGATTAACTTTACAAATCTGTCATCTATTCACGCATTTTGTAGACGCAAAATTATGTTCCACCTTGAGGCGCTTTTTCACATAGATCACATAGAAATTGCCTTTTATTGTGAAAATATATTACAAATAATTAAAAACTACAATATGCTAAAAAATGCTAGACATTTTTGAAAAATGCAAAATAATTTACTTATTACATCCTTTATGTCTTTTTTTTTGTGCCAAATAAAAAATGCTATATTGGCAATGCTGTCAGTGATCAGCCATGGTTTCATTATGCCCGCAGCCATATTCAAATATTAAAGGCATGCATGTTATGTACTGAATTAAAGGAAGCATTTTTTTGTAATTAAAATTTTATTTTTTTTGTTGAGTATAAATTTTACAATTAAAAAATCGATCGACCTTAAAAAATTTCTTAAAATAATTTAAAAAATTATGTTGTAGGGTTAGGAAGTAACATATGGACAATTCTCATCGCTTCAAAAAAAAAAATTAATTTTTTTTACGACTTTAATAGTTATTGTAGTTTTCCTTTTAGGAAGTATTCTATTGTATTGTATGCCAATAATGTTGGGCTTTTCCTAACAGCACTAGCAAGAAATTATTGGTTACGCAGGATGATAGGCAAAGAAAAGACCGAATAACATTAATTTTTATTTATTTTTATTATAGAAGAAAGAGGGCAATAGAAATTTCTTGTTTCAATGCTGACTCTTTATTAAAAACATAAAAGGCTACCTTTATAGAAAAAAATGCCATAAAATGACTTTATTGGAGTGTAATACTAAATAGTTAGCAGCACTGTTTTATTTTAAGATCTAAATGTCAATTTCGATGTAAGTTTATGCATTATGAAAAACTGAAGCACGCTATTCCAGGAAGCCTTTGTGTATTTGCTTAAGGCCATGATACACTCTCATACACAGTCATACGATTCATTCACCAGAAAGTCTTATCGATTTCTGTCACATTTTTAAAAGTCGCATCAAAATGGCAACATTAGTGCCTCACCATCACACTAAATAAGACGCAAAGCATATGCAGAGTTGCTTTTTGCTAACATTTTATAAAATGCAACCCTGATCGCATGGAGAAAAAATGTTTATGAATTTTTTTAAAAGATTATGAAGTCGGACGGACAGACTTGTCAAAAAATATGTCATACAGATGCTAATTTTGTTTTTTTTTTTTCATTTGAGACTAATACTCAGGAGTAAACCCCTACTAAGTGCTATGAATTGTATTAGAATTTTTGAAAAGGACTGTACATATATTGTTATTAGTTATATTATTATGTATTAAGCGCCTTAGGAATGAGACAAATTGCTGTTAATAGATCATTTAAAGCCCAGTGTTATACCTGCACCCTTGAATGATCAACAGCAATTGTCTCATCGTTGCATGTTGATTGAGTGGTGAGTGTCTTCGCTAAGTAGGTTTAGCTGTTATCTGCTACTTCCCAATAGGTGACGCTATTCTCTTGATCATTCCTTTTTTTTTTTGTTGACATTGGTTCAGATGGAATAGAGTGGGATGACGGGGGCCGGTTTCTTTGTAGGTGGTCTTCTTGAAGGACGGGGGGTGGGGGAACCTCTTTATTTTTAAATTATAATTTTGAAAAAACCGCAGACTAACTTTTTCATTTTTTTAACTTTGCTGTGATCTTGAAAGGGGGGGGGGGGGAACCTCTTTATTTTTAAATTATAATTTTAAAAAAACCGCAGATTAACTTTTTCATTTTTTTAACTTTGCTGGGATTTGAACCTGGGCCGTTTGAGCTTTTGTGAAAGTGCTCTAAGCTCGATACTTTTTTAACACACTATAGGATAGTGTATCATTGCTTTCAATACTACAAACCTAAGCTCTGGCGTTCGTTACTAAAAATGTAGTGGTAATGTAATGACTTCAACATCAGCCTGACGCAATCTTTTGATAAACTTAATTAAAATCCGCTAAACGATGGTAATAATATTTTTGTTCTGTCTTTGACATATACAAAAATTAATAAAAGTTATGTGGATCTAATCAATTGAACAGGAGTCTACATGTGCTGCCAAAGGAAACAAAACAAAAACACTCTTTGCTGCATTATTTTTCTGATATAATTCTTGGGAAATAATAAATTTTTTTACGAAGGATTAACTTTAATTAATTTTTAATTAAAAAAAAGAAACAACATTCTCTGTTTAATTTGCATATTTATTTTTATTTTATAGAACATCTTGTAGTTTTTTTTTTATCTATCATTGATGATTTTTTTTTTAAATTTTGCCAAGGACAAACCTGAATGCCCACAAATTTTAATGGAAAAATATTAATTTTTGATAGAATAACAAAAAAAAAAAAAAAAAAGAAAAATCAGAAGAAGAAACTAAAACATTATTATGAGTTTAAGAGTTGCATACTTACATACATATGTATAAAAGGCTTTTAGCAAAGTAAACGAATACCCTTAATATTTCTTTTAATTTTTCTATTCTTTGTTTAAATGAATTCATATGTAATTCAAAGGAATTGCTTTGAATTGCACTGCTAACACTTTAAACCCTAAAATAATAAAATTCTATTTCTCTTTTATTTGCAAACATTTTCTTGGTAGGTATTTCAAAATCTTGTTATAAGAAGGGTTAGTAGTTGCTTTTGTTGTTGCGATTATTATTGAGTAAACAACAAATTTTTATATGTCTGTGGCCTAAATTAAATCTAATAACCTACAAATGTACCAGACCAGTAATTTATAGCCTGAAACTATACTTTACTTTTTAATATTTCATTTTATTACGGATATGTGTTTGCGTTTGTGTGTGTAATTTAGCAATAACAACATATTTATTGCATAGAAAATTTCAATATTTCATTTTGTTTTGCACGAAAAACAAACGAAAATGAAGAAAAATATTGTGACCAATTCCAGGAAGAAGAGGATTAAACAGGTCAAAAGCAAAGTTTTGCTAAAAAATTATAAATTAAAAATAAAATCTATAAAAAAAACAATGCATAGCTAATTCTGCCATTTTAGCAATGCACTGTGGTTCAACGACTCGGTTTTTAGCCAAAACTATTTTGTTTTTGGACTATTGCTTTTGTGTTTTATTTTTAATTTTTGGGCTTTTGTGTTTAAATTCTGTTTTAAAAGCAAATATTTACTGTTTGGCAACAACTTAACAAAGTGGACTTTTTTATTCGTTAAGAAATCGCCATTTTATAAAATGAAATTTTAATAATTTTCAATTAATTGTAATACATATTTAGTGCTAACATTTAACAACATTAGTCTTTAAGTTATGAAATTGAACAATTTTACAGTGTTAGTAAACGTTTTTGGTTTTTTTTTATAATTTCAAAGCAAACTTAACAAAAAACATTTATCAGCTGTTAAGTGGGTGGTCAAATAAAGCAGTGATGCCAACTCAAAATCGTGACACTATAAAATTCATATCAAATCACAAATTATTACTATAACCGAGTAGGAAATGACTTACAAACATTTTTTTTATAGTAATTGTTTTTAATTTAACTTTTAATTGCAAGAAAACAATTTATTCCCTTAAACTTTTTAACAAAAAAATTATCGAAAAATTTTAATGACGGCTCATTAGCTTCTAAACACCTTTCAAGTGCACATAAAAACGATGAAATTTATTTTCAAAAAACTTATAATTTGAACAAAAACAAATAAATGGGAAAAGTAAACAATTATGTAAAGAAGAGAATATTTAAACAAATTGTTAATTAAAGAGCAATTCTCTATAAGAAAAAAATATTTCCCATCAAATATGTTTTTATGCCAATACGAGTGAGTGAGTGAGTGTCTGTCTATTTTCTTACTATTATAAATAAGTACGAGATCCGTCCCACCCATCGATTTATTCATTCGCCTTTTAAGTGTTTTTTCCTCTTTTGTTTTTTTTTCCTGAAATTTCCCTTTTCACTGTTCTAAAGTCAATATGTCGGTCAATAGTGAAACAAAAAAAAAGGAAAAATGAATTTATTTTCAATGAAATGGTAAAAACAACACAAATAATGCTCACAGATGTAAGAATTAATGGACGGACAGATAGACAAACGCACACACACTTTCTTTAAATTTGTTCATTCGTTTTCTATTTGACACTGTTTTATTTCAATTTTTTGTTTGCCAACGATTCTATTGACTCAACTTTTTATAGAGGAACAGCCAACCATTCGGTTTGACTATCCTAATGTTATGTGTGTTTATAGAAGATGGGGAACAGTTATTAAAAGTACCTGTAAGAGCATAACATGTTAATTTAGGGATAGCTAAGACTTGATGTTGAAAGCTTTTGTTTGTTTTTTTTATTTAAAATTAAAACAGTTATGTCTATAACCAAAATTTAACACCTTGATATACAATGCTCACAACGATTTGCGATTAGACAAAATCAATTTTTAAATAACTTGTTAATGCCAAATTAATAACTAGAAAATCAACTCTAAAAGTTTGATGTATTGTAAAAACTAAAGCATATTTGCAAGGTTAACTCATCAACATTACAAAAGTAGAACTACATTTTGTATTGCATGGCAAGGATGATATTGTCAAAACTAGCCAGAGTTGCAGTTTTTTAAATAAATTTGACAATTAAACAATTTGTAGGTAATCAACAAATCAGATTGAGTTGCCCTTATTAATAGACCTTATTGTGAATTAAAAACAGTTTTAATGTATTTATTGGCAGATTTGTAATATTTTTCGCGTAAAGTATGCTAAAGTTTTCCAAGAGAAAAACGTGAGCAAAGTAGAAAAAATGTTCATTTTGCCAAGTCTCCCTGATTCACGTATACTTAGTTTATGCCTGTTTTGAAATCAGTTCGACACAAAACGATTTCTCTCAACGATAACTTCATATGCACTTGTGTCTATGTTTTGAGTCGAAACAATTTTAAAACTGTAGTGTTGAATAGGATCTGTAGTGAAGTGGCTTGAAGAGGCTTGAAGATAAGCATGAAGTGGCTTGAAGATAAGCCTTCTTAATTATTTAAGAAATCTATGTTGAAATTGGTTTTTGTCTCAACTGGGATTTAAATATGGGATGCTCACGTGTTTTATGACGGCACTATAACCACTGCACCACATTAGATCTGAACTTTTTTTTTAGTTATGCTCCTTTAAAACATAACAGTGCACTTACATTTGCACGAAATTCCTGTAGATTACAACGTGATTTCCTTTCAAAACAAAATTTACTTCAATACTACTTTTGATATTTTCCATACAAAACAAAATCTACTTTACTGCGAAATTTCGTTGAAATCTATTTGAAATCTAGTAGATTTTGGAATGCAACTCTGTTTTCTGTACTAAAACCATTCTTTTTAGTACTAAAAATACAACGCTGTAGGAGAAAAAATTAAAATTAAAAACAAAACGAAAAAAAATTTGAAATTATTTATTGCAAGAAAATTACATATTTATATGTATATAAAATAAATTAATAAATAAAATTTACTACTTCTACTATTTGTTTAAGTAATAAAGATTTAATAAAATTTTGCGTAGTTTTTCAATTAAGCGGTGTCAACAGGCTGCCTCGTTCCTCTGATTTAACGTCGCTGGAGTATTTTTTCTGTGGCCACTTTAAAGCCGGGATTTATATGAACAAACCACAACAACTGATGCTCTGAAGGATAAAATTCGGCGCTGCATTGACGAGATAAGCGAAGCTTTGTTGAAAAATGTGGTTCAAAATTGTGGGAAAAGAGCAGACGTCTACCGACATGCTAGAGCTGGACATGTGCCAGACATCATATTCTATTATTAATTACCATATTTGTACTTTACATTGTTATCAATAGAACTAAGTTCGTCAAAAAGTAAAAATTGTGTTTTTAAACCAATTTACTTCCTAACCTTAAATTTGCCCTTTACATAATTACCTTTTACATATACTTCAAAGCACATAATTTTTAATTTTCTTAATTAAGTATTACTACATTTTTGCAAAATAAGCTCTAAATTTTCTAACAAAAATTTAACACAAATGGCTTAAAAACTTCATACACAACTATAACCAACAGTTGTGCCAACTGGGTTATTGTATGCAATACCGTTGCATTACTATACATACGTACGTGTTGTAATCAATTGGTTTGATTGTGATAAATTTATCACAAAAAGTTTTCGATAATTTAGTTTAAAGATAAATTGTGGCTGGCAGTTACAGTGAAATATTTAAAATCTTACAAAATATTGCAGATAATTTTTTCTATGTTTCTATGACATTGTCTAATGCTATAACAACAACATCATAATCATTAGCATCATCACTATCATCAATTAATATATTTCTACTGTTCTTTTTTTTTATTTTTTCGTTATCTATTCTGTACAAATGTTTGTCTTGTTCTCATGAAAATTTATTATTGGCATCCTTAAATATGTGTGGTATGACACTAAAGTGTTACCATTTGTTCATACAAATGTATGCCAACCATCATTCTATTGTCATTGACATTATTTGTGTTTGTCAACGGGTATACAAAAAAGAATAGAAGAAAAGAAGTCTGTGACACGATGACTTACTGTTGTTTGCACAGGTACATTGAAATATTTTAATAACAGACAAACAAATTAATTAAAATACTTTGTAAATATTTTATTGTTTTTTTTGTCTTGTTTGCTTCTTAGTTGAATGAGATAGACAGAATGAGAGAGAGTGAGAGAAGGTATGCTCATGTGTGTGAAGAGAGTGTCCATTTATTTAATGATTACATTTGAAAACAAAACAGTGATTAATTTCTGTTAATTTGTAAACATTTATTGCTGTTGTTATTACAGTACACTCACGATAGAATAAACACTTGAGGCAGTATGTATTCATAAAAGAATAATAATGTGTTTTTATAAACACTGTATAATTAAAAATATTTCTATGAATATTAAGGGTTACTTCTCTCACTAACTACTCCATTTGCTTTAAAATTTCATTCACATGAATAAATGCGATATTTGTTAATGTATTTTTTACTGTTTTTATTAATATTTTTGTTTGATGTTTAGCAGCGACGTTAATGACAATTAAAGGCTGGGTTAGGGACAATAAGGTCAGCCTATGCTGAGTCCCTGGCAATGCGGGCATTCAGGGGAATGAAATGGCGGATGAACTTGCCACGAAGGGGGCTGCTATTCCATTGATGCGGCCAGAACTCTTCTGTTGAATAGAAAGGGGAGTTTAAAAAAAGCATACTAAGGGAAAAAGAAGACGGGAAGAGACACTTGTTGTTCTTGAGTCAGCCTGGCCTTAGACTTTCCAAACTTTTTCTTAGTAACTTTAATAGGAGAAGATTTAAATCGTGCATTAAATTCTTTAGGTATAACTTGAGACTACTTGCGGGACTTCTTACCGGGCACTACAGACTCAATGGACACTTAAATAAAATAGGAATCGCTTCGAGCAATATGTGCAGACTCTGTGACGAGGCGGTCTAGTCATTAGAGCACATCATACTTGGCAACTGTGTAGCATTGATGCAGTTTTTTTTAGCAAATTCACAAACGTTTGATGCAAACATTGGTAGTGTAACGTTTCATTGTTAAAATTTCACAACTTTTTACTAAATAAATGTCAAAGAATGACAGCTTAATTCTTGCCATTGCGTCTTTTGACAGCCAATTTACTTCCTAACCCATTTTAGTAGGGTCATAAACAAAGTGACAAAAATACGAGGGTGGAAATGAAAATGTAAATAATAGGAAAGGTTCCCTACAATTAACAATTCTTATTTTTTCACAAGTGCTACTTTTCTTAAACCTTTTATTTCGCTATGTGGGAGCATATTATAATCGGTTTTTTTAATAATATAAGAAATATGTCATTTTGTATTATTAAATGTCTTACTAATTGATTGGGCTTTATTGTACAAAGAAATGCAGTAAATATTGTTTGTTGGATAAAACGTCTTTTAAAGTAATTTTTTTTTATATTGAGACCAATACTCAGGGGTAAACCCCTACTAAATGCTGTGCATTGTATTGGAATTTTTATGGAAAGGACATATATGGAATGAGACAAATTGCTGTGAATTGATCATTCAAAGGCCAGTGTTATACCTTCACTCTTGAATGATCAACAGCAATTGTCCCATCGTTGCATGTTGATTGCGGTGAGTGCCTTCGCTAAGTAGTTTTGTTTGCTGTTTCCTGCTACTTCCCAATAAATATAACAACAACTTTAATATTCACTATCTTATTTGTTCCATATTAAACAGCAGGTACACTACTGTACTTTAAAGAAAGACATTTTTGTTTTGAATTTTTTCGTTTTGTTAAAACTGTTATTATCTTCCTGTCTAGTTTATTTTTTATTTATTTTATAATTCTGGCCTATTAAGCATTTAATAATTTCCCATAATATTTTTAAGCTACATATTCCATACAAAAAATGCAGGTTTTAAATTTCAATTAAATTTTTTAATTTTTCACACTACTTGTGTAAGGAATGAAACTGATATCTTTGTCATTAAATTCTATATATAAAATGTATACATAATTTTTAATTAAAGGTATAAAATAATAATGAAAGCAAAAAATTAGTTAGTTGGTCGTACACAAATGTAAAATTTTATCAATTAAACTTAAAATTTTTCCTAAAATTGTTGTTGTTTTTTTTTAACCGCACAGTAAAGTTAAAAGAGGGACAGAATAGAAAAATAAAACTGATTATGAATCAAAAAACAAATCAAATGTATCCTCCTTCCTCATGTATGTACATACTATATGCATACATACATATGTATGTATGTATCAGTACAAATAAGTGCGAGAATAACAAACAAATGTCGTTTAATTTTTGTGCTTTTCTCTGGTGTTCTGCTTATTTTATTACAATTTAAATGAGTGTGTGTATGTGGAGTGTGTACATATTGGCATTTTTGTTAAGCTGATAAGAATATTTTATTTTTTGTGTTCATTTTCTCTCTCTATCTCTATATTGTCTCTCTTTTAGTACTAAAGAAAATAATAAAAAAAAAAACAATTCCGTTTTACTCAACCTGCAACTGTTTCAAATAAGAATTTATTTTCTTATTATAATAATAAAGGGAGATTTGTTCTGCTTTATTCTCTTATATGTATTTGCATTTTCTCTTTCTAATTACTTATAATGTTTATCAGTTTTTGGGTAAAGCAAACCAAATTAAATTGTTCAGATATATTATATCTATAAGTTTAACTTATTATGTATTCTTTTATTTCGTTTTTCAACACTTCTGCTCATAGCGACAGACAGACACATACTTATTACGTACAAACATTCTTTAAGTTAAACAAATCAACAGCAACTACAACTACAACAACAATAAACTTTTTTTTAGAAGCGTGAATAATAAAATATGTGAAATGACGTTTCAGTGGTCGTTCGTTTCGCCCATAGTGTTATGAGATATTTGTGTTGTGAGTGTGGTCAAATTTAAAAAAGAAAAAAACGCGTTTATTATATACATATATTTGCTTTAAAATAGAAGGTACTACAAAACGCAACATTTAAAAAAAAAACCATGCTATGCTATGTCATGTCGTCTCAAACACAGTGTCATGCCATGTCATGCGAAGTCATTATAGTGTCTTTGCATGTTATTGCATATAGGCTAAGCTGTTGTAGCTCGTAGTTTTGAATACCATGTCTATGCATGTTTTTTGTGCATAATGTCTTAATACTGTTGTATAAATATCCGCCTACATCACTCGGTGTTACAAATTAAATTTATTTATGTAACTGGTGTTTATTAAACTATACATACAATATACAATGTTTGTTTAATAAAAAAAATATATAAGTAAATGTTGCGTTAGTCTGCTTTTTTTTATTAATATTTTGCAATAATATTTTATTATATTTATAATACAATATTTAACAATAATCACATAAATTTAATTAGAAAAAATACGAAACAATATCACTATTTTTTGTGCAAATAACTATTCAAATCACAATATAGTTTGTAATCAATGGTAGTCAAACATAAAGTTAATGATGCAGTTTATTAAAATTTGGCAGTAGTCAGTCATCAGTTGCCTGTTGATGGGAATCGAATTACAACCATATACATAGCTTATTTTGGCAGTCTTGTGCACAAAACTTTAGGTGTACGTATTTTGTAATTATAATATACATATATTCAGATTAAAATAAGTATAAACAAATTTGAAAGAAACAACGTTTTCATAGATATTTTTTTTCTGTAACATTGATTGCCACCACTAAGTTTTAATGATTATTATAAGTTTGTCGTGTGTCATGCATACACACTTAAAATTCTCTTTGTTGCTGCTGGGTTTATCTCACAATTTTACACATGCTTTTGTAATAATTTTATTATCACAAATTCTCTCTTTCTCTTCTTATTTCATTTTAAACATGTGATCTCTTTTCTTTTACACAGAGACTGTTCTCTTTAATGGGTAACACTGACAATATAGTAACAAACAACAACAACACAGTTTAGTAAACTGTGTGTATTTGTATGCAAGGCTGTAAGAGTGTGTGTGTGTACAACACACACTATTTTGAAATACATTTCCAACTTGTTCATGGCATTTAATAAAATTCTCATTTCAGTTGTGTTTTTCACATTGAAAACAACGGAGCACATGCGATAGATACAGTGAAGAACAAACGTGTGACTATAACGACGATTATTTTAAATACTTATACAAAAAGAAGAAAACAAACCAAATATTAAGCAAAACGTGCTTTTCAGTTTTTTTTATTATTGTCATTCTATACTATTTATTTGTTTTTTATATATAAATATAAAGAAAAATAGAAACAACAACAACCATTTAAAAAATAATAAATTATATATGTATATGGTTTATTTATGCATGTGTGTGCGTGTGTGTTTTTTAAATGAATATGTAAATGAATTTTAAACAAATTATACAGCGACATATTATCATACTTTAAATCATAGAAACTTGGAGCGCCTTTAAAAAAAAAAGAAGATACAAAAAATAACAAAGAAAAATAGTTTTTTTTTATTTTACTTCTCTAACGCTTTTGATAGTTGTTGTGTCACTAACAAATAAAAGAAGAGAAAAAAAAAAATTAAAACATACGGGCTATACGCATACCCTGAAGTACTAATTCTCGTTTGAGTCTCTACTGCCTACATTCGTTTCAAATGTTATTTTCTTATTAATATTTTCAACGATAACGAAAATTAAATTCAACAAAAAATAAAAAAAAATAAATCAATTGAAATTTATCTACTGCTGCTGTTTACGTTGCTGCTGCTGATTTTTTAACACGTTATTTAAACGCAATAAAAAATAAAAAAAAAAAAAATAATCAAGTGATTACGCGCGTTTTTTCTAAATTTATTTAAAGAAATTAAAAATAAAAATTCAAAGGAATTAAAAAACAAAAAAGTAAGAAATTTAATTATTTATGAAATTATATATTGTTTTTTTTAATTATTTTTGTTTTTGTTTTTTTTTTTATTTTACTCTGCCAAAACAAGAAGAAGTTTTCTTTATTAACAAAAATCAAATTCTTAAAAAAAAGTTCTCTTGTTACACTCTTTCTCTCTCTCTACTAGAAGACCCGTATATGTCTGTTTCTTGAGTTATTTTTGGGGAAAACCAGTTTAAGATTTTTGGTTTTTTACTCACAAAAAGTTTTTGTTTCTAAACGCATTACAAAATAAGTGTCATAACAAGACATTTAAAAATCTTAAAAAAGAAGATTTAAAAAAATCAATAAAATTATAAATTTTATGAGTTTTTAGTGTTTTTTTTCTGTAAATACTTTTTAGAAAATTTTTAGTAAAAAGAGGAAAGAAAAAAAGAAAGAAAACCAAATTGTTAACGTCATCGTCAACGTTAACCACAACACAACGTCATTATCACCCCAACCAACCAACCTAAACCAACCCAGCCAGCCATAGAACCAGACAACCAACTATACAAACTAACTGACCATATGAATTTTGATTTGAGTTCTTGTTCTCTTTTTTATTTTTTTCTTAAACTCGAAAATATTAACAAATCATGTTATGGTTTTGACAACAACAACAAATTTAAAAATTTTTTTTTTCTTATTTCGTGTTTTATTGTTTCCATTCTTCTAAAGTTTTTATTTGAAAAAATTTTTTTTTTTTCAAATTTTTGTTTATAATATTTAAGCTACGGTCGCATTAGGCAAATACTCGATGAAAAAATCGTAACTATTGTTTTATAAAAACATACATATATATATTTTTTAATTTCCTATTGTCTCAAGTGTCATTTATTAAATATTGTAATAAAATTTCCATATAAAATGTACGAGTATCTTTAAAGAATTGTTAAAGAAATGTTCGCATTCAACGAAATTTTTGCATAAAATAATTCCAAAAATTAGTGGCTTCCCTTTTTACGTCAAATATTTGCCGAATGTGACAGTGGCTTTATTTACATATATAATATTATTTAAATTATTGTCTATAAATAGAAAACATATTTTATTCATTATTTATTTCTTTTTAATCATTTAAAAGAAAGTGTCTTTCTGTATAAAAAAATCCAAATGAATGTCAACTTAATGATGTATTTTTGTCTAAAAAAATGTGTCACATTTCTTTAATGTTGTATGTCTTTCCATTTCTCAAATTAAGTTTTTTTTAGCTTCTTTAGAGTATTAATTGCTCGACCATTTTTATTTTATATCTCTTTCAGTAGACTTAAGTCAGCCCGTAGTCTAATATGCCGTGTGTTGGCTTACTAAGACAAAAGCTTCGGTTTTAAATTCCAGATCTGACATCTTGAGAAAAAAAGACTATGGAAAAATATTTCTTGAGGGTGATCACCTCTTAGCAGCCTTCTAAGCAAAACTTCTGAGAGTACAATAGTCTAGTAAAAGGTGAACTTAATGTGGGCAGTGTTGCATTTCGTATAACTACGACGGAAGTTCGAAATCTTATTGATTTATTGATCCGCCCTTGTATTTTCAAGGCTTTCAAGGCGAATTTTTTTCGTTTTTTTCTTATTCACACTTTATAATATTGTATATACAACTCACTAGTCGCCGTGGTCTAGTGGTTAGTGTGTTGGCTTACTAAAGCTACAGCGCTGGGTTCAAATCTCAGCTCTGAAATCTTGAAAAAAGAAATATGAAAAAAGTATTTCTTTCGGCGACTACCTCTCAGCAGTCTTCTAACAAAAGCTCTGGGAGTAATTGATTGGCATGAAAAACTTCTCAAATCTGTCTTTCGGAGTCGACTTTAAACTGTAGGTCCCGGTACTCATGGATAAAAATTAACACATACAACATGAGTGCTGCGAGAAGCTAGGTCGTAACCCTGACACAGGGTTGTAATGGCCAATTATATATGTATGTATGTATGTATATACAACTCACCCAAAATATTAATGTAAAACTCTATTTATAGTGAACTGCTATGATTCGACAACTTACTATTGTTACGACAAATTTTTTTTTACAAATTTTAATTTGGATTGAGATTCGCTAAAAACTTTGAATCAAACTCTTTAAATGACACACTCACAAATGACCTGCGAGTGAGGTTGTACAAACAGGGTTGAATTTATTGCGCGCAAGACTTAATGTTGTTTTATCTGGCATAGGGGTGGTGTTGGGGATGCAACCTTTGATTTTCTGGCCATGAAAATTAATTGCGAAGTCGGTTCGAATGATCACATATGTATGTATTTCAAGTGTCTAAAGAAGCATTCAAGTGTTTTGGTTTTTTAAAGCGGTGCAAGAACAACTTCTCTTCATCTGACCTTTTCAATAATTACAAAACATTTATCCGACCTAGAATAGAATACAACTCTTATGTATGGGCCGGTGCAAAGTTAAAGTCTATTTTGGAGCATCTGGACCTTGTACAGTAACGGGAGAAGTGAATCGCACAGTGCATTATAGGGAGAATTCTATGGAACAATCTTTTAGTGAATGTTTTTCCTGCCAGTTGAAATATCAGTAAGTTCTAATCAAATGTCCACAAGCACTGTACCCTCTTTTCCCCTTCCCATAATATATATTCCCAGGCCAGCACAATGTACTGCATGAGCAGGGGTCGTCCCCTGAGTGCTGGCCCTATAATTAAAAAAGTGGTTGATATGGTTTATAGAAAAAATAATATACCAGTTATTTGTACTGATAAAGTAACCAAAAATGAAAATTCCTCAACAAAAAAAAATTTTGTAAAAACCATAAAAATTTTCTGAAATTTAGGAGTGGAAAGGAAAGAGATTTTTATAATAGAATCAACATTTTGCACTTCATAAAGCGATGGGTATTTGCTCAAAGAATTTTTAAAAAGGAAAGAAAGTCTGTGAGATTCAAATTATTGAAATTCATGTTCGATTGATAGGCTCTTTAAAAATGAAATAGAAATATATGAAAAATATCCAAGGCTAGAAAAATTACAATTTACTAGTCTGGGAGCGACATAAAATGCGAATATCATTATTGTATCAAGCAGCTCAAATTATATTCGCAGTACGTTACGCAAGTATGCATGTATGTCGAGAGGGCCTTTTCTGCATTAAAATTTATTTTATCGCCTCAAAGAATAAATTTAAAATAAGAAAACTTGAAAAATATATTACTAAACAAAAATTACAAAAAAAAAAAATTCAAAATTAAATTTTTTTTGAAGTTGAACCCAAGACCGTCGTACGTCGCCGAGGTCTAGTGGTTAGTGTGTTGGCTTACTAAGACTAAGACCTTTGGTTCGACTCCAGGCTCCGACATCTTCAAAAAAAGAATTATGAAAAAAAAATATTTCTTTCGGCGACTACCTCTCAGCAGTCTTCTGGCAAAAGCTCTGAGAGTAATTAATTGCCATGAACAAGCTTCTCAAGTCTGTCGTTCGGAGTCGACATTAAACTGTAGGTCCCGGTACTCATGGATAAAAATTGACACACACAACATGAGTGCTGCGAGAAGCTAGGCCGTAATCCTGACACAGGGTTGTAAAGGCCAGTTATGTATGTATGAACCCAAGACCTAAACCGAACCCGAAACAGAATTTCCAAATTTGATTAACCCGAATCTGAACCCATTTTTTGGATTTTCAGTCTCTACGGTCTATATTTAAAAATGCTTTTATAATTATTTATGGCCGTATTCATAATAAATAATTTTAAATTATATAACAGGCTTATAAAACGATTTTTCATAAAAATTTTTTATTTTTTTTTATCCCTTTCAAGCCAGTTGAATTATATATTGACTTTTTCATGTTTAGAATAATTGTTTCAAAATTTTACGCACAGTTATTTTATTTTCACTTTAATTTTATAACTAAAAATAAACATGCCACATGTTCGTAATTAAGAATTGTGATCATTTGTTTAATTTATTTTACCTGTACAATAAAACTTTTTAGATCAGAGTTCTTCTTAATTTCAATAATGTTTTATGCTCGTATTTAATATTTTTATTTCAATAAAATTTCTGCGATTATTGTCAAATATTATATTTTAAATATAATAAAATATTATTTTAAAATATGAATGAAACAAAATGAAAGATAGCATTTATATATTTATTATTAAACAAACCTTGTACATGGTATAGGTATTTATAGTTTTACATACTCCAGTTATATAAATAAATATATTTTGTAACAGTGCTGGCAAAGTATTGCGTGATGTAATAATTTTTGAGTACACAATATTTAAACGCAACTACTCAACACGTTAAGAGTTGTATTTGTTGTTGTATGGAAAATTTAAATTTTTACGGCCAAAAACAAAATTCTGTTTAAAAACACAATACTTTATGAAATTGTTTTCTCTTAAAAATAAAATCCGTTAAAAGTATTGAGTAGTATTATGTACCCAAATTAAAGCACTTTATACTATCGTTTTTGACAGCACTACTCTGTAACACTCAGTGATGTAGCGTTGTTGTATAAGTAATACAACACTTTTAAAAATATTATGCACATAAAACATTCGTAGAGACATGGTATTCAGTACAGTGAGCTATAACTGTGTCTTAAACACTATGATGACTTTGCATGACATGGCATGACACTGTGTTTGAGACGACATGACATAGCATAACAATGTTTTTTTTTAAAAAGACATTTTTACACAAAATGTTGGGTTTTGCAGTAAATTGACTTAAAAATAAAAAAATTTTTCTTTTAATATATTTGGTTTGTTATTCCTTAATTTGTTGGCTCTGAAGGGGTTAATATGAGCTTATAGTTTATTCGTGAAAAGAGCTCTTCAGTTTGTTTTTTACATATTTTTAATAAAAATTAATTGAATTATATTTTGTTTCCATATAGTATTTTTAATAAACTTTATTTTCGATTATTCATCATCGTTGTTGATTGCATTTATAGCGTTAAAATGGTTTATTTAATGTCATGATTGTGTTAAAACGTACACCTGTTTTTATAATTAATTAAATTTTTTTTTAAATTTGTATTTCTTAATACTACTACAGCATTAATATTGTATTAAAAATTTATATGTATGTATGTAGCAATTAAATTAAATTAAATAGGCATATGTACATAAATACATATATTTTAAATTAAAAAAAACAAATAGACTTTGAGCTGCTTTCTTTATTTTTTTTTTTAATTTATTTTCATTTGAAATTTCATTTTCATTTGTTCTATAGAACGAACGAATGAACGAACGTATGCCCTCATTTCATGTGATTTGCTGTGATACTCTTTTTTCCTATTTTCAGTGTTACCTATTAAAACTTTTTTGTTTTTCTTTTTGCTGTTGTTTGTGTTTTCAATGTTTTCGTGTGCAATTATTTAGCAAATATGTAACACTCATACTCATATACCTACTTATCTACATTATTATAATATTCATATTTTATATATATTTTCTATAGGTATTTGTTTGGTTTTGTTTTCTCACTTTTAACTTTTGCTCTCTTTCTAATACGAATAATATTATCACAAGTACTACTACCCACTCATACCTCCCTATCTCTTTATCGTAATTTCAATCAAAGTATGTGCTTGTGTGTTTAAGCTGGCTCTCTACTGCTCTCACTCGCTCTTAAAAAAGAAACAACAAATTGTTTTGGTATTGAAGAAACGAAAAAAAAACAACAGTTTTCAAGGTCTTCAATATACTAAGTATGAGCCAATCTAAAAAGTATTTTTGTATAAAAATGTTGTGTGTAAATGTGTGTGTGTGCTTCTATAGGTATTTTTAAGAGAGAAAGATGTATTAGTATTTTAGTTGTGTAAATGTTTTTTTTTTATATAACTTTTTCTGTTATTTCTGTTTGGTGAACAAAAAAAAAATAAAAAAAAAAAAATTCTATAATGCAGTAGAAATAACACGATATTACGTATAAAATCATACAAAAGCAAAGAACAAACAACAATAATTACAAATAAAAGTAATTGAAAAGCTCTGCCTGCTCTATAGTCAAGGTATTTCATATTTTTCTATTTGTGAAAAATTGAAAAAAGTACTTATTTTGAAAATTCTTTGAAAACGTGCTAAAGAAAAACAAAACCGCTTTTGTCTGCCAACACAAGAAATTTTCCCCTTATTTTACAGTTGGTGTCGTTGTTGTTGTTTTTGTTTTTGTTATCAAATGTGAACATTAAATTTTCATCATAAATTTTTCATTTTTTTTTACTCATTTGTTTAATATTTTTATGACACCTTTTGAATTTCTTTTTAAAATAGAACATAGTTTTCTGTTTGTATGTCACTCAGCCAGCCAGTCAGTCAGTCAGTGTGTTTTTCTTTAATAAAAATTATGATTTCTCTTGAGAAATATTTATTGTTGATAGAAATATTATATATGACCTCTACACTTTTAATAAACTTTATAGAAAGGCAATAGTTGTGCATGTACGAAGGCCGCGTGAAATTTTTTTTTCTTTTTGGCAAAATATTTCAGCATGCACTTTTGGGCCAATGATTTACAAATTATAATTATCATTATTTACACAGTACAACAGTGAAAAAATGCACGGTTCGATTGTACTACGAAAACTTAGTAAAACTCTGTACTCGGTTTGGTCAGATTGGCTATCAATTTTTTTTATAGACCTCAAACGCTTTTGAAAATATCTCAAAGAAAGGTGTTCACAGTTTTTGGGCAACAGCTAACTAAAACTCAAAGATACTGCTTAACTATGTTTGGCAATAATGTAGTGAAGACTCTACTGAACAAATTTTAAAATATTTTTTTTTATAAAAATAATTTTTTCTTGCACTTTTTTTCAAGAAAACTATCTCTTAGCAGTCTTCTGGCAAAAGCTCTGGGAGTAATTGATTGCCATGAAAAAGCTTCTCAAATCGTTCGGAGTCGACTTTAAACTCTAGGTCCCGGTACTCATGGATAAAAATTAACACACACAGCATGAGTGCTGCTAGAAGCTAGGCCGTAACCCTGACACAGGGTTGTAATGGTCAATTATGTGTGTATGTATGTATATTTAGATACCTGTTTGATCAACCTGGAAGCAACGTCTTTTCCGTAAAATATTTGCTTAATGTGACTATAGCTTTACCCTAACGAGATACCCTACAATAGATAGATTAACAATTCGTGAACCAATTTATGCATTTTTTACTTTGTACTGTCTTTTATAAAACTGTGACCATAACCTTGCCGTAAAATAACACTTTTCAAAATAAAATAAAATGGAATCCAGTTAAACAACGGTCAACAAATTCTTTTAAACTGGCGTTAATAATTTCTAGGCCCTACTTTAAAGTTATTACACCATCGAGCTTATGGAAGGGTGTAAATAAACGTGACTTTATCACTTTTTGATATCCAAAATCTCGTCAAAATTTCAATTATCGAGTTTATGTTTATTGTGCTGAGTTATTGAAGATATCTTAAGCATTCTTTATACAGTTTTAAACTTAAAAAATCCGTAGCTAGTGCTCTCTGTGTAGCTGTATTGTCCAATAAGAGGAATTTTTATCTCTAGAATTATGTACATAAATATAAATTATTACTATATATATGTACAATATATATAAAAAATGGACTGTTGTTTTTTTAAATTATAAATATATTTTAAAATATAATATATTGTTTTTCAAATTTTTCTTTATTTAAATATTTTTCACAAATATGTATAAAAATTATTCGCTCTATTTCAAAAATTTTTTTGTGTCTGGTGGATTTGAATTTGTTTTTTGTCTGCAACAAAAATTTCTCAAGTACCTGTGTGTATTATTTTTATTTAAATTTATATAAAAACATTATAAATTAAATATACATAAACATATATAAATTTTTTTTGTTAGAAAATTAAAATCCTAATCTTTTACGGTCTCAAACAAATTTAATCAAATAAATTTAAACGCACTGTTACACTTTTATTGTATGAAAATATACAAAAAGAACAAATAAATACATAACTAGGAGACTAAGTTATTTCTTTTAATTCAAAATAAAATCAATTTTTATGGGTTTTATGTAACTCTAAGATAGATAATGTACCTCTGTCAGAGGGCAATCAAAAACTATTGTAAATCTGATTATCTGGAGCAGTGACCAACTCGGATTCCATGTCACTAACGAATAAATAATTTATATTTTATATTTTTTATAAAAACTACAGTTGTTTCCAATAAAGGTTTCAGATGTTTAATTTTTTTTTTATAAAACCAATACTCAGGGGCTACACCCCTGGTCATGCTGTGCATTGTATCGCAATTTGGGAAGTGAGTTTTATTTTTTAAGCGCCCTATATGGGACAAGTTACTTCCAGTTGATTACTCAAAGGCCAGTGTTATACCATCACCCTTGAAAATTAGCAACAGCAAGTGCCCCATCTGTTGATGTTAATTTTTGTCTGTTGTAAAGTGGTAAGGATCTTTGCTAAGTTGATGTTGATAGGTCTTGATTCTTGCTTTCTAGTTCTGTCTGTTTACCCAGGTGGCGCTTTCTCCTGATCACGAATTTTAATAGCTCAAATGTGGTTAGAGTGGAATGTCAGGAGGCGGCTTTCTTTGGAATGGACTCTTTTCAAAAGTGGGGGAATTTTTTATATATTTTTATTTAATTTTAAAACTTGCCGGACAACATTTTTTTTCAAGTGCTGTGCGCTCTAACCACTACACTACGCCACCCGCCCAATTTTGAAAAGGCCATAATTTTGTACAATTCCAAGAATCTTTTTCTTACATATGCCTATACATATATTCTTCATCTGCATTTAGTGCACAAACTCATATGTTAATAGGTATTGACAACAGTTACTAACGGCGATTACAATTCAAAGATAAATTTTAATTTCTTGGTTGGTTGGTAAATCTGGAACACATTGTCACTTATTGTTCTGAACAAACAACTTCTGTTGTAAACAGATTAGTCCAACTTGGAACGCAAGAGTACAAACCATAATATTTCCATAGCTCAAAACTATTTCATTCGATTTTTATTTGATTTACTGAAACAAATTTGTTACTGTAAATCAAATAAATAAAAATCAAAATAAATACAATTGCGGAATTAACTGTGCCCTGTTATAATCCGTTTACAATTGTGAATCTTCTCGTATTAATTGATTCTTTATTACAAACCAAAAGTGTTCTGTTGCTTAACATATTTTTATGCATGAGGACCACAAAATGAATTTGAATTTTTAATAGTTCGTTTATTAATTCGGGTATTCAGATGCTGTCAAAAGCTTTTTCGAAGTCGACTAGCCATAATCCTGTATATAAGGATCTATTTAGGTTCCACTGTATAATTGAAACAAGTAAAGCAGCAGCATGGATCGTTAAGCCATATTGTGGTGTATAAAGATCTATTCAGGTACCACTGTATAATTGAAACGATTAATTGAGTTGCATGTATTCAATTGCTCAAACAAATACTTTGTTGATATTCGAAATTGTTCGTAGATTTTTTTCGGATGAGTAATTAAAAAAAATTATAGGGATACTTTACTAATGCTAATGTAGGTGCTCAGAAGGTTAAAAATATGTAATTTTTAAATAATTTTTCTGTATGCATTTATTTTACATACACAATAATGAGTATTTAACAAAAAAAATATATTATAAAATATTTCATTATTTTGTTGTTGTTATTGTTTATTTTTGCTGATTTCAGTCGAACAGACTTGTATGTCAACAACAACTACAATAATCACAAAAAAACATTATATTTCGTTATTTTTTATTTTATATACTCATATATAATGTATGTAGATATACGTATAAAAAAATAAGAAATATTTAATGGTCAAGGCCATTTTTGTTTTTTATTACATATTTTAAATAAGAAATACGTATATAAACAACAACTAAAACAACAACAAAATCTTTTTATAAAATACAATTTCTTTGTTATACTCGAATTGTTGTTTTTGTTGTTGGTCTTACTTATTATTAAAATAATGCTGCAATCAAAAAAAATGTTTAACAAAAACCAAATCAAAAAAAAAAGTACCAACAAATTTAAAAATTGCATTTTGTATTGCAAAAAAACTTTATTCAGCAGCAGTATTACGAGCGTTGGCTGTGTGAAATAAAGTTTTTCTGTTATTATTTTTTTTTTAATTTATGAATTTTTAATTATTTTTTTTATTTGTTTGGGTGTTTTTTTTTGTGTCTTAAAGCTATTGTTAAATTTAATTTTAAATAAATTACTTTTTGCCAATTGTTAGGAAATCTTTTTTGTTGTTGTTTTTTGTTTTGTTTTTTTTTAATATTATTATTAATCATCGTTTAAAAATATACAACAAAACGCAGTTTACTTATAAAGTTTTATGGCAATTCACTTGATTAGCTGGGATTATTTGTTTAAAATGTAAAAGGGAGAAAAAGGGAAAGCTTACGAGTGGAGTTAATGGTTGATTATTACAAATAGTTAAAAAAATACGAAATAAAAGTGTATTTATATGTAAAAATTGCTGTTTCAAAAATTCACTTTATATTACTGCTGCGCATATTAAAATTATTAACAAATACGCGAGCGCCTCACTAACATGTCCATTATCGTAGTTGAGAGTATTGTAATCTAGTCAGCTTGCAATAGCAAATGAATTTATTGGTAGTAGTTTATGCAATCTCTCAATTAAAAAACATTGTTTGAAAAATTTTTTCCAATCTCTCATTGATTTCAACATTTAAAGTTGCCATCTGCCATCGATTGAATCATATTTAACAGAAAATTAAACATCAAATTCATGTCCATGTAACTATTGTGGTCTTAGATTCTTTAAACCTGCTAGCAAAATTTTAATTAAAAAATTAATTGGGTTATTATATTTCTCCAATTAATTTTTTAGTTATTGAAACTACATATTTAAGCTATATTTACACCACCTAAGTTCTCATCTGATTATAACAGTTACAACTCAGATGGCTATAATTTTGAAAATAGAAAACATTCAATTTTCAACTGAGCTCAGGCAAAAGCAATAAAAATTAAATTAAATTTATAATTAAATTATCTGAGTCTATTTGAGTGTGCTTAAGATATAAAACTCAGATGAGAACTTAGGTGGTGTAAATATAGCTTTACTTAAATTTTAGTTCAACACATGAATCTAAACGTTTGTGAGTATGTTTTCTTGTTTTGTTTAATACAATTAAAACATTAATTGTATCAATTAAAAGTACTATTTTGTTAATTGATAATATTAATAATGTTTCATCAACAAACGATTTAATTGGAAGTACAATTTTAGTAAAAAATTTGTTAATTTAAATTGATTTATCATGGCCCATTATTACAACTTGCCGATAGTGAAGCTAGGATTTTATCAGACAGATAAATTGCTCTTTTTTATTAAAAGTAAACTTTAACCTAAAGTGATCGATAAAGTTATTGGGAAGATTGCCTTATCTTTAAATTAAAGTTTACTTGCAATAAAAAAGAGCAATTTATCTGTCTGATAAAATCCTAGCTTTAACTATCGGCAAGTTATAATAATGGGCCTATGTGTGTTACTCTCTGTGTAGTTCAAAACAAGAGTATACTCAAGAAACTATAGATATATTTTTATTGGATTCTGAGACTAGATTGAGCTCTCCTAACAAATAGCGGGTGATGTGACATGTGGCTCGACGGTTTTGGAATTACACGTCAGCAAGATTAATGCCAGCTTATAGAGATACGAAATAATTTCTATTCGTGTTCCTTATCAGTCATCTTTGAAAACAACATTCTAGCCATCATCGTTTTTTAAAGACATATATGACTGCACCAGACTATATTATTATTTGCGTAGCCATTCAACCAAAAAATGGGTTTTATCGGATCAATTTGTCGTCGTAAAAATTTAGCTTCTCTTTCTTTGACGTCATACTTAAAGCTGAAACCACTGAGCCATACAAATTGCGTGGTATAGTGGTTAGAGTGCTCGCACAACAACTCAAATGGCCCAGCTTCAAATCCCAGCAAAATTGAAAAATTTCAAAATTAAATTTAAAAAATAAGAGGTATCCCCCCCCCCCCCCCCCCTCCAAGTAGACCTTCTCAAAGAAACTGCTCCACCTTAACCAATATCAACAAAAACGAATGATCAGTGGAAAAGCGCCACCTATTGGGAAGTAGCAAATAACAGCTAAACCTATTAAACCTACTTAGCGAAAGCAATCACCACACAATCAACATGCAACGATGAAGTAGCTGTTGATCAGTCAAGGGTGAAGGTATAACACTGGCCTTTGAATCAATTCAGAGCAATTCGTCTCGATCCTAAGGCGCTTTATTATATAAGAGAACAGGATATATGTTTTGTTGTCATAATGTACTGTTCTTTCCACAAAAATTCCAATACAATGCACAACATGTAGTAGGGGTTTATCCCTGAGTATTGGTCTTAAATAAAAAAAAAAAAAAAAAAAAATTGCCCTTGACTTCTCTAATCTCTCACACTTTCAATCTCTGACCACCATATTGTGAACTTTTACAAATTGTTTGTTTCAGGTGTAGAGACATCATCTTCCCTGCGTGTACGTTCAAAATAAAATTCGATGAAATTTATGGCATAACGTTTCCATAATATTTATCACCTTTAACCTTGGTTTTTAGTTTTTCTAAAAAGTTTCTAGATTTTTTCTTAAAAAATGTAATGCCCAATAAGCATAACGAGGGCTTATATTCAATACCGTCTATCTATATTTTGACGAAATTTTTTTTTATGCTAAACTCATCTCTGACCCCATCTACATGTACTGTAAAAATTTCAGTGGAAAAAAGTATTTTTAGTACTATATACATACATACATACATAACTGGCCTTTACAACCCTGTGTCAGGATTACGGCCTAGCTTCTCGCAGCACTCATGTTGTGTGTGTAAATTTCTTTCCATGAGTACCGGGACCTACAGTTTAATGTCGACTCCGAACGACAGACTTGAGAAGCTTGTTCATGGCAATTAATTACTCCCAGAGCTTTTGCCAGAAGACTGCTGAGAGGTAGTCGCCGAAAGAAATATTTTTTTCATATTTCTTTTTTCAAGATGTCGGTGCTGAGATTTGAACCCGGCACTATCGTCTTAGTAAGCCAACACACTAACCACTAGACCACGGCGACTACTATATATCTTGTATTTTATCATTTGTCTATCTACAAAGATACTTATTTATGAATTTTATGACGGCAATACCGTCTATCTACATCATAGAATTTTGTCGTTTTATTTAATTTCAGGCTATTTCTTATTAAGAAATTTAATTATTTTCGATTTTCTCCTTAAATCTCAAGGTAGTCTGTTATCAATTACTATTTGACTGACAACTGTCTAGTGACAAGAACAGTATTTTAGTTTTAGTTGAGCGACGTAAAATTACTAAATTCAAGGCCTTAGTGAGCCTCCCTCGTAAACTAAAAAATAATCATAAAATATAATTATTTGAACAGTCTTTTTTTATTTGTTGAAATTAGTCTGTAAAACGTTTTAGTTTTTAAAATTTAAAACTTGAAATTCACTTGTTAGTTTTCCATATTTCTATACACAAGTCTTAAGAGTTGTTTTATTTCATAGTTTACATATTTTTTATTTGATTTTCTATTATTCATTAATTAATCCTAAACAGATGTTTTCTTTTGTATGACAATTGAAAAAAAAAACTGTATCTGTTCTCAATTACAAAAAAACAATTTGAATAAGAAGTTTTTAATAAAATTCAGATATTTTTATTTTTTTATATAAATAAAAAGAAATAATATTTGAACTTGTTATCTATTTATTTATTTATATATAAAAATGTGTTTAAATACATATTGTTACTTTAAATACAAATGGGCGTATTTATGCCTTAAAATCTCTTTTAACACGTTAACTGCCGTGTCACCCGTATTCGGGTGACAGCAAAAGTTCTCATCAGGCCACGTCACCCGTATTCGGGTGACAGCAAGAGTTCTCATCAGGCCACATCGGGTGACTCCTTCCAAAGGATTTCCGAACATATTTAGATAAATATATGACAGGAGATAATAATACTGTTGAATTTTTTTAAAAATCGTTTATTAACAAAATTATTTACAGTGCAAAATATTGAAGCATTCACTGCAAAGTTGCGGTTGACCAGGGCAGCTTGGACAAAAAGTGGTGGGTTTTCTGAGATTTGCTCGTGCCTTTGATCGTTCCAGTTCTTCTCTTTTATTTGCGTAACACCGCAATATCGATATTGGGCTGAGAGTACCGAAAGAAATGTAAACAGACATGCGGTAGCAGAGCACGCATCTTACAGTGGCGCCGGTGGCCTGACGGGGATTTTGTTGTAAACACGCGTGGCAGTCAACGTGTTAAATAGAAAACGTTATACCAGCGGTGACAATTTTTATTAGAATAAAAAATATCAAAAGCGCTTGTTTTCAATGTTTATCACACAAGAGCATGTTGCTGTTCTTGATAGATTTATGTACGACATATAACGATTATTCCTAACTTTGAAGCAGTTCTAATATGAATTTTTTGGTATAGCTTTGAGTTATCTTAATTATTCCGTTTTTATCTCCTCAATTGCCGCACAATGGTGTTTTGTTATTTTTGGATAGAGGAAAAAGTCTTAGGGGGCCAAATCAGTTGACTATGATGGTTGAGACATGATTACGGTATTCTCTTCGACCAAATAAGCATTGACAAGCAGCGACGAGTGAGGAGATGTATCATTGTGTTGCAAAAGTCATGAATTGTTCATCAAGAATTTCGGAATTTTTTTTTCGTATTAAGCATCGCAAGCTGTACGACCACCAATCAGGAACATATGATGAACTGCCCATGGCAATCAATGAAAACAGAACTTGGCAAGCTTTTTCAGTGTTTGTTCTACTTGGCTCATTAACTGGGAAGACTGAATTTTGGTTTCGATGTCTTATCCATATGCTCATTATTCCTCACCACACATTATTCGTCGTTGACATTATTAAAATATTTACTGAACAATTGCCATTCGCGGTTTTTTTTTTTTTCTTTTAATTCAACTATTTTAAAATGCATTTCTCTGTCCCGTGCTTCTGCCCAAATTTTGTGTCAAAATTGTATGGCCTGAGGCAAACGATATAACGACATCCTTTGCAACTTCTCTGATAACAATAATCTTTATTAAGAATTTTCTTTATTTTCTCAGCTTTTACTTAAGTTTTTGACGAGTATCGTCATTCCTAACTGGAAGTCTTATAAATATCGTCGTCAGAAATAAAGAACGCTGTAACTGACAAAACCTTAAATGTTCACCAGAGCCAAAAAACCTGTACGAAAGTAGTACAAAGACACTGGTATTTTTCAAAACGCAGACGGCGTAAATAATTTTTTTTTCATCATAGAAATCTGGGACCGGGACCAATCGACGCGTATTTTTTTTTCTGATAAAAATGATGCAAAAAACCTATTTTCCATTTTTTGTCTGTTACAGCGTTCTTTGATTCTTGCGACTATATGTTCCTCTGGCTTACAATACAATTACCATATGCCACCTTAAAAATATAAAGTTTTTTGAGCATTTAAGTAGTTGCTTTTTTTTAATAAAATTTTATGGACATTTTTGATCCATTTATTTTCCAAAGCAGAAAATCGATGAACAAGTAAAACTGTTACATACGTAAGTTATGTTTGAAGTTGATAATTTAATTTTTATTAATTACGTTTGTTTGCATTTATGGCTACGATATACACTTAATACGCCACAACATTTTATTCTCAAAACTCCCCTTTTTTATAGAGAAAATAGCTTTTCTTTTGTCATATGTTAACGACCGCTTGTATTTGTTTTACTTTTTTTTAAGCATATGAAGAAAAAATGGAAACGTTACTCTGTAGTAACCAACAAAAAAAAATATTATCTTTTATGGAGAGGCTCTATAAATTGGGAACACAAACTCTCTTTTTTATAGACACTTTAACGCTTCTTCTTTAAATGTACTTTTAAATAGAGCAAATAGACGGACAAGCGGACAGAATAGCAGCAGAAAAAAAAAAACATGTTGAAAAAATATTATCAGCAGATAACAAAACTAAGGTTGTTGTTGTTGGTTTATGGTTAAGATAACAATTCCATGTGTCGCGTTAAAAATTTCTTAAAAATGACAAAAAACACCCCAAAAATTATTTAGTAATGTTGTCAATTGCTGTCATATTTAATTTCTTCTTTTAGCTTCATCATATATGCCTGTACGAGTATGTACGTATATAAAAAACGGGAGAAAATAAATTTAAAAGAAAATCGATTTTAAGGATAATCAATCAATCAATAATTTTAGTTTTCAAGTTTGTTTTTCTTTGTGGTTATGCGGGTGCATGATGTATACAATTGGTCAAAATACTAAGTACATGAGTACTCAGTTACTTTATAATTTTACTCCAGTATCTATAATATGGCAGCTTTTTAAATATTTTTCTTTTTTTAAGTATGTATTGAACTAAAAACGTCTATTACCTGCTGTATTATGTTTAAAAAAACTTAGATTTTTTTCACCCTATTATGATACAGTGTAAAATACATGTATATTTGTGTACTTATTATTATGCTTTTAGGTGTACGTACATATATGTACCTTCGTGCTAGTGCCAGCATACACAATTGCTTCATTTTTTCTTTCTTTTTCTTATTTTGTAACTGATGAGATTTGTTGTTTAATTTTATATTCAAGGTGGGTGTATAATTACTGTGTTAGTGCTAATCATAGTCAACCGACATTTACGTTATATTATATAGTACGAAGTATACGTTTTTTTAATCAAAAGTAGTAATTAAAAGATAGTAGTGATGTGGAAATTCAGAAAATAGTTCTGTGGAATTTGGTCAATTATATACTTAATTGATTTTAATGTCAATTTCAATTAATTTAATACGCTATTGGCTGAAAGAATTTTGACAGATTATTTGTCATAATCACGTTTTAATTATTAGATCAATTATGAAAAAATTAATTCCCCGGAAGTGTTATACCCTTTACAGACATACCTGTACAATAGAAATTATGTGGAAAAAATGGGAGAAAGAAAGAACCTCTCGGATATTTTTTTTCCATAATTGATGTGTGTATATACTTCATTATTTGATGAAAAAAAAACATAACCACTGTTTAATGAAAGCATATATTTCTTAATTTTTCATTTCTCACAAGTTTAATTATATTGTTCTTAAATAATTTTTTTAAAAATTATGCGATTATTCTAAACACTATTGTCATAGGAATTATTGAGCGGCGAAACTTGGTTTCGGAAGTTCAAATAGTTTAAAAAGACAATATGCTGTGCAAGTATGTATATACAAATATAAGTTTTACAACCTGTTAAAAGGAATATCTCCTATATTTGTTAAACAACATAAAAATCAGTGAAACAATACAAAAATTAGAATCTAAAAACTAACAAGTACCATAAAGGCTTAAGGACTGTGTGCTAGAGTTTGAGATGAGACAACCAGATGAAACCATTAGTCATTTTTCTGAGAATTCCCCCCCAGCATTCATACAATAAATTTTAGATTTAATTACAATTGAACTGTTTTATAGGGTGTTACTTTGTTAAACTTTTCTGGCTATTCTACTTCATTACTTGTTGTTGTTGTTGTTGTTGTAAATTTAAATTGTTCTCACTCTATAAAATATTGAAGGCTGATGTCATAATATTTTGCATTTTTCTTTGTTTCTAATTATTGTCTATAGATAACCCGCATTTAAATTTGAATTTTTATTTTTTTAAATTTAAAATAATAAAAATTAAATATTCTCATGCACTTGGTAAACATATTTCTCAAAATTAAAAAAAAAAAACGCAAACGAATTAGAAAAGGGGGAGGATTTTTTTTTATCGTTTTTGGTTTTTTTTTTTTTTTTGTTTAGAGCAAAAGAAAAAATTTTCTTTGAATTCCATATTTTATCATATTTATGGCATTGGTTTCAACTCCCAAAGGGGCAGAATAGTTAATAGAAGTATTCAAAAAATAAAATATGTTAAAACAAAAGCTCTTAATAATTTTAAGTACGTATAAAAAAATGTGTGTTTGATTTTTGGTAACAAAAAATTGTGTTATATGGTAATAAAATGTCAAACTAAACTAAACAAAAATCAACTATCAGCTGTTAAGTTGTCTGTCAAATAAAGCAGAGTTACCAACACAAATGTAGTCATTGCTTGAGAGATTTTGATACTCACTTTTCCATTAGATTTTTACGAAAAAAAAAAACAACCCTAAACCATGTAAGAGTTTGAATGAGTTTGGATTTTCTTTACATTTAATAACTTTTTCGGACCTTCAACTTTCTTTTTCTGTTAGACTGACTATTGATTATCCTTTTTATTCTTGGCTTAAAATTTTGCTCCAAAACATCTTAATGAAATTATGTGTTCGTCAATAGCGGTTATCACTCTTAGTGGCAAACACCCACTTGTCCTATTATGCCCACTTATTGACATATGTTTTGCCTTTACCATGGAGAAACTTTAGCTTCAACCGTTCCTAAGATATACAAAAATAACTATTCAGATTGCATGGGAGGTACAACGCCAGGGTTCAGATTTGAAAAAATGTCAAAATTTTAACAAAATCGGTTTAAGTGATTGACCGACAAACAAACAAACTAACAAAGAGTTTTATATATACGTATATAAAAGTAATTTTTTTCATAAAATTTTTTCTAAAATAAAATTTAAATCTACTTTTTATAAATATACTGGTGAAGAATTTAACAAATTTTTATTCAATATAAATCCATGGAATAATATATCATCGTGCGGGATGATGATGCCACTTTAGGTTTTCGAACCCAAATTTTTCAAGTTTGCAATACCTTTTCGGATATCTCGTCCAGTTTCGGAGATAAATAGCAGAAAACAGATTCAAGATTTTAAAACTTTTGGTGTCAAAAACCTAAAGTGGCATTATTAACTCGAGATATATAAAATGGCGGATAGAGCACATAAACTCCCGCACGACGAATATCTATATATATCCATATATTTAGTAGATTTAAAAGTTATTTTAGAAACACGGGCATAAATCTGTAAGACTTTCTATGAAATTAGAATTTAAAATGCACGTTATAAACGGCATTCATATACATATTTAAAATGTAACGACTTACAGTATTTATTGGCGGCTTATATATGATATATCAAGTGTTAGGTTTAAAAAAAATTTAAATTTGTCCTATGTTTTAAATTCATTTATTTTTTTTAATTTTAAAAATGTCAAATATAGCTATGTTTAAGTAGGGCGGGTATACACGTCATGGCTATTGTGGATGGTTGCTTCTAATAAATTACTCCTTCGCGTTTTTTACTTTTTTAAAGTTTTAGCTTATAAATATACTTATATAAATATATTCATTTGTATGTATACTTTAACTATTATCTTTGACGTTTATACACGTTGTGTTTAATTATGGTTTTCCTCTACAAACATTTGTAACAAAATTAAAAAACATTATTAAAAAACTCTTAATGAAATCTTAACATATGCTTATACTGATGACGTATATATACGTCAGATATAAAAAATGTTATGATCTTGCAAAAAAAAGGAATTGGCTAAAAAGTTAATTCTTTAAATTTCTTACTTAGGTTAATATATTTATTACTTAATATTACAAATAGCGATAATCACTCTTCGTAGCAAATTCTCTTGCAAACAAGTAGTTGTACATATGCCTGCATTTTGTTTTTATTTGACATGGTTTGCTACGTTCGCAACGTTTTTGAATAGTAATCAATTTTCGGTGCAAACGTCTAGCATATTAGCCTACATTGATTGTTTGTATTTTGACAGGCCATGCTATGTTTGCAAGACTAGCCAAGGCGTTTGCAACAAAGACTGATTACTTAGAAATTATTGTGTAGAATTACATTCTGTAGAACAGTTTTACTTATAAATATATTTTGTTTTAAGGTCTTAGCATTTAGTACTGTTTTATATTATTAAAATCATTATAAATATCTTCTACTTTTGACAATTCATTTCTAAATGTTGTGTATATATGCGAAAATCATTATCATGTTACTGAAAAATAAAAGAAATTCATAAAAATATCATTCGTGATTATTGCTTTTGATGTTGTTGTCACCCATTATTGATGTGATCATCAACACTTAACTACTATTCCTTGCTCTTGCTGTCTATTACTACTTCTGCTCTTTGAAACGCTCCCACTTTCTTAACCCTAGAACCATAACGCTAATTTTTACGCAATTTTTCAAATTAGAATATTTTCAATCTACTTACTTAAATAAATTTATTTATTTATTTTAATTCATATGTTATAAAAAGAAAATAATTTTTAGTATATTTACATTATTCAGTTGTCGTTGTCCATACAATTTTGACAAATTTTAAAAAAAAAGTGCACGTAAAATTTACGTACGTTATGGTTCCAGGGTTAAAAAAAAAAAATCAAGCGACTCTTTTTAAGTCCATTCAAACACCCAATTCAATTTAGCCAAGACACTTACCAATGTGTTTGCTTCTTCTTTACTTTAAAGAAATTTTCTCATTGACTTCATTTTGTATAACAAACTCGCTATATTACAATTATAATTATTGTACTACATTTAAATATTAAAGTTTTAATATAATTTTTTTATAATTATTTATTATATACATACTCGTATTTACTATAAACGAAAACATATTCTATTTTAGTTGATTTTTTTTCTTATAAAACATTATGTATTTTTGTAAATTTATATTATAAATGTTTTCGTTTTTAATTGGTTTTTTCCATTAATTTTAATAATTAATTGTGTGTATTTTTATATTGCTGCATTTTTTCTCATACAAATATTTTTTTCTTTTTTTCTTTTTCCATATACTCGTTTCAAACAAAATCTCTAATTATTATCGCACCATTCAAAAATAAAAAAAATCAATAATAAAAAACCATCACCAAACAAAAATAATAATTATAATGAAAATAAAAAAACCACCACAACCACCTTCAACAAAATGCCATCATCAAATCAAAATGAATCAAATCAACTCAGAAACTCGTTAAATAAGGACTCAAATTATCTCAAGAAATCATAAAAACAGAAAATAGTCAATCATCGTTAATTTGCGTGTTGCATTTGCTTGAAAAAGAAACCGAAAAAATTTAAAGGCAAAAGTAATCACTTTAGAAAACGAAGCATAAATTACAAACAAATTATTGAAAACAAAGGAAGTCATTACAGCAAGTACTACAAGCAAAAAAGGACAAGGAACTGGCCTAGAAAAGTATAAAAAAATATTGGTGATAAACACTAAAGAAATAAAGTACAGAAATTAAGCAAAACTCATTTAAAAGCTTTTCACAAAACATTATTAAAGAGCTTAAAGCTAAAAGAAAATCAGAAAAACTTACATAAGCATGTTTGTAATAATAAAAGCAGCAAACATCGAGTAAAATCACGTTCTCGCCCTATCTTTCTATCTAAATAACTTTAAACGTTATCATCTCAGTAAAAATAAATCAAGTCAACACCAATCAAAAATCATTATCAACGCCTAAGGATCAAAGTAGTCTAAAGAGAAACATAGAAGAGCAGAAAAGAGAGTTAAAAAGCATAATTGTAGTTGTGTTTGTTAACTTTGATTTAAAAAGTTTTGGTTTTATTTGCTTATTACGCTCATCATTAGCAGATAAAGTCTCTCTCTCTCTCTGTCTTTTGGCTCTATTAACAACTTGTAACAATTGAGTATCAACATCCTTCTCGCTCGCATACGCTCTCGTACTATAGCTCTTTAGCTTGATCTCTCGTTAAAGCAATCAGTTTAATCAGAGAATATAATCATCACCAATACCACCACCACCAACCACAACCACCAAATTCCCACAAAATATATATAAAAAGAAAACACAAAAAATCACCTTTAAAGTTAAAAAAGAAATATATACATTTATATATATTTATAAATAAGGGAGAATTTAATTGTGTTTGAAAATAAAAAAAAAACAAAAATCTTTCTAAATTTTTTTTGTTAACAAAAAAACCATCAAAATTCACATCAAAATGGAAGATGCCACCATGGAAACTTGCCCCAGTCCTGAAATAGGCGATTCTAGAAAAAGACCACTTGATACTGATCCTGAAAATGAACAAACAAAACGCTCACATTTCAGTTCTGGTAAGTTTTTCTTTGAAAACAAAAAAAAAAAAAAAAAGATATCATTTATCAAAAAAAAAGCTCATTATTTCTTTCTTACTCGTTTAACTCTATCTTTGTAACGGCTCTCAGCTACTATTAAAAAAAAAACAGTTTCATTTTCATCATATTGAAAAGCTCTCTAACTTTCTTTTTCTCTTTGTTATCATCTCTATCTTTTAGTATTTTTCTAACTATTTGAATTATTTTTCATATATCTGCTCTCATTTAATCTTTACTCTCTATCTCTCTTATTTTTTATGCTCTATTATTTACTTTCATCATTTATTGTTATTATTATTACAATTATTATTAAATGTATATGTGTGCGTGTTTATTTGTCAGCAAAAAAAAAAAGAACGAGTAATTTTTAAATCATTCCAAAGGCCAAATAAGCATTTTAAAATCAAATCTGTACATCATTATCAAGGAATTTCATTAAAAAGGATCGCTCATTGTCACTTTCTCTCAAAGCTCTTTTTTTGTACCATTTTAAAGCTGTCTTTTTATTTTTTTATTATTAAAGCTTTTAGAAATGCTTTTAACATGTTTTCTTTTTCGACGCTTAATAGTGTGGGAGCAATAGTTCAACAATTAGGTGTTAGTAGTGATATTGGAAGTTTCTGTTAAGATCTCTTGAATTAAAATCAAAAAGAATAATTTTGTTGTTGTTGTAGTTTTCAGTTTTATGCATTTTGTATACACATCTGTCATAAAAAGAGGTATTTCTTAAAAATAAAAATGTGGCGTGAGTTTTACTACTCTATCGGTACTACCACGGAAAGTGCTCTGATGAAATAGGAACATTAATTACTAATAATCGCATATTCGTACGGACCACTCATACTACTCTCAGAGCACATCCTTTTGTAGTTAATTGTCCAATGAATCGCACAATGCATTTTAGAGAAACTTCATTCTTTAGTCGCACTGTTCTTTAATGGAATGATCTTAATAAGTACTGCATTTGTAGGGTATGTCTCCAGAGTGCTGACCCTAATAATAACAAACAAATATTTGCCAATTGACCACACAAATTTTCCTTTGTTTTTTTTAGCTTTAATGCTATTTTAGTTCGCTGTTATTTAATTTAACGATATATTAAAGAGAGTTCATTTGCCAGCTGCTAAATCTATAGAGCATGCTGAATAGCTAAACTGTTCGAGATACTGTGATGAGATACTTGTAATCAAACTATTACTTAGTTTTTAGAACTCTTAAGTAATTTTTACCTATAATTGGTTTTTAGTTTTTCAAGGACATTAACTGTTTAAGTGTTAGTAGATAGATAACCATTTGCCAAATATTATTTGATATCTTGGAGAATATAAATGTTTTTGTTGAGTTCAGGTGCTTACACCCTCTAGTTATTTCAAAAAGAAAAATTAGCTCCGTAAATTATTTTTAAAGAATCATATTAGTGGAGTAGTTTTGTTGTCTTTTTTTACAAAATAAAAAAATCATTTGACTTATGAAAGTTACATTAAAATACATATAGGATGCTCGATATTTGTAAATCGCACTATTCTGTCAAAGTTGTGTACAAATATGGAAAACGGTTATTCATCAAAATAGCACAAACATAAGAAAAAGTGTTTCATTTTCTGTCAAATTTGTAAACGACCTCTTTTTTGAACCACCCAATAAAAAAGGTGGCATCGCATCGCTGAAAAGATTATCATATATTTTGAGTGTTAAGCTTAAACATTGGTTTAATACGCAACGGGAATTTATTTGATAGAAAATAATTAACTGTTTGTTCTTTGCCTGTTAAACAAAAACGACAGCTCTACTTTTTGACTTTGAAAAGTTTTTATTAACTACCAGCTGAACCCGGTGTGCCTCGCTACCTCTATTTACATATATAAAAATGAAAGTCTGTCTGCCCTTAGACCGAGTCGAAAAATATTATTATGTAACAAGTATTCCTGAGTCAAAGCTGAGCGCTATGAAACTTAAGATCGGTTAACATTTCCAGCCTCTAATATATCACAAACAAAGGTCCTGCTCCGCCCACTTTTCTTTTGGTACGTATTTCTATTCATGCCAATAACATATATTGCAAATACTGCCGCCGTTGGTCAAAAAATGCCCAAGATATGACGATTTTAAATTTAGGGTTATATGGGCGGTGCCTTTGTCCAATGAAAACTTCATATAACCTATTATTCCTTCCAGAGTCACAGTAACATGCTGTGAAAATTTCGAGAAGATCTGTCCAAGGTTATGACCAGACAAGTATTGTATATGAAAATATGCTCCTTTTAAATTATTAAATTATTCAACAATTTTTGTTGAAACATTTATTTTCTTGCCTGTAAACTAATTTTGCTTGATTACTCGTAGCAAGAGATTTTTTTCACTCTCTTTTCTATACTCTCATGCCAATCTACAAATTTTTTTAAAATGGATTAATTGAAACATCGTTATGTGAGTATTGACTAATACCACTAAAATGCCATCTGTCATTCTAAATTCTAAAATGTAATGCATTTCAATACTTACAAGTGAATTTATGGCTCAGCTTTGGGGTTTTTGTTTTTTGTTTTCTATTTTGAATCTCAGTTTTTCACTATTTTTGTTGTTCTATATTTAAAAATGACCAACTGTCTTGTTTTTGTATCAATTGCTATAATTGTTGTTTTCATGCAACAAACACATACACTAATACGTTTTTAGTAGTTACCGTTATATGTGTAGAAGCAAATAATTACATCATTTGAAAATCGCAGCTCATGTTTAGTCAATATTTCTCTCTGTCTCTCTCTCACTCTTTTAGAAAAAAAAAACAATATTCTCCTCATCGTTAGTGTTGCCGTTTTTGGCTTTTATTTTTAACCAAAATTGATTGTTTGTTTCTGCATTATTGTGTACATGAGGAGTTTCCCTTAACGTCAAAGCAAAAGAAACCACTCTCTTCTTCGACGATATGAAAATTTATATAATGACTATATAAATTAATTTGCTACATTGTATTATATTAAGGGACACAAGTATGTGTGTGTGCTTGTTTAAATTAAATTTTTACTTTAGGCCAAATTTGTTAAAATGTTTAGGGCCAACTAAGAATTGAATAAAGCTCTTTAGTCTAGATAGGGACTGTTAGCTTTAACACTAAAGGGATATATTTTTAATATTCTACTTAAACTCTCAGTAATATTTCCAAAAATTTGTTCAACTATTAAATTAGGTAAACGGCTGTACTATGCGCTAGTTTAAAACTTTAAATTTTAGCTACTGGTGAGTTTAGATTATTGTGAATAGGAATTGAGTAACAAAACATATGTCTCTTCTACTATTGTTTAGGTTTTGATCAAGATTTGTCCATATTTAGACTTATACTTTGACTATTCTCATAAACCCTACTAAAGTGTATAAGTATTTTGCGATCAGACTAAAGTCCAGCAATTAAAATATATCTTCTTATTATGAATTAAAAATTTGATGAATTTTAAGCCGATTTAGTGCCATTTTTTGCTGAAATTGGATTACAAAACATTAAAAGTCATGTGGCAACACTGTTCATTACATTCTTTCAAAATAACAGCATCTCCTAAAATAATTGCTTTTTGTTGTGCTTGTTTTTATTTGTATGTACATGTATTTTTGGGGGGCATTTAAAACTATAATGGCACTTTAAATTGAAGGACTTTTATAGCAATTTCACTCTCCTTTCTATTTTTTTTTATTTTTATGTGTTTCTGTGTGCTTTAACTGTTCGTGCTAACGATGCACAAGCAAAACACAATATGACCCATTTATCCTTTTATAAGCAAATATGTGTATGTATGTGTGTGTAGGCATAGTGAGTACAAGCAAACTACTATTTGAGTGTGTTTATGCTGAATTACCATTTTTATTGTAATATGATAACCTCAAACAGCACAAACCTACTAATTTTCTAAAACATCAATTATATGTTTCATACAGTGTATACAGCCTTAAAAGTTGCTTTGTGCGTTTTTCTCTGTAATACATACACAGACACAAACACACTAATAAGCCTCTCCATTATGTATAATCATTCATCTATTTAGTTTTGTATTTTATCAGCATAAGCATAGGTTTTTAGATCAACTGGAATACTGGGTTGGGAGTACAAAACTGTTATTTTAAAATAGAAGGTTTTGAGGTTAACAAGTTTATGTTTTTGTTATGATTTTCTTGATTTCATATTTTTTCTTTAGGGCTTTGGAAAGAAAAATTATGGCCAAGAAGGAAAATAAAAAAGAAAGATTTATTTTCTTTTTATAATAAATTTTATGTTTTTGTATATTAAAAACTTTTTGAAAAGCAAAGAAACAAAACCAAGAGTAACTACTCGTATTTTATTAATCAAGGTCTTGTTTAATTAAAAAGGGTAGCAAATACACAAAAAAAAATATTTTTATGCATTTAGGCTATAAACAATGTTTTGCGATCTTAGGATTATTTTTATTTTGAACAACAGAAATTCGTATGGAGTCTTGCTTTTTATTTTAGTACAATGGAAAGGAAAATTTTAAAACAAAAACTTTACAAACAAAAAAGTTTCTACTCAAAGGAGTAAGTGATTCTGTAGTTTAGTGTGGGATTGATTACCACCAGAGACTCTGTCTGTTATGTTGTGCTTGAATTTGAATGGGTGGGTCAGTGGGAACACTTAGAATCAAGTATTGAAGTGTCACTCAGGTCAAACGAGTATTAGTAGGATAATATGTTCCCTGTCAGGACAATATCATCCCAATAAATTATGTCACCTTGAAGAGATTGAGTGTAAGTTCTGTCTTGTGTGGCATTTACCACAATTAGGTTATAGATTCTCAAGCGGGATCAGATGGATACCGTGGGGATCAGATCTGGTTCTGTCGGTAGCTGACTCGATTTCATTTGCAAAGCAGAGAAGTTGTTTTTAGAGAATGGCTTACGGCTTGCTCACTTATACACATATGGCGATAAATTGAACTAAATAGTGCGGTATCTTCGATGATCGGCTTAGTACTGATTATTGACTGGCCATTATCATGTGAATGACCATACGTGAGTAAAGTAGGACACAAAAGATCCTTGGGGTCGCATGTCTGCTTTCGGCGAATGGCATTAATAATAGTATACACCACGTGTAATTTGAGAAGAAAATAAAAAAAAACTAAACACTTTCAATTTTCGAGTGCAAAAACCCTTTTTTATTTTATTTTTTTCTAAATGGTCAATGGATACCGAATCAACCCATTCTTTTTAAGAGATATTTTTAAAACAAATTTGTTTTTTTTCTTTGAAATTCCATTCATGATAATTGGTTTTTAGAATTTATTTCCATATTTAGATTACGAGTACAATCAGTTACTTATCTTCAAGTGCTGAATTTTAAAATTTGCATGTTATTTTATTTACAGTGTGCAAGAACAATGCAAAAAAAAAAAAAAAAAAAAAAAAAAAAAAAAAAAAAAAAAAAAAAAAAAAAAAAAAAAACAATACAACACATAAAATGAAGGAAATATCAAGTATATATTATGAAAATTATTAACAGCTGATTTTCACTTATGAAGCTGTAATTCGTTACCTCACTATGTATACTCTGTGGTCAAGTGCTATTTAAGTATTTGAACACAAATTATAAAGAAAAATTTTCAATTTAATAAAGGAAACAAGATTTTTAGAATTCGTTTTAATTTCTAAATAACTAGAATTTCTTTTTTTTTATTTATTTCTAAGAGTGTGGCTTTGAAATCTAAAAATTATTTAAAACGTAATTTATCTTAAATTGATGATATCATTGATTAATATTTCTAAACAACATAAAAAATAAATACATACGTATATATGTATGTATGTATTATATATAAAAATATATATATGTCATCTCATTTATTTATAATTATTAAAGGCTAATACAGGTTTTATTTGTTGAAAAACTATAAACAATCAAAGTGTGTGTATGTATATGTGATGTTGCTTGATGATTGTTTATCTGAATATTAGATCTGTTCATTTAAATAATCATTAGTTGCATCATGATATCATCATAATTTGACAATTAGAGATTTTAATATTTCTCAGTAGTGTGTCATGAACAAAACTTGTTAATTTATTATTAAATAAAAATATTATTTATGCCACCTCAATCCCATAATAAGTTAAACATGATTTGATGTTTTTTGTTTCTCAAATCAATTGCATATTTAACATTGAAAATCAGTTGAACAGTAATTAATTAACACAACGTGTAAAGAAACACATTTGCAAATACAAAATGAAATCATTTTAAAGGAGAATCTGAAATAATACTCTGTGAAGTTCATTCGAATTTAGAATCTAAAAAATAAGTATATTTAGCCTTAAAATAAGAAATAAAATACTTTTTTTTATTAATAAAAACCAAATTATTAATGAAATAACCTGTAATATTTCGTGCGTAAATAATTGCAAAAATTCCCAATTTTTTTATGAATTTAATTTTACGCTGTTGGGTTTTCTAAGTGCAACAGGGAAAAAACGATGATTTGTTTTCTTTAAAAGCAATATTTCTTTATTTTCTTTAAAAAATATAATAAAATTTTATTAATAAGTTTAGTTGACCTTATTATTGATTAATATATAAGCGTTTAATTAAGCTTTAAGCTTTTTTAATTAGCTTTAGCGAAATATCGAAAAAATAATTATATAATAGACCTAAAGCTTAATTAAACGCTTATATATTATAAAAAAATTTATTAAAAATTTAGATTTAATTTGAAATGTATGCTTTTGGGGATAAGCATGTCTCTATGGCCATTTCGTCTCTGCTTAAGAGACTCGTCAGGAGACTTTTTCCCAAAGGTGTTATTCAAAACTATAAATACTTATGTTAAAATAGTTATAGACTAAATGCGAATCATATCCCATTTAGTATATAACAACCAAACAAAAGTATTTACAAAGCAATACATTTCTGTTTTTCAAAAAATTTAAATTCTATTTCTTATCCCCAAAAGCATACATTTCAAATTATATTGAATGTATTTTGCCAATAAGGCGAAAAATATTTTTTGTTTTTTAATAAAAATTTAGATTTTAAAACGAATTTAGGTTTTAAAACGAATTTTTAAACCAAATTTTTTAAAACCATTTACTCAATATAGTGTGACACGTGACAATTTGCCAATTTTCTTTGTGAAAATCAAAGTTTTTAAATTTCGAAAAAATTTATGAAACTTTGGTATACAAAAGATATTTTGTTAGTTTGTTAGAAATAAAGAAACTTTTTTTTATTGAAAATTTTATTAATTGGCCAGTTTTTGTTATTCTATTCGAAAACGAACAATTTTTTATTCGAACGTACAATTTTTTTTTAATTTTCTGATTCTATTACTCGTTATCGAATAGAAGATTTCAAAGTTTCTATTGATAACAGTTAGAGGCCTGCATTACTGCTTTCATTTCTTTCATATTTGTACAGTGAATTCAACGTGTTATTTAACTCACAAAATACATCATATATACGAATTAAAAGGGAGAGAGATAAACTTCATTGAACTAAACATGAATTCTCTTATAACTGGTCACTATACAGCATGACAATAAATAAAACTTTGTATATAAACCAGGGATGCAACCTAGCTTCTCACAGCACCCATGTTGTCTGTTCATATTAATTTGTATTCATGAGTACCGGGACCTAGAGTTTAAAGTCGACTCCAGAAGACTGCTAAGTGGTAGTCGCCAAAAGAAGTATTTTTACCATAATTCTTTTTCTGTTTTACTTTTTACCGAGTTAAAAAATTACACACAAAATACCTATTCAGAACAGAACTAAATTTTATTAAAGCCAATAGTTTATAAATTAAAAGAGAAAATAACATCCCTGAAGGAAATGCATACCAGCTGAACTAAGCTTGTTTTCAACTTTAGCTATACTCATAGAAGTTTTATCAGAGTTCCTGTTCTGTATATATTCATAACCATTATTAACTATTTAACTTACACTTTTCTATATAAATCATATGCTGAAATTACAGTTCCTGGCCATATTATTACACGCACTGCAAGATTTCATGTAAAATATTAATTAGCGGGTGATATTGTACCGTTCTATTATGTTTAATTGATTTGTTTTTGTTTATACTAGCTTCAGAACCTCTAATCTTCGTGATAATCCCCGTTTGTAAATATTTTCGTGAGCACAAGGGTCTTCAGTTCAGCTTTTTCACGTGGTGAAAGATCTTTTTTTCTACCCATAATAAAAGAGTCCAACTACTTTTTTAAAACACTGCATACAAAACCAACTAATAACTGAGTAGTATAATACCGTTAGAAAAAAAATCACACTATATAAAGCCACAGAAACACGTAAGCACCTGACTCGATTCCGATCGCTACTGATAAAGGTTTGTACTTGTTTACATTCTTGTACCACTTTATCAAAACAGTGTTACCATATGTAAAAAATAAATTAAAATATGTAGTATACAAAAATTCTTTTAAATAAAAATTAAAGTATTGTAGTTCAAATGTACAATTATTGCATAAAAACACTTAAGAAACATAAAATTACTAAAAAAATAGAGTGCGTCTAATAATTTGGCCAGGGACTGTATATTTCTTCTATGTGCTTTTTGTAATTATAAATTACATTTTTATTAGTAGACGTCTGTGCCCGATAATCAAAATTTATCTTCATTAGTCGCCATTGACGACATGCACCATCACAATCGTTGCGAATAAGTGGGAATCGTTTGAGGCTGCGACAAATATGTAACTTTTTTTTATTATTTGTCCTTAAGAAAGAAGGCCATCGCAGCGTATGAGTATTGAAAACTAAAGTAATAAATAAAAAAGAAATAATAATAAATAATTATATCTTGTTTACGGTGGCGTATGATATTTATTTTAATAAAATACAACAAAAAATAAAAATAAAAATAATAATAATAATTTTTATATTAAAAAATAATTTATTTTTAATTCTGGTTTTTCGACCTTTATTATTTAATGTAAAGAATTATTGAAGCTTAAAGTCTTCTATTTAATTATCGATATTTCACTACTCCTGCGTGTAGCGTCTTCAGAAATTATTGATTAATAAATTAATATATACATACATACATACATACATACATACATACATACATAACTGGCCTTTACAACCCTGTGTCAGGATTACGGCCTAGCTTCTCGCAGCACTCATGTTGTGTGTGTCAATTTTTATCCATGAGTACCGGGACCTACAGTTTAATGTCGACTCCGAACGACAGACTTGAGAAGCTTGTTCATGGCAATTAGTTACTCTCAGAGCTTTTGCCAGAAGACTGCTGAGAGGTAGTCGCCGAAAGAAATATTTTTTTCATATTTCTTTTTTTGAAGATGTCGGAGCCTGCAGTCGAACCCAGGGCCCATGTCTTAGTAAGCCAACACACTAACCACTAGACTACGGCGACTATAAAAAATTAATAAATAAATAAATAAATTAATATTTAAATTAATAAATAATTCCTGAAGGCGCTACACGCAGGAGCAGCGAAATATCGATTATTAAATAGAAGATTTTTAGAAGCTGAAGACTCGGGTTCGAACTCTAGGAAAAGTGATCAATTTTTTAAAAATAACTTTTGTTTTTTTAAAAATAGACCTTGAGCTTAAATAATTCTTTACATTATATTAAAAAACGTTTTAATTTTTTTTTATTTTTTTATAATTATTTATTCTTGATTCTTTAAGAGAAGCTATAAGAACTTCAAATTTTTTTTGTGTTTAAGGTTTTATGGGCTTTAAGAGAGCAAAAATATTTAAATTTTTTGTTTAAACATTTCTTTTGTCGATGGTGGTTTTTAAATAACACTAAAAATGTTATAACTTAAGGACAATTTTATGCAGCATTCTTTGTTATTTTAATTTTTCAAATCGAAGTAACCATTCTCGAATTATGGGGTCAAACTTTGTCAAGCCAATTACAAGAAACCTCCACCTGATAGAAAAAAATACTTTTGTTCTTGTGACCCAAAAAATCCAGTGTTACTGATACATTCTGAATAAATTTTTATTATTAATGATATTGAATATTCCGGCATAATAATTTTTTTTTATTTTTCTTTAGCTATTACTTGTGTTAGACAATGATTGTGTGAAAAAGAAAGACAAAGATGAAATTTGTTTTTACATTATTTTTTTGCATAAGCATCAATGGTTTAAATTACAGTGTATATAATGATGAAACATATGTCGGCTCTAAAAGCAAAAATCTATTTACTTCTGAAAAACAACAAATGCATGTATTTTTTGAATTTCTTTCATTTGATATGGTAGTAAAATTGTTGTATTCTTGAGAAAAACTCTCCTGATGAGTAGGTATAAGCCTAAGCGTAAAAGCTCCATAGACAGACAGGTTTATATACAAAAATCAATTCATTACATTTGTATAAATATTTCTGGAATCAAGAATAAATAATGGGAGAGACAAAAAATTAAGAGAGAGAGAGAGAAAAAAAAACAGTAACAATTTAGCAAATGTGCTATAAAATATCAACCATAGAATAAATAAATTAGCAAATATATGTATGTGTGTTCATAATACAACCAAATATAAAATTAAAGTAATTAATGATAATATTCATACGTATATTATATACATATGTATATATGTATGTATGCATTTATTTTGTGAACCAAAAATTTTATTTAAATTTTATCAACTTTTTTTTTAAATATATAATTAAAACCAAATATATAAGAAAAAAACTGCCACATTTTATATTTTATAAAAACAAAACTAAAAACAAAACACAACAACTTTGTTACACTAAACTAAGACAATGTAATACTTTTTCGTACAAAAAAAAAAAAAGAAGAAGAAGCAGCAGCTCCTCTCATATCAGGCCGACCAGTTTCTTATAAGAGTGTTAAATAATTTCTTATTTTTTATGCTTTTTTTTTTGTCTTTTCTGCTTTTTCTCTATTTCTACAAGAGTTTCTTGAATGAATTGTAAATACTTGTACTCACAAATATATGTTTGTTGTTATTGTGTTTATTATTTTCTTTCGAATAAATATGGGTGACACTTGTTTCGCTTTATAAAGTGGCTTAGTTGTTCGTATTTTTCAATATGTTTCGATTTTGTCTTAATCCTAAAAAGGAGAGAAAGAGCAAATTGAGTGATTATATTAAATAAATAAATAAAAAGCCAATAGAAACTAGAGTGCTATTATAGTATACAGTTATTATGAAGGTGTTTCTCTTAGTCTGTTGCTATTTCTCTCTCTCTCTCTCTTTCAAATTAACATACACTTGTTTAAAGCAAACACATGTTTAAGAAGTAAAAGAAAACTTGGTAAACCAGCAGTATAATTTTGTCAAGGTAAACTCCACTAAAAAAACATTAAAGAAAAACAAAAACAACTTTGCATAGCAAAGGCAAAAATATGGAAAAATAAAGGTTTTTTTTTATTTTTAAGAAGTCACACATGTGTTTGCATATTTGAATTGAATTGAATGGTTTTTTTTTTGTTCAAGCAGTGTATCAATAAATGTAAGAAAAATTTTTGAACGTACAAACAAGCACGTTGAAAAAATTTGTATTAAATTGACGTAACTTTTTTGGTCATAAATGTGTTTTTTTTTTTTTTTTTGGTTAAAATAACAGGTTTTCTTTTCTTTGATTTTGTTCATTTGTAGGTGCTGCTAATTTTGAAGTTTTATTATTTTTTGTTTCTCTTAATAAATTCATATATACGGGTATGTTCTGTTAACTACAGTTGAGTAAATTAAAAATCGAGCGCTTTACAAAGGCACATAAAACTTAATTGCGCCAATTCTTTTTCAGTTTTGATAAGCATAAAAGTGAATAAGTTAAAAGACAGTAAGCGTAAAAATAAAATAAGCAAAAACTAAAATACTTCTCAAAATTATATACATATGTACATATGAATATGTATGTATAGGGTTATGAAGTAAATTGGTTTTAAAACACATTTATTTTGACAAATTCAGCTTTATTGAATTAATAAAGCAATATGATGTCTGGCATGCGTCCACCTCTAGCATGTCGGCAGATGTCCGTTTTTTTCACCAAAAAAATTTTGTACATTATTTTCGTGTAGGAAAATATGGGGGGGAGGGGAAGGGGGGAGAAGGAGTATATGAACCTTTAATTTAAACTTACAAATATGGTATTTGATATCAGTCAGAAAACAACAAAGCTTGTAAATACTTTAAAAATGTGTTATACCTTCACCACTAATTAATGCAACAGAATCAACCCCAAGAAGCCCGCACAGTAAAGTTTACATTAGGGGAGGAATAAAAGATGATTATGAAATTGCACTTGATCCCGCCCCTTGGTTAATTTTTAATTACTGTTCCTCAACTGCCTTTCTAGCATAGGAGACCCTGCCAGAGAGTGTAAGCCTCTTCACTACTACAATATATTTTCCCATATAAAGGAAGAACCAGATTTTGCAAGATTTTTTAAGATATGAAATTTAAATTTCATTTAAATAAATTTTATTTTTAAGTTAAAAAGTGTTTTTGTTGTTGTTGCTATTTTATTTTAAAACATTCATTCATTATTTTATTGTTTCAAATTAAATTTTATTGTTACTTTAGAAAGCAGTTACCAGCGATTGCTATCGAATTATAAGATTAAAAAAACTTTTAGTCGTTTTTGACATATTTTTTAGGTTTTTTAGCTGATCAATTATTTGTTATCCACCTATATTGGTAGTCATCAAAACAGGCGATGGTAGAATCAAAACTATTTTACCAAGTTTTTTGCATCATTGGTGGGTCGTTATTTGGTTTTTGAGGCTCATGATAAATACTTCTTCTCCATTTTTCATTATAGTTAATGTGATGAATAAGGGCTTGATAAAGCAGTTAAAAGATTAATTCATTCATTTAATCTTTTGTGTGTCATCATTTCTTTAGATTAGAACAGCTTATTATAGATAATTCTCTTAAAATCAATAATATAAAAAAGAAATTAGTGGAGCAACATAAACAGCGTTTACAACCTTCTTATGTACTAAAGATAGCTTAACAAGTATTTCGTTAAAATACTGTAACCCTGTTTCATCATAATCATACATATTTATTGATTTTTTTTTGATTTATTTATAGAACAATCAATTGCAGTGTAAAAATATTTTTCATAGAAAAAAAAAAACTTTTATAATAAATATTATTCAATACGAAAATAAAAATAAAACAAACAGAACAAATGCTACCAAAACGTTGTTTACTTTCTATTGACTATTTTCTATATACATATATACATAAAAAAAAGAAAAAACATAATGCCTTAAACTTTTCTGCATATTAAATTTACAAAATGAAAGTAAACTAAAAATTTTTTACAATATTTTTTGGAAAAAAAAAGAACGAAAGAAAAAGTAATAAAAGTGTTGAGAATGTTGCAATTCTCCAAAACTATTTAACGTACTCTTTTATTTGTTGAGTTATTGTTGTTTTTTTTTTTTTTTTGTAAAGTGCATGATGACGATTACAACTGCACAGCAACGTGACCCAAATTGATATGGAGCCAAAATAATTTATACATTGAAACGAAACGAGACGACCTAAATTGTCATAAAAAAAGTACGAAACAACAACTATTCTGAGTACTAATGCAACAATAAGTTTTTTTTTATTGTTCACAAAAAAAGAAAATATCAGTTATTAAAATAGAGAGACAAATATTGTAGGCAAGAGGAGCAAAAAACAATAATATTGTAAATATTGTTTTAAAAGGTGTTATCAGTAAATTTGTTATAAAAAGACTAAAATAAAACAAATAGAAATGAAAGAAAAAAGTGAAAAAAGAATAAAAAAAATAAATAAAAAATAGTTTTAATTAAAAAAATGCACAATTTTAAAGGCAAAGTGTAAAATTAAATAATTAAATTTGTTGCACTTTATGTTTTTTTGTTGTTGTTGTATATTATTTTTTACTTCCCAATTTGATAAAGATAATTAGAAATTTTTGGAGCTTAAGGTGTCTTAATTGTAAATATTTATTTTTGATATTTCGCTAGTCCTTCGTGTTGCTTCGTCAGAAATTATTTGTTTTATTAAATAAAATAAAAAAAAATTAAAATGTAAAGAATTACTCAAACTTAAGGCCTTTTTTTAAATAAAAATCGTTTATTTATTTATCAATATTTCGCTACTCCTGCGTGTAGCGTCTTCAGGATATATTCATTTATAAATTATTTTCAAATTTTAAATACAGAATTAAAATTATTAAAAAAATTAAAATAAATTTTTAAAAATATATAATAAAAATTTGTGAAGAAAAATTCAGCTGTATGAATGTATATATTTTAATAACTAATCCTTTTTTTTTCATTTAAAATATGCCTTAAAACTCATATATCCATACGATTTAATCTCTCTTGCTCTTATTCTCTTTCCTTTACTCTCTTTAATACTCTATTAAATATTTCCGTTTTATTTTCATTCTGTTTTTAAATTCCTTTCTTTGCTTCAGTAAGTCAAGAAAAAGAGCGAGAGAAAAATAAAGAGATTGCTTGCGTGTCGGATAAACCAAAAGTATTCGTTTAAGTAATTAGCAAAAATATATTATAACAGACTTTGAGGCGCTATCATTAATTATATAAATAGTGTAAAAATATAAATTAACGATAATTATTAAAAAAAAAACAACATTAAATTTTAAATTCCTATTATTATTTAACATATGTAAACACCTTCGTTTTTCGCTCTCACTTTTATAGCTTAGGAAAAAGTTTTAACTCCATCTATTCTATATTCTAATGGCCGCTGGTACTTCGCAAGCAAAGCAATTGAAACATTAATGACAATATCGTCTTTACAAAAAGGTGTGTTACATTCAATAATGTGTAAAGAAGATATTGGATTATGTTTTACGTTTGCAGGTAGTCACAGAACTTCATTCACTCTTTAAACAATTTAACATAAAGCACTTTCAAAAGAGCTACTTCCAAAATCACAACATCACTCACTTTTTGATTATTTTTCTGTTCCTAACATGTTTAAAAATCAATTTTTTTTTTGCTTTTTGATATCCCCTATACCGATTCCTTCAATGCCGTTTAGTTTTTGACTATTAAGACATTCAGACCAAATTTAAAAATATTTACCTTAGCCGTTTTTGAAATATATAGAATTTAATATTCAGTTTGTATGTATCATGTTCGTCTACTTGCTCTATTCCGCCTATTTTATGGCGAATGGTTTAAATTGGCCCTGAGGCTGGTTGATGCAGGTTTAAAAACTTTTACTATTATTCCGGTTTCGCCCATTTTCGGCTATGAAGCTAATTGTTATCATTTGATAATATATGTGATAATATTGACAAATAATATTTACTTTGTATGGACTGGGCGTGCCCAGTTATAATTTGTAAAATTTTTATAGAATAACATAAAAAATTAATTTCAATTAAAATAAATTTGTCGAAGCCAGTTTGCACCAAAACCCAAATTTATCACATCAATTAAAAGTTTTAATTGAAAATATTTGTAATTATTTTTTAAATAATATCAATTAAAAGATTTTTTTGAATATTTATTACAAAAGTTTTATTGAAAACGAAATGTATTCATTCAAATTGAAATTAAAATCAATTACTTAAGTGTTTATTTGATATTAAATATAAAATATTTTTCTATGCATATACAAACAAAATTTTATAAGGAGAAAACAAAAAATAATAATGAAAATTTCATGAATTTCAATTAAAATGTATGTAGTACCAATTAAATTTTTAATTGATTTGGTAGTACCAACGCTAAAATTTATACTATTAATGAAAACATTTTTAATGAAATAATTTTTATTAAATTTTTAACAACATCAATTACAAAGTTTAATTGAAAATATATTAAAAAATTAATTAAAAATTTGTTGGAAAAGAAAATATAAAACTAACTAAATAAAAACACGAATTAATTAAAGATTTAAATATAAAATAACTGATTCGTACCAACTGTCGACATACTTTCAATATACCTTTTTAATAAAATAAAAATATACATAATTTATCCAATTAAAACAATTAAGTTTTTAATTCATAAAATCAAAATATGAAATATTATTTTCTGTTTAATGGAAAAAAATTAGAAATTAAATTTTCTGCATGGATTTTTATTTTTATGTTTTATTTTAATACAAATCTATTTAATTAACAGCTATATAACTGTCCTTGTCAATGAAGATTATATTCGTTTTCGTTTTTATTCTGTCTTTTTTAGAGCAAAAGCTTAAAGGATTACAAATCTTTGCTATCATTTGTAACCATGTTGAGAATTTTCTGCTTTTAATTAATTTTCTCTAAATTTAGTTTTATTTTGTGTAAGTGTAAGAATTTTTATTTTTTTTTTTATTTTGCTCGTGCAATATTGTTTTTTTTTCTTTTCGTTCTTTTAAAGAACACAGAATAATGCACATGACGTTTTTAACTCAAGGACATATTGCTGCAGCTTTTGCTTGGCTAGCTGTTTGGCTGGCACGCATTGGCAAGCAAAAACGAAAAAAAAAACCGAAGAAAAACAGAATCTAACAAAGTATGAATATTTTTGTTTTATTTTTTTTTTGCTCTTTCTTTTAATGAAAATACCCATATATTTTGGTCAAGTGCTGGTGTCACATGCTTTATATGGCAGCTGCAATTGTAAACACTGACATATACTTACACTCATACACTTACATTTACATTGAAAACCATAAATAAAAAAAAAATAAAATCGCATTTAAAAATTTCTTTTTTGTTGCTCTAAAATCTCAATTTTTAATTGTAACAAAACATATGCTCAGCGGGAAGAGGAAGACGTTTTAAGTGCTTTACTATGTGTGTTATATATCTATAAATACTCTTTTATTTTAGACTTTTAAATACATTTTTGTTTTATTAGTAAAATTGTTAGTTAAGGGTTAATTTAAAACTTGTTTATTGCAATGCGCAGGATATTAAAATGGAAAAATGGAATTGAAACATTAAGTATACGCACTCAGTTTCTCACATCCATATACACTCTTGAAAGCTCTCTTATACTTGCACTGTCTCTTCCTCTCTTAAACGTTAAAATTTTGCTCGCAAACTATTGTCAGTTTTTTCGTCAACATCTATTTTATTGCATTGCATTGAAATTAAATTGTGCTTTGGGATTTGTTTACGAAACAATTTTTATACTCTTTTTTATAAATAAAAAAGAAAAAGAAACACATAAAACTGCAGCTCATTTTTATTTTAAAATTTGTTTTTGTATAACAGTTTAGCCTGGCAGCAGTATTAGCAATAGTATTGGTGTAAATATAACAACAACAACTACCGTTTGAAAATAGAAATCTGGGTCAATTGCGTTGTTGTGCTTGCTAACTTATGCTTTATTTATTCGTTGCGTTATAACATGTGTATACATACTTAAAACTATACAATGGCAACGAGAGAGGGAACAAGAAAATGAGAAAAAGAGTAGAAGTTTACGTATATTTATAAAATCTGCAACATATGCACACATACATGTGCTTAAATTTGAAATCAGACATATTTAAACCCAAAAATATGAAAGTATTGGGGTAACTCTGTCACTGGGTGAGAATTCTATGCTGTATTAAAGAAAAAAAAAGGAAGATCTCTCTATCACTCAACCTTACAGGCTCATCATTTGTTTGCTTGGCAATGTGTGTGTGTGTGTATCGGTGTTTTAGGCTACCATAGTATGTAGTATATGTGAGTACCCTTTAAAATAGCTTGACATTATTGGAACACCAACCACCACTCACTACAGCCCTTTTGGCTCTAATAGATTTGAAAGTATTGATATATCGAAAGATTTATTGTAAATGAATGAATGGATTGCCAGCCTGTACGATGTTTGTTGTATAGTTTGGTTGCATTATAATGAATGTGTGTGTATGTATGTTGGTTGTTGTTGTTATTTAGGCCTCAATGTGTGACACAACCTAAAAAATTTTGTTTTTATTTTCGCTCGTGTGTACGGGTCGCAGCAGTGTATGTGGGTTTTGTTTTATTTTATTTTTTTTTTTGCTGTATCAACTTAAAAATTGGTGACCAATGTGATGCCAATAAAATTTGTTGGTGTGGTGTTTTGGTTTTCCGTTTTCTTTTTTTTTTTTTTGGCAGAAAATAAGTTAAAGAATATTACAATAATTTGTCCATAACTTAAAAAGAAATGAAATTAAAAAATAAAAATAAAAATGAAATCCTAAATTTATCAGGAATTGTCTTTTAAAGATTTTCAATAGTGCTTTTAATTTAAACTTCATTATGTTGGGACCCATTAAGTAATAAATTTACATAAATGTGTGAAATTAAAGCTTTTATTTTCGTAATTTAATTTTTATATTTAAAATTTTTTAACCAAATTGTAAAATATATTCAAATTCATATATGTAGGTATATGTATATAAAGAGAGAGAGAGAGAGAGAGAGAGAGAGAAAGAGTGCTAACTAATAGTTGAAATTGAAAAATTATTACAATTGTTAACCAAGTTTTGATATTTCCTTAAAATGTGACAAAAAAAAAAAAAAAATTCGATGAAACAATAATTTCAAATCTTAACTTTAGTTCTAGTTTAGAGCCGGGTTCAAATCTCTGCTCTGACATCTTGAAAAAAAGAAATATGAAAAAATTATTTATTTCGGCCACTACCTCTCAGCAGTCATCTGGCAAAAGCTCTGGGAGTAATTGATTGCCATGAAAAAGCTCAAATCTGTCGTAAGAAGTCGACATTAAACTGTAGGTCCCGGTACTCATTGATAAAAATTAACACACATAACATGAGTACTGCGAGAAGTTAGGCCGTAACCCTGAGACAGTGTTGTAATGGCCAATTATGTATGTATTAAACAAAATAAGAAAAAACATTTTTTTTAAACATTTTCAATACAATATTTAACATATTGGCATAAATACCTACATATTTACAGCTTCACTAAATATAAAAACGTAGTATGTAAATATGTATATGTGTGATAATAGATGCGAGTATTTAATTTTAAAATAATGTATGAATATGTATTTCTCTTTATAGACAAATAAAATAATTTACGAATTATTGGCAAATAATAATTATTTTATCATTATTGAAGGCAGAAACAGAACTTGCTGAATTAGTTGCAGTAGCAGCGATTTATTATCACCTCCAAAATAATTTTTGCAAATACACACAAACATATACTGAAAAATGTTTTTTAACATGCTCTTTCTCTCTTTCTCTTCCTCTCTGACTCTGTTTTACTCTCATTTATTTCAATACAAACATACATACATATGTATGCCAAAGTAAATATGATTAAACATATAACAGATAGATTAAAAGTACAAATACATATACAATTACAATTAATAAAAAGCAAGAAAAGTAAACACACATCTTTAATTGATTTTTGATTTTAATTTTTCATATGACCAATAATTCTTTTATTATTAAATTTTATGCCTTTTTTTGTTTTGTTTTCTAATAATAACTATTTGGAAGAGAAAAGAGAAACATTATAAGGAAACACAACTCGACTACTATTTTGTTTAAATATAAAATTTTATTAATTTTTTAAAGATTAAATTAATTCTCTTTTTCTAATTTAAAACAAATTTTAATTTATACAAATGTATGTATAAGAGAATTAGTTTCTCTCTATTTTGCACTAAAAGTGTACGAGTATTAAAATCACAACTAAATACGTTATGGAATGAGTAATAAACGTTTATTTGTGTTTTGAGAGCATAAAAAAATCATTTTTCTAATGAATATTTTTAAAAGCCATTGTTTTTGTTGTGATTATGTATTTACTTTTAGTGATTACAATACTTCGATTGGATCCTACTTTAAAACATTATAGTTCAAAATAGAAATATTACAGTGGAGTGAAATGTTTTTTATATCATTTCGGATTTATTAATTCGTTTAGATTTAAAACTTTTACAATAATATTTTGAAAGTCGTCTACAAAGATAACAATTTGGTCAAAAAAAATTTTAAATCTATATTTATTTCGTCATTAAATGCCTTTATTAATTTATAAATAAATTCTATTATCTACATGAATTTAATCCCTTTTTGGAATTATTTTTCAAGAAAAAAATGCGAGTAACATCCAGCCGAACAGAACATATTTTCTACCCCCTGTATGGTAGTCTCATCAGAGTTCTTTGAATTGCACACATTCATGTAATAATTAACTATTTAACTTCCATTTTTCTCTAGTAATCGTATATTGAAATTTTTCTAAATACTTTTTATTGAGTAAGTTGAAGTCTTGTCACAACATATTCCATCATTGGCAAATGTCTTACCGTGAATCTAATTTTTTAGATTTGAATATAGAAAATACATATTTCCAATTAACTAAACCTTCCAAATAAAGTACGTATTGAGAGACCATTCGAAATTTAATTCATTTGATTTTGATTATTACAATAGTCGAAGTACGAACTGGTGCATTGTCTTTTGGAAACAATACTTTTGTTTTGGCTTAGCTGCGGCTCTTTTGTCTTTAATTTAATTATTTAAATGCTGCAATAAGACAGCATAAACAAGCCTTTAATTGTTTTTGGTTTTTGAAAACAAACTAATAAAAATGAACCCACAAACTTCCCGAAAAACTGACGTAATGACTTTCAAAATATTATGTCTGCAGATGGAACTTATTCTGCCATTCTATTCCCTTACTTTGGTATACAGAGGTGGATCAATGCTTTATTCATTCGTTTATTTTTTTTTCTCTCTCTCTCTTGAGAGCAAACAAAGCAGGCATTTGCTTTCTTATCAATATGATCAGCTGGCTTTTACATTAGTCGACTACAACAGTGTTCGCCTTGGCGTCTTGTATGGCGCCCTTTAACTTCTATTATTCCCCAAGAGTACAAGCTCGATGTTAATATTTATTAGAGTGTGTTGGCTTACTAAGACATGGGCCCTGGGTTCGACTCCAGGCTCTGACATCTTCAAAAAAAGATATATGAAAAAAATATTTCTTTCGGCGACTACCTCTCAGCAGTCTTCTGGCAAAAGCTCTGAGAGTAACTAATTGCCATGAACAAGCTTGTCAAGTCTGTCGTTCGAAGTCGACATTAAACTGTAGGTCCCGGTACTCATGAATAAAAATTGACACACACAACATGAGTGCTGCGAGAAGCTAGGCCGTAACCCTGACACAGGGTTGTAAAGGCCAGTTATGTTATGTATGTATGTATGAGATATTTCAAATGTCAGTATTAAATTGTACACACCGATGATCATGTTAACAAACCCACTAATATTAAACATCTTAGTACCTTGAAATTTTTTAAACATTTGTTTTATGAGGTTACTTCTACTCCTCATAGTAGTTTTCTTCAATCTACTGGTGACCTGCGAATTATACTCTGATATTGCGAAAATAATGAACAGAAGTATGTTATCAATACAAACCGTAATAAATTGTTTTAAAGAAGCTTAAAGTATGAGTGTTTTTGATTTATATCAGGCCTCTTCAAAATAAAATAATCGTGCTACTCGATCTAAATAAAATCCTTGCTCATGTTATTTTTTTCTGTTCTATAAAAGCGCACCTTTACATAAAGTTAATATTTACTACCATCCGTTGTTAAAACATACGTTAACTGATCAGCTGAAGTTATTTGTCTTCTTCTTATTCAAGACAGTAAGTTAAGCCAAAGGTGGAACAGATTAGCCTTTAAAAGTTTTAACTAATAACTCTAAAACCAATCTATAACTTTAAGCATAACGAAGTATGCATATAAAATTATGAAATTATCTAAAATTAAAATAATATGAAAATACTAGTCAAAAATTCCAGCATTTAGCATTTTTAGCATTTCGTTGACATTACAAGTGAGAAATGTTTTATGACCGACAAACACTGGTTTGTAAATTTTATTAATCTAAAAAATCTTTTGGCTCTACTGTGCAATATGTATAGATTCACATGTTATACTGGTTTTTCTCTCATTCCAATAAATAGCATGTACATATGGATATAACCCTTTAAATGCAAAACATATATATATTTTTTAAATATTACAAAAGAAGATTAAATAATTAAAAAAAAAAAAATTGTGAAAATATGAAACAGAAATGAATTATAATTTGTTAAGAATTAAGAAAAAAAAAACAACATTAAATTATATTTATTGTATAAAAATATTTTTTTTTTATAATTTAAATATAGGCAATTGCCTATAAACGACAACCAGCGTGTTCATATAAGCATGTTTATTTGAGCATTAGCAACTACACAATCAAATAACTGGCTAGATTTTTTGACTGACTGTTTGACTATGTGTTTGTCTTTACTTCTTCTGTGTTTGTAGTCGTTTTATTATTTAGTTGAGTTTTGCTTGTCATTTTGACGTTTTTGGCGTTTTTGTGTTGTTATCAGCAGTATGAAATCGCAGCAGTTACGTTGGCAGAGATGGCTAATGGTTGATTCTCTAGTGCCAATATTTTTTATTGTGTTTGTTTAGTTGTTGTTATTTTATTTCTGTATTAAAATCTATATAGAAAAAATATGTTGTTTCCACTTGCTGCTGCTATTTGACTTGCGGAGAGTTTTTTTTTTTTTTTTTTGCTTTTGTTTGGGTCTGTTTTTGTTTTTTTTATAAACTTTTTGCCGCTACTGAGTCTGCTGCTGCTCGTCTGCTTTTTAGTGCGGTTTTGGTACGCGCCGTCGACTCTTGTCTTAGTTTCCTCCCAAAGCTCACGCGGTTCTATTTTGTAATAATACAGATCGTCGTGTTTCATTTTGTATTTCATTTTTTATTTTCGATATTTTTTCATATTTTTTGTTTCATTTTTACGGATTTTCATTTCATTTTAAAGATCCGTTCAAAGTGAGGATTTTAAACTATTTTTTCATTGTGTGTGTGTGAATAAAAAGAAAATCGCGCCAAGTCATACAACTATTTTTAAAGTTTTTCTTTAGCAATTTAAATAAAAATTAGAAAAATTATAATTATAAATATAAAAATATACAAAAAAAGCTAAAAATTATAATCAAATAACACAATGCGTACGTGTAAGTTAAATATTTTAATATTTAGCAATTAATAATTTATTGAAAAGTAAAAGAAAAGAATAGAAAATTACAAAAAAAAAAAAAATAAATTTAAAAAAAAATATTGAAAAAAATATCATCACATGCCAAATAAAATTAAAACGTTCTCAAAACAATAAAAAGATATCAAAATTAAAAAAAATAATAAATTTTTTTTAAACTTCTGGCAATAAACTACGAAAACATGTGTGCCTTTGACATTTAAAATAAAATGAAACAGAATTTTTTTTTATAATTAAAAAATTAAACAAACTGCTTACACCCTAAAGACTTTACCTGCCGTATTCATAAAAAATTTTTTTTATTTATTAAGAACTTATTATATAAGCAAAGCATAGGAATTTGTGAAATAAACCTTTAAAAATTAAAAACTCCTCAAAATAATAGTTTACAGCTGCAATTGCTTCGTCACTTGTGGTAAAACGTTAGCCAGAGGGTAATTTTTTTTAGATTTGGGAACAGTTAGAAAAAAATTAGAGGGATCTAAATCAGGTTAATTCAATTCGTTGTACTTTTTTTTAGTGAGATGGAGTCTTTTCTTAGAAGTTTTCTGACAAAAGTTTTGAGAGTAACAGATTGTCATTATTAAGCTTTTTAATTCTGTCGTTCAGATTCGACTTTAAACTGGGGGGTTACTTTGTATTTCGATTCAAATCGAAAATGCTTTCGAAAGAAATTTCCTATTCGAAAAATCAATAGTAATGAATACAAAATTTTTTAGAAAACTCATAAGATTTTACGAATTCGTAAGATTTTCGTTTCGAATCGAAATACGAGTACAAAGTAACCCCCCAATTCGTGTTTCTCGAATTTTTCAATTCAAACGTTCTAAAAAGTTACAAAATTATTCTGAATTTATTGATTTATCATATGCTGTAGGCTCGGGTTCGAGCCCCAGGAAATGTGATCAATAAAATATTATCAGAAAACCTTTGTCAGCAACTTAAATGCCGCTTGAGCAGTTTCTGGTTTGTTCATTGTTTGGATTGTTGTTTTATCTCTGGCGTATAGTAATGGTTCCATATTTTATCAACAGCGAAATAGCTTTTAAATCGAAAGAGACAAGCTTGATATATTTTCTTTCTTTTTGTTTAATGCATATCATGCATTTTAGCTCGGATTACTTAGGTTGTTGCAGTGTTTTCTCCTAGCAAAAGAATGTTTAATTTCAGCAACCCAATTTTTTACTGCTGCATATGAAAGAGTACTAACACATCCACCATATCATTATAAGTAAATTTCTTGTTCTGATAAATCTTTCTTATATAAATCACACCAAGAAATTCTAAGCTTTACATTGTAAAAAAATTCCTGTACCGCCTTTGTTTATATCAGCTGTTAATATAAGAATTATTTGCCAGATTTAAATAAAATTTAACATGTATTCATATATGACGTATACAAGTTTCCTCTATACAAAACTTTTTGCTTTCTATATCACAATGACTTTATCATACCGTCTTATATAAAAAAAATTGTCCTATATTTGTAATTTTACAGATCTATTTACAAATCACTTCACTGATGCTCTAAAAGAGTGGGCGGGGCATAATTATCTAAATATATAAAATTGAATGTGTGTTTGTTTATATGTTTGTTTGTTTGTACCTTATAGGAGACCAAACCTCTAGACCGATCTTCCTGAAATTTTCACAGCATTTAGCTGGGACTCTAGCATGATTAATAGGGTACTTTTTTTCGACCACGCCCACTTTTATGCCCACTTTTTTAATATTATGTAACTGCTCCCATATAGTTTTTAACAGATTTACTTCAAATTGTATCCCACAACTAGGGTAGTGTAATAAGTAAAAATATTTTAAGTTTAAACTGGTGACCATAAATATTTGACTTTCAGTATTTCCTTCTTAACAAACTGAGGGGAAAAAATCGTTTTTTTGCCAAAATTTAAATATTTTACATAGATAACTGGCCATTACCACCCTTTTTCAGTGTTACGGCCAAACTTCTCGTAGCAGCCATGTGGTGTGTATCAGTTTTTATTTATAAGTACCGGGACCTACAGTTTAACGTCGACTCCGAACGACAGACTTAAGAAGCTTGTTCATGGCAATCAGTTACTTTCAGAGTTTTTGCTAGAAGACTGTAGAAGAGGTAGTCGCCAAACGAAATATTTTTTTTTTCATATTCATTTTTTTTTATATATTTTTTTTTGTTGAAGGTGTCGGAGTTCTAGACTACGGCGACTAGATTTCATATACTTCGGGTATAAACATGTAAAAGTTTTTCAAAATATTCTCACACAAAATTAAGTAAACTTTAGATGGAATCGTGAGCTAGTAAAAGCCCAAATTCATTACAGTCAATAAACAAAATTGTTAAAAAAAAAATTATATGTTCTTACCAAAATTAAAACTTAATTACTGGCTTTTTTTATTATTTTTTTAAACATTAAAAAATATTTTAGCCAAAAACTGGTATTTATCTCAAAAGTAAAACGAAATAACCTTGAATTTCAATTTGAAGTTGAAGAAAACATATGTACCAGTACATATAATATAATATTTTTTTATTTTATTTTTAAACTTTTCTCTTATTTCTTTTAAATATTTATTATTTCTGTTCTTTTTCTACTATTTTATTTGTTTTTTTTTTTTTTCTTCTTCTGGCATTGTATGAGAAGTTTTGTAAATTTTTTTGTAGTCTCACATTCTTTTTTTTTTAATAAAATTTGCTCTTAAGCAAATATAATTATATTTTATTTTTCATTATTGTTGAAATGAGGGAATAGTAAGTAAATTTAAAAATATGGAAAAAATATTATTTGCGCTTGTTTTTATTTTTTCTTTAAAATACGAGTATGTTTAAAAAAAAATCTATAGAGTAATTAGGTTGTTGTTGCTGGGCTGTTAAAATTAGTTTCTTATCTCCACTACTGGCGAAAAAACGAGCAGAAATAAAGTATTCTTTAAGCAATCACATCAGTAATGTTATACTATATACGAGTATGTGCATATATACATTCATTTTGCTTTAAAAAAAATACTGTTTTTTTTATATTTAAAAACATTTATAAAACCAGCAAACGGAAATTAATTGTGTTTTGTTAAAAAAATGTTTAAATTTATTTCCTTCTGAAGACAATTAAAAACGAATTTCAGTTGTTGAAATTTCTTTCTTTCCCTGAATATATATTCCGGTATTCTGGAAACAATTTTTCCAAGTTTAGACAATATGCTCACTCTTCGTTGCAAACCCTCTTGTAAGTCTGAATTTATTCGTATAGGAATAATGTTTCTATAGTATCTGCCCCAGTTTCGTCGCTTTGACAAACTTCAAAATGTCGGCCTTTGGCAGTTCCCTATCTGATATCCCAACGGCAGGCTTGAGAAGCTTGTTAATCGTAAACAGTTTCTCTCAGAGCTATTGTGTGGTTTAAATCTCCTAATAATTTAAAGCTTTTTATACAGCATTTACATATTTAGATCACTAGAAACTGTCAAAAATAATTGATTACTTTCATATATATTTTAATTTTTTTTTTGTTAAAACCAATATACATATCTACTCGTACATATTACTGATTAAAGCCATATGTGCCATTAATTAAAAAAAAATATTTTTAAATGTGGAAAAACTAAAAGTTATTAAATGCAAGAAAAAAAAACATAAAATCTTTATAAAAATATGATTAAATAACTTGTTTTAAATAAAAAACACGCAATCCTTTAACCATATTTTTATACGACTATACAGAGATTACAAATCTTTTTGTTTTTCCATTTACAACCAAATACAACAAACATTTTTATTTAATTTAAAAATTTTTTTTAACAAATTCGTGTCACTGTGTCGTGTGCTAAACTGAGTTTTTTTATTTGTTTAAACAACACGCAAATGTTGTTAAAAACACCGAACCTCTAAATGATCCAATGACGGACTATGTAACCGTGTGTCTTTTTAGTCATGAAAATCAATAATTTTTTTCTTCTTTTATATACTCGTTTTTTTATTTTAGTTAAACGTTTTTATTTTTAAATTAAAATAGAGAAAATTAAAAAAAAGAAAAAAAATCATTGCCAATATTAAATAGTCAAGAATTGTTTGCTTTATTGGCAACAAATAAAAAAAAATCTGTGCAGTGTTGTGTTATCAAAAGACCGCCATAATAAAAAACTTTATTTTAGAATCAATATTTTTTGTTTAGAACCCACCTGTAGTTGCCTCAAACCATGTATGCGGTTTACCATGAGCTTTATTATTTTGCTGATTTAAAATCGTTTTCGATATGGATTTCATTTTGATTTTGATTTTAAAATATAATTTTTCATTTCAATTGTTTAGAGCACCTTTAAATGCAAGAGTTTTGCGGGCATATCAAATAACCTGTTGCTGAAAGTATAATTTTATTCAATACCAAAGGGGAATTATTGTTAAGCCTCAGTTTATAATCATGCTAATCATATTAAAATAAATATTTATTATTTACAAGTTCAAGTTCACATTTATACAGATATACTCGTACAATATTTAGTTAGACTAGTTTTTGTGTTTTCTCATTATAAAATAGACAAATATTTCAAACAAAAATTTATACTTCGATTTTTTATATAAATATAATGGATTTAGATTAAGGCCTCGTAAGCTGAATATTGTCGTAAAGTAACGTACTTTGGGAACGTCTGTGGTATGGTGAAATAATATATAGGTGATGGCATGATACAACAATACACAAATAAGAGGTCTTTTTATGTTTTATCTGTTCAGGCCTCAAATGTCAAAAACATATAACAAAATGTAGTCCACAAATAAAAAGAATAATAAACTAATTAAAATAAAAACTAATGAAATAGTGGTTAGTTCGAATCCCAACAAAGGTGACAAATGAAAAAGTTAGTTTGCGGTTTTTTAAAAATTATAATTTAAAAATAAGAGGTCCGCCGTCCAAGAAGTCCATCTACAAAGTAACCGCTCTCTGACGTGCGACTCTATTCCACCTTAACCTTTGACAACGAAAAAAGAATGATTAGGAGAAAAGCGCCACCTATTAGGAAGTAGCAGATATCAGCTAAATACCTACTTAGCGAAGGCACTCACCTAAATCAACATGGAACGATGGGGCAATTGCTGTTGATCATTCAAGGGTGAAGGTATAACACTGGCCTTTGAATGATCAATTCACAGCAATTTGTCTCATTCCTAAGGCGCTTAATAATATAAGAAAAAAAAATATATGTTCGGTTGTCATAACGTACTGTCCCTTCTACAAAAATTCCAATACAATGCACAGCATTTAGTAGAGGTTTACGCCTGAGTATTGGTCTCAATAAAAAAATAAAGAAAATTAATATTTGTGAAAAATAATAAAATCTGGTTACCGTAGTCTAGTATGTAATGTGTTAACTTACTAAGACGAGACCCCCAGCTTCAAACCTCAGCTCTGACATCTTGATAGAAGCAATATGAACAAATTTTTTTTTTCGGCAAGCACTTCTTAGCATGCTTCTGGCAAAAGCTTCGAGAATAACCTATTGCTATGAACAAGCTTCTCAAGTCCTAGCTTCTCAGTAAGCAATAAGGCGATTCAGTAGTCGAAAGGAAACGATTTTTGCAAAAGAAGTCGAAATTTTTCTTGTCTGCAATAGCAATATGTGATTCATATACAACTTAGCTATAATCGACAACTCTGCTCACTCAATATCAGCTGTTTTTTGTTTACAACTATTATATTTCGTTTAGTTTAGTTGACTATTACAAATATCATAAATAAAAGTTAATAGGCCTTATTCCAGTTGGCAATGTGGTAGTCAACATTTTTTCTTTATTCTATTACAAAAATTTCGTCTGGAATAAAGCCAAATGAATAGCAAAGTCGGCAATTCTATTGATTACTCTTAAAAACTATGCGATTGTCGTCAAAACGTGTTATTAAATGTGCTACAGGTCTTTAATGAAGAATGTTTTTAATGTTCAAAATTAATTTTTTTTTGTTTTTTCTTATCCCATTTTATTTTTAATCTAAAAAGTATAGAACAAATTTTAATAGAAACTTTAAGGCCCATTATTACAACTTGCCGTTAGTTAAAGTTAGGATTTTATCAGACAGATAACTCGCTTTTTGTTATTAAAAGTAAACATTAACCTAAAGTGATCGATAAAGTTATTGGGAAGGTTACCTTACCTCTAGGTTAAAGTTCACTAGTAATAACAAAAAGCAAGTTATCTGTCCAATAAAATCTTTACTTTAACTAACGGCAAGTTGTAATAATGGGCCTAAGTCTATTTTTATTCTCTTTGGTATGCATACACTTGTCTTATTAACGGTTTTTAAACGAGTTTTAAATTTACAAATTGCTTGTCCACTAAGTTTATTATGGTGGATCAGAAATGAACAGAGTGCTGTATGAATTTCCGCAAGCACAAGTGTTTTTAAGCTAATTTTTGCAAATTTGAAGCATTATATTGATATTAAACGATTTATAATGACTTGCTTAATCTTATTGACCAGAAATGTCAACACAATTTGATATTCTAAGTTGTCAAACTGCAGTTATCGTCTTATGGGTTTTATTACGATTAACATAGTTATTGTCGTTTTCCGTCAAACTGTAGTTATCGATGTCGATAAACCAGAAACGCGGGCTTATTGGGTCTTATTACGGTTAACATAATCATTGTCGTTTTTCGTCAGTTTTGTCCTAGATTAAAGTTAACAGACAACAATTTTCGTATTTTTTTATTACAAAAGTGTGGAATCACTACAACGAAACCTATAATAAGGCCGATTATATACAATTGATGTGCATTGGGTGGCTATATTTGTAAATATTTATGAGCCTAAAAATTGTTTCCTTAAAATAAATAAAATTTGTATTTCATAATTTGACTTTGTAATACCCGCTAATTACACAACTTTTTTTTAACGTGAATTTGGTTTAAAAATATATTCAAAAGTACATATGTATTGGTCTTTGGTTAAGAGTGGCCTATTTACTAAACAATAAATTATTTCATTTGATTTGTTTTAAAAGAAAATTAAAACAAATCTATTTTTGAAAGATATACAACTGAGAAAAAATAAAACATATATTAAAAATCTGCTTTAATTTTTCGTTGATTTCATTAAAGGGCTAATTTATTAAAATTTTAGCTTCTTTTTGCATATCAAAACTTACACCTTTAAAGCATTTATAATGTGATAATGGCCAATAGAAGATATGAAAAAAACAAAAGATTTGAAAAATCAGGTTTAATTTAAAAAAACAAAAAAGAGTGCGAATGAGTGAGAAGGAGAGGCAGAGGCAGAGGGAGAAAATGAAGCATTTGTGAACAAATTTAAACACCTATGACACAAATCCATGTACAATTTTTACAACTGAATAGGAAACTAGTATTTTATGTAAATTGTTTTAGAGTTTTTATCTAATTAAGAAAATAAATGAATAATTTTTAACAAAAGAGCTGATCATCTTGATTTATAAAAAAACCAGTATTTTAGCCAAACAATAAAAAAATATATATACTACGTACTCGTATACATATGTATAAAAAATATATGTATAGTATATAGAAAACCAAATGATTACGCAATTTATTGATGTGCCATAGAAATGAATTATAAAAAATATTTTATTTTTCAATAGTACTGATATACATAAAAATTTATTTGAAAGTGTCACAATCCACACACAATATGGTTTGACCATTTATGTTGAACTAAACTTTTAACAAACAAACAAACCAACAAACGTTGATTTTCAATTTTATTATTGAGTTTTTATTAGTTTCTTTCAACTAAAACTAAACCTTGAATTTTTTTTTTTATTTTTTCAATAAATTTTTTTTTTAACAATTCAATGTCAATTAAAAATGTAAATCTGAACAGTAATGACCTCTTAAAGAAAGTTATTTAATTATAAAGCTTGAGTTTTTAAGCACTGTAATGCTAAGTGTTTGTAGACAATTTGAATATCTAACGATTGATTTATTTCTTGTACTAAAAAATAAAAAATAAAAAATAAATATTTTCACGTTTTCTCTTATTATTACAAACAGTTTATTTATTTTTTTTTTTCTTCTTTAACCGCAATATCAGTTTTATAATGAGCTTTAGAGTCTCTTATACAAAAAAAAATATTTATTTTCAAGGTTAAGCTGAAATATGTATTTGAAATGTTAAAATCTAAAGCAGTAGTTTTGTTTGCAATTGAAAATATAATGAAAAACAAACAAAAAGAAAACCAAGACAGTGGGTCAAAAGAAAAAATTAAAAGTAGAAAAAAAAAACAAAAAATTACAACTGTACACAATTTTGAATATTTAAAACTTATTTTAAACACTAATCCATATGTCGTCGTGCGGGAGCTTATGTGCTCTATCCGTCATTTCATATTTTTTATATATCTCGAGTTAATGATGCTAATTAGGTTATTGTCGGCGAAATTTTTAAAATCTGCAATCCGTTTTCGGCTATATATCTCCGAAACTGGACGAGATATCCGAAAACGGATTGCGGATTTGAAAAATTTGGTGTCGAAACGTAAAATGGCATCATTAACTCGAGATATATAAAAAATATGAAATAGCGGATAGAGCACATAACCTCCCGCACGACGATATGTATATGTATAAATAAAGCTTTGTGTAAGTCTTGTTGTTTGTCGGTCAATCACGCCTAAACGACTGAACCGATAGTGTTGAAATTTGGAACAACTGCTGAAAGTGCAATAACGTATGTTTTTTTTTTAAAGTTGGAGTTGCAAACTAAATAGGAATTTTTGTATATCTTGAGAACGATTGATCTAAATTTGATCTAAACGACTTCACGGTCAAAGCAAATCATCAGTAGGAAAAAGGGCGTAAAAGTAGGCGTGATATCTGTCACAAAAACTAACTATTGACTTCTGTATATTGTAAGATTGGTAACAGTTAAGGTTTCTGAATTTGGTTTGAATTACTTAATAGTCACTAAAAATTATCAGTCGAAAAATGTTGAAAAATTTTAGAGGTAGGTGTGGAAAAGCACGGCGGGTTTAGGCTAGTCTTTATATAAACAAATAAATATTAGTTTGTTTGTGTTTTTATTTATCCGATATTACATAACTTCTATAACGTTTCATCGATGACTATGAAATTTGTGATAGTTAGCTCGATAACAAGTATTCGTAAGCGAGTATTATTTGCTGTAGTCGCCGTGGTCAAGTGGTTAGTGTGTTGGCCTACTAAGACGATAGCGCCGGGTTCAAATTTCAGCTCTGACATCTTGAAAAAAAGAAATATGAAATAATTATTTCTTTCGGCGACTACCTCTCAGCAGTCTTCTGCGAGTAATTGATTGCAATGAAAAAGCTTCTCAAATCTGTAGTTCGAAGTCGTCTTTAAACTGTAGGCTTCAGTAGTCATGGATAAAAATTAGCACGCACAACACGAGTGCTGCGAGAAGCTAGGCCGTAATCGTGACAGAGGGTTGTAGTGGTCAATTATGTCTGTATGTATGTATGAGTACTATTTGCTAGGCGAGCACCCACACCCCCAGTAATAAAAATTAATAATTTAAAAACTAAACAGAAAACAAATTTTGCTAAAATAATCTCAAATAGAAGACTTGTTTGAATTTTTTTTAAATTTTACTTTTTTCGGACTATAAAGTTGAAAGAACACAATAGATCTTATAGGTCTTTTGTATTGTGTATTGCAATTGGGCTTGGCCTAAATTGAGTACTCGTACTAATAAAGAGTTTAAAGTTTTCCTACTCGCCTTGCTTATGAACTCATAATTTCATGTAAAATTATTTTAAACAAAGAATATATTTAATTTTCTTTTTCACATACATACATATGTATGTACGAGTGTACGAATAAACACCTTTACCTTTCAGACTTTGTTTAATTTGACACCTAAAATTTTTTGTGGTTGAAACCACTGTGCGTTATACTTTAAAATTTAATATTTTTTTATAATAACTATTGTGTAAAAAAAAAAAACAACAACAAAAACAAATACTCATTAGTATTTTGCCCACATTCTAAATGTTAATTTAAATAAGAATATAAAATTACTGATATGATGCCAGCCATGTGTTTCTGTTTTTATACTTGTAGAGAGGAACTGACTTGACAGTTTATTTTTTATTTTGTTGGATTTTTTTTTTCTGTTTTTCTACATTTTACCACAAAAACACAAATTTTCTAGAGATTAAAAAAGACTGGTATCAAAACAATTTGTTTTTATTTGCAAACATACATATATGCTTTGAATTATACGAGTATATAGCCAGTAAGAACCATTAAAATATGGCTTTCAAAGGGTAAAAATTGTGTTCTAAAGTATGGTCTATAAATGTTTCCTAAAATAGTTGTTATTTTTAAAAATAACTTTAAAATATTTTTATATTTGCTTATTTTGTCTTGCCTCTGTTTTTCCAATTTGTAAATAAAAATACTTTCAATTATGCGTAATCTATATATTTCGAACCTTACGGTTCATCTTCAGGATTAACTAGAAAAAATTATATTTTATTTACAATAATATTAAAAATAATATAAAATAATTATACCTGATATCGTATATACATTTTTCTTTAAATTTAATTAATTTAATATTAATTTTATTTAATATTATAGAAGTAGTTTGAAAAGACTAAAAACAATATTTATTTTACATTTATTATTTGTTTTTTTTGTCTATTTTTTAGTTTAAACTGACATTGAACCACTAAAATGTAGTTTCTGTTACAATTTTAATATGCGTTTTATTTTTTGTTTTTAATTTTTTTTAATATTTTTCTAATTATTGTGTTTATCGGCCAATTTAATTGCTGTCTTTTTGAAATTTTTGTTGGTAATGATCATTGGATAGCCGCTGCTGTATTTTTACTTTGTAACCTGTTATGTTTTTTTTTGTCTCCAAATAATTAGCAATTAATAACCGGAAATTGATTAATTGTTTTGTAAAAAACAGTAAAATATTAAAGATTTGCTAAAAATATATATGTTTTTTAACTTAAATTTTTGCGTTTCTGTGACAAATTTGTTAAAATATTAAACAAAATATTTTTAATAATATATTGACGAGTCGTTTTCATTAGCAAATTATTTTATAGAAATATTAAAAGAACAGACAAACCTGGCCAATCACATAGAAGATGAACTATAGTCTTACTTTCAGAAGTATTCCCGCAACTTCTGCAGTGCGGATTAAAGGGCAGGCCCAACCTCTCTGCGTGTTTACCGATCAGCCAGTGACCCGTATATACAGCTATAAGTCTGGACAGGGACTGACGAGGAATCCCTAAGATTCCTTGAGTCTTGCCCAGGTTATTCCGAGGTCAAAGTGTCATAGAAAGAGCACAGGAAGTGATGGAATTCCAATTGCTTTGTGATTTCCCAAGGAAAAACTTGGATATCCCTTCTTTGGTAGTAATAATTCTTTAAAATGTTTTAAAATTAATTTCTTTTTTTAGTAATGTAATGATTATTATTATTTTATTGAGTATGTAAACCTCCAAACAAACAGTTTATAAGCAATACATTTCTGGTTTTTTAAATTTCTGGTTTTCAAATGTAATAATTCCCATTTAGTATGTAAAATTTTGAACAGATATACTCTTAATATATTTTTTGTAAAACAGTTTCCTGACGTGCCTCTTTAGCAAAGACCAAATAGTCGTCGAGATATGTGTGTTCGAATAAGCAATGCTCTTAATATTTTCATGAATTACAAATGTGTTTGCCTATATGTCTTTTTTAAAACTTATTTTTTTTATTAATTTAAAAATATTTTAAACTTTGCCATTTTTTTTATATAAATTTTGTACAAAAACTGTTTAAAAATTCGTTGAATATTTTAATTTATGATCTAATGCAAAATGATAATCACACAATATCAGTATCATTATTACCTTCAATGTAGTCATCATCAAACACCATTATTATGATTTTTAGTATTTTAACATATAACACAAACAATTTAATTTTTGAAATCTAACTTTAATTTTAAACTGAAGAGAGACAAATATCTTTACAAAAAAGTAAAATGAAATAAAATCATCAAGATGATCTAACAAAACTTATGTATGATTGAACAATTGAACGATTGAATGGTTGAATGAATAACTACATGATAGTGTTATTTAGCAAATACAGGTAATCCTTTTACAACGCGGTAGATACGTACACAATTGACCATTACAACAACCATTACTAGACTACGGCAGCTAGTCGCTAACGCGATAGATAGGTTTTTAAAAAATGCTGCGTTATAATAAATTGCATTGTAGGAGAGATTCAATTATTAAAATATGAAATTTAAAATTTTAAAATATTTTAATTAAAAAAATTTATAAATCATCACTTAGTACTCGTATGATTTTTGGTCTGTCTCGTACGTTTTGTTTGTAGTTGATTAGATTTGAATATCCTTTCGACGATAATTGGTTTTAAAAAATCTTTTATTGAGGCCTGTTTGCTCTTGATTCGTTATTCTTTATAAATTTCATGTTAGTGAGATAAGCTATTTTGAAAATTTCATCCTGATATTTATGCTCTATTTTTTTTATACACTCCGGTTCACTTATTTAAAGGCACAAAAAAATCACATATTCAGGAGCCGGTATCTTTTGCAATTTTTAACCGATTCCAGAATTTTAAAATAGAAATGGAAGCTAGACATCTTAAGATATAAACAAAATCATGACAATGGTGGTTTCTTAACTAAGGAATCTTTTTTTGAGGAATTTATAAAAAAAAATCTAAAAATGTGGTATTTTTTTGGTTCACATTTCCTTATATATATATATATATATATATACATTAGAATAATTGTCAAAGCTACCAACAATCGATAATTATACATGCTCAACTTTCAAAATTTTGTGTATAAAAAAGACTTTTTAAATGAAAATAATAAATGGTAAAAAAAAAATTTCGCAAAAATCTTTATAGAAAAATGTCCGCATTCTCTTAAGAGCGAAATCACGTTATAAAAGTACCGCGTTGTAGGAGCGTTACCTGTACACACATAGAGAAAATGATGTAGAAGTAAAGAATAAAAATAAAATTAAACATGATAAAGTAGATTTTTTCTCATCAATGCTTAGACAATTTGTATGCACATGTGTATGTAGTATGTATGTATGTACACATACATATAAAATCTTGGCTCTCATCAAATTTTGTTTTAACACACAAACACATTAAAGTAAATAAAAACTATAAACAGGGAAAAAAAAGAAATAAAAAATTGAGAAATATAGAAAAAAAATCGAACATCATTAATATTAGCACATACATACATATGTGCTTGTGTTTGTATAAGTAAGTGTACGTGTGCACACATTCACACATACCATAAAATAACTCTCAAATGTTCTTTAAAATGTCAGTATAAATTAACCTTTTGAGGGACCGTAGCTCAAGTTTAGCTTCTTAAATTATACATGATTTATGAATAAAGTGTTTTAATATTTTAGACTATTTATAACAATAGGCCGTATTCCAATTGGCAACATCGTCGGCGCGTAACGACATTTTTGTAATAGATTAAAGGCAGGAGAAACATGTTTTCTTTATTCTGCTACAAAAATGTCGTCAGACGACAACGACGTCGCCAACCGAAATAAGGCTGATTAACTGCACATTTTCAATAGTTTTCTAAATTTTAATATTAAAATCTATTAGTTATTGAAACCTGTAAAGATTTTTCGTTTCGACACCTTTTGTTTATTTCTTTTAGTTGTTTTTAGTATGCTTTCAGTTCTGAGCGGGTTAAATGTAAATATTTTAGTGTTGTTTTCGTCACTTGCTACTTAAAGTAGTTGGATGCAGTAGTTAAAGTTGTTTGTTTGTTTTTCTTCTCTGTCCAAATAACATCATTTTATCAGTGTCTGTTATTGCCTTTGGCAGGAATATATGTACACTTGTATGCATATGTGCTTCTTTGTGCATACATATGTAACAACATAATTTAAAATTATTTATTTAATGAAATTTAGGCTATACAAATAATAAAATTATTATTTGCTTTTGCTTGCAAAATAAATATTTAATAAAAAAAAAGGTAAAAATGAAAAGAAAATTTTTAAAAATAATTTTTAAAGTTTTACTTCAAAATTTAATACTTCTAAAGGGTTTTAATACATTACGATTGTAATGGTGCGCACAGATGACATTTAAAAAGTAAAAATCAGCTGTTGCTAATTTGTTCTTGTTCTTATTACACTATGCAACAGCGAAAATTATATTTTTAGTAAATATTTCTTTAAAAATTGTTTCAAAACAGATTATTTCACTAATCATGCAATAATCAAAAAATAAAAAATTATTTGTTCATATGTTCTTTATCTTATTCTCTGTTGTTTTCTTAAATCCTTCTGTTGTTAAAAAAAATTTTTTTAAATAGAAGAATGCCATAACGTACGTCGCAGTTTATAGGTATGAAAAGATTATCTATGTGAAGATAAACTTAAAAATTTTTGACGCTGGACATAATTAGGACTAATTTTTTTTTGCTTTTTCTTTTTTTCTACCACGTCGATTGGTAATAGTGGTGAAGCAATCTTGTTACCTTTGTCTATGGGCAATGTAATAATTGACAAGGTGGACAGTCTTGATTTCTAGGGCATAAATAATGTCCTCTGCAATGATAACAATTTTCGGGTCCAGAACTTCAGTTTTTTTTAAACAGTGTAAGAAATCCTTCACTTCATCTGACCTTTTTAACATTTACTAGATTTTTACCTTACCCAAAATGCAATACAACTCTCATGTATAGGACGGTGCTTCAATGTATATTTTGGGGCTTCTCGACCGCATACAGGAAAGGGTAATGGTGCTAATCAATGACATACGTTTAACTGTTCTCTCGGTACTATCATGCGAGATGCTCTGATGAAATAAGAGCCTTAATTCAGCAGTTGATTGTCGAGTGAATCGCACAATGCACAATAGAGAATTCGTCCTTTAGCCTCATGGTTCGTTTATGGAATAATTTTCCCGCGAACGTTTTCCTGTCAATTACGATGTAAATAAAATTTTAAATCAAATGTACACAAGCTCTACTCCCTCGTTTCCCCATCCCATAACGTATTTTCCTATACCAGCACAATTTATTGTATGAGTAAGGGTCAACTCCTAAGTGCTGGCCTCCATAAAAAAAATAAATATATAGCCAAATATCCTATGTTTGTATGTTGGTAAGACTCCAAATGGTGTTTGAAACGAACAGTGATTACTATCATTATAATTTAAAGACCTGAAGCTCAGCAAATTTATTATAACGTTGATTGTCATTTAATACTGAAATTAGGATCCTGTTGTTTAAACATAGGCATTTCCTATGTTTCTTTTTACAGAATTGCTTCTCCAAAAACTGTTTATCTATGTTCTAAAATAAATATTTTATTCATATATGTATGTTAGAAAAATATTTATGTATGTACATTGTACATAATTGTTTTACATATGTATGTATGTATAGATAAATATTTAATATTCACAAACATTTTAACACTTGATTTCTAAATTTTTCTGGTTTTTGGTCTGGTAGTTCCAATTATTAATAAATTTATTTTTAATTTTTACTATTTAAAACCAACATTCACATAAACATCAATAACAAGTTGTCTATTGTTGTTTTATTTGTTTTCTTTTTATAATTTGTTTTAATAATTATATATTTAAATAGAGTAGAATAGATTAATTATTGATAATGATGGTGTTTGTGATGGCAAATTGTGTGTGTCTTTGATGATGGCATACTCCATTTAATAATTTATTTTTAAAGCTAATAAAAAATAAATTAAAAAAAAATATATATATGTATAAAATAAAATTGTAGATTCTACAAAATGAAAAAAAAAACAGTAAAATATAACACGTTATAAAATATTGTCAATTATAAAACCACCGCATTCATATAAAACAATTTAAAAAAAAGAGAAATACTAAAGCAAATATTTATACATGTACATACATACATATGTAGATACATGCATGCATATAAACATTTATAGTTGTTTTAGTAACAAGTGATCACTTGATTTCTATTACCACCACCACACTACTACTGACTACGAGTACTCTGTAATACAATGATGATAAGTGTTGCTCTTCGTAAAAAATACAAAAAAACAAACACACAAATAAATAATTGAAATTAGTTATTGTTGTAGCCTAAACGGAAGAACATATACACTGAAAAAAAAACTAAAATAAAAAATATAAAATAAATAAATAAATCGTGAAATATTTAAAGTGAATAAAAGAGAAAAGAATATACAGTATCTTAAAAATTTAATTTATAATCTTATCGGTCTAGACTTTGTTTATCAATTTTTATTTCGTTTTGTTTTAAGTGAATTCGATGCAAATGTAAGCAGCAGTGTTACATACGAGTATTCGTCACCTAAAAAGTATTCAATATGTTTTTTGAAAAATTTTCAAATTTCACTCCCCAACCAAAACTTTTTCATTATTCGTTTAAAAGTAATAATCTCTTTATCTTTCATTTAATTAATTTTCTACATTAAATTTGTTTTAAATGTAAAATTATACCTGATCTCTACATATGATGTTTAAAAGAGTAATGCATACAACTAAACGATAAACTCAAAATCTACTGCAGCGCTTCTGACAAAACCCTGTACATATTAAAAGGCTGCTTAAAAATAATTTTATTGGTTTTTTTTGCCAAATTATTTTGAAAAATGTAGTATAGAAAATGCTAAATTGGCAACACAGATTACGCATTTAGTATCGAGGTTGGAGTAGTAATCGGACAATAAAAATTTTGGCGGTTGGAGTCGTAGTGACAACTATTTTTAACAACTCCACAGCCCTGTGTTTCTTTGTAGTTTTAAGTTGACTGTGTTCACACTATGATCTGTTCTCTATGATTATCACATCTATTGCCTATAAACTTATATTTTTACATGAAATATTTCTATACTCTTAAAAACCCAGTCTTTTGCTAGTGGGTTATGTGATTTCAGCAAATGTTTTTTTTTATTTATTTGCATGGTGTGTGTGTAACTAATCTAACTAATTTTTACTTTTTAGTCTGCTGTTCACAATAATATTTTGTTGGGTTATTTGGTGTCATATATAAGCTGCATAAATTACATAAAAAGTTCCGATCTTAAAACATAGAGCTGAAAATCTAAAATACATTTAGATTACGAGCCTGTAATAAAAGCTAAATTATTCTGTTGAACTGTATTATTTAATACAAAGACTGTAAAATGCAATATTTTGTGTAAAAATGTTATTAAAAAAACCATGCTTTGCTATGTCATGTCGTCGCAAACAAAGTGTTATGCCATGTCATCATAGTGTCTTAACATGTTATTGCAAATTGTTTAAGCTCTTGTAGTTCGATGTGTTGAATACCATGTCTATGAATGTTCTCTACATTACTCGATGTTACAGACTATATTTTATTTATATAACTTGAGTTTGTAAAACTATGTATACATACAATATGTAATACAATGTTTGTTTACTAATAAAACAAATATAAGTATAAATTTTCTGTTAGTCTGCTAGCGTTAACTCTTATTTTGTTTTATTTAATTTTTACACTAATATTTTATTATATTAGCAATACAATATTTAACAATAACAACACACAAATTTTATTATAAGAAGAAAAAAAATATATTAAATATAAAACATTATTCCATTGAGAACTCTAATCGAAAAATGTCTAATTTATGTGCAGTTTTAGTTTTTAGATGCACATAATAATTCCAACAAATGATCAGAATTTCGCATTAAGAACATATGTCACATGTGTTGACATGTTAATTTTCCATGTTGATGTGTTGTAGCCGCCGTGGTCTGGTGGTTAGTGAGTTGGCTTACTAAAACGATAGCTCAGGGTTCAAACCTCAGCTCTGGCATTTTGAAAATAAAAGAAATATAGAAAAAAATATTTCTTTCGGCGACTACCTCTGAGCAGTCTTTTGGCCAAAGCTCTGAAAGTAACTGATTGTCATGACAAGGCTTCTCAAGTCTGTCGTTCGGAATCGACATTAAACTGTAGGTCCCGGTACTCGTGGATAAAAATTGACACACACAACATGTCTGCTAGGCCGAACTCTGAAACAGAGTGATAATGGCCAATTATGTATATATGAATGTATGTGTACAAAATGAGTACAAAAACAAAGCATAGGTTTCAACTCCAACATATTTTACATTTTCTTAATATGTATGTCATTGTCGAATATGTTTGAATGGCACAACATGGCATGGCAATTGCATGTTGGCACAACATGGCATGGCAATTGCATGTTATGACACTTGTTACTATGTTGTATAGAGCAGCATTTGCAGGGTTTAATTATATATACTGAGCAAAAAGATGTTGCATACATTTAGTAAAGTTTGTTGCTTGTCAAATTTTTCGTAGGGACAGGTCAATGTAGCAACGAGTATTAGCAAAAAAAAAGAATTAAGAAAGTATGTGTTCTATTCATAAGGTAATATAACTTTTAGAATTAGGGCTCGATTACGGATTCCAATCGAATTTCAGTTGCTTTTCCAGCTGGCAATTAAGAGTTCACAACTTCTACATGAATGAAATCTCAAAATATTGATTGCCAGTTGCTGTTCATTTAACGTTGGGTTGCCATTCAGCTTTTATTGACTTGTTATACAAATTATAATATCTGTTTTTTCAAGTAAATAGGAAATATCTACATATTTTAAGATAAAACATTTTACTACCTACTTCTAATAAACTCAACCAAGGTTTTATTTATTTACTTTTTTTTTTTGTTAATACAAATAAATTCTAAAAAACAGAAACATGCCAAATAAAGTAACTTTTTGTGAATAGTTTTGAAATCTTTTTAAAACAGTTTTAAAATTTTTTTAATATGTATTACGTATTATATACTATCTTGTATACTTATTTGTTTATTTTTCTTATTGTATTTTTAATCTAGAAACATTCCCACAAATGTATTAATAATTTAAACAGAACACAAAAATTAATAAAAAAACAATAAAAAAATCCTAAATAATAATTTAAATGTGATAAAAACAAGTACACTATAAAACGAAAACTACAAACTTAAAAGAAAAAAAAAACAAAAAATATAATAAAACTATAATTCATAAAAATAAAATAAAATAAAATAGAAACATAAAAAGAGAATTTTGTGATAAAAATTTAAAACCGTACAAAAACAGATCATCAACAATTAAGCTGTGCGAAAAATCTACCTTAAAAAATCAGTGTTCAACGATAAAATGAAATAAAAATTCGTAACACTCTCAACTCTATTAAACAAGGATCTCTTATTTCACTACACATCTTTAACTGCAAAAAATCGAGGATTTTATTTGTTTCCTAACGATCTACCACATTCAATACATCATAAGCATTTCTACTACTGTTGAAGAAAATCAAACGAGAAACGATTAAAACCATAAACAGAAGAAAACTTTGCCGCGTTCTATACTTAGAAGAAGAGCATAATTATTGAAAATCCAGTGTGATATTGATATTAAGAAACGGTAATTGCTGTTGTATTTTTTTCTTAGTTCTTTCTTTCTGTTATTTTGTTTTAGCCTAAATGTTATTGTAATCGCAATCAAAACTAATTCCAACAAATCATCAGTTACATTTTGTTATCAAACCTACTCGTAAAAGCATCAAAAAGAAATAATACTCTATGTTTGTGTCAAAAGAAAGAACTCAAATTAATGGATGTTGTGTGGTGTATCATCATTTAATGTATTAAAAAAAAAATCATATATATATTTTTTTAAATTTTTATTTGTTTTCATGTTTCTGGTGTACATATAATTGTTTAATACACATTACATTTTACATTAAAACTGCATATCTCTATCTGTATATCAAATGAAAGCTAAACGTTAACATCATCATCTTCAGAATATCATTTAAAAATCAAATTTTTAATTGACAACAAAATTTCAACGCTGTTGGAAGGGTATAACACTTAAAAAAACTCATCCTCTAAAGCACTTAAAATCTTGTATGATTTAAGAAAAAGATTGAAGAATATAAAAAAAAATAATTGCTGCTGCTGTTGCTATTATACATATAATATATCTCTACATATATATATTTATCAAATATTTTATAAATATTTAATTCATATTGTCGTTGTTGTTGTTGTCGCCTACTTAATAACAATTATATTAAAAAAAAAAAACAAAAAAAGTAACAATAATGTAATATTTTAATTATTAAAAAAAACCACCACCACCACACCACTCTACTACTACTTACCACCACCACCACCACCAATTCAATCTAAAAAATTAAAAAAAAACCCACCACAATTTTAATCTCAGGTATTAAAATAATAAAATTTATCAGCCTCACTTCTCTCTTTTTAATAACTTTATCGTATAAAACAAAACGCCACAGAAATATCTCTCAAAAACACTTCATCATTAACTTTATCTTACAAAAAATTATTAAAAAAAAGAGAATTCTTGTCATCAACATTGTTTATAAACAAAAATCGTTTCAACATTTATTCAAGCAACACTCAGTATATAAAAAATTAAATCAAAATCAAATTCTTATTCCAAAAATAAATTATAAAAAATTAACTAATTCTTTTTTATCTTTCTTTTTTTATGTTCAAATCTTGAAAATATAAACCAAAACCTTTTTATACAAATTCAAATTGGCTTAAATTACAAACAAAAATCCAAAAACAAAATTAAAAATAAAGACTAAAATTTTACAAAAAAGAAAAGAAAAAAATTGATAGCAACAAATGTTGATAAGCAATGTTTATAAACAAAAGTTGCCAAGGGAAGAGAAATTCTAAAAGAAATTTGAAAACGTCCACTATTAAAAACTAATCAACCAACCAATCAACAAGACTGAAAAATATTTGTAAAATAGAAAATTAATAACCAGAAAATTGTTATAAAATGGAAATGTCACAAATGAATACCCTAACCGATAGCCTTATGTCAAATGCCTTTGATTTAATGGGTGGTTCGGCAATGGCCCAACAGTTTTTGGAACATATGGATTTATATAATCAAATGCAACAACAGCAGCAGCAACAACAACATTTGCAACATACACTGCCGTTATATATACAACAGCAATATAATGCAACACCACAACAAATTGAGTATTTGTTACAAACGCCACAATCATCTGCAGAATCGTCGACATCGTCTTCACCCACTAAACATTTAATACAGCAAATATATAATATACAGCAGCAACAGCAACAACAACAACAACATTCAACATCATCCTCGCCATTAATGATAATGCAACAGCAGCATCAACAACAACAGCAAGAGCAGCAGCAGCAGCATTTACACAATTTAAATCGGCCACCACAACATCAGCATCAGCATCAGCAACATTTTACGCAACAGTGCGAACAACAACACCAGCAACATTCCTTAGCAACATCACCAACAAACAACATTTTAGAAAATAATTTTTATAATACCTCACAGCATTTATTAAATTTAAATATACAGATGGATTCCTCTAATACAATGCAACAACAACAACAACAAACCACACAAAATTTAGCACAAAATAATAACGTAACCAGTAATTTAACAAACAATAACAATTTGAATACAACCTCAACAACGAGCAATACAACATTACCAATTACCAATAATAATAGCAATAACAATACGAATGGTAGCAGCATGACTTCGTCACCACCCATCACTACATCGTCTTCGTCTTCTTCATCCTCAACGATTATAAACAGCACATCGCAGCAGCAGCAACAACAGCAAACAACAGTACATCAACAACAGCAACCACATACACACCATCATCATCACCATCATACACAGCAGCAACAACAGCCGCATCAACATCAACATGCTGCTGGTGGCAATACATCGCCCTACAAATCCTGTTGGTGTTTTGGTGAGTCTATAACAAACAAACAAAAAAAATTAATAAAAAAATCCATACAAATAACGCAAATTATGAAAAAAAACCACACGTAACAATTATGTCTCTCAAAACTATCTCTATCTCTCGCTCTCTTCAAATGACCATCATCAACATTCATCAACAACAACCAAAAAAATAAAAAAGCATCATCATCAGCATCAACATCAACATCCAACATGTTTTCTCTACTGATCAGCTCTTCATCACTGCAAATCAAAAAACAAAATCAAAATATTACAGCAACATTAAAAGCAAAAAGCTAAAAATAAAATGAATATTTATCAACAACATTTGTGGGAAGGTTTTTTTTATTATTTTATTCACAGGATTTAAAATTATCGATATTTAATTTTATTTCTAATAATTTGTAACTGTTTTTCTCTTTGTTAACCATTAAACACCCATGAGTTCGCTCGCTCATAAGCACCGCTTATTATTGTATTAATCATACGCCATATTTATTTTTAATTGAGTATCCATACAGATGTTTATATGTTTGTGTGATTATATACATATATTTTGAATTATTTGCTCCCGCTCTGGTATTTTTTAGTACTTGAATTTGTTTTCTCTTTGTTCTCAAACTCATTTACATGAATACCGTAAGTTTATAAACATTTAAACAATATTTTTCATCTATCTATTTCGCTACAATTAATCTTTAGCAATAAATTTTGTTTAACAGTTTTTTTATAGTAATTTTTAATAATAATTAATTATACACTAAAAAAAATTAAGAAACAACTCGACAAGCGACCTAGTGTTGATGTTAGAACCTGGTTGCAACATCTTCAACTTTTTAAATTATTTTGAAGAAAAAATTGTTTAAAGTTACGTTGTAGTACTTTAGTATCTCTATCTCCCACATTTTAGACGGTTTTAAAAATGTCAGACACTTTTGAAAAGGCAAATAGTTAGGTTTTCATAAAAATTCTATTCCAAGGAATTAGGTGAGTTTCTATCCTAAGTATTTTATTTCACAATTTTTTACATTTAACATTTTTTCTATAAACATCTATATTTGTTTGCACAGTTTTTAAAGTCAATATTAAATATAGAAAAACAAAAATATTTACTTTTTTTATACTTATACATTTAAAATGATTACTAGTCCTCTATGCTGGTCTTTTTAATTTAATATTTTTATTCAGCGCTTCATCTAGTCGCTTTCGTATTGTCAGGGCATTTTGGCATAACTTAGTAAACATCAGGCAAACTATTTAAAGAAGCCAGCATTATAAAAATAGTTAAAACTCTATTAAAAAGAAAATAATATTAATTTTATTGTAGCCATTTGTTATAAATTTCATCCCAAAAAATTGTTGGCTGTATTAATGCATACGTAAATAGAAATGTTGCCAGAAACTTGTTGCAGTTGGAAAAAATGTTGATATATAATTTAAATATGTTGGGTTAACATTATTTATCTAGTATGTGTGTGTTGGCTTACTAGATGAAAGTTCCTTGTTGAAACTCTAGCTCTGACACCTTTAAAGAAAAAATGAAAAAATATTTCCTTCGGTGACCACTTCTTAGCAGGCCTCTGGCAAATGCTCTGAAAATTACTTATTGCCATGAACTATCTTGTCAAGTCTATCGTTCGGATTCGACATCAAACTGTAGGCCCCTGTATTTTAAGTACGTTTTTTGTATTACCTTCAATTATTTTCTTTTTTGTTAAGATCAATACTCAGGGGTAAACCCCTACTAAATGCTGTGCATTGTTTTGGAAGCACCTTAGAAATGAGACAAATTGCTGTGAATTGATCGTTCAAAGGCTAGTGTTATACCTTTATCCTAGAATGATCAACAGCAATTGTCCCATCGTTGCATGTTGATTGCGGTGAGTGCCTTCGCTAAGTCCGTTTTTTAGCCCTTATCTACTACTTCCCAATAGGTGGCGCTTTTCTCCTGACCATTCGTTTTTCGTTGTCAAACGTTAACGTGGAATTGAGTTTAAACTCATAAAAGCATTGCTTGACAAACTTAATATGCAGTGGCGAGAAAGTGATTTGTTTGTTCAATACATTTTTTTAAACAAATTTTGTGCACCAGCGTAAAAAATACTAAGAAACAAAGTATTAATGAGAAGTTGAACAACTTTTACAATTTTAATCTGAGACCACATTCTGTGAAAACGAAATTCTTTTATACATATTTTTGTATAAGATTTTGACAGAGTTCGTCTCAAAATAAGCATTGATTACGTATTTTTTTTAGATATTCGTAACTAATACATAGTTTCCTACAAATATTTGACGAGAAAAACGTAACCGTTTAATGGTACTCTTTTTAAAGCTTTTAAATATTGTCTTAATAGTTAAAAAACGTATTATTTTTAAGTTTTATGGCTCTAATAAATTCCCTTTCAATTATGCACTTAAAAAGTCCTTGTTCTGCTATTTTTCACTTAAGCCCCGGGTGAGTTGAGACAAAGTTTTTTCTTGTCAATATATTAGAGTAAAAAAAAAAAATTAAAATTACAAAATTGCCTAACAAAGCAAAATTTTGTATTTACATTAGAAAATAAAAAGAAACTTTAACTTCCTATCTTTTACTAACAGTTGCCACTTGGCCTGTTTACCTCTTTATGACTTAGAAAGAGAAAAGAAAAAAAAAAAAAAATAACAAAAACTGGGCCAAAGAATTTGTTTGTAAAATATTTTGAAAGGAAAAAATTGTTCGTAGAGGAAATGTGTATAATAAAACTGTACGTATAGAGGAAGGCTGACTGGCTGTACAAACAAATAACTGTGTCAGTTAGTTGTGCATTCAAACATGTTTGAATGTTTGTCTAACATTATAATTTTTCATTGTCGTCATACAACCTTATTAAAGAGAATAATAAAAGAAACATATTCCTTTTAATACTCATACGCCATGTGGTACCAAAAAAATTATGTAAAAGACACAAATTCTCATATATGTATTCATACATACGTAAGGGAAGTAATTTGGCAAATTAGTGATGGAAAAAATAAAGAAAAATTACTTAAAATATTCATGAGAAAAGTGGTTTCCTTTTTTTAATTAATTAATTAATAATTTACATGAAAAAAAAAAAAAGGATTTGAATATAAATTAGTAATTTAGTTTTACATCTTTACCCTTGAAATGGTCAACAGCTGTTGATGTTAATTTTGTTTGTTGGATCTTTGCTAAGTTGTTGGCAGGTTTTGATCCTTACTTAGTTCTATCTACTTCTTCCCAGTAGGTGGCGCTTTCTCCTGATCATTCTTTTGATAAGTCAAAGGTGAATAAGGTGGAAAGACAGAGGGCGGCTTTCTTAAGGATGGACTTCTTAGATGGTGGGGGCAGAGGGGGAGAACCTCTTCTATTTATATATATATTTTATTTTATTAAAACTTCGAAATGCCGCACAAATTTTTGTTCTTCAATTTCTCTTACTCCTTTGACTATCAAAAATCATTGCAAAAAAATTGAAAATTTTTAACAGAATTTAAATTTGATCTAATTAAAGCGTTTGTGACGAAACAAAATTAATTGAAAAAATTATCACTCTAACTGGGAATCGAACTCGAATTTCCAGAGCATACATACAAACAATTTATTTCATATAATATAAATATTATTCCTTGTGTTTATCTGTTTTTCAATAATTTGTGTAGACATGTTTACATAAAACAAAATTTTTATCTAAAAGGTTTAATCAAATATTTGACAAATGTGAAATAAATCAAACAATTTTTTTTTACATTTCAAATATATTTCAATTTTCTTGTGAATATGGGGGTTATTTCTTAAATTTTTTATTTTTTTTTGGCATAAAAAAGTTTTCATTATTTCCAAATCTAATTACTAAAACACTATTTAAAATATTTTTATGTATTTTTCATACAGTTTTTCAAACTTCTACAATTGGTTGCCTCACGATATAAGAAAACTAATATTTTATTTATAAATATTTTTTTATTTATAAATGATTAAGGGCCAGTTTTATTGTTAATATACCTATATACGAGTATGTATACGTACTGTATGTATATATGGACCAAAAATATAAATATTTTTTATAGGAGTTTTTATTTTTAATTTGAATTTAAAAATTATTTTTAAATAATTCTTATTTTTTTCTTTAAAATTTCATATTTTTAGTTTTTAGAAACACAACATTTGTGCCAAAAGCAATAACATTCAACATATCGACAGACCTGAAGGCTACAAATCATAAAATTTTTGCCAAATATTTACAAAATATATGTATTGAATAGTCTTTTCGTATTTTCTTTTTTAGAAAACTAAAAATGTTTTTTTTCTTAAATAAACAAACAAATTTTTTAGTTTAAAAATAACTGCAGCATTTGTGGCATACAGATGATTTATAAAATAAAGCAAATCCCATAACACACAACTTACAAACAATGCTTTAATAGCTTTTTTCACCTACAATGTTGGTTGAAATAAAAAAAGAAAAACTAAGAAAAAAAAACAACATTTACTTACAAATATATTAAAAATTCATTTATAAATAAAGAATAAATTGCCTGTATTTTATAAGACCAGCCATTAGAAAACAACGAAAAGTTATACGAAAAGTACTGAAAATATTCATACAAAACTAAATATTTTTGATATTTTATATTCGGATTTGTTGTTCTGTGAAAGGAATTCGAGTAAAATTGAAACTGGGTACATTATAAGAACATGCACACCTTAAGTCATTCCTAATTCCCAGATTCTAGTCTCTATATTTCTGTAATGAAATAGTAACAATGTGCTCATGAAACACACTTTTTTTAGAACACAACAAATTGGTTTTTTGTGTTAATGTTTCTTTCAATGTTGTTTCAATCCATGACTACCGTGGCCAACAGTTTAAAGTCGACTACGAACGACAGATTTAAGAAACTTTTTTCATGGCTATCAATTACTGATGGAGCTCTTGCCAGAAGACTGCTGAGAGGTAGTCGCCGAAAGAAATAATTTTTTCATGTATTAGAGTTTAGAAGTTTATTTTTGTCGATAACATCTTTAAAAACATTAACTTCTTTAGATTTTTCTTATAATTGAGCTTTGTGCTATATTCTTAAAAATCTAAAAAGTCTGTTAAAAACTAAGTCTATCAATGTGTGTTCAGTTTCACTATTCACTGTGGCGTATGAGTAATTTAGAAGTACACTTGTACGTATGAGCAATAAAACATTTATTTTTAAACATGTTTTTGCCTACATCGGTGATGTAAAAGTTGGCACAATTATACCGTGATACTTCTCTAACTCATTTAGTACTCTCAGAAATGTTTTGCAATTTGAAAACTTTTTATTTCCTTTCGTTTGTGTAAAAACACTAATTTTTATTTTTTTTATTCTTATGTTTTTTATTATTATATTTATTTGAAATAGCTACCTGTTTTTCAGAAATATTCTCATTTAAATGTAAAAAAGTATTGAAAACCAGGAAGTAAAGTATTTTGTGGCTAATCGAAACTCTTTTTTTTACGAAATTAATATTTTTCAATCCAATGCCTCTTGGGTTTAATGCGAAGAGATTCTCGGTGATAAAAATATTTTTTATGGTTAAAAATGATATTAACTTGCGTTCTGATCAGACAACTTAAAACAGTAGTATTAGCCAGTCGTTCTAGATGCTTCGTAAAGTTTCAGCAACGGTTAAGAAACGACGAAAAATCATTTTGGGCTGAGCTTAACGATTTTTTTCGACATTTCAACTGAAAACTTTATTTTCTTGGTTCTAATGTTAATGCCAAGGCAGAAATGGTTGTGAACTAAAAAAGCTGGAGGTGTGACATAATCTTTATAAAAAAAATTATTAAAATTATTACCTTAATTATTTCCAAGTAATTTAAGTTTGTCGGGGAAGGTTCAATTGCTTCCCGAGCTCGAACGACTTAATATAACTAAAATATTCTTTAGAGTCCATGTTGTCAAAAGGGTTCTTGCAGTTCTGAGCATGCATTATACCAGCACTAGTTCTGAAGCAGTGCTCTTCGACGCTTAAACTAGTATTTTCCCCCCTGGAAGGTTGCTAAAATTACACCAATCGCTAGAAAGGGTGAGCCTAGTAATCCCGAAAATTTTCGTTAAATAGCAGTTTGTTCAGTTCTCTCCAAATTTCTAGCGAGTATGATAAATCATCACCGTATGATGAGGTTGTAACTATTCTGAGTTCACGTGATGGTAAACTGTTTTAATTTAGATAAAAAAAATATATGACTTTAACATTAGTGTGCCATTGAAGAACAACAGCCTTCAACAGAAATCGCTTGCCAATAAACTGCTAAGCTGCTACTTACGATATTCTAATCTTTTTTTTTTTTTTTAATTGTTAAGCATTTGATCTTCTCCAAATTTACGAAATTTGTAAATGTTTTTTTATTTTTGCAAATTCAATTTTATTTCAACAAATAATTTAAAAATTTTATGAAAAAATATCAGAAACAGAGATGTTTTTAAAATTTTATTACTTGGCATCACTGTTTTCAGAGTTGATATCTGTTAAGTTTAAAAACCCTAAAAAAAATTTTTATATCTAAATTCTCTGCTAACAACTTGCTAAGCCAAATTCGTTAGCTAATGTGCACAATGAGCTGTTAACTTTTCGTCATGCAGAAGGCTGTAAATGTTTTTGATAAAATTTAGAGAAATTGAACTCCTTGAAACAACTTTATTTTGTTTTTTATTGAATATCGTTTTTCAAGACTTCAAAAACTGATGAATTTATTGGATTTTATAAATGCATTTAAAATGAATTTACTTAATTCATTGATTGATTTAAGTGATTGAGTATTAGAATTATGCAAATTTGATTATTTTTTCTTTATGTCTATATAAGAATCACAAATTTATAAGAAGAGAACAAAAAAAAATTTTTTTTAATTTTTTTTTTTTAAGAAAACAAAAAGTTTAATTTGCTGAATACAATCAATCATATTTGTTTTTAGTAAATATTTTCTAAATTCTAAATTCTAAAACTTAAATAAAAACTACTCTGTTGCTTTTAAATTTAAAACAACCCATTTAAAAACAGTATCAACAGAATAGACTACTCGGTTGGTATTACTGAGTGTGTGGCACATAAACACACAGTATGTACTCGTATACACTCGTATGTATAAGTAAATATCTCTTAACAACACTTCTAAAACATGTGTTTTAGATTTTATTTCAAATTAGTTTTTCATGTTTCTTTTTCTCTAGTTTCTCAATTTTTTTCTTTCTAATTTTTTAACATGTAAGTCTAATGATCTATATTGTAATTAATGGTTATTTATTCTATTTTAGAACTTTTTCTTTTTTGCTAAAAGTGTGCAAAATGCTTTTTTTATATATATTTTAAATCATTTGAAATTTTCCATTGGTGTTTTTCATTTTTTTTTTTTTTTTGTTCTCATGACTCAATTTTATTCGATATGTATGTATAACTACATAGAAAACATCTTTTCTTATCTACTTTTTAAAATAGATATTTTTTATAATATTTTTTTTTTTTATTTGTTATCAAAATTTTAAGTGTGTAAAAAGCAATGTCATGCTCTCATCTCTCTCTGTCTCTTTAGCTGTTGTTTGTACACAAAATTTTTATGCAATTTGAAAAGTACTTTTCTTTTTGTGCTATTGTAGTTTTTGTTCCATTTTTTTATTTTTATCGCTTTATAACATTCGTTCTTTATTTATAGAATGAAAACAAAATGTTTTTTCACACACAGTTTCTAATTAAAGTCTAACGACAGAATAACATTTTCTACCTTTAAAAATAAAAAATAGCAGATTCTAAATTAAAGACAAATACAGCACACAATTTACATATTTTTGAAGGACACTTTCAAAATACGAGTATAGTTTTCACCAATCCCCAACCGTTTTCTTTGCCTTTAGTAAATCTATTAGAAAAATGTTTAAAAGATACAGAAAAAAAAAGAAAATGGAAACGCTGACAAGAAGCTAGAAAAGTAAAAGTGTATTTCATAAAGAAAAGAAAAAAAAAAACATTTGAGAAGGGGAAACATAGAACTTGGAATACCTTATGGCTTTACTTTTACTTGGTTTACTACAAATATGAAGAGAACATTAAAGGGTAGATATAAATTCAGAAAAAGAGTACCAAGATGATACTTAATTTGGTACTAACTACAGTAGTAAAAATTGAAACTTTGTTTTTGGCTAAAATCGTATTGAAAATAAAAACAGTAAACTAATTAAATTTAGTCATAAATTAAAAAAAGGCATTTTATGGTGCGGTTCAGTTGTCAAGAGGGTCGAGCGTTGGTCTGTTATACAACCCCGATAATATGGTTTTAGTAACTTCTTTTGTAATAATTAAAATAAAGTATTAACATCTCTAGATTTTTTTTTCGGAAAGGAGGTACAATTCTGTACTACACTCACTTTACTAACTAGAAAACCTGTTTTATCGTTCCAGTCCTCCGAGAGTTTCCCATCCCAGACCGCTCTCGCATGACTACAGGGTGGGCTCCCCTTTTGTTTATTCGCGATTTATGATTAGTTCGTTGACTCCAAATCTAGTTTCTTTACCCGCTGTACTTTACGCTGGTATTTTGCTCTTCTCCTGGTCTGTCCAACAGATTCTCCACCATCAGTAAACAAACTGCCTTTTAAATCTTTTGTCGATATTCAATGACCTGTACCTGCTCGTACAAATAGTATGGTATGCTATACTTCCCTACCCTTTGTATGTATGTACTTCCAGAAAATACCTGTGGCTCGACAGCGTTTGCGATAAGTAGTAGTTTACCTTTTTCCCATTCCCCTTCAACCATTTAATATAATACTAATATTGTCTTATAATTTAAATAAATTAATAAAACTTGTTTTTGACCTTAAATGTACCGCCAATGATACTTTATACTTATAAAGCCATAAATAGTAATCTCCCATTATTTTTAGATTTTTGCTCTGTTTTTGTTTAAAAATAAATTAAATAAAAAACAAAAAATATTTTTGGCCATATGTATAAACAAATACAGTCAATATTAATATTGAAATGTATTGCTTATTTCTCTATGGCCTTTATGTCGGTGCTCAAAAGACTCGTCAGGTGTCTTTTTCCCATAGATGGTATTAAAACTATAAATTCTTATGCTACAAAAATTATTTACTAAATGAGAATTATATCCCGTTTTGCATATAGAAGACAAACAAAAGAATTTAAAAGTAAAGGCAACCTTACACGACATTTTTCTGTTCTACTCTTTTATAAGAATAAAATTTTTAATTGGTTTTGAAATAAATAAAATCCATAAAATATACACCATTGCTTCTTTTCTTTATTGAAAAATGCATTAAAACTTTATTTATACAAAAAATGTTGCAGGTTTTATGAAGATTTTTTTCTTTGCCTGTAAAGTTAAACAAATTTGATTACGCCCTTTCTATATTAAGCCATCGATTAATATTTTACATACTCTTTTACCTTTTTTTACAAATTTATTATATTCGTTATATAAAAATTTCCTTTTTAAACCTTTTAAACTTAAAGTAGTGTGCTTTATTTTTAAAAAGTACCAATTTATTTATTTTTAAGTGCACACATGAAACCTTAAATATTACTAGTACATGTTTAAATATATATGTATATACTTAGTATGTATATACATGCATACATACTTATGTACTTATATAAACAGTATTATTTAGTAGATATTACTCTACTTCTATTTAAATTTATTGTTGTTGCTTTAATAAAAAATCTTACAAAAGAAGAACAAAAAAAAATTAGTGCAAGAGAAAGAGCTCTTTCTATAATATGCCCACCCGTACACATATTTCCATGGCTATGGATGAATAAAACTGAAATGAAAAGCAAATACTTGTTTAACGGCCTTACTTTATTAAATGGTCTACAAAGCATACATTTTAAAACTTAAACAAGGCTTTTAAATAAATTAATTGATACTTTTTTTAATTGCTAAAAAAAATAAAACATCAAAAAAATATTTTAAAAATTATCTCTTGTTTGAACCAACTCGAAATCCTAGTTAGAATTACAGCTGAATTGGTAAAAAATTTTTCAATTTTTATTTCATAAACAGCCTAATTAGATCACAATTAAGTTATATATTCTATAGTAGCCTTTTGTTTATTTTTATTGCTGCTTGAGTTATTTCTACAGAATAATAAAGAGCTTTTGTGCAAGTTTTTCAAAATTTTGCCTTCAATTGCGTACTTGTTTTTAAAAGACCCAAGTGAACAGAACTAATTGCCATATCAGAGTAGTTTTTGTCCCACAATATCGAACGTTTTTGTTTGTTCAAATTCTCAACGAAAGACAGCTGTTATGCGTCCCAGTAACTGTTTTCAATACAAGTCTAACGAAAATAAATTTGAACGATAATGTTTGGCCTATTTTTTCTATTTACGAAATTAAAAGTCTGTGTGGAAGGCAAACCGCTTATAACCCACTAGAGTGGTTAAAAAAAGAAACATTGTGTCATTGTGTCGAGGATTCAAAATAATGTAAAATAATTCCCAAAAATATATTTTTTTTTTTGCCACGCCTACAAGTACGGCGCTTTAAGTATTTTGTTCATGTGCCGCCCTTTTTAGTCCAATATATATAAGTATATACAGGTGTTCATGGCCCTGTATTGAACAAAACACTTAAGGCAACTACAACAAACGCCTACATTGAACTAACGTTGCCACCTTTTTTGGTACTTTTATCCGTAGTTATCACTGATGGGTGTGTATTTTGGTCTTGTAGTTCTGGTATTTTATTTTTTTATGGGTTTATAGCGATTTAGTTATTGTCCTTGGTGTTTTCTTCTTTTATAAACAAACATAACTTGTCATTGATACAAGTATTGTTGCTTAAAATGTCAGAGTGGGGAATATGTAGATCAGCTCGTTTAAAAAACCAATGCTTAACGTGTGTCAAGTGTTTCTATTATTTTTGTTTTTTTGTTTTTTTTTTTTTTTTTGTTATATAAAAGAAATGTTTATGCAAACAAACAACATCAGCAACAAATTCTGTTTTGTTTTCTTTTTTTTTTTTTCTTTTTTCTTTTTTCCATTTACAATTAATGTCACAAGGTTGCATATTTATGTGTATGTAGATACATATTAAATACTCAAATCCAATATGAAAATATCTATTTACTCGTATCTACAATACAAGCTATACATACAATATTTTGTAAACTGTTATTGTACATAAAATATTTGCCTTTGAGCTTATTTTTCTAGTTTTTTTTTTTTACTTTTGTTTGTATTTTGTTTTAGCATTGGAAACAATCAGATATTGATGTTTTTCGTTGTTTTATTTATGCTTCTATTTTTTTTTTCTTCGATCTATACTATGTATGCATGTGTATAGTAAACGAATTTAAGTATGTGTTTCAACAAACAACGCCATCCATATACATATGTGTGTCTGTGCATATACGTGTATCATATGAAACTGTTACATTTAATCAGGTGCATAACAGAATGCGTTATTACTGTCATCACAATAAAATGTTGTCGTCAATGTTGTTTGTTCTCAGGCTACTATTGTTGCTGGTGTTTTCAAAAATATGCTACATGAGTACACTCTCGCATAGCTGAGTGTTTTCAGAACTGTTGAGGGGGGTTTTTTTCTGTGAAGTATAAAGAATGGTTGCGTAATAGGCCATCTCCGTTTGACACAATTATTAATTGAATGTGTTTTTATTTCATATTCTTTTTGTAGTTGTTATTGTAGTTTTTATTACACGTTAAGTGAATTTTGTTTTATTGCTGTTGATATAGTTTCTTGTTTTTTTTTATAGATAAATAGTCATTGATAACAAAATACAGTGGGAAACAAATTTAGAACAAAAATAGTAACTCATTAAAGAAAAAGTTGTCAAGTTGTCAGTATGTATTGTTTGGACTGAAATCTTTCGAAAACAAGGAAAATTTTGTTTAGAATACAAGTTGGGCCTTTGCAGCCTCAATATGATTTCGGTTTATTTGGGTAGAATCGTGTTCGGTATATTCTACCAAACATTGTGGTGTGTGTGAGTGATGATTTTGGCTTCTAGTGTCGTTGGTATTCCGTATCCATTTTATGTGCTTCAGTGGGTTTAGCTATTACGAGTAAAATTTGCCAGTCATGCGCTGATTGAAGTAGGACAACGCAAAAATCTGAGCCAAACCTTTCAATTACGTAGGGATTACCAATTCACTACACCTACCGCTATCATTTGTCTACATGTTTCGACTGATGTTATTTAGTGACTACGTCGTAATTCAGACTAAATTCAAAAACTTTGTCTGGAAGCTACCACGTCTACTTGCCCGCCCTTTTTTCTACTGATAAATTTTAATGACTACGAAATCAATGACACCAAACTAAGAAGCTTTAGCTTCAACACTTCCAAAGATACGTATGTATAAAGAAATCAATTTTTAACTTGTATAGGAGGTGTCCCGCCCAATTGTCTAATTTCGCCCACTTTCTGACTGATGATTTGCCTTGTCTATGAAGTCATTCAGAGCCAATTCCGAAACTATAACTTTAACCGTTCTGAAGATATACAAAAATCAGTATTTGGAGATAAATATAAAAAAAGTGGGCGTAAAAGTAGGCGTGGAAAATTTTTCTCTCGATGAAAATTTGAATTAGATTAGTACGAACATTTGAAAGAAAAAATAGTTAAATCGATGGAGCCGTTTTCTGATGTAAATAAAAAAAGTGGGAGTAAAAGTCGCCCAAAATTTACTTTCCGTAAACACCTATGTTGGACCACGACGATCATTAGAAAGAACAAATCGTCAAAATCGGTCCATTGATTTTTATTTATATAGTAATGTTCCCATTGACAATTTGATGAAAAGATTGTTTATTAAAACCAGATAATAAGAAATGAAATTCCCGTTTATTGTGCTTTCAGAATAGCCTTACAACATATGTTTTACTCGTATTTAGCAAAGTAATTTATTATTTTTCAATTTACTGACGTACCCAATTCTGTTAGCTTTGAGACTGCCTTGGTGTTACCAACTAATAATTTTTAATGATTTCTAAAGCAAGTTGTTTTGCCGCTGGGTGGGTTTAATGCCGATCTTCATTTAAAATTAATTAAGTAGTTAAGATTTATAAAAATACTTGTTTCGTTGAAAATTTTGATGTATTCGAAACATCTTACAAATTCTTACAACATGCTTAATCTAGAAACAAAATTAATCTATTTTAAGCCATTGAAAGACAGTAAACTGAGGTACCATTAAAATATGCGAATATCAATTTAAGTCGTTTACTTTTATTAAATTTAATTTTAAAAGACTTTTGCAGAAAACAACAAACCAAGTTACCCTCCTCACTTTATATAAACAAAGTCATTTATATATTTTCTAAAACATTTCCTTCTATTAAATGAGAGCTTTTCATAATTAATTTATTTATTAATATTCATCTCTATAACAATTATTTTCTATTCTATTCTTTTATTTATTATATTTTTCTTTTTTAATTATACTATAAAATGTTATTATTTTAAATACAAAAGCAATTTAATTAAATAAATTGAAATCTAATAAAATATTTTATTCTGTTTTTTTTTTCTTTCTCTTTTTTCTCACCTTTTCTCCCCTTAAAAATAAAACAAACAAACAAACAAACAAACAAATTAAATAAATAAAACGTGTGGCATTGTTTTAAATATCTGTGCTGCTTTACAAAAACACATTTCGTTGTCCATGTCTTCTTGTCTATTTCTAGGTGAGTCTGTTTGTTCTGGATTAGAGGTTGAAATTGAAAATAATAACAATAATTATCATCATGGTAAGCTTTTCTCATTATTTCATAAATGTCATTATAAAAGTTCATAATTTTGTTGTTTTTTAAAATATATATAAAAATATTTATTAATATCTTTAATTTTTTTTTCTTTTTCAATTATAACATATTGACTCCTTTAATTGGTTTAATATTTTATAACATAAATTGTATTGTTTTTAATTTAGTACGAGTATTTTGTTAAAAAAAAAATTATGTGCATGTAAAACTAATTTTCCTATTAAAGCCTTAAATACTAACAAGTCCTTAAAGGAAATTTCAAAACTACTTCCAATGTTTAAATATTGCTGTTTTTCTTTATAAGCCAGCCCCCTTTAAAATAAAAGAGTTTTTATATGCTAATGCTGACTTTAACTTACAAAAGAAAATTTAAGGTTACGAAGGACGTTGGCGTAAAATTTCCTTTTTTTTGACAAATTCAGTTTTATATGGGAATTATTATGGAATATGATTTCTTGTAAATGTCCGCGTGGCCAGACGTCCGCTTTTTTTTTATTAAATTTTGAACCACATTTGGCAACAAAGTCTCGCTCGCTCATCTCGTCAATGCAGAGCCGAATTTTCGGGGCGTCAGTTGTTTGTGGTTTGTTCACATAAATCCAGTCTTTCAAATTGGCCCTAGAGAAAATAATAATAATGAACTGCTTGACTGGTTGTGTGGCTTATGTTTTACTAAATGAATGTAAAAGAATGACAGCACAATCCTTCACATTTGATCACTTGACTGCCAATTTACTTCCTAACCTCAAAATTTTCAAGCCTGTATTTAGCTATTGAAATATATTAAAAACCTGCTTTGTTGCGAAATTGTAAAAGCTATAGAATTTTTTATTTTACTATAAAAGCTGCAGTAAACACTGTATTGGATAATAGTTACACTGTAACTAGTTTAGTTATATTTTCTATAGATTTTGAGCAGCTTTCTACCTCTAAAGTAGTGGTTAAATTAAAAGAAAAAAATCCTTTACTTCCACATAATCCTCGTTTGTTTATTATGTAGAAAACAAAACTATCTCTAACTGTCTACAATGTTTTTAAATTTTAGCAGTATATGTATAGTCGTAAGTCGCCTATAATATAATGGTGTTAGCAGATTAAATGTTTAATTGATAACTGTTAGTTATGGTCCCTGATAAATACAATAGTATTTTACCTCTATCCCTTTTTTTTGTTATAAATTTCCTGTAACTTTTAAAAGAAAAAAATGTAAACGTTTATACATACTTATGTGTTTAAATTGTACTACGTGTGCACAGAAAAAAAAATAAAAATGAATTTTAATTAAAACTTTTGTAGTATTAATAACATGTTTAATTGATTTCGGATCAAAAGCCGAGTTTATTACAAAAATTTAAGGTTTTAATTGAAAATATTTTCAATTAACTTTTTAAAATATCAATTACAAATTTGAACTAAAAATAAAACCAAAATTTAATTAAAATTTTAATTGAAAACAAAATCCATCGCCGCTATCGTGTTTGGCGTAATCGTTGTCGCATTTCGACATTTTTGTCCTAGATTAAAAAAAAACAAGCAAAATGAGTTTCTAATCTTTTACAAAAATATCGAAATACGACAATAACACGCCAAACTCGATAAGGGTGAATAATTAATTAAAATTTTAATTGTCCTAATTAAAAGATTTAATTAAAAACAATAGTAATTAAAATTTTGTATTAAATTTAATGAAAATTAATTCACGATTTAATTAAAATTATAAAAAAATAATAATAATAAAAAAAAAAACAATTGTGGCAATTGTCGTCGTTTGTTTAATGTAGATAATGAATTAATTAAACATTTAATTGAATCAAATAAAGCAATTAATTAAAATTAAAATTATTTAAATATTTAATTAAAATCAAAAGTAAAATATATTTTTTCTGTGTAACTGGTTTTCCAATTTTTTTTTTAAATTGTTTTATGCTTTTTTAATTAAAACCTTTCAAAATTATTATATACACAGTGTACCAAGTTTATAAAACGTTTTATTTTTTCTAAAACTACAAAATTTTGTCATTCTATTCATTTAAACATTTCATTCGTAGCATTTCACTCAATTTCAAATAAAACGTCATTCATCTCTCATGGTAGAGTCAAGTCCTTAAAAAAAAAACAACAAAAATAATATCATTTCATTTGTTGTATTTAAATGTTTAGATTAAAATCATTTGCATTATTTGTAATAGAAAACCTTTTCTACTACCTTGCTATTCCATTACATTAAAAGAAAACATCTTTTTCATAAGAGTAAAAGAAATATAAATAAAATGAAGGATAACAAAAATGTTATTATTTTTAATTTTCGAACCTTAATATTATTAAAAAAAAACAACAATTGTTTATTAAAAACAAAATAATACAAAAATTTTCAATATCATTTTCATATAATTTTTCTTACTTTTCTTTTGTTGGCTATTTTAGGTGACGCTACCTATCACATGAAGATTTTAGTACCCGCTGTGGCCTCCGGGGCCATTATTGGCAAAGGAGGTGAAACTATAGCCTCTTTACAAAAAGATACCGGTGCTCGTGTTAAAATGTCGAAATCTCATGATTTCTATCCAGGTATGTTAAAAGAAGTTCTTTTTTGTATTTTTTTTTTATTTAGAAACTTTTTTAATTTTACTTTTAGGTACTACAGAACGTGTTTGCCTTATCACTGGCACAGTGGAGGGCATTATGACAGTGCTTGATTTTATAATGGATAAAATACGTGAAAAACCCGATTTAAATACAAAAATTTTAGATGGCGAAAATAAACAGAGCCAAGAACGTGATAAGCAAGTAAAAATCTTGGTGCCCAATTCCACAGCTGGCATGATTATTGGTAAAGGTGGTGCTTATATTAAGCAAATCAAAGAGGAGAGTGGTTCTTATGTGCAGATAAGTCAAAAACCTAAAGATATTTCACTGCAAGAACGTTGTATTACCATTATTGGTGATAAAGAGAATAATAAAAATGCCTGCAAAATGATTTTATCAAAAATCGTTGAAGATCCACAATCGGGTACTTGTTTAAATGTATCATATGCAGATGTTAGTGGGCCAGTGGCTAATTTTAATCCTACTGGTTCACCCTATGCTACCAATCAGAATGCCATTAATTCAAGCACTGCTTCATTGAATTCAACATTGGGTACAACAATTGGTGGTGCTGCCTCGGCAGCTGGTCTACTAGTCAATGGTACAGGCATTAATTTGTCTTTGAACTTGAGTACACCAAATCCAGCACCAAATCTAGCCTTGGCTACACAGCTTTTGGAACATATTAAGGTATAATATAATCCATATATATAATTAAAATAAAAAACTATAAATAATCGTTATATATTCTGTAAACCGAAATCAAGTATAATTAACATTGATGGGATTTTCAAAGTTCAATAAAACTGAATTGTTTTAAATATTGAATAACACTGGTGTACGAAAAAAAGTCACTAGAATAAAAGTGGTAAAAATAAAACGGATCTGATGTCCTGGAGACTAATTCTGACAGTTCTGATCAAAATGCTGTTTAAATCGAAAATAATGATGCTAGTTTGAAATCGTTTAATTATGTTACTCGATACGAAACGAATCGATTTGTACTCTGAAAGAAAACGCATGATACGAATGATAAAGAAAAATATTCGTTTAAAAAATGGAATTTTTGCATTTTTCAAAGTAATACCAATTATAGGGTTGAGTGGAGGATATGTGTTTAATGTTATAAATGCCCCTTATACCTCTTAAACTCTTACAACCTCTTCATAGAACGTGAATTGTCTATAACACAGCAAAAGTAAAAAAAATCAAGATTTATTGTTTGTACTACATCGACATGTGCGCCACATAACGTAAGTTGAACAAATTTGTTATAGAAACCAAAATTGTTACGTATTCGTTCATGCACGATTCGTTCGTGTCTTCTAATAATTCATCTATTCCATAAATTTAGATTATGTTTGCAATGATATCTCAATTAAAGGATAAAATAAGATCCGTGAAGGAATTGTACACCAGCCGAACTGAACACGTTTTCGGCTCCAGCTAGGGTTTTCTCCTCAAAGTTCTTTGAGATCTGTACATATTCATTAACTATTTAACTCCCATTTTTCTCTAAAAACCGCATCTTCCATGCACATTAAAAAGAATTTGCTCAGGACATCATCTTCCGCTTCTGTTCTTATGACAAAAAAAAAAACCCTTTTATTGTAGACCTACATTGCATCAAAGAAGTCAATTCAGTGGTCATTCAACGAATGGATAAATAAAACTTAAAAATTTCGGCTGAAATAAGTCCCCAAAAAGAGCCTTTTTCTAAAAGAAATAACACCTCAAATTTTGATATAAAATAAAGCCCTAATGGAATCACACAGCTTCGCGATGTATCATTTGTATTCTATATAAGACTCTTGAATACAGCCGATCTTTAGCCGTGCCCAAGGAATACAAACTCTATAGAAAAGAATTTAAAGCATTGAAGTCCTGTGATCGCCATACTAGAGTTTTTTAGTTTTTGCCTTTTTCATATGGAATAACACCTCAAATTTTGAAATGAAATAAAGCCCTAATGGAATCACACAGTTTCGCAGTGTATCATTTGTATTCTATATAAGACTCTTGAATACAGCCGATCTTTAGCCGTGCCCATGGAATACAAACGCTATATATTGAAGTCCTGTGATCGCCATACTAGAGTTTGTAATCCTTACGCAATATACAAAGCATTCTATACAATAATCAGTGCTGTTTTGTATTCGAAATTTTATTCGAATTTCTTAGATTTTTGTATTCTACTTCTAAATAATTTTGTTTTGTTTTATTTCGTGTAGGAAATTGTTAGTGGAATCAAACCAAAGCAAGTTTCCGATTTTAATCTATAACTGGAAAGGCTTTTTATTTTTTATATTATTTACACAACTTTTAACACAAAAAATTTTTTATAAATTTAAGAAAAAAAAAAATTTTCGAATTTTTTGATTCCGAGTAATTTTACAATTTCGCACGGATTAATTTAGCTTTGAATACAAAACAAGGGACGAGTATTTTTTTATATTTTTGGGACTTTATTTCATTTAATTTGTTAGGATTTTGTGCAATAAGTTCCAATAAAAAACAAGTAAAAAAAACACCCCAAAATCTTTGTTTTGTCCTCTGTACATTTTTTTTGGGGACTTATTTCATGCCGCTGTGAGAAACTTATTAAATTTAAAAATTATAGCAAATTTAAGTTTTATTCGTTTAAAATTTCGCTGGATTTTGGTTTACAGAACATACGTGCACATTCGGAAATGAATAAAAAATAAAATATTTTTTTGTTTTTGTTTTTTTCTTTTTGTAACAAACACAGGTTGCTTTACGTAGTCTAGGCTATTCAGAAACTGCTACCACTGAAGTGTGTGCTGCCTTAGGGGTTTTGGCAAAATATGGTGTACTTGGTATGGGAGTAGGCTTGCCGCATACTAATGGTGCTCATACTACATTAGGAAGTTATTTGGGTGTATCCACATTGGATCAGCAAACAGCTGCTGCTAATGCAGCCGCCAGTGCGAGCAATGTTTTTGGTGCCGTAGGACAAGTCAATTTGGAACAATATACAGCTGCTGCAGCGGCTGCCGCTGCTGCGGCCGCTAGCCGACCTACACAAACTCAATTGGATGTAGCAGCTGCTGCAGCCCAATTTGATCATTTCCGTCATTTAGGCAGTGCAGCTACAGCCGGCCAAGCTGCCACACCCGTGTCATTGAATAATAATAGTTTTGGTTTAACCGCTGCTACAGGTACCGCCACAACTGCACCCACATTGAGTGCTGCCACTGCTGCTCATTCATTGAGCAGTCTAAGTAAGAGTCCCACACCAGGTGATTTGGGTGCCAAGGATACCAAAAATGTGGAAATTCCTGAAGTAATTGTAGGCGCTATTTTAGGTGGGCCACGTTTTTATTATAACTACTAAAACAAAAACTATAAAAAAAACATACAAACAAACAATAACGAAAACGAAAACTGTGCTGGTAGCACACAATAACAGTTACAGTTTTTACAGTTACAATATAGCAAACAAAACCTAACCTTGTCTTAAACCTTTTTCTCCTTTTAGTTTATTTTACTTTTGATTTTTTTTTTGTATTACCCATTATTATTATTGCCAAGAAAAGAAGAAGCTCAGTTTTTAATCTTACGTTTGAAAAGATTTAAAATATTTGTGTTTTTTTTACTTTAATTTTTAAATCGGGTGCCTGTTTTATATTTAATTTGTATTTTTTTTTATTTTATTGTTAATATTATACTTTAATATTTGAAAATCAAAAGAAAAACAATTATTGTTTAAATGATTTGTATGTAAGTGTATTGCTAAATGTATAACAATTTACATTTATTATTTTATTTTTTGTCTTAATATGTATGTTATAATAATTGTATAATTTGTTTTTATTAACCAGGCTAAGTGCCTCTTTTCATACTTGCAAAAACATTCCACACCAACACGAAATCATACCAATTTGTTAACAAAAACATTCCATTTAAAAATGTCTAAACCTTTTTAAGTAAAGTTCGAAAGTTTAAAAGTCTCAAATTAGTTTTCATGTAATGCACTATTAATCATAAAAATTGCAATTTCAGTTTATTTTTTATGTATGTACATTATTTCTTAATTTCTTAATTTTTTTTTTTTTTTTGTATATCTAGTCAAGTTCTTGCCTCCTAGCTTCACTTCAAAATCGTCTTTGCTAAGACAACACAAAACAAAATCTGATAGGCGTTCTTCATTTTTTTTCAGAATTTACCATTAAAAAACACAAGCTGTGATGTTATTATAACTACACCCCTCCACCAAACACAATACATTATTAATCATTTATTAATGAAATACGAAAATTAAATATGCCATTAAAAAAATTTTTGTAATTACATTTTTAACATTTTTAATTTTTCTTAATATATTTGTTTTACAAGAACTTACATTGAACGTCGTTATTTTCTGTTTTAAGAGCTTTAAATCCCTATATTATGAATTGCTTTCGATGATCGGAAATTTCAACAACATCTATATCTGTAATCGTATTTCTCTGTAAATTCGGTCTTACACTACAATGAACCCCAAGAAGTTTTAGCTCCATTAAAAGTTTTAGATCCTGCCTTCTATGCTTTTGAACATCAGAATTGCGTTCAAATAGTACAGTAATTATCCTCTTAAGGAAGAAGTACATAACATGCGTTGAGCAAATTGTGCGTTTTGCACTTCTGTCACAAAGAAAAGTTCAAATAGTGTATTTTCATAAAGCAAGTTACTCGGAAAAGTGGCAATTTTTAACTTTTAGATTCGTTGTCAGTTGAACAGTTGACTCATATTGTACATTGTAAAGGCTGTTAACAAGCGTGCCATGCTTGTCATAATACCAAATGAAAATTTATCGATGTACTTTTTCGACTATAATCGAATGTCGCATGTAACTCATAATGATGTCTTAAGCTGTATATATTGTTTTTTTCTTGAGGCTAATCCTTTTGTTCTCAAATTGCATATTTTCATTAATTTTTTGTTTTGTTTGTATAATTCTTCTATGGAACATCTTACATTTTTACTTTCATTTATATATAAATTTTATTTTGTATTCAAATAATATAAGCGGTAATAATCACTGTTCGTTGCAAACGCCCTTGCAAGCCTAGCAAACCAAGACAAACAACAACAAAATGTTGCACATATGATGGGATTGCTACATCTGCCAGACTTGTAAGCGAATTTGCAACAAAGAGTGATTGTCGTTATAGATATATTTTAAAAGGCGCAGCTTTAAGTTTACAATTTTAAACAGCACATTCTTGTTTTAAGTACACAATACAACATCAATCTGATATAAAGCGAAAAACAAAACGTGTGTTATAATTTTTATATAGAATAGGTTATTAAAAAATACTTTCCTTTTTTCTTTATCCAACAATTATCATGAAAATTTTTGGTTTTTGTTTAAATGTTTAATACTAATGATTTATTTTTTAATTTAATTTTAGATGTTTTAAGTTTAATAGTTTAGGGTTATTAGTGCAATTGGTTATACAAACATATAAAATAAAATATATATTTTTTTTAAGAAAATGCATACAATTATTAAAAAAAATATATTTAAAGAAAAGAAAAAGTAATATACCTCAAATTAATTAATAGTTAAGAGTTACTAAAAATATTAATTTTTCAAATTTTAATTTTAACATTCCCTTATAAATAAAAAAAAAAAAAGAAAACCGCAGCAACAACACCGCAACAAAACAAAAACAATTGTTATAAAATGCAAAATTATTATTTAATGTTTAAAATTTAATTTTTTTTTGCTTAATTTTATTTTATAATTTCTAAAAAAAAATTAAATTAAAAATATACTATATTTTTGTTTACAAATTTTCTAAATTAAAAAAAAAAAAAACAAAAAAAAATTAATATATATAAAATTTATAATTACAAATGATAATAATTCCAGGTCCAAATGGTCGTAGTTTAGTTGAAATACAACATGTATCGGGAGCAATTGTGCAAATTTCAAAGAAAGGTATATTCGCACCTGGCACTAGAAATCGTATTGTAACAATAACTGGTCAACCGAGTGCCATTGCAAAAGCTCAATTTTTAATTGAACAAAAAATCAACGAGGAGGAGACAAAAAGAGCGCGACAAATTCCATTAGCCACTGTTGTGAATTAAAAAAAAGAAAAAAAGAAACATAAAAACCATAAAACTTATACTTCTATAGAGAGTATAATAAAGAAAAAACATCTGACAAAAAAAAACCTACACATCCAACATACATACATACATACTTACATGCATAACACATGCTTTCAATAATTTATCTATAAAACTATTATTTAAATCAAGAAAATTTTCGTTTCTTATAAAAGAAAGAACAAAAAAGAAAAAATATTTTTAAAATTTTTTTTCTTTTTTGAAAAGTGTATTTAACAAAAAAAAAAAAAAAAAATCGTTTTATTTATGAAAAGCAAAATATTAAAATATTTATGTTTTTTCAAAACTAAACACAACTACACATTAACTCTGCAACCATAAAAAATTCATTAAAAATTTAAATGCAACCAGAAAAAATATAAATAAAACCAACTTAGTAAAATATTTAACAAAATTTAAAAACAAAATATATATAAAAGAGAAAAAATATTGTATAAAAAACAAAAAACAAAAAACAAAAAAACAAAAACAGAGTTTAAAACCAAATTCTTTTAGATAATACGAGTAATTATAATTTCATTTAAATAATTAACTTAATAAGTTTAAAATCAAACCAACAAATACTAAAAAGAAAAAGGAAAACATATTTAGTAAACAGTTTTTAAAGAAAGAAAACAAAAATTAATCATTTAATAAAAACAAAACAAAGAAAATCTAAATAATTATTAAATTAAAACAAAAATAAAAAAAAACAAAACGAAATTAGTAAAAATTGACAAGTATTTAGTACATTAATATAAAACAAAACCAAACCATTTCCCTTTAAACCTTTTAACTTGAAAAAAAAAAACAACAAACAAAAAACTAATTGTTAACAATATATTTAAAATATATAATTTTTTTATTTGTAAGTAGTTAAAGCAATTTTATAATTTCTAATTTTTAAATTCAAGTTTTCGAACTAAAACAGAAATCATTTTTAAACGTATAATATACAAGGCAAGATAGTCAAAATGAGTTTCTCATTTTCTTTTTTTAATTTTGTCGAAATTCTTCTTAAACTGTTTGTTTAAATTTGTTAAAAATCATCTAAATAATAATAAATAAAAATAATTTTATACAGTTATTGTTGAAATAGTTAAATTGTACACTCACAACTTTACCTACATACATACATACATATAATTAAATGAAAATACATAAAAGAAAAAGTTAGCAAAAATAATATAAAAAATAAAAAATAAAAATTACCCTCTTATTCATAAAGATATTCGGGTATGTGCTATAAAATGAAATCCCCTTAAATCGAAATTGCATGAAATTTAAAGTTGTTATAATTGGAATACATTTTTTTATCCTTTGGCTTAAGTACCATTAACAGAAACTTCTTTGCTTAATAAAACGATTAAACTTTATTTGTCTTTGATTTCAGGCGATTTCGTTTTAACGCACATGCCGGCTTATATTGATTTATAAAAGGGTTTATAAAACAAAATTTCTATGAAACTTCATTTTATAAGCCAATTATTATAAATCAGGACGGTTACTTTGTATTTCGATTAGAATCGAAAATCTTACAAATTCGCAAAAATTTTCGAATTTTCGAAAAATTTTTGTATTCATCGTTATTGATTTTTCGAATGAGAAATTTCTTTTGAAAGCATTTTCGATTTGAATCGAATTTATAAGTAACCCCCCAGAATTTTTTTTATAGATAGAGAGAGCCTTTAAAATATAATACAAATCGTTTAAAAATTAAAAAAAATGAATTGTTTATTCTAAAAACTCATACTGCTGTATTCATAAAAAAATAAGTGATTATTTGGCCAATTTCTGTGCAAAGCATTGTCAAGTAAACTTAAAATTTTTTTATGAATACGACAATTAATATATTCAAAATAGCAGTCTTCCATTTATATATATATTTTTTTTTTTTTTCTTTTTCCTTTTTTTTTTTTTGCAAAAACATTATTATGGTGGTCTTAAAATTTCCAAATGTAGAAAAAGTTGATTGGGAAGTAAAAGAAATTAGTATGTACGAGTTTTTTGCTTTCCTTTTATCCGTTTTCAATTCTGGGGGCAAATTACGGCATTCGATATCGCTCGAAATTTCATACAATTTAAAAACATTTTTCATATAAATTTCGTTCGATATCGAATGCCGTAATTTGCCCCCTGTTTTTTATTTTGATAGGTATATAAAAAAATGGTCCTAAAACCGATATCAGAATAATATTTGCCAACATACGAGGTATAAGAAATTTAATTTTTGTATATCCGTGTTGACGAAATACACAAACAATATAAGAACAAAAATATCACAAATTCAAGTGAAATTAAAATCGCCTATTTTTTCGAACATCTCCTTTTACAGAAAAATAGAATTTAAATTTGAAAAACAGGAATGTGCTGTTTTCAAATTCTTTTGTTTGTTTTCTATTAACTAAATGGGATATAATTCCCATTCAGTGTATACATTTTGGAACATAAAAATTTATAGTTTTGATACCATCTTTGGGGAAAAAGTCTTCTATCGAGCCTATTGAACAGAGTCGAAACGGCTCAGCACAATATTTAATAAAAAAGAAAAGAAAACCGTTACTCTATGTAATTGTCACATGAGTTACGACTGCGTGTGAATTATATTCTGGTTCGGTTTTCAATTTATTTTTTTTTTTTTTTTTGTTTCACACAACAGTTTGGTATCTGTTGTCAAGTATAGAACATATACAATGAATTTAAAACAGAAGAAGCAATTTTATTATATTTTTTTTTAGGATACATACTTGTATTCAAGTTGCCTTATTGTTTATTTTTATGATTAATTTTTTACTTAATATATTATGAATTTTAATTTTTTTTATCACCACCGTTCAAATGTGTTTATATGAATATATTTACATATATTAGAGTTTTAAGATGAAAGTTTCTTTTTAAATGAAATATTTTTTTGTTCTTTTTTAGCCACACAATTCTAATTCTAAACGATTTGTATTATATTTTCATCCGTTCAATTTTTACAATTTATTAAATTTTTTTTTTATTTGTTTTTTGTTTTGTTTTTTTTTCTATAGTGTAAATACAACTATTTTCTTAAAAACTGTTTTATTTTTTTGAATCGTATTTGTTACTTGTTTTCTATTATAAATATTAAAGTAAGCGGTAATGATTAAAACAAAAAGAAAGTGTATATGCATATTAATAAAAAAAATATATCTTTTGTAAAAATTAAAAGAAAAAATGTTACAGCAGAGAGTGGTTTTAGTCTCTATTTGGGCTAAATGTGCTTGGAATCATATCAATACTTAACAACGTCTGGTTACAAAAACTAAAGTTGCCTTCAGATTAGTCAAATATTTGATGGAAAAAAGCGTCCTCACTTTTTAATTGCAATATTTATTTTGTTTATTATGTGCTGCTTCAAATTCAATTAAATTAAAATTTTAATTTTTAATTACAAATCCACAAAACCCACAAATCCACAAAACAGTGTTTAGGCTATTTTCGTTAAAAAAATTTGTGTAATCTGAACGTACCTTAAGTCTATCGAATTCACAAGGTGTGCTATTATGTTGTATTGCCTTAAATTTGTTGTTTTTTTTTAGTAATAAGAATTTCTTTTATTAAAACCCACATCTTTGTGACAATAACACATAATTGATGACTTTCCCCAATTATGTATTACCTAATGACTCTTCTACGATCTTTCATATCGAGTAAAGTTTTATTCAATTTAAAAACAATTTGTATACTTTCGAACGAGTCTTCTTGTAGCAAAGCCCAATATAACATAGCTGGTTCCAGTTTTAACTAAATACACAATTCAAATTGAAACAAAATTTTTAGCAACCAAAGATCCAAAACAAGTTTATTTTTGATACAAACCAATACAATAGAAACAGTGATGCCCCAAATTAAACCTGTTATGTTGCTAAACGAATTTTGAAAATTGCGCTGTGACAAATGTTTAGCGAATTTAAAATTATCCAGTTTCATATGCATATAGAATGTACCTTAAATTTCCCGTTTTTCTAAGCAAAAAAAAATTTTTTTAAATAAGAGCCATTGATTTTTATTGCTATTAAATTAACAATTATCCGTCATGTGATGATAAATGATTTCTTTCGAAACTAAACTCATATAAAGCTTAGCAGTTTTAACTATTTTAAAATTTTAATAATCTAAAGGAACTCGAAATCGATTTTTAGGTGCACATTGTCCGAAACAATTTTTGTCCAAAAAAAATTTTTTTGCATATTTTCTTAAATTTCTTTTAGTGTTTAAATTTATTTCGGTGCTTTTAAGAAACATGAGAGGTCTTAATGAAAGAGCCTAAGAATACACATAAATTCGCCCTCATCTAACCTCTGCTGTAATAATAGTTTATTTTTTCTGTTTAAAATATCTCACTTCGTTAATTTATAAGTTTAACCAAAATAAATTTCCTTTTTTTTGGGTTTAAATTTTAAAATTAATTTTTTTTTTTTTTTTGTAAAATATCGTATATACTATAAAAGAAAAATCAGGAATATTTTTTTTCGTTTGTTTGTTAATGTTGAAAATATATATTTGTATATTAAATTGTTTTGTCATACAATAGGTAATTTTTTTGTTCTTTTAAAGAAAATGAACGTTTTCAGCTTTAAACATAATTTATAATAAAAAAAAAAAAAACGGAAAAAGAAAATAAAAAAGAAAACAAGGTAATTATTAAATTAACTCTATAGGCTAGTGAAATTTTTTAAATTTTAATTAATAAATACCTCTGTTTGTTCATTATTAATTATTACCCAGAGTCCACACAACTGACATCCATTACGTACGAGTACGTAAAATTGAATGTTTGATTTTTGTTAAATGTTTTATTATTTTATAATGAATGAATGAATGATTATCTTTTTTATGTTTTATACATTTTATTTTTATATATAAATAAATAATGTTTTTTCTTGTTACAGCCTGTTAAATAAGAATTATAAATAGAGAGCTGAGTGGCTTTTTGTTTTTGGTATAATAGAAAAATGTTATGAAATTCATAAAAAAAGAAAAAGTGGTAAAATGTGTTGATGAAAGTAAAAAACAAAAATACAACGCGCTTAATAAAAGTCTTCTCCTTATGGTTTGATTTGATTTGTTTCTTTTTTTATTCCTTTGTTATAATTATAATTATTTTCTTAACCCTTATGTTTAATTAATTTTTTTTTTATTATTTTCTTTTAATTGCCAGTACCAAGTTATGCCTTTTTTTGAGTTTGTGTTTAAGAATTTGCTCGTTATTGTGTAAATAAATGAAATTCTTTCTAAATTCCACAATTTTAATTTAAAGAAAAAAAATGTATCTATTTTTTTTCTTATATAGTTTGCATAATATTAAGTTATTTTCTTAAAAAAAAAAAACATCACTTTTTTTCTTAGTTTATTATAATTAAAAATTATTATTATTGTTATTTTTCTTCTTCCCAATCCATATATACATACGTACATATACTATATATATAATATATACATATATATTTTTTTCTTTCATTTTTTTGTTCTTTTTTTCTGTTTGTTTAACTTAGTCAAGTGCAATTTGTATGCTTAAAATAAATTGTTCATTTAATTGTTTTGTATATATCATTTTATTTTCAAAATTTATTTTTTAATTATTTTATAAAAAAAAGAAAACAAATCTTTAAAAAAAAGACAAAATAATACTTCCATTTTTTATTAAATACAACAAAAAAATATTCATTTTTTTTTTCTTTTAATTTAAATTTTTTTTGGACATCACATTTATTAATAAAAAAGAAGAATTATAAAAATCATTTACTTTTTAAAACATTTTAGTTTAAGTTAATTGCATTTTTTAAATTCAAACAAAAATCTTTTAAAATTATAATTTTTGTTAATTAAAAAAAAAGAAAAAAATCAATTGTAACTTTTTAAAATCAAATTAATACAAAAATATTTTTAAACTAATAAATATAAATAATTAAAAAAATCAAATAAAACTGTGTTTTTTTATTCTATTTAAAAAAAAAAAATCCAAAACAATTCCGCAAAACAAAAAAACCGAAACCATAGATCATCATTTTACATTAAATTTTCAACAAAGCGCCTATTTTAAATACCATTTTCACCACTTCAAAAAAAAAAAAAAATAAAAAGTCACTCAACTCAACTCAAAACATCAAATCAACGTTTATTTATTTATTTTTTATCTATCAATACTGGACATTAATAAACGCAAGCATTAAAATTTATTTCAAATTTCATAACAACCATAATCTTTCAACAACTGAAAACGTTCATGTTCCCTTAAGAAATAAAATTAAAACTAAAAATAATATAATAATTATTATCTTACTAATCATTTGAGTTAAGTTACGGGTATTGTTAATCATTATTTATAATTATTAAATAGTAAATAAGTTTTAAATTAATTCATAATGTTTTCAATAAAAAGAAAGAAAAAAAAAAAACTCTATTTATAAACCGTTAAACAATAAATAAAATAAAAAAACTTAAAAGTTTATTATAATTTTTTTCCCTCTACTTATATTTATTATTAAAAGAAAAAACCTCTGTTAAATATTTTAATTCTTAAAACGATATTTGTGCAATAATTGTTGTGTTTATTTTTTATTTTTAATTTTTTTCTTTTATAAAATCATAAGTTTGAAATATTCCTTGTTATGAGAGTTGTTTTTCAAAAAGTTATTGCATTGAAAATGAAAAATAAAAATAAACATTTAATATATGCCAGATATAGACATACAAAAACAAATATATACATATATATAAAAAGAAAAATGATTATAAATAATTAAATAATTTTTAAATGCTAGTGTGCCTTGATTATTAACTATGCTTAACACAAAATATTTTAATTATTTATAAACAAAAGAAGAAGAAGAAAAAACAGAAATTATATTATTATTATTATTAAAATTATATAAATATATATTAAAAAGAAATTTTATTTCATTTAATTTTCCTTTCTTTCTGAACCCTGTTCCTTAAGTTATTTTGTTTTTTCTTTACAATTCATTATTTACACAGACACACACACACTATGGTTCTATTAACTTTACTAATAAATACATGCATACTTATGTACATTATTATATTACATACATACATATATGTATATCCTTTAAAACATTTGAATAATTTTATTATAATTTTCTATTATTTTTATTAATACTTACATATATATAAAATATAAATAAAATATTTTCTTCAATAAATCATTACAAGTTAAACGAAAAAGAAAAACACACACCCACACCCATTTTATTTTTATTTCATTTCACTTTGTTTCAATAGAACACATTTATTTATTTCTTTGTTTTTTTAACTCTTTTTAAAACTTATATTTTAAAATAAATATTTATTAAAAAAAGAGAAAATAAACAACAAAATTCATAGCAAGTATACTCATCATCATTATCAGATCCTTTGAAAAAAATCTACTCAGAAAAAAAGGAAGAAAATTTAGTGAAAAAAATAAAAGTTAAAAATTTAATTTCCAATTCACAACGAAAACATCTCGAAAACATTCGCTTTTCAAATATCTTATTCGTAAATTGTCAATATATATATTTGCTTAATCACTGGTCTTAAATGTTTTGTAAACTAAAGTTTTACTGTCGTATTCATAAAATTATTTAAATACTTTTTAAAAGAGCTGGTTTGTCAAATACCCACAAGCCCGTATGAAAACGACAGTATTTTTCGTCCCGTGTAATAAATAATTAAACTGCACCAAATATAAATTAGTATCAGTATTATCAATTATAGATAATAAAACTAAATTTGTTACCAAGACATAAGTGCCATCAATGAAATGCTGATAACAACTTTTTAAGTAATTAGTAGACATTAACTCATAATTACTTAAGGAAGGCACAAAAGTCAGAATTGAATTTAAAGAAACACGTAGTGAAATTAAAAAAAGAAAATATTCTTTTTAAACCATTTTGTATTTGATTAAAAAAATTTACTTTTATTGCATTAACATCGTCGATGTGATTTAGATAATAAAATCTAGTAATTCGATCTGGTGACGACGAAAGCTATTCTATATCCAGAGATATAATTATTAAACAGTTTTGTAATAGATTAAAGGAAACTGAAAACAGTTTTTGTAATCTAATAAATAATATTTACACATTATGGTTCTTATAGTGCATTTACACCAAACTCAAATCAAGTAAATTTAATTTGAAATCACTTTGAAAATCTATAGTGTTTACACCGACATTTTTTGACAACTAGCAGGATTTCATTTTCATAAAAATAACAGCAAATAAAAAAATTAATAAATAAAACAATATTTTTTTCTTATTATTTTATATTCAATAGAAGAATAAATAAATAAACCAATTTTTCTTTTGATTATTCTACATTCAATAAAAAATAATTCAAAAATCTTTAATTTATTTTTGTTTTAGTTTTATGGGGCTCTTTTCAGTTGTCAGTTTCTTAGTCGGGATTTACAATGTAGAAATTGAACGACAGACAGAAATTTGTAGAAATAGTGACGAAAATGTGAAGAATGTAGTACACGAATGTTTGTACAGAACATTTTGCCTTTTGCTTTTCCACTTTTGTAGTTTTTGCTTCTTCTGTTTGTCTTCTAAGTTCTATATGGTAAAAGTTTTAGGCAAGAGCAAAAGAGAATTGAAAACTTTCTGCCCTTCAATTTCCACATTGTAAATCCCGACTTACTGTAGTTTTGTATTTTTTAGTACAACTTAGAAAAAATACAGAGTTGCATCGGAAAGTACACTAGATTTCAACTAGATTTTGTCGAAATCAAGTAACGAAGTAGATTTTGTTTTATATGTGAAATCAAGTAAAAAACGTCTAGATTTCAATTGAAATCTGGTAAATAGTTGATTTGAGTTTGGTGTAAATGCACTATTAAAAATATTCTTCGACTATAGTAGTTTAAATTTTCGAATTTTTTTCTTTATGGTTTTATAATGAATTTATAGCAGAATATAAATAAAAGGGTGACACAAAATGTTAAAAGTATTAAGATATTATAAAAAAGTCTGTTATGAACTGTTAATAATACACTTAAAAAAGTAATTTGTTGTAAAAAATTGTTTTTAAACTTTTCCACAAAGGGCCCTCGAGGTATATTAAGTTAATCCTGCTATAAGTGGCCTGCAACTCCAAGTAGGAGGAGTGTTGTTGGCTGGTAACTACAACTGGCGTTCTCGAGGTCTGACCAAAGACGCCTTCATTAGTTACTACGGGCAAAATTGGTATCAGAATTGCTAAACCTTTGTGACATGTCTACAGACGATATGCATTTAAGATTAGCTACAATATCTGACGATGAAAATGAGCATATAGTAAATGATTTGATAACTTTTCAAAAAAAAAAATGAGTAAGTAGAAGTATCAAGGGAACTCACGATTGAATCTGCAAACTAAAATAAAGCAAATTTGCTGTGCAAATGGCTATAGATAGTGAGCGTCATTTTATAATTAAATGTATTTTTTTAAGTATTTACTTGGCCTGGTGCTGCCGGACTTACCAAGTCCCTAAAATGTCAAAAACACTGCGTTAATAAAAGTGTATTAAAAATAAAGATGCCTAAAACCAGCGAGAAGAAAACAATAATTGATTTTTTCATAAATAAAGGCAATAACTAAAAAAAATGTATTTTGTATATGTGAAATATTATTGTTTTCGCGTTTTAGCTGTTATCTTCACATGCGCAAATATATGGCTGTAGAAGTGTCAAAAGTTTTTAAGCAAAAGTAAACTATTTATTAAAAAGATCCTGATGATGAACCAAAGGGTTCGAAATATATAGATCTATGTATCATTAAAAAGATGTTTTATTTTTATGGATTGTATATTTGGAGGCAGTACAGATAAAACAATAACAATTTACTTTAGGGTTTTACAGTGCAATTGATGCAAGTGGCGAATATATGTCTATATATTTTGTTGTTGCATTGAAAAGATATGATGTTTTTTTACACACTTTGCATCGTTTTCACAATTTGCAACGCTCTTCGTGAGTATCCCTTTCAATTTGTTAGCTATTTTAGATTGACCAAATCGGTTTTTAAGTACATTTTAAATATGAAGTGCAAATTCTGAAAGATATCAAATGGACTAAAATGCAATATATTAGGAATATATATATTGAATAAATAAATACTTTAGAGCTGCGCACCCAGAATTCGTTTTAAGGGACTCTAAAGTAAAAACGGATGATGTTGGCACAATGAGTACTTCTTTGAGGGATATTAAAAGAAAACAAGATTAGGGAAAGAAACAAAATATTAAATATTTTAGTACTTTTTTAATAAGAACAACAATTATAGCTGTCAAAGTATACAGCATATTTACAAGGATAATAATAGTATATAATATTTAATAGGGTATTATGAACAACACAAAGTTTGTTCATTGATTTGGGTTATGTAGACCGTGGGTAAAAATGTAGACACTCATTAGCCCAAGCTTTAAATTTCATTAATTTTCTCTTTAGCCATCAGTGGTGTAGACAAATGATCGGCACAGAGGCAAACATGTTAATAGTGGAACTGTACTTGTGAACAACATTTGTATGATAATTGTGTGAAAAAATGTTAGTGTGCTTATTAAGGTATAATCACCCCTGTTACAGAATCTGAATCAGATTTGACATTTAACAGAATTGAAAATCGATTCTGATATGAATTGCTGTCATGAAATCGTATTGGTTCTGTATTAAATTAAATTAAGCGTATAGAGTTGTTTTGTAAACTACGATTTGGATTGTTTCGAAGGCTAAGAAAACCCTTATTCGAAACATATGTGTAACTTTTGTTTATATTTTTATTACTTTGTTTACACATATAATTGAAAAAGTAAATGAAGCTGAACTAAAAAAGTATTTAAAATTATGATTTTGTAAACCATGAACATTTTGGACAGTAGACGACATGACCACTTAACACGTAGTTGCTACGTTCAAAAGTTTTTTATTATATATGTACCAAAATGAATTCTTTGTAGATGTTAGATCCTTTTTAGGTGCTTTACAAATATACCTAGTTGGAAATATGAAACAATGAAATATGAGTACACTAGTGTGATACAGACCTTAAAAGTATTAAAAATAAATTACAACTCAAGACCAGTTTTTAAGTTAATGTTGCCATACATACAAAACATCCCTCTTAAACATTCAAAGTAAAAATTAATCAATTATTTAATCAGATTAATGAAATAAATTAAATCTTTCCTTTGCATAATCATACATACATAATACATACAATATGTTCATGTACTTTTTACATATTCTCTCTCGTATAAAATAAAATTCAATTTTTTCAATTGAACTTGTCATCATGTCTCACACGATCTTGTGTTTCTTTTTAACAAAATATTTATGATTTTTGTTATAAAAGATTAATAAAAATAAAAAAATTTAAATCTATTAAAAATAAATACAAAAAAAAGAAAAGAAAATTATTTAACACTTGTTGTACATAATTCACATGATCATTCAGAATAAAAGTAAATTCCAACATAAAAAAATCATGTTTTTTTTATTTATTAAAAAAAAAGTACTGGATCTGTGATATGTATTAAGAAATAAAAAAAGAAAACAACAAAAATAAATAAATATATAAATAAATATGTATATTTAAAATAATTTATTATAATTAATAAATATATAAAAGATATAAAACAAATGATAAATAAAATGTTATTAAATGTGTAATTAAACGATGATTAAATGTTAAATAAAAAAGGAAAATAGAGAATGAAAATTTCAAATTTTCAAAAAGACAGAAATACGAAATTTCCGGTTCATTTTAGAAAAAGCTTTAAAAGAAATTTTATTAGAAACCATAACCAATACCTAAACAATTAAAGGGAAAGAGATGATTGAATATAAAATTAATGAAAATGGGGAAAAGAAAAATTAATAAAAAAAATAAAATTAATGAATAATATGATGTTATGCTTGTTAAGAATTTTATTGTTATTTTTGGCAAATATTTTTTTTTTATTCATTTTGGTTTTACGTACTTTCCAATATTAAGCAAATGCTGTACTAAAAAGAGAGGCTTTTAAGATCAATACTCGTACAAATACGATTATTGTTTTGTAAATATTTTGTTTTAACAGACTACAAAATATTTAAGTGTAGCTGGCCCTTATGCCTGAAGTTTTCAACAGGAAAGGAGTAGAAAGGGTATTCAACAGAGAATAAAAAAGTCCATTAACAACGACTTTAATTTTGTAGTTCTACTTATGTTTATAATAATTAGTTTCAATACAATTTAATTTTAATAGAGAAATACACATGAAAATGCATTAGGCCATGCATACGTTAAAAACAAAATAAAGTCTTTATGAAAATGTTAAAACTAAAATTCATTCAAAAGAACGACAGAACAAAAAAATAAAAAGGAAGTATAAAAACAATATTGTTGTTACAAATTACAAAAAAAAAAAAAAAAAAAACACATATAAAGAAATACAAAAAAGAAAAAAAAAATTAAACAAATTTTTAAAATGCAAGTCAAAAGAAAAATTAAAAGAAGCCAATAACAACCGCAACATTAAATCATTTATTTATTTAAAATGTTATTTAACATTAAAAAAAACAAAATATGAAGTCTATTAGTACTAATTTTAACAACAAAGTATTTATTGGAATGAAAAAAAAAAAATAAAACAACAAATAGTTATTTATAATAAAAACCCATAAATCCACTTTGCTCCCTCTTTACTAAATATACTATATTTAATAGAACATATAAACAAATAAAATAAAAATAAGAAGACAAAATATTAAACTAAAAAGAAATAAATTCCATAAGATTTCTTCTTTTAGTTTTTGTTTTGAACTCATACTTTAAAAAAAAAAAAAACATAACTAAAAAAATATTAATATTTAAAACACTCTGTTATTAGCAAAATAAATAATTATTAAATAATGATAATAATAAAAAAAATAATAAACTTTAATTAATAAAATCAAAATAATTTCTTTTTTCAATTTATTTCATTCAGGATAGTACCTGTACAGTACATTCATAATTTATATCGCATTGTGGTTTAAAATTCGTTGTTCTTTCTTTAAATTAATTTTTTTTATGAATCCAAAACTTGTTAAATTTTGCAAAAATATTTATTTAGGATTCTTGGAAACTTGTAACAAATTTTAGAAATTAAAGTCTTAATATGGCTCTCAGAGTATCAAATCACACCGTTCAAATGACAAAAATAAAATTGTTTCCAAGATATGCATGATGAGTAACAATATCTCAAAAATCAATGCTTTAAATTTTCCCTAAAGCGGGTAATACACGATCCAACTACGACTGACAGTACGGCCTGTGTCATGTCATACAGCTCGTGTAATAGAACAAAGTATTTGTTTGTCTACTTGGATTGATGAATTTAATTTGTTTTTTATATTTTGTGTCCATTTCAAAGCTCGTTCTGCACATACATATCGTCGTGCAAGAGTTTATGTGCTCTATCCGCCATTTTATATATCTCTAGTTAATCTCAGAAACTGGACGAGATATTCGAAAACGGATTGCAGACTTGAAAAATTTGGTGCCGAAAACCTAAAAAGGCATCATTATCTCGAGATATATAAAAAATATGAAATGGCGGATAGAGCACATAAACTCCCGCACGACGATATGCATGCTACTGCGCTGCTGTCTATTAATTGCAGACAGTTATGGCACACAGTGACTTGCGCCTTCTTAAATGGTTTAAGAGAATTATTTATATGGAAATAAACTTACAGATAGGGAAAAGCTGTTCCCTACAATTTTAAAGATAAATACATGCCAATAGTTGCTCGGGAGTTCTATCGGGCATTTCTCATTGGTGGAAACCGTTCTAATTCCAAACTTCATCGCCTTTGATGCGGAACCCCTTTTAACGATCACGAAAAAGTAAAAGCGCAATTATTTATATTTTTCCATAGATATTCTGATATTTGAATAAAATACCAAAAGTTATATGTCTACTGGACAGTGTAATGGCAAAATAATCTTCCTCATCAAGCCGTGCTATCAAGCGAAGTTGAATGGTGTAGCAGCCGCTTAGGAGTATAAGTATTTTCTTTCATGCATTAAATATCGAGTGACACTAATTTGTAAATTAGAAATGTTGTTGGAATTGCATTTAAAAATGACAATAAAAACCATATTTTTGAAAAAATTCTCATTTAAACATAAAAGCAATAACATTAAACTTCTTTTCTTGTTGATTTTGACACCAATTTCTATATTATTACATATATACATAACTGGCCTTTACAACCCTGTGTCAGGATTACATTATAGCTTCTATATTATTAGCTTCCATTATATCTCCAATTATTTTCCAGATGTTTTCTCACAAATTCTTAAATAGTTCTATTTTTTAAGTGCTATTTTTTTGCATTATTTTAAACTAATAAACTGAAATGAAATTATATGTTGAGCCCCCCAAGTGTATATTTTACTTATGGAGGTAAATTATAGCATTTGATATCGAGTAAAATTGAATTCAATTTGCATACAAATTTCAATAAGTTTTGAACATTTTAATTTTCTGAAAAAATGTAAAATTTTTTCTATAAATTTGCAATATTTTTAATACGGGGTCTGTATTCGAAATTTTTACATCCAAACTTTAATTAAAAATTCTAAAAGTAAACATTTCCTTTCACAACCACTATAAATTTTTCTATTCGTAAAGCAGAAGTAAATTTAAAAAAATAATAGGGGTATTCATTTAATCTACTAAATGTTGCATATAGCCAGTTTTCCATAATTTGTCGATGAAAAAGTGCTAGAATGTGCTAAATAAATGCTAAATAAATGCTAAAAAAATAAAGTTCATTTTTTTAATTTAATAAATTAAATTTGTTGTTGTTCTCTTGGTTTCTTTTACGTTTAATAAAAGTAAAAAAAAGTCGAAAAATAAATGCAACAAATATTTATTCGACCTTAAGCTCAAATAATTTAACCATGGTCAAGGAAAGTAAGACAAAAAATGTTTTAAAAAAATTATTTATTTTAAACAGCAAATTCATGCAAAAAGTTAAATTACTCCGTCAAAATTTTCTTCAGCATAAATTCCAATGTCAGTTTTTTTATGTTAAACTTCGGTCGACCTAAAAATTTTTAAAGTTTTATTTGTAACGAAATCAACAAAAGCATAACATTTCACTTCTTTTTGAAGCATATTTTTAATTTTTTTTATGAAATTAATATTAAACTATAAGTATTATAAGAACCCTATTATTGATTATTTTAAAAAGGATCTTCATTAATTATTCCTTAAAATAATGCTGAATTTTGTTCTATTCAGCTTTAGACCCAATAAGTAAAATTGGAAATTATAAAGATTGATCAGATGATTAACAAGTAAAACCGAACTGTGGACAGTAATAAACTTAAGGTCGCCTTCTGTAGCAAAATTTTTTTAAAATTGATACTTTTACTGCGTTTTTCTGAACGCTATTGTAATATTTGCAATAAGTCCTCATACTGAGCCAATATCATAAGTAGTAGGTTCCATTTGAACTTCCAAGAGTATGAACTATTTTCTCATATTTATTCTCTTAACTTTGGGTTTTTACACCAAAGTTTTGCAAACTTTTTTTTAATTTTCATAGCACTCACGTTTCGATCTTTCTTAAGACACTTTTGTTTTTAGATTCAAGTACCTAAATTGCGAGAATACTTTTGAGAGGTGGATTGTATGCCATTTTCATTGTGATTGCCCAGGCCTGGCAGCCAGATATTTAAAGTTTTTTGGGTTGCCTTTTTTCGATAGCTTGGCGCAATGTGCGAACTTAAACCCCCTACAGATAGGTCTGGTTGGCTGTAGTTCTTTTCTACTTGAGTGATTTCAGCTTGATCTCGCAAAGGTATCAAAACAGCACTTTGTGCTGATTCTAGTCGATCACGTTTTTGGTTCACTAGCCATTTGACCTACCTAGCTACCTACCTATATAATTTTTAAATACATGAGGTTTAATATAAGTTATAACAAGTACAACAATTATAAAAGTGTTAGAAAATATATGCAAAATATTCAAAATATGCTAGAAAATGCTAGAATAATTCTAAAAAATATGGTGCATGCTAAATCGGTTTTTCTCAAACCAAACGAGTGAAAAATTAACACACGAGTAAAAATGTGTGAATGTTTAATGCCGAGTTTTTAACTTTGGTTTTGAATACTAAATTACTATGGCGACTGCATAATATGTTTACTTATTGTGATAAAAAGGAAAAGCACTGTCGATTTTTTTTTAAGAAAATAAAAACTCGCTGGCAAAAACATATGATTATATGAAAAATTTAAATGGACAATTTAAATTGCATTTTGGTACTGAAAAAATTAATAGCATTTAAATTTAAATGACACTTAAATGCGTAGTGAAAAACTGGGCAAAAGAATAATAAAAGCTTTTAGCGGATTAAGCGAATACCCCTTTTAATTCAATATATTTTTTCAAATTACATAAAAAAACAATCAAACAAATAGAAAATTGATAAATAAAAAGTGTAATACACTATAATAATAAAATTAAAACTTGATAAAATAATACAAATAAATATAAATATATTAATTAAAACCATAATTTAAAATGTTAATTTAACTTCACTTATGCATACGTATTATATAAAAAACAAAATTTAAATTTTTGCATAGATTACAAAAAAAAAAAAAAAAGAAATCTAGTTATAAAATATCTGATAAAAAATTAAACAAAAAAAATATTTATTAAGAAACAAGAAAATAAAAAAAATAAAAACCAAAATAAAAAAAAACCCAACAACTATTTATTTACCTCCGTATTCATAATAGATATACATACAATAGGTTTATTAAGAACTTATTATCAAATAAACCCTTAATAAGCCTATAATCGTTTTTTTTTTTTGAATACGACAGTTTTTCTTTAAAGAAAAATATTAAAAAATTATTTTAAATTAAGGAAAAAAGCAATAACATAGATAACAAAATAAAACTTAAAGATTATTTATTTACTTTTATTATAACAATTCAAACAGAGAAGAAATAAAAGAAAGAAAAACTATTAAAACTATAGAAAATTTTACTATTTTCCTAATGTCTATACCAATTTCAAAAATAAAACACAAATCTGTTAAATCATAAAACCGTGAGTAAAAGTAAAAAAAAAATAATAAAACGAATCGAAACTTGTAGAATTTTGTTACTAAATATATATATTTTTTTCTAAATAAAAACTTAAAATACATCCTCTCTATCTAAGCTGCACTGTTGATAATATTTTGCATTCGTTTTTGTTTTCTGTTAAGGAATATATATAAAAAAAACCTGTAGTACATAACCCATATGATTGTTATTTTTACAAAAGTAACTTATGATAGTAAAAGTTGGAAAGTTTATAATCTGTGTAAAGTTGTCAGTCATTGCTGTCAGACTTGGTCAAAAGAACAAAACAACTGATTTGGGAATTGGGTATTTTCAGAGGAAATTCTTGGAATTCTCGTCAAATTCAAATTTTTGTAGCTATAAAAAATTAAAAGAAATTGAATTGGTTACGTTGTTTTACGTCAAATATTTATCTACTGTGACCGTAGGCAGCTTAACGAACTTATCGTGAAAAGTGTAGTGAGGTACCATTGTTTTTTATTAAATAACGTGTGACATAAAAACTACTTAAAGATTATGAAAGAATTGAGAATATTTAAAAAACAATGTAAAAGGTTCAAAATTTCACTGTCATTGTTCACTGTATGATACACGTATAATGATGCTAATCAACCAACCAACCGGATATGATAAAATACATTCAATTCCTCACACCAATTCAGAGAAATTTAAAAGAAAAGGTGAAAAGTTTTGTGTTTATTACAAAAACTAACATAAGTTACTTAACAAAAAAAAAAATTAATAAATAATAATAAATAAAATATACAAAAAGTGATATTAATTCCAAATTCTTAATCTATTATTATTGTTTAAAGAACTTTAAATCATATTCTTACCTACATACACACACTCAAAAATAAACATTTATGATCACATTTAAGTAAGTAATGCATTAGAGAATAAAATATTTCTATTAAATTCATAAAAAAAATCAAAAATTTAAAGTTCAAATATAAAATTAAAAGAAAACTATACATTTAATTGTTAATGGATAAGATTAGGTCAAACTTATAAAAAAAATTATGCATTGCTGTGCAATGCACTCTTTCAAATCACTGGAAAATTAAATTCATTAAAATATTATACATATCGCTCATTTGCGAGAAGAGTGGCATAACTCCAAAAAAGCGATTCTGAGATAAATACATTTAAACATTTTAATTTAGACAAACTGATAGGAAAAGTACAAGACAATTTTTTGATATGTTTTTAATTACAGTTGGTCTCATGTTTCTGCATTATTAACTCAAAAAATGTGTTTCTACTCACCCTTCTCGCAAATGAGCGATATGTATATTCTTCAAAATATTTAAACGATTTTTTGATCGACTTAAGATACCACATGTTCAACATACTTTTTAGGGAAACTAAACGACTTAGTTTTCTTTCGCTCGAATAATTTGACTCTATCTATGTGTGCTGTCACACCTCGACTAATATGTTGTTAATATTTTCACTTTTCGAAACATAAAAAGCGGAATACCACCTCTGGTTATTTTTTCCATATACCGGACATTTCATGCTAACTGATTAAGTTTAACTAATGCCATTTTTATTAAAACTTCGTTATCTTAAAAGAGTCGCTGTAAGAGTGTAATCATTTACACACCAACAGAATAATCACCCTTATTGTGTTTGACGTATTTTTGTTGTATTTCGGCATTTTTGTAAAAGATTAAAGACAGATTTTGTTAATTTTCTTTAATCTTGTAGAAAAATGTCGAAATATGACAACGACTACGCCAAACCCAATAAGGGTGAATCATTGACCACTATTTGAAATCTGTTTGTGTAAAAATAAAGAAGAAGCAAATGCAGCAATTTGATATTGATATTGAAATTACACACAGATCTCAGTCAGACTTTGAATTTTGTCCCAATAGTACGGTTTTTTTGTTGCTCAAAAGGACAAAAAATCGATTTGGGTATTGAGCTTTACTTAGTGGATTTTCATCAGACTTTCTTGGTTATCCAATGTTTTTGTAATTGGCGGGCTTATATTCACATAGCCACCATTAATAAATGTGTTTATACTCTTAGGTCAGTGATTCAGAAGAAGATTCATCGCATTTATCAAAAAAATTAAAGTTCATGTATGAATAAGTTCATACCTAGAGTTACTCTTAAAAATGTTAAAACTTGGGGTTCATTACTAGTCTGGGGCTTATTTTTTGTGGCAAAACAGATAATTTTGCATTATCTGGGCACAATAATTTATTTGCTTTGACAGAAATTTGATAAAAATTTAAATTAATTTTCATACAAATTTCTTTCGAAATCGAATGTCGTAATTTGCCCTCTGGGTACTCTTAACAATATAATGAAACCGAACACAAGGCCCATAATATGAAATTCTGGTTGCTATATAATGTATTCTACGCTATTAAAACAACTTCTTAAAGCTGTGAAAATACTTAGCTCTATATAACGTTTAAAAGATAACATGAAGCCAATTTAGGTTAAATAGAATTATATTCCGGTTGGCGACGCCGTTGTCGTCTAACGATATTTTTGTAGCAGAATAAAGAAACGTGTTTATCTTGTCTTTAATCTATTACAAAAATGTCGTAAAACGACGACTATGTCGTCAATTGGAATACGGCTTATTATAGTTACTAGAAAATATATTTGTTGCTAAGAACTTATTTAATACTTATATATACTTTTATTAGTTTACGCTCTAATTCATAATAACTCCTTAATTTAGGTTTTATCCATACATTAGTTATGAGACGTTATCTGTCTTATAAGCTCAAAATAAAAAATCTTATTCATAAACCTTTCATATGAGCAAATTAACTAATAAACGATTTTAATGTCATGCTGGCAATACCATGATGTTATTTCAGCATAGTGATGCATAATAAAAGCTATCGGTTACTTCGGTAATTTTTTTAATATTCATAAAAATACTGTAATAGTAACACAATTGTACATAAAATAGATGTGATTGAAGTAATATTTACTGCTGTTAAAAAAAATAACTAAAACAAATTGAAAAATTAAAAAAAATGTTTCCTTTGCAACACTTTTTTTTTAATTCATGTATAAAGTAATCGAATACTACCATTTTCTTTTTGGTTTGTGCATCACTATTCTGTTTACATTTTTTTATCTCAAAATTTGGTAAAATGGAATTGTAAACTGGAGAGAAAGAGAAAGAGAGACTTACATACGTAATTTCTACAGGCACTGATGACAGAGCCTGTAAAGGAAAGAGATGGGATATGTAATACAAAATAAAAACAATTTCTTGGCCATTTAGAAATTTTATTTTGTACAGAGACTGCAATCATTTGCTATTATACGAAGATTCTTAATTATGTGAATTTAAATATGTACATATGTATCTATACTTGCAACTATATAAGTTTTATTAATTGTAATACTATATTATTCCACTTTTATTTATACAATATCCAATCTAACTCACAAATGTCGTGTTATTGTACGGTTAAAGTGCCTAGAAACCTACAATAAAAATTTCTTATTTATAAATGGTTTATGAGAGCGATATGACACTGTTTCTTGTTTATGAATACAAAATTAAGAGATTTTGCTTATAAGGCCCTTATAAGCACGTTTTATCTCATTATGAATTGGACTGTTAGTTTTTAGTGGAGAAATTATATCACAACAGTTACCAAGTTTGGCTTTTAGCCCCAGTTTATTTGTTAGTATTGAGTTACTTTTTGTTTGCTACGTAAAAATGTTTGAAATTTCTAACTAAAATATAGATTTTTTTTAAATTTAAAGATTTAAAAAATATTTTGTTTTTTTGGGACAACAAAAATAAAAGTTATCTGCGAACGCTGCTCAGACCTTTAAATATATTCGCAATGCTTGTGGTTACTAAGGTAATAAACATATGGGGGATTCAAATGGTCGTTTTAAAGTCATATATCATAAAGCAATATGATTGCTGTGAACAACCAGTATGCTATTTTCCTACGCAGTCAACTGACGTACAAAACTAACTCATATTTTCAACGACGGCTAGTGGAAAAGTGTGAATTATAAAAACAAAATATTGTCACTTGCATGTAAAAATATATATTTATAAAAGCAATGTTTTTTTTTTGTTAAGAGTATGAAAATTCTTTTAACATATATCGTTCTACATTGCATATATTTTAAAGGCGGCTTGTAAATATTATCGCTGGCTAACTAAATTCCGTTAGTCATTCAACTCTGCATTTTACTGCTAAATTATGAAAAACATAGCTTGAAATGTTTTATGCACATTCAAGACTATCGACCACCGAACACAAGGCCACAAAAAATTCGCTGGCTACAAAAGTAGCCAAGTAGTCAGCTACTTAATTATAATAACGACTACAGCTACAAAATAAACATGTTGAATATAACCTAAACAAAACATAACAAACTTATTGTTTTTAAAGTGAAATTATGAGAAAACAAAAAACAAATAATATCTGAAGGAAACTTATTTAAGTGTATAACAATTATTGCCAAAATAGTCCAAAGAACTGCTTTAACTGATGTAAATAAATGATATATGTAAATGAAAACTAAACAAAAAATGCAAACAAATGATTATTTTTTTCAGTGGTGCAACTTTAAAATTTCTTGCATTTTTAATGTATATGTATATTTCCTTTTTTTATTGGCAGCACTAAACTATTTAAGTTGGCTACGGGCTATAAAAGTAGTGTCTGGTCGGTAGTCGTGTTGCCACTAAAATAATAATCTCATATGGACACATGTATTCTATTTTTGACAGCTTGTGGTCGACGGTCGGTAGCCTTTAATGCTTTGATAGCTTTATTGTTTTATGACTTTTTTATTTACAGCCCAACAACAATTTTTTTTTTAATTTTATGATATTATGGCAATATGGACAACATTTGAATTCCTCAATATTAAATTTAAAAAAAAAATTCATAACTATAGCTAAAAATTTTTTTGCTGTATTTATAAACAAAATTTAAATCGGTTTGGATGTGTATATCTTTTACAAAAAATTTTACTGAAAACATATGTATGTATCTTAAACCTATAAATTTTATAAATAAAGCAGTTAATATGTAATTTCTAATTTTTTTTTCTTCATATTTCGAACATAAAAAAAACCAAATCGAATTGTAATTACAAACAAAATTATTTACAAAAAAAAAAAAAAACAAAAATTATAATATTAATAAATAACTTTAATAATAATAATAACAATTAATGAGTATAAAAAACATAAATAAATGTTACTGTGTACCTTAGATTATATATTAACTAATTAACAAATTTTTAAAAATTCATGCATTAAAAGAAAAAAAACTTACAAGTAGTAATAACACAATAACATTTTCCATATAAATTTAAGAAAATTACATAGAAAAGAAAAAGTATTTTAAAGTCAGACAGGAAATTAAATAAAAAAATAGAAAAAAAAAATAATAAATTCAAAACGTTATGGCATTGTTTTCATTACTTTAAATACTATAAATCTTAAATGTAGAAAATATTGAAAACAAAATAGAACAACAAACACGTTACATTAAAACAAAACAAAAATTTGAAAAAATTAAATCATAAAATTCATTATAAAAACAAACAAAAATAAAGAAATCTTTTATGATTTGACTGTGATAATATCAACAAAAAAAATATATTAAAAAAAAATAAAAAAAAATAAAAAACTTACAAAAAAAATATATAAAACAGCTTGTAAAGAAGAAATGACATTTTGAAGGATATAAATTAATTGGAAAACCAAACAAAAAATAAAAATTAAAAAATTATAAAATTAGTTTAAACAGGTAATAATAGATGAATAAATGGTTATTTTAAATTTACTAAAAAGAAATAGAAAACAATTTAAGAAAACAAATTTAATGAAAAAAAAACACAAAAAAAAACAATTTTTATTACAATAAAATTTTATTATAATTAAAACGACAAAAATACAAAATATTTACATTTAATTAGATAATTAACAAGAGAAACTAATAACAACAACAAGAACAACAAAAAGTATTTAATAAATTGTTAGTAAACAAAAACAGAGTTAAGAAGAAAAAGAAGAAGAAGAAGGTGGAGGAAAAAAAATTTATAAATAAAATATAACAAAACAACATTACTAATCAATTAAGCGAAAAAAAGTAATAATTTCAGCAACAAAATTCCGTCTTGACTTGGTGGATTATAATATAGAAAACCTACCAAAGTCGAACGAAATTATATTAAACAAATATACACACATACATACTTATATACAAATAAATAACAAAAAAAAAAAAACATAAAATTATAATAATAAAATAATTAAAATAAATTTATTATTTATTTACCAGCCTCTTATTCATAAACAATAATTTTGTTTTATTAAAGTTTTATTAAATAAAATTTGCCTAAATTTTTATTCTATAAAACTGTTACAAACCAAAAATATTTTTTATGAATAAAAGCTTTAAATTATAGCAAATAGTTTTAAATAAAAACCTAGAAAAATTAAAAATAAAACTCCGTAAAACTAACTTTTCAAATTTAAATAAAACTTTTATTTTAAAACTCTTGAATATATTAAAACATTAAAAACAAAGTTCACCTTTCAGACAAACAAAAAAACATTTCAATATTTATTAAAACAAAAAGGAACTACAAAAACCCAATATATTAAAAAGAAAAAAAAACGCAATAAAAACATTAACAACAACTCTCTTTCTCAAATGTTTCCTTTTACTTTCCTATTAAAAACTAAAAACTACATTACAGAAATGGTATAAAATAATTAAAATTAAAACTAAAAATTAAAAAAAAAACTTTTTAATGTTAAAACAAACAAAAAAAAAAAAAAAATAATAAAAAAAAAAATAAATTTTCCCGAAACAAAAAAATATACCAACAGAATAGTTAAATAAAAATTTTAGTATAAAATAATAAAACAAATAACATTCAATATTTCATTATAAATTTAAAGAAAAATATAAAAAAAACAACCACAACAAAACCTAAAAAAAGATTTGAACAGACATTTTAAAAGAATTCATTCAATCTTAAAAGTATTAGTTTAGTAAATCAGAGATATAAATAAATAAAATGGTTAATATAAGAGAAAAGCCATCATCATCATTAACTTACAATATTTGTATGTATGATAAAGAATTTAGTTTAATTAAAAATTAAAATTAACAAATGAATTATTATTGTGTAGTTTTTGGAAGTCTCTATTTATAAGATAATCAGTCAGTTAATCAATCAGCCAGTCAGTCAGTCAGTTTACCAGCGCAGAGCACAATTAAACTGTAAAGTATTAAAACAAATAAACACGCAAACAGAAGCAAAAGAAGAAGAAAACATTTAATTCATTTCTTAATTACAAAAATTTTAGCATACATACATATATGGTAATAATAAAAACAACAACAAAAAAACAATACAGTACATAAAAGCATAATTATTAAATAAATAAATTAATTTATTATATATATACAATATATATTTAAAAAAAAAAACAAAACAAAAATTATATATATATTAAAGTATAAACAACAAAAAAAGAAGGAATAAAAAAAGTAAAAAACAAACAAATAATAATTATAAATAAAAAGTAATAAAAAAAATATATACAAAATTAATTGTTTCATTTACATAAACAATCATTTTTAAAAGTAAGTTACAATGTTCGAACATACATATGTATGTACATACACAGGTTTATTTATGGCAAGATCTTCGAAAATGTTCAAAATCAGGAATCGCAAATAACAGTTATTGCTTAAATATTAAAAAAAAAAATCATCGTATTAGAGTCGACAGATATTATATACCGAATTAATAGTCTTGTAGAGTTCTCATAGAATCTGTGGTGATCTTGCAAAAATGATTATAAATCAGATTTTAACTGTTAGTTTTTGACGAAAAAATAAAAGGTTAGATGAAACCTTTAAAAAGAGAGTTTTATTTTTCTATCATAAAATAAAACTCTATTTAGGATTTTTATTTTTTCTATCATAAAATAAAACTTGTTTTTAAGACAGATTTTATTTTTAATCTAACCCGTTGCTTGTGGTATCTTTGTTTTATTGTTTTTTATAGCTGAATACCTAAAAAGCTAGTCCATAATCTCCAGGCTAATTTAGGCCAACATGGATATGGATAGACGGATAGAAAATCTGCTTTAAATCTACGTAGAGACCATCGTAGAAAACTTATAGCAGGCATCTAGTTACTAGTTAAAATATTCCATTACAGCTATGCTGGACCTGGTTGGTTGCTTGGTCCTCTTCGTGATCCTCGCAACCAACTTTTTACAAAAGAAACGCTTAAGCACTACGTAACTATATCCAGTCTGTGGGCGTTGAAAACTTTATAAGGCGACCAGCCAGTTCTTTAATATCATCAAAGAGAGGTTTACCGAAAGTTGATATTCTCTTCATCCATAGAGCAGGGCATTTGCAAAGAAAATGAAATACCGTCTTGCTTTTCTCCGGTTGTTTTTCAGCTGTGCCGATATGTATTATTGATTATATAATGGCTATTGCTTTCCAATGGCCCAACAACAACAAGTAAGCACATCACAATACGATATTAGCGAAAGAAAACGACAATTTTAATTGTTTGCAGTAACGATTATATGATTCACTAAGTACACTTTTGTGACAGCCGACAACTCTAGTCTTCTTTATGTTTAAATTACAATAATGGGGAAAAACCGTATAAAATCAGTAAATTTTTGGGTAATTGGTAAATGTTTTGTTCTTTACAACGAGTAAAACAAAAACAGTGAGTGCGATTGTCCCATTTAGTTTTGTATATTGTTTTTGTTTTGAGCACTACAAATACACTAACTCAAAAAAATTAATGAGAAGAAAAAGAGAAAAAAGAGCAAATTATACGAATGTAATGGAATAACAAAGCAAACACAAGAGCGAAAAGCGAATAGTTTCGTTTGCGCTCTTTCTCATTTAGAAAATATTTGTTTTGGTTTTGCTCATGTAGAATACGATTAAATTTGAAAAGTTTATGACTTTGTGGTAACGTTTGCGAAATGTTTTGTTTGTTTGCCCACTCTGCTTTGGATATAAAAGTACACAAGAATTGTTGTCAACAATATCTGGTTGCCTCCAGATCATATTTTGGCCAAAGCGACTTGCTAATTCTGCAATTCGTCCGACTAGTACACCTGTGACAAGCAATTAGATATTATTCTATATCAATCTTCTCCTTTACAATTCCCCTTGGTGAAATATGTCTATGGTAGATTTTCGTATTAGTAGCTCATCTGCCATTTCGTTATCATAGTACCCCTGTACCATATTAAAGTGGCATTATGGCTCATTCCCAAGTTTTTAAGGTGAGCTGAGAGGAAAATTTTTTTGTATGCCCAGAATTAACAGACCTAATCTGTCTAACTTGAGGTGGTTTGAGTACAACTCACACCTTAGTGAAATTATGAGGTTCGTTGGAAAATAGCCAACGGCCGTAGACTTGTGAAATTGGTATTACAATGGGACCTTATAAGACCCTAGTGCACTTTGCCTACAGGCGACTGCCTATTTTATCTTAACCTAACATAAGAGAGTATTTTCCACTTTTTGATTGATCTCTTATAATTAATATCGAGAAAAAATATATCATAAAAAATTGAGAATATTCACTTACTTGTTCAATATCTTGTTTTTATTTTTTCTTCTTTTTATTGTAGATTTTCCTAAAAATAATTCGAATTTTTGCCATTTTTGTTTTTGTTACCACATAGAATTCTTTATTTATTTAAAAGCAAAATATTTAACATGATTTTGTTTCATTTTTTGTAGGTTTTAGTTTTTATATATAATTTTATTATGGAAACAGTACAATTTCTATTGAAAACACTTTTTATTGTTGACAGTGTTTCTCTTCAATTTTTGTTTTCTAGATAATTATTTAAACACATTTAGTTGAATTTTTGTCTTTTTCTTTTGCCTTTTGTCTTTTTTATGTATACAAATATTTAATCTATATCGAATATGTTATAAAGTTTTATTTAAATATATATTTTTAAATCACTTTTTATGGTTTAAACCGTTTATTTAATTTGAATAAAATTCTATACTTTTCTTTTTTCAAAATGAATTGATTTGATGATTACAATTTTGGATGACAAACGAATTTAATTATATGATGAATTTAATTTATTTTTAATTTCTTTTTTTAGGTGCTGATTTATTTCAATACAAATCTTTTAATTTCAAAATTTTATAATAAATTTTCAAATACGAGTATGTGCTACAATTTATATAAATATTTTTATGTTTATTATTTCAATTTTTCTTTTAAATTTAAGTGCAATTTTATGATTTCTTAACAGTTTTTTTTTAATTTTTATTTTTAAAATAAAATTTATCAAACTTTGTTTTTGCTAGATATTCTCATTTTAAGGATTTATGGCAAAGTTTTTAAAATATTTCAATGCCTATAATTGCTTAAAGAAAACAATGCTGCACAAAAATTGTTATCCATCCATCCATCTTATGCTGAAAGTGGTAAACTTTAGTTTTTTTCTTTTTTTTCTGTTTTTGTTTTATAAATATTTTAAAACCTTTTTATAATACGAGTATGATTTAAAAATGTTGCAAGTTTTGTGTTTATTTTTATAGTGAAATCGTTTGTACCTTTGATAGTATTAATTGTAATTCATTTAATTTTATCTTTTTAGCTACTTTGTGGAAAAATATTTTTATTTTTCCGTATTTTATTTATTAATATTTTAATTATATTTAAGTAAAGTAATTAAAATTTTATATATCTTTCAATGCTGTAAAATTTATTTTTTATTTTAGTTTTGTAAAAAATAGTTTTTGTTTTGTGTTTACAAGAAAAAAAAAAAAAGAAAAATCCCTGAATGTAATTTTGCTTTTCGTACAAAGAGTTTACTTGATTTTTAGTTTTAAAGTATTCTCAATAATTTTTAAAACTATTTTATGTATTTTTTTTTTAATTAAATAATTTTGAAAAATAATTGTTAAACCTAAGGTTAAAAATATTCTGCTGTATGCCTTAAAAAACGCAAAATTTGTTTTTGTTTTTTCTAGTACAAGTAATACAGCAGTTAAATTGTTTTTTTAAATGTAACACCTTGAAGCCAAATAGTAATTTAAAATTATTTTTTTTAAATAAGATTATCAAATAATTCTTTTAAAGTTATTTTTTTTATTGAATTTTAAATCAATGTACGTTTATTAAACGTTTCAATATGCGGTTTGCAACTGCAATCATCACATTATGTGCTGTTATATTTTTGTTTAAATTATAGATACACAATTTGAAATTTTTTTTTAATAAAAACAAAATATTTATATAGCTTTTAGGTTTATAGAAAAAAAAATTATAATAATAATAATAATAGAAAAGAGATAATATTTTTGGAAATCTGTTTTTTAATAATTTTTTTTCCATACAAATTTCAAAACTGCAAACTCTTATTTTTTCGTTTTTCTTCGTTTTGCAGTTGGTTGCGGAAAATTCTATTTGTTTGGCAACTCTGGTGGACAGTCTGGTTGATTGGAGGGATGAGCTGCACGAAAAGCTGGATTACTTTCCAATTCTCGATCAATACGTAAAATTATGGGATAGGGACGTAAATCAACGTGGAATCTAAAAATTGCAAAAAAAAGAAAAATTATTAAAAAACAAAAATATTTTCGCCATATAGGCAAATACATAGTACATGCAACATTATATATTATTTGATTACCAACTAAGACGAAATGACCATAGAGACATCTGAGATGAGTTTTATATCAGAAGCTCACTCAGATAGACTTAGATAGTTTTAGTCGATTTTATCTATTTTTTTTATTTTAGTACTCCGAAAGATCATACATACATACATAATTGGCCATTAAAACCCTAATTCAGGGTTACGGCCTAACCTCTCGCAGCATCCACGTTGTGTGTCAACGAACGACACACTTGAGAAGTTTGTTCATGGCATTCAGTTACTCTTAGAGATTTTGCCAGAAAACTGCTAAAGATATACCTACACTCTTCTGATTTTAACAGATTATAACAGTTACAGTTTATAATTATGACAATAATTTTAAAAATAGAAAATAGTCTATTTTTAACTGAGCTCAGGCAAAAACAATAAAAATTAGGTTTGTAATTAAACTATCTGAGTCTGAGTGCCCTTCTGATATAAAACTCAGATGAATACTTAGGTGGTGTAAATATAGCTTAGGTGGTTGTCGCCGAAAGATATATTTTTGCGTTCGTATTTCTTTTTTTTTTTCAAGATGTCAGAGTTGGGGTTTGAACCGGAGCTCTTGTCTTAGTAAGAAACAATGCTTTAATTTAATTATCGATTAGTTTCCTCAAAAGAAGTTTCATAGTTTCTTCCGAGCTTTAATTTTCTGCCATTAGGGTGGTACATTAGGGTAGTATAAACAGAAATCTGGTGGATAAATACTAGAACGAGAAACTTGAGGTCTATGATCTCTAGTCTTCTCGAAACTAACAGCCTGTTTTTAGAACACGAATGGTTATTGACATTCGCCTTTTTATATGAGAAACACTAACTAATTTGAGGTTTTTTTTGTTGTTGTTTCACATATAAAAAGACGATTGTCAAAAACCATTCGTGTTCTAAAGGCTGTAAGACATTGATATATCATACTTTAAGATCGGACTGTAAATGCCTAAGATATAACAAAAAAATCTAAAAACCCTACATTCGGCAAAAAATTATATTGGAAGCGGTGAAGGAAAACTTTTTTTGAGGTATGGTTTAATGTGTATGCATACATACGTTCTAAATTATATTAGCAAATGGTCAAACTTAATGGATCAGTTTATATGTATACGGATGTAAATTAATCTAAAATATACCTGCGTGCATTAAAAACTTGTGGAACCAAACAACAGTCAGCCATTGAAATTTCATCTCCAACACAATATTTGCCAGCTGAAGTCGATAAAACCTTTTCGACAGCCCTAAAGCCACGTGTAATCCAATGTTGAGCCCATTCCTTTTTCTTCTCTTCACCCACATGTATTAAGACGATAAGATTTTGAAGAGGTTGAATACCCGAACAAATTATTTCACATATTTCACGAACTTTGGCACGTTTATGAACATCCTGAGGTAAGAGAGGACGTTGAGGACGGGTTTCCTCTAAATAGTGCATAATAGCCACGGATTCAATTAGAGTATGACCATCTATTAAAACAAATAAAAAATTGTTGTATTTTTAAATCAACAGAAAGAAAAAAAAAATTAATACAAACAAAGCAAACTTACCGATTTGTAAAGCTGGTACTTGTTCCATAGGATTAACCTCACGATACTCATTGCAATGCTGTTCACCACCAGACTTTATCAAACTGATGGGTTTTATATCATATGGAATTTCCTTAAGATTTAAGGCGATACGCACACGCCATGAACAAGAACTTCGCCAATATGAATAAAGTATAGGCTTTTCATTTGAACCAGCAGCAGCAGCAGCAGTGGTAGTAGTAGTAGAAGCATTTGGAGTGTTAGAAGCAGCAGTAGCAACAAGAGCAGCAATCATAGGATTAGTAGACATAAAATTTTGTAAGTCATCCATTGAATATTTAATATTAAAAAAAAACGATGTCTTATTGCTTTGAAATACTCTGCTAAAATGTGGTCCAATTTTAGGCCACAAGTATCTCATATTCAAGAAATCAGTTAGAAATTAAACAACAATTTTTTTTTTGCTTTAATTTATGCACAAAGAATCTGGTTTCTTTTTAGTATGCAGTGTCTCTACTTTTGTTTTTTGTTTTTCTTATTTTAATGAAATACAAAATAAAATTTAAATTTTTATTTTATTTTTAAATATTCCTGCCTGATAAGAATTATTTGTATTCTCTTTACACACACTTAATGGTAATTAACCGGTTTTTTGTTATTTTTATTTTACTTGTTTATGACTTGTTTTTCTCTTATGGAATGTTATCTTATACGGTTGGAATTGGTTTGTTTAATTAATGGAAATTATTAAAATGTGTTGTTGCATTGCTAAGAAAGTATTAAAAAAAACAACACAAAATGGAAACAATAATAACAAGAAAAACCGTAAAATAGATTGCAATGAGAACCAATGTAAATATTCTCTTTAACAGCTGTTGTGGATTGTAATGTGTATTTTAGTTTTTGTTTTGTCAGCCTAAAAGTAGATGAAGTTCCAAGTAATTAAAAACACAGAAATTTGTTTGTACAAAACCCAGTGTTTAATTTAAAGTGAACGATTAGCATTCAAACAAACTGTTATTTTCAATAACTTGGTAAACAGAAGTTCTCAAATCGGGAGTCTAGAAACATATGAAAAATTTTTTATTTTAACCACATACATACATATTCATATAAAATTATATTTAGTTATAAAAATATATGGAATGTTGAATTTATTAATACAGTGCCAACTCGCTAATCCGAATTAATGATTGCAGACCCTAATTCGGATAAACGAAGGTAGTATTTCAATTATTATACATTTTCGAGTGTTTGTACATATTCCTTAACGGATGTTAATTCTCATAATACCAGTATTAGGATCTTAGGCTATTAAATTTCATACAAGTAGTATTTCAAAACAAATTTATTTAATTTTTATTGATAACGAGTGAAAAAACGAAAGCTTTTAGTATTGTTTTTTTTAACATAGATAATTTGTGACGTAGTCGCCGTGGTCTAGTGGTTAGTGTGTTGGCTTACTAAGACATGGGTCCTGGGTTCGATTCCAGGCACCGACATCTTCAAAAAAAGAAATATGAAAAAAATATTTCTTTCGGCGACTACCTCTCAGCAGTCTTCTGGCAAAAGCTCTGAGAGTAACTAATAAAGTCTTTATTGCGGTGAAATAAATTGGTTATTGTGCGAAATTCTTCTGTTTCTTAAACACGATCATTTTCAAGTAATTCTTGCTGTAACTATGAAAGTGGGATGTTATCATCTGAATCCCACCGCTGAGAATGAATATGCTTCCAACAAGACTTTATGGAAGAATTGGGCACATTGTCCCAAGATCGTTTAAGTAATTCACAAGCATCGTTTATACTGAATTGTTTCAAAAACATGTCTGAATTGAACAAAAAAAAAAATGCAATTCGGAGAACTGAGCTTGCAATCAATGCGGACTATAGAGCATGTATTACGAATTACCGGATAATTCGGATTACACGCCTTCGGATTAGCGCACTGTATATGTACATAGACCTTTTTCTTTCTTTCCTCTCCAAGGCGGCTGATAACAACCATTTAGGGATTTTAGACGAATTTACTTTTTTTCTTAATTTTCGTATTCCAGTTAGAACCTTAATGCCCCAAACCAGTGTCTCTAAAAGGAAATTCCAAAACTAACAGTTTTCTTCGTCTATTAATATTTCTCAAAAAAACTGCTTTCCCTTTTTCTTGTCAATAAATCCATCATTCTCGTAAGTTTCACCAATTGTGACTTTATCGTGTATGATATTAAATCTGTTTGGAGACTTTGCCAGTTAGAAACCCAGTAAGAAATCTTGAAAAAGACATCCAAATGTCATTTTGTCGTCGCTCTCAATTTGTGGACCTTTGTTTTTGACCATTTGCAAAATTTTACGTAAGGATCTTAACTTACATGCCTGTAAAATACAACTTTTGCAAGCAGTGAAAACGAAGTGAGCAGTTTTATTGAATAATTGTGTGTTTGTAATGAAGGTAATTTCTCCTTATATGGCTAGTCAATTAGCAAATTTGCGGTATATGGAGCGAACACAATATTCCAGTCGTTAACAAAACACAATTGAAGCCCTTTAAATTGCATGTTATGTTTAGTAAGCTGGCGGTATGTATACTTATTTCTTTTGAAAATTGCAAAGAGGTGCCATTACGGTAAATGGCGAGCTCTATCGAACCATGTTGACTGAAATTTTGCTTCCAAAAATTAATCAGTTAAGCAACAACAATGTTTTGTTGTAACAAGACGGCACAATTTGTCATGCAGTGCGCTTATCAATTGATTTATTTCAAAATCACTATAGTGACAACATTCTTTCGAGAAGTATACGATTTTTGCTGATATTTTCAATCACTGATTTGAACCGAGAATCTTTCAATTTTAAGGCATAAGAATCAAATTATTTATTTGAAAATATAGTTAAAAGGTGGATCGATCAAATGGACCATTTAGCTCGCATCAGTGGTGGAAATTCTACAAAATTATCTACCAGATTATGATAAAATTACTGTCCTTCATCATCAAGCTCCTAAAAAACACACTCTTCTTGTCTAGAAGAATTTTTCCTTAAAAGTTTTTTTTTTCCAATGTAAGCTGAAATCACACTAGAAAAGAACAAAATAACCATAAATTCGTTGACCTTTTCTATTTCCTTTTGTAAATTGGTTGAAAAATAGGAAAATCTGGGGTCACTTATTTGCACTTCTGAGCGATCACATAAACTTTTGTAACGAAAACAAATTCTTTTGTTCACGTGTATGAAGATTTGGCCCCTGGAAATTTTTTCCCCCTACTGAAAACTTAAATAAATATTCTATAATTAACTCCGTACAAACATCAAATGTATGTATGTATGTGTGTATTCAGGATAATCTTTAAAGTCAATTTGAACTGTCTTTAAGGGCTAATTGTTCCATTAAACAAGAAATGAAACAAAGTGTATGAAATGGATAACAACAAACACATGCAAAAAATTATCATTTTGAGAATAAATTATCCTGCTAAACAAAACATAATACATTCACCGACAAATAGGTATTTGTATATAATAGTGAATAAAATATACGGAGGGAACAAACTTTTACACTTTTACCATTATTGGTTGCCAATGAAAACGAAAGGAACCATAAAAGACAATGCGGGGTCAATGAACGAATTTCCCACAAAGTTTATTGAACTCAACAAAGTCGTTGACATTAACGAAAAGGCACACAGAAAAATAAGGAAAAGCCTAAACATAAGTACAAAACAAAAAAAAGGAAAATAAATAAATTTTGTAATATCCTACAAAATCTAAATAAAGTCCCCTCGGCATCATATACACAGCACACGTGAATCGTATATTTGAATGTGTGCGCATTTATGCCGTATACCAAGGTCGGGTCATTGAACCTACTACAGCAACAACATTAACTACTACAAACATAAACAGCCTATAAGCATTAGTAATAAAATAGGAGATGAGCATGAAGAAAAGCTAAAAAAACTTTATTGTTGTTTGTAGTTGTTTTTGGAAGGAGAGAGAGAAGAAGAACAAATACTTGGAAATATGTCTGTAATAAACATAAGCACGAGTATGAAAGAGCATTTATCTTCCTTTTATGCTCAAATTTGAAGTCAATGTAATGCCGTCATATTCAAGGACATTCATTCCGTATAAGAAATCCAAAAAAGAAAGGTAAAACAAACATATACCAGAAACATATAGAAGAAAATATGCGGAAGAGAAGTTCCTTTCGTACTTATAGGGTTCTGAGGGATTTTTCTCATTCTCTTAATTTCAATGAGAGGGCAGAATAACATAAAAAAGCTTTTGCTTTGGTAGTGTTGCCGTTTTGTGTTATGTATAACCAAAATTAGTTACTTTTTAAGGCATTATGTATGCGTGAACTTTTTTTTGTTTTGGTTACTTTTTCCTTAAGGTCAAAGCAAAAGTAAACCATTTTTTTAAGAATTTGAATTTAATATAATAACTTTATTATTTAATTATTTTGTAACGTAACCTTGAATTCCCATACACAACTGTGTCGAACATTAACAACTTATAAAAAAAAATTCAAAAAATCAGTAAGTACATAGTATATACATACATAATTGGCCATTACCTTGTGTCAGGGTTACGGCTTAGCTTCTCGCAGCACTCATGTTGTGTGTTTTAATTTTTATCCACGAGTACCGGGAGAATTTGAGAAGTTTTTTCATGGCAATCTATTACTCTCAGAGCTTTAGCCAGAAGACAGCTGAAAGGTAGCCGCCGAAAGAAATATTTTTTCATTTTTTTCCAAGATGTCAGAGCTGAGATTTGAACCTGGCGCTATCGTCTTAGTAAGTAAACACACTAACTACTAGACCACGGCGAATACAACAAGGACTTTGCCCTTTATTAATCGATATTATCAAGATTACCAAAAGAAGTGAACAAAAGTTGTACCATTTTTATTTCTCTACTTATTCATCGTAGTCGCCTTGGTCTAGTGGTTAGTGTGTTTGCTTACTAATTAATTTAATTTAATACATTAATTTATATTATTACATTGAAAAATACTACAAATTAATTGAAATTGACATACAAAACATAGGTGCTAGGCAAGAAGCTAGGGTTGTAATGGCCAATTATGTATGTCTGTGAAGTTTTTTAGGGGCCAAGTAAAGTTATTAGTCATTTTAAGCATCGATTAGGTAATAAATTTTAACGAACTTCAGAACGTCATATCTCTTTGTGTGCAAAATTTCATTGAAACTGGTTTCGAAAAGAATTAAACTCACTTGTATTTTGCTCTTTCTCTTATGCAATCAGAACGTAAAATTATATCTCGGCCATCTGATTGGCAGAAGTATATTACAAGTACATTATATTGCAAAACATTTAACAAATTGGTTGAAAAAAATGTCTTTAAAAGTAATTATTTTATGATTTAAATAGTTGGTAGTTTTTATTTCATATTTGTTACATTTCTGTTGAAATTTGGTTACGAAAAATTAAAGGCCGTGGTAACACTGACTGGGCTTTGGCAAAATAAAAAAAAATATTAGCGAAGCTTTTATTTTATTTAAAATAAGGGAGAGTTGGATGTGCTGTAAGGGTTGGCAAGTTGTTGTAAATACTTTAGAACTAGTGAAGAATATTTCGCAAACTGAAATCGAGAAATTTGATAAAATTTAACTTGGTTTTTCATTATATGCATGTATGCTTGTATGTAAGTTCAATAATGATGCTTACTTCGGAAAATTTTAAGGGATTTATTCATAAAAAATATTTTTTATTAACGTTTTAGTAAATGAAATAACTTTTTATAAACAAGACACTTAAATTTATAAATGAATTCACATTAAAGCAGAACCTTATGAAATAAGGTCAACTCAATTCTCAAACTGGTTAAAATTAAAAACAAAATTGAGGGCCGATGTAACATGTTTGCAAGAAACGTTTCTAAATCGTTTGCTTTATATTAATAGGCCTTAAATAAATTTTATTTTATTTACTATAAACAGTACATATTATCATTTTCATACTATAACTGAAGCTTTTTTCGGTTTAAAAATTGTAACACTGATAATTTTTGATAATAATGCAATAGAATCTGACATAGGAGTCTTCATTTCATTACTGAATAAACCACCATGTAACACCGTTTTGTTAAAACTATATTTCGGCCCAAAAAATTTGGTAATCATCGACCTATAGACCTTCCCGTTGACAGCCAATGTCGTTCTCAAAGACATATGGACCAGAAGCCACACCAAAAAGCAACTTTTTCAAGATGAATTGGACGTTCTTGAACCTCACATGGATTAGTATCACCCCAAATTCGACAATTTTATTTATTTACGTACTTATTTATCAAGAAATGGACCCCTTCGCTATAGATGAAATTTCGATGAAAATGTGTTTACGTTGCTGGAAGGGAGCACCTATTTTGAAAAATCTATTGAATGTATTATCTGCCATGATAATTTGGCAAAATATGCTGAAAAACTGACAGCTAGGTTGACAGATATAGTTTTAAAAATTCACAGTTGCGAGACCCTATAGAAACTTTCTTTGAATTAAGTTTATCATAAATAAGGCTTTCTTGTAGCAGTAATAAAACTACAGAATATTTCGTTATTTATTTTTAACCACTTGCCTGCTAGTATGATGCTTGTGGGAGCTATACACACCGGAGACTTAGTCTCGAAGAGACGGGTTTAGCAAAATAATATAATTAGTTTATGAAAAACACTATCAAATAAACTTATTCTATTTTTTTGTGTTTTACTACGGCCCAAGGCAACTCTAAATTTGTGAAACAACAAATTTAAGAGAGTATGAGATTTTTAGTTAATTTAATATGATTTTAATATTTTTTTCATATTTCGCAATAGTAACTGACATGCGTAGTATTTAGTTTTTGGATTAGTATGGCGTCTAACAACATTAGGTAGAAGGAAATCTCAAACCTTTCTTAGTGTTGGTCATGACCGCATACCAAATGGTGTCTGTCCGTATGTACTTTCGTTTGCCGGAGTATGCTGTACATGTGGGAGTCTGCACTTTTTCGTTAGTTTTTTTTCATAACGTTTTTCAAAACTTATTTTTCTATATTTTATATTTTAAACTTAATAATATTAATAAAATTTATTGAAACATACCTTGGCTATGGCCGATAAGGACATGGCGTTGTGATGATATTTTGAATAATTCATTTTGAAGCCGCTTACTAAAACACACGCAGGATAAATATATTTAATTTGTCTGCTTTTCCTTAATAAACTATTTAATCTGTTAGTGTTTTCGATGAATTTGTTAAATATTTTCCAACACTTTTTATTTTGTTGTTTGCAATTTAAGTCCGGCTATTAAGAAGTGGGTTTGGCGTCTTCTCTGTGGCAAACAAGTTTAGTTTCTATTCAAGTTTTGTCCAGAACAATTATAAAGCGGCGGCACGATAAAACCAACAAACAGCACAATGCAAAAATTATGAAGCCACTAATACTACCTAAACAACTGAATTAAGAATGAAAGGATATAAAGGGAAACTTATATTTATATGTGTTGAGACAACCACGACCATAGCCACGACGTTTATATGAAACGAAGTGGTTGGTTGTTAAAAAAAAATAAAATTAAAGTGTCTTGTAGAATTCCTTATAAATAACGTTTTTAAGTAAAAAATTTAATAGTTAATATTTACTTGTAATTTATTTCAAACTGATTGATTCGAATAAAACACTGTTAAATTAAAAATTTATTTCAATTTTAATTTTAAACTTCTTTTCCATAAATACTCGGAGTTATCACTGAAGTGAACTGTTTAACAGAGTCCTGTCTACTGACTCTGACTGCATTACTGTCTTCTCTAATATTTAAGTTACACTAACACTTACACAGATTACATGTATTTCAAAATGCTGTTTCAATAAAAAATAGTATCAGTGCGGATAAGTCAGGGTACAAAGACTTATTAAAAATAGTACTTCCGGATTTTAAAGTACTTAAAAAAATTTCCATATATAAGACGATACTGATGTTTTGAAAACCAAATAAAAGTAAATCACAATCATGTTTTAGAGTATGTTTTAATAATGTGGAACTTCAAATTACCTTGAACCTCCATAATTGTGTAATATTCTATATTTTACATGTGCTCCTCTTTGGACCATATTCGAGTCCTTTGCACAATTTTAATAAAGAAGCCATTTGATTGATAAATAATATCTCTAAATATATACCAATCGACTAATGTAATAAAATATCTGTTAAAATAGCTGATTGCCAAATTTTACTTTTTTAATTCGATTAGTACAAATTGTAAAAAACTAATATCAAAAAGCTTAAAGAAAGTTGTTAAGGTAGTTGAAAATAATAATATCAGACTTTGCCAGATAAGGTATTTTAAAATGCTTCAAATTTATTATGCACAACTTATTTTTAATGATAATAAATATAAGTAATTTGCTAAATAAATAGAACAAAAATGATAATGAACTGAAATTTTTAGCAAAAAATTTTAATTTTAATATTTGAAGAGTATTAAGTTACCGTCATTAGCCAAATATTTTAAGGGGAGAAAAATTGCCTTGGAAAACCTTCGAATCGCCGACCCTGGGTGGATTCTGTAGACGAATTGCAGAATCTGCAGGTCGCTTCGACCAAAATATAATTTAGGAGGAACCTTAACGTTGATTAGTATAAAAGTTAATAATGCCAGTAAAATTAAAATTGTGATAACTAGTTTTTGAGCTATTCGTCAGCAGACAGTAAAGTTTTGAAATCACTCAGACTGGATATATTAGTGTAGTACATAACCGTTTTTAACAAGGTGGTGTTATTACAATGGCACTAGGCTGTTAATTGGATTCATTAAATCATCACAGAAACTAACGATCCAAATAACTTAAAATTAATAATAAATAAAAATAAATTAACCGAATTTTTTGAGTCATTAATTGGGATATTATGAGAAATGAGGGAATGAATAAGCTTGCTAAGAGAGCCTCTGATATTCGGCCTAGTCTGATATTTTTGTTTAAGCTTATAGCGATGTATAATCTTCATTGGTTTATTAAAAACAACAATGAAAAGGTTGACTATTGCTTTGTGATTGCCCAAGTCTGTCAGTCACAAGTTTAAAGTTTTTGGGGTTTTTTTCAATTGCTTGGTACAGTACGTGAGCCTAGACTCTTTTATTCGGTAGTTCTTCTTCTGCTTGGGTAAAATCAGTTGTGTCTTGTAATGCTATCAAAACGGCAATTGTAGTTAATCAGGAGTTTGGGATATTTATAGAAACATCAATAAAAAAATGTGTGGATCACCAAGCCCACTTTAAGAGAACTAGAAACTTACTTAACTAACATAGATAATTAGTTTAGTAGCAAAAATAACATTTTATGGGATAGTGCAAAATTCGGAAGACATTTAAATGTTTGTTTTTTAAAAACTTTGTCTAAACCGAATTTCAACAAAATTTTGTGTATATAGGCAAGTGTGAGCTTAGGGGAAAAATTCGTTGCTTAAAAGATACATTTAATAAAATTAATAATTTCTGTCATTGTGAAAGGGGGGAAGAAAATATAAATCTGAAAAGCTATATATTAACTTATATGATCAACCACTGAACTTTAAAAAAGAGCTGTTAAAATATACATACATATACTACCTCAATCAACACACAAGGATTATTCAGCAAAACACTGCATTTAAGTAGAAAACATGGAAATATTATTGCTTATTCATTATTTGTTCTTAAATTTTTTTAAGAAACTTTTGCATAAAACGAAATTTTTGCATTTTTAAATACTGGGGGTCAATTCTTGTTCTGTGAAACGGTGAAATGTAAAGTTTTTTCACTGTTACACAGCGTTTTTGATTCTTGTTTTGTGCAAAACTTAAACGATACACATCATTTTTTCATGTAACAACAAGTGGAATGAAACAAAATATTTTCACAGTTTCACAAGAGTGCTGATTCGTGTTTTGTGTAACTATAAAATTAACTGTCAAAATTGTTTCATATGTGTAACAAGTTTGCACAGAAAATGTTTATGTGAAAAAATAACATAGAGGTTTAAAACCATGAAAAAACCTACAAAAGGAAAGCGTGCTAGCAAAAATAAAAAAGAATATTTAATAAAATCGAATAAAATAATTGCACCCATCATATTTTTATTTTAATATAGTATTTAATAATCGTATATTTATATCAAAAACCAAAACAAATATGGCGTCACATTGGTGTTTTGTTTGTACTAGAACACAGAGCCAAATAAATATTGTTGACGGCGGTAGCGGCGAAACCGGCAGCACGAAATATCAATCGGCGATAGTTGCAATTATTTTTAATATTAATTTTGTATCCAGCAAAAATCTGATCAATTTTTTTTAACAGAAAAAACAGTACAAAACATATCTTATCAATTAATATTTATGATAGTAATTAAATGAACAAACACACAAATGATATGTATGCAATTGCAGTTGTTAAAATAAACATATGTACATACATATATGTACATACATACATACATATTTCATATTGAAAAAGATTGGCATACATGCAACTACAAACTTTAAAAAAAAAAGAAAAAAAAAATTGTTTCAAAACGAACTTAAGTATGTACATACATATGTAGAGGGTGTCCGCCAGTTCATATTTCTCCATAATAAATTTGCCACGTCTCTACTTCACGATTGCCAAAAATGAACTGTCAAGACTAATCTTTACCAAAATGGCGGCAAAACAAAGTCGTATACCTTCCCGGCGGACGCTCTGTTGTATATGTTTATGCAACACAAAGTCATTTAAATTTTTCTTGTATATACATATACTTATACGTTTCGGTAAATACTTTGAGAACCACGAGCGAATAGCATCAATTATCGCAACTTTTTAATGAATATGTCCTTAGTGTGCGACTATACTTTTAGGTACATAAAAATAGTCCCTTAATTTACCATCATTTCATGTACGCTGATAAATTAGTGCAGGCAAAAAAGTCCACATTACAAGTCGGTGTTGATTTAATTTATTTTTCGGTTTGAAAGTGATATACATAAACGCATGTATTTGCGAATGTGTAAAACTGAAAGTGTTGTCAATGAAATAAATATTTCTTTGTTACATTATTATCATTTTATTAATATCTAAAAACAGTATCAGTAAAATTTGAAGCAATTAAAAAAAATATATGGCGGGTAAGCCGCTTCCTTAAATCGGTTGGCTTCGTACTCTTGCTTTAACATTTTGACATAAAATTTCAATAACATACAAGCAAAAGTTTCACGACTACGGTTGGAATGAAACAATTTTTTCATAACATGCACCAGAATCGCAAATAGTGTAATTGTGATATGATAATGCGAAAAGTGCTCATGAAAACGAAAATGATAAAAAACTTTTCGTTTCACTGTTTCACAGAACCAGAATTGACCCCCTGGTTACTCTTCTTTTGTTAACTATTTGTCCAATCTGAACGTAACTTTAGGGAAATCTTAAACACCTACAGACTTATCAAGTACTTTTCCTCCAGAACATAGTACTAAATTTATGTACAAAAATTCATAACTTCTGTATATACAAACTGTGTAGTTTTCTGGCATATATATACACACATATATATTAAGCTCAAATAAATAAAAAAAATAGTCAAAAAAATTATGTAAAAATAAAACTATTCGACAAAGTAAATCCAAAGTAAAAAATGGAACATAATATAAATTGACATAATAAGTTATAACAAAAAGTACTTAAGAATTTATTTCAAAGTACTTTTTTTACTCTGTTTCTTCCCACATTATATACATACACGTACTTTACCATGATTCATTAAATGAGTAAAATTTTTTCTCAATTGCAAAAAAGGACAATGAAACATAAACAGCAACATGCCAACTAAACTAAAAACTTTAAAGTATAGCAACAACAAAGTCACATGTAAGAGAGCCCGAGCATGTGTTGGGTTATTATTATTTGCACGAGCAATTGTATGTGAGTGCAAGTATGTTTGTGTGATAGAAAGCGAAAGGTTTTGTTTGTTAAATTAGTTGTTGTTTTTGCTGTTTGGTTTAGTGCCTTCCTTTTGTCTGGTTTCTTTGAGAGAAAAATAATGTTTTAGAAATTAAAAGAGAGTAAAGCTTTCTCATCAAGAGAGGGCCGAAAGGATTTCAGTAGCTGTTGAATAAGTGTGTTAAAGGCTTTCTAAAATGTGCTCTTTTGAAATTTTTTTTTATTTTCTTATATCTTTATATGGGCAATTTAAATAAAAATCGCTCTTAAAATTTTATCCTTTTTTGCGTATTACAAATTGGCACATGTAGAAATTAATTGCTCACAATATTTAATATAATTAAAAAAAAAACACAAAATATATATATTAAGATCCTTTATTTTGATTGGGCTGAAATTTTTTGAAAAAAGTCATTAAAATCCCAACGGGAAAAAATGGATTATTTTATAATTAATTGAATAATATATGCCTTTAGAATTTATTATTTTTGGAATCGAGAAGGTAATTTCATGTGGCACAAAAGTAAATATTGATTACCATTTGTATTCCCACATCTTCAGAAAAAGTGTTTTATTGTTCTACTTCTTATTTAAAAAAAATCGTTATTTTTCGTTGTTTTTTTTTTCCTTTCGTAGGAGACGACTTGTGTTAAGGGTAATGGTTTCCGGAATCAACATTATACATTCCTTGTATTATCTTCTCTATTCTCATTGATTACAATTTTCCGCTGGGATATTTAGACGTACGATTAAACTAACAAGTATGTTTAACTTTTTATGATGCCAAAAGGATAAAAATCAATTTTATTATTAAAGAGTACTTACTAAACTTAATTTATATTGCACTTTTGAATATAAAAGAAAAGTAATTGAAATTATTAACTAAGAGGATTCCAGCTATTAAATAAAAAATACTGATACAAAAGAGTTTTCAAAATAATAAATGTATTCTATACATCATAAAGGTCCATTAGTACAAGTTACTAAGTTATAGTAAACATAAGGATTTTATAGGACAGATAAAGTGCTTTTTATTAGTATAAGTAAACTTTAATTTTATCGGTAAAGCTATTGGAAATATATATGTACTTTCTTCTTAAATTTTACACTAAAATTTACTATCGGACACCTTATCTCAAACTTGTAATATTGGCCTTAAATAAACATTTTCTTTTATTGTTATTTTACTTTAATTTTATTATTTGTTAAGTATTGAAGGTATTTTGCTTTATATTGAATAACTTTTAAAGTTATTTTTAATAAATGTCCTCCACTGCAAGTATTCGAATAGATTTCATACCAGATTTTTGCTGTTCAAAAAAATAGCTAAACACTAATGCCCGTATTCATAAAAACTATTTAAGGTTTATTGAGGACTTATTTGACAAATTTTTATGCAATACATGTCAAATAAACCATCAATAAACCTAAAATAGTTTTTATGAATACGGGCATAAATTAATTTTATTTTCTGCAAAAAAATGTCTTCTTTTTCTTCGTATTAAAAGTTATCGATCACAGTATGCGTTTAAAAAAGATGATAGAAATAAAAAAACAAAAATTATATGTATACTATACTTGGGGAATTCAAATAGTCGTTTTAAAGTCATATATCATAAAAAATACGATTGCTGTGAACAAACCGACATAGTTTAGTATGATATTTTTCATTTCAGTTAGATGATATAAAAAAGTATTTCCAACGTCGCCTAGTGGAAAATTGTTCAGTGGCTGCCAGCAAAATGAATTATATATTAATTTAAGAGGGTGAAATTATTTAATGTAAAGAAATTCTTAAGCTCAAGGTATATTTTTAAATAAAAACTTTTATTTAATTATCAATATTTCGCTACTCCTGCGTGTAGCGTCTTCAGGATATATTTATTTGTAAATTATTTTCAAATTTTAAATACAGAAAATGTGTATTTATAAATTAAAAAAATTTTTTTGTCAAATGAAAAAATTTTTTAAAAAAATCAAAAAGTATTCTACCCAAATAATAAAATAAATAAATAATAAAAAAAAATAAATAATAAAAATAAATAAATAATAAAGGTCGAAAAACCAGAATTAAAAATAGGGTGAAATTATTTTATCATCTTCCTACACTTCGCATATTTTGATGGCGGCTTGTAAATATTATCGCCGGTTAACTAAATAGCTCAACTCAACTCTGTATTTTACTGCCAATTTATGAAAAAATCATAAAAATAGATTGAAAAGTCTTTTTGTTTTATCACTTTTTTATTCACAGCCCAACAACAAACTTTCTAAACAATTTTAAAATTTTATGATATTTTGACAATATGGCTTGATAGGACACTGTTGGAATCTCCCAAATATATACATAGTGTGGAACAGGCGCTATTGTCGTGCACACATCCTCGAGAATGTCCTTATGACAGAGCAAACTGGGTACTTACTTCTTCACAAACACTTAGATGAAAGTTAAAGGTAGTTTATCAGTGATTTATGATTTTTAAACAGTTTTTTTTCGAACCCTGATTAATACAATGGGGGACTCAAACGCGGTTCTTTCAACTCATAATATACTAAAATAGTTAAAAAACAGAAATAATAATAACACATATGTATTTCCTTTTCAAATTACTAACCCTATAACCCTTTTGCAAAACTCCAAAATATAAACATTTTCGGTTTTTTGTTTGTTTTGAAATTTTATACTTTCACAAATAAAAAGTTTGTGAAAATAATCAAAAAACTTGTGAAAAATTTTTAAAAAGTGTAAAAAGTAATAAAAAAAGTATTCACGTTTCTGAGTGTTTACATTTTAGCGAGTTGACTGTATTGTATGCAATGCTTTCTGAACCACAAAAAAAAACTTTCTCCAATTCCGTTTCCAAAGAGCTTTGGCATCCCTGTAAACAAATTAAGTTGTTTTGTTTTTTACAGAAGCCATTATAACATTTTATGGCTACTGTTAAAGTAATGATAATGCAGTTCGTTGTGATAAAAGTTCATTTGGATAAAACAGTGCTGTAAGGTTTGTAGCTTTGCTGTTAATAAAGTCTCCCTCCTATTTGGTTATTTGAACTTTGTATGACTGTTAATAAAAATAAAACAAATTGCTGGTTTTGTTTTGTTTTTTTTTTTCTTTATTTAAAATTTTACAGAAGAACATTTGTATCCTTTTTGTTTTACATAAGTACTCATACATAATAGTGTGTTATCCCATAATAATAATTCATTCAAAAAAATAATTTTTTTTTTTAGGTTTCTGATTAATTTTTTTTTCTTTTTAACATTCGTGTGTATGTTTTTTATTTTGAAAAATTTGATTGATTTTGATTTTTCTTTTATGGAAATAAAGAAGGAAATTAGTTTTTAATTAATTATTTCTAGAAATTTGAATGAACGTTACAATATATTTAAACATTTAATGATTTAATGGAAAAAAGTGCTTTAAATACTAATTTGTGGAAAATTAATAGCAATGGAAATCAAAAAGAAAAGGGGAGAAAATAAAAATAAATGTTGTAAAACCTTGAAATTTTTATTTTTATAAAAATCTACAACCTTTTATTTTTGTGTTTTTCTTGTATGTTTTTTTGTTTTCTCTTGAAAAATTGGTGTTTTTGAAAGAAGAAAATTTAGTTGAGTTTTAAGAGTACATAGTATATACTAAGAAGGGGAGGATGTTCTTTTATTTTTTCTTTAGTTTGTTTTTCTATTTTCTAATGGAAATTTAAAGTAATAAAGTACAAGATTTGTTGAGCTTAATATATAAAGTTCACTCCTTTATAATTATAATAATTATTAGAGACTTAATTTTACAGGTTTTCTTTATTTTACCAGTTAAAATTTTACATTTAGTTTTTTGCTTTAAGGTTTTCTTTGTTTAAATTATTTTGATTTTTAATGAGTTAATTTTGATTAAAAACACTTATTATGAATTAATATACACTCACATTTTTATCAAGTATTTTATTTTTGTTTTATTATTGTTTTTTTTATTGAATTGAAAGAAATAATTTTTGTGATTTTTGTTTTTAATTATTTTTGTTTTAAAGAAGACAAACATATAGTATATAATGAATGTTATGTATGTATGTTTAATATGTATGAATGTATTATTGAATTTATTATTATTTTCATTTAATTTTTATTTTAATTTCATATACATATGTATGTATGTATGTATACTCGTATTAATCAATAATGCTGTTTGATTTTAGAACTTAAAAATAAGAGTTTAAAATATTATTAATTTTTGTTTTGTTTTGTTTAGTAATTGTATGTGTAAATAAAACAATTAATTTTTGTTGTTGTTTTTTTTTTTTTTTGTAACATTTAAAATTAACAATTTAATTAATTATAATGGAAGGCAGTTTGTAAACAGAGAAAGTTGATTTGTGTGTTAAAATATTATTATTTTGTAATTTGTAATTTTAGTTGTTTAGTATTAATTAAGGTTTTTTTGTCACAAGTGTTAAAAATTTTCATTTTGATTTAGGAAAAGAAAATTATATTTTATGTAGTTTAAAAGCACGCACAACCGATATAGTATCACACTCCAATTCAATTCTGAATTTCTATATATATTTTTAAATATATATTTTTTATTATATTTTATTTATTTAAATTGTTAATTTTTTTGTTTTTAAGAAAACTGTCAATAGAACTAAAATTAATATACTTAGTTTTAAGAAGTGAGGAAAAATATAAATTAATCGTTCGAATAAGGAAACATTTAAAAGAAATAGAAACCGGTGTAATTTACACTGACTTTAGTAAAACAATTGATGAAGTAAATCATGAATTATTAATTCTTAACTTATTTCTAATCTGATTTAGTACTTTTACTTTAATTTAAAGCAATAATAAAATATGAAAGATAAAATAGCAAATATATTGCCTAAATCATTTATATGTGCTTCTGCACATTTTGAATGGATTTGTCACTTTATTTGTATTTGACTGTTATAGAACGCAGCAAGTAAAAATCAGAGATGCCATATCGAGAAATATAATTGTTTCGTCAGCACTTTCTCAGAGAAATCGTCCGGGTCCATGGTTATTTGCATTGTTTTCGAGTACACGATGTCGAAATTTTTCAAACATTAATATATCTACTTATTATCTTTTATTACATCTTTTGAATTTAATGGAACTGAATATTAGGAAATGTAAAAATATGGCTTTCTTTCATTGTAATAGAGAAAACTCTACACTATTACATCAGATATTCATTGCTTGATAAGTTAGACAATATTATTATTGACCTGGAAATTACGTTGGATTAAAAACTTAATTTTTGTGACCTCATTGCGTTGACCGTAAACAAAGTTAGTGGTGTTCTTGGTTTCATGAAAAGATAGTCCAAGGAATTTTCGGGTCATTATATTACTAAACAACTTTATACTTCATTAGTATGTCCAATCCTAGAATATGGATCAATTACTCATGCCTGGAATCTTTATTATTTTGTTATTTTTAAATTTTCATCAAGACAACATATCATTCCGCAAGAGTGCTTCAACAATGCACTATGGTTCCAAACAACTTTTGGTCCCCGGAATTTATAGATTCTGTCGAGACTAAAAAGCCACCTAAGCATTATATCAAGCAGAAGACAAGATTTTGGCGAAAATATAATTCAAAAATAAACCGTAAAACATATATTTTTTATTTTTAAAATACTTTATAACTTTCTTTTTTAAGCTTAATTGAAAACTAGTGTTTAAACTTTGAAAGACTAGCAGAACGGCAGTGTTGCCAACTGTTTTGGTTCAAAATATTATTTTGGTTGCTTAGAGTGTTGCCATTTTTTTTTAATTTTTTACAAAAAAATCGCTTTGAAATCATAGAACAGTGTATTCAGAAGGGACAGCTCAAAAGATTTAAAATCAGCTGTTACAAGAACAAGAAAAGAATATTTTTTGTAACGTCCGCCAAGATAGCAACGAAAAAATAGCAACGAAAACGCGAAAAAAAAACGCTTTTTTCCAAAAATTAATATTTTTTTAAAACGGCAAATAACACCAGATTCTGGAATTATCCACCAATTTCTATTCATGGAGGAATTAAGGACATAGTGGAAATTCTAAAATATGCTTCACTCATAAAATTGTACAAATTGTCTTGAAAAAAATTATACGTAAAAGAAGAAATTTTTTAGAGAAAAATCGAATATGTTGGGGAAACTGGAAAGTGTTCAGATTCCAAAGTCATTAACGCGAATAAATTGGTACGAGCCATTTTTAAGAAAATTGATTTTAAAAAAATCACTGTTTTAGAAAAAGTCTGAAAATGACGAATGTTTAAGGGTCAATTTCTTTTTCCTGGGGGAGCTTTCTAGCAAGTGACATACATATATGGATAGAAACTGGACAGTGTCCAGATTCTAAAGGATTTTATCCGAGTAAAATCGTATAAGCCATTTTTAGAAAATTGCTTTTAAAAAAATAAAAAATGAACTAAATTTTGTAAAGTTTCAGAAGTTGTTATGAAAATATAAAATTATTTTAATAATTCAACTCCTGTTTTACATTGTTAAGCTAAGAACATGTTCCTCCTAAGAAGAGATTATTTAGAGCTATTGGGTAAATACGCTTTATTAGGATAGTTTTTTGTTTTGTTTTCGAAATGTTTCTATTTTTCCTCACTTATTGCAAAAAAGAAAGTAAAATAATGAAAGAAAAATAAAACATTTGATTCTTAATAAGTTTTTTTTTTTTTTCTTAATAATATTTTTTTTTTTTTGTTTTAACAAATTGACACAATTTTTACGACTTATGTTTGTAATATATAAAGAGATTTTGTGTTTCTTTTATATTTAATATTTTTATTTTTTTTTATTATTTTCCTACTAGAAATGTTGTAGAAATTGTGTTTTTTTTTTCTTGAATACGTTGAATGTAAAGAACTCATTGTGGTTTTTGGTTTTAAAGAACATTTAATTAAACAATTATAACATGCTAAGAATGTTATAAATATACAATGATGATTTTTAATTTTTTTAATATTTTATATTAAATTTATTATTATTTTAATTTCAAGTTATATGTATGTATAATAATTTTAAAAATTATTTGTTTTTCATTCATATTGGAGGGAATATTTATGATTTCGTGTGAGTTTTTTGTTTTTTATTTTTAATTAAATATTTTTTGTATTTTATTTGTTTTTTTTATTGAAAAAAGAAGGAAAAATTAAGAGTAGAAAATATATTTTAAAGAAAGAAAGGAAATAAAAAAAATAATTATTCTGTACATAGTTAGTAGTAACCGTAAAGTGTAATCTATTAGTTTTCGGTATAAAATTTTTAATATTATTTATTTTTTTCATATTAAGAATTTCATTTTTCTGATTATCTGCGAAAATTATTTAATTTGTTCTTTTTTAATTGTTTATGTGAAATATTCTGTTGAATTAAAAAAATGAACAAATAAATATGCATGTGATCGATTTAAGGGGAAAAATGTTGATTAATTGGTTTTTCTATTTAGGTTATAACAAAGGAGCCTTGGAATTGGGCTAACTTGTATATAAATGGAATAGGTTTATATGAATTTCAACTAAATAATTATAAATTAACTTTTTCTACTACTTGTTTTTTTTTTCTATTAGCCATCTAGCTAAAAAGTGTTTGACATATGAAATTTTTTATGATGATAAAAAGAAAACTAGATAGTCAAATTTTCCTGTTTTCATTTTAATTTTGCCTTTCTTACGAATAATTAAAATGGTTCCTCTCTAGTTGTCCCTCTTTGTAAAACAAATTCATAATAAAATAAATATTTTCATTTTAAGAAAGCTATGTCCTGTATTTTATAAAGCTACGGCCACATTAGTCAAATATTTGATCGACAAACGTAAACACTTTTTTATAAAAACATTTATTTCCTATATTTAACATTTATTTATAATTAAATATTTAAAAATTATTTCTTTTTGTTATTTTTTATTAAAAAATCTTTTAAGAAATGTAATCAAACTTTTTCATCAAATACTTCAAAAAAAATTCTGGTTACCCGATTTCGTCAAATATTTCCGTTAGAAAAGATGTATTTTCTCAACGTAACTTTTGTAAGTTTTTACACAAAAGAAAAATCTATGAAACGAAAATAATTCTAAACGCAGTTTTTTAATGCATTCACCTAGCATTTTTTTATGCTGGCACACTTTTAGTTTGATTGTGACAGGCAGAACAGTTTTAAGTGTGAAAAAAAAATTTGATCAAAGAATTTGCATCAAATTTTTTGTAAAGAATTTAATTATTTGCTCCAAAACACTTGAAATGTTGAAAGTAATATATGGTGATTGTACTATGTGTAAGAAAAATGTGGTACAAGCTTTTCAAAGAAGGACGATACTCGTCCTGGAAGGTCTCTCACATCAAACACCGATTCAAATGTTGAGAAACTGACGAAAATTGTTATGAACAATAATCGAAATACAATTAGAGAAGTAGCAGAGACTGTCAACATATATGACACAATTTTTTTCCGGTCATGTTTGGCAGTGAAGTCTCTTTCTAAAGCTGCTGAAGTTGGAACAAAAAAAATCGCCGAATGGGAGTCACTCAGCAAATGTTGAATGACGTTAACAAGTATCCAAGTTCGCTTTAAAAGGTAATTGTAGGTGAGGAATCATGGATGTATACAAATTATAACTTCGAAACCAAAGTCCAATTGCCGTATTTAAAAAAAGTAGGACCAAATTAAAAAAACACTTCAAGTTCAATCAAATGTCAACGATTTGCTCACTGCTTTCTTATAATCCAATCATAGGTTATAACCACATAGTGGTACAGTTAATAAACGGTATTACCTTGAAGCTATGCACCGCTTGCGAGTAGTAAGCAATACGAAAACAAAAACGTTTGTTTGGCTAAGCTGGCCGAGAGCAACGGATATCTGGAAGGTTCTCCCATGCTAGAAAGGCAGCTAAGGAGCAGTAACTAAGAATTATCACAAGTGCTGGATAGAGAACAACAACATCAATATCAACAATATCTTCAATATCGTTGTCAATTTGTATTCCTCTCCTAATTCAATCTTTACTTTAGTGGTGACGGTATAATACCGGCCATTAAATAATGAATCAATATCAGCAAAATGCGGTTCGCATTTTTAAAGTAGGACCTTTGTTTTTTTTTCTGACTGATATCAGATACGATATTAGCAGGTTTAAATCAAAGGCACAATATACTGCATGAGTAAAAAGAAACAGTTCATGGCTTTTGCATCTCCATAATGCATCTCCTCAGCCGTCATTACTTTTTTACTTACTTAGCTGGCCATAACAATTCGTTAACGGGTTTCGGCCTGCCTCAAGAGTAGTCTTCAGGCGCCTCTGTTCACAGCGCGCCTTCTCCATTAACATCCTAAATAGTAATTGCCTGTTCGAAAAGTTTTGGGTAAAAAAAATGCCGGCATTTGAAAAAATCGCTGGCACAAATATATCATACTTAAAAGGGAAATACTTTAAAGAGGAAGATTTATTGAGAAATAAGAAAGTTACGGTTTTCTTTTGAAAGGAAGTTTAGTGAAATACTCGTAAAAGAATAAAAAAAATTAATTTATAAGTACTGTATACAAGTAAAAGTACTGTATAAAATAATGGAATTCATTAATAGTTTTAGATGGCTTTTGAGTTTTTTTATTTTGTTTTGTTTTAATATTTTAATTTATTTACTACTACTTTATATAATAAAGATAGAACAATTCAAATCTAAGCTCCTTTGGGGATTATACATATGTGACTACAATTTTCTTTTAGCATTTTTTCTGGTATTTTTTTTTATTATTTTTACTTAAATTTAATTTAAAACATTTATTTTAATTTCTTTTTTTTATAATTTTTTTATTTGATCATCAGTTTACAACCATAAAAATTTTTTATATTAAATTTATTATTATTTTTATATTGATTTATATTTTTAATTTATTTTTTAACAAGTGTGTCTATAACATTTGATAAAATGTTATAAAATAACAGATTTTTATATGAGAGTTTCATTAAATCCGGCCCTTTTTTACAGTTTCTTTTCGTATAATATAAAAGATTTAATAGTAATTGTTTTTCAATTTAAACTTTTTAAAAATCTTATATAGTAAAATACTGTTTTTCATTATTTTTGTTTTCTTTTTATTTCCTTAAGGGAGTTTTGCAAATTCTGTTTGTATTGAAGTTTTTTATTAAAGTTTTTATTTGAGTTTGGAGAGGTTTTCTTTTCTTTTTTCGATAATTTTTACTCTGTCTTATAAATATTTGAAGATTATTTCTAATATATAGTATATCTCTCTGTGTTTAATTTTTCTTTTTAGTAATGTATAATTAATATATATATATATATATATATTGTTTTTTTTTTTCTATAATTAAAATGCATATTATATATATAGTTTTATAATAATAATAATTTTGTAATTTTTAATATTTCTTATTTATTTGGATTTTATGTTTTTTTTTTTTCTTTTCTTTTGATATGTCTAAGAACTATTATCATTCGTTTTCAAAGTAGTAGTAGTAGTTATTCGAAGAATTTTTTTGATTTTTAAATTTCATTTTTTCTTTTAATACTAAACATGTTGCTTTGCTTTTGCTATTTTTTGTCAATAATTTTATACAATTTTGTTTTTCTAATTTAGAGTTTATAAACTTACGTACGTATAGTGAGTCTTATAAGCTATATTTGTATTTATATATGTATAATTATTATTTTTAAATTTAATTTTGTCCATATATTTTTAAAGTAAAGATTTATTTTACATTCATATTTTACACACTTATGACACAATCACAACGCAGAGTATCGAGATAAGGTATGTTATGATTACGAGTATTTAAATATTTTATTACATATTTGAATAATTTCTATAAATATATCTTAAATTTTGTAATACCATTTATATATAAATTTTTTTCATTGAGATGCTTTTCATTGTAAACAATAAATCGAAATACAAGTGTATTTAAAATAAAGATTGTCAAGTCAAAAAATTAGTAGAAAACAAAACATATGCATACGAGTATGTAAACTGAGGTTCATAACAATAACATCAGAAAAAAATTCTATAAAAAATGCAAATACAAAAAAAAAAAAAAAATAATAATAATTAAAAGATAAAAAATCTTATGAAAATACCTTAAAATGGTTCTTTTCTCTCTTTGTGTGTAGTCAAGTATAAAATTCTTCATTAATTTCTTAGTGTAACAGAATAAAGAGAGAATAAAGAGAGATTCACATACATTTCTTATTTAAATCAGTGACGATTGTAAAAAAAACCGAATAAAATTAACAGTGTATTTTACGATATCGAGAGAATGCTTTCATTCGTTTGCTGTGTGAAACAGAAGTTTGGTTTCTGCATATGGGAATTGTAGGCGAAGAAGAAACAAATGTGTAACAATTTTCATACAAAATGTCAATGCTGTAAAAGCAAACGTACAGTTTGAACTAAACAATAGACTTAAATTCGCGCTCTTTTTAGTTCAAAAAGCAAAGATGAACTAGTTCGATCTTCAAACTCAACGGCTCCTTTCCTTTTAGATGCAGCTACAACCAAAACTAAATAATATTTGAGTTAAATTTTGCAATTATTACATACTTTATTTGATGTTTTATTATTTTTATTTACTCATTTACATTATTTTAGTTTATAAAACAATATATACCACAAATTTTACAATTTGTCAAAAAACAAACCTTCATTTTACCCTTAAATGGCACCCCCGATTAAAATACTCATGGTATCGATAGAAACAAAACAGTATACATATACGAAGTATGATAAAAAAATAACCGTTATTTTAAAATTTTCCAAAAAGAATTTATTTATTCATTAATAACTATCTTGTCCCCTTCAAAGTAATCCCCCTCAGATATAATACACTTATGCCAGTGTTTTTTTCAACCCTCGAAACACTTCTGAAACGCGTTTTTGGGATCGCCAACAGTTCCTGTTTTGGTTTTTCTTTTATCTCCTCAATCGTAGCAAAACGCTTTCCTTTCATCGGTGTCTTCAGTTTTGGGAAGAGGAAAAAGTCAGGACCAAGTCCGGTGAATACCGTCGTTGAGGCATGATAACAGGTTTTGGCCAAAAAGTCACGTACAAGAATCGATGTGTGAGTTGGTGCGTTATCATGGTGCAAAATTATATCGTCATTAACATATACTCGCCCTTTCTTAAACCGGTTATACCAGAATTGAACTTGTGTTGTGATACCAGATAAATTTTAATTTTTTTTTTTATTCTTAAGTTTTTTGATTACATTTTCTAAATGAATGTTTTATTCAATAATTATTATTTTTCATTGTTTTTTGTATAATAAAATAAGTGTTTGAAGCACCGTAAATTATTTTGTTATATATTTGTTTCAGTTTGCTAGGGCTTTCTTTTAAGTGGAACCAATGCTGTCTTTTTATATAGCTACTTTGTCTTTTAAGCGCGAGTTTTCGAGGAACATATCTATCTCGTAAAAAGAGAAGTAAGTGTACTTGAAATTGGGTACATATTTATTTTTGCTTCGTCTCTCTCTCTCTTTCCTTGAATGGAAAGTCACAATACGAGGGTTGCCTTTTATGTTTCGGGATTTGGCAACCGTAGTGTTGCAATCTGGCAACTGACAGCTCTATCGTAAAATATGACATTTTTGAGATTGTACGTACTCAGAACGATTTCACATACGAACGCTATTCTGTTGTTTACAGTAACTTAAAAGATTCATCTCGCCCAAAAAATGGAATTAAATCGTAGACTTTCGACGTGGATTAACTCAGCAATAGTGCCTGGATGAACTTAATTCATTTTTCTACAAATGTTTTCCATAAAATAGTGGTTATGTTGTTTCCGTCAAATATTTGTCTAATGTGACCGGAGCTTAATACTCGTAAATAAAAATAATATTGAAACTAAAACCTATTAAAAGAAGATTTCATTTAAAAAAGCTAAAAAATTAAACAGATAAAACAAAAATGTAAAAAAATTATAAAAAAATAAATATTTAAAAATGGTAATAAATAATCCTTTTTATTTATATTAAAATTCATATAATTTTTTTATAATATTATTAAAAAGTAAATTTAAACTAAATAACAAAAAATTAAAATAATAATTTTAAACTTACATAACTAACAATTAATAAATTTAAAAATTTAAAATTTTTCTTAAATTTATCTTTGGGTTGATAGTGTTTTAAGAATTGCCTCTTTTTTGGCATTAAATTTTGGCAATAATTTCTTTATGGCCGGTTATATAAATATAGAGTATAAAGGCTTTTTAAAATAAAATAAATTTTGTATAGAAAAGAGAAAAAACTAAAATAAAAAAATTAACAACACTTTAACATACTTAAATATAGAAGTTACATGTAGACAGAGTTCAAAGTTCACTTAGTCAATAAACAACAAAGGTTATCTTTATAATTTCACTTTTAATTTATAATTATTAATATTATTTGCTTACATATTACTGTTTATAGTAAAAATATTTTATTTTCTTTTAAAGTGTTATAACATTTAAGTTGTTTTTTTTTTAATTTTATAGAAATAATTAAATATTTCTTAAGGTGGTTTTAAGTTTTATTATTTTAATCGTATAATACTTAATAAATTTTCTTATAATTTTTTGGTTTTTTTTTTCTTTAAATCACTTAATTTTATATAAAATATTTAATTATACATTCAATTATTTTATTTATTATAATTTTTTTTATATTTATATTTAAAGAAGGCATTGATGGAAAAATTATTTCTTTGTGTAGAAAAAGTTAAACAAAAGAAATTTTTTTTTTGTATTTTTAAATTAAAAAAATAAATAAATAAAGAAAATAATAAAGAGAAGAAATAAGTTCTTGTGTTTTTGAGTTTTTTTTTTTTAATTTTACAATTTAATTGCAACTCCTTTTTAAAGTTTTCTTTATTTTATAATTTAATTTAAACAAATTAAGTTTTTTGTTCGTTTTTTTTCTAAATAAGAGCATCATGTGTATGTGTGTGTTTTGTGTTTTATGTTTTACAATACAACCATAGAAAATTGCTAATAGTTTTTTTATTTAATTTTTTTATTTTTATTAATTAATTTCATTTAAATATATAACTTTTTAACATATGTATGCACATACATATGTATGTAGAAGTACATAATTTAATATTTTTTAAGAGAGGAAAGTTTCAACTAAGTTTTAGATGTTAAAGCTAAACTGAACATATATTTTATTTTATTCAAGTATGTATAGATGAGTATGTATTTACTTTAATGGCAGCGATTTGTTAAGTTTTTTTTCATGCATAAATTAAATAAAATAAATAAAGCAAAATTAGAATAAAAAAAACAAATATTTATATAGTGCTGCCATGTTCATTACAATGTACATATGTATGGGATTCTCTGGTGATCTCTTAACGAGTACAGACGTGTTTTTTTGCGACCGCATCATAATTAGTGTGAATAGTAATAGGTGGATTTTTGATAGAGGAAATTTGATATTTGTAATAGGTACCTATTACGAATTTTTTGTTTCTTTTTTATATTAGTTTTGTGAATTGTAATAAGTGGAAAGTGGAAACTGAAACTTATTACCTCCGGATGGAGAAGTCAGGGTCGGTGCCCACGTTAAGTGGCACCCCTTTGACGATGGAGTCTACCTTCGAAGGTTGTAGTGGCGGAGTTGGGTCTTTCGGAAACACCGAGAGGTGGTTTGCGGAAGCCTTAGCCCAGCTAAAGGAGGGACTGTCAGGAATGAGGTCCATTATTAAGGAGATGGGGGCAGCTGTTAAAAAGCAGCCAAATGTAAGCAGGTCCATTAAAGACTCTCTTCCAAAACTGGAGGAGAATGTTGAGAAGTTGCAGTGGCTCACCATGAGCTATTCAAAACCGCAACGTCCGGATTATGTAGCGGCTCCTAGATGTCTCACCAAGGAAGGTGGGAAGAGGAGGGCAGGTAGTCCACCATTGGTAGAGGCGCAGAAGAGCGCAAAAAAGGCGAAAGCCAGCGGGGTCGTCTCCAAACCGGAGACTGACAACGGTGCATCCGCGACAAGGGCAGCATCTCAAAATGCTGCCTCTTCAAAGGTGGCCCAAACCCCCGCCGGGAAAAAGCGTAACCGCGCTCAGGGGAAAGGTGCTCCTCAGGGTACCGCTCCATCTAATGAGGATGGACCGAGTGGAAAGAGGAGCAATATGCAGAAGAGGAAGCGTGGTGGCGAGAAGCCAGAAGCGATTCTTCTAAAACCGGCAGCTGGAAAGACCTACGCAGAAGTGCTTAGTGCCGTCCGATCGCAGGTCAAACCGGAAGCCTGTGGAGTGGCTGTTAGGTCAATACGGAAGACCAAGGCGGGAGAGCTTCTTGTGGAGCTGAAAAAGTCCTCCACTGACGGAAGAAGCGCTTTTAAACAGGCGTTAGAAAAGGCAGCGGGCGAGGCGAGTTTAGTCAGAGAACTGGTCCCTATGACTAAGGTAGAGATCAGAGATCTCGACGAGTGCACCTCTGTGGAGGAGGTGGAAGTGGCTCTCCAAGACATTCTTGTAGAATACAAGGGTGTTCTGGAGGTGTTTCTGGCAAAGCCCAACATGAGGGGGCAACACATGGCTATTGTCAAGATGGAGGCGAAAGCTGCCAAGGTTCTCCTACAAAGGAGGACAGTGAAAATCGGTTGGGTCAACTGCAGGATGCGCGGCAGAGTGGACGTCTCCAGGTGCTTTAGGTGCCTGGGGTACGGTCACCTTAGTGGAAACTGCAGCGGACCTGACCGAGGAAATATGTGTTTCCTGTGCGGAGTAGAAGGGCACAAGGCAAAGGACTGCAAATCCCAGCCGACATGCTACCTATGCTCCGACATAGGGGAAAATGGCCGCAAACATATTGCAGGTTCGGGCGCTTGCGGAGTATTCCGCAAGGCATTAGAAGATGCTAAGCGGACAATATGAGGGTCATCCTACAGGCCAACATGCACCGCAGCAGAACTGCTCACGACCTGATGGGGCAGATCCGTCTCGAGAAACAAGCTGATCTTATTTTGATCAGTGAGCAGTACCGAGACGGATGTGCGCCTACGTGGTTTAGGGACAACCTCGGTACAGCGGCGATATGGATCCCGGACCCGAGACGCTTCTGTGTTTCGGCCCATGGCTCTGGAAATGGTTTCGTTTGGGTGAGAAGCGGCTTGGTGACTTACTTTAGCTGCTATCTTACTCCAAACGAGGGTATTTCGGACTTCCAAACCAAGTTAGACGACTTGGAGGATGTCTTACGGAGCATGGGAGGTCATCTGGTAGTGGCTGGAGACTTCAATGCAAAAGCAGTAGAGTGGGGCGAGATTAGAACCGATTCGAGAGGTGGGCGAATTTTGGACTTTATGTCCAGGACGGGGTTGGTTGTATTAAATAACGGCTCCGTGCCCACCTTTCGAAGATCTGGCCAAAGGGGGACCATTATCGATCTCACTCTGGCGACTGAAAACCTAGCGGCACTCGTGCAGGAATGGCAGGTGATCGAGGACTTTACGGCCAGCGATCACCAGTATATCACATTCCGTGTGCGTGATATTGCGCCAGCTCGGTCCATCCAACATCATGGACCAGCTAGGTGGAATGCCGCTAGGATGGACGTTGAAGCTTTGTCTCTAGCCCTAGAACGGGGACGTATGACCACAGAGGGGATCCGTAATGATCTTCCGCCTGTTGAGAGGGCTGATGTACTTGTGGACTCAACCATGAGTCTTATACATCAGGCCTGTCAAAGCGCTGTACCGAGGAGGAGTCCGAACGAAGGGAGAAGTCCTGCTTACTGGTGGACGACCGAAATTGCGGATCTGAGGCGTGTTTGTCTCCGTCGTAGACGGCTGGCTCAACGCGCTAATGGAAACGCAGATGACGCAGCCCGTAAAGCCGAAGAGTATAAGGCGGCGAAAAAAGATCTTCGCCGCGCCATCCAAAGAAGTAAGCGCCGATGCTGGAAGGACTTAACGGAGGACCTAAATAGGGATCCATGGGGGTTGGGCTATAAAATAGTGCTCCGCAAATTGAGGGCGTTTAAGCCAAACGCTTCTCTGAATGCGGATACTATTCGGCCCATAGTGGAAGCCCTTTTTCCGGATCATCCAGTGGTCGATAGAACATTGGTCACGGAAGAAACGGAAATCCCGCCTTTCACCTTGGAGGAACTGGAGTCTGCCTCTCGTTGTTTGCGCAGCGGGAAGGCACCAGGTCCTGATGGTCTACCAGCAGAGGTGCTGAAAGCCGTGTCACGGAGTCATCCAGAGCTCTTGCTCAATATGTACAACGCCTGTCTAAAGGCCGGGGTGTTCCCCTCCCGCTGGAAGATGGCTAAACTTGTACTTATTGACAAGGGCAAGGGACCAGTCGGCGCTCCTGGGTCATACAGACCACTATGCCTGCTTGATAACGCGGGGAAACTCCTGGAGAAGCTTCTTCGCCCACGTCTGCAGGCTGCAGTAGTAGCGGCAGGCGACCTCTCCGAAAGACAGTATGGCTTTCGAAGGGGCAGGTCGACTGTGGCGGCTATCCAGGAGGTAGTTAATGCAGGTAGGAGCACGGAACGTGGAAACCACTTTTCACGTCCCGTATGTTTGCTGGTCACACTGGATGTGAAAAACGCGTTTAACTCTGTCCGCTGGCAGGACGCGTTATACGCGATGGAGAGAAATTTCAGGCTCCCAGGGTACCTCCTGCGTATCATGGGAGATTATCTGAAAGATCGATCCATACTCTATGACACGGCGGATGGCCGAGAGACGAAAGTCTTATCGGCAGGGGCGGCCCAGGGATCCATACTGGGACCCGACATATGGAACTATACATATGACGGGATTCTACGTATGGAGATGCCCGAAGGGACATTCCTGGTTGGTTACGCAGACGACATCGCGGCAGTAATTATTGCCAAAGATGTCGATGCGGCCCAACTGCGACTCAACCAGGTTATGCGTCGAGTTACTCTCTGGCTGAGTGACCACGGGTTGGAGTTGGCACTGACTAAGACCGAGATAGTGCTTCTTACTAAGAAGCGCATCCCGCTCATTAGAAGCATGCAGGTAGGAGAGGTTACAGTCCAGACGAAGAATGCCGTCCGCTACCTGGGGGTTAGTTTGGACAACAGACTAACCTTCTGGAGCGAAATATCCAGCAGAGCAGACAAAGCGGCCTCCGTAGTGACGTTATTGAGCAGGGTAATGGCCAACATTGGGGGCCCTCTTCCCTGTAAAAGACGTCTGCTGCTGAGCACCGCCGAGTCTGTGATGTTGTATGGAGCTGAAGTCTGGGCTGATGCGCTCAGGTTCGAAAAGTACCGAAAGCGCATGGCGGCAGTGCAACGGAGAGCAGCGCTCCGCATAGCGTGCTCCTACCGCACGGTATCGGAGCCGGCTGTCTTGGTGGTCGCCGGGGTCATACCCATCGACCTCCTCGCCAGGGAGCGACAATTCGTCCACCAACACAAGGACGAAATTGGAAGAGAAGGCGCACAATCTGTGGCAAGGTCTCAGTCCCTCCGTGACTGGCAGTTACGGTGGGATACTGAGACACGCGGAAGGTGGACTTACGCCCTTGTCCCTCAAGTGGACGCTTGGCTAAATCGTCAGCACGGTGAGGTAGATTACTACCTCACGCAGTTGCTGACGGGCCATGGGCACTTTCGGTCTTTCCTGTTTAAAATAGGAAAGGCCGTAAGTCCCACATGCGTCTACTGTGGAGCACAATCCGACTCCGCTTTCCACACTTTCTTTGAGTGTGAGAAGTGGATGTTGGAGAGGCGTGCACTGGAGAGGGATCTTGGCATCTTGACTCCCAATACCATCACGGGAGTCATGTTAGGAAGCCTTGCTGCATGGAGAAGGATCGCCTTTTTTGCGAGGGGGATCCTTCGTCGGAAAGAGAGAGACCTTGCAAGGTCGGTGGCACCGTAGGGTCCAACTGGACCGGAATATAAGGCTCCATCCTGAAGTAATGTCATAAATTGACGGTCCCAGGATGGAGCCGGGTGATATAGAGAGGGGTTTTAGCCGGTAGGCACGCAATAACTGCGTGGAGTCCGGCACGACGGGTGGCAAAAACCACCTAAGTGCGTAAATGCATTTCCCCTCTCACCAAAAAAAAAAAAAAAAAAAAAAAAAAAAAAAATGTACATATGTATGTATGCACATATGTAAGAATTTTCATCACCCACTGATCATAGAACACAAATCACATATAACGGACATATGTATGTATTTCTACATACAAATGTCAAATTATTAGAAAACAAATGTCATTTTCACGATGGAATCATAACAATGTAACCTTGCTTTAACGAAACAGTTACAGCTGTTAACTGCTTTTTCTTTCTCATTTAAATGTTAAACAAATAGAAATTTAAGATATATTTTTTTTTTTGGTAAGAAATGTAGGGCAATTTTTTTTTATACAAATGAAAAAAATAAAATCTAATTTATCTAAGAATGTTTTATATTCAATTTTTTGAACATCTAATATAGAAGAAGAAAAATGATATTTTGACAGCTTGGGCTATTATTGTTTTGGTAATGACTACCATGGTCATCTAATGTAAACGCAAGCAAAGAAAAGCAATCTCTTCGTGAACTGCAACAATAATGTTAAAAGCAAATATTTTGTATACTTGGCCAAATAACTGTCAAATGTTCCAGCCAACGACTTTCATAGTAAAGGTTTTAAATGTTACGTGAGCTACAGTTTAAAGTCGACTCCGGACAACAGATTTGAGAAGCTTGTTCATGGCAATCAGTTACTCTCAGAGCTTTTGCCAGAAGCCCGCTGCGAGCTGTTCACCGAAAAAGTATTTTTTTCATATTTCTTTCTTTTTTTTCAAGATGTGGGAGCTGGGATTTGAACCCGAAGCTCTTGTCTAGTAAGCATTTAAGAATCTGAAAAAAAACTCACATGTTCGGTTGTTAATTTATGGCGCAAAATATTTTTGAAATTAATTTGAAACAATTTTTTTTTAAATTTAAATTACACAAAAATTAATATACAAAAATACAAAGAAATTGCAAACCCTGGTTATAACCAGTGATGTCGTACGAGTAAATTTATAAAGACATGGCAGCACAACAAAAAAAAAATTTATAAAATCAATAATTGAAATGTTATTTTAAAGGTTTTAACGTATATAGAGAGCTACGCTATAACATTAACTTATTTATCTATTAAATATTAATTTATTTAAGTTTGAATTTTTTTTTATATTTTACTTGTTTGATTAAAATAAATTAATTAATTTAAATTTCTTGAACTATTTTTTTTTTTTTTTTTTTTATTAAGTGGTAATGAAATTTGATTAAAAAAATTGTCTTTTTTTGGCATAAGAAATAATGTGTGTTTGTGATAGGACTTAGAAAATATTTTAATAATAGTATGTAATAATTTGTTTCTATTTTTTATTTTTTCTTCATTTTATTTACAATTATTTATAAATTTTTTTTATAATATAATAATAATAAAATGTACTTTTTATTTGATTTAAAAAATAAAAACAAACATTTTAACAATATACAGTTGCATGTATGTATAGACGAGTATATACATACATACGTCCATGTTAAATGGCCAGACAGACGACGGCTGCATATTTTTTTAAGGTAAAATTTTCCACGCAATTATTAAACATATTTAGGAATACAAAAAATAATATGTAGATTAATTAAATAATTATATGTGTTGTATGTAATCTCACTCGTTATCACGTTTATTTTTTAAAGAAAATCAATTTTTTTCTTTTTTTTAGTAAAAACTTATGACAAATAACACTGACTAGATAGAAATTTATAAATTACTATTACGTTTGGTTGTTTTTAAACTCTAATTTTGAATTAAAATTCCTACTAACTTTAGTTTTTAATATTATTAATTTAATTTTTACTGAGGAATTTTAAGAAATGCTGCCTGTCAAAAGAATTTCAAATCATTTAAAATGTTTGAAATTAAAAAAAAAGAAAACAAAAAATTAGGAATTTTATTTAATATTTTTAATTTAAAATTATTCTTTGTTTTTCTGTTTTTCTTAGGCGATTGTCATTACTTGTGTGTGTGCAAGATCTATTTATAAGGTCAACTCAAAACAGGCATTTTGTTGTTGAGTGACGATGAAGATATTGTTAAAAACAGCCAGTGTTGCTATTTTCGTAATGATAAAACATGTTAACACTGCTATACATAACAACAACAACTATTCTAATAAGTTTAACAATTATATGAGTACAATTGTTAACACTTAAATTATCCTGAACATTGAGTAGACCTTATTAATAGGTCTTGTTTGTGTGAGTGAGTGTGTTTTTTTTCCTAAATCTATAATTTAATAAAAATTTATATTTTAATTTTGCTTACAATCTGAAATAATATTTAAATTTTTTTTTTTTTTTTTTTTTTGAGGAATTATTTTGCATAATATTTGAATAATATTTGGATTGAAAAATGACAAAGAATAACAACTTTTGTTTAAAAATTTTAAATTTTTAATTTTTTTCATTATTATTATTTCTGCTACTGATGTTGTTGTTGCTGCTGTTGCTGTGGTTGTTGTTGTAATATATGATTTTGATTATTATTTGTAATTTGTACAGTTGTTTCATTATCTGTTGCACGATGGGTCTTCATATGGGCACTACGACTTTTAATTTTATTGAATACTCTGAAAAACAATATTTCGAGTTTTTTGTTTTTTTATAAAAATATATAAAAAAGAGAGAGAGAGAAAGGAACAAAAAAGGAGAAAAAATGGATCATAAACCATAGTTGTAAATTGTTTTTTATATATAGAAAAAAAAAATAAATTAAATCGTATATTTTAAATAGACATTTAGTTTAAGAAGAAGCCCTTTGGTAAAACACGACACACATGCATTTTGTTTTTTTAGTCCATTTTTTTTTAGCCATTTTATTATTATAGAATCGAACAGAAAAGCCATGATAATAAATTGCATGCTAAGTTAGTGTTTGAAGTAAAATTTAAATTTATAGCTTTACTTATCTTTTTTTTTTTTTCTTTTAGGTTTGAAATTGTGATTGTTTGAGGATAGACAGTTGTGATTATTGAGAAAATTGCAAAATAAAACAAAAGACATTTTGATAAAAAAAAAACAAGAAAAAACCGCAAAGGAAAATGTGAACTAAAATATTAAAAACTTGTTAAAGCCTACATGCCTACATTTTTTTATATATGCCCTATTGTCTAATTTCGCCTACTCTTTGACTTTAGATAAAATTTTTAAGCTTTCGCTTTAATTGTTTTCAAGTACGAAAGCCATTATTTAGTTTTATGGGAGGTCCCACAGTGTACCCATTTCATATAACGAGCGGCCAAAAATAGAAGGAGTTATCGTAGAGTTTTTAAATTTCGTACATTTTCGTAGAATATCTAAATTAGGAAAAATACAAATTTTTAGGATAATCGGGCGAAGGACACGCCCACCGCCTAGATGTGGTGTACTTACAACAACTGTTGTTCTATACATTCATATAAAGAAAACAGTTTAAAAAATTACAAATGTCATACACGTAAAAATTAGCAATTTATATGCAGATTTTTTCTGAAATTGCAACAATGTTATGTTAAATATCCTTCAGCTGAAAAACTTATATCTCTTTCAAAATTTGTTTGATTTCTTTAAATTTCAATTGTCTTCCGGTATTATACCTACTTACATAACATAATAGATGTTCCACATGCGAAATTATATTTTTTAACTCTTTTTTAGATAGTTTTCATTATTTTTGAATTAATTCAAACGAATAAAGTCCATTGAGGCTCCATAACTTTGGTAATAAGTAAATTTAAAATAAAGATAAAATTTTTAAAACTTACTTTAACAAAAATAGACCCAAATGATGATACCAGTTCAGCAACTTTTCTACTTTTAGTACGTTCAGAACAACCATTAAACTTTACTATTGGTCTACCTTTCTTACTGGTACTAGGAGCCTATAAAACTTCAAACTTTTTCTTAATATAATAACTCTTTTTCCATTAAGTTTATATTTTAAATAATATGAAATGAATTTCTTTTATGTTTTTTTCACTTAAGTAGTTTTATTTCAGAATTATTTTCTACATAACTAATTGCTGCAGATTTTGCATCATTAAATTTTTGGTGCCTAAGACAGATATCAAAAAATGCACGAATTTTAATAGGTCTTCGCACTAAAAATTGTAAATATAAATCAAAGTTGGACGAAGTTGGAAATGAAACCAATTTTGTTTAAATGTACTTACTTGTAGAAGTATTATATTAAAATATGGAAAAAGTATTTTTTGGTATTTTTTTTTAATTGTCCACTAAAGTTGTAATATTCACAATAATTGATCTGTTTCTTTTTGTTTGCTTTCTTTGTAACGGTAAATCGCATATGAGTTGCAAGTTGTAAAAAAAAGTATTGTTTTAATAACATACCTGTGTTACAATTATAATTAACTTAATTTTACTACTATATCAAAACCCTTTTTAAAACCAATTCTTTGAAGTTTGTATACTTTTCTACTTATAATTTTTTCAAATAATGGCATACTTAACTACAACCTTCAACTTTAAATCAGCATATCTTTTTTAAAAGTCAATATTATTTAAAAATTATTTTTCATTTAATCAATTCATAATGCTACAACTAACATCAGATAGTGCTTTTCTTTTTATTCAGTATTTAGTATTTTTTTATTTTTGGCCGCCCTCGTTACAGTGTGGGTCCTATGCTCGCTTGTTCAATTGCGCTCACATTTTAATTGACGTGATTTGTATTAACTCTTAGCTATTTGGAGCAAATTTATTGCCATTTTGAATATATAGACAAATAAAAATTTATTTTTTAAGGGGCGTAAAGTTCCGGAAGGATATTATATATTCTATAGTATTCTCGATGTAAGCAGTGAGATACTCTACAAATTTTAAGAAATTCGATTTAGCATTTTAGCTCTCCGTAGACCCTTAAAAAATCCTTTATATAGATACACATTCATTCTTTTATTTATATTAGATATGAATTTAAGGGCTTTGACCCATATGTGGAACAAATTTGGAAAAATCCTTCTCTAACGGGCATCTAAATCGTATAATTTGTATTTGAGATGTAAGGACAAAATAGAAGAAAAGAATTTCATATGAATGTGAAGCATTATTTGTCACTGAAAAATATCATCATACATACATACTATTACAACCCTGTGTCAGGATTACGGCCTAGCTTCTCGCAGCACCCATGTTGTGTGTGTTAAGTTTTTATCCATGACTTTATCCATGACGACAGACTTGAGAAGTTTGTTCATGGCAATCAGTTACTTTTAGAGCTTTTGCCAGAAGACTGCTAAGAGGGAGTCGCCGAAAGAAATATTTTTTTTAGTACAATAAGTACAGTTTCCAAAACAAAAGTCAAGTAATTGGGCTACGAATTGCTCCATTAACCACACTGTTCTCCCAGTAAAAATTAAAAAGATTTAAAGGAAAAAATAACTCAACTACAGCACAATATTTTAACTTCACATCACATTTGTTCGTTACCTAAATTATATATTAATACTCTTAAACAAATTGTAGACCTGATTTAAAAATTTTAAATAAAATTTTTAAAAAAAATTTGTGAATTTAAGAGCGAAAATAAAGGAAAAATTTTTACAAAGAAAAAAGAGATAGAATTGAAATGATTTGAAGAAAATTAAGATAGATTAAGGGAATTCAATATTAAAAATGTTTCTTTTTTGAATTTGAAATTTTATCTCTTATAAAATAATTCAAAAAGGAAATGAAATAAAAAAAAAAATTAAAAAAAAATTTTTTTTCGCCAAAACACTTACAATTAATCCAAGTTGATGACGAGTTTCATTTATTTCATATTTCTTAGCTTATTAAAGTCTATATTATTAACTTTTTTATATCTTTTGATTTGTTTATGTACGAGTATGTAATTTGAATTTGTTTTTAAAATGTTTATATTTGATTTTGATTTTTCATTTTAAAGGCTAAACGAAGAAAATTTCAAATTATACAAATATTTTTTGAGTAAATTTAACAATTATGATTAAAAATTAGGGTATCTTTGCTTTAATTACGGAATTTATTTTGATTTCGAAAAAACAAAATCAAAAATAAAAAAAAATGTGTATAAGTATTTGAAGTGTTTATTGACCAGAATATACGAGTATGTGTAATATTAAATATTTTGAAAATACAACAACAAATAAATAAAAAAAGAAACAACCATTAATATATTTATTTTATTTATAAATAATGTTTTTGCTAATAAAGAAACTCAGGGTTAAAAATAAAGGGGAAGTAAAAATGAAAAACTAAATTCAGACAAATATCAGCAACTTTAACTTTGTTTACAGTACAATTACAAATCGATAATGACAATTAATGACGATGGCAATATCAGTGATGAATGATTCTTCTCTAAATAAAGTACCAATTTAGGTACATTTTTACAAAAAATAATGTTACGAGTTTGTATATTAGAATATGAGACTTTTCAGCTACAGGCAAATAAAATGTAAAACAAAATTTCAATTCAATGATTTTCAAAAACAAAAATAAAAATAAAACTTAAAATCAAGGCGAATTGATTATAGAAGTCAGTCAGCTGCCCAGTCGTTTGTTGCTAATTGAAGCTATCAAAATATATTGCAAAATATATTGCATGGGACTTGTCAAAATTTCTTTTATTATTGAGTTGTTAATAATATTGTTAACACCTTTCAATCAATTCACCCTGTTTAAACAAAGGAGCTATAGAACAAAAACAAAACAAAATCAAAAACTGAATATATATTTTTAACGTGCTTCTTTCTGGCTTAAATATATATGTTTTGAAATGCTTATTAATCTTTTTTTTTTTTTTTTTTTTTTTGTCAAATTAATTCACTTACAGGAACATAAAAAATTAACAAAAACTTAATTGTAATTTAAAAGAAAAACAAAAATAATTCTTTCAAAAACTAAAACCAAAAACTTTCATATACATATGCATTTATAACTTTTTTTTTTGTAGGAAATATGAAATTTGGGGGAATCTTACTTGCCGCACACCTTGCAGGGAAATTCGGTTATATTGTCTTTATTGGCATTTGGATCTTTTTGATTTGGATTCGCTGTGCTGGTGGCATGACTAGACTGGGAATTATTATGCAAGGGATGACTATTGGTACTATTGGTGGCAGAACCTTGTGAGGAATTTGCATTTGTAGTATTAGTAGTATTTGCACTGGCATTGTTATTGTTATTATTGTGTTGATTATTGTGATTATTACGGCCATAGGTATGAATGCGCGTATGGCCATGCAGAGCAGCTTTTGAGGAAAAGCTCTGCAGGTAATGGTGAAATAAAAGGTGATGTTTTAAAGGTTAGTAGTTTTTTTTTTAGAAAAATGTATTAAAAATATTTACATTGTTATGAGAAAAATAATATATACAAAATAAATTTGTATATATGCATGTTTGAACATAAAAATAACTTACCGCTGAACAATCGGGTATTTCGCATACATAGGGTTTTGGATCGCTTGTGTGGTTTTGTGGTGGTGTTTCGGTTTTTAGGTGGGTCACCTTATAATCCACACATAACTTTTTCCAGAAATAATACATTTGTACACATTCTCCGGTTGATTTTGAGCCCAACTAGAATATATTAAAAGATTATTAATATTTTTTTTTTTAATATCAGTTTCTTTTCTCAATTTTTAAATTCATATACAGTTCTACAAAATCTAATGTAGAGCAATTTATTATTTAAGAAACAAAAAACAATTTCAAGTTCACATCAGAATTTCTATATTATAGCATATTACATACAGTGTAGAATCACTACAGTGGGGAAACTATTGGTAATTTTCTTTTCTTTAAAAACAATTGTACAAGAGAATTTATTTCTTCAATGGCAACACTCCAAGCAATTAATCATATATTGAAAAAAGTTGGTAACACTGTTAGGCTTTCAAAGTTGTAAATTTTAACTGTGTTCTTAATAAGTTCTTAATAAGTAATAAACTATTAGAGATATAAAGTAATACAAAAATTAAAAATTCAGCCCAAGGTAAATAGTTTTATAAGAGATGCGATTCGATTCGAAAAAGAAACGGGCGCAGAGATGTTTTACTAATACGGTGTATTCTACAAATCAATAAAAATTTAAATACAGTCGAACTTCTCTATAACGTTGCAGGTGGGGACCGTAAAATTTCTACGTTATAGAGCAAATTCGTAATAGAGAAACTGCAGAAAATTTTGACCTTACATTTTTTTATGTAGAAAATATATATCCGATCAATACAAAAGTCTCTTGAAACTGAGATGCTGTGTACGAACGTAGTATGTATGTATGTGTACGTAGGTGTGTAAGCTTATGCCACTGTTTTCATTTTTATGTGACAGTTGAAAATGTAGCGTCTTTTACAGTTATGTTTTCTGTGTCTAAATTGATGCAAAAAATCGATTGCTAAAAACTTTGCAATAGAGAGATTATTTAGTGTGAAAAATTCTATTTAGGTCTTAAAAAATTGTACGTTACAGAGAGAACTTCGCTATAGGATAGCTCGTTATAGGGAGATCAAAATGTATGAAAATACTCACAAAAATGTTGTGTTCACGAATTTTTTTTGTTATAGAGAAGATTTCGTTATAGAGAAGTTAGACTGTATTAACAAAATATCACATAAAAATGGTTGATGATATTTTAGTATTCCTATCAACTGTATAAATTTCAAAGAACTCATTAATTTCATTTCGTTTAATGGACGTAGGGCGTGGTCTAACTAATTACTTTTGTTTTTTAATATTTTATATGCCATGTCCATTAAACCTGCCGAAATTAAAAGTTCTGACGTAATTATATGCGTTTGTACAAAAAGTTGATTGGGAACCATAGTGGATAGCCGAGCCTGCTACCCTCGATCTTCTCTACATTGTAGACAGCTCTGGTTGGCTGTAGTTGTTTTCCTGCTTGGGTAAATTCAGTGTGGTTCTGTAATACGGTCAATATGGCACTTTGTGTCGTTTTTTTTCAATGATATTCAAAATCATTATCTTCCACACTAATTTTCATGACTTGAAAAAATTAAGATTGACTTAGAAGTTGTTAAAATTACATATTTGTTGAACCGCTTTTATTTTATTTTGCTAGATCTGTTAAAATTTCATAAGGAATTCGCGAAGCAATATATTGCGAAAACGAACTTATGATCTTACATATTTCCTATCTTGCTTATATCACATGCTTTCACATGCCGCACTTACCTCTTTTGCAATTTTGCTAAACTCTTTTCCATGTTTCTCGAGGCCTTTTAAAAATGTTTCCAACTCTTGTGATGACCATTTAATTTGGAATGAGCTTGATTGAGTTTGTAACAGACTTAATACGGCTGTAGCAGTATTACCCTGAGCCTTTAGTAAGGCCTGCAAAGCAACTTCCTCGGAGTGACTACCCAAAGGTACGGCTGATGATTTACTCAAATCAATAAAACGCATTAAAATCTTTTCATCTTTCTGTACATCCGGCTTCCACATTAACTCACAGCCGTATGGTTCTTCAAGAGCTGTCGTGGAACTGTTATCGTTAAATGCAGGTATAGCAGCTTGATAGGCAGAACCCAAATTAACTTTGGATTCATCTGAGAAATCCACCAAACCCACCGGATCATCAAAATCATCATCAAATGCATCGAATGTCAGTAGAGAACACCCCATTTGTTTGAGAACATTACAATACAAGCCTTGACCCTTACGTTCGGGATTTAAAATCGGTGCCGGTGTGTAATGGGTACGTGAGGGTTTACGTAATTTCGATTTATAAGGCGATAAAGCCTGATATTTGGAATAAGAAGAGTGTGTATGGGAGTTATCCAACGAGGAATGACCTTTTAAACGTCTTTTTAATATTGAATTCGTTTGATTCGATAGTGGCTGTAGAGATGATGGAGTTGATGAATTTATATGTGACTGATTGTGTTGTTGTTGTTGTTGAAATATTAAGTGAGATATTGTTGAGGGTTTCACAATCTCTAATGTTTTCTGTTGACTAATAATACTTTGCAATTGACTAGTAGAGTTGTTGGAATTGGGATTCAGATTTGGGTTTTGACTGTTTTCTAATTTCATATCCATTTTATCGGTGGTACCACTTGTGTAAATTATAGGCTGCATTAAGGCCTCATTTAGTGAATTAATGTTAGTGGAGTTAAGATATTGTGTTTGCTGTTGAGAAATATGTTGCGATTGGTGTTGTTGCTGCTGCTGCTGCTGGTGCGGTTGATTATTAATTGGATTTTGTACTTGTGGTAAATTTTGTACATTATAGTGTATAGTTGTCGAATTGGCACATGACGATGATGATGACGATGATGATGAGGAGACAGTGGCTGAAACGGTAGAAGAGGAGGAGAAGATGGAAGAGGTATTATTTGCCAAGTTAGTATTACAAGAATTTTGTATAGCATTAGCGGGTATATTCAATATTAACTGACCCATTTCAGTGTTAGTGCCAGCAGTAGAGGAAACTGTATTTTGATTATTGGTATCCAGGGTTATTTTAAAGGTTTGTTGCTGTTGATTATATTGTAAATTCTGTTGTTGATGCTGCTGCTGTTGTTGTTGGTTAGGAATGTGTTGGATTTGTTGTTGCTGTTGTAAATGTTGTGGCTGTGTTTGAGTTTGAGACTGTTGTTGCTGCGGTTGCTGCATTTGGGGCTGTTGCAATTTTTGCTGCTGTTGACCAAAATCTCTTGGTGACGATGACAACAGTGGATCTTCTGAGTTAGGCATCATTTGCGATTGCAAACTTAAGCCTGGCAAATAGTACAGATCAATTATATTTTCACTTTGATTTTCACAATTCAAATTAAGTTGATCTTCGGTTAAAACTTCACGTAATACTTCTTTAACCTCTTCGGCAGTGCCTATGCCACTGGTGAAAAACGATTCCGACAGAGGTGAGGTGGCGTTTCGAGAATCGTTAAGAAATTCCTGATCCTCATCCAAAAAGGATAGATTGGCCTCTGCAAACTCTCGTAAATCACATTCTGTATCAGGATCAGTGCCACTTAGTAAATCTTCTACTTTAATATTCGAATCAAAGGAATTGTCGTCCAAAACACTCTTCAATTTCATAATCTTATCGTTCTCAGGGTCTGCAGCGCTATTATTTGCGGCTATTAAGGATTCACTGAAGAAAATATTTTGGGTATCATTGTAATGGTGGTTTTCCTCTATGTAGGGCGAGGTTTGGGTGACATTTTCATGACTTGAGGGTGGTGTGGGATAAGCCAGAGGAGAATGTATGGGTGAGTTGAGGCTGGAGGCAAATTGGTTTTTAAGATCATGCGGCAGAGTTAATGTATTTGTTCTGACAATATGCTGTGATTGTTGCTGTTGTTGATTTGCTAGATTTGAATTTTGTATGATCAGTTCTTTGGAATGGAAATGTTGGAAATTTGGTAAAGTTTGCGTTGTCTGCTGGCATTGATTTGAGTTCTGTGTCTGTTGTTGCAGTTGTTGCTGCTGATCAACACAATTCTGTTGCTGTTCCATTTCCAATTTAATTTTATTATTCATGACCTCATATTGTTCGGAATGTTCTGATTTTAAATTGTCACCAGCATCACTTAGTAATTGCATTGTATCAACTGTTTGCAACAACATTTCAGCTTCGCTTACATTGTAGACCTCAGATTCACCAAATAAAGCAGAAGCATCACTGGTATAGGTTACCGTATAAACCTCACTACTGCTATCAGCTCCTTGAGCTATGGTTAGGGATAGGGGTGTACCATCGGCTAAGGTAACATTGGTGGCATTGCCTGGCATCTGTAGATGATGATGTTCATCTTTCTTAAGTTTGCCTTTTGTTGATATCACCTGAACTTCTGAGGGTATGATGACGCTACAGTTGTTTTTATTTGTTATAATTTGTCGTGTAACACCACCCAAGGGTGTGTTATTGTTATTGGGCGGCTTTTGGGTTACGGCTATGCGTGTACCACGTTTCAATAATTCGATTAAAGTCGAATCTTTTGGATCGGTTGATGTACTTCTTGATGTCGTTGTATTAATCGTTGCTGCTGTTGGTGTAGTTGTTAATTTCGTTGCACTACGTTCGGCATTTAAATTTGTTGAAGAGGGGGAAGAAGTGGTGCTGGCATTGGCCGTACCCACTCCTATATTATTCATTGTCTTTTGTTGTGATTGCTGTTGCTGTTGTTGCTGCTGTTGTTTCGTACTATAAATTTCAATGCTCTGGGGCAAACTAATGTCTTGTATATTGATGGTGGATTTTGTATTATTTTTTATTGTGGCAGCCGCTGTTAACTGTTGCTGTTGTTGCTGCTGCTGCTGTTGTGTATTTTGTTGTGCTGCATTATTAGATTGGGTTTTGGGATTTAAAAAACTTTCCAAATCACTAATGGATCTACGTATGGTTGTGGTATTATTTTGGTTACTACTGGAGGGCGGTGCAGGAACTACAAAGGCACCCTGAAAATGAGAAGAAAAACAAAATTTTTTATAAATCTTTCCTTTTTAATTTTTTTCTTATTAACCCCTACCTTGTTTAAATCTTTACTACGTTTACTAATGATTTTCTCTTCAATTAATGCTCTTACACCTATGCTGGCCGTCTGTAAAGGAGGGCCATTATTTTCTTTTTTCTCATTTTTTTTAGTTTCCGGATCCTTTTTAAAATAACCGCCATGTAAGCGCATATGACCATTCAAGGCGGGTACATTTTTAAATTTCCGATGACATAAATTACACTCTACAGGTTTCTGATCAATTTTAACCAAATTGAAAAGATTGGAATTGATGGCATTGTTTAAATCAATTTCAATTTCTTCCTCTTTCAGTTTGGTTTGAGACATATTGGAGGAATCATTGTTATTATCGGCATTAATTTCATCTACAGTAATGGCTACATTTTGTGTGGAATTAAGCTGGAATTAAGAAAAATAAGTAACTTTGAAAATAACTCTTGTCTAAAACTAATAAAAAAGTACCAATTGCATATTCCAGGTTCTGGGCCGGGTATTTTGGGTTTGTGTTTGCACTGTTGCTTGGGGATTCGTATCTATTTTATAAGACTGACTACTGGTAGGCGATGATACTGTCACTTGAGCTGTAGTTTGTTTAGTTTGTCTCATAATTTTACTTATCAAATCTAATTGTTCTCTTGTCAAACCTTCGCCTTCTAAATTGCCACTATTATCGGTTAAGGTTATAGTGGCCCCCTGGCCGGAGGATATACTGCTTGAAGACGACATGGAGGAAGTGGTTGACGTAGGTGACAATAAAGTTATTCCTGTTTTAAGGGGTACATTTAAAGCTTTTAATTCTTCTTCAGTTAAAGCTAAACCAGTGGCAGCATCAACTACAGTGCCACCATTCGATAGATATGTACCTAGACATGTGGCACCATCGGGTGAACTGGCATCGCCTATAATAAAAAAGTTTTAAGTTTTGCTTTAATTATAATAATAAAGACAGTATTGAATTTTAATTAAAATCTTTGCATTTATTCATAGTACAGGGGATAATCTGTTGTCAAGTATTAGCTTACTTGTAAATAAGGCGAATTGATTATAAGGTGTGGACAATTTTAAAAAAAGCAATACATTTTTACAGGTTCATCCAGCAACAAACATACCTTATAAACAGCACGCCTTGCTTGTAAAGAAGCAGGCCAACAATTTTATTTATTTTTATTTTAAAATAACATCTTATATAACAAATTCGGGTGTTATTTCGAAAGCAAATAAACATTTAATTGATACTACGAGTATTTTATTTAAAAAAAATTGCTTTTCGTTTAATGATTAAACAGAACTCGGCCATGACGTTTTTTTCCATACAAATTGACAGACAAAAACGCTGGAGAATGCAAACGTGAAATATAATCTATTTTATTTTGACAGCGATTTTTCTTGTGCACACTTTTATTAAATTTCGTACATTTTGTAAACCCTGTTGTTTTTTGTTGTTGGCGAAAAGAAAAATAGGAACAAAAGAAAATCGAAAAAACATTTGAAAAAAATGTTGAAATTTGTTAAATAAAATGAGTGATATTTTAGAAAAAATAATTGAAAAAGTGAGTAAAGATGATTAAATTATAAAATATAAATTTTATTCTCCGCAAAAACTCTCATAAAATTAATTTTTAATAGCTTTACATACAACAAATGTAAAAACAATAAATGACAGTTTGTGAAGTTGCGGCCGTCGTTTTAATTTTGGGCATATTTTCTCTGATAGTCGTTTTTGCCTGAAGTTGCGGTCGTATTCTGTTTAATCATTTATACATACACTTTTTTATTTCAACACACTTACCATTTGCTGTTGCAGGGGATAAACTTAAATTGGATTTGGAATTATTATTTGTTAATGCAATTTGTTGATTGTGTGGGGTAATAATACCGGCGTGATGATTTTCAGTGTGTCTTCTTAAAGAACGTGCATCACAATATGATTTACCACAACCTTCAGCTTTACATTCATAAGGTTTTTTATTTCTATGTGTCATCATATGCCCATTTCTAGTAAAATATATAAAAATATTATATTACCTTCCATTTGTCATTGAAAAACATTAATGATTTATTTTTAATTCATTTTCATTAAATAATTGATTTTATTTTTTATTTTTTCATTTAAATTTGGGTAAACTTACAGATGATCTTGTCGCTTAAATGCCTTTGAGCACATAACACACACATATTTCCGTTCATCACTGTGTGTCAGTTTGTGTTTGGCCAGTGCTGATGCATTTCCAAAAATTTTATTGCAAATCTATAAGAAAGACACACACGGGGGGCAATATAAGAAATTGGAAAATTGTGCAATAGAAAATAAATATAAATCAAATATTTACAAATGATACGTAACAAGTATATAAGAAATGGATCAACATCTTAAAAATTTGTATATTTTTTAATTGAACATGTAACCGCCATCGCTAAATGCATCGTTACAAAAAAAAAAACCAAATCCAAACAACATGGTTCTTAAAAATATAAAAAATTTAAATTATTGGCAAAAATATGTCAAATAAAGTTCTAATTAAAAAAAATTAAAGAAAAAATAAAAATTATTGCTCCAAGTAAGACAATTTACATTTCAAAGTGAAATTAATAAAATTTCATAATTTAGTGAAACATCTTTTTATTTCCATTTCAGTAACTTTTAGGGCAATACTGTTTCTTTTGACTGTTATTCTATGGGAAGGTTGTTCAATAAATTTCTTTCTCGCAAAAAAGTTGAATTTTTTTTCGTTTTGCATTAAAAATATTTTTTTAAGTTCTTTCTTAAAAAAATTACCTTTAAAACAAGCACAATTACAATTACAACAATTACCTCTGCATATGGGGTAGGAACACTGTATAAAATCAAAGACAAGCTCAAACACCGCTGATTTTGTTTCATTTTTATAATAAAGTTTGTTCTTCTTCTTTAGAATTCTTTTTAAATAAAATGGCTGCTTTTTTTAGTATTCATGCTTAAATACTGTTATACGTTGTCGGGGTTAATACAACATTAAGAATGTGCCCTTAAACATGGGCCTTAAGAAAACACTATTAAGTTACTTGGGAGTATTACAGCATTTTTTTTTTAATTAATAAGTCCAAAAAATGAATCGTCAATCAATGCAGTTATTAAAAAAAGCAGCAAATACTGTCGGCTGTTGTTTTGGCTTGTTGTCATGCTGCTTGATGATGTCTATGTTTTTATTTTAACGCGACAATACTAACATAAAAATGTTTTCTTTAATTAATACTTAAAAGCCAAATCTGTTTGTTTGAAACTTCTGCACACTTTTTTTTTTTTTTTTGATTCATTGAATAAAGCATCCTTAATGGCCGACCTTTACCCAATCTATTTTTTGAGTGCCATCTTCTATAGACATAAGGACCCATAACATCAGCCTCTTGCTGTTCCAACCAATTGAAATGTACGTCGAATCGTTATCGTTTTGCAATTTCCAGAATTTTCACCCTCTCTAATGCTTAGTTTAGGCCTGTTTTGAATATGTTTTCATATGCGTTTATGCCTATGTTTTGGGTCGAAACAATTTTAAAACTGTTTTAACTAACAGCTAATTCTTAATAATTCTTATTAAAATTTTTTTATATTTTCCATAATAATACACATAGAATAATAAAAACAACCAATGGAAGAAATTGGCAACGCCATCAAATTTTATAGAACATTCTTTACAGCTGATTTTCATAAAGGTTTCAAAACGATATGCATTTATGCTCAATTTTGAAAACGCTTGGTCTGACTCCAACAGGGTTGAAAAGCAGTTTCATTGAAAACTTTTCGAAATTTCAAAACTGTTTTTATAGCTGTTTATGCCATGGGTTTTTGCGAATGAAAACGTTTTTAAAACGGGCATAAACATAACATAAGTTTTCTTCAAAACATTTAGTCAAAATATTATTTTGGAACTGAATTCGTTTTATAAAATTTTTGTGTATGAAAGAGGTGTGAGATCCTAGAGACAATATATAAAGACTTTATATAAGTGGCGTCGCGCAAACAGGGTCGAATTTAATGCACCCAAAACCCAATGTTGTTCTATAATGAATAGCCGATGTGGTGATGATGCAATCTTTTTCATGCTTGACTACAAGTAATGTAAATATCTGGGAACTAGAATTAATTGTAATGTCCCTTGGATTGATCACATATTTCGTATGTCGAAAGAAGCATTCAAGTGTGTCGGTTTTTTTAAAACGATGCAACGTTTAAAACCATGCGTTCTCAGTATTTACAAGACTTTTATCCGACCTAGGTTGGAATACAACTCTCATGTAAGGGCCGCTACTTAAAAGTCTATTTTGGTGCTATTCAACGACCGTAGTGTATCCAACTCTATCGATACGTTGGAGCATCGGCGCAATGTGGCGCGTGTTTCATTTTCCTATCTGTACTAACATATGAGACGTGTTCTGATGAAATAAAGGACTTGATTTCGGTTAGTCGCATATTTTTGCGGACTACTCGCAAATATATATTTTACACAGCGAAACCATTTAATTTGGGATTTTATTTCATTTCGTTTTAAGGCTTATTTTTATTATATTACAGCTTTAAAAATAGGCACAATTTCTTTTAATGTTGTTAAAAAAAACTTTGAACTCATATTATTTACCTAGAAAAAAAAGTTAACAAACTTTAAAAAAATATATTTATTGCAAAAGAAGTCAAAAATGACTTCTATGACTTTCTATCAAATCTTCTTAATGAAAATATTTTTTTTTTTAATTTTAATTACATTTTATGTTCTCTAATTTTGAAATATTAGGAAAACAAAATCAAATATCTTTTACATTTACATAGTTTGGACGTAAAATGACTCATATGTATGCATGTATGTATTTAAAAAGAAAATATTGGAAACAGACAGAATAATTTAATTATGGGATTTTTGTATGTCTTATATTTGTATGTCTAAATACATGCTTATTAAAAAAAATAATTTTGTCCATTTCATTTCATGGTAATCAAGAGTACAAACATGAGCACAATTTTTTGGCAATAATTGCGTAGAGACTAAAAGCGAAAAATAATTTTTTTTTATAAAATTTTTCAAACTAATTGGTAACATTTCGTAATAATTTGGTAGTTGTTTTATTATAATAAGATGCGTAGACGCATTTAAAATATTTTTTTAGTTATTCAATTAAAACAAAAAATTCTAGTAAAAAGTACAAAAAGTAGGAAAGAAGAGAAAAACAATTTTTTTTGCTTGCGTAAAATATTTGTAGGCAAAAATAATACAAATATACATACATATGTATGTACAAACAGTGGGGAGCAGCAGTGGGTACTTGTCGATATTATTATTCCTATAAGTAGTTCCTATGCCCAAAGGCAGACACAGCGGATCAAATGATCTTTGTGCTCAACTCCATTCTCGAATAAAGATTAATATGATCACCCCTATTTAATAGCCAAACTAAGCCGATTGCGGAAGAAGCACGGTTAACCATAATTGCCCACCGGATCCATTGTTTCTCATATATTGTAAAAGTTAGCAAAGCACAAAGCCACGCCTAAATAACAATTTCTCCGCTTTTTGCATTGAGTCTATTTGACCCTGGTTGAAGATCTGTAACATAATTCTAGGCAGTGCCTCACACCTGAGCAGACATTGCTCTGTGGTCTCTTTTTCATCAAGACAAAGCCTTGAGTCAGTCCCATCCAGGAGACGCAGCTTTTGAAATGATATCTTATGTAGTAGAGACCCGATAGGAAACTCTCTAGCCTTTTTCCATATAGGAAAGATTTTACCAACAACTGATACATTCCCCGAGTGCTTCTCCAATGCGCGATCCTAAGAGAGACTCTGGACCAGTAAAGGCCGACGCAAAATTCTCTTTCGCCAGCCCATTAGATATATCCGTAACTGAAATATAGTGCACTAAAGCACTACCTTGTTCACCGCACTAAGTTGCTACAGGTTATCAAAGCACACTTTAATCAGACGCGATTACGACATATATCAAGGCAGTGCCCACAGCGTGGCTTGTCTGTCAGAATATATTGCAATGTACGAATTCCTGATGCCTTTCTACAAATTTAACAAAGCGTACTGAATTGCCTGAATCTCAGCTTCGAGACCTTCCTATCAGGTCTTTATACTTCCGCTTCTACAAAGTGTCGATCTTTAATACATTCATAAACCACCTTAAACTTCTGGAATAAATACAAGGCTCATCTCTGCGATCTGGAAATCTACGTTCGAAAACCAAGTTAGAATCCAAGTAGTCTATAATTAAACACACAACCATATGATCCAGAACCTCTTTTAGAATCCCATATAAATAAGACAAAGCGTGAAGTAAATAAAGAGATTTCTAACCCAAGATTTTAATGGTTTTTTGCAAATTTTCATATCAAATTCTCATTGCATTGTACAGTATCTGTCAAAAAAAGGTTCACTTTTTATTTAAATAAAATTTTGTTTTTTTTCTGTATGATATGCCGAATAAATATATATTTTTTTTAAATCTACGAGTAATATTGCCATTTTTTTAACCTTTAACCCTATCAATGTCTATATTTCAAAAAACTGCAATTTTATTTTAATAAATAAATGTTTGACAACAAATTTTTAAATATTTTTACCTGACACTGCTGTGGTCCGTGACGACTTGGTGATGAGATTTTTGAGCGACTTTTTTTTAAGATTTTCGGTGGATTTGTTGTTAACGGACCAGGAACTTTACGGCTACCGTGACTCAACGTTGTTATACTTCGTGCAACTGAATTTCCGCTACTGCTATTACTGCTATAACTGAAACAACTGTCGTTACTGCTGGAGCTGAAATTGCTATTACAACTGTTAATGCTGCTGGTAATTGTATTGTTGTTACTATTTAGTTGACCAATATTGTTGCTTATAAATCCATTACAGTTATTAGTAGTTGCAGCAGTAGTTGTGTTATTATTATTGATTTGATTATTATTTATGTTGCTATTGTTGATTGTATTGTTGTTGTTGACACTGTTGTTGTTGCTACTATTACTACTATTGCTCATTATCTGAGCCAATGATGTGATATTATTAGTATTGCTGCAACTGCTGCTACGTATTAAGCAATTTTTAATATAACTGTTGGTTTTATTAACACCAGTTGTTGTATTGGTTGAAGTTGAAACTGTCTGTACTGCCGATGTGGTAGTCGTCTTGGTTATATCTCTTGACGAGAAATTGTTGTTGTGATTGCGATTGTTGTTGCTGCTAGTACTATTGATATCGTTGTTGTTGTTGTTGTTGCTGTTACTGTTGTTGTGATTATTATTTATGGTATTTTGGGAATTATTTATTAAATTTGTGGAGCGTTTACTAATTGTTATACGATTTTTAATATAACCATTTAACGTTGTATTTATAATATCGCTGGTATTTGTTATTTTAGAGGAATTTTGTTTTGTACTCTCACCACTGGGATTTGTATTCTTTAAAGCTGCAATGGAAAAGAAAAGTTTAGGATTTCTTAAATATTACATATTAAGATAACTTAAGTAAAAATCTAGTTATAAAAATATTGACTTTGTTTTTATCGAACAAGTTTACTAGTAAAATATCCAAATAAATATTACATATTTTTATATTTAAACTTTTACAATTTCAAAGAAAGCTTCGTAAAATTTACGTGCTTAACTGGATCTGCTTACAGGAAATACGTGTTTTATTTAAAGTTTTTATTGCAGTTTGTTCAACGTGCTTATAAATATCTTCTTTTATATATTGAAATAAACGTTGAGTTCAAAATGTATTTATTTAAAAGTATTTGGGGTGTTCACAAGGTGTGCTATTATGTTCTATTGTCATAAGGAAGTTATTTTTTTAGAAGGAAAAATTTTATTTTTTTTTTTATTATATTATAATTGGCCTTTACAATCCTGTGTCAGGATTACGGCCTAGCTTCTCGCAGCACTCATGGTGTGCGTGTCAATTTTTTTCCATAAGTTCCGGGACTTTCTGTTTAATGTCGACTCTGAACGACAGACTTGAGAAGCTTGTTCATGACAATCAGTTACTCTCAGAGCTTTTGCCAGAAGTTTGCTAAGAAAAACAAAACGTCAACACACTAACCACTAGATCACGACGACTACAGTGTAGTGTTGGTGTTAGAAAAATAGCTTTTTTTTATTTGAGACCAATATTTAGGCGTAAACCCCTACTAAATGCAGTGCATTGTATTGGAATTTTTAGAAAGGACAGTACATTTATTACAGAACATGCATTTTTGTTTTTCCTTATATAACTATTAAGGGCCTTAGGAATAAGACAAATTGCTGTGAATTGCTCATTCAAAGGCCAGTGCTATATTTCACCTTGAATGATCAACAGCAATTGTCTCATCATTGCATGTTGATTGTCTTCGCTAAGTAGGTTTAGCTGTTATCTGCTACTTCCGAATAGCTTATGGGAAGAACGACAGTGTGATTAATGTTTCTGGACATTTGAGCTGTATCTATCCAACAGAAAAGACTCTCGTGGAGAGATCTGTCCATAAGCAAATAGCGGCTCAAAATGGATTCTCTATTCAATGTATAGAGTGAAGTATTTTTTGCAGTATTTTCTAAAACCCAAGCACCTGACTGCTTTCTTATATGCCTTCTTATGCCCAGAATATCAAAATCTTTTTCCTCAGAGTAGGGAAAATTTATTATATGAGAAGAGGAAAACTATTTTCAATTATGCTGGTTTCAAATAATCAATTTAAAGAAGACTCTATTATAAAATCATTTTTTTAATCCTGATTTTTGTAGCCTAAAATGTTGGGTAAAAGCAACCTCCATACATTTGTTTATTAAAATTATATATGTAATTAATGTATCTGGAAAACCCTTAACTATTATAATGCAAGTGATGATCAATTAAAAAAAAAATAAAAAAACAGCTGTCAAAAGCTTAACTTACATGCTGTTTGTAATGTGCCTAGAACATCAGCCAACATTTCTGGATCTGGATAACCAATTGTTAATGCATTATCCAGTGTTGTCGTTGTTGTTGTTGATGATGTTGTAATTGCTGATACTGTTCCTGATGCAATTGCTGTTGATCCTGTTCCACTATGATGAACATTTGTTGTTGGCGATGCAATAATTGTTGCTGCTGCAGCAGCTGTTTCCGAAGATGATTGATTGGATTGTATTGAATCATTTGAGTTGACATCGCGCAATTGTAATGTTACTGAAGCTTCTGTACCAACCGAAGCACTACACATAAGCACACGCGGTGCTGATGATAGACTTGTACTCAATGGCAGATGGATGCTTTTGGGAACCTGTAAAGGTATAAACAAAATACAAACATAGATGTGAAAAAAAATTAACATGATTTTTTTTTTATACTGATTCATAAAAGAATTAGTAATAATTATATTGTATAAGTATTTACATACACATATGTATATGTAAATATGTATGAATGTGTGTTTGTATGTAATTTTAAAAGAACATAAATTATATCGTTATTCTTGTTTTTCGCATAAAAATTTGTCATTTTCAAAAAATAAAAAAAGAAAAATAGGCAATAAAAGAGAGAACATTTTTAACAATAAAAATTACACTGTGTTACAAAAATTAATGAACGTGAAATAGCTGATACGTTATATTGACTATAATTAGAACCTGTTGTTACAACTAAAATATTATTTAAAGAACCGAGTTTCTTTTAGTAAATTCATAAGAACTTAAGTTCCAACTTAAATAGAGACCGTCTTTATATGTTTAAACATATTCGGAATAGAGAGAACTAAATTTGCGAAACATCGCTAGTTATTCACTACAAATTGGTAACAAATTAGATGTTAGATTTTTAAACAAATGTGGAAAGTAAAGCCTAATACCTTCACAATCTTAAGCTGAGATTAATTAATTATTTAATTAAGTAACAACTTATTTAAAAGGATACAGAATATAAATTGCCAAAAAAAAAGTCAAAAGGAGAATATTAAAATCTGGATTTCCAAAACATCTCTTAAATTTTAGATTGCGAATAAAATACGGTTTTTAAGTGCATACATACATAATTGGCCATTACAAAAATTTATAAGAGCACTTATATTGAGTGGGTCTATTTTTATCCATGAATACCGGGGCTTACAGTTCAAAACGTCGAATCCGAATGACAGACTTGAGAAGCTTGTTTATGGCTAACAGTTACTAGCAGAGCTTTTGCCAGAAGACGCCTAAGAGTTGGTTGCGAAAAGAAATATTTTTTCCTTTAAAGTGTCAGAGCTGAGGTGTGAACCCGGAACTCTCTTTTAGTAAACCAAAATACTACATGTTAGAATACAGCGACCATCTTTTTAAAATTTTAAGTTTTTTATTATAACTTAAGATTCTGGAGGTACTACTTTTAACATTTATTTAATGGCAACTTAGGATTTTAGAGATGTTTTGCAAATCCATACATACATACATAATTGGCCATCACTACCCTATTTCAGAGTTACGGCCTAGCTTCAGGCAGTACTCAATATATGTGTGTTTATTTTTATCCATTAACACCGGGACCTACAGTTTAAAGTCGACGCCGAACGACAGACTTGAGAAGCTTTTTCATGGCAATTAGTTGCTCTCAGAGTTTTTCCCAGAAGATAGTTGCCGAAAGAAATACTTTTTTTCCATAATTATTTTTTTTTTAAGATGTTTTAGTGAGCCAACACACTAACAACTAGACCACGGCAAATTCAGATTTCAGATATCAGTTTTCTTTTCCTGAATCAGTCTATACTCGACTAAGTTTTTACCAATTGATTAAAAAAAGAAAATTAAAAATAGCTGTTTTTAAGTCAAGATTTTTTAGGTCTTCTCTACTAACTTTTGAATATAAATTTAAAATCGGTCTATGTATAAGTAAATTATCAGCAAGTTAGTAAAAAAAAAATGTAAAAAATCGGATTTTTATTATAGTTTACGCTTTTGAAAGGTCTTAGTTTGACTGAGGAAAGACATTTAAAATCGATTGAAAATTAACTAGTAACACGAGTATTACCAATTTATTAAAAAATGAACCCAAAACACTGGTTATATATTTTTTTAACGGTGTATTTTATTTATTTTTCTGTTAAGCTATTCACGCAAAATAATTTGTTGGCTTTTAAAAATTTTCGTTTTTTTTTAATATTATTGCCTGTATTTGTTTGTTTGACTAAAGGACAGTAAATTTTTCGGAATATAAATTTTATTTATTTGTTTAAAACTATTTAGTACATTTTTACAAAACAAAGAAAAAAAAAGATAATAAATGTTTATTTAAATATTTTTTTGTACATCATATCTATTTTCATCGAAATAAATATGAAATTTTTACACACATCTTACATACAACCACGAATTTGTTGGGTGAACAAAGAAACAGAAAGTTGAAATATTTATTTTATTAAATTTATTGTAAAAATTCATAAAAATATTTTGGTACGATTGTAAATTCTTCTAATGTATAGTAATAAAGTCACTAAATTCTGAAAACAAAATTTGGATTTGCCAAATCCTGAATCCCGGTATTTTTATTTCGGGATCCCAAAGTCTCGTGCCAAATTTTTAGCTTAGTTTTATATTTTTTATATTTGATGACAAAGAACATAAAAATATTTTTTTTTTGAAAACTAAAGATCCGATTCATCCCTTGATGATGACATAATACTCATATGCACCCATAAATAAAAATAAAAGAAAGTGATGGAAAGGTGTAAAGCCCATTCAAAACTTCCAAACGGTCTAATGATTGATAACGAAATAAAAATTTTTATTTTAGGTGGAGATAGACAGAAGTATACAAACAGCATGCAGCAAATTGTAAATCGAAAACTGAATAAAAAAGACTAATATAAATGTGCCTGAGCTCGGTATTCCTGCTAAGCTGATAAGGCTATGCAGAATGACGCTGAGCAACTCCTGCAGCTCCGTCAAGGTAGGAAGAGACCTCTCCGAGCCTTTTAATACCGTGCGAGGTTTCAGACAAGGCGATCCCTTATCCTGCGACCTCTTCAACTTCGTCATGGAGAGTGTTCTGCGAAAGGCGGGTGTACATCGTAATGGCACTATTTTTAATAAAAGTGTCCAGCTCCTTGCGTATGCCGACGACATAGACATCATTGGGCATACCAAGCGAGATGTCACCGCAGCCTTTAATGCTATTGAACGAGAGTCTGCTAAAATGGGTCTGGCGGTAAATGAGAGCAAGACGAAGTACATGTTGTCGACGAGTAGGGATGCTGATCGCATCGGCTCCCAGGTTACAGCCGGCAACTATACATTCGATGTGGTCAAGGAGTTCATCTACCTTGGCACCGCCATTACCAGCAAGAATGATGTCAGTCTGGAGATCAAGCGAAGAATTACACTGGCCAACAGGTGCTACTACGGTCTCGGTAGGCAGTTTAGTAACAGAGACCTCTCTCGTGCGACGAAGTTAACACTCTACAAGTCGCTTATTCTTCCGGTGCTTCTCTATGGTGCGGAAGCATGGACGCTGTCTTGTGCCGATGCAGCGGTCCTGGGAGTGTTTGAGAGAAAAATTCTTCGCAAGATCTTTGGTCCACTGAAGCAAGGCGATGAGTTTCGCATAAGGACCAACTATGAGCTGTATGAGCTCCTCGGCGACGTAGATGTTGTCCAGCGCATTAACATCCAGCGGCTGCGCTGGCTCGGCCATGTTGTTCGGATGGAAGAATCTGCTCCAGCGAAAAAGGTTTTCGATGCGAAGGTCACTGGACGTCGGCGTAGAGGACGTCCATGTTTACGTTGGAAAGACCAGGTAGATGGAGCCCTGTCATCAATTGGTGTGACCAACTGGAGAAGGCGTGCGCTTAGCAGAGACGCCTGGAGACTAGTGTTGAGGCAGGCCGAAACCCGTTAACGGGTTGTTATGGCCAGCTAAGTAAGTAAGTAAGTAAGTAAGTAATATAAATGTGCAATTTTAATATAAATTAAAAGCAATGAATCCAGTAGCTCTATAAACGAAACAAAGGAACTTAAAGTTTGTAGTTTAGAACCAGTGTGGGCAAACACACAAAACATTTCGCAAACGTTTCCGCAAAGTCATAAACTTTTCAAATTTTTTTAATCGTTTTGTACATGAGCCAAGCCAAAACAAATACTTTTAAATAAGAAAGAGCGCAAATAAAAAAATTGGCTTTTCTCTTCTGTGCTTGCTTTGATATTTCGTTACATTCGTATAATTGCGTACAGAACTAAGAGAGAAAAGACATTTTTGAGTATTTCATTTGGTTCCAATGTATATTTTTTTCTTTTAATGAATAAAATTAAAATCATAATTAAAATGTTTACTGCTCTGCCAAAAATCTTATTTCATTTAGGTATGTAAGTATACATATAAAATATTTTAGGGAGTTATAATGAGCAAATCAATTCGCAAACGTTTGCAAACGTATATACTTAAAACTTTTAAATCGTTCTTGTTTTTGTTTTGTTTTTGTTTTACTCATTGTAAAGAACAAAACAAAATAAAATCAAAAGTTTCGTTTTGTTTATTTTCCTACTTTGTTTAGAACAATAAAAATCACTTCTAAAAACTGAAAACCTTGTGATTTTCAGAACATGCTTGTATGATGTATTCAGATTTTTAAATTTTTTAAAAATGTAACCACAAGAAATTTTTTGTCTTTGTTACTTTGTTTTTTTTTAATTATTCTTGTTTTATGATATTTTTTATATTGACCTAATTACATACATACATAACTGGCCTTTACAACCCTGTGTCAGGATTACGGCCTAGCTTCTCGCAGCACTCATGTTGTGTGTGTAAATTTCAATCCATGAGTACCGGGACCTACAGTTTTAATGTCGACTCCGAACGATAGACTTGAGAAGCTTGTTCATGGCAATTAATTACTCTCAGAGCTTTTGCCAGAAGACTGCTGAGAGGTAGTCGCCGAAAGAAATATTTTTTTTTTCATATTTCTTTTATTTCAAGATGTCGGTGCTGAGATTTGAACCCGGCACTATCGTCTTAGTAAGCCAACACACTAACCACTAGACCACGGCGACTACTAATTGACCTAATTATGTAGTTTTAATATTTTATTTTTCAAAAAAGACGAAAACCAGTCCCATTTGGCATCCCTTGTTGGAACCTTAGCTTTGTATTAATTTAAAAAAACTAGCATTATTATATAAAAATTAGAATGAATGTAAAAAGCCTTAAAATTTTCAATAAACAGACTATGTTATTTGACTTTGGAAATTTTAAACAATCTTGAAAATGTGAACTGTCTTGGTAAAACTTAGTTCACGTTATCGATAGTTGACTGTATATATACATACATATGTATGCATAAGTATACATATATGGTAGGGTGTGTATTTTCTTTTTTATTAAATGAGTGCACTTTTTAGACGTTTAAAAAATTTCTTAATTTGTATATTCCTCCCTACAAAAGTTTCTGTCTTAGATTTGGGATTATGTGTCATTTCCGGTTTGGGTACTATTACACACCGCCAATATTGCAAGTGGATAAAATTGAATTTATTTCCTGTGCATGTACCGAAAAATATACCGAAGACAAACAAAATTATTTTCTAAGACAATTATGTTTATTTCAATAATAAATTGTTTACCTTTTAAATTACATTTTGTTGTACTTAAGTCTTAATTTTTTTTATCATTTTTATTTGTTTTCTTTTTGTTAAATACAAATGTAGGCGGCGTGGCACCTCTACTCTACTCTACTTTCTTCTTTTCTAAATAAAAATCAAAGAACAAGTTCAATACAAAATTTATTTATTGAACTTTTACGATCTAACAAAATGCCAATCAATTAAACAATCGGGTTTTATTGCAAATTAAAAAAAAGAAAAAAAATGAAAAGTATAAAAATAAGAACTCGTTGAAAACTTAATGAAATTTAATTTAATTGTTTGTGTTTAAAAATATGTCAAAGTATGAACATAAATTTCATTATTTTAACAAAACAAAAAAAGTATATAAAAATATATAAAAAAATATTCAATGTGTATGAATAGAAACACAATTAAAATAAAAAATTCATTCAACTAAAACAACAATTAAAAACAAATGATATACTTTGTACAGTACATATATATAGAATTTAGATGTTTTTAAATAAAAGAAAAGCAAGAGAAAATTTAAATATAATTTTTATAAAATTTTATTTGTTTTCTTTACTAATTTAATAGATATATAAAAATATGTGTAATAATTGTATTTTTACAATTTCAGTTAATTGAAGAAAAATATTCAAAGAAAAACACAGACCGATTTTCATGTGATTATTATAATTTACGAGGGCAGTGGCATATGATCTTTTCGTAGCAATGAAAAGCAAGGGGCAGATTATTAAAATTGCTTTACTTTTCCATAATTTTCTTTAAATTTGGATTGAACTTTGTAAAACATTTATCAAGTAAGCCTATACCTTGATTAAGATGTATGATGATTGCATCTACATTCGAAGTGTATCATGAATTTTTGCGCGATAAACCTTTCTTATTTAAATATTTAATCACACCTCGAATATCTAATTTTTCCATTATAAAAGATATCACTGAAGTGCCTTTTTTGAACATGTGTTACTATACTAACGTGATGCCAAATCTAAATAAAATTAAATATGTATTCATTTGACGGGTATAAGCTTCGATTAGATATAGCTTTTTGCTGCTTATGCCGTCATTAATATGTCAAGCTACGAACATTTTTTACATCCTTATAAATACTTTTATTTTTTAATCCGTTTTTGTAAATCAAATTTTTTAAACATTTTTAAGGCGATTTTTTAATGCAAAAAAAATAAATCTCTTAAAATAGAACATAAATTCAGAAGGCAAAAAATAAATAAAAAAAATACAATGAATGCTAAAATAAAAAAAAAACTGAAATATGAAAATAAATGTATAAAAATTTAAATAACATTTTTTCCTTTATTTGTGCATATGTTTGTATGAATGTGTGTGCCTGCATCAGTTTTTTTTTTTTTTTTTCATTAAATTAGGCAGCAGTAGCAACAAAGAAAAAACCAACAAAAAATGCATTTTTTTAATACTCGTACCCTATAATAAAGTAGTAACCATAGTGAAATTAGACAAAAGATGATTTTGTGTCAACTGCTATTGTTTTGTGCAAAATAAGCACCGCCTTATATGAATTCACATTGATGGTGACATTTACATGTATATTTGATGGATATCTATTACTATTTGACTATTTACGAAAGTTAAAAAAACCGAAGTTAGAATTTGCCTAAGGTTGCCGTAGGGTTACTTGTCATATGCTCGTTTTTAGTATATGAACATCAATACAAATGATTACAGAGTGGTAACGTTATGCCTTTTGTTATGCAGTAATGGACTGTTTGTATGTTGAATATTGTGGGGGTATTTTAGATCCTTCGTTTTTTGAAGTGTTTTTAAATTACATTTGTAAATCAAATAAACTAAAGAATTTCATCTACAATCGGAAAATTCTTAGCCAGTATAGAAAGCCAATTAAGCATTACAAAAAGGAATTTAGTAGGTGTGGTACCCAATGCATCCATGATTTTTAATGCTGCATATCTCTTTATCAGTGTGTTTTACATTGCAATCTTTCTTCAAGACAGTTCTCCAGAATACTGCTTCATAAAGAAGTAGTTCCCGTAGACCTCCTTTTTTATTGAGACCAATACTCAGGGGTAAACCCCTACCGATGCTGTGCATTTTGGAATTTTTTGGAAAGGACAGTACATATATTTTTTTCTTATATTATTATTAAGCGCCTTAGGAATGAGACAAATTGCTGTGAATGGATCACTCAAAGGCAAATCTTATCCCTTCACCCTTTAATGATCAACAGCAATTGCCTCATCGTTGTATATTGATTGTGTGGTGAATGCCTTCGCTAAATAGGTTTTAGCCGTTATCTTCCCAATAGATGGCGCTTTTCTTCTGAGCATTGTTTTTTTTTTTTCTTTTTTTATATTGGTTAAGGTGGAATAGAGTGGAATGCCAGGGAGCGGTTTCTTTGTGAGAAAGGACCTCTTTATGACTAGTATTAAATACTTTTGAATTTTGAAAGAAAAACTACTTTTTATGTAATATATGTTGTGTATTTTTTAGCAATAGATGGCGCTATATTAAAAGAATTGATAAGCTCTAAAACTGCTGCGTCAATTTTGATAAAAATCTAAAAAATGGATAAAAAATCCAAATTTTATTCAAACATTTGAAATATTCATTTAAAACCAATATACTAGCAAGGTTTGACGGGAAAAGTTATATTTTTTGTTTGAATTTTTCATTGTAATTACAATTCGACTTTTACCATTTTAAAATAAAATTCTCTTTTGTCGAATGTATGATGATTATTTGTACAATTTTTAATTTTATAAATTCTAAACATGCTTATACACGTACAAAGAGAAACAATTTACAACTGTCTGTAATTTTAGGTTTTTTTATTTTGTTTTTTGTCTTTTTTGCTTTTTGGCTGGCCATCTTTGTCATGTGTTCCTGTTTGTTTAAAATGGATTTAGGGCACAACGGACACATTCATTTTTTTTGGCACAAAATATATGTACAATTGAGTACTTTTAAGCATTTTTTAAATATATTTTTTGTCTGCTTTAAATTGAAAAAAATTTTGTGTTTTTTCTTTTCGTTTTTTGTAAAATTAAAATATGTATGTATGTGCATATTGTATTATAAAAAATTCGTTGTACCATAAATAACATTTAAAACAAAAATTATTATGTTCCTTTCAATCTATCAATCAACCAAAAATTCCAAAAACCAAACTTTTCCTTTTTATGCTTTTTCTCTATGGCAAAATAAAACAAAACCCAACAACCAAACACTTTACAGGTAAAAAACAAAATACTCATTAAATTATTAATATTTTCATATTCAATATTGCAAAAAAAAATTAAAATTTTTAATGAATTATGAATAAATGAAATTAATAAAAAAAAATGAACTTTCCCGCTATTCAATTGCAAATAGTGTTGAATAGAAGTACCAAATACCAGATACAAAGTGAACGATGATTCATTCATATGCCAATCAAATGTCAATGTCAGTTTATTCACTATAAAAAATGTAACAAAACGTGTATATCAGAGTGAATTTCGTTGATGGTTTTGTTACTTTTTTTTTTCTTTGCAAAAGTTGAAGGAATAAAATTTTATTTTAAAAGAAAAACATTTTGTTTTTTATAAAACTTCATATTTAAATAAAATTTTATTTTCTATTCTGTTTGTAGTTGATGAATTTAATTAGTTTTTTTAATTTAAGGCTTCTTCTTTAAAAAAAAAAACTAGTATTCATGCAAATTACCTATTATGTATTATTTTTATCTGTTGAGAGTTGGGAGTCCATTTAACACTATTGGGAAGTTTAAGTTTATTCTATGAAGTTTTAAGTTTATTTCTATGAAAACATTTCTTAAAATTATTTATTTAATAAAATAATGAATAATAAATAAATAATATAAAAGTTCCAATAAAATACTGATCACGCTTTTTTGTCAAATATTTTCCGGTACTAAAACAAGAACTTTTTACATGAAACAAAATCAATGTAAATTGACGCAAAATTTATTTCTCACATCAAAGAAACGTTTAAAAATGTTTAAAGATTTTTATTGCTTCTGCTTCTCATTTGCTAATGTTTCTACAAAATCGAGCAGTCGCAGTTAAAGCAAGAGCTAAAACTGCAACAAAACAAAACTGTGGAACTTCAGCAGTCGACATTTTCGAAAGTTTTTGGTTTGACAGAAGCAATTTTTGACTGACTTTTTTAAAAAGTTAAGTTTAAATGTTTTTGATTCGACTGTACTGAAACCCGAGAAGATGGATATTAACATATTAAAGCCCAAATGAAAACCAAGAACAATTTTTAATATTAAATATTTACAACTAGATTTAAACAACATTTTTTACAGTACAGTAAAAGAAAAAAACCAAAAAAAATATTCAGAGTTGTGTTTTTTCAGGTATATTAAGCTTAGTACAGCAGCACTTAATATGCTATAGCTCAAAGAATTCTATACGAACTAAACCATCTTATATTGCTTTTATTAGAATGTGATGTTATCAAGTATTTAACGTTCTTCAAAGTTAACTGATGTAAAATAAACTACATGACCATTCACAATCTCACAAGAAATAAATCACCAAAATGGAGATTCCTAGATAACTAGCCAAAATGGAGATTCCCATAATTGATATTTTTCAACAATAGCTACGTGGATGTTGCATGTATCCTTATTGACTGATAAAAAGCGTTCCCCGTGTAAAAAACTGCATTTTATAATTTTTACTTGAACTTTAAGTTGTGTACTATATATAGTACAGCGGGCGAAAATGGGTTAAAGTTGACAACAAGTTTAGACTCTGATTTCACATCTAATCTGAAAAAAATCCTCAGCCATTCAATCACAGTTAATTAAATGACTTAAGGCCGTGATACACTATCTTATCAAGTCGTACGATTTGTCAAAAAAAAAAAATCGCGTGTGTTAAAATAGTATAACAGTGTGGCATGAAAATGTATCTGCATGACAGATTTTTTGACAAGTCTGTCCGACTTCATAATCTTAAAAAAAATTCATAAACATTTTTTTCTCCATGCGTTCAGGGTTGCATTTTATAAGATTTTAGCAAATAGCAACTCTGTATATGCTTTGCATCTTGTTTTGTGTGATGGTGTGGCACTAATTTTGCAATTTTGATTCGACTTTTAAAAGTGTGACAGAAATCGACAAGACTTTCTTATGAATGAATCGTACGACTATTATACCCACTTTTTATTGTCTTTAGCAGTTGATTCAATACCAGCTGTCTCAAGATGGAATTCTGCACGTTATGTTTACTTATCCTCATAAGAACCTCCACTAGTTCGTTTTTTAAAAAATTTATTAATGAAAGGTTCTTTTCTGCCTGGCACTTTTGGTTAGATAAGGCCATTATTCACATTTTCAGAACATTATCTGGTGGCCCTTCCACACAATCAAACACCAAGTTTTTATTAAAGTACAAAGTTTTTTTTTACACTCGCACTTAAATTTGTTAACGGATGACGGTTTGTAAAGTTTTGTGTTTAAAAAAAAACATTTAACATTTAACATTTTTTTTAGAATAAACAGTACATTCACGTACATACATATATCGTAATCTGAACGAAAATTGAATATTTACGTGACAAGTTTTACGTTCATGGGTAAAATGATTCAGGTCCCGCTATAATTTTAAAATATGTTTATGAAAATAAACTTACAAGTTTTAACTACATTTTAAATATACTACTTCTAATTTTGAGATAGCGCACAACAACAGTGTTTGCTATTTTAAGGAAAAGAAATAGTTGTTATAATAATGGCAGCACCACCTTATTAAATACGTTTTAGCTACTATTCGACAGTTCATTTTTAAATTTCAAAAGAATTTTTATTTATTATTCCAATCAATTATGTTTTCAATTGTCGCCATGTGTAAATATGTTTTAAAGTATTGAGCAAAAATTATGCCATAAATATTTATATAATTTTTGGGCATAACTCTATTTTATAACTTAAAATAGATATTTTTCTTTTCAACATTTCGGAATAAGTAACTTAAAAAGCAGTATATAGATTAAAGTTAAAACTTAAATAAAAATAAAATAATAGTATTAATAAAAAGCAAAAAATAAAATTTACTTTTATGTGATATAATAAATCATTTGGCACTTTAGAAATGACAAATATTTATTTAAATTTATTAAAAATAAAAATAATATTAAAGAAAAAACTATTAATACGAACACCAAATTTTGAGACGAGGAAAAAAAGAAATATTTTTAAAACAACGCAAAAAAAATTAAGTGGAAATGACAAGTAAAAAAATTTTGACAAGTCAATAGTCGTTTAGTTTACGTCATATTTTCAAATAGAAAAAAAAATAAAATTATATATGTATTTCAATTTATTCTATATAATTTTAGTTTATTGAAGTTCAATACGTTATGTATGTTTGTGCATACGTATGTATGTCAACAATGTCTTTCTGAACGAAAAATATTTTGTTGTGTCAGCAGCTAAATCATAATTATTTTGTTTTTTAACTTGTTTCAAATTGGGTCAAAATATTAGACAAATGCAACTTAAAACAAGTAAAATTAGAGCACAAATAAATAATTTCCAAAATTTTTACTGTTTATTAATTACCAATAACTTATTCCAAATTTATTCTAATTGAGAAAGGCTTTATTAATGTAAAGGTCGTTTCACACAAAACGGCCTTTCAATGGAGAAAGTATAATTTACACATTTTTGCCTTAGGCCGCCCATTTAACTGTCCTTATTGGCGGACAGTTAATTTTCACTTGGTCCTTTTGTAGGGCATTGGCTGAAAACTGAAGGTATTTCCCGTCTTGCTTCTGCTGATGTATTACAACATGTGTTTGCAAACTGGCCGTTATTTTTTGTTCTGTGGCACATAGAAAAATCATCATTGGGACATTTGGGGAAATACACTATAAATTAACATATATTTTGCCGCCACAGCTACCGTCTTGTCCCATTAGTACAAAAAATTTCTGACGGTATATGCCGTCCTGTCTCTCTTGTCCGCGAATGTGTTACACAAGTTTAGTCACACTCATTACAGAAAAATGTTTAAAAGTTGAATTAAAATTACTTTGCTTAACAAACACTAAATAACAGAGCGAAACCCCTTTGTGGTCCATAAAAAATTACGTTATTACGTGTTTTTACGTGAAGGTTCTTTCATAAAATAAATTGTTTTTTTTTTTTTTTGTAAAGGAAGGCATTTATTAGTTGAGAAGTATTTGGTATGAAAGATGGTAACGCTCGTAGAAAATTCGTAGATTATTACTCGTGAAACAATTAAAAGAAAAACTTTAATGATTAACATTTGGAAAATCCAACACTTAAAATTTGAAAGTACAGTGTTCCCCGTACAATTGCCTCACCGTGAATTGCATCTTACGCTTATTTACTTCAATTTTAAATCCCCATATTTTTTTACCATTTTCATACAAAATTCCACGGTTAATTTACTTTAACTTAATTGCGTTATTCGTTTAATTACCTCAAACATATTTCTCCCTAAGAGAAATTTCACTCAATATTTACCTCAAAGAGGCAATTAACTCATTTAAATGACTTTCACGCATAATTGCTTAATAATTTTGACATTTTTGTCGAGGCAATTATCCGCGGAATACTATATCTCTATTTCTGGCAAAAGCAGTTTTGTTTCTTTAAGCTTTTCATATTTTCCTACTATTTCACAACCATCACAATTTTAAAAGTTGTTTCTATTAAGAAAACTAAGTTCTTTTTCGTTTAATAAATATTTAATACAATTAAATATAGTTTAACAACTAATTGCCCTAAAATTGCTACATGCTTTCTACAAAAGTCTTATAAATTCATTTTAAAAATCATAAAAAACCTCAAATTTATGGGATCACATAACTCAGTCAAATTAAAAATAAAAAATTTTAATATATTATGTTTTTTATACAGCTTAAAAGCTCGAGATTGCTAAAAACCAAATCCCGACCCATTAGTAGACTAGACTTATAAATTGGGGGTAGTTTGCAATAAAGAAAATTTCAACAATTACAGCAATTTATTTAAAGCTTTTTTATTCAAGAGTCTTAATTATAAAATTAAACTCCTTTATAATTGACGGACCTCTGTTTGAGGGTACAGGGTTTAAAGGGTTTAAAACTCGACGATTCGCCAACACCGTTTCTCAAACTGTAGCAATCATCATATAATTCACAGTGTATACAGAGATGAAGGAAATAACAGCTTTAAAAGTGAAACTCAGCTGTTATTAAGTTCTCTACCACTTAAAAACAACAAATATTTGTATTTTTGCTAATATGTACTTGCTATCTCTTTCATTTTAAATGGTAGTAAAATTGTTGCACTGCTCTTTATTTTCTTTATATTCTTTAAATTTTTATTTAAATTTCAACCCAAGGTCAAACATTACCAAATTCTTTTCATTATCACTTAAAATTAAATAGAATAAAAGATACACGCATACTTAAAATTACTGGTATATATTTTTTGAACAAACCTCTCATATAAGTACCAGTATATGAATATCTTTTAAATATTATTGGCAGTTTTCAAAAATCATTAAAAAATTTTAATTATACCACTACACTAATTTAAATCACCTTTAAATATTTTCCAATTAAAGATAAAATAGCAACGTTGCAAACGCCACAAAAATTTGTTGAAATCAAAACTTTTATGGGAAAAATGGCACGTGAAAAATACAGCAAAACAAGCCAAAAAAGAAAAAAAAAGAAATATATAAATAAACAAATTAAAATTAAAAAAAATTTAAACAAAATTATCTACTAAATATTTATAAAACAACATGTGTTTGAGATCATTTAACTATAACGGCAATAATAATAAAACCACAAAATATTGCAAAAAAATTAAAAAAAAAAATTTAATAAAATTAAAGAAAAAAAAAATTAAACAGAACACCCGCTGAATGAGGAAAAATTTATTTTTTTTACAAAAAAAAAATTAAAATCTTTTTTTAATATTTAAAAATTTATTTTTCATGTATTTTTAAAAGAATTTCCGGCATTTGGGCAATTGCTATTAAGTGAGAGTTTAAGTGCACCTACAAAAAGGCAATTTTTCTAATATTTAAAAATAAAGATTTTTAAAAAACAATTTTGTCAAATTAAATATAAAAATTTTAAATAAAGTAACAGTTGTTTTATCAAATCTCTAAAAATTTATGTTAAATAAATATTAAAAAAAAACACATAAACTCAAGCAAAAAATGAAATGAAGGCTAAATAATAAAAATTATAAATATTTTGAAAAAAAAGAAAATTATATACATATATGAAATTTTTTAAAGCATCAAGGCTGGACTGGGCACAGTGCAAATAAGACATGATTTCACACACTTTTCGTGCTATGGTAGACAAGTTTTGTCGAATCTTATTAAATTTTTGTTCAACCAAAGCGTCAACACGTAAGTTTTAGTTTAAAAATTTATTAATTCTTAATGTAATCAAAAACTAAGCTTATTTCTAATATTACTTGTACAATTAATAAAGCCAAGGTTGCATTGGGCTATATAAAGCGATGGCCTAAGTAATTTATGGAGAGCTCCGGATCAAGTTCCGACATCTTGAAATAGAAAAGAAATATGAAAAAATATATCTTTCGGCGACTACCTCTCAGCAGTCTTCTGGTAAAAGCTCGGGTAGTAATTGATTGCCATGAAAAAGCTTCTCAAATCTGTCGCTCGGAGTCGACTTAAAACTGTAGGGACTCATGGATAAAAATTAGCACACACAACATAAGTACCGCGAGTATCTAGGCCGTAGCCCTAAACCAGGGTAATGGCCAATTATGAATGTTTGTATATGATTTATCTAGAAAATTGTAACTTAAATAGTTGGTTTTTGTCGTGAATATGTATAAATCCCTGATAAGACATCCGCAGCTGGTGTCGAAAACAGTTTTAATTCACGGATGTCATTATCTTCTTTAATTGAAAAATCATTGCAAAAGTAGTCAGAATCCATTTAAAAGTATTTAGTTCTGATCTAATTAAAGCATTTAAATTAAATTTTTAATTGATATGTTCATACAAAATCTATTAAATATTTAATTGCTACTGTAAATATTTTAATTGAAAATCATTATTTAAATCGTTTATTTTGTTTTCTTCTTTTTTAAGCTTTAAAAGTTAAAAACTTTCTTTCTAAATAGCTTTCATAATAAGTCACATTAGTTTAATAAAGAATTCCAATTAAAATATTTCTAAAAAATTTAAACAAATATATATATATGTATGTACATATGTATAATATATTCATTCGGCAAATCATAGAATAAATGACTTCCAATAATTTTAAATAAATCATACATTTTACTTGACAGCTGTCAACCCTTTGCTCTTACTATTCATTTACTTTAAACTTAATAAGAAATTTTCAAAATAAAACGAAAAAAAAACAATTTTTTTAATGTAAATTTTCTTTAATCTGTTCTAAATTTACAGGCGGTTTAAGTATTAAAAAAAATTATTTTATCTAAGTATTTATGTATATATGTTTGTAGACTTAGCAGTTCATGATTACATAGAATCATATTTACCACTAATAATGTAAAAATATATATTTAAATAGGAATTTAAATACTTATTTATTTGAATATAAACGGTGACAATAATTAATCTCAATTTTGTTAATGCCTTGCTATTGTTTTTTTTATTTTTTAATTTTAAATCCCTTTTTATGTTGCTGTGTGACAAATTTTTAAAACAAAATTGTGCTCCTCCCACTATAAAAAATATTGAAAAAAGTAATTCTAGAAAACAGCCAATAAAAAAAAATATAAAAACAGAGGAACCGAAATACAAAAAATAGCTCTTAAAATGATGAATATGCAGGTGATGCAAACAATTAATAAAAAAAGTTTTATTTTCGCTACTCTGAATACAAAATTTACAAAAAAATAAAAAACATATATGCCATGTGCATGTACGAGTACATACTTGTATTGTGTAGATATCGTATATTTTTATAAAAAATTAAAAAAAAGCGAAATTGTGTTTCAAAATGTTAAAAATTAATTTTTTATTCAAATACCACATCAGCCCCAGCAAAGACTCATTAGGGAATGACTTTCTAATAATTGTGTTACGCTTTCAGTTTTTTTATTTTTTGGTTTTAATTTTTTTTTAATTTGTGAAAATGATTCATTTTTGATTAAAAAAGAAAAACAAATACAGATTTGTTATACTTTATGGTATCATTATAAATAAATTTCATATTCATGAATGATCTGTGGAGTATATGATTTATTATTTTTATTTTTCAACGTTTATAAACTGAATTATTTATTATGAAATTAAGATGATAAGACAGAAACATGTATAAACCGTCAGAATATGTTAAGATTTTTATTTTTATTTTTTCTTTTCATTCTAAATTGGATGATTATTTTACAAGTCCAAGGTTGGTCAGGAAAACAAAATATTTTTTTTTTTTCGAAAACAAAAAATATCACAAACAGGCCATCTGTTGTCAGCGCAACTAATATTTTCGAAAGATTATCAAAATAATAACAGTAACATAAAGGACTAATGCAACGATATTTGAAAATAGGGAGGCTCACGTTAAAAGTATTTATTATTTGCCGTTAAAAAAAATATATTTGAATAAAAATACTTTAAATGAAATACATCCATATGTATTTCTTTATATATGAGAGTGTATGTGGCAATTTTGTTTACTTAAGCTCTGATCATGGTTCTAAATATTTGTTATTTTAATGTTATAGTCTTAAAGTAATCGCAGTGGTCTAGTGGTTAGTGTGTTGAACTACTAAGACTATAGCGCTGGGTTCAAATCTCAGCTCTGACATATTGAAAAAAAAAATAAAAAATTAATTCTTTCGGTGACTACATCTCAGCATTCTTCTGGCAAAAGCTCTGAGAGTAATTGATTGCCATAAAAAAGCTTCTCAAATCTGTCGTTCAAAGTCTCGACTTTAAACTGTAGGTCCCGGTTCTCATATATAAAAATTAACACACACAACATCAGTTCTGCGATAAGCTAGGCCATAACTCTGAAACTGGATGGTAATGGCCAGTTATGTATGTGTGTATGTTTAGGTTTTAAATTATGATTCACACCAATCGCAATTAAAGTACTGAAAAAGCAACATTTTAGGTAAAAATTTAATTTAAAAAAAACCACGCTATGCTATGTCATGTTGTCTCAAACACACTATCATGCCATGTCATATCAATTCTTCGGCTGAGCGGTTGTAGCTCGCTGTGTTAAATACCATGTCTATGTATGTTGTATAAATATTCGCTACATAACTCGATGTTACAGTATATATCAACATATGCATTGCTTTATTGTCAATTTTCAAAAACCACAATTATAATTTACATAGGGTGTTTTCAGATGTTATCTATACTGTTAAAACTTCTTGCAACTGCTGAATACGTGTTGTAACAGGTAACTTTGTTTAAAGACTTCCTCTAGGATGGGTGCACGACAATAGATTATCCTGACATGACACAAAGACGACAGCCAGAAAAATTCGTCAACGACATTTTCAAACAATGTCACTGAGCTATGTAAGCATGTCGTCAAATTCTGTTTATCATCGACAACTTCAAGAAAATAGATCTCAAGCTATGGTGCACGAACACCTCAGCGATGCTATCTTTAACCGTAAGTGACAAGTCTTGGACGACAATATTGTCCTACTGGGTTGGAAAGTAGATAGAAAAGAATTTCTAAGTATATACATACTTATATAATTTTACATATAATATTTTGCCAATTTTAAATTGGTGGATAATTGAATATGTTTAATAGAAGAATAACTAATGAGAAGTAATCGAACGAATTAATTAAAATTTTAAATATGAAATAAAAACGCGATTATGAAAAATAAAACGTATTTTTTTATTTGTCCTCATTCTTTCAATATACAGTGCACGCGCGCTAATGTGAACACCGCATTATATGAACACCGCTTAATGTGAACATATTTTTTGCTTCATCGACTATTCTAAAAGATGAATAAATGTAAAAAGCCCTATAATTTGAACAGAATTTTCTTTTTTTTTAATATGAAACGTTAAAATTCTGTGTTTATTAGTTGCGGGATCCCCGTTTTAGGTGTACATGTGCATGTATTGTATGTACATATGTATATGTATGTGTAATTATCAACATATTCATAGGTATAAATACATATATACATATTTAATTATAATTTGATATAATTTTAAAAATAAAAAAATTCATAAATATGTATTGATTTTTGTTGACAATATGGTATAATTCTGTTTTAAAATTTTCGGTATTCGGAAATGTGAACAATTCGTAAAAGTTAACAACGCCAGTTTTAATTAGTTCACATTAGCGAGCGTGCACTGTAGTTCATTAATTAAACATATAATAGAACCAAATGAAAACAATTCATTGAAATTCAAATTAAAATCAATTAAATGTTCTATTAAAATTTAACATAAAACGTTTATTTTGCGAAAGTAAATTTAAAAAGTTTTCACTGAAATTGCTAAAGTTATTCACGTTTGTCAAATATTTGATGGAAATATTTTATGCAAAAATTTTGTTTTATGTAAGCATCTCTTAAAAATATTTTTTACAAACCAGAGAAACACAAAAAATGTTATTCAAATTTTCATATTTTTTTTTTTTTTCATCAAATATTGGTTATGCAATTTTCATCAAATATTTGACAAATGTGAACGTACCTTAAGTAACTATATATGATTTATGTAATGTAGAGTTTTAAAAATTATATATTGTTTTTGAATATAAATTATTAAAATAATAAAAAAAACAAAATAATAAAATATAAAAAAATAAATTTACTTACCGAATTTAAGGTGGCCATAATGGAGGTTGATACTGATGGATTTGAAGTACAACTACAAAATTATTGATGATGATGGTGGTTGGTAGTGGTGGTGGTTGTGGTAGTGGTATTATTGATGGTTGTTGAGATGGTGGAGATGATTTTTATTTTTTATTCAAATTTGAACTTAAAGTTGATTAATAATATTTTGAATTTTTATTTATTTTTTTTTTTTTGTAGTTTAAAGAAATAATAAATTATTAATTTATAATATTTTATTTTGATTTTATTTTTTTATTTTAATTAATATTTAATGAAACTGATGATTTTGATAAATAATTTTTAATGATGATATACAATATTTTATTTTTCTTTTTTTCTAATAATCTTTTATTTTTTTGGTAGTGGTGGTTGTGGTGAACGTGGTGGTAGTGGTGGCTGAGAGGACTGACAAAACCAACAACAATATAAATCAAAAAATCTGCAAATTAATAATAAAAAGAAAGAAATAAATTAAAAATAAATCAAATTAAATTGAATTGCTTTTTTTTAATTTTTTTCTATTAATAAATATTTATAAAAAATAAAAGTTTTTCGTATAAGAAAAAATGAAATTAATTCTTTTTTTTAATTTATTTTTAAAGCATATGTATTTTCAATATATATGTATACTATTTTTTAATACAATTTTGTCACATTTTAATTTATATTTAAATAATGGCCATAAATGCTTATATGTACACTTTTTTTTATGATAACCGTGATTTATTTTGGATACTTTTAATACTCATAATGCATACTAATAGTACACAATATGACAAAAATTAAATAATTTAGAAGTGAAATACATTTTTGGGAAAGGTTTTTTTTCTCTTTCTAATAACGAAAAATAAGTCACTATTAATGTAAGTTAAATGATAAAACCAAAAACTCACTTAGTTTCGGAAGTTAAAAAAACATTTTCTTATTGAGTAATAATATTTTCTAATAGGGATATATTTTTTAATAAGTATTTTCAAAACAAAGTGAGTTTTTGGTGTTATGATTTGATTTAAAAACCTGCATTTGTAGCTACTAATTTTCCTAAACTATAAAGAGTATTAGAAAGAGAAAGCTGACACATTTTATTAGTATATGGACCCCCATTGCCATTACATTGAATAGCGAACTCTATTCAGTCATACAACCATCAACGATGCCAATAAGACTGCAATTTTTCAAAACGCCCGTTATTAATCGATTAATCGCTGTATGGGCATATACCGGATATTATATTTAGCAAATAAACTCTTAAATTGTATTTTGAAATATTTTACTAGATTATAATAAAAAAAAAACTTTATTTCTTAAGTTTTAACTTTTTCAACTTTAAAAAAAACATCCGTTGTTTAAACTTAAGCTGGTTTTGTGACACAGTGTAGTTATTGGGAACAAAAATAAGCAACAACAAAAAAAATATATATATACTTATATAGTTTTCATTAAATATTAAAAATAATCTTTTATTGAAAATAATTTATTTCAATGATGAAATCTAAACATGGAAATTAATTAAAATCATAACATGAGTACACACTTTGTGAGAAAAAAAATATAATTTTCAAAATATTTCCAACACTTTGTGAGAGTGTTAGTGAATTTTAAATATTTAGTTTTAATTATGAGTTCAATACCCTTTTGTTTTAAAAATTAGGCAAAAAAAAAATAAAGAAAAAATTACTAAAAATAAAAGTAAATGATGCCTTCATATGTTAAATAATTGAATTGGTTGACGTTGAAGGCCTATTTAAACGAAGTTAAAAAGTAATTGAATGATTTTTTGGTATTTTATAGCATTTTCAGTTTAAATTAAACATTTTTCAAAATAAATGAAACCTTTTTCAAAATGAACGCAACCTTTTTCAAATTAAACGAGACCTTTTTCAAATAAAACGAAACTCTTTTCAAAATAAGTGAAACTCTTTTCAAAATAAATGAAACTTTATTCAAAATAAATGAAACTTTATTCAAATTCATTTAAACATTTTTCAAATTAAATTAAACCAGTTATAGAATTTAATAGAAAACAAAAGAAAAAAAATATAAAACAATCATTTTTAATTATGGATAATGCCAGAATCCATAAAACCCAGGAAATTCGAAATATGGTGGATAATAGCGACTATACGCTTAAATTTTTACCACCTTATTCTCCTATGTTGAACCCGATAGAGAAAACATTTTCTAAGATAAAATTCCATGCCCGATCATTATTAAAGTGACATTACCACAGAACATGACATAGTAAGTGTATATAATTGAGGAAAGTTCGCACAAATTAATCAAAATGATTGTGCGAACTATGTTATGGATATGATCATGTTAATTCCTAAAGCGGTCAGTGGACAAATTCTTCATTAATTTTAACAAGTATTATATAAAAATGAATATGTTTAATATGTTTTATTTTTTATTTTTCTTTTATTTTCTGTTAAATTCTATAACTGGTTTAATTTAATTTGAAAAATGTTAAAATGAATTTGAATAAAGTTTCATTTATTTTGAATAAAGTTTCATTTATTTTGAAAAGAGTTTCGTTTAATTTGAAAAAGGTTGCGTTCATTTTGAAAAAGGTTTCATTTATTTTGAAAAAGGTTGCGTTCATTTTGAAAAAGGTTTCATTTATTTTGAAAAAGGTTTAATTTAAACTGAAAATGCTATATTTAAATATTTCTGAAAACAAAAAATTATTACATAAAAAATATATATAATATAGAAACATTAAAAAGAATTATTTTAAACAAAAAAAAATTAGATAACTATGCTGTGAAAAGTTTAAAACTAAATTAATTTTAACAAAGTTTTAGAACAATTACAATAATAATAAAAGAACTTAAAGAAGTTATAGTGCAACGCCTCTTTAAACATATAGAGTTGTCTGATGAAAATTTTAGAGTTTGGGATAAATATGGCTATCTCATCTAAATTCAGCAACAGATATAAAAAAGTCTTAGTTTTTGATTTTACCTGTAAATCTCTAAGACGATCGAAAACAAAAGTTTCAACAAAAATGTTGTCACAATTTAAATTGTCTGTTATTTTTGTAATTGGTATCAAATATCACTCTTCTTTGGTATTTATGATGTAGAGAAAATATTTAGAAAGTATGTAGAGAAAGTATTCAGAAACTTTAGCGTAAACTGTTCTCAAGATGTATAAAAATCCCTATTGATTTTGTGGGGGATAAAGATTTAAAAAAAAGAAAATTTTGAAAAGAAACATATCCTATTGTACTTCAGATAGTTGGATCTATTTATGTTCCAAATATAATAAATATAGAGATAACACCTAACCTACTTAGTCAAGACGATCACCACATACACATTCAGCATCCACCGGCAGATGAGGCAATTGCTGCTGATCATTCAAGGATGAAGGTATAACACTGGCCTTTGAGTGACAGCAACTTGTTTCATTGGCATAAGGCCCCCACTAAGAATTAAAAAAAATCTATCTATCATCTTCAAATTCTAATACAAAGCACTGCATGAGTAGGGGTTTACCCTTAGTATTAGTCTTAAAATAAAAAAAAAATCGTTTCAATCGTTTAAGCGCGGATGACGGACACACAAACAGACTTAGAAAAATGTTTAAAATATTTATGTATTTGAATTAAACAAAGAAAATAATGTGATTCAATCCATTTGGTTGCTTTGTTTATAAATTTTGCTGATTAGTTATTTTATAAAAGATTTATTGAATTTTTTTTAGAATTAATTGAGAGAAGTTGTGATGTAGTTTGTAGAAAATTCAACCACAATTACGTTTGGCCGCTATGCTAAGATTCTGCTTTCATTTTAAGAAATCCTATCATCGAGGCTATCGATTATATAGTAAAAACGCAAGCTTACCAACTGCTTCTTCCCATAAATATATCAATAACTAGTTATTCGGTCCACCACCGGTAGTTCGGCTTGCCTGTATTGCTTAGAATTTTTTTTCCTAATTTGGTACTCTTTATCTATCCATACTTATAATACGAGTGTTTAACAAACGAATTAAATTAATCAACTATACCTCTTATTAAGCATTTTTATTGTTGTTGGACTAATGCTATTTTAATTCGATGCAAGAGTTTGCTAAAGACTTAGGCCCATTATTACAACTTGCCTTTAGTTAAAGGTAGGAAGTTATCGGACAGATAAATTGCTTTTGGTTATTATAACTAAACTTTAACCTAAAAGTGACCGATAAATTTATTGGGAAGATTGCCTTGCCTTTAACTTTTAACGTGAGGTTTAAATTTTTGAGCTTACCATATTTTATTGAGACTGCCATATTGTTTTGTTCGTTGAATTAATAACAAAAATATTTTATTTATTTTGTCAACAAAGAAGTAAATTCAATAAAAATGGAAAGTAAAACACATTTCTTTGTTGTTAAGTTTTTTTAGTGCACAATTTACAAAATGTTTTTGTTTATTTATTCATGTAAACATGCGTGTTGTTGCCACTTGGTGTCTTTTAAACAAATTTAATGCAAAAAGTAATCGGTTCTTGTTCTGGTATTGCCGTATTTTAAAAAATATAACTTTTATTTTAAAGGTAAGTTGTAATAACGAAAACCTATTAAAGGTCACTTTATTCCTCCCATTAACGAAAGTTACCTTTAACTATCGGACACTTTATAGGCAAGTTGTAATAATGGCCCTTAGAGTATCTACCCGATAACATTTGAAAAACGCTTCGCTAATTGTAGGCTTTTCTCTTTAATGCTATCATTAGTTGTAATCACTCACTGTTGCAAATGATCTTGGAAGTTTGGCAAACCATATCGAACAACAACAAATTGTAGGCTGATATGCCAGGTTTGTTACGACGATTGGTAGAGTAATTAGCGCTGTTATATATTCCTGTCATGTGAAGTGAAACTTATATTTTGCACTAAATTTTTCTTCAATTAAACAAGCAAAACAACCAATCACATTCTGCGTTGATTAAAGCGTTTAAATACGTCTAACATATTTAATTTTTTTAATGTGCTGGAGGACCGAAGTTCGAGCCCCAGGAAAGGTCTTCTTTAATTACCAAAAATATTCATTGCAGTTAATTTTGATCTAATTAAAGCGTTTCTGATGAAACAAAAATTTTATTTTTTGCTTCTCATTTGCTAATGCTTCTTAAGAATCAAGCATTCACAGTTAAAGCAACAGCAAAGCCTTTAACTTCGAAATCAGTCAAACAAAAAACATTCGAAACATTCTTTGCTGTTGTTTTAACTGCAACTGTTTGATTTTTAATAACTGGTTTAAGGCTTTAGAAAATCCAAATAACATTTCTAATTTTAGAAAAAGTTATTTAAAATTTTTTTTGATTATTTTAAATTTATTAATTATTGTATTATTATTTATTTCTTTTTAAATCAATAAAAAAAACTATTTAAAATTCCATAGTATTCTTTAATAAGTTCACTCCTCTAACAAAATACATTTTACTTCACATTCTTTTGCCAACAACATGATTTATGGCCAAATAATATTGTTGAGTTTGGTAAACAAATTTTCAAACTATTGTTTAGTTAGATTTTATAGTGAAATAAAAACAACCAAAAATAAAAAAGCAAAAAAAAAAAAAACTGCCATCATTATGCCCACATCTGTTTATTTATAAAAATATGAGACAATGATCTATTATAAGTGTGAAAATAATTGTTTAGCAACACTCATAAAATATTAAAAATTATTTAATAAGTCAAAAAAGAAAAAAATATTTTAACCTCTAAACTGGACATAAAAAAATCAACATTTAAAATTTTGTGAATGTGAAAAATATAGTGTGTAGCAGAAATGTTTGTTTATTAGAAAAAAGAAAACTTATTACGTTCCTCTCAAGATCCGAAAACTCTTTGAAGGTTTAAACATTTTTTATTGAAATAAGACATTAAAGCAGTTAATCTATGTTAATAATGACATTGAATTTTTATTTCTATTTTTTGTTCTAAAATTTTAGAAATAGAAATAAATATACACAAAACAAATCTATGAACCATAATGGCAAAATTCATTAAATTTTTATTGATGTTGACAAACGCTCATACGCCACGCTGTACGGAAATTATAAACAGAAACACAATTTTAGTAAATGAAAAATAAAGCAAACAAAAAATGTAAAAATGTAAAAAGAATATAAACATATTAAAAGGAAACAATTTGAAATTAAGTTGTTAACAAAAAAATTATTTGGCATATTCCGTATAACGAAATAGAGGGTTTTTTTGTGAAAAGAAATAAAACTTAATTGCGCCAATTGTTTGAAAGTTTTTAAAAGAGGACGATTGTCGAAAGGGATATGCTTAAATACGCTATATCACAGGAGCACACATTTAAAGTAAGTATATATCGTAAGTAGTCGCCGTGGTCTAGTGGTTAGTGTGTTGGCTTACTAAGACGATAGTGCCGGGTTCAAATCTCAGCACCGACATCTTGAAAAAAAAAGAAATATGAAAAAAATATTTCTTTCGGCGACTACCTCTCAGCAGTCTTCTGGCAAAAGCTCTGAGAGTAATTAATTGCCATGAAAAAGCTTCTCAAGTCTGTCGTTCGGAGTCGACATTAATCTGTAGGTCCCGGTACTCATGGATAGAAATTTACACACACAACATGAGTGCTGCGAGAAGCTAGGCCGTAATCCTGACACAGGGTTGTAAAGGCCAGATATGTATGTATGTATATATCGCGACCCAGTGTGCATTGTATTTTGAAGTACTTTTGTTGTACTAGCATAGTACGTAATGTTTGGGCTTACTAGACGAGAGCTTCTTGTTCAAGCCCCAACCCTGAAAAAAATATATCTTTCGGCGACCACCTCTTAGCAGTCTTCTGGCAAAAGCTTTGAGAGTAACTGATTGCTATGTACAAGCTTTTCAAGTACGTTGTTCGAATCGACGTTAAACTGTAGGTCCCGGTATTAATTGATAAAAATTCCTATGGGGAGATAGGCTATATAGGGGGGGTGCATATTATAGTAGTTAGAGCGCTCGCACAAAAACTCTAACGGCCCAGGTTCAAATCCCATCAAAGGTGAAAAATTAAAAAGTTATTTTGATGGTTTTTTCAAAATTATAATTTAAAAATAAGAGGTTCCTCCCCCCTCCAAGAAGAGACCATCTACAAAGAAACTGCTCCCCGACATTCCACTCTATTCCACCTTAACCAATGTCAACAAAAAACGAATGATCAGGAGAAGAGCGCCACCTATTGGGAAGTGGCAGATAACAGCTAAACCTACTTAGCGAAGACACTCACCACACAATAAACATGCAACGATGAAGCAATTGCTATTAATCATTCAAAGATAAAGGTATAACACTGGCCTTTGAATGATCAATTCACAGCAATTAGTCATAAGACGCTTAATAGCAATAGAAGAAAAATATATATGTACTGTCCTTCCCAAAAATTCCAATACAATGCACAGCATTTAGTAGGAGTTTACCCCTGAGTATTGGTTTCAAGTAAAAAAGAAAAAAAAAATAACACTGAAAAAGGGTTGTAATGGCCAACTGTAGAATATTTGTATTTGACTTTAAGAATATTTATTTTTAGCATACTTTAAATAACGTTTGTCACTAGGATGCCAATTACACCAGTCGATATCGAACGAAATTTATATGAAAACTATTTTTAAATTGAATGAAATTTCGCTCGATATCGAATACAGTAATTTGCCTCCAGAAATCGCAGATCTAGCGATTTTACTTTTCATATTGAGTCATAACATTATTTTTATTACTGTATTTTTAGTGCATTAATACCTATATATTAAAGCCTTCCACATATTGATCTATACAACAGAGTAATAAGTGTCATACCATTCAATTGCTATGCCATGTTATGCCGTTAAAATATTTTCGACAATGACATACGAGTATTAAAACAAATAAATGTGTTGGAGTCAAACCTATACCTTGTTTTTATAGTCAATTTGTACACATCAACATGAAAAATTAACATGTCAGCACATGTCACAAATGGGCGTAATGATGAATTATGAATTACTATAAATTAAATTAGCATAAATTAGACAGTTTTTAGATCTGAGTTCTTAATGCAATAATGTTTTATATAAAATATTTTTTTCTAATAAAATTCGTTTGTATTGTAAATATTATAACAAAATATTATTGTAAAATATGAATAAAACAAAACAAAAGCGGAACTAAGGGAACATTTATATTAATTCTATTACTCGTATTAAACAAACATTGTATTACACATTGTATGTATACTTATATATAGTTTCACAAACTAAGAGTTACATAAGTAAATATACCCTGTAACACTAATTATCGTAGCGAACATTTATAGAACAGTATTAAATACATTGTGTACAAAAAACATTCATAGACATGGTATTGAACATAGCGAGCTACAACAGCTTAGTCGATTTTTAATAACATGCTAAGACACTATGATGACTCCGCATGATATGTCATGACACTGTGTTTGAGACTACGTGACATAATATAGCATGGCTTTTTTATAATGAAATTTTTACAAAAATGTTGCGTTTTGCAGTACATACTTTAATATATGTATGTATATATGATTATGCGAACAAATTGATGTCGTATGAAGTTTGCGTACTAAAAGCAGTTAAATTTAGCATTTATATGCTAGTTTTTCCAATGTATTCAGGTATTAATTCTCTAATTAAAGTTTGTATCCAAAATAACAATTGAACATCTGGTAGAGTTATTGCAAAAATTGCGAAACAATTTTCGTAAAATATATTCCAAAAAAGGAAACAATTAAAAATGTTTTAAGGGTTAAGTATAAATACATATGTGTGTATACTAGTATACTAATGGCGTTTTCGTTTCTACCAAAAAATGTTGCCTTTCATATATTTATCTCTCATCTTGACAAAATATTGCCTTTTTTAAAAGTTATCCTTTACATCAACAATTAAAAATGTCGATTACAATAAAACGAGATCAAAAGAGAATATATAACATCCTACTTTTATGTCATATAATAATAAAATGTTACACATTTTTGTAGAAACGAAAACGCCATAAGTATCAGTAACTAATTAAGTTCAAAACTTCTTAAATATCAGCCTTAGTTTGCATTTGACTGTATTCTTATGGTGTTAATTAATAATTTTTTAATTTATTTTAAAGAAATCTTAATTCATTCCAAGATTTATGCATTACATGATATATAAAAAATATTTTCCATAAATATATAATATAAATCTCTGCTAACTACCTGTACAAAAAAAGTTGTTTATAAAATAAAACTTAATAAAACATTTTTAATTGGTTTTTTTTTTTGTTTTTTTTTTTTTTTTGAGAATTTATTTGTTTTAACCGTTTAAATGAAACACAGAATTTTTTGCAAAAATGTTTAAAAATTTATTACAATTTTGCCAAAAATTAATAAATAATTTTTACGATTTTTCTTCAAGATATTAATGTATATGCCTCTAAGGCTTAATATATTCCCATTCATTTAAAATTGAAAATTAACTTTTTCATTATATTTATTAATAATCGTATAATTTGCACATCGTATTTCAAACAAATTTTCTCTCTCTCTAAACAAATCGTTTCTAATTGTGTTTGATTGTTGTCAATCAATTTATTTAAACACCAAAAGATTAAAAAAAAGAAAGAAAAAACAGTGCATAGAAATTAAACACATGTCAGGAACTATTAAATTGGATAAAATGTGTTTGTCATTTACAACAAATCGCTCAAATATTGCCACTTTATAGTTTAAAAACGAAAAAAGAACTGAGAAGAAGAAAAACATCGTAAAGGCGTAAAAGGCACAATTATTGTCAACTGCAATAAATCAAATTTGATTCTTTTCAAAAAGTATTAAAAAAAATTAAGGAAATTTTTCAAAATATAACGACATAATAAAAATGAAAAATTTTAGTGCAGAATATGCACTTAAAGTTAAAATATATTTCCTTAACAGCCTCTAAAAATATGGACAATTATTAGTTTCGTTTTGTTTTTTATTATTGCATTAAAAACAAACTACAGAATTTTATGTGAATTTTTTTTAATATTTATATTAAAATATTGTATATTTAGATGTCACCACTACCCGCGGAAACGGATAGATCGATGGGGATAGTCTGTAGATTGTTTATGTGAAGTTTGCGTGAAGTCGACGCATTGGTTCCGGAGAATATTCAATAAATAAAATTTCCATAATTGGAAATATTATATCTACTAATAAATGTGAGCACTGAACTTATGTTAAATATGAGCGGCATAAACTGAATTTGATTTTAAGAGTCTTTTTAATACTTAAAATTTCTTATTTTAAAATAATTTTAATTGAACATGTTCAAGTTCTTCAAATTCTTTCCAAATTTATTGAAGGCATTTTAAAATCTGTTTTCTTTTTTTTTAGTTTTTAATCTTAATAAAAATTATTTTTAGTTCATTATGAAATATGTATTTTTTTGTATATAATTTTTTTTAAAATTTAATTTAAAAAAATTTTGAAATGTAAATTGCAGACACAATCTATAAAGAGAAAAGTCATACACACATGCAAATAGACTGACACACAAATTTACATTCAAATTTCACGATAAAAACCAACAAAAAATTTATTTCATAAGCCAGTCGTCTGCATTTATATGAATGATACTCGTGCATTGTTAACCAGTTTAAAATATCACTTTACGTTGTATTTTGTTGTCTAATGAGCCAACAGATGCAAAATAGTATTAAAAGAATATATATTTTGAACATATTACCCACTTACAGACATTGCGAACTCGCATGTAATAGCTTACACACACACACACTCTGTAAGATTAAGATTTTTTGTTTCTTTCCAATTTACGTATTAAAAGAACAGACAGATTGTATTGCGCAGACAGACATATAGACTGTCATGCAGCAATTATTTTCCTTTTTATTTATTTTTTCAAATTATTTTCGGTTTTTGTATTTTGTTGTATATTTTTTTTCTGCAGTTATTGGCGTCTAATACGTAGTTGTTTAGATTTGTTCTTTCATTATTTTAAAATAATATCAGACTTGTAATAAGTGTGCTAAAAGAGGAAGGTCTCCCCTACTTAATATATTATACCAACTGTATATGTTCTGTAAATACGAATTAATAAAATGTCCTACACTTTGATCTCATCCGGTAGGGTTCGCAGAGTCAGTTCAAAGATTCAATAAACCCTACACGGACAGCTCTATTGAAAATAATAAAATTTTTGGGAAAATTTTTGAAGATAAATACCTGTTTCTGAATGGTGGTAATGAATGACATGTTGCTGTTTAACATTGATCTGCACGACAAAAGTACACGTTCATAACACTTATTTTAACTTGAAACAATAGCAATAATCATTCTTCGTTGCAAACGCCCTTGTAGACAAATGTATAGTATTGCGATTGCTTATTTGCAAGACTTGCAAGAGCGTTTTCAACGCAGAGTGATTAACGCTAATGTTACAATTTACTAAAAAATCGAATTACAATAGCATAAAAATAAGCTCCAACAACAAGAACTTTTGGTTTTTATACTCATTCAAGCATCTACAAATCGAGTCTAAATGTCTAAAGGTATATTCATAGTTGTCAAATATTTGATAAAAAAAAAAAACGTAACCACTTTTTTAGAGAAAAATTTATTTTGTTATTATTTGTAAATGAAAATACATATTATTTCTTATGTTTATATGGTTGGAAATATTTTCTAAAAAATGTTTACACGAAAAAAAAATTTTTTTACACCCTGTTTCTACAACACGAATGGTTTTTGACATTCGACTTTTTATATGTGAAACAACAACAAAAACACTCAAATTTGTTAGTGGTTCTCATTTAAAAAGACGAATGTCAAAAACCATTCGTGTTCTAAAAACAGGCTGTTATATATATACTCGTATATAGATAAATATAAGGTTAGAAAGTAAACTGGCTTAAAACAAACATTTTTATTTTTTTTTTTTTTTTGATAAATTTAGTTTTTTTTTTTTGGTACCAATATAGTCGCCGTGGTCTAGTGGTTAGTGTGTTGGCTTACTAAGACATGGGTTCGATACTCAGCTCTGACATCTTAAAAAAAAGATATTTGAAAAAATATTTCTTTCTTAGCAGTCTTCTGGCAAAAGCTCTGAGAGTAACTAATTGCCATCTGTCGTTCGGAGTCGACATTAAACTGTAGGTCCCGGTACGCATAAATACAAATTGACATACACAGCATGAGTGCTGCGAGAAGCTAGGCCGTAATCCTGACACAGGGTTGTAAAGGCCAGTTATGTATGTATGTATGTAATGTAAAGTAGAAACAAGGGAATTAATAATGGAATATCATATTTGGCAAATATTGACTTGGAACGTTGGCAGACATCCACTCTTTTCACAAAATGTTGAACCACTTTTTGCAACAAAGCTTAGCTTATCTCGTCAATGCAGCGCCGAATTTCATCTTTTAGACCGTCAGTTGTTTACGGTTTGTTCATGTAAAACAGGTCTTTTAAATGGTCCTAGTAAAAATAATTCAGCGGCGAAAAATCTCATGGAAAACTGAATTGTTTGGCCGACTGTGTGTTTTGTGGTACCGTCCTGCTGAAACAAAAGAAAATTGATTATCGTGGTCTCATCACTAAAGATGATTTTGTTGAAAAATGCCAACAAACAAGTGTAGCGTTCCATAATTAAAATTTTACAATTTTTTACTAAGTAAATGTCAAAAGATGACAGCACAATTCTTGACATTTCATCATTTGACAACAAATTTACTTCCTAACCTCAAGTTTTTCCAGCCTGTATATGTAATATGTTTCCATTAAATAATGGTTACGGTTTTTTTCATCAAATATTTGACAAATGTGAACGTAGTTTAGGATTTAAATTTAAAATTTCTTTGTCGGTCTTAACCCCTTTGCCTAAGAGTTGCTTTTATTTGCCTCCCCATATACCAAAGATTTGTGCATAAAATTGACAACAACAACAACAAATAATGTTCATGTACAAAATATATGTATAGTCGAGCGCGACAACAATTTGTTCAAAACAGACAAAACAACCCATAGCTGAAATAACAACAACATTTTCAAAATGACAACAACAAAAAATGTGTTTTTTTTTCTATTTGTTTATTTTTTGTAATATTGTTTGGCTTAGTGCCCACTAAAACACAAAAAATGTAGAAAACAATTACAACAATAACAATAATATAGTGTTACTACTTTGAGACAATAACAACAACAGCAACAACTGCACTATAAGAAAACAAAAAGAAAATTAAAAGATTTTCTTAATTTTTAATAAAATATTCCAACGTCAGCAAATGGCAGCATAAATTAAAAAAAAAAGAAGCCAAAAATAACAAGAAATTAAAATAAATTTATTTTTTATTTTATGTTTTTATTTTAATTCACTTTAAGATGAGTATTAAGAAAATAATAAAAATAAAATCAAATAGAAAAAAACAAGAAAAAAACAAAGAGTTGACAAAACGATTCATTCCATACAATAACCCCCATTGGTCACCTTTTTTTTTTTTATGGGAAATATTTTTGTTCACAACTTTGTTGTTTAAAAATATTTATACCCTACACTAGTTACACTAGTTGGTGTATATCAAAGTTGGCTAAATTAATCATGTTAGTATGCAATTTTAATTAAATGATAAATTAAGCTTTAAATACTCAAATTGGTTAAATTGACATAGTTGTGGAGAACTTTATTTCTCATATTGCATTACAAAAGACACATAGTACACCTTTCTGTAACACTCACTGCGAATGACCGGGTGTTTCTACAATTTTTGATTATGAGTACATACATACATACATACATACATACATACATACATACATACATATATACATAATTGGCCATTACAACCTTGTATCAAGGATACGGCCTAGCTTCTCGCAGCACTCATATTGTGTGTGTTAATTTTTATCCATGAGTACCGGGACTAACAGCTTAAAGTCGACTCCGAACGACAGATTTGAGAAGCTTTTTCTTGGCAATCAATTACTCTCAGAGCTTTTGCCAGAAGACTGCTGAGAGGTATTCGCCGAAAGAAATAATTTTTTCATATTTCATCTGTTCAAGATGTCAGAGCTGAGATTTGAACTAGACCACGGCGACTATGGTTATGAGTACTTTCTGTTATTTCGGTTTTTTTTTACTATCAGAACTCGAACTTTAAAACTACGCGGGTTTTGTATAGGAAACCAAAGAGGGAACAGATTTTTAAGAATAAAAGGGATTTTAGGTCAATGGAAAAGATAGGTTTATATAGGTAAATACTAAATAAATCTCTTTCATTTAATTTGACAAAACGGAAGGGTATTTAAACTCTAAAAACAAGAGCGTTGAAGCAGATATAATATGAAATATTAGTTAACTGAAGAAATAATTCAAACAATTGTTGGATGAAGGGAGTAAAACGCAGTAAACCATAATCAGTTACGGAACTAATCCTTAAGGAAACTACAGAAAAATTAAAAGAAATCAATAATAGTAAGATGAATAGCAAAATTGATATTAAGGATAGATGTATGGTACAATGGAAAAGAGAGAGTTAGACTGCTAAAGAACTATTTAAATAAAAATAAATAAAAAATAAAACAATACAATACTAAGTAGAAAATATTTAATTTTATTTGGTTTACCCGCAACGCAACGTACTAGTACCTACTTATTTACACATATCGTCGTGCGGGAGTTTATGTGCTCTATCCGCCATTTCATATTTTTTATATATTTATGATGCCACTTTAGGTTTTCGACCCCAAATTTTTCAAGTCTGCAATCCGTTTTCGAATATCTCATCCAGGTTCGGAGATAAAAAGCCAAAAATGGATTGCAGATTTTAAAAATATTGGTGTCGAAAGCCTAAAGTGGCATAATTAACTTGAGATATATAAAATGGCGGATAGAGCACATAAACTCCCGCACGGCAATATACTTGTTAAGCAAAACAGTAACAGCTAATTTGCAAGGTTTGCGTTTGAGTAACGAGGCCTTTAACGAAAGTAAAAATCAAAAACACAACTTCGTTAGTATGCTCACAAAGCGCATAGAAAAATTGTGCTTTTAGACAAAAAAAATTTGAACTTCCCAACTGGACATTCCGGTATGTGATGAAAAACTATTTCATTAAATTTTAAAATTGTCTGTTTTCTCAAAGTCATATAATCTGTTTGTATATGTTTTGGATATTTTACAGTTTTGATAATGAAGCAATTAGCAGCAGTAAAACAAAACTCCAAGTCTTTTCAAATTTGAAAGTTATAGCAACTTAAAATTTCAGGCGATTTCAATTTCGATCGAAATTGGTTTCCATTAAGTCCAGATTAAATATAAAAGATGACAGAGTTTACGGTAATTATACTAATGATAATATGGTAAGCTTTGGCTGCTGATGATCAGGCTCTTCAATAGTTCGATGTCGAGCCACAATTATGTACATACATACATAATTGGCCATTGCAACCCTGTGTCAGGGTTATGGCTTGGCTTATCGCAGCACACATGTTGTGTGTGTTAATTTTTATCCATGAATACCGGGACCTACAGTTTAAAGTCGACTCCAAATGACAGATTTGAGAATCTTTTCATGGCAATCAATTACTCCCAGAGCTTTTGCCAAAAGGCTGCTGAGAGATAGTCGCTGAAAGAAATAATTTTTCATATTTTTTTTTCAAGATGTCAGAGCTGAGATTTGATCCCGGCGCTATCGTCGTAGTAAGCCAACACATTAACCACTAGACTAGTATTTGTGTCGGCTCTGTCCTTTACTTTTTAGCTACGTACTTAACCACCTAACTTTTCTTAATTTTTTATGATCTAATTTTTTAACAATCTAATGTTAAACTCACAAATACAAAGAGGTTAGAATACTTTTTATGTTTTTTCGTTTTAATATTTACTTACAAATACATATTTCAAATGCAATAAACAAGAACGGCTATTTTCTTAATATAGTGTAGGGTGCAAACATTTCTTACAATTTTGTTTTTTTTTTTTTTCTTAAGTTTTGGTCAATAAAATATTTGAAATGTTTTAAATCTTAAATCATCTAAAAATATATAAATTGTTTTCATTTAATTTAATTTCTTTAAAATTAAAACAAACAAAAATTTCCTTGAGGATTTTGTGACGAGGTCAAAAATTTATGTTTTTATAAATCGTACATTTTTAAATAATTTTAAATTAAAAACACTTATTTTTATTGCCTGCCTAAAACTACTGTTTAAGAATGTTTAACTGAAAAAACTATAAAATTAAAATAAATCATAATTTTAAAGTTCCATAAATCTTTTTTTTTTTATTTCATTCAGGAAATATCATTAAAACTAAAACTTCAAATTATCATTTACTTTACTTTTTTACTTTTTTTGTTAAAAAAAATATTAAGCCATTAAAAAAACGACATAAAAAATTATTGGTTGGGTCCTGCCGTAAAGAAAAGAATTTTATGGAATTTAAAACAATCAAAATAATTTAAAAATAATTTTGACGTTTTTGTTTTTATAGTAAAACATTTTTTTCTTTATTTGTATAATTAAAAAATCATTTATTGTGTTTTATTAATTGCTATTTAGCAATAAAATCGTTTCTATTCCAAAGCTGTAACATATTCGATTACCCTACTCTATGCTCACCACCACTATGGAAATGTTAGATTTCTTTCTATTAATTACTTAATTAATATGTTACTGGTTATTTTACAAAATGACTACAATATACAATATTTTAATAGTAATTTAATATTTAACATTAATGATTCAAGAATTCATTTACCTAGATACATACATAATTGGCCATTACAACTCTGTGACAGGATTACGACCTAGCTTCTCTCAGCACCCATATTGTGTGTGACAATTTTTATTCATGAGTACCGGAACTTACAGTTTAATGTTGACTCCGAACGACAGACTTGAGAAGCTTGTTCATGACAATCAGTTGCTCTCAGAGCTTTTGCCAGAAGACTGCTAGGAGGTAGTCGCCGAAAGAAATACACTTCTTGAGAAGTGTTGAAGCTAAAGTTTCTGAATTTGTGCGATTGATTTCTTAGTCGCCGTGGTCTAGTAGTTAGTGTGTTGGCTTACTAAGGCATGAGCCCAACATATTTCTTTCGGCGTTTCATTTCTAGACATTTTAACTTAAACATACCCATACATAATTTAATTTAGATAAAACCTTTAATATATCAAAACACGAAACTTCGATTTAAGCTTTTAATATTAATTGCCACAGGTATGTATGTACACAAGATTTCTTTCCACTTTCAAGTTGCAGGAAATTGGAACTTAAAAGGCACAAAAATAGGCTTAAAAGCCAAGTATAAAGGGTGTAGGGTTCAACTCTAATAACATTAATGACCCATAATTTCTATATTATTTTTCTAAAAAAAAAAACAGTAATTTGTGGTGTATGGTATCAAACGATCATTTTTTATAATTTCTTCTTTTTATTTTTTATTTTTTTTATAAATAAAAATGAAAAAAAGAAGTAAAAAAATGTATAAACAAAAATCGCGTTTGAATTGTTTTTTAATGGGGTGAGATGGGATGTATGTTTTAGTTTTTTCCTCAAAGAATTTTATTTTTCTTCGTTGTATGATTTTTCAACAGCAATTTGTAGATTTCAAATAATTTTAAAGAAAAACATCATAAAAATGATTTAAGTGGTTAAAACTTAAAAAACGGAAGCATTCGTAAACGGTTGTGTTGCCAGAAAAAGAAGTGTATAAAAATAAAAATGAAAAAAAAACAGCCCTCCGCAAAGTGCCGGCCAATAATTTTTAACGAAATCGATCAGTAAATAATTTTTTGTTTTTTAATGTTTTCCAATTTCATTTTTCAATTGTTTTTCCCTTGTAAAAATAAACAATTTTTAATATTTCATAATACCACAAAGCAACCAACAATACAAAAAAATATTCTGTAATTGCCTCTATTTCATCTGGAAAATGAAGATGAGCGAGCAGCACATGAATGGCATTTTCAATAAATTTTTAATTGAATATTTAAGCAACAGGTTTGCGCATTAAAATAAATATTCTTTTTATTTTTTTTTTTTGCGACTGGGGAGGGCAATATTCCATAAAAAATAAATTTAATGTTTTAATTTTTTATATTTTTGTTGTAAAGCGCGTTGAAATTTGCTTTCATATGTAAATCAACGTTTCTTTTTTTTTCAATAAAAACATGCCAAAATTTTAAAATTGAAATGTTGTAAATCATTTGTTAAAAAAAAGGAAATGTCTTCATTATTTTTTTATAAAAAAAAAATAATAAAAACAGTTCTGTAGAGTTCTAATAGCTGAATATTAAAAGATTTTTTAATTAATTAATTTAATTAACGTACAAAATGACACTATGCAACAGAAAATCAAAGTTTAATTGCAAAGAAAATTGGAAAAATGCATTTAAATTCTAGTTAAAATTTAAAATTTAATAAATAAATAAACTAAAAAAATATAGGAACTACTTATATAATACATAAGAATACATTTTGCGATTTCGAATCAACTCTGATTTTGGTATGGAGTTAATGTCTCCTAGAACGCCATCTCTTCTAACATGAAATTTTTTGGGAGTGTATCCCCCACGTAGTCGGCGTGGTAAAGTGATTAGTGTGTTGGCTTACTAAGACGATAGCGCCGGGTTCAAAGCTCAGCTCTGACATCTTGAAAAAAGGACATATGAAAAAAATTATTTCTTTCGGTGACTATCTCTCAGCAGCCTTCTGGCAAAAGCTCTGGGAGTAATTAATTGCTGTTGGTCCTGGTACTCATGGATAAAAATTAACGCACACAATATGAGTGCTGCGAGAAGCTAAGCCGTAATCCTGACACAGGGTTATAATGGCCAATTATGTATGCATGTATGTATCTACCGCGTTACAAGAGGATTACACGTGGTTTGTTCATTATTAAAGAATAAAAAGAATATTTCAAAACTAAAATGTTATACATACACATACACATATACACTCAGCATTGAAATTGAGGTACTAGTAGAAGTTTTTAGTACCAAAAAAAATTTCAGAAGTTGGGTTCAAAGTCGGAGTTAGAACTTGTTTTTAATGACTCCACAGCCCTGCTCATACTTGTGCTAGATGTTTCACAGTCTTGCTAGACCGACTGTTTTAGAAAATTGTATATAATAAAGAGAATCCAAAAATATATTCGGCCGTTCGGAATTATTTTGATACCGTAGTTGCATTTCTTTTGAATTTATTTTTGAGGCTTTAGATTCCGAGCGTTTTCATCAGTCCGAAAAATGTAGCTAAGTTCTATTTTTTTTATAAATAATTTTGCAACATGCAATTGTTTATGAAAACAGCTGTTTTATCCTTTTTATTACATCTAAATAAATAATAAATTAAAAATTAAATTGAATTGACAATAAAAGTAAATTTAAAGAATGAAAGTTATATTCTTTTATTTAAAGACATCTGGTGTTCTTCTCTAGTTTTCTTCAAATGTTTTCTTTAGATTATGTGCTGCTACTGTTTAATTTTGAAATTAATTTTATGTGCTGCCACTGTAGAATTTTAAAAAAATTAATAGAAAGAAGATATATGACAATGCTGTACAAACTGTTTCGGACAACTCTATTTTATCTTAAAAGTTTTTTTTATATCATTTTAAAATGTACCAAAATGAAGCAAAAAGAATTATTTCGTATCTTAAGCGTATAATATGCAAAGCGCTCACTTCTGGCGCTGCACTTTAACCACCACGGCTGCAGTCGTACATGTGGTCGATGTCGACTAATGTTGATAAAATGGAATAAGAGGGCAAAAACATAGATAAACTGTAATTCTGTTTCAGGCAATTACAAAAACTGCAATGATGGTGACAAAAGGTGAATATGATAGAAACTGTTGTGTGACTTTACTTCGACTAACTCATACATGTCTTGTACATACATATGGAAAAAATTAATTTCAGTATGTGATTTCTTGGAAAGTGTAAGTTAAATAGTTGATGTTTGGTCCTGAATATGCACAGGAACAAATAACTCTGATGAGACTACCGTAGCTGGAGTCGAAAACACTTGTTCAGTTTGGCTAGTGTACTATTCCTTCACGGACATCATTTTCTACTTGAATTATCAAAAAATTTATTGCAAACATCTAAATTCTTTATAGAATTTAACTTTGATCCACTTAAAGTGTTTCTGATGAAACAATATAACATACATACATTCGTAATTGGCCATTACAACCCTGTGTCAGGGTTACGGCTTAGCTTCTCGCAGCACACATGTTGTGTGTGTTAATTTTTATCCATGACTACCGAGACCTACAGTTTAAAGTCGACTCCGAATGACAGATTTAAGAAGCTTTTTCATGGCAATGAACTATTCCCCGAGCTTTTGTCAGAAGACTGCTGAGAGGTAGTCACCAAAAGAAATAATATTAATTTAAAAAAATTTATCACTTTTCTTGGGGCTCGAACCTGAGCCTTCAGCATATAAATAATATTAAAGAAAAACCTTTTTATCTGCTGAGAAAAGTAGTTTCAAGCACATATTTAAAGCTAAAGACAAAAAAATGTCTATTTCGTTTAGAAAGATAAAAGTGGTTTCAATCTGTGAACAGTTTTTCTATTTACTTAGTTTTCTAAAGAACCAAATTACGAAACGAATTCTGTTTTCGAATGGAATTCAATTCTGTGACATGGGTGGTTATATAATAAATATACTATATATAAAATACATTTAAATAGTACGCTTTTTAAAAATATTTCCTCCAATTAGGTATTTTAAAATTATAGAATTATTTAATTTATAAATATAAGTATGTATATACGAGTATATACACAAAAAAAAACATATTTTTTATTGCATTGCAAACCAGCCATTACAAACGAATCATGTCTTTATCTACAAATACTATCGTGATGATGGATATCCGCACATACTACCAAAGAATTATTTTCCAATTTTTTTCTTTAATTTTTTTTAATTTAACCATTGGGTTGATTCTTTATATGTATGTTCGACTGGCTCGCCTGCTGTCTTTAACTTGAATTTGTTACAAGTAAAGACGTCTGAATTTTGAACTGTCGCCGATTTACGCTTGAAATACTTGAGGCGTCACATACTCTTTGCCTACTGATGTGGTCAGTATAGGAATATTTAATAAATCGGCTGATGCCAACTGCCAACGATGCTACTGCTGCAATAGAAATTGCTGCTGTTGTCAGCACAACGTATTCATGGCGTATTTAAATTTTTCTCTTTTTTTTTCAATTTCGAAATTAACTTTTTGATATATGCACTTGTACTGCAAGTATATCAAACGACAACGTGTATATATACAAAATAATTACAAATATTGTATATTTGTATTGTAAATATTTTTTTGTTTTGTTTTTAATTTAATTAAGAAAACAAAAATAAAAATAAAAAATTTGTAATGTTGCCTAGTGAGTCAATATAAAGGAAAATTTTTGTATAAAATTTAGAGAATAGAAATCAACGAAATTATTATTTCGAAGGCAACTACAAAATATTCGTAAATATCTTATAAAATAGTATTTTACAAATAATACAATGCAAGTATTTTTATTTTATATTTTGTAATAAAACAGGCGACAACAACAACAACAAAACAAAATGAAACAAAAAACTAAAATATCAACTACAAATTCATATATTTTTTTCTTTATCTTTGTAGTTTTAAAAATACATATTTTATTTAATTTAAAATATAATGTAGAATTAAATGAAATATCTCTATACATAGATGTATATATCTGAGTGTCTGGCGTTCCGTCTGTTTTATTATAAGTACGTCCGTCATAAGACAATTACATTGTCTATGAGATTATTTTGCTAAGAAAATGATTACAACGGACACAACTATTATACCCTTTAAATTCAATTTTTTAAAGCACGTGTATGTTTGAGTAATTATAATTTATTAAAATGTTTCAAATTGATATTAAATAATATAAACATAATGATTCTAATGTTGAGGCTGATCATATACGTGTACTAATAAGTTGTTGAGAACACTTCATACCGGAAAAATGTCTCGATCATTATATTATTATTCATATTCGACTACATTCTCGTATACTATGGTTTATTATGATTAATCCGTTCAAAGACAAGAAATAATTGTTAACATAAGCGTACGATTCAACAAATTTGTTTTAATCACTGCCACTCAACACTAACATGAGTGTGTGTGATTGTATTTTTTTATACTTGCATTTGAACAGGATCGAAAAGAATATGATTTGTGCATTGCACTTTAAATCATTTTTTATATATAGGGTCATACAATAATATCCTCTGTAATTATAGCATCAAAGTTTAGTGTACTTTTTGAATACAAGTAAGCTGTAAAGAATAATAAGAATAAGCATTTGATTTCCCAATACAAAAATACTTTTTAATTATTGTGATGGCAAACTCAAGTACATAAGACAGCGTAAGAAACAATTCCCCTGTCAGCAATTGGAAGATTGCTTGCTCAGAAATCACCAAAATGAGTCATTTACGACTCCCTTAGGTGATCAACAACTGATTAAATGTGCGGAATCATAAATTAATCGTGCAGACGTTCGAAATACGACTGCTTTTATAATTATTTTGCGTCGTATTTTATTGTTTTCTTCTGCATTTCGTTATAATGGGATTTATTTTATTTGAAAGAATAAGAGTTATGCAATTATTGTGATGTCGTGGTATAGTGGTTAGACGATCGCACAGAACTTCAAACGACCGAGGTTCAATCCCAGCAAATTACAAAAATTATAAAATAAAATTTAAGGTATTTCTAAATTATAATTATTTTAAAAAAAAGAAGAAGTCCATCTTTAAGAAACCGCTCCTTACATTACAGTCTATTCCACCATAAACTTGTCTCATCAATAAAAAGGCGCATATAATATACATATAAAAAAAAAAGAATTCCTTCAGTTGAGCTTGATGAATTAATTTTTTTTTTTATATTTTTAAACAAAATACAATATTTTATTATTGTAAAGATAATAAAAAGGTAAGTAAAACTCGTTTAGTGTGCGGAATCACAAATGACTCGTTCAGGGGAGTCGCGGCAAGGGTACATTTTTCTCCCGACAAAACATTCATTTTCGACTCAAAAATGAGCTCATAAGTGACTATTTTAATCGCCCAGAGGAGTCAAAAAAAACTCATAATTGACCAAAAATGCTGACTGGGTCACGCTCGTTCTTTAAAAAGCAGCAACACTATTATAAAACCATTGCAAACTTTTGAACACTCCAAATAACTATATAAAAAATATAAACAATCATCAGATCCGTTTTGAGAGCAGCAGTTCCTACTTCGAAAGACAGATGCACATTTCAATATTTAATATTTATTTTCAAAATTACAGAATTTTTATTCCTTAATTTTGTAATTTTGTAATTTTGAAAATAAAAACAGTGTTGTCAGATTAGGGGATTTATTCCCAAAACAGGGATTTATTTTCTTCGCTCGGAATAAAAATTTATATTTGGGGATGAGGATTTTATTGGGATAACCGAGACCAAATGGGCGATTTTTTTAATTTTTGTTACGTATGAGTTATGTACGAGTATGTCCATAATTCTGATTTCTTTACACTCGGAACACGCAATAAAAGATTTCAATCAAAGCCTTTATTATAAACTTATTTAAATATAAGGAACAAGAAAAACTTGTAATTTTGATTCATTCAAATAAGATGCAACTTACAAAAATACAATGATGGAGAATATATAAGTAATGGAATGTGTTGTGATAGAACTTCGACTAATTCCCTGCTAAGTAATTCTATTCCAATATATGATTTCTTGAGATAAGTATGAGTTAAATACTTGATAATTGTGATGATAGTTATAAATAAGATGAGATTTAATTAGTTGGACTCGGAAACATGTTTACTTCGGCTGGTGTACATTTCCTTCGCGGATATCATTTCTCGTTTCATTGAAAAAAAAATCTCAATTCAATTAATATAACTGTGAATTTTTTAATGAAATAAACTGTTTAGCTTTAAATTTTTCTAAAGTAAATACATATATATTTTTAAATACCATATAACATATACATGCAAAATTATTAAAGCATATTTTTGTGGGGATTTTCGGGCATTTACTTATATACTGAGGATTTTGGGGAGAGGAATTTTAAATCGGGAATAAAAATGAGTGTGGATTGGCTTTACAAATAGAATAGCCTCAATCAAATGTGGCTCCATTAATGCTCTCAAATAGGATCTGATGATTCTGAGTGCACTAAATAATCGCTCTACCGAAGCTTGTATAGGTGGCAATGCTATGGCGATCAGAGCAGAATGCTTGATAAACTCAGACTACACGTACCTTTGAATCTCATATTTAATGATTAATTAATAAAGAATTAATTAATAATTAAATTTGAATAATGAACAAATTTCTCAGAAATTGAAAAAAGCACTAAACACAGTCCTCAAAATTCCAAGTTGACAATTTTGTGTATTACTATAAATTCGTATGTATGTACTTTTAATTTTTTTTCTGTTAGCGAATATTTCAATTTGATACAATTTTAAAATGTATGACAGTCATTCAAAATACATTAAAATTATAACAAAAAAAATCGAGAAAAATGAAACCTTAAATAATTTTTTTTATATTATTAAAGCAGCAAAAAAAATCTAAAGAAACAAAGAAGATTCACATCAAAATGATTTATTTTTGAAATTTTGTATTCGTAAGGAATTTCAAAAAAGATTTTTTTTTAATTTTTCTTATTCACAAAGTAGATATACAGATGGATGGATAGATGGATGAGTCGTTTGTTATTCACAACAGCACCAAGTTAAAATAAGAATAAAAAATCATTTTCTATTGTATTTATTTTATTACACATTTTTGTTTGTTTTTAATTTTAATTTATAATTAATGTTACACAAAAAAAACTTTTTTTGCTTATTTTTTTTTTTGTTCTCGAAATGACTGCATTGTCGTCCCTATAAAAGGCTGAGTAGGTAGCATGTAGTTGTCATCATTGTTCCTGTTGTTGTACGACTATCTTCTTAGTTACGCTTTAATTTATTTCAACAAATTTAGTGTGTAAAACATTTTAAATATATTTTTTATATTTTTCATTAATTCAAATGTTTTATCATATATTTTTACAAAAATATTTTTAGGTTTTTTTTTTTTTTTGCATGATTGTAAAATATAATGTAATAATAAAATATAAGTAATACTTATTTATGCATGTACATATAGGCCATAATATTAAATAAAAAATTTATTAAATTTATTTTTTTTCCACTTACTGAATAATAATTAAAGAATTAAGTAAAAATAAAATTGAAATATATGTATAAATGAAATAAGTAGAAATACACATGTATATGTACAATATATGTATGTATGTATGTATAGTTTTGTATGCCCTACACTTTCTAAGATTAGCTTTAGCTAAAGTTTGTGACACTTTAAAATAACTTTTACAATTGAGAACTCTAATCTAATGTAGTAAAAAAGGGATGGAAGAATATGATAGTTGTGTTTTACCAAAATATATTTGAACAACCAGTCTTATGGATAGTTTTTAACTTCAACTTTTTTTAAATGTCATTTTTATGTAACTAAAAGTTGTCAAATTGTGGCTGAATTTATTCTCTAACTTGTTCTAAAATGTATAAAAATTGTTTCGGTTTTTTCTTTTCGAAAATAATTGATTACCACTTGAAACATCTTTGTCCAATAAGATAACGTTTATAAAACTTTTAATAAAATTTTTTGTAAATCAAATTCCATTTATTCTGCTTTTACCTTTTTTACTCTCTCTCTCTCTCTGTCTCTCTTTACAGATCGTTATGAAAAAGAATGGATAACAATTGTGAACAAATAAGGTGATTCGCTCTCAAAATTTTGTATGGATAATGCCGTTAGTAAGCTTATAATTAGAGGTTGAATATGAATAAGTGAGCGAATTACGAAAAAACAAGTTAATGTTCTCGATATAGAGCAACAGAACAGGATTTCTGGTGAAAACCGAATCCACGATACTCGCACTTAAAGCATAGCACATTTGAATTACAACGTATATACAGTGACGAAACTCCAACAAAAATAACAAGAACAATACAACAATTTTACTACCAATTAAAATGAAGAAGATAGCAAATATTAGCAAAAATGCATATACAGTCGTGCCTCAATTATTCGTGATCCGGTTAAACGGTAACCCCGATTAATCGTGATGGTCAAAGATCAGTCTATGGTTTTTTGTTTGCAATGTCTTCAAATTGTTTGCTTCGATTAACCGTGATTACATCTAATATCCGTGATGAAAACGGGGAATTCCCTTGTTTGCATACGATGAGTCAGAAGCATTTAAAAGTGATTAGTTTAATTTTGAAATTTGAGAAGTGCGGGTGATAAAAAGACAAAGAAACGTTTGTTGTTGTTGAAGATAATGTTAAAATACTAAACGTGTGTTAGAATGCTAGATGGAAAATATGAAGTTGGGATACAGATCGTTTATGACATTGCTGTCTTGAATTAATTTTCTTAATGTAAATATGTATGTACACCAATGTTCACTTGTTAAATAATAAAAATATTAAAAAAACTCTATAATCAAATTTTTTATTAGATTAACCCTGCAGAGCGATTATCCGTAATGCTTCTGGTCCCGACCATCACGGATAATCGAGGCCCGACTGTAATTATTATTTTTCAGTGGTAGTTAAATTAATAACAGCTGATTTTTGCTTTTGTAGCTGTCATTTCTTTCATCACTGCATGCAGTGTGATTTGAATCATCACTAGGGACTATATTTCGGAATGATTTTTACAAACTGTGGATTTCGGTATGCTTAAAAAATCCTGAAATAGATTTTTTACAATTGTTAGTTTGAAGCAATGCTTATATATTAATAGGAAAAGATGTTTTTCTTTTCTACCTAAAAGTTCGGCTGATGGAGGAAAAATACATTTGTATTTGGATATGAAAAAGCCAGTTGGTACTGTTGACGCCAAGCATGTTATTCATTTCGAAAGAAAACATATACCAATTCCTAAAATTGCCTACAAATGGTATCACATACTACGATTTTTGTAAGTTCCCTTCAAAAGTGCTAAAATTTATGCTTATTATGCAAAAAGCGTCACGAAATTCTGCAGTAAGTCTAACAGCCATTTGTTCTATTTCTTATTTATTTAATAATATAATAATGTTTGTGTGCTTCAGAATTTGCAATAACACAAAAATTAATCTTAATATTAAAACTTATTTTTTATATACAATTAAAACAGTCTTTGTTATATGCCGAAGAATCTATTTGGAGCCTCAAAAAAAAGTGATCAATCTTTTTAGATTAATTTTTGTTTCGTCAGTTAACTTTGATCTAATTAAAGCGTATCTGACGAAACATAAAACAGTCCCTGATTTAGTCATACCCTGTATGTGATGCAGATTATAAAGTAATCAAGCTTGTGTGACCATAATTTCTTTATAAGCTATTTTATTTTTGCTTATAAAACATGCATATCAATCTACATATGTAAGTACATACAACATACATTCTATACTGTGTATATTTTACAATTGTATGCAATAAAAAATTTATATTTTTAATGAGTATGTCTTGTTTATTCTATTCTTTTTATTTTTCAATGAATGCCATTAAAAAAATAATTTTTATTGTTTTTAATAACTTATGTATGAATTTACATATCATATAATGTTTTTATTTACATATGTATGCATTTACATTTTATTTAAAATTAAATATTTTAAAATTTATGTACAAATAACAGAATCTCTAATGAGTCATTTTCATACGCAATCGTAATACAATTCATACACGATTCAATTGTGTTCTTCAACAGTTTGTTAACAACTAGACTACAACATTTAAAAAATTGAAATTTTCACATACACAAAATTATACAGAAAATAATAAATATAATACGAATACAAATATTATTTAGTTATTCGGTTACTTTTTAGCTCTTGTTTTCAAGGTAAATATGACAACTCTTAAGGCAGATTCACCCATAAGTTTCTGAAACATTTTTTGTTCAAACAAATATTTTGTTTACTGAGAGTTTTCTGCACCACGATTCAACCATTTCAGAAATTTTGTTCGTAAAATCAGTGATACCATATTCAATTAAAAATTACATAAATACATATGTGCACAACGTAGTAGAAAAATAATTATTTTTGTGTCAAATTAAGCAAATTAAGCGCTAATAATATTCGAATTTATAAAGAATAAAAAGATTTTGTTTTGTGATGGATGAAATGGATAAAAATCATTTGTAACAATTATAAAGTAAATTTATTTAATAGTACTGCCTTAACTAATATTTTGTAGTTTAATTTTTTTTATTTTTACCACCAATATTTCTTATATTCTAATATGTTTACATCTTATTTGCTTTTCTTTACATTATTCACTTTACTATACTAATTTTTTAATACAAATGACAAACATGACTCTTGTGTAAATTTTGTATGATGTGGCAACCTTTTTTAATGTGGTTCGGACCAAATTTGAAATTAATTTAAATCAAGCTGAGAGTACTTCGCACAAAATCAGTTCTCTCGCTCTCTGAGAGAAACATCAAACTACATATAAACAAAATTTGGTCCGAACCAAAAATGTTTCAAAATCTCATGGGTGAATCCGCCTTTACTCTTGCTATTGTAGCTCTGTACCCGACCCTAATAGTCACATATAAAAAATGATTAGGTGTATCAAAAATTACGATTAATATATACGATAAGCAATTTTGTACAAAAATCGCGGAAGCATCAGCAGCCAAAACCAACTCATTTAAAATGCCGGAAAGTCAAACAGGTATAGATAGAGATTTAATATATCCAAAGTAAAAGCAAATATATTGAAATGTTAAAGGCAGAAGTCGAATATGCTGCAAGAGTTTGGGTGCAATGCAACACCGCAAAGAAATTCGTTTATAAGGCGAAGTAACACTTTATGGCAGCACTGCTTCGTTAAATATTGCAATAACATTTCATTATATTTTTGAACGCACAAAAGTTGTGTTTTTTGAGACAATTCTTACAAATTTCTTTAACTGTAACATTATGTAAAACTGTCATAAATATGCATTAAAATGAAAAATTCTATATAATAAAAAAACTTTCCCGCCACAACTATAATGAGCACACACAAAGTATCTAGTAAAGCATTACAAATAAAAACAATGCACAATGCAGTATTGCCATGTATTAATGAACTTGCGTCATTGCCAAAACTATATCGAATGTGTTTATGAACACTATACATTGCAGTACTGCATGGCAAGCTGCATTTATGAAGTCAGGCGTTGTGAGTGTTTTATAGCTCACCGGAACAATACCAAAGTTAAAATGCTATCATTTTTGTCATGCGTTACTGGAGCTAATAATGGAACTCCTATTCGCATCTAAATGATAATAATAATGATAGTTGTTTGTTCAGTAAAGGTAATACAAAAAATATCGCTTTAATTTTTGTATGACAAGCAATTGCCTAGCTTTCGAGCATCACTGTATGTATAGACATACATATATCGACATTAAACAAAAATTCTCAATTTGTGTATATAATAATTTTTGGTGCTTTCAAATAATAATTCCAATTGTTTTTCTTTAATAAAATAATTTTAATTTTAAAATGTTAATGAATTTATTAATCATTTGCACGACGATATTTCTTTTTAAACGGCTGTTAAAGGTTTTTCAAAATCCTTAAAAAATAAACAAATACTTCTAATCAGTCAACAAAATAAAAATATTTGGTTATTTTATAAAGAATTATTTCTAAACAAAATCAAATGTTTTCATTTTTATTTTTTTAATTTAAATTTAACATTTATATGTATTTTATTTTAATCTTTGAATTTGATTTAAATGTTTATTGCAGAGTAGTTTTCAGGCTTATACGTGTGGAAGAATTTTTTTAAAGATAATCTGAAGGTAGTGGTAGTAGAAAATAAAAATTTTTTTGATAGATTTTAAATAAAAAAAATAAATAAATTGAAAAAAATAATCTGTATAATGTTTTATAAGCAACACTAACAGCGAACCAGCCAGCCAGCCAACATCGTTAGAGATGGTCACTATCCACTATTCATCATTGGTTATAGCCACCTGTCGTTGTCGGTCTGACTATCTGTCTGTATGCCTTTGTATATTTGTATGCGTTTGAATTGAAAATAAATATACTTGCATACAAACATACAAGTTTTATATATAATTTTGGCTTTTTTCTTATTTCTAAACGATGTTATAGAATGCGATATCTGTACAAAACATTCATTTAATTTGAGGTTTTCGCAAGAAGAAAAAAGGGAATTTCTTACAAATTGCACTTCATAAACGTAATTAACAACTTGAGAAAAATCTCTAAATATTACTCACTGTTCAAAATGTTGAATAAGACTAACAGGCAGGCAGTCAATTGCTCTTTCGATTATGGGTAGTGCTGTTTTAAGTTCGTATTTAAAATATTTTTGCAAACAAACTCATGTCAATGGAAATATTTTTAATTACCAACTGAAGGCACACTTTTATGTTTAAAGTATTTTGTGTTTTTTTTTTTATTTATTTTTATGCATTTTGTTCTATATAAAATAAATTACAGTGCACTCGCGATAACGTGAACAAATTTTCGTTCACATTGATTAGTCTGTAACGTGAACAAACTCAGAATTTTCTTTTTTATTACATATGACTTTGATATCGCAATTGAAGTATTATTTATTATTACTATTGCTTATTGCATCTTGTGTTGATGGTACATAGCACTGAAATCCATGCAATTTGTTAAAAGGTGGTATAGTGGTTAGAGAGCGAGCACAGAAACTCAAACGACCGAGGTTTAAATCCCAACGGAGGAGAAAAAAAAACAAAAAAATTTGCGGTTTTTCAAAAATTATAATTTAAAAAATAAGAGATCCCCATCCGTCCCCCCCAGTCCATCTTCAAGAAACCGCTCCCTGATATTTTCGAGTCCACCTTTTTGGAAGATAACAGTTAACCTACATAAGAGATGCTCACCACACACATTCAACATCCATATGGAGCATTCAAAGATGAAGGTATAACACTGGCCTTTGAATGATCAAATTGACAGCATTTTGTCCCATTGACATATATAAAGCGCTTAACATCTTCACATCTATATATCTATCTACATATGTCTATATCTTCAATATTCCAATAGAATGCACTGCATTTAGAAAGGGTTTACCCCCTAGTATTGGTATTAAATAAAAAAAAATATGATTTTCTCGTGAGGTCGTTTTGATTTAGTTATATATTTTAATAATTCAAATAACAATAAAAGGATTTCACTTTCAGCGTGTTAAACATTAATTTTTTTAATTAAATTCTTTAATCACTGCAGTGAATCATTTCACTAATATGAACTCTCTTGGTTTTAATAAGTTCACGTTACCCTGAGTGCACTGTAACTTCGTATATATACATAAAAATTATTTATATTAATAAATAATTCAGAAATCAGTGTTGAAGATTTCTGCAAATCATAGTGTCGTTATCATTGCGTAAAATGAGACAAAATAAAGGCCTATTTCACGATATCGATAGAATGTTTTCGTTCGCTTTTAAAATTTTTGGTTTGAGAACGTTGGCCAATAAAATTATTGCCAGGCAAATGTCAAATAGTATATCTATAAGTATATGGTTCAACAACAAAGTTTTCAACATTATGTAAATGTAGGGCATTTTTTTGATCTGCCTTATCTACCGCCTATAAACTTGTGATATCCTATAGGTCTGACACTATAGCAATTAAATTTTGTTGCCAGTTTAATGGTTTGTAAAATTTATATTCATTTTCCCTCAAACACAAAAACAAAAGGACAATAAAAAATGTTTCTTCTTAGTCATAAAAAGTCAACAGTGAACCCTGTAATATGTTCTATAGTTTTCTAATATTCTGTACAACTATAAAAACAAATAAATTTTGTAAAAATACAAAAAAAATACAAATACAATAAAACAAAAGTTAAAACAACAGTGAAACAAATAAAAATAAATTCTATGACATCGAAGCACGTCATCGTATTCAATATCAATTTAATTTCAATTGCAAATTTGATTTTTCAGCATAAAATAAAAACACAAACAAAATAATGAATGAAACCTGTCACATTTATAAAAATTAAATTTTGAAAAATCCATTTCTAAAGTATTTTAAAAATATTTTTCAATATCAGGTGTCCAAATACCAGCATAGCAGAATAAATATTTTTTGTCACACTTTGTAGGCGTGATTTTAAGGGAAAAAAAATTAAAAACTACAGTGGACAAAAATAAGAATTTAATAATATAAGTAAATACAACAATACTTTTTCTCATTCGATAAACCGTAAGATCGTAATGACTTATTGAGTAAATTTATTTCTTAACTGCAGTATTGAAAAAAAAGTAAACTGAACAGAGAGAGGGCTGTTACTTTTTACACACAGATGTAACGTACACTTTAAGTAAGCTCTCTTTCGGCTACCATCTCTTAGCAGTCTTCTGGCAAAAAGTCTGAGAGTAATTGATTGCCATGAAAAAGCTTCTCAAATCTGTAGTTCTGATTCGACATTATACTGTAACTCCCGCTACTCATTAATAAAAATTGACTCGCATAATATGGATGCTGTGAGAAGATAGGCTCTATCTCTAAAAAAAAGGTTGTAAATTAAATAATTTGATACGGCAGAGTATTTTTTTTTTATTATTAAGGCCAGCACTCAGGGGACGACTCCTACTTATGCAGTACATTATGTTGGTCTAGGAAAATATGTTATAGGAGTATGTCCCAATTCTGTTTGTAGAAATCATATTTTTTTAACTATATAAACCAGTAAACTACTTGTCTGCTACGTTTAAACAAACGAAGTCTTTAAATAAACTTTTTGACTTGAAACAGAATCGACATTATTGCTTAATATCCATACTTCCAGAGGGCTTTCAATAAATTAATTCAAAGGATTTCGCAAATAAATGGAAAGTTCCTCTGAAAATCTTTCTTGAGTCTTCTTTCTTCTTTTATTCAATTTCGGTGAACTAGTATGCAGTGGTCTTTTCAGAGACTGCAATCGTCCAGTTCTTCGATGCAGCACATTAGCTTAATCGATGCATTGTTGCGGTATTATTTGATACGAGTACATTCGACATTTATAAAAAACTCATATACAAAAACATCGATATTTACGATGCATCGATATACATTGAGCATCTCTAGTACCGCGATTGCTCACAAAAGCACAATAAGATTCGTAACCAAATCTTCACACCCTAGAAGAATCATGTCTAAAGCAGACTAAAACAGTTCCATCTGCGCACAAATTCATGTCGTCCATTTATTTTTTAAGAAAATCATGGCTTAACTAAATAAAAGAAACAACATCATCAGCGGCCATGATAACTTATTTCAGCATTCAATTAAAGGAAGAAAGGTCACTTTTTGCCAAAAATAAGAAATTGTTACTTCATCAATATAACATAGCAGTACACACATCCCAAACATAATCGTGGATACATAATTAAAGTTCGAATTGCTTATAAACGTATAATTTAAATTTTGATTCAATTCCAAAGCTGCTGTTATTCTTTTTTAATAAATCTATTTCTATATTTAAGTCGAAACTTATTAAAAGTTTCATGGAAAAAATTATCTTTTATTCCGTCCCACTGTCTTTAAATCTCCCTATAAATACTTTAATCCTATATATACGTAACAGTTAAGCTCATAAATGTTTATGAGGAAATAAATAAAAAAAACATATTTTTTTCCATTTCTTTTTTATATCACTTTTTTCCCCGTTTCAGTTTTCCCTCTTTTCTTATTTAAATTTTATTTATTTGTTTGCAAAAAAAACACACAAAAAAAAAGAAAACACCACACAACAACAAACAAAATTTAAAAAAAAAATAAAAAAGCGTGAGAAAAAAAAACGCTTAAAGAAGGGTGAGGGCCGGGCCAACAAAAAAAAAAGTTAAAACAAAGCAACACGCACGTGCCAAACATTTTTGTTAAAATTGCAGAAAAGGAGAAAAAAACACATAATTTAATAACGGTATTAAAGTACACACATATGTATACCTACAGACAGATAAATACTTTAGTACATACATACTTATAATTATAAATAAATAAAAAAATTTTGTATTTTGTTTTTATTTGTTATGCGGATTATAGAATTTCCATATTTTTATTTCAATTTTAAAACTACAAAATATTTGTTGTCCATATATTTTTTTTTTGTTTTCACACAAACAAATTAACAGCCGCATTAATAATTAATTTATTTTCATGCGAAACATCCTAAAAATTAATCAATTTCTATGTTATTCTGATTATATGTAAATATATGATAATTTACATGAATTTTTGTTTTTGCTTTTTTACTAATAATTTGAAAATTCTGATTAAAAAATACAACACTGTAGGCGTTTAGATTATCTTGAGATTGTTCTGATGTTTAACATTCACTGCTATTAATACACACGCACAAACCGATAAATTAAAATTTAATTTTTATACAGTCAACAGTGAAGCAACACTGAACAGCCAACAGTATATGATGCTTTTCGGTATTTTATGACGCTTTTTTGGTTCTATTATGCATTAAACCCAATCAAGCTAAAGGACGCTGACTACAAACTGTCAAAAATAGAACAAATCTGTACATAGAAAAATCAATATTTTCAGAACTACAGACTACAAAAACACTGTTGTATCTGTGGCCAACTAAGGCTAATTTCTATTCCTATTGGTGACTATAAAGATGTTAGTGCTGTCAATACAATAAGTTAAGATAAAGATACGTTGCGTATTGTTCTAAATTATTTAATTTTTTAATGAGATTCCGAAATTAGTCTGACCATGAAAATGGACTAAAAATACAATTTAAAACCTAAAATTTGAATACAACTGTGAGATTAATAAGACAGGTTTTATCCTAAAATATTAAAAAATTTGAGAACAGCCTACGAAAAGACAAAAACACAGGTTATAACCTTATGGTGGAATTAGTTAAATATGACGGAAATACTCTTTTAGGCAAATATTTGACTAAAAAATCATAGCCATTATTTTATGAAAATATCAATTTTTTAATTTTCCATTATTTCAAGTATAATTAATTAAATATATATAAAAATTTGTATTATTTTCCTTGACCTTTTTATTAATTTTATTATTAGTTAAATTATTTGAGCTTAAGGCCGTATAAATATTTATGTTATTTATTTCACTAGTACCGATACATATTTCTATCGTTTGCTTATTACTTTGCAATATAATTTTGTAATTTGGAAAAATATCATATTTTCTACCGATCACAATAAGCATCTCTCAGTCATTTGAAATATATTGCTATATATATGTACAGTGGACCGCGCAGATCAACTACTTTCTTTCTGGTCGCACAAAATATTCTGGGCTCTTGTTAAGATAGCATTTGTCAATTCTTATATTGTCTTTTGTCATCTCAGGATACACAGTCATTCTTACTTGACTATAGACGATCAGTTGCACAAGGACTTATGACATTTATAAAACATTCTGTTAACAAACGAATTCCTATAACGAATAATACAATTTCTAAAAGAAATAAGGAATCTGTTACAGCAGAAGTAAGATTGGCTAACCTAGGTGTACACTAGCCTAAGTTTGTAAAAACTCGAGGAAGATGTAAGCATTGCAGGATTAGAAAATTCAAGTCCAAATGTGCGGTGTTTTTTTGTGATGCAATGACAAAAAATTTTCTTTACTGAATACCATGGTATTAATTAGCTAAATATATTCGTTCTTACTTTTCTTTGCACACACATTGCAGTTTTAACATATCGTCAATTGACAGGTAAAACTCACTAAGTTCTGCGTGGTCTGACTACACTTAGTGAGTTTTACTTGTCAACCGACGATATCTAATATGATTTAATTCTATATCCTTCCCAGTATGTCAGAAATATGAAACTTATTTTTTGAGATCCAAATGTGTCTAAGATAAAAATTCTATAAAAAAAATTAAAAAATTTTTATGATAAAGAGTCTTGAGCAGTAAAGGGTTAAAATTATCTTAAATAAATTTTGGAGAAATGTTTACATAAAAGCACATTTTTATTGAAAATATATCAAAAAAATAGCGGTCCCTCTTTCTTCATCAAATATTTGTCAAATGTGTGTCGTATATGAAATACTTTTAATTCATTCTTTTCTCACCATCACTACATTTTTAGCATTTGTGCTCTTATTTGGATGTATCAGGATTACAATTTTTTTTTTTTACTTTCATATTCCATTTTATCCCCATTAGTCGATATCGGCGATATCGTTGTTATATTATCTGACAATTCGTATTTTTCAAAATGTTTTATTATTTTTTTTTTATAATTTGCCCTCTTTACCCTTTTTTGTGCATATTTTAGCCCTTTATACGATACACTTGACCAGCGTTGTAATATTTTTCTAAAATATTTTCTGACATTTTTCTATAAAGCAAATAAGTTACAAACGACAATCAATGTCTTAATTATATGGCCACCATTGTGCATACTGGAATCTATTTTTTTTTTATTTATTTTGACACAAATTATTTTCAAAGATTTTTACGGTCAATTTGATAATTGAATAAATTTTTATTAAAAATAAAGTGTGTTTTTTTAATATCTTCATAATTAAAGAAAAAAAAAATAAACTTTATGCAACATTAAAAACACCGGTCAATTGACAAAATGTACTATTTAAATACTTCTGACAGACCAACTTACTAGACAGCAATACATTTAAAATAGCGATGCAAGTTTGAGTTTACTTGAAACAAAACAGCAATTCAATAATTTTTTTGGGGGGAGAGGTTTAAAATTATCCAAAAATTTGTATGGTTTGTAAAATTTTTGTTTAGAAGAGTAGCAATGTGATAGTGCAAATAAAATATGCATACAAAAGACATATTCGACACTGAGAGAAAATGTGTACCGAAGTTGACAGTGAGAGCCTGTTTTCTGAGAAATTTTAAAAAGTTAAGACATTTCGTTAGGCCAGAGAAGTTATTTTCGTTTTTTTTATATTTGAAATTATCAAAAGCAATTTTTTTATCTTTATTTAAAAAGAATAATAACAAAATTTATGTTTACAATTAAATTTTTTTTTTATTTTTTGTGTCATACGGGACCAGTACTCGGGGGATGACGACTACTCATGCAATGCATTTTACTATTGTTAGGAAAGTACGAGTATGTTATAGAAAGGAGGAAAGAGGAAGCAATGTGTGTGTACATTTGATTTTAACTCCTTCATATCGTTATTGCCAGGAAAAACATTCGTGGCAAGAGTAGATAGGATTTGATGTTAGAGATAGGAGATAGTTAAGAAACAACATAAATAGAGATGGAGACTGTCGGTTTGTAACTACACTTATAGCGCTGTTCCCGAGACAATACCGCTGATAGAGCATAACCATTTGTGGTTCATTAAGAATTCTTTCTTTAGCCCATTGTAATCCAAATCTTCATTTTCTGTACACAATTTTCCTACAGACGCAAATCATTTATTGAGAGTTTTGGTTAACTATGCTTTAGCCACACAATTGGAACAATCCCACCGCGAAAGTCCTCCCAATTATTATATGAACAGGTTTAAATCAAATATCCACAAACACTACTGCATCTTTCATTAACACATTTTTCTAACAGTAGAACACTGCTATGAATGAGTAGTGATCATCTCCTGATTACTAGTCTGGCGTAAAAAAACCTTCATATTATAATTTCAAAGTACACTTAAAGAAAATTTTATAATTTTTCTTTAAGTAATTTGCTAGGAATATGAAAAAATATTTATTTCATCGACTACCTTTTAGCAGTCGTCTTGCAAAAGCTCTGTGAGTAACTGACTGCAGATAATTTTCACTATTTGGAAGCAATAAATAAAATTTTAAGCAGTATTGGAGGCATTATATGGTTTTTCATGCCTTAAAGTTTTCAAATATGCTACAGGATAAGGTATTATTTTGATTTTTTGTACTATTTGCTTACTGGTTGCAATAGGTTTTGCATTTCTATTGCATTTTAGCGGTTGGTTTCATATATAAATCATGAATTATTGATGCGCACGACTAGGTTATTGTTCACAATTTCTCTTTTTTTTTATTTTAAGTCCAATACTCAGGGGTAAACCCCTACTCATGCAGTGCATTGTATTGGAATGTGAAGTTGGTTGATAGAAGGTTTTTTTTTTTTCATAGACGTTTGTAAATTTTGCGCCTTTTTTTTGTGTTGATGAAACAAGTTGCTGTCAATTTGCCCACTCAAGAGCCAGTGTTATACCTTCACCCTCGAATGATCAAACATCAATTGCCTCATCTGTCGGTGGATGTTTGAATGTGAATGGTGAGCGTCTTCAGTAGATTAGCTGTTATCTTCCCAGAAGGTGGCGCTGTACTCCTGATCATTGGTTTCTGGTGGAATGTATTAGAAATGTCAGGGGGCGGTTTCTTTGCAGATGGAGGGGGGGGGGGGGGGGGGGAACCTCTTATTTTTTAAATTTAACGTTTTAATTTAAATTGTAATTTTAGAAAACCGCAAATTTTTATTTTTATAATTATGTCCTTTGCTGGGATTGAACCTTGGTCCTGTGAGTTTCTGTGCGAGCGCTCTACCACTATGCCACGACCCCCCCTCTTTTAGAAAATAACTTAGTGGTAAGCACTATTTTCTGCTGGGGAAGATCCCGGTGCTTATGCGCTAAAAATTGACACACAAAAAATGGGTGCTGCGAAAAACTAGGCCGTAACCCTGAAACAGGGTTGTAATTACCAATGTTGTATGTATGCACTGGTAGTTCTCCACAGCTGTGCAATTTTTTATTTCAAAGATTTGTTAAGCAAATTTGTACAAGAAGTAGAATATAATTTTTAGAGAAACATTTCATTTCGATTATTCATGATAGAGGTGAAAAATATCTACAAAATCTGTCTATTATATGCATTTTTGTAGGAAAAATTCCATAATTTTTTTAATATTACGACAGATTTAAAAAACATGTAGGTAAGACGGTAGTAAAAGGAAGTTGTTACTCTTATAGTCTATTTCACAATGTTGAAAGAATGCTTTCATTCGTTAGATTTTTTAAGAAATTCAAAAAAGTTTTCCTTCTATGGTGAAAAAGGCTTTTAAATGCTAAAATTGCATAAACATCTAGTCATAGGAAGTACGAGTATAAATTATTTTGCTATTTCGACAGACTGCTTGTATGAGTATAATAAATCATTTTTATTATTCGTCAATTATTCATTAATTATTCAGTTAATGATGTTCATCCTAACAAAGAACTTTGAACCCATTTATCAAAAATTTTCAAAAGATATTTTAAAAATTAAAAAAAAAATATTCAGAAGAAGGAAACTAAGAAAAACAAAGTTAATGCAACATTTTGTCTAATTTGTGCATGCATTTTTTTTTTTTTTTTGGGTTTTTCTTGTTTATTTTTTCTTTCATTTTGAAATCTTGCTACAAATTTTTATTTTAATGTAAAAATTAAATTTTGTATTGTTATTACAGCTGTATTTTGTATCCAACATCCTATTTTTGTTTAACCTTGAATTTATTATTGTAGTTGTTGGTTATGTTATATTTTAGTTACATACTTATGTACTATATAGTATGAATTAAAACTAAAAGCATTAATAAAAATATCCTCAAAATATTTCTAGTTAAAGTATGTCGCCGCTTGCTTTATGCACTCGTATTTTCACATTGTTTTTGATTCACAAAAAAGCTATTTTTTTTAACAATTTTTCTTTTTCTAATAAGACAAAAACAATAACAAAATCAAATGACATTTTAATTTTCTAATGCCTCTCATAAATTTTCTGCAAAATAAAAAGAAAAAAAATTTTTTCATTTATTTATTTTTTTTTTTTTGGAAAAACTTGAACGCAGTTAATGTAAAATAAAGCAAAAAAAAAATATGTTCATGAGAAAAAAATAAACGAGTGACTAAAAACCTCACATGCATACATGCATATATAGACAATTGTACAAATTCAAGCTACTACTACTATACACACATTTTTTAGTAAGTACAGAGGTGCTTATAAAAGTAGATACAACTGAATTTGTTTCTTTTGTTGAGTCGATATATTCTTTTAATTTAATCCAAAATTTTATAATTGCGTTTTTTTTATTTCAGTTTCGTAAATAATTATTATAAATTATGTATGTACTAGAACGAGGTTAGTAGAAGTGCTGGCAATTTCTAAAACTTTTCATTACTGGATACTATTGAATACAATCATTTGAGTACTCAATTCTATACTCGATATTTTTAACGAACTTTTTAAATCTTTAACATTTTAAAGTGAAAAAGATGTAATTTAAAACTTATTACTTTTGAATATAATTTTAATTAAATGTAAACTTGACTTTAGATTCAATAATATCGATTATAACATAATTAACATAAAATAATTAAATATGAATATCTTCAAGCTTTTGTAAATATTTACATTGATTCCGAATAAAACTGTTTTTAACAAAACAATTATATTAAAAAAAACTGTAAGTGCTCCATTAAAATCTATTTGTCAGAAGAATTATTGTTAATTACTGTAAACAAGTAGTGGCTTGCGCTAACTTGAGGCTTCTAAACTTACAATTTTTATAAAAATATAAGCAATTTATCTGTCCGATAACATCCTACCTTTAATTAAAGGCCGGTTGTAATAATGGACCCTAATAAATGACAACTAATTTGACAGGTGTAATTTTAGCAAGATCACCTTTGAAAGTTCAGAAGTCCCTAGTGAATATGGCGTCCTCCACTAAACATCCTAATCGTTTACATAATAGAATAGCTTGTCGGCTTCAAATTATCATAGGAAAGAAAATGTACAATGACACTCCTATTATTTTGAACATAACTGCACTTATTTTTTAGATACAATTTATTGCTGTTGTGGAATCTTTCAACTCATATGAATTAATTTGTAGGTTTTCCATATTTCAGGCATTAGTCGTTCAAAAAAAAAAAAATGTTGAAAATAAAAAACCATAAATTTTAAATATTTAAAGATTTGTTTGTTGGATGTCTATTTTCAATTTATTTTTTGTTTTTATTTTCATCCATAGTTGACAATTGAAGCGAATATTTTTTACTTGTAAAAATATATGTATGTGAGTGCTTTTATTTTAGGGTTATGAAAACAACTATTTTTCCATATTTTTTTTTTCTTTTTTTGTTTTGCTCTTAATTTCTATTTGTATTTCAGAGAATTTTTAAAAGTATTTTATTTATCTGTTTTTTTTTTTTTATTTATTTTTATCGACTAAATGAATCCTTAATTTAAATACATATGGAAGAAATTTTATATTGCAACGAATGATTTTAATTATTATTAACTGCTACTACGAGCGAAAGAATAATTTTTAATGTTTTTTTAATCGAGTGTGAAAAAATATAAAATTTAACAAAAATTTGATTCTTATGGTTTAAACTAAAAATTTACTAGACCGTTTACCAACCATACAAATCGAGCACAATTAAAGTAGACTTTAATACAAAATTTTTATGGCAAACTTCTTCTGCCCCAATATTCGCAATTGTTGATCTTTGTTCATACGATTTTGTTCAGCTTACTAAGTTTAATGGTACATTTTCTTATACCCATCACTTTCGACAATCGTTAGTTTAAACTAGTTTAAGTTATTACGACAGTATTTTTTAATACTTTTTTTCCTACTCTGTACCGTTTTCAATTATTTTTTACGGCAAATATGTGTTATTTTTTTTTATTACATACATACATAATTGGCCATTACAAACCTGTGTCAGGATTACGGCCGAGCTTCTTGCAGCACTCATGTTGTATGTGTTAATTTTTTTATCCATGAGTACCGGGACCTACAGTTTAAAGTCGACTCCGAACGACAGATTTGAGAAGTTTTTTCATGGTAATCAATTACTCCCAGAAATTTTGCCAGAAGACTGCTGAGAGGTAGTCGCTGAGATTTTAACGCGGCGCTGTCGTCCTAGTAAGCCAACACACTAACCACTAGAGCACTAATTTTTTAATTAGAACGAATTAATTGAAGTTTCAACTTTATATTTATATGTATAAAAAAAATTAAAGGAACTAAAAAATGGAAATAATACTCGGAGTGAAAAAAATTTTAATTTTTTATTCTGAATTTTCTGCTTGTGGTTTTGTATGAATACAATCCGAATCAAATGAAATATGGAATTTTTAAAAATAATGAAAATCATATAACAGTTAAATTTTTATACGTTATGTTGTGGGCTCTATTCGCCATTTCATATTTTTTATATATCTCGAGTTAATGATGCCTCTTTAGGTTTTAGACCCAAAATGTTTCAAGTCTGCAATCCGTTTTCGGATATCTCGTCCAGTTTTGGAGATAAATAGTCGGTAATAGTGGTGTCATTTACTCGAGATACACATATAAAATGGCGGATAGACCCAATAAACTCCTGCACGACGATATGTTTTGATATTTCATAACATATTGTGATCACACTACTATACTTTTTATTTTATTTTGATTTTAAGACATTTCATACACAGTTTTATAGTATAAACTGGCTTCAATAATGTAAGATAAACTACAAATGAACGAATGCTTTATCAAAACCTAAATGGTTGCGTTTTCTATAAAAAAGCTAAAAATTTTCCTTTTCCAAAATTTATTTTCCCCTTTTTATATATGCAACTTTACATCTGAATTTAACGCTTGAACCTCAATCATTAAAAAATTGTCATTTTTAATAATTTGTTTTTTTTTTTTAATTTAATTTAAGAAAATTAATTTACCTATAAAAAAGACAAATAAATTAAATAAAAAAAACTTTAATATTTTTAGGGAAAAAATAATTGATAAAAAGAAAAAATAAAAAAAAAGTTTTAAAAATTAATTTTATTTACCTTTTAACATAATTGTTGTTGTTCTTTTGTATGGTTGATAAGCGTTGAGATGACTACGGCTTCTGAAGCTTCGGTGATGGTAATATAAGAGGCGGCAACATACTGAGCCTATTGATAGAATAGGCTTTTTGTTTAAATTAAAACGACTTATTTATAAGCCACACAATAACGCACTAATGCAGCAACATAGACATACAGATCGAATTAGAGCAACTTAGCTGAGATCTTTGCTAACTTTTCAACTTGAGCAACCAAAGATGATGATAAATGACCAGTGCTGGATGATTGTGATTGACAATTTTAAATTGTCAAGGTAGGGGAGCAGCTATTTTAAAGCCAAAATAATTTTTCCAAATTTAGTTTCTTGACATTTAGTTCTACTTTTAAAACATGACAGGCTGTTACATGGCTAAATCCCACAAAATAATAGCAATATTAGCAACGATTTCTTTTCTAAACACTCACTCTTTAATTTTAAACTATAAAAAAATAAATATTTATATATTGTTTTTAATTTAATTATTGGCTATTAAATTAATAATATAGAACAACAACAACAACAATTTTTATAGTAATTATAATAAAATTTAAAGAACAAAACTTTATGTCTTTAAACGTTAAATGGCTATTTTTTTTTGGTTTAGAGGTTGCCGTTTTGGGGAGCCTATTTTTATTATTTAGAGGCTTAAATTATATTTTTTTGCTATTTTGCTATAATTGTGTAGGCGTATTCTTCTTCTTTTTTTTCTATATTTTATTTGAATTTATTTTTAAGATTTTTATCCATTAAGAAATGCGTTTTCTATATTTTTCATTGCCAATGTGACTATTTAATGATATTTCATCTGCTTAAACAGCTAAAGAATCTCTCAGGTATTGTACGAGTATTAAACATTTTCATTTCCAAATGTTTCTTTCACTTTAAATCATTAGAATTTTTTTTATTCGTTCTTCTTTCGTTTTTATAGTTCTTTTTTATTTATTTTTGTCATGTTTTGTTACATTTTGTATTTTAGTACATATGTTGTTAGCCCGTCTGTTTTTCATTTTTATTATTTTTTATTTTTTTTAGCTCTAGTTAATGTTTTTATTTTAATAGAATTTTTAATTCATTTATTGCTGCTGTACATTATTCATTTGTTTAGTCTGTAAGAAATAAAAAAGAATAAAATATTTTATTACAAAAATATACTCGTATAAGAAACAAATTATTTGAATGTTTACAATATTTCTTAAAAGGTTTTAAGTTCAATGCAATACAAATTAGTGCTGTCATATTCTGCTACTTTTCATTACTCGATAGTATTGGGTACTTTCATTTGGGTACCCAACACTACTAAATACTTTTAACGGATTTTATTTTTAAGAGAAAACAATTTCATAAAGTATTTCAGTTTTTCATACAACTTCGAAGTATTGAGTACCCAAAAATTAGTACAAATACTCGATACTCGGTACCCATTAGTCAATACTTTGCCAGCCCTAATACAAATCACTGTTTTGATATTGAATACTAAACACTGTTATGAGTACGAGGCACAGTGTTTTGATTTGACTTAAAAGTTGTCGAAGAATAGGCATAGTTATCTTAGATGAATGAAAATTGATACATAACGCTTTTGTAAATCAAAGCGAAATGTAAAACAACAGTGCGTATGTTCAAATCCCAGCGAAGGTGAAAAAAGAAAAAGTTAATTTGCGGTTTCTTTTAATTATAATTTTAAAAAATGATAGGTTGCGGTCCCCTCCGCTCTCCCCTCCCTCTAATGATCAGGAAAAAGAGCCAACCATTGGGAAGTAGCAGATAACAGCTAAACCTACTAAACATACTTGTCGAACGCGCTAACCATACAATAAACATGCAACAGTGAGACAATTGCTGTTGATCATTCAAGAGTGAAGGTATAACACTGGCCTTTGAATAATCAATTCACAGCAATTTGTCTCATTCCTAAGGCGCTTAATAATAATAGAAGAAAAAATATATGTATGTATATCGACGATGGAATTAAAGAACGCTGTAACTGACAAAAAATCGAAAATACGTTTTTTGCATCATTTTTATCAGAAAAAAAAATACACATCGATTAGTCCCGATCCCAGATTTCTATGATAAAAAGAAAATCACTTAAGCCGTCTGCGTTTTGAAAACTACCAGTGTCTTTGTTCTACTTTCATACAGTTTTTTTGGCTCTGGTGAACATTTAAGGTTTTGTCAGTTACAGCGTTCTTTAATTTCATCGTCGATATGTACTGTTCTTTCCAAAAAATTTCAATACAATGCACAGCATTTCGTAGGGGTCCCCTGAGTATTGGTCTCAAATAAAAAAAAATCTTCTTTACTCTTACTTTTGCTACTCTTACTTTGAGCTACTGTAACTCAAAAACAACTCATTATTTCAAGCAATTTTTTTAGGTAATATTATATAAAAAATAAAATCAAATTCTGACAAAAATTTTTACCATATTTGACCACATTTATAGCACAGTACATCTTGACCAAATGAATTAAATCTCAATCTGCATTGAAAAGCATAATTCAGTGGAATACCTGACCATCACCTTTGAAGTTGTTGATATACGCTCTTAACCAGCATTCCAAAAAATTCCCTTTTTGCTGTCCCATAAAAATTAAAAGTAATTCCCAAAAATCCCCAAGTGATAAAAATTATTTTGTTAAAAAAGTTTTAGAATTACTCCTTCTATAAGAAATACAGAATGAGCATCTTAATTTTTTATATTTTTTTCTTAGGGAAAAACAGGCTTTGCGGAGTTGTGTAAATAATGTGGAATGTCTTACTTATACATATATAGTAAGTAAGAAGACAAATATCAAATTATTTAATAAAATTCTTTGTTTGTTACTTTTTTAAACTGATAAACTAAATTGCTACTAAAATACCAGATAATCTGTCAAAGACATACAAATCTTAGATGCGGAAACCTATAATCCTGGAAACTCGTTTGGAACTACTTATTAGTAAACTTTTTAATTAACTTTACACACGTTTTTTTTTAAAGTGTGAAAGACTTAAAGGATCTGTCTATTCCTCTTATTAGTTTTTCAAAAATCATGACAAAAAATCATTCAAATTGGTGTAACCGAGGGCTACTTATTCAAAATCAACTTATAATCAATCTTAAGTTAAATGTTAAATTATATTAAAAAAAGGGACTGAAAGTCGAATTAGTGCAGTTAAAAATCCTTTAATTTTTTACTACAGCACCAAATCGGATACATATATGTACGTATATGAACCATAACTAAACCTCACTATTAAAATTAAATTTTTGTCTGTCTATTGTCATCTGTCAATTCAAATCAAAATTTTAATGTTTAAAAAACATAAATAACAACAAAAAATTATATAAATTTTTATAAACTGTTCTGGTATTTAAATTACTCGATTTCGATTTACAAAACACAATATGAAATAAATATTCCTTTCAATTAAATAAAACGAAAAAAAAAGTTTTTTATAGCATTGAAACTTCTTCTATGCTGTTTACCTTAAAAGCATGCCAATTAGAAAAAAAATATTTATAATTTATAACAGGTGCCTATATAGAGGGGGCATTTTAGTTTTCAATCATTGTAATGCTCTTCACAAAGAAACTTTATAATTTTGAAAACTATGCGCATTAAAAAAATACAAAAGAGTTGAAAATCAATTGAACCGATGGAGGTCAGAGTAAAGCCTTCAAAACAGACAAACAAACAAAATTCAATAATAAAAACAATGAAACATGAAATAATAGCAAAATGCATTATGAAATTATAACAAAAGAAATGTACACACATATGAACATATATCATAAATTATGCAATAAATAACATTAAATTAAACAAAACCAGTGTAAAAGTTATAAATAAGTATGTATCCTAAATCAGCCTGAAAGTATGCTATTCTAACAAATGAACGATAAAAAGAAATTTTATTTAATTAAATCAACATATTGTGCTGGCAAATTAAATTTATGTAAGAAAAATAAAAACAAAAATTGGTTTTCTTTTATGCGTTGATTAAATAACTTTTCTAATAAATTCCTTCGTCTTAAATTTTATTGGATGCCAATATTAAATTAGAGTATGTATTGCAAAATAAATGGCAAAAACAAAAGAAAAAAAACTAAAAAACAAGCAACAAAAAAAAACTAGAAAAATACCTAAAACTATGCAATAAACAAAATACCAAAACGAAAGTCTAAAAATATGCAAAAAAAAAAAACAAAAAATACAAGAACTGCGTCTTCAAAATGAAAACAAACACAAATACCTACGGTCTTTAAAGGTTTTTTAATTAAATTTCTGTACAATTTTCCAAAAAAAACAAAGAAGGAAAGAAAAAAGAGAACAAGTAAAAATGTAAAAGTTTTTAAGGACGTATTCTTATAGTCGATAACCTACGCCAAACTACGCATTTAAAATATTAAGTTTTTGATTAAATACCCTATAAAAATTATTTTATTTAAAGTCAATTCCAACTTAGTGCATGACAAATTAGCATATTTTTAGGTTTTCTTAAATGTTTATTTATTTTTTTATTTCAACTTAATTAGTCAATTAATATTTAAATGAACTATTGCACCATCAAGTGTCATATACAACGTGGGTAAAAAAATTTATTTGAATTTAATCGCACTTATGGACCACGACGACTTACTACCTTCGCCAATTACTTCATCAAATAATTGCCCAATAAAGTAGCACGAATAACTTTACAGTTGGACGAATATTTTCATTTAATTTAAATTTACTTTTTAATTTTGTCTAAAAATTACTAATGTTACAAACATCAGCACTAATAGAATATACTCATGACCACTACATATCTTGGTGTAGGGCTTAAAAAGAAAATATATAAGAAAAAACAGCAGAATAACTCGTAAAAATCAAATCATGTAATAGCATGAGCGTAAGTAATGATATGTGTAAGTGTTTGTGTATGTATGGAAATTCTCGTTTATTTTTAAAACCAAAAACAAAATTTTATTAATTTTTAGAAGTTATTTACTCTTACTCTCTACAATAAAAACATAAAATTATTATGAAAAAAAGCAACAACATAAAACATGAAAAACAACAACAACAAAATTTAAAAGAAAAGAAAAGAAAACAAATTTCTTAAATGTAAACCATAAAACAACAGCAACACACAACAACAACGGTACATGTATTAATATACACATTCATTACATACAGTTGTATTCATTAAATCACTCACACTTATACTCAATCTATTGATTAACAGTGGGATCATTTATGAGATAAAAGTAAAAATGTAATATTAAGACGCCAAGACGCTTAGCTGCAAGTGGTCACGGCGAACAATAATAATAATAATGTTAAAAGTATTCATTTCTTGGCAAAACTTTAATATGAAAGACTTGATACTTTACATTTAATTTAATTTAACCCGCGCTACAAAGTTCTATAGCGTCACATGAAACGCAAACCGACGTAACTAGACTTTTAGTTTTTTTTACAGGAGAAGCAAAAAACCTTAAAGTGAAAAATTTTATAAATTCTGAAAATCATATAATTTTCAGGATCGAAATATAATGAGTTTGTATGTAAGGTTTTTATATAAATATGTATGTAAGTAGTTAAGTCTTCTTGCATTTAGAAATACACGCACTTGTAGTTACATCCGTTTGAATTTCGTTAATAAAATCGCCATTTTTGATCGTAGGAATCTAAAATTTTGGACGAACATGTATTTTGGTAAAACGAACCATAATCAATAAAAAACTCAATTTCGAAATTTTTTGTAGTTACGTCCGTTTGCATTTAATATGACGATATGTATATTTCATCTGTTATTACCTCTCGAATTTGATTGGAAAACCAGCCAATCTTATGAAAATAAAATCAATTTAATCGAATTTTTTAGTTATAATCCAATTAGAGCTAAATCGTAATAATTTTATTTTTAAAAAAGTTAAATGGTGGTGTTAAAATAAATGCGTAAATAATACAAGAAATTTCTAAACAAAAAATCGTTATGTTGATGTTATATTTGTTGTCTAAATTTCATCAAATTTCTTTCTACTCATTAAGTGATTTATTGAAGAGCTACGAAAAATATGAGTATATAAAAAAATTAAGAAACGGGGAAAAAGGTATGTTTTGGTGATCATTGTGTGTATGTTCATCGATAAAGCTCTTAAGACACTTCATTTTTTTGCATTGAATTTTAATAGAATTGATAGAAAGAAACAACAAATAATCGAAAGAGTGGATAAAAATTAACACACACAACATGAGTACTGCGAGAAGCTAGGCCGTAACCCTGACACAGGGTTGTAATTGCCAATTATGTATGTAGAATATAAAAAATTTTGAAAAAATATTAATTTTTATTTTTGTGTTTACATTGTTTTTAAATATTGGCTCTATTCATTATGTAAAAAAGAGATGTGATAGCTGGTGTCAAAAGCTCATGTGATTTTTCTACACTGATGTCGTGGTCATTGTAATTTAAATTAGTTTTATTTAATTTTAATAATTTATTTTTAATTGATAAAAATAATTAACAATCTTGCTGGGATTCAGACTCAGATTTCCAAATTCTTAACAAATTATATATTATTTTAATCGTTTTAAAAATTTATTCTAAATTTATAAATATAAAAAATTTTATTTTTCAACACTTTTAAGCACTTATAACCCACTGTGCCTGTATATACATACATTCGTATATAATACAGATGTATGTATATACACTCATACAGTACAGCACACAACAGATTTTATGTGAAGTTGGTTGCTTAGCATCCATATCCTTTTCAAATGTTAATTTGTTTGATTTTACTTTTCCTTTACATTTATTATAAGTATATTCATTTCTTTGCCTACAATTTTCTTCAATTTTATTCGATTGTTTATTATTGTTATTGTTATGTTGTAGTTTATTATTGTTCTTCTTTGTTACTTTTGTTAAATTTGTTTTCCCTAAATTGTTTAAGAATTTTATTGTTATTACGGCTGTCAAATTTACAAAGAGTTCATGTACTTCTTGTAAGGGAAATACAAAAAACAAGAAAACCCTTACAAGTTAACTATTAACTGAAGTAGATTTAAATAAATTTTATTAAATATTTAGAGAAGATTTTTTTGTTCCGCACAAAATAATACAATTTAAATTATTTTATTTTGATTTCATTGATTTTGCCAATTAAATTTACTTGTTATTGTTTATTTTTATGTGATTTGCTTTTTTTCGTTTTTACATGCAATTACCGAAATTTTTTACATTTCATTCGTCACCTTTTCCCCTTTTGCCCATCTCTCTTCACTTCATTCTGGTTCTCTGTCATTTTTGTTCAACATTCTCTTGATTTATTTTATTTCCTTCAATAAATTTGTTGTTTTTATTATTGGCTTTGTATTAATTTTGCTATAAAGGTGGGTGTGTTGTAATTTGTCATTTTTGTGTGTTTTTTGCGATTTTCATTGTTGTTGATGTTGTTTTATTTAGTTTTTATATATTTTTCAACATGTCTTCGCTTGGTTTTGCCATTAATTTATGGCACAATTTATGGGTTATGCTACATTTAATGATTTCTAATTTTTGTTAAATATAGAGATGTTTGCTTCAGGCAACTAAATATTTTTATAATAGTATGTGTATGTGTGTGTGCCTGTGTATCCGTTAAAACAAATAAATAATGTAACTGTTAGTATGGCAACACTGACCTTTATTTTAATACGCTCATTAGTTTTCTTGTTATTATGATTTTAATTGATTGTTCAGAAACATGTGAGTATGTGAGTGTGTGTATGACTCTTTTGTTTACATACATTTTTCATTTATTTATTGTTGTTATTTATTTTTTATTTCAATTCATTTATTATGTGCTAATCAAAACACCGTTCTTGTTTTATTTAATTTGTTTTTCTCTCTACTTGTGTACTCTTTTGCTTGTGTACTCTTTTGTTTATCAATAACAATAATAAATATTTACCGTAAGATTTCATCTGTTGTTTTACTCATTATAGATTAATGATCCTTACTTTCCCCTTTACACTCTGTACATTGTCTGGTTATGTTCATCCACACTTGAGAGAACATTTTTGTTTTATGAACAAGACAAAGCACGTGTTTTTTTGCCCCACTAATTAACGACTACAATATGATGTACGGGCATCACAACACACAAGGTGTGTTTGCTTTTTTGTTTTGCTTGGAGAAGCAAATTTTTGATATTTTCTTATTGGATTCCAAAAATTCATAAAGATGTTATATATTAAAGTAATATTTGTATTGTATTTATTAAATATGTATGTTTTCTTAACATAAACATCACGTTAATCAATGCTTATATTTTAAAAAATGATTGAAATAAAATTAAATATTAGGGGGTTCCAATTTGAAGGCATTTTTATTTGATAAAGTATCAAGAATTAAAAATGTAGAATGTTTTTATAACACTAGAATACCATCTATTGTTTAGATAAAGTGTAATTTATATAGAGAAAGGTTAGAATTTTTACTATAAAAGTGGTTATTAAACCTGGTCACTTTTTATGCATTACGGTGCGATTACACTTCAATAATGCACAGGTCCAACTGCATTTGTAAAAATCTGAGTCACTTCAAATTTATTTTTTAACTTGCAGAGTAGTTTGTTTATGACGACCATAATCAATCTGTATTGCTCGAAAAGTGGTCACTTTTTAAGCCATTAGGCATGGTTTTGATTTGATAAATTCATATTAAACATAAAAAGTGTGTTTATAAATTTTACAAAAATTCACTTTCTTTATACATATAATCTAAAATGAATCTATATGTTTTTGCCAATACATAAATAGCAGCCCTCGTGCTATTGTAAATGTGAACGCACCTGTTTATTGCATATCCTATTGTTTTTCTCTTACAATTGTTTAAATGCTAAACTTTTAGTGGCAAGTGTATGAGTATTTGTGTGTATTCATCCCCGTTTTCCTTTAAACAACAACAAAATGAATATTTATTTTTATATTATTGCAAAGAACTTCTGTATACTATGGCAATACTTCAGTTACGTTGATGAATGAGTTTTTAAAACTTATGCATACACAGATTTAAACAAATACCCACACAATATGTATGTATGTAACACCAAAAACAAACCATGAGCCTATGGGTGTCAGTTAGAGAGGGAGTCGCATGAATAAAAATCAAAAAGTAAAACTTTCAAACAGAGTAAATACTAAAACACAGTTGTGATGAATTGAAATTTTTCACAACAATAACAAATTTGGTAAAATGAGAACAATACGACGAAGTATGAAAAGAAGGAGCAACAAAATAAAACAAAAAAAAAACTATAATACGGGTGTGTGCTGTCAATTACTGTCATTACTTTTCATATATACAGAGAGGCCAAAAAATTATGTACATGGGTGTGTGTATTTGCCATGTGGACACTCAAGGGCCGAAGTGTAATCGGCTTTACATATAAAAATACACAGCCGAATGAAATAACAATGTCTTTCGTTTTCTCTTTTTTTGTATGCACACTAACAAATGCTTTAAAAGTAATTTAAGAGTCCATACGTACGTACATATAGATTTCTCACCATATTGCAATTACAGCTTTTGACATAATTTTTTTTTGTTGCTGTTGTTGGCCGTATTATTATTGTTGCTGTTGTTGTTGTTATTCTTTTGACGAGGATACTGATGCTGATGATGCTGTTAATATTTGTCGTTATAGTAATTGCAATTGTTGTTGTTGTTGTTGTTGTTGTTGCTGTTGCATAAAATAAAAACCTCCGAGACGACATTAAAATGTGTATATATTGTATACGACCTTCACCTATTTCCCCCATTTATATTTATTGTTTTCTTTTCCTTTCTCTCTCTTTCGATCCATTTTTCTTTCTCACTTTACACCAATGTTACCAATGACTTTTATTTAACATGAAATGCACCAACAACAGCAACTCATCATTAAAAGCAACAACAACATCATCAACAACTACCAAACCTGCCTTTTCATTTTATGCTCTCACCCGCATTCAACTTTTTCTTGCATTCGTTATTTTTTTTTTTTTTGTTGTATACGAGTAAATTGCAATTGTTTTGTATGTTTGTATGTATGTATTGTATAAAGGCGTGTTAAAGATGATAAGGAAGAGGGAGAGAGAGTATATTTTTCTTGTATATGTATGTGTATAATATTTGTGATTGTGTCATTTTTGTTAACTCAAAAACATTAATAAAAAAGCAAAAACCTTTTAACTCTTTTTTTATCACATCAACCAAACACACTACTACATACGACCTCAACTTAACCCAAACAGTGATTTTTAAGAATTAATTCTTGTTTTAAGGGGGAAGTAGATTCTTTTTTTTTAATTTTTTGGATATTTTCAAACATATACTCGTAACAAATTACAATTTCGTTCGGGAACGGAATTTAAATCATCAGCCATGTCTCAGAGCCAATTCACACCAGAACTATTAAACTGTCACAAACTGAAAGCTTATTGGAAGGACAGAAAAAGTGAATGTTTTTATTTTTTTTTTTTGAGTAAAGTTTCAACCAACTTTATCCCCACATTAGCAACACAGGACCAATTCATAAACAACCCAATACCAACATGCCTTTATTCAGTTTTTAATCATTCGTCGTAGCATAAATATCGTGGAATAAGACGAATTATTTCATTATGTTTGTAATAAATGAAACAGAAAATCACGAATGCATATAAGGTGTATATCAAAAATAACAAAACTTGTTCGTTTATATTTTGTTCTGGTGTGAATTGGTAACAATTTTCTTCGAATTAATTGAATTTAAATATTTTAGTTTTTCAAAGAACGAAACATAAATTGAAGATTTTATTGGTTCTTAAATAAAGTGCATGCTGCTGTCATTTAAAAGAAACATGCTATGCTATGTCATGTCGTCTCAAACACAGTGTCGTGACATGTCATGCAAAGTCATCATAGTGTCTTTGCATGTTATTGCATATAGGCCAAGCTGTTGTAGCTCGCTGTGTTAAATACCATGCCTATGAATGATTTTGTGCATAATGTTTTAATACTGTTGTATGTATATTCGATACATCCCTAGATGTTACAGAGTATATTTACATATTTATATAACTAAAGTTTGTAATACTCTCTATGTATACAATGTATAATAAAATTTTTATATATTTACAATAATCACGCAAATTTTATTAAAAAAAGATATCATATATTTATAAAACATTATTGCATTAAGAACTTAAAAAATTTATATTTTATGTGCAGTTTTATATTATAAATAATTTAAACAAATGATACGAATACATCACTAAGAATGTATGTCGCATTTTGACGTGTTAATTTTCCAATGTTGGTGTGTAAAAATTAAATATAAACACAATGCATTGGTTTGACTACCACATATTGCTTTATTTTTTTCATTGTCAAGCATGTTTGAATGGCATAACATGACATGTCAATTGCATGATGTAATGTGTATGTGATACTATATTGTATAGATAAGCATGTGCAGCGCTTTATTCTTACTCCACATCATCAGAAGAATGTCTTCGGAAATTGGCTATTCAAACTATAGACTTTTATCCCGCTTGACCTGAGATTCGAATTAAATGAGCATTTATCAAAACGAAGAATGAAGTCTCCAATGTTTCTCTATCTCTAGATTGTTTATATAGAAGCTTATATTTTCTGAGTGCAAAAAAATAAATACTTTCTAAATATACTGTTTGAAAAAAATACGGAAATAATATTACATACGAGATTTCATCGAAGATTTATATATCAATTAATTTTGTATTGAAAAGAGCCTATGCCAAAACCAGAGAAGGGCGAAAAATTAACTTTGAATAATAAAGGAAATATGATATGAAAAAAAAATTAAACGTAGACTTGATTCTTGACATCGATACTTAAGTATATGCATGTAGATTCTTTAAATACATCTTTTATAACACATAAGTAGTATATAAAAATATGCATGTTCGTCTTTACATCGAAAGTTTCCCCTTATAAAAAGGACGTGTTTAATTGATACCGATAATGGTAAAAAAAAACAAAGTATTTAATATAAAACAGTAACGAATATTTTCAAAGTTCTGTTGCATTTCATTTGATATCCTCAGCTATCACCTTCAAAAAAATAAAATAAGTTTTACTTTCTTTTTGTATACTTTTATATTTATATGTTTGTATGTATTAAAAAGCAACAACAACAACAACAAAGTAATAATAATAATAAAAATCCTCTTGGTACACTAAATAAAAACAGCAACAGCAACAGCAACACAAGCAACATGCCTTAAAAAGCTATACGAATATGTTAAGTGAGACATTATTCATGCACATTTAGCCACCAGCCATGACACTTTTCTTGTATTTCATTTTCCTCTCATATTTTTAAATTGAGTACAAGTGCATTTATAAAGCATGTATGTATGTATGTACGTATGTTTTTGTGTATGACTGTATGTGTGTTTTTACACATATTAAAAAAACATTGATAAACATAGAATGGTTTATGTACATATGTATGTATGGATATGTGTGTATATTTTAAGTTTTTAATTTTTTTTTTCTTTTTATTTCGGTTTTTTAATGTTTGTTGTACGAATTTATTTCTTTTATCCCAGTTAACATTGTTTGAAATTTTTCAACAAATTTGATTTTCCTTGTTTTTTAAGTACTTTGAGCGTTTAGAAATCAAAATATTCACTGATTTTCTAATCTAAATATGCTTTTGTTACACAGACTCTTTTTGGCGAGCCAGTTATGATTTCTGATTTAATTGGATTAGAGCAGGACTGGAGAAAAACAACATTTTTTTTTATTCGGCTAAATCCAAGCCAGGCACTCCATAGCCAGCTAGGTCAACACTGCTTTATGCTTTAAACACATTTAAGTATACAGACCACCGATTAAATGACTTCAAATAATAATACCACTTGCAACAATTGTATCCAAGTAGTCAGCTACTGTTTTCAAGGAGGCAACACCGAAATAAATATCTGTCGCCTTATGTATAATTAAAAGTTATCAGCTTGTTGTACGCAGTACTAACCAGCTGCTAACCAGAATATCGATTTTGCTTAGCACAGTTAATGCACAACAAATTTATAAAAATAAGCTCTGCAAACAGTAATGTGATTAAATGATTAAAAAAATGTTTTTTAATAACCTGTTGTGTTACTAATAATTTTTGGTTATTAGCTTTTGTTTCGTGATAAAAAGTTTTAATTAGATCAGAACTAAATACTACTGATTCAATTTAGATTATTTTTACAATAATGTCTCAATTAAAGAAGAAAATAGCATCAGTGAATGGAATCTATACCAACCAAATTGAATAATTTCAGCTACAGTAGTCTCATCAGAGTTACTTATACCCTGTAAATATTTATGACACATTTTTTATAGAAATCAACTAACTTGTCAGACCGTTATCAATCAGAGTGGGCAAACAAACAAAATAATCCGCACACGTTACAACAAAGTCATACACTTTTCAAAATTTTTTTAATGGTATTGTACATGAGCAAAACCAAAATAAATACTTTCTAAATGAGAAAGAGCGCAAATGAAACAATTGGCTTTTCGCTCTTGTGCTTGCTTTGTTATTCCGTTACATTCGTATAATTCAAGAATGATAAAACTAAAGATTACGCCTTCCGCATAACATGCCGTTAGATGACGTAGTTGTTCCATTTCAAGTGTTACCAAATATATATTATATGTAAAACTTTTAATTTGTTGTGGGAAACACAAGCTTTAAGTGAAAGTTGGCAACCCTTGCAAATCAAATAACTACAAAAAATACACGAATACACATACATATATACAGCAGTTTACCAGCTGTAAATTATTAACCAATAGAAACACAATTTGCGTGACGTCAGAGTTCCAACATGAAAATACGTTCTGCGCGATGTCGTAATCTTTAATTTAATCATTCTTGGTATAATTTTCTCTTTTTTCTCCTCTTCTTTTCTTTTTCTCTTCTTCTTTTCTTTTTCTTCTCATTCATTTTTTGTTGTACCTACGCACATTTGAGTTAGTGTATTTGTAGTACTCAAAACAAAAACAATATACAAAATTAAATGGGACAATCGTTCTCACTGTTTCTGTTTTATTTTTGTTTTGCTCATTGTAAAGAACACAACAAAATGAGATCAAACATTCAGTTTTGTTTATTTTCCTACTCTGTTATCAATTCAAAAAGTTCGAAAATCCCTTTTGTTATAAATTTGTTTATTGTATTTCAAATTAAATACTTTTTAATCCAATTATTTTTGAGTTGTACATTTATATAAGTCTTAAAGTGATAAATAAGATTTTTAAGGTAATCGAAAAAGACTTAGGCAATGTGGTTTAAAAAAACAAAAACAATCATCCAAATGCTAGCTGGGATGTGTTTATTCTTGTGATTAAGCTTTTATTGGTTTTTTATCCATAACATAAATTGCAATAATTTAAGCTTATTTAATTTAAAATACATATTATGTTATTAAGTTTTGCAGAGACTTTAACAAGTGAAAGACTGATTAATCACAGATGGTGAATATATTATATTAAAACGTCTGTCTACACCAGGATTGTCAGATTGCTACGAAAATTTAGTCCTTAAATCTTTTGAGAATATTGTTTTAATTGTGAATGTGTGTAAGTATTTATACGAGTACAAAATTCTATCAAATTACATACATACATATATAACTGGCCTTTACAACCCTGTGTCAGGATTACGGCCTAGCTTCTCGCAGCACTCATGTTGTGTGTGTAAATTTTTATCCATGAGTACCGGGACCTACAGTTTAATGTCGACTCCGAACGACAGACTTGAGAAACTTGTTCATGGCAATTGATTTCTCTCAGAGCTTTTGCAAGAAGACTGCTTCTATCAAATTACATAATAAAATATTTGTGAAAAAATGTTGTAAAAGAGCAAAGCACATGCTCTGGTACTAAAAAAGTTTATCAATATTGTTGCCAACTGCAGCAAGTTTCTTTCGGACGAAATTGTATAAATTTACACCGGCTTTCAAACAATTCTTTTATTTTGAAGCAAAGGATTTTAGTAAAGAGTTTTAATAGTTTTATAGCACTGGCTGGTATTTAATAAATTCTCCTAAAATCCAGTAGAGATCAGATTATTAATTATGTGTGAAGCAATGGATTTTAATACCCCCATTCTCTAAAAAAAAATCGTTTATAAACATTATAGAATTTAAGAATAATATGAAATGTATGCTTTTAGGAAAAAGCTCTTCTCTATGGCCATTTCGTCTCTGTTTAAGAGACTCGTCAGGAGATCTTTTCCCAAATATGGTATTTAAAGCTATAAATAGTTTTGTTAAAATAGTGATAGACTAAATGTAAATCATATCACATTTAGTATATAAAAACCAAAGAAAAGAATTTACAAAGCAATACATTTCTATTTTTCAAAAAATTCTACCAAAAATTTGAAACAAAACTTTGTTTTTAATGTAAAATTTAGGCTATTAATCAGTTTTTCTCTTCCAAAATTTTTTAAACCTTTATTTTTTGGATGATTTAGGGTATTAGCTGTTCCCAAAATCCACAAACTATGCTACGGTTAATATGGTATTGGGTTACTTCGGGCCATATTAAGTATTTAAGTTATTATTCAAAATTTTGTATACAGCCTCGAAACTATTTAAAAATACTATAGATAGTAGAGATCTTAAAAAGTCCGGATTGATTAATTGTAACTCATATGTACATACTTTATGTATTTCTATTATGGCAGAGACTTTGAGAGCATTGGCAGATGTATGTTGTTCGCTATTTCTAAAAATTAGTGGTTATGAATGATAAGTGTGCTATTATGAGGAAAAAAAGAACAACAACAATTTTCAGGCATTTAAGGTCATAAAGTACAAAATATTTTCTTACAATTCTTAAATTATTAAATTAATTTTTGTTACAACAACTACTTGAAAAATACAAAGTTAAAAATGTTAAAACAAAAAGAAACAAAAAAAATGTATATAGCAAAACTTTGAAACACAAAAAGCAAAACTAAAATTAACAGAAAATAAGTGTTTGTCTTAAAAAAAAACCATATGAAACAATTCTCTGCAAAAATCTTTTGTAAATGTCCTTTCTTTAAGTATTCCAAAAACATTGAGACGTGTAAGGGAAAGCATCTGAAAATAATGAACTTTTACTTGTTTTTCTTAATTTTTATTTTCACATTTTTTTTTTTCTTAACCCTCATTTACAGACGTTAATAATATGCAGTACTCATACGCCCCATTAAAGGAAAATGTTACATTTAAAGATATTTTGCTTTTTTTTGAATTTTGTTTTATTTCTGTTCTTTTTATGATCTCCCCCATTGTGACTGAAATATCCAAAACTCTTGAAATACTTTCGATTACACAAATGAGTACACAAGTAAAATTCGATAAGAATTATACAGATACAATATAGTGCAGTACATATGTATGTACATAACAATACCAGAAACACGAAAAGGCACACTAATCATAAACACCAATGGACAGGTAAATAGTAATAGAACAAAGTCATTCTTTAACTTTTAATCAATTTCAATAAAAACGATAAATAAAAAAACGATATAAAAAAACAGTATTCGAATCTGATTAATAGTATTTTATAAAAAATTAACTTTTCATTTCTTCAATATTTCGCTATTTAAAAAAATTTTTTGGTAATTACCAAAATGGTAACAAAAATGAGATTTGTACTATAACATACTTATACATACGTACAGAATTGGCCATTACAACCCTCTACATAGGTGGTAATATATTCTTTTTTTAAGATGTGAGAGCTGGAGATACAACCCGGAGCTCTCATGTTAGTAAGCCAACACACTACATACTAGACTACGATGGCCTCTAAAATGATAAATGGAGCATGGCAACATAAGATATCTTATATAAATATAAACTGATTTTATTTATTTATTTACTAAATTACAATACAATATTAAATTATTACATGCATACATGCATACATACAGATATACATATTTGGAATTACAACCCTGTTGCAGGGATATGGTCTAGCTTCTCGCAACTCCCACATTGCATGGGTTAATTTTTATCCATAAGTACCGGGACCCTCAGTTTAAAATAAACTCCCAACAACAGATTTGAGAAGCTTGTTCATAGCAATCAGAGTTTTTTCCAGAAGACATCTAAGAGGTAGTCGTCGAGAGAAATATTTTTTTCATATTTCTTTTTTTAAAGATGTCAGAGCCTGGAGTCGAACCCAGGGCCCACGTCTTAGTAAGCCAACACACTAACCACTAGACCACGGCGACTACTTTTTACTTACTTACTAAAAATAATTTTAAATCTCTTTTAGGCTTCATTTCAAACATAAACTAAAATAATGCGCCCTATTTTAAAATGCAATAAATATGCTTCATACACTTAAATGACTAACTATCGAAAAATCACTTCAAATTAATATTCTTAATAGCAATGTTTTTGAATGTCTATGTGAACAAATCATATCAACTACGATATGCGCAAAGCTTCAGGGTCTGCTAAGTTCACTATTTTATAAAGCGCATTAATTATGTAGCACATTTGCAGATGATATTAAAAAACCAGAAAGAAATTATTTTGTATTTAAAGAAAATTTTAATTTTTTTTTTATTTAAGACCAATACTCAGAGGTAAACAACTACTTATGCAATGCATTGTATTGGAATGTTGAATATATTGTAGATAGATGTGAAGATGTTAAGCGCCTTATATATAAAAAACAAATTACTATAATATTTGTGTTTTTTTCTTTTATCTTTTAAGATACTATGCAAAAAAAACAAATAAATTATATTTGATTCTTTTTATTTTCCATACAAATTTTGAATTAAAGTCTTCTTTAATTTTTTTCATATGTAATATGAGCTTTAAAGTATACATATATTACAAATTCTAATAAATAAATAAATAAATCTGATTAGTTATGCTTTGCTTTACACATTGTATATATGTACATGCATACATTTGTATATCCAAATGAAAGTCTTTCATGCGTTAAAGAGGAAGTTACTGTATGTAATATTTTCGCACACACACTCAAGCACACGATTAAAAACAGACTCCTATCACTAGAGTTAGTGCTGTTGTTATTGAACCATTTCTCATTGAATTTGGATTTTTTATGTTTTATGTTTTGAATGTTCTCATTGCTGTCGATGATGTGTATGTTTTACAAACAAAACAACAACAACAAAACCTTAAAATACAAACAAAGTTACAAATGGCGCCCAACTGTTCAAAGTAATAGCAATAAACACAACAGAGAGCACCAATTAAAACTAGAACAAGTAAAACAATAAAATAGGCATCAATAATCTAGTTTTCTATTTTTTCTTTGCTCTTTTACTCTCAATCAGTGTTGTCAGATGTGAAAATCGTGGCGATTTTAAAACTTCTTTTGACTCCACACTTTATTAAGAGCAATTAATAAGGGTATTTAAAATTTTTTTCAACTTTAACCGAAATATAAACGGTAAACAAAGAAATGTTTTTTTTTAATCCATGATTAGCTAAACGTTGCCGTAATGTAGAAACTGTTCTTTTTTTTACTACACGAAAATCAGTACGAGTGATTATTAAATTTCAATGTAACGTTTTTCTAACGTGTCAACCTCTACAGAATAAAGGCAGTAATCATCAAATTAAACCAACAATGCCTTAAATAACAACAAAATCTTGACAACTATGCTGAGATTGCTACGGTTGCATGTTTGCAAGAGTAGTTGTTATTAAGAGTGACATTTACTCGTATCTTACCACAACATTACGTAATTTTTTTTAATCTTTTAAATTATATTTGATGTTATAATTATATTATAGGGCATAACAATTTAAAAAAATAGTGTTAGGACCGGATTCACAGCTAACTAAAGTAGTTCAATTAACGCTATATTATTCTAAAGTTTTTCTTAAACGTGGTTTATTTGTTAAAAAATGTTAAATTGAGGTTTATCTGATATACATAAATATGTCATTTAATATTTCATATTACGAATAAACAGAAAGAGAGACTTAATAGTAGTGCTGCCGTACTGTAAACTGTCTGATTAGGGGATACTCAAATAACTTTGGTTCGAAAAATATATCCGCGCTCTGAAATTGAAAAAAATTTTTAAACAAAAAAAAGTGTTCGTTTGTGGGAGTTGCCGCTTAAGTGATATGTCGAAATCTAATGGCGGGGTAGATTTCACTTTTTATGGGATTGCTCACTAAAAAAACATCTAGATTTCGTGTAGCATTGTTATAAACAAAAAATTACCTCGATTTATGTATGTACATAAATAAATTACGATAATATATTAAATTGGTGTTTTAAGTAGTTAAAATTGTGTAAATTGTAATTAGTTGTTAAATATGGCAGCTTACTGTAACATTAGCTCATACTAGTTTTCTGTAGAAATATGCTCTTTGCAATAAACTCTATATTTCTCCCTATTTTGTTTTAGTTTCTTCCATTTTATTTTAAAATTATATTGTAATGTTCACTTTTATAACTACTGCTATTTATTCTCTTGCTCTTTCGTTTCTTTTTTTTTTACTGTTCCTCTCTTAGTTGTTTACTCTCTTTAATAATATACATATACATTTTTTTATGCCGTTAGTATGTTTATTTATAGCCTTTATTGTGATAAAAATTATACCAACAAGAAAAAGCCATGCTGCCACCTGGTTGTATGATTAACACACAAATCGTAATACACTCATACGATTAGAATTACTACTTTTACATACTACTGTTAACAATATTTACGAGTATACTATACGGCGTACTGTGTTGTTTCCTCTTAAATTTACATTTGTACACAAATTGTTTTGTGCGTTTTTCAATCAAATTAATTGTTTGTTTCACCCTCCCTCCTCTTTATTATAATTTTTAATGTTTACTTTACAACTTTTCACTTTTTTTCTTTGTGAACTTTTCTTTTATAAATATTTAATTAAAAATTTGTTGTTGTTGTTGTTTTCGTTTTTCATCATTGTGTAACACCATAAAAGTAAAGATTTCATAATACAAACAATTATAGCAGAGCCATAAAAAAAATCCAAATAAAAACTCCATTTAATGCATTATCCCCACTTCACTCCGCTTCACTCTTTTCTTATTTGTATAGGCTTTAGTACATCTTTGATAATACGAGTATTTTCTTGTTCAACTCGTTGTTTCACAATAAAACAATAATAGAGTTTTAAGGTAAACAACAACATGTTTTTGTATTGATTAAAAAGAAATGTTTATATTAAGAATTAATTGTTATTGATTTCATTTGTTTATGAAAATGTTGTTCGTTTTAGTTCTTTTTTTATGTATGTTTTTGTTTAGATTTCCCTTAAATGGCAGACCATAAATTAGATTTTATTCTAAATAATTGAAATTTTATTAAAAGGGACCATTTATGTTCAATATTATTAACTGAATGTTGGAGTTATAAACACATTGTAAACAACTTTTTACTAAAAAAAAAATGTTTCCATTGTTTTCGATTTCTTACTTTATCTCTTTATGTTTAGCGTTTTGTAACATATACATATTTTACAGGAAAATTTGTAATAAACTCTGCTAAAATTTTGTACAGAAAAATAATTTAAATTCATGATTTCATTTTAACCCTGTGGCATAACTGAAATCATTTTGTAATTAATCACGATATTTCCTATTTGAATGTTTAGCCAAACACCTGTATGAAATATTAAATATGTAGCTTTTTGTGGTAATTTATGATAATAACTCTTTCACTCTTCCATTAGAGTATTTACATTGTTTGTATTGAAAAGACAAATAATTTTGTTTTTAGTAAATTCATAAGTCAATCTTATACTGTGATCTTCCAAACAATTATGAATTATGAAGCACTCAAAACTTTACGTCGCTCAAAATTCGTATTCTACTTTCGAAGGCATGTCTAATGCCAAATCTGGATGTGAAATTTACGCAAATTGCTACAATATTTTTCTGAAACTAGTTTTTTAATGATATTAGAAATCTTAAATTACGGAATCAAAAATTCTTTATTAAAATTTCAATGCCAGAGTACACTTCCGCTCTATGTTTTATTACATCTTTTGTGTAAATAGTATTGCAAAAGAAATAGAATAAAATTAAACAGAAAACAAATCTAAATATTTATTCGCTTTAAACTTTGTAATAAGAAAAATTTTAAAATAGTCAAGTTTAAATTTTGTTTGAATTATACTCACACAGCATATACAACATATGTAAATATTTTTATTTTCCCATGATAAACAATTTAATTTTAAGCACAATCGGATTTTTTTAATTTAAACAAATTTGCCATAAAATATTTTAAAAATAGAGACTCAATTTTATAAATTTGATAAATCTGTTTCTCCTTTTTGGATTTTGGAATTGTGTACACATTTCATTTTTATGGCTGCTGTTAAATAAATTTTTAAATTATTGTTATTTATCGTCATTTGTAGAACATTTTCAAAATGCTTTTGCAACATTTTATTTAAAATTAAAAAAGAAGGGTAAATAATTATTTCCTTATTGCTTTTGTCAAGATAACTTTCGATCGAAGCAATCTAGTTTAGACAAGTTTGCGGGACTTTTTTTTTCTTATTTATTATTCATTCCTTTATATCATTATATAACAAATTAAAATTGTCTCAGCGTCACTTGGACATTATTGAGGCGAGCTGATAAAATATTTACAGTTTTGAATTACATATGTACAATATATAATACATACTTTAATTCTAAGATATTTATCTAATACATACATACATACATAACTGGCCTTTACAACCCTGTGTCAGGATTACGGCCTAGCTTCTCGCAGCACTCATGTTGTGTGTGTAAATTTTTATCCATGAGTACCGGGACCTACAGTTTAATGTCGACTCCGACAGAGCTTTTTCATGGCAATTAATTTCTCTCAGAGCTTTTGCCAGAAGACTGCTGAGAGGTAAATATCTAATAATGTGTATAATTTACAAAATAAAAGAAGTAAAAAAATAGTAATATATTCACACAATATTTGATTATTAACTTATAAGATATTGTATACGATTGCTGTAAATTATATGAGAAGAGTTTCTACGTCTTGAAGCAAATATTCCTTTATCCTTTTTTTGAAAATTGAAATTTTTTGTATATTTTTAATATTCATATTGAGAGTAGCAAAAGCAACATATTTTAGTTATTTTTAAATCATATCTATCATTTATTTTTAAGAAATTAGTATTCAAATACTATAAAAATATTTATTAAACACAAAGACAAATAGACTTTTTAAAATTCTATTTAATTTTGTCGTTTTCTGCTTTGGTGAAGAGAATTATTTATAAGTTCCGACTTTATTCATAAGTTTTTTTTTAAACCAATACTCAGGGGTAAACTCCTACTCATTATGCCCCTTTTTTTTTTTTTGCTGATGAGACAAGTTGGTGTCACTCAAGGGCCAGTGTTATGCCTTCACCTTGCATGATCAAACAGCAACTGCCTTATCTGTCGGTGGATGTTGAATGTGAATGGTGAGCGTCTTCAGTAGATTAGATGCTATCTTCCCAGAAGGTGGCGCTGTACTCCTGATCATTGGTTTCTTGTGGAATAGATTGGAAATGTCAGGGAGCGGTTTCTTGAAAATGGACTTCTTTTCGGTGGGGTGGGAGGGCGGAACCTCTTATTTTTTAAATGTAATTTTTAATTTAAATTATAATGTTAGAAAACCACAAATTTTTATTTTTATAATTTTGTCCTTCGCTGATTGAACCACTACCCCCTCAAGTAATTATTATGTGTCATATTTTTTAGAAGCCGCCTCCTTGTCTTTTTTAACAAAATTTAGAGTTGCATTTTATATATAAACTAAAAACAGTTTACGCTTTATATTATATATTATACCTAATATGAATAAGATCTCCAACTATAAATTAATTTTTATTAGCTCGGATTTTAGTTATGAGTTGTAAATCTACACAAGCAAATAATTGTTTTTTTTTTTTTCTGTTTAAAATGGTAAATTTTGACCCACTGTAGCTTACTTTAAGCTTTAGCCATTCATACCTGATATATATACATCTGTATCTGCACACAATTTGCAGATAAAATTTTAATTTTAATAGACTAACTTTTGATTTGCATAGTTTAAAAAAATCCACACAATTGCTTTTAAATTCCAAAATTATTATCAATTATTTTAACATCAAACCCACTGTGTATTTCCTTAAAGTGAAGTAATAAAATTTTTACTACCTTTTTAAAAAGAAACTGCTGCTGTTGTCACTACTGCCTTACCATTAAATTTTAACAAAAACAAGGAGTCTGCTAGTCTGTCAGCCTGTCATTTATACATTTAAACAGCAACAACAGCAAAAAAAACAAAAAAAAAACCCGAATTAAAAAAGAAAAATCGTATTAAAAAACAAATACTCACTCTACTTCACACGCATTTACTCTCCAACCTCAGTAAATACACACACACACACACGTGCATACAATATTTTTATGTATGTATATACTAAAAACAAGGCAACGAGCAAGGATAATGTTAATAAACAGACAATACGAAAAAAAAACAATAACGGCAACGGCAACAATAAAACACCAACAACGTCATCAACAATCAACAACAAATACAATATACGATATATAAATACTTATGTATGGTTGTATGTTACATTGTAAACATACAAGTGTGAGTAGAAAATATACAAAATTATGTTAAACAATATGAGGGAGAGTGGTGTAGGAGTATAAGAATAATTCATGTTGAGATTTTGCCATAGGCAGAAGACATATTTACAAACATAAATACATAACCCCACTATAAAAAGAAAAACTACAACAACAACAGTAGTAATAATAATAACTTTAGATCTCTAAGCTTGTACGCTGGTACAAGTATGTACATACATATGTATTTAAGGAGTGTGTAAAACCAAAAACAGATAAAAAAAACAAAACAATTGAAAATAAAAGATGCTTAAAGACGAAACCGAAATGATGGCACACACGTATATATGTAAGTAGGGAGAAACATTAGAAGGAAAGGTGAGAGAAAGTAGATAGGTTTCCAAAGAATACAAACTTTAAAAAAATTAATAGTGTTACACCAATGATGTAAAAGTATAAAGAAGAAATGAAGGATTTAAAGTTAAAGTGTGTTATTTTTTTATATGTATATGTATGTATATGTGGTATATCTATATATAATAAAGGATGCTAATGGTGTATAAGTTTAAATTCATGTTGAGTTGCTGGTTTTTATTATTATTTTTGCTGTATTCTCTTTTATAGAAAATTAAGTATAAAGTGAAAACAAAAATATAAAATGAAATTTACAGTTATACACACCTATTGACAGTAAGCAGAGATGAAAATTTTAGTATTAAAAAAACACAGCAATTGTTTAATACGTTTTCTCAACAACATGTACTTGTTAATTGTTTAATGTGTTTTATTTGATTAATTGATTAATTTATATAAAGCTTTTAAATCCTATTCATTTTATAGGTTTGAAAGTATGCTTAACCACAAAAAGATATAATATGCACAGTGTATTTATGTCACAAATTGATTGTTAAATATTGAATCAATTCTTAAATACCTGCTAGTAGTTTACAAATTCCTTCTTTTAAATCAAATTAATACGTATTTATTTGTTTGTTTGTAAAGAGACCGTAATCGCCGTGGCGTACCCATCAACTCTTTAAACTGAACAGCAGGGACATATCTTCCGCTGTATCTGTCCTCATGGGTCAATGCGTGATGGGCAGGCATGCAGAGACACTGCGTTTGCCTGTAAACGTCTTCTGTCGTGACTGCAGTCAATTGAGGAGGAGAAAACTGTTGTTCACTATACTTGCCAGTGCCCATCTTTGGCCCGACGTAGATTTCTAACATTAGGATCTCCTTTTCTCGACGGATTGACTGACCTGTCCACCCGGAACATTGGTTCAATTGCCAAATTCATTAGGCTCTCTGGCTGGTTTCCAGGACTATTTTCCGGGGAAGTAGTGCTTCTTGTGTGGAGCCTCTGGCTATCAGGGCTCCCTACATCATGTGTTACCACAACGGGCCGCTATGCGTGCTCAAGTGTGCCTTGTCATTACGAGGCTGCCACTTCCTCCTATCCTACCCTATGTATATATATGTACATAATTGCCTTATTTTTCTGTATTGTATATCCAGAGCACTGAAAGATTTGAAAGCAGAAACTTGACGTGCATATAGTAAAACACTTGGGCCAAATTCTTTTTTGCCTGGGGGTGGAGAATTAAGATGCCTACATATGTTAAAGTGATATAAGAGCTTATTGTTTACATTTTACATTTTCTTGTTTAGTCACAGTGTATACACTGACGAAATTCTAACAAAATCCACAATAACAACACAACAATTAAAATGAAAGAGATAACAAATATTAGCAAAACTACATATATAATTATTTGTTGGGGGTGTATAGTTTATAATAGCTAATTTTTACTTATGGAGATGTCGTTTATTTCATTACTATATCTACTGGGCTTTTTCTTTGGTTTGATTTAACATTTTAAACAGAGTGTAGTAAAAATTAAAAAAGAAAAAAAAAATATATATATATAGAAATGAGTAAGACCTATTCTCTGTACAAGATCTGATCTTCAGCTTGAAGTATTTTTAAAACCTCATGAATGAAAAACCTATTCTGAAAAGTCTCAGAGATATTGGCTTAAGAACCAAAGTTAAAAATATGTATATATGAAACAGTTGACTTACTAATGCAACATTGTTCCCACAATAAGTTCCCTGTAGTAACACGCAAAAAAGGAATAAAATGCTTTAATTAAAAATTACAATAACCCTTTAGAAGGTTTTGCTACAAACTTCATCACCAAGAGGCGGAATTAAGTATTTTTTTATAGCTCTACCCCGTTTGTTTGCACGTTTTGATTATTTGACAAACCATTGCAAAAAGCAATTGGACTGCTTGCCATTGAAGCTATAGTATGACAAAATGCAACAGCATTAGAAAAATGTGTTAGACCGTTGCTTCAATAAAGATCTTTCCGAAAATATTTATAGTGGTTCTTAAAGTTTTTTAGTAGACGAGTTAAACGATATTTCATTCCCATAAATTTTGAGTATATCGTAAAAAATCTAAAAGAAAATTTCAATAGTATATTAGCAGCAATCACCTGATGTAAACAACGAGTGTTAGCAAGATTTCCAAGAGATTCCGCCATTAATGAGTTTTTGTTGTAGGTTTTGTAATAATTTGTTTTCATTCTTTCATTCATTCATAAGATAAAACAAGTACTTCGACCTGAAGATTTATTGTATAGCCTTTTGAATTGTGATGTATTACAAACATACGTAATTGGCCATTAGAACCTTTTTTTCCATTAGTACACTGGCACCTACAGTTTTTTTGTAATTTTTTTCTATCAATGTTGGTTATCATAAAAACTTTTATAATATTTTTAACATTTATATACAGACTTACTTTGACACAAAAACAGCTGTTTTTCAATGTTTTCAGTAATCCGCATCGTTATTTGTTTATGTAACAGATTTTTACAGCTTATACACGTACAGTTTGTACACGATACATTTTTACTAAGTCAGCCTTTACCAAGTGTTTGGTTGTTCTGTAATATGGGTCTAGCAAGTGCATATAAAATTTATTGGCCAATATTCATTGTGACGAATAATAAGTATTTTATTTTTTATTTATTTATATTTAACACCAACTTTAATACCAACAGTTGGTTTATTGTTTATAATGCGATTAACCCTACAATCAACTAAGAAAATGTGCTTATCTGGAATTAAGTCTTTTATTTCATCTGAGCACCTCCCATTATATTACCGATAGAACAGTGATGATGATGCTGATGCTCCAATAAATCGATAGAGTTGAATTCCCTACCGTCATTTATAAGCAATGTAATCCTGTACTCGGTCGAGAAGCCCCAAAATAGGCTTTGGAGCACTAGACCATGAGATTTTTCTTCCATCTATGGGTGGAAAAAATATATTAATATGAATATTAAGAAGTTTAGATGGACTGAAGTATTTTTTGCACAGTTTTAAAAAACCGGAGCACTTGTATGCCTCTTTCGACACTCGAAATATGTGATCATTCCAACGGCCATCACAATTAATTCTCAAGCTCAGAACATTAAGAACGTCCGCCTCCTCAATATTTACATTAACAACAGTCACAGATGACAAGATTGCATTATCATCAAACAATTCACATTAAATTCGACCCCTTTTACGCAGCCCTACTCGAAGATTGTCACCAGGTCATTTATGAGTGGTTATTTAAAATTGTCTTGGTCTAGAATCAAATAAATATAAGTGACAAATGTTGCTGTTTTCTGTTAAAAAAGATTTATTTAGAAGGAGAAGATCGTTAAGGAATTTTAAAAATAGAGTAGGTCAGAAAACGGAACCAGGTTGTGGTCCCTGACCAAGCTCTATATAAGACAACAGAAATGATTACCAACTTTAAAAGCAGCCATATTAGAAATGAGAGCCTCATGCCAGACTCTATTAATTGCTTAGAAGATACTTCAGGCCGTATCAGATAAAACTTTTGCTTTGCGTTGCGCACATGTTTATATGCCACTCTCACATAAAATACCGTTCACGCAACGCAAAGTGAAAAGTTAGGGAACTTTCATCTTTTTGCTCACTTTTTGAAAATGTGCAGTTTTTAATGGTTTTATGTTTAGTTTTGTGTTAAAGTTTTTTTTTTTTAATTACGTACATACATAATTGGCCATTACAACCCTGTGTCAAGGTTACGGCCTAGCCTGTCGCAGCACTCATGTTGTGTGTGTTAATTTGTATCCATAAATACCGGGACTTACAGTTTAAAGTCGACTCCGAACGACAGATTTGAGAGGCTTTTTCATGGCAATCAATTACTCTAAGAGCTTTTGCCAGAAGACTGCTGAGAGGTAGTCGCCGAAAGAAATATTTTTTTCATATTTCTTTTTTCAAGATGTCAGAGTTGAGATTTGAACCCGCGCTGTCGTTTTAGTAAGCCAACACACTAACCAATAGACCACGGCGATTACGATTTAAATTATAAAAGTCAATTTATATTGGAAATTATTGGGAGCATTAGAAAAGAGGTAAAGAAACAACGCTACCGATAAAGTTTCTACTGTGCCATACACCTTTTGCTTTACGCTTTTTTGTCAAAGCTGTAAACGTTACGCAAAGCAACAAAGTTTTATCTCACACGTCCTTTAGTGCAACAACTTTTTTTCACCAAATCATATCATTATTCTTTTGTTATTCTAGTATTTTGTTGCATATCGTATGAAATCATTTCACAAATCTTAAGTGGCATCCAATTAAAGTTGCTTGAACTTAAAAACAAAAACTGATTTTTATTTTAAAGATATTTTGAAAAAGAACCGACTTGGGGGTTTATGTATAATCACGGGCCATTCTAAATAACTCTCCTGTTAAATCTATGCTAAATTGTTGTTATAATTACGGCAGTTAGTCTTCAAGAAAGACATTTTTATAATTGTTTTTTTTTTTTTTCAAATTATGTTTTTTATTTAATTTAATTTTTAATACCCATTCATTAAAAATAAAACAGTTTTATTAATTGCTTATTTGACAATTACTCCATACAAACATGTCAAATAAGCACTCTATAAACCAATTTTATTTTTTATGAATACGGGCATAAGTCTTTTATAATCGAACTAAAATCATTTAAAAATTATTTGTGCTACTTGAAGGACACAAGCTGTAAATAGCATTGAAATACAGTTTAAATTCAAGTACTTTTTTACTACCGTACAATAACACAAATAGGTACCACCTCAAACATGATAAAATTGAACGAAAAAAATGTATTCACTTTATTAATACGAGAATAAAAACAAAATAAAAGACAATGTTCATTAGAAAACAAAAAATTTCTAATTTATAAAAATGTTCTAAATGATATTTCCTGTACAGAAATTTCTTGAAATTTGTAAAAAATTTATGAAGTTGAGAAAAACTTGTACATAAACTTTATAATTATTGCCGTTGTTATTGTTGTTATGAATTTTTATAGTGATTTTCTGAGAACAGAATAAAAAATCCACTTTCTTTTTTCTTACAAATCCAAAATATTTTCCCCTTTTTACAAATGCAATATTTAGCAATTACGAGTATTAAAAGTAAAATTATTTAGTAAATTTACTTCTTTTTTTCTAGTTTTTATATATAAAACACTTTAAAATTTGCTTCAGAGAAGAAAAATAAGGTGTGTGTGTGTGTGTGTGTATGTGTGTGTGTAGAGGTATATTGTATACACAAAAACATTATTATCTTTTCATATTCGTAATGTCTTTATTATGAATTTTCCTTTTTTTAATGGCATATAATATTTTATATCTATTATATATGTATACATACATATATTTTGTACATATTTATACATGCATATGTATATAGAGTATGTAATATATTTTCTAGATACTCGTCGTTAATTAATAAATATTATTACCATTTTAAATTTGATTCTTTTTTTTTTAATCCGTTCTTTTTAGTGCAGGTTGTATATAGACATTTTGATTTGATTAGATTTGATTGGTTTAGTTTTGATTTCCTTTCTTCTTTTTTATTTCTTCACATATTTTCTCTTTTTTTCACTTGTTTTAAAAGGGTTTTCTTTAGTAAATATTACACTTTTCTTTTAAGAATATTACTATTTTTAATTATTTTTATTAATAATATACATACAATATTATTATTATTATTATTTATTTTTTATTATCATTATTCTTTTTATTTTAAATTTATAGAAAAAAAATTTCTTAACTTGAATTTTTTTTTTTTTTTTTTTGTTTTAATAGATTCTTTCTTTTTGTATTTTTTTGTTATTGTAAGTGTATATATCCTATATATTTATATATATATGTATATATGTATGTAAAGTATAGAAAAAAAATATATATTATGTTTTTATAATAATAAAAAAAAGAAAAACGCGCGCCCCGTCTTTATTTTTGTTGAATAGTATTTGAACGTTTAGCGTTTGTATGCGAACTATTTTGGCCAATATCGTCGAAATGCTGAGGATGCTGCTGTTGGTTATTAAAAGAAAAATAATAAGAAAAGCAAATAGAGAATTTTCATCTCTTCTCATTTTCATTTCAACTTTATACGACTCTCAATAATTATTTGTTTGTTTCTCTCACTTTAATTTATCTACCTTCGTTTATGTGCGTGTGTGTTCATTAAAAGGGGGGGGGGGAAATTTTACTTTTGCACATGGGGCTGTCAAATATTTTGTTGACGTTTGTTTTATTTCATCTCTCTCTATCTCTTCATCTCACGTTTTATTCTCTCTGTTGTTATTATTGTTGTTGTTGTTGTTTTTATTATTATCTCGTTGTTTACATCTTAAGTAATAAAAGGAGAATTAATACAACGAGTTTTAGTATTTCTCTTTTAATAGTTGTTTTATTAAGTATCAAAATTTTGAATTTCTTCATTTTTTTATAATTGTATTTGTGCTAAATTCCTGAACTTTTGAACATTTTTATTCGCCTAAGATATATTAGTGGCATCTATCACTTTAAAAAAATACACCATTAATTTCGTGTAGTAAGTATTTACTCTATTTTTTCGTTAAATATAACATATATTTTTTATATATTGTGCAATTGTCCCACTGTATTTGCTTTTCGAAAGTAACGAGTAATAAGCTGAGTTACCAAGCTTTCATTTCGTAAAAATATAATGGGCAAGAGAAAAAAAATTTTTTTAAACAAAACGAGTACATTGTATTGGAATGTTAAATATATCCATAGATATACATATATATGTATGTATTGATGTGAAGATTAGGGATGAAACGACATAAGTAAATACAAATAAATACCCGATACTTTTCTCCCGATACCAATTTCTTTTGGTATCGGTACTTTGCAACCGAATACCAAGTAGTTTCGGAAGAATATCTTGGTATCAAATGAAAAGTACTCACTTAAATTCATGTTTTAAAATAAAAGTGTATTATTGCAAGACTGCAATGTATACATAAATACATTGTCGTTAAATTTAGACATATTGCTGATATAACAAATAAAGTCAGAGAAATTGTAATGCTATTTAATCTGACAAATTGAGAAAAATTCAAAAATATATGAGTGTTCCGCAGGGCAGTACAAAAAAATTTATTTTGGATGTTAGAACACGCTGGAATTCACTAGTTTATATGTTAAATAGAATTGTGACAGAACTAAATTGGTGACAGGTCACGAACTCGAAAAGATTTAACAAATAGTTCTACTTTTAAAAGATTGTTACAAAAGAATCGTCAGGTCAACAATATGTAACTTTTTCGAAGATTTTTTTTTTGTATTATTAAGGCCAGCACTCAGGGGATGACGCCTACTCATGCAGTACATTGTCGTGGTCTAGGAAAATATATTATGGGACGGAGAAAAAAGGAGAAATGCTTGTGGGCATTTGATTTAAACTTATTAATATTGTAATTGACAGGAAAAGCTTTCGCGAGAAAGTTATTCCATGAACGAACCGTGAGGCTAAACGAATTCTCTCTATAGTGCATTGTGCTATTCACTCGACATTTAACTACGAAAAGATGTGCTCTGTGAGAGGTAGAAGTTGTACGTAGGAATGTAAAATTATTTTGAATTAACGACTTTATTTCATCAGATCACTTCACTACTGATAGAATGGTGAGAGATTGTTTTCTAAATCAGGATATAGCTGCAGTAGCTAGTAATTGTTTGTCTTGTAAACATCTTGAGAAATTATTATTTTTAGAAAGTACGTCACAAAGCGATTTTGGTTTTTGTAGATTTTCTTGCTTTTAGTTTTTTTATTAAAGGATAGAAATATAAAAAGAGAAAACAACATTGGGAGTATGTAGATATGTTTGTACAATTATAAGAATAAAGAAAAAATAGTATAGTTTTAAAATTGGAATTATTAAACAACGTATCGATACTTTTAATTCGATACCAAGTACATATGTATCGATACTTTCCTTGCTATGCCCTTTCGAGCAAAAATATCGATACCTTGCTGATATCGTTTCATCCTTAGTGCAGATGTGATGTTAAGCGCCTTATGTCAATGGGAAAAAGTGCTGTCAATTTGATCACTCAAAGGCGAGTGTTATACCTTCACCTTTGAATGATCAACAGCAATTGCCCCATCTGGATGTTGAATTAATTAATTTACTTATACAAGTGCGAACTCGATTTTCTCAAAGTAGGCAAATGCCTGGAACATTGCATCGCTTAAGCTGGTCTCAGGCACAATTTGGGCGTAAATCTAATGTTCTAAAATATAGAAAGTCACACCTAAAAAACCTAACGGATTTTCTTACAGGTCATTCTAGTGTGAGAACGTATTCCAGAAGATTGGCGATCACAGCTGTAGATGTTTATAGACTGTGCTCATAGGCATCAGAAACAGTGAAACATGTATATATTATGTGAATATGTGGCTCTCGATAGATTCAGATAAATGTGTGTAGGGAGACTATGGCGTCGCCCACGACTAAAATTTTAAAACCTTTTGGTGTTCATAAGGAAAGCAGTGAGTCTGCTAAACTGGGCCTAAATTAAACAATAATAATATTATTAAATTTGTTATCAAATGGCGCAGACTTCAAAATATGACCTGTCGGAGTGATGTTCACACTCCCCTTTTTCCATTTCGCTCATCTACAAAATCATCTTTACACTAATTTATATTATTAAGAAGAAGCTTCATTTTATTGAACACAAAAATAAATTGTTTGACAATCGTAATTTAAAATTTTATAATATAAGAACTTAACGATAAATATTTATCACTAGGCAAGCATTATTAAAAATTTAAATTCAAATACTTTTTTTAGTAAGACATTATTTTTATCTTAATATGCATGAAATGGCGTTGTTGCCACTGGTGATGATGCGGCAACTCCCGATGACGTTGATTTCACTCCTTTTCATTATTTATGAATTTATATGGTTTTTGTATGGTTTTATGTTATTTTGCAGTTTTGAGTTCTGAAGATGAATGGATTTGAGGCAGACTGATGGGTCAAATGGATGAGCTATGCCTCATGATTCCATATTATATGGTCATTGAGATGAGTACGGGCTCTTTATATGTTGGGCGTGGCTGAAGTTTAAGAAAGGCCTTGTAGATCACATCAGCTCTTTCCCAAGGTGTCAAATTAAGATTCGGCGAGTGGAGTTTCGATATGGTTGTCCATCCCATCTGTACTATACAACTCAAGTCAGGAGCATATAGATTAGCAAGTGCATGAATAGTATATTTGTCCATATAGGATAGTTTTGGATTTGCCAACAAAGTTTTGTCAATGTCGACTCCAAGATCGTCTGCCAATACAATATAATATGGTTTGCAGTAGTGGGCTTTAACCTGTTTAGTTGTTTTGTATGATCCCTGTGGAATCTTTGAGTTGGGTGTAGGTGTTTCGGATATTACCTGGTTAACCTCATTTTTCTTGACCAGGGTTTCTAGCTTTTTGGCAATCTCCGAATTAGTGTTGATTGAGGATCTAATTGCTTCTTTTTGACTGATGCTCTTCTTGACCTCTAATGCCTGCACTCTACGAACTTCCACCATATTAGTTTTATTCTCCATCATAATTCTGTTTGTATCAAAACCAATGCAGTCAATGACCATAGACATGGTCTTTGCTACAATTTTAAAATTCACCAAATCAGTGACTTCTGCATTTATCAGAAATTTAACCAAAAGTGTTCCTACGATGGAATGAGGATATATGGCGAGACGACTCTCAGCAAGGTGTAAATTATGAAAATAACGTTCTAATTCTTTAATTTTGTAAAATTCTTGGAAGAATATGGAATAATTCTGCCGTATTTCTGCCAACTTTGGTGGATCTCTACATTTACTTAGGAATTTTAATATAAAATCCTGAGGATTATTATCAAATCGAGATGGATGTTCAAAACATGTCGTTTGGAAAAGAACCGGAGGGCCCTGTTCATGATAACATTGATAACATTGAGGTCTGTGACATTGCACAGAATCCTCATATACTTCTTCACTGGCATTATCTTCAGATTCTTTGTTTTCTAATCCATATGCTGAATAATTACTTGCCACGATTCCTTCTTCTGGATAAACATTGATTTGCTTCTTTGTTAGATTCTCCGGTTTGTTATCCATTTGACCACAGTGCTCCGGATCATAACTATGTTCAGACGGTCCGCAAGTGCAGCATGTGAATGTACAAACAACCATGGTGTTAATTAAAGTAATGTGTAAGCAAATTTACGTTTATAGTAAAATTTAGTTTTTCTGTTTCTCTATTTCCTTCAAGACACTTTTTTCCTAATTTTAATCACCAAATCAAAAGGGATTATTTTATTTAAATTTTCTTCCGCTTTTCTCTCTGGGATACAATTTAATTAATTAGTTTTATATTTTTTCTAAAATACAATTAATTTTTTTTTATTTACTCCACTTGTACTATAGACACCGATTCGCTCAAATGATAAAAACTGAATGATAGCTACCAACTCAATTCATGGCTCTTGTCCTTTATTCAAAATTGTTATTTTTTTTTCAAACAGTTCTACAGCGTCATTGTTCCGTCTCTTTTCCTCACATGAGCCAAATGTGTGACGGCCATTTTAGCTCATGGCGTCTGAACAAAATGCCGACCTGTCATTGGTCAATTTCACTGACGACAAATATAAGAGCGCAATTAACAAAAAGGATCGCAATAATGAACATTGATCCATTTGAAAGATATGACAGGGTTGTTATAAACTAAAAGAATAGCTGCTAAGTTTATATGAACAAAAAACTCTAAAAATGAAAATACTGCCCAATTTTCAAATAATATGAAAATGCAATCCTTAACAACAGCACATACCGGAATATAATCACGACTTAAGTTTTTACTTTTCGTGATCGATAAAAAAATAAATAAATAAATAAAATGAACACAAGTTTTTCTTTTTTTATTATTGACTTTATTTATTACTTGTCAACTCGAAGGTGGATACAGAACTGCTCCTAAAATTTTTCTTAACTTAATATGTTAACACTAATTATTGACAATTGCTGCATTAGCTTAATTTTGATTGGCTGAAATTAATAAAATTGTGTTAAAGCGAAATTGCTAGTTTTGCAGATTTAAAGTTCATTGTTCTAGACAACTTTTTATTATTTTTATATAGCCGGAAATATGAGGAAATTGGATATTCTTTATTTTATAAAGTTCGTTCGCTTTTCTTCTTAATAACTTTGCTTATGCAGCAAATATTCAATTTATTTATCATTACTAATTTTATACAGAAATTTTTCAATATCATCAAGATTTTTGGGTTTCATATATGTAACTCACTCGATTGTTTTGATACTTATCAACTTAAACTGTACAACAATTTCCTAGAGAATGATTTTCATTTCATGTTATTTATTAGTTTAGTTATTGTTTTTTTTTTATTTCACAGCCAGCTATTTTTTAAAATTCATAGTAAATTTCCATTTGTTTACTTTTTTATATGTTTTTTTTATTACTTTTGAGAGAAAATTTTGTCTTACACTCGGTAAATTAGTTTCAAAGTAATCTTTAGTGTAAAAATACCCAAAAAGACTTTATGTGTTAAGAGAGTCGAAAAAAAATTGTCGTTTGCATAGTCTCCAGTCTTCTATCAAAATATTATATGGAATACATTACATTATAATAAAAAATATTTCCAAACCACTGTATGAGTGCTAAATTCCATTAGAGATAAGAAATTTTATACACGTTAATTCCTCTGGTGTAAACTAAATGCAATTGATTATGAAAATTTAAAAAAAATCGATTATGGCGGTTCATATCTAATTGTAACCAGATTTTTTTGTTTTTATTTTTTAAATATGTACTAAAGTTTAGTACTAAATGCTGTTAAAAATATTTAAATATTTACATCAGAGTAGTTTGTAATCTATACGACTATAGGTGATATAGTTTTATGCTGCTGTTTGTAATAAGTATTAAAAAAAACTGCTACTCACAAATAAAATGCAAATTTATTCAGCCCAAATATGAATAAATATTTCCCCGGGGGTTTTTTCCCCTTTGAAATTTTTACAACCTTTGGAAATTTTCAAAAAATTATAGTTTCTATGAGAACAAAATTGTTTTTTGTGGAAAAGTTGTAAAAAAAATTGGAAAACATACGGTGAGTGCATGTCCTAGTGCTCGATAATTTTTTTTGTTTTATTTAAACTTAAATTACGAAGAATATATTATTAAAATGTATTAAAATAAGCAGTAAATATTCTTTTCTGATACTTTTAGCTTCCTATATGTAAAGAATGTTTTAACTTAGATAAGTAATAACGGCAATGTTGGCATTTTCACTGCTAGATTTAGCTATATATTTCATTAAAAAACATTCGACTTTTTAACAAGTGTTTAGCAGAATTTTTTTTATCAAAAATTTTAAATTTTTATAACATTTATTATTATTTTATTTTTATTGCAGTTTTTTTGTAGGTTGTATTATGTACTGTTATGAGCATTACCAGAAAATCAATTTGTTTTTTTTTTTTTTTTTGATATTCCCATGCCAAATGTCTGCTTATGAATTTTTTTAAAAATAAAGTACGAAACAGAATGTCTTTCAATACACCAAATAGTACAGGGTGCTGTTGTTCGTATTAAGAAATACCAAAAAAAAGTTCGTTTTAAATTTAATTCAAACGAAACATACTCGTATAAGAAGTCAAAATACTTTATAAAATCTATTTTGTGGACTGAACAAGGAGAAGACGACAATGCAATGTTATGCAAAAATAACAAATTGAATGTTTGCTTTTAGATATCACTTTTGTTTTATATAATATTTTACGTACTATTCTCATAAAATTAATTTAAAAATAGTTAAATTGGGGGGGTGCGTGGTATAGTGGTTAGAGCGATCGCACAAAAACTCCAACGGCCCAGGTTCAAATCCCAGCAAACGTGAAAAATTTAAAAAAAAAGTTAGTTTGCGGTTTTTTCAAAATTATAATTTAAAATTAAGAGCTTGCCCCTCCCCCCTCCAATAAAACTATCTACAAAGAAACCGCTTCCTGACATTCCACTCTATTCCACCTTAGCCAATGTCAACAACAACAACAAAAATGAACAGCTAACAGCTAAACCTTCTTAGCGAAGGCAATCACCACACAATCAACATGCAAGGATGAGCAATTGCTGTTGATAATTCAAGGGTGAAGATATAGCGCTTAATAATAATATAAGAAAAAATTATATGTATATCGTCGTAAGAATTAAAGAACGCTGTAACTGACAAAACATTAAATGTTCACCAGGCGTAGGTGAATTTCTTTTCATCATAGAAATCGACAGGTATTTTTTTTTTCTGATAAAATGATGCAAAAAACGCATTTTCGTTTTTTTGTCAGTTACAGCGTTCTTTAATTCTTGCGGCGATATGTACTGTCCTTTTCAAAAATACATACATCGCACAGCATTTAGTAGGGATTTACCCCAGTATTTGTTTCAAATAAAAAAAAATCTAAATTTAGCTTTTTTAGCCCTTTTTTAAAGTGCTTTTGGCTCTTTTTGCTTCTGAAAATATGGCATCGCTGTTTATATTACATATATTTTACATTTCCATAAACATAACATTTCCATAACATTAATCGAGAAATACTTTTACAAATGAAAAATTTTTTGAATAACGCTTTAAATTTAAAAGAATTTGATAAATAAATTTTATTACCTCCCACATTAGAAACGAAAAAATCTCAAAAGTAATAAAACAAGCGTTTCTTGCAAATTTAACTCAAATTAAATTATATAAATTGTTTATTAATCACTTTATGTGGAAATATTTATACTAAAAATGCGTTTAAAATAGTTTTTCCCAGTAGTTGGCATAGTTTATAAGTATAATGAGTTCTTTATGACCTGTCGAGTCTAGGACAATTGTTGTACTAAGGTTATCATGGGTTTTCACTGCAGGTAAACAATAGTTCCAAGAATTCGTCAGAACTTTTAGAAACAACAACTTTTTGGAATTTCACATATTTTTTAATTAAAGTATGTATAAGCAATAAAAGAAAAAGATCCTTTCATAAATACTCAAAGCAGGTAATAAAACGCAGGTAAAGAAATAAGAAAGGCTGCATGCATATCGATAACAATCAAATATTGCAAAATGACAAATTTTATGGTTTATAATAGCCAATGTAAGATTAAAATATGAATAGAATAAAATATTCTATAAATATACGGCTAAAATTTTGAAAATAATCAAAAGTAATCAACATCTAAAAAATAATCGCAAATAATCCAAAATCCAATTTTAATTTTTTGATTTTTTATGGGTTTTTTTTCAAATAATGTAATTGATTACTAACCGTAATTAAAGTCTGATTTAAAATATACTAAAAAATACAATTTTGCAATGGCCAACCACAGTCTAAGCCAATGTAATCCAAATCTTCATTTTTTGTACACAATTGTGCAACAGACGACGCATTTCATTTATTGAGAGTTTAGGTTAAATATGGTCTAAACGAACTATTAAAAAAAAGACACATTCTGTTTATTTAAGATAGATTGAGTAGGTAAAGCCACTTTTGGGAGATTAATTTGTTAATTAAAAATGCGCTATAATATATACTAAGTAGTAGAAATTTAATAATTTCTTTTTGACAAACCTTTTTTTGGAAAATCTTTGCTTCTGTTAAAGCTATTTTAGACGATAATGAAAAGATAAATATTTATTTTATAATTTGACGAGGATTGCGAATTGACAACAAACCTGGCTTTATAATATAATTAAATGGTTAATTCAAATCACATGTTTTAACGTGAATTCAAGTTTATTTATAACAGTTTTTTTTTACCAAAATTGTTGTCCCACCCAAAATAATTCTTAATTATTAAAACTAGACAGAAACTATTATTAATTTAATCATAATATTTCGGAATTTTTTATTTATTTTTTTAATACTATTGTAGGCTTATTATTTATTATTAAAAACAAACTAAAAACAAAAAAATTAAAAAAAAAACTATCAAAGCAATACAAAAAACATACTTATCACGTGAACAAAACGACAGGCAGATTTCGCTCTTTTTTTCTTTTTCGTTATATTTTGTACAGTCGTTATAGTATTCACGTGAACACATTATAAAATTTTAAAAATAAAATTTTGTCTCGAGACTCTTTAGATGTTTAAATACAAAGTGTGTCTTCTTATCAACAGTTTTTCTTAATTCTAATCCCCGATTTGGCTTGAGAAAAAAAAACGTGTCATTAAAACACAATTATATCACTCATGTACCCTTTAAATTGTTGTTGTTTTTAGAAGCGCTGGTGGTAGCACACACACATACACACACACTCATAACGCTAAAGGAATTATCAATTATCAGTGTTATTGTTTTGAGTTTTTTCTAAAACACAAAAGAGATTTTCAGTATAAATAGCAGTGATAGAAAAATTGTTGTGCCAGTTCTAAGCTAAACATTGAGTTGAGAGCAATAAACTCCTTAAGCAAAAAAAGAAGAAATTTTAAATTCTTCAAATTATATTCTACATTGCAAAGAATTATTTCTTCAAAATGTGGCACAAAATTTTTGTAATCATTTTCGTGTTTTCATTATATAACGCCGTTAATGGAAGAGGTAAGTTTGGATTTTAATTATAAATCAATTAAATTATTTTAATTAAACAAAAAAAGCAAACATTCAAATCGTCAACGATTAATTACATAAAGAATTTAACAAAATTTTATTGATAAAAAAGCATGTCCAGATGGTTGAAAATTTATATGTTTGTTTATGAGGAGTTTCGAATAAATTTGTTAAATTTTTTGGGAATATCTATATTCCGAATCAAAATTACATACATATTTTATTCGAAATGGGAATATAATATATAATTTTCAAATTAACTCTTTAAAATATTTAAAAATCATCATTTTTTTTTTTTTTTTGTTGATTACAGCTATTATACAAACTGCTAGCGATGATCATCGTATGCATCCTTTATTTAATTTCAAACGAGAACGACTTCATAAACGTGCCATGCCCTTAATACGTTTCGATTCTACAAAGCCAGAAGAGGAATTATCGGATTATTGGAATTTAGTGGGTCAAGATATTTTAGATAAACAGCTGGAGAGTAAGACCAGATTAAATACAAATTTGGCTAAAAACATCATAATGTTTTTGGGTGACGGCATGTCTATACCCACTATAACAGCGGGACGTGTATATTTGGGCGGTGAAGAGAAACAATTCTCATTTGAAAAATTTCCTTATACCGGTTTAAGCAAGGTAAGTACATATTCGTAAAAATAAAATTTTAATATTTTAAATATTTTGAAAGAAGTATGGAAATAACAAGTGTTTGACAGTGTTAGAGAAATTCACAAAAGTTGTCTTTCAAAAGCTTTCCATAATCATTTGAATGTCAGTGTCAATAACATGTTATCAAATTTAACCATTGCTGACCAAATAAAGAATGAAAGTGTTTGTTTATTCATATTAATTTACATACATACATACATATGTAAAACTGATTAAACTTCGTTGCTTGAGCACCTACATGGTCTACTGTGAAACTGGTGAAACTGGTGAAACTGTTAGAGAGCTAAAATTCTAATGATAATGTGCTTTATGTGCTTTTTAAAGGGCATTAGTCTTTTAAAGGTCAAGTGTTTAAAAAAAAAACTACAGCAAACAGAAGTTTAAAGTAAAATTTACAACATTCCCCGGTGCTCTGCTTATCACTTTCTTACGATTACTTGCTATACATGGCTTGCACTTCTATGTATGCCGTTCTTAGTGATTGCTGTTTACTGTTATTTAATAGACTTTTATTATAACTAAGATTAAAAAATATCAAGGCAAACAAGGCAAAGAAAGATCAGAGGCATTCTAAAAGACCTTCTTTGAAAGGGAGTTTTGCTTAAGAATAGCATTTTAAAATAGAGGGTCAGAGGGCTTTTTAAAAGACCAGCCCCAAGAAGGTCAAATCCAATTTTAAACCGTGTATATGCTTCTCGTTAACAATAACATCTTTCATTCGAATTTGCATAGAGTTGATTAGGTTATAAAACACATTTTGGGGAATATCTTTCAATATTTCAATTAAAATTTTTTTAACTGCTTTAGAGTATTGTTTGGTAATCTAACATGTGTATGGGCAACACCTTTTAAGAACCAAGAAAAAAATTATTGTTTTGCTAAATATATTTATAGAACTAAAATTGTAACAATTTTTTTTAATTTGCGATTATTTTTTCTTTTCTATTTTTAGACCTACTGTGCCAATACACAAGTAGCTGATTCTGCTTGTTCAGCGACAGCTTATTTGGGCGGTATTAAAGCCAATTATGGCACTTTGGGTGTAACGGCTGCCATTGAGTTGAACGACTGTCAAAGTCAAAATATTACCGAACACCATGTGCATAGTATAGCTGCTTGGGCTCAAGCGCAAGGAATGGCTACTGGACTGATAACTACCACTTCCGTAACACATGCCTCTCCAGCAGGTATTTATGCTCATGCAGCTAATCGTGATTGGGAAAATGATGCTGAAATACTGAAAACCGAAAATGATCCGGCTGTATGTACCGATATTGCCACTCAATTGATTCACGGTACTGTGGGTCGTAATTTAAATGTTATATTGGGTGGAGGACAACAACATTTCTTGCCCAGCGAAAAGATGCCCGGCAAACGTTTGGATGGCCGAAATCTTGTACGAGAATGGCAACACATAAATGGTCCTAAGGCTCACTATGTAACAAATAAAGAGGAACTTTTCAATTTACCCCCTGATACGGAAAAGGTTATGGGTTTATTTGATTCCAATCACATGCCCTATCATTTGGATGCTGATGCTGAAAAAATACCCAGTTTAGAAGAAATGGTTTCAGTGGCTTTGAATATTTTGGAAAAACAAAGTCAGGGTAAGGGTTATTTCCTATTTGTAGAAGGCGGCCGTATAGATCATGCCCATCACGATACATTGGCCATGAAAGCTTTAGATGAAACTGCCGAATTTAATAAAGCCATACAATTAGCCCGTGGAAAAACCAGTGTAGAGGACACTTTAGTGGTAGTAACCTCTGATCATGCACACACCATGTCGGTAGCTGGTTATTCTAGTCGTAAACATGATATCATTGGCATTAATAATGGTCAATTGGCTTTGGATCAATTGCCCTATGCCACTCTAAGTTATGCTAATGGTCCTGGTTTTGAAAATAACATATTAAAGCACAGCCCCGGTTTGAAGCGCAAAAATCTATTAGAAACTGATATGAAAAATAAAAATTATCAATTTCCCTCTACCGTACCTTTGGAATCAGAAACACATGGTGGTGACGATGTGGCCGTATTTGCTAGTGGTCCTTTTGCCCATCTCTTTTCTGGTGTCTACGAACAAAATTTTATACCTCATGCTATGGCTTATGCTTCATGTTTGGGTAACAAAAAAACTGCCTGCACTGATGGCTTACATCTGACAAGATCTTAAATTATAGAGACTATTTTTGTAGGCAATTAAGTGAGTACCAAGAAAACTGCCTGTTTACACCTGACAAGGTCTTAAATTATAGAGGCTATTTTTTTATAGAATTAAGTGGGGGTGACTGAATTTTAGTGTTGTAATTACGGGAATATATTTTTAAGTTTATTTATAATTAATAACTTTAAGCAGTATTTGTTATAGATTAAGAAAATAAAATTAAATATAAGAATTTTACAATCAATAAATAATAAAAACAATGCATTAAATGAGTTTTTTTTTAGCAAAATATTAAAAAACCATTTTAAAATGTACTCAAAGTCTGTTCAATTTTATAAGTTTCCATGTACATACATATATGAATACGTAAATACTATACATATAAAATTCTCATATCTCAGACTATACAACAAAACTCCTGCGAAAGGGTTTTACCAATTCTTTTAACATCTTGTGTGTAAGAAGTAAGTCTGAGAAAAGGATGTAAACTATTTTCTATACTTCTACGCGATAAGGGTGGTGCCACCTCCATACTAAATATACATATATTATCTGTTGTTAATGGAATTATACTCTACATCATTACCATATACATATAAATAATAGGAACGTTTTAATTTGAATATTTTGAATTACAAATAGAAATGGTGTTAAACTTAAAAACAATTATCAATAAGTTTTTTGTATTATTAGAACATCTTTACAGTAGCTTCAATTCATATAACCGTTTTCATTTTTAATCAGACATTCAAATTACAATCATTAAATTTAATTGAATGCGATAATTAATGAAATTTTCTTATAATAAATAAATAGACTGCACTGTTAGGATTAATTAACACATTAAAGAATTATAAGAGATTAAGCAAAAAACTAAAAAACTATGTATAATATTTTTAACCTTAAAAAATAAACGAAATAAATTACCTGAAAGTATCATGAAGGCTTCTGTTCGATTTTGCTTTTCATTTTGCATAGTCTCACGCTTACCCTAACATTGTTTTTATAGAAGCCGCAATCACTCACTTAAACTCTTTTTGTACATATAGTATGTATGTATATGTATGTACATACATACATATATTTGTTGTGCCAGAAGCTACTTGAAGTGAGTTTTCAGTCCATGATAAAAATTCGAAACCATTGAGGGTATAAACGCTATACCAAACAAAGTTATCAAAAAAAAAATTATCGCAATTAATGATCTTTTTTATATACAGTACATAAATATACAATACTATGTAAATATGTATGTTTGTATGTATGTATATGGATCTTTAGTTTAGTTTTCACTACTTTCATATATTTTAGTCTACTTTAGACTATATCCGTTTGAAGCGCATATCCGCTTGTGACAAGCTGGTCAGCTGGCCACACAATGTTTTACCGGAAAAAAGTCTTAAATCACAATATTCGTACAATCTTTATAAACAAATTACTATGTAAATACATGTTTGCCAAATGTAAACTAAAGTGCACTTCTTAACTTGCAAAATTAGTAAAATGTTATTTTATTTTACTTCACTTCACTATTTTAATAAGCAGGGAAATGCTTTTTGTTTTTGTTTAATCTCCATTTTTATATTTGAAAAATCATCTCTGTATTACTCATTATAATTGCTGGCAGATAACACTGTATTATCGACAATTAAACAAACGCTTCTAAAATTATAAACAAGTAAATTCGCACAAAATAAAGACATTAAAATCATAAAAATTATATTTATAGTACATAGCTGAAAAGATATATTTAAAACTAAATAATGAATATCTTACATTATTCTCAAAAATATAGCTGAATTTTCAAGATTGACCGTTATTTATTTTAACCTCCCTGATTTAGAGATATTTTACGTATTGATACTCTCTGATAGCAACCCAGTTTTTCAACTACCTACTAATACTCTTTAATACAACGTTGTACAAAAACAAGAATAATACTGAAAAACCTTAGTGAGAAATTTTAGCAAAAATATAAAAAAAGATTTATTAAACTTGTTCTATTATTTATTATCTCTTCTTTTTTACTTAAAATTAAAAACCATTTGTCACAAAGTCTTTCAAATTTCCAACAAGTAAGTTTTGTTATTTAAATTCAATAAATATAAAAATTTCTGCGTAAAAAATTTGCAAACATGCAGAAAAAAAGTTTTTTTCTATAAGTGTAAATGTTTTTACTGCCATAATTATAAGGAAAAAAAAAAGAAAATTTCTTTTAGTAAGTTAACCACGATTAAATACAAAAGTAAAAGTTTACAAATGTCGTTAAAAATCCTTTGGGTATATGATGTAAATATATTTTAAATTAATGTCATCAGAGCCAGCTAACAAAGCATATAGAGACACGTACGTACTATATACATACATACGTTTCATAAAGGTTTGTTTTTGCCCAAAAGGCCAACACTACGAGCCAGCCTTTAAGATTGTTATTTAAAGTTTTGTTCATTGTTTATATATGCAGATGTACATATTGTGTGTATTTATGCCAAAAATTTTATAATAATAATTTTATAATATGTTTCGACAAAGTTTTATATAATTTTCACCTTTATTATTTTTATTTTTCTATAACATTCATCATTATGATTTTTGGACAAACATGATCGACCTCATGGAATTAAGGTGTTTTTCTATTGTTTTCTTATCTTTGAATACACCAAAATTGTAGGTATACATTTTAAACATCTACATATTATGAACACTGATAACATTGATTGTGTATAATAAGTTGAAGTTTATTCATTTCTATTTGAAATTAAGGTATAGGTTAAGACTGATCTCATTCATTTTATTTTTAATTAAAAGCAATTTTGTTTTCTTTTTTATAACATTTTACTCACCTTTTAAATAAGCCAAACCTATGATACAAAGTACTACAATTGTTGAAGATAAATTTATCAGTTTTAAAAGACCATAAATTAAACTGTTGAATGAAAGTTTCTAAATCATTTGTCGACAACTAAATATTTTGGTCAAAATATGCAAATATTAACAGTTCAAAATATTTCCTTGTCAGGGATAGTTCATTTGTCGCCTAACCAACATACATATTTCATTTTTTACAGTTTACCTCTAAGAATTTGTATTTAACGAAATAAGCCATAAATCTTGTTTCCTCTGAAATTCTGTTTTAATTACTGTATTTAGTATGTAGGTAAGAGGTTATGTATTGGCTAGAACCAGCACAAACAAGCGAATGTCGTAGGACAAATTGTGGTCGTATTAGAAAACCAGGGAACAAAGCGAAACAATCAGTTAATTTTACGCTCAAATCTTATGTTCTGAAGTATAGAAAGCCGGACCTGAAACTTCTAATGAATTTTCTGCAGATCAGTGTGGTATGAGTACACGGTTACAGAGAATGCCAATCAAGAGTCAGAAATATCGGAACATATAGTACATATATATCGTCATATTAAATGCAAACGGACGTAACTTATATTCGTAACAAATACATGCATATATAAATATCATAATAATTTTCTAACACAGAATCGATTTCCTTCGAAATTGAAATCGTCTGTATTTTCAAAGCCATATACAGCTTATCTGTTTTAATTATATTAAAATTATAATAATCAAGGATGTAGTGGCAATAGTCTTTAAATTAATGAGTAAAAAAGGAATTTCAAATCTAAAGAGACTTGAAATCTAAAGCAACTTGAAATTTCCTTCAATTCAATCCCGGGGCTCGAACCTAGAGCCTCAAACACATTAAAAAAAAATCGATTTCAATCACTAAACAGAATATGTATGTAAAGCTGGGACATACCCGAAAATATAATTCTGGCAGTAATATCTGTGGACATTTGACAAAACGTCTTCTCTCTAAATCAACAATTTTTCAGTAGAGCAAAAAAACAGTTAAAAAGGCTAATATTGGTTAGAAAATTAAAGAAATTTTGAACTTGGATTTTATACACAAATGCTTAACGAACATTATGCCACCTTTTTTTCCCCTCTAGAAGAAATAGTTTTCTTTAAAACGACAAAAAATTAGAATAAGACTTTTTGTTAAATAGATTTTAAAGAAAAAAAAATAGCTTCCACCATACAAGTCGTTTTGTCAAAATTTTTTTTATTAAATTTGAAACTTATTTTAAACGCTTAAGTCAAGACAAGTTGTTTTGTTAAAATGAAATATGAAAAAAATTGTTGAAAGAAATTGATCTGGAAAATATATTTCGGTTTTATTAAAAAAAAATACTTAAATTTTTCGCTACAATATGCAAATAATTAAAAAATAATAATAAAAATTAAAAAAAAAATTTCTATAGACATTTAATTTTTCAAATTATTCTTAATTCTCTGAAAGAAGTCGTTTTATCAAATTGAAATTGTTGGAAAGTCTGAAAGAGATCGATTGTCAACGGCATATCTTGCGTTCCAAAGGTCGTAGAAATACGGTGATTAGAGCAAAAGAAGGACAAGGAAATTCTATATTTACTATAAAAATCTTGGAAAATTGTCTTATTTCGAGAGAAGACGTTTTTTCAAAATTCCACAGATATAATCATTAGTTGTTTATTTAATTATAAAAAATTTGTGTTTTTTTTTTTTGTTGTTACAAATTCATTTTTTATAACAAATTTATAAAAAAAAATAAAGCATTCCCCAAACCAAAAAAAGAAAACGTGATTAATATTTTGACCAAAATAGAAAGAGTGATCTTAAAATAATGTCAATAATTTTTTATTTTACTTTAAATTGTCAAACAAACTTATAATTCATCTCTTCACTAAAAATAGAAAAACAACGAAAGAGCCATCTCCTGTACAATTTTAAGAAAAGACAGACCAAACAGACCAGAAGGCATGTTTTTAATCAAAATAAATATACATATGTATATAAATATATATGTATACGTACATACATATGTATGTAAAAGAGTAAAATCCAATAACGTAGAAGAGCACATTGTTTTTATTTAGTATTAAATTGAATTAAAAGAGGCAAATATTTTACTTGCGTGTTTGTTTTTGTTAATTGAGTTTTTATTTTTCAATAATGACCTTTAAACCAGTTAATAATGAATACATTTTATATTAAATCTTTTATTTCTAAAGTCATTCTATTGTATATTAAAAGAGATCTGGACAATAAATGTAGAAGAGAGTAAAATTTATCAATTTCAATCAATATTAAATTATTCATTTATTTGAACATTTTTTTACTCTCTTTTATTTTTCGTTGAATGAAATAAAATTGTCTCTTTACACATATTATTTTAGAAATTTCTTTTTTATACAATTTTGTGCTCAAAATCTTGCAGAAACTTTCGATAGCCTCTAATCAATTTTAACAGTGAAGTGTATTGCTATTATAACTTAAAAATATGTTTTTTAATAATAAAACATATAAGTACATAACAGTTTTATATAATATATGGTCAGAAACGCTTTAATGAGATCAAAGTTAAATTCTATTAAGAATTTAGATTCTTTGCAATGAATTTTTTTGATAATCAAACGAAACAAAATTAATTTAGAAAATTATCACTCCTTCTGGGATTCAGTTTTATATAATATTTTATTATTAAGTTTCTGTATTTTAGCTTCAGAATATTTTAAATATCTAAAATTGACTGGCCAGAGTAGTAATGTTATCAAAAGCCAATTACTTTATTAATTCTCCTAGCCAATGTTTTTCCAAACAGTTACTAACTCGTAGAGGCCAGTTTATACTATTTTACTACGTAGTATAACATAATCATAATAAAGTATAATAGTGTAAACACAATATATCAAAAAATACATATCAAAATATGACAATTGAATGCTTTTATCATTACTAGAAATTTTTCTGAACAATCTTTTTTTTCGTTTGTTAAGAGTTGTATTTTTACGAAAGCACAAGTAGAAAACGTGGAATGAAAAATTGATAGTCGAAAAGTTTGCTTTTTTTTTCACTCGAATTCGTTTTTCAGAAAATACCCGATAGTGTAAACGAAAGAAACATAATGGGAAAAAATTATTTTTCTAAGAAAGCATATGAATTATTTTTTTATGTATGTATATAAATAAATTAAGAAAAACACTAAACTATTACTGCATGTAGACTTTTGTCTTTCACTGTATGTTTCAAAAATATTTCGTTGTAGCAAAAGTGAAAGAAAATTTATTTAAAGAGTTTGTCACTTTAAAATACTAGACATTTTCCAAATATTTTTTTTCAAAATTTTTTATAACAAGACACTGCTTTTTGAAATATGTTAGGCATTCACAAGTTTCTAATGTTATGATCCAATACTGTAAATTATTTGAGAATGAGATTTTTTATTATACTTTAAAATGATTAAACATTTTACTAAACGTTTAGTTCCCAATGTATCGGGGTATTATGAACATTTGTTTGTTCGTTCGAATTCAAACGATCGTTTTTATATTTTAATATTTATTTTATTTTGGCGTTATTTTTTTCAATATTTAAAATATTTTGTGCGGGCTAAGCGTTTTGTTTAATCATTTTTCTGTTTGTTGAGAAATCAAATAAAAAATAATAAAATTATATCACCTTTACTACTATCGCTTTTAATTGCCTATCTTTTGGTTAAGCAACGAAAACTAGTGTAAAAACCTCTTAGTGAATTTTACTTAAATAACGAATTAAAATTATTATCTTTACACAAGGCCTTTGTTAAACATAAGGTGCAAAGTTTTATATATGCATATATTTTTTAGCAAAATTAAAATTAAGGAATTCTAAGCTAAAGTTTGAAAATACATATACACAACAAATACATATAAAAAACAAAAAAAAAAGAAAGGAATTGTAAAAGAAATGAATTTTAATGAAAATTTGTGAAGTGTTTTTGACAATAATATATGTATTTCACCAAAGCAATTTAACATATTGAATCATTTATATTGTATATACTCGTAATATTTAAACAACAACCAAAAATATTGCTTATATATTATATATATATACATATATGTATGTATGTATGGATGTAAATACAATAATTTTTGTGCAATTTCTGGCCCAAATTTTATGTTATTTAAAAGACAATATAAAAATTACAAAAATCTTTTAGTTTATCAACTTTTGTTGTTTATTTTTGTTCTTGTACTTGTAGTTCTATGCAAAATATTAAATTATATATGTCTATGTGTGTGTAGGTATAATTTTTTTTTTTCTTTAATTTCAAAATATTTATAATGAAAAATTACGTAAATAAATAATATTTTATAGTATACATCCCGTATATTGTTATTGTCAATTTACATTTTGCCTAATGAAATCATGAAAAATTATTAATTATTTTTATAATAAAATTTTAAGCACATAGAAATTTAACAACGTATTAAACTTTGGTACTTGTGCACAAATAATAATTTTCATAATTTATATTATGACAGTTTAACAACAGACAAACATCATATTGATAAGATATTAACAAAATTTTGTATTGAATATTTGAAAAACTTGCCCATACTTATATTGTAAATATACCTTTAATAATATGTATAACATCATCATAATATTAAATGTATAAACACATATATGTATACAGTTACGAGCAGATAAATAGGTTCACATCAAAATGATAAATCAATTTTGTTTGACTATAGTTTACATTACAGCAATAAAAAAGGAAAAGTCGCTAATTACTAAAGCAAATACCCACTTTTAATACTGCATCACAATAATTAAATTATTATGTAAAAAATTGCCCAAAATTAAAAAAAAAATTACCGTATAAAATCAAAGAGCAAATAAATAGGTTCACTTTGAAAAATTTGTTAGTTTAAAATGTTAAACGCCAAAATTATAAAAATTATTGTAGAAATCTTTAAATTCAGCCTTTTAATAGAGCTTATTAAAGCAAATACCTCTAAAAATTTAAAAAATGGGACGTTCTAAACATTGTAGTGAAGAAGAAAAAAAGATTATAAAGTATCTACACAGCCGAAGTTATAGCCAACGGAAAATTGCTGAAATTCTTGGGAGATCGCAGAATATAATAAGAAATGCATTGCAGCCTCCAAAACAAAAACTTAAAAGAGGTCAACAGCGAAAAACCTCGAAAAGAGACCATGATCGCATTAAGATGTTGTCAACTCGTAATCCTTTAATGTCCGCAGTTCAGCTGAAAAATGAGTTAAAGCTTCCCGTATCAGACTGGACCATTAGACGTCGTTTAAGAGAAAAAAATTTATTCGGAAGATCGGCCCAGAAGGTTCCAATGCTTAATAACAGACAAAGAAAAAAGCGCATTGAGTTTGCAAAAGTACATGCTGAATGGGCCGGCCCGGAAGGTATAAAAAAATGGAGAAACATACTATGGTCTGATGAATCCAAGATAAACTTAGTCGGACCTGATGGAAGAACATGGGTAAGGCGTCCAAAAAATAAAGCATATGATCCAAAGTACACCACGAAGACAATAAAGCATGGCGGCGGCAACATAATGATATGGGGTTGTTTTTGCTGGTACGGTGTTGGGCCAATATTCTGGATCAAGGAAAATATGGACAAACATCTTCATCTGCATATTCTTAAAGAAGTAATGCTTCCGTATGCCTAGTGGGAAATGCCTTTAAAGTATGAATTCCAGCAAGACAATGACCCCAAGCATACTTCTAAGATCGTAAAAGAATGGTTCCAAAAGAAAAATATAAAGTTAATGGAGTGGCCTTCACAATCGCCGGATTTAAATCCCTTTGAGAATCTTTGGAGAATCGTTAAGGATAAAATTGCACCACTCAAGGTTAAAAATAAAGAAGATTTGTGGACAAAAGTGAAGGAAGCTTGGTACTCAATTCCATTAGAGACTTGTCAGTCACTTGTCGAATCAATGCCCCGGAGATGTTCGGCGGTGATTTAAAATAAGGGATTTTCAACAAAATATTAGAAATTTTCTTGCAATTGCTTTTTTTTTTGTATAAAAATGTCATTCTCTTTTCAATGAACCTATTTATTTGCTCGACAGGCATCAATTAATATATTAAATATATCAATTTTTCTCATTTTTTTTTTAATTATAATTAAATACATTTTATGTGATTATTTATGTTTAATGTAATAAATATCGCTTTATTGTATATTACCGCTGTTTAAGTTATTTGAAGGCGAATTTATCAAAAAATGTGATGTGAACCTATTTATCTGCTCGTAACTGTACATATTTATATGAAAACCTAACATACAAACTTATTTGTTGTATATGGGGATGCCAATCCTTATACCCGATCCTGAAAATTATATGATTTTCAGGAAGGTTATTTCGTATTTCGATTCGAATCGAAAATGCTTTCGAAAGAAAATTCCATTCGGAAAAACAATAATAATTTATATAAACATAATAAAAATAAAAATAATAAAAATAATAAATTTTTATATACAATAACAAAATTTGCTACGATTTAAACAAATTATAATAAATATGCAACGGATAAAGCACAATTTTTTATGTCTTATGTACTTTTATTTGCTTGAATTTCTAGTATTTGAAGGTCTATACTGAATATATATTTAAAATTAAAATAATCCAGCAAAAAAACCAAAACTTAAATTGGTTCAAAAAGATATTGTAATTTTCACGACCTCTTCCTCATTCCTAAATTCAAATTTCTTTGTTATATTTGCAATGCTGAATGCAATTAATTGACATGCTATTGCTTGTCTCTATACATTTCTTTCTTAGGCAAGCAATTTAATTAAATTGTTGCATGTACTCGTATCACCTAAATTGAACTCATAATATTATTATGATTAATATTGAAATGATTAAGAAAGTGACATCTTAGTTTTATATCTAAGTATTTAGATTTTTATTTACATTTATTATATGTACATATATGGTATACATACGTATATATGTAATTTAATTTAAATTCTACATTTTATATTCAATATTAAAGCTTATTACGAATACCTTTTTATATAAGATTTTTATATTAGTTCTCACTAATTTTCCATTTCTAACATGGGCAAATAGAAGGGCAAGGAATTAAGGACATCATTTGGTTTTTGTTCAGTGGGAGAATCAAAGCATAGAGCGTGACGTGGTGATGTCATTAATTGACGAACATTAAAAGCAATTTCTTCAAAGTTAATACGTTCACTAGGTTCCAGAGTCCAGCAATTTAATAATAACTGATATAGATCAGCATATACATGGGCAGGTTGAGCTGGTCTTGAACCACTTTTTAAGGCGTCTAAAATTTTATTTGAACTATTTATTTGAGCATATGGTGTAGCTCCAAGTGAACAACATTCCCAGGCAACTACTGCAAACGACCAGACATCAGATTTTGAAGAGTAATGTTGATATCTTAAGACTTCAGGGGCTAACCATCTGGTCAGATCGATTTTTTTCTGATTATTCACATATGGTGTAGGACCAAAAACGGATACTTTCAATTTCATTTCAGCCGTAACATAAATAGAATGTGATGTTAAATGCTTATGTATAACTTTGGATTTTGCCAAATATTCCATAGCACTGGCCACTTCATAAATCCATTGTAAAATTAGCTGTTCTGATAAAGCAGTAACACGCTGCATTACAGTCGAACTGGGTGCTCTTCTACTTTCTATAAGTCTACGTTTCAATGTCACTTGTTGATGTTCAAAGATTAAATAAAACCAATCGGTGCTGGAAGAAACTCCATAGAAATCTAAGATATTACAGTGTTGCTTTAATTTGGTTAAACTTCGAAACTCTTGTAATAATTTGCCCTGATCCGTACTGGTCAACTCGTCCAAAGACAAGACATGTAACTGGCATTCTGCAGTCGATTCTGGTAAATTGTTTGTTAACAATTTACCTGTTATCACTTCACCATAATTTCCCTCAGCTATAACATCATTGACATTAATTCTCAAACTATTACGAGGAATTTTCTTCATCACATCCAATTTATCAACTAAATCATTTAATTGCTCCTTAAAATTCTCTAGAGTAGGCGGCATTTCATCTTCCACCACAAAACCATTGTTTTCTCTTTCAATTATAGGCTGTTGCATAGTCATTTCGTGTGAATTACCACGACTAGTTCGTATTTGGCATTGCTTGTAACGCAAATAAAAATAAGTTATGACTGACAATATAAAACAAATGCCAAAAATGGAACATGTAACAATTAAAGCTACCACAGAGCTTCTACCTGCCTCAAATGTGGCATAGGTAAAATTATCCATTGAGGAAGTGTGTTGATCATGTGTGCTGCGGGTATACAGAGTTTTTGTAATGCCATTTAAAGAGCTGACCTGTAAAAACATTAAATTGAGTTTAACTTTTATTGTTAATGACAAATCAATAATTAATTGAAAACTTACCACACCTAAACTGATATGGAAATCTGATTTTTTATTGTCCAATGGAGGATTTGTATATTGACCATAACGTTTGCCATCACCAACTATAAATTTTCTAGTCTTATTATCTCCAGGTCGATCATAATCCAGCTCAGCTGCTATATAGTAAGGCAGACCATCGTTATCAGCTTTTTTCCAACTACCCAATAGAGAAGTATCAAATGGCTGTGACAGTGCGTCATCTACTCTTTCAACAATAACCAATATCTTACTAACTGGTCCATTATCATTTTTGACTGGTTTAATTTCTATTGTAATTGTCTTATCGGTTGTTTGTAATATTCTTGGTTGAGGTGGCTGAGGACTAGGCTCAGCAACCAATGTAGTACCAACAACCGATGATGAGCCACAACTTTCAGAACCTTTTGTTGTTGATTCACATATTGAGCGAACGGTTATATTGTATTCTGTAGCTGGCAGTAAATCAGTTATTTCTAATTTACTTTCAGTGCCCTGTAAAACAAATTCTGGCTGTGCAAAATAGGCTCGTGAAGAATAAGTATGCAAACGTTGTATTTGTATAAGATAATTAGTAATTTTAAATACGGGTGGCGTTTCACCTCCAGCTATAAACATTTTTAATGGCTCATAAGGTTTCCATCTAATGCTCAAACTATTTTCGGTAGCATTTTCTAGTTGTAGATCTTTTGGTGCAGCATCTGTAGTAAATGTATAGTAACTGTGTACACCCACTCCTCCACAATACTCCGATTTTATGGCCACACAGGGAAAGTTACACAATTTCTCATCTTGTCTATCATCTGGCACTACATCATAGGAACAAAAGCATTTCTCTGCAGATAGAACAGCATAAGTGTAGTTCTTTACCTCACAAATTTCCACACAGGTTTGTGGCATTTTTGCATACACTGATTCAGTAAGAACTTCTGCACGTACCGAAAAACAGCCCACATAGTAATATGAGGAATCACTGATAGCCAAACTTTCTTGACCTTCACAAAATGTAAATTCATTAATTTGTAGCACTAATATTAAAAGAAATGCTGTTTTAACTCCAAAATTAGGGCGGTGGCCTGGATTTGCTGGCATTTTTTTATAACATTTATGAAATTGTTGTTGCGCCATGGTTGTTGTATTTAACTCTGCAATTGTTTTAAAATATATGACACTATGCACTGCTGTCAATTCATAATTTATGAATGAAATTTTCAAATTACCTTGTACTATAATGATTTCAGTTATATGAAGACCTTCTTTTTCGGTTTTTTTTTTTTTTCTTTATTTCAAATGAATTTGTAATGATGTGTTTAATTGAAATTTGTATTAATTTTCTTCCTCTCCTTTTTCATATTGTTTCTGTTTAAAGCTCAACACAAATGGGGCCTCTTTCATATTGTGTAGATTTATTTTTTTAATTATTTTTATAAAGCCACCACTGAAGAGATCACCAAAATACCAGCAACATTCACAGCAGTAGTAAAAAGCAAAATATTTTTTTTACTTTCAAACCTACTAGCTTAGAATGATTTGTACTCTTTTTCAATTTATTTTCCAAAGCCAGCCACCACAGTTAACATATACTAAAATTAATCCTATAAGAGCCGTTAAAGACATACATACAGAATAACTTAATATGTAGTTACAATTTTCGTTTCTAAAAGCAAGTGTATAACATTTGGTTTTAAAAATATTTGAATAAATGAAAACAAAAAAAGATGTGTAAGTAATTCATTTACACCCTAATAGGTTAAGAATTTGACTAAGTTGAATAATCTTTCTCTTTGTCTCTCAATATTGTTTAAATTGTTGAATGTTTTGAGCTGCTTTTGTTGAATATTAAATATATTGGTTTAGCACAAGTAAAAAAGAAACAAACATTGTTTTACCTGTTGTAGACAGAATTTCTTAACTTTATAGTCTAAAAACATCTTGTTCTCTACTACTATATATGTATACTTTACCTGTTTCTTTTCTTGTGACTGTAAATAAAATACATACATACATGCTATGTGTTAACGTGTTTTTTACGTTTTAAACAAAAGATATCAAGATGTCTAGTGTTGGACAACGTTCTTTTTGATTCTAATGCGATCCATGCACTCTGGAAATTCAAAATCAAACAATAGCATTAACAGATGGATGAAAATCAACAACAACAACAAAAAATAAAAGTGGGCAAATTGAGCATAAGTTGAACAACTAATTGCAGCGTGTACGTGGGTCATTTAACATTATATTTGAGTGAAAACTATAAAAGTAGAATTCAAAATTAAATACATATTTCATTTAGCCAAGTAATGTAATTAAAAAAAATCTAAATCAATAACTCTCTTAAGATAGCCCAATCAAAAAATATTTCTTTAAAATTTGTTGCAATAAGTGATTAATCGAACAACTTTAAACAACAAGCAAAACCCAACTTAATGTTAATGAAAATTTTAACAAAATCTATCGTAATTATTAAAAGAAAAGAAGGTAGAGAAGAGAAGAAGCACCAAAAATGAAGATGGGTTTTTGTTCAATGACAAATTTATAATTTACAATTGTTGTATGTACATATGTGTGTACGTAAGTATGTATATCACGAATATGATTACTTATTAATCAGTACTGTTGTGTATTCCGAATCAGAAATATATTTTTCAAAGACGAAATTTTCCGCATTTCCCACCTGTTGTGTATTACATTTCGGTATAATTTTTTCGCTTTATTTCGTGAAGTAAAATGTTAGTGGAATCAACCAGAATCAAGTTGTTTCTTAACATAAGTTCCTGAAGTATTAAAACATTGACTTCGCAGCAGAAAATTTTTAAGATTTGGAACTATTAAATGTAATTGTAAGCAATAATGGAAGCATTATATTCTTTTTTATACATTAAAGCTTCCAAATACGCTACAGAATAAGATATTATTTTTTATTTTTTTACTATTTGCTTATTGGTTGCAACTAATTGGCACTTCTATTGCATTCTAGCGGCTCATTTCATCATTAAGTGGTAGTTTACAATTTCTCCCTTACAAAATAACTTTCTGGTAAGCGCTATTTTCTGCTGGGTTGGCCCAAATTGTCTCATATAAATAAATCTAAGTTTATTATATGTTTCCCCGCGTTTCGTAATTGTAATTTATATTTTTAAAAGTTTTTTTTTTTTTTATTTTTCATATTATCTACAAAATTCTTCTAATAAAAATTGCTATAAATTATGAAATTAGAATTTATTATAAATTTTTACAAAAACAAATTTTCGAGTTTTTTGATACCGGATAATTTTATATTTCCACGTGAATTAATTCGACTTTGAAAACAGAACAGGGAGGAATATTATGAGAAACATGCAAACACAACGCCAAAATTTTTACTTCTCAGAATGACGACGATAATTTTTAATTTGTTCGAAAAACTATCAAAATTTCACGAAATTCTAAATTGAATTTTTTATTTACGTTGTCTTCCTCATCTTTTGAAGTTAGCCGGTCTAATTCAAAAAAAAAAACTCAAAAGAAAAATGTCAGCTGTTTTTTATTAATATGTACGTGCATATTTTGCAATTATTTTTTGTTTAACACATAAAACATATGTATGTAGGTTTTTCGTAGTTTCGAAACTTGAAACAAAAATTACTAAAAATATTAACAATATGCGAAGAATAGGAATTTGCTATTCCCAGTAAGTTTTAATTTCGCACCAAAACTAAAAATTTAATATTGAAATTTACATTTTTCTGCTCTCTCTTTAAAGCCTTTGGTTTCCGTAACCATTAAAGCACTCTGTTATTGGTAAAAGCATAAAATCTTATCAACTTGGATTGTTTTTCCTTCAATAAATAATATGGAAACTATGACAGTTTCAGGCTTAGAAAGTTTAAAGAATAACAGGTTTGAAATCAATTAAATTCTCAAAAATAAACTCGTATGTACTTCGAATGTAATCTATTTACAGTTTTTGAACAAGTTTACAACAAACGCTATAATGAAATATGTTTTGACGCCTTCTATCTCCATACATTTTGATATCTTTCACCAGTAACATACAAATAGACGCATTTTATAATCAATCCGCTTTTGAAATGCTTGAATATTGGCAATAATAATTTTACGCTATACATGCGGTGGGCTCTCAAATGGATTTTAGTTTCACAGATCTTTTTTTTTACAAATTCAAACTTTATTTTTACTTGACACTAAATATGATAATAAATATCGACAAAACAGTATTTATTTTTTTATAAAAAAAACCTACAAATTCTATTCTACTATTCATCCAACAAGGTTCTCTCTGATTCATATTACAAGTATTATTATTATAAAATTTGTCTATGCGATTCAGTCGTATTTGTTTAATTAAAAAACACTCTCGCTTTTTATATGGCACTCTTTATTGAGAACTTCTCTCCCCCAACAACTATAAAATATACCGGTCTTTAAACAATGGAAAAATAATAAATACAAATACGTAATAACGCAAATTGTTTTTGTTTGTTACACGTAAAAAAACACTTCACATATGATCACATCATTCACACGTAATATACTTCTTTTGTACTCGTATATACTTTTATACATTATTTACTCTGTTTATATGCAAACGTAAATGGTTATTGTTTTCTTTTTTAATTAATTAATACCACTCATACTCATTTATTATGTATTTTAACTCTCTTCCGAATACAAATGAGTACATACATACATGTGTACATACATATGTATGGATGTATAGTTTAGCTTTTAGCTGAGATTTAAGTTTAATACTCGTTCAACGTCCGTTGTTTATACGTTTAGCGTTACTCCGGTAATCTGTCCTCAAAAACATCTATATCTATCTGTAGATCGTTTCTACAATTTACTGTCTATTTGAATGTTTTAAACATAACGCACACGGGACAAAATCGAAAACAAACAAACAAAAACAAAAAACAATTTCTACATACCAATTTCATTGTTCATTGACTATCATTATTTGTGGCTTTCAATTTGTTTGTTAAATTAATGAGTGACTTTTTAAATAAATTTCATATATTTTAATAAATTATTATAATGCCCGTGCGCTTTATGCAATTTATTTGAACTTTTGTGTGTAGCTTTTCATTTATTTATTAAAATTTATTAATAAATTTTAACTAAATAATATTAAATATTTTTTAATCATATATAAAAACAGATAATGTCAACGTCATCAAAGATTGATCACTTCGTGGTATTTTCTGTGCAGTGCTATAATATTTTTTTTCTTTTCTTCTTTAACATTTTTTTTGTGTTTTTGCATGTACATATTTTGAATTGAAATTCGAGTATCAATAAGAACGTTTATATGTTTGTTTTCTAAGTATAATTTAATTAGTTATTAACTATTGTTATTTGTTGTGTTTAATGAATTGTGGCTACCTTATATATACATATGTACACCTAATTCTGTTTTGACGCGAATTTTATTTAACGCCATATTAAAAAGCACACTACGTGTCAGAAAACCGTATTTTTATATTGAATTTATAAAATTTAATACATTAATATGATTAATATAAAAATTGCGGTGTCGTCCCGTCGTCTAGTGGTTAGTGTGATGGCTCACTAAGACTATAGCGATGGGTTCAAATCTCAACTCTGACATCTTGAAAAAGGAAATATGAAAAAAATATTTCTTTCGGCGACTACCTTTCAGCAGTCTTCTGGCAAAAGCTCTGGGAGTAATTGATTGCCATGAAAAAGCTTCTCAAATCTGTCGTTCGGAGTCGATTTTAAACTGTAGGTCCCGGTACTCATGGATAAAAATTAACACACACAGCATGAGTGCTGCGAAAAGCTAGACCGAAACCCTAACACAGGGTTGTAATGGCCAATTATGTTTGTATGTATGTCGTCCCTTCTAATACGGTTTAGTATTCCAACATTATATTAAGGGACTCACCATGGTAGAGCAAAAGGTGTTGATAATGAAATCATTTGTTTTGCTCTTTTGATACCCGAAGTAAAGAAATTAGTAATGTACCGGCCCAACTAGCTAAATTGAGTGATAATTTTTGCAAATATTATCCTAATGTAGAAAAAGCCGCAAAATTTCAACGTGAATTGAAAAAGGACAATTATCTGGAGTGTATTTCGAAAACCAAAGCGGTTGTGAAAAAGTGATACTAATTTTTTTTAGAAGAACATATCTATTGTGTAAAAAGAGAATTAGGTGTATTTATTTATGTGCTAAATTACAATAAAATAGTAAATTATATTATAATTAATTATAATGAACAGAGTGACAAAGACCATGACGTTGGCCATTTCGTCATTCAGTATATAAGAATTTATTATTTTAATAACATCTTTGGGAAAAAGTCTCCTGATAAGTATCTTAAGCAGAAACTAAATATGGCTACCGAGACATGCTTATCTATCTTCATAAGCAATATATATCATATTAGATATTTATTTATATTTCATATAAATTTGATTTCACATAAAAATATCTTAATATTGCTTTTGACATCATTAAATTTTGTTATTCCTTGTTTTAACCAGTATTTAAAGAGAGAACAAACAACAAATACATTGTTTTTAAAATTTGATCATTGTGTTTACACACGTACATACATATTGTATATCATTTAAATAACCTGTTAATTTGTTTATTAAAATTACATTGAACATAATTTGTTCCTTCACATTTATGCTTTTGTAATTCGAATATATATTTTATTCTTTCTACAAGTGTTAAAAACATTTTTCAAAAATACTAAATTGAGATACACTTTCTTTTTTAATTTGGATCAAGATATTATCTTTTAAAAGATTCTGGTATTATATAATATACCTACAGTGCAGTCCATTATTTAATTTAATTTTAATGAAATACTCCCAGAAAGATAATTAAATGACCAAAAAGTAATCACGTGTTGAAGTGATTAAATTTAGGTGAAACATGTTTTATTTAAACATTAACGTGTCATTTAAGATCACGTGTATGTGCGAGAATTTAGAAATTTTGAACTCATTTGAAATGAATGAATCGTATCAATGCATAACATATGACTCAAAGACATTGTTTCATGTGTTCAAGGAAGCCATTTTATTTTATATTCATGATTTACAAAATTACAAATTTATTGGATTTAGGGACAGATTTTAAAATGAATTCAATTTGTGATGTAATGATTTAGAAATCATGAAAATAGCGAAAATGACATTTTTGTTCAACTGCTTTCATTTTATTCTGCTGGATTTATTCACAAAGTTAAAGAGAAACATTTTTTGCTTTAAAAACTATTCTCTTTAAAAATGTAAATATATGTAATACCTGCATATATATAATGTATGCATTCTTGATTAACGTTTGAGGCGTTTGTAGATTTGCAATATTATTTTCGATAGGTCTACATATCGTCATATGAAATCGAAAAAGCCCTAGGTAACAAAAATTTCACAATCGACTTTTTAATTGATTATGGCTCACCGTGTCGAAGTTCATGTTCCTGTAAAATTTTACTTTTCTGCCCATTGTGCCCATAATTATGAAAGTGGTCTAAGTCAAAATTTAAAAAAAAAAGTTTTTACCAGTTATTGCATAACACATTATTTTAAACTAAATTTATTCAATGTAATTTTTACGAAATTGTCAAAAATGAATCATTAAATATTGGTTGTAATTTCAGCATTATATGGAATTCATTTAGTGTTAATTATGAAAGTGGTCTAAGTCCAAAATTAGACCAAAAATTTTTGATATCGGGTCATTCTTTCCACCTAATGACCGTGATTTTGGGTTGATAGAAATGAAAATAGAAAGAGCAAATTACTACATACAACTCTGAGCATTATTATGAATTGATAGAATAGTGCAGAAGAAGAAATACATTGACGATAAAGCGAATGTCGCAGCCGGATTTTATTTCAACGAAATCACTAGAAGAATCGATAACAAGAAGAGTAAAAAATACATCGGGCAAATATGTCTCTTAGCTACAAATTCAATGGAAATGGATTACTGTTTAAAAATAATTAATGAATGTTCACGAATTATTTTAATCAAATTAATAGGCCTTATTCCCGTTGGCGGCGTCATCATCGTTTTACAACATTTTTGTAAGAGAATAAAGAAAAAAATGTTCTCTTGCCTTTAATCTTTAACAAAAATGTCGTTAGGCGACGATGACGTCGCCAATTGGAATACGGCCTATTGTTTTAAATAAAACTTAGTTAATTTTGAAAATGGTCTAAGTCGATACAAACTTTAAAAACAATATTATCGTATGAAATTCACACAAAATTTCAACTTCATAATAAATTTCCATTATTTAAGACTAACAAAATTATAAATTTAAATGTCGCATAATGTAGATATTTTTTAATTTATTCAAATGCATTTCTTTAAATATCTCGAAACAAGAAATATATGACTTGGACCACTTTCATAATTTTAAATTTCTAAAGCCCTAAGTACAAACCAAAATATATCCCGTAACTTAGGTCTTTCGATAAAAATAAATAAAACAAGTACAAGATAAGAAAGGCATGTTTGTATTTTTTTTTATATACAAAAAAAGTCAGTTTTCTTTGGTTACGTTTTAAATAAAAGATCATTCTGTTTCTATAAAAAGATAACCAATAACAAAATAATATGTACACAGGAATAAGTTTTTTTTAAGCAGTTCCATATGTTTTTAAGAACCATAATTAGGAAAAGCTCTACTAAAAATTACAGTGCCCTAATTGGTTTAGATTACATATGAGACCTATCAAATGGTTCAAAATTGTGTCAATTGGCTCCTTCCTATGACATCGCATTAAATGTGATAAGTCCCCTTTATGTGTGTTAGAATTCGAATCGGTCTCCGTCACTTAGGAAAAGTCAAGTGACTAGTCGGTTGTCAGTTAAAAAACTTAGCTTTACTTGAAAAAAATTTGGTTAAATTTTTATTGTGGAAAGTTTTTTGCTTCTTCTGGAAGATTTTTTCAATGTAACTTAGGGTTTTTGGATTTCATATAACAATATGTATGTAAACATTTTAATGTGCATATTGTCATATGAATTCATGAAACCCCTAAGTTACATTGAAACAATTTTACAGGTGAAACAAAACAAATTCAATAAGCAACGCTTTTGCATAGAAATTCAATCAAAATATTTGTCATAAATTCGTTATTTTTGATCGTGTAGTGCAACATTTCGCTCAAACATGTGTATTTTGATACGGTGCATTATATTCAATCAAAAAGTAGATTTTTTTAAATCATATGACGATATTCATTTGAGTTTTTTTATCTAAATATGATTTTGCATAGCATAATTACAAGTTTATTGCACACAGCGAGAGACAATATTTAATTGAGAAAAAAATATTTCATTTCATTTTTTTTTTGTAAAATCTAATTTGGTACACACTTCTACTGTATGACTAAGAAAAAATTGCATATTTTTTGTTTATTATTTTAAAAATAGAAAACGTATGAATAAATACATTTTTCTTATTCTATTGCAGGAAAAGGGTCGTGATTTTTAAAATCTTTAATAATTTTCAATTACAATAACAAATAAAACAATAACTAAACCATACGTTTACATACTTGAATTAAATACACACAGAAATAATACACACAGCCATAATAATTGTCTCTAAAAACCACCGTCAACTAAAGCCAATAATTCTATAATTAAAAACGAAACACATAAAAACAAATTTTAAAAATGCCTGGAGAGGCGGTACAAGTAATCTCCACATCGGAGGAACATACATTCATATTAAATGAAGATAATTTAAGTGAGGTGCTAATGCGTGAAGAAGTCAAGGATCGTTATGTGTGTGTGGTATCAGTAGCGGGTGCATTTCGTAAAGGCAAAAGTTTTCTTTTAGATTTTTTCTTACGTTATATGTACTCTAAGGTAAAATGTTTAGGATTATTAGTCTAAACCAAAAAAATTTGCTAACATTTGCTTAACTTTTATTTACTACCAGTATGTTCGCCATGATGTAAGTGATTGGCTGGGTGATGAAGAAGCACCCTTAACTGGTTTCTCTTGGCGAGGCGGTTCGGAACGTGATACTACTGGCATTCTTATGTGGTCGGATATATTCTTACATGATTATCCCAATGGTGATAAAATTGCAATTATTCTATTGGATACACAAGGCGCTTTTGATAGTCAAAGTACTGTACGGGATTGTGCTACAGTATTTGCTTTGAGCACAATGTTATCATCAGTTCAAATCTATAATTTGTCTCAAAATATACAAGAAGACGATTTACAACATTTACAATTGTTCACAGAGTACGGCCGTTTGGCTTTAGCAGATTCGGGTAAAAAACCGTTTCAGCGTTTACAATTTTTGGTGCGTGACTGGAGTTTTCCCTATGAAGCCGAATATGGTGCAATTGGTGGGGAACAAATATTGAAAAAACGCTTAGAGTTGTCAGATAAACAACATCCTGAATTACAATCGTTAAGGCGTCACATTTCATCATGTTTCCAAGAAGTTGCCTGTTTTCTTATGCCTCATCCCGGCCTAAATGTGGCCACAAATCCCAAATTCGATGGTCGCCTCAAAGACATAACACCCGAATTTAAGCAAACCTTAAGAACTTTAGTACCCATGCTTTTGTCTCCCGATAATTTAGTATACAAAGAAATCAGTGGTCATCGTATCAGAGCCCGAGATCTTATACAATACTTCCAGTCGTATATGACCATTTATAAGGGTGATGAATTGCCAGAACCCAAAAGTATGTTGGTAGCTACTGCCGAAGCAAATCACTTAACAGCTGTAGCCGCAGCAAAAGAATTGTACAATCAATTAATGGAAGATGTTTGCGGTGGCACTAGGCCGTACTTAAGCACTGGTCATTTGGAAGCTGAACATTTGAGAGTAAAAGATAAAGCTGTATTTCAGGTTGGTTTTTATTTAATTTTTTTTTTAATAAAAAAATCCATGGTTTGCTTAATTTTTTAAAATTTCAATTTTTTTAAAAATTTAGTTTCTTTCCAAACGTAAAATGGGTGGCGAGGATTTTACTGAAAAATTCCGACAACAATTGGATTCTGATTTAGAGGAGATTTTTACTACATATAAAGCGCACAATGAAAGCAAAAATATATTTAAAGCCGCCCGTACACCAGCTGTCTATTTTGCCCTTGCAGTTTGCTTTTACATTTTAAGCGGTATTTTCGGTCTATTGGGCATGTACACATTTGCCAATTTTAGTAATCTAATAATGGGTATATCTTTACTAACCCTTGCATTATGGTCATATATAAGGTAAGATATTTAGGTACTATGTGTTGGATGCTTGGATTTCTTTACAACTATTTTAATTATGAATTGTTAATTATCATTATTAAAGAAATAAGGAATTGAAAGAGAATATAAAATAGAAAAAAGATTTTCATTTCTTTATAAGTGAATACGTTTCTTATATATAAATAAATATATTTTTATACTCTTACAGGTATAGTGGTGAACTAAGTGATTTCGGCGTAAAACTAGATGACTTTGCGACGTTACTATGGGAAAATGTAAGTTTCTCCTCAAAAACAATTATTCAATATTTATATTATTTTTTAGTAGCAATGAAAAATAAATTACGCAATCTTTTTAGTTTATGAAACCGATTTATCAGGGCTGCATGGAAAAAGGCATACAACATGTTGCCACACATGCAGCTGAAGCAGCGATTGGTGGCGGCAGTCGTACATCATTAAATGGCAAAGTGAAAAGTTCATGAGAATACGCCAATTTGCAATCAAATCATAATAATGATGCAGGTGGCAACAGAAAACCAAAGGCGACAACTGCATCAACTTCATTATCGACAAAACAAAGCCAACAACAACAACAACAGAAAATGGTAGTTAATGATAGCAATAAGAAATTAGATAAGCAGGCAACAACATCAACGAACAACAACTATTTAAAACGTAAAAATAAAACTCAAGAAACCACAGAAACCACATCATTGAATGCTGCCAGTACAACATTATTTGCTTCAATATGGAGTAAATTTTCTGCCTCTTGCAATGAAGCCAAACAACAAAAAATCTTACAAAAGCAAGCATCAACAACAACAACAACATCATCATCCACAAATGCAACTACCGCGGCAATTGCAACAACTTCAAATGGCAGTGCTATGGGTAACAATATTAGCAATCGCAAGAAAAGAAAATCGAAAAAGAATTCATCAAATTCAACTTCGAATATGATAAAATAAATTATTTTTGATCAATTGTCTGTCCTCTCATGTACAAGTAAAAGCCTTTCTGTTGTCCTATATCCCTCCCATTTCCTACACTCTAATAAACAATTTTCTACCAAATATTTTTTAAAAATTATTTTTTTCTTTCATGTTTTCCCTTTTTTTTACAAACAAAAAGCATCTAAACATTATAGCCCGTATGCAAAAAAAAAAAAAAAAAAAAAAAAAAGAATAATTTAAAATTTGTATGGCAAATGAAGGCTCAATCAAGTCTATTTTATTTATTTTTGCATACGGCCGTATAAATTTATATTAAATTAATAAAATACAAAAAAAAAAGTATATTTATACTAAAAAAATATACTTATACAACAAAAAAAATGAATAATAATTTTGCTTAAATTGTAAACAAACATTAAAATATACAGCAATAAAGTCATAAATAAAAGAAAAAGAAAAAAAAGAGATATGAAAACAGCAAAAGCGCAGGCGTTATTAGGGATCGTTACAATTTATAAGTTCACAAACATTATACAATAATGGGGGTTTTTCTAATTATAAAGATTCTTCTTTATTTAATTAAGGCTTTTTTACAAATATAAAACAAAATTTAAAAAAAAGAACACAATCCATACACACACAAATTTCGTCATAAATTATATACTTACATCTTTGTTGTCTTTGTTTTTTCTATGGCCACTTTTGCTTTCTTTAATTTTGTTTTATAATGTGTCATTATATTTTAATATGTTTTTAATATGAAATTTATTTTGTACAAGTTTTTTCTTTAATAGTTTATTTTTTCTGTTAATTTAATTAATTTTTTTATACATATCCCTCTCATGGTTAAAGGTATGATAAAAATTTTCGTAAGAAAAAAATAAGTAAAATGCAACAGTAACTGATGCAATGGATGAATTTAAATTTTGTTTGTAATTGAATTCTAGTAATAAATAAAAAAAAAATAAAATTTAAGAAAACTTAAATAAACTTATTTTGTTTGTTTGATAACCACAGACAGGTAAGCATCCCTTACTTACTTTGTGATACTCCTCCAATTTTCCACCACCTGACAACACATATACGGCCTTGTTCCTGTTGGCGACGTCGTTGTCGTCAAACGATATTTTTGTAGTAGAATAAAGATAAAATGTTTCTCTTGACTTTATTCTATAACAAAAATAACTTTAGACGACGACGACATCTCCAAGTGGAATACGGCCTATTATTTTTGTTATTTTTTATACTCTTGTCTTACAGTTCGGAACTTTCAACAAAAATAAAGCTGCTACAACAGCAACTACTATCGTTCTCACGGGAATCGGATGTACTACGTGAAAGCTGTACATAGAGGGAGTTTTTTTCAGAGGGGAACTTCCAACAACAGCAGAGAGTTGTTACGCCAACAACAACTGCTAATAAGGTGACTTATCAAAAACCCTTAAAATCTAAAATTTTGTAAATCCTGAAAATCAAAATTTTTAGGATCGAGATATAAGGATTAGCATCCCTATATACAACAAATGAGTTTGAAGGTAAGGTTTTCATATAAATATGTAGTTATGTCTTCTTGCATTTAGAAATATGTATGTATGTATATGCACTTGTATGTATGTAGTTACGTCCGTTTGAATTTCGTTAATAAAATCGCCATTTTTGCACGAACATGTGTTTCGATTAAACGAACCATAATTAATAAAAAACTCGATTTCGAAATTTTGTGTAGTTACGTCCGTATGCATTTAATATGACGATATATGTTATAAGAAATATTTACATTCAATACATTCAAAAACAAGAAACAATTAGCCCTTGTGCAGTCGACAAAAAATTGACCTGCAATAATAGTCTCTTGCTATTCTCGGAGTTCAACTGTTCTCCAAAACAACTACAAACGGTTCTTTTGATTTAACAGCGTCTTAAAGAATAAAGGGAAATACTTTTCTTTTTTTATGACATTTAAACAATTACAATTTAAATTTTTATTGCATTAAAATTATGTATGTAAAAGCTTTACGGTTTTTTATTTTAATATCAGTTCTTATCATAAACAAATTTAATCGCTTTTTGTTTGTTTGCTGCAACATGAAGTTTTTCCGGCTGCCTCGTTATCCTTTTGGCCACCATTCATGCAATTACATTTATTGCCCTGAGCACACTTGCACCGTTCATCGCATTTTGTAGTGGTACATTTACAATCTGTGATAAAATATGCATTAATCAAATAAACTGATTCAAGTTTATTGTAGTCCAAAAATTACCTTTTTCACATCCCTTACACGGCATTTTTAACTATTTAAGTTGGATATCCTTTCAGTATAATGAAATTTTCTCAATGAATCAACTGCAATTGAAATATAATGTATGTACGTCAATAACTTGTAAAGGATTTGAAATTGTCACAGCGCATGACAATTATAAAATGTTTATCGATAAATATCGAAATGCAAATGATGGTAAAAATAAATACCTAAGGTTTTGGATGGTATAGAGAAGTATGCTAAACGATAAAAATATTCAACAGTTGGTTGAGTTTTAATCACGAATAATCAGAGCTGAAACTTTAGAATAAAATTATTTTTCCACTAAATTTTTGCAATAGTTGTACCTTCAACTAATTAATTCTAATTTTTTCTTAAATGTCACTTAAGCAAATCGCAGTTAAAAGTTGAACTAGAAATCCAGTGAACTTTTAATTCCATTTTTAATTTGTTTAATACCAAAGTTAAATAAAAAATAAATTAAAAAACAAAAAATATTTTTCGCCTTATTGGCAAAATACATTCAATATAATTTGAAATGTAAGCAAAAGCAAAAATATTTTTTGTTTTTTAATAAAAAAAACTTTTTGTTTTTCTATTCATTTGCTACAGACATTATGCACAACCGTAGGTTGGCTTGCTGTGGTGGAACAGAGAAATAGAATTTAAATTTTTTGAAAAACAGAAATGTATTGCTTTGCAAATACTTTTGTTTGGTTGTTATATACTAAATGGGATATGATTCGCATTTAGTCTATAACTATTTTAACATAAGTATTTATAGTTTAGAATAACACCTTTGGGAAAAAGTCTCCTGACGAGTCTCTTAAGCAGAGACGAAATGGCCAAAGAGACATGCTTATCCCCAAAAGCATACATTTCAAATTATATTAAAAAATAAATTAGTATAAATAGTTATTATACATTTTTCGAATTAAATTCGAATATTTAATGGATCTATATTATGCTTATTGTATGAAGTTTAATAGCCTAAGATCCTAATACTGGTATTCTTATGAGAATTAACATCCTTAACGGATTATGCTATTAAAATTTATACAATTAGTATGAATAGTTTAATTGTAAATTTTTAATAAATATTTACGGAGTTTGGTTGTTTAAAAAACGTGGCCGCTCATTAGCGTCGTACAGCGCCGTTTTGCAAAATAATACAGCACTTGTCACTACGGTCAGAATGCCCCTTATATCCAGTTCACTAGATTGAGGAATCTGAGGATGTTTCCACGATCAATAGCCAATGTCGTTTAAGGAGAACCGGGTATTTGCAAAGGAAGTGCTCTACTGTCTCCTTCTCATACACATCGCCACCGGTACGTCAGTGATCGGCGGGCATGGTTTACAATCGACCACTGTCCAGTAAGTAGAACCACCAATCTGGACTTTTACTTCCTACTGTAACATAAAAACGATGGAGTACATCTTATATCAAAAACATGCCTTGAGATCCTCCCCTCCTGGCATTTGCCTACTTGTCGAAGTAGCTAAGGAATACCATCCATTAAAGACCCCATTTAAGGCGCTACTGAGGCAAAACGTGATAGCTTCGAGACAGAAACCTTCCGAACCAAATAATACAACCGTTTATTCCCCTCAAATCCGCGGTGCTCAGAAGTCTAAATTAGTGTCGTTGTAGTGAGAAGGCACAGAGCGTTAAGTACATTCCCGCACGATTCAAGTGCAGGGAGAGCCGTCCAGCTGTTCACACAAATGTCAATGCCACTCCCAAGTGCCGAGTGGACAGGATCGGGCAGGCTTTTCTGAAAGCTATAATCGCCGGTATTTTTCGTTAATCAATATTCGCAATATTTAGTGTATTAGCTTACTAGACGAGAGCTTCGAGTTAAAACCCCGGCTCTGCCATCTTGAAAGAACCAACAACCTCTTATTAGTCTTCTGGCAAAAGCACTGAGAGTAACTGATTGCCATGAACAAGTTTTTCAAATCTGTCATTCGGAGTCGTTAAACTGTAGGTTCTGGTACTCATGGATAAAAACTGACGAACACAGTATGGCTGCTGTGAGAAGCTAGGCCGTAACTCTGAAAAAGGGTTGTAATGGCCAATTATGCATGTGTTGTGTATATTCAACACTAGTGCGAATAATCATTTTTTTTAAACAAGCGTGTTTTGTAGGAGTTGCCTTTACAAAGGTTGAACAAACTTAAGAATACTTAGCTACTTTATAAGACTTAGCTACTTGTTGACTTGAAACAACTACAGGTGTTTGTTGTTAACGTCGACTACACAGGATTAACGTGCTGTCTCCAATGATTAACTTACGAGTAATAGAGAGGGATTTTTTTTTTTTGTACATTAATTTATATATCAACTCGTTAAATTAAAACAGCTAGTTTGTTATATGTAGTACTCGTATACATACAGCTGCGTGCAACTAATTAAGGACAGTAGTACTCAATATTTAAATCATTATGTTGAAAATAATACTATTAAAAAAAACCGCTAAAATTTGACCCTGTTTAGTTAATCCAACTTTGTTTATTGAAACTTCTCAATGGCAACCCTATTCTTACCGTTATTTTTTTCTTTGTGGTGTTTTTCATAATTTGTGAAATAAATTACTCGTGCACTTAATTAAGGACAGTGAAAAATTTTTTTAAATTTTAAGATTCAAGTAAGTTTTAACAGTTAAATTCAAATAAATGAGATTACACTAGAGTTGTCAAGACCGGTTTTCGAATTATTCGAAAAACCGGTTTTTTTCCTATTTTTCCGGTTTTTTTTTAACCGGGTTTAAAAATGTGGCGGTTTTCGAGTTATTCGAAAAACCGGTTATTTAGTGTCGAACTATTCGACATTTTCGAATATTTTTTATTTTAGGTGTATTATATTTTACAGATTTTTTTCTAACAAATTTAAATTATGTATGCAACACCTCTTATTTTCTAAAAGATCTAAAAAACTAAATCAGATTTATATACAGCGCTACTCACACTTAACCCAACTTTTACAATAAATGAACGTGTTTTTTCAGTAAGCTCAACACTAAAAACAAAGCTAACAAACCGTATGTCATCTTAACATTTAAACTGCGTCCTATATTTGAAATACTATAAGTATTTTAAGAAAAATAAATAAAATGTTTAAATCTTGAATAATTATTTTTAGCCATTATATATGTATGTTTTTTTCTATATATGTATGTAAATATATGTATATGTAATACTTACAGATACATACATACATAAATACATATTTACATAACTTTGTACTGTTTTATAATTTTCAAAATTTTAAATTCATTTTAGATTAATGTTTTTTTTTAAGTTAAAACAATTATAAAAACCAAAAAAATATATTATGTACATATATATTCGAACCGGTTTATAAATAAAAACGCCGACAACCGGTTTTATAAAAGTGCGGTTTTTTGAACTATTCGAAAACCGGTTTTTGGATTTCGTTGAATAATTGACAACTCTAGATTACACAAAGTGTTTTTCAGAATTTGATAAACTTTTACTTATTGCTAAACATGGGTAAAAATAAGTCCTGTGACGTCAGTACTCGAAAGATTATTGTACAAATGCATCAGGAAGGAAGCTCTTATAGGGAGATCGCAACAGCCTTAAAAGTTTCTAAAACAATGGTTTTCCAAACGGTGCAATATTTCAAAAAACATTCGACAGCTGAAAAGGTGCCTCGTAAACAAAGAAGCCGAATTACGACAGTGGGTGAAGATGCACTAATTGTCCGCGAGTCGAAAAAAAATCCGCATAATCCAGCAAATGAAATTCGGATAGCAGTCTTTGGTGAAAATGGAGCAAAACCATCTGTAGACACAGTAAAACGTCGATTGCGGGAAGCTGGCCTCTTTGGAAGAATTTCCCGAAAGAAACTATTGTTGTCTGAGCGTAACCGGAAGAAGCGAATAGAGTTTGCAAAAAAATACCGCCATTGGACCGCTGTGGAATGGAAAAGAGTGTTATTTTCGGACGAAACAAAAATTAATAGTCTCTCCCGATGGAAAAAACTATGTTCGCCGGCCAAAGTTAGAAGAATTTGATCCAAGATACACCCGGGCCACTTTAAAGCATGAAGGAGGTGCGATTATGCTTTGGGGTGCTATGTCGTCACGCGGTGTTGGACCGCTGCACAAAGTTGACGGAAACATGGACAAGTTCCAATATGTAAGAATCCTAAGCGATACAATGATGCCGTATGCAGACGTGAATATGCGAGTATCATGGATATTTCAACAATGACCCGAAACATACGGCTTATCACGTCAAACAATGGTTTATAAACAATTCGGTCACTGTACTTGATTGGCCTTCATGCAGTCCAGATCACAATCCGATTGAGGATTTATGGCAAGTTGTAAAAACCAAAGTAAGCGCAGTAAAAATAAACAATTTTGATGATCTCTTCGCCGAAACAAAGAAAGCTTGGGAGGCCATTCCAACTAGTGTATGTGAAAATCTGGTTAGCTCGATGCCTCGCAGGTGTCGAGCTGTTATCGACAACAATGATTTTGTAACAAAATATTGATTTTTTTTTAATAAATACAAGTTTTTCTTAAATTTTACGATGTGTCCTTAATTATATGCACGACTGAATTCAATATTCTATTAAAAAATGCTCACTGCTTTATAAAAAATAATTTAACTGACACAATAAACAGTTATTTTCTACGACTAAGAGTTTAAATAACTAAACTCGGAAAAATTTTGACAATATATACAACTATTTTTATTTTTTTTGCTTCAAGCTCACATGTAAGCTTCGTGTTCTTAATTAGTTGCACGCAGCTGTATATAAAAAAAAATTAAATTAAGAAGTGTTCAAAAGATTTGTATATATATATATTATATCTGTATATATGTATATATTCAAAATTAATTTATTAAAAATATAAATTTAAATAATGCGGTAATAATTATACTTTCATTAATTACTAATATAAATATTAAAAAAAATATAAGAAATTAATATAAAAATATTATTAACTATTTTATATGAATGTTTCATAATAAAAATATGCTTGTTGTCATAAAAAGCAAACGGTTTCCGATTTTCGACTTCGATTTCGATTTTTTTTTTTTTTCCTTTTTTAGCATGATCAATAATGTTAATGTTTTTAAGTTTCATAATGAACATGAATGATTGTTCTATTCTATGTAAATATGTTATTAAAAAAAAACAAAAACAAAACCAACAAAAAATCACACTAATAAAAATAAATGTTTTAAACAATAGCATCTTTTCTCTTAATTTAAAACAACTTAAATGTTTTCAGAAAGCATTTAAGTGATGTTATTTTTATTTTTCTTTAAAAATTTTTTGATCAAAAAAAAATTGTTTCAATTAATTTTGCTTTACGATTTAATAGATTCGTTATAATTTCTCTTTATTATTACAACTTTTTTTTATTTTTAACTACAAAGAAACAATAATACGCGTGTTGAATTTATTTTTATTATTTTTTTTTATTATTTTTTTATATATGTATGTATTTGTTTAAAAAGGAGTGTTTGTTTTTGCTTGTTTAAAAGTTTTTTTTTATTTTTTTCCTTTTTTATTAAGTCAAATTTAGAGTGCAGAAAATTTAGAGAGTGATAATAATGATTTATTTTAAACATTTTTATTATATTTAGAAAATATGTTTTCTTTTTTAGTATATTTTATTTATATATGTATATTTAAACATTTTTTTAAGTATTATATATGTACATATACATATATATCTACTTGTTTTTTTTTAATCTTGATTTCCTATTTATTTTATATATGTATATAGTTTGTTATTAAAAAATAATTTCTTTTTTAAATTTTTTAAATTTTAAGTATTTTCTGTTCTTCTTTTCTTGTTCATAATATAAAATTCTTAATATATATAAATATAGATTTAAATTGAATCATTCAAATTAAGTGCCATTAATCCAGTTCAATTAGTTGGATCTTTCTAAAGGTATGCAAAATATGTATATGTTTTTAAATTTGTGGCTTGTGTGCATATTTTTACTTAAAGAAAAACAACCTTTGGTTGTTTTTATTCTTATTTAATTTTTATATAAAAAAGGTATTTAAATAATATAACACTTATTTAAATTTTATTAATTTTCTCTTCTCTAAATTTATTTCATTTCATATTTTCTACTTTATATTTGTGTGTTTATGACCTTAGGTCAGAAACTTTTTAAATTATATAAAAGGATGTTACAAAAAATATGGATAAATAAAAACTTAATTGTTATAAAAGTTTTATACAAACATATATCCATATTATCTGTGTATGTATGTATGTATGTGTATAAATAGAAAAGATAATTTTTTTGTTATTAGGATACAAGGATACATAGAAATAAATATATTGAAAGCCATTAACAAGCATGATTTTAATATAATTAATAAAAAAATAAAAACAATTCACATACACCTAAAATCTGCCACAGTTGGCAAAATAGTTTTTTTATAAAAGAAACTTAAAACTTAATTTTATAAAGGAAGCATTATAGCTGTTAAGGATTTATTATGTATAATACGTGTCAATAAATTTAATAGACAAAACTAAAATTGTTTCTTTTAACAGTTCAAGTCAAATTGTATATAACTTTCTATCGTTTTATATATGTCTGTTTAAATAATAGAGTGCAAAAAAGAAATAAAATTAAAATAATTGTTAATTTTGGAAACAATAATCTCTTCTAACTTAATTTAAACATTGAAAATACTCTACAGATTCGATCACAACTAAAAATGGTGTTATTAAATTTAATTATGTATGTATGTATATAAATTAAATCTAAAATTCAATAATCTTTATTGCAATATATTTTTTAAGATAAATTATTTTTTGCAAAAATTAAAAAACAAAATTCTTATTATACTCGTAATAAAAAAAAAGTTTAGATAAAGGTAATAATAAATCTTTTTTGAGCTTCAGGTTTTTTAAATAAAAAAAATTATTTTCGATATTTCGTCAAGAAATTATTTATTTAAAAAATATGTAAATATACGAAGGGGTAACGAAACAAATCAGATTTATTATTGTCTTAATTTAACAAAAAAAGGTTATTAAAATGTGGGAGCAATTTTACAACAAGTACAATAATCAAACTCGTTTTGATAGCGTTCACCTAAATATATTGTAATATATTCTAACATCTTCAATGAGCAACAATGAATAGATAGGTAATTGACTAACCACTTCTTATAATCAATTCACTTTGAAAATGAGTTTTTAAATAAGACAGATTTTCAAAATTTTTATTTATTTATTTAATGCAAGATTGTATGTGGAATATATTTTGTTACAAAAAAAGAGACCCTTTGCTCTATGAGAAATATTAAGTTCATAGATGATACATTTTAAGGGAACGATATATGTATACCGGAGATGGAGTTACCTTGGTCACACATATCTAAACAATTTTGCAATAAAATATGCTCTTCCGTCATTCGCTTTATTATTATTGATACGTTACAATGCAAAGTATTAGTATGCAACGTATTAACAAAAAAGTAACAATACAATGTATCAACTTGGTTTTAATACTGTATTGATACATTGTAAATATACATTTAGGAAGACAGCTTTCACACATACATATGTATATATACAGCCCAATTCGTACAATTGAATGTATGTGGGAAAAATAGAAGAGGGGAAAAAACTCTCGGGGCTGATAGTATATATTTTTATGATATTCGACTTTGCTTCCTTTTTAGTATGTTAACAATGTGTTCTATTTACAACATACCTTGCATTTTAAAACCATTTTAAAGTCGTATTTAAACCTGTAGAGCATTTTTATTAAATAAAATAAAAAAAATTAATTTGAATTTGAATTTAGCAATTAAAACATAATTTTTTATATTGCTTAAAGATTGTAAACCATTAACATGTTTATATCTACGTTTGAATATATTATTTAAACTTTTATGACAAACTTCATAAATAATAGAATAAAATTATATAAAAATTATGAAAATTAATTAAAAATATGAATTAGAATAATAAATTGCTTAAATATCAAAAGGAAATAAAATAGGATAAGTATGTAGTATAGTATCGAGATAGGAGTTTTTTTTAATAAAAAAGAAAAAATTAAAAGGTTATCATTATTATAAAAAGTAATAAAAGAGTGCTTAGCACTGCTAATCTAACATTTTACCAAAAAATAAAATATTTAACAAATCATTAAACGATAACTAAATTTGTGGCGCATTTGTTGCCGTGGACGTTGAGGCCAAACTAGTAGTGTTTGTAATATCATCACTTTTAGCTTTTTCTATATCTGTTAGGGAAATTGTTGTATTTGTCTTTACAATTTCATCGTTTTTAGTTATTTGCTCATCACAGTCTTCTTGAGAAGCTGAAATAGCTTCTGTAGAATTTTTATTGTCAACATCGTTTTTATCGACTTCTTTTGAATTTATTTTCTGATGTTGTTGATCGGATGATGATGATGTGTTAATGTTAAAGGCACCTCCTTGTAAAGTGTTGTTACCACTACAACCACCTTCATCGCTACTCTCGGGCACCGGTGTGGAATTTTGTTCACTTTCCATTGTATCATCCATGTTAGGCTGTGTATTAATAGTGGCATTTGGGGAGGAATTACTTTCGTCCTTTTGCATTAATGCTAAAATGCTTTTAATGTACGTTTCCATGGTTAGTAAGAGTTTAATACGTTTCTCATGCTCTTCCAGCAAACGATCTTCGGCAGTTTTTTTATTGACGTTCTTTTGTGATAAATAGGTGGTTGTTGCAGCTTTTGCTACTGTTGATGTTGTTGGTGGTTCCTCTCTAATTATATCCTTCTTATCTTTTTCAGGAGATTTAATAGCACCCCCTTTTGTATTTTCGTCCTTATGTTCATTTTTATCATCACTTTCTTCGGTTTCTTCCAATTTATTAGCAGCATTTGTTTGTTCTCTTTCCTTTTCTGTTTTTGTCTCATTTTCTTTACTTTTTTCATGATCCTTTATAACATTCTCTTCTGTTTGTTTTGTGTCTGGTGCCTCAATGGCAGTCTCATCTTCTTTATTAATAGACTTTTTCATATTATCACTGATATCGTCATCATCATTATTCGTTGTATCCATAGCCTCTACCTTTTGTTTTATCATCTCCTTTTGTGTTGGTTTTGATTCCAGAGAACTATCATCTTTTGATGCTGAACTTTCTAATTTTTCTTTAGATTCGTTGTTGTCTGGTTTAAATTTTTTGTTTGAAAATATTTCTAAATAATAAATAAATAAAAACGTATTATTATTTCAAATGCAACAATTCACCTATTTTCCAAAAAAACTTATAAAAATCTTACCATTTTCAGCAATTTCTTGATAACGTGCACTTTTATATAGTAAAGCTTTAAGAGATCCTCTTAATTGTTTACGCACCGATGTTGGTATACCTGTACATTGAGCAATAACACGAATGGCAAATAAATCACCACACAATTCATCTAAATCTTCTTTCGAATGCATTGAATAACTTATGGAATACAATAGACGTGCGATGGGCAATTGTGAAGAAATCTAAAAAGGAGATTTTTTTTAAAACACACAATTTAAAGGGAAACAAATTCTTTAAGTAGATGTTTAGCTCACCACCTTAGGATAATATATTTCCAAAAATGCTCTTATATATTGATCACTTAAGGAAACTCTGCAGCCACGTAAAATAATATGAATATATTCAACTAAGTATTGATTATTAATCAAGAGTTCAGCATATCTTAAATGGAAGTATAAAAACATGATAAACGTATAATGGAAAGATTATAAAATGAAAAGAATAAAGTACTTACTTATTGGTACTCTTATTATTGTAAATGCCCACCCAAAATTTCGGGAATAAATTAAAATTCAAAGGAGCTGCCTCTATAGCAACTAAGCATGATAACTTTACTAGATTATCGTTCAGTTGGTTGGTATTCACTGCCATACGCATCATAACATCCAGAAAATCATGGTAGGGCCTATAGAAAGCATCAATTTGTGCATCGTATTCTAGATCAACTCCCCTTTGTACCTCTAGAAATTCACTATGAGGTATACACATTTGTACCATAGGTCGTGGTGGTCTTGGCATGTTTTTCGTAATCGTAGGCCAACCTGTTTTACCCCTTCTCGGAAAATATGAACCTAGTGCTCCTATAGCAGTTGGTGCATTGGCCACCGATTGATGGCAATTGATAAGAATTGGTGCCAATATTGAAGTAACATCTAAATTGGGATTTCGTACGAGTTCTTTAAGTACTTCAAGTGCAAGACGACATATTTCAGGTGGGTTGTAGGTATTTAATAATGTTGCCAATCTTTTCACAGCATCTGGTAAACCTTTAAGTAAGGCGGTTTGTTGTTGATGCTGTCTTAATAGGTGTTGTTGCTGTAATTGTTGTTGCATTTGTTGCAATTGTATTTGTTGCATTTGATGCTGTAGTTGTTTCTCTTTCTGCTGCTGTTGTGCTGTCTGTTGGGGTGTTTGTGAAGATTGCTGCTGCTGTTGTTGTTGTTTTAATTGTTCTTGTTGCTTCTGCAGCAATTGCTGGTGTTGCTGTTGCAATTGTTGTACCTGTTGTTCAAGCTGTTGTTGTTGTTTTTTATTAGTTGGACTATCTACACGTGTACTTAAACGTAAAGTACTTAATAATAAAACCATTTCGCTAAGCAATTCTTGTAAATCACCGGAAACATGACAGGCAGTGGCTTCATATTGCATGGAATGTAACGTATGCAATGCTTCGAAACACATTTCAATTCCTCCATTGTAAATAACTAGAAGTCGATCTTCATCGTTATCAACTAAAAAATATATAAAAATATGTATGTATATATGTAGAAAAATTAATAACATTCTACAGAGCTTTGTTTACAAACTTTATGGCAATTTAGAATAAAATTATCAAACCAACACAACCACTTTGTCTTGGCATCTATTTAAATACAACAAATGCAAAACTTACCTAATATTCTTAAAGCATTTATTAATGTTCCCCATGAAACTCTGGCATCTAAGCCCGTTAAATATGCAGACAATGTAGTACGACGGAATGTGGTTACTTCATGTTTCTCTTGTTCACTGGCATCAGGATGGCGAGTGGCAAACAAAGTCATTAGTTTAAATAATTCATCAACAGCAGCTGCATATTGGGTAGGATGTGGTGTTATATTTTTAAAAGCCCACTGTAAATTTTGGTGAGCAGCTAATTGGCGTGTTAAACTACGGCTCTGTTCACAGCATAAGCGTAATAAACCATAATATGCAGGTAACATGGCGCGATTGTATGTTACTACTTCTGAATCATCGTGATCCGCTCTGAAAATATATTTAAAAAATGTACAGATTGTTTAACAACAAACCATAAAATAAAAAATCAATATAAGGGACTTAAAAACATACAATATATAATTAAATGCTATATTTCTAGTTATTTCTGGACAGTTGGCCACTATTAAGGCGTTTTCTGGACAGTCGACAATAGTTTGATGCCAGAATGCTAATAATGCATGTTTATTATGATGAGCCGGTACACTGGGTTCTGAAAGCCGTGGATGAAAGAGATCCCATAAAGCACGCATATAAGGTCCCATCTAATAATATAACAAAACTTAATTAAAAACTATTTTAAATATTAATTTAAAAAAAACTAACCATTAGTTTTTCAGTCTTTGAAACCATGCAATAGCCTAATAAACTAAAATAAGAAGTCAATTTTGTAGGACCATGAAGAGCATAGTCAGCATATGCGCGGGCAGCACGTAATAAACGTAACAAAAGATTTATAATATTATGTAATATGATTTGAGCATCGTTGCTAAGTTCTCTGTAAAATAATTATAAAAATTTTGGTAATTAAATAATTTTATTGGAATTTTTCATTTTATACATTTCTTATAATTTTTATAAGAGTTTATTTTATACATAAAAAGAAGAAATGACAAAACTTACCGATAAGCATGCGAAAAATTCGATGATAATTTATGCAATGAATGTATACGGAAACTAGCTCTGAATGGTTGTGAAGGTACCAAAGAAACCAATAAATATGCAGCAGCTGAACGTACGTTAAATAAATATTCAATGATATATATATAAAGCACAAATTTATAAATATATAAACCTACCATTTCGAACTCTTAATATATGATGTGCCATTAAATATTGTTCCACCCAAGTATCAGCTGATTGTAAAATCCATGCGTGAGCTATTTTATTTTTAGGAGCCTGAAAAGCTAACCAATCTAAAACAGATTGTGGACAATATTCAGCAGCATCCCAGACGCGCTGTAAAACTAATTGTGAAAAACAGGGTAAACCAGAAGGTCCACCCTGTGTTTCTGTGAGTAAAGTCAAAAGTTTAAAGAATGGTCCACATAATTCCGTGTGTTTAGTTACAGAAGCAAATAGCATGGTAATAATTTGGTTAGCCAAACGTTCGTCCCAACGACATAAAGCATGTATTAAATGCTTAGTTTGATGAGGATTTATGTTATCTTTAATTTGTTGGTACAGAAAAGGAAATCCCTGAAATTTAAGAGTAATAATTAAATACAAAAAAAAATTGTTTTTCTTTTTGTTAATTTGTTAATTTTTTCTGCTAACATTTCATACCTTTCCGCCAGCTACAGCATTGTAATCTTTAGTGGATAATTTTAACCTTAAATCTTGTCCTCTTGATCGTTCTACTAAATTGGCCACTAAAGCAATCATTTTGTCTAACGATGCCGGACGGTTTTTATCAACCGATAATGCCTCATCCGAAGAGTTATCATCGTTATCAGAGCTAACTTCAAGCTATTTATTGGAAATGCAATACATTTAATGAATATTAAATTTTTAAATACAAAAAAATACTTACATTATCATGGATTTTATTGCCCAAATAAAAGTCAACAACACTTTTAATAACTCCTATGCGCAACAAAAATACTGTTTCTTCATCACCCATACGCGAAAACTCAAAGAGTAAGCCGAAAAATTCTGATAAATGTCTCAAATGAGCTTTAGCACCATGTTCCATTAATAATATTAAGGAGCTTATAAATCGAGTTACACAAGAGGCATTACCAATAATTTCTTTTCCATCCTTATCCGTTTCAGTTTTTAAATATAAATGTGAATGTGAAGAACTGGAGTGAGAGAACGTAATTGATCGTTTGTACTTCTATTTTAAGAGTTAAGTTTTTTAATATAAATAATATTTTCTATACAAATAGTTTAGTTGTTGTTTACTCAAATGTTTTTTAAATTAAATCTAAAGTTATTGTGCTTCTCTAACCTCTTTACAAATGTGAATAATGCCAAACACTATTAACTTATCCACCGAACAATCAAGTCTAAGAAGAAAATGAAGCAATTCTTAACAGTCCTAATATTGACAATTACTATAAATTTTAGTTTGAGTTTTGGAAAAGCTTTTCCATTAACTGATGAAAGTGCCGAAATATCCAAGATTTTTAATAATTGGATAGGAGACCAAGAGAAAAAGGAATCAAATAACAGCATAATGTACTCTTTTTGTAATGAATTAAATAGCCTTTTAAATAGTGGTGTTCAAATATTTAGAACTGTCATAGAAGATATGAGAAAGGTAAAGTTGAAAATAGTATATTTTATATATGAACTTATATATAACTTTAATTTTCCCATTGCAGAATATCAGTGATATATTGGGCTTAAGTGAAGATTTAGATAACAACCAAATTACAACTACTCCAATCAGCATTGTAACCAGCACTAAAACTACTTTCAAACCAGAAATAATAACCACAATTGCAGACGAAACTTCAAGCACTAGTACAACTTTAAAACCAGTTGGTTAGAAAGCCGTAAATTATTCGTATTAGGTCTATATAATCTTAAGTAAAAAAAAAAATCTTAATAATAAGCAGGAAAAAAATTGAAAAAGCTTGCTTTACTACCGTTAAACAAAAAATATGTTTTGCCCCACAATTTACTTATTCAATAAAGATTTATAGATTTTAATATCACAAATGTAAACGTTTGTAGGTTTAAATTCTAACAAACTAATCAGTAAAGTATTTTTCATTTTAATAAATTTTAAATATTTTTAGTTAAATATTTTTTATTTAACCTTGAATTGACAAATAATTTTTCGACAGCAGTATTTAGACAAGTGTTTAAAATGAAGGCCCACTTGTATTTATACAAAATATTTCGGTTTTTTTTTTTTCTTTTCTTCGAGCACTTACCGTAATCTTTGAATAACATGTATTACTAAACGTTGAAACATTTGGCGAACCATTTGATTAGGACATTGTATTAAAACTTGTACTGGCCACCAGGGTTCGATGGACATGTGTGTAAGAAACCATTCGCAAGCCTCTTGACTGGCATTAAATTGTTTTGTTAACAATTCGACCCAAGGTACCATTGTAGGCTATAATATGGAAAAATAAAATTTAACTATTTTTAACATTGTAATATAGAATAAAACTACTTTTTCTTTGGCATGAATAAATGTTTCGATAAAAAAAGAAACGGATAACTTGGCAGCCATGCAAGTAACATCTTGTTGTGCTATTAACGTTTGTGGTATGTGACCACATATTTGCCACATAAAACTAGAAGCAATAGATCACATATTAATACACTTGATAGCAGCGGAAACATTTTATTAGTAAAATACTCACTTAAAATAAGTGTGTTCAAATATATTACGATCTTGTAAAAAATGCCTATTATCTTGCCATATCCAATCTTCTAGCTCTTTACTAAGTTGTGGTCTCCAAAGATGATCAGTTTGTTGTTGTTTAGCTACTGTGGATGAACATCCAGTAGATGTGGAAGGAATTTCTGTATCATTTTCTTTCTCTAGTTTTCTTTCATTCTCGAATTCACTGTCCGATATTTTGTCGGCTTTATTTTCTTGTACAATTGTTTGATTATCACAATTTTCTGTTTTTAATTTCTGTTTATCAGTACTTTTAGAATCCATTTTTAATTCAATTTCATTTTTTTCTTCTTTCGCATCGTCTTTATTAATTTTTTTCTCGTTTTCCGTGACATTATCTCGCTTCGAATTTTTGACAGCTGTCTTTAATGCTGCCATGGTAGGTGACGCTAGAAGATGAGCATGTTTTTCTTTTAAATGTTCTGGTAAACGACGTTCGTAGAAAAGCATATAGGCTGAATTAGTTTTCTCAAAACTAAAATCTAAATATTTTTCAGATACAGAATCATAAGTTTTACTCTGAAAATATTTTAATAAAGTAAATGTAGGATATAACAAAATTAACATTCTCTTGAACATACCGTCATTTCTCCACCAAAACATTCGGCTGCAATTTGAGAAGGATCAAATGGTTTCACTTCTGCATCATTAAATAAAAACCATCTGTCATGTTGCATGGCAGATTTATTGCGTTCTTTTATAAAACTATAGTAATGGCCACCGTCCGCTGTACCAGTGTGAACAGTAACACCAACTAATTCATATCTAAGATATCAAATTGTTCAGTTATTACATATATACAGAAGACATACATAAAATTAACATCATGCATTGAATCGTTAATCATTAAACTTACTCTAAACAATCTTCTAAGTCATTTTCCAAATCGTCTTCATTTAGATTATTTTCTAGTTTGCGCTTTTCGCGATCCTCTAAAAATATATATAGTATTTTAAGCGATTTTTTTTTTTGTCAAGATTCTTTGAAAATTAAAACTCACCTTTGTATTGATGTGGCATTAGTGTTTTCTCTACGTAATCTGACATGTTTAGGCGCATGGGAAATGAAAAATGTGTATTTACTTTCTCCTTCAGCATAGTTACCATGTTAAATGTATAACGCATTGTGTTAAAGCACAATATCTGCGGCAACTTCTTAAAACAAGCCCTTTTTTCGGCTCTCACTTTTTTTCCACATTGTGAGCATGTATACATATTATCGCCTTCTAAAGTATCCTTGACTGTAACTTCATCTAGTGATTCCTGCAGGTTACGCATATCCGCCACTTGACAACGTACCGTATAAAATTCTTCAGCAGTACGTGATACATGATCACAGTCTAGAGATACTACATTATTGCTTTGAATGCCACAGAATAACCGTTTAACTAAATCTTTAAGCTCAGGAGTCATTTCTTCGAGTTTTGAAACAAGATCGATAAAAAACTCAGCCATATCCTTTTGTTCCCCTGTATTTAAAGGCTGATGATCCATTTGATAAACTCTACAAAATGAACGTGGATTATAAGCCTTGCGTTCTGATTCCAAAAGATAAGCAAACATTCGTTGTAGTTCTAAAAGAGTGGGACCATGTTTTTGCGCTTTATTGGGGGGTACACGTAGAACTGCTGCTCTGGCCTGAGGCATCATGTAAAGATGTTGTATGCAGGATGCCATATAGCAAGTAGCTCCTAAATTTGTTAGTCCCACATAGCCACATTCAGAACGACCATCATCTCTTGGCCAGTAGTCCCAAGGATAGGGAGGCTTGGGTCCAGGTGTATGTTGTGCCAATAGTTTATTGTGCAGAAATATGTAGTTTTTTGGACAATTTTTACATAATTCTACTAAAAGATCGTAAGCCGCGGCTCTTGAAGTAGCTGATTTGCATTTGGGCTTCTGACGGTTACTAGGCGAAGGCATACCAAATAAGAATTCAAAGATTTGCTCTATAAACTTTAAAGCTTTTGAGCTGAACTTAAAAGTGGGATCATATTTCACCAAATTCGACATTAAATTAATTAAACCAACTAAACCGTCATCTTGCATACCGTAACGTGTCTCATAGAAATCTCTGGTCAGTATACTTTGCGCTACGGACTGACACAACTTTTCAATATCGATGACCTCATCATTATTAGATGACTCAAGTGAAGATTTTACCATTTCAGGTGATAGTGTATCCACCAATCTGGCTAAAAGCCAAAAATAATCTCTGCAAGCTGGTCCATATGGTTCTTTTCCATCATCACTAAGCATATAAGGATTGTGATGACTATAAGAAGTCATTTTTTCAGCCACCGACAGAAATGAAATCAATTTTCTTAACAGTGGAGCCAATAACAGTTGATATGACTGTGAATTGCCCAAACAGATACGGTATAAACCTGCACATATTTCGCGTCTTACTGCTGGTTCAGGATCTTCAATTATAAATTTTTGCACCCAATTACAATATTCTGGATGAGCCCAAAGAGCTCGCCTAGCCTCCGCAGATGCATGCACAAAGCTCACCATTATGTTCATAGCAAACTGAACAACTTGAGCTCTACCCCAGAACCCAGTACGTAAATGATGATACTGATAAGCTGATGTTGTAGCTAAATAATTCGAGTAAGTCTCATCGTTTAATATGGTTGATAAACGTTTCAAACAGGGGTCCACGGACATCATTTCTAACATAAAATCTTTAGGTTTTGATATGGACACCAACATATCTTCATGAAAATCTTCTTCGAATCCCAAAAGCCAAAGAATGCGTAGCAAACTGGTCAAACAGTCATGACGCCATTCATTTAGCAATTCTTTGGGATAAGAACTTTGTTGCAGTTGACCCGATATAAATATATCGTACAAATGTTTAAGACCACCGCATTTTATGAAAGTCTCACTCCATTTTGTATCAAATATAGAAGAGGAGTTCAACAATTCCACTTGAGATGATGTATTGTTGTTGGACTCGGATTTTTTTTGCCGTTTACTTGCTCTGATGGGATTGTTTTCTTTATCATTTGGACTAACCGCCACATAATTGCCCTCTAATATATCTTCTTGTGCTGTTGAATCCAAAGAATCCTTATTTTTCTGGCAATCATTTGTACTATAAGCAATTTTCTTTGCTTCTTCTTTGCTAGAGGTGTCACCACTTGCTCGTCTTTTACTACTGCTAACACCGCTACCTCCACCACTACCACTGCCAGAACCTGAACTATTCCCTCCTCCTCCACCACCACCACTACTACTGCAACTAGCACTTTTCTTATTTTTAGCTGTAATTGTTCCCTTACTATGTTGCTGATCCATTGTAATCACATTACCGTTAACTACACTGCAACATGGTGTACCTCCGCGTTGCTGAAATACACTATTTAGTGCTAAACTCTCTACTATATGCAAGGAGTACATAAACTTTTGCAAATTCGACGGATCTAATAATTCACAAAGCTTTTGTTTTATCTCCTTCTGTTTTTTAATTTTTTCCTCTTCTGTGTTTAATTGTTCACTTAAAGCCAAATCATTTGTTAAACATTTGAAAGCTTCAAAAATCGTAGGATTTGTAGGTAATATGGCCAAAATATCCCATACCCTACGAGATAATAATTGTGCCTTAGTGTAGAGTTGCAAATTATTTGGTTGTGGCTTCATATCACCCAAGGTTTGCATGAGACAAAACAACTTTTCAAAATACTTTGGCTGTAGCAATAATACTGTTGGTAAACATTCCTTTGGTGGTGGAGGTTGCATAGAAGGATGATCTAAATTTGTATCTTTGCGCCGCGCTCCACGTCCACCCAAAGAAACATAAATAATCTAAAAGAATATATGGCTTATTTTAAACACAATTTTAATATACTGGCAAGTATTATTACCTGATTATCTTTAAAGCCAGCATCGCCCAAACTTCTCTCATCATACTCAGAAGTCAATTCTTGACCCTGTGTTATTATACGGAGGGGGCCTTCACTTAATAAAAGACCCAATACTGGAGCTGATACTCCTGAGTTAGTAGTAATCGGTAAAGTTTCCCACCTTTTATCAAATAATTGAAAAATGTTTTAGTTGTTGAACAAAAATATTTTAAATAATCATTTTTACCATTTAGAAATTTCTGCCTTTAAATCGGCTATTAAGTCACATGCATGCATGTGTAACAAAGACTTTTCTGGCATACCAGCTGGTTGTAAAATTATGCGTATGGCAGGACCAGAGCCTTCATTTTTTAGATTACTATGAGAGCCAATTCCTTGACCCTCAATAGCCCAACGACGTAAATGAAAAGCATAACGACGGCGAAATGTTTCCAAATGTGTGTTTAGTAACATCAAACCACGTTGAACACACAATAGAGCATTATCGTCCTCATTGTTACTACAAAAGGAAAAAAAAAATAAATAAATAAAAAGTATGTCATTTATATTGCAATTTTTAATTAGTTTATACAAACTTACCATTCCAGAGCATTTGCTGCTTGAACCAAATTTTCCATACATTGTGAAACGAATTCTTTCTCCAAACGTAATTGTTGACCCATGTAATACATGTTAATATATTGAATGGCTGCTAATGATACTTCAGTATTATGAGCTCTTAAAGCTATTTTCCATAAATGAAACATTCCAACAATATTTGAAGAATTTGTTGATATAGAATCTGTTTGTTTTTCATAATGGGCAATAGCCATACGCGCTAAACTACAGAGCTGCTGAAATAGGCCTAAACCAACCATAGAAAATTCTTCAGGCCTTAGTTCGGGCAATTTTTTTAAATATAAATGCTGTAGAGCTTCCAAGCCTAAAGCATGCTGATCACCGCCCTTAGCTTGTGATTGTAACCAAGAAAAATAACAATCAGCACATTCAGGATCGTGAGCCAACCATTCCCATAAGGCATCTACTTGCTCTAAGCTTAAACTGATAGAGAAAGCAAATTTCTAAAGTCTAAAAACGTATTGAACAAAATTAACTTACCGAAAATTCTTTGGCGAACCCATAGATGAAAAGATGGAAGACAAAAATTGCAAACGCACTGATACTTGAGTCTTGTGTGAATACAATGACAAATCAGTTTGTTGGTATTCATATCCTTTACCAGTTAATATATCCAAATGGCGCTTTGCATAATATTTTATGTTATTAAAGAAATGATACATCATTCGGTGCTGACGTTCTGCCCACATTGTAATTTGATGAGTATCCGAAGGTCTAAACTGCTGAAAAGATGCAAACAGCTTTGGCAACAAACGTAATGATATAATTACGCTTCTGTTATTAGCCAAATTCTGCAAACATCCCTCTATAAATTTTGTTCGCAATTGCCGATCATTGCTGAAACATAAAAGCGTGGCTAAAGCCTTTTCTGCTTCCATGGCCAAAGATTCTCCGAGTTGAGTCTAAAATGTATATATTCATATATATATTTTAAGAAAACCAAAAGCTTTCAACGGTCTTTCTCTACTTACGATTTTATCATCCTGCAATAGATCCCATAATAGAGTATTTCCTGGTTGACACACATCATTAATTTTAAAAGTAGGCTGTTGAGGTGATGAAGTGTAAATATTTTTATTACCATCTTTCCCCATTTGATCTATGTCCGCATCTTTATTATGTTTTGGGGGAGCAGGAATTAATCCGGCCGCTATTTTTGCAGCAACTATAGCATTTGCTCGTTCTTGATAATCTAGCAAAGACTGTTGCACTTTAGCCTGTGCTGCTATGGCATTAGCTCGTCCCTGCATATCCAGATATGATTGTTGAGCATTATCAGTAGCAACAGCAGCAGCGGCCAGAGCAGCAGCAGCTACTGCTACATTTGCTTCATTCTTTTGCATAGACATAGCCGTGTGTGCGGCAGCCATAGCGGCTGCAGCTGCTGCAAAAGCTGGAGGCATATTATTTTGGGCTACACGCTGGTTATGGGCATTGACCAGTTGAGCAATTTCATCTTCACAAATATCTTCCACCTCAAAACCATCTAAATTTTCCGATTTATTACTTATGGGTGATGAATAGCTACCCTCGTTTTCGGCACCACTTAATAGTTCACTTATATGGGTTTCAGCTATAGCTCGTATATAGGGACCTTCACCTTGCAAATGCTTTAAGACAGCGCTCGGTACTTGATCAGGATCACTGAGTACATCACTATCATTTAACAGTTCACACTCGCCGTCACCCTCATCGGCATCATCGCTAGAAGCATCTTCTTCACCACCATCACAAATTGCTTCAACAATTTCGTAAGCTAAATGAGTCAATGGAAGATTGTTATTTTTACGTCGCTTACGTGATTTCTTACGATGCATCTGTATGTTAATCGAACCTTTTTGTAAATCATCTTCACTGCTCGAGTTATCAATTATATTCACAATACGATGATTTTTCATCCTAAAAATAAATTTTCAATTTATAAATTTAATTCTTAATATACATTTTATAACCCTCAACTTACTTCATATCAACTTTTGAGTTGATCATATTCAATTCTTGCTCCGAAATTTGTTTCACTTTCTCGTCAGTGGTATCACAAACATGACGTCTTTGTCTTGCCTGTTTACATGATGTTACACCGGCATCTGATGAACAGACGTTTTCAATATCTATTGGACTTTTACGAACACTTGCTAAACTGCTGTCATCCCCATTACCCTCATCAGAATTACTGCCATCCATACTGCCACTATCGGAACTAGTAGCAGCCATTAAATCATTGTCTAAACTCATTTGAGCACGTGACTTATCACGTGACCATATAAGTTTTGTTAAAGCCGAAGCTATGTAAATACTTTGTTCTGTATGCTCTTTTGGATCCATACGACACAACAAAGTATACAAATACATTGCAGGTTTTGGAGCTAAATTTTTAACCAATGATGGCAAAATGTCAAATATAGTCTTAGAACAATGCTTTAATTGTTGTGTTGCCTGCCAAATGAGCTTTATATGTTCTTCGGTAATTTGATTTTCGACTGCTAGAAAGTTTAAAACAACATGAGCCTGTTTTAAAACTTCCACATGAAGATTTGGACCAAAGAGATGTTGTATTATTTGATTTTCTGTCAACCATTCTCCTATTTTATTGGCCACTACCTCTACCTCTCCTACCACCGATTCGATTTCACCAAATATATTAATGTGAGCATTTATTTGTGTTATACCTAAACATATTTAGTAAGTTAGTTACACTGGAACATTTTAAAATGTTTTCTCAAACTTACCAGCCAATCTCATGGTTAAAGTAGTCGATGTAAAATATTTAAAAGCTAAAGCCAAACCTTCCACATCAAAGCTTACTGATGCATCTAAAGGATCCCGTACAGCAGACCATACAAAATCAGCCATGGCACGTGTGGCAGCAGTTCTTAAACTCTGATCCGATAATTTACACATGTATTGCAATATTTTACTACGTAAAGGTACAAATAATTGTACAATACAGCCATAATGTAACCACAATTTAATATTGGAAACAGTCGCTGTAATAGCATGTGCTGTAGTTACTGGCAAATCAGGCTGATCAAAACACAACATCATGGCAGCAAAACCATTTGAGTTACAAAATAGGCTAGTATTTCTTAGCAAATATACAGGTATTTCATTATCATGAAGATCACAAAATATGGCTAAATGTTGAGCTTCTTCGGCAGAAATATCATCCAAACGGGCATGTGTACCATGTTTATAAGCTATGTACAATGGGAAATTAAGCAAAAATACTTTGGATACTAATAATAAAAGTTTTTCAACTTCTGGCAATATCCAAGGTTCTTCAGTGTGCTGTGTAGATGTTGTTAATGATGATGAAGTTGTACTAGATGCCGGTGTTGAAGAGGAACTTTGTGTATTCTCTACTGTGGATGATTGGGATGTTGATGTCGTGTTATCATCTTCGCTTTTTTCTGAAGACTGTTTTTTAGAATCAGCTTCGTCTTTCTTTGTATTATTATTACATGCTTCCGTGTCTTTCGTATCATTAGGTTTTCTGTTGTCTTTTGTCAATACGGACGATGCACTAGATCCAGCTGAGCTCGATTCTTCTGATTTTTCTTTCTGTGTATTGCTCTGGGCTTGAGCTACGGCTTGCGCAGCACTTGAAGTAATTTTCTTGTAATCCTCTATTAATCTTTTAATATGCTTTAAGTGATGTACAGCCAAATAGATCATTGATTGTACAACCAAATTAAAGCGTTCAAAATTTTTCACATCTCGATACAAACACATACATTGCCTTTGAGGCCAGGCTTGTATATAGCCAAATGCTGTTTCAATTTCACTTTTATAAAGGATAGCATGCTTGGCATCTTGGTTGATAATGCGAGCCTCATCTGTAAAGTAAACATAATATTATTTGTGATCACAAATTTTACTTCAATGAAAAAAATAGCACTGTCTATTTAGTTGAGTATGCAGAACTGTTAACACAATGAGATCTACCAATGAAAAAATGTGTCCATATTTCAAAGAAATTATTACTGTTCTTATGCCAATACATAAAACAAATGTTTAAAATATTTATATCTCCTAAACGTGAAATTTAAAGAAAAGAACTTTTAAGTAGAAGAAGATGTTGTTGGTTCAAGATCAGACATGAAAAAACGGGGTATGTTAATTGATAATACAACTGCGGGTTATAGTAATACATCTCGAATACTAAACAGCGCCATAAGAATGGACAATAAATTAAATTCTTGCTTAGAATGTGAATTGTGTACTCAAAGAAAAATATAATTCAATTTAAAAAGGATAGTTATTTGTAACTAAGAGTTACCTACTGCTTATTTATAATACATAATATTAAAATGAATTTTTTTATGTACTTCTTCGGAAATACCACTTAAGAAAATAAATACATAATTAAATATAATGTAAATTCGCACATAAAGAAAGCAATATGTTGTAAATTGTTCGAACAGGAACAAGTAAATCGATAAAGAATTATCGAAAATTTTCTTAGGGATCTTGTGGGAGATAATTTAATGAGTTTTTAAAAGAAATACAAGTTTCTTACTTGGAGGTACTGCACAAAAGTATAGGCGAGAAAATCATTCAAATAATAAAATACAGTATTTATTGTGGCAGTTAAAGTGTACATGCCTGGCTAATGCACCATAAATATAGCGAAATCAGGGGTTTCCAAATTTTGGGCTTAGATATGATAAAAGAACCTCTTCATATAATAAAATTAGACCTTTCAGAAGACATAACAAAATGTATAAATATTGGCCAATTGGCTATGTATATATTATAAATGGAATAAAGTAAATAAATAAATAAAATAAAATAATTCTGAGGGCATATTTTAATTCAGCACAGCATAAAACCCTCGAAAAGTGTACCTTCTTCTCAGTTGTATTAATATCTAACATCGTGTGTAGTGTTTTGTGACTAGGTGTATATATAAAGTTGTTTGCTGGATAAAACCGGAAAATGTAAGAAATTATTGTAAAGTTTTCTGAGATCCCAACTAAGAGCCAGCACTATGCTTTTTACAAAACTTAATAGCTTTAGGTTTGTAGATAGTCGGGCAACACTTCTGACTATAAAAAGTTACACTATGTTTGGTTTAGCTAGTGCTTGTGTGCAGGAGTTTACATAGGATGTTAATGGTTGGCTACACTATATGACCCTGTTGGATTCCGGATCAATGCGATATTCTTGACAATGATATAGCTGACGTACTAGTCCGGAGTGGTTTAAAAACGGACTATTCTTTGAAGAATACGGACATTTGAATCCTAATAGGATCCTTTTTTAGGGCAAATGGATACTAGATGGGATATGCCATGTCTGTTCCTGTGTCTTAATGTTTTTTCTAATAAGCAATAACTTTTAACAAGGCGGAGTTAACTTAACCACAGAATCGGAACATTTCATATTTGCGCCATCTTTTCTTCCGGAGATCTAAGGCTGTTCGGCAACAAAACTATTTTACTCGCTTTACTTTCTTTCACTTTCACATATTATTTTCAATTTATTATTAATTGATAAACAAATAATGTTGTATTAAAAATAAAACATTACACGTGTTTACTGAGGCAGGTGAGTAACAAGAGTAAAATCACGGTAACTAATTCTTCAATCACTGTAAAAGATAGAATCATACAATTGTACCTAATTTTTTTCTGGTGCACTTTTTGCCTTTGACACATTATTTCACATCACCATTGCTGGTTTATTTGGCCACAAAAACTGTGCACAGTGTTAAAGATTAAATTCTTTTCATTTTCTATAAGCGGTTGATTTCTTGCAATAACTACCCGGCGTTTTACAATTCAAAACGATTAACGCTCATTTTAAGAATATCGCTCCTAATTTCTATTCCACCCACTTAACAGCAGCTACATAAACACAAACATGCAGTTTTGATATGGCATACACACATTCAAACATGTATATATTTATGTATGTGCATGTGTTTATGCATCGTAACTAGTTTATCATCAAACAAACTATAGACAGTAAGGTAGATATATACGGCAACCACAATCAATCTTTACTTAAATTTAGTAATACTTACATGACTCCAGTAATTGTTGAAAATCTGAACAAATATCGCACATGGTTTTTATAATTTTATCCTTTCACCAACGAAACAGCTGCTTTTCCTAATTTGCCAAAATGCAATGCTTTTGTTTAGATCCTTTTTGCCGTCTCTGGTTTCGTCTTCTTTTCTACTTTTATGCCGTCGCTGTCGGCGTTTTTGTTGTCTATGTCGTCGTCTCGCTGCCTTCTATACTTCTTCTTCGTCGCTACTGCATCAGAGATTTGTTTCACTTTTCCATTTGAAATTTTCGAGGTTTTTGGAAAAAACCCTCTTAGATTTTTATAAATTCTACATTCATGTGTTTTAAAGTTTATATTTCACACAAATTTAATAAATTTCATTCACTATAAACTTTGTTAAACTGTTTTAAAATTTTTTTTCTTCTCTCACAAAAATTTTTCCTTCTAACAGTGCAAATTCTTTTTCTGCTGTATGCTATTCAAATGCTGCCAGACAAATTAATTACAATTTCATTAAAAATTGCACATAGTTGGAAAAACAGTAAGGCTAATCGAACGGTTTCTTATTAATAGAAGAAATTGTATGAACTCCAAAGAAAATGTGTTTTTATTATTATGGAAAATTAAAAGTTCAGAATATTTTTTACTATGGCAATTATTTTTATAGCACAAGCTATATCACAACTCACTATGACCCGCCAGTTTGATTGCATATTATGTGGTACGAGCTTGTTTGGAAATATTCTAATTGAAAACACATATCATTCATTTTTTGAACTCTTCTTAAATGATGAACAAATTATCTTTTTAACTAAGTGTTAAGAGAAAATTACACATGAAACTACTTTCATGCAAATTTCAAAACACTCACAATTTGTTATCAATGCTAGGGTAAGCAGTTTATATACAAATGACAGCTCTTAAAGAAAAATACATTTCTTGTGATATGAAGACGATAAAAAAATATTAAAATAAAGAAACATAAAACATTATTCAATGTTTGCAATAAAAACTTTAGGAATATTGTTATAAGTTGAAAAATATAACGGGCATATTCATAAAAAATTATATAGATTTACAATATTTTGCATTAAGTTTCCTCAATCTTGCCTCAATTGCAATTTATATGTTCAATTTGAACTTGTTTTGAATCAATATTTATCTTTTTTTTATATACATATCAAAACCATTTTGAAAATGGGAGATACTGTTAATATTTATTATTGATACTTGGTAACTCTTATACCAATGACATCTACAGTCATGGTTAAAATAATCAATATATTTGTATATTTTTGCATTATGACAACAAAGTATAAAACACTGCTTAAAAATTCAATTTTCTTAATAATATCGGTATTATTTTTAAACGAAAATGCAGGTAAATAGAAAATTTAATTGTGCTTCAAACAAAAGCAAGAAAAAGCTTTTTCTTAATTTTGGAATTATGGTAGAAACATTGAAATTAATTTAAGTGCATAAGAGCACTAACAGAGTGAAAATGTGTACATACATACATACATACTCGTACTTTTAGGACGATAAATAATTTTTTTTTGTTTTATATACTATGTACAAATTATTTGTTAATATCTATGTTTTATAATCTTTTTAGCGGCACTGCATCGCACCCTTAGACATTATGAAATAATCCATAGGGATGATGTTGAACATCGTATTGTCAAAAGAGGGATAAAGCCAAGTAGTAATCCATTCAACACTATAAAAGAAGTAGAATTCAAAACATTGGGTAAAAATTTTCGCTTAATATTACACCCACATCGTGAGGTGCTCCATAGCAAATTTAAGGCATATACCGTGGATGGTGATGGTAATGAGACAATAGTTCATTTAGGTAAGTCCAAGCGTTTTTTGGTGCATGTGTGTGTTTAACAAAAGTAATACAAATTTACATCTTTATAGATCACGATAATTTCTATACGGGTCGAGTTTTTGGTGAAATAGATTCAAATGTTAGAGCTCATATAGAAAATGGTTTAATGACAATGTCTATTAATGTACCAGATGAAACATATCATATAGAGGTAATATCTTAATATAAAAAAAAAATAATATGAAAGTTCTACCCGGTAAAGATGTTTAGAAACTATACCTGTAAACCTTTGGCTTGAAAGGCAAAGAGTAGCTAGCACATCTGAAATTCATAGGACAAATTTACAAGCTAACAAATTTTAATAACTAAATAAATATAAATTAAATTAATGATATTTATTAGTTTCCTATTTTATGTATTTAGTAGCTCACAATCTCAACAAATAACGTTTATTAATTATGTAATTATATTTGTAATTCATTACATAATTGTTTATTTATTTAGTATTACGATTATTGACAATCTAAATACCTATTACATTAATAGTTTTTACAAAATTCTTTCAGAAGTTTTTAAATAATCTGATACCATAAAAAAAATTATACTTTCTTTATAAAAAAATAGCCTTCTTGGCGTCATTTGCCCACTACCAAAGATAATACCATGGTAGCCTATCGCTTATCCGATGTTAAGCTGAATTTTCAACATCCTCAAAGCGGCGAAAAAGGAGGTGCTCCATTAACATGCGGCTATGTTAAAGAGGGCTTAGGTAACTGTAACATATTTAATTTATTTATGACGATTTGTTTTTAAATATACACCTCAGAACTTGAAGCTGAAAATGACGATGACGATGAGCCTGTGCATTATCATACAACAAACCTTTTGCCTTTACCTCATAACGAATCACATAAAAGATCTAAACGGCAAGTAGATCAATATGAGTATACACCTACTAAAACCCGCTGTCCTTTATTATTAGTGGCAGATTATAGATTCTTTCAAGAAATGGGTGGTGGCAATACAAAAACTACTATTAATTATTTGGTTTGTTAAATCTTTACTTAACATTTATTTCTTTAGAATACAATTTTTTTTTTCTCTATATTACAGATAAGTCTTATAGATCGTGTTCATAAAATTTATAATGATACCGTTTGGCAAGATCGTTCAGATCAGGAAGGCTTCAAAGGAATGGGTTTTGTTATTAAAAAAATAGTTGTCCATTCTGAACCAACACGTTTAAGGGGTGGGGAGGCTCATTATAATATGATAAGAGAAAAGTGGGATGTACGTAATTTGTTAGAGGTAAGTTATTTAATTTTTATAATTTATTTTCAACATATGATAGTTTTTCTAAAAACAATATAATAAAGTAATTAGGAATTAAAATGCAATGTAATTGTTTCTAGAAAAATCTTTATATGTACATACATACCTACATATATGTAAATATATATATTTGATTTTAATTCTGTATCAAAATATTGTATTTTCTACCATCTTCTCTTAAATAAAAAAAATCACATTGTATGCTATTTTATAAAATTAAGGTCTTCTCACGTGAATACAGTCACAAAGATTTTTGTTTAGCTCATCTTTTTACGGATTTAAAATTTGAAGGCGGTATTTTAGGTTTGGCTTATGTTGGCTCACCTAGACGTAATTCTGTAGGAGGCATTTGTACACCAGGTTAAAAAAAGACAATTTTTTTGCAATTTTTTTCAGTTATTTAACATTTTCTGCTTATCGAAATCAGGTGAATTTTTATACATGTAACCTCATGAACTTTATTCCTAATTATTTATGTGATAAATTTACCAGACGTGTAAACTTGCTCGATTTTGATGTGCAGACTACGAATTTACTTAAAAATTTATGTTTTTTCTCCTGGTTTTTTTTAATTTTAAATTTTTTACTAAAATTTGCTATATTTTTTCCATTAAAAAAATAAGGTGATTAATTTTTTTTTTATTTTTATTCATATCGTATATTTTAATGAAATACATATGTTTTTATTTATTTTAATTTTATTAATCGGCCGATTATGGATGGCAACCAAGTTCCGTTGAGTTGTCAGTTGTTAAAAAAGGTTAAACAGATGACAACTAACAACCATTAGTTTAAATGTTTATTTGTATAAATATTTTATTCGGCAAGTAGAAAATTTGAATTGCCAGCTGACAACACAACTGAATTTCGGTGGCCATCCATAATCGATCCATAAAATATGTAAATTAGCTTATATAGATTTTAAATTAAGTTATTAGAATAGAATACTATTGAAATATACTAAAAAATATATATACTTTTTCAGAATATTTTAAAAATGGTTATACTTTATATTTAAATTCGGGTTTAAGTAGTTCACGAAATCATTACGGTCAACGTGTTATAACACGTGAAGCCGATCTAGTCACTGCCCATGAGTTTGGCCATAATTGGGGTTCCGAACATGATCCCGATATACCAGAATGTTCACCTAGCGCTTCTCAAGGTGGAAGTTTCCTTATGTACACATATTCTGTTAGTGGTTATGATGTTAATAATAAGGTAATAAAAACCCAAAAATGTTTTTTTTTAATTTCATAATGCAATTACAAAGAGTTTTATTTTAGAAATTTTCTCCATGTTCTTTGCGGTCGATACGCAAAGTTTTACAAGCGAAATCAGGACGTTGTTTCTCGGAACCGGAAGAATCATTTTGTGGTAATTTACGTGTGGAAGGTGATGAACAGTGTGATGCTGGTCTTTTGGGTACCGAAGACAACGATGCCTGTTGTGATAAAAATTGTAAATTGCGTCGTAATCAAGGTGCTGTTTGCAGTGATAAGAATTCTCCTTGTTGTCAAAATTGTCAGTTTATGAAAGCGGGTATTAAGTGTCGTGAACAAGTCTATGCCACATGTGAACGCGAGGCCAGATGCACTGGAAATCATGCCGAGTGTCCGAAATCTCCAGCTATGGATGATGGTACGATTTGCCAAGAAAAAGGAACGTGTCGTAATGGCAAATGCAGTAAGAAAATTATTCATTCAAATTTATATAATAAATACATACTCTATAATTCTATTTTACTTAGTACCATTTTGTGAAACTCAAGGTCTTCAAAGCTGCATGTGTGACATAATACAAGATGCTTGTAAAAGGTCATATCATTCTTCATAAGTATATTATGTATTTTCATATATTAACATGTAAACTAATCCTTAGGTGTTGTCGCATGAGTATTAATGAAACCTGCTTTCCAGTAGAACCGCCAGATGTGTTACCGGATGGAACACCTTGTATTCAAGGATTTTGTAATAAGGTATTATTATCTGTTATACATTTATTAAAAAACAATTAAAACAAGTTTTTTTTATTAAAAAGGGGGTATGTGAAAAGACCATACAAGATGTTGTAGAACGTTTCTGGGATATAATTGAAGAAATTAATATTAATCGTGTTCTTAGATTCTTAAAAGATAATATAGTTGGTACGTATACTACTAATATGCTCCAAGTTTGCAAAATATATTTTAAATACATATTTTATGATATCTTAGTGGCTGTTGTACTCATTACTTCCATATTTTGGATACCGGCTAGTTGTATTATATCATATTTTGATCGCAAGAAACTGCGCCATGAATTAAAGCAAATCGATTGGAGCCAAAAATTAGATTTAATACATCCCAGCGATAGACGTAGGGTTATACATATAAGGTGAATATATATAAATATATGCACATATGCATAATGTGGTCTCATAAAAATAACAAAACTTTGATTAATTTTACTTATTATTTTAGAGTACCACGCCAAAAGATTTCCGTGACACGTATGTAATTTGTATAAGCCCAGCCATTCTACTTGGTTAAATTTATCGGAAAGAATTTAAATGTATTTGTATTACTTCCTTTAAAATTATGTTACATAAAGCCATATACGCTCAATATTATGTAAATTTATAAAGTAAATTTCACCAACTAAAAATACATATTTAATTACTTTTAAAAATAAATTACTTGCTTTTAAAATAAAATATAAAAAATATTAAATATTTCTATTTTTTTTACCATATTAGATTCGCAGAGAATAGAAATTTTCGAACAGAATTATATACATAAAGTGTGTATGTGTATATGTACATTTTTTGTTTTCAAATTTTTAATTTTGTTATATTCATATTACTTTATAAAAATAGTATATTTTAATTGTTAGAAACTAAAAAAGAATAATGCATACCGTCACATTAGCAAATATTTGACGAAAAAAGGAGAATTGGGCAAATATTTGACGTAAACAGCGTAACGACTATTTTGTATAAACATTTATTTGTTAATTTTTCACTGCTTCAAGTTTGATTAATTTAATATCGAAATAAAATTTTTTTATTAAAATTTATCTTTAAATTAATTTTAAAGTGTTCGCACAAAACGATTTTGTGGATAAAATATACCTATTCAAAAAATAGCTTTAGTATCATGAAATTTTTATTAAGGAAAAATTATTCCAATTTCTTTCAGTCTTACTATTCATATGTTAAGAAAACAACTATGAATTGAAAGGCTGCAACGGCTTCAACTATTATTTTAAATTTTTACCAATAATCAATTGAAAACAACAAAATATTTTACTTTACATATACCTTTATTACTGATTATTTAAGTAATATTAAAATTTATCTTTAAATTAATTTAAGTGTTCGCACAAAACGATTTTGTGGATAAAATATACCTATTCAAAAAATAGTGGTTTCGCTTTTTTCGTCAAATATTTGCCTAATTTGACCATAGCTTTAGTATCATGAAACTTTTATTAAGGAAAAATTACTCCAATTTCCTTCAGTCTTACTATTCATATGTTAAAAAAAAAACTATGAATTGAGAGGCTACAACGGCTTCAACTATTTTAAATTTTTACCAATGATCAATTGAAAACAACAAAATATTTTACTTTACATATACCTTTATTACTGATTATTTAAGTAATATTATAAAATACTTATTTCAATAAATGTATACATACAAATAGAATTTTTTGTATATAGGAAAATTTTACTTAAAAAAAATCGCACATCCTGTGTATACGCTGGCTATTAGCAATTACTATTTGTAAAGCAGACGAATAACGAAATTTTTTTTAAAAATCTACGGCTATGTTATGGTATTTCTAATATTCTGAACGTCATTACTTCTTTTTGCTATTTTTTCCATTTTGTTGTGGTGGATGTTGGTCATCGTCTTCATTATCTTCGTCACAATCGTCATCGTCGTCATTGTGCCACTCTTCTTCAACCATTTCGTGAACCAAATGTTGGCCACAAATATATACTGGTCCTGTACCTTGCACCAGTTTGAAAGTAACAGAATCACTAGGGAATTCCAAGTTAGGACATAATGTGCGCGTTTCACCAGCTTTTAAAACGGCAATGGGAATTTTTATTGACTCTTTTTCGTAACCCTTAACTTCAGCCTGAAATGGAAAATAGGTAAGTATTTAAATTAATGCACAATTTTAATGCCCAGCAATAGTAAAATATGTGGCATCTCGCTTTTTCTGTGAAGCATCACCTCACGTTTTGTTTGAAATTGCTGTTTTCTGTTTTTATTCTCACCTGTACAACATTAAATTCGCCGCTCTTAGCATCAGCGCCCAGACTTATTTGTTTAATAATCAACTTTTGATCCTGTACATCTTTATCAGTTTCAGCTACTTCAAACTGTGCCAAAGGATCTTTTTCGCTCAATTCAACACCTAAAGAAAATTAATAAAATTTGCTATATCAGATCAATATCAAGGTTAATTTCCATGCATCTATGTATGTTGCCGGTAGACATATTTATTTTGCCAATTCGCCGGTCTTTTCATAACAAAATTATTTACTTCATAGCTTACCGTAGAATGATTCAGATTCCATTTTTTTATAATTATTTTAAATATAAAATTACTTGATATTTACAATTTTGTTGATATTTTATATACTACTGTACAAATTTTCTCCCAGAAATACACTTTACACGTGCTGCTCGCTGCAAAAACGATAAACTACTCGTTGCCAGCCAAAATTCGCAATTAGTAACTTGGTACCTATAAAAGTATTACCAAGTTTATGAAATGTGATGCCATTATGAATAAAACGACGAAGTGAATGCAAAAACTATTATGAAATTTTTGCATGTGATGACCAAAGTTCGGATGTTCATGGTTAAAGCACGGTGTATACAGTGACGAAACTCCAAATACTCTACTACCATATAAAGGGATTCCAAAAATTTGCAAAAACACACATAATTGTCGTTTTTAAAGGGGGGTTTAGACGGTAATACAAGTCGTACGTAAAATCAAAGAAAACATATTATGAATTTTCATCCGTATTGTTAAAATGAAAATAAAAATCTTACGACAAATATATTTTGCGTTTACACGGTTGGTAAAATACCAAAATAAAATGAAAACATAAAATGCACATATACATGTACATGAAATTTACATGCATTGTGAATACATTTAACATAAACAAACAAAAACATAAAATTGTATCCCTGATCTAATGAAATGTAATGGTTTTTTAAAAAAAATCAAAAAAAAGGGGGCAGTACGACAGTCAAATTTTCATCCGTATTTTCTCTCAATGTCGTACGCTCTCATTACATATCATCTAGTCTACACGATGCTATTCATTCTCTTCTACACAAAATGTGACATGTCATACGACTTGTATTACCGTCTGAACGCCCTTTAAGTGGTAGTAAAATTAATAACAGCTCAATTTTACTTTTATGGCTGTCATTTGTTGTACTACTGCGTCCATTGTGATTAAAATACAATACTGTAAGGTAATAGACATCTATAACAGAAAAAACATTTTTATCACCCAGTCTATACGATTCATCGATTTGATAAATTTTGGTATATTCTCCTTTGAGCTATCTTCGCCGTTCACACAAATTGTGTGCAATTACGAATGAGAGAGTACAAGATAGAGTGTACTCATATTTTCATCCATATCCTTCCTCCCCAATAAACGAGCAATCTAAAAATAAGATTCTCTTCGTGTGAACACAGACTTTCAATATTTTGTTCCAATTTGTGTATGTGGCTGTTGGTAGAACAATTGCTTTATCAACCAGGATCGACGAAGAACATGTCATTGATTTAAAGAGTCTGCATAAGCAGAATAAATGATCGAAAAAAAAATTTGTTCTAGATATGACAAATTATGACGCGGCTGTTTAAAATAAACTAGCATCGGTTGATACCAGACATGGTCTATTAGGATATGATTAGCAAACAATATTTTGTTTATCATATATCAAATCGATATGTTATTTGTAGGTATTATAATACAAGAAACAAAGTGATTTGTGGATGATGATTTATTCATTAATATTATAACAAAGTATGTTTTACACAGAGAATATTGAAAACATCATATGTTAATATATCTGGTGAAATTATAAAATAATTTAAATTGATAAATGACAGTGGTGCCATCTTAAACGCGATATATTTTATATTAAAGGTCTGGCACCACCGTCTTTTTAAATTTGGTAGTACTGTTTGTAGAAATACGAAGATAAAACGAAACTGGCAAAACTTTTTTCTAGTCTCTGCTTTACCCCGCTTCGCCGGCTTTGTGTGCACAATTTTATATTCTTCTTTGCCTTTGCGGAAAAATATCAGTTTCTATTCAATTAACGACACGCGTTACGTGAAAAATTTGTTATTCAAATATAATCCAAAGACATCATCTAAACTACAATGTCAGACGAATCATTTTATGGTAAATATTAATTATGATTATTTAAACAATAAAATAATGTGTGTATTTAAACTTCAACAAGACTTTTCGACGTAGAAAAAACGCCGTAAAAATGGCGGCTAGAAAATAACTTTTTTTATAACAATTTTTAACATTATTTTGTTGTTTTCTAAATGTGCTTTGGGTATTAAAAGAAAGAAAATAAATCTAAATGATTTTTCAGGTGTTACCTTAACTGGTGAAAATAGTTCAGTTGAATGGGAAGTTATGTCCAATGATGAGGATTATCCCCGAGGACAAAAATTAATTATTAGACAGATTTTGTTGGGCGCTGAGGCAAAAGAGGACGAATTCAATGTCGTTGAGGTAAGTGTAAGTAATAATGATTTTAACAATCGTTCAGTTTAGAAAAGGATTACTAGTTATAGTTTGAATATATACACAATTTAACCTTGAGTAATTATTTGCAAAAAAAAAAAAGTAAAATGGATAATTTTTGTTAGGTTAACCTCATTTGTGCATTGTCTTGTCATGTTTTTTTTTTTTGTATATTTTTATACTTTTGTATCTACATTATTTTTTATATACACATGTATGCATTTGCGAAATATGCGTCGTTAACCCGTCTTATTAGTTTTTTTTTTGTTTGTTTTGTTACTGTTTGGTAAATTATTACAATTTTCTGGCTAAAATGCCGCTTTTTTTGTCTGGCAAATATTTATTCAATTTAGAATAAAGAAATACCCAATACATTTATTCTTTACTGGATTATTATGAATATCGAGTTTTAATTTGACGCTCAATTGTTGAATTTTGATAATTGATTCCTTCCTTACTCATAAATATAAGTATATGACAAAAATCCCGTCTTATTATGTACTTATAATTTTATATCATCTGTATTGTTCATTAAAAAAAGACAATCGCAGGTATATAAATTAAAAAGGGCTTCTACCAAATTAAAAGTGTGTTGGCTTATTCATGTACAATTTGGAAACAAAATGTTTAAAAAGTTCCCAGAGGGTGGTGTGCATAACAACTAGCATTTATTAGTGCCGTGGGTTCAGCGATTTTAATTTTAATCACACGCGGTATGTTCTGTAAAATGAAATCGGGTGAAGATTAAATAGTTTTTTTTAACAAATAAATAGGGTTATCAAAACCTTTTTAATTTTTAAATAAAAAAAAAAAATTTGAAATTTAATTTGATTTAAATTTTACTCATTTTGATCTACAGAACATACCCGATGGATGGTATGTTATACAAATTATGAAAATATATTTTCAACTTTTTCAAAAGTAGGTTCCATTTATCTTTCGAATATCACCACAACTTTTAAAAATAATACTTACTAATATTGTACATAATAATAAAGTTTAATTCTGGTATATCCATTCGAAACTCACCATTTTCTTTTGCTTCGATTAATTAACAAATTGTAATTTACACATTTACATTTATTTATTTATACATTTATTTCAAACAAGAAATTCATATAATTTTAATATAAACATCCATGATTTTATATACTTAATATAAGTATAAAACACATTTCAGTCCAGCGAAATAAACTTTAAATACTTTATTAGATTAAAATAAATTTAATAAAATGCATGAATTAATTATGCTAAAAAAATTGTATATACACAATTTCATGCATTAAAATTATGTATTCGTATGTAAATAGACATTTATTAAATGGGATTGGTGTATAAATAATAAACATTTAGATATTTTTTACATGCTTATACCTCTAGTGTTACATTAGATCTATTTGCTAAACTTAGTTTTGGCTGAATTTCGTGAATAATTTCTGCTAATGATTTGCCAAATTTGAATATTGTTTTATCTTTATGATGTAATCTACAAATTACTCCAGCTGCATCAATATTCCAATTCCAGCATATTAGTTCACACGAGTAAATAAGTAAATCATCTTTTAATGATAGAATATTCTAAAAAAAATAATTATTAAATTATGAAATAAAGTATTATATACAGAAAAATAAAAATTTTAAGCTTACCAATCCTACAGTACAATCTATATTTGTTATTTCTTCACCTTTTATTACTATTAATTTAGTATCATCATTTGTTACTACAAATTTCATGACTTTCGATTTTAAATATTCAGCAGATGAATAACATAGGTTTTCCTTCACATTTACAATGCCTACTTGTGTTGATTGAATTTTTTCTTTAGTGATGAATACTTTCGGTCTTGCACTTTTGTATAAAATAAATAACATATTCACTAAAATTCCGCAAATCATACCATATTCCAAACCCCAAAAGAGGCAAGCAAAAACGGTGACCAAAAATGAGAAGAAATCTAATTCTGAAAGAGGGCAATAATTATGATTATGTTGTAAAATGTAAATACGTGCATGTCTTTTTAATATTGGAACGTTTTACTCACTTTTTGAATTCCATATTTCCCCTATACGATCATATTCTACCATAAAAATCATTGCTGATATAATAATGGCTGCTAAAGTGGGTTTGGGAATATAATAGAATGTAGTTGTTAAAAAGGCTAAAGTTAGTAACACCAAAGCACCGGTTACTGCTCCGCCTAAAGTTGTCTTTACTCCACTCGAATTATTAATAGCTGATCTTGTAAATGAGCCAGTTATCGGCATTGATGACACAAAACCACTTAAAACATTACAAAGTCCTACAGCTATCATTTCTTGGGAGGCATCAACTATTTTACCCTTGGCTGTCATATATAAGAGTATAAAAATTATATAAAGCCTGTAAGAAATAAATGCGTATCTTACAAAATGCTTTGGCTATAGCCACCGTTTCTAATATAGAAATTAAAGGTATAGTTGCTAAAGAGGCTCCTAAATTAGAAACCATATCTGCGAAATTGTGTATAGTTCCGTTGACATTTGTTGAAAATGGCGGAGGTTTAAAGGGTGGTAAACCTGGAGTTATTTCACCACTAACCCTAAATGGCAACCAGTTGTCATGGCTTAATAAATAACATATCAATATGCCCACTATCACAGCCAGAGCATTACGTGATAAAGAAATGTATTTTGTTATAGTTTTATAACGGCATGGAAGATCTTTGACTTTCTGCGAGAGAGTTTTTGTTTGTTAAAGACAATATTTTTAAAAATAAAAACTAACACGTTAAAAACTTACCCTCATTAAAAGTAATATTATTAAAGTACAAACTCCTAAAATGGCATCATTTCGTTTAGTCTCTTTTATATGTGCAAAGAAATTTATCCATGAATCTAAGAACTCATTTGATGTACCTTTAAAATCGATAAAGCAATGTCATTAAATGAAGTTAATAGAAAACAAGTTTCTGTCTTACTTTTAATGCCAAATAAATTATTTATTTGACCGCTTCCTATAGTCATGGCAGCTGCCATGGTAAAACCTGTGGTCACTGGTACAGATATAAATCTTACCAATACTCCTAGATTTAATATACCAAGCAGAAAAATCACACAACCAGATAGAAAACACACTAATACTGCATAGTCTGGGCTGCCACTAATATGAGCTTGTACCATCAAGGACATAATCGCTGTCGGTCCTGAAAAGTAAAAAGAAAACAATAAAATATGAAGTATTAAAAATAAGTATATGTATTATATGTATATAAATTTTGATAACTTACTTACCCACTGTTATATCTTTACATGTACCAAATATCATGTAAACAAAACAACCCATAAATGCTGAATAAAGACCATATTGTGTTGGTAAACCAGCAACAGTAGCATAAGCAATAGCTTGTGGTATGGCAGTAAGGCCTACAGTTAAACCAGCTACAAAGTCCGGTATAAAAAATGTTGGATCATATTTTGGTAACCATGACAGTATGGGGAAAATTTTTTTTATTGTTGCAATTGAGCAGCAGCTATTTGAATTACTCTTTATTATCCTACCAATATCTGGAAGTTTTTCACGGTATAAGTTTTCTGCAAGTAGATTAAAATATACATAAAACCATTAAATGTATTTTTTTATAATGGGGTAGATAGACGACAAAGCAATATTTGTAATAATAAATTTGTTTTATGGCTAACAATTTTATTCAATATTTGTTTAACATGTTGTGACATACTATTCTTATCTTATAATGAATTGAAAGTTTTCGATACGTATCGATGAATGAAGCACTTATTTTTGCGTAAACAAATTTTTTTTTTGGGCATGTGTGTTTGTTTTTTGCTGAATATTTGCATATGGAATAAAAAATTATAAAAGGTTAACATATTTTATATGTATGTTATTTGTTTAGTAAGTTAAAATTTCAATTAATTTGTTAGAAAGGTTTTTTTTCATTATTCGTTTGTAAATATTTAAATATGCAACTTGTTTTAAGATGCATGGGAAAGAGTTAAACAGATTTAAATGAGAGCTCTTATATACAATTCTTTAATAGGTTTATAACTTTAAAATATACATATGTATGTATTTGTTGTTATAAATAATATTTATTATTTATTTTTGACAAATTTTAAAAGATAATGATGAATTGAATTGATTGTTTTATCGTAAAAACGAAAATCCATAAGATATACACATTTTTTGATACATGACTTTCTGTATAACTTTTTATTTATTATTCATGTACCTAGATGTAAAAGAACAAAAATAAAACAAAAATAATATAATTTAAATAAATTGTAGTAAACTTTTTTGGTTTCGGTGTTGTAATGTATTTAAAATGTTTTTTCACCAATTGTAGAAGAAAATAGATTTTAAATTGTTAATAATTAAATGTTTTTTTTTTTTTTTGTTCTATTGTTTTATTTGTTTCCTTTATATTTTTAATTTCAGTTAATTTTATTCAGCTTATAAATTCATTATTATTACGCATAATAAATTTTTTTTTATTAAATTTTGTTACCTGTAATAAAAATAAAGAAACACAAATGACAGAGATTAATAAAGGAGTGAATCCATTTTTTGTTACTTTAGGGAAGGCAAAAAAAAACTTAAAATTTTATATATAAAAAATTTTTTAGTGTAATTGTTAATAAAAAGTGGTATCAAATTTTAATATAATTGCATTAACTCTTATTAAGATTTTTTCTTTCACTGCAGAGATACAAAAATCGCGTAACGCCTTTTCTATATTAAGACATCGATACATCACAGTTTACACAAATTTGGCGCTAAAAACTTATATTATATGTATGCATATAAAAGAAAAACAAAATTTTACTACGGAAATAATATTAAAAATAAATAATTTCTGAAGAAGCTACGCAGAGAAGTAGCGAAATATTGAAATAAATATTATTTTAATTGATCTGTAGCTTGATAAAAAATTTAAACTTTAAATTAAAAATAAATAAAAGTTAATGTAATTTGAAGTGTTCGTTCTTTAATACACTTTTCTCACACACTTTATAAAGTAATTTGGAATAGATATTTAAAATTATTTTTTAAAAACAATGCTTACTGGTAACACATTAATTTATTGGAAAACTGACCATTTAATCCACTTTTAAGTTGTTTAGTGCCGTCGATGTTGTTAGAAAGCGCATCAGCCTTAAGGAATGAAGAAGCTAAACATCAATTTTTTTAAAATATTAATTCTCAAGTTTTAAATTATAGCAGTACATATTTTGTATTCAATGTCGGAAAACTTTGAATGTATAAATGATATATTTGTTATATAGTATGCATTTTTGCCATCACCATAAATGTCTCTACATACATACATATGTACATAGATAATTTAATGATTCCACTCCAAGCTTATAAACAAACACACAATTTCACAATATGTTGAGTTAAAAAAAATATATAACTAAAAAAATCACACATGCTTTAATCACCCTAAACAAATTGTTATAATTCTTTAATGTGCCAAAGTTTATCAAATTAAAAAAAAATTATTCCGTGTTGTTTTTTTTTCTAACTGAAACTTTTTCCGGTAGCAACATCACTAGCATATAATTACACAGCGAATAGTACACATAATTAGAACGACATACATACATAGTACATATACATATATTTAGTTTAATAAGCTCTCATTAAAAAATTAAAGTCACGTTTAATTAAGATGATGTTCTATGATATTTTTAATGTTTCTTTAAAATAAAAATTTTTAATTTTTTATTCATTCACACCTTCACAATCTGTCATTTTTAAAAAATATTAAGCTACGTTGAAATTTTAACTACGCTGGCTGGTTCTGGTAATATTGTGTATAAATTTCACACGTCCACTCTAGACCACGTTAAAATATTGAATGAATGTTAACTTTTGCTTTTAATTTACTTTTTAATTTTTTAGTATTATATTTGAATATATGGGCATTTGCTCATACTATGTATGTATGTATTATATTACTTTTTTATACGCATACTTCTTCTTATGGGTAATACAAATATACGTTTAAGTGCTGTACGTAGCAGCAGACGGTTAACAAACATTTTCATACAATTTCAGAAAGTCCTCAAGTTATCGTTGTCATCATAAAATTGATAAATTTGTTGTTTTGGTTTTTATTTAATTTTTTTTTATAATATAATGACAAGCTTATATGTTATTAAACATTGTTAAAATAATAATTCTTTTATTTTTTATTTTAAAAATTTATTATAAAAGACACACCTACTTTTTATTATTATTCTTTTATTTTAATTATCTAATCTAAAATGTGAACTGCTTACGTCCATTTGATTTATTGTTAGGAAATTTACTTAATCACTATTTGAATATTAAAAACTTTTAATAAGATAGATTTTAAAAGATAGCTCTGACAATTTTTATTATTAAAAAAATTGAAATTATCTTAGATTATGATGACAAAGCTCTTTAGTTAATAACAATATAGACTTTAAAATATTTCATTAAATTTAAAAGATTTTGATTTGGTGGTATCTCTAAAAAATAAAAAATAAATTAATAAAAAAAAAATGAATAAAAAATAAAAAAATCAAACTTGACAAATTACGATTAATGAATTTTTATTATTAAAATTTATTTATGCAGATAAAGAAATAATTGAGAATTATATTTTTTTTATAAAAATTTGAAAATTTTGGTTACTTGAAATGTTTTAATTTTTTACTCAAAAAAGGTTTAAGCTTATTAGAGTCCTATATTTGAATAACAACTTTGTTTTCTGCTGTCTGAACACGGAAGTTTAATATTACATCACTAATATTGCTGGATATAAAGAATTAATTTTGCCATAATTCATTTAATAATTTTAGCGAAATACATGTTATTTATAAACTTAAAAAAATGCTATTATGAATATTAATCAATTACACTGTCTAACAAATTAAAATTTTTTGATTTGTGTTATTTTTTTTTTTTGATACGGTGGTTAAAAATGTCAATTCTTTAGTCGAAGGGGAGCATTATACTTCACGAACAATTTTTGTATATACATATGATATACACTGCAGAGCCATTATTTTTTTGTTGACCCCAATCGTAAAAATGTTTTCCTTTTCTAACATATTTCTAATAATTGCAATCGTAAATAACTTTTTCCTTATAACGTTTTTACTTTTTTCTGTGAGGAATGAATTTTATGATTTTTTTATTATTAAAAATTTATTTTAACTATAGGTATAACAAATTTATAGGTGTTTTCAGGGATCGTGTAGAAAAAAATCTTGGAATCAGTTCAAAACAAGAAAGAAATAAACAAAAAGAAATTTTTACTTCCTTCTACACTGTCAAGAAACTCCTCTTTACAATACAAATATAAATATTAAAAAAGATTAATTTTTTTTCTTATTTGTTTTTATTTATTATTAATTTAAAAACAAACAACCTCCAAAATCACAATTTTAAACAAGATGTTTCAATAAAAAGTAGTTAAATTTTTTTTGTCAAATATTTGTTTATTGTGAACGTACCTCTCTTAGTTTCATAAAAATATTTTTAATTCATAGAAAGTTTAAAGTTTAGTAAAAAATGCCTGTCATTAATTAATTTAATTTTTAACCATTTATTTCATTACTTCACACTATAATATTTAAATTTGTTTTTTGTCCACGTTTCATAAGATTGACTGTTGATATTACTTTATTATTTTAATTACCATACTGCCCTTAACTTCTAGAAAAATTGCAATAAAATGATCCTGTGTAATGAATTTCCATCTATTTTATTACCAATTAGTTGATGTTTCAAATGAAAATTTTTTCTAAATTCGATTTAGTATTTCGATAATATATTTCGATATTTCTTTTGTGTACTTAACAAATTTTTGTCAATATATTCTTCATAGGGTTTTTTTTTTCTTTTTAAATTATTTGGTCGCTTATCTGTTCCTAAAATGCTGTTGGGCAGTGTTATTTTAAAATATGTATAGCAAATAAAATCAAAGTGGTTTTTTCCTAATCTTAATTACCATTTTTAGTATGTATTTAATGAATCAAAACATTAAAACACTTTGCATTTAATAGATTACTTTATTATATATCAGAATACTGTGATAAGAATTTATTTTAACTTTTGTTATAATTCATGGAATTCTCTAATTTTGTTAACTTACTGTTGCAGGTGCACACAGTGAAAGACAATTTAAAAATCCCAATTGCTGTCTTGAAAGCCGGCGAAACACGTGCTGTAAACCCTGATATTGAATTTTATGAAACATCCGCAACTTTCAAATTGATCAGAGGCAATGGACCCGTTTATATTCATGGTCTAAATATCAAAGACGAAGTAGAAGTTGTTGATATGGATGATGATGAAACCGACGAAGAAGATGACGGTGAAGAGGAGGAAGAAGTTGAGGCACAACCTAAAAAAAAACAAAAGTTGGAAAACAATACCGAAGGCAAAAATGCCAAAAATAAGAAGAAATAATTCTCTAAACTAGTACTACCTCCTTAAATTATAAAATATAATAAAAAAGAGAAAAAATTAAAAAAAAAAAACATAAGTTATAAAAATCGCAAAACCGTTAAATTAATGAATTTATCCCTAAAATTTCTTTATTGCGCCTAGAATTACGAAACTATTTGTAAAATGGCTCTTCGTTCAACCTATTATACAACCAAACTATGTTTAAAATATTACTCTGTACACATTAACATAATATGAAAGAAAGGGTAAAAGTCAAGAGCCCTAGAGTTCCTTGGTTCTCGTATTTTTTTTTTTTTACGAGTATATTTTCCAATTTTTTTTTATAAACTTCTATGTTTTTAAAATTCATAAAAAAATTTACAATGCATTTTTACAATATTATAAATTGTAAGTTCTAAAACGCAAAAGTACTACGAAACAACTAAATTTGTTTTATATAGACAAAAACTGTACAAAAGATGGATGCAGTTACTTAAAAATAAATGTTTTAAAATTTAGAAAACAAGAATTAAAATTATTCAGGTTATTTTAATAATAATAATAAAAAAAAAGAAAATAAATAAATCCATACCATTACATATTAACGATAACTATGATTGAAGCTACATTTTGTATATAAAGCAAGTAAAATAATTCTATCATCAAAAAACATACATTTTTATAAAATGATATAAACAATTCCGTTTTTTATTTTCTTTCAAAAACTTATCCTTATAAGCTAATAATAATATAAAAACATTACAATTCCAATTAAATAGAAAAAAAACTAAAAAGAAAATTACAAAAAAAAAAAAAATACTTCAAAATAAATTCTGAAAAATTATTAAAAAAAAGTACCATTTGATTTAATTTATGAAAATGATTCATTATTTTATATAATTACTAGTTATACCAGCAAACGTTGTTTTGCTATATAAATTAGCTCTAGGAAACATTTTTTTAGTTCAAATATATTTGATAATCTTCGCCGGACTGCAAAGTGTACAATATGAGCAATCAATGCCTGAATTACTTATAATTTTAATAAATGATTATCCGCCATTTTCGGTACTTCAGTTTGATAGTTGGGGATACGGAAAAATATCCCCTGTATCGCTCCTATGAGTATCTCTTAAAAAAAACATAAACCATATGTATTCTGTGGCACGCAGATATACATATCTAGTTTAAAATTTCATCGAAGTCGGCATAAGTTTTCCCTTGGGGCGGGTCTTCTTAAAATTTAGGGGTATGCAAAATAGATGTTGACCGATTCTCAGACCTACCCGACATGCACACAAAATTAAATGAAAATCGGTCGAGCCATTTCGGAGGAGTTTGGCAACAAACACCGCGACACGAGAATTTTATATATTAGAAGATAATTCTACCATTGGGAATTTGAAAAAAAAAATCAATTTAGATATTATCGCAATTAATACTTATAAAAATGCGGAAATCAAAAAAAATTTAGAACCTTTATAACATAAAAAGAAAAAAAATATTTTTTTCGCCGAATACCTACCTTCTTAGCAGTGTTCTGGAAAAAGCTCTGAGAGTAACTGATTGCCATGAACAATAGGGTAATAATTTTTTGCAAATATCAAATCTCCCTAGACAAAATCGTGACGGCATGGACAAATATTAAAAACTGCGTTTTTAGTTTTTCGCTATCGTTAAAAAAGGTTACGCACCAAACGCGTTAAAGTTTTGAATCAAACAAAATTAAAAAAAAAACGTTTTGATGCCTTCTTAACGTCTGACCATCACATCTATATAATTAAGGCATGCTGATTTCAATAATAAAGTCCGTTTTCGAGTCAATGGAATAGTTTTCTTCCAAATTTGCTTTTAAATTCCGCCATTTTTTGCAGTTTTTTATATAAAAAAATCTGGGCCCAAATCGCGGCACTCGTTATCGAATGAAGTTAATCGAAATTTTTGTATTTGAGATCGTCGCACTCGATAACGAGTAAGGTGTATCGAAATTTGAGATTATGGCATTCGATAACGAGTACTATTCGATCGAATGCCATCTCTCGAAATGTCTTCGATACTAAAAGAGCAATCGAAATTATATACGCGTTGTTTATTTGGAAATATAACAAGAAAAAAAAATTAATTATTTTTAATAAAATCGACAGAAATGTAAGTAGCATTTGTATAAAACTAAAGTCACCCTTACCACCATTTAGTTGAGGCTGTGAAAGCCCGTTCTATTAAAGAACATGTGTTCATTGGACGTTGGCGTTGGAGTCCGATATGCCTGCCATCCACGCAACCAATGACTATGGTGATATATAAAGCGTTACACAATTTCAATTCCAAATAATTAAAAGATGTATGTATGTATACTAACCGCCGGGAATCTTATAACCTCATGTCCATCAAAAAAAATGATGGATCCATTATCTAAATAATTTTAATGAAGTTAAAATTAAACTATATAATTACTTTGCTCTTATTTTACTTACTTTTTTTTATTTTAAAGTTATTTGATTCGTTTACAAAACAAAAAATCTTTTACATTTTTCTTGTAAATTTCGATTCGATAGCTAATCTAGTGCCATAATTTGGTTATTCGATACGTGACGAAATTTTACTCGATACGACCGTTCATTCGATGACGAATGCCGCGATTTGGGCCCTGTTTTCACATATTTTAATTCATTTTTTTTTTAATAAAAATTCATGGCAATTCTTGTCATTTTCATATATTGGTTGTAATTTAAAACAAAAAATTAAATCGGTTTGGTGAAAATGAATTATAAGAAAAGCAAAATAAGTGTTGAAAAAAATTCCACGATTTGGATCAAAAACTTAACTAAATTTCATGATGTTAAAAACTGCAGAGATACCTGTCGTTGATATACCATTACATGAATTAAACAAAATGCCAAAGGAAGATGATATTAAAATTATTATTATTTGTTTACATACTTACATATGTATGTATAAACCATATTTTAAAAAAATTGTTGTTAAAAAAAACTTAAAAAAATATATTAAAGGCATTTTAGAAATCGCTGTCGGTGCGTAAGGTTTTTTTTACCAAATTGAACTGAAATAGGTTTTTATCATTAATACAATATTTTCTATAAGAAAACCCCTGGGTAGAATATTGTCCAAAAAAAGTTATCACCCTAATGAACAAGCTTCTCAAGTCTGTCGTTCGGAGTCGATATTAAACTGTAGGTCCCGGTACTCATGGATAAAAATTAACATACACAACATGAGTGCTGCAAGAACAAACGTTACCAACTCATTTTCAAATAATTTTTAATTAAATTTGGTTTTTACAATATTTTTACCAACGTGATTTTAACAAAAGAAAATAAAAGAATGCTTTTAAATTAGTAAATTTCTTTGGCCTAAATAAGTAAATAACAGAAATTTTTTTTAAATAATTGCAGTTTCATTGTTATATATTATTGTACGCAGAAAACGATTCAAATTATGAATCAGATGCTAATTTATTACGCTGACACTTAACAATTTAAATTTTAAATATGTATTATTTACTTATGTTATTTAACGGTTTAGAGTAATTAATACATAAGCCGAAAAAAAAATATTTATGTATGTATTAAAAGGTATAAGTAATAATATATTATTACCGCTTTAACATGTCTAGAAACCAGTTGAGTGTGTCAGTCTTTCCAGTGTTTGTCAACTTACTAATCTGTTACTAGATTGAGAATTGCAGCAATGCTGATGTACAAAAGTGGTCCGGCCCAACGGCTTCCTAGTCCATGCATCATACACTCTATATCCAAGAAGACATATAGAGCAGCTTCTCTGTCAGAAAATGCTTTTTCAATAATTTTAAAAAGATGCAAAAAGTCATGTACGCGAAACGATAAGAAAGTTACTTATATACATATATCTATACAGTTTAAAAAAGAAACAGCTTTCCTACTCGCCGTTGGTATATAGATCACCATAATTTTCCACCAATCCCATGGAAAATATAATATGGCCTTACAAATGATTAGAAGTTTGGACAGGATTTTTTTCTAATTCTTTAGAAATACAGAGGAAAAAACTTAATCCTTGCCTTGCAGCCTTTTGCTTACACAAACTTCTCGATAGCGAATAATATAGCGGCAAGACTTTTGATCTTATGGTGATACATGCTGTACATTGTGTACATATACAACTGTCTGAGAATCAGGCAAATGTATCCTCAATATGAGACGTACTAGGTAGAGCCTCAATACCGCTAGACTAACCTATGGTGAGAAACTTCTCAAGTCGGGCCAAAGCCGTCAAGTCTTTTTAATGAAATGCTAAAATTCTTTTAATATCACCCTCTTTGACCTTTTAGTTTTCCTCTGTAATTTTGTCAGTTACCCGTACTTATCTTATTATCTCTTATTGAATTTTCTTAAAAGTTTTCTGTATATCTGTCTATATGATCACAAACGTCCAGTTTACCAATTTATTCTATGAAATGAAGCAGCCTATCATGTCAATTGCAAGATATATACTTATTAATTGTTAATCGATGATAGTGATGATTGACATTCACATTTATATGCATGCCTGTGTATTTATGCATATCAGTTGAATTATCTGGAAAGTAATATTATATTATTTTTAATAATTTATATTGAATATCAAGAGCCGGCATTAAATAATTAAAATACATATTTTAGATAAGACAATAAGTAAAATTATCGTCTTTTATTTCAATTGTGATTAATAAATAAAATTGTCTTTTTTTAAATTCTAGAAACAAATGCAGTTATTGGCTTTGTTTCTAAACTCTTCGTACAGGAAGCAATTTAAATGGAATACAAAAAAATAAAGGAATTGAAGTACATAGTTTAAGCGAATTGTAATTTTTCAGGTCGTTTAAAACATAACTTAAATTAATTCGTCTTAATTACAATCGCGCATCTAAAACCACACCAACAAAATATTATATAACAAAAATATAATATAAGGGTTAAATTTTGACCAAGTGGTTCACTTTAGTTGAAACATGCATGCCCGTAATATTTGTGTGGGTTAATATAGTTTTGTTTCCATTAAAAGGAGTAAACAAAACCAAAGCATGTTCTCTAATGCATTGAATTTTTTTTCATTGGTAAAATTAAATTCTCTCCCTGTACAAGAATATTTTTTTTAACCGAGGTATTGAACTAGAGAAGGAAGACAACTCCATCTTATTTATATTTTATCGGTTTTATCTATAATTATAAAACATACAAACCAGAAAGATGTTTTCAACAAAGAGTGATTACTGCTAAAAATCTACACATTTTACTCCCTCTACTTACTTTGTAAGCCCTTAAAAATGAATTCTTTCTTCATGTTATATATAGGAATGGTTTTATTGTTTACTTAAATTTTTTTTTTTGGTATTCTAAATAAACGCATTATAATTTTTTATTCTATTGTATTAAATACAATTTAAAATTTCATAATTTATTAAAAAACTACTAAAGAAAAAAAAAGGAAAATATTTGCAATAATATCAAACAATTGAATTTTTTATGTTTTATCGTTTGCTTGACGATTTGTATTTATATATAAAAATTAAATAAGGGAGGGAGAGGCGCTTACCAAAATGGTACTGTAGTCTGAAGGTGGCATATAAAATTTATTTAACGCAGTTAATTAAAACCTAAGACGATTTATTCTATTCAAAATGCATATGCAAGTCATTCTTAATGCAATTTGTTAAAGGTAATGTGTGCTAAACAAAATGCCAACAAATTTGTGTGTTTAACACTTCGAAGGCATAACCTTCAAGCGTTCAAAGGCAGCTTTTTCCAAGGCTTCGCGATGCTTAGGATCAGCAATACATATAAGTTCATAAGCACGTTGGCGCATATTTTTACCAAACAACGAGGCAATACCGTGCTCAGTCACTACATAGTGAACATGAGCACGAGATGTAACGACACCAGCGCCTAAATAAAAAGAAAACATAAATAAATTATTTAAAATTAACGGAATTTACTCACCTGGTTTAAGAATAGGTACAATTTTACTTTCACCTTTGTTAGTAACTGAAGGCATAGCAATGATTGGCACACCTTTGCCATCTAAACCTTCAGCAGCACCTCTTATAAAGTCTACTTGACCACCGAAACCAGAGAAGAAGCGTGTGCCAATAGAATCAGAACAAACTTGACCAGTCAAATCGACTTCAATACAAGAGTTAATGGCAGTCATACGAGGTTGTTGTTTAATAATACTAGTGTTATTTACATAATCAATGGCATACATTTCTGTAAGGAAGTATAAATTTTATTTTTTCTTTTACTTTCAACACCAATTTCAAAAAACTTACCAATAAAGGGATTATCATTGACAAAGTCATACAAGGCTTGATTACCAATTAAGAATGAACCCACTATACGGCCTTGATGCATTTTCTTCATGCGATTTGTAACAGCACCAGCCTTTACCAAATCAACAACACCATTGGCAAACATTTCCGAGTGTATACCTAAATCTTTGTGTTTATGAAGTTGAGCTAACACAGCATCAGGTATGCTACCAATTCCCATTTGCAAAGTAGCACCATCGTGAACCAAGTTTTCCGCAATTAGTTTGCCAATTTTAGCTTCTACTTCGCTGGGTCCTTTGCCACCATGTTGGGGTAAAGGTGTATCAATTTCAGTCATAGCATCAAAATGAGACATATGAATAGGAGCATCACCAAAAGTACGTGGCATTTGTTTGTTGACTTGAGCTGTGATAAAAAAAAAAACGAATTTTAATGAAAATTATAAATACTCTGAAATACAATTCATACTTACCAATAATTTTCTTAGAATGTAATAAAGCAGCTCTTACACAATCGACACTGGTACCCAAAGAGCAGTAGCCATGACGATCTGGTGGAGAAACATGAACCAAGGCAACATCGGGTTGTACAATTTTGCGATAGAACAAATATGGAATTTCATGTAAGAAAATTGAAAAATTATCACCACGTCCCTCGGCAACGGCTTTACGTACATTGCCACCCATAAAAAAGGAATTTGAGCGGAAATGTTTTTCATTTTCGGGTAGAGTATAGGCAGCTGGACCCTCGGTGTGCATATGGCAAACGGTAACGTTTTCTAAATTGCATTTTTTACCATAATCAACCATAGCACTAATTAGAGCATTGGGAGTGGCAGCAGCCCCAGAACAGAAAACGGTGTCACCTGTTCAAATTTAAAATAAAATAATGTCATACAAAATTACGTTAAAAATAGTTTTTACTATATACACATTTATATTAGAAAACGCAACAAATTTATTTTATCTTTAAAAGCATTATTTATTTTTTATTTTATTTAAATACATTGTTGTCAACTGCAGGCAATTAATTGGCTATCATCCACATAATTTTCCTTTCTTGCATTTATTTTTAACTATCAACGCTATAACTTATTTTATTGAACAAGGTTAACAATTTTTAGATGAACCAAAGCAATGTATGATATTGAAAACCTTTTTAAATGACTAAAACGTTTTATTAGTTTTTCAATATAACAATTTTAATTTTATTTTTTTTTTTACTTTTATAGCCCTTTAAACAAAACCTCCATTTTCATTAAGCAGTTCTATTTTTTAATATTTATAATTAAAGCAAATATTTTAGGTCATAGGAAAACGGAGTTGTTTCAAAACAAACGGTTAAGAGTACGAGTTTTGTTTTTAATCACTATATTTACTATAAATATACAATTTTTGCCTGTTAGTAAAAAAATAAATTAGACGTTAATTCAAAATTTGTGTGGCAAATAAAAATTTCCAGTTTACTTTATCTTTTTTACTATGGCCGTTTACTTTTAGGTTTAAATAAACGGTGGCGGTATAAAAATAAAAAAAACGACCAAGAAAATAAACAAAGATTTAGCAAATAAATGAACCTTTTTAATGCGCTCTCTAGCGACAAGTAGGTTATTTCACAAATAGTGTTATCATTTCTTGTTACTCTGGAGAATTTCTCCACGTGGAGACTCTACACTCATATCAGAAAAAAATTAATGCAAACAAAACAGCTGACAATCGTCATTTTAACGGCAAACGCGCGTGTTGTATTCTTCATATTGCGAAACAAAAAGATTGAAAAAACTTTATCTCTGTAAAATTGTTTAAAATTAAACTACAAGAATGACTTCCATGTTAATGCGACAATTAACAAAAGTTGGCTTTGTAAGTGTGCCTGTTATTAGTAAATATATAAAAGTAAAATTTATAATTTTTAAACGAAAATTTTCCATTTAACTTTATAGATTAGACCAATAAGAAATTCTTTGTCCGGTACTACAAGTCGGCTTTATTCTAATGAGACGCCACCACCTCAACGAACAGAGAAAAGTAAATTTTTTAAAGATTAATAATTTGCAAAATAAATTCCAAAAATTCTGGTTATTTATTATAAAATCATTTCAGCCATCAACACCGTTAGTTTGCTTGGACGTGTGGGAGCTGATCCACAATTACGTGGTAATGCTGAACATCCAGTTGTAACATTCTCCTTAGCAACACATACCAACTACAAGTGAGTCAATCAAGTAAATTGTATTAAACCAAGTCTTTAAGGAATATATTACATTTCATAGGTATGAGAGTGGCGATTGGTCTCAACGCACCGACTGGCATCGTGTTGTTGTATTTAAACCAAATTTACGTGATACTGTTATGGATTACTTGAAAAAGGGGCAACGTGCTATGGTCCAGGGTAAAATCACTTATGGTGAGATAACTGATCAACAGGGTAACCAAAAGCCCAGTTGTAGCATTATTGCCGATGATGTAATTTTCTTCCGTGAATCATCTTCTTAAGCTTTTTATCTTATTGTTACACTTATTTTTAAGATGAAATATTGTTTTTTTTCTTCATACTAAGCTCATGAAGCATTTTTTTTAATTCATTGAATTCATCAACTCGTTTAAAACAATGGAATATATGCATAACATACATATTAAATATGTATGTATTTAAAATACATATACCTATAAAAAGTTGAAAACATCATGAAGTTTAATTTTAAACGGGTTTTAAGGAATGGTTGAAGTTCTGATCCTATTAAATTTGTTTTTCCCTCAAGGCGAATGTTTTCTCTCCCATAGCAGACACAGGACAATATGATTTGAAAATAGCCATTTTAGTATTAAGGCCAGCAGGGGACGATCTTAATTTCAATCTTGGCATTCTTCTAAAACTCGGCAATATTTTAAAAATGGGTCCAACTACCAAATTAGGTGACTGATGCTATTTAAAAACCAAACAAATATACATTTGATCGAAATTGATTTCCATCACATACCTGATTGATTTCTTTTTTCATTGTAAAATTAAGCCTATCGTTTGCACTATTATGCGTTGATTTAATATACTCAGTAGTTTAGAATAATGTGATTACAGGTTTTATATATTTTGCCTTTTCTTCCTTCCATACAATCAGAAGGTAAAATTATATATTGACGGACTAATCAAAGTATGTATATTAAATTATATTGCAAAAATTTAATAGTTATAATTGATTAAATATAATTTTCCTAATCATTTCTATCAGAATAAAGAGTTAAAAATTTGGTTATTTTTATTCCAATTTGATTACAATTTTGCTGATATTTGATTATAAAAATTTAAAATTAAGAATTAAAGGTATGCCATTGATGCGTATATCTTGTGCCACTGAAGAGTTTTCTTGATTAAGACATTTTATTGTTAAATTATTAATTTGAGTTTTAAATTTAAATTCTTATTGAAAAGTTTTTCTATATTTTTAAAATTTTCAATGTAAATTAGAGCATTTATGATTGTATATGACAAAATTGATTTTACTAATTCAAATCTATTTGGAGCATGCGATAATTTCTATTCGTATAGCCTGGAAATGAGTGCATCTAAAAAAAAACGCCTGATATTGTATGTTTTTATAAAAAGTAATTAAAACAGGATTTGAAATAAGGGTCTCAACCGAAAATGTAATATTCCAAATTTGAAATTGAACTAACGGAATGAAAATAAACAAAAAAATTAAATAAGACTTTATATCACAGCCTTTATGTTCCAGCCTTCGGACGGCTGCAATGCAGTATAGTGAACACCATAACCCCAAGGAAATATGTTGATACTTTCGGGTAATACACTTAAGGCTGTATTTATAATGAAAAGTTTAGCAACTTGTTAGCATATAGCATATTACCCGCCATAGATTGATATTATTAAAACTTTTTATACCTTCTATTTGATAACTGGTCAGATAATCTAAAAATTAAAGAACTCGTACGTTTGAGAAAGAATTTACATGTATAGGAATGGCTTACTTAGCAACTTCTTACAACGAGCTGCTAAATTTTTATAAGAAATAAGGCTGTTATACTGTAAAGCGGAATCGCATGAAATTTATAAATCTTAAAATCCATAAAAAGAATCGGGACACAAATATCATATTTTAAAAGTTTGCTTGTAAAAAATATTTTTTGGTGACTAGCAATTTTTGGTTGCAAGCTGGCAGCGCAACTGCAGTTCGGTTGTCATCAATAATCGGCCCATACATTTTTTATAGAATTTAGTTACTGACGTAATAAACGCATTTTAGGACGAAAAAAAAAATAATGAGTAAAAATTTAAAACTAAATATTTGGAAAATATTTATATTGTAAATAAAAAATTGTTCATACAAAAACTCTCACACAAATTTAAAATCTTTCCAACAAAGTTCTATATATATGTATATATATATTATACATATGTATGTATGTATATTTTTTTTCTTAAATATATACTTTCATTTTCATTTCGATGTGAAGGTTTTTAAATTTTCAATATAATGTTAACGAAAATAATAATATACATACATCGTACATTATAAAATTAATGTTGAAAATTTATAGGCTTTTGAGAGTGCATTTGAAATGTGTATAAATAAACTCATAGAATTTGTTTGCTACTGCATTATATGTACACATTCGTATCTAACCATTACGTATTAGCTAAAAAATGGTGTTGGCTATTAGCATTATTAGTGTGAAAAATAAACATTTGACAAATTATTTATTCTCAACATTTCTCCTTATGTTTGTGATTTTGAAGGTGTAAATTAGAGTATAATTATTCGAAAAAAAAAAAAAATATATAATAATATTGAGATAGGTACCTAGTACAGTATTTGTTATTATTAGTATTATTTTTGCAGATGTTTTTTGTTTGTATACAAAGAACAAAAAAATCTTTATTTATAAAAGAAATTTGAAAATATATTGTTCTAGCTGAACCCGGCGTGCTTCGCTACCCCTTCGTTATGTAATAAAATTAAAAGTATTTATATATTTTGCAGACAGTTGTGAGAGAAAGAGGGTGAGGCTACCCCACTATTTTATTTTTTTTTATTTTATTTGAATTAAACAAAAGGGGGCGGTGAAGTGGGCGTGGTTCATAGTTATATTGCGACGTTAAAAGTATTAAGAGCAATATACTACCAAATAAAAAAAATTCGTTGGAAGGAACTAATTTGTAGATAGAACAAAAAGTTTAAAACTTTCAAATAAAATTTGGAGTAAAAGGGGCGTGAAAAGGGGCGTGGCGTAAGAAACTTTTATTTCTACCTCGCCTGGAGTATAATGTGTATACAATTTGAAGTAAATCTGGTAAAAACTATATGGGAGCAATTACATAATTTTAAAAAAGTGGGCGTAAGAGTGGGCGTGGTCGAAAACAAAGTACCCTATTAATCATGCCAGAGTCCTAGTTAAATTCTGTGAAAATTTCAGGAAGATCGGTCCAGAGGTTTGGTCTCCTATAAGGTACAAACAAACAAACAAACAAACAAATAAACAAACACACATTCAATTTTATATATTTAGATACATATGTATGTATATATGTTCATATTGATAACAAAAGAATAAGAGATACAACATACAATATTCCATTTTTAAATTAAACATCTTTTCAATAAAGTATAACGGATAGGAATTCAAATTTTGAAAAAAAAAACGCTTTAATTATTAAACAGTTGCCATTAATAAACAATAGCATTAACTTTCAGAAAGTTAGACATTCTTATCATTTATTTATTTTTTTAATTAATTAAAAATAACGCCAACTTAAGATTAAAATGAATCAAAGTATAATGTGTAACAGTTTAAGAAAAAATTAATGAAAGTTCATTGACAAAATTGTTCTCAAAATGCTTTTGATTTCTACAAATAATTTTCATTTACGCACGAGAGCAAAGTTTCATTTTAAAAAAATATTAAATTTGTTTTATCGTTTATTATATTATCTGCTAAAAAATCGCAATACATAAAAATACATACATACATATATACATAAAACTTAGATGTATGGCTATCTATAACGCAAAATAAACAAATAATATGAAATCCAAAAAATGGATTGCTATCCAAATATCACAATACAGTCAAACTCGCGAAAATATGAACGAACTGTCGAAATGGTGAACGTTTTAGAAAATAGGAAATTTTTTAACAGACTACTTCAAAACGTCACAAAATGTGAAAATTTGAAAATGTGAACTGCATTGGTAAAAATTAGTTAATTTTATCACGAGTTCACTGAATATTGAATGAATAAAGGCCCCCAAAAAAGCCGATTAAATTATTTGTATACCATAATATGTATAAATACAAAATATTACATGTGCACATATTTACGTAAGTGTGTATGTATATGCTCTTCTATTTGGTCTTAAACACATAAATATAATATTAGAACTACACACACAAGAATTAAAAATTACAAAGGATTTGTTTTAACTTGGTGAATTTATTTTACATGTTTAACTAATGATGAAGTAATAATAAAACTACGTTTAAATTACATAAAAATAGCTAAACTACTTATATTATAGATAAATAGCTGTATTTGGGAGTAAAGCTGTGGTCGCATTTAGCAAATATTGGACTCAAAAGCATAACCCCTAGTTTATGAAAACATTTGGTTTTTAATTTTTCATTGCTTCAACTTTAAATGCCGAAATAAATTTTCTTGTTAAAACATATCTTTAAATAATTTTTAAGGAAATGTTCACACGAAATGAAATTTGTGCATAAAATATAAAAATAAAATATAAAAAAATACTGGTTACACTTTTTAGAAATCAGTGTGTATTTAAAACAAAATCTATCTTTAAGTATAAGTATGTATTATATCGCCATATTAAATGCAAACGGACGTAACCAAAAAAAATTTCGAAATTAAGTTTTTTAATAATTATGGTTCGTGTGGCGATTTTATTAACGAAATTCAAACGGATGTAAAGTGCATGTATTTCTATATGCAAGAAGACACAACTACATAGATATTTATATGAAAACTTTACATACAAATTCATTTGTTCTATATAATGCCAAGCCTTATATTTCTATCCTGAAAATTGTATGATTTTCAGATTTTACAAAATTTTTGATTTTAAGGTTTTTTGCTTCTCCTGTAAAAAAAAAACAAAAAGTGAAGTTACGTCCGTTTGCAGTTAATATGACGATATGCACATTTTAAAAAACATTCTAAATTAAAAATAGATTTTTTTAAATGCTGATTTTAATATGAAAATTTTAATATGCATATTTTGTATAATTATTAGTGTTTTGATTGTCATCTGCTTCTGCTTTAATTTTGCTTAATAAAAACATTGCTGTTGATTTTAATTTATTATGTACTATCCCATCTGGTTGCTTAATTGTTTGTATAACAATACTAGTTTGTACGAGCCATATATATGTACATATATAAAGAAAGTACAAAGAGTAAATTGATATATGTACATATGTATGTATGTATATGTATATATATATTTGCTTTTATAAAATTACTTGAAACAATTTAAATAAAAAGCAAATTTATGAAGAGCACAAATAACATGAAGTTTTTACTCTACAGTCGGTACATAATATCCAACTCACAGTAAAAATTTTTCGTTTTACAATAAAGTTTAGAAGCTGTTATTACTCTAGGTAGATAGGTAACAATTTTTGGAATATTTAATTAAATTCGAGTTTTTTTTAGCATTTTTGAACGGTTAAAAATTTTTCGATTATATGTAGACGAAACTTGGCCGAAAGAAAATGGTGCCCTAGCAGTTACTTCTTTTAGTTAATTTTTTATGAATTCTTTTTATTGTAGTTTTCACCCTTTTGGATGGTATTTCTTGTCCATATTATAATACATATATCCCAAGACTTTCGGCGGTTTTCAGAACGCTCTTCGTCATTTACATATTTTCAATCAATTTAAAAAGCTTATAACTCATCAACGTTATGCCATATGCCACGCCAAACATTTCATGTACATTTTTAATTCCAAATTATTTGCTCAAAGTTTTCATTGTGTTAACGTCATCCGTTAATAGTGTTAACATCTGTCAATTAACGTATGACGGATTTTAAAGATCTTAAAAACTGAAAACTGATTTACCTAAGTAGACAGAATATAGCGTATGCTTGTAATTGTAATATTATTTCAGCCTATTATTAATATTTATTTTTAATTTTTTTTACATATTTTGTATCTTCTGATAGAAACAATTTGTATTAATGGCAGTGTGCATTTGTAAGTTGATTGGTTTGTAGATATGTACATATATGTATACATACATACGTACTTACTGATAATAAAATTACCTATAAAAATTGACAGTTGACGAGCTCTGCGTTATTTTTCCTACTTTTTATAGTTATTCTCTCTTATTAAAAATCATATACATATACAGAAATCAGTGTACTTGTAACTTAGTTATACTTATATGCATGCATGTATGTATGTATGTATATGATTGATTACCTACCATCTAATAGGATAATTTAATAAATTAGTATAATGAAAGCTTGTTAAGTAATTGACAAAAAGAGAAACAAAATGTTTGAGCTCATATTTTGTATTTGATTTTTTAAAATTAATAATTTTTCGTTTCAGAGTGAATAGAAACTGAGTAAAAATATACAGAGAAAAAGTTTTTAAGATTCCGTTGGTTGCTCATCTCTTCTATATAGTTGAAATAAACGTTAATTTGTTTTAATGTGCTTGCTTTGTTTTTAAAACAAGTATCATTCTCATATAAACTATTTTGCCCAATTTTCTTTAAAAAACGTCTGCCTATTGGAAGCCTAATACTTTCGATCTATTGATTTGAATTTATATAGCTAAAAAAAAGCAATCAGCTGACGATGAAATGGTACCTAATAATCATAGTACCATGGAATAGTAATATTTCAAAGTAAAACCTCAATAACTTATAAATTTAATACATTTTTAATATTCAATTTTAGTTCAATATATTTATGCGAAGAGTTTTTCAGATTTGAATATGTCATGTATAGGGGCAACCCAGAGACTATTTTTTAGCTTTTTGAAATCTCAGCGGACTACTTTGTTTGAAAGAAAATATAGAAGTAATAAAAAACTTATTTGAAACGCAAATTAAAACGCTAAAAGATTTTGAAAGAGACTCCTCATTTCTGAAAATTTCATATTAAAACAGAGAGATTAGAAAGGATCAAAGTCTACATTCATGTATTCATAGAATAACATAACAAATACAGTTTTACAATTTAATAGAAATAAACAATAGGCAAAAGCACTATAAACATTTCATTCTAATAATTATGCAGTCTTATCAATGACCGCGCCAGCCAGCCCTGGCACTCTTTGCAAATCGCTGGACAGAATGTCAACAAATTCATACATTTAAGAGTATGTAAATACCGGTTAATTTTTATGAATATAAATTAATTGCTCTATAAATGTAGGAATGAATAACAAGTAATGTAATATATATAAAAAAAAACAAAAAAATTAAAACCAATTTCATCCCATCTAACAAAAAAAAGTATAAATTACATAACCACTATTTAATATCAAGCTGAGGGAAAATTATTGTGTTGATGATTTTTGTTATCATTTTATACAATTTCTCCACAACAGCTGTGGGTGTGTATGTGGTTATTGGCTAGCACTTTTAAAACTGCTGTTGGAAAATACCTTGGCAAACGGTGTAGTGCCTCCAATAGAAATTGTACTACACATTTAAAATTAGGCAAACATGTCTTTGTACTTACCAGATTGAATACATTGTACTGCCTCCTCGGGCGTTACATTTGGCGGTTTACGATTAAGGGGGTGTGAGATTTCATTGGCATAAGTAAAATAATTATTAAGGCCAGCGACCATCGGCTGTCTTCCGCTGACACCGCTAACTGCAACACGTCTTAGGTTTTTAGCCAACATTGATGCCATATTTATTCGTATTATTCTAAATTTATACAAACAGGAATTCCAAAATTTATTTTTTTTTAATTTTCAATCAAGGCAATATATGCTTTATATTTCATATGACAGATATTTTTCAATTTTTTTTTACTAACCGCTTAGTTTAATATACAAGAATTCTATTTTATTTAGCGCACTCCTTCTTTCAAATGTAAAATTTAGATTGATTTGTTTAATTTTCTTCACAACGTAATTTTTTTCTTGCTTTTTTTTATTAATTTGCGTCTGCTCCTCTATGAAAATTTTGTTTTAAAGTGAACAAATGAAATAACGTAAGTAAGACATTACATATAAGTGACAGGGTGTTACAAGTGCACGAAAATATTGTAAATAATACAGAGTGGTTAATATATCTGTTTAATTGACTATAATTGAAATATTTATTTTAATTTAATAAATTTTATTGCTGCATTAAAATAACATAAAATTATTTTTTTGAACGTCCAGGGTAAAAAAACCTATTTGAAAAAAACCATATTACATTTAAGTTATTTAGTATGTTTATGAAAATTAATATACTACGAGTACTTTGAAGTGTATTAGGTTTAGCACAGACAACAACACTTTTTTTTGAAAAGTGGCGTTAAGAACCAAAGACTTTTCGTTATTTTTAATATAATATTTTTGCATTTTAAGGACAAAAATATTAAGATATACTTAATAAACTTTTTCATTAAATTTATCACTTATTTTAATACATACGAGTATTTATTAACTTCAGTAGAAATAAATTAAAGCAAATATCGAACCATTTATGAACTTCAGGGAACACTGCCAGTATATTGTTTATGGCTGTGTTATGGTGTGTATTTTTTCTTTTTTTGGAAATTGTAATTGTATTATAATTATACTGAGTCCCTTTCTATGTGGGCATTCAGGGAAATCAAATGGTAGATGAATTTGCCAGGAAGAGCGTAGCCCCGCTTTTTTTTTCTTCTAAGACCAATACTCAGGGATAAACCCCTACTCATGCAGTGCATTGTATTGGAATATTGACGATAGAACATTCTAATTCTATTGTTCGCCACATGTCAATGAGATAAGTTGCTATCAGTTGTTCACTCAAAGGCCAGTGTAATACCTTCACCTTTGAATGATCAACAGAAATTGCACCATTTGTCGGTGGATGTTGATAGTGAGTGGTGACCATACATACATACATAATTGGCCATTACAACCCTGTGTCAGGGTTACGGCCTAGCTTTTCGCAGCACTCATGTTGAGTGTGTTAATTTTTATCCATGAGTAGCGGGACCTACAGTTTAAAGTCGACTCGGAACGACAGATTTGAGAAGCTTTTTCATGGCAATCAATTACTTACAGAGCTTTTGCCAGAAGACTGCTGAGAGGTAGCCGCCGAAAGAAATAATTTTTTCATATTTCTCTTCAAGATGTCAGAGCTGAGATTTGAACCCGGTGCTATCGACTGGTGACCGTCTTCACTAATTAGGTTAGCTGTTATCTTCCCAGAAGGTGGCACTGTACTCCTGATCATTATGGTGGAATAGACTGGGCATGTCAGGGAGCGGTTTTTCTTGCAGATGGACATCTTGGAAGGAGGCAGGGGGGGGGGGTACCTCTTATTTTTTTTATTATAATTTAGAAAAACCGTAAATTTTAATTTTATAATTGTTGTCCTTCGCTGGGATTGAACCTAGGTTCTTTGAGTTACTGTGCAAACGCTCTAACCACAATGCCACGAGTTTGGAAGGGCATATTGAGGAAAAATATGACAGAGAGAGAAAAACGCTCTTCTTGGGCCAGACTGGCCGTTAGACTTTCTAAACCTTCATTTGGTAACTATGATAGAAAGAGATTTGGGACGTGCATTAGATTCCATTAGGGACCACCTAAGGACATTACTGGGACTTCTGACCAGGCACTTCAGACTTAATGGGCATTTAAATCAAATAGGAAACGTTTCCAGTAGTTTGTGCAGATTCTGTAATGAGGCAATCGAGTTATCCGAGCATATACTCAGCACTTGTGCAGCATTAATGCAGAGTAGAAGGAGGTATCTAGGTGCTTATGAATTTTACGACAGCGGGTTGCTAAGGCGAAGGAAATAATAGACTTTAATTGAAACAGGAGTTCTCAAAAGCTAAGTATCTTGCGGATTTAAAAAAAATGTTTTTTTTTTACAAATAAGATTTCAAAATGCTGGCTATTTGTGGGCAACTGACAACACTACTGAAGTGCTGTTGTTGTCTACATAGACCCATAATTTATTAAGTTACTGCTGTAATAAACTCGTTTCCTTATTTTTTAATAGAAACTGCTAACGGCCTTGTATAAAATAATATAAAAATGTTGAAGAAAAATTGTGTGTCTTTTTTTTTTGTGGCAAAATATGTGTTCCTGGATTGACTTTAGTGCTTTTTTAAATTTTTTTAAGTGGACAACGTTGAAAATCAATGGAAAAAGAAAATAAAACAAAACAATTTCCGATCATGTGATTGTTGTTGCACGAATTAATACACTTTCTTCTAAGCTACTATGAAAGGTTTTCTTACGCTCAAAAATCGTATTCGAAGAATAATATGGACGGAAATAGAACAGTTTCCCATTAAGACTTAATCGCGACGTAGTATTTAAAATAAGTTGTCTGTAAAAAACTAACCACTTTAATGTTGTATTTTTTATTATGCGCAAGTGTTTTATGTTTATTCGTTTTAAAAAGTATTTGTTTCCAAACTATTTTTATTTAATACTGCGCTGTATAAGTGTAGTCGTTTATTGGTAGAAAACAAAAAAACAAAATAAAATAAAAGGCATAAAGAAAAGAAAATGACTATGACTAAATCAATTCAATTGTTGTTGCAAAAACCAATACTCTCTGTTTATTATTATTGCTGCGAGACATTCTTCCGTTTAAGAAACGATGTTTTGAAAACAAAAAAAAAAAAACAAAAAATGGTTGGAAATAAAACATGTTGTAATAATGCTTTTTATTAAATAAGGATCTGTTCTCTAGGTAGGCGCTTGTGTTGTTTTTGTTTTTAAGGTGAAGGTATAACATTGGGCTTTGAATGATCAATTGGCAGCAACTTTTCTTATTCCTAAGACGCTTAATAATAATATTAGAAAGAAAAAAATACTATCCTTTCAACAGTATGCACAGCATTAGAAGGATATACCGCTGAGTATTGGTCTTAAAATAAAAAAAAACATAAAAATAAGGCAATCTAAGCCTGTTACGTGCTAAATACATACAATCGTTGGTTTATCTAAATGAGAAAAAAAAATTGTTTTATTAAATAAAATGTTTAAAACTTTTATTGTTTTATGAAATCAATTAAATAATTGATTGTTTTTTATTGGTTCTCTAAGATTATTTTTATTGTAAGAGCAATATTATTAACAAAGAAAAAAATTAACAATAAAAAAGCCGACTTTTGGTTAAAGAAATAATTTACATGACAAGAACAATAGAACTTAAATCTCATTAATATTTTTTTAATTTAAATTGCAAAAAAAAAAAAATTCATTAACAATTAAGTAAAAAAGATGTACAATAATTACAAAATATTTTTACAATAATTATAAATATTCTTTTTACATACTAACTAATTACAATAATTCGTTTATTTTTTTTTTTTTCAATGAGTCTTCAATAATTAATAATTAACAACTTATAAGTAAATGACTAACAAATATGTAAATCTATCATTTAAAATTAATAATTCTTTTTCGACTTTACTGCCAACAGTAAAACTTTATTATAACGATTCGTTTCTTGAAAAGAGATTGAAACTTTGGGCTGCTTAAAAACAGCTGATGGTCCCTGTTTTTGGAATAGGATTTCAATTAAATTAATTTTTTTGAATATTCAGAGAGGTTGTAGTTTTTATAGTGGATTCGTTATAACTAAGTTTTACTGTTTTGTTTTTCCAATATAAGATTTTTTTTAATAAATTAAAAAAATTCCATTTATTAAATTAAAAAATTTTCCTATTTATTATTGGCCTTGTTGAATGCATTCTATGGTGTTTTATAATTTAAATACTTAAAAACTAATTCAGTTGTTATATATTTGGTATAAGTTTTTATAATTTTAATTCCTTTACGAATTATATTTTAATTTAAATTCAATAGTATTTTAGTTTAATAAAGATTTAGAGAAAAAATATCTTTCTTTTAGGATTGTTTTCTTTAATTTACTACCTTTCACGGTCTTTACAAATCTTATAATTGTGCTTGGATTCCATAAAATTTCAGCTATAATTAACTAATTCATTGTATTTTGAAATAAGTTTTACTCTTTATATGAATATTTTTAAAGTATGAGTAGTTATTTGGTGATGAATTTTAAAAACGTTTAATAAGAATAAGAATAAGAAATTTTGAAATTTATTTTAAATCAATTTGATTTTTTTTTGATGATTTTAAACGCTTTTCTGATGATTTTTTTTTTATATTCGTTTTCAATAAAAATTACATAATTTTTAAAATTATGTATTTAAATTACTTTTGCAGTGTAGAATAAAAAAAATATGGAAATGAAAATAGTTTTTGTTTATTTACGCTATGTTATCTAGTTACTTAAATTCATCTAGTAATTAAAGTCATATTCATACAAAGTTCATGATCTCGACGATCTCCCCAACCACCATTACCTTTACGTAATTTAGTCTTTTTTATCAGACTTGCAACGGTTAGTGTTAGTGATTTAGGAAATATTTGTCCAGACCTACGGGCAATTCGTAAGACTTGTTGAACTTTTGAAATCACTTGATTTGATTCACAATTTTTCTTTTTGTGATGGACGCCACTGTAAAAAATTAAAGGGAGAAATTAAAATTTATTTTTGTTAACCGTACTTAATTAACTCTAATTATTGTTGTTTCCTAATCAGACTCAACAGAGTGTTTTGTTAAAAAAAAAAATTAGCTGATTTTTTAATGTCTTAAAATATCCCTTTTGCCTCATAAAAAAGTAATCTATGCCTTAGTTATTTTTTTTTCATATTTATATTATATTATTCTTCAATCCTCGTAGTACTTCCCGTAAGGACTTTTGGCATAGCTTTAAGATTTTGCATCAATGAAGACTTAAGATAAAAGCACACAGCATGCGTTACGGCGTTAACAGCGGTCATAATGCACTACAAGGTAAGTCAACTGATCAAATGTTAAAACATCTAAAAATTAAAATGTTTGCCAAAAATTTGTTTTATAAAAATTCCTTATTTTGACTTTTTTGACAGACGTGCGAAACACACAATTGGAGCAACGCATGTTATGTATTTCGACCTATAATGGTCAAACTTATATCGCGCCATACATACATATGTAAGTATGTATATATTTTATTATATAAAAAAAACTATGATTCTTAAGGCAATCAATAAAATAGTATAGTACACGCCCAAGCTGTCTTCTTAGCGAATAAGACGGTGTAAAAAAATAACTTTGAAGCGATACTATCTGATAGATATTGTCGAGTATAAAAAAGGAATCTAAGTTTGAAATATGCAATATTTTATATATGAACCGTCTCATTTTTGTATCACTCAAAAAAAAAAATATATGTTATATTGAGATTTTATTAAAATGAGATTTAATTTTTAAAAATCTGTTCGTAAATGAATGAATTATTAAGATATTATATTATATAAATACAAAAAAACGACACTAAGCAGCCTACAACATTTAAAAACATCAGCTACTCTTTTTCAACAATTCTCTCAAACAATTAAATTTCCAAAATGTTTTGCTCACCATTCTCCAATATGAAAAACTCTCGGCCCCTTAACAATCATGGCATGTAATTTATGAGGCAAACACTGTTGCGATACATGTTGCAATGACCAATCCCAATTATAATCATCATACGAACAAAAATGTTGACGACACTTTTGTATACTATTCCATGTGCTACGATTGAATGCAAAACCCATATTATGTTTGCTACTGATCCAGGGCATTACTTCTACCTACGATTTGAAAAAAAAATACACAGAAATAAAAAAAAATTATTAAATAAAACTTTAAATATGTGATTTAAAAACTTGTATTCATTATGATTTCTAAAAAATATGTAATAAGAATGTTGTAAATTATTTTTTTAATTAATAAACTAATTTTTTGAAATAACTAAAACTAACTTATTCTGTGAGGAAAACCTACATATTTATTAAATGGTATTTAAAACTTATGTTTACATATTCCAGAAAAACATGCTTATAAAGTCGAAACCAAACAATCAAAGCTAAATACAAATATTTAATAAACAACTTTAAAGAGATATAAAATATTTTAATATTTTAATGCTATTTAATTAATAACAGAGCATGCATGCAAGTATTTTTTATTATTCTATTATATAAATATTATATGTTGCATAATTATTTCTGTGTGGGTATGCAAGAACAGCTCAAGTCGAAAAGTTACATTTTTAAATATTACCAAATTTTTATAAGTTTTGCTATAATAATCTTATGAACAAAATTCGTAATTTAACATATTCATAACAGACTTATTACACAACAATGAGCACTAACTAACATTCGTAACAAAGACCAAATAGAATTATACAAATTCACTCAGAAAATTATACAGCTAGAAAAATGTTGCTTGATATTTTAGATATTTGATTATTATTAGCATTTAGGATATATAAATAAACTAAAATCCTCATAGTTAATGAAATTTAAGTAAATTTTTATTTTTAATGAATTTGATGACTTTGGGACTAAATTCTGAGAATTGCACGTGAAAGTAGCCCCAAAAAGAAGAACTTCTGCATTATTTTCATTTTGTCAAGTGGGCAGCATTTATAATTTAATAGACATACGAATTTTTTGGTTCAAAGCGGATTTTTATCAATTTGTCTATGCAGTAGTTTCGCGGTTTAACGAACCTATATATTGTCAGGCCGGTTCGTTAAACTGAAAAGTTCGTTATATGCAGTGCTTCTTTGAAATTATTAATTTTTTTTATTAAAAAATAACTTTTGCATAAAATATTGCATTAAGAGCTATAATAAAAACTAAAAGGAACAATTCATATCACTTTGGCATATATTGTATATGATTTAATAGCTTTTCTGTTTCGTGATCCAAAATTTGTATCTTTTATACTTAAAAAAAGGGTTTCCTTTGACATTGTAGACACTGTGGATTTATTCAATTCATATTTCTTGCATAGATCTTTTAATCGCATATCATTCCGGTGGTCATCGATTATTTTGTCTTTTAAAAACAATCTTTTTCTTCTACCCATTTTACTGTTTACACGACAAATTAATACGCAAAACTAACTACATATACATAGTAACTTGAAGAAAAAACATAGAAAAAAGCTGAAAATAATGGTAAATTTGTTTCTACTCTCGATGGTTTTTGCTACTGTTGTTCTAAAAATATGTAAAATTTTTTATTTTTTATTATAAAATTTTTGTTTTATTTGGTCGTTAAACTGAATACAAAAAATATTTTTTGTTCGCTATATAAGCTATTCAATAGAAAAAATTCAAGTGTTCGTTAAATGCGGTGTTCACTAAAATTATGGTTCGTTAAACCGCGGAACTACTGTATTTTAACACGGTTGATTCTTTAAATATTTGTTTTGTGTCGACAGCAATATTGTAGATAATGAATAGAAGAAAAAAAAAAGCAGAACTAGCCTAACTGAAAAAAGTGCATCCAGTGCCTTAAAAAGCTCAAAAAACTTAGATGGAAACACCAAGCAGTAGAGGCCATCTCCATCTTTGATGTCAAAATTGAAAAAGAGACTCATTAGACTGAATTGCTTGAAAATCTATTTAGGTTTTTAAATGGCTACCTAAGCAAGTTAGTGACAAAATACAGTTCCATTTGGTTTGTTATATATTTTTTTTGATTGAGGCCAGCACTCAGGGAATATACTTATTTTGGGTTTATTAACTGTTTACATTCTGTTTAAGCTATTCAATTGACAAACAATTAAAACATAACTTTATTTTTTTTTATATTTCAGAACAATATTAAACAATTTTTATGAACAATTTTATTTAATGATTTATTAAATAATTCTACAGGGGTAATACATTCTAATGACAGAAAGACCTGTAACATTGTTTAATACATTACGAGTGGATGATTAAAAACTAATTAATTTTAGTATGTTTAGAAAATAGTTGCTATTCTTGCATTTTAATACATTAACTCACATAAATACCTCAAAATACTTGTTAATACCCAATGGCTGTTTTGGTATTTTAGACATGCGATATTTTATCTAAACACATTAAAAATATACATACAAACATGGTAGTACATAAATCACAATTATTTGCTGAAACAATTACATTTAGACAAGCAAAATACACAGAAAATACAATAAATGTGCATGTAAAATAGAAATACTTATTGAATTTATAGTTGTAATAATGAAAATAATTAAATTAAAAGGTTTAAATGAGTAAATTAACAAAAAAGGAAAAACAATCAGACAAATATGTACTAGACATACATACGAACAAAACACTAACCTTTATTAACAACAAACGTACCCATTCAAATAATAAATCACAATTAAAAATAAAAATTAAAACAATTTATCTTCTTGTTTTCCAAATGCCACACAAAACGATTAAAATGCAATTATTTAAAATTAAATAAATGAATAAATATAGAGATTCAGAAAAAGGGTAAAACGAAAAGGAAGTCTAATTATATGTGTCTATAAAATGGAGTGATGAAATTTTTAGTTTACTTTTATCTGGATAAAATACTTGTAAAAAAAATTAATAAAAAAATTTTTAGCCAAGCCTGATCCTGATTTTATCTTAAATTTCTGTTCTTGATGCTTTTGAAATTAAATTTTAATTTTTTTTTTCATTAAGCTCAATGACATTTGTCGCTCAGCCAGCAGTGCATGATTCTTGAGACATTTGTTTGAAAATGTTGCTGAGGAATTGTTCTGGGTGTAGTCTATGCGTCGTGCAGGATAGTCTTCTGTCGTGTACCCATTCTCGAGGATGACAAAGCCATCTGGGTAAGTAATATTTCTGATATTTAGACTGATATAATGAACACATTTGGAAATACTTATGTTTTTCCACCGATACACACATTTTTGTATTTTCTTTCTACCTTTTAATTTAAAAATATTCACCAACTTCTAAAAATATAATTTTTTATATTTTTGTTTGTTTACAATTACCCTTTGTTGTGCTGAAAATAATAATTTTCTATAAGCATGTGACATGTGCGCCACATAACGTAAGACGGACGGAACATGTACTAATGTGTTATAAAATCCCATTCTTCCATGCACGATTCATTCATCTATTCACAGGTTGCTACTTTCAATAACACATTTCCTTCATATTGCCCTACTGCAATTCGACGATTTGTCTCGAGACTATTATTGTCCATACTTTTTAGTATTTCGCAACGGTCTCCACTGATGAGAAAACCAACTAGAACTGAAACGTTGACGAACAGCAACGTTTTTCAGTTTAAGTTTTGGTTTTCGTCACCGATTATGGTGTATGCGACAACCCACCTTTACTCTGCCTGGAAAATTCCTACTTACATATGCCAATTATGAGATACACTATGAAAATATGTACATATATGTATACCCAAATATAGATATACAAATAAATATAATTTATGCAATAGACGAGTATTAAACAAAATTGTGGTCTAGAGGCATGTGCTAGACTGCTAGTGTGAGGGTTGTGGGTTCGCTTCTTACCACAGACCCTGTCTGTTGTACTACACCAATTGTCTTATAATTTAAATAAATAAAATATAAATTAAAATTTACAAATACTCTTAATAACACCAAATTTTGAAACTCCCTATTTATAAGTATTTAGCGGAGATTTGTTTAAATTATTGTTTTAGATAATAATCGGTATAAATAAATACACGAATAATTACACAAATTAAATTAAGCATTTAAATTGATTAATTATAACAAATTTGCAAATAAATGACATTTACAAACTGCCGCTTGATCTCAGAACATGATATTTAAATGTTAAGTGTTGTAAAAGTACTGTTAATTCGATAATAATAACAGAACGATATTTAAAGTTAATAAAACTGTATTTTTAGCTTTATGTTCATAAAATCTACAGCAAATTAATAATATTATTAAAATGTAGAATTTTTTCGGAAAAGTATAACAATAAATTATTTTTTAAATTGACTTTATTTAATACTAGAAACTGGTAATATGATATGAAAAATTAACACCAAATATCTAAAATTAAAAAAAAAACAAACAAACACGTGCGAAATTTCGTAGTGATCGATCAAGTTGGTTAGAAGTTATTTAAAGCCGAAAAAACATTAAAACAGACAAACTAATTATCATCCAATTTTATATATACATAAGTACATAGCTGGAAGAATAGCTTAAGTTGACAGAAAACCTACTTAATTTTAGTGGCGTTATTATGTATCGCATTATATAATACATTTGTGTTAATATAAACTACGGTTTTTAGTGTTTCATATTTGCTGAAACTTAGCAACTGCATTTCTCTGTGTTTTATCTATTATAGTAGAGTAGAAATATATTGTATCTGTTTGCAAATGCTAAGATAGATGCTATATCATATTCACAAGATTATGAACTGAGTTATTGTGATGTCGTATAGATAAAGTAATAAAACTAGCAAACTAGAATTATTTTCCGACATTTAAAATAGAAAATATATCAAAACAGTTTGTAGTTTTACTCTCATTAGAGAGTACCTTCCATATGAGGTTGAGAAGTTTTCAAATAGACACAGTGTATACAGTGATTAAAAAGTGGTAGCTTAAAAAGTAAAAATCAGCTGTTTTTAATTTTACTATAACTTAACACCAAAAATTATACCAATAGTTGCTAAAACCTGCTCTTTCAGTTTAAATGGTAGTATATTTGTTGTGATGTTTCCGTTATTTTAGTTGATGCTACGTCACAAATGTGGATTGGATATTGCATTTCTTTTTAACAGCATAAATATATTGATATGGTTAAGGAGCCTACATGAAGTATGTTGAGGCATTTTTTATACAATTTGAAATTAAAATTGAGGCACTTGAGTATAACTGACTTTCCAATATTAATCTACTTATGCATGTTAAGACGTATATATTTATGTATGTATTTGTAGATAAATTAAGGTAGTAGAGCCAGGCTTGACTGAAATTTTTATCTAATTTGTTTTTTATGTAATACTCGTATATTTACATTTTCTTTCAATTAAGTTTAGGGCACAAAAAGAAAATAAAAATTTTATCACTGAATTTTTGATAAAAAAGATAAAAAAAAATCAATTTAATTTAAATGAATCGATCGATATTAAGTCATATACTTATACTTAAAGGAAATGATGCCAAAGCAAGGTAAAGGAAAGGAAAGCATATTTATCATGTATGTACATTCAACAAAAATTATTAAAAGAGAAGAAAAAAAATTTTTTTTTCTATAATTATTATGAAAATGGAAAGCAAAATATATCAAAAAAGTTTTGTTGAAATGAAATCTAAACTAAAAGTGTAGTAAAGTAGAGTGTATTTAGTTTTGTTATTGTTTTAATATTTTAATATGACTTGATGTCTATTTGGATACCTTCTGATAAACAGAATATAATGATGGTAAGACATGATAACTCCAGGTCTGTTGTGCACCTGACTGGGGAGATGTGCTTTTAGTTGTAGTGCTCGCTGAGTTGATGGAAGAGGTGCCATGTGAATTAGTAATTGTATCACCAATATATGATTTTTTATTAATTTTATTACTATTGTTTTTATCATTGTTATTATTGTGATTAGTAATAATATTATTATTTTCTTTATTATTATCATAATATCTATTATTATTATTATTGTTGTTATTGTTATTATTTGAAGATGATATTAAAGCTGATTGCGATGATAATTGTAGTGATTTTCTATTCCTATGGTGGTATCCTAATAAATTGTTAGTAGAGATCAGCGAAGAGGAAGAAGAAGCATATTGATTGCTAAATGATTTTTGTTTTGACTGCAGCACACGCACACACATACAAACGTTTATATTAAGAAAATTATTATTAATAAAAAAAACAAGAAAATATGAATAAAAGAAAACAACAAAGTTAAACGATATTTTTTATATATAAAATACTTTATATTTTTATATATTTATGTATGTATTCATATAAAAATGTATTTATATAGATATCTTAAAAGAGTATATGAATGATGATCATATAAGTATTTGAATATAAAAAAAGTAGTAAAAGATTTAGTTACAACTTTAATGCACATGGTGTAGAGGGTTTCAAATTACAATTACAACGTTAGGCCAAAAACCACAAATTAAAAATATAACTTTTGTATTTAATAAAAATATTATAATAGAAAGAAAGCCTTTCATAAAATTAAAATATTTTTTTATGAGTACAGGCATAGAGGGACTTTCTTTATGCACTTTCTATCTATAAATTAAAAAAAAAACAAAGTGTGTGTGAGATATCAACGAAATTGTTTAATAAATAAATTACCTATTGATGGTATTATGTGTGAACAATAACATCGTTTAAATATCTGATATGGTTTCTCTGTGTGGAGTGCATCCAAAATATTAAATTTTCAATGACTCTGGCACATAAATCAAGCCGTTAACAGTAATAATCTGGCCAACGACATTCGTGATCACATTTTACTCAGTAGGTAAATGCGTAGTGTCTGTCTGTCCACTGATCGAGTGTTCGAATCCCACAAAAAACGAAAGATTTAGGAAATTATTCCTAATTTACATTCTAAAAATTTATATAAAAAAGGAAAATCTAACTTGCTATAGAAAACCTACTGATTTCATATGCTTTTGATAACTTAGTCAAAAAAGAGTCACTAATGACGAGTCATAAATAATTCGCCTTTAGATACAATTGTCTTTCGACACAAAGATAGAAAATGAAAACATATTCTGGAATTAAAATTTAATTAAAAGCACTAAAAATGCTAGCTAGGTATTATTAAAATTGTTATAATTTTTATAAAAATGGGTTGTTTTTTTTACAATATTGAAATGAGCAATAAAATTTGTATAAATTTAAAAAGCTCACCCAAATTTTTTGTTCTATCATTACGTAATTATAAGGTGGTATCAACTTCTCGGCAGACTGTTTTTTTAATTTAATTTTGCCTTGCGACAATTATTGTCAAATATTTCTCTTCAACAACAAAAGAAAACTAAATAGCAACAATTTAGTTTTATATTAGTAAACGTGAGAACATTCGTTTTCAATGAAAACATGTCATATAGAGTTTTTTCCTGTTTTTTAAGTTTTTAAAAAATTAATGCATTACTAATTAATAAGCCTCAAGCGTATTGAGTTTTTTCTAACTTAATTTTTTGTTGACAGTTTACATACATTGTACAAACAATGTCCACTGTTTTATATATATATTAGTTGAGTTAACATCACCTTATTGGATATGCCTTTTATTATATCTTACACCGGCATACTCATGTTACAGTGGGGTGCATTGCTTTACAATAATTTAATTTATATTGTATTTGGCTTCAAAAATTTCTCTACTCTCCTTATTGTTACAAACATACTATATGTGGTTTATGACCTTTCATTGATTGTGTTATTAATTTAATTGGAATTTATTGCTGATTCATTTTATATTCAGTACTTATTTCTATAAAATATCTTTTGTCTTTTTGATAAAGACAGATGAAAATGGTACAACGAAGATTTAACAAAAAATAAATACAATTTTAAAAAATTAATTATAATAAAATTTTTATTAATTAAAATATTTTAATGTAAGTTTTTAAAAGAAAATAGTTTTGTCGTTGATCTAAAATTTAGCGAATTTATAATAATTTATAAACTTATAATTAGGATAGCCAACCAATTGCTTTTGAATGAAAATTTTTAAGGTCTAGATTGCAGGAAATTTCAATTGTTATTCTATTTACTTACCTTGCTATTATACGTGTAATAATTAAATGTTTTTAAATATGTGCCTAATGATAAAATATTACATTGTGGACATAAATCTTTTGTACGTCTTTGCATCATTTCCAATAAATATAAAAAGTCTTCGGCTACGTAATGGTCTTCTTCCAGGAATAAAACTAAACCTGAAAAAAATCGATAACAAAATATTTGAAGAAATATTTTGGACTTACTTATGTATGTAATTAGACAAGAGTCACAAAATTTTACATTAATTTAAAAATAGTATATTAAAAAAGTTTTCTTTTGGAGCTCGAGTTCTTAATGCGTTGAAAAACTGATTTTAAACTCTTAATTATATACATAAATACATAATCGGCCATTACAACCCTGTTTCAGGGCTACGGCCTAGCTACTCGCAGCACCCATGTTGGCTGCGTAAAGATTAATCCATGAGTACCGGGACCTACAGCTTAATGTCTACTCCGAAAGACAGCCTTAAGAAGCTTGTTAATGGCAATCAGAAGACTGCTAAGAGGTAGTCGCCAAAAACAAATATTTTTTATATTTCTTTCTTTCAATAAGTTTGTATAGTAAGCCAACACACTAACTACTAGAGTACGCTGACTACAAACAATTAATTATAGGGTGTGATAAAAAAAAATTACTGTTGAGTGATAACATTTTTTGCAGATATTGTCAAGTATAAAAATAATCTGTTTATAAAATTTACTAGGTCCAAATCCCAGCAAAGGTGAAAAATGAAAAGCGCCACCTATTGGGAAGTAGCAGATAACATCTAAACATACTTAGCGAAGGCACTCACTACACAATCAACATACAACGATGAGGCAATTGCTGTTGAGCATCCAAGGGTGAAGGTATAACACTGGTCTTTGAATGATCAATTCACAGCAATTTGTCTCATTCCTAAGGCGCTTAATAATAATATAAGAACAAATATATATGTTCTGTCCTTTTCATAAATTCCAATACAATGTATAGCATTTAGTAGGGGTTTAGCCCTGAGTATTAGTCTCAAATAATAAAAAAAAAAATTGGAAGCAAAGTTCTTTACTTCTCAACATAAAGTTATATTAGCTCGATACCCTCTTTATGTAAGAAATATTTGGGTCAATAACAAGTTTTTAATGTTCACAAGGCATTAATATACGAACGTAGATCTCAATTAGAAGCACTAGCAAAGAAAACACAACAATTTTAGATTTTATCGTCTCAATGCTTATACTCGTATACATACATATGTTGTATTTGAAAAAAACTAACCTGTATGAAAACGTGTCACCTCCAATTGATCGAATACTCGATTCGCCTTCCACCACCAATGATGTTTTGTTTGTGTAAATTTTGCCTCTCTATAGTGTCCGTAAAGATCAGGATATAAAGCATTATTACACTTTCGTATAATGGCTCTGCAATAATAATAATAATATTTTGCTTTTATTTAAATTTTATAGATTGATTTGCTAGTCCGGTACTTACTGATCTTTTTTAATATCACGTGGACAATCATCCGGATCAACACCCGGAAACTCATGTGGATGTGTTTGTATTGAGTGTGGATAAAATATCTGAAAATTATTTCAATAAAGTAGAAAATAAACAAGTTTGCAATTAATTTAGAAGTAGATGTACAAAATGGTTTAAATTGTCTCAAAACGAACGAATTATGATTTGCGCTTAGTCAGCTGTCTATTCGATTGCTGCTGGTTGATTGAAGTTGTCAAAATATATTGTAGTATATGGAGGTGAGTACTGTCAAAACGTATTTTATTATTGTGTTGGTTGTAAACTTGCCCTCAGCTTATAATCAATTGGCATTGAATTGTCTAAGTTACATATTTTCAAGTTTAAGTTTTTTGACAAAACTATTAGAGTAGAGTATGGATTATAGTGTAGATTCATTTAAAATGAGTAATTTTTGTGGGTTAAAGAAAATAAATCTATAAGTTTTTATATTATGCTGTACGGAATACGGGTATAAAAGCTGGATTTCCGCATACAAACCACTCTGCATTATTTGGGTGAACATTATAAATACATCCCAAGGCATACGTACGTCGCTGGACCTTTTTTTTATGCATCCCACTTAAAGTATTTTGGAACTTTTGCATACAAAATATTCTGGGGAAAGCACCATTTTCGCACAATTTAAAATATGTCGTTAAAGTTATATTAGATGGTGATGCAGCTCTAGGAGCAGCAGTATCAGCAGTGAAATACACAAGTTGGCGATTTTCAAGAAGAACAGCCAATTGGACAACATTTGGGTAACTCTCGTAAATATGAAATGAAAGAATATGTCAAATTGGTTCATTGCTACTAATGTGACGGCCTATAAAAACAACTGTCTGTAGTATAGAGAGTACACACTTACGTTCATAACTTGTAAAGCAATAAAGATGCAAAAATGCCAAGGCACCGGCGTAAGCTTTAATTCGGGATGTCGGAGAGTAAAATCGGTTCACGTATTACAGAGATTTTTGATTACAACATAATGCAAAATTATTTAATATACAGTATTCCCCGGATAATTGCCCCACGCTTAATTGTCTTATTTGCTTTCAAACTACTTTTTTAATACAACCTTGCAAAGGGGCAATTAACCGTATTCGTTTAAATGACTTCCACCCTTAATAGCCCAAAAATGTTGACATTTTGGTCGATATAATTATCCGTGGAATACTGTACATACTTAGATTATATAAAAAAAAAGTATATTACAAGTTATTTACTTTTAGCATAAAAAAAACCATTTATAAACTACTGCAAAATGTCGAACCAGCAGAAGACTGAAATCCCTTTTAATTTCATCAATAATGTACAAATGCTAACTTTCAGAAGAAACATCACCGAGACCATAGATGATAAATACTATCTATAAAAACACCATATAATTGGTGAAAAAAAGTTTTATTGAGGAATACCATATCATTTGCTACCATAAACAGTACCCTATGAAAAATTAAGATACGAGTTTGACGATTTTTAGATAAAATTCGAACACATTTTTTTACTCGTTTTGTTACTGCGAGCAAAATAGGTTATATTTTTTTAGATATGTACATATGCTGTTATTCCCATCGATTACTATGTCAAATGATTAACCGGGTACAGACCAATTTAATAGTGATCTTTACATATGAATAATTTAAAAATTATTATTATTATTAATTTTTTTGTTACTTACTTGCATAACTTTACAAAAGTCTATACTCTGCACTAAATCATTAATATCTTCATCATAATAATCGTGTGAAAATATTAAAAGAACTTTGGAAATATCGCGAGCCTGAGCCAGACTTACGATTAAATGGCGCAGGTATGTAATACGAGTATGAACCTGTAAAGTAAAATTATAAACATTTTATTTAATTTCTAAAGATACACTCATGGTATTGACTTACTTGCACTACAATTATCACAGAATCATTTTGTAACGGACCAAATGTATATTCATTTAAAACTAATTGCATATCATTATATTTGGCAATTTGTCGTTTAATCTCAGTTATATTTGGAGGATGATATAAATCGACAAAACTAACAGAACCAATACCGTTTAATGTAGAACCATTATGTAGAACTAAAAAAAACGAGTAATAGAAAATGGTTTTTAAAAATCGCAGACAATTTTGATACTCACGACTAGCAGCTAAAGTTTGATTGCGGGTTTTTGGTGTTAAAAATTTATGTAATACAGATGGCACCATTGATAATATGGCATCAACCGAATCATTTGTTGGTTCAGTTAATAAAGGGTCACGAGATTCAGCTAAAATTTTAGATATTAAAAAATATTGTTGTTTATTTTTTTTATAAACTTAACGAAGTTTTATTATAAGTAGCAGTTGCAGTTCATAATTTACTTACGAAAATTAAAAGCATGCAATTGTAGGAATAAAAATATTACTAAAGTTATCACAATTATGCCTCGTATATAATAAGTATTACGCTTACGATGCATTGTCCCCGTATTGGGTAAAGGCAATGGTATTCGCCTACCTAAAAAATTGAAAATGGTATATAAGTACATATATGTATGTACAATAGAGCGTACCTCAAAAAAAATATCCCCGTACCGCCTCTAATTTAAATTATTTTTCAAGGTGATTTCTCACCATTTATTTCGTTATATCTAAGGCATTAACAGTTTGATCTTAAAGTGTGATATATCAGAATTTTTGTCTCGAGAAGACCAATATTGAAATTAATAGCCCTTAAGGGCAAAACATTAGTCTTCTCAAGACAAAAAAATTTGTTGTATCATACTTTAACATCGGACTGTAAATGCCTAAGATATAACGAATAATTTACAGATCCCTAAGTTTGGCTAAAAAATTTTTTTTTTGAAATCTCCTTGCAAAAATACCTTACGGTACGGGGAAACCATTTTTTTTTCTTTGTAAGGTCATACGCTCTAATGTACAACAAATACATATTTTCATTAATAACTTTAAAGAATTTTTTTTCATAAATACAAATTTTAAAATCTTACCTCTCATTCTGTCTAAAGTTGAGACTCAATTACTCCTCGATTGAATGTAATTGTGTTCCTAAAGCATCATTTTGTCTAGAATGAGATAAAAAGAAGCAAGATATGTTATAAAATTGCGACTTTAAAAATAATAGTTTTTATTTTCTAAAAAGAGCGGCGTGTAATTAGAAAGATAAAGAAAAAATTAAAAATGTTAGCCAATATTAGTAAATAAAACTTTTTTTTTAAATTAAAAAAGAGTAAACATGAAGATAAGAAAAATTTAATTTGAAAACATCTTTTATGCTTGGCATACAATTTTATGCTGTACACTATTTAAGAGTTACTTACACCATTTTCAAATAAAAATTAAGAAAAGTCATTCATACATACATACAAGTGAATCCTAATTTGTCATTAATAAGGCGGTAATAATAATAACACATAACAATCTCATTTACAGATATTAATAAAACAATTAAGAAAACGCTAGTGAACGTAACACTTTTGACAATTGGGTTTTAATGAAATATCAAGAGTTCTTCTAATATAATTGTTAGATAATCCAATTTTTTATTTTCGGATTTAGTATATTTATAACTACTTGAAGTTATTCATATTTAAATATTTTGCAATAATTATCCTATAATAATTATAATTTAATAAAAAGCAGTACATCAGGGTTTGTTGTACTTCTCGCTAGCATCATTTCACATATCGTAGTGCGGGAGTTTATGTGCTCTATCCGCCATTTCATATATCTCGAGTTAATGATGCCACTTGAGGTTTTTGACACCAAAATTTTTAAAATCTGGAATCCGTTTTCGGTTATTTATCTCCGAAACTGGATGAGATATCCGAAAACGGATTGCAGACTTTAAAAATTTGGGGTCGTTAACCTAAAGTGGCATCATTAACTCGAGATATATAAAATATATGAAATGGCGTATAGAGCACATAAACTCTCGCACGGCTATATATGTATACAAAGTTTGCGGTGGACAGTCTCATTTTTAATTGACGATTATTTTTCCACACTGTCTCCGTTTGTTTCTCGATTTTCTGGATCGTAATATCGTGCAAAAAATTTTTATCAAACTTCTCTGGAACAAAATCTCAGTGGTTCTTAACATTTGAGTGTAATTTTTTAAAATTTAACTTAACCGGATTTTTTTTTTTAAGAAATAACTACATTCGGTATCCACTTACTTTCATAATCTGATTTCCTGACAATATTATTTCCTTTCATTTTCATTCTTTTACAATCTGAATTGAGTGTATTTATTTATCTATTTCTGTTCTATGCATGAGTATCGTTTGAAGTTTATATTTAATATTTCGAATACGATTACATGAATTAAGTTACAATTGCCATATTTCTTGAATTTATTTATTTATTTTTTGCTTTTCATTTAATCAACACATCAATTTCGTATTTCATAAATAAACAAAAATAATTTATTCACTATTTTTGTTTCCTCTCTGCCATTCTTTTCTCAAATTTGCAATTTGTGAAAATTGCAAAAATAATACAATGATTTGTTTGTTCTTGATTTCTTTCCATTCATTCATTCATTTTCTGGATTGCTGACACCCTACATTATTTATTTTAGTATTTTATAGAGAGTGTGTTTTTTTAGAGCTTTACAACTTTGAGCCGGTAACAGTGCTTTATTTGGCAACTGATGTAACGGCTGATAGGGGATTATTGATTAATAAGACTAACGTTTACAAACTGTTGGTACTTTTTTTTTCAAAATAATGGTTCTGTTCATCATGCTTAGCGTACATTTTGTGTGTTTTATGTCCTTTTGAGCGGACAAAGCGAATAGCAATGGATCGTTTCTGGACCACATTTACTCTTACAGGTAATGCGTATTCAGCGAGACGCCGAAGAGTATTCAATACCAAATCCAGATCAATAAATTCATCGTCCGTCTCAGCAACTGGCATTGTGTGCTTCCATTTTGTGGCAGATTTTACAAAAGACTCTTACAGCCTGTTTCTAGAACACGAATGGTATTTGACATTCGTCTTTTTATATGTGAAACACTAACAAAAACACTCAAATTTGTTATTGTTTCTAATATAAAAAGACGAATGTCAGAAACCATTCGTGTTCTAGAAACAGGCTGTTAGTTTAAAAGTTTTTTAGATTCAATTTGTGCAGGTATTAAAGTCAAACGAATATTATAATAAATCTCTTTTTTCAAACTTAAAGTCTTTTTATATTAATATTTTGTTATTATTTGTTAAAATAATAATTCCTGAAGACGGTACACGAAGGGGCAGTGAAATATTGAAAATAAGTAAATATTTAATATTAATATAAAAAGACCTTAAGCTCGAAAAAAGAAATTTATTATTATTTATAAAAAGAGGTCAATAAAGTTATTATATTGTCAAAAGATTATCGTATGCGTCGCAAATTCGTCGAATGGGCTGAGTTTTCATTTAAAATTTAGAAATTACTATATGGTGATCTTTATAGGCTGATGGAATCATTGGTCCATATGTCTTAAAAAACAATGATGGTCAGAATATTACTGTTAATAGTGAACGGTATACGAACACTATGGGAAGTTTTTTAGAATCACAATGAGATAACATTAATCTTGCTGTCCTGAGGGTTCACCAGGACGGAGCCCATTGGGGTTAAATAAAGAAATTTTTATACGTTGATGAATCAGAGGCAGTTGGACAACCTGAAATCAACATTCATTCCAGCGAAATAAGTTTGTGATCATTGGTATTCCAAATTGCGTTTTTTAAGCTCCGTGGCGGCCACATGGTCGAAATAGTACTTAAGCAATAATGTGATAAATTTGTCTATCCCATGAAGCCAATTTTATGGAGATTTTTGAGATTTTTCATTGTTTTACAATATTATTATTAATTATAATTTAAACTTGTGTAACTATAAAAAAATACCCTATTTGTAAATATGTCCTGATGTTTGTAATGCAAAGAAATAATTGCCTAAAAGCTATTTGTAATTATTTTAATAAACACAGAAACATCATTTAAATTTTATAAATTAACCTTTGGCCTTAAAAGAATACAACGTTAGAATAGAATTTTGGCATAGAGTATGAAATAGTCGCACTTGACCGACAGCAATTTTTTGAGCTTCACTTGTTTGGTGAAATTGTAAGAAAAAAAATTTTTTTTTGAATAATAATGGGTAAATCTGTGTGGACTTGTATTCAAAACCTAGTTTTTTTATTATTTGTTTTTTTATTCTAACATTGTCATGTACGAGCACAATTTAATACAAATTTCTACTTTGAGAATATACTACAAAAAATAATTCTCACCAAAGAAAAGAAAAGAAAAAATTTAAGGAACAAAAAAAGTACTACATATTCTTTATGTAAGTATATATACATACATACATATATATATTATATTGTGTGGGTTATTTTACTAAAAGAATGTCACAAATTATGAGAAAAAACTTTGAATACGAAAATCAAAAAAAAGGTAAAATAGAAAGAAAATCATTTATATTTAAGTAGACTTTTTTAGTATTTATTTTCCCATTAGAGAGAAATCAAAAATAAATAAAAAAAAAAATAAAAATTAAAACTAAAACTAAAATAAGTTTCTTTATTCCAGTCCAGTTTGTTTGTAATATTTCCTTCTGTAACAGTACGAGTCAGCATTGCCACAACTTCTAGTCTTTTGTAATCCGTTGTAGAATATTTATGATTACTAATTGATTACGATGTGGGCGCCGTTGTCTAGTATGAATTTTGTTGGCTTACTAGGCGACATATCTGACATCTTGAAAGAAATAAAAAATGTGAAAAATATTTCTTTCGGTGATCACCTCTTAGCAAATTTCTTGCAAAAGCTCTGAGAATAAGTGATTGCCATGAACAAGCTTTTCAGGTCTGTCCTTCGGAGTCGACATTAAACTGTAGGTCCCGGTACTCATGGATTAAAATTGACACACACAACATGAGTTCTGCGAGAGGCTAGGCCGTAATCCTGACACAGATTGTATGTATGTATAAATCATAAAAAAGTCTTATTAGGCAGACTCCACTTTGGATAAAACTTGACGCACACAATATTTAGCTATTCCTTTATGTAACATAGTTCTGACTCAATAAATAATTGATAATTTCTAAAATAGGTCAATTATTTAATTTCTTAAAAATATTATTACTTACTTCTTTGTGATAACCACTGTATTTAGCCTAAACTATTCCAAAGTCCAATTAGGCACATACTTATACAAGGATTTTATCGAGTTTTTTCACACCTTTACTGCTTTCGAAAGGCTTGAACATTATTTACGCTGCTATGGCCACAATAAACTGTGTAAACCACTGAGTAACTAACCACTGTGATCGGTGATGATTTTCTATATGGCAGTGATGCTTAATAATAACTAATAGAAGTAGCTTTCCCAAAATTCGACTGTTTTAGAGGCAGAGCTTGATATACGCATGAGAAGATTACATTTCCAAAAAGGTATTAACGTTAACGTACGGGTTGTTTGTACTTTTATATTTATTTCATGAATTCTTTATATCCATTGAGTATTTAAATATGTATTTCTAAGGTCAATGTTTGTTTTTCTTTTTTTTCTATTATTCTATTGTTCTATTTTTTATGTCTTTTTATGTTTCTTGTTATTTATTTTAAGTATTATCTTTTAACAATTTCATATACATATTTACATTGGCAGATATAGGAATAGCCTTACCCTCTAATACTTAAAGAAAAAATGTATAGATTTTTACATAGACCACAGCACACATGTAACATTTGTACGTACAAGTGGGGTATTAAAATGTAAATAACTGTCGTTTTTCAGAATGTTAAAGACTTTGCAACAAGAAACATAAAAATAAAATGTGGAAAAAAAATTTTTGCCACTTGTTCTTGTAATACCAATAGTTGTGAAGCATATAACAGACACTTTATTGTTTAAGAGGGCTGGGCGTCATAAAATTTCTTTAACGTTGGACGATGACATTAAAATGTTAGTTTAATGATGACTTCATTGTTTTGGGGTCAAATTTGCAGGCGTTTCTTTAATTAAAATTGAAATATATATTTATATGTATGTATGTTAAGTGCATATGTACAAAAATGTATAAAAAATTTGTTTTTTTATGATATAAATACATATTTTTATAGACAAACATTACTTTTACAACTAACATATGCCAAGACCTCGCTTTGCGTCGTTTCGTTTTGCGTTTTTTCGAAAATTCGTCGCTGCTGAATTAGTATTAATTTTCACTTTGCGTGTTGGATTTTCGAAGTTGCGTTGTTTTGCGTTCGAGATTTTTCTTTTTTAAATTTTTTGGAATGTTCTTTTTTTTTCTAAAACATGACTTTTTTTTCTAATGGCGCTATGCCATTAAAATTCGAGAATTCCCTTTCTAACTGATATCAACGCAATTTAAATACAATTATATTTTCACTTTGGCTAATTTTAGGGTTCAGTTTCAACTAGTGTGTTAATTCATTCTTCTGTTTCTTATAAATTATTTGAATACTTTATTACATTCTTTTTTTTTGTTTTTTTTTTCTTGTTTTTTTTGTTTTATGTTAAATGTTCACCAGAGCCAAAAAACTTTCATAAAAGTAGAACAAATACACTGGTATTTTTAATTTCGCAGACGGCGTAAGTGAATTTATTTTCATCGTAGAAATCTGGGACCTGGACCAATCGACGCGTATTTTTTTTCTGATAAAAATGATGCAAAAAACGTATTTTCGATTTTTTGTCAGTTACAGCGTTCTTTAATTCCATTGACGATATGCAACAAAATTGTATATTATCCTTATTTTTAAACGTTTACTTTGTTAAATTTTCTTTCTAAAAAGTAGTATTTTCGTAACCCTGGAACCCATCTTCGATCTTTATATGAGTTGCTATAGAAAATCATAATTCACTTCGCGTGTTTCAATTTGCATCGTTTACATTTGCGTTGTGTTTTTTTGGAACGTAGCCACGACGCAAAGTGAGGTCTTGATGTAGTAATAGTAGAAAACAAATTTTTCTAATTTTTATGAGTTTTATTATTTATTATTATTGTTTCAAGATTAAAATATTTTTCAAAGCAGCAAAACTTTATGAAGGCCATGTACATACAGGGCCATTACAGCCGTGTTTCAGGGTTACGGCCTGCGTGTGCCAACCTACAGTTTAATGTCGACTCCGAACGACAAACTTGAGAAGCTTGGAGCTTCTAAAAAGTATCGAAAATAATAGCGGTAATCACTCTTCGTTGCAAACGTTGTGCACCATATTAAAATGTAGGCGTATATGCTACGTTTGCTTGTTGTCAAGGCTTGCATGGCCGTTTATAATAACCAGTGATTACTCCTAATATTTTCTTTCTTAAAAACCTACAAATGAATTTTCAAAGCTTCAAAAATGGTAAAAGGATAGTAATCTCCACATAAGTGACTGTCATTAATTTTTTTTTTTTCTTTATAAAATTTTTAAAATAAAAATTAATTATTTAAGATCATATTAATAAACGGTCTATTGTTTAGACTTTTTTATTTGTAACTTAAATAGAAAAATTTTGTGAAATACCTTTAAAGTTTATTTGCCTGTAAAAATCTCCTGATGAGTTGGCTAAGCGCCAACGAAAAAGCTGGGGAAACAAGCTTCTTTCCCATAAGTAATCGATATCAATTTTAAAAGTATTTTGGAATTAAAGATGAATAATTATAATAAATATTTTTTAATTAATAGGTTATTGAATTGCCTGTATATTTCTGTAATAATTTTCCCAAAAATAAAAAAAAAAACTTAAAAATAATTTTAGAAAACATTTTAGTTTTGAAAATGAGAATTTTAAATTCAGGAATAAACTTTGGAAGCAATTTGAAAGAACTGAATTTGAATAGAAAACCAATCGTTAAAATTTATCGAAAAAAAATTTCCATTTATTTCTAACTACAAATATGTAGTTGGTAGTCTAACGCCATTAATCTGTTTTTTGATAGTTATTTTCACTTTTAAATCACGTAAATTAGCTGTTGTGATTTATTGATTGATTGACGCGTCCTATGATATAAAATACAAAGAATTTAATTAATGCTTTAAGAATTAAATATACGAGTATGTACATCCATATGTACAACCACTAAATTTGAATTAAAAATTCGTATAAATTAAATAATAATACGACACTCGTAAATTAAAGCCCATAAACATTTAATGCGACATACATAACAAAAGTATTGGCCTATAATTTTATATTTAAACGTTTTTGTATTAATTTAATATTTAGAACACATTTAGTATGGGGGTATAATAATAAAATATCGATTTGCTCAAATTGTTGTTACGAATACTTATTAAAGTTACAAGAAAAGTGTTATTTGCCATTGACACGAAATTATTTTGAGTTGAATGAAGCATGCATGTAAGGAAGAAAGTTAAGGCGTAAGTAAGGTCAAAAATGACAATTATTAACGCTACACACTACACAAATAAAATACAATATGCGGTAAACGGCTGATTATAGCTTCTATGGAAAAAGGTATACATCGTTTTAAAATAGACAGTGTCGTTTAATACCAACCGAACAATACTCAGGCATGTGAATTCTAAAATATTTCATTAAATTTCTTTCAGATAAAAACAATAACAATTTATAATTTGAAGCAATATGGCTGTTTACAATAAAAACTTGAACATTTTTTTTCGAATTAACCTGTCCAGATCAGAAGCTTCGCTTGAAAACTTAATTTCCCAAAACTATTTTAGAAACAAGCCTGAGCCTTTAGTGAATATGATAAATTCAATTGAACGATAGCTTTATCAAACTAGTCGAGATAAAAGTGGAATTCACTCTCTTTTTTCCTCGATTGATCTAAATTCTCGACGGAAGTTATTTGCAAAGACATGCAGTTTCTCCGAATGCCTACCCATTATACAATGGGTAGGAGTTTCTGAGTTCTCTCGACCCAGGATCTAGAAAAAATTCAACTGACAACTCTACTTCTCAGTCTGAAACGGTTTGTACACAGTATATTTCTACCGATGTACTAAAGGTCTATACGCTCGAGGCCCATTCACTCCTGCTTGGGATTGTTACATCGAATCAAACAAATTTAGACGGAAAATAATTGAGCATTAAAAAGAAGCATTTCATAAGAGTTGTACGCAATGCACCAAATTATTAATTCTATTGTTAAATGTTCTTATATTATCAGTTAAAGTATATACATAGAGATTTAAAAATAAAATTGTAGGCGTTATAAATGTATTGAAGAATTATTTATTAAGCTAAAAGTTTTAATAGGTATTTTAATTTTAATATTAATAGAGTTTTCAAATTGTAATTTTAAAACAATTTATTTGATAGTCGAATATGAAAATATGCCTCCAGTTTCAAATTAACATTTTTCTCTTTAATTGAATTTCAATTAAATGTAATTATTTTATGTTTGTAATATGTCTGTATTTAATCAATAAAAGTATATTCCATTCATATTCAAATAAATTTAAATAGTTTTGATAATATAATCAGCATCTGGCGATTCATTGTGTTTTTAACATAATACGCAGAAATATTTTCTGGTTATTAAATAGCTATTACCCATCAAAATAAATTTCAACTATTTCAACATGACTGTTATTTTCACAAGTTTTCTTAATATGAGCGGAATTTAATTCTTTAGATGTGTATTCTTAAACTCAAACTAATTCACCCTAATTGCAAGTCATAAAAATTAACATCCTAAACGTGTGATTAAATGCCAAAAAAGCAATATTTCTGTAAAATTGTCATAAAATCAAACAACTTGCATTGTAGCAAGGCCCGTTATATAAGCTCAACTCAATTTTACAAAAATACAATCACACTAAAAACAGCAGGAATATTGTTTTCGAGTGACGACGGTGATATGTTAGACTGTGATATTACTAAAACTAGCCAGTTTTGCCATTTTTATTAACACAAAAGGCGTGATGTATATTGCGAAAAATTGTAACACAGCTAAAAGCAGCTGACACAGCTAACTCTTATGATTATTTCACAATTTTTTATATACAAATTAGTCTGATAATTGAATTGACCTTATTAATAGGTCTTGAATTGTATCTAATCATTCCGTTTGCTGGAACGATATTTCATTAAATTTTAACACAAACACATTGTATCGTCCATATGGAAAACAGAAAATAAATAAAGTAGACTTGAAGTCCTTATTTGCCATAAAAACTTTAAGTTAAAGACTACTTTAATTTTTCTGCATACGGGCTACAATCTTTATTAACACGCTTTGGTTAAAATCATGCAAGTTCCACTTAAATTAAACCACTAAACACATTAGTTTAACCCATGATTTCATTACCATTTTGTCATGTAATATTTTGTTGGGTAAATTTGTATTTTATTGGGTAACACACACACACACATTATCTTCATTCCTTGTCTTCTATTTTGTGTAAATTTTAAAGCTTATGTTTGACAAATTTGGTTTTAATAAAATAAAGGAGAAAATTGAAAAAAAACATATTCGTGTACCGTGTCATAAATAAATCAATAAATTTTATATGAAAATTATAAAGTAAAATGACAAATTTATGGGCAATAAAAAGTTTTAGGAAGTAAAGTAGAAAAAAAACGTTCATATAATGTACAAACATAAATTATATTTTGTCCTTTAAAAGGTTCAAAAATTTGGTTTAAATAAAACAAAGATTATTATTTTTACTTTAAAAAATATGAGAATATTTTTATTGTCAATAAAATTACTTTAAATTATTGCAGCTAACCCTTGTATAATGCAACTCCTCTACAACGGGGTTTCGAGATTACACGATGGTACAAATGGATGCAAATAAGTGAGTACATTCATTTTGTATACAAAATGATCTAGTTTTCTCTAACGTGAATCACATAATGCGGAAATTTACTGGATAGTTAACACGCTTTATTATTAAAAAAATGTTTGATCTACCGAACCTTTTGCAATTTTTCTGTAAGATATTAAGAAATATCACATATTTCTTCCGAATAGGAACTGTACCATCGAGTACAGAAGCATGAGGTCACTTTTATTAAATATCATAACATTTCAGTTTGAGACCTTTGGGAAGAAATAAAACGTTTTATAAAAATTAGAAACCCTTATCTAAGAAATAATTACAATTCATTCTAATTTACTTATCGCTTCTGGCAACCTATTATGGTATAAAACTGTTGCTTATTCTAAACCGATATAGTATTAGTACATTGTATAGGACAACTCTTCCTCCAAGTTTAGAAAAGCTTAACATTAAGAAAAAGTACATTAGGATGTAATGTAATAACTCTTACAGTGCAGACCTGACCGCTCTTGATTTCTTATAGCTCCCCTTGTCAGTAATTAATCAGATCCTTCAATTAGAGTATCAATAGATCCTTATCTGGCATATAGCCAGTCCTATTTACTTTGAGATCAAATGCTCTATTTCATCCTCTTTCTCAGAATTAAACTTGCAGATGCTTCTACAGATGTAGTGACTTGTAAGTCAATAAGAAAGTGTCCTTAAGGTTGGCCTGTCCAGTCTCATATCAATGTCTGATCTATTAAAGCCGAAGTTAAACCTCTTTTTGTAATGCAAATTTTCGATTTCGATTTTCATAATTTCGAAATTCATATCCCCAAAACCCTGATTAGATTATCCCCAAAAGTCCCCACCGAAACTGCATCAATAATTTTGCGTTATCTTGTTGAAACGTCCATCGATGTGCAATATCATATTCAGTGTAAGATTTCATGATTTGGTTAAAGTATTTTTATAGTACAATTCTAAATAGTATAAAAAATATCCAATACCATAAAGTGTAAGTGGACATATACTTAATTAGAGGTCGGACGAAATTAAAATTAATTTGTTTCGCTCTGAAAGAAGTAATTTAACTGTAAGAAATACATTTAACCGTCTATTAACACTTGAAGTTATTACTAAATTGGTGATAAGTAATGTAAAGACATACAAATATTACGAAATAGTTTTTATGTATTCAAACAAAAGATTCGTTACTTTACATTTAGTTTAATTCGGCAATGCTGTACTGAGCGTTCAGGTGGCAAAGTTAAACATACTTATCTCAATAGACAAAAAAAAATCGGAAAATTATAATAATAAAATAAATTGGAACATACATAATATTGGCCGTATTCATAAAAAATAAAACAGTTTTATTAATTGCTTTTCTGACAAATACTCCATAGAAATGTGTCAAATAAGCACTCTATAAACCAATTTTATTTTTTATGAATACGGGCATATATTTATATATAAAAATTTTTTCTATTTACATACATACATACATACATAACTGGCCTTTACAACCCTGAGTCAGGATTACGGCCTAGCTTCTCGCAGCACTCATGTTATGTGTGTAAATTTTTATCCATGAGTACCGGGACCTACAGTTTAATGTCGACTCCGAACGACAGACTTGCGAAGCTTGTTCATGGCAATTAATTATTCATAGAGCTTTTGCCAGAAGACTGCTGAGAAATTAAATTAGTTAAATAGCAAAACATTAATTATCTGTTACAAATTCCTAATTCTAAAATATTTCTAAAAAAGCTCTAGTTTTCATTTACAGCGTCAATTCGCCTACCAAAATTAAATTCAAACCGTTAACAAAACAGCTGATCTCCGGGTGTGTTTGCATGACTTTGGCTTTCCATCATAATGCGGAGAGAGTTAAATGAAAATACGAAACAAGTTGTTATAATACTGGACAGATTTAAAAATGTGTTTCAAATGTAAGTTCAGTCATTATTGATTTCATATGACGATATGCGTGTTTATATAAAACAAACAAAAATATATAAAAGAATTTTAATTCATTGTACACACATACAATTTGGATTGAAAACAAATAATTCGATTTACAGGCATTCTTCACATTTCCCTATTATTTTGTTCGTGTCTCATTCATTAACAGACTTAAATGAAAAAATGTGGGGATTAAATAGTATAAAAAAAAGAAAAAATGCCACTTAGGTGCGATTTTTTACTCTTTTCCACTGTTTTCTATGGATTAAAAACAAATAAAAAATAAAAGTCGAAATAAATCCTAAAAAGCTTTTAAAATAAAGAAAAAATAACGCTAAATTTCTACAACTGCAAGTGCTCGTATTAAAACCCACTTTGTAAAACTTAACAAATATTCATTTTATTCTTCAGCCATTCATGCACAGATTCATTAAAAGTACGAGTATGAACGCCTATCTGTCTGCTTTTTCGATTAAATGGGTATTTACAATCCACAAGTGCGACGAAAATACTTATATTTAAAAGTTAATGAATGGGCGCAAAAGCAAAAATCTATAAAAAAAAAATGTAAAACGCATAAAAGTAAAAAAAAAAAATTTAAGGAATTAATTGTAATAAAATATACTGCTTTGTTACTTGTACATAAAAATTAACGTTGGTAAAATGTTTATAACAAATAATCTACTCAAGAGTCCATTAAAAGTATCTGCCATTAAAGACCATGTTGGGCGTTGTTTTCAAAAAATTCATTACTTTGAAATTTAAGTAGAGAATGTTTACGTTCTTGGTGGTCAAAACATTTTTAAAATTGTGTAGAAAACAAAAGTATGCGTATGTGTAACTCCTACCATTATCAGCTTATACGTTTACAAGTATAGTATTATGGCTAAAATTGGCTTTAATACACTTAAACTCTTATTGTGGTTGGCAACTTTTGTGGCCAAAATACGCAATAAATTTATTGAATTTGCGTCAAAACAAGTCACTAAAAATAAAAATAATTTTGCAGTTACATGTCCATAAATAAGTAAAAACTTTTTTGTTTGTTAATTTACTTTGTTTTTAAAGTTCTATTAATACTACTAAACACAATAGGGGTATTCGTTTACCCTGCTAAATGCCTCTTTTACCTTTTATGAGTTTACAGCCTAGTTTTTAACATTGTATTTAAATGGTATTTAAATTTAAATGCTATGTAAGTAAAACTTTATGTTGTTCAGCACAAAGTCAAATGACAATTAAATGCAATTTAAATGGACAACCATATCCATTAAGCTTTCCATACGAACATAATCATATGTTTTTGCCTTCTGGTATTTATTTTCTGCAAAAAAATAATAATAATAAAACCGAAAGTGTTTTTTTAAGCGCCTTGTTATTGTTAACAAAAATGGGCATTAATCTTTAAATTTAATATTAATTAATAAAATATGTTATTGATAAATTTAAATTAATTAATTTTATGTTTATTTAATTTTTTACGTTTCTTTTGATTAAAACCAGTCACCGCTGCCAAACTTTTATTACAATTAAATACAAGTTTAAATTTATAACTGAAATAACCCACGTAAGTTTAAATTAAGATTACCAAATTCCGTAATTAAGTACGAAGTTAAGAACTGGGCATAAGAGTTAAAAGTGTCTTTTAGCATAATAAAGGAATACCTCTAATAATTTAATTTATGAGCTGAAAAATATATGTTGTTTTGCTTTTTTCATATATGGATATGGAAATCCAATTTCGATTCCCTGTTGCATGTTTTTTTTTTATTTAAGACCAATACTTAGGGTCGCCGTGGTCTAGTGGTTAGTGGATTACTAAGACAATAGCGCCGAGTTCAAATCTCAGCTCTGGCATATTGAAAAAAAAATAAATATGAAAAAATTATTATTTTCCGCGACTACCTCTCAGCAGTCTTCTGGCAAAGGCTCTGGGAATAATTGATTGCCATGAAAAAGCTTCTCAAATCTGTCGTTCGGAGTCGACTTTAAACTGTAGGTCCCGGTACTCATGGATAAAAATTAACATAAACAACATGAGTGCTGCGAGAAGCTGGGTCGTAACTCTGAAACAGGGTTGTAATGGCCAGTTATGTATTTATGTACTCAGGGGTAAACACCCTTTTAAATACAGTGCATTCTATTGGAATGTTGAATATATAGATCTAGATAAATAGATGTGAAGATGTTAAGCGCCTTTAAATCATTTGGACAAATTGCTATCAATTTGATCACTCAAAGGCCAGTGTTATACCTTCACCTTTGAATGATCAATAGCAATTTGGATGTTGAATGTGAGTGGTGAGCATCTTTTAATATCAGTTAGCTGTTATCTTCCCTAAAGTTCGCGCTGTACTTCTGATCATTCGTTTCTTTATAGAAAATATTGGAAATGTCAGGGAGCGGTTTCGTGAAGATTGACTTCTTGGATTGTTTATCATTTTTGTTAATTAAAATTGTTTCATCATAAAACACCTTAATTTAATAAAAATTAAGATTATCTTTGCAATGATTTCTTAATAAAAAACAACTTCATCCGTGAAAAAACTTTGCAGCTGCCGAACTGAACATATTTTCGACTTCAGCTGCGAAAGTCTCATTAGAGATATTTGTGTTCTGTATCTAGTCAAGGCAACCATCTACTATTTAACTCCTATTTTTCAATAAAAATCTTACAACCTATTTATAGAATATGAATGGTTTTAGACATTAATTTTTTTATATGAGAAACACTAACAAATTTGAGTGTTTTACTTGTTGTTTCACATATAAAAAGACGAATGTCAAAAACCATTCGTGTTCTATGAACAGGCTGCTTGCTACCTTGGAACTATATTTTTTTTAAATATTTTGTAATGTGTTATTCGAAGTCTTATGTTATAAAAAACCTTTGAACAATTAAATTATTGAGTTGTAGTAGTAGTAGTCAAAATACGAGTGAGTAGGGTGCTGGTTTGATAGAATGAGGATTTAACCACTGAAGTAAGAAGGTTTGCATTTGAAATTCTCCAGTACAGGTTTATAAGTTTTAATGAAGTAATCTTAAAATTATTTTTCAACAATTTTCTGAGAACAGTCATATTTTGATTTATTATCAATAATTAGCAAAGTATTTAGAGGGCGTTTTAAATACTTTTTATGCGTAATAATTACATGATTTGTGTTTCCCTGAATACATGTGTATGTAAAAATAGTATTTTTTTATTAATAGTATTGTTGAATTCTTTTTTCACCGAATAATTTAAACAATTGCTGAAATAAAAGCTGTTAATTAAACCTTTATAGCTTCGTCAGGAAGTACCGAAATATCGTTATAAATAACAGGAACAAAATCATCGCAGTTGTGAGTAATCTTCCGTATCGAATAAAATTTCGTTACATTTGGGAAACCAAATTATGGTATTCGATAGTGTTTGAACCGAAATTTGTTTCAAAATGTAATAGATTTTTTTTTGCTTTTGCTCGATTATTGCTCTTGTTTTCCCTTAATCGGAAATAACTGGCTCGATTTGTAAAACCGTTCGTAAAAGTACGATATTATAGAAATTAGGGGTAAAATTTAGAAAAATATTATATTAATCAAATTTTTATGTAGTTTTTGTTATCTCCAATAATTTTGATTATTTTTTAAATATATGTATATTCTAATCGTAATCAACTAGTAATCATCAGGATATATTTCGTTAAAAATTATTTAAAATAAAAAATTATTTAGGAAAAATATTCCAATATTTAATTAACAAAACTTGAAGCAATCGAATATAAAAAATTCAATGCTTTCATAGTGGTTATGTCTTTTGCATCAAATACTTTTCTAATGTGACCTTAGCTATATGATTACGATTACTAATTAGACAGTGTAACAAAATGGAAGAACTAGAAATACCTGAAGCGTGATGCAACTTTTCTAAAAGATCTTGCTGAGCATAATAAGGATCCGTTCTTAAAATTGTCAAAGCACCCCCAAAATCTTGAATTACATACATACAAATATGTATAATTGTCCATTACAACCCTGTGTCAGGGTTACGGCTGTTGTAAAAAATCGGTTTTTAGACTTTTTTCACTAACTGGTCAAATGTCAACCAAATTCAAATTTTTATGCGTTATCTAAAAGAGAACACAATGGCCTCTTTGTTTTTTGTTACACTGTGTTATTATTTAAGAGGTCTGATTTCAGTTGTTTTTAAGAAAAAAAAAACAACTTGATTTTAATTTCAATCGATTTTTTAATTTTACAGAGTATGTCTTTTTTAAATAAAATACAATTTTGAATTTTTATAACTTTAAAGTGTGAAACGGTTTTCATACATTTGTTTGTTTATTCGCCTAAAGACCATTGACATAACTTCTTTGATACCAAAATTATAATATAATTTGTGTAATTTAGTTTTCTTTGTGTTTGAAAAAACAAAAACGCTCGATTTCAAATTAACTCGGATTTTTTTTTACAAATTTGAAAAAAGAAAATTGAAGCATGTTTTTTAAATAACTTTGGTGCGCTGAATTTGAATCTGGCATAAAATTTGGGCTATCACGTCATGTTTATTTTTTATCGCTTACTGACAATACTGTAAAACAGACAATACTGCCACTATAATTTCACAATTATTAATTTGACAGAAGCCCACATTCATTCTGAATCGTCATAATAGTAGCGTTTAAGCAAGTCTGGGAAATCGTGTGGTACTGATTCAAGCTATCTTCGCTTTGTGTGTGGTGAATATTTGGTTGAAAAAAAAGGTTATGCAATATCAGAATCATTAAAATATGCATATTTACACTACCTTAGTTTTGCTGTAAGAAACTTGGACACCAACAATGTTTTGCAATAGTTACCGAACTGTTTTATACAAATGGCCAAATGGCAAGAAGATCTATTTCGCTTTTTGAACTTTAGTATTTTGAAGGGATTGTTATTTCTGTTTAACAGAAGTTGTTGGATTCAATATGAAAAATTGAAGAAATATTACTTACACGAATGTGCCATCGGTTTCCAAAAAAGTTCAACGACCACCAAATGATCCCTTACCGGTCATTCCCAGTGCTACGAGCAGTGACTTCGAAACATCATCCATTGGTTTTTAAGTAAACTAATAATTTTTTATGTAAATAACGAATAAAGACACATTACACATTCGAATTCAGACCACCAAATTACCCTATGAAAGATATTGGGCTAGTGTAATTTCTGTTTTTAAATAATTTCTTTAATTTTTATGAAATAATTTCGAATATTTGAGTAATACATAAAACCCCGTACGTACCTTAAGTTTATTTAACAGATGAAAGTAAAAAACATATTTAGTAGTAGAGTTTGAATTAATTAAAAAACAAAAACTGGATTTGTAGTGTAAACAAAAAAAAAGTTGTTGTTACTCATAATAATGATTGTATTTATTGTGTTTTGATTTCTGTTTTAATTTTTTTTTTTTTTTTTTGCTTTTTCAATAGATAAAATATAGGCCGTTTTTGTTTTTATTTTACACAAAATTACCTGTAATTATATCGTTCGCTCCATGACGACGGGAAGCTTTTTCCTCAATTTGTGAACAATTTCAACTGATGCTGTTGTTGTTGGTTGTTTTTGTTGCTGTTGGCTGTATCCTCAAGTTTTATAAATAAAATTTATTGAAAACATATTGCTTATGCATTTTAACCATTTTTAAGCTTTTTTTTCAAACATTAAAATTACTGGCAGACTGATGCTATTTTAGTTAAAAAGGAACAGGAAGAGGAAAATAAAATACTGCTGATGTTGTTGTTGAATTTGTTATAAAAGAAAAATATCTTACGCATACACAACACAGTATTCTTTCACACATATACACACACTGAGAAATAAAAAGGAAACAAAAAATCGATTTTTCACATTTGATGTTGCAACTAAAAGGATATATTTTTGGTGGTTGCCACAACTGCTACTGCTGCTTTTGTTGTTTGAGCTGGTTGGTGCTGGTGCTGGTGTTTCTTTTTTCTTTAGAATTTTATTTATAAATTCTATGTTTATATTTTATGATTTGTTAAAAAAAGCACTTTTTCAATCGAAGCACCACTATTTGTTTGCAAATATTTTTTTCCTATTACTTGATTTTTAAAAACACAAATAAATATTTTTAGATATTTTTGAATTTTTTCCTTGGTTTTCTTTTTTTTTTAATTTCACTTGATTTCTTTTATTAGATTTTTACACATTTTTCTTTCACTATTAACACACTACTATTTTTTTTTTTCTTTTTACTTTTAATTCTTAATAGAATTTCTTATTTATTTATTATTATTTTTATATATTTATAAAAATTTATTATTCAAAATGTTAATTAATTTTTTGTTAAGCATATTTGTTGATGTTGTTATTTGTTGTTAATTTATTTATTTGTTAGTAGTTTCATGCCTCCACTTCTGCTGACTACTGAATACACACATGTGTGCGAAGCATGCAAAGAGTGCCTCTGCCTGCCTATGAAGAGTGTATCTTTTTGTGTTTTTCTGTTTTTCTGTTTTTTGATGTTTAAGTATCTATCAGATACTTAAATTTTTATTATGGTTTTTTGTTGTTGTTGTTGTTGTTTTTGTGTGTATTTTTTTTGGGCATTATGTTTGTCACAACCGATTTTTTGTTTTTGTTTTTTATTTTTATTTACTCAGGCTGATTTGTTGTTGTTATATTGTTTAGTGTATTTACTATATAAATATCTGCATCTGTAATATCTCTGTAAATAAAAATGTTGTTGATGATGACGAATTTATTTTTAAAATACGAGTAAATTTGATTTTGATTTTTGCTTGATTTCATATTTAAGTATTTTGTATTTCTTATTAGCGGCACTGTGCAATGTTGCCACTTTAGGGGGAAAGAAAGTTATAATAGACTTACGGGTATGTGCTGTGAAACGAAATCCCCTGAAACTCAAATCAAGTGTTTTGTCAAATCCAAATACAATAAAACGTAATCGCACCAAATATTTTAAAATTCTGATAAGCAAAGAAGTTATTTTACGGGTCAGTAAGTTAATGAATCATAAAATATGTCAAAACATCGTTACTTTTTAAAATGATAATAATTTGAAATTTCATGAGATTTCAATTTCACGCTATTTCGTTCTAATAGCATATAACCGTTAATGCTGTATTTATAAAAAATATAAAAAAATAATTTTTCAGAACGTTATGAAAATTTGTATGTAAAACAGAAACAAATTTCATTTTATATTGTGTATTTTCAATATAAATTTCAAAAGTTTTATAAATAATTTTTTTTACGGAATGAGCGTATAAGTTTTTATTTTTGAAGTGCATGCATTTTTATAAATATCAAGCTAGTGTCGGCTGTGTGCCAAATACGAAGATGAATACTAATTATTTTTTTAATAAATCTCTAATAATTCAGGTAATAAACTGAAATATTTTGAATGGCCTCATTCAACACACAGAGAATAAATCAGTTGTGGTTAGAAATCAGTTGAGACAATAAAATCTTATTTTCAAAAAGAAACTAATTATGTGGTCGCGGTATTCTAATTGGCTTACTATATGAGTGCTCTGGGTTCAAACTCCAGCTGTGACATCTTGAAAGAAAAATATATCAAAAAATATTTCTTTCGGCTGCTACTTCATAGCAGTTTTCTCGCATATCCTCTGAGAGTAACTAATTGCCATTTACAAGCTTCTCAAGTCTGTCGTTTAAAGTCGACGTTAAATCTCTTTCTTTCTAAATGTTATAGCTGGAGATTGAACCCCAAGATTTTGTCTAGTAAGCGAACATTCTAATCACTAGACTACGGCGACCACAACTGCAAAATTGTTAACAAAAAATATTTCTTTTTTATTTTATTAGCGGCAATGACTCTTAGGTGCAAAAACTCCATAGCAATTTTAGCATATCTGCCTAAATTTTGATATTTTTTAATTTGGTTTGCTACGTTTGCAAGACTTGCAAGGGTGTTTGCAAGGAGGGGTGATTACATACATACAAAATACATAACTGCCCATTACAACCTTGTTTCTACAGTTTAAAGTCGACTCCGAACGACAAACTTGAGAGGCTTTTTCATGGCAATCAGTTATTCTCAGAGCTTTTGCCAGACGACTGCTAAGAGGTTGCCGCCGAAAGAAATATTTTTTTCTTTTTCATATTTCCCTTTTTTTCAAGATGTCAGAACTGAGGTTTGAACCCGAATCTATCGTCTTAGTAAGCCAACACAATAACCACTACACCACGGCGACTACAAAGAAGGGTGGTTAACGCTATTATTAACTCTATTTCAAAAATTGTATTTACTTTGATAGAATTGTGTCTTTTAATACAGTAATAATCTAACATACAAGTTGTATGATACAACAATGATTCATAATACGTATGTAATTAACTATTAAGAAGTTATTAGTTTTAAAAAATGATTTTAAGTTTTTAATTATCATTACTTTGGAACAAAAGTAGTTTTTGTTTTGATTTGAAATAAAATAATACAAGTAACCAAAAACGGCAGTACTGGTGCCAACATAAAATGTTTGTTATAGATCACACGATATATAGAAATATTACAAATAAATTACATAAATATTTATGTACATTATCGGCATTACATTTGAGTCGGTTTTCGAATCGATTTTTAACAATGAAAAATGGGATATGACTTTTACATATAAACACAAATAAACTCAAATAGCCGTGCGGAAAATGTTCGTGATCTATTTTTAACTGCTAAAAATAAATGCGAATTTTTACTTAAATGACTGACCCAATGACCAAATGTCTAAATATTAATTCTGCTATATACATATATGAAAGAACCTCTCACTTTAGAATTGGAAATTAAGAAATTGGTTTAATACGTCTCTGGCTTTAACGATTTCTTTCTTTTTATTTACATGATTTGTTTACAACTTAATTCAATATTTATACCTATATTCATTTACATACATACACACATCCATATGTATGTATGTATATGTATTTCATAACACTGTGATGAAGTGGTTATACTAAATTATTATGAATTTATTGGTAATTTTGCAAAGCCGGCAAATACGCGAACTTTGTTTTTTTATTTGAAATTATAATATATTGTAATCAATTAAATTTATTTACAATTATAAGTATGTATGTATGTATTGTATTTAAGAAAATGTTGCGTTAATCTTTTTATTTTAATTAACTTTCAAATTCAAAACACTTAAAATTTCTCGGTATATTGAAACGAAATCGAAAATGCTTTTTTTCGTTTTGTTTTTAATTTTTTTCAAAATTCGTACCGCATATAGAAAACAAAAAATAAATCGTTATTTACTGGCAACCGACGTTTTTTAATGCATCCGTTCATTGTCTTTGGCTTAACTGAACAAACTGAAAGCATATCTGTCAGATACTTTGCAGTCACCTTTCTATTTGTGAATTAAATTATAGCACTGAGACCAAATCGCCATAGCAATAACAACAACAAAAAACAGCTCAACTCTCTTCTTCAAGCATTACTCCCAGGGATACCAAAGTTGGAGCTTTTTCTACCAAAACTGGTAGAAAATTATTTGTTTGGCAGGATGGTAGGCTAAAACTAATTTTGAAGGGGTTGCGTGAAATTGTTTCAAACGCTAAACATCTTGGCATTACTTCAACAGTTTTTTGATATGTTCTGATCACATTAATAGTACACAAAGCAAGATGTACTTAATGCTTAAAACAGAATGGAGAAAGAAGTCAGAATGTTTTTTCGCAGGCCAATACTCGTACACGCTAATTTTGATTACGCGAGAAGAAGAAAACTAATAACTAACAACGAATAACTCTATACTAAGATATTTTTTGGGTTTGGGAAGATATGATCACATGTCCCAGTTTTTAAACAATCTTTATGGAGCTATTTTTTTTTTTAACTTTTCAATATTCCTACACAAAAAACAAATCGCAAAATCATATACACTCTTTGAAATAATGGGTTAGTTTTATCATTTTTCAAGAATTGTGTAAGCCGAAAAATGAATCACGATCTAAATATGACAATATAAATAGAAAGCCTAAAAGAAACTTTGAATACCATTTTCTCCTTTGATTATCCAAAACTCATTGCAAAAAAATCTAAATTCTTAATAGAATTTAATTTTTATCTAATTAAGGCGTTTCTGACTAAACAAAATTTATTAAAAAAACATCAGTCTTCCTGGGATTCGAACTCGGATTTCCAGACCATATAACAACAATGTTATACGCATGCTGTACCTATGCCCTCTATCGATCACGGCTATGGTCGTACATGTCGTCGATGTCTACTAATGTGGATAAAATAAAATAAAAAGGCAGCAAAAAATAAGTTTTAATTCATCCAAATAAGATGACATTCATAAAAACGCAATGATGGTGCTAAGAGGAGAGTATGATAGAATACGTTGTGTTTGACAATACTTCGACTAACTCATTACAAGAATGTAGAAAATACTTACATATCGTCATATTAAATGCAAACGGACGTAACTATACTTTTTGTTTTTTTTTAACAGGAGAAGCAAAAAACCTTAAAATCAAAAAATTTGTAAATCCTGGAAATTTCGATTTTAAGGATCGAGGTATAGGGATTAGTATCCCTATATACAACAAATAAGTTTTTAAGGTTTTCATATAAATATGTATGTAGTTATACCTTCTGGCATTTAGAAATAGTTATGTCCGTTTGAATTTCGTTAATAAAATCGCCATTTTTGATCGTAGGAATCTAAAATTTTGCACGAACATGTATTTTGATAAAACGAACTATAATTTACAAAAAACTCGATTTCGAAATTTTGTGTAGTTACGTCCGTTTGCATTTAACATGACGATATACATATATAATTCCACTAAATAATTTTTACAAAAGTGTGACTTAAATAGTTAATCATTGTCATGAATATGTACAGAATGCATAAATGAGATCAACGTAGCTGAGGTCGAAAACATGTTCCATTTGGCTTGTGTACAATTACTTCACGGACATCACATTTTCTATTGATTATCAAAAATCATAAAAAAATAATAGAATTTTACTTTGATCTAATTAAAACGTTTTTGGCGCAACAAAAATGAATTTGGTATTTTTTTTTTTAGAAAAAAATTGGTAGGATATTTTTTTTGAAGGAGGCAACACTGATTACTCGTCTGTGTGTCATTTTGATTTGGAAGACGCAGATTTATAATAATATACTGATTGACTTATGATGATTAATGCTTTTCTCTCTTTAATAGCACATTTTTTTACTGACCCTGTTAGATTTTCACTCTCTTAAGTATTTTTGGAATACTGCAAGTATCTATGAGATTTATTCATTTTTATTATTTGTTTTTTTCATGCTTATTTTCTTCATTAAATATTCAAAAAGAAATTCTGAATTGAAACTTTCGTTTGTTTACTCTTATTTTGAGAGATTTTTCTTGTAACGACATTTATCATCGTTTTTATTGTGTTTTTGAATTTATTATGCAGCTGTTAGTATTTTGACTTTATCTATCAGATACATTTCTTCTTTGTGTATAAAGGGGGTGACTTTTGATGGCGGTTTTCTAATACATTTTTAATTTTAATTTAATTCAAAGAAATTTAGTGAATGAAATCATTATTCGAATACATACACACATACATCTATATGTTCGTATGAATGAATCATTCATACAGAAAATGTTCTTGCAAACCTATTTAACGTATTCTGAGCGTTTGAAATAAAAAGTTTGCATAGTAATTACTGTTATTTTTATACCAACCGATTAAAAATATTTAACCAACTATCAATACCCACTGTGAGAAAAAATTATTTTTGTACCTATAACAAGATCTGTTTATGATAAAGACAAATAAAAGGATACATAACATGTTTTTGGAAAAATTACACTAATGTTTTAATAGCATAAAGCATTTTTCAATTAAACATTTTATCAAAGGGCTATTTTGCTTTTAAATTTTATTTAATAAATAGGCTCTCAATATAAAATAGATACAGACAACACATAATAGATTATACAGAAAACACATTTCAATGAATGCTAAGTTTCTGCCAAACATAAATTAGAGCAGTGAGCATTGTTTATACATACATAGTATGTATGTCACAAATCTTTATGATTAAATTTTAAATACATATGACGAAAGGAGTCATTATCAGAATGAACAGAACGAGAATATTTTAAACTTAGCAGTTGAAAGTTGCGTGAAGATCTAGTTCGAACATTAAACAACATTTTAATTAAAAGAAACTCAGAATCAACATCACCATGTACTTACTTACTTACTTAGCTGGCCATAAAAACTTGTTAACGGGTTTCGGCTTGCCTCAAAACTAGTCTCCAGGCGTCTCTGCTAATCGCGCCTTCTCCAGTTGGTCATACCAATTGATGACAGGGCTTCATCTACCTGGTCTTTCCAACGTAATCATTGACGTCCTCTACGCCAACGTCCAGTGACCTTCGCATCGAAAACCTTCTTCGCTGGAGCAGATTCTTCCATCCGAACAACATGACCAAGCCAGCGCAGCAGTTAATGCGCCTTCCTTTAGTGAAGCCGTTGTATTCAAGTCGACATACAGCCTCCTCGTGGCAATCCTGGATAGCATGCTAACACCCGCTAGCGTGTTAACTAATGTATGCGACGTTGTCCAATCCCCTGGACTTTAAATGTGGGTTGTGCGTAGGGCTTGAAACCCACCACGTAAAAACATTTTTCAATGAAAACATCACCATGTCACAATCTCAATAAAAACAAAACACTCAGCTTTGTCTTTCGGCTTAACACGACCAAGTCTGTTTTCATATGATGGAAGTACATACGAATTCTTTCCAATACCTCTCAAACAAAATAGAGTAAATTATTTTTGTACAGATTCAATTATATTGATGTAGGCGTTATACTACGGATCCCATACAATAGATCCATATTCGATGCGTTGTGATGTATAAATCTGAAAACTCCTTTGACCAACGCTTTAAAAATCCCAGTATTTCATTAGCTTTATTTACCATTATAAAATGTTAATTTATGATCCAATAAAATACCCAGATCATTAATAATTGATACCTTATCATCTTTTTTTTTCTAAACCCGTAATTGTTCATTAACATCATGCTGTTCAATGTATAATTAATTTCGTTTCTAGAATCTTGTTTGTGCCTCTTCATTTAAAAATATTTAATTCTCGAGGTTGGTCCACTATCTTAAAATTTATAAACTGAAGTAAAAATAATATTTCTATATATATATATACATTAAATAATTTTTATTAACAAATATTTAAGAAAAGTATTTTTTTTTGTGTGTATATGTAAAATCTTTGCACCAATCCATTCAATAATACAATTTGGAATTTAAAAGAACTCCACAATATATTTCATGGAATGCAATCCAAATTAAAATAGTTACTCATTTGCTAAAATATCAGTCCATTTGTTAAATTATTTGTGGTGGTTTTTAATTGCCTATAGAAGCCACTTTGGCACTCTCCTTTTTAACATAATCATCGTCGGCTAAATATTGTACTTTGCCAACACGCAGACCCGTTTCCATATCGTATTCATAGACACAGGGCACACTATTGGGAATATTCAATTTCATAACATCCTCATCCGATATATCTAAAATTAAAAAAAAAAAATACAATTAAAAATTAAATTTTAAAGTTTTTGAAGAGATTTATTTCTGTAATCAAACCTTCAATATATTTCATAAGAGCTCTTACTACGGTACCATGTGCCACAATCAGCACTTTCAAGCCTTTTAATACTTTTGGCAGAATGTCGTTCTCCCACAAGGGTACTGTGCGTAACATAAGCGTTTTGAGAGATTCAGTATCAGGAAATTCATCATTGGGTATATCTTTAAACTTTGGATTATTACGAATTTGATCATAGTGTGGATTGTCAGGCTGAATCGGTGGGGGTAGGACATCGAAAGATCTTCTCCAAATTTGAACCTTAAAAAAAGAGATTATAATAAATATTTAGAGTTTATTAAAGAAATCTACGAAAGTAGAACGACTAAGTAGATTGGTTTAGGTTATTTTCGCTTAAAACTCCAGCAAATAGTCTAAATTTTATTTGCGAAGAGAATCGTTTAGTTCGAAAAATAGGTGTCTGGGTGTGACATCAGTTATAAGATAGAATGATTAGACTGTTGCGTTGAAAATTAATAGAAAAATACATCCTGAAAATAAGTTGGTTGAAAATCAGTTCGAATAATAAAAATTTAGTAAACAAAAAATAATTATTTATTACAGCAATTCAAAATGCTTGATTAAAGTAAATTTTATATTTAAAAGCTTTGGCAATTGCATTATCCATAAAAAAACTGTAAAATTTGATTTAATTTCTATTAAAGAAATTATCTAAATTAAATACCAACGAAACTGCTTTAGCAAGGGCATTTTTAATTTTGATCCAGTAGGAAGGCACAGTAGTTGAAGACCAAAATTCCGATGGAAAGGTCAAGCAAAAGCAGATCTTTCCAAAGTTTGTGTAAAAATTGCAAATGAGGCGCTTTAGATTGCTCTAACACCCAATTCTCACTAAGATTAAAAAAAAAACACTTTTAATTTTCTTTAAAAGCATCTTTTAGAATTTTCTAGCATTCATATAAAGTTTCGAAAATCCTGCTGATTTTTTTAATATCTCTACTTCATTACTTTTTTAATCTTTTTTATTTTCATACCCATATACGAGTACTTACATTCTGTCTTTATATCTGAAAGTAGCATCATGTAAATTTTTTATACAAATTCTGAATCGATTTCGATCCAAACTGAAATAAACTGAAATTTCAAGTTGCTATAAATTTCAAATCTGGAAAGACTTGCAAGCATTTCACTCATTAACTTAATGACTATTTTCACTACTTACTTGATTCTTAAAATGTTAAAATAATTAAAACAAATAAGTTACATATGATTTTGAAAATACAGGCGGTTTCAATTTCGAACGAATTCATTTTTATTCACATACCGGGTTATTAAAGAAAAATTTTTCAAAACAGTCAAATCTCTTGCATTGTGCTCGTCTGTTTATATAGCGAATGCGACTTTATTTCCGAAATGTCTTCGAAACATAACTTTCAAAAAATTTTACTTCTAAAAAATTGAGCTACCACGCCTATCATCATATTGGCACGTTTGTGATGAGACTTGTAAGATTTGAGATACTGTTACGAAAAACTTGAGTGTATTAATGAAAAATTGTAAGTGTATTGAGTTTTTCGTACTATTACAGGCGATTTCAAATTCGAACGAAATTGTTTTTCTTCACATACCGGATTATTAATAAACATTTTTTCAAAACACTCAAATCTCTTGCATTGTGCTCGTCTGTTTATATAGCGAGTGCGACTTCATTTTCGAAATGTCTTCGAAACATAACTTTCAGAAAATTTTACTTCTAAAAAAATTGAGTTACCACGCCTATCATCATATTGGCACGTTTGTGATGAGACTTGTAAAGTTTGAGTTGTTACGAAAAACTTGAGTGAATTGATGAAAAATTGTAGATTGAGTTTTTCGTAATATTTGTGGCATGTGTATTCCATAAATTAAACATATTTTACATTTGTGGCCATAAAAGAGTATGTGTAGGAGAGAGAGAGAGAGAGAGAGAGAGAGAGATAATGAAAAAGAGTAAAAGAGAGATACAAAAATCCCTCTGTCTTTTCTTAAATTGAGAATTTAGGAATTTACGCAATTAAGGCCTTAATTGAGCTCAATTTACCATATTCATATTTATGAGCTAAATTAATAATTTTCATAATTACTACTTAATTGGAACCACTTATTCAGTCAAATTATAAATGCTACTCTGTGTGTAGTATTTTTAGTGTAATGAAAATTACTCTAAAAAATGTACGTTAAGTGAGAATTGGCAATGCCAAAATGAATTGCCATTAACCAAATGGGACAGAGGAATTTTAAATAATTTTATAATAAAAAAATAAATTTTAAATAATTCTTTTTAAAACATTATCGATATTTCGAGTAAAAACTAACTAAACAAATTTTTTCAGGCTCCAAAAATTGTCTATATTTTTCTAAACATACCACTAAAAAGTGGAAGAAATAATTTTTGTTTTGTTTAGAGTGCGGGCGCAAAGTTCTCTACGAATTCTTATATTATTTACTTACCTTTTCTTCACCATACTTATTGGCAATTTGACGTTTATTAAAACCGGTTAAAGCACCATAATGTCTCTCATTTAATCGCCAATCATAAGTTATGGGCACATTTTTATATTGCATTTCCCTTACAATCACTTCTACTGTTTGATGGGCCCGTTTTAATAGTGATGTATAAATCACATCAAATTTCATATCGTGCAGGCGAAGACCGGTTACCGCAATTTCAAAAGCATCTTTCAAACCTTTAAACACAAAAAAAAAATAAAAGAAACAAAAACAAAATTTAAGATATTTTTTCAAGTGCATGTATCGTACTTTAAGAGCACATATTCTATAAGTCGTGAGATGTGGTCGTAATTTACCTTTTTCCGTTAGTGCAGCATCGTGCCAACCGCAAAATAAATTCAATTTATTGAATTCGCTCTCACCATGACGTAAAATTACCACTTTATTAATGGGCATTTTTGTATTTGGAGTAATGATAACCGTGTTCTTATATACTTGAGATTATAGCAGTGGCTGTGTGGCTTAACTTTTATGAATTTTATTTTAGTTTTTTTTTTACTTTTTCTTGAAATTATGGTTGAACTCTTCTTATGTTATTTGCTGTTCTGACTGTTTTGATATTCAAACGCAAACTAAAATGTTTCAATGAAAAGAACGTTATTTTTAAATGTTAAACGTAATGAAATTGGTACAAAGAAATTCAAATAAATAAATAGAGAATAAAGAAAACGTTCTTACGGTTAGAAAAACAAAATAACACAAAAAAAAAAAGAAAAGAAAAATAAATAAAATCAAATGGGAGAAAATCTAAAGCAAAATACTAAGAAAAAATCTAAAAGAATTACCATTTAATTGAGAAATACAGTTGCAAATTATAAAAAAAATAAATATTTTTTTTTTTTGTTATTATGTTTCAACTGCTTCTATTATCGCTGTTTTTGCTATCAGTTTTAGAAGAACACACAATAGGGGGCTAAAATACCAAACCAACTGACGGTTTGATACTCATACTTAGTTTGTGATACTTTTTATGATATGATTTCTTTACACTTTGCTAAACGTTACTACGTTTAGTGAATTGCATTGTACAATACGAGCTGTAGAGCCTCGTCAATAATGCCGTACAACTGTAGCAAATGAGTGGGACTATCTAATGGTAACTGCCAACAGAAATGCACTGCAACGGTGTTAAAATCAACAATAACAATAATAAAAACAACATTAAAAACGAGAAGAAATAAATTTAAAAACAAATGTTTATTTTGTTCTATGATAGTTTGTTTAATTCTGTTTGTTTTTTCTTTTTTTTCAAATCTTTTGTATGATATCAACACCACTTGTTGCAATTTTTTTTTTATCAGTTTTCCTATTAAATTTTATTAGATGTTGTAGATTTTCTTATTTTATTTTTTATTTAATTTAATTTATATTTGCACTTGTTAATTACAGTTGAACGAATGAAAATGTTTCTTATTTCTTTTCTAAATTGATCCTCATGAGTGTGGTATGTGTTTAAGGCAGTCTATTTAGTTGGTCAATGGTTTTGTCAGCTTACTTAATGCAAACCATTTATTTTTTACTGCATTTTTAATTTAGAGTTTTTATATATTTATGTGGATATAATATCACATAAAAGTCAATACAGAACATGAATATTAACAATATATACTTATACAGTTGTGTTCAAAATAATACGCATAATTGTCTATTTAAATAATTAATTTATTACGGTCGCCGTAACCTGGTATGTAGTATGTTGACTTACTAGACGGGAACTACGGGTTCAAACCGCAGCTCCACCTCTTAGCAGTCTTCAGTTAAGCTTCTTAAGTCTGTCGTACAGAGTCGACGTTAAACTGTAGGTCCTGGTACTCATGAATAAAAATTTACGCACACAATATGCATGCTGTTAGAAACTAGGAGTAAGTCGTCTTAGTAAGCCAACACACTAACTACTAAACCACAGCGACTACAACATGTAAAACATTAATAAAGACAACATTGCTTCTTGTTTTTGGTTAGGGTAAAGAACTGTCAAAAAACCAAAGCAAAATGTCTGAAAACAAAGAACAAATTGACAACACTCTTCAGAAATTGTCTAAAAAAAGGTAGCTCAACTGGTATGTCAAATACACCTTGTAATCATTACGCCATGATCACTTTCAAGGCGGATTGACTATAAGGTGCGGTTTGTTAATCACCTGTCTATTCGATTGTTGCTGCTTGAAGCTGTCAGAATGTATTGCAGTATATGAAGGTGGTGGTTGTAAAACTATTTTCAATTCTGTGCTTGTTGCAAACTTGACCGCACCTTATAATCTATTCGCCTTGGTCACTGTGAACAATTTAAAAAGGAATTGTAAATAAAATTTTGTATGTTTTAGTTTTTTTGTTAAAGCAGTATTAAACAATTCCTATAAATACTATGGACTGTAAAAAAAAACAACAAAGCGGCGATCTTTATATCTTTGTCCAAAATTGGATTTGAAGAAATAAATGTTGTTGTTGTTATCGCCATTTGATGCTTCATTTCTCTTACCTGTTTTAAGAAATCATTAATTTTCAACCGCTATCGTACATGCTCTGCGTTCTACGTTTTTTCCCCAATGACCAAATGTTTTTAAAATTGTTTTTACAGCACAACAAAATTCTCCAGTGGGTGTAAAAACATCTGATACTACTGGACCATCAGATACATCAGTGCCAATTACTTAGGGATGTTTAACTTTAACGCTTGTAATAGGTTTTACTCATACCATTATAATAAAAGTCCCCAAATAATGGTTACCCCTCTCTAAGCGAGTTTTAAAAATACTATGTACTCATATTTATTGAAACATTTCCTCATGTATTTAATCGATTTCATATTTATTAAAACATTTCTTTGTATGATTAAAAGCTGTACGGGATTGTCCTAATTATCAACATCATTGAGATCTTTAAAATTCTTATCTAAGATAGAGTGTTTGGCTCTTTCCACAATCATATCAAGTTGTTTTTTGTTATCAGTTGTAAGAAAGTAAGATCGCCTGTTATAAAACCGCCTTGGTTTAAGCCAAATCATTAGAAGACTTTTTCCCAAAATTGTTAATCAAACTATAGATTAATATGTTAAAAATTTTATATACTAAATGAAAATTTTCCAGTTTATAAAATTCCAACAAAAGAATCGAACGAATTTAAAAAGAACTTTAAATTATATAGAAAAAAGAAGTGTTCCATAACGACAACTACTCATATACTTATGGGAACAGTGAAATTGATTTTGAATATTATTAAGAATTCTATGCCTTCTGGTATAGTATTCCGAATTTGTCGAAAATTTACATGACTCTTAAATGTGATGAAATTATGGGTTTAACGCATGACGAAATGGTTTAAATGCATGGTTTCTTATATTGTTTAAATCCTTAATATAAAAAACAAAAAATCTTACTTCTAGAAGTATTTCTAGGTCAGTAGTAGTGAATAGATGAAATTCGAGTATTTTCTACAAAATTTTTAATCCAAATGTTTTCATTATTTTCAATATTGCTCTACATTGTTGCATTCTTCTCTAAAATTAATCTATACAATATATTGTTATTTGTTTCTATTGGCATGCGCATCTTCTTTTACCTATTATAGTACATGCACATTCATACATACCTACTAGTACTTACATACATATATGCAACTATCTAGACAGATGGTCTATTTTAACAATGTATATACTCTTTTTATTTTCAAGTAATAGAATAACAAATATGATTTAAGTAAAATTCATTTATGATGTTGCATTTATTGTTTTAAATGTCCCTCATTGCATGCGTTGATACATCATGACGACAAGATTATGGGTGACAAATTACGTGTCTCTATGGACATAAGTATATACAATATTATTGTATTGTGGGATGTTTAAGTGAAATATATAATATAGTAGGTATGACTATAATTTATTTGCCCCAACACTCTTCTAAGTCTTGCGTAGTTTGTGTAGTATCACATCGCCAATTATTAATACATTTTAAGTATTTTATGTTTGTGCGGACATTTGAAACACCTTACGAGAGCTGTTCCAAAACTAGCCAAACTGACGTACCGATGACGGCAGCATTTCTAAAAAGGGCATCCTCAAAAGACGTATTTTTTAGTTTTAAAATGCCACACTCATGAAGTACGTTTTGACAGCTGCAACCAGCAACAAAGGAATAGACAGTTGATTGACTAAACCACAGCTTATAATCTATCCATCTTGGGTGCCTCGGTGTTTAATATTTTCGTCTTTTTTGTACACTTCAAAAATAAACAATTACAAAGGGATTGTAATGCGTTTAATACTTTACCTCTAATTTAAAATTCTGTGGCATTTTTGGCGAATTCTGGCAATTTCTGTGAACAAGTCTATTTGCGTTTACCACTTTCCAGTTCAGTTAGCTTAGAATGCGTTACTTGTGACTTAGAATGTTCATTTAAAATTCGATATGGCCAGAAGATTTCCAGTATCTGGTATAGTCAACGACTTTCATTTCTAATGCTGGCTGATAGAATCTATTCTTACTTCTGCGGATGTGGAGAATGCCTGTTCCAGCTTTCCTTTTAATGTTACTCTGCATTGAGACTCCCTTTATAATAAACTTATTATTTCAAAAAGTGTAGGGTATGAAATAGTTCGCTTTTTCAACAATTTTACTTGTTTAATTTAAAGCTGTTTGTAAACAGATTTAAAAATGATTTATAAATTGAATATTTAAAAGCACTGCTACAGGTAGATTTCTGTTCTATGAAAATAAGACACGAGTGTAAAAATTTATAAACATTAAATTTCTTTTAAATAAATAATCTGTTATCTGATTTGATTACATTAGATTACAAATTACACATACTTTTCTACTATTTATTTTTTTGTTTAATAATATTATCCAAAATAGAGAATTTAAGCTTAAAATTCTTAAAGTGTTTTGTTTTCTGAAGGACAAATTTCTTGAATCTGCTACGCCTTAGTTTTTAAAATTTTCGTTAAAAAGACGATATTTCTAGCATTTCCATTATGTAATGTGTGTAGATTACGTGTAATAAAAATATTTGTTTTTTGGCCTATTAATTGTGGTCATTTGTTGTTTATGGTCTCTATACAAATGATGAATATGAAAGGTGATGTAAATTTTAAAGACATCCGCATTAAAAAAAAAAGAAAATAATTTTGTTTATATTGAAAAATAAACAAACATTTTCGTCTATGAATTTTAAAATTAATTATTATATGCATCCATTTAACAAGTAATGCAATTAAACCAAATTGAATTAAACGGGTATTTCCTCTTACACCTTATATAAAAAAATTAATTTTTTTAGATCAATAAAGTAGGTAAATATGTATGTATGTACATACATACATACTCATACATATGAGTACATACATATGTATGTATGTATGTATGTTTGTATATATTTCAAAGGCAATGACATTAAAAAACTATTGCATGATCGACGAGGAAATGTGCATTGATTTTGGTGTGAAAATTTTGTTGTCAATTAATTATATTTTATCTTCATTAGAAATCTCTTAATAAGAAATTACACATTTAAAATAAAAAAAATAATAATAATAAATAAATAATAAATAGCTGAAATTTATTATATTCCAAAAGAAATTAAAGGTTGCATACAAGGTCATTTATTTATACAGAGAAACTAAAGCACCAACAACCAATTCTTACAGGGGAGATACACATTAAATGAATAGTTTGGGAACAACAACAAACACTATTTGGAATTAGAAAAAAAAAACAATCTAATAAGTATTTAGCTGTTACTAAAAAAGAATTTAAATTTAAATAAATAAAATTTACCGTTACAACGCCATTAGGATTAAAAATTATCCCCTAATCACTAGATACATAGTATCCAACGTTATTATCATTTAATTTATAGATACAATAACAGAGCAAATAAATAAAAAAAAAAAAACAAAAACCACTCTCACAGCCATAACCTCCCGTTTACCCGTGCAATAATTATGTCCAAACATAAGAACCAGCGTCGGCAGAGTAACAGTAAAATATTGTTTATGTTCATGTTTATGTTTTTTGTTTGAGAACACGTATTATAATAAAAACAAATAAATAAAATGTCTAAAAAACACACAATTTGTTATTTTTTTCATAGAACAGTTAAAACTCTCTTTTTAAATAATTTAGGGTAATTACAGACGAGAAAAATTATATTTTCTAGCCTTTGAATGATCAATTCTCGGCAATTTGTCTCATTCTTAAGGCGCGTAACAATAATATAACAATTAATAATAATAATATACATATGTACTGTCCTTTCTAAAAATTCCAATACAATGCACAGCATTCAGTAGTGGTATAGTATAGTGGTTAGAGTGCTCGCACAAAATCTCAAACGGCGCAGGTTCGAATCCTGATGAAAAAAGAAAGAGTTAGTTTGCGGTTTTTTCAAAATTATAGTTTAAAAATAAGAGGTCCCCTCCCCCTCCAATTTTCCTCAATCCACTCTATTCGACCTTAGCCTTTGACAACGAATGATCAGGAGAAAAGCGCCACCTAATGGGAAGTAGCAGAAAACAGCTAAAAACCTACTTAGCGAAGGCACTCACCGCAATCAACATGCAAAGATGGGGCAATTGCTGTTGATCATTTAAGGGTGAAGGTATAACACTGGCCTTTGAACAGCAATTTGTGTGATTACTAAGACGTTTAGTAATATAAAAAACAAAATATGTACATATATGCTTTATTGTTATAATGTACTGTCCTTTCCACAAAAATTCCAACACAATGCACAGCATTTAGTAGTAATGAAGTTTTAAATTATTCCCAAATTTGTGAAAATTTTCGTATTAGACAACATGAAGCTCCTAAAAATACATATCGCACACTAAATCATAAAGAGTCACAACTCAAAAGTTTTCAAAATCCCGTTTTTCTCAAAAATCGGTTCACAGATGATACCTTTACCGACCACGAAAATATGGTGGGCATCACTGCCTTCCTTATCTGGAAAATTACTGTTATGTCTATTTTTATATAACTCATTTTGCTTATTTTTATCAACTAAAGAGTATTATTTCACATAAATGGTATTGTTTAGATTTGTACCTATTTAATTGAAAAGTGAGCATTATCGCCTACATTATTTTGAAATGTGAATTTTCTAAAGAAGTAATCTAGATTTTGTACATTATAGGTAAATAAAATAAATTTATTAAGATACATTCATTTACAAATAAAATCGTTTTTAATGCAAAATTTAACGTGCAAAATCCACTTTGATAAAACCGTTTTTTGCCTCTACTGAAAATTTATGAATTTTCAGTTGTGATTCTTTATGATTTAGTGTGCGATATGTACTAGATACTTAATAATCAATAGTAATAACAATAATAATGAAATTATATGTAATTAATTCATGGACCATGGCAATAACTTACATATGTATAAGCGAGTATATACTTTCCTTTCTCTCTCTCTCATTTAATCACATTTATATTTTAAATAAAAACAATATGAAAATAGAATTGAGCAACAATAACAAAAAGAAAAAAAAATCACAGTACATTTTCTTCAGACATTTGTACAAGTTTTTCATCACAATTTTCTTATAGAATTTTTAAATAAGTATCTGCATTTATTGTTTTTGAATTCTGCTTATATTAAATAAACCGTTTAAGAGTTTTCGTTATTTTCTACTGTTTTAATTTACGAACTTTTTGTACTAAAAGTATGAGGTAGACTTTAATTTTTATTATTGATAATCTTATATACATACATATGTATGCATGTATGTAAATATCGTTTGTTTAAAAATTCTTTATTGTTTTTATTTGTTTACTAAATGTCTATTGTTATCGTTTTTATTTTATATTTGCGCTTAATGTATGTATGTTTAGTTGGCAAACAAATGAGAACAATTGCAAAGGAAAAACAAAAAAACAATAACAGTATTTTGTTTGTTTGTTGCTAATCTGTCTGCGTAGTTGTGTCAGGTTGTGTCTCCCAATCGATATGACAGCTGTTTGTTTGTGCAAATATGGTAGTGTTGTTAAGTGTTTGGAATTTAAATTAGAATAATAATTGAAAACTTACACTACGCATAATTTAAATAAAAGCCTGAACTAATGTTTAATTCATAACTTTCCATTTTTGTATAAATAAATAGCATAATCTTATGAAATGCGAACAAATACAAGTGTTTTAATAATTTTTGTTCAATTTGGTAATATATAATAAATAAATAAAAATTGTTTTATAAGCGTTATTTAAATATTTTAATATAATTCATATAGTTCTTAGCTGGTATTGTTTAGAAAATAAGATGATTAGTTGCATAAGGTCTCGAGAGATCTCCAACAAACATTTTATGTGAGAAAGGTGGCACACATATAGTAAGTACATGTCACATTTACGTAAAGTCACATACGTGTACATTCAAGACATCGTTTGCTATAATGAGTGATCACAGCTATTATATTTTATATTTATTATTTTAAATTTTTAATAAGTAGCTTGTGCATTAAAAGATTAATACTAAACACGACGGTTTGCTTTCATCGTAAAGACAAATATCTAATAGAATAGCAAATTTTATACAATTTTATTAGAATAAAATAGTTTACATACATATATGAATGTATTTCTTAAACACGCAATTCCTTAAAGGTACACAATTTTCTTTAGGTACAATATTCCTGTAGCAATTCCTTTGAAAGGAGCTCAGCCTTTTCTATACTATATATAGTATACACTTAAAAATCCCTTATTTAATTTAATAAACCCTTTTGTTTTAAATTCGCAATAGAATCGGCAATAACTTTAGCAGATGCTTTTAGATAGCCACCACTCAAGAGCATGACAATTGGTATATGACGTGAGCGACAAGTGGCAAAAACAAATTCGTCACGTTCAATTACACCCTAAAATAGATTAATTAAAATTGTTTTACCCTGTAAATTAAATGTACTACATATATTATACAAACCTCTGGCGTTATGGACAAATAACCCAAGGGATCACCTTCTAAAATATCTGTACCAGCATTATAAACTACCAATTGTGGACGAAATTCTTCTAAAGCGTAGTTCAAACCTCTATAAAAAATTGTGTGATAAAATTTAAAATCTTATAATAAAAATTCTATATGTAGTTTTGAATACTTTTTTAATTTTCTTAGGTATTCTTTGTTTTTTGTTCTTGGCGTCAATTCCACTGCATAACGTATGGCAAGTTTAGCTTCGTGATCTTTAGGATATATGCGAAAATTATACATATCCAAAATGTAAACGTAGTTGTTATTCATAAAATCTCTTTCATGACCATTACCCTGATGGGCATCCAGGTCAACAATCATAACGTTTTCGATGTAATGTTCCTCAGAAAAAATGCGTTGTATGAGTAGAGTAATATCGGCGTAAGGGCAAAAGCCACCACCTTTATAGGAACAACAATGATGAAACCCACCACCCAAATTTATAGACCAACCATATTGTAAAGCCAATTTGCCAGCCATTATGGAACCGGCTGTTTGAAAACGCATCGGTCGCAAATATCCACGCTGAACACAACAGTTGGGTACAAACAACAATATGGGTATTTCGGCTATTTTAGCAACATTTAAACTCCATTTTAAACTACGCAAATACTTAATAGTGTGTACCTTTAATAAATCTTCTTCAGTTATTTCCTCAGGTTCATAAAATTGTCCCTTAACCACTTGGGTTTCTAAGAGAATCTGTAGAGAGGAAGAGAAAATGTGAACAATTTTTAAAAACTCTCTAAAATATTTATTTAGTTACTTTTGCTATATTTTTGCCTTTTTGTGCATCAAAAGGATGCAATTTTTCGAGTTTAGCAAAATGTACTCCATATTGTTTACTGTAAACAATAGGCACTTGTTTACTATCGCTGACTTCCGTTTCCGATTTTTCTGAATTCTTGACTGACTTCGTTTCAGGACAATCCTTACGTTTTATCCACACAACTTCTGGCTTTTCCTTTTCACTGTGTACTTTTTCAGTAAATTTTTGCATTTTATTTTTTCTAATAAATTCAAGTAATTTTTTTCATATTTGTAGACATTTTTCACTCATAAATTAGCACTAGAAAGATTAGCAATGCATAAACAACATATTGCAAATAAGTGTTGATAAGCGTTTTTAAATAAGAAAAATAGTATTGGGGATAGCTACACTCAGAGAAATTAAGGGTAAATTGTCTAAACATGAAAAATACATATATGTATATTAATTTAATAAAAGGTTTTAGAAATTTTCTAGGAAAAACTTTTCCTGAAATAAGACTAAGATGTATCTTGACAGATAAGACTAACAATCGTCTAAGAACCAATGAAATTTCCTTAAAATGTGTTTGAGCTGTTTGATGTTAGCTATTGATCAAGCTTTTAGTGGACAGTTTGTTGGAAGTTCAACTTAATAAAATTAATTATTCTTGTATTCATGTCATAACATATTGAAATTTTAGTTATTAATTTTTTTCTTATTGTTCTTCTTAGGCAGTGTGCTTAAGATGGAATCTCATTTTACTTTCTAGCGAGACTTATTCTTTAATTAATTTACAAATCCTGACTTAATTCCAATGGAAAACCTCTAGGCCATTCTAAGTAAAGAGATATATAAAAATGCTCGAACAATTAATACCCTAAAGGAGCTAGAACAAAAGCTCTAAATGAAAACTGAGAAGATATTTCCTAAAATGAAACAGGGTTGTAATGGCCAATTATGAATGTATGTATGTAAGTAATATAACAAATGAAAGACTATATGGCTTGCTAGTGAAAGTTATATCGAGTTCAAATTGTGATCGGTCTACCAGTTTTTGTAATAAAAGCAGTTGTAGGAAAAAAAGGTTTTAATTTCAAATGTTTTCAAGGCCGCCCGTCCTAGGAAAATTATATAAATGTAGTGATATATCGTCGTGCGGCAGTTTATGTGCTCTATACGCCATTTTATATATCTCGAGTTAATGATGCCACTTTAGGTTTTCGACCCCAAATTTTTCAAGTCTGCTATCCGTTTTCGGTTAATTATCTTCATAACTGGACGAGATATTCGAAAACGGATTGCAGATTTGAAAAATTTGGGGTCGAAAACCTAAAGTGGCATCATTAACTCGAGATATATAAAAAATATGAGATGGCGGATAGAGTACATAAACTCCCGCACAACGATATTCATGTATGTATACTATCTATTTTGGAGATATGATATCAAATTTTCTTCTCTTCCACAACAAATTGGTTCAAATCAGTATATCATATATTGTTTGATTATTCTTTTCCTCTTATAAAAGCTTAAAAAAAAAAGAAAAAAATTATATAACAAGAAGCATCAGAACTTTTTACGATTCATTTTTTATTTTATTTGGCTTTTCTTAGTTATTGTTACAGTTTTTATTTAAAGTTTATTTATTTATAAAAAACGTTAAATATTTTAGCAAACACATACACAATTCTAAACATATTTAATATAATTTATGTACCACTTTTTGTTTTGCATCATTATTGTTATCTGTCGAATAAATATTTTCTTTTTCAACTGTTTACTATTCTCGCCAAATTGCTGTGTTTACATACGAGTATCTTAGTAAAGAATTGTTTTTTTATTTTAATTTTATTATTTTAAGAAGTTTCTAAATACAAATATTGTAAAATAAAAAAAATTGTTTGCCTATAAAAAATTTAAATTTTTGTTTGTTTTCCTTTTTAATAAATAAATACTAATAAATGTTGTACTTTAAACAAAAATATTTTTCTTTTTTTTCATAATAATGATATTTTTAATAAAAATTTTATTCATATTTAGTACTTTTTTTAGTTTTATGCCCGTATTCATAAAAAGTATTTTAGGTTTATTGAGGATTTATTTGACAAGTATTGCATAGAAATAAACCCTCAATAAACCTAAAATAGTTCTTATGAATACGGGCAATAGAATTTAAAATACGTATGCATATATAAAAAATATTGTACTCGTATATGAATTAGTAAATTATACTTATAATGCATTTACAGGTATATCTCTTCAATTTGTATGTATGTATTTATATGTTAAATGTGAGGAAGATATTAAATATTTGTTAGAATTCTATTAAATTTAAGTTTTTTTTTTGTTATTTTTAAAAGCTTTACCTAATACCTAAAATACAATTATAACAAAATATATTTAAGAGTTTAGTACAATTAATTTTTTTCTGATTACTAATTAATATATCGAAGAAGTAGATGTCTTTTTTGTTTTATAACTAACGTTTTATTTTGAAACAAATTTGTTTAATTTTAGAGAAAATTTTAGCTTAAACATATGTACATCCCCGGTTTGCAAATAAACGTATTCACAAATAATTAACAGCCTGTTCATAGAAGACGAATAGTTTAAGACGTTCGTTTTTTTTATATGAAAAATCCTAACAAATTTGAGTGTTTTTTGTTGTTTCACATATAAAAAGACGAACTTCCTAAATCATTCGTCTTCTATGAATAGGGTATAAGTAATTTTAAAGGCGGCATATATTGTTTTTCACCATTTCTAAAGATAAATCATCTAGACAAATTGAGTCACTCGGGATGTAGATTTGCTGCATAGTTTTATTAAACTTCTTTGCTACATACACCTTTTTAAATCAGAAATATTATTTTGTTTTTATTAAGGTCTTTACTATTTATAATTTATATAAAAATAATAATTTTTAAACAACTTGACTAAAATAAATCAAGTAAAAAGTACATGTAATGCATTACGTCGTTCAAATGGTATTTAACAATTACAAATTTTTTTGACAGACCTGCGAGGCACATTTGACACAACGCATGCTATAAAACATACATAACGTACATACTTGTACCTTAAGATTGAGAAATTTGATTTTTAAACAAAATTTGATTCATTTAGATCTTTCTAAATTATTCATATGTACGATTATTATATACAGTATGTTTTATCTTTAATATTGAACAACAACAACCCAATCAATGAGAATCGAGAAGGTAATACAAGAAATGTATAATCTGTTGTTTGCGGAAACCATTACCCTTAACACAGATCATGTTCTACGAAAGTAATAAATGTTTTTAATGTCCCCCCATAATACATATTACTTGTCATGCATAAATTTATTTTTTATAAATAATTTAAAGGAATAATGAGAAATAACTATTTTTTTCAATAAAATGTAGAACAATGAATTCCTTTTTCTGAAGATGTGGGAATACACATGGTAATCAATATTTACTTGTGTGCTACATAAAATTACCTTCTCGATTCCAAAAGTAATACATTCTAAAGGCAGAAGTTATTTAATTGATTATAAAATAGGGTAATTAATTTTTTTCCCGCTGGGAGATAATAGGTCTGTTTGCGTACAAATTTAGAGAAACTTTTACTGGATCATGTTTGTTACACAAATACATAATAAGGAGAAGAAAGAGAAGAGAGTAAAGTAAGTTCGATAGCAGAGAACTTACTGGTTTTTACTGCTCAAATATTTGTTAAAAATAATTTGTAAGATAAATTAAAACAGCTGATTGAAGAACATTAATATGTATGTGTGAAAAACAAAACACTTGCAGAAATAAATAAAAGTTTGTATATTTATATTGATCGATATTAATATTTGGCTGGATCATTATTTTGGATTTTACTGGCGAAGTACCCAAACAGACCTAATATCCATTTATTCTACTAATGTGCTATAAATTAGTTTTATATTCAATTTGATTTACTTCAGTCAAGTTGTTGCCAGTTGTAGTATTTTTGTTACATTTTAATTTATAAAAATATATGTACATATGTATTTACTTATATATTTACTGCTATATCCATAAAAAAATTCAACTTTATTATTTATTAGACAAGAATTACAAAGAAATTTGTCAAGTAAGTCCCTAATAAAGCTAAAACATATTTTTATGAATACTGGAGTTATTATATAAAAATTAAAGAAATAATAAAATATCAATATAGGATGGATTTAATGTGTGTTTTAAATAAAAACTATGATTTTTTGTTTGTTTGTTTTGAGATTTACACCAATACCCCGGTTTGCGTCGCTAATTGGGACTGAAAAAATGAGACGCAAACCGAAACGACGCAAACTGAAGCAGAATTTTCAATTGTTTACGTATTTGATTTTTGTTTAGTCAATACAGGTTTTAAACATTTTAGTTTAGAAAAAGGGTTTTTAAATCAATATATTTTCTTATTATTTTTTGAACAACAGATTTTATTAAAATAAAAATATAACAATTGAGAAGACCACTGATATAATTCGAAACTAATAACTACGCTTAACATATAAACAACGCACACCTGCAAATTTGCTTTCTACTAAACAGGAAATCCTTTTTTGCTTTAGCTTTGTAAAAACATTTTCATATCAACCACGCAAATCGAAGCATTTTCGACGCAACTTCGAAGCCATGCGACGCAAACTGAAACAAAAACATCGCAACATTGAAATTCCAGAAACTTAAAAAAAGACGCAACTTCGAAGCTACGCAAACTGAAGCGACGCAAACCGGGGTATTGGTGTATAGTGTTTTTAGTGATAATTGCTAAAAGAAATAAATGCCAATTGTCATGAAATTATTGAATACACAAAGTCTTATATAGTTTTTTTTTTTTAAATTATTTAAAACGAACTCTAAAACATAATTTTTATGAAGCAGGGAAAATGACAGTTGATTAAGCAGTGTTCAAGCATTTGCAATAAAAAAAATGTTTTTTGTGAGATTATGATTGTGGAAAGCTAAATTTTTCTTAACATACACAAAAACAAAATATGCAGTTGCTAATTAATCAAAAGTGTTAATCAACGTATTGGGCACTAAGTTCACACTTCATATAGTTACGAGCACTGACCGTATTTAAGAGTAAAATTGCTCTCTCGCTTTATTCTACGATTTTCTTGTGAGTTAGAGTTTATATCTGTATATTCACTGTTTCTATTTTCTTCACTCATCTTCTTCAATTGAGTAGATTCTGTAAGATTACTTACTTGCCATAGTGGCAAAAGGAATTGTCATTACAGGAATACAAGTTTTTTTTAATATTTTACGTAATACATATATGTGGTTTTTTTTGTCTTTTCTTTCTTGAATTTTATAAAATTTTTAATAAAAATATATTTTAAATAACTCTTTTTCAAAAATTTCATTATTTTGTGTAAAAACTAACACTTTTTTCCAGGCCTGAAAATTTGTAAATTTTTTCCAAATTTAACAATTTAAATTTTCACTCGCAAAATTAAAATACTTCAAGCTGATAAATGCTAACTCTGCTTCTGGACGGGCAACATTTTGTTTGGTAGCAAATTACAAGTGGTGAAGAATGAATCGTTTTTGTGTTTGATACTCGGCAATATGCTTTGTTGCCATTTGTTTCTACAAACGTCAAATAATAACAATAATAATGGAATGTTATGAACGTGAAAGAAAAAATAAAAGAGAATTCCACATGTTTTCCCTCCAAATGTTCGCTCGTATTAATACGGACTAATTGAGTGCGCCTAATTACGCCATGTATGAACACCAAATTTAATAACTCACTTAAAGTCTAAATTGGCTCATATAAAATTTATGGGTAAACGGAGCATAAAGCATGACTTTGTCAGGAAAGAATCATAGTCTGTATCGTACTCGTATGTTCATAAGTAAAAATCGTGTTTATATAATTAGTTTTCAAGTCCGATGTTAAGAGTTTAAAAAGGTTTTTTACTTTGTGTATCAAAAAAAAATATCGCTAAATATGCATGTATCACAAAAACTATGTACGTACATATATAAATAAACAATATTTTAGGTTTATTGAAGGTTTATGTAAGAAATATTGCATAGAAATTTGTCAAATAAACCCTTAATATACCTAAAATAGTTTTTAAGAATATGTATGTATGTATGCATGTAAATAGAAAAAGAATTAACACCTAATAATTTTATAGTTATAACTTTAAATATTGCTATAAAATTAAATTATAGTTTGCTTAGTTGTTGTTGTAGTGCAGTGTGTATATAGTGTTTGTAGGTATTAGCAAGCCGTAGGTGGGGTTAACCTAAAAAATTATAAAAAAAACAGCTTTAATAGCGATACCAAACAGAAGAGAAGGAAAACACTAAAATAAAGTTACATAATACACGTATAATTAAAATTCAATAAAAAGTAAATTATTTGAACCAAAAATGCTCTGAAAAAATTTAGTTGTATGCGCCTTAAAACTTAAATAATTTCAAAGAAACATCAAAAATAAATTAAAAGAATAGCGACTTTTGTTATTTAGAAAACCTTAAAAGTTATCTGTTTTTTTTTTCTTAATAAATATCATTAACTTCTCAGCTAGAACTAGTCCAGTTCTAACAGAAACAAAAGAAAACATTCAAAAATTTTAGCAATTAATTTTGAATTTAAAAATTATAAAATAAAAATGAAAAAAATTAAAATACAAATTAAATAAAAAAAAAAGAAAAAAAAAATCTTATTAAAAAAGAAAATTCTTATTAATATATCTTACGCATCAGTGCTAGCATTTGGTCCAGGATCTTCAAATAACACTTCCGATCTGGAACTTATTATATAAACCAAACAAAATGAAATTATTAAGACCACGAAACCAATTGTTAAAGTAACAATTTCATGTATGCGTGATGGACGTAAAAATAAACGAGAACTCAAAGCATTCCAAGTAGATTCAGACCAGGTAGAATATAAGCCTGAAGTCCAATTGTAATCTGTAAAAACCAACAAAGTATCATACATTCGTTTGTGAGTGATCTGCACATATTGATTTCATTTAATAAACAAAATTACCTGCAATTATAAATGCCGGACTTAAAGCTAAAGAATAATTTTGTGTTGTTATCCGACATTCACCGCGATTATTATAACCGGCAAACCAATATTGCGGCAAATTTGTACAATTCTCTTGAGAAACATTGGGAAGTCTTTGTGACAATAAATAGCCCATGATACGATAAGTCCATATAGTAGCCTCTTGGGTATCACGATTAACGCTTATATAGCTTTATCAAAAGAAAAAGTAAACATAGTAAACATTATTTTTTGGTGTTTTTTTTTTTTCAATTTTTACAAAATTCTTAACTCACCGATTTGGCGGTATTAGGGGTAACTTTTTAAAACTATTAGGTTTTGAGGCGGCAAAAAATAATGAACAATTTTGTGATTTAATAAAACAATAAAGTATTTCATCAATTAACACTGGGCTGGGGAATTGATCATCTACATATTCTCTCCCCGTTAAAATATCATACAATGCCATGGCTATAACAGCTGATACATTACGTATTTTCATTTGTATATCATGAGTTTTAAAGTATTTTAAAGCATCATCTCTGCCCATAAGTTGGGTATAATCTAATGAAGTGTTGGTATAATTATATTTCAAATTTACTCCATCATCATATACCGAATGGTAGAAATGATTACTGGGCGGTGCATTTAATATGGCTGCGGGAAATGATAGATTTTTTCTTAAAAACGATTGAGCCGATGTTGGTGGCATTTGATAGCCGATTGAACTTTCAAAATTTATATTAAAATCATATTTAGGCGTAGTAGCATAATGTTGTAATTTCGTTAATATCATTTTAGCTTTGGGAAATTCACTAATAGTATGCAGTTTAATATCGGACATCTCATCGAATGTGCCCAAATCTAAAACAAACTCAATATTATCGAAAGTTATGGGTGTTGTATGGGTAGAGGCTTTAGGAAAATCTTTATTTTCCAAATCATAAACAAATCTCTGTGATCCTATATAATCGTAAGATTCTCCATTGAATATTACAAAAAGTACATTCATATTGACATCTTTTAACTCAGTCTTATCCACCAATAGACGGGAGAGTGTATGAGCAACACTTACAAGTATGGTGTAGCCGGTTAATGAATCTTTTGCTCCAACACCTGAAAAATGAAATATTCAATATTTTATTTATTTAAAACTAAAAGAAATAAATAATAAATAAAACACACGACTAATTTTGTTTTTATTAAACTCCTTTATTTTATTTGATTTCATTTATGGGCATGAATTGTTTAGTTTTTATTATTTTTTTATTTAATTTTTTTTTTTTTTGATATAAATATAATACTTATTAAATACTGGGACTAGAACATTATTGAGCATTTTGACAATTAATTGAGCCATTAAATATTTATGAATGTAAGTATGTACAGGTATTGAATATTAATTGAGCAATACAATATTGAAGGCACTTTTTTTATATTGCACACAAGGCCATCAAGTTAATAGTTTAAATAGATAAAATAGTTCTTAAAAAATATATGTATTTCGTTGCACTAGTATGATAAAATTGTTTTCTTTTCACTCATGTTTTACACGTTTAGCTTGTGATTCTGTATTGTTAACATCTGTCGCTATTAATTCCAACTGATAATCCAATTCAAAGTCTACATCTTTTTGTAAACGTTCACATATGACAGCTATAGCTGTTTTTTCCTGAGCTTCAGCTATTTTATGCTCTACCAAATAGAACATGTACTCATCGTACAGAAGTCTAATCAAATGGAAACTGCCAAAACTAGAAGCTGAACGTAAAGTTAAATCCTTAATAACCATAGAACTATAAAAGCTCCACTTTAAAAGAAATTGTCTGGCAGCTTTAGGATAATAGGGTTTGCCACGATATTCTTGCAGAGAAGTGTCCACTACCAATTGCATCCAAGAAGCCCATTGTTCTAAGGTGCTATGTTGCTGCAGAGCTGCTTTAAAATCATTTTCTAGACGTTGTACCATTTCCGCATCACACTGACACACCCAAGCGGCTTGTTCTTGTACATTACGAAAGTCTACACGATTTAGATCGGCAAGCATTTGGGTAATTTGCATATTATTTTGTAGTACAGCTCTGGCAGCTTGAGCTAAGTGATTAAGAGATGTGTAACGTCGTAAGGTCTGGCAAAATGCTGATACAACTGATGTTTTAATCTGTGTCATTTGTTCGGGTATACCCTTCATGGCTTCGCACAACCATGCTTCCATATTTTTGGCAAAACGTCTAATGGCTTGGGTCAAAGCATTCGGTATAGATCTCAGGACATCTGGCACAATAACATCAACCAGGTTTTGAAAGAATTGATAGTCAACATCACGTACAAAATTTTGTACTGTAGTAGAGACACAAAGCAATTGCAACTTCGAATGTGCAAGATTTTCTAGAGAATTATGATGATCGATTGACCAAAATTCACGCCACAAGTGTTCAATTGTATTAAATTCCAGATTAACAATGGCATCTAAAAATTTTTCACAATGTTCTTGATATTTCAAACGAAATAATTCTAAATCCTGTACGGTGATATCAGCCTGATAAGTGTGATCTAATTCTAGTACAGGAAAAGTTGGCATGGCGCCAGTGCCATCACCTAAATATTGAGCACAAGCTGCATAGAATTCTGGTTTAAAAATTAACTTTTTAGTTGATTTATTAGGGCCATGTTGATGATTGGAAGAACAACCAGACGTTGAAGCATGACTTGAAGAGCTGGTGTTTATAAATGGGGAAGAAGAAGTCTTTGTTGGTGAGCTGGAGCACGAGTTTTCATTACTAGTTTGTTGCTGTTTCAGTAGTGAATCCGGTTTTATGCGTATGCCATAGTAGTGGTATTTAGAATTGCCGCGAGTACCCAAACGACGTGTGCGTAAACCCGAAAACACAGACCTAATTAGCTTGCCAAAACTGGCTGCATTTACCGGCTCAAGTTTACACTCATTACAGTGCTGTATATAGTGGCTATATAGGGTAGATCTGGGTAAACTAACACCCTCTGCAGTTTCATAGTTCTGTGATAACCATTTTATGGTAGCTGAGGCAATTTTATTTGAACCTCCGGCTTGATTAGCATCAGTTTCCATAGAATTATCATCGATTTCTTGTTCATTGGATGAATTTATGCATTGTGTACCACCACCCACCATAGTGGTGTTGTTCGATGAGTTTGGTGTTAGGGGAGAGTTTTGCATATCTTCGGGAGAAGTATTTATTAACATGCTTTCTTCTACAGGCACTAAGTACGGCAAAAGATTCGTGGCATGTGTAGTGTTACCCGTTAATAGTGTGCTTTCATTTGCAAAATTTTCTGTTGCTGTAGTATAGAATGTAGACTGATTTGCCTGATATTCCTGTACTGGACAAAAAGGATATGTAATTTGAGTTTGTGTAGCATTGGTTGCCTGATATAACTGTTCAGCATCCAAATATTGCACTTGATAGTTTTGGCCAGCATCTTGTGTAGATACGGTAACCGTAATATATTGGGGACAGCCTTCATCCTGATCTGTGTGATGTACTAAATCAACTACACCCTCTTTAATAGCTGCTATAGTATCCATGGTTGCTTGTGAAGCTTCATTACTAGAAGCATCAGTATTATCCATGGGCACAACAACATTTATTACAGCCAACTCTTCCTGCTGTTGCTGTTGATACTGGTGCTGATGATGAATATCAGTGGAGAACTGCTGCTGGTGTTGTTGTTGCTGCTGATGTTGTTCAACTACCGCCAAAGACTTGTGCGTTGTCATAACATCTTGCAAAGATTCAGTTGTAATATATTGATACTCCTCATGTTGTGTACTATGCATAGAAAACGAGGGCTCCCTAGTTACCACGAGTGCCGTTGAATCTGTTGTGGTGTTCACGACACATGGTAAAACGGTTGCCGACTCGGTTGTTATAGTATCCGTAGCTGGGGACACAACAGTCAAAGTAGGAGAATTTATTATTCCGGTTGCAGTAGACGATGTTAAAACAAAATTTCTAGGCGCTGCCAATCTGGTACTCATATTGCAGTCCTAAAATGCAGATTTCTTAAACGTTTTAAGACAACTTGAAATTCTTTATCTTTGTTTTTCTTTTTTTTCGCTTGAATATGACGTTATTCTTACGTCGTTTAACGTTCGTTTACAAATAATTTTAAGGATTTTTCCAGAGGATGTATATAGTATATATTTTCAGTAATGTTTTCCTTATGTTGGCTAGGTAACCAAGCGCAACAACAACTACTGTATCAACAGCAACAACAACAACAATAATAACAATAATACCAACAATAAAAACAAGTCATTATTAACAATTGCCTATAATAATGCATACTCCTAATTTTCGGTGGTTGCTTATTACGCTTGGTTGACTATTTCCAACCGTCATTTCATTTCAAAACAACAAAAAACAAACTTAAACGATAAAAATGCACTTGTCCTGTAGTTTACTTGTTCGAAATTTATTTCGAATAACTAACATATGGGTATTTGTTTGCTGAGAGTAGATGTATTGCGCACCTGTGTATGCGTGCGTGCCAATAAGCAAGTGTGTGTGTGTGTTTGTTTGTTTGGTGGTTTATTAGTTTATTATTCAAAATAAAATGTTTTGATTATTTATTTTTTGGCCGTTTTGTTAATTTTCTTTAAAATGTTGTTTATTTTGTAGGTATACTTATGCAACAGTAGTTGCTGTAGCGCTGAGGTTAGTGGCAGCAGTAGAGTTCATTTATCATTTGAATATCCTTTGAATATTGCGTGATGCAGTTGGCGATTTCTTTTTTGTTTTTTTTAAGTTATTTTATTGGTGGTGGTGGTTGATATTCTGTTAACGGTTTTGTTTGAAAATAAATACATTTTCACCTTCTATCATTACTTGTATTTTTGTTTTAACGAATTGGTAACAAGAACACACACGACATGGTGTGGGACAAAAAGTTTTTTTTTTATTTTTTTTATTTTGGAAAAACTATTGCTATTTCCGGCTTAAACACTTTATGCTGACTGTAGGCAATATGACAGGCAATTTAAAAGGGTTGCAAAATAACAGGTAAATTTATCTATATTTTTTATATTTACAACATAGGAAGGGGGGGTTATTTTCCAAATTTATATCGTCACCTAAAATCCAAACGGCAGAAAAAGCACATTTTACTTTTTTATAGGACAGAAAAAAAAAGCAAAATATCTTCAAGATTATTAAATTCTTAGTAGCCAAATTTCAGTATTATTCACAAATCACAAAATCACTTAATAAAAAAAATTATTAAAATAATAGAAATTTTGTAGTTATGATGCTTTGATATCGTTTTTTTTAACAAAAACGGATTCTTCTTTTTAAATCATTTATTATTCGAGGGGTCCATATATCCATAATTGGCCGTTACAACCCTTTTTAAGAGTTACGGTCTTTTGCCAGTAGACTGCTATAGGAGGACGTCGCCAAAAGAAATATTTTTTTTTATATTTCTTTCTTACTTTCAAGATGTCAGAGCTAGGATTTGAACCTAGAGCTCTCGTCTAGTAAGCCAACACAATATATACTAGACTACGGCAACCACAAATATCATAGACCTGTGATTCGCAACCAATGTTCAGCGGCACTTTTGTGTGCCGCCAAAAAGAAAAAAAAGTTTTACATGGTGTGCTGGTATTAAAAGACAAAATGAAAATGTTTTTTGAACAAGATAAAAATTATGATTTTTGTGGGATTCCAAAAACAAATAACTTTATGGAAGCATAATGCTCAGAAAGGCAATTTAGAAAAGTTTTCCGAGTCAGTACCAAAATACTGTTAAAAAACTATTAAAATAGTTGGTATTGACCATTTAACAAAGTTAAAGGAAAGAATTACTCATTATTTCCTAAAATTAGATATAAAGAAATCGCAAATCGCCGTGGTCTAGTGGTTAGTGTGTTGGCTTACTAAGACGATAGTGCCGGGTTCAAATCTCAGCACCGACATCTTGCAAAAAGAAATATGAAAAAAATATTTCTTTCGGCGACTACCTCTCAGCTCTGGGAGTAATTAATTGCCATGAAAGAGCTTCTCAAGTCTGTCGTTCGGAGTCGACATTAAACTGTAGCTCCCGGTACTCATGGATAGAAATTTACACACACAACATGAGTGCTGCGAGAAGCTAGGCCGTAATCCTGACACAGGGTTGTAAAGGCCAGTTATGTATGTATGTATGAAATCTCAATTCATTTCTCATAACGGATACTTCTGTATTTGACTTAACTTTGAATGAAGAGAGTGAACTCATTTTGCTTTCCAATAATAGAGATTTATTTTTAAAACATTCGGAAGAATCAATTAATTCATTATGGATTGATTAACATAAGATGCGATTATCCAATGATAGCAAAAAAAATCTTTATACATATTATTACAATTTTCTACATTTACTCAATGCGTATATTAAGTACATAAATAATTTTTAAACTTATGAGCATCTTCTTTGTTTGCCGCCAAATTTTTAAATTGTTAAAAGTGTGCCGCAACAAAAAAAGAGAATCACTGCCATAGACAATTGAAGGTTATTATGATGTTGGTTTATTTGGATTAGATTTTATTTATATTATATTTTTTCTGATCCAAAGACATTTTTCAGAAAATTTTAAATGTTTTTTTTTACCTTTTTTTTATAAAATGTAGCACAATATCATACATAACTGGCCTTTACGACCCTGTGTCAGGATTACGGCCTAGCTTCTCGCAGCACTCATGTTGTGTGTGTCAATTTTTATCCATGAGTACCGGGACCTACAGTTTAATGTCGACTCCGAACGACAGACTTGAGAAGCTTGTTCATGGCAATTAGTTACTCTCAGAGCTTTTGCCAGAAGACTGCTGAGAGGTAGTCGCAGAAAGAAATATTTTTTTCATATTTCTTTTTTTGAAGATGTCAGAGCCTGGAGTCGAACCCAGTCTTAGTAAGCCAACACACTAACCACTAGACCACGGCGACTACATAGCGACTACGTAGCACAATATCGCGAGTACTTTTTTATTTTCTTAGAAATGTTTTTTCACAAAAAATTTCCTTTACTTAGGCCCATGTTTGTCTTCCATTTACTTCGTATTGTTTTAAATTATTTTCAGTTTGTGTGTATTATTTTCATTATTTTTTGTTAAGGGATAACACGCCAATAATCTTTAATAATAATTATTTGTGGCCATTTTGGCTTTGAGGCCTTATTTCATAGTGCCAGCTGCGCTGTGCAAAATTACTTTTATACAGAAAGTTCGTGTATGTTGAAGGCCCTCGTCGGCAAGGACGCAAGGATATCATACTCTTGTATAGCGACTACTCTACTTCGCTGTTTAAAATTTTATTATATAAAGAGATTTAACGCAACAAGCCAAAATACTACTTTTGGAATTTATTTCATTCTATTTTTTGGGATTTTATTATGAAATAAAACTTGCTCCCAGGCAAGAGGAAAAAACGTTGCTTGGAGAAAAAAAAATTGTTTACATAATCAAAAAGTTTTTTCTTTGTAAATAGTCACAAATTTATTAATACAAATTTTTTAAGTTGTTTTTTTTCATATCAAATGTAATACAACACAATTTTGCCACGCCCTTTTTCTCTGAATGCTCCCCTCGTAGTCTAAAAATCTTAGATCCGACTACTTCAAGCTCTGTTCCATTGTGAGGACTATATGGAAATTTACAGCAACATATCTATGTCATTCGTAGGCTTTAATATAAGCTAAAATGTTAAAAAAAATGTAAATATACCACGCCCCTTTTTCGTCTTATTTCTTCTACCATAGGCCAAACATAAAAAATCTGATTCGATTCCCAAGAAGTTGTTAAAAATCGTATCAGACTTTGTAAACAAGGCAGTTATGTTTCGAGTTGGCAAATTTTTATTTTCTAATTTTTATTATTTTTACGCAGGAAATTCCTGTTAAGACATGGGCTGAGATCGGTATTAGCTTTATCAAAGTGTTAATTTTTAGTCGAAGAATCCCATTTTAACAATCAGCCTTATTGTGTTTGGCGTAGTCGTTGTCGTATTTAGACATTTTTGTACAAGATTAAAGAAAATTAACAAAATCTGTCTTTAATCTTTTACAAAAATGTCGAAATACGACAAAAATACGCCAAACACAATAAGGGGGAATATTTCTTACCGTAACTGATAACGCAAACAACCTTTTACTGCTTCTTCAAAACAATGTGCTTTTTAGTAACAGCTTACCTGTGTAGTTTGAAATAATAGAAAAATTTTATTATTTTCTAAGAATGTTAGCTGCTAGGCCAAGATTCCACGACGAAAATCGTTTTGTATAGGTCTTCTTTTTAAATAAATAATTTGTTAATTAAAACATATGCTGTTAAATTGAGGTACATATTCACAATGTGTGTTATTATATCTTATTGTAGAAAAGTTATAACTTTTTTATTATTATATGAGAATTTTTTATTAATAAAAAAAAAACAAAAATTTTATAACACTATAGCACACCTTGTAATACCGCCAAACATATAATAAAACTGATAACAATTAGAGCTGTGTCGGTCATGAACGAACGGGTTAAATTGAACGAATTAATTAAACGCAATGACCCAATGAGGTTTATCAAATCTTTTGGATCATTCCTTCGTTCATTCAATCTTGAATTTATTTTGTGTTCTTTACTTCGTTCGTTCAATTTTGCATTTGTTGTATTTTCTTTGAGTCGTTTGTTTGTTCGTTTATTCTTTTATTCGTGTTGTTTTATTTTCTTTGTGTCGTTCGTTTCTTCTTTTAATCCTTTATTTGTTTTGTTTTCTTTGAGTTTATTTTATTAAAATAAAATGTAATTTAAATTTTGTTAAAGTTTCGTAAATTAAAAAAGAGAAAAAATCAAAACAAACACTCAATTGAAAAGAAAAATGAAAACAAAAACATTTAAAAACACAACTGATTGAACGACATGATCGATGAAACGAAACGAACGAAGTTAAAAACTGATCGAAGTCAACGATCCGGATCATTTTCGATAGCCAAACGAAAATGACCGATCTCTTCTTTGAACGATTTGGCAGAACTTAAATAACAATGCAGTGGGGGTGTCTACTAATAGATTAAATTGTGTGCATAAAGAAATATTTTAATGGTTGTCACAGCAATATTTACATCATCATGTACTACCTGCAGTATTGTCAGTTTTTTTAAAATAAATTTTATAGTTAGTTAGAGGTAATGTCGATGAATAGTTTTGTTTGATAAGTTTTAGATCAGTGCTGCTAAAGAGAGCAAAAAATATACTTTTTGAATCGGCTGTGTACTATTTTATCAAAAGCCGCTTAAATGCCCACATGGCCAGCAAGGATTTAGACTATCAGTATTCTAATATATATAAATTTTCAACAAGAAATATAGTCTGTTTATTCGGAAGTTTGCACAGCCACCTAAAATACGAACCCCTTTTTTTTGTTTCGTCAGAAACGCTTTAATAAGATCAAAGTTAACTGCAATGAATATTTTTGGGTAATTAAAGAAGAAATGATATCCGTGAAGGAATAGTACACTAGCCAAACAATTGTTCAGTTCTTTAATTACCAAAAAATATTCATTTCAATTAACTTTGATCTTATTAAAGCGTTTCTGACGAAACAAAAATTAAAATTAAAATTGATCACACCTTTCCTGGGGCTCGAATCCGAGCCTTCAGCACTTAACGAACCCTTTTTGTTGAGAGATAGGTAGTACACCAAAGTTTTTGCGTTTAAAATTCATCTTTTTATGGTATACATTTTTAAAGTCACTTCTTTAACGATTATTAATATAAAAAAATACATTTTTATCTCTTGTATTTCTTAAAAAATAAAAATAAATTTGAGTCCATTTTTCAAATACTTTTCCGCAAAAGTGGTTAAAGTAGCCTAAGGAAATCTTTTTCATGTCTTACTTTTTATTTATCATGCTGAAATAAATTTTATAACAAAGTATTAAGAAAAGTATAACCTGATATAATTTTTAAATTAATATGCTTTCAACCATAAATTTTTTTTTTAAACAGGAAATATAGACTCTTTAATTTAAAAGAAAACAAATTAATTTGAATTTATGCACAACAATGTGGCACGATAATGTTTAAATTATATAATTTTATTCACCTAATCCTATGGGTAAAGAGCATAGAGATCGAATCGCATACTAAAACGTCTATATGCCTTGGATGAGCAATATTTTCGAAATATTTGCCCATGTACTTCATTTATTCTAACAAAGGGCAGAACTCGCTCGCGTTCTGGTACTACTTTTTTAAATAGAGTTAAAAAAAAATTGTTTGTGCTTCTGCAATTTTACTTACCATAAACACCCTCAAACATGCCTGTTGTATCCATGCGTGTGGTAACCAGAATAAATTTTTCTTTTGCATCTACATTTTCAACTACCTTCTCGTCGACAATTGGTCTGGGAAATAGAGTAGCGTAAATGTTTTTACCCTCCAGAGGATCACAGTACCTAGTTTGGGCTAAATTGTTAATAAAATTTGAACGACGCCAACAAACTTCTGTACTAACGGCAGCACTCATAAAACTTTTTATTTCTACGGCACACAGGCTGCGTAAGTGTTGGTTCTCATAGTCAAAACTATTGAATTTTGTGAAACATTCAATTAACTTAACCACTGTGTCATTGTTAGGTATAATTATGATAGGAAAAGGAAAATCCTCATGCAGTAAACCAGAGCCCCAAGGATTCCAAGTGTCTTCGGGCTTCTTGGCAGAACAAGTAGCAGTTTCTTGTGAATTTGGCCGAAGAATACCACTATATTGATTGGGACACTTTAGTTCATGAGAGAAAGTGGCACCCTCACTAGTAAAATTGTCAAACATATTTAAAACTAAAACGGCAGATATGTTACGGCCACCTTCATGCTTTAAGCGCATCATATTCTCACGATTAAAGTAATCTGAACCTAAAATTGCAGCATAAGGTGGTGCCGGTGGGGAATTTAATAAAAACTCTAATTGATTCTTGTCATAGACATAATGTAAAGCTCCCACTGAACCAGATTCAGCAGCTAAAAAGGAAAGAAAATATGATATTATGATGAGCCACAAAATGCAGTTAAAGATTACTTACAGGAACAGCCTGTTTGGTGGGTGCCATTTAAACGCCTAAAGCAAGTGCCGCCAAAAAACGATTCATAGATTTTTTCATGTAGACGTTTGGAGGATGCTATTGTAAACAAAAAGGAAGATAATCTTATTTAGATGTGCTGCTTCAGTTAAAGGTCACATAAATTATATCCGAATGTAAACAAAAACAACACGTCTTTGCTTGCACTTGATGTCAACGAAATGAGTCATTTTTGTAAGTAATCGTATGAAAAACATTATTGTTAAACGAATTGAATAAAAATTAAACAAATTATTTGTAAAATTAACTTTTACTTTTTATCTATATAAATGATATTTATATAAAGATCTCTTTGGAAAACCAAATTTTTTTTGCACGCCCACCTTCGAATGCCTTTGTTTGCAGTAGGACGTAAATGATTAAAAATCTATTTACAACCTCTTTTATTTGTAGCTTCATGGCTACATAAACTTATTTAACTTGATGATGTTACTTTTTAGCTTAATTTAATTATTTATTTAAGATATTTTGATTTTTAAGGTTTTGCAAAACCAACTTAAAAAACATACAACAAACAACAACAAGAATAAATGAAAAGTATATTCTTCTTCTTGTTGGACAACAAGTTGTCAAATTTAATTTGATACAGATGTTTTCCCGTACAGTGCTGCATTTCCACTGTAGTTGTTGCATTGAAAGTAGTAGTAGAAATGAAAACCAATAAAAACTGTTATTAATACTAACGAAGTTAATTGGAATAGGAAAATAATAAGAGATAAACATATTTGAAATATAGAAAATATAAAATTATTATAATAATATAATTTTATTGATCTTTTATTGTTAAATAAATAGAAAAATAAATAGTTTTTGAGATTAATGTTTTTTAAACATAAAAATTTATTTTCGATATTTCGCAATATAGTAAAAAATACAAGATAAAATTACTTTAAGTTTATTATTTAGTTGTTTTCTTAAGAAAGTTTACTTTTAAGTTGTTTGTCTAGTTGAATTCAGGATTTTCCTTTTGTCATATATATTGAATTAAATAAATAAATAAAGAACTAATTTTTCTTTTGACTACGGCTGATTATATTTACTTTGTAAATTTATTGTATAGTTTTTAGTAGTCTTATGATCTTAATATTGCTATTCTTATGAGAATTAATATCCATTATTGGCCTTGTTAAAAATTAAAGTGAGAGGAACACAATGTAGTTCTACAATATTTTTAAAATACAATTGTGTATACCATAAGGAGCAGGATATATTGAATTTTGTAATAAAATTAAGTTTCATAATATACACTAATTTAACATTTTATTTGAGTTCGACAAAAACTGTATATACTTAAATATATATGTAAATTTTTGGATTCCAAATAGTGCTCTAATTCTTAACTACTATTTCCAGTACGTTTTCGCATGCCTTTAATCTGATCGATATTCATCACACCTTGTATAAGCAACATTATGTATAAGTACTATAATACGCATTTTTATCAAATCTATTCACTACAATAGAATTCCGAGCTGTAGTTTAAGGCTGATTTTAAATTAGAATCTCTTGCATGATTTACTCTTACACAACCACCATATAGTATATATGTATAGTGCTAAAAGGGCCAATATCAAAAAAATCAGTTTTGAGAAAATTGAATTTAAAGTTTTTATTTAACATTAGCCCTTTTAGCACCAAGCCACAGATATATCGAAGGTGGATAGTGTTAGAAACCTGCAACTAGGCAATCAAGGCGAAATCCTTCTAATTGTTTGTTTTTATATAGAAGCTTAACTATAAATATGTTAATTTTCTTTTTATTTCCCTTTTAGATTTATTTCATTGCCTTAGCATGACAATATTCTTTGGGCTAAATGGTATCGGCGTACCGCTAACACTAAACCAACCCTAATAAGCTGTTTGTATTATTAACAAAAAAAGCTTTAGACCATATCGGTATGCGAATCTCTGGCTCTTTATATACATATATTTTGTTTGTAGTGTTGGAACAGAGAATTTTATGTAATTTAGTCAAAATAATACGGCTTGCTAAAACTATTTGGAAAATCCTTAAATAGCCGAAACATTAACTATTCTAACCACTAATTGTTTTGTTTTCTAAAAACTTGATGAATTATTAAAGCCTTACTTCTAAGCGTGATACCAAAATAGGTTTTCAGTTGCAATTTAGCAACATAAAGGTGATATTAGGAAATAAATTAAGATAATGAATATATTTTTACAATAGTTAATACTTGATAATGATGAACATTGTCAATATTTATGCGTTTTCAGCTTAAAATCCAAAACAGTGTGATTCAATATGATCTTTTTAAAAATTACTTTTCTTAAAACTTGAAATCCGTTTATATTTAAAACACCTTTTCAGTTTTATAAAAGAAATTTATTTGTTTTTTTTTGTATTTTATTTAAAAAACCTAAAACTTACTTTAGTAATTAATTTATTTACGATTAACACTATAAAACTAGTAATTGAAAATAGTCAACTACTCTAAAACAAAGTATCTTCCGATCTTATGTACTCGCCAATATCCGATTGATGAAAACATACTGTGGTCAAAGGATCTGCTGTTTTACATTCAGTTGTTGATCTTGCTAAAACACCAAAACCCAAAGGCAAATCATTCATGTTGTAGACAATAACACCTTGATATTGTCCGGCATTTTCAGTAATACGACCCAAACCAGATTTAGGTATATGATTGCCATATAGATATTGTTGTTCATATGAAGGCTTAACCCATACTTTATATTGGGCATAGGGTGCCAAATAGTACAGGGCAGTAATGTGGAATTTCAATTTATCCGTTTTGGAGAATTTGCCAAAGCAGGTGCCAACACATATCAATTTCTTGCGATTAAAACATTCGGATAATTTAAGAATACGTTCGGAAACATAATAAACACGATTCAAATGTTCACGAAAGCAATAGGTGCCATCAGGACGATCTATTAATTGTTTAACATTGGTACCAATGCTGGAATAAAAAAAATTATTTTACTTAAATGCTGGCGGCATTGTTGGTAGTAAAGGAAATCTTACTATTTGGACAATTTTTCAAATAAAATTTTTGCTCTTTCATCACTTAAACGTTTCATTTTCGTAAATGTTTAAAATATTTTAATAAATTTAACAAATTTGATTAATAATTTCCAAGTAAATCTGGAAAATTTAACACGTTCTTTATATTGCTACTCAAAAATTAAAGAAAATAAAACAACTGTCAGATTGTGTTGTTATTAAAATTTTGACACCACGTGCAGCAGCTAAATGTACTGTATAAATATAAATGTTAAATAAACAACTCTGCTATCATATTAGCTCTGAGCGCCATCTAGTCTTGAATTTAATAATTAAAATGATGATTAATCTATTATCTTGCACTTATTTTATATTAAAAATAATATATTTATATATATATATTTTTTTTTTAATTCTGGTTTTTCGACCTTTATTATTTAATGTAATGAAATTCTCAAGTTCAAGGTCTTTTTTCAAATAAAAAATTAATTTTGCGTGTAGCGTCTTCAGGATATATTTGTAAATTTACAAATTTACAAATTATTATATTTCTTTAATCTTTATAAAGTCTGGCATCTTCGTCATATATGTCAAATAATTAGTTTTGGTTTAATAAAAAAGGCGGTTAGAAGTTAAAGTGAACACTTTTTCATTTATTTATTAGTTTAAAACAATAAAATTATAAAACCTTTAATTTTATATTATTATATACATATTATACAATCAAATTTAAAAATTGTCTAAGAGTTGGTGTTTTCCAAAACATAGTGTTTGTGTGTTAAAATAAGTTTTTAAAGCTAATAAGTTCATGTACTGTGGCGCAGCATACATACTACGGGCATTCCAAATAATATAATAATATAATAAGAGCGAATAATTAATTACAAATAAATAATTTAAAGTAAATTTAAATTAAGTTTTAAAGAAAGTGCCTAAAATTATGAAATAAAAATTAATATTTGTGTCTCTTTTAAACCAAAAGTCATTCTGATAGAGGGCATTGTGAATTTGTGTGTGTGTGTTTTTTTTTGTAGCGATGCCAGACCGATCAATAAACTAAAAGAAGCTGCAAAAGGTACGTTATTAATTTTTAAAATACTTTTCAAAATTGTTCTATTGTAGTATAGTTGTTGTTGTTTGAGAAATAAAACAAGTAGTTTTACTTACAACTATTTATATTCACTTATTTATTAGATAATAATTATAAAGAAAATTTAATTATATTTTGTATTTGGCAGCAGCTACTGTTGTAGACGCGAAGACAACCTTTGGTATCAAAATCTGTTTTCGTCTGTCTTCTTTATGTTTTGTGTTACCAGTTGGTTTATTTTGATACTTGTGACAACTAGGAGTTGCCACATCCACTCCCTCCCCAGTGACAAGGTCAGAATTAAGTTGGAACGATACTTCTCTTTGTTCTGTTGATGAATTCAAACTTGGGCTGAGTGATGTGTCTTGTGTTTCTCGCACTTCGGTGTGTTGACTGGGCTGTGTTTGTTGTGAAGTTACTGTTGAACTTTGTGGATTGTCATGAATGATAAAGGCTGGTTTTAATCTTTCAACAGATACGTCGACATCCTTTTCTTTAATACGAATGGTATATAAACGATCTGAAATCCGTTTTATGACTTCGTAAGGACCAGTGTAGGGCGCTTCGAGAGGTTTTCGAACCGCATCTGTGCGTAAGAAAACATGTGTGCAGTCATCAAGATGTTTAAGAACAAACATTTTGCCTTTAATGTGATGCGCAGTTGGTGTAGGTCTAAGAAGATTAAAATATTTTCTAAGTTTAATTAAAAATTGTGTAGAGTCGATTGCATTATCAGTCTTATTGAAAAATTCGTTTGGAAGACGTAACGAACCACCATATAACAAATCAGAAGGTGATGCACATAGATCTTCCTTGAAAGCAGTTCTTAATCCAAGTAGGACAGTTGGCAGTATTTCAATCCAAGATACAGTTGGATGACACATGAGAGCAGCTTTAAAAGTTCTATGCCACCTTTCCACTAGTCCGTTTGACTGTGGATGATATGCTGTAGTTCGAGCACGCTTAGCACCTACAAATCTAGCAAGAGATTTAAATAAATCCGATTCAAATTGTGTACCTTGATCGGTTGTTATTGTGTTTGGGCAACCAAACCTAGATACCCAATGTGACAAAAATTCTTTTGCTATAGTTTCAGCTGACATGTCTCTAAGTGGAACAGCTTCCGGCCATCGCGTGAATCGATCTACCATAGTAAGGCAGTATCTATATCCATTGACTAATGGCATAATTACAATGTCCAAATGGACGTGGTCAAAACGATTGTCAGGAACATCTATTTTATTTGGAATGAAACGATTATGCCGTGCAATTTTAGCTCTTTGACAATGTAAACAATTTCGTGACCAATTCACTATTTGTCTCTTCATTTCAGGCCATACATACTTTTGGCGAATTTGTTGTAGAGTAGCCTTACCGCTTGGGTGTGAAAGATTATGTACTAAATTAAAAATTTGTTTACGGTGTTCTAGAGGTATATATGGTCGTACATAACCCGTTGATACATCGCAGTATACAGATGTGGTATCAAAATGGACAATTTGCAATTTTAAAGAATTATTACCCTCCAGTAGAGTTTTTAACTCTTCGTCCAATTCCTGTGCGGATTGAAGTTCTTCCATAGAAAGGGCTTCTGGCATTGAAATAGCATTGAGACGTGACAGTGCATCTGCGACTGTGTTTTCAGGGCCAGAAAGATAAATAATTTCAGTTGTGAATTGTGATATAAAGTCGAGATGCCTTAATTGTCGGGGAGATGCCTTTTCTGGTCTCTGAGAAAATGCATAAACTAGAGGTTTATGATCTGTTTTGATAATAAAATGTCGGGCTTCAAGTAGATGACGAAAATATTTTACAGAATCATAAATGGCCAATAATTCTCTGTCATACGTACTGTAGTTTCTTTCAGCAGTTGACAGCTTTCTAGAAAAGAAACCCAGTGGTCGCCAAGTTTCATCAATCTTCTGTTCAAGGACAGCTCCTATAGCCGTGTCGGATGCATCTGTCATTAAGGCAAGTTCAGATTTAGGCGCTGGATGTGCTAGCATTGTGGCCTCACTTATACTACGTTTACAGTCTAAAAATGCTTTTTCAGTTTCGGGTGTCCAGGGAATTTTTCGCTTATCATTCTTCTTCGAGTTACTCAAAAAATCATTTAATGGCGCTTGTAATTTAGCTGCATGGGGTATACAGCGGCGATAATAATTGATTAACCCGAGAAATCTACGGAGCTCGCATATTGTCTCAGGTCTTTTGTAATTCACAATGGCGGTAACACGATCAGTTGGGGGCCGGGAGCCACTATTATTAATTACATAGCCCAGAAAATGTACTTCAGTTTTGCCAAAATGACATTTGCTCACATTAATCGTTAAACCATGCAGTCGCAGGCGCTCGAATACTTGTCGTAGATGACATTTGTGTTGCTCCTCAGATTCGGACATCACAATTATGTCATCAATGTAGCAGTACACAAAGTCTAACCCTCTCAAGACGTTATCCATAAATCTTTGGAATGTTTGAGTAGCGTTTCTTAATCCAAATGGCATATACAAGAATTCAACAAGGCCAAATGGCGTGCAAACTGCAGTCTTTTGTATATCTTCGCTGGCCATTGGAATTTGATAGTAAGCTCTAACTAAATCTATGGTTGTAAAGTAAGACTTACCATGTAATTTTTCACAAAAATCATTGATGTTAGCTATGGGATACCTATCGGGGACTGTTAGAGAATTTAATTTTCTGTAGTCACCGCATGCTCTCCAACCACCAGTTTTTTTGGCCACCATGTGTATTGGGCTAGCCCATGGGCTTTTTGATGGACGACATATGCCACAATCCAGTAAAAATTCAATTTCAGTTTTTGCTGCAGTAAGTTTGTCACCGGAAAGTCTTCGTGGACGATCAGCTATGGGTTTACCAGTTGTCTCTATATGATGGATGACATTCGGTTCAACTGGGGGTTTACGTGGTGACGTCGATACAGTGATGTCGACAAATTCTTCAAGTAAAGCTGAAAATGAATTTGAAGTAGTGGACAATGTTGAAATAGTGTGCTCCCTTGTTGCACGTATTGTGCCATGGCTTTTTAAATTTGTCATGCTGTCGATGAGGCATTTGCGTTTGAGATCGATGAGTAAATTATAATGGCTCAAAAAATCAGCACCAAGTATTGGCGTTTGTACATCAGCGATGATGAACAACCATTTCAATGCTCGACGTAAACCTAGGTCCAACTTCAATACACATTCACCAAATGTTTTGATTTCACTGCGATTTACAGCGATGAGTTTTACTGCTGTTGGTTTTAAGCGTGCTTTAATTAAAGATCGTGGTACAACTGATACCACTGATCCTGAATCAACTAAAAAATTGCATCTTGTAGATTTGTCATATGCATGTAAACGATTTTCTTTTACAACATTGTTATCGCTGCTGCCGCCAACCGAATTGATTGACGACAGCCCATTTAGTTTTCCGTATTCGAATTCCAGCGAGGACATGTTGGCTTGCAGTGGCGTGCACTTTCACCAAATTTTGTATGATAGAAACACAATTGAGTTTTTGAGGTGTTTAGAGAACTACGTGCACGGCTTCGAGAAGTAGATCTATTTCTGTGAAATTGATTTTTACTTAGTTTAATTTGTATTTTCTCCACCTGCTCTGCCAAATTCTTAATTGCTTGACTAATGTCTGATAACGACATTGAAGGAGCTACTGCTTCTACTGGAATATTAACCTCTGAACGCAAAGATGTAGAGCCTACCATACTGTAGTTGGCCTCCAACATTTTGTCAGCCATTTTAGCAAGCTTGTCTAAGTCATCGTCCTCCAACACAGTTAATAACGGGCGAATAGTTTCCGGCATTTGCGACAAAAATATTGTGCGAATTATGGCTTCATTTCCCTTGCCAGGTGCGAGACGTTTCATGTCCGACAAGATTTCAGACGGTTTTTTACCAATGGTTTCACCACCTTGCAACAGACGTCGCAATTTTGATTCAGACGATTCGGAAAATTTTGATATTAGCCGGTCTTTTAAAATAGAAAATTTGTTGTCACTTGGAGGATCTGTGATAAGATCTTCGATTGTTAAAAGGGTGTCGCCTTCAAGTTGAAGAGAAATAAAATCAAATTTATCGGAGTCTGACGTTATATTGTTTAATACAAAAGCTCTCTCAATTTGAGCGAACCATAACTGCGGATTATTTCTATTAAATTTTGGTATTAAAATTCTCTGTAAATTTGAATTCGGAGAATCATTTGAATTTCCACGAAATCTTCTCAGTATATTGACTTCCTCTTGCAGTGTTTGCATTTGCGACAAAAGTTCTTCCATTTCGGAGTTTTTCGTTTCAAAGAATTCTTCACCACCTGATGAATCCTCCTTTGAATCAATATTATTTCGTGGTCTTAAATCGTAGGATTTTTTATGCATGTGCGTGCTTGTCACTGTCTGCACTAAAAATGCTGTTGGTTTTTCATGTGAAAAACGTTAAAATTCAAAAACGACGTAGCTGCGCTGCTTCTGAGAAACAATTTAGTCTGCCAAAGAAAACCAATTTTAACACGGGTATTTGCTCATGTACCAGGCGGGGTCACCAATATAGTTGTTGTTGTTTGAGAAATAAAACAAGTAGTTTTACTTACAACTATTTATATTCACTTATTTATTAGATAATAATTATAAAGAAAATTTAATTATATTTTGTATTTGGCAGCAGCTACTGTTGTAGACGCGAAGACAACCTTTGGTATCAAAATCTGTTTTCGTCTGTCTTCTTTATGTTTTGTGTTACCAGTTGGTTTATTTTGATACTTGTGACAACTAGGAGTTGCCACAGTAGTAACTACTTAACAAAAATAATCGATTTATATGTTTAAAGCCCTTTAACCAATAAAAAAATTGCACAAATTTATAAATGAAAATAAAACTGAAAATATTAGAAAATCTTATATAAAAATAAATTTATTTAAAGTAAATTCTGACTTCTTTTGAACATTAAAAACAAAGTTTTATTTTATTTACGAGAATTTGAAGTAATACGATTGTTAAAAATAAATTAGTCGTTACATGCTTATTTTTCGTTCACACTAAAAAATAATGCCATATGTGTATATAGGGACTTTCATTTAGGGCTTCATTTTCTTTAAATTAAAATAAAACAAAATGTTTGTAAGATACCATCACAATTTATTGATGATTTATTGATATCATCTACACATATTGTAGATTTTAAACGAATATTTTTTATATTTTACAAAACAACGGCTATTAATGTTAATTCACTTATTCACAAAAAACAAAATATCTGTTTTATTTTTGGTAGAATTGACTTAAAGTTTCGTTCGGAGAAACTTTAAACAGTAGGTCCCCGTACTCATAGATAAAATTTGACACACACAACATGAGTGCTGCGAGAAGCTATTCCTAACTCTTAATACAAGGTGGTAATGGCCAATTCTGTAGGTATTCACTCGTATGTATTAAAAAAAAACTTTAAGATGATTATAAATGATTAAATTCAACCAAATATTTTAATTTCTGCTGCAGACGGCAAATTGCATTCATTAGACCTACATAATTATATTTTTCTTATGGCAATAAAACATCAATATTCGTTTACTACAACGGTTTGATATTTGTAATAATGCCATATTATGCTAGAAGTGCTAAAAAATATGCTAAAAGCTAAATTTTATTTCCTGCAAAATGACTATATGTACTTATAAAAAAATGTTAGATGTAGAATAAAAAATGCTAAATGTCCTAGGCTGATTGTAGTCAACTTTCCTAGAACTGAAATTGAAATCAAGTTCTGTTTCATAAGTTTATAATTTTATTTTGTTTTAATATTTTTTTATTTTTAAAAGGAATGCATACATATATTTGTATATATGTATGGTGTATATCATAAAATATAATATATTAATTTATATACTATAAATGTATGTATATATAATAATATTATAATTGCATAAAAATATAGCATTTTTATAACAACTAATACTAAATCTATATTCTCTATAAACTAAATATTTATATTTAAATATAATTAAAACTAATTTAATACTATATTAAAACAAAATGGAAAAAATAATACAAATTTTCTGTTTGTTTTTCGAATAAAATATCACTAAAATAGCATCTTCGATAAGTTAAGGCATAACCATTTGCGTAACATTTAAATAGATCTGCCTTAACATTAGCGGGAATCACAATCTGCAAGCCTTCAATAAGCTTTTAGATTTCTATGTGATAAATAAAGAAGGAATTAAAATAAATAATTAATTATTCTTATTAGATATGTATATGCTCTACACGGACAATGTTTGCTATTCATTTTAATTTAATTGGTATAACCTGAGATACTAGCACAAAACTTTGTCATTTTCACGTTCTTTTATGTTAAGAAATATAGTAATTGTAACTTAATTTCAATTATAAAATAAAATCTATATTACAGTTGTAGCTATTTAAATGTATGGGGAGGGAAGAGGAAAAATGTTCTTAAATAACTAAAGGAATGTATGCATGTTTATGTAGTTTTTTCTCTTTTTCTGTAGCTCTTTTTTTATAGAGCATTTTATACAAATTTTATATTTACACGCTAAACTATTATCATCACTATCACTTAAACACTTTCAGTTTTATCCTGATTATAATCCCGCTCCTTTAACAGTTCATCCAACTGTTGTTCCTGATAGTAGACTACAAATTCTCTCGGTGATACACTTTCAAAAATTGCGCATATGCTTGGTTTCAGATTGTAAAAGAACAGCAATTGTTGTCTTTGGGCAAAGTCCTTTAAGAGCGATTCTATTACAGTGGCCGCAGTAAAATCAGCGCCATATATGTGTGAGGCATCAATAACTACCGGTATATTATTACGCATGGATTGTTTATTTACTAGGTTGCGTACATAGTCAACTGAAGGAAATATAATGCATCTATCGGGTGTTATCATAAGATATTCATTACCACCAGGGCTACTTAGTATTTCTGTAGTTAATTTTGGTCTTGCGGCATGATAGAGAATAAAAATCACATTAAGACCAACACCGATTAATATGCCCATTTCCAGAGGTAATACCAAACAGGCAATAAAAGTGCCAACACCTGGTACTAAATCACTTTCTGTAAATAGAGAAAATTAATTAGTTTAGTAGGCTACGATTGATATTAAAAATGTCGAATAATACAATATACTTATATTTTGTAATTAATTTTTTTTGAATATTTGAATGGGTTTTATGAAAAAATACAAAAAAAGATCCCGTTAATACGACTTGAATAATTTGGCTCTATTTTAAGTCTGCTAAAACTGAAACCATAGTACTTTAGACGACTTATATAAACAGTGTAATCTCATCTAAGCCGATAACGAAGGTACCTTTGTAATGGTTTAAGATTTGGTTCCAACTTTAAGGTAAATGATGCCTTTAATTACCCTTTAGTAAAGTTTAGGTAGAGGTTAGTTTCATATCCCCTACCAAATGGCACATACTACTATATCGTCGTACGGGAGTTTATGTACTCTATCCGCAATTTCATATTTCTTATATATCTCGAGTTAATGATGCCACTTTAGGTTTTTGACCCCAAATTTTTCAAGTTTGCAATATATCTCGTCCAGTTTCTGAGATAAATAGCCAAAAACGGATTGAAGATTTGAAAAAATTTTGTGTGTCAAAAACCTAAAGTAGCATCATTAACTCGAGATATATAAAATGGCGGATAGACCACATAAACTCCCGCACGACAATATATCATTTGTAGCCTATATTCGGTTTAATTTTATAAAAATGGGTTTTTTATATATACTTATACTTATAATTCGACATTTTTATATAATACTGACTTACTTTTGGCTCTCCACATGGGCTTAATAACACGTACTTCCACCATAAACACAACAGCTGCTATAATAATGGCAGCCAATGTAGCCTTAGGTATATAATAAAAATAGGGCGTAAAGAAGATCAACGACAAAATGACTAATGCTCCTGAATAAATATTACTTAAAGGTGTTCTAACACCACTGGCGTTATTAACAGCACCACGGCTTAATGCGCCAGTACCGGGAAAACCCTGCACAAAGGAATTGGCTATGTTAGCAGCACCTATAGCTATAAGTTCTTGAGAAGCATCAACAGCTTTGCCATTAGCTAAAAAGAGAAAGAAAGAGAGAAATATATAAAATTAAACAATTTATTTCAAACAAAAATCAAATTCACAGTATAACTTACCAAAAGCTTTACAAATGGCTATATTTTCCATTAATGATATAAGAGGTACAACAATCAAACCTGAACCCATACTATGGACCATTTCCAAAAATGATTCTTCCTTGCCAGTTATAGTATCGTTCACATTTAAATGGGTGGGAGGCAAAGCAAAACTGGGTAAACCCTGTGGTATATAGCCAATAACTTTGAAAGGTGTACCCTCATGTTCGGTGTGCAATAAAATGCCCATTATACAGCATACTATAACCAATATAGCATTACGGGAAGTACCAATTATCCAGATTATCTTATTAATAACATTTTGGCTTTTTGTGCGCAATTCAGGTTCTTTGGCACCAATTTTATAAGAAGATAAAAGCTATAGAACCAAGAAATGTTAAGAAAAGTTTGAAATAAATGTAAAACTTTCAATAGCTTACCCTCATTATAAGCAGTATGACTATACAAGTTATACCCAATATGGTATCGGTAGCGCTGATATCTTTTATATTATCAAATATTTGAGACCAAATTTCTATAAATGTTGTGCCTTTAGCGGTTATGCCCAATATATTCTTTATTTGAGACGTCACTATGATCAATGAAACGGCTGAGGTAAAACCTGATGATACTGGACCCGACACAAAATCAATAAGAAATCCTAAACCGAACACACCCATTAAGAGTTCTACTATGCCGCATAGCAAACACAATAGTACTGATCTTTGCCATGAGCCCTGGGCAGCTTGATAAGTTAACAAGGCCACTATGGCTGAAGGACCTACAGGTACATCTTTACAACTGCCCAAGAATATATATACAAAGCAACCCAAAAAGGAACCATAAAGACCATACTAGAAAATAAACCAATTTTTTAAAATATATTTATTTAAACATTTATGTTTCTTCAATACTTACTGCTGCTGGTAATCCCGCTATACCTGAATAGGCCAAAGCTTGTGGTATAACAGTTAGGCCCACTGTTATACCGGCTACCAAATCACCTACAGCATCATCGGAATTATATTTTGGCAACCATTTCAGGATTGGCAAACGTTTGTGCAAAATTTTTTTATTAAATGTTTTCTTGGAGCGCTTTTGTAGCCAGTTTTTTGCTGATTCTAATGTTTTAGCGGGTGGTATTATTTTCTGTCCATCTTCGGTTACTAGAAGTAAAAAATAAAACACAATTCAATTATTTTTTTTTACATTTGTAATTACAAATTAGTGTGCTTAATAAATTGGTCCTTCGTATCTCCCCTTGTTAGTCAAGCGAATAATTTGAAAAACTTTGTACAATATTTATTTTAAAGTTCTTTTAAACATGAAATAATTTTCTAAAAACTTAAAGGTTAAAGTAATTAAATATTAAAAAAAAAATGTCATTTGATAAAAACCAAGGTTGATTTTCATTATATGTATGTAGGTGTTTTGGGTATAGATTTTTTTTTTATTAATTTCATGTTTAACATTTTTGGGCTACAATAGTATCTCATAGGTCACAGTGTCCAGAAATTAAGCTCCGTCTAAATTGAATAATGATTTTTAAAATAAATGTATTACAAAAAATCTATAACCAAGGTATGCTCTATATCTCCAGCTGAGAAATAAAAAGGAATTAAAAAAAAATATATGTACCAGGTCTGATCAAAAATTGACCGTTTTTTTCAAATTTCGGGAGTTACGTTTGTTCGATTTTCGCATTTTGTTTCTGTTATGTTGATTGGTCTGTTATAAATTTGGTAATATCAACCATTTTGGATTGTCAGTTTGTTTTTGACAGATAAAAAGGTTAGTCATGTTTTGGTGTCGTCGTGGTCTAGTGGTTAGTGTGTTAGCTTCCTAAGACAAGGGTCCTGGGTTCGACACCAGGCTCTGACATCTTCAAAAAAAGAAATATGAAAAAAATATTTCTTTCGGCGACTACCTCTCAGCAGTCTTCTGGCAAAAGCTCTGAGAGTAACTAATTGCCATGAACAAGCTTCTCAAGTCTGTCGTTCGGAGTCGACATTAAATGTAGGTCCCGGTACTCATGGATAAAAATTGACACACACAACATGAGAGCTCCGAGAAGCTAGGCCGTAATCCTGACACAAGGTTGTAAAGGCCAGTTATGTATGTATGTATGTATGTTTTGGTGTGCTCTTCGATTTTTTACTGTATTGTGTAAAAAATGAATTTAAATGCGCAAGGACATTTGCAATGTTGACTGTGGCGTTTGGCGAGTCTACTATGAGCAGAACACACAAGTTCAATTGTAGTATAACCGGTTTAAGAAAGACCAAGAAGATGACAATGACGTTGAATTTTGCACCATGATATCGCACCAGCTCACACATCGATGCTTGTGCGTGACTTTTTGGCCAAAAACAAAACCGTTTTAATGCCTCAACCACCGTATTCACTGGACTTCGCCCCCGCTGACTTTTTCCTCTTCCCAAAACCGAAGACACCGATGAAAGAAAAGCGTTTTGCTGCGATAGGAGATAAAAGAAAAATCGAAACAGGAGCTGTTGGCGATACGAAGAAGTGCGTTTTAGAAGTGTTTTGAGGATTGGGAAAAAACGCTGGCTTAAATGTATTATATCTGAGGGGGATTACTTTGAAGGTGACAAAATAGTTATTGATGAATAAATAAATCTTATTTCACTCTCTAAATTTCAACGTCAATTATAATTTTACTGTCAAAAACTTTTATACTTATACTCTTATACTCTTGTAATAGTTTCGATAATTTTAATATTAAAACATTGATTTTCAATTATAATAAATATTTTTTGTTTTATTCAATTAAATTAAAAAATATATTTATTATATTTTCTAGAAGGCTTACGTTTTTAAACAGTAGTAGGTAGGTCAGATAGTTAATTAATCAAAATGCAAATTTTTTTATTTTTGTGAAAATTCGTAAATCAAATAGAAAAAAAAAATTTGCCAACAATAGAGTTGAGCAAATAATACACGTACTATTGGGAAAGTTTTAACAAAATATTTCCTTTATCACTTAAATTACGTCATTACGGGCTAACAAAGAATTGACATAAAAGATATAAAATAAAAAAAAAATTAAATTGACTATTAACACCTTTTTGAAACGATAATTGCAGACGGTAAGCACTTAAATAAACATACGGATTTTAACGATCATGTATTTTGGAAATTCTGAGAATAAAGCAAAAAAGATAAAATATTTTTAAAGTATATAGTACATACATATTATATTTTTTGCTGAAGTTGTTTAACAGACATTCAAAATAATTGTTTTTTAACTTTGGTAGGAAAGTTTTCCTAGTGGTCTCTTTATCATCTTTGTGACTTGAATATACTGCATTTAGATTTCTTATTTTACAGATTTTATTTTATTTAGATATGGGCAGTTTTCTATTGTTCTTTAATAAAAATCTTAATAACCTGTTCATTTTCTAGCAGACTTTTAAAACTATAATATTATTTTAACTCTTTTAAAATATGCCTTTTAAATGCTATGAAAATGAAAGGGCTCTTACATAAAAAAGTTTCTGAATTTAAAAAATTGTAATAAAAATTAAAAAAGAAGTTATGTTCGTCTTATAAATCCATATAGAATTCTAAATTTGACATAAAAAATATAATAATAAGGTTAGAAAGTAAATTGGTTGTCAAATGATAAAATGTCAAGAATTGAGATGTCATACTTTGATATGTATTAAGTAAACAAACAACTGACACTCTGAAAAATTAAATTCGGTGCTGCATTGATGAGATAAGTGAAGCTTTGTTGCAAAATGTGGTTCAAAGAGGTGGACATTTACCGGACATTATATTCTACATACATACATAACTGGCCTTTACAATCCTGTGTCAGGATTACGGCCTAGATTCTTATGTTTTGTGTGCAAATTTTTATCCATGAGTACCGGGACCTACAGTTTAAAGTCGACTGCGAACGACAGACTTGAGAAGCTTGTTCATGGCAATTAATTACTCTCAAAGCTTTTGACAGAAGACTGCTGAGAGGTAGTCGCCGAAAGAAATATTTTTTTTATATTTCTTTTTTTCAAGATGTCAAAGTTGATATTTGAATCCGGCGCAATCGTCTTAGTAAAGCCCCTATGACACCTACTTTTTTGTATTGAATTGTTATAGAATTGAAAGAAAGAAACAACAAATGCTAGAAAGAGTGGAATATAAAAAATGTAAACAAAATATTTATTTTTGTTTTTGTATTTATATTTATTTCAATGTTGATTCTTTTTATTTTGTAAAAAAACGCTACCTTGAAGGCAAAAATACCCTAAAATCGCTTAATTGTAGAATAACACCATAAAGTTAGCAACACTATAATATTTTAAATTCTAAATGTCAATTTTAATATAAAATATTTTAACTTGTTTTTGACACACTCCACTTTTTTATCGATAACATTTGTAAATTTTTTGGCAATTCTGTATTTATATGAATATAGTTGAACTCTACACCCTTTATACTTTCTTATTATATTATATTTGCACTGTTCTCCAAATCATTTTTAATACAAAAAAAGTAGGTGTCATACGGGCTTAAGCCTATCGTCTAGTGATTACACTAAACCCACGGCGACTACATCATATTCTATTAGATATTCGGCCTTATTCCAGTTTGCGACGTCGTTGTCGTCTGACGACATTTTTGTAGCAGAATAGAGAAAAAATGTTTCTCTTGCCTTTAATCTATTACAAATGTCGTTACACGACGACGATGTCGCCAATTGGAATATGGCCTATTAATTCCCATATTTCTACTTTACATTGATATCAATAAAAGTGAATTTGGTACTGAATTTCTGACTGTGATCATTAAATAAAATCGGTTAATATTCAACTACAATAATTTAAAATTTAGTGCAAAAAAAAAAAAATAAAATAAAAATAAAATAAAAAGTATAGAGTCTTGTTGTACTTGACAACACTGTCAAGTACTGTCTTATTCATTTTAGCCTCACTGTTTAATCAAACTATTAAAAATATAACAAGTAGCCGACACACTCTGAAAATTGATCTTAAATGTTGAGAAATATTTTACCTTTTATCAAAATTGCAATTGAGAAGCAATTTTTCCTCAAATTGTTTTTCCCTTATTTTAAAAATTCATTGCAAGATAATGTCTCTGAAATATTTTGTATATTTTTTCCACTTAAAAGAGTTTAATTTTTCTCTTTAAACTGTTTGCATGATTTTAATCGGTACTCAGTTCTTTCTTCTACTTTTGGGTTGGAAATTACTCTTTATAGTACTTTTTTTCATTTGCTTTTTGTTTCAAAAAAGTTAGCATCAGAAAATTAAAGTTTCATATTGTTTCTCTCTATAAAAATTAAATTGTCCCATATAAAGGTGTCAATGAGCCTTTGCATGATACTTTTTAGATATTGGAATACAGAGAATGGCGAGATTTGTCTCAACTAACAGCTCTGTTCAGACGTTTTTTTCTGCTTTTCAGTTTTAATTATAAAATTTTAAAAATTCTTTTCTATGACTTTTATACAAAGAAAATTATTGTTTAAAGCTGTGGTTAAAATTTTTAATTTAATTAAAAATTTAAATTGTCAAGATTAAAACGGCTAAGCAATAAAAAAAACAAAAATAGAATTGATGTTTTTAAATTAATTCTGCCTGAATTTTATTTTTTATTTTAAAGTACAAATAATTAAAAAAAAAAATAAGTTATAAAAGTATAAAACGTGCTTTTAAATAGAAATTTGTATCTGGAAATAAAACTCTTTAAAATAAAAGAAAAAATATTTTTAATAAATTTTTGCTTTTTTTTTAAATATTGCAACAAAAAATATTTGTTATTTTATTTTCGCATTTTTGTTTTATAACTTCTTACTGAAATTATATATTTTTTTGCTAAACGTGTTCGTTTGCTGCCGCTTTTTACAGTCATTTGTGTTGATCCAAAAGAAAACTGTTTTTAATTTTCATGAAATAAGATTTCAAATCACACAAAATAAAATATGTAGGGAGTTGTATTTCTTTAATTTTTTTTTTGTACTGAGCAATTTTAAATGCTTCAATGATTTTGTATTACATTTGAAATGAATTGAAAATAATCGTATACCGAGAATTTATTTGTTTGCATGTGTTCGTTCTGAGGAGAAGAATGTTGGGAAAAATAATGTTTTTCTTTCGTATATTACACAGGTAGTGAAAATTATTTTAAATTGAAATATAATTAAAAAATTTTTGTATAATTTTCTAATTGTTGTGTTTTATTTTTCAAAAACAAAAAAACGGTATAAAAAAAGGAAATTATATATGCAAATACAAAAGGAAGCCTTAATTGTAAATAATTTTTGAATGGATTTTATAACATGAAATGATTCATCAGATACTGGCGGTGCATTAATGATATAACTTTGAATTTTATATAGAGAAGATGGAGAATCTAGAAATTGGTGGCGGAAAATTAACGTGTTGTTACGTTTATCCTTTTAATAAACTTTTCAACAGAAGGGACATTTTATATTTATCAAAATATTCCATAAATTCAAGTGATGTTATGACTAAGAAAAAGTTAAATTATTAACATCCGTCAAATATGCAATAGTAGCAGAAAAAGATTTTTCCACTCTTGGAGAAGCAAATCCCATAATCTTTAATATTTTTTTTTTCAGTTTCATCGCGACTATTTTTTTTTCAATTTTATTTTAAAGTTAAGTATTAATAAATATTATTGTAATCTTTATCAAAAACCTAAGCATTCATATTAATATTGTTGAATACACAAGCTTGGCTTACTTTGCTTTATAACTTTTAAAACCAGTTTAATTAAGAAATCGAGTCATATAGATATAGAAAATATACTTAACGTGAATTAAGTTAAAAGTCCTTGTGTTGATCCGCCATTTGTCTTTAAAGCCTTTTTAAACATTTCAAATTGTGCTTGTGGTGGTCGTTTTATGTCTACTAAAAAATATCACTATACAGAACTTATTTTTATTTTTTTGATTTGTGTTCTTCAAAAGCCATAATTTTTTTGTATTATTTTTTACTTTATACTCCTATGTTGCGCTTGTTTATATTCGAATGTAATAAAATAAGAGTGTTTCTGCATACCAGCGTTGTTTATTTACACAATTTATCCAGGCTGTCACATATGTTATTAAACAATGCTTGTTTGGTGCACTAATAACAAAAAGGACGATTTGATTCCTACCAAATATTCTATTCGTATAAAATTTGCTACTAAATTTGTAAATGAAAATACTAAAATATCTATGTTTCTTTAAATCTCGAGGTAAAGATGCCGCTTTAGGTTTTCGACCCCCAATTTTTCAATTTTGTAAATCCTGAATCCCCAGATTTCGGGATTCGGAATATCCCGATCGTCATCCCTAGTATACACCAATTTTATTTCTAAAAAATCAATGTCACAAATATTGGTCAGCTATTGGTTGAGAGAATTTTTTTCCGTTACATCTTCCTTTTTTTTAAAATTGGAGTATGGTACTGGTAGTGATTATCTGGAACAAAGTTGGAAATCATAATTAATTCGATTTTCGATCAGAGAGTTTCTTCTAACTTTAAAACAATTTTTTTTCTTTAAATTTACTAAATGCTTTGTTCCAGCTTTTAATAAATGTAAATACAAGTTTATGAGATTTGTCAGACTTATATTAAAGATATTTGAAATATATCTCAAACATATTACGTAAAAAATTACAACAAATCATATTTGAATGGCATATTTAACTTCACGCACTTCAATAGTTAATCACTAGTAACACTGGTCTACAAATTTGGAAAAAATTGATTGTAGAAACAAAGCATGTTTTTAACTAATCTGGATGCGCTGAATTCGAATCTGGCATTAAACGTATTTTTAATTTTTTAAAGCATGCTGGCAATACTGTAAAATAGTTAATACTTTGAAATACTACAAATTCAAAAGCCAACCATTCCCCAGCAGAAAATTTTTAAAATTTTGAAGCAATAAATAAAATATTAAGCAATAATGGAAGCATTATATTGTTTTTTATACATTAAAGCTTCCAAATATGCTACAGGAGAAGGTATTATTTTTCATTAAGCACTAATTTCTCCTGGGATGTTACTGATTTAAGCTATTTTTGCTTTGTATATAATGAATATTTGGTTGGAGAAAAAGGATGTGCAATCTCAGAAACATTAAAATATACATATTTACAGGATTTTGGTTGTGCTGTCAGAAACTTGGACAAATCGCGCAACCGACAATGTTTTGCAATAGCTATAGAACTGTTCTATACCAGTGTTCAAATGGCAAAAAGATCAATATAAAAATCAAGAAAATACTAGTTATGCGAATATATATTATTATGCGTCCTCCAAATAATTTTTTACCCGTCATTCCCAAAACATTCAAATAGTGAAACTACATATACATATATCAGAATGAAAAATTAATTTACATTTTATTTCATAACCATTTTTTTTAATTTGATTTAATTGAATTTTTTTTTTAATTAATGTATGAAATATTTAATAAATAAAAATTATAAATTAATATTTTGTATATGTTGAATAACTGAAATTAGCTTAAATTAACACCGTACGTAACAATCAGTTTATTTATAGATGAATGGACAAACATTAATGCCATAATTAATTTACATTGATTTTATAATATCGTATTTAAGGGGAATTTGATTTCATTTTACATATTCACAGAAATATAACTGAAATGTGTATTAATATTTTATTTTTAAGTGTGGGAAATAAATATACTTGGAAAGTGATACTATTTTTCTGAATAGTTATGTGGTGAAGTATACTGCTTTTGAGCTAGGGGTAAACTTGTATTTTAGACACGTGATTTAATTTTTGTGTTAATTTTTTTTATTAAAATATAAAAAAGAAATAAAAGATATAGACTTTCACAGGTTTTATGTTCTGGCACAGTCAGATACTAATAATTTGCAAAAAAAAAAGGTGTGAATGACTACAATTTGTATTTTCTTCAGTTTCTTATGATTCTGTCATTCAAACTTGTTTTAAACAGTTTTTTTTTGTAGAAAGAAAAATTAAATGATATTGTTTTTTCTAAACTGATCTGTCGAATCGGTTGTCTGTTTACAGTATCTATACATTAATGTTCAAATGGAACGGTTCACTGACTGACTATGCATGTCAGCTTAAAAAGCCCGTTAGGTAACACTCTCAGGTTATTCTTAGATAATACAATGAACGACGTCAATTTCTTCTTATAATAGTTGCCAAACCAAAACTGACTATCATTTGTTTTTCTTTTCCCTTCAAGAGAAGAGTTTTGGCTTTATTAGTGGTTTTGTTCGTACGGTTAGACACTAAAACAACAGAGTTATACCCTGTTCTTTGGACTTCCATTTTAAGTTATTCAATGACAAAATTTGGAGTGCGCATTTAACAATTTTTCAAAACGTTTTTATAATTTTTTCAGAGAATTAATCATCAAAACATTTAAACGAAATTTGCAAAAAAAAAATTATTTAAAGAATTGAATTCGTTTTTTAATATTTTTTTAAGCTCTAATTTATTTAATCGTTAAAAGAAAAACAGGTACTTATTTAAATAAAACGAGATATATAATAAAAATTTTGCTAAAAACACGCCGGTTTAATGACTGCAATAAAAAAAAAATTATTTGACTACTCAAAGTAAAAATATTTTTGTTGTCGTCATTATTAATTACAAACGAATGTAATTAAGAGGCGCCTTGTACTGAACTCTTTATATGTTTTCTAATGCTTGAAATTAATCTGTATTCTTAATTAAAAACAAATTTAATTTCGAGCTTTATTTAAAGTAAACTGTGTGTAGGTTTTAATTAATTTCTAAATCAATAATAACCAGCGAAGTAAAAAAACTTTTTAATATTAAAAAAAAAAATTAAAAAAAAGCAACAAATTATCAAGCAACTTCAAAACATTTCAAAATAAATGATGTAATGAAAAGTGTATTTCAGTAAGTATGCGTTGATATGCACCAAACTTGTTAATTTTCAGTCAATTAGAATAAAAAGCTGTTGAAAAAAATGTTTTTACAAATTCTTATGCAAAATGTAACAATTTTTACGTCATCAAACTACTGTTTTTTTATTTTATTTATTTACTCGTATTTCAATTACATTTTTATTTTATTAATTTTGCATTCATAAGGAAATATCTAATACGTCATAATATGTACATGGTTTTTACTCGTGAATTATAACGTCATTTACTGCAATAAATTACGTGCATTTGTACTTTGATTTTATGAAGTGTTGTTACATACATACTTATGTGTATTCGTATTTCAAAATTAAAACCATATTACGTCAATAATTATAATTTTCCGACATAGATTACAAGCTTTTTATGGAGATATGGGTTAATGACAGTTCGTGTCTTGTTTTTGTTTGGTGTTACCATTTGCATATTCTTTTTACTATTTATTTATTTATTAAAAACATATGTAAATTTATTCAATAATAATATACAAATTATTATTCTGAATCGTGTAGTATTTATGAATATGCACTTCATTCACAGTACTCGTAGTACTGGTAGGTTTTATAAAAATATGTAATAATATATTAATAGTTTGTATTAGATTAAACAATGCTTGAATATTTATGTAGTTTGAGGAATAAATATCTTAAGCAATTAGAATGTTATATCTCATTATTGAGAGCTAATCCCTGCAGATGTGATTAAAATGTGTTGTGAATTAAAAAAAAAAATACACCCTCTGGTTTGAATCTAAATTATGAGCTACTCACAAGTGTAATTTGATCACTTCTTAACTTTTGTAGCTTTTGGTCATTTTATTTATTTTTTGTTTTATAAAAATAAATAATTCCTAAATATCAAACATTTATAATTATAGTTAAAGTACCTTAAGCTCAATATAATTGTTATAATTTTTATTAAACAAAAAAGGCCAATAAAATTATATCTAAATATATAAAATTGAATGTGTGTTTGTTTATTTGTTTGTTTGTTTGTTTGTTTGTACCTTATAGGAGACCAAACCTCTAGACCGATCTTCCTGAAATTCTCACAGTATTGAACTGGGACTCTGACATGATTAATAGGGTACTTTTTTTTCGACCACGCCCACTTTTACGCCCACTTTTTTAAAATTAAGTAATTGCTCCCATATAGTTTTTAACAGATTTACTTCAAATTGTATACACATTATACTCCAGCCGAGGTATAAATAAACATTTCTTACGCCACGCCCCCTTTCACGCAAAATAAATTTGTTCCTTCCAACGGATTTTTTTTTTATTTGGTAGTATATTGCTCTTAACACTGTTAACGTCGCCATATAACTATGAACCACGTCACCGCCGTTAATTTTATTATATAACGAGGGGGTAGCGAAGCACACCGGGTTCAGCTAGTTCTAAATAAAAAAGAAAACAGTTTCCATTTGAAAAGCAGAGTTAAATAAAACTCAAAGCTATTATTTTGATTAAATTTGTATTTGTTGATAATGTTTGTACCAATCTAATCAATATATAAAAAATATAACTTCACTTCATTGACTTAATTTAAAACAACTTTTTTGTAAATTCCGCTCGGTTTCTCGGTGAATGTTTTTATTTTAAAATATTCTAGCTCACTTTAGAGCATAGTGACTAAGCTCAAAAAAAAAGGCTAATGCTGTTAATTGATATGATATTGGTAGCCAATTCACATTGCCAAATCGAGAAATTACAAGACTCAGAGACTTCATTTGTGTGAATTGAATCTTCTGATTCTTTAATTGAATGACAAAAAAGTCGATTATTATATGGTGAAGATCCTTTCAGTGTCATTATCAAAAGAATACAGCCCAATAACACCTATAGGCCGTAATACCCTCCAAACAGTCACTTTATCGGATGCAATGTCTTTTCTTCAATTACTTTCAAATTAGCTTCATCGCTAAGCATAATTTCTGTTTCTAATTATGGGCATTAAAAACCTGTTGCTGCTCTAGCACCCAGTCAGCATAACTACGTAATTTTGAACGGTCAGCCGGCTTGAATAGTAGCATGGGTTGGATCTTATAAGGTTGGAGGTGCAAATCCTAATGCATAATATGCCATAAATAGCCGTAAGATAGTCCCACATATTGAGGACACTTTGGAGTAGATAAATTCGGATATTCGTTAACATAAACGATATTTTCCGCGATGTCAACATTTAGACGAGGAAACATTTTAAAGCAAAACATTTAGTTTTCTGTGAAGAGGAAGGTAGGGAAGAGAGAATCGTGTTTGTGTTCGGTACTTGGCCATACGCTTTATTCAAATTCTTCTCTATTTTTTAACACCCTGCAATCATAATGGAATGTTTCCGACAAAATGATCGTTTGTGTGAAAGCGAAAGAAAAATAAAACGTTGTGCGGGAGTTTATGTGCTCTATCCGGAACAAAACAGGAACAAACTTGAGGGAAAATGTATTTAATATTGCAATTTTTGAAAAAGGGAAAATATTACTATACATTTCTCTAATAAGTATTTTGGTTGGAAGTGACGAAGGCCATAGCAATTGATAACTTTAGTTCAATGTTTTTGGTGACAACAAGCTGTACGAATATATGAATAATTTTTTAACTTTTTGCTCAATAAGTATGTAAGCCAGTAAAGGACAGTTTAGGCTATACGTCTGTCTGTACATGCGTAAAACCCAAAGGAAAATAATATGAAATTCGATGTGATTTTTAAAAATGAGAATAAAAATCGTATGGCAAACTTCAAACTCTTGATATAAAAAGTAAAGCTAAATAAACACAGAGACTGCCAAAAAATAAATTTCAAAACAAATGAAACTATGTACTTTTGTATAAATGAAAATTGAAAAGTTTTTTTTTCAAATAAAACAGTGAGAACTATTAAAATGGAAATTCTTTCTTCACATTTTCTCTCAGTGTTACATATTTCTGTTACATAGTATGCATTATATTTAGATAACGAGTATTATACTTATACTGGTTGTTTACATAAAAATTTTACAAATCATACGACATGTTGGTTAGACTAAACTTCCTTAACTTTCTACTTCAAAATAGAAAAGGCTATTTAAAATTCAGAAATCAATAAAATGGTTCCAAATTTAAGTTAAATTTATGAAACAAAACTTTTTCTATAATAAGACTTAATATTCTATTCTCAAAATATGTAGGTTGAGATCTGTGCTTTATATACCACATAATGGTTTTCCAAGACATAACTTTATATGATTCACATATACGTAAAATGCTTTATTGATTTAAATTGTTATAACGACAATAGACTATTTTGCCTTTGAAATGTAGTTTTAAAAAAATAAATCAAATAGTTTAAACAACTCATAAAGGGACAAAGCTAATGCGAGCTAATGATTACTCATTTAACATATCCAACATTTCTTATTATATTCAATAATTTTTACTTACATATAAACTCATTAGAGTCCTGTGATCCATCACCATTGCCACCATTGGCACATACAACACCTCCACTGTCAGCAATATTTGTTTCATTTAAATTGGTTGTTATACTTATGGAGGAACATTTAAAGCCATCATTAAAATACACATGATCAGAGGCTGGATTTAATTTCATTTTGACACAACTTTTAGCGACGGCGGTGGCTGTTTTTATAAACGAAATTCTAGCACTTAAATTTTTTTAAATAGCAAATATTATTTTAATGTTAATGGTAAATATTTCTAATTTTATTTGTACACTTTTATATTTAAAATTTTCATTTGTTGAATTAATATTACAATTAGCACAGGTGTCTGTTTCTTTTAGATTTTTTGGTTTTTTAACTGAAAAGATTTAAAATTAAACAATTTTTTTATTAGTATGTAAACTATGGCTTTGTAGTTTTTTTTTTTTTTTTTTTTTGATTTAGATTTTAAACTTAATTTTTGTTTTTATAAATAAATATTAAAAACAGTTCATTAAACTTTTATACATATAAACCAGCTGTGTTGTAAGCCAGTCAGTTCATGTCAATTTTTAATTAAACAAGTAATTGTTTGTTTAATTATTTAACATTACACTTAACCTTTAAATAATTTTATAATTTTTTTTTAATTATTTTTTTTAATATTTTTTTTTTAATTATATATCAAGGTTTTAAGGTTTTCTCATGCAGGAATATTGATTTTTTTTGTATATTTATTTTAATGTTTAAAATTTGCATTTAATTCTTTGGTTTTGTTTGGAATTCTTTAACGTTGTCCTCGTTTAGTTACACTGAAGTGTTACTGTTTTATTATTTCAAACTTCAATCAACCATGAAAATGTATTTTAAAACATTATAGAAAAAATTATATATAATATACAGAAAAAATTAAACAACTGCTTGTTGAAAAATTTTATTAATTTCAAATATGGTTTCACAAGCCTTGTTAGTTATACATATTTGTTTTTTTTTTTCAATTTTAAATGTTTTTTGTTCTCTTTCAATTTCTTGGCAATTTTTTCTTTATAAAATTTAATTTTTCTTTAACTGTTTTTATTTTGTCATTTGTGTTTTCTAATTAAATTTTTTTTAGATTGATTTCTTTTCTTCTTATTTTATTAAAACATTTATTTACTTTTTTATTTGTAAGTTTTTTTCTTTCTAAACTTTTTCTGCTTTTGTTGTTGTTATTGTTGTATTTGTATTTTGCAATTTGTTTTTTTGTTGTTACCCGTCAATGTTTAAATCACGACTGTTTTCGAACTTGGCTCGAACCTTGTCTTTTATAAAATTAAACCCATTTCGTTTAAACAAAACTTTGTTTTGCTGTAGTTGTTAACGTTGTTGTATTTGTATTTTGTTAAATAAATGCGAAATAAAGAAAAAATTTAAAAATTAAATGCAAACATTTGAGCTCTATTCGAATATTGAGTAGGTGCCAGTTTATGGCATAAGTTAAATTACAACTTTAATTATGAAAATCCCTTTATGCCAAAAATGCATAAAAAATATGTATATTAGAAACTCCAACTAAATGCTGTGCATTGTATTGGAATTTTTTGTGGAAACGACAGTTTCTTATATTATTAAGCGCCTTAGGAATGAGACAAATTGCTGTGAATTGATCATTCAAAGGCCAGTGTTATGCCTTCACCCTAGAATGATCAGCAGCAATTGCCCCATTGTTGCGTGTTGATTGCGCTGAATGCTTTCGCTATGTAGGTTTTTCCACTCTATAGTGTTATCTCTGTATTCGCACTATCACTTTCATTGATTGTTTGTTTACCTTTTTTCATGAAAATCATTTCCTTTCAGAGCTTTTGCCAGACGAGGTAGTTATCAAAAGAAATATTTTTTAAAACTTATTTTTTTTAAGATGTCAGTGCTGAGGTTTGAACCTGGAGTTCTTGTCTAGTAAGCCAACCAAGCTAAGCTAACTACTAGACTAATACTACACTTTCAAAGAAAAACTTTTCAATTAAAAATAAAATATAAAAATTATTAAAAATTTTGTTGAGTCAAAGAAACTATTAATTAGACGCAAACCATTTTTTAATTAAAAATTTAATATAATTTGTTACAATTGTCATTATTCTTCCAATATGCTAATCAATTAAATATATAATAGAATCCATTAAATAACTAATTACAATCAAAATTAATATCAATTAGGTGCTTAACTGAAGACAAATAAGTATAAAGAATGTTTTCAGTGTAAATCTTTGCCAAATTTACTTAAGTGATAAAGAGTGGGTAATCTTGAGTTGAGGAACTTAGTCATGAAATGCAAAGAATTGATACCACGGAATGATATGTTATTGAATTTTAATTGTCAAAATTTATCTTTTCGTAAAATTCGCAAAACTTTTTCTAGTAATCAAGATATACGCTGTTATGCGTATTTCAATTTTCAAATTTATGGTTCACGATACTTAGACAATACGCTGGTAATAGCCGTTGTGATGCAACGTTTGCAACAATTACAAAAAAATTTTCACTTCTCCAGCACAGCCAAAAAGATTCCCGGCATCTGGCATTCTTTTATGTTAATATTGTTAAAACTGTAGTCGTACAAATTATAACAAACAGACATAACGACGCTTTTTTTAATTTTATTTGAAAATCTTTTGTTTTTCATTATGATTTGCCGGCTCAAAAAGTCTCTCGATATCAGTTTTTTTTTATTTAAAAAACTACTGAGTAAATAAGTTTTTATTCGCTCTTGTTTGCAAAGCAAACGAAACATAAAACGAAATAAATTTTTTTATTAAATATTCCGTTTGTGTAAAATCTCGAATATTTCCGGAGTCAAATGGCCGAATTGTAGAGTGAATTTTTTCCCAAGCTGTTTCAATACGAATTGAATTTCCATTTTACGGTTAACGTTCTATTTTTTTGTAAAAATTTTTTTATTGAGTTTTATTGTTTATTTATATAAATGTTTTACCATAAATTCAGTAGCTCTTGTTACTTTAAAAAGTTTTTTTTTCGCATTTTATTTGTTTATAATATTTAACATTCCTAACATTCTTTTTTAATGTTGTGTTTACATTTCTTTATTTTTTATTTATTTTTTATTTTTTTGCAATTTAATCGCAATTTTTTTCTCTTTGTTTTTGCAAATCTTTAATTGAAGCAATTTTATTTGGTTTTTCTTAGTAGTTCAAATGACATATTTTTTTTGATTGTGAGAGACATTAACTTTTTTTTTAATTGTTAAGATTCTGGTATACTCCATTTGTGGTTTTTCTTAGATAATTTTATCGATAATTGAAGACATGAAATGAATGTTAAGACTTCTGTGTTTTTTTAATTAATTTTTTTGAACCAGTTTTTTTGCAAGAATATTGTGCGAGGGTAGATTAATAAGTCTCTGACTTTTTGAATTACACGCCTCTAACTCAAGTTAGTTGTTGACCATTAGCTTAAAATTTCCTCTAAGTAATCGGATAAGTGAACGTGCCTCAGTAGGTGGCATTGGGTATCATATATATAAACGTGCTTAAATCTCTTAGGCTCAATCGGTTTATTGAATAGATTTTTACAATGGTACAATTATCATAAGGTAGTCTCAGTTTGAAATGACATAGAACACTGTGGTTTTGCAACCCTGCTGCTCTTTCAATTGTCCAATAAAAGCAACACTGTGGTTGACCGTTGTACACAAATAAATATATTATTGTAAACAAGTTCTTCCTCTCCTCTTTCTTTTTTGTGGAAAATTTGGTTAATAGTTGAAAATTTTACTTTCGTTCTGTAAAAAATTAGTTTATAAACAATATTCGCTCGTTGTAAAATATATTTATCCAGAGACTACATCATGGCGCATTGGATGCTTGCATTAACAGTAGCTCTGAATGAAAAGATAAATTTTGTTGTAAACATTTATATTTTAATAAATTTGCAATTTGTATAAAAAAACTCCATTATATTGAGTATGTATGTATGCATGGCGAAAAATATTTTTTTGTTTTTGATAGTTTATAAAAGTTTTGCAATTTGTATTGAAAACAAAAATAGAAAACTAAATTTGGTATTGCATTTCATCACTTAAAATTTCTAATTTGTTTAACGTCCAAGAAAAAAATTTAAATTCAAATTTGCTTAACGTCAAAATAAATAAGGAAGAAGAATACGATTTTGACAATCGCAAGTAAACAGCTGTAATTGTTTTGATAAAGCTGGACTACCTTATAATGATTATAATGATAACATGATTTTTACTTAAAAATTTTGTTTTTTCAAAAAGATTGCCATTTTTGTGAATTTTGACTTATTACAAGAATTTTTTTATATATATGTTTTAATCATTCATTTATTCATTCCATTTACTAAAAAAAAAATTAAATGCTATTCAAATTATTTATGTTTCATACAGAAGTTGTGAACTTCTCTTTATCACATAAATTCATGATTTCATAACATTTTTGTCAGGCAATATTTTGCTGGGAATCAGAGTGGGCAAACAAACAAAACAAAGTTACAACAAAGTCATACACTTTTCAAAATTTTTTTAATGGTATTGCACATGAGCAAAACCAAAACAAATACTTTCTAAATGAGAAAGAGCGCAAATGAAACAATTAGCTTTTCGCTCTTGTGCTTGCTTTGTTTTTTGTTGTTTTCTCTCTTTTTCTTTTCTTTTATCCTTTTCCTTCTCATTCAATTTTTGTTGTACCTACGCACATTTGAGTTAGTGTATTTGTAGTACTCAAAACAAAAACAATACACAAAATTAAATGGGACAATCTTTCTCACTGTTTCTGTTTTATTTTTGTTTTACTCATTGTAAAGAATACAACATAATGAGATCAAACGTTAAGTTTTGTTTATTTTCCAACTCTGCTGGGAATACGAGTATCATTATTTATGACGTCTTAATTGATACATTGTTGGCTTGTTAACTTATAATAATAAAGAAAAAGGTCTTCAAGCTTTAATAACATTGTATTAATAGGCCTAATGAAGTACTCGTACTACCTTAAAAATTAATTTAATTTTTGTTTTTTTTTTCAATTACAAGGTTTTAAAACACTCTTTGGAATTAACTCAGAAGTGTTCAGCATAATTTCTACTTTTTTTTAGTGTATCTCTGGTTTAAATGCATTTTAATTTCAGATATGAACAGATCAACTTAAATTTTCCAATGACTTTGACACACATTTTAATTTTTACACGACGCATGCGTGTACGGGTGGTAGAAACGAAGCGTCAGCTACCACTGCTGTGTTTAATTTACTTGTTAACCCAACAATTAATTTTAATTAAACAAAAAAAAAAAAAAGAGGAATTGCGGTAAAACTGTTACTAAAACAATCAATTAAAATTTAAACTCAATTAGTAATAAAACTAAATGGAAATTTAAAAAAAAATAATATTTGTTTTTAATAATTTACACCCGTTTAACGTGAATTTTAAATGTTAGTGGTACTATCACGCCTCATATACATACATATTAGTGGAACGAATCACGTGATTAATAACTTGATTGTATGTTGAAAAACAAACTTCAATGACTGAACATTAAATGTTAACAAAATGTATGTTGTTCATAAGTTTAATGAACTTAAAAGCAAATTAAAAGAAACATAAAATTGAGCAATACAATTGTAAGTATTTTTTTTTTATTAAAATTGTGACGGAAACAGTAAAATTTACGGTAAATGCAATGTATGAGTCATATTTTTGCATATTTAAGTCAACACTTGTATCCAAATTAGTGGCATATTTTTTATGTGACTTTTGTGATGAAACAAATTGAAAGAATAATTTTTAATCAATGCAGTTTAAAACTGGGTCTAATTTTTATAGAAATAATTATATTCAGTGATGAGGATCATTTCTGGATACATTAATACGTGAAGAAATAAAATTGTCGAGCTTGTAACGATACCAATTCCAATACCAAATGAGATCTAAGAGGGATGACACCGTCTTTGTTGGTGTGTATTTCTTTGAGAGTGCAGTCAAAATCAGGTGGTACAGGTCTATGATATCCAACTTCCGTTGTTGTTGGATGATTTGAATATCAAAGACCTGTGGTTTCAACAATATTGCGGTACGTGCCGTATAGCTCATGCCAAAATTGACATTATTACATCTTAAATTTTTATTATTGATTAAATTATTTAAGCTTGAGGTCTCTTGTAATTTTTATTGTGAAAATAATATAATTAATAAAAATTACAAAAATAAGTAAAACCATTTAGCAATTGTTTTAGAAAGGATGGCTAAAGAACACAACCTTAAAAGAATAGAAACAAGAAACAGCCAACTCACAAATAATGCAAATTCGATATGGATTTTGCAATCAATATCCTGGATCAGCACTGAAAAAAGGTATAAAAATGGTATGGATATAAATAAAAATAACACGGTCCCCTTTAACAGATTTTGCGACAAAGTTCAGCTGCAATAAGCCAATTTGAATTTATTTATGGGAGGGTACAGCAAAATGCAGCAGAATTAGAAGCTATGGCGCATATTTATAAATCATAACATAGGTCGGAACTAATTAAATAAAAACCTAAAAAATTAATTATTAATTGTTAAATTAATAATGGGTGTCTCAGTGGTCTAGTGGATAATGGGTTAGACTGCTAGTGCAAGGGTTGTGGGTTCGATTGCCAGCAAAGGTACTACTCCGTTTTTATGGTCTGTAATTTTGTTTATAAATAATAAATAAATAAAATAATAATAGATAGTTATAGATCTTATTTATAATAAATATAATTCACAATTAATGCAGCAACTGCTCTCAGCTGGTATATGAAATGCATCCTGTTAATTGGCATGTATAAAAAATGAAATATAGATTATTTTATGTATGTATGCCTCTAATTAATTCGAAAACTTGGTAGTACAACCGTAGCATAAATATGGTAATTGAAATCGTTTTTATATATTTTCTGTGTGGCCATAATCTAACCAGGCAGTGTATATTTATTTAAAGTTCATTCATGAGGCCCTGAAAATCTATTGTAAAGCTCTCAATTAAACTAGGGTTTCTACTCGTATAGTAAATATCTTCACGAGTCGTAGATTTGACGAGTCGATTAGCCGGCGGTGCTAATCTTGATAGTTCCATATATGATATTGGATAATCAAGCTGCCTGTTTCTACTTTGTCTCAATGCTGCACAAGTGCCCATTATATGCTTGTGATGACTCAATTGCCTCATCACAAAATCTGTACGTGGCGATTGCTATATTATTTAAATGTCTGCAGTGCTCCGTTAAAATCTTCAGGTTATCTCTAGAGAGTCTAATGATAGACTCAAATCTCCTTCGATTATAGTTACCAAGAAGTTTTAAAAGTCTAAGATCTTTTTAGCACAATATTTAATGTCTGTCCAATCTTTATTTGCAAATGTTGAAGTTGAATTGACAATCTCTGAAAGTTCAGAGAACATATCGTCGTGCGGGAGTTTATGTGATTTATGCGACGATATTGGTTTAACCTATATTTCTTTTTTTACCGACTTTGAAGTAATAATTTTTGATTGATTTAATAAAAATTTATTTTATTACTTGGAAATGGTAATTTGCTGTCATGGCAAGCAAAATTTAAACAACTGCCGTCTTTATATAGCTGCACTCTTAAAAGTAGTTCAGATTAATGTCAATATTAAAATATCCAATTCATAAATCTTACTTTAAGTAGATACCTTCAAAACGTTATACGATTTAGTTCCTTTATAGAAAAGAAGAAAAAAAAAAAAACGATTTATTTTGCATTCAAACTATAATTATCATCTCATTGCCTTTAAAGCATATACTATACAAAACTTAAATATTTTATTTAAAAAACTTAATAACTTTATTTAAAAAAAATTGATAATTTTTTTCTACTTTGAAGCTCTTCTTGCTTTTGAATTCAGCTCATATTAACGCCTACAATTTAAAAAATCTCAAGGTATTGTCCATTTTGTCAATTCCATTTCATTGAATCTTTATTTTGTCAACTGAAATTCTTATTTATTCTTGTATTTATTATATGCGTACAATATAAATTACATTTTTATTTTTGTTTGGTATTTAAAAAATAAATATTTAGTAACACATCAAGGTGTTTTTATTAACAAATATTTCATATATAGAAATATCAAAAAAAAAAAAAACAATTTTATTATTTTTCTAAATTTTTTCAATTCCATTTAATGCAGTGTTTTTGTTTTTAATTCAAATAATTTGTGGCTTTTACTATAAATGGTAGTAAAATCTTATTTAAAATTTGCATTTGAAAACTATTAGCAAAAATTTAAATTAAACTGAATTATTAAATAATTCTCTGTTTTAATTTATTACTTTTATTTATTATTATTATTAAAAATTAAATAGAAATTCCAAACATTTACTTCCTATAGGCACTGTGGTGTAGGAAAAAAAAATTATAGTAATTTAACAGAATTTATTTTATGGAGAATTCTCTTTTCTTAATTTGTTTTCTTTGCGGGACACATATACTTATTTTTTAAATGCTTTAATTTCTAAGCAGAGTTTAATGAAACCATAAATTAAGCCATTAATTATCTGCTAAACATAAATTAATTTGGAAATGTTAAAATTTGAATTATTGAGTTGCGCTTATTTAAAACCAGCAGCAGTAGTTAATTTGTGTTCTAAACACATTTATCAGATATAAGATTTTTTTGTATTTTTTATTTTCATTTATATCGCATACATACGATATGTATATGAAAGTCGGTATCTTTTTTACTATGATTGAGTAACGTTGTCATCATCAATGAAACCTGAAACAAATTGAATCATAAGCGAATATGAAAAGAAAAAATAATAGAGAATTATTTTTGAATACCCTACGATGAGATCAAATGAACAAAAAACTCTGTATTAGTAAAGGTGGTTTTACACTATCCCACTGAGTATAACGACATGTCAAAAACTCAAATAAAATGAAAAAGTATAATAGTGTGAAAACAGTATGTTATGAATTGTCAAAAAATAAGGATAGAAATTTGACAGTCGTATGGCTCTCATCATTTTTAGAAATTTTTCTAAACCATGAGATTTTTCATTTTATCAGAGTTGCTTTTTTTATACAAATATAAAAAATCAGGGTTGGAAAACTGGAAATTATTCACCATAATTTTGCTTATTCCTTTTTTTTATTAAATAACTACAAAAATACAAAATGTAGTTAACATTTCATGTTCTTTCGCTTTAACATAAAATAAATTACAAATATTTGTTGTAAAAAATAACTAAATATGGCGTATATTATGAAACATTAGGTCTGTTTCTTTACTCTACAATGGGCGCCCGCGGGATCCCAATTTTACCAAAAAGCGTTCCCGTACACAAAATTTGGGTTATTGAGAGAATTTTTGAGAGAGTAACATTCTTCTTCTTCATGCACGAAATAGCCCGTACTTTTTTTTTGGCTAGTTTGTGCAAGTAAACAAATAATCAGCTGTTTTAAAAATAATAGAAAAATGAAAGGTTCAAAAACTAAAAAAATTTCAAAAGTTGAATTAAAAAATATTTATAAACCTGCAGTGAAAGGCTTATAGTATAATTTAATTCAATATTTATATAAAAAAGTTTATCTTTGCCTTAGTTAACATGTATAAGTCTAATTATTGTCGTTTGTTTTTGCGAAAGTACATGTTCAATATGCGTGTGTGTGTGACATAAAGTTGTGTGTTTTCATATTTTTAGGTGAATGGGTAAAATATTTGCTTTTTTGCGTTCCCGTACTTTTGGGCAAATTTGTCTCTTATAGAGAGAAATTATTGTTTACTCTCTATTTCCCGAACTTTACCCAAAAAGTAAAGAAACACACTTATTAATAAAACAAATATTGCCGTATCAACATGTCCATCGTTGGAGAAAGAGAAAAACACAAACAGCTGTTGTTTCCATTTTATTTGAAATGTGATAGTGTAAAAGCAAAATGTAACACAAAACATTTTACGTTTGATTTTTTGACAATCAGACCAAAAACCATTAGATTTTGTTTCGACAAAATCCAATGAAAATCTTAAGACTTGTAGAATAGTGTAAAAGCACCTTAACTAATTACTATACGAGTAATATACGAGCACTTTCATATCTATTTGACGAGATTTTTATTTATTCTTTTTAAGTTATCATTTCTCACTTTAAAAGCGCTACAAAATGTGCTGGTTGGTAACTTCCTTTAAGAAAATGCACTATTGCAACTTTCCTTTTGTGTGTGGTTTCTAATTACAGTCAGCTTATAGTGTTAATTCAGCTGAAGTTCATTTAACAAAATCTTTAATTCCCTGGCATACAATAACAGAGATATCACGTTTGAATTGATGATTCTAAGCTAGCACAGAAAAAACAAATTCTCTAATCAATATAATTCATCATTAGAATAACACTTCTTTTAGTGTTACATTTATGCTGTAATTAGCAAGTTAAAAAAAGCGTCAACATTGTGTCAAGAACAGTAATGTTTACTTAGCTTGTTTGATAAAAAACCGCTTAATAACCACAAGAATGTACAAAGTAGGGAAACAACAGTTTGGTCTAACATTTGATTTTTAATACTAATTGCTGTTTTCTCAAAGGTGTGAGACGTATTAGGTCTTCAAATAAACAGTACATCTAAACATTTATTTAACCAGTTTTCTTTACTTACTTTAATATGCCTATCGTAGGGTATTTTTTACATGCTAAATAAATTATAACTATACTAAACTAAAATTCGCAATATGATATAAATCACGCCTTTTAGTTTGGGGCCTTCTCTTCTTCTCTTTCCACCATTAAAACGTGTATATTTCTGTACATAATTTTTAATTTTGCGACAAGTTCACGGCTTGTCATTGATATTTTTCACAGTTTTAACTTAAAACTTTTAATAATTTTTTTTTTTGCTTTTTAACATCACTTTAAAAACAATGCAATTTTAACATGTTGTTTGCTAATATTAAAAAATGATTTAATTAAACAAATCTTAAATATATATAAAGAAAAAAAGTATGAAATTCATATAAAAAATAATTAAAAAGAATATATTTAAAAATATATATGAAACAAGCACTATGGCACCATGACGCTTAAAGAAAAAATTTTAGTTTTAAAACACAATCTGCACTATATCCATTAATTTAATTTAAATACATATTAATCAAAGAGAAATTAAATTTGTATAGTATTTCAGTTTAAATCCTTCAAATATTAATTTGTTGTTCTTTTTAAAATAATATTTTTTAATTTATCTAAAGCTATTTGAAGAAAATATTTGGTAAAAAAGAGTGTAACCCTTGTTAAAGGGAAACATTTTATGTTACTCGTATTATTTTATTTTTTGTAAAATTTTCTTAAACAATTATTTAACAGGGGATTATAAATAATATTTAAATTTTAGTTATTTAAATTAAAAAGAAAGATCAATAAAGAAAATAAATCTTTCTATTATAAAGTAGTAGGTACGAATTTTACAATCACATATTTGTCAAATGTGAACGTACCTTAGGTAGAAAGTATTGGTATAGCCTTGCAAATCTTTGTTAAATAAAGAATCTGTTTACGTTAGGAAATAATAGTAAGTATATTACAAACAACTATAAGTATCAAAAACCACCTGATGGCTACTGCGAATGCTACAAACTTCAAGGACAGTTTCTTGTCGAAAGTATGCCCATGTGGTAAAAAATTCAAAACCCATAACTATGAAAGTGGTCTAAGTCTAAATTATAAAAAAATTAGTTAACCAGTTATTTCACTCAACGTTTTTTTTAACTGAATTTATTCAATACAATTTTTACGAAATTTTCAAAAATGAACTATTAGATAGTGGTTGCAATTTCAACATTACATGGATTCCACTCAGTGTTAATTATAAAAGTGGTCTAAGTCAAAAATTCAAAAAAATTATATAAACATAACTTGAAAATAACACGTGGCCCTGTTTGATGCGTTTCTGTGCTATATAGTAAATAAATGACAATGAAATAATAACAGAAACGAAAATTTTATAGCGGTTCCTGTAACGATATACATTTAGTTGGAATCTTTAGAACTCTGGAGTCGAGTAGCTATAATATAAAATGACTGTGTTTGATATAATTATCTGCGGGCTAATCAGACTTTTGGCTGTAAATTCAGTGAATGTGAATTTTGAAAAATGACCCCTATTAAATGCTCTATAAAACTTCTTTATCCTATAAGAGAGAAACCAAAAATAGACAGAAATTGAAATAACTTCCATTAGAACGGAATATATTGTTTTTCAGGAACATATTAGGAATCTTAAATACTCAAAATAATGATCAAAAAAGATTAATTAATAAATATTCACATATAAGTTATTGTTTCAAATGAAACTCATTGTTTTTTATTGCTATAAATCGTTTATAACACTTTAAGTTAATTTTGAAAATGGTCTAAGTCAATTCAAACTTCACACAAACTTTCATATTCACAATAAATTGATAATTATGAAGTGTAATAAAACCACAAATTAAAATGTCACATAATGTAAAAATAAGATGTGCGTCACTATAAACTGTAACACATCAAAAGTCAAATAAAAACTGACTGGAGTAAGCTAGAGTTAAAAATAAAACAGTTTTATTTTGCTTTTTTATTACAGATTTATATTCTGTATTATTTTATTTAAAAATTAATTTAATTTTATAAAATTTTTTATTTTATTCATTATGCCATCCATAAGCAATGTTATAGTGTTTTCGGTGATTTTTTTGGTACCAGCTGTCCATTTATATCGAAAACTAGTAATGGTTTTGGGAACAGATGTACTCTTCTTTAGTTCTCTTTTGACCAGAGCCCAATATCTTTCAATAGGCCGCAGCTCTGGGCAGTTTGGTGGGTTAGCCTCTTTTGGAACAAAAATAACATTACTTTTATTTTACCAGTCTATTGCGCTTTTACTGTAGTGACATGTTGCCGAATCTGGCCAGAAGAATGTTGATATGTTGTGCTGTCTTAGAAATGGGAGCAACCTCTTTTGAAGACATTCTTTGATATAAATATCTGAGTTTATTGATCCCAATGTTACAAACGATGCACTTCTGTTGCCGCAGCTACAAATAGCCTGCCAAACTAGGAACTTTTTGGGAAATTTTGATAGTTTTTTAGTTCGGAACTCTTCAGAAACATTGCCTCTACTATCCGCTACCTAAAACTCTTGGCCAGGAAGCTGCGCAAAGTCTGCAAAAACATAAGTTTCATCATCCATTACACAACATTCGAACTTTTGAAAAAATTATTTTTTGAGAAGTTTTGCTCTTTTTTTTGCTTCAATATTCTTCTTAGCATTTCTATCCGGAACTTTTTGGACTTTAAATGTTTTAAGGCCAGCTTTAGCTTTAACTCGGCGCACAAAACTTTCAGAACATTGCACGCGCCGGGCCACTTCGCGACCAGAAATGTTTGGAAGAGCCAGCAAAAGCTTCTCAACCTTTTTGGCTTTCGCGTCGTTTGTTACCAGTTTTGTTTTACCTGTTCCAGGCTTTCTTTCAATTTTTAGGTCTTTGTTGAACTTTTTGACCACTCTGGAAACACATTGCCTGGTCACGTGGACTTCCCTAGCAACTTTTGTATAACTCCAATATGGTTTTTTTGAATTATTTGAATAATTTTTATATGCACTTGTCTTTGATTATCCATTGTGAACTAACTAACAAGTCAAATTTGACAAACTGATACATTTTAAAATCTGACACATTTTTCAAAGATACTGTGATTAAGAAAAATAATTTTGATTAAAGGTGAAAAAAGTTATTAAGAAAAATGGGTGTTACACTTTATAGTGACGCACATCTTATTTTTTAATTTATTCAAATGGAATTCATTAAATATCTCAAAACAAGAAATATATGACTTAGGCCACTTTCATAATTATGGGCACATCTGGAGTTTGTGAACTAATAGAAGGAACTTAAGAATTTATCCTTAAAATAAAGAATTAAAAAAAATTGGGCCCAAATTTGTTAAATTCCAAAGTAATACAGAAATGAAAAGTAGGCAGTCTAAAATAAAATCGTTCCATACGTTCTCGAAGGAATGTTTTGATTTTATTGAATAGTTTTAATCGAAATAGAAAAGGTTTAGCAATTAGTTAATATTTATTAGCTTTATTTTATAAACCTCAAACCAACTAACAACATGGTTTAACCTAAAAAATTAAATATTGTTTGTTGCTCTAACTTTCATTGAACCATAAGTCATGTTTTGTATGCAAAACCTAACTAAAACCAATAAAACCATTTTAAGTGAGTGTTAAAATTTTCTTACTGGCCTTTACAAATACAAGTAGATGTTGCTACTTTTTAGCAACATTGTCATACATATTTGAAAAAAAGTAAATCAAAATTAGCAAAATATGTTTCAGAATTTCTAGCATATCGTCGATGGAATTAAAGAACGCTGTAACTGACAAAACCTTAAATGTTCACTAGAGCCAAAAAACTTTCATAAAAGTAGAACAAACACACTGGCATTTTTCATTTCGCAGACGGCGTAAATGAATTTATTTTCATCGTAGAAATCTGGGACCTGGAGCAATCGACGCGTATTTTTTTTTTCTGATAAAAATGATGCAAAAAACGTATTTTCGATTTTTTGTCAGTTACAGCGTTCTTTAATTCCATGGACGATATGTACTTATATATGATTTGAATGCATATATATAATTGACACTCTTCATTTACAGTCGCTTAGGATATAATTAAAATCTGCCCATATGATTAAATACTAATGTTACAGGTATTCACGAAGGGCCTTGCAAACAATGCAAAGTGTTTAAAAATACATCATATTTTTTTAATGCAACAACAAAATATATACATTCGCCATTTGCATCAATTGCACTGAAAAAACCTAAAGTAAATTGTCTGTGGATTTTTGCTTAAAAATTTTTGACAGTTTTACAGCCATATATTTACGCATGTCAAGATAACAGCCAAAACGCGCAAACGATATTTCATATTTACAATACACGTGCTTTCCTTTTTCTTTATTTATAACAAAATCAATTATTTTTTTCTTTTCCCTGCTTTTAGGCATCTTTATTTGTAATATATATATTTTTTTAATGTGCAGTGTTTTTGACATTTTAGGGAAGAGATGGTACATTTTTGTTGAGTCTGTAAATCCGGCAGCACCAGGTCAAATAAATACTTAAAAAATACAATTAATTAGGTATAAAAGGACGCTCACGATCTATAGTCATTTGTACAGCAAATTTGCTTTATTTTAGTTTGTACAGATTCAATCGTGAGTACCCTTATTATTTTTAAAAATATTATATTTTTCTTAATAGTTGAAGGCCTGGTTAGCCAAACGTTGATGTCGTAAAAACGGTACGTACGTTAACGTACGTACGTATGTGCAGTTATACAAACGTGTCATATGTCAACAGAAAATGTAAATAAAAACAAAACAAACAAAAAAATTATAAAGGCCTGCACCAATAATATTAATTTTTCGTCGTCCACTAAAACCAAAATATAATAATTTTTTATTTTATTAATATTAATTATATAATTTATTATATTTTTTTACTTATTTTTTACAAAACACAGCACAAATAAAAAATTTTAATTTTTAAATGGCAATATGAAGCCAGCTGTTTAGAGCAGTGATGAATGTTGTTAAATTAACACAAAGTTAAAAAAGGTACCAGAAGTACCAAAATAAGAGCATATTATAATTACTTCTTATATTTTATGGTTCCTAAAAATTTATTCTTATACTACTATTGAATATTAAATTTTTGTTTAAAGTAATTATTTATTGAATCGGATCCATTGGTCCATTGTGGACCGGAAACGAAAAAAGTTAATTTTTAAGTAGAACTTTTTAAAAAAAATTGTAATTATCTCAGTAACTAGCTAGCACAATCAATCAATCATGCATCCCATGTGCTTCTTTTCAGATAAACGAATAATTTTTCATTTGGTATGTATGTATATAATTCGTCTGTCGAAGATATGTTAAGTAAAACATGGGACTTTGATTTTAAAAAAAAAAATTAAAAACAAACTTTATATTCACATAAAAATTTAAATTATTCACATAAATATCATAAAGACTTTAAAAATTAAAAAAAAAAAATTAAAAAAATTAAAGAATTTAAAAATTAAAGTCTTTTTGTACGCATAAAAAGAAAAAGATTTGCTTATAAGCATAAAAGTACAAAAAAGGGCATTTGGGCCACATTGCCATTTAATATACAATAGTCCCATCACTCTCATTGAAATGTCACTTAAAAACGTTTAGAAATTCTATTTTATACAGATTCTTCCGTCCCGTCAACGTGACATTTATTTTGGATAATCATTTGCATTGTTTTCATATGCTAGAAACCAACGTACGTTGCGTTACGTTACATCAACGTTCGGCTAATTCTACCTTGACACTCTTTAAACGATACGATTAGTTTAATCCAAGGGTGCCCAAGCCCTATACGCTTGGTGCTCATTTGTTTTTGTAAATCCTCTTAGCTATAGGCTGTGTATTTTAAGACACACATACAGCACTCTGCACTAGCAATACGAAAAACACAAACAACTTTGTATACTCTTCTTTGACCAGGGTTGCTCAGTATAAATAAAAATCCTACCAAACTGTTTCTTAAAATGTACCAAAATTACCTGTATCGTTAATTTTTATTATATCATTTAATTTAAATATACTGTACTGTATTTACTGACATTGTTTTTAGAAATCCTGAAAAGCTGTTTTTATTTTATTTTTCTATCAAAAACATAAGTAATTGTAATAAATTAACAAGGCTACAAAATCTTTCATAAAGAAAAATACATACGTTTTGTTTTCATCTTGGCACACGACAACCACAATTACAACAAAAACTACATCCATGAGACAAAAATTTCATTCAATGCAACAACACTTTCGTATGCTTTGCTGATTTTATTATTTGTTTTTGTTTGACGTATAATATCCTTTAAAAAAGTGTGTTTTAAAATGCACTTGGAAAAAATTGGTGCTAGTTTCAGTTTTAAACTTTAGGTATTATTCACAAAAAAATTATTGTATGATCACTCACAGTCTACTCTCACATAATTGAAAAGGTTTTTGTAATTTTTTTGTGTTCCTTACAAAATGGATTTGCAAAATAAATGGAAAAATTATTTTTTTTTTATTTATAATTTTAAGGCTGGAGCCCAATTTGTAATATGCAGGTGGTTCAAAAGAACAATTAGTTACGGACCTTAAAAAGTCTTTTTTGGTTCAGGATGCGCTCCAAATCTTGGAGTACATTGAAAGTTATGGTGACGAAATAAACATGGAACGTCTTAATTTTCAGTCAAATGATTCTTATACTGGACTTCTAAAAGCATCCTATGTTGCAAGCTTCTAATTTAAGTGGCATTAATTTTTGGAAATCTGTACAACCAAAAAATACCCTTTACTTTACAAAAAAATTTTATGTTTGTATTCCATGTTTGATGCATTTTCAAATTTAAAATTAATAAAAAACAAGTTTAGAAGTAGAATGAGCAACAAAAATTTGGAGGCCTTATTAAAATTATCTACAAATGATATTGACATAAATTTGGATAATTTATTGAAAGAATCATGGAAAGGAATTTTTTTTTGCCGTGTACGTATATGCAAAAAAAATATGAAATATTTGTTTTCTTTTTTCTTTGTATGTATTGGTTTTTACAACAAAAAATATTAAATAAAAATTAGTTTTTCTTTAAATGTATTGGTGTTTACTCTTCCATAAGAAACTTTTGAAACTTTTTAAACTTTAATCATTCATTCGTTGGTTCAAATTTATAAACGATTGAGTGTGTGAATGAAAATGAATGAATGGATTGATTATATTGTCATGATAGACGACAGAGTCTAGTGCAGTGGTCTTCACAAAGAGAGTCACACAAAAATACACTGAGAGATGAGATTGGTTTCTTCATTTGTATTGTTTTTCACAACTTGAATAAAATTTGTGAAAATTTTCGTTTCAAAAATCTCTAATTTTAAAATTTTAACTAATTTATTAAAATTATACATAAAATAAATTGTTTGCAAATGCTATAAACTAATTGAAACGTAGTTATAAGAAATATAAACATTAATAAGTTTATGTTGCTTATTATCATAACTTCTCAGTGTCTGACAAACGAATTTAGCTCTCTTGAAAACTAATAAAACATAAACACATACGCAATTTATTGTCTCACACACATGTTTTTGTAATAATTGTGGTTGTCGTTTAACATTATGAAAACAAAGCGTATGGATTTCTTTTTATGAAAGATTTTTAACATTGCAAATTTTTTAATAATTAATTAAGTTTTTCATAGGAAAATAAAACAAAAACTGGTTTCCAGGAATTCTAAAAGTGATATCTGTTAATAAAGTACAATACATTTAATTTTAAAATAATATAATAAGAATTAACGATACGGGTAGTTTTGGTATATTTTAAGAAGCTGTTTGCCAGAATTTTTGTGGAATTAAGCAACCCTGGTTGAAATATTCACGAAGAGAGTAAGAAAAACTAAAAAAATATCCGAACAATTTATTTACCTGAGTAATACTGGTGGAGACCACTGGTCTAGTGTTTTAACCACTTGCAACTCGATCTCGTTTTTAATTCTTTACAAAATATTATATAAAAAAAATGAAATCAATACAGTAGCTACAGTATTAGCCGCAGGTGAAATAAGAGTTTAAAAACAAATAAAAAAATTTTTGTTTTGTTTTGTTTTATTGTTTACAACAAATGTTTAACACTTATGAAATATAAATTAACCACTGGTTAAGACCACGCAACAAGCATCTGTTATCTCTTCTCGTTTTATTTTTAATCTCAAATTAAAAACGAAAAAACATGGTACTGCTACCAAATGCTAAACGAGAGATTTTCACTTTAAATAAAACAGATTTAAAAATGTAAATAAAAAATGTATTTACACAGAAGGTCATTAGCGCCATTTAATGACCGGAATTATACATTTTAAAAGGGAAATTATCATAAATTTTATTAAGGGTTTCATATAAGACATGAACACTGACGAAAGACGCTTTTGATGACGTTATTTGCGGTTTTTTTATAAAGTATTAATTGATTATTTTTATACATTCTTTGATAATTTAAAGTTTGTGTAAATATTTATTTTTGTGTTGTAGATATGCAATCGTCTAAATTGATAAAATTTTGGTCTTCTTAAGGCTTAGAATTATAATTACTGAAAATTATGTTTAATTTCGAAAAGCATTCCTTCAGCACTGGCTTTAAATAATCATCAGTCATATAACATTTACTTTGAAAAGGAAAAACAGAATGTAAAGGAAAACAGTATTTGGGTTGGAATAAAAAGCGGAAAGTAATTTAATTTTTTTGCTATAGTTTTTGATCTGATGCAAACAGTTTTGTTACATTTTTAGAAAATTTTATTTTCTGCTGTTATTCGGTACTCAATTCTAATTTCCTATAATTTTATCTTAAGTACGAATTACAAAACTAAAAAAATCTAATTAAGAAAGAAAAAAATATTAGCGGAGATCACTCATCGATGCAAACGCCCTTGCAAACGCAGCAAACCATGTCAACAAGAACAACATGTAGGCAAGAGTTGCAAGGGCATATGCACTGATTACCGTTTATATTGTAGGATAGGATAGGAGGAAGTTACAGCCTTGTACTAACAAGGCACACTTGAGCACGCATAGCGGCTCGTTGTGATACCACAAGAGGTAGGAAGCCCTAATGGGAAGAGGCTCTACACTTGCCCAGAAAATTAAGCGGGAAATCAGCCAGAGAGCCTGATGAATTTGGCAATTGATCCAATGTCCAGGATCGATAGGTCAGTGAAGGTATCGAGAAAAGGAGACCCTAGCGTAAGCAATCTACATTGACCCAGGGATGGGTAAATATAGTGAAGTACAGTCTCTTCTTCCTCAACCGAATTTAAGCCACGACAGAAGTCATTAGCGGGTAAGCGCAGTCTCTTTGCATGTCTGCCCATCGCGCAGAGCAGGATAGATACAACACAAATGCAGTATAGTTTAAAAAGTTGATTGGTACGCCTCAATTTCAGTTAATATTGTAATTCAAGTAGCTGTTGCTTGCAATTTGCCGGATTAATAAACAAATAATGAAATAATATACATACATACAGATTTTTTTTATAGAATTTAGAAATGAAACCTATTTAAAAAATCGTGTATTTTTGGACAAAATAACGGCTAATTCGATATTAAAAAACCGAACAAGACAAATCCGATATTCAGGAAACCGGTTACTAAAATTACTGCCGTTTTTATTAGTTTGTACTAATATACCTATACATACATACATTCCAATAAAATAAAAGAAACAAAAATAGACGCTTTCAGAATTTTTGCTTTTCATACAGTTTTCATACAAACAGTAATTGAATTAAAGACTGAACTTCTATATAAAATAATTAATCATAATTAATAAATATTTTCAATTACACTTAACACTAGATAGAGAGGGTGTAAGTAAGCATTTGCAAATATTTTTTTTTTATTTTTTTGCTCATATTAAATGACGTCTATATATGTTTAAAATTTTGAGTTGTTGTCGCATGTGTGTGAATTTAAATATGAACTTCCTCTTATTTCTGATTTAATTATTCGTGTCAATTCACATGATTATTCGCATAAAAACGAATAATTTTTTTTATACGAATTATATTTATAAATTAATATGCCAAGCGCCTTATACATATTATTCTCACTCTCTTGCCTGTATTCCATAAACTAAAAAATTTTAAATATAAAATCTTAAATATTTGCTTAAAACAAAATTTATAATTAAGCTGCTGCTGTTTAATTATAGCACCGATAATTTATTAACACAATAATGGCAGTAGCGATGGCGACGACTTTTGTACGGCGTACGACCAATTAAACAACGTCATTTAAGCTTCAAATCCGTGTTAAACATTAGACACCCGCAAAAAATTATTATAATTTTTTTTCAACTTTAAAGAATTTGACAATAAAAAAAAATAATTTAAAATCTAAACGTTTTAGCAGCCAAGTCAAGACCAGTTGTGAATTGTAAATTAGAATAATTAAACAGAAAAATACCTACAATTCCAATTTAATATTCATCTTGTGACAGACATTTTTTGCTTTTATAATTTTTTTAATAAATTTTGCCTTGTACACATTATTTCGAATGATAGATGATTTTACTTTAAAATTGAGGGAAATATAAATTGCTTATTTATCGGCTTTCAATTTATGTGTTTTTATTGCTCAATGAAAGTTTCATTGAAGTTTGCTTAACATGAACATATGTTTGTTAGGATATATTGGTTTGCTACAGTACACCCTGTTCTTTTAACATCTCTGTTAACTAGTTACATTGGCAACGCAGTACTCGTCAATTTTTTTTTTTTTCACTTGAATTGTCATACTCAACGTATTAGAGCTTTCTATTGCTTTATAACGAGTGCTAGAAGATTTAAGCTTCCTTTTTGCGGCCATCTTTTGACGAAGTAAGACGTAATTTACTGGGATAGTAATCCCAGAATAATTTTGTCATCCTGTGATAATTTCACGCCAATTAATTAAAATTTTTCTCAGAAAGTCGAGTTTTAAGAGGTAGTTCGAATATATTGTCGAAAATTTTGAATTTTCATATTTTTGTAATATCTGAAACCTGTTGGAAATTCTTTTGATAATCTAGGTTAGGCGAGACCACATGACACCTTTGGGTCACGATATATATCGATATCTAGCATATGTGAGCTTATTTCATAGGAGACAAACTTCCTTAAATTATTTTTCTAAGACCTTGGCTAGACGAAGAGCTTCTGTTTGTGCATAAAACCCATTTTTGACTTGTCCTGAACATACCCACAATATCCCCACTGAGGTGGTAAGTTTTTATATTCGGTTAAGGAGAAAAACCCTGTTAATCTTGTTAAAATTCTACAGGGGAATTTATATTCCATTAAATTCATCGGAATTGTAACGTATGTATGTCTTCTTATTCGTATGAATGAAAGACACATGGTGAGACTAAAATCATCTTAACGACGAAAAGTTATATGATCTATCAAGACCCCAGCTTAGTCATAAGGATAGCTTGGCCATTTAAAAATATAATGCACCTATAACCTCTACATGGCCTTCAGAAGCAGAAAACCAAATACTCGAATGTCAACCACTTAATTTTACCCTACGTCGCTTTAAACTTCTTCTTGCCTGATCATCAAAACATCAGTACCACATCAATAACATTATGACAATACGCATCAAAGTGATACTATTGAAAAACTATAAGTAGAATGGTGTTTCGTATGGTGGCGAATATATAGAAATTAGAGTTTAGTGTTACAGAAATTTAATTAGTTTGAAAGAAAAAAAAAAAAAAAAAAAGCTCAGAAAATTAACAATAGAAAAAGAAAAAAGAAAAGATAATGTTAAAAGAAAACAGAAAAAAAAAAAAGAACAAAGAAATAGTCCAATAAGAAATATTATGCTAATTAGTCCTCTGATAGTTACCTCTTGAAAAGAGAAAGTAGAATTTTATAGAAGGATTAACATCTTTGAAAGTATACCGCCTAAACGCTCTTATAACTTAGTGACCATCTAAACACCACCAACGTCTATATCTAATTTGGTTCACTTGGATAAAACAAGAATCCATGAAATTTAAATTTTCTTTCATTTGGCAGCAACAATCATCTTAACATTTTGTGCACCACATATTCAGATCATCGAAACAGGCCTGCTTCGGAATCATCAATATGTTGGTAAGTTTTATTTAAATTATTTTTTCTATTATTTCAATTATTCTTGTTTGAAATTTTGTGATATAAATTCATATAAATTTATATTGACCTGGTGAACCTTACTCTATTTAAATTGCCTATAGTGTAGTTTGTATATGCTCTTGGTATTAACAATCGTGCAATATAACAAAAGAGACGATACAAAAACCGACGTACAATGTATATTCCCTTATGGAGATTTATTGACATACAATGTAGATGGAACAAATGAGAGCAAAAAGAAAATAAAATAATGAAACGTAAAATTCTCGTACCAATAAGAATATTAGATAAAATTTGGTCATTTACTCGTTAGAATAAACGGTTCTCAGGGAGAATATGTAAGCATTAACACCAGAAAATATTAATTTAAGAGAAAAAGAAAAATAAGTAGAAAGTAAAAACAATACAGAACCAAACGAACAATCTACATTCTTTTTGAAGATATTTATTTGCATACAATGTATGTTGAGATAAATAATAGAGCAAACGAAGCATAAAATAAACGAACGATCAAACTTGTGTAGAAATAAACATATTAGATAAATTTCGGTTATTTATATTTACTCGCTGGAATAGTCTGTTCTTCAAGAGAAGGTGTAGGAATTAACGAGAAATGTATTAACTTGAAAGAAAATAGAAAAGAGAAATATAATTGTATACATACTTAATATAGAACTTAGTTTGTAACTACTTAATATTGAATTATTAACTAATTAGTATAGGATTAATATAAATTAATATTACATATTGCTCTTATTTTGATATTGTATAACATATAATAGTACCTATATGACATATGATATTATATGGCATTTGATTTGTACCTTCATATAATAAATGAACTTGATCGAATTTGACTCTTTTATTGAATTCATTTTAATGTTTGCCTTGTTACTCGTTGAATCAATGGGGTTGATGAAGTGTTGAGACTATAATTAAATGTTTTCTTTGGGAATACTGGTGATGATAAATTAGATTCGTTTTTAGGTTTATGTTAGGGATTTCTGCAGAAAATTACTCCGGCGCAGAAATCATTGGTAGGGTGGGTTGTGAGCCGGTACCCTCTCGATAACATCTGAGAGAGAACATATTAGGTATAAACCTACATCCTCTCGATAACAGCTGAGAGTGAAAATTTTTGTGTATAATACAATCAGCGATAAATTTATTTAATTAACCCACCGGGGGGAAAGGCAATTGATAATTTTGCGTGTTGATTTTATTATTGTCTACCAGAATATCGTAACATCGTGATAAAAAGGGAGTTATTATTTTATTATTGTGATGCATATTTATAGGCAGTTTTGAAATGGACCGAACCTCCCCAACCCCGACTGATTAGCTAGCTAATTGAAGACTCCCGTAGTCCTCATCGTAAACTGCTTGATCTGGATGACACCTTTCCAGATAATCATGGGCATGATCTAGGTTATGCTTGATGGTTTCTATTGAAATATAGGATGCTCATTTGTAGCGTTTTAAATTTCACATTACAATAATTGGCGCCCAACGTGGGGCCTGAAAAAGAAGAATAATTTTTTTTTTGTGACCCATATTTATGAATTATTTGCAGTCTGTTTCTAGCTTAAATTTAAAACGGTTTTTACTACTCAATCTTGAATTTTCGAATAAATGTCAAACTTAATTTGGATTATTGGCTGTTTGAGGTCAAATTCGAATGGGCTAACCAGTTAAGAGTGGTATTGCTTTTGTTGTTTAATTGAGGGTGGTTGAATTATTTTATATTTCTGCAGTATCTTGTAATTTCTGTTTGTGGTCTCTGTTACTGTGTGTTGATGGATGGACATTTTGGTGGAAAACGTTGAATTTGCTGGTTGCGAATCGCGTCCCCTAATAGTTCATTATCGGAATATATATATTTTTTTTGTCATTGCTAATTTTGATTAGATTACAACACAGCTACATACAGCTATTATACATGATATTCCATGGACCAAATTTTTTTTTTTTTTCGTTGATTGTATTTATTTGCTGAATCTTTTTTTTTTATCCCAGTTTAACCTAAGAAAACATTGACCTTAGAAATATTATTTTGGAAATTTAAATTTGAAGAATTTTAATTATTTGTATTTAATTATTTTTGTTATTTTTTTAAATATTGATCATGTCTATTGCTCGTACTCCTCCTCCGACTGATTTGGCAACAGTTGTTGCATCAGTGGATATCAATTTGTGTAATATTTGCCAGGAACTCTTTACTGAAGGTCAGGACTGTTTAGTTTTGAGTGAATGCTCGCATACCTTTCATCGCAATTGTGTGGAAAAATTTTTGGAAACTTCCAATGAATGTCCAAGTTGTAAAAGGGTTTGTCAACTTTCAGATTTTAGTAAATTGAATCTTAGTTCGAAATCTCTTTTGAGTTCACAACAAGGTGCAGTTCCGAAGGGTTCTGTTCGTGGTAAAGCGCGGGGCGCTAAGACGCAAACTTATAATACCCGTTCTAATAAGAATTTGTGGCAAGGACCACAGCCCCCTTTGTTAGACTTGAGTTCAAATACCCAACCAGGACAACTTTTAACCCCTGTTCGAATTTCACGTCAGGATGACAATAATGTGTCACAAATACATACTCTCGGTACTAGTCGTGATATTTGCACCACCATTGATTATGACCATATCAATCGTTTGATTGAAGCTAACCTGAGTAGACTTTTGCAGAATGCAAATATAATGCCAAAGGCTGACACACACCCACCGGACAATGAATATTCGCGACAATCTGTCCCTAATGACCAGGTACCTTCGCAGAACTCATTTTCTTTTTATCCAAATAATTCATCGTGGAATATCGATAAAATTACGCAAATTATACAGAATTGGAATTTAAAATTTGATGGTTCGAAGGATGGTTTGAACGTAGAAGAATTTTTGTATCGTGTCAGATCTTTAACTAGGAATTACTTTAACGACGATTTCTCAATTATATGCAGGAATTTACATATATTATTAATTGGCAAGGCTAGGGAATGGTACTGGCGGTACCATAAACAGGTACGAGAAATTGAATGGACAACATTTTGTGAAGCGTTTAGATGTCAATATCGTGATTTTAAATCTGCTTTTGCAATTGGTGAAGAGCTTAGAAGTCGTAAACAAAAACCTAATGAGTCATTTGATGTATTTTTTGATGCCGTTTCATCGATAATGGATCGTTTATCCTCGCGAATGGAAGAAGCAGAATTGGTCGAAATTTTAAAAAATAATTTAAGACCAGAAATTAGGCAAGACTTACTATATGTACCTATATTTTCAATTGCTCATCTTCGCAAACTTGTTCACATGAGAGAAGATTTTTTAAGTGACGAATATGTACGGCGTATGTGTGGTTCGGGGAACGCAACAACATTTCAGCCCAAGCGGTATATAGCTGAATTAGATGAATTACCAGAATCCTCTTCCGAAGACCATGTTTTGGAATCAAATGGATCCGTGAACGCAGTACAATCGGGAAATATAACAAAATGTTGGAATTGTGATACTATTGGCCATATATGGGAAAATTGCCTTGAGGAAAGGAAAATCTTTTGCTACGGATGTGGAGCAAAAAACACGTACAAGCCTAATTGTATCAAATGTGCTAATAAGAAATTATTATATTCAAAAAACTACAAGACAACATCACCCACGATCAATCCAACCTAACCCTTACTCAAAATTTAATACTTACTGGACCAGACACTGAACTACCGGATTTAAACCATAATAATACCGAACGAGACTCTAACCCTGATATAATCAATTTCAATAATCTTTCAAAACCAGTTACAATTTTAAATAAAGTTCACTTAAAAGAAGAGAGTGAACATAATCATGGGAAAAATCCCTATAACCCTTCTTTACGTCCTAGATATCCATATCATAAGAGATGGGAATTATATGTCGCAAAACGCAACGAAATATTTAATGTAGATTCTATAGGGCAACAACGTAGAACAAAACCAAAGCGATCAACAATTCGTTTAAGAAATTATTGTAGATTAAAACGTACTGGTAGAAAATTCCGTATTTCAACAATAGTAAATGATCCTCACGACATGCGTTATTATGCAAAAGTTTCGTTTCTAGACTTTGAAGAATATGGCTTATTGGATACCGGCGCCAACATAAGTTGTATTGGTTCTCAGTTGGCCACTGAAGATTTTTCCAGTTTTCCAAATTTTGTTAAGTGCAAATCTTTGGTCAGAACAGCTGACAATACACCACAGTCTGTTATAGGGTGGATAAATGCTAGTATTACTTATAAGAACCAAACTCATCCCATGAAATTATACATAATACCATCTATTACACAGAGACTTATACTTGGGATCGATTTCTGGAAATCTTTTAATCTTTTACCTGATATTATTAATACCTTAGATATTGTTAAAACTAACAATCTTGTGGAAGGTCATTCGAGTTTGTTTACTATTGGCGAAATTGGTAACGATTCTTCTAAAAATCAAATAGACAATCATAATTTGAAATATCCGTTAACACCAAGTCAACAACAACAGTTAAGTGCGATTATAGGCCTCTTTCCGAACTTCGAAAAAGAAGGACTAGGAAGAACGAGTTTAATTAAGCATACCATCGATGTAGGAAATACCGTCCCAATAAAGCAAAGATATTACCCAGTCTCTCCAGCTGTGGAGAAGTTAATGTATGAAGAATTGGATAGGATGTTATCTCTTGGGGTCATCGAACCTTCATCATCCGCTTGGTCATCCCCCATGAGATTGGTCATAAAACCTAATAAAATTCGTTTATGCTTAGACGCTAGGAAGTTGAATAATGCTACGCAAAAAGACGCTTATCCGCTTCCAAGTATAGAAGGGATATTTGCAAGACTGCCAAAAGCCAACATAATTACGAAAATCGACCTCAAGGATGCGTACTGGCAAATTCCTTTGGATGATCACTCGAAACCTTTGACAGCATTCACAGTCCCGGGAAGGCCACTTTACCAATTTGTTGTAATGCCGTTCGGGCTGTGCAATGCACCCCAATCGATGTGTCGTCTTATGGACGAGATCATACCAGCAGATCTCCGAAATTGCGTATTTGGCTATTTGGATGACTTAATTGTGGTCACAGAAGACTTCCCCAATCATTTGGAAATATTAGCTAGACTCTCCTCCCAATTTCGTAGAGCAAATCTGACTTTGAATGTGAGTAAAAGTAAATTTTGTGTCACGAGCGTTAACTATTTAGGGTACATTATTGGTGCAGGTGGAATATCTACAGATCCCGAAAAGATCAGCGCCATTCAAAATTGGCCGGTACCAAAAAACCTAAAACAAGTAAGAGGATTTTTAGGTCTCGCGGGTTGGTACCGCAGATTTATTGCTAATTTCTCAACCGAAGTTTTTCCGATTACGGAGGTGCTATCCACTAAAAAGAAATTTTTTTGGACACAGGAGGCCCAAGACGCTTTTGAGCGCATTAAACAATTACTTACTTCATCTCCCGTTCTTACTAATCCCGATTTTAGCAAAAAATTTTACCTCCACTGCGACGCAAGCAATTACGGTATAGGTGCAGTGCTGGTACAAATGGATGAAGAAGGCCAAGAAAAACCGATCGCTTACATGAGTCGTAAACTCAGTTCCGCACAACGTAACTATAGTGTTACGGAAAAGGAGTGCTTAGCGGTGGTAGAAGCAATAAAAAAATTTAGATGTTATTTGGAGTTGCAACCATTTGAGGTGATAACTGATCATGCTAGTTTAGTGTGGCTGATGCGTCAATCCGATTTGAGTGGACGACTAGCGAGATGGGTATTCAAATTACAATCCTATAAATTTTCTGTTAGTCATCGTAAAGGAAAAAGTCACGTGGTACCAGATGCCTTGTCAAGGATCCCACAGGAAATCTGTATGGTAGATATAGTGGAGCCAGAGGTAGATTTAAATTCCACACACTTTGATGACAAGGACTATGTAGACTTAAGGCAAAAGGTAGCAACTCAATCGTTAAAATATCCAGACATGAAAATTTTAGATAAATATGTTTACATACGAACCGAACACTATACTGGTGATACAGATCAAGAGAACAGTACATGGAAACTGTGGATACCGTTAAAGTTGAGAAACGATGTAATCATGAAGGCGCATGATACGCCAGTGACAGCTCATGGTGGTATTTTTAAAACATTAGAACGCCTAAGACGTTATTTTTATTGGCCCGGAATGGTGCAGGATGTAAGAAAATACGTACAGGACTGCGAGGTGTGTAAAACCACAAAATCACCAAACTTCAGCACTAAACCGCCAATGGGTCAGCAGGCAATTTCAATCCGTCCATTTCAGCGTCTTTACATAGATATCCTAGGTCCATACCCCAGAAGTAAGTCTGGATACATTGGTCTTTTGATTGTATTGGATCATTTTTCTAAATTTCATTGGCTCTGTCCCTTACGAAAATTTACCAGCTCTGTGATACAAGACTTTTTAGAGGGACAAATATTTCACATTTATGGGGTGCCCGAATTAATCATTAGTGACAATGGAAGTCAGTTTCGGGCAAATGAATTTAATGCATTTTTGACAAAATATGGCATAACCCACAGATACACAGCTCTTTATTCCCCACAGTCCAATGCTGCCGAACGTGTGAATAGATCTCTACTAGCAGGAATTCGCTCTTACCTGAAAAAAGATCAACGGTATTGGGACAAAAATTTAACTGCTATTAGTTCTGCGCTGAGAAACTCCTACCATCAGTCAATAAAATGTTCGCCATATTTTGCATTATTTGGGTATAACATGATAACACACGGTTCCTCATACGCGCTCTTAAGGAACTTAAATATGTTGAATGAACCAATTGCCAAAATAAATAGAGAGGATGAATTGCAAATTATGCGGCAAGATTTAGGTAAACACATGCAAAAGGCCTATGAAGATAATAAACGGCAATATGATCTTAGAGCACGAGTAACAAACTTCGAAGTTGGACAGGAAATTTATAGAAGAAACTTTGCACAGAGTAATAGCGAGAAAAATGTTAATGCAAAATTGTTGCCCCTATTCATTAAAGCTAGAATACGGGAGAAGTTGGGTAGTCATTATTATGTACTTGAAGATTTAACTGGCAGGCTCGTAGGGACCTATCACGCCAAGGACATGCGTAGGTGAATTCCAACTAATTCTGTTATTCAAGGAATTAGAATTATTTGGTTTTGTGACAGACATTTTTTGCTTTTATAATTTTTTTAATAAATTTTGCCTTGTACACATTATTTCGAATGATAGATGATTTTACTTTAAAATTGAGGGAAATATAAATTGCTTATTTATCGGCTTTCAATTTATGTGTTTTTATTGCTCAATGAAAGTTTCATTGAAGTTTGCTTAACATGAACATATGTATGTTAGGATATATTGGTTTGCTACAGTACACCCTGTTCTTTTAACATCTCTGTTAACTAGTTACATTGGCAACGCAGTACTCGTCAATTTTTTTTTTTTCACTTGAATTGTCATACTCAACGTATTAGAGCTTTCTATTGCTTTATAACGAGTGCTAGAAGATTTAAGCTTCCTTTTTGCGGCCATCTTTTGACGAAGTAAGACGTAATTTACTGGGATAGTAATCCCAGAATAATTTTGTCATCCTGTGATAATTTCACGCCAATTAATTAAAATTTTTCTCAGAAAGTCGAGTTTTAAGAGGTAGTTCGAATATATTGTCGAAAATTTTGAATTTTCATATTTTTGTAATATCTGAAACCTGTTGGAAATTCTTTTGATAATCTAGGTTAGGCGAGACCACATGACACCTTTGGGTCACGATATATATCGATATCTAGCATATGTGAGCTTATTTCATAGGAGACAAACTTCCTTAAATTATTTTTCTAAGACCTTGGCTAGACGAAGAGCTTCTGTTTGTGCATAAAACCCATTTTTGACTTGTCCTGAACATACCCACAATATCCCCACTGAGGTGGTAAGTTTTTATATTCGGTTAAGGAGAAAAACCCTGTTAATCTTGTTAAAATTCTACAGGGGAATTTATATTCCATTAAATTCATCGGAATTGTAACGTATGTATGTCTTCTTATTCGTATGAATGAAAGACACATGGTGAGACTAAAATCATCTTAACGACGAAAAGTTATATGATCTATCAAGACCCCAGCTTAGTCATAAGGATAGCTTGGCCATTTAAAAATATAATGCACCTATAACCTCTACATGGCCTTCAGAAGCAGAAAACCAAATACTCGAATGTCAACCACTTAATTTTACCCTACGTCGCTTTAAACTTCTTCTTGCCTGATCATCAAAACATCAGTACCACATCAATAACATTATGACAATACGCATCAAAGTGATACTATTGAAAAACTATAAGTAGAATGGTGTTTCGTATGGTGGCGAATATATAGAAATTAGAGTTTAGTGTTACAGAAATTTAATTAGTTTGAAAGAAAAAAAAAAAAAAAAAAAGCTCAGAAAATTAACAATAGAAAAAGAAAAAAGAAAAGATAATGTTAAAAGAAAACAGAAAAAAAAAAAAAGAACAAAGAAATAGTCCAATAAGAAATATTATGCTAATTAGTCCTCTGATAGTTACCTCTTGAAAAGAGAAAGTAGAATTTTATAGAAGGATTAACATCTTTGAAAGTATACCGCCTAAACGCTCTTATAACTTAGTGACCATCTAAACACCACCAACGTCTATATCTAATTTGGTTCACTTGGATAAAACAAGAATCCATGAAATTTAAATTTTCTTTCATTTGGCAGCAACAATCATCTTAACATTTTGTGCACCACATATTCAGATCATCGAAACAGGCCTGCTTCGGAATCATCAATATGTTGGTAAGTTTTATTTAAATTATTTTTTCTATTATTTCAATTATTCTTGTTTGAAATTTTGTGATATAAATTCATATAAATTTATATTGACCTGGTGAACCTTACTCTATTTAAATTGCCTATAGTGTAGTTTGTATATGCTCTTGGTATTAACAATCGTGCAATATAACAAAAGAGACGATACAAAAACCGACGTACAATGTATATTCCCTTATGGAGATTTATTGACATACAATGTAGATGGAACAAATGAGAGCAAAAAGAAAATAAAATAATGAAACGTAAAATTCTCGTACCAATAAGAATATTAGATAAAATTTGGTCATTTACTCGTTAGAATAAACGGTTCTCAGGGAGAATATGTAAGCATTAACACCAGAAAATATTAATTTAAGAGAAAAAGAAAAATAAGTAGAAAGTAAAAACAATACAGAACCAAACGAACAATCTACATTCTTTTTGAAGATATTTATTTGCATACAATGTATGTTGAGATAAATAATAGAGCAAACGAAGCATAAAATAAACGAACGATCAAACTTGTGTAGAAATAAACATATTAGATAAATTTCGGTTATTTATATTTACTCGCTGGAATAGTCTGTTCTTCAAGAGAAGGTGTAGGAATTAACGAGAAATGTATTAACTTGAAAGAAAATAGAAAAGAGAAATATAATTGTATACATACTTAATATAGAACTTAGTTTGTAACTACTTAATATTGAATTATTAACTAATTAGTATAGGATTAATATAAATTAATATTACATATTGCTCTTATTTTGATATTGTATAACATATAATAGTACCTATATGACATATGATATTATATGGCATTTGATTTGTACCTTCATATAATAAATGAACTTGATCGAATTTGACTCTTTTATTGAATTCATTTTAATGTTTGCCTTGTTACTCGTTGAATCAATGGGGTTGATGAAGTGTTGAGACTATAATTAAATGTTTTCTTTGGGAATACTGGTGATGATAAATTAGATTCGTTTTTAGGTTTATGTTAGGGATTTCTGCAGAAAATTACTCTGGCGCAGAAATCATTGGTAGGGTGGGTTGTGAGCCGGTACCCTCTCGATAACATCTGAGAGAGAACATATTAGGTATAAACCTACATCCTCTCGATAACAGCTGAGAGTGAAAATTTTTGTGTATAATACAATCAGCGATAAATTTATTTAATTAACCCACCGGGGGGAAAGGCAATTGATAATTTTGCGTGTTGATTTTATTATTGTCTACCAGAATATCGTAACATCGTGATAAAAAGGGAGTTATTATTTTATTATTGTGATGCATATTTATAGGCAGTTTTGAAATGGACCGAACCTCCCCAACCCCGACTGATTAGCTAGCTAATTGAAGACTCCCGTAGTCCTCATCGTAAACTGCTTGATCTGGATGACACCTTTCCAGATAATCATGGGCATGATCTAGGTTATGCTTGATGGTTTCTATTGAAATATAGGATGCTCATTTGTAGCGTTTTAAATTTCACATTACAATCTTAAATATAAACCTTTTTTATAATATTATTGATTAATACGTTACGAAAATAATAATATTGTATAAAAACTAAATAAAAACAAATCACGATTTGCTTTTCTTTAAATTTAATTTATTGCATAATTTTCTATAAAATAACAGCAAAAAAAAAAAAAACATTTCAAATTGATTGTTAGGACAATAATGACGCCGCACATACCGTTTCTAATACGACTCGTATGCCCTGTTGTAACGTAACGTTAACATAAGAAAGTTGACTGACCAATAAATTACAAAAACGAAAAAGTGGTTTCTATTCGATAAACAACTGTCAAATGGAAATTCACTTGTTTTGAAATTGTAATGTCATGTCATGTTTTTCCAAATCATTTAATAAAATTATTACAATCAATTGGTTTTTCTAATTAATTAATCATACAGATACTACTTAATACAGAAAATCGTTTAGCTGTTTTTAATTTGTTTAACGCTTTTTATATTATTAGCTTGCTATGCTTTTGTTTATTTGATCGAAAAATATTTTTAATCTACTTTCTAAAAGGCGATTCAAGGGACTGTATGGATGCAGCAGATACAGATGAATAGGCGTTGGAGATATTGCATTTTAGAGTATCAGATTAGACTCCAGTACAGAGCAACGAGTGAAATTTATTGAGCTACATAAAACCAACAAAAATTAGCCACATAAAACCAACAAAAATTAAATTCAGGGTTTTGAAAAACCAAGGGAAACACATCAGTATTAGTTGCATTTATTAAAATGTACTGTTTGGTGCGGTATTATGGTCAATATTGTTTTTAGACTATAATTCGTCGAGAATGGCTATGAAACGTCTCAATTCCGCAGTTTCTTACTGGACAATTAAATTGATTAAAATTTATGGGTTCAATAAAAATTAAAAAAATATTTATAGCATGCTTGGCCACATCGTTCGCTAGCCTTTTTTACGGGGATAGTTTGCGGTTTTTTTCAAAATTATAATTTAAAAATAAGAGATTCCCCCCCTCCAAGAAGACCAACTACAAAGAAACCGCTCCCCGACATTCAACTCTATTCCACCTTAACCAATGTCAAAAAAAAAACAACGAATGATTACGAGAAAAGCTCCACCTATTGGGAAGTAGCAGATAACAGCTAAAACCTACTAAACCTACTTAGCGAAGGCAATCACCACACAATCAACATGCAACGATGAGGCAATTGCTGTTTATCTTTCAAGGGTGAAGGTATAACACTGGCCTTTGAATAATCAATTCACAACAATTTGTCTTATTCCTAAACCACTTAATATATAAAAAAAATATACATATATATTTACTGTCCTTTCCAAAAATTTCAATACAATGCACAGCATTTAGTAGGGGTTTACTCCTGACAATATTTAAAAGACAAAGGCAACTGAAGCCTAATATTTGAAATCAAATACTGAGCCTATAACCAGGAACATTACTTGTTGCAATGAAAGTGCTACAACGTGAATATCTGATGTCTTATTTCATACACAGATCTGTATTACGTATTGCTTTTGTTACTCGATTTTCACTCGCTGTCGAACATCGATAAACGAATATCAAATTCTTATTATAAGTTGTCATTATTGTCGAATTTTTCGGCAATACTACGTTGTATAAATAAGGAATTAAAATAGTGGACTTAGTTTGGTTGTAAGACCTCAATATTGCAATACAGTAAATTTTATATTTTCGTACAGTTTCTGCATTCGTTACCAGATTGCTAAGAACTGTCATCAACTATATTCGGCTTATCTAAAGAGTATCCTCTGTAATATTCAAACGAATTCGTTAACAGAACATACCGTCTAAGTTGTACTTAATATTTGCAAAAATGTGTCGAACGAATTTTCAATTAGTTTTATGACGAAATTTTCGTCATTTATTGTGAATTTTTTCTTAATTTTAATGTTCACAATAGCAGATGTTTAACAGCTGGCTATAATAACAAATACATTTTACTTGCAAATTCATTTAAAATAAGTTTTAAAAATTTAAAAGCACAAAAATTTCTACAGGGTTGTGACGCGATGCTATTCTTTAGTTAAGTTGAAAATAATTTATGAAGTCTCTTGGCATTCTGCAAAGTGTCATGTCGCTGGTTCAAACTGATATATGATATTAGAACTGATATATAAATATAGCACAGGAGAGATAGTTAATACAAAATTAGTTGCATTTAAAAATTATAAAGAAAAACCCAAAAATGTAACACCCTTTTCTCTAATAATTGACTTTGCTGACATTTGTTTGTTTTAATTAAATAAATAAAAAAAAGTTATATTTTAGCACTTTTAAACTTTTCAAATTAAAATATCTGTATTTTTTTCTATTTCATTTCAAACCACCTTTTGAAAGGTTGTGAAGAAAGGTTGTAATTTATCTTAAGAATATATTTATTTATGATTAGAGAAATTTATTTGTCGTTGTAAAAAAATGGCGTTCTTTTTTTCTATTTTCTATTCTCTACAAACATTTACTTTTAATAAATATTTCATAATTTTAAATGAACTGGAATGTTAGTTACCATCTAGCGAAAGGTACACGTGTTCATGAGAAGGAACGTTATGACATTCTTCTATGAAAAAAAAAAATATATCTTAAAACGTAAATTGTGAAAGGTGTTAAAAAGATTATAATTTTATAGTATTTATCGGCATCCATTGGAAAATTTTGTGATGGATTACCTTTCACATCAATTATAAATTTCGAAAGTATATTATTTTTTTTTTTTTGACTTAAATACACATTTAATCATAATAAATTAAATATGCGAATAACTATATTGTACGACTGTAGTCCAGATTTTATGTTATCATATTACTTTGTTTTGATATTTTACCAACCGTGTAAACGCAAAAAATATCCGTCGTATGATTTTTACTCTCATTTTAAAAATACGGATGGAATTTCATAATATTTTCTCTTGGATTTTACGTACGACTTATATTACCGTCTAAATCTGCCTTTAAGAGTACAATATTGTATGCTTGTTTTTGGTAATTTTCATGAAAAATTTCTACACACACATACAATTGTTGCTCATTTGTTTTTAAAAAGTTGTATTTGTTTCTATAAAAATTAATGTATAGTTAATGCTCATTATTGTAAAGAAGATCAAAAATACAAAAAAATGGATTTATTCTCAGCAGCAAATTTATTTAACAGAAAAGGATAACGATAACGGGGAGCCGTGGTATAGTGGTTAGAGCACTCGCACAAAAACTCAAATAGCCCAGGTTCAAATCCCAGCGAAGGACAAAACTGAAAAAGAAAAGTGAGCGGTTTTTTCTAAAAATAAAAAGAGGGATCACCCACCCCACTCAAGTTGTCCATCACAAAGAAACCGCTCCCTGACGTTTACACTCTATTCCACCTTTGTCAGGCATTAAAAATGAATGATCAGGAGTACAGCGCCACCTTCTGGAAGATAGCATCTAACCTACTTAGCGGAGACGCTCACCATTTAGCTGTGTAGCTACTATTCTTGCTCTATGTAAAAAGTTTAATTGTTGTCTTTCTTTCCCGATCATTTAAAATCTTAAATGACAACACCCTTGGTACCCAACTCATGATGGATATGGTGTAATCATATTTTTATGGTATGTATATTGTTTCTGTTACTCCCAATTTTGAAATACTTTTAATAGACATTTGACAACCGCGTATAGCAATATGTTGCAGGAATGTGCTGGTCTTGTGATATTTTACATATCCAAAATATTGTAATACTATGTTACCTAGATAGATAGTCCAGATGGCTAGTTAACAACGGGATCAACTACAATTAGCTTTAAGTATCGTTTTGATATCACTACAGGATTACACTGAATTAACCCAAGCAGGGATATAAATGCAGTCAACCAGATCTATTCATTAAGTGACGTAGAACTATAAGGTCCAGACTCTTGCATTGCTTCAAACTTTTGAAGAAAGGCAAACCAGGACAATTACAAAGATAATGATCAATATTCTGCCTTTCAGATGTATTTCTCAATTTCTGAAAGTTCTTCTTAAAAATAAATTTCTTCTATGTGATTGTCGCACATAGGAGTCTTATGGTAGTAAATCTCTTCACTGATCTGGTGGCAAATTACTTCGTTCTATATTGAATGATATTTCTATTAAAATTGTTTTAACATTTTATGAAATTTAGTTCGTTAACGAGTGCCATAACTTGCCCCTAGACGTCACGGGTACATATTACTAGAAGCTCGTGAATTGCCCATTTTGGTTTAAGAGAGTGAATTCTGAGAATCTGCTTTTTCTTACTCAGTAATTGTTTTATATTGTTTTTAAAGTTTAACATAAGAAGCGCAAGTGCAACCGATTTTCGTGAGCAACAAGTTCATCTGCAACAAGTCTCAAACACTAAGTATTAGAAGATCACACAAATTTCAATAGTGGTCTGCTAATAGATATCAAGTATGTAGAGCAGTGTTGCACAGACCGTAACTGTGTTGAATAATTAAAAATTCACAGTATGACTTGTTTATTACACAGTTTATGTGTGAATTAAAAATTAAAAAACGAGGTATTTTTCATGCTAATGGTTACTAGAGGCATTTATATCATACCAAACTTACATTTGACCATGATGCCTGAATAAATAAGGTTATATGTTGATTGATTTGTTTTTTTTTTTTTTTTGTATTACATTCAATAATTGGCCTTGATATTCATTACAAAGGTTGACATAAAAACTTTACTTTGGATCCAATATATGTACAAATTTCTTGTATTTCATAAAGCTGCGGTAACATTAGGCAAATATTTGATGAAAAAAGCGTACCCACTATTTTATGAAAGCATTTGTATTGTAATTTTCCATTGCTTCAAGTTGAATTAAATAAACATCAAACATCTTATTACAATTTATTTTTAAATATGTAATTATTTTATAAAAAGTCTTGCAGAGAACGAAATTTTTCCATAAACTCTATTAATAAAATAGTGGTTACGCTTTTTTCGTCAAATATTTTCCCAATGTGACCGTAGCTTAATGCTTACAAATTCTATTCGCATCAAATATTTTATGGAAACATTTGATTTCTTAAATCAGTTCTTCTCATTTCAAACAGAATAATTTCATTATAAATTGTTGTTGTTCAGTTATTTTATTATAGTACTCGTTAATATTTAATTTAAATGCTTTATAATAAATATAAGAATTCGTGTTTTTACAATCAAAAATTACCAGCTTAATATCGAAGGTTTTTTATTTTGCCTTTTACTTAAAGAGAAAACTAAACTAAAATAAAATTATAAAAAATTAGGAACTGGCTTAAAAGCGATACTAAGTTTTGGCCAAGTTGATTAATTGTTTATTTGGGTTTTTTTCGATTTATTGTTGTTGTTATTATTTTGTTGCAAGTTTTTAAAGAATTATTGTTTTATTTTTTTTGTTTGTTGTTAAATAATTAAAATATAATTGCAATTGTTGTTTTCCATGTTAAATACAGATAAATGCCAATTTACTTTATTTTTCATGTAAAAATTAAGCTATTTTAAGTGATTTTCTGATTATTATCTCAAAGTTATCTTAAAAGTTAATACAACATTTAATTTAATAAAAAAAACACAATACAAGTTTAAAAAATATTAAACACGATTAATGAAATTTACAGTTTAAAGAGCTCTTCTATTCTACGAGTATATCGTCGCAAGAATTAAAGAACGCTGTAACTGACAAAAAATCGAAAATACGTTTATTGCATCATTTTTACCAGAAATAAAATACGCGTCAATTGGTTCCGGTCCCAGATTTCTATGATGAAAACAAATTCACTTACGCCGTCTGCGTTTTGAAAAATACCAGAGTCTTTGTTCTACTTTCATACAGGTTTTTTGGCTCTGGTGAACATGCTATGAAATCGAGTAAAAGGAAGCCTTAACACTAGAAAGACAGAAAGTGGTCACTTCACCCATTTGCATATCTAATTGCAGATATTTATTCTATCAATATTTTTTCTTAATTACTACTTTGCAGCAAATTTCTTGAAAAAGTACTACGATTCCATTGAAATATTTCATAGCACAACTATCTAAAAAGACAGATAAGGCTAACTTGACCCGTTTGCATATTTGTTCGCAATTTTTTTTTATGACCCAAACTGTTAAATTGAATATAAATCGTCAAATCTGTGTCATGATTTCATTATTACAGAAGGTGTATTTTTATTCCAGCTGATGCGTAATAATGACTCGATGTCTTACCGCAAAAGACACTGCAACTTATTTGAAGCTCTTGCCAAACGATAAATTGGGAGTTATGTGCCAGAATCAATTCCTTATTATACATAAATACATACATAATTAGCCATTACAACCCTCTGTCAGAGTTACGGTGGAGCTTCCCAAAATGAGTACCGGGGGACATACGGTTTAACGTCGAATCCGAACGACAGGCTTAAAAATCTTGTTCAAAGCAATCAGAGGTTTTGCCAGAAAATTGTTGAGAATTTGTTTAGATCGTCGAAAAAAATATTTTTTCATATTCCTTTCTTTCAAGATGTCAGAGCTGAATACTTATTTCATGCTACCCCTCAAGACAGTTAATATTCAGGCCGTGGTCTAGTGGTTAGTGTGTTGGCTTACTAAGATGACAGCGCCGTGTTCAAATCTTCACTCTGACATCTTGAAAAAAAGGAAATATGAAAAATTATTTCTTTCGGCGACTACCTCTCAGCAGTCTTCTGGCAAAAGCTCTGGGAGTAATTGATTGCCATGAAAAAGCTTCTCAAATCTGTTGTTCGGAGTCGACTTTAAACTGTAGGTCCCGGTACTCATGGATAAAAATGAACACACACAACATGAGTGCTGCGAAAAGCTAGGCCCTAACCCTGACACATGGTTGTAATGGCCAATTATATACATTTGTGTATGTAGGTATGTATGCAAATGAGACTTTTTATGCTTTTCTTGATCTAAATGTGTTGATGAGCAAAAAACTTTCATTAAGGGATCAAATTTGTATACTGACTGGTAAGACATGTTTTATTTTTCAGTTGTAAGAATCACATTCATGACAAAAATAATTTTTAGGTACAGGTGGGGATGGCTATAAGCAACCTAATGGTTCGTAATAATATTTATATGCATATAATTTTGTAAAAATTATTGTAAAAGTTTTTTTTTTTAACAAGACTATAAAATATATATAAACAAATATTTATTTTATTATAAAATTATATTTAATGATTGCTTCCAACAAAACAAACTCTGTCGTATTTGCCATATTATAATAATGATTGTTGTTTAAAATATAAAATAATTATAATTGAATGAAATACAATGTAAATAAATAATAAACTAATCAAAATTATATTAAAAATATATGTAAAAAAGTAATTATTTTGGCAAAAAAAAAAAAAAAATACTTGAAAATTAAATTCTAATATTCTAGTGTTTGTATTGCTACTTCCAAGAGGGAGAAAGCACTTAAAAAATAGAAATTAAATAACTTTTTTCATTTCCGCTTATTTCTAAAAAAGAAAAACAAATATTTCATAAACGTTGTCATCATCTCTAATCTGTCCCTCTTGTGTTCAGAATAATTATATATTTTAGTGATGTGATGTTTTTAATCAAGATCAAGTGGCTTGTACTCGTCTGATTGTCTCTTCCTATATGTGATTGTTAAATTTGCCAGTTTTTATTATGAGAGTTTGCTAAAATCATTAGAAATGCATTAAGAAAAATTGTTTTACATACACTCTTAATTTAATTATATTTTTTAATATTTCAGACACTTTATTTGCATGCGTGTTTTGTTCTTTCTTTTATAAGGCTTTGTGATAAGCAAACACAATTATTTAATAATAAGTTTAATGACAGCAAATCACTTAAAGTAGAATTAAAAAGAAATTTAAAAGTTCGAGAGATTTCAAACACACTTTAAATTTAAATTATAAATATATAATTGTTAAGACGAAAGCATTGTAGATAAAATTTATAGCCATGTTACAGAGTTTAATTGTATATTTTAGATCTTTAAAAAACGAAATGAAATCACTTCACGTAATTCGTATTTTCTATCTTTTGTAATTTTATTCTACAAAATTTTTTCATATTTTGAAGAAACAAAATGTGATTTGAATTCCGTTTTTAAACGAAGTGAGCTGTATGACATGGCTGATAATTTAAAAAATTTTCAATTTACGTAAAATAATAAAATACTTACATATTGTAAAGCATGTAAATGTGAAAATATGATATTTCTAACACACATTTTTTGAGATGTTAAAAATTATTAGGGAATAAAATACTTGATTGACTACATCCGTGTACCATACAACTTGTTTAACAGTTTTTGCAAATGACTCTGATTTATTGAAATTCTTTTGTGATTAACTGTTAGAAACAAAAAAAGAATATATATTTTCTTTTAAAATCAAAACGTGCGTAGAAAATATTTTTGCAAAAATTAAACATTAAATTTCCTATTTGAGTTTTTTTCAACGAAACACATAATCAGAAATATTTTTTATTTATTAGCTTAAACTCGGCGTACTTCGCTACACCTACCAGTATCATTTGCCCCACATTTTTCAACTGATGATTTTTAGTGACTAAGGAGTAATTCAGACCAAATTCAAAAACGCTCACCTGTCCAATTTCGCCCACTTTCTGACTGATGATTTGCCTTGTCCATGAACTCATTCAGACACAATTCCGAAATTTTAGCTTTAACCGTTCTGAAGATAGACCAAAATTAGAGGTAAAGAGAATAAAGTGGGCGTAAAAGTAGGCGTGACAATTTTTTCTCTTGATAAAAACTTAAAATAGATTAACCCTTTGCACTCGAAGCTTTTTTTCACTCATAATACCAGCAACTCGAATCAATTTCAATAGAAAAACCATATTCACATATAAGTAAATGATATGCGCATAAAAAGAAAAGTCATAGTTGTATTTTAAATCTTTTTTAATTAATTATAGATACAAATGTTATAATATATAATAAATAAATATAATAATAAATAAATAAATAATAAATAATATAAATAAAAAAATGAAGTTATTACGATTTCTTTTTGTCCTTAGCGGAGCCCTCGAGTTTGAAGATAAATTTTAAATGGCTCCGCTCCGGAGCCCTCGAGTGCAAAGGGTTAATACAAACATTTGAAAGAAAAATTAATCAAATCGATGGAGCCGTTTTATGATTTAAGGTAAATAAAAAAAGTGGGCGTAAAAGTGGGCGAGGCAAAAATCGTCAAAATCGGTCCAGCCGTTCTCAACTGATGCGATGACCAACGAACAACATTGATTTTTATTTATAAAGATTTACAAATTCGTTAGGTTCCTAAATAAAATACAGGTATCCCTCCTATAACACGGTCGATAGGTTCCTATAATATGACGTGTTATGTGAAACCGTGCTGGTACAAAAATAGGGGTTAAGTTCCAAAAAACTATTTTAATGGCATAGAAGACAACATTATTTCTATTATAAATTACCAAACAATTATATCGTTGTTTTTAATAAAATAAATTCACCCTGATCTAACATCTTTGAGGCCGAAAAACATTATAAAAACGTGATAAATATTTTTGATTTGTTCTATTTTATTTCAATTATTAAGAAAATAATATGAAAAACATTAATATGGGGATCTCTTTCATACTATGGCATATGATATGTATTTAGAATTGAAGGTACAATGGCTGCCGTATACTAAACGAATACTTTGAACGACATCATGATATCTTATGCTGAATAAGAAATGCACCTTTAATGGGTGTTTCAACAAGATAACGACCGAAACACACATTAAAGCGAGCAAAAGGTTGGTTTGAAACAATGACGTGAATGTTTATAGGTTTAAATATTTCACAGTTCCACAGTTCCGCGTTCTTGCGATGTGCTCCACAAAATGCTAAACTATTTGTTCTTAAAAATTAATATGTTACAAAAACAATTCATAACTATTGGATAGAAAAAATACCTTCATAGAATTTTTAAATTTAGGCATCCAGCCAGCCCGCTGAGATTTTTTTGTAACGGCAAATTTGTGTATGTACATAGAGAAAAATAAAATAAGACTTAGATTCTAGAAATAATAAAATATGGGTTTTTCCCAAATTGTATTTTAGGCTAATATTATAATTTTATAAAAAAATAAAAATTCGTGTTATAAGAGGTTTTCGGGGATATTTTAATCGTGTTAGAGTGAAATCGTATTACGGGATACCGTGTTGTAGGAGGGATACCTATATTATAGTTTGTTTGAGGGTTTATTTGATAAGTATTGCATAGAAATTTGTCTAATAAGGACTAATAATCTTATGTTTTATGGCAGTCAGTATATGAAGTTTAAACATTTTAAATAGAACTTATAAATACAAGACAAGTTAACTTTTTATTAAGCGCAAATTTGTGCAATGGTGTACATACAAGAAGAATTCAAAACATTTTTAAATTTCTGAATATTACAGATATAAACAAAAAAATAAAAAAATCAATGCCGCTCTTGACTGCAAACTCCACCACAAATTTATTTAAAATTTAAAGAAAAGCAAAATATGTAGTTTGCAGGCTTGTGTATCTTTTATGGTTTACATATAATATAGGCTTACCTATACCATATACCACAATATTTAATCGAAATTAAAAAAAAAAAAAAAAAAAAAAAAACATGTGCTATAAGAAGGCATTAAAATATATTTTTAAATTAATTTCCAGCCACAAAAATAAAAATTTTCCACCAATTACAAGTAAAAAACCATTCTTTATTTGTTTGAAAAAAAAAATTATTTAATTTTTTTAAAGGCCTTTTATTATGAATAACAAAAGCAAATAAGAAACATAACATATCTAAAGAAAAAAAATTACAAAAAAAAAAATTTTATATACTTAAAAAAATATAAAGAAACAAACATTTAAAACGATTATCAAAATTAGCACAAAATAGTTTTTTTCACACTTTTTTAGTTCCAGTGAGATTTACGCAGATGACACCCTAAAAATTTTTTGTTTTTTTTTTATAGTTTTTTTTGTTTTTTTATTTTTTTATAAATAATTGATTTTATGTTAAAAAAATTTTAACTTTGTGTTAAACTTGTTGTCTTTTTTTTGGACCATTACGATTATGTAAATATTTTTTTTTTCTAATAAAAATCTTTTCAGTTTGTTGTGTAGAAATCATTAAATAAATTCAATCAAAATTATGCATAATAATAATACGATAGATTAGTAACTAAAATCAAAATAAAATTAAAATATATTGTAAGTAAAATCAATCAAAAGTATTAACAGAATTAAATGCCTGTCCGTCAAAAAAGTGTTGATGTACTCACTCGTTCATTTAAAACGGTTACGATTTAAATAAGCGGAACTGTAACTAAAGTACGAGTATTTACTTGGAAGCCATATTTTTTTTTGCACAATTTTGATGTTAATTTTCCAAACGATTAATATTTTAATAAGCGGAACTATGAAGTATTTATTTATAAGCCATAATATTTAAAAAATATCTTTGTTTTGTCGAGTCTTTTTTTTCTGTTAATTTGTAATATCCTTTTTAACTAATTTTTAAATTAAAGATTTCTAAGTTTCTTTTTAGGTTTGTAATATGAACATTTGAAGTTAGTTAGACCTTTGCGTAATCTGATGTTTTTGTAATTTGTTTTATTGCATTTTATTTAATTTCTTCAACTACTAGAAGAATACAGAAAATTTTTTTTTATAGTTAAGCAAGATTAAATCACAATAATACAAATAAATATATTTTTAATATCAATGAAGCAAGTTTTATTATATAAAAAGTTTTATGCAATTATTGCTTGATAATGTTTTCGACTATGTGACTGGGGCGGCTGAGGTGTACACGTCGCTATTTGAACACAAATTTTCCGGAGCATATGCGGCCGTAGTCTAGTGCTTAGTTTGTTCGCTTACAAGACAAGAGCTTTGGGTTCAGACCCACCTCTGACATTTTCGAAGAAGGAAATATGAAAAAATATTTTTTTCTGCAACTACTTCTTAGCAGTCCTCTGACAAAAGCTCTGAGAAAAACTGATTGCCATGAACAAGTTTCTCAATTCTGTCGTTCGGAGTCGACCTTAAACTGTAGGTCCAGATACACATGGATAAAAGTTGACTCACACACCATGGGTGCTACGAGAAGGTAGTCCGTAACCCTGAAGATTTGCAATAACCAATTTTTAAGCACGTTCCTAACCGTTCCCCATTGACAGTAACGTTCTGACCATAATTTTTTTAAAGACAGTCTGCCAAGCGCTTCCAACAGCAATTTTCTTTAAATTCAAAGAAATGGTGTTTTAACAAAAGTTTGTGGATTCTTTCCTCTAGAAGCGACAATTGTGTTTTTATTTTTTATTGGTATTGCAACTTAAATTGGTCCTTAGGGCTCTCATACTAATTATCGCCCTTTTTAAAAACTATTTTGTATTTTTCTTAAACCAAATATTAGGCGTATTCATTTAATCCGTTAAATGTCTCTAAAACTTCTTTAACTCGTAAAAATATATGAAAGAGTAAGAGTTTAAAAAGTATCTTATACAGATATTTAGTTTTTATTTGTTATGTCAGCAGTAATCAATCTTTGTTGTTAACGCCCTTGCCAGTGTCGAATTTGTAGCAAAAGACGTCAAACAATAATAAAATATTTGATGTAATTGCAAAAACGTTTGAATCGAGAAATGGTTATCGCAATTGTTATTAAATAATTTTAGTTTAAAATGTTGTATGTACTTGTATTTGTATTTGCATTTGTTTTTTATATAATACTTTAATGTCTACAAACAATAGTTTTTGCAAATTCATGAACACGCGACACAAAACAAAAACATATTTTTTTATAAATATTTTATTGATTAATTTCTTTATTAAATGTGATGCTATTTGCCTTATATGAAATGGAAACAAAATAAAGCTTTGTGATTTAATTATAATTTAGCAGCTATTGATTATTGGAAAACGATAAATATTTTTTTTTTTTTAATTTTAAATGTCGTTTGACATTTGATGGCAGGTAAAGTGAGGGCGTCAAAAAAGGTAAAATTTCTAGAAAACTAGATTAAGATCTGTGTTTTTTTTAATAATATACAGTACTGGACAAAACTATAGCACATAAGAACTTACACTTACATAAAGTAAGTATAAATAAGATTGATGATCACTTTCTATTTAATTGTTGCATTCCCTTTTTAACTTAAAAACAAGTTTTTAAAAAATTTTAATTTATTGAATTATTTAAATAATAAAAACAATATGATTAATAGTTAACATTAAATTTATGTATTTTATATAGAAATCGAATGCAGTGTTTTATTAAAAGAAAAACACCTAAAAATTCTCACAAATCCGTTTATGAAATCTAAACAATTATTTTATTACGTTGTAGGAAAATTCTTATTAATACGAGTACAACTCGTATTGCAATGCCCTGAAGAAAAAAAAAAAACACAAATTATTCAAATAATTTTTGTAGTTTATAAACTTTATAAATTGATCATCTAAACTACACGTTGAAAAATTTAAATATGTCGGTTTCAATATTTAAAAAAACAAGTAACGTTGTACTTTGCTTTATAAAGATCATAAAAAAAGTAACTGAGAATTGAAACGTTTTTCTATAAGACATCTCCAAAATCTTAAAACTGAATTTTTGTTTTTTTTTTAAACTTATCTACATATTCTGTATTTTCAAATTCATATAAAACTTGTATGTCTTAATTATTTTAAAATTCTAATAGTCAAGAAAGTAGTGACAATAGTCATTAAGATGATGACAAAAAAAAATCCAAATCCTTTCACGTTTGGAAGATCGAAATCGAATTTCATCACTTACCAGATCTTTTATATGTATGCCCCCCTGGGGTATTGATAGGCCTAGAAGCTTCTTCCAGCCAGGAGCTAACGTTCTAGGCTTATATGGAGTAAACCTAGGTCTGAATGGCTTGGTACTTCAGGTAGGAAGAAGGTGTCTCTGGGTAGATGCATTCGGGATCTGAACAGAGATGCTTAAATTGGGTACTACGGGAATTTCTGCATCTCGTTGCTGTTTGAACGCTGGCGTATGCCAAATAGCTTGGGTGCTGCCTTGTGAGGAGTACATCTAGTGGCTGTTTGCTGCTGCTACTTTCCAGGCAAAAAGTAGCGGCATAATTGCATTAGCATTGTTGGATCTCTTCGTTTGAGTGGTTTGACTTTGTCAGGTACTGTGGCTGAAAGTTTCTGGCACTAGTTGACGCTGATCGACACATTGTATTGCAGCGTGTGGTATGTCTACTGACGGGAGGTACGTTAAGCTAATAATCAAAGACCAAACAACCTATCGGCAAAAATTTCAAAATTGAGTTTTTTATTTAATATTAGTCCCTATATCATAACGCATATATGTATATGCAAAATTTTATAACGTCTAATATTACAAATAACCAAGCAATTACCAAATCACCAAATACCCTATCAGCAAGTCTACAACTTTCTGAGACCAAATAACCTATCAGCACTCACGCTAAAGTAGCAATCAGAGTAACGATTTATTTGAATTTTATTTCCGGCATTCTCTCGCAACTTTCATGATAACATACCTTTTGAATAATTTTTTGTTGTAGTTTTTTTTAGAGGAATGTTTTTTTTAATTTAATTTAACTTTTTATTTTGTTATAAAAATTACAATAAATAAAAAATAGATTTTTTTGTAAAATTGCCTATAGTTTAATTTAAAATTAGAGGAAAAATAAAAAAATTTACTTTAGAAGGCCGTGATGTACTAAAAAAGAGGAGAATAAATCACCAAAAATCATTAAAAAATTTTTAATTTTGTTGCATAGTGTAGTTAAAGCAAACATTAAGCACTTTTTTGTTTAAACAAATAAAACAAATTATAACTGTTGTTATTAAATGTAAATAATATTCAAAGGAATGCTTAATTATTCATACTACTTAATTAGCATTGCTGATAGGTTGTTTGGTTTCAGATTTTTACAAATCCAAATAACCTAAGCGCCATATCATAAGCTGTGTTTAGAAAAACAAAACTTTCTCAACCGAAACATACTTTTGGTTTCATTTTAATCAGAATATATAATTTTCGTTTTAATATTGCAAAAAGTTCCAATTTTAAAACGTTTTTTTCTCTCTCCTGTAAACTTTAGAAAACTGCTGATAGGTTGTTTGGTCTTTAAGGTGACGATATATATGTAATATTCTATAAATAACCCTATCCTATGCATTTGTTGATGGAATGAAAAACTAAAAATCTAAAAACTCTATATTTGTACTTATGAATTTATGTCTTATAAGTTTTTTTTTCAGTGTAATATACCTCACACGTGTCTTATTTTAAAGAAAATTCTTTTGTTTTTTTCTCCATCAAAAAATAAAGAAATTCTTTAGTTTTGTACATACTTCATAATTTTTACATTAATTAAATTAAAAAAAAAAAAAACAAAAAAATAAAACTAATAAACGTGATTTCTGACAGAAACATTTGTATTTAAATTTAATTTTCAACAAAACTTGTTCACTTTAAAAATGATAATAAGAAAAATGAAACCAAAAAGTTTAAATGCAAAACTAATAACAGAAAAAAGAAAATAATTTGTGTCTTTAAAATTCTTTTCCTATTGTACTTATCAGACCCCTTTATGCTATAAACACAACAAAGGCTATCGAACACCGAACACACGACTACAAAAATCGCTGGCTACGAAAGTAGCCAAGTACCCAGCTACTTAATTATAATAACGACTATAGCTACAAAATAAACAAACTTATTTTTTGTAAGTGAAATTATGAGGAAACAAAAAACAATAAATGTCCGAAGAAAACTTATAAAAATTTAAGAAAACTAAAAAGGTAATTAAATAATAAATTAAAAATGAAATAAAAACTGATTACATAAATGAAATAAGTAAATGAAAACTAAACAAAAAATGTAAACAAATGATTATTTTTTTTTCAGTGGTGCAACTTAAATTTTTTTCGCATTTTTTATGTACATATTTCATGTATTGCGTTTTTTAAAAACCTTTTTCATGCATCTTATTGTATTGGCAGCACTAAACTGTTTATTGTCATCAAGAAAAATAGAAATTAGCCTAAGTTGGCTACGGGCTACAAAAGTAGTCGTGTGTTCGGTAGTCGTGTTGCCGTTAAAATAATTATTACCATATGCACACATGTATTTTATTTTTGACAGCTTGTAGTCGATGGTCGGTAGCCTTTGTTGTGTTTATAGCATTATAGTAGACAGAATTGGTAATAACTCCACTATATTAATATACTTATTATGGAAAGGCTACTGATCATCTTTAAAATTGGTTGAGAAATAATTACTGAGTTACAAATGTTTAAATGTGCAAAATAAAAAAAATTAATCTTTATGTATTTTATTTTTTCAACACATCGAGATAAATTAGAATAATAATATAACTATAACTAGGATTAGGTCACTTGAAAAGTGTTTGCAAAAAAAAAAACATATTTGTATCATTATTAAATTTGTATTATTATTCGGCAAAAACAAAAAAAAAAGTTAAAACAATAATTAAAGTAAACAAATGAAGTAAAACAAAACAGAAAGTGATTCATTTTAACAAAAACAATGAAAAATAATTTTTTTATTATTTTTTTATTATGTATGCATATTTAAAACTAACTCAGAAGTACTTTCAAAAATAACGTTTTTTTTTTAACAAAAGAAATAAAAATTAAAAATTCATAAATGAATATTAAATTCTGGCAAATATTTAAAATATTAATTTCATGATTTTGTAATGGAAACGTTTTACTTTAAGCCATTCCGCAATTTAAATCAATTTCGTAATTTAGTTATATGTAAGTCTAAGTGGCTACTCGACAAATAATTTATTTTAAGGATCTATAATGCCATTCAGTAATTTAACGATTTGTTTTCTTTTAAAGTTTAAAGTGTGTTTGCCAGTTTGCACTAACGATAGTGTGCTTCGGTAACTCCTAGTTAATGCTGGTATTTAAAAATGATAATCAGATGTTTCTCCATAAATATCCGTATTTTTACACTCTTTAAATTTATTCACTTGAATATTGTCATATATATTTTTTTATTTCTTAAACCTTGCAATCTTACAAACGTACCATTTTTGCATATGCATATTGTGTTGCTGTTTAACTTGGTTTGTTACGTTTGCAATGGAGAGTGATTACCGTTATTGTATTGTATAAATTTTAATAGTCTAAGATCCTAGTACTGGTATTCTTCTGAAAATTAACATCCGTTCATATAATAAGTACAATTACCGAATTCACAAGGTTTTGTATCGTTCTTTTTTTTAATTATTAGCATTGAAAACATTTTTTGCTTGTGAACACTTATTGTATGTATATGAATGTATTTTGTGTATTTAACGTCAAAAATTAAAATTTTCTTTAATTTTATTTGCTGCTGACAATAAAAATAATTTTTTTGTGTTTACAACTTTTTAAAAACACATGAAAAAAAGTGTATGGGTTGTATAAAATTTTTATTTGAAAATTACCAACAACAAGCGTACAACTATTGCCGTACAATCAAACAACGAACATAATGAATACAAGGGTTTTTTGAATTCGGCAAATATAGATCCAATAAATATTCGAAATTAATTCGGAAAAATATATAATACCCAATTCACAAAATGTTATAGTTGTCGTAGATCGGTAGAAACTATGACAAACTACAACTATTGTACATAATGTTGTTGGTAATTTCCATGTCAAAAACTATTACAATATGTACGACAATTTTTCCTATGTTTCGGAAATGTCGTTTCAATTTTATTTATTTTTTTTATTTTTCAAATGTATTTTAAAAATTGTTTGAAATATTTTTCTTCTCTTCTTCTTTTTAAATTTTTTATTCAAGAAATTTGATAAGACTGGATAACATCTACAACAATATTTACGACAAGGTGTTCACAAAATGAAATGCCATTTAACTAAAATCTATAACATTCACAAAATGTTATATTGTGAATTGGGTAAATAATTTTAAAAATAAATACATATTTAAAAGTTTCCCAGTGTAATCATGGGGGTAAAACATCGTTATGCATCTCCAAATACTAAATTAATGTTCCTTTCTCATTGGCCTCTTCTTTTATTATTTTACTAAAATTAAAAAAATAGCAGAATTTAAAGAAAAAATTGTATTTTCAAAGTTAAATTATTCTTTATACAGCCATTGAAGTTTTTATAGATTTGTATTTGAATATTTTAATCATGTGGAATAAAAAGTGAAATCAAAAATCATCAGATTTTAATGAAAATAAATTTGTAGATTTTAGTAGTTACATTTTTATAATACACAAATTAAGCACACCTTTATTTTTTGCCACACCCAGTGACGAAAGTCAGAGTAATGATGTTCAATTATCAATGACAGTTGACGAATTTTATTCGATGTCTTAAATGAATTTTTAAAGTAATTGCACGAAATGCGATATATGATTGAAGTTAATTTTAAGTACTAACAGACAATATCGTCGGTTGACAAGCAAAACTCACTAACTGTAGTCATATAACATAGCACTTAGTGAGTTTTACCTGTCAACCGACGATATCATCGAGATTTATAGCGAATTTTTACGGAACATGTCGATATCCCGCAGACTTGTAATGCAAAATAGCACTTTGATTCGTCTGTAAATTATTCTTTTATGTGTCCGAATAATAATAACAATAAAGTGGTCGCGTTGTTTAATATGTAGCGCGTTGGCTTACTAAGATGAGTCTTCCGGGTCAAAACCCATCTGACATCTTGAAAGAAAGACACATGAAAAAATATTTCTTTGGGCGAATACCTTTAGAAGTCTTCTGATTCGCATTTGACGTTAAACTCTAGGTCCCGGTACTCATGGATAAAACCTGCCAAACACTATATGTGGTGGCTGTGAAAAGCCACATATGTACGTATGTATGTACGTATGTACATATGCTCCAATAATAAACATTTTTCATGAATTTCATTTAAGAAATACTCGTATATGTTATGAATGTCTCTGCGTTAACTACACATTGCTGACATGCATCATGTCACAGAGCACTCATGCCGGTTTACCTAGTGTTACAAATAGCAACTCTTCGATCTAATATATAGGCGTTCATTTTATCTACCTTACGCGTTGCAGGCATATTTGACAAATTCGACGGTTAATGTCAGTGTGGTGATTTGTAAGTTAAATATAGCGAGTTGTGAGTATGAAGACTTTCCTTATTACTATTTCTTTTTGTTTTAGCGTAACGCAAATTATAAATTAATACAAGAACTTCTGAAATTTTACTTAGAAAAAGCAGAAAAACTTAAAGCTTTATACATATGTATATAGAGAAAGTATTCACTTTTGCTAATTTAAAAGAACAATTGAAACTGAAACAATATCTTTCTTCGAATCATATAAAACTTGAAAACTTTTGGAACGAAGTTAATCGAATAGTTCTTTGATTGCTGAATTAGTCGTACTAATAAACTTAGTACGTGCCCCTATTTTTTTCCGCTGAAAAAGAGGAACTTTAGAACACAGTGCATACAGTGATGAAAGAAATGACAGCTACAAAAGTAAATACCAGCTGTTATTAATTTTACTACAACTTAAAAACATTCTTTCATTTTAAAGGGTAGTAAAATTGTTATGTTGTTCTTGTTATTTTTGTTGGAGTTTCTTATATACACTGTGCTTTAGAATATTAAATTCAGTAGTAAAGTAGTCTTTATTTGCCATACAAATTTTTAAATAAAGTTTACTTAATTTTTTTTGCATATTTAATAGAAATGCTGATTTTGGAAAAACTGAAATTTTCTTTTAATTACTTAGTTCTTTTTTTTTATAATTAGTCATTAAGCCGAACACAGTCGGAAAATCAAAAATCTGGCTCCGTCTTGCATATGTGGAGCAAATAAGCTTTAAGTATGCAAAATTTCAGCTTTCTGCGACGTCAGACGGTTTCAAAAAGCTGCGGAAAGAGAATTGGACATATATCCGGACTAACAAAGAAATTATATATGTATATAGATGTATGTGTTCTTTCTAAAAAAGATAAAAACCTATTTTTCCATATTAAACTTAGATAACAACACCGGCAAACAAATATTTGAAAAACCATCTAAGCAATCACAAAATTATTGGCAACACTAACTCTAAAATATAGCACCTGATACCTGCGTGAATTTTTTAAATTTGTTTTTTACAATCATTAATTTCTTTTTGTTTTCATTTTTGTTTTTTTTAGACGTTAATTTTCTTTAACTTTTTTTACATTTACTTTTTTATAGTTGCTGTAGTTATTTTTTAGTAGAAATTAAAACACAATTATTCTGATTAGTATGCCCAACACAGTTGTTAGTTAGTTGGTTGGTTGGTTCATTAAATATTGTACCCTATCGTTGACAATAAAAATAAATTAAAATATTTATTATAGCAATTGTTGTTGTTATTAATACTTTACAATTATTGCTGTTTATTGTGTGTAAATCAAAAATAAATTTCGTTATTTTTTCCAATTTTTTTTGTGCATATTTTCGCAATTACACATAATTATGGCTTTTTATTGGATTAAATTTTATTTCGTTTGAGTTCAACTCTAATAAGAGTTTGTCAGTACAAGCGTGTAAATAGTCGTTAGAGAGAGAGAGAGAGAGTAAGAGAAAATTTTTAAGCTTAAAAACTGGGTTACCAGGCATTATTTTTTAGTTTTCTCTCATATATTTGTTTGGATACTGAAAGAACAAGCCTAGCTCTGTGTTTTTCAGTAGTAAACAACACAAGTATTTTTCTGTATTTAAATTTAATGTTTTTGTAAAAAATTTGTTCTTATGGCACAAGAAGTAACACAATTTTCATGCTCTATAGTACCACAGCAAATACGTTCTAACCAAATTTGTAAATTTGTCAAATAAACATTTTTAAAATTGTAACTGGTATTCATAGTTGGGCCAAATTTTTTATACATATGTACTTATAGGTATATATACGACCTATTGCAATATTATTATCATATATTTAGCACAGCTGCAGGACATTGAAACTTATAAGATCTGTTACCTATTACTGTTATCGTAATGAATGCGAGTAGGTTTGCAATTGTAATGGTGTAAATTTAACTCATAGTTACTTATATGTAACAAGTTATATGACATAAAATATTAACGTGCTTAACGTACACACGAAACAAAAAATGCATTCTCAGCACCCACGATGCTTTCGCCATAAAATTAATTCAAATTGCGATTAAGAGCTACGCTTTAATGACAACCAAAGTATTCTCTCCAGCGTTGGTTACATCGAGTCAAGAAGGAACAACTTCCTGCCATTTGTGCAGATTCTGTGATCAATACATACTGGACACTTGTCTAGCATTGATGCAAAATAGAAAGAGGTACATTGGTGATTATCAAATATCCGATAGTGAACTGTCAAGGTAGGCATCGGCCGACATTTTAAGATTCATCGGAGCAGCAAAATTGGGGGAAGATATATGGAAACCCTAGTTAAGTTGAGAGCTGTACAATAGATCTTAAAGTCGAAGTACTTTTAGTACCTTATGAATAAATGAACGAAGCTCAGAATAGAATTTGTACTCTGGTTTTACAAAATGATTTTTACCACTCGCTCGGAACACAGAAGGTTTTAAGTTAGTTGAATAGTGGAAAAGAGTCAAAAATGACAGAGGCGTACAAAAACATTCTCGACTAAAAGAATTGCACATGTAAACGGGCGTGATCTTACTACGATTTTTGAAAAGAGAAAAGTACAAAAAGTCGTAAAAAACAGCTGTAAAATTCAATAAATATGTATTTAAAAAAGAAATCGTTACTTTAAATAGGAAATATGATTCAAACTCGAAGCAATAAAAAATAATGACTAATGTGACTGTCAGTCAAACCAGAAAAGTTACTTAAATTCTCAACCCCACTTTTTGTAGATTTTGGTGTTTTGTTTTTAAAGTTTTGTAAAAATTTTTTTTTGACTTTGGCAACACTGTTTAAAAGTTGCACATAAACAGTAGCTTTTAATTTTATTACCAATTTCAATGTATTTTTTTACAGCAAAACTTAATAAAAACGTTATTACCGTTGTTAGCAAATGTATAGAAAATTTTGCAAATAAAAAAAAAACAGAAAATTTTATAAAATTAGAGGGAGAGTATCAAAGAGCTCAATGTTAACATGCACTTATACATACTCATTTAGAAAACAGCTGACAATTGTTTATATTATTGCTTAAATTACAAAATGCAATAAAATAATAAAACAATAACGATTTTGTGATATTGCCTTAGCTGTGTTGGAGTTGCTGCTTGTTTTAATGGTTATATTGAAAACTTTTTTTGTGAAAAACTGTTTTTTTTTATTAAAACACTTGAGCATCAGCTTTTATATTAAACAAAAAACCGGAAGTGCTGATGATCTTATTTTTCATGTACCCGCGCGAATTCAACTACATACATACTTGAAACAGATAAAAATTAAATATATTTTGAATTCTTTAGGCTTTATTTAAATTAAATTTCTAAAAAAGAAGAAAAATTAATAACTACTTGAGACACACTTAATTTTTTTTCCAAAATAAAGAAAAACAAAATTGTTAATAAATCATAAAATATAAAATTTTTTTCAGTTGCAATTATTATTTTTAAGACTGGTTATTTTATTCAACACTTTTTAATATGCAATTTTATTTTTTTTAATTTTCTTTTATTTTTTCTTTTTATATTCTTATAAAATTAAATTATTATTTATTATTGGCATTTTAATTTATATTTAACTTGGCGTCTAATATCGTTTGATTACCGGAACTTAATAACTGTTCATTGAATTAAATTTTTATTTTAGTTGCCTATAAGTCGTTGCTTTAAACATTTATTTTTTTTGCTATTTGATTGTTTTTGCAATTTAAATTTATCAGCTGTTTCCATTTTTATAATTTAAACTATAAAAACGCACACTCTCTCTTGAGTTTTTAACGTGTTTAACATAAAAAAACTAAAAAAAGCACAAAAACAAAAAACTACACGCATTTAAGTTTGCCTTTCAACATTCTTTTTAATTAATGTTTTTTCTCTACAGGCCAAAATATTAATGGTATATTTGAAGCTGAATAGCTTTCTTATTTGAATTGAAAATTATAGATGGCTACGCTGTGCTGAAATAACTGTAAATATGTTTAGAAAAAAAGCTTTTGTTAACAGTAATGTTATGCGTCTGCCCATCATAACATTTAATAATGCGGTGTTAAATTTTATTTTATTTTTTCAAAGAATTAAAAACAGCCCGGCTAGCTCAGTCGGTAGAGCATGAGACTCTTAATCTCAGGGTCGTGGGTTCGAGCCCCACGTTGGGCGCAATTTATTTATTTTGTTTTTTTTTTTTTTGGTTTTAATTAATAATATCCAAAAATTATTATTATTATTATTATTTCTAAATACAGTAGTAACTCGATTTTTGCACGTACTTGCACACTTCGATTCTTGCAACATAGAACTATTTTTCATTGCGCACTCAATACTTGCGACATCCGAAAATTTTTAAGCTCGATACTTGTAACATTTTTTTATTACTATTACGTGCTGCTTTGTTTACGTTTTCTTTCATTTCTGGAAATCCCCGCTGTTTTATGCTGCTGACGAAATGTTGTATGTAATTTGAATAAGTTTTAAGCTGACTATTGAGAGGTGCGGTGTCATAATGGCAAAAAAAAAAATTATGTTGCTGACAAAAACAATGCTGAAATTTTAAAGAAATTAAAGGTCGAGTCACATAGAAGTCGTCATACTTTATACTTTGCCTTTTTCAACTGACAGGAACGTATCAACATATGTCGTAAATACAATGAGAACTTTTACGGATATTCCTTAAATCAAAAACTAAAATTAAATTTTATAAATTTATAAACGTAAAAAATTTAATTAAACTACTCGTGTTTTTAAGGAAACTTATTTTCCATTTTTTTTATTAAATTTTAAAGTAATTTTTTTTGTGGAAGCAAAGTGTGTATAACTGCTGTAAGTTTTTTAAAAATTCTTTTGTTCTTAAAATACCACACATAATTTATTTAAATTAATTTGATCAAAATAATATTATTGCTGCAATAATAATATTCGATATAAACAATTAAGAAGCAACTAAAAAATTAAATTGCGCCCAACGTGGGGCTCGAACCCACGACCCTGAGATTAAGAGTCTCATGCTCTACCGACTGAGCTAGCCGGGCAGCTGATAATCGAGTTAGTAGTATCAGAGCTGAAACTAGGCAACAGCGCAGGATTATTTAAAATATGATTACCTGTATTCTTAACCAATTTATTCGTAATGGGAAATTGCTTAATTGTTGTTTGCAGCAGACAAAATTAAATTTTAGCATCATCACAGGATCGGTTTTATTATAAATAAATAAGAATTACATATATATCAAATTCTCCATCCGAAACGTATAAAAATATTAATTCATTACTCTTCTAAAATTATTTTAATTGCTTTTATTTATTTTTTTTTTATTTTTATTTGAGACCAATACTCAGGGGTAAACCCCTACTAAATGCTGTGCATTGTATTGGAATTTTATTTAGCCTAACTTTAATTAAGGACACTCAGTTTTAATAATTCATTATTTTTATTTTTTTATTTTTTTATGAGACATTTTAATGTCAATTATGTATGCAGTTTAGTTTTATTAAGACTTTTTCTTAAAATAGTGTCATTGCGCCCAACGTGGGGCTCGAACCCACGACCCTGAGATTAAGAGTCTCATGCTCTACCGACTGAGCAAGCCGGACTATTGACACTGTATAGTAATGATCTGATCAAAAACTTGACAACATTACAGAATCCTTTAAATAAAGAGTCTGAATCTTTGATCATGCTATTAGAAAAAGTGTTACCATTTGAATGCTACCCAATTAAAGAGTTAGGTTGTTTTGTATTCGTTCGTTTAATAACAAAATTATAAAGAGAGAAAAGATTTACGTAAAAATTGTTGTACAATTAGGGTAACTAAAAGAGAAACTCTAAGTATTCTAAAGTTCATTTAAATTTGATTCATTGTACTCTGATAAATCGAAGAATTAAAAAATGCGAAAATTATTTTGGTGTTGTATTCTCTTTAATGGTTATAAGAAGAATGAATAAATTTACAAAAAGTTCTTAAACAAGAAGTTATTATTTTACAAAGTAAATAAGAACAGTTACAAATTATAAGAAAAGAAAAGGAGAGAAACTAAAAATTCTTGAATAACCGATTCGGTAATTAAAGGAATGCATTAATTAATTATTATTAAAGTCAATAATTCATAAATTAGTAATTTTAATAAAAATAAGATTAAGTAATGTATTTTGTGACCGAACATACTCCGCCCCATTGAAAGTCCTCTTTCAATCTAAATTTTCTATTGGTAAGGGAGCAATCTTATGGATAGATCGCCGAAGAATACCCTTAGTAGTTTGAACATCTACGACTCGGACTTTACCATCATGACCAGGGATAGTTTTTACAATTCGAGCTAGGAGCCACTGCTGCGGAGGTAAATTGTCTTCATGGACAATAACTAGTCTTCCTTCTTTAACATTATCATGAGATTGAAACCATTTTGTTTTCTGTTGTAGAGTTAGAATGTAATCGCGCACCCATTGTAACCAAAACTGTTGCTTTAAAAATGTAACAAGTTGCCAACGTTTTAAGTAACTTATGTTTTTATTGACTTCTATAGATTCGTCGGGCAAAGAAAGTAGAGATGAGCCAATAAGCATGTGGGCTGGGGTAAGAGCTTCCCCATCATTTGGATCGTCCGATCTAGGGGCCAACGGACGGGAGTTTAAAATAGCTTCGACTTCGATGAGAATTGTTAATAGTTCTTCATATGTCACTCCCGCGTTAGACATGTTTTTGATCAAAATAGTTTTAGTGGATTTTACCGCAGACTCCCAAAGCCCACCGAAATGTGGTGATCGAGGTGGTATAAACGAAAATTGAAATCCGGTTACTTCACTGTAGTTCATTAGAGCTCTAGTATTTTCTTTATCAAAAAATTTTTGTTTAAATTCATTAAGTTTTGTATGTGCACCAACAAAATTAGTAGCGTTATCACAATAAATACGCTTGGGTATTCCACGTCTACCTATAAATCTTTTTAAGCATAAAATAAATGAATTAGTTGATAAATCGGAAACAAGTTCGATATGTACGGCCTTTGAAGCAAAGCAGATAAAAATTGCAACATATGTTTTATATGGGGGCTTTCCTCTGATTCTATATGATGTAAAAAATGGACCACAAAAATCGACTCCACATATGAGAAAAGGACGACTTCCATTTAATCGATCGGCAGGTAGATCGCCCATTATCTGTTGCAATAGCCTAGGTTTGTATTTAAAACAGTGAACACATTTTCGAACTACTTGTCTTATAATGTCTCGGGCATTCACGATCCATATTTTTTGGCGAAGAATTCCAATAAGAACCTTGGGTCCTGCATGTAAGTGTTTAACATGAAGATAGTTGATGTAAAGACTTGTGAATCGATGATTTTTCGGGATGAGTGCTGGATACTTTGTATCATATGGTAACGATGAATTTGCTAGTCTGCCGCCAACTCTGAGAATTGTTAATGTTTTTTTATAACTAGGTATATCCTGTAAAAATGGTGATAATTTTTGCAAAGCTGGTTGCAAAATTTTGCCTTTTTGTATATGATCTATTTCTGCCTTAAATGACGCTTGCTGAATGTCGTGTACTACTTTCCAGAAGGTAAGGTTGAGTTCCTTTGCTGTTATATAAGAATTTCGGTATTGTTTGTGAAATAAGCGATGGACATAAGCAATAATATGCAAAATTCGAAGAAATGATGACTGATTTACGACGAGTTCAGAAATTAGTGTGTTATTGATGCTGGTAATCTTAAAGGATGATTTTCTTAAATCTTCGGAAGAAAACTCTGTATTAAAAACAGAGCATTGAGGCCAATTCTTTTCATCCTTCTGAAGATAATCTGGGCCACTGAACCAGATTGTAGAGGATAATTCATCGGCGAGACATCCTCGAGATACAATGTCTGCAGGATTTTGTTTCGAAGGTACATAACGCCAATTTATGTTGTTAGTTGTATTTTGAATTTCTGAAATTCTATTCGCAACAAAACACACGTACGATGATGAATGCGCTTTAAGCCAGTTTAGTACGATTTTAGAATCTGTCCAGAAAAATGCACGATACTTGTAACCTTTGAATTGATGTTTGATTTTGGTCCATAAGCGACTCAATAGAAGAGCAGCACATAACTCTAATCTTGGTAACGATTGTTGAACTACAGGTGCTACTCTAGATTTTGCGATAAGTAAATTTACGTGGAATCCAGTAGAGCGAGCTACACGAATATATATGCAGCATCCATAGGCCAATTGCGATGCGTCTGAAAATCCATGGATGTCAAAGTTTATGTCAGGACTAATTTGTACAAACCTGGGTATTTCTATTTTATTTATTTGAGGTAATTTCTCTTCAATCTTAATCCAGCGGGTAATTAACTGTTCATTTAGTGGTGCGTCCCACTCCTTTTGCTGCTTCCACATCTCTTGAATTACTATTTTGCAAGAAGTTACTATTGGGCTTAATAATCCAAGCACATCAAAAATCTTTGCAACTACTGATAGAACTGATCTTTTTGTTGGAACTAGAAGTCTTGAAAACTCGAACCGAAAACAAAACACATCTCTATTTGGCATCCAAGACATTCCAAGGGCCTTTGTAATAACTTCATTTTTATTTTGGAACATTAGTTCTCTATTTGAGTCACTTAGGTGCGAGCAATTTGAGCTCCACTTTGCCAACTTCAGACCAGCTTTTTCTAAGATGTGCGTGATTTCGGACCTTTTTGTTGACAGCTCAGTAATGGTCGCTGCTCCTGTGAGTAGGTCATCCACATAAAGATCATTTTTAAGAACTTGAGAGCCAATAGGAAATTCGTTTTTATAAGTGTCCGCTATTAATGAAAGGCTTCGAATAGCTAGAAATGGTGCAGCCGATGTGCCGTAAGTGATAGTATTGAGTTGATATAGATTTAGAGGACTACTTGGTGAATCTCTCCACAGAATGAGTTGGAAATTTCGGTCATCTTCGTGTACTAAGAACTGCCGGTACATTTTACAAATATCTGCTGATAGAACAAACTTATGAAATCTAAAACAAAGAATTGTTAAAATTAAATCCTTTTGAATATTCGGACCAACCATAAGTAATTCGTTTAAAGATTTGTTTGTTGATGTACGAGCCGATGCATCGAATACCACTCTTAATTTAGTTGATACGCTTTGAAGGCGCAATACAGAATGATGCGGTATAACATAATGTGGTTCATTTAAATTTTTGTAACTTACGACTGACATGTGGCCCAATTCAAAATATTCCTTCATAAAATCCGTGTACATAGTTTTTAATATTTTGTCCCTTTGAAGACGTTTTTCAAGATACATAAAGCGGCGGCGAGCCATGTCGAAAGAATTACCAAGTTGTTCGATCGAGCTCTTAAATGGTAAGCGAACCTTGACTCTTCCGTTTTGTTCAAAAACTGTAGTTTCAAGAAAATGCAATTCACATTGTTTTTCCTCTTCGGACATAATTGGTTTATTTTGAGGAATCTCTTCTATTTCCCAAAAGGTTTTAAGCATTGAGTCTAATTCTTGAAGGGTGACGACATTGCAGGACAAAACTTTATTTGTTGAGAGGACATCAATTTTTCCTCCCACTATCCAACCAAAAGTTGTGTTTATTAGATAAGGCAAACCTTCGCCTAGCTGAATCTTACCATCGAGTAATAAATCAAAAAATAATTCCGAGCTAAGCAGCAAATCAATGCGCTGTGGTGAATTAAAATGTGGATCTGCAAGTTGTATATCAGATGGAGGGTTCCAGTTTTCTATGTCAAACTCTTGAGAGGGTTGCAAGGACGAAATTGATTTTGTAACCAAAAATGTTGTTGTGGCTTCAAAACTCGATATGCGGGATCTGATTGTAGCAGTAACCTTGTATTTGAGTTGAGAACGTATTTCGGCGATTCCAGCTATTTCTTGAAATGATTTTGATTGTTGAAGGCGAAGACGGTTAGCTGCTTCCTGTGTGATCAGATTGACTTCTGAGCATGAGTCTAAAAGAGCTCGATAGGGCTGTAATAATCCGAAATTATCCTTTACTAGCACTATGGCTGTTGGAAGTAATACCCTTCGATAACTGCGAGAAGTAAACGATAAATTTTGTGTTAAGTGGATATTTGCGGCACTAGTAGATGGTTTTGACGATGACTGATGAATGTAGTTCGTTTGATATGACGATGAGATTGGAGACTTACTCGATGAAGGCAATAAATTAGAGATAGGAGATGAATTTGATAACTGTCGATTAAACGAAGACTGTAAAGACTGGTGTGAGTCAGTTTGTGAAGGTGAATTCGAGTAGTGTAGTGACGAATGATGAGAAACACGACAGGAGCGGCATCTTGACTTTGATGGACATTTTGATACCATATGACCCTTTCGAAGACAATTAATGCAAAGACTGGATCCCTTGACAAAGTCAAAGCGACGAGGAATCGGTAATGCAAGGTATGAAGGACAGTTTCCGACATAATGCTCTTTATTTTGACAGAATTCACATAAAATATTGGATGTAACCAATGATAGGCCAGGACGGCTCGATTTAGGCTTAAAATTCTTTTCACGATTATGAAATGACTCTGTTTCTGTAGTTCGACTTTCGAGGAATTGGCAACGACGACTGAGAATCGAATAGCATTCGTCCCATGATGGCAATTTATTAAAATCTTGCTTTTCGTCATAAACCGCTTTAGATTCATGATCAATTTTTGAAAGGACAATGTGGATTATTATTGCGTTCATGACATCAAGTTCAGAGCCTAGAGATAGTAAGGAACTTCGCAGGGCTGCGAAGTTGTCCAATATTGATCGTAAAGCCTTTGCGCTCGGCTTGTTTATGGCTGGAATTGCAAAAAGAGAATTAACATTGTCGATAAAAATCAAAGATTTATTATCGTAGCGGTCTTTCAAGCATTCAAGGGCTCTTTGGTAGTTTTCATCTACAACCTGAAGCGGTTCTATTACGGCCAGAGCTTGTCCATCTAAGCAATTTAATAAATAATTAAATTTGTCTATTGTGGGAATACAGGCTTCGTCATGAACTAACATTTTGAATGTGGTAATAAATCGCGAATATTCGGAGTATTTTCCATCGAATTTGGGCAACTTTAATTTTGGAAGACGACTATGATATGAAAAGTTAGATGTATTTAAAAAACTTTGATCAACATTACTAGACCGACGCTTTTTATTTAGCAGGTCGATCATAAAACTTTTCGCCGAAATAAATGTTTCTTCTAATTCGCTCCTTCCTTCATCAGATGCACATAAACGTTCAATTTGCGTTTGAATGTGACTCACCTGCTTAAAATATGATTCCAACATTTGTAGCCGGCATTCAATTATAGTATAATCCGCACCTGAACCCTCTTTTTCTACCTTGGCCTTCAATTTTGTTATGGTACGTCTCATAGTTGTTCTTTGTAATTTTAATGACGATAATTCAGCCTTTGAGTTGGCAGCAGTCTCATCGTCACTAACCATTTTATGCTTATTTGTTGGTTTTTTTTTTTAATATGTACTGCCAATTAAAACAAAGTACCAAATTGGGTCAACACTGGCAGATTGTTTGTAAAGTCCAACACTGCTTGTAAAATTATATTTAATAGAAGAATAGCGATGAACGGTATAGTTGAGAGTAAATATTTCTTTTACTTACTTGATTTTTTTTCTTTTTCTTTACGTTGTTATTGTTAATGTACTTACAATGTTGTTGTTGTTCTGTGTACAGACGAATGTGATCAAAAAGTGAAGACGAAATTAAATTTGGTGATAGATAGTAACGCTATGATTGCTCAACTTAATTTATTGATGATGATTACTCTTTTTTATGGTAAGTTTTGGAAATAATGACGATGATGATACCCTTTGTTGTAGAATGTGATAACGATGACGATGATTAACTACGATCTTTTTTATATCTTCCGATAAATTGTTATAATTTATATGTATATGATAGCGACTTGGTTTATGTATAAAAAATATACAAATGAATATATATTTTAACTTTATTTTAATTAATGTTATAAAATTTAACTTTATTAAAAACCACGATGAACTTTTCTTATAATTTTAACCGTCCTGTCACGGTCGCCAATGATAAATCGAAGAATTAAAAAATGCGAAAATTATTTTGGTGTTGTATTCTCTTTAATGGTTATAAGAAGAATGAATAAATTTACAAAAAGTTCTTAAACAAGAAGTTATTATTTTACAAAGTAAATAAGAACAGTTACAAATTATAAGAAAAGAAAAGGAGAGAAACTAAAAATTCTTGAATAACCGATTCGGTAATTAAAGGAATGCATTAATTAATTATTATTAAAGTCAATAATTCATAAATTAGTAATTTTAATAAAAATAAGATTAAGTAATGTATTTTGTGACCGAACATACTCAATAAAGTAATTATTTTACTCCCAACGTGGGGTTCGAGCCAATTACTCTGAGATTAAAGGGCATGAGACCCTACTGACTGGGCTAGCCGGTTCTCAATTTAAGAAATAAAGAATCGTAATCAAATTTGAAATTTGGCAATAGCACTCTTATTAAAAACAATTAAAAAAAGAATCCTGTTTCTAGGGAGACATTGGGAATGAATTTGACGACAAACATGTAACTTCTATTCTTCAAATACATTAATTGTGTTAATTTTTTATTACCTCCAGCTTAATTAATTAAATAACTCAATTTATTTTGTTCCATTGTTGTTGAAAATTTTTAAAGAAATGTTTACATATAAAGAAATTTTTTCATAAAACCATTGCCGTAAAACAGTGGTTGGTTAAGCCCTCTTGGTCAAATATTTCAAATATTTACTTTTCATAAGGCTAATTTTTACTCAATTATATATTCATTGAAAATTATTCCAATTTTTATTTATTTTATTTTTATGGGATTACAACAACATAATTTTGATCATTCAATTATATATTTTCTAGCAGCATTGGGTTGTAGCAAAGAATATAAATCATATAGAATGCGCATCTCAACACTTATCCAAATATTTTGTCAACATTTTTTCAGACGCGGGAAGGAAGGGCAAAAGGCAAAACAAAAGAAAAGAGCGTAACAAAACAAGAGAAACCAAAGAGAAACTAATGTCACAGTGTATGCACTGTGCTAATGTGTGTTTTATTTCTTTTACATTGTTGCTTAGTTTTTTTCGTTCAGCCACAGTACATACAGTGACGAAACTCCAACAACTATAACAAGAACATCACACAGCAAGATAGCCACAACAAAATTTTTGCACACACAACATCACAGTGTATAAGACGATAGCCACAACAAAATTTTTACTTCGTGTCTCTTTTTTTTGCTTAAGTACAGAAACGGTTTCATACTAACAACAATATTCACATACAATACAATTTATGTGTGTGTGTGTCTTATTCATTGTGAGCTGTTTTCGTTTTTTAAATTTTAAAACTTAGAGAATAATGTTGTTGGTTCAAATATTTTTGTGTATTAAAGAATACAGTGCTCCGATACGACTATGTAAGCTAGTGTAGGGCAAAGCATATTTAATTTGTAGTTGCACGAAGGAAAATACATTAATCTACATCGAATATATAGTGCCCTATTTAATATCGTAATAAAAGTGTAGTTAGAAATATATTTTATTATTATTATTTATTTAAGCTCAACAATTGATTTTATATTTATTTGAAATAAAAGGTTAACTAAACCAAAAAATGTAATTCCAAAAATATAAAAAAACAAGTATATATTCATTAATGACAAATTTTCGAATGCTAAATTGATGATTTTTCAATTATTTATAAGAAAATTCTATTTTTATTTTTAATTTATATATGTATGTATGAATTGTATATATATGTACGTATATATACATTTTTAAAAGAAAAGACACTTTATTTTTTTTTATTAAAAATAAATAATAATCAAGATTAAAATTATTTCTTACTTTATACTTCAAAGCATCAAAAAGTATGTATATTTTGAGGATTTTCATCTCCATAAAAAGGCTAATAAAGTTAATTTTTTTTTTAAAGATTATTTATTGGATAAAATATCTAATTTTCTTTTTTTGGAACTTCCTTTTTCTGTAGTCTAAGAGCAATGTTTCCGAAGGAGAACCAATAATAGAAAGTCCAATACCTCTATTCTGTGTTGAGAACAAGTGTCGGCAAACCACTCTGGGGTCATTCGTTTACATGACTCAATAATAAAAGATTTTGTACCAATTTTTCGCGGTTCAGATTTAAAGACAGAAAAAGTGTTCTAATTTGTCTTGATTGAGGGACTTTGTCATTAAGAAATATAAATCACCACCTTCCCTTAAAATTTCATTTATTAACATAAGAATTGAATTTAGGGTGAGTTTCATTTTATTTGAAAAGAAAATACGCTTGTTTTGATCTACAAACTCCATCTTTTTTAAATATTCTAAAAAGAACTGAATATATTAATATACTTCATTGTTAATCTGAATTGCAGATCTGTAGCAATTATCTCGATAAAGATAGCCACTATTAAGACAATCAAAAATTTTGCCATTTTTTCCATAAACTGAGCTGTTGGTAAAACCAATTCTGCGGAACATGTCTTAAATTTTGTGGTTTCAGACGTTGTTTTAATAGCAGCAGAAACAAGCCTGCTGAAAATTTGTGTGGCAAATACTACAAGCATTTTTCAAAAGTGTTAGGAAACATATGTTGCCGTGTTAGTTTTGGGCACATTTTTGTTTTTGCATTTGCTTCCATTTCTTACAATTCCCTAATTACCTGAAAGCTTGCCGTCCCATCCCGGGTTTTTATGTCACATTTCAGCCACCCATTTCGCAAAGATTTAATTGAGTGTGGGAAATCATAAATGCAAAAAACATTTTGATCGCTTATTTCAAAAAACGGTTTTTTAGCAGATACTTTAAGATTGGAAAATCATTTTCGGTTAGTCGAGCCTTCATCACATATAAGGGCATAAACATTAATACCAATGCTTTTTAAAATATTTACATTTACTGTAACAATTTCACTTAAAGAATTTGCAGATAAACCATTTTGGGAAGTAAAATAATTTAGAATGATAGCTAAATGGGTGCAAGCAAAAAACATATTTTAATATTTCATAATGTCTTTAAATCTGAACCTCAAAAAATTGGTATAAAATCTTTTATTATTGAGTCATGTAAACGAATCACCCCAGAGTGGTTTGCCAACACTTGTTCTCAACACCGAATAGAGGTATTGGATTTGCTGCTCCTTCGAAAGCATTGCTCTTGGACTACAGAAAAAGGAAGTTCCAAAAATAGATATTCTATCCAATAAATCATTTTTAAAAAAGTAACCTTATTAGCCTTTTTATGGAGATGAAAATCCTCAAAATATACTTTTTGATGCTTCAAAGTAAAAACTAAGAAATAATTTTAATTTTGATTAATATTTATTTATTATTTATTCTTAACATAAAAAATTGAAGTATCTTTTCTTCTAAAAATGAATATATACATACAGTTATATATTTTAAACATACATAAATTAAAAATAAAATTTTTTCAATTTTCTTATAATTGAAAAATCATCAATTTATCATTCGAAAATTTGTCATTAATGAATATATATTTGTTTTTTTTTTTTTAATATTTTTGGAATTACATTTTCTGGTTTAGTTAACCTTTTATTTCAAATAAACATAAGAATACTTGTTGATCTTAAATAAATAATAATAATAATAAAACATATTCTTAACTACACTTTTATAACGATATTAAATAGGGCGCTATATATTCGATGTAGATTAATGTATTTTCCGTCGCGCAACTACAAATTACATATGCTTTGCCCTACACTAGCTTACATAGTCGTATCGGAGCACTGTATTCTTTAATACACAAAAATATTTAAACCAACAACATTATTCTCTAAGTTTTAAAATTTAAAAAACGAAAACAGCTCACAAAGAATAAGACACACACACACACATAAATTGTATTGTATGTGAATATTGTTGTTAGTATGAAACCGTTTCTGTACTTAAGCAAAAAAAAAAGAAACGAAATGAAAATTTTGTTGTGGCTATCGTCTTATACACTGTGATGTTGTGTGTGCAAAGTAAGAGAATAAACGAATTCTCTTTGCTAAGTAAGAGAGTAACAATTCTTTTTGCGGGTTCCAACATTACGACCCGCCATAAGAAATTTTACTTGTACGTGATGCACATTCTATATGATTTATATTCTTTGATAATACACACAAACACATAAATTGTATTGTATGTGAATATTGTTGTTAGCATGAAACCGTTTCTGTACTTAAGCGAAAAAAAAGACACGAAGTAAAAATTTTGTTGTGGCTATCGTCTTATACACTGTGATGTTGTGTGTGCAAAGTAAGAGAGTAAACGAATTCTCTTTGCTAAGTAAGAGAGTAACAATTCTTTTTGCGGGTTCCAACATTACGACCCGCCATAAGAAATTTTACTTGTACGTGATGCACATTCTATATGATTTATATTCTTTGGTTGTAGGTTGTAAGCTAATGCCAATTATTTAAGTAAAATTTTAAGTAATCATTTTTATTCTAAGAAGAAAATAATTGATTTGCGCCCAACGTGGGGCTCGAACCCACGACCCTGAGATTAAGAGTCTCATGCTCTACCGACTGAGCTAGCCGGGCATTTTTGTAGTAGGAATCAAGTAACAGTTTTATTTTCTTGTCTTGTAGAAATTTGGCAAAAATACTGTTTAAATACATATTTTAAGAATAATTTTAATTTATACTGTTTTTATTTTCAATCCTTTGAAACTTAAAAATACATATATTTTATATATAAAATAAAAATTTTATTTCTTCTTTTCAGAATGGTGTATATAATTGAAGGTTTGAAAATTGTCTCTTAGAAGGTAAGTTAATTCAATGTTAAGATGCTTTTTGAAAAATGATTATATTCAATTCAATTATAAATATACAAACAATTTAAAGAATCATTTAAGGTTATTGGCTAAAGCATGGAGTAAACTGTGAGATTTAAAGCAATGATCGGCTCTGCTAGACCCCAGGTGATGAACATCTTCAATTTATCTCATCAGACTTTTGGCAGGGCTATCACAAAAATTTATAAAAAAGAGCAAAAAAAATTTTAAAAATTCACTTAGAAATTTATAGAGCGTTGCAATAATCGACCATTATTTTTTACTCGTTTACTGACGTATAAGAAATTTTGCTTAAATAAACTCGACAAAAAAGGAATGAAATGAATATTATTATTATTTGTTTTTACAATTATCGGTTATTGCACAAATCAAGCTTGCACTGTATACAGCCAGAGAAATTTTGTTAGATATTAATTACATTCATATCTACATAGATACTTATTTGTTTATTTTTACCAAGTGTGATAAAAAATCCAAAATCATCATATTTTATTAAACATTAATTAATTTTTTTATTTTTATTATTTTATAATTTTGCACAAAAAATACATAAACATGCCGCTCACATGTTATTCTATTTTTATCTGACACTGATTTAGAAATGATCTTGCATTAGTGGCAAATTCTGCTGCATTTTTGATTCACAGCAAGCTGCAAGCCCGGCTAGCTCAGTCGGTAGAGCATGAGACTCTTAATCTCAGGGTCGTGGGTTCGAGCCCCACGTTGGGCGAGATAATTATAGTTTTTTCCCAAAAAGGCTAAAAGAAATTTATAAAAAAAATTAAAACTTTATAACTTTCTGAGCAAATTTGTGTTGTTTAAGGACTATATTTTACTTAAAAATTTTTGATTTGTTGCCTTATTTACTTAAAATTAAATTTATTCACTTAATTTCATTATACAGTGAGACCCGGATAATAGGTAAATTTATTTTACTGTTTAAATTTCATTAAATCGTCTAACCATTACTGAAAATAAGAATAATTTATACGAATACTTTTAAATAAACATAATGTGAATATAATGAAAAAGGACAATTTTCGTGTTAACATATCGTCGTGCGGGAGTTTATGTGCTCTATCCGCCATTCCATATTTTTTATAAATCTCAAGTTAATGATGTCACTTTAGGTTTTTGAGCCCAAATTTTTCAAGTCTGCAATCCGTTTTCAAATATCACTGAAGATTTTAAAAATTTTGTTGTTAAAAACTAGAGTGGCATCATTAACTCGAGATATAAATATATATAAACTCCCGCACGAAGATATGATGATTAGGAAACTTATGCACATACTTAATCAAAAAATTCCGATTGTTAGTGTTTGAAAGTCCTATTGATGCCATTATATGTGGAGTATAGCATTAAATTTGTCAACCAGGCCTCGTCTCTGTGAATTCTGAATTTGACCTATGACATGTGTTATGTTGGTTTTGACGACCACTGTGGTTTGTGGCTTATTCTAATATACATACATACGATATAAGAAACCTCACAGGAAAAGTCTGACGAAGTCAAATGGTACGGTATTGCTGGCTAGTTCACATCACCTCCACGTGGAATGACTATGCATGTAGCACGGCATAATCTCTGTAGCTTGTAGCGCCATTCTGTTGAAATTATATGTCATTGATGTCTAGATCATCCAGTTCAATTTAATTCATGATGAATTATTTAAGGGCTGAAATATTCCATTTATTGTCAAGCATAAAATCAGAGTGAATATATTCAAATATTTAGTAGTTACTAATATTTAAATGTACATATGTATGTGACATGGAATAAGCAATTTTAAGACTAAACAAGAAATAAAATCTTCATTTAAATAATAAACTGTCACAATATTTGTGTACATAATTCATGTCTATGAAAGACTAAGAAATTTAACGAGGGATTTTTTAATAAATTTTATTAAAAAAGACTCTAAAATTGCTTCTGTTGCCTGTCCCAAATACTACAGATAATTCAGTTCTTGAGGTATTTATTTTTTCATTTTAATTTCGCTTTAAAATGTAAATTCCTTGCTCACAGAAAAATTTGTTTAATTTTACTAACAATTTGAACACTGATTGCCGTTACTTTTTGCCACAATGTTGGTAGCACTGTTTTCCCCACTATCTTTTAAACCCACCACCTACCACTTAAGTACGCTCTAGAAAAAAATTACTATCAAAGAAACATGAACAAAGAAAACAATGAGTAATTGACAGCTGTAGTAGCCAAACTAATTTAATGAACAGAGTAGAGAAACATACAGACGGTAACAGAGCATAGAAAAAAAGAACAGACCGATTTTTATTATTATTAAAATTGTGTACAATTAAAAGAAATATTTGTTTTTTATTTTCTTACAAAAATAAAGCAAAGAAATATACCACCAGCAGAAAAAAAGAATAACAAAATTGATTGTGTCTTTATAAAAAGCGAAAGTTTTTTTTATGTGTAAATAAAATAAAGAAAAAATAAATTTTTTATAAAAGAAATTCAATAAAAATTAGTATTTTAGTAATAAGAAAACAAATAAGAAACAGAATAAAAGAATTTTTAAGTGAAAATAGATAAAAAAATTACCAACAAAATGTGTGGAGGTTTTACATGTTCAAAAAATGCATTGATTGCTTTTAATATTTTATATGTGGTAAGTACTTACTTAAAACTTACGTACATACGTACTTAAAACACGAAAATGACAGCTGCAGCAACAAAATAAATCAGATTGCCTTTAATTGAATTCAAAGAAAATTATAAAAAAAAGAAGAAAGCAGAAAGAGCCGATATATTTTATTATTTATCTCCCCTTTTCTTTATTTTCATTCGAAAAATTGGAAAATAAAAATAACTAAACAATTGAAAAGTTATAGCACAGTCTTACATTCACAAACCCTTACATACGCACAGTTTATGAGAAGTAAAATTTTCATAGTACAGTAAAAACAACCTTGTGCAAAATTTGTTGTCTTTTCATAATTGCCCCCTCTCATTTACTTAAAAAATAGCAACAATAAGTTTTCTATACCTTTTCTTCTACGATATAACTTAAACAACAATATTGATTTATTTCAACCCATTCCCCTGTCTGTTGTTTTTTTTTTTCTTTTTTTTTCACCCTATACCTAATCAGTGTTGCCAGTGGCCGATTCTGTTTCTATTAACAGAAAAATTTGAATAATTTTAATTCATGCATTAGTTATGCATTTGTGAAAAGAACAGTAACCCGGGCATATTGCTGGGTAAAATATGTAAGTAAGTGCACAACAACGTTTAAATGCTTAAATTTGAAATTTTAATATATAAAAATATACATCAATTTCAAATATACATCAATAAAATGGTTTATTGACTCATAACTGTAGAATATTCAAAACAAATTTCTTTGATTCTTTTGATGAAACTCAAATATTATTTTTAATATAAATGAAACAGTCAAATCAAACAGTCTGGATGGGATAGAAAATTTCTGATATTAATGTTTAAATATAAATTCGACCATATGGCCGCCACGACTGGCTTGATCAAGTTCCTATATGGAACACCAAATTCACAAACCTTGTGCCACATATGGGAAATTTCTGTATTTCGCAAATAACTCTCTGAATATTAAATCCCAGTTGTCCAATTATCAATGGCTTATTGACTTACACTATCGGCTTTATACAACTCCTAAAAAATAATGCAATAAGGTTCAATCACACGATAATGTTGGTCAATTAAGTCAGTCATTATCTTAAAATGTTCTTTTAACAAAATTTTGTTTGAGTAAATGAATTCTATAAATAGAGTGCGCTGTGTGGCTAATTTAGTTATTAAAAATTTTTTAATAAAGGCTGTGTGTAGTCGATGTAATCTAGTAGTTAGTGCACTATCTTACTAGACAAGAGCTCCGGGTTCTTAGAAGTTTTCTGTGAAAAGCTCTGAGAGTAATTGATTGCCATTTTATCCCGGTACTCAAGGATAAAAAATGACACACACAATATAGGTGCTGCGAGATGCTAGGCCATAACACTGAAACCGGGTTGTAATGGCCCATTATAAATGCTTGTATGCCTGCGATCAAAAAATACATTTTTTTTTCAATGCTAACCTCCTTTAATTATCAAAATTAAGTTAGTTTGTTAATCAATAAAAATTATAGAAGTCTTAAGAATAAGATAAAATAACACAAAGTCCAAATTAATCAACGTTTAATGAAAGCACGTTCTATTGCCAAAAAAGAAGTCTGCTTCGAGTCATAACTATTTTTAAATTAAAGTTAAACTTTTTAATTAATTTTATTATTCAAAAGTTAATTAAAAATATTTCTAATCAAAATGATAAATTCGGTTGTTGGTTGGAAATCATTTACTAATTTTTTTGAAATTCATTCTAACTTTTTGCGTCATCATTAAAAATTGAGATAGCGATTAAGAAAAAAAAAATCATGAATCATTTTAAAAATGATTGCAAAATTTTCAACTTTGCAGTCCAATGTTTGCAGATAAAGTAATAGTAGAATTCAAAGAAATAATTGCATTTTTTCTTTTTAATATACTGACTTGCATAGATTTTTCAATTCATAATCTATCACAAAATAGACAGCAATTAGAAGAGCTTAAAATCTGATCCTTTAAATAAAATATGTAGGAATTTATTTATCTTCATGCTTCATAAGAATTTAAAAACACTTTATATGCAATTTAATATGAAGCAAAAGTGTACCACCATAAATAAAGGACAACTCTTTTTGGTAACCCGCTTAGTTTAAATATTGTTTTTTTTTATTAAATATTGTATTTTTTAAAAATTCTTGTTTTAAATTAATGATAAGTTAGAGAACGGCAACACTGACTTGTTTTTTTTTGTGCTCCTTTAAATATAATTTTTTTAAGATTTTTATCTCTTTATTTTTCATCTCTCTGTTGGGAAAATTTAAAAAAAAATATTTGTTTATATTAGAAAATGATATTCTTTTGTTCTGTTTTATTTATGTGTGTATGGTATGGTTTTGTATGCATGAGTACGAGTATATGTGAATGCAGCTGGTATTGTTTTTCTTGAATTACTTTTAAAATCTGCTTTTATTATCACCAATAGTTCAATGTTTTCTTTTATAATTTGTTTTTTTTTTATTTTAAATATAAATTTTTAATGTTGCTGCCGCTGCTGTTTTGTTGATTCAAATTTGTTAATATACGATGAAGCCCCTATGCTATGGTTAAATAACGTATTTTTATATTTTATTTTTTAATTTCATGTTTTCCAGATGGTTGGTTTTCTATTAATCGGTGTTGGCGTTTATGCTCGTACTGCTTCAATTGATACAAATCTTCCTATAGTTGGCGGTATTCTAGCATGTGGTATAATTTTAATATTAATTTCCATATTGGGTCTTGTTGGCGCTGTTAAACATCATCAGGTTATGCTGTTTTTCGTATCCTTTTTTCAAATTAAGACAAACAAAGCAACAAAAGAAACAAAAAAATAAATTAAAATAAGGAGCATCTGTTTCTTTACATATATGAATGTACATGGATGTACGGACAATGATTCACATTTTTTTTAATCATGTCACGTTTGGTAAAGCTTTTAAATTTTTGAACGAAGTGTTTCTTTTTACTGCTCAATTGTTTCAGATACTTTTTCAATAAAGGGACACCATACTGTCAATGAACTGTTCTATTGCGGTAATCACTCTTTGTTGCAAACACCCTTACAAGTATGTCAAACGTAGCAAACCATAGTCATATGTGTGTGTATGCTACGATTACTTTTTATCAAGGCAAAGGCGTTTGCAACGAAGAGTGATTACAACTTATATGATGTTTCTCAAAGAATTAAGTCAAATTCAGCCATTTCTTTGCGAAAACAATTTTTTTTTGAACTAACAATGTGTTATATTCATATGTAATTTGACTGTTTTTTCGGAGAAAGCTAATTTTAAATTTTGTATAAAAAATGTTAGCAATAGTTGTCAGATCATAACAAAAGTGGAATTATAGACTATCCAACCATGGTTTTTTCTGTAGAAGAATACGAGTGTGGTATAGACAGTCCTGCTAGTGAGAGCACTCGTTATCATGAATGTCTAACGAATTTTAATCGCATGATCCTGCTAGCCCACTGACGCCGCCAAATCGAAAAATTACACAATTAGGAAATTTTTCCTTCACTAAAGTCAATATTGTATTCGCGGTAGTCCAGTGGTTAATGTGTTGATTTACTAGTTAAGAGTTTCGGGTTCAAGCCCAAGAAGCTTCTCAAGCCTGTCGTTTAGAGTCGACGTAAAACTGTAGGTTTTGGTGCTCATGGATAAAAATTTACACACACAACATGGGTACGGCGAGAAGCCCAGCCGTAATCCTGAAACAGGGTTGTAATGGCCAATTATTTATGTATATATGTGTGTAAGGTCAATATCGGTCGTATTGTGTGATTTGTTTTATCGCGTTGCTCAAGCCATGTACTTTATGCAATCTGTCAGACAGAACAAATCTGATTTTGTAATCTTTTTTATATAATCTTACCCAAAATATCTAATTTTTGCATAAATTACTAAATTTATCTGAAGGCGATATGTTCATTGCAGTGCTAAATTCTGCATAAAGTTTTTATAGTTATAATTGAAAATTTGTAAAGGTTTTCCTATATAAAAATCTGTCCTTATTCTGTAAAATATTTTAGTACAGTGACAACTTTGTATGTTGTGTTACTAAAGGTGCTTTTACGCTATTCTAAAAGTCTTAAGACTTTCATTGGGTTTTGTCGAAACAAAATCGAATTTTTCTTACACTACTATACTTTCTTATTTTTCTGAGCATTTGACATGACGTCATACTCAGTATGATAGTGTAAAAGGAGGTTAAACATTTATGATTCTGCATTTTAATTTTCTATTCAACGATTTACATTTTACAATTTGAAACCCGTGTACAATAAACATTTTAATTATGGACGGAATATTAAAAGAAATAAAAGAAAAGATACGAATTAAATTGCAAATCAGAAAACAAGAACAAGCACCCATTTAAACGGTAAATTTAATTAAGCCATGAGATAATTATTATGTCAATACAATTATCTAAACAAAACAGACAGACAGACAGACAAATAGGCAGACTGACTGAATGACTGAGCGAGTGACTACATTTGTGATGTGACGATGGGTTTTTATAAAAACAATGAATAAATGCAAGTGTTTAATTTTATAACGGATTACAATTAGTAATTGGGTTTATATATGTGTGTTTGCAAGTAGAAATCAAAGAAAATACTCTCAAAGTACACCCATCTCCTCTTTTAAACACCTTCCCTAGCAATGATTAGACATAAGAAATATTACGAGCATCTCTGGTTTGCTCTTAAATGGAAAGCCAGATTAACTGTGTTCATGATACGAGTATTTCATGAAACATAATCAACGGCAAACAACAAGGTTATCAAAATTACTATGACCCCATGGTATTACTTTAAAAGCTACAATGACAAGAAGAAGAAGAAGAAGTAGTAGTAATATATAAACAAAAAAGGAATAATTAAAATGATTAATTAAATAAATTTTAAAAACACACTTAAACACACTATAAAATTGAAAACCAATGAGACGTAATGATTAACAATTTTAAGATATTTTCGTATAAAAATTTAATATTTTTTAATATATATTTAATTTGACTTGGTTTCCTTAACCTTATCTTTTTAATGCCATTCCCGATTTTTCTTATGATATAGTATATGATCATTTTATTTATGCTCTTCCTGATACAATTTTCCATCGCCAGCTCTTGTTTAGCTGTTAATTCGGAACAGCAACAAGAATTTGCTGAAGAAGGATGGAATAGTGTATCTTTTGCGATACGTGGAGAAGTACAAAATACTTTCGTCTGCTGTGGATATAATTCAACCTCCCGAACCCTACCATATGTCGAAGTAAGCTGCGATGAAATCAATAAACGATGTTGTAGTCCATACGAAGTTAATTGTCAGTGTCCACCATGTTTGCCAATGCTGGAGGATAAAATAAATTATGCCTTTAAATTGTGCGGTGGTTTGGGTATATTCTTTAGTTTTACAGAGGTAAGTAAAGCCAATAAATTTATATACTTTAAGTGTTAAATGAGTAAGTACGAAGGAAATATATACATATGTACGTATGCATACATATACATACTATGTGCACATAATTAGTTTAATTCTGGGAGATAGTATATTATAGCGTGATAACATTTTAATCAAGCGTTTGTAGATTTTTTTTTCGTTTGCAACTCGACTCATGGTTAAATTATAGACCAAACTGAATATGAAAACAGAGGAGCTGCTGACGTTTTAACACGAGCTTAAGTAATAGATGTCAATCTAAATATTTAGAGAGCACCAAATTCACAAATACACAATTTGTTTGCTTGCATACATATAGTATGTACAGTGGCTCAATTCAGTAACCGTGCAGGCATGTGACGGCATCCAGTTTCTTCTTACTTATATAAAAGTTTTTTGTAATTAAAAATTAAATAAAAAAAAAATATTTTTCGTCAAAATCTCTTGACGAGTCTCTCGAGTAGAGACAAAATTATTTTTTTTGTTTTTGGTTTTTTATTTATTGAAATATTATTATTGGAAAAAAAAATTTAATTAATAATAGTACACTACAAATAATTTTTAATTTTTCCAATTTTTCTTTATTATAAAGCGTGATCCACTGAGAGGTTCAATACTTAAAAAAAAAAAACCACAGAAAATTAAAATTAAGTAAATGCGGAGTGTTTATTATCATTTGAAAGAAAATTCTTTGGCATTTATTATTTGAAAATTATGCCTATCAAATGTTGGCCGGCCATTGCTACGTCGCACATGGTCCATCCTTTGAGTCTAATTTTCGATGACTCCTTTGAGTATTTTGACTGGTAACTGGCGAATGACACGCGTGATGTTTTAAACCAAGGCCTGAATCGAAGAGGGTTTGTCCGCATAAATTTTAGACTTTTCATATCCCCACCGGAAAAAGTCTAACGGTGTGATATCACATGATCTTAGTGGTCAATCGACCGGCCCAAAACGTGAAATTATGTGCTCACCGAAGTGTTCTCTCAATAAAGCCATTGATAGATACAATGTGTGGGAAGTGGCACCGTCTTGCTGAAACCAAATGTCGCCGAAGTCACGGGCTTCAATTTCAGACATGAAATAGTCGGTTATCATGGCACGATAACGGTCGTCATTGACGGTTACGTTCGCATCGGCACTCTCAGCTACGGCCACTATAGTTTCTTCATAGCGTTCTGAATGTGATCTATTCGGTCGATGGTGTTGCGTATAGTACGCTCAGTAGGTTCAACGATTTGTAAACGTTGTTCAGGCGTAAGTCTTTTCATTATGAAATGCCAAACAAAACTAAACAAAAATAACATGACAGCATGATACGATGCACACGTGATCTGTCAAAAAAAGGCTATTGAAAAAAGTATCTCTACTTGAATCACCCATTATGTACAATGTACATTCTCTGCCTTCTTTTGATATTATAAATAGCATCCAATATATTTGAAACTTATTTAAACAATTTTTTGCAGTAAAAAGGATTGATTTTTTCCATTTCTTTTCTAAAACCACTTTTTTATCGTGGAGATAGGAAAGGAAACTACGTAGATTCTTCTTTAAATAACTCTTACGAAAGTGTTGCAGTCTCTCTGTCGCTTATTTCATAGTATTTAGGTACTCAATACTACTGCACTCCATTTACATACAATAGTTGCGAACATTATTACTCAGTTTAGCTAGACTTTGGTGACCTTCTTTATATCATGGAGGTGTCATATGAGCAAAATCATATGATATGATGTCTCTTGGTATGATGTCGGAATACAAAACCGTGTAATCTGGCAAGGGAAACTTCTATGTTCTTCTTTTTATGTGTAAATTTTCGTACTACATGATTTGCAGTGCTGCCAACTATAAATGTGTTAAATTTACAATCTTATAAATTCAATATACAAATACGTTTTCCTGTTTAAAATTGCGTTAAATCAAATTCGCATAGAAAACAGTCTCGTAATAACAGAGTTAAGTGTAGTATAGTGTATAGCAGTTAAGTTTGACTAGGATTTTGTGTAGCTCTCTAAACTGTACACATATTTATACTATACTTATACAAATTATAACAATTTTACTAATATTTTTATATATATTTTCTTTTTCTAATTTCTAATTTTCATGCTGATATGATTTGCTAATGGTAATAATATGTATTTGATCTATACTAACCGCAGTTTATTGGTGTTTGGTTAACTGTACGTTATCGCAATCAAAAAGATCCTCGCGGTTTGCCCAGTGCATTTCTATAAATTCATGTAAAAAAAGAAACTACAACCACAACTACAAATTTGTATTATTGAAGAATAAGAAAAGAAAACAAAGCAAAAAAAAAAAAAAAACAATTTCCAATACTAAATTCTCTAGTCATTCTCTGTGAAATGACACATTCATTAATTATACATTTTCCTAAATTTTATAATTTTTAATCAAAAAAATAAAACTCATCTTGTCATTTTCATTTACGGCTAAAATCAAATAAACTTTTAAGACAGTCATATAATTATTAGTATTAAAGCAACCAGAAAAAAATAAAACTATTTGTTATATGAACAGTCAGTAACATTTAATATATACATACATAATACATATGTATATAATATATATTCATAATAAAAAAAAAATTATCCATAAAATAATCAATCATTTACTTTGAAAACATTAATACATTTAATTATTATGCATACATTAATATTTACTTACATATATACATGCATACATATACATATATTAATTTAGTACATAATGAAACATACATACTTATGTATTTGTATAACATTTAATAATAACTTATTTATCACTTTAAATAAAATACATATATTTAGTTTGTAAGCCATATATACATACATAATATATTACTTAGAATTTACAACTTGTGTACATCCATCCATTTACTTCTCGCCACATTTCATTTAGTTTCCATTTCATTTCATACCTTCTTAATTTACTTAATGAAAACCTCAAATTTTTTAAATTTTATCATATTTACACACACAAAAAAAAAATGGTTTCATTCTATTCTATCAAAACATACAAACAAGAACAAAAAATAAACAAACACATCCATATATCCATCCATCTTCTGATCAATAAACAAATTAACAACTCAAGTCTCAATTCTAATCGAGTGGACTACTATTTGGCCATGCAAAAACTCACACACTTTTTTAAACTCTAATCTTGAGATCCATCAAAAATTGGGTGAGAAATATTTTTAAAATAATTTCTTTTTATTTTTTTGACTTATTTTGCTTTTTTTTTCATTTTGTATTTCTTATTTGTTAATTATTTTTAATAATTAGTTTTTGTTGAAAAATGTACAGTAGACTCAGTATAATTGTGGCTGTTTTAGCTTTTTCAGAGCTAAATTTACCATGTAGAAATTGAAAGGCAGACATTTATAAATTCTCTTTTGCTGTTGCCTAAAACTTACAATGTATGACTGAGCAGACAAACAGAAACGTAAAATGTCCGATACAAATATTCGTGTACTCTTCACATTTTCGTGTCCATTGCTTTAAGCTTCGTCTGTCATTCAATTTCTACATTGTAATAATTTTCCAGTCAGCTTTTAGCGAAGCTTTTTCTGTATTTACAAATTAAATATGTTAAAACTTGACTTCAGAATTAGTCAGTGTAATCGGAACTGGAATCAATCTTCATGTTGCTGTGGCTTCGATAGTAACTTATTGGGTTGTGTTTCCGCCTTACAACCGAACTTACTTATTTGTTCTAGTCACACAACCGACCCCGTACCAGCTTTAAAATCATTTAGTAACTTGTATTTTGTAAATATATAAATGGATACAAATTAGTAATAAAAAAGCTTCTACCCAGAACATACATATTGGCAAGACAGATGTGAGATAATACATTCTCATATCCCATCTGATTACTAACGGCTGTATTTATAAAAACTATTATAGGTTTATTGAGGGTTTATTTGACATGCATTTTATAGAAATTTGTCAAATAAACCAAATATAGCAGTAAATTTTTACTATCGTACCGTCTGAAATTGTTTCAACGCTTGCTCTTTTGGCTTTGTATATATACAAATACAAACTTTCGTGTAACCAATTAGGCAGACTTAACTGCTGTAAACTTAAAGAAGGATTGAAGAGAGATCCTCACAATTTTTAGTGTCCTGACCCAGTCATACTAAGGGTAAGGTAACCAAGAAACAGCACAGGAAGTAATGGAACTCTATCTGTTCTGTGCTATACTACCGAAAAACTCTAGGATATTTCCTTTAATAGCATTCATAGGGCAATGTTCGATCTTTCCGCTGAAGCGCTGCTAGCAAGCAATTCGAACTCTTATTCCCTATAACACACAGTGATTTTTAAAATAATAATTCATTGTAAAGAAAAATTCCCTCTTAAAAATTCATTACAAGAAGTTGAAAATACACTAACATTGCAGCATATACATAGTTATCATTTTAGTTTCAATTCATATAGAATACTCGTATAAGTAGATTTGTAATTTGATACAACAATGCGAAAACAACAGATAATTTTGTTTTTAGTGCGGTGCTAGGGAACAAAAAAAAACAAACAAAAACGAAAATCAGAACAAACACAAAACAAAAACACCATATTTGACATTACCCTTGTATTATCTCAAAAATTTAATAATTTAATGTTAATTCCAAAACTTAAATTATATACATATATCCAGTTAGCTATGACTGTTTTAAGATATTCTCGACTTTGAAAAAGTCAAAGTACGACGGATGTGCCTTTAGTCCAGTGATGTCCAAAATTCTCTTTCCCTATCACGCGTGATAGGAAAACAAATTCTGCTTGCGTCGAAGTTAAATACGTACATAATAAAAATAAATATTGTTACTCTTGCTCTTTTAAGATTTTAGCTTCTCTCCAACACAGTGCAGGGATGGATAGTGCATATTTTTTGTATCATTTTTATTTAACTAAAATAATTATTCATTATTTCCTCCAAATTTATGTGACCTCGGTACTCCTTTATTCTTAATAGATCGGTCACATGTCTATCGGACAATCGATTATGTACTTTACTCAGAATTATGAAGAAATATTTATGAAGTTATAAAAAGAAAGTAATTCGAACATTCCCATTTCTGGTAGAAGTAAGCAGAGTCTTTTCTCTGCTTCATACACAAGCGCAAGTGTGTTTATGTAGTAGTGGACATCACTGCTTTAGTCTATTTTTTTAAATTTTGGTCATACTACTCAGAGTAGAGAGTTCTCTCTGGATTGAGAGAACTACTCTATATAGTATGTACTCTATACAGCTGGGCCGACTGACGTTTTTTTTCCATTTTGCTATATTTTCATACAGTCGATTAAACGAATTAAACTATAGTGTGTTTAACTATTCGTGGTTTGCAGAAACCATGCAAACATTGTAGTAGGAATTGTGCAAACAAGCAAATAGTCAGGCAGTATGTATTTTGCTGATCACGCAAATTCCCATACAACAGTAATGTATGTTTCAAAAAACTAAGTCGATGTAAGTAAAATAAGATTATTTTAAAGACCATTAAATAATGAAGAACAAAGCAATCAAAAATGCAGCTGCTTAAATAAATTTATTAAATAAATAGAATACATTACACATACTATAGCTAATCTTCATTATATTGAGTACTGTGTAAAGGAAACTTCGTAGAATTTGTACATAATAAAGCAATTGATTGGTGTAAAACCCTCACCAATTATCTCAAACACAAACAATTTGGTAATAATATTGCTATGCAAATTTGCCAATAGAGTAGGCTAGGTAAGGCTAATAAATCGTTTAATAGGAGAAGAAGAAGAGCCAAATCCACGTGGGTCTATTTAATAATTTACCATATGTAATTGTTGCATTTGAAAAATACTGTTTTATCAAATGTGCTTTGAGTCAAATCCAGGGTTATATATTACTAACGTCTTAATACATCAAATACAACTCTGCGTTCATTTCTCGAACACTCCAGCTGAGGACCCTCGGAAATAAGGTAACTAGTGACTAGTGCGGACATCGACTGATCTTATCCTATGTTCAAACCTAACAGTGCTGCCATATATAAATAAATCTCTCTAACATACATAAAATCTTTATTTAAAAAATAACTCAAGCTTGAAACAATTTAATTACCAAAAAAAAAACTGAAAATATTTTACGCCAAAATTTTCTCAGTGTTCTTTACAGGGTGTTCAAAAACGAATAGCAATTAATTATTTAAAATAACAATACAAAAAATTAAACAATTTTTTAGAAAACAACAATTATGTAATTTTCGTCAAATATTTGCCTAAGAAGGTACAAATATTATAAACATATTTTATTTATTTAAAAATACTTTTAGTTTAGTTTTTTATTTTATTATTAATTTTTCCACAATTATTTGATTTTAATTTATAATTTTATTTTATTTTTTTTAATTAAATTTACATTTTAACAATAAAAATTTTATAAAAACTGAATAAATTTATTTATTTTTTTTAGGTGTTTGCTGTGTTTTTGGCTTATCGCTATCGCAATCAACAAGATCCTAATTATTTGCCTGCTCGTGCTATTTTCCCTCACAACTATTTGTATTAGAAAAGTGCTAAAATTAAAGAAATTGTAAACCAAAAAGAAAGAAACAAATCTTTAGAAAAGAAATTTATAAAAAAAACAGAACAAATTAATTTGTAATCTTTCTACTCATTTTCATATTTAATTTAAATATTTTCTATTAAGAACAAATTTTATACAATACCAACACTATTAAAATGCAAATTTAGTTGTAATTTTTCTTTTTATTTTTATTTTAATTTTACGGTTCATCTTTTATTTTATAATAATTTTCATATTGGGTTTAATTTTTTTTTTACCAACTTTCTTAAAGAGTCAAAATGGGACAAAGGCTGATTATATTTTATTTAAAATATTTGATAAAAGCAAGAGGAAAGAAATATACATATTTAGTTTTTATTTAAAACATATGTTTTTTTTTAAATAAAAGAAATATTTTACAATATTTTTATCGTTTATTTTTTTTTAATAAAACTTGTTTAAATATATTTTATAAGCAGCACTTAACAATTTGTAATAGAAAGTTTATTTGAAAGGTTATTTAATTAAATTTCTGAGAATGTATTATTAGGGCACTCATTCTTTAGGAATCCATTTATAGTTCTCTTTGAACATTAGAAATTAACAAATAGTGGGTAAATTTGAGGTAAGGTTGCAAATTCGTTTTTATTGACAACATGTAATACTCGTATGATAATTAATAACGTGGTCACAAAAATCGGTTATCATGGTCTGATCACTAAAGATGATTTTGTTGAAACAAGCATTGCTTTCGTTCAATTTCTAGAACAGACAATTCACACACGTTCTACGCAAACAATGGTAGTGTAACGTTCTAGGGTTAAAATTACCCAACGTTTTACTATATAAAGGTCAAAGGTTGACAGCTCCATTCTTGACATTTCACCATTTGACAGCCATTTTACTCCCTAACATGAAATTTGCTCACCTTATACGGTTTTTGTTTTAGAGTTTGCTTTGGAAGTCTACAAGATAGAACTAGTTTGACTTATTATTCCAAATCGATTTACTCTACGTTAAAACATTTTATTAAAAAACAATAGATTTTATATAGGTCATGTAAGCAAACGTCAAATTAAATCTCTGACAAAATTATCTGTCTTGAAGACCATAAATTATTGTTATCGCAGTGTTATAATAAGTGTTGAAACTCTCTTGTTTTGTTATGATAAATGCTTTGACAACAGTATTTAAGTTGAACTATTAAGTTCAGCAGGCTGTTCATAGAAGACGTCAGGCTAAAAACACGAACGAATCGTGCATGGGCGAATATATAACAATTTGGGCTTTAGTACATTTTTTGTCCGTGTTATGTTATGTAGCGCACATTTCAAAATAGTGTCAACCCACAGTATTGCCATTCCGCAATAAAACTTGTTTATATCAACGCAAATTTGCTTGACGTTAATATTTTTACGCTTATTGTATGCAATAAAAATAATAAACAAATACTTCCAAATAAAAACTCAAGTTTACAGTCAAGAAATTGATTGAAATGAGTACTCCCGAGTAATATTAATCCCGAGTAATTAATTCTGCCATTATTCTTGCGCTTTTTTACAAATTTTATCAGTTAATCTCAAATGCAGAAGTTTACATTCAATATTATTCAGTTAAGAGTCCACACATTTTTTGAAAGTGGATTTATTCGATTTAGCAAGTGAAGCTTTCATATAAATATTGTAACAGTAACATCTTTTAGTTTCTTTTTGTACAAAATACTCACAAAATTTTAAACTGCCGACATATTGTTTACATACTTACACGAATTTATATCTTATCAATTCGTTTGTAAATTTGTTTAAAACAGTTTTCAAATAAATTTACATTTTAGCTGAGTGTGTGAGTATTAAAAACCTATTGGATAGTATTGAAACGCTATCTTAGAAAGATGAAAGTCTTTTGGAATTTTAGGAACTGATACGGTCAAAGTTTTGACTAAAAATTTTCAAAAAAACACAGCCCAATTTTTGACATTTCGACATTTGATAATCTACTTTCTGAGATCAAAATTACCCATCAATAGTTTTTATTGTCAATATTTTGCTAGTGTTTGTTTTTAGCATATCGTAGCATTATCAGAAATAAATTATTTATTGTTTGTTTGTTTGTTTTATTTTATTTTTCTTACTAAATAAGTTTCTTGACACTTTCCATCGTAAATGATTGAATATTTCAGTTTATTTTGATTTATTTCAAACTAAACTTTCTGTTTAAAAACCCCTTCTTTTATGCATATATGTTTGAGATTATTTATTTCTGTTCATTATTATTTTAGGGGATTTATTTTTTTAAGTCATTTATTTATAACTTCTTGCTCAATAAATGTTTTAGAGTTTAACTAAAAAATGCATGCAATTAATTATAAAAATTAAATATTTAATAAAATATGAGTATATGTTAAAAAAGCATCTTATTACCCTGTACTGCTATTTATAAACTGACCTTTAAGAAAAAAACTGATACTGAAAACAAACAATCATTTTTATTCATTCACATGCAAAATGCTTAACAAAAAACGTATTTACCTTTTTATCTAGAAGATACATAAAATACCGGTTAAAAATTATAAATTTTTGTTGCATACAAAGCTGAGATTATTAAACATTTATTAAAAAATATAAAAACAAAAAATTGAAAATATTTAAATGATGTTTACTAATAAGTATATCTACTATGTCTACAATAAAATTAAAGAAAAATACAAAAAGAGTTGAGAAGAAAACATAAGTAAATTAAGAAATTAGTTGCCTCCATGTATTTGAAAATTATAAAAAGAAAAAAAATATGAAATATTTGTAGTTGAAATTAATAATAATGTTTGCTGTTGGTTCATATAAAAATTAACGAAAAGTATGAAATATTTAAACAAAAAACAATTTCACCTAAAAAAAACTATTTTTAAGCTTTTTCTCCTTTAATTTAATTTATTTGTTTTTATTTTAAAAATTAAAACCCACACAATAAGAACGCTTTTAATTATTTTTCTAGTTTTAATCCGGATTCATTATAACCAAATAAAAGGAAACACACACTCCACAATTACTTCACTTTTTATCATTCATTTGACTCATTAAATTCACTGTAATTTTACAAAAAAATCTCTGTATTCTGTGCTGTGATGGAAATAAAAAAATAGAAAAAAAAATATCTAAAAATTATTGCAGTTTTATTTAATATTAAAAAAAATCGGTAATTGTTACCTGAAGGGCAATGGCCGTACATATTCTTAATAAACAACTATAGTTTAATAGTCAAACCCTGACATGCTTTGCTATTCCCTATATGAATTCAATAAAAATCATGTACATATTGATTTACCCAGCCAGCAGTTTTTGAAATTTCTAATCATAGTCGAGTCTATCTTAACTCTTATGCACTATTAGAAAGCCAGAAGTCAATCTTAAAGAAACTGCTCCCTGACATTTCCAATCTACTCCGCCAAAAACGAATGATCAGGAGCACATCGCCGCCACCTTCTGGGAAAATAACCTACTGAAAGCGCTTGCCACTCACATCCAACACCCACTGACTGATGGAGCAATTGCTGGAGATCACTTATGAGTGAAGGTATAACACTGGCCTTTGAGTTGTCAAGTTGACTGCAACTTCTCTCATCAACAAAAAAAAAAGGCGCATAATAACTAAATTAAATCCAAATCTATCTATGTATGTACCTTTAAATTCCAATACGATGCACTACATGTGTAGGGGTTTACCCCTAAGTATTGGTCTTAAATAAAAAAAAAGAACATTCGCTTATTTTCTCATCTTAAAAGCCAGGTTTGCCGGCTTAGAAAATGCTACCTACTGGCAACTCTTCCTGAAGAGTCTTTTATGATTCTTTTTCTTATTAGTTTATAATGATTGTTGATCATTTTTTGATGATGTTTATTAGAGATTTGTTTCTAAAGTTAAAGATCTTTGTTGATCAAAACAACCAACTTTGAGATTAAAGATTTTCTAAGGGATTAAAAAAATACGTTTGAAATTTTTTTTGCAATTTTTTGATTTTTGTGTTTGCCGTAAGAAATATTTTTCAAATTTATTAATTTATTTTTTTAAGATGTCAGAGCTGGGTTTGCATCCTGAGCTCTTGTCTATCACTAACCACTAGACTACGGCGACTACATGTCGTCGTGCGGGAGTTTATGTGCTCTATCCGCCATTTTATATATTTCGAGTTAATGATTTTTTACCCCAAAATTTTTAAAATCTGCAATCCGTTTTGGGCAATTTATCTCCGAAACTAAACGAGATATCCGAAAACGGATTGCAGACTTGGAAAATTTGGAGCCGAAAACCTAAAGTGGCATCATTAACTCGAGATATATAAAAAATATTAAATGGCGGATAGAGCACATAAATTCCGCACGACTATATGGTGAAATCAGCTTCCTTAAAATTGAAGACCAATTCGTTACATGTATTTTGTTGAACTGCTTGATATTTAGCTAAAAAATAAACATCTTCAGCTCTACGCAATGGGTCTAGTTGTTTTAAAATCGTTGGATTCATCCACAAATACCAGGCCTGTAGAGTAAGGAATATCAGTAGAAAAATATCCAAGCCTGCAACAATATCAACAAAAGTAGTGTTAGATTCTAAAACAGTTGAACGAAAAAGAATGTTCGTGTCTGGATTTTTATGCCATTTTAAATATAGAAGAATTCAATCTCTCACAACTATAATTATGTAAATCACTAGCTTTCATAATTTATTCAATGCCTTCTTAAAGTAGTTCAAATATATCCAAATTTAAGTTCAAAAGATCACATACTCCTCTTTCTGACTTTTCAGTTTAAAAACGAATAATATTGGTTTAAGTTATTAGTACAGAAAACCTTAAAATCCGGGTTTTTAAACGTTACTAAACATTACATTTACTACATTACTATTACATACATACATAATTGGCCATTACAACCCTGTGTCAGGGTTACGACCTAGCTTCTCGCAGCACTCATGTTGTGTGCGACAAGATTTATGAATACCGGTGCCTACAGCTTAAAGTCGACTCCGAACGACAGATTTGAGAAGCTTTTACATTATAATTTATTACTCCCAGAGCTTTTGCCAGAAGACTGCCGACAGGTAGTCACCGAAAGAAATATTTTTTTCATATTTCTTTTTTTTTTCAAGATGTCAAACCTGTGATTTGAAGCCGGCGCTATCGTCTTAGTAAGCCAACACCTATTAGAAAATAATATTACTTACTTCTCTTGTATGTTAAGTTTATTTATTTTTGTAACACTGTGCAATACAAGTGTTTTCATTTTAAATAACAATAACGTTTTTCTTTACTGTAGCAAAAAGAAAAACCAAACAAGAAATATACATAAAATGAGTAAAATCTCTTGAGACATAACAATATGGATAAAGACTATAAATCTTAAAAAAGGGTATAAAACCAACCATTGAAACAACAAAACAAACTAATCCATAAAAAAGTGATACAGTTAATAATTTGTCGCATAGAGTAGCGCAATCCCACAGGGGGCAATATTTCGAATATGCTCTTAAAGCGAAATAATGGTTTTCTAGTCAATAGAAAAAATACCACAAATGGTAGTTGTAAAGTGGTCAATATTCAAGGCCGGGTGAATAAGTTCATGTCTTTTTAATAAAACATAGTTTTTTTGAAGAAAAAAAAAATTTTTTTTTTTCAAAAAATATGTTCATTTTTCCTTTAGCTTACATTGAGCTCTCAAAATTTTGTGTAAAATTTTTTCATTTTTATCATCCTTTACAAAACATAAGACATATTAAAGAGGTATTTAAATGCGGGTTTCTTAACGCTGAAACTTTGCTTTAAGTTTGGTTTCAAAAATAATCAGTTTGCGACAAAACCAGAAAGTATGTTTTATGTGGGGGTTTGTCTTAAAAACTAAACATGCATGCACCACTACATTGTCCTAAATGGTGTGGCGAGTATATGTATATATATTAAATCTCTGACAACTTAGACTATTATTCTGGTAGGTAGGGTCGAGTATAACAAGAATTTGAGTTGGAAATACGAAAAATGATTTTTCAACAAAACAAAATTGTGCCAAATTGATTCATTGCGGAAATTTTGTGATTCCACCCTTTACTTACCTTTAAACTATTTAACGTCTAGTATTCTTAAGGAATACAAATCTTTGTAAATGTCTTATATTTGCATGACCTTAAACACTACCAAATTATTTACATATCCATGTGTAAAGGTACATACACAAAAATAACAAACCGTTTAAAAATTATGTCTCAATATTATTCGCAAGAAAAACGCTTTTTTAAAAATAAGAAGTAAAAGAAGCAAATTAAAAAAAAAAAAAATAAAAATTAAATAACAGCCACCACTAAATTATACAGAAGAATTAATTTTTAAAATATCTTGCATACTTTGAGAAGTTGTTAAATAAGTGTGCTTTTGTTTAGGTGTGTACGTAAATAAGGCTACAAAACGTTAATTAATTTCACGTGTAAGTGTAATATATATGTAAGTATATGTAAATATTAAGCAATGAAAAATAGCGAGAGAAAGAAAATGCACTCATATATTTGAGTGAAAATAATGTTTTTCTCAATTAATATACAAATAAAGAGTGACAGCACATAAGAAAGCAGAAAAAGAGAGTGAAAGTCTAAAAGCTTTTTTATATATGTATAATCATGTGCTTATTAGTTCTTTCTTCCTCTCTTTTAGCCAAATATTTTTGTAACTTTTTTATTTTATTTGTTTTGTGCAGTTGTGTATGTAGGCCAACAACAATTAGTACAAAAGCAAAAATTATATAATCGAACATTGACGTTGAAACTGTTAAACAACAGCTGAAGGATACACACACACACAGTTGATTTTACACACAAACATACATTCATTACTCTTTAAAAATATAAAACATCAGAGCTCAGTTGTATCGAAAGAGTAACGTTATAAAGGGGATCCAGGATGAATGTTTTGTTTGATTTATTTTATGTTTTTGTATTGGTATTTTTTTCTTCTGTGGATTGTTTGTAGGTCTATCTATACACATTCACACTCTCATACGTATACAACTCTTCTTTAATGGAATAGTAAATACTTTGCTTAGCTTTTTTTTGTGTCTATTTTTTGAGGGTGTGGTGTGTACCGTGGTTGGTAAGAGAATAAAATATTTTCAAGTACGTTTACTTGTTTTAAATTTTTCATATTTTTTTGTTAGAAAAAATATTAATTATTATTTAATATTTTCTTTTGTTTTTTTTTTTCTGAAGTAAAATTAATTTAAGTACATACATACATACATACATATATGATAAAAAAAAAAAAATTCCATTTCATAACCTTATGAGTAAGGTGAAGAAGAACTTTACAAGTAGTCTTTGAATGATACAATTTTTGAAATTTTTGTTTAACAAAACACATGCTGACTGCAGTTTATAAAACTATTAAAGTATTCAGACATTTGATAGCCAAAATGTTCGGTTATAATTTTTAATAAGAACTGAAACACTCTTTTCTTATATATTAAACCCAAGATATACATAAATTTTTTTAGGCAGAAGTTTGTGACTTCGATGGCGTCTGACGACATTTTTTTAATGAAATATATAGAAAAATGTTTCTTTTACCTTTAATCTATAACAATAATATCATCAGAAGACATTGACTTCGCAAACTGAATAAGCCCTATTAATCCATCTGAACAAAATTTTCAGTTGCATTTTGCAGACCTCAACGGAATTTAAATTAAAGATGCCCAGTAGTGGCTGATATCAGCAAATTAAACTCACAAGTATACTTACGCTCTTTTGTTTGATCGTCAATCAACCAATAGGAAATCAGCATGTTGAGTGGGAGAGACAAACTACACTTGCAGAACTTCTGTGTCTTTCTTCCAATGTTATTTCGTCACTCTCACCAATACTACTACCTTGGGCATCAATGATTTAAATGCACATGGTTAAGAGAGTACTGCAGAGATCGAGACAATTTATGGTCTGAAGGAGCACGGTTCGGGCTATATGTTGGAAGACATCAAAACTTTGCAGCCATGCTCTTGGGTCATCATGATAATACACAATGCGCTTTCTGCTGACCAATTCGTGCCATTCTAATTGAATCTCGTTTATAGGTGATAGTAGACATCGGATTCAATCGTTTGACCCGGTTGTATGCGCTGTTATTGAACAGTTCTCTTCAATTGCCACCAGATTTGGTGCTTGGTACCCATTCTGGCTTTGTCACTATTGCAAACTTCATCTTGCTTTAAAAATGGTTTTATTTCGTGGTGTTTTTAGCAATTATGTAACTACAAATGAAAATTCGGTCTATTCAATTCTTCATTGTTAATTGACATGGCTCCCTATCATCGAGATTAATTGTGTATCTAACTTTCTACAGCAGGTTGATAATTATTTCGTAATGAATGTCTAATTCTTCAACTATGTATAAACTGTTAACGTATCGGACTTTCTTCAGTTTTTCCATGACCATCAAAATCCAAAAGTATGCTCTTCATTTCTCCACACGGAAATAATGATGATAGATGACGGTAGTTTTTGTTTGTTGATTATGGATGGCAACCAAAAATTTCTAAATGCCGAAAAAAATTTTTTTTACAAGTAAAATTTTAAAACATATGTTGCCAGCTGTCCTCAGTAATACCATATTTGGTAACAGGAAAGTCCACTAAAGTTCGGTTGCTATCCATAATTGGCCAATAAGATTTGTTTTGTTTTTCTATTAATAAAATTTCATTTCAAATTCAACTTTTAAAAAATTTCTTTTGAAAAAAAAGTTATTAAGCTTAAAAGAAATAAGTATTTAATTATTTATGACAACCATTGTATATATGTACGTATGAAGTACAAAATAATATGATTTTTTAAAATTTACATTTCATTACAATCAGATTAATTTCCGTTTAATTTTTTTCTGCATTTTATTTAGTTTTAAAGAGAAATGGACATTAAGCGAAGGATAACGAAATGCTAATATGTGTACATGTGACAAGAACAATTGAAATGTGTTATGTTTGTGTCTCCTTTCATAACGATAATAATGATGATAATAATTATATTGATGACACTTATGACCGACAACTGTATGATTTTATCTCCTTTTGATTTCAGCTGCTTTTCTGTACACATAAATGTTTTCAAATAAAAGTTCCTCCAAGGTCTTATGTTTTTACCCCTTTTTCCGGTATGTTGTGTAGCACATGTCTACTTTTCACAATTGTTGATTTAGGATCCTTTTAAGGGTCGAAACACACACACACGCCAAACAAACATTTTCCATCTCTTAATAACAGCTATGGCACTTTTATAATGGCTGTTTTGTTTTACTTAAAGATTTTTTTGTTTTACTTAAAGATTTTGCTTGACGTCAATTTGATTAACATTTTAAATGTAAATTTACAAATAAATTGCAAACCAAAACGTTTCATTTAAGCATCACCGGAGCTTTTTTAACAACCTCGTTTAAACGGCACACTAAAAACGGCATAATTGTTTTAATTATTTCAGATTTTTTCTGCTTTCAAAAAGTCTTCTGTTGCGGTTGTGTTCTAGGTTATCCTTTAAACCATATTTTAATAAAATTCTAAATAATTTGAAACAGCAACAGCAGCTGTTGCTATCAGTTTTGTTGTTGTTTTCTATTAAAGTTTTTTACTTTATAATTAATTCACGTTAATCTCGTTTTCAGTAAACAATAAAGAGAACGCTAACAGACCACATCACAGTTCTTCCCTTCTGATTGCCTAAGTATGTGTAAGAGTAATTGCAAAAATGTTACCCCAGCAAACTTTTGAAATATGAATTGTTGATTATGTTTTTGTTAGTAATATTGAAACTTGAGAAATTCAGTATGGCTCGAAGAAGCCCATCATGACAATCAAAACCTAAAAATCACCGAATTTATCGTCTATATAGATTGCGAAACAAATTGGTTAATTTTTTCTAGGATTCGTTAGTGTGCCTTATCTCAGCTATTTAAATTCAGTTAAATTCATATTTGAATCAAATAATGATTGTTTTTGTGTCCCTGCAGGTTTTAGGTTTTGGTTACTAGTTTAAAGAAAACTTTTTGAAATATGACTCACTTCTACGTACCTAGACATTAAACTCCAATTCGATGACTAATTAATCAGGAACGAGATTAACCAAGGTATCGTTTTAATACATTTTGAAGAACCAGTTTGAAACTCCCAAGCAGGAAAAAAACTAAAACCGAGCTGAATGAGAAGCTGAAGACTAGCGCATTGCAGTATAAAATCCAACGACTGACTTAAGTTTCGATTTGGTGGTATGGCGATCTATAAAACATTTGGCCGACAATTACAAAAATGCAATGCGAAAAGGAGAGCATGATGGAATGTGTTGTATTTGATAATACTTCGACTTATTCATTACAATATATAATTTCTAGAAAAAGTGTGAGTTAAATAGTAGATGATTGTCACGAATATGTACAGAACTCAAAGAACTCTGATGATATTACCACAGCTGGGGTTGAAAACTTGTTTAGTTCGGCTTGTTTAGAATTCCTTCGCGGACATAATTTCCTCTTTTGATTTTCTAAAATCAATGTAAAAAAAATAATTTAAATTCTTAATAGAATTTAGCTTTGATCTAATTAGAACGTTTTCGACGAAACAAAATTAATTAAAAAATTATCACTCTTCCCAGGATTCGATTTCTTTACATACATACATACATAACTGGCCTTTACAACCCTGTGTCAGGATTACGGCCTAGCTTCTCGCAGCACTCATGTTGTGTGTGTAAATTTCTATCCATGAGTACCGGGACCTACAGTTTAATGTCGACTCCGAACGACAGACTTGAGAAGCTTGTTCATGGCAATTAATTACTCTCAGAGCTTTTGCCAGAAGACTGCTGAGAGGTAGTCGCCGAAAGAAATATTTTTTTCATATTTCTTTTTTCAAGATGTCTGTGCTGAGATTTGAACCCGGCACTATCGTCTTAGTAAGCCAACACACTAACCACTAGACCACGGCGATTTCTTTGGTCATACATATATAAAGATGCCCTGTGAAACTTTCCGAAAAAGGCATTATAGAATAATATGAAATGTCTAAATGCTAAAGCTGGGTAATAGTTTCTCTCTCAGAAGAAATCCTAAAACTTCTGGTTAAAGAGCGAACCAATTTTTTTTAACCTGGTAGTTTTAAAATGTATTATTTTTTATTAATCTTCTCCTAAGATATTGGGTTGGCAACTAAGTAATTGCGGATTTTTTTTTTAGAAAATAAAAGTCAATTTTTTCATGGAACGAAATAACTTTATTATGTAATGTATTGCCTATTTTGAGCAATGACCTCTTGCCATCTTTCAGGCAGCATCATAATTCCACGTTCATAAAACTTCTGGTTTTTATGAGAAAAAAACTGAGCAAGGTACGATTTGACATCATCATCATTATTGAAATTTTTACCATTCAAGGAGTTTTGCAAAGATCGAAACAAAAAGTAATCAGATGGTGCAAGGTCTGGACTATATGGTGGATGTGGCAAAACATCCCAACCAAGCTGCAATAATTTTTGCCGAGTGGCCAAAGATGTGTGTGGCCTTGCATTGTCATGATGGAATTCAACACCTTTTCGATTTGCCAATTAGGGCCGCTTTTCTTCAACTGCATTGTTCAATTTTGTTAGTTGTTCAATGTAGACATCTGAATTTATCGTTCGATTGCGTGGTAAAAGTTCGAAGTAGATAATTCCTTTGCAATCCCACCAAACAGATAACAGAACTTTCTTTTGATGAATATCAACTTTTGATGTTGTTTGCGCTGGTTCACCTGGCTTGCTCCACGATCTTTTCCGATTGACATTGTTGTAAAGAACCCATTTTTCATTACTAGTTATCAATCGTTTTAAAAATGGATCGTTTTCATTACGTTTAGTTATCAAATCGCAGATGTGAATGCTTTGTTTTTATCGAAAACGCTTTAATTAGATCAAAGTTAACTGCAATGAATATTTTTTGGTAATTAAAGAAGAAATTATGTCCGTGAAGGAATAGTACACTAGCCAAACTGAACAATTGTTTTCGACTCCAGCTACGGTAGTCTCATCAGAGTTCTTTGTGTCCTGTGCATATTCATATGCTTTGTGTTAAATGAATTTCTTTCAGTTCATGAGGAACCCACACATCAAATTTTTCGTACATAGCCAAGTTGCTTTACGCGATTTTCAATGCATGTATGTGATACATGAAGCTTCCTTGCAATCACACGTGTTGTACTGTGACGATCTGAATCAATTATTGCTTTGATTTGGACGTCGTCCACTTCAACTGGACGACCGGAACGTTTTTTCATCTTTCCGTGAAAAATCACCAGAACGAAATTTGGCAAACCAATTTTGACACTACCGTTCTTTTAAGGTTTCGTCACCATAAACAGCACATAACTTTTTATTTTTATGTATTTGATATTTCAATTACGTTATCTAACCTAAAATTTCAACTAATGCCATCAATGAGTAAAATTCGCATTTACTTAGTTGCCAACCCAATATTTTCGTACCATTTTTTAAACATTTTCTTCCATAAGTTTATAGCATATATAAAAAAAAAGAATCTACCATATTTTCCACATTATGTTTGGGCACTGGCTATAAGTCATATGGCGTATGGCAATCTACACTATCCTTGGCTTTTTTTTTTCATTTGAGACCAATACTCAGGGCTAAGCCCCTACTAAATGCTGTGCATTATATTGGAATTTGGAAGGGGCAGAACATATATTTTTATTAAGCGCCTTAGGAATGACACAAATTGATGATTCAAAAACCAGTGTTATACCTTTACACTTGAATGATTAACAGCAATTGCTTTATGGTTGTATGTTAATTGTGGGGTGAGTGCCTTCGCTAAGTAGGTTTAGCTGTTATCTGCTACTTCCCAATAGGTGTTGCTTTTCTCCTGATCATTCGTTTTTTATTGACATTGGTTAAGCTGGAATAGAGTGGAATGTCGGCGAGCGGTTTCTTTGTAGATGTTATTCTTGTAAAGGGGGGGGCTCTTATTTTGAAATTATAATATTGATAAAACTGCGAACTAACTTTTTTAATTTTTCAACTTTGCTGGGATTTGAACCTGGGCCGTTTGAGTTTTGTGCGAGTTCGAGTGCTCTAACTACTATACCACGCACCTTAAAGACAATAGTTTTCCTTAAGATCGACTTTAGATTTAAATGTTTATATTTTAAATATTATCACTTGTGCAGTTAAATTTTAGTAAATATCGGTCCATATTGAGGATATCAGTTGTTACAAAAATTGAACTTAGGAATTGATAGTCAGTGTGATGTAAAAAGAGATTGCAGATGTATGAGTCTTTAACCGTAACTTTCCACAAACTTTTCTCTCACACTGTTGTTAAACAATTAAATATAAGTTTTGTGTATCTTATAGCTTTATTTGTATTCCATTTTATAGTATTTAAGTTGTGTTATGTCTTCAAATGAGCATATCTTGTGTTTATCTGTCTATTTATATGCTTAAATGACTGCCTAGCCTCTTCCGGTTTGCTTGTTTCTGCTCGAATGATAAGTTGTTTGCTAAACAGGCCATGTTTTATTTTCATATGGTACATGTTCCTCTATTTTCCTCTACTTCAGTACGTGCTGTTGCTTTTTAAAGCATATATATGCCGTTTTGATGTGTATATTTATGTGGTATAAGCGTTTTTTGTTTTTTAGGTTTCGCTGCCTTGGTTACAGGGAAATGACGTTGTTTCCTTAGAACCATTTCATATTTAACAGTGTTAGTGTGTGGCTTTCATTCAAAAAAAAAAAAAATTATAAACGAGAAATTCCGTTAAAAAGAACAACCAACAACCAACAATCATTCATTTATTTTTATTTATTTTGTTGTATTGTTTCATGTTAAAATATTTAAGCTTGAGGCTGTTTTCATTGTAAAGTCTTTAAAGCTCTTGTCGCTTGTGATTGAGGAATTGGTTTAAGAAAACTTTTTTTTTTCCTTAAATGCCAGTGGATACTTGAATTAATATGTGTGAGTAAAGAATACAAAATATTCTTTAAATAAATGCTGAAGGACATACAAACACATAAAACAATGTAACAATACTGTGGAGGTTTATTAATGTGTGGAGTTTTTTTATTTTGTGAAATATTTAAATCTTTAAAATTACATTTTCATGCAGAGAATGGAATTTTCAAAGATTTTTATGTAAAAATACCGTAAATTTTTGATAAAATATTTATAAGATGCATAAATTTGTACATTTTTATTAACAATTTATGCATAAAAGTAATGTTGAGAATATATATAGTATGTCTTAATAAAAATATTACAGGCTTCGACTGACAAAGTTTTGTAAAAATAGTAAAAGAACTTTTCTCTTCTTAGATAAATTAGATAAAGAAAGTGAAGCACAGATACACCCTACCCTGTGCCCAAAAAAATGTTTATTGGCTGTAGTTAGATAATGTAGAAAATATCGTCGGCTGACAGGTAAAACTCACTAAGTGCTATGTGGTCTCACTACACTTCTTCAGATCTTTTATAAGAATTGATAGATAGTACAAGTACCTTATGGGAAGAGTTCAGAGTAAACTTAGGAGTAAATACATAAACACTTATTTCTCACTCTTATTTATTTTCTAATAGTTCTTAATTGACGTATTGCGTTCACTGCAATGTCCAGTCTTAATTTGGATTTTGTGTGCGTCACATCCTTTTTTCGGAACAGGGTTTGTACAAATTCTAGTATTAGAGTCTTTAGGGATAGATAGAATATAGAATCCAGTTTAGGAGCAAAATCTTTAAGATTACCAAAATTCTTTCAAGCTTTTTAAGCTGAAATTTTTGAAAGTATGCTGACTTTGGGGGTACTGAGTGAATGAGGTTTTGCGTATAGATTTATAGTTTTCTATGATAGGTAGGCTGATATCAAAGTTCAAGGCTCACCTAGTAACACATCCGCTACGATTTTAGTATTTTAAAATGAAAAAATTACTGATGGAAATTGCATACATACATAATTGGCCATTACAGCCCTATGTCAAGATTACGGCCTAGCTTCTAGCAGCACTCATGTTGTGTGTGTAAATTTGTATCCATGAGTACCGGGACCTACAGTTTAAAGTCGACACCGAACGACAGATTTGAAAAGCTTTTTCATGGCAATCAACTACTCCCAGAGCTTTTGCCAGAAGACTGCTGAGAGGTAGTCGCCGAAAGAAATATTTTTTCATATTTCTTTTTTTTTTTCAAGATGTTAGGGCTGAAATTTGAACCCAGCGCTATCGTCTTACTAAGCCAACACATTAACCACGGCGACTACTGATGGAAATTACAAGACTATATTATGTGTTCCTATTCATTATGCTAGAGTTGCAAAATAATTTATTTCAAACTAAAATGTTCGTCTTCCTATTTAGCATTCACATTCTCTCTATGCAAAACTAATTGAAAATGGTTAAGATTAGGTTAGCGAAGACTATTTAACAATAAACAGTTACTAATTCAGGGCATTAAAGACTGTAAAGTGCCTTATAATGTAATTCCTTTAAACTGAATCTTCTTCTCTAAATACTTATAAACTTTGTTTTCCCCTTTTCGCCTACAAAAACTGTTCTTGAATATGTCTTTCGATTTGTGACCTTTGCGACGAAAAGCGAAATCATTAAGAACCTCTTATTAACAATTATATTTTCAAATGATTTGACATTGTAATGACATATTAATAGAACATTAAGCATTAAAAAAAACGATAAAAATAAAATCAAATAACAACGTTCAAATTACAATTTTCTGGCAGTTAAAACAATTCGAAAAACAAGACGAAAAAAACCGTACCATATACAATATCATGACAATAATGATGGCAATTAGCAGCACAATAATTGTGTTAAAAAAAAAAATCAAGAATAAGACGCTTGAGACCAAAAACAATTTGATTAGTCTACTGGAATAGTTACAGGCCTCCGTAGTTTTTAACTGCTAAGAAGGGAACTGTGCAAGGAAATATACATTGCCCAAACTGAAAAACTCACAAGCCATTAACTTTTCATTTCATTTGTTTTTTACATTGAAACTTATTTATATGATTGTATTTGAGAGAGCATTTGGGAGAAAAAACACATGACAGACGAAAATAAAATTTTATGTAAATAGATACTCGTAGATGTTTGTATATCCTATTCCTACACCTGACAACCAAGGTCTTTAGTTAATATTTTATTTTTTCAGTCTACATGATATTTTAGGAGTGGTAGGAATCAAGCTCACACCTTTTGTCATACAAGTAGATTTATACATTCATGCATACATAATTGGCCATTACAACTCTTTTTCAGGGTTACGGCCTAGCTTCTCGCAGTAGCCATATTGTGTGTGTCAATTTTTATTCATGAGTACCGAGACATACAGTTTAAAGACGACTCCGAACGACAGACTTGAGAAGCTTTTTCATGGCAATCAGCTACTCTCATAGCTTTTGCCAGAAGACTGCCAAGAGGTAGTCGCAGGAAGAAATATATATTTTTCTTCAAGATGTCAGAGCTGGGATTTGTAAGCCAACACACTAACCACTAGACTACGGCGACTAGACTGTGAGACTTTCGCCACCTTAAAAAAACATCATTATTATTATCATTATACGTTTTAGTCCCATGTAGGGAGTAGAAAATTAATTTCCTTTTGTCATATGGAACATAAAAATCGAAAAATTGAATTTCCAGCCAAAGCGCAATTTCGGTTTTTTTTGTAAGAGGCATATAGAGATTGTTTTGAGCCGTTATGTTCCAGTATGTTATTCCTGTGGGTCGCTTATGGATGGCCGCCGAATTTTAGTTGCGTTGCCAGCTGGCAATCGAAGTATTAAAGCTGCCGAAAAAATATTTGTTTACAAGTAGAATTTTCAAATATTTTTACCAGTTGCTGTCCGTAATACCATTTTTGGCAATTAACAACTTTAACAAAGTTCGGTTGCTATCCATAATCGACCTTTTAGTCTCCCTGCATCTTCACCTAACATGTCTATTGTTTACATTTCGGTAGACCACTGTCACTAACTGGGAAAGGATGATAGATAGGGTCATATAGATCTATCCAAAGCTAACAAAGCATCTCATCATACCATTACTAAAATTGTTGTATGTATCTTGTTGTCCACTCTTTAGCGTACTCCAGTCCATTGTAGTTTTATTATTATATCCATCCGTTTTTTAAGATAGAAAATTATTCAAAAGCCGTTCTTAGGTATAAAATACGAATATTTACTCGAACATAAAATTTATTTTCTTCTTTAAAGTAAAAAATTTGGCATTTATTCAATTCTAAAATATCGGTAATAACGCTTTATCGCAAAAGCTATTGCAAAAACCATGCCTTCTGCTTTAATATAAAGAAACTGCTCAAATATGATAAAGTTTTTGATTGTAACATTATTATTCAATCGCACCATATTCATCCGATTTTCCGTCTTATGAGTTTCCATTTCCAAAACTTAAATTAAAGAGTATGTATAATGAAAAATTAGCAACTTGTTAGTATATGATACAAAAAACTGGCAAGTTTATCAACCTCTATAGACTGATGTTATTAAAGCTTTCCATACCCTCTATTTGATAACTAGTCAGATAATCCAAAACCTTAAATACCTTGTACTTTGAGTAAGAATTTCCACGTATTGGAATGACAAACTTAGCCACTGTGTACAACGACCTGCTAATTTTTTATTATACATAAGGCTGTTAGAAGATAAAGCCTTCACAAATGGCTTACTTCAAGGCTTAACGCAAAAGTAAGTTATACGAGGGCATTTTGATTACTTAGAGGCGTTTTGTTTCTCAGTGAAATAACATTTACTGCAGCAATAATCAACCTTATCTTTCTCTTTGGTGTTGCTAAGAATTATCAAAAGAATTTTTGCTTCATAGAAAAGTCTTTAACGAATGTTTTTCGCAAAATGAAAAAAAAAAAAAAATTAAAAAATTTGAAAAATATTTTCTTAAATACAGTTTTCGTCTGTTTTAATGATATAAAAACTGGCCCTTAAAAAGTGGGTGTGTATTCAAAGTCTGCATAATCAGTAGACTAAAATAAAAAATTATTATTTCGTTTCTTTGCTTTTTGGTATTCTTTTCTTTTCTTCTTTTTTTTTCTTTTAATTTAATTTTTTTGTTTTCGATGAAATGTGTTAATATTGTGCGTTAATATTTGTCTTCATTTTGTGAATAAAAATAATATCTACAACAACTAAAAAAACACAAATAAAAAAATATTTTCGGCAAAATAGTACAAGGGGGCCTAAAATACGCAATAGCCCATTTTGAATTACTTTTTTTTTCTGCTTTTAAATTGTGTCTGTACCCCCATTGTCAAGTTCATGTGATATTATGCTGCAGGCATGAAAATATATTTCGATGTGTGTGTTTAAGAAACCGCGCCGCGTTTACTTTTAATTACATTTTTATTTTTCTGTCTATCTTTTTTACGGCATAAAATATTTTTGGTTTGTTTTTTGATTTCTATAATGGCATTTGATTGGATGGAAACGTTCACAAATGTTAATAAAATGAGACAACAGTTTTAGAGAAATATAAAAAGTGCCTTTAAATAATACTGCATATGAAGAGCTTTATAATATATTGTTATAATAGGTAGAATTCGTTATTAGTGAAATTATTGATGAAATCAACCTCAAATAGTTATATATTTCGTGAATCACCAACGTGAGGTTTTCAGAAAGGGGATCTGTACAAAGATCATAATTTTTTCAACAATGATGACTTTAAAGAATAACTTTTTGCTGCTTTAAAGGTAATAAAAATCAAGGACTTGCGGCCTCATAGCAAAAAAGACGAATGAAAGTGAAATCACAGGTCTTTTTACCCAAATAATATGACTCGTTGCCATATGACATAAAACGTCCATACTTTTAAGCAAAAAGTTATGTGGCAGTGATAGTCGTGATGGCCGCAACGCGAACTTCACCTTTCTTTGAAAATAAAACTTCAAAAAATGAACACAGTTTGCTTGACAAATAACCATTTTGTAAGTTCTAACGCTCTGAAAAAGCATTCATTCTTTTAAATGCCACTTATGCGGTATATATGATTGTAAACTTTTCAATAAAGACCTTTAAAACACATGAGTGTACAGCAAAAAAGAAATCTCTTTCTTTTAATCTCAAGACTACATATATTCTTTATGGGATGACATCTAAACTTGAAGTTCAATTGTTTTGGGTATATAGACACTGTGGGATAAGCGGCAATTTGGCTGAGAAAGCATTGTCTAAGAAATGATCCGCAACACATTATATTGGTCCGGAGCTCTAGAGCATCGCTTTCTACTATTGAAAGTATGATTAGAAATTGGGAAGTTGGCAAATGCTTGCAATATTGAAACACTCAAATGAATATTAGAAACAACTTGGGCGTAAATTCATTCTTCAAAAATATACGAAATTGGACCTCAACTCATTGCAGTGTGAGAATGCATTTGCAGTAAATGTCGACCAAGGATGTGATTGTTTCTATACTGTGCTTACAGGCATCGTAAATAACTGTACATATATTATGTGAAAGTGCGGTTTTTGATAGATTTAAATAGTATATGTATGTGCCTAAGCTAAGCAGAAGAACTCGCTGGTGGACTTATTCAGTGCTAGAGTTTCAGTTGCTTTTAAGGAAAGTAGTGGATCTGCTGTAACAACAGTTCACTCGAAGAGACAGAATATATCTTATAAGTCGCAGTATCTTTAAACTTTGTTGGTTCTAAATTGAATGACCATAACTGGTGAAACCAGACTAAACTGACCGCAAAGAAGTCTACAGACATTTCGACATTTTTATTCTTATTAAAGCTGTGGGAATAAGTTAAACGTTAATTTATTACCTCTATTAGCCATGATGTTGCAGACCAAACTTAAATATATTATAAACTTTGTTTCAGTTGTGTATTCTGTGTTTTAATTACATGATTTCTTTTAGTTTTTCATTGTTTTATGTAATTATTTTGAACAAAATGAATTTTTAGTTTTTACAAAATAGTTTTTAATTTAATTAAAAGTTTTTATAATCAAAACATATCGCTCGTTTGCTTTAATAGTGTCTTAATATTTTTTTACTAATATAATTCTCATTTAGTGTAGAATTTTTTGAACATAGGTTTTGATTTCCATCTTTAGGAAAAGCTCTCCTGACGAGTCTCTTAAGCAGAGACGAAATGGCCATAGAGACATATTTATACCCATAAGCAATATGTGTATAAAATGCAAAAAAATAAAATGTAGCAAGATTAATATGAAATTTACCAATTTGAATAATATGTACAAATGTTCTGTGGAAATAATTGGAGTGCAATTGAAATCAACAATTATTTTAAAGTTTAATGAACATTAGGCAAAATATTAAAAAAATACTTTTTAAAATAATAACAATACATATATTTTCTTTTGATATGTAATTGTTTACAGAAAATATTAAAATTTCTATTTCATTACAAATGCACTCCTTAATAGCAAATAAGTTTCGATTACCTAATAATAACAATTTAAAATATCAATGATTTTTTTTCTTCCACAATTTTGCCCCAACGCTGTTCTGTTTTAAACAATATTAATTATTTATGTTAATGCATGTATATTTTTATTTTTAGCACAAAAACTTTGTTATTTCTTTCTAAGACACTATTGTAGTAAATGAACGATATGCTGAATAGATGTATTCTGTTGCTTTTCATTAAAATTAAATTATCCTTTTCTTGAGGAGAGCATTGTACGTGTGAGTAATTTATGTTTATTAAATTAAATATTACTCATACGTCTTGATATGATAGAGAAGAAAACAAAGTTTTATGTTTGTTGTTGAATTTAATAGCAGTACATTTAACCGTTTGGCTTAAAATAACTTTTTGGTATATGTTTTAATTATAATAGAAAGCAGCAACACTTTCTAAGTGGAGTGCGTATAGAGAGAGAGAGAGAGTGAGATATAGAAAGGGAGAATAAGAGAACAATGAAACTTTTAGGTTATGAGGAATTAAAAACAATTTAGAGTAAACGAGGACAATAACAAACAAAAGTAAAAAGAACAGATAAACAAAAAGTATTTGTTTATGTTTATGAAGAAATTAAAAAGCTTTTTATAACCCATACTACTACGAGAGTAACAATAACAACAACAACGACAACAGCAACGTACTACACGCAATTTTTTGAGTGCATACTTTTCTTATATTTTTAAAGTGTTTAAGTTGTACTCACACTTTAACTTAAACAATTTTTTTTACTTTTAAAGTGTTGCCATAGAAACTGAGCTTCTATGTTCAAGTATTTGTAATTGAGAGCATACGTGTCTCTTATGCAGAAAATACATATTTTCTTAGAACTGTAATAGAATTCTTTTAAAAATAAAATATTGATAAGATAACAGCTCATATGTTACAAAAAAGAAAAAAATTGCATACATTTTTAAAATAACTTATTGCAGTTTTTATGATTTGTTGGGTGAATCACTTTTAAATGTTTACACTTTTGAGTAAAAATCAAAAGTTATTATTGCTAAAACCGACTTTGAGATTTAAAAATTTTTTTAAATAATGATTAGTTATAGTATCCATATATGTATATATACACATACGTATGTGTATACTTTTTAAAAATTAATATGATAATATTATTCAGGATATTTCGGTTTTTGAATTATTTTTTTAATTCTTTCAACTCTGCACTTTTTTCCAATACATTATTTGAAAATCTTTTTTTTTCTTATTACACAGTGCGATAGTGAAAAAAATGCAAGAAATTCACAGTATAGGTTCGATTGTACTACCAAAGGTTAGTAAAACCCTGTACTCGGTTTGATCAGATTGACTACCATTTTTTTTTATGGACCTCAAAAGATTTTTAAAATTACTCCATCACTCAAAAAACGGTGTCCTCAGTTTTGGCCAACAGCTGATTCAAACTACTCTACTGAAGAAATTTTACTTTTTTCATCATAACTTACAGAGACTCCTAATTTTTCACAAACAATATATGGCATCCAAAATAGCTTACTAAACCAATTTGTACCCTCAAAATGTTATTTTCACTATTTTTTAAATTAATTTTTTTTTATTTTTTTTTTTAATTTTTAAAACACTACTCAACTCTGCATCAAAAAAATTCACCCTTGTGAAGTGTTTTTTTTTTCAGTTTAAACGAGATGAAATGAACACCAAACGCGTTGCTAGGAAACATAAAAAAGTACATAAAAATTGTAAATAACTGTAAAGTCAAGTTGATTAAGAAATATACATATGTAGCTGAGACCATAATGAATTTAAGCTGTGCATAAAGCAACAACTTAATAACAAAACTAATAGTTAATCCTGAAATTTTGTGCTTTTTGTTCTTCCCTCATTTTTATTATTCACTCTGGAGTTTCTGACTCCGGAAAACCTCCCCAACCCAAATCAAATATTTTGTGAACATATTCGTAAAAAATCGTAAAACTTTTCTGTTAAATTTTGTATTTTTTATGAACTGTCCCACTGTAAAATATTTTGGCAGTTGTTATTTATATGTTTGAGTGATATTTTTTCATCAATTTCCATGAAGTCTTTGAGTGTACTTTTTTTATTACTTTTTGAGCTTTTTCATTACTTACCACTTAATTTCTCGCTCTCTCTCTTTTTGTCTTCTAAAATTTTAGGGGTTTAAAACGTGTTCAAAACTTTTATTTTCGTGTGTGTGCGTAAAATACTTTTTTTTATTTTTCTCATACACTGTAAATCGAAATTATTTTTTTGTTTAAATTCAGTCAGTGTTGGCCATTACTTAGTGTTGGATCATCTTCATTTCGAAAATATTTCGTATTTCTCAATCTATTTTTTTAAACTTACAAAAAATTAATAAAAAAAAACAATTCCAACAGTTAAAATAGAAAACGTAAATACTTTTTAGCAAAAAAAAAACTGTTATATAACTTCAAAATCATAAAAACAGAGAAAAAAATTAAAGTTTTTTATTTTTTTTTAATTAAAAACAAAAAAGTTGAGTAATAAAAATCTTCAGTGTTTCATTCATTTTTCAATTTAAATTGAAAACAAGTGACAAGTGCAACTGCCTACATAGAGAAACTTAAGAAACATATCGGTTAAAAACTTCACCGTAAGTAGAATTAAAATTAAAGTTTTTCTGTGAAAAACAAACAAAGAGAATTACTGTCTGCCAGACGTTTTATTTTTTTTTGCCTTTGTGTATGTATTTATTATTAAAGAAAATTCCCACATTCATGCATACATTCTTTAAGGACTTACTTTTTGTATGACTTTGCACTCAGACCCTGCCGCAGATGGTTAGGAAAAAAATTAGAAAATCAATAGTTACTTTGATTTTATTTCATTTTTTTTATTCTATTTTGTATATAATTTGTTTACAACAATTATTTTAATTACTTTCATTTACGTGTTCGTTGTTGGCTTTCCTTGTATACAAGTAATTTTGTATCTGTATAATTACATTAAAGTACCCTGCTAGTTATGACACATTAAAGGCTCTTTGAACAGTAATACAGTGGGCGTAAAGGTGAGAAAATTACAAAAATGAATAGACGATAATTTATAAAAAAAGAAAACTAACAATTTTATAAAAATAAGTTAATAAACTCATACAAATATGTATTTTGAAAACATAAGCTCTCCAAGTAGTCGCCGTCGAGGTTCAAACCCCAGCTCTGACATCTTAAACAAAAGACATAAAAAAATATTTCTTTTGGCGTTTAGCTTTTATCAGTCTTCTGGCAAAAACTCTGAGAGGAAATTATTACTAAGAACAAACTTTACAAGTTTGTCGTTCGAAGGCGAGGTTAAATTGTATGTATCGTTACTTATGGGTAAAAATTCACGCACACAACATTGGTGCTGCGAGAAGATAGGCCGTAACCCTACAACAAGGCTGTAATGGCCAATTATGTACTAACTATTCGTCTTCTATGAACAGGCTGTAACTCTTCTTAAACCCTTTTTTTTATTGAGGTCAGCACTCAGGGGTTGACCCCTACTCATTCAGTACATTGTGCTGGTTTAGGAAAATGTGTTATGGGAAGAAGAAAAGAGGGATTAGTGCTTATTGACATTTGTTTTAACCTTACAATATCGTGACAGGAAAAACGTTTCCCCGGAAGAATGTTACACAAACGAACGGTGCAGATAAAAAACGAATTCTCAATCAACTACCAAAAGGTATACTCTGATAAAGGTTCGTGTAGTCAGTTAGAATGTGATTTGTGTGATTTGTGGGGAATCAAAACCTCCCGTGGTAGTACCGATAGAACAATAAACCTTACGCCACATTGCGCTGATGCTCCAATGAATCAATAGAGTTCGATACCCTACCGAGATTATTTTAACATTATGATTGGATTAACAGAACGTATTTAATGAAGTTTTTTCGTGGTCTACAATCAGTTTAGTTGAGACTTTTTGTTTAATAGAAAATCCTACTATTTCTTATTTTGAGTTAACATGTTGTTATACTCGTTGTATTTCCTTTTTGTTTTTTCAAATAAGGAGATTTATAAAAATTTATTTTTGTTTAAAATTGCCAATTAAATGGCGAAACCGAAATAGTCATTATATGTTAAATATGAATTATAGGTGATATGTGTATCAATTACCAGACATGAACCTGATTTATGAATTCTGCAATACTCAACCCAAATATCTGCTGCTTTATTTCATTAATATAATGGTAGGCGGTAGTAACCTCTGAGGAATGAACATCTTTAACTTTTCACACAGATAAGATATGAATATCAACAAAATTCTCAACAAAAAGTAAACATAAATTCACTAAAAAAATTTTACACTCAGAAAAATGTTGATAGACATGATTTACATATTTGACTATTTTTACCGTGTGAGATAAAAAAAAACCCAAAATCATCATCTTTTAATATCAATTAATTAATTTGTATATACTTATAATCAGTAAATTTTCATTATTGTATTCAATCAGTTAATATTTACACCTTTTTTTTACTAAAATTTTTCTACACAGTTATACACATGTTGCTAACAGTCACATTTGTAGCATGTTATCTTTGTACTGGCAATTATTTAAAATAGAACCGTAGTTTTTCTTCTATATATGAAGTCATGTTCGCTTCAAATCAATAATACGAGTAAATATGTCAAAAAACTGTGACGTATATTTTTCGATTGGGTTCACACCAATTGTATTACAAAAATTCTTTGCCCTTTTTTACTGTTTTGTTGAAGTCTTTTTTAACAGAAAAATTTTTATGTTTTCAATGAATCGAGACCAAAAGTCGTACAGTAAACACTTTAGATGAAGATGCAGACATGTACTTTACCTTGACCAAAACCCCAATTTAATAATTGCCCGAATATGGCTTTCCCTATCGTCACCTCATTTTTTTACTGAAAACCTTTTTAATAAATATTTATTCTAGAAAGCACCAAATTAAATTGTGTTATTTCATATTGTTTTTAATTGCTGTATAAAAAACCTTATAATTCTAACAAGTAATTGTACATTTTTCTTAATTTATAATAATCTTGTTGAAGCTACATCTGTCAAATTAGATTTCATTTATTCAGATCACCATGGATCACGGATATATCATTTAACAACCTGGGCAAATAGAGTCATCAGTGCATATTTCTTGGAGAAAGAACTTAGTTTTATTTAAGTGCTTGTTCTGTTCGACCAATGTAATAAAATAACACCCATTTATTGATAAATGGATTCGTGAACAAATCGAATTGTGAAATTTTAGATGATACCAACACCATATATACCATTAGATTCAAGAGCGTGCAATGCATCCCAAAAAGGTCAGTGTTTGGTTTGAATTTTGGGCTGGAAGACTCATCAGTCCATATTTGTTTAAGAACAATATTGGCCAAGCCATCACTGTTAATAGTGAGCGCTATAGATCAATGTTTAGCAACTTCTTTTGATCTGATTTGTTCTATCTGGATACCAACGACATAATGTTCTCAATATTCTTTGTTTTAAATTTAAACATAGGAAGCGCTAAATAAAAGACCCTATATATATACATGCATATTATTTATATATAGATATGTATATATATTTATTTATTTATTCATGACTAATTATTTATTTCTTTTTAACTTGCAATTTGCTTTAAACAATTATCTGACCGAAAAGAGATCAAACATTCAGCCACACTTAAATTTGTTAATGATTGCTTTTAGGAAATATATTCACGATGTACTTGAAATTTAAAATTTTTTGTTTAAAATGTAACAAAAAAAAAAAAAAAAGACGAAAAAAACAATACAGTGTAACAACAATTTTTATGGCATATTTAAAACAATAATAAAATTGAAACATATACATAGCTTTGCTAATATGAAAGAATAGCTCAAGTCCATAAAAGCTTGAATGACTTTATTATTTTGGTGACATCATAAAAGTCTGGGTAGCATTATAATATAAAATATTATATATTATAGTCTACATTTGTCACCTATTTAGTCTACCAACATACATACATACATACATACATAATTGGCCATTACAACCCTGTGTCAGGGTTACGGCCTATCTTCTCGCAACACTCATGTTGTGTGTGTTAATTTTTATCCATGAGTACCGGGACCTAGAGTTTAAAGTCGACTCCGAATGAAAGATTTGAGAAGCTTTTTCATGGCAATCAATTACTCCCAGAGTTTTTGCCAGAAGACTGCTGAGAGGTAGTCGCCGAAAGAAATAATTTTTTCATATTTCTTTTTTTAAAGACGTCAGAGCTGAGATTTGAACCCTGCGCTATCGTCTAGTAAGCCAACACACTAACCACTAGTCCACGGCGACTACTGCTTTGCGCCGAGGCGATATCGTAACCAATGAGGTTCTACCGAGGTGCGATTATTGCTAGTTGAAAACTTTAGTCTACCAACAAATGGCATTATAGTCAAATTTACGAAAATTTTTGAATGTATCAAAAATTAATATTTTTGACTTAAGCTATTCTTCCATATCGACACAGGCATGTATAGGGTGTTTTTTATTGAGGTATAGAACTTTAAGTTGGCATCACTTTTTTAAATGGCGGCCATTTTGTCAGCTGTCAAGTGATTAATATTTAGTTTGGTTTGCCATTTCATCGTTAACAGGTTAACAAAAGAACAACGCTTGCAAATCGTGCAAATTTATTTCGAAAATAATGGTTCAGTTCGCGAAGTTTACCGCAAGCTCCGTCCATTTTATGGTCGACATAATCGTCCATCAGAGCAGTTAATTCGGTTAACCATGGATCGTTTTCGCACTACGTTTACTCTATGTGATAATACGCATCCGCAGAGACGTCGAACAGTGCGCACCGAAGAAACAATTGCCGCTGTAGAGCAAAGTGTTGAAGAGAACCCGAATGAATCGATTCGCCACCGTGCACAGCAATTGAAGCTTTGTCCATCAACTTTATGGAAGATTTTGCGCAAAGATCTTGGCTTGCGACCTTACAAGATCCAGCTTGTGCAAGAATTAAAGCCGCGAGACCATGCAATGCGTCGTGATTTTGGTGTATGGGCCGAAAATGAGATTGATCTCGATGCTGATTTTCATCGCAAAATTTTGTTCAGTGATGAGGCTCATTTTTGGTTGAATGGCTACGTCAACAAGCAAAATTGCCGCATTTGGAGTGAAGAGAATCCACATGAGACCCTTGAGACGCTATTACATCCACAAAAACTGACTGTTTGGTGTGCTCTATGGGCTGGTGGAGTCATTGGGCCATACGTCTTCCGAAATAATGCTGGAGAGTCAGTTACCGTTAATGGAGACCGGTATAGGGCCATGATAACCAACTATTTTGTTCCCGAATTAGATGGCATGAATGTGGATGAGTTGTGGTTCCAACAAGACGGCGCTACATGCCACACAGCGCACGTCACAATCGATTTATTGAAGGAAACATTCGATGAGCGCATAATTTCGCGGAATGGACCGAGCTAGCCGCGGCGGCCACATGCCCGAAATCATATTTAAACATTAATGGCATAAAATTATTCTTCCAATAAAGCCAAATTGATGGATATTAAAACGATTTTCTTGTGTTTTATTTCAATTCGAAGTTCTATACCTCTAAAAAAACACCCTGTATTTTAAACATAACTTTGCTGACATTTTAAAAAAGGTTTATAAAACAATTATATGAAAAGTGTTTTGAATACATGTTTGCCTCATTGTTAATGAAACTTAATAGTTTAAAGGTCATTTTATGACAACGTGTACAAATAAAAAAAAAGTCGTATGAATTTAGACATCAAGTTTTTGCTGGTAAAATATTTAAAACTGGAACTAATTAACACGATTTTTTTGTTCTAAAAATTCAATTTTTTGTAATTTAAAATACAAGAAATCTTTTAAATTAATTTCTTAGCTTAAATAAAAAAAAGATTTGTCAGCAGTTGAACAAAAGTTGAGGCCACATTTAATATACAATCAACGGCCATATTGTAGTAGCCGTTTTTTTTTCTGTTTAAGACCAGTAATCAGGGGTCAAACCCCTACTAAATTCTATGCATTGTATTGAAATTTCCTGAAAAAAACACGACATATACATTTTTTCTTATTCATTTTTCTTATACATATTATTATTAAGCGTCTTAGGAATGAGATTAATTGCTGTGAATTGATCATTCAAAAGCCAGTGTTATACGTTCACTCTTGAATTATCAGCAGCAAAGACCCCATCGTTTTGCATGTGGATTCTGTGGTGAGTGGCTTCGCTAAGTAGGTTTTGGCTGTTATCTGCTAGTTCCCAATAGGTGGCGCTTTTTTCCCGATCATTCGTTTTTTGCTGACAGATGGTAGATGTAGATGGTCTTCTTGGAGGGGGTCGGGTTCTTTTATTTTTAAATTATAGTTTTGAAAAAACTGCAAACTAACTTTTTAATTGTTCACCTTTGCTGGGATTTGAACCTGGACCGTTTGAGTTTTTGTACGAGCGCTCCAACCACTATACCCCGCACCCCCGTGGTCGACGAAAGAAATATTTTTCATATTTCTTTCGTTCAACATGTCAGAACTGGGGTTTGAATCCGTAGCTCTCGTTTTAGTAAGCCAGAGTCCTTATTTTGTAACTCACCAAAGCTAAAACTCTATCGCTAAAAATTTATAAACTTGATTTAGGACTTTTTGTCTACGAATACAATTCTTGAACGCTTATTGTAATTTAAAAGCTTCATGCCTATTACCTCTAAACTTTTTAATTTTATATATTCTCATGCCCAGCTTGTTTCAAAAACCCAAAATTTTGGCATTTTAGCTTAAGAGAATTTCAGAATAGGGCCCTACCACACTACATATTAGACTACGGAGACCACTTAAAATTTAATTTACAAAATGAAAATCATTTAAGAAAAGAAAAATCAAAAAATCAATATAAATAATTTTTGGATTTTTTTTCTTTCGTTGTTTGATGAACTAATTGTAGAAAAGTGTGGGTTAAATAGTTGATGGTTGTCATGAATATTTACAAATCGTAAAGAAAGAGAAGCTATGCCGTAAATGTGCAAAAGGGTTGTAATGACTAATTATGTATGTATGTATGTATTTATGTACATATGTATGTATGTAAAGAACTCTGATGAGACCGTAACTGGAATCAATTCGGCTGGTGTTACTCACTGATGTAATTTTCTCTTTTAGTTAAGAAATCATTGTAAAGATGATTTAAATTCATTTAAAAGAATTTACTTCCAAACTAATTAAGGCGTTTACTGACGCAATAGAAATCATTTTTTTGTTTTGCTTTTTTCGCTCTCCAGACACATTTCTCTTTATAAAATAGGTTTTGTAATTTTCCATAATTACATTTCAATATGACACCCAATTAAGAAAAAAGAGTTTAACAAACTTAAAGAAAAAAAGAAAATTACCAACATACTCGTATTTCCTAACAAAGACACAATAAAGGACAACCTGATGCTTTTCCTGTCAAGGACTTTCCAATGTGCTCATTATAAAAATTCATAATATGAGTCATATACTATATATGCGTAAATGCATACTTTGTTGGAAAAACGGGATCAATAATAATGTTCTCATTACAAAAAACAATATCATAACAAGGACTTTTCTTGAAAACCTAAACATTTTCAATGATTTCGAAATATAAACTTTAGCGTGAAATTGAATGGAAAATAAAAGAAAAAAACATAAATTATATCGATTATAAAATCGATACTTTTGTATGCATGTTGTCAATATTGTGTTACAATTGTACGTATTTTTCTTTTGATTATAAATTGTACTTTCAAAACTTTCTCTATTATTTGTTTAAAAACAACATGACACTCCCTGATTTAAATTTCCGAATAAATCATAATGAATTCTAAAGTAAATGAACTTTTCTTTTTGTAATGTAATCTACTTATAAGGTTTTCAATTGAATCCTTTGGTAAAAAGAAAAACAAAAACATTTAAGGCAGTCAGACAGATGAATAGAATTTACTTGGAACAATTGAAACAATATCGTCATGATTGTCAATCTTGTCATTGAATACAACTGCTACTAATAAATGAATTCATTCAACTTCATGCTGGCAGCAATAAAGTAATATTTTATCTTTTTTATTTTTAAAATATTGTGGTTGTTGTAATAAACTTTTCTTTTTTTTTAATGGAAAATTACCATTTTTCGTTTGTTTGTTGAAAAACAAATTCCTTTACAAGGATAAAGCAATAGAAAAATAAAATTGTCTTAATGATTGAAAATAAAAACCAGAAAAAACATAGTTTTTCTAGGGCGTATATATGTTTTCTAAACTCCTACTATTTGTTCATTAAGTCTATATGAAGGGTGTTTTTTAAGAGCTTGAGAATTTAAAATTACAAAATTGTCTGACAAAAGAAAACATACCTGGGAAGTGATACTATTTTTCTGATAGGTACTGCCAAGTATAACAAGAATCTGAGTTTGAAATAAAGTGGTAATAACTTAGTCCAATATTGACCGATTTTAAACTACAAGGGTTGCCTTTTATGTTTCGGGATTTGGCAACCCTAGTGCTGCAATCTGGCAACTGACAGCTCTATCGTAAAGTTGGACATTTTTGAGGTTACACGTACATACTCAGAACGTTTTGACATACGAGCGCTATTTGTGTTGTTTACAGTAACTTAAAACATTCATCTCGGCCCATCTGGTATTAAATCGTAAACATTTTCGTGCGATTATTTTTTACAACTTTCGACGTAGATTAACTTAGCAACAGTGCATGGATGAATTTAATTAAATTTTTGGAGATGAAACTCCATCAACGACTGTTCACTCTAGTACGAATTCCGTGAAGGTCGTCCAAAATCAGTTGATGTTGTTCCGGAAACCATTCATGCTGTGCGCGAACTAATATTGAGAGATCGTTATGTGATCTATCGTGAGATTCAGATAACCAGATAAAATTCAGATATAATGAACAAAAATTCTTAAAATTCTGACATGTTTTAATGCATATGGCTGACTGTGGTCGATTTTTTATATAATCAACGTTGATTTGACCCAATAAATGGGTGTTATATTTGCGATTGGTTTGGTTTGGAATTTTAAAGACAGTCATAATAATTTTGAAATATCTATTCGGTTGAAAGAGCAATGGTTTATCTGAGTAGAGTACATTCGCTTTTAAAGATCGCTGTTGATTTGTGTGCCTACTCCTGTGATTGAAGAAAACCTCACAAGAAACAGTCGAACCGTCTAAAGTCCACGTGAGATGAGTGGCTCGAAACGCCGACATTCCACTCTATTCCACCTTAACCAGTGTCGACGTAAAACGAATGATCAGGAAAAAAAGCGCCACCTATTGGGAAGTAGCAGATAACAGCTAAACCTACTTAGCGAAGGCACACTCACCACACAATCAACATGCAACGATGAGGCAATTGCTGTTAATCATTCAAGGGTGAAGGTATAACACTGGCCTTTGAATGATCAATTCTCAGCAATTTGTCTCATTCCTAAGGCGCTTAACAATAATATAATAATTAATAATAATAATATATGTACTGTCCTTTACAAAATTCCAATACAATGCACAGTATTCAGTAGGGGTTTACCCCAGAGTATTGGTCTCAAATAAAAAATACTAAAAAAAAAATATTATTCAATACGGGCCGAAAAAAATAGATTTCACCCACCTATAGTAGTGGACGCTAACAGTGATAGCCCATTCAACGTCGTTCCTAAACAAAGCCACCATTCCAAAGCCAACACTAAACAGTAAGTTTTTGATATGCACTAGACGTTCTTAGATCTCATGTGGATTGGTATCATCCAAAATTCGAGAATTTTATTTGTTCATGCAGAAACGTTCTTCATTATTGAAGATGATTTTTCGATAAAAATTATCGTTAGAACACAACAGCCATTTTGATAAAAAAAAAATTTATGCTCGCATGCAAAAAAAAAAAAATTAAAGTAGACTTTAATTCAAAATTTTTGTGCCTAATAAAAACTACTATTTTTTTTTTTTTGCAGACCGTTAATATTTTCATTTGTTATTGAATGCTCTTCCGTTTATAGTCATATGCTAAAACCCACTGAATAAATGACAACTAATTTGAAAGGTATAGCTTCACCAAGATGGCGGATATCAACTGCTCATGTTCGGAGCAACCTATAAAATGTAGAAAAAATTGTTTTAAAACGTTTGGTGAAGTGTATTGAGCTTGAAGCAGACAATATTGAAAAATAAAATTATTTCCTTCTTCTCATGCAAAAAACTGCGATTTATTAGAGAAGTCATAAATATATTGATACGCCCTCATGCCTACGCATACTTATAATATATTTTTCTAATACTTCAAGTAAACCCCTCTCGTCTTTAATTTTATCTTTTACGATTTACATTAATTCGAAAGGATATTTGAATATGTTGTTATATTTCCTTTTTAATTTGTTTTTTTTTTGTATTTTTCTGTTTTTTTATATAGGAATTTGATGGGAGAAAAGAAAATATGAATTAAAATGAAGGCTAAGAAAGTATATTAAAATTAAATACTTGTATATGAACAAAAATATTTATTTTTTTATGCAAAATGTGTGTCAGTAATTATTTAAACTGACATTGAGCCAAAAAGTCTGTTGGGGGAAAAACATAAGCGTTTTAACTAATTGCTGGCAATTTTATAGCATTTTAAATATTTTTATCATTCTTTCGAATCATAAATATTCATTTAAGAGTTTGTTTTCGAGAAAAAAGAATATGGCTGATGTACATATGAATGTATATGGCATTCTTAAGATATAAAATATTAACATTTACTTCGTACGAGTGGTATCGTGCCCACTTGACTAATTCCACCCACTTTTTCACTCATAATTTGTATAGTATAGTCAAAACCTATAATATACAATTCCAAATAAGATGTGTCGAAACTTATTGCATTCCATGCTCAAATGACGTAGGACACCTTATTCATAAAATATAGGTATGCTCCACTATTTTTGATTCCAGTATGAACAATGTATAAATATTTGCAAAAATTATTTAAAATCGTACCTATGTACCTACCTACTTCAGTGGGGCTCTTCCAATTTTATATAGGTTCTAAATATGACATTCAGGGGTGTGATACAATCCAATGTCGTCGTAATTGGATTTAAGCACGACATAAAGAAACATGCTCTACTTCTTCATGCGCTTCTTGAATGTAATTTTTAATTTTGCGAAATCTTAATTTCTAATCAAAAATGTTTTCATATCTTTATTTTTTTTTCAGCAACTATGACGAAAGCAAAAACATAAAAAAAACAAAATAATAGCACAATGTCCTTGAACTTTTTTTTTGTTAAAACAAAAAAATAAGAAAACCTAGAGAGTAAAAGAACACAAGTAAATATGTTTTCTTTTGTTTTTGTTTACACAAAAGCAACAACTAAATGCACTCTCTCTGTTTTTCCATCACACTGAACAATAGCAATTTGCATACAACATTCACAACAACAAAACATTTCTCAACAGTATTACAAAAACACAAAAAAAGAAAAAAAAAAACAAAAAGGAAAAATTGCAGTAACCAATGCTTACCCAGAAAACATTAAGATTTTATTTCAAATTTTGTATAATTTAAATATAATCGTTTTTAAAACCATTAAGCGTTTAAATGATAGATTCCCAGTCAGCATTTTTAGTCACTTTTGAGTCTTTTTTGACTCCTCAGGGCGATTAAACTAGTCACTTATGCGCTCATTTTTGAGTCGAAAATGAATGTTTTGTCGGGAGAAAAATGTACTCTTGCCGCGACTTCCCTGAGCGAGTCATTTATGACTTCCCTGAACGAGTCATTTGTGATTCCGCACACTAAACGAGTTTTTCTTACCTTTTTATTATCTTTACAATAATAAAATATTGTATTTTGTTTACAAATATAAAAAAAAATTAATTCATCAAGCTCAACTGAAGGAATTCTTTTTTTTATATTTATATTATATGCGCCTTTTTATTGATGAGACAAGTTAATGGTGGAATAGACTGGAATGTGAGGAGCGGTTTCTTAAAGATGGACTTCTTCTTATTTTTTTAAATTATAATTTAGAAATACCTTAAATTTTATTTTATAATTTTTGTCCTTTGCTGGGATTGAACCTCGGTCGTTTGAATTTCTGTGCGAGCGTCTAACCACTATAACCACAATACAATTTTATGGCAATAAGGCAATTTCATTTATTATTATCAATTATTTTAAATTCTTGTTGCCTGGGTAGACTCATTGCATACACGACACATACCTGACATGCATGCATATGTTAAGTGCAGGGCCGGTATGTTATGATGCATAACTTTAGGCGATTTAATGATCATTGTTTCCTATTTAAGCCATTATATGCATGTATTTTGCCATTGTGTGTGTATTTGCGTTATACTCAATCTGATTTTTAGCCTAAAATCTTTGTTCTAATCCCCAAAAGAAGTACTGAAAACAAAAATGGAAAACATGAACAAACAATTTTCATCCAGCAAATTTAATCAAAATTTTTTGTATTTGTTTTTATTTTCTCTTGCGGTAAAAAGTAATTTTCTTTAAACATTTTTTGTTACGTGATGGTTTAATATGGTTTTTCACTTTGTTTTGCTCTTTTTTTCTTTGGAAATTTTTAATAACTTTTAATGTTTTCAACCTGCTATTATATAAACACAAAAACAACTTCAACAAACTTTCTCGCCTCATTTTCTTTTTTGGTTTTTGTGGTTCGACATGAGTTTAGCAGCAACATCACTGTGTATGAAATAGGAATGGGTAAAGCATACACAATAACTCAATGACATCTTAAATGTGATTATTTTTTCGCTATACATGTTTGTGAAAATATAGTGAAAAAAATTTTGAACACAAATTTAAGTGCAATATACAGAAATTAAAATTAATTTAAAAACATTGGATAGGTTTCATTTTATATATCGGCTTTTGTTTAGCTCTTGCGTATTTCTATCGTTTTGCTTTTAGTTTTTAATAAATTTAAGAGTGATTAAGAAATTCATATAAAGTTTTTCAATACAAAATTAATCTTTGAATTTACAAGTTTTTGCTTTTTTGCAAAAACACTTTTGAAATTAACTACTAACCGGTTGTAAAAGTTCCAACATCAATCAAAATTTTGTAAATATGGGCTAAAGAATACTTTTGCTTAAGCCTCACATTTATAAATTTTCAACTAAGCAATTTTTAAACATATTTTAAAATATTAAAGGCTGTTTGAAAGATATTGTACCAACCCAAAAAAAAAAAAAAAACAAAAAAACAAAAATTTGGGATTATTAGAGCTTTAAAAGCCTTCAATACTTCGTTGCTTTTTTCCTTTGTTATGAAAAATAACAATTTTTTTTTCAGTGTATTTATTTCTATAATTTATGCATGAGTTTGTTATTGCAACATTGGCTTTAATAAAGTTTTATTTAGTTGGTCGGTTGTTATTTTGTTTTTATAGCCACAAACCAGGTCATTAAGGCTCAGCTGCATTATTCAAGGTACACAGAATATTGGTTTACTCAAGTAAAATGTCAAAGGTTAACTAAATGCTAAAAAAAGAGAGGGAGAATTTAAAAATACAAATAATTGCCTGAATTTTATGGTAGAAGTATGCTTCAATAAAGAAAAGGCCCATTATTTCAGTAATTACCAATTGGCTGGTATAGTTTAAAGTGCATTTAATCGATTTATGTATGCAAACTACAGGCATAGAATTTTTTAAGTAGATTAGAACTGCTGCATGAGTGAATTATTAGACAGAGTATTTGTTTAAAAATAAAGTTTAACCTTTATATACTACAAAATTAAAACAGGGTTTGATGCAAAATTTGTGTGAGAAATTAATATTTTAAATCTACTTTAAGTTTTTTTTTTTGTTGTTGTGCATATGACCGTTAATCTATTTAAATTTTAAGGATATTTTTCTGGATTATTTTTGCAATTAAGCTGCTTGTTGTTGTAAAGTAAACATTCTCCGAATTTAAAAAAAAAAAATTTATACCACAGTTATTTAGCAGTTAAACTTTTACTTTTTTCTTAACACTTTGTGCCACTTTTAATTTATAACTTTGTTTTCAATATTTTATGAGATTTTAATATTAGCACAGTTAAGGAAGATATGATAAGCCTTAAAATCCTTATTTGTATTTTTCCAATTTTTTTTTTCGTAAAATATAGAAAAAATAATAGAAATAAAGATTCTTTATTGGTTTCTTATTTTTCAAATATTTATGAAAATAAAGAAAAATGATGAGAATTAAACTGAAAGAAAGTAATTTATCATAGAATTTTTTTCCTTCCTATAGTTTGACATTGAAGGCAAAATATTCCATTTATTTGCAGTGCCATGATGCATCAAGCAACAGTGGGCAAAATCAGTAAATAAGCAGTAGACTAAAAAATCTCTGTATAGTAAATAATAAGAGACAACGGTTTTTATATTCAGTCCCACGATGTCGAACGTAAAACTATGAGAACGAAATTAAGTCACTCATTATTGTTCGATTATTTATGTAAAATATTTAAAAATTTTCAAAAATAACAAGTTATCCGAAAATTAAAAAAAAAAAAAAACAAATTAAAAATCGTTAATGTGGGTAAATTATGACTCTAAAATATTTACGTTTTCATCGAATATATTTTCGGTAGACTTGTTGTACTGAAAACAGTTACTAGAACCAAAACAGCTGTCTTTCGTTAAGAATGCGAACAAACAAAAACGTTCAATATTGTGGGATAGGCTGTTAATATCCTTTCATCCTAAGCTCTAAATTTAAACCTTCAATCAGTGTTGCCAAAACTTGCAGAGGCCTTCGTAATTAAAGCTCAATTCTTGTCTTATTATTTTCCGTATACGTTGTTCCTTAATATAAAGCCAATGTTCGACTTTTATTTTGCGTAGTTCCTAACCTACCCTAGTTTTTAAGGAAAGTTACATTATGACTTCTGGCGATATGTTCCGCCAGGGGCCTATGCTCTCGGGGAATATGGAGTTCACCTAACTCTGGGTGGCCTGGCAGTCCCTATAAACAGAGAGTTGTTTCTAAGTTACTGATGCTCTCAGGAACTGACCAGAGACAGGCAGTGGTGGTATCAGAACTGCAAATCCTTTGACATAGAGCCTTTTTTCGAGAGGCTTGGCTACGGCATGTCCTAAATTTGAGAGCACCGGCATTGGACGGCGCTAGGTGAGACGCATAGTATCTCACCTCTACCCCTACAACTCGGTAGCGTGTGGTGTGTTACGGTTGCGTACGCACATTAAACTACTCTATTGTTTCTTTAATGAATTCATTATCTTCATCTGCAATTCACCTACTTGTGACATTTTTCTAAAAATAAAAAAAAAAAACCGAAAGTATCACTTTTCATGGTACGATTACTAGGTAAGAAAAAAATCTTTTAATTTCATCAGAGCACCTATAACTGTACGATTGATAGATCAACATCAATGAAATGAAATATATGACATTATAAAATTCTCTATTGAAAATTTATCCCTCGATCCACACACAATAGTCTACTTACGCACTCAAGTCATAGGGTGGTATTTATTCTAAAGATACACTTGCAAAAATTTTACGTTGTTACTTCTCAGCATTATTTCACTTTAATTAATTATTACAGGGAGTAAAATTAAAAATATACAGCACAAAATTTCTGTATCTGAAATTATTTAACCGACTGTATTTAATTGACTGCCTTTTATACTCTTAAATATTTAAGTAAGTTTCTTGGTAAAGAAAAAAAAAGTACAAAATTTTCATGAAAATCTCTTAAAAGTTTTAGTCATTAATCTCATTTATTGGATTAGAATTTTTAAGTAAATTTTATTTGTTTTTTTTTTTCTTTTGTTTTTAATAATAATTTATTTCTTTAAATCTATTTACAGATAACTTTTCACGAATTTTAAATAAAGCAACATGTCTTTTTCATTGTCTGGAAACAGTCACTCTTTGTCTGAGGAGGAAATTGATGAGTAAGTAGTGTTTTTTAAAAGAAAAACGAAATTTCATACTTTTATTATGATGCATACTTACTAATCCCAGTTGAAATATATAATTCTCTTATAGCAATATAACACATATTATTAAGAGATTTTGTTCAAAAATGATGTAGAGCGCCTTAAATTATGCTTTATTTTAAATTTTTCTTGTTATTTTTTTTTTGCTTAAAATTTATTGGGTGCAGCGTTTTATTCGTAGCACTAGCAATTTATTGATTTTCTATTAAAAACTTTTGATATATTTTACAAACTTGAATTTTTGCCAATTGTTTTAGTCTCCGGCTTCCTCAATTTATAGATCTAATGAATAATATTCGAGCTTCTAAGGCAATCAAAATATGAATGAAATTATTTTGACATCTCCGCCGACGTTCTGTTAAACATCTAAAGGCCGAGCCACATAGAATCCATTATACATTGTACTTGACCTTTTTCAACTGGCAAGTAAATTAAAATACATTTTTTCTTACAAGCTTTGTTTCATTCGGTACTTCTCCGTTAACGCAACGTATAAAAGTTGGGCAACTTTTAACTTTTGACGAACGTCGAGTACTTTTTATCAAAAAAAGTTTTAAGTAATATAAAAAAAAAACAAAAAAAAAAAAAACCGGACTAAACTGAAGAATAAAAAGTTGTGGGTTTTAGAAATTTACTTTTATAAATTATCATACAAAAATATGCGTTCTTTTTTTTATTTTTGATTTAAATAGTATCCATCAAAGTACTAATTGTAATTACCACATACGTTATTATGTTGCTGTCAATTGAAAAAGCCAAGGTACAACGTATGACGGATTCTATGTGTCTCAGCCTTAAGTTGCTGGATATTGATGGTCTCAAAAAAGTTCAATTGTAGAAGACCTTATGCATCTCAACGCCAACTTGGCCAGTATCGAAGATCTTATGAAGAACAATGCGAACATTAAAAAGGCAGTCTTATCGACATCAGACAGCATTTATGGCTCCACGCATGTTGGCAACCGCATCAAAATAAGCGCAATAAACGTTGCTTTTTAGATATCAATACATTTGGTATTAAGCAAACTGTTATTAAATAAAAAAAGGATATCCCTGTCTATGGAAGACGAATGGTTTCAGACGTTTCTCATTACTGCCAAACTGCAGCCATCTTAATTTTCTATCGCGCTAATAAAATCGGATTTAGCAATTGCAAAGCATTGACGTCGCTTTATTTAGGTTTACTTCATACAGTTTGTTTGAGAATTCGTCGTGCGGGAGTTTATGTGCTCTATACGCCATTTTATATTTTTTATATATCTCGAGTTAAAGATGGCACTTTGGGTTTTCGACCCCAATTTTTTTAAGTCTGCCCTCCGTTTTCGGATATATCGTCCAGTTTCGGAGATAGATAGCCGAAAACGGATTGCAGATTTTAAACATTTTGGTGTCAAAAATTTAAAGTGGCATCATTAACTCAAGAAATACAAAATGGCGTATAGAGCACATAAACTCCTGCACGACGAATTGTTGACAGACAACGCTTAACACTCGAAATCACGTTTGCCTGTTATTACGAAATAATGGTTAAAGAAATAGAAATACCAAGATCTTATCTCTTATTCTATAGAAAGTGCCACTTTATCTGTTATTTGTTTATTTAAATGTGAGAACTCATTTCATATTTTGTATAACACAAAGTTCTGGAGACAAGTTTTTGTGTGAGTACATCATATTGGTTCAAATATATGATAATTACAGTGGCAAAAAGTATTGTAAGGGGTATTTGTGTTAATGAAGCTTTAGTTTTGGTAGCTACTGTATATTAAATTTGATATAAAATTAAAAAAAAAAAATAATACAAAATTATTAAAAGCTTTATTTATATATAAGTCTATATAGTCTATATTTGTTTTAAATTGCCTTAAATTTGAAAATAATTTTTTAATTTGGCTTCACAGTTATAACAAATTTAACGTACAACTTTAATTAACAAACAATATTTGTAGTATAAAGCATCGCTTTTTCAAAACTGTAGAGCAACGATGCATGTAAATTAAAAAAAAATATTCCATAAGTATATGAAGAAAACAAATTATTTAATATTTACTTTCTCTCTCTCTTTCTCTATCTCTTTCTTTTTTTAGCGCGGTTAGGTAAGTCGCTGGTAACCCTTTTTTGTAGAAAATGTAGCCACTATTAGTTGTGTCTGTAGGACATTTAAATAGAATTTCATTAACGGCGTTTAAACCCATTTAAAATTAAATAAAAGAATCCCTTTAGTTTTTTTTTTTTTAAAGTAGAACATGTTCTTTGAAATTAATTTGGTCTTTGAATTATTTCATGTCATAAAACTGTTTAGAGAAAACGTTTGCCAACAGACGATCGAGTTTTTATATCAAAAATACTAAAATTTTTGAGTTTTTTTTTTATTCTTATAAAAGACGATAGTCTGAATTCAAACGTCTTCTATAAACAGGCTGTTTAACTAAAAATTAAAAGCTCCTGTTAGATCCACTCCTAAAATTTTAATAAACCCTAAAAATCCTTTCATACAAAGAAAATAAACAAGAAAATTTATTTAACTAAACCACATAAATAAATTAATTGTATTAATAAGTAAAACGTTTAGTTTGGTTTATTTTTTTTTTAATTCTAATTAATCGCAATCACTTTGATTGCTATTTGAAAATTTTACAATCACTAATTAAAATAGAAAAATTATATCAATCATACGATTATTTAAATCACAACTATAATGATTGCTGATTGCAATACCGCAACTATGCCGGATGTTAATTTTTTGTATATAAAAGAAGGCGAAAAAACTACACTGGTGTATATTCCTATAACCGCACATTGATTTTTTTTAAGTAGTAAGTCCGAAACCAAAAGATATTTCAAAAGACATAAGTTTCCATTAAATAAAATTTTATTGACTTCACTAAAATATTATTAACTAAAAACTTAAATTGTTTATTTATTTTTAGTTTTTTTCTTTAATTTCAATACCTATGTCTAATTTTGACTGCGTTTTTCTATAACCGCACTTTACATAATTACACTTTTTATTATTTTTGATAATGCGTCGATGATCCATTTTTCTGTATAACTTCAAAATTGCGTTTTGGCATTGACTCCACTAATTTATTTAGAAAATCGCGGTCAATTTCTTCCCAGGCTTGCTTAATTTTAAGTTTTAATTCGGTGATGGTCATTATTGTGTGATTCTGTGCATTATGTGCGTAAACTTTGCGCGCTATATATCCCCACAAATTTTCCATTGGGTTTAAGTCCGGTTAAGTTAAGATCATGACATAAACGACAATATAGTTTGTAACATTTAAATAGTGTGTAGAAGTATATTAAAGGGATATTTAAAGAAAAGGTTTTATGCGACAACTTGCAATAGCGAACCCACAATTTAATCCCTCCAATGAAAACAGAAGCATGACGTTTATGCAATGTTTTCCGATCGAAGTATATGCTAACCGTACTTGTACGTGTATTCGACCAAATGTTAAGACAAAATACACTCATGTTTGTGATCAGTATTGTGCAAAATTTAGAAACATACGCTGTATTTAATATAAAAATATATCGTTGTGCAGGCGTTTATGTGCTCTATCCGCCATTTCATATTTTTTACATATCTCGAGTTAATGATGACACTTTAGGTTTTCGACCCTAAACTTTTGAAGTCTGCAATCCGTTTTCTGATATCTTGTCCAGTTTCGAAGATAAATAGACAAAAACGGATTTTATAAATTTTGATGTCAAAAACCTAAAGTGACATTATTATCTCGAGATATATAAAATGGCGGATAGATCACATAAACTCCAGCACGACGATATGTGTATTATGTGTGCTTTTTTTTAACTCTAATTATGAGTATGGTTTGATTATTTCTTTTTTGATTTTCGTAAAATATAGTTAAAGTTTCATTTCAATAAAAAATTTTAATATATTTTCTATACATCAGTAGTACCACTTGCTGTCATTTTCCGCTCCAAAGAAAAGCACTGGTATTAGTCAACATCAGTCCGTACAATGAGATAACAAGTCTTTATAAAAATATCAACAAAACCAAAAAAACAAAAAAAAAAAACAAAATTGTTTTAATTTTACAAATCAGCAATTTCCGCTAAAAATCGTTTGTAAAACAGTGTTAACAATTTTCGAAAAAAAAAAAAAACACTTGAACCTCAACCACAACCTCAAAAAGTTTCCATTTCTACCTCATCATTTTAAACGTTGGTGTCTGCGTTTACTTTGGCATTGATACTGTCACACCATTACTACCATAACTTAAGTATTTTGGCTTAAATATCAGGAAATCTAAAAATCAATTTTTAACAACAAAAATATACGCATAAATGGTTTTTTGTCTTTTGTTTTTGTAACCAAGTCAACATTTACGGTTGATGAAGGATGATGATGTGCTTGAATAAATTAAATCCCTATTATTTGTGAGTGTGATTTTTCAATTGGTTTTTGGTTTAAGAGAATTTTCCTCTTATTATTTTATGTTTTTGTTAAGGGCTTAAATCTTGTTTTTGTGGTTTTAACCCTAAAATGGCATCACCTTTTTTTAATAGAAATTTTCAAGTACTTTAAAAATTGAATGAACATTTAACATTTTTAATGGCCTTCTGACCCCTTCTTTAAAATTCATTTATCAGTCAGCCTGGCCTTCAAAGAAGGTGTTCTAGCCGGTCTACAATCTCGCCTCTAAAAAATTTAATACACATTTTCGCTGTCTTCTTTTAAAAGTTGTAATAAATTATTCTTTACTTATAATTCCACTGGGGAACAATAACAGGTTAGCATAATTTCGGTCAATTCCGAGAGTGAGAGGTGAAAATAGAGGCTAAATTAGAAGACATGTATCGAGGCGTTTTTTTATGTTTGAATTTTTTTTCATCGACCTTCGAACTTTGCAGTCAAATGCCGATTATCAGCATATTGTTTAGGTTTTTTTTTGGCTATAACACGTCGATATTTTTTAAATCTGTAAAAGACGAATTATTGCTAGAGACCTGTGCAGTTATTAAATTTTTATTTAAAAAATTGATTTAGAATTTTTTTGTGGTGCTTATGAAGCAAAATCTTTGGAAAATAATTTGTTTTTCATGCTTTTTGAAAATATTTTCCACAAAAGTAGGTAAACTTTTACTTAATTTACTATATTTTAATCTAGTTTGTTTTTATAATATAATATCCGAAAGGAATATAAAAGCGAAAGTGCAAGGCCTTGACCGCAATTAAAAACTGTGTCTTGTGCCTCTTAAATAAGGCATTATAGAAGGCCTCTTTTATGCCACGTTCCCTATTTCGTAAGGCAATATCTTTGAAACGAGCGCATAAAAGCCTTCGTATTTATGTCAGACTACTCACAAAGCTTTAAGCATGCGAATTTTCAGCTTTCTGCGACGTCAGACGGCTTTAAAAAGCTGTTTAAAAAGAATTGGACATTATATATATAGATCTAATTTGAAGATTTTAAATATAAAATTGTTACTTACATTTTAGCAAACATGAATATCTAACACTTTCTTTATGTACCTATAGATTTACAGCTAAAGCGGTGACATTGATCAGGGAGGTTACACTTTTAGGCTTTTCCTCCGAAAAATAATAAGTATAATGAAAAAAATAAATTAGGTTAAATTGCCACATTAATAGTATGCGCTAACTGCTTAATTTTTCATTAAAAAAATATTTATTACCAATGTTTGCAGATATATTAAGACACGCGTAGCATTAATATGTATGTAAATGACACATTGAGGATAGTCATGTAAATATGTCAAAAATAAAATAAAAAAACGTCTCTACATACATATGTAGTTCATAAGCACACAAACTCTGATCCATACCAATGTTCATACAAATTGTTTTTTGTGAATTTAATTATTGTTCTATGATTGTGATTGAATGAATACCAAATAACATTTACAACAAACAAAAAAAAAAACAAAAGAAAGTTTTAAACATAAATCAAAATGTCAAAATTGCCAATGAATTGCAAAATTAAAAGAATTCCTGACACACATAGGCATTCTTTAACACCCAAAGGCACATACACACATAGCTAAACACAATACATACATACATATTCACTATACAATCATTATCTCTAAATGTAAACGAATTGTATGTTGCATACGTACACATACACACTCAAATAAATAATAAATTATGTCCCATATGGTAGTACTATATTGAGTGTTTTAGTTAGATAACGGTGCTTTGTTATGTGTCCTTAAAAAAAAACATATAAAAATCTCTTCGTCTCTCTTTCTAACTCTCTTGCTGCCTTACAAATGAAAGATATAAAAATGTTTTTATTTTTACGCATATTGTACAGTGTTTTACTTCAGTGTTCAGTTATTGGAAATTAATTTGCAGCATAATTTATCCTAAAAATTTAAGGCAGAATTTAATGGAATTTTATATTTTAAATTTATCAAATTAATTTAACTGCAGTACATACCAACTTTTAAATTATAATAATACCAGCCTAAATCCGGGATGGTTTGCTACACCTTCCATTACCATTTATCCACCTTTTTGATTGATGATTTTTAGTTACTGCGAAGAAATTCAGATCAGGTCGCAAAGAATCTCAAACAACCGAGGTTCAATCCCAGCTAAGGACAAAAATTAAAAAATAAAATTAGTGGTTTAACTAAATTATAATTTAATAATTAAGAGGTGGACCCCCTCTCCCCCTCCTCCGTCCTTCCAAGAAATTCTATCTTCAAGAAACCGCTCACTGGCATTTCCAGTCTATTCCACCAAAAACGAATGATCAGGAGTACAGCGCCACCTTCTGCGAAGATAACAGTTAATATCTGGCAGATGAATGGCGATTGCTGTTGATCACTCAATCTCAAATATAATGCATACATACATATGCGCATATACGTATGTATAATTGATCATTACAAATCTGTTCGACGGTTGCAACCTAGCTCTCACAGCCTAGCTCCCCATGCTGTGTGTGTCAATTTACTTGAGAAGCTTGTTCATGGCAATCAGTTACTCTCAGAGCATTTAGCAGAACACTGCTACAAGGAGTGTAATATAAAATTTAAAGTTTTCTTCATTCTTTAATACAAAAATTAGTTTTATTTTATAAGGGTAAAATAAAACTTCTTTTTTGAAAGATTTTATTTGATCTTATATGATAATTTTTGGAGCATCACCACATACATACATATTGGGCCATCACAACCCTGTGTCAGAGTTACGGACTAGCTTCTCGCAGCACCCATGTTTTGTGTGTGTTAATTTTTATCCATGTTTTATCCAGTTTAAAGTCGACTTCGACTGCAAAGAGGTGTTAGTATGTGTCGACTCTAACACATTGATATTTTCAATTTAATTGACATTTGTTATATAAGATGCCTGTTCAAATTCATTAGCTTATCATCAGAAATTTTTTAACTTTCCTTACCACGATATGTAAATAAATTATTTAGAATATTCTTGTGAAATTTAAGACGATAGTGATTTTTAAAAAGAAATTCTAAGTAATTCTAAGAATCCTTAATACCTACAATAAAGAGTTTACTTCCAGTTTTTTTTTGTTGTCTTTTTCTTCTCTGCATTTCAAAATTGCCTCATTTATGTCTGTTGTTTATTTTCAAACCAGTTTTTCTTAGGAATTTAAATCGGATCTCTATTAGAAAAGAAAATAAAGAAATATTTTAGAATCCAAATGTTATTAGTGTGTGTTGGAATAATATTCAAGTATGTGCTTTTAAAGCTTGCAAATATTTGTGTGTATGCATGCACTTATACGTGTGTGCATGTATTGTCGTGTGTATAATTGTTTAATCGTAAACAGTGTTGCCATTTGAAGCCCGTCGGATTTAACTTGATAAGCTACAAACTTCTATGTATTTCGTGTTTCGTAGCAGGTGTGTGCACTTAAAATAAATTGGCAGGATGGCGGTATATTTCGAAGAAGGAAGGATTTAAAGTTTATAAAAGAAGTACTGATTAAATTCATATGTAAAGCAAGTACTATATACAAACAACTCTTGATTTTCGTTAGAACCGAACAAAGTACGTGTGAATAAAATTTGCGTAAAAAAATATTCGGAATTTTTATAGAAATTTTTAACAGAAGCAATATTTTTGGCAGTGCTTCTTACTAATTTCAGTTCCTTGTAATTGCTTTTTAATATTGGCAATTCCGATTACGTTGATTACGTTAATACATTTGAATCACTATTTTTGTAGCAGAAGTTTGTCTACTTTTACATATTCTTCAGTTGTGAAACAGTCCAAATGCCAAACCTTTCATAATTGAATTACACTTCCGATGGCAGATATTTAACAATTGACAGCATTGTGAAACCGATATTTTTCACACTACTAAATGACTAACTCTACATAATATCAGATTTTTTAAATTTTTATTTTGTAAAACATGCTATTGCCCATGTCAAAATGTTGAAATAGCAGTACATAAAATGCAATAATTCAATAACATGCTTTAATTAATCGTAATTAATTCATGAGTATGGTGCGTCTAAAAACTTTACCGCATGAAAAATAGTATGTTACACAAACTTTGCTATAACAGCCTTTTCCGTCAGCTGCTTTTAAGTTGTGTACTTAATTCGGTAGTATGTTTTTTAAACACTTAAAAAATCGTTTATTCCACCATCATTCCCACATTTTTTAATTTAGTATTTTCTTTTTTTTGTCAGCTGTTTACTTATTATCAAAGATACCCAAAGTGTTGAAAAGTTTACAGTTAAGTTTCTACCGAAAACGCATCAAAATATTCCTTATGTAACTTGTTCTGTGTACAAAAAATTTTGTTTAAATTGTTTTTTTTTTTGACGAAATACTAAGCGTCATAGCGCGTGTTATGTACTTCTACCTCAAAACCACAATGTGGAAAAGATGTGCAAGTATAAGCACAAATGCATTGCAAGTACATAGCAATTTATAGCACAAATACATTTTTTTTGTTAGTTTTTAAGTAAATTAAATTTTAAACAATAAACTCTCTAGAAACTAAATGAAAAAGAATTTTGTAAAAATTTTCTTTCAGTTTGAATAATTGTGCAATATAGGTTTTAATAGTAGAAATTAAAAATTAAAGATTTTATGAACCAAGTTTGGGAATATAATAATTTGTATATGGCAATTCTGACCATAACCATGACCACATTAAAAATGAACAAATATTTATCAGAGAGTAATTAAGTTTTATTTATTTTTATTGTTCTTCTTCTCTCGTATTTCTTTTTAATTTTTTTTAATTAAAAAAAAGTGTGTTATTACAACTACTTACCAATACATATACAATTATAAACTCAATTAAAATAAAAGCCAATACCTAAAGCGAACAAAAATGTGCACAGTTTTGCAATAAAATTGTTGACACAGTTTAAAGCAAATAAAGAAACTTTTAATCCAACGAATTGGTCAGACTCGTCATACTAAATACTACCGCTGGAATGAAAGAGTTTTCAGTTTTGTTGTAAAAATTCAAAATATTTACGAACGAATTTATGTTATTTTACTGTATTTTTATATCTGTTAAGGAGTACAAATGCTTTAAATATTAAAGAAATACAATTTGTTTTTCTAATAAAAGCCAAGTTGGTGTAATAATATAGGGTGTTTTTTAGGGGTTCACAACATTGAGTTGATAATTGTATATATTAGACAACCAGTTTAAGAGCAAATAATTTTTTTTTTTTTATTTGAGACCAATATTCAGGGGTAAACCCCTACTAAATGCAGTGCATTGTATTGGAATGTTTGGAAAGGACAGCACATTTTATGACAGAACATACATTTTGTTTTATATAAGCGCCTTGGGAATGAGACAAACTGCTGTGAATTGATCATACAAAGGCCAGTGTTATACCTTCACCCTTGAATGATCAACAGCAATTGCCTCATCGTTGCATGTTAATTGTGCGGTGAGTGTCTTCGCTAAGTATGTTTTAGCTGTTATCAGCTACTTCCCAATAGTTGGCGAGCACTCTAACCACGCATCCGTCGTTGAGTTTGATATGACATTCAATGTATATAGACTTTAACCAGAGCAACATTTCAAAATTGTTAAAATTTCGTCAATTATGACATGGATAATCAAACATTCTTTGGAGAGACTAAATCGCATAGAAATGGATCGTTTTCAGATCTCGTTTTGTCTTACCGATATTTTCATTCAGTGAAAATTCGAACAGTGTGCACTGAACAAGCTGTAACAGTTGAAGTTGTAACAGTTCGTCGCCCTTTTCAGTAACTGTCATTCTATAGAAGATATGGCGAAAGGATATTAGTTTAAAACCTTTTAAAATTTAAACAAATTGCCATTTTATATAAAAAAAATTTTATAACCAAATGAGAAACCCTATAATATACATAATAAGTCACCATCATCATTAACTGAAACGTTAAAATGCAAACCAAAGCAAAAATTTTTTCTTCGGTTATATCTTTGATTTCTTTTTATTTTTACTGGAAATTGTATTGAAGTTTGGACTGACTGACTGTTTGTTTCATTTATTGTTTTTGTGTGCGCCAGTTTATTTATTTTATTTTTGTTTATTTACTTTTATTTTTAAAGTGAAATCATACAGAAAAAAAGGGGGCCCGACTTTATCTGCTATTTTTTGTTTTCTTTATTGTTTTATACATATTTATCTTTATTATGTATTGTGAACGCATTTTTAATGCATATTTTTTCTCTTTAAGTTTTTATACCCTATACTCAGATGAATGGTGTACAACAATTTCAAAAGATTTTAGACCCACTATTAAACATACTATTTATTCATGTAAAATTTGATATTAAAAAATAAAATTAATTTAATTTAACTTTAATTAGATCTAAGTTAACTGCAATGAATTTGTTTGGTAATTAAAGGAGAAATGATGATCGTGAAAGAATAGTACACTAGCCAAACTGAACATGTTTTTAACTCCAGCTACGGTAGTCTAAATTGTTAATTTGAGAAAAATGCTTTCATGCATACATAGATATGTATGTATGTGTACATATCGAAAAAGAAAAATTTTTTTCAATTCTAACAGTAGTACATATTTATAGATTTTTGGAAAACACATGTGCTCTGTATTATTATTAAAAGGTCATGAAGAACATAATGTGAAAACCAGATTATGAAAACTTATATACATATGTAGTACTACAAATACATAATGTTTCTTTAAGTAAAATTGTTGCCAACAACTGGTACGTACATGTACTATAGGGTATGGTATATTCAGACATTACCGAAAACAACGTGTGTTCTTAATATTTATGTGCAGAAGTTGTTTATAACGATAAATCTAAAGAAGAAATAATAAATGTTGGTAATACAGTGAACTCGCGAAAACATGAATACCCGAAAGCACGAACGACTCGGAAACGTGAACACATTTATGTTTGCATTGACTACTCTAAAACGTGAACAAGGTGAAATAGCTCTAAAACGTGAACAATTTTTTTTAATTGTTTTTTAAATTTTTTTTCGTTTTATTCCTTGAATGCGTTTAAATTTGGGGAATTCCAGCATAAGACAACAAACATACAGACCTAGCTATCTATTTCAACAAATCATGCACATGTGTAGTTAAGAAATCTTAAGAAAAAGGCCATACTTAAGATGGTTGAAAAAAACAAATATCAAAAAAAGATAAGTGATTTCTTCCAATAAAAGTTCTATTAAAGAAAAAATCTGTTTTTTAAAATTAGTTTATTTAAGACTGAATTCTTTTGCTACACCAAAATAAGTATTCCTAACCCTTTTTTGTATAATATATATTTTTTTAATTATAGAAACTTTAGTAGTAGCAAACTTTATACTTATGTACATGTATATATGTATGTATACAATTTGTTTGAATTACAATTTTTTTGTTTTATATTCACGAAAATGTAAAAAATGGCAAAAATTTTGAAAAAAAATTTATATAATATTTTTTTTTTTAATAAAATTTCCAAATCTGATTGAGTTTTAGCCAATATCTATTGCTAAAATGCATATTTTTGTTCTAAAATCTTACCGATAGAAAAGGTGAACAAATTTGAAAATGTGAACACCCTTGGCAAAAATTAGTTCACGTTTCCGCAAGTTCACTGTAAAAGGAATTTTATAGTTTTCATACAAACAAATGAACAAAACGTGACGTGAGGAGTTAAATGTAGACATTAATGACGAATAACAGCCAGACCTCACACAAATAAATTTTTTTTATTTTTTTGGAAATATTTACGTGAGTGTTTAATATTTAAATACGTGAAAATAAAATTTTCAAGAAATATTTAAAAAATCAATAACAATTTCTTATAAAATTACTAGTAAGTAGTTTATATAAATACGGTTTTTGAGTTTTATTTTTCCCTGTTTTAAGTAAATTTGTTGACTAATATTTATATACGGGATTTTCAGTCTAAATAAAACCTTTTTCAAACTAAACAAAACCTATTTCGAAATAAACGAAATTTTATTCCAAAAAAACGAAACTTTATTTAAAAAACATTAATTAAATTAACCCTTTTCTAAAATTAAATAAAGAACAATAGAGGATAATAAAAATATTATTCATATTTATATATAAATAATACTTAATATTAAATATTACTTGTTGGCATAACTGAATGAAGACATGGTTTACAATCCACTATTACTTTTTTAGAGTTTTCTTAATTTAGAAATTGTCAATTACTTGCAAGTGGCAAAAAAAAACCAGTCTGGTTATTGGCTGTCACTTTTATTTTCAATTACATCATAAAAGTGCACAATTTATTTATTTACTTGTAATATTAAGCACGCTTAAATACTTTTATTTATTTATATTGTCATATAATTTAATATTTATTATCATAATCAACAACTACAGATTATTATACACACTTGAGTATAAGATAGATAACCGACACGATCTTAAAATTATTACGTCAAATGTCATTTACATTCGTACGTAATGATTGCATTCGTATACTCCGTAATGCAATGCAATTGTTTATGAATGGCAAAAAGTTGAAAAAAGAAAGCTTTAAAAGGCTGCATTTATTAAAATTTAATGTCTCTGTATTCCAAGCATTTGTAAACTACTCAATCACTAATTAGATTGGGAGTAATAAAAAGCGTACAGTATACATAGCTTTATATCAATATACCTAGAATATTACATGTTCCTCCGAGTCTTATTGAGCTTAGGCCGCGGTTTCCTGGTAATCAAGATAATAGCGGTCTATTTCCGCTCTGCTCAGAAAAAGCTACACAGAGAAGTAGCGAAATATTGAAGTAATTTTTATTTTAATTGACCTTAAGCTTAACAAAAAGTTTTTTTACTCAATAATAATGTCAACGAAACTTATTGAAAGTCTTGAAAGTATAACAATCGCAGCATATATGTATGTCTCTACATACTTGCCTTGGTTTGCTATGTTTTTTTTATTTTTTTATTTTGAGACCAATACTCAGGGGTAAACCCCTACTAAATGCTATGCATTGTATTGGAATTTTGGAAAGGACAGTACATATATTATTATTAATTATTATATTATCATTAAGAGCCTTAGAAATGAGATAAATTGCTGTGAATTGATCATTCAAAGGCCAGTGCTATACCCTCACCCTTGAATGATCAACAGCAATTGTCTCATCGTTGCATGTTGATTGTGTGGTGAGTGTGCCTTCGCTAAGTAGGTTTAGCTGTTATCTACTACTTCCCAATAAGTGGCGCTTTTTTTCCTGATCATTCGTTTTTTGTTCTTGTTAAGGTGGAATAGAGTGGAATGTCGGGGAGCGGTTTGCAGGTATTGCAAGAGCATTTGCTACCAAGAGTGATTATCGTTTATGTTTCCGAAAGATTTGGGTATCGTCTTTTCACTCATTTAACTCTACATACATATGTATTTGTTAATTTGTTTGTGTACATAAAAACATAATGCTGGAAGCTTTACGATGTATTTATTCTTATGTAAAGTTTTAACATATTGCTGTTATTGTCTATTATAATCCTTTAAATAACACCATAAATTTAATATCAAATAACACGTTATGTTGTTATCTTTTCCATAAAATAATGCAACATAATTGTTTTTTACTGAGCTCCTGTTTATTTTGTATTTTTTCGAAGAAATAAGATGTTTAGGCATTTCTTATTACCTTATTTCTTCGCAACCAGTTAGAGGATCTTTGTACACACTGTTCAGGTTAATATCGGTACATATCGGTAGGTGTGGCGTTATCATAGCCTGGAAGATAGTAAATGACTTCCCCAGTTGAATTGGCAAGTCTCAGAAAGTTACGTGAACACCAGATATATCAGTTTAGATCAAACTATACTCCGAACTAAGTTTTTTGGCCTGGTAACCTAAAATAATCAAAGGTTTCTGTTAAAAATTTACAAATACCAAGTGCTATTTTTACTTGACCAGTTTCTTATAAATATTAGTATACAGAATTTGTTAAAAAAATCGATTGCTAAAGACATTGTTAGACACTTTTAGCCAAAAATAGATACATTTTTTAATGAATATAATACTTTTCAAAATTAAGAATGCATTCCTTAGTTTAGCTGAACATTTACAGCTATTAGTATTAATTTAAATACTTATACAGTAAGGGACAAAACAAAAAACCAAAGGTACAAAAATAAATAATTTTTAAGTCTAATAAATGCAATCTGCAAGTTTTTTCCGAAATTTCAATACTACGAATACTTTGAATAATTTCTTTAACGCTTTATGATTTAAATTTTTTTTTATTTCATTTTAATTACGCATATGTTATATTAAGTTTGCATATATATAAATATATATTATATAAATTGAATAAAATTGTTGAAAAAATTTATTTTTCTTTAATGATTTAATGGATGCTGATTAAAAATGTCAAAATTATTTTTTTGAAATATATTTGCAACGAAAACACACAGACATATCTGTGTGGCAAATTTCGATATTCAAAATTTCTATTTAAAATATTTAAATTTTTAGGGGAAAGTTTGATATTTTTTGTAGTTCTTAATAGCTGTTCTTTGTTCTAAAGATTTAAAAAATGTTTTATCAATATTTTTTTCCTAACTTTAAAATTTGAAATAACAGAAGAAATAATTTTCTTTAGAAAATTTTTTATTTTTCATCTACTGTATAATATGCATTTAAATGAAATAAATTTTTATAGTTTAACTTTTTTTTTTAAATCTACATATTTTCATACATGGTACGTATACAGCCATTAACTGCAATTGTCAGTTTGATTCTTGTATAAAATTTCTCTCTCTTCCTGCCCGTACCATTAGTCTTTTATTATTTCTATCAACCGTAGGTATTCAGTTGCATTTATGTGAGTAAAACGATTACTGTAAGAGAACGTAAATGTATTTACTACGTTTTAAAGAAAAGAAAAAAATATATTTTAGTTTTATAATAAAAAAATAAATAAAGAAAAATATGCAAATTTATGCAACATTGCATCACTGAGGGAGCATCATGTAATTTTTTCTTTTTAAGAAAATGTAATTTTAGATTTTGTGCTGACTTTTAATAAAAAAAATAATTTTTAAAAACATGCATACAATATGTAGGATTATACTTACTGGACACAACCATGATAAGAAAATGAATATTTTTTTAAATTTTAATTTATTAATATCTACTTTTAATAGTGTTACAATTTATGTATCAAGTACATACATGTAATTTGCTGTGATGTACTCGTAAATTTGGCAATCCGCGTTATTAGTAGAATTCAATTGTAACTAAGTTTATAAGGTCAGTCCAATTTAAAATTAACCCTATAAAGTTTGTTTAACTATTTGAACATTAGTAATAGAAATTTTTGTTTTTCTTGCTCATATCTCCTACTAAGGGGTTTCTTTTTATTAAATTTAATTGGACTTTATTTCTTTCAAGTCAAGATTATATTCCCCGATCAAGATAATCATTTCGCTAAAGTATAGCTGCTCACAATTGAAAAAATCATTTCAATGCAGGCTCAAAAGCCTTTTGCTTGACAATGACATACATAGGTACCTGACAGACGAGTATTATTAATAGCCTCCTTTATTTTTAAAATATTTCTCTCAAAAATATTTATAAAATAAAAAATTGCCAACTGAATTGATATCACAAAATTTTATATTTGTCTAAACCAATGCTTAGGGAAGGTACAGATTCAAAATGTTATAAAAAATATTCCTGCAAAAATATTTCATTTATTTTGCAAAGTATGTTTTTGTAAAAAAAAAATAAAATTTTATTAATTTCTTTTTATTTATTTAACGAGCCAAGAATTAAGAACCTTTGAATACAAACAACTATAACAAGACACATCAGATGCAACACAATGTCAGAAGAAGGGGAAGAGATTTTTGTTATTGTTTAATAGGCCTATAGTGTTAATTTTATGGATGAAGAGAAAAGAAAAGAATAAAAAGACAAGCTGATACAATAATGCCCCTTAAAAATTTTTTTTATCTATTTTTTTTTTATTAAATCATACAAAACGGATACACAAAACTTTTGTTTATAAAAATACTCGGTAAAGAATGTATTTTTACAACTAAGAGAGCAATAGTAGCAGAAATTCTTAATTAGTTATATAAAATAAATTTTCTGATTACCAGGCAACGATATCAATTGCGTAGAGATTTTGTAGAGTTATTAAATATTTTAATAAAAAAACTATTTAGTGAATTGTTTTCAAAAAAAGTTCTGTATAACTAAATAAGAATTTTTAGGTAGAACAAGCTATGCCACTTAAGCATCAGTAGGTTGAGTATAGACGCTCACCTACTGACCGAAAAAAATATAAGAAAGCAAAATGTGAACATATTTTTAACTGAAACCTGTAAATTAAATGACAAAACTACTACATTGATCTCAATAAGCTAATATAAAAAATTGTTAGCGTTAAAGCTCCAAAAATGTTATAATTAGAGTAATACTCAAACATGTCGTTGATCAAGGATATGAAATTAAAATTTTAAAACCAAACTTTTCTATTTGTATTGATAATGAATAAAAATAAATAAAAAGTTTTCATATGCCTTTCACTTTTTACTGCTATTATTTTACTCACGCCTGTATATTTGCCATATATGTATATTACGCCATATGGGTACTGTTTATTACTCATGGTATACATAAGAGTTTAAATAGTAAACAAACCTGAACTTGCACTAATTGCTCATTAAATTGACCCTTAAAAACTAAAAAATGGGTATTTTCTCTCTTTCACTCTCTGTCTTTAAAGCAACCCAGGTAGTATACTGTAATTCAAGTATACATACATACATACATGTGCATATAAACATATTTGTTCTTGTTTTCTTCTTTGTTTGACACATTAAAGCAAACATTTTGTACTTTTCAATTCTCAAGCAACAGTTTTTGCTACTTTTAAAGCCATTTGTTATTGTTGTATAAACAAGAGGTTTAAAACAAAAGTACATATTTGATTGTTAAAGCTGTACGAACATACCTACTGGTATATGAAAAGTGTAAAAGGAAAGGAAATACTTACACACATGCAAAAAACACGTAAAAATTTTTTTTTAAAATATATGTACATACGAGTACAAGATATACACCTGAGAGAAAATGTATGTAAGTAGTTGAAACCTAAAACTACAACTAACGGTATTTATTTTGAGCTAGAGAGTATATGTATGGAAGTGTATGTGTTAAGGTTTCAGAGTAGGTATTGCAGTACAATTGTTTGTTAATTAGTTTTTAATTCGCTCTGTTTTCTACCACTGCTCTCTTTTGTTATTTTGTTTATTGGTTGGATAGGTTTGGTTTTATTTTTCTCTACCCATGTGTTGTATTACTCTGTAAATGCCTAAAATATGTTTGTCAGTGTGTAAGTTTTGCATTTATTTATGTCTTTCATTTTTATTTTTGTATTGCTTTATAAAAGATCATCATATAAAATGAAAATATATCAGTTGATTTTAAGACTTCAGCGTGTGTAAAGCATTGTCTGTTTTATTTAAAATTAAAAATTTTTACTTGTCGTGTTTTATTTCTACTATATAAAGAAAGAAGCATATAACAAAAGTCAGTCAAACAATAACCAAAAAACTAATTAAAAAAGTCAAATAAATAATAATAGAAAAAAAACAACGTAACTAATTAAAAATTAAATTAATATCTCTAAAAAATTTCTAGTAAAAAGTAATAAATTACAAAATATAAAAATAAAAACGCTGTGATATACATATATTTTTAATTAAAAATAAAATAATTAAAGAAATAAAATCGATATGCCTCCTACCGGTATTTCAATTGATGAAAGTGATCACCATACTCATCATCACAATCACCATGATTACAAATCCTATTTTGATCAAACACATACAAATGGTAATGGCGCCCATGTGGCAGAAGTAGAAGAGGACACTGAAGATGATATATACGCTGAGGTTCATAAATACACCAGGTATTAAAACAAAAACAAAAAAAAAAAACAAAAATGTTTAAAAGGGATTTTACAATAACAAGAAACTTTCTCGCTTATTCATAAAAATGTTTGTGGTTCCCAAAAGTTATAAAATAAAATAAATTCTCTGTCAAAACTAGTTTTTCAAAAACCTTTACCCTCTGATTCATAAAAAAAATATTTCTGTTATTTAAGAGAATTCTAAAATAGCATTTATATAAATATTCGCAAGTAATGGAGTTTTATTTTCTAGAAAAATATGTTTTTAATGCATACATACATATGTATATTATTTTTTTATCCAGTTTTATTTTTATGCATTTTGTTTTTAATTTTTACTATATGGAAAAATTTTTAATATGTTTTGCTACTACTTTTTGTAAGGCGGGAGAAAGAAAATAATAAAAAAATGCCATACGACTGTTACAAATTAATTACGTTTTTTTATGAATAAAACTTAAAAATTATTTTTTTAACAAATTGTTTAAAATACATATTCATAAAAATATTTTTAAATTATAAAAAAATTATAAAACGAATTTTTATACTAAATTTGTCTTAAAACATGTATAACGAATTTTTTTTATAGTTAGGGAGTTATTTATTTAATTACACAGTGCTAAAAATTGTTGTTTTATGCCTACCCTTTCGATATGACCTAGTGAGGGCATAATAAAACTGGTTCTTAAAAGTTCCAAATTACGGAAAGCACTGTGAAAGCCACTTCATTAGTAATAGCAGAAGTAAGACTTTAATATAGGAGTATATATCGCCAGTTTTCAAAAGTTTACAGAAGCAGCACAAAATGTGATAAAATGGAAACCATTTGCAATATTGGAATAAAATTTTAAAATCTAAATTTTAATTCTAAATTGGTTGTTTTTTTTTTTTACATAAGAAGTAGAAAAGTTTATACACATACTTCTTCATTATGATGCAGTGAACCGTGTTCACTAAAAAAATCAATTTCGAACATTTTAATAATAGGTTATATCGCGTTTTAGGTGACGATATACATACATATCTTAAATTTGTGTCAAATGAAAACAGTGTTACTAGTATGTTTACAGTTCTACGCCAACCACATCTTCAACTCATTGGTGATTGACCAAAAATAAAACTACTTGAGGTTGATTTCATTAATGAATTTGCTAATGACTGGTAAATCTTTTGTTTGCTGGGATTTTATGGGCATTTTTTATGCTTTGTTATGTTTAAATATTTCTTTAAAAATTATTTTAAACAAGAAATAAAAATAGGAGAAAAGCAACACATAAATAAATGAATAAAAGTTTCCTTAAAATAGTGTTAACGATTTTTTTTCAAATAAACATAAATATTGAAAAAACATAAATACTAGACAAAAGGAAATAATAAAACTTAATGTCGTTTTTTACCTGCTAGCTTTGAAGAAGATTGTTTTGTTAAAAATCACCTTGATGAGACTTTTTTAAGTATTTTGGTTAACAAAACTAATTAATCACTTACAAATTCAAAAGAAATTTGACTAGTTTTAGTCGCGCTTGTTTTAAGTAAACAAAAATTGATCATTCAGGGATTCAAAATAAGAGGGTTTAGTCCGTTTTTGATCATATTTTATTCGTCTAAGAGGTTGAGAAATGTTTCACTAAAAAAATGCATAAGTATTTGAATTGTGCTCCCTTGTTTTTGATTACATTTTAAGCAGAGATATGACTAAATGCTGATTATAATGATCAATAATAGTATAAACAATTCTTGTTAAATAAATAAATTAATGCACAGTTGAGAAATGCTTAGTAGAGAAGTCTGTCAGTCCGATGATCAAGTGTACGAATGCTAAAGAAAAAAAAAAATGGAGTAACGATGGTAGTTTTTTTTTACATTTAAAGATTAATAAAATAAAATAAAATAAAAATCTAACTAAAAACATAAAGTATACAATAAAATAAACTCAGGCCATCAAATATATTTTTTATTTTTTAGAAAACCTATTTGTCTAAAACATTAAGTGAAAAAGGACAATAAATATGTATATAATTTCATAAAATGGTCAGCAATGAGTTAAACAATAAAACGGAAAAAAATGAATTATCAAGAAGACGTTAATAAAATTTTCTTCCAACCGACAACGAACGCATAGTCTGGCATTTTAGTCGCGTAAAAGTGTCAAAAAAGGCTCGAATTTCATTAATAATTCCAAAAAATGCAAATGCCATTTCGCCATTTACATACACGTTCTTACTTTTGTATTTTTTTAAATATTTTGAAATTTTATGAAATAGTCTTAAATTAAAAAAAAAAACTGTGCATGTATATAATTTGTATTCAATTTGATTACAAAATTTTATTCTACATTTTATGGCTCTTATATTTTATTTTTATTTAAGAAAAAAAAACTTCCTTAAAACCGATTTTTATTACATATTAAGATCTCGTGCATCCTATTTTTTTCTACAATTTATTTTATTTTTATTCTATTTTTATTTTTAATATTATTATTCATGACCTTCTAAATTGCAAAAGTAGTCAGTCAGTATTTTTAAAAGTTTTAGCATTTTTTTGGCTGTTTATCAACAAATTACAAATTGCTTTAATTAGTTTTTTTTTAGAAAAAATTGTTTGAAAATGTTTTGTTGCCTATTCATACCCTACAAAAAAAAAGACAATATTTAAATTTTTAAAAGCACATAAAAATGCGAATTAATTTGCTAAGACACTTAAAAAACGTACTTTTTTAATAGAATTTTAAAGTTTTTATAAAATAAAAAGTGCATATTTAGTGTCAAGTTTGTTTCTTTTCCGTTTGCTGTACTTATTAATCCTACAAAATTGATATATCTTTTCCAATTTAGCTCTAACTTTTTAATCTTTTGAAAATTACATCCTCTTCTGGGAAATTTAGTTAAATATCATCTATAGAAATAATTACACTAAAAGGCCGTGATTCCAAAATTCTTGCGATTAATTCTAAAAAATATATGATAGTTATCGGTTCTACAGAAGAAAATCTCAACAAAATTTGTGTTCGGATATTACACTGTAAGACGGAAAAGATGTAAAAATATACTTATATTTTAAAATTTTTCAGTACATCTACAGATCGTATAGAAACTATTGCTTCATAGATATTTTTAAAATATTATCAAATAATATATTTATGTATGCACTCTTCGTACACAATATCCTATTTATTTATTATATTTTGAAAAATAAAAAATTATTTGTTCAAACTATACATAAGTATGTTGTAATTTTTTAATACTTTTTTAATTAATTCAATTAAAATTTTAATTGATTTTTAATTTGGTTTTCAACTAAATTTGTATTTATTTAATTAACATTTTTCATTGATTTTTCATTTAATTTTCAGTTAAACTTTTTAATTATTATTAATAAAATATTTTTTTTATGATAAGTTCGAATGTTGATCCATAAACAATTAAAAATTTAATTGAAATTACACCTTGTCATATGATTTTAAAACACCCTAAGTTGTAAAAAATTAAAAATTTACTTTTTGATTGATTATGATGGATAAAATCGAAATACATGTGATTGCCAAATTTTATAATTCTTTTATCAAAAATGACAATCTTATAACAAAAATTTGGTTTGATATTCAATGCAAAAACATTGTTTAATTTCATTTAGAGTTTTTATGAATTCATATGATGAAATTTTAAAAATAATGTAAATTAATATTAAAATTTATTTTTATTTGTTTTGGTGTATGTAAATATATTTTTTTTCAGAAGAGCATATTTTAAGGGCTAAATTTTTTTGAAGAAATTTTCATGTAAATGATGAAATACTTTCTATTTCATTTACAACTACTTAATACAGTTCCTATGAAATTTATGAAATTTTTTATTAAAAATAAATCGCAGTTTTGCAAACAATTTTTTGGCTCATTCTTCGTTTTTAAATAATTATTAAAAATACAAACATATTTGTCAAATCAGGCGACTTTTCTTATTACGAGTAGTTTTTATTTCTAATTGTGTGCTTTCTAATGCCTATTGAGAAAGCAAAGAAGATCATCGACACTTATTTCCATTTAATTAAGAAAAACATTATTTGCGTCATCCCATGTTCTTGTCTATTATTTTTGGGAATTCTTTTATTTTTAATATATTATTACTTTATTTAAATAACAAATACCTCAACAGAGATCTTTAAGTCTTAAAAAAATATTTAAAATTTTGACATCACGTTTTCTACAACAACTTGTTGGCTGGCAATGGTTGTTTTTAATCTGTTTTTGTTTTTTTGCACCGAATAAATATCTCTAGAGACAGGAAATAAGGCATACAAATTTGAAAATGACTCAAAGAAAAATAGATCAGAGAATGTAAACAATTTTTTGTTCTTTTAACTAGACAAATATTATGATCGATCTCAGCCAACCGACTAATAGCCTACAAGAAGAATACATATGTATATATAAGACTATATATAAACAGATATGTATATTCTTTATCTTTATTATTAAGTATAAAACTTTATGGCAACAAAATTATTAGAACCAATCAATCATAATGAAAAAGTAGCAGCCTGGGCCCGAATCGTCACATCCGTGAACGTATAACTCGTAACGTAAAAATATATTTTTCGGATTACGATATACGTGAACATACAGCTTATTGTAAATTTCGGAATTATGAAATACGTTATTGTATCACTGAACGTATGATTTTTACGGACAGTCATCCGTTAACAAAATTCAGTGCGAGTATATAGAACAATTTTTAAAATTTTATATAAAATTAAAAATATTATTGTAATTAGTATACATTTTCGTGGAAAAACTATAATAAACTTAATCCAACATAAAGAGAAGTGATGGCAGAATTCATGAACGAGTATCAATATTTAGCAAAATATTTGCTTCCCAATTGTGCTCAAGGACTATGTAGGTCTACCAGTTAGGATAAAACCGGAGAACCGCTTTGGTATTTAAGTATTTAAGACTTAGTTAATCTAGCACATATACAAAAGCTTTTTTGGTTAAATGAAACCGCTTTATAAATTTACAAAAAAAATAAAAAAAAAATAAAACATTTTTCAATATTAATTTTTAAAAACTCACACTATGTTCCTTATTATTTTTTCGTTTTCCTCACTGTCGTTTTCACTTAAAAAATAACAACACCGGTTCCATGTTTAGCGTATTTTTATAAATAATATACTTATCTTTCAATTTATATTATTGACTTTAATTTTTGTTTTATTTTAGGCAGTTCCACATCTATTGTGAATTATTATTCATAGTGTTATTAAAGTTAAAAACTATTGTGATTTTTATAGAAGTTAATCAGTCGTATATTATAATCTCATTCCGTTCAAATGCCTGACGTATCACGTAATTGTTTTTCGTACGATTGTCGATACGATAACGTATGTGACGATTCCACCCCTGTTGTACGCTACGGTTATCGAACCGCTACATGCTGGAAAAGTTTTTCTTCCAAGCTAAATTGTATTGAAATTCGCAACCCTGATTACAAAACTAATGAAAGCAGTTCGAAATGTTCTCAGCCGGAAACTTGCATCTGCCATATCTAAACATTTATTTACGTCTGACAACTCCGACTTCTGTCTGTTCCCAAACCTAAAAAAAGACTTCTTGTTGACAAAGGTTTTATTTTCAACAAAGTTGCAGTGGCAGCTTTAAACGATTATTTTAAAGAACTAAAAGAGTTATTATTTTTATTAAATGATAAAATTGCTGGAAAAATGTTGGACTAAATGCATTTTAGGTGCTTATAGTGAAAAATAAAATAATTTTAATTGACCAACTCTTGTGTTTCTTTATTCAGTTAAAAACATTTCTAAGTGTCCTTAATTTTCAAATTTTCAGAAAATATTTAGTTTTCTTTTGTTTTGTATTTGTCATAATTCATAGTACAAAATGATTAATTATTTTATTGAATATATTAAGAAAATTAGAATTTTTCGAAAAATTTTTTCTTAAAAATAGATCACAAAATATACGCATTTCCTATAATAAAATATACATTTCTGAACAAATAAACAGTTCAGTTTAAATAAAAAATAATAAATAATATAGACTTTTTACGTTATTGCAGCCAGTTAAATTACGCTTTCAATTCAAATATATTGTCGTACGCCTAATTTTTTTTTTCAATTTTTGTTAAAAATGTCAACAGTTGGTGGTTTTACGCGTCTATTGACTCTTTAAACATTTGTGATAATTTCGTCCAATCTTTTAAAATTAAATTATTTAAAGTTTTTATAACTTTATTACGTTTGATATTAATTAACCTTGAAATAATAAAGAAATAAGAATAAGTGATAAAACATGTTAATTTTAATTAAATTTCCAAGAAATTGTTTTACAAAAATGAGTAATATGTGTACGAGTTCGAGTACAAAGTAGAATTAAAATGAAATAAGAAGAACAAAAATAAAATACGATATGGATTTTTATGCCCTCCTGATAACAACCAACGTCAACAGCAGCAACAAATTGGAGGTGTGTCTCGTGAGCACATCATTCACGATATTTTTATTTATTGAAGTAATTTTTTAGATTCGTTTTTTGTTTTCTTACTCAGACTAGAAAAATCACCCTTTTTATCTATTAAAAAATAAATATCATTAAACCAATATTTTTTAAAACATTTTTGTTTATTTTAATACATGTATGTAGTACATTTGTTATTAACAAATATTTGTTATTTTTTTATTATTTCTTAAATTCTAAAGTACACTTTTTAGGTGATGATATACACATTTTGGTGGGGGCTTTAGAAAGTATAACAATTTTATTGATTACTCGTACATTTCAATGTTATCTTAGAATGTTACGCGCGACTAACGTTAAATAAGCGCTGTAATGAAATGCACTCTTTTCTAAATTCTGATAAGAATTTGTATGGTTTGTTTTATAAATATAGTATATGACACTTCCTATGTGTCAAATAATTTCTATAAAAAAACTAATAATATCAAATGATTGAATAGTATTACTTTGGTTTTTTTATGTCACGTAATTAGCATTTATATTGTTTAATTATACAGAGAATTGAAAGACCTATTTTATAAAAAAATGCTGCATAAATTTTGTTCTTAAATGTTGCAGCATCATATCAAAAACAAAATTCACATATAATGGTGCACGAGTACTTTTTGAAAAAAAAAATTCTCTCAATCCATACTCTGGTATGTGATTTTTTTTTATTGAGGCCAGCACTCAGGGGATGACCCCTACTAATGTGTACTACATTGTGCTGGTCTAGAAAAATAAGAGTGGAAATATGAAAAAGTGTGCAAACCTTTAATTTAAACTTAATACTTATAATATCATATCTGATATCAGTCAGAAAAAACAAAGGCCCTACTTTAATATGCGAACCGCAAGGAAATCTGTTGCTGTTGATTGATTATTCAATTGATAGTGTTATATTTTCATCATTGAATAAACCCACAGCATTCAACCCCTAGCCCGCACAGCAAAATTTAAATTAGGAAAGGAATAAAATATCATAATAATATTGGAGTTAGTTATTAATTACTGCCCCACAACTACCTTTTTGGCTATAGCTCTCTGCCAGCTTAACCAGTTGAGTCTTTGCAGTGTAAGCCTCTACACCACGACAAGGTGATTTTCCCTCGTGAAAATCGATATCGTTCGACTATGTCATATAAAACTTTTTATAATATTTAAAAGTTTTAATAATTAAGAATGTAGTGGCAGTAGTCATTAATTTGAAAAGACTAAGAAGTTATAGTAACTTGAAAATCCATTGGATTTAAATGTCAATCGAAATCGACTTTCATCACGCTCTGGATTATACTCAAATGTATTTTTTTGATATAAAGCAGCAATAAATAAATAAATAAATACAGTATTCCACGAATAATTATCTCAACAAAAATGTAAGAATTTTTGGACAATTATGCATGAAAATTATTGAAACGAATACGCTTAATTTCCTATATACACTGCCATCAACACATATGAAAAGCAAGTAACTTTATACTTATACATAAACTTGGTAGACTTTAATTGTAAGGTTGTATCAAAAAAGTAGTTTGAAAGTAAATTTAACGGCCATTTTATGCCTATATAAACATAGCTGAGTTTAGCTTCACTTTTTAAAAAATAATTATTTTGGGTAATTAAATGAGTAAACTTTAGGGGAAATTTCTCTTTGGGTAAAATATATTTGAGGTGATTAAGCGAATGACGCATTTTTTTAGAAAATGGCAAGAAAAAATATGGGGATTTAGAAATTGAAGAAAATTACCGTGAAAAGCAATTAACCGTGGGGCAATTATCCGAGGAATACTGTAACACTAAAAGTTTTGTTAAATACATATACCGATTATGAAAGATAACCATACTAAATGTTGGGAATTAAAAATTTCTAGTTACATACATACATAACTGGCCTTTACAACCCTGTGTCAGGATTACGGCCTAGCTTCTCGCAGCACTCATGTTGTGTGTGTAAATTTCTATCAACGAGTACCGGGACCTACAGTTTAATGTCGACTCCGAACGACAGACTTGAGAAGCTCTTTCATGGCAATTAATTACTCTCAGAGCTTTTGCCAGAAGACTGCTGAGAGGTAGTCGCCGAAAGAAATATTTTTTTCATATTTCTTTTTTCAAGATGTCGGTGCTGAGATTTGAACCCGGCAATATCGTCTTAGTAAGCCAACACACTAACCACTAGACCACGGTTGCCGTAAAATATTTTCATTACGAATTTTAAAATATTGATTATCAGATATAGTTAGGGATGCAACGATGTGTATAAAAACATAGATATTTAAAAAAAAATTTATACACAGAAAAAAATTTAGTAGAAAATTTCAATTAAAAACAATAGTTAATACAATTACTTTCTTTGTAGTTCAAACAAGAAAAATAGCAATTTTTATGCGAATGTTTTTTTGTTTTGCTAAATATAATTAATTTATTTTATTTCATTATTAATAATAAGCTAAAATTTTAGTTTGTTAATTGGAATCGATTTTCTATATATTTCTTATTCTGTGTAAATATTTGGATTTGCAGATTGCCATAGAATATAGGCTGAGATTATTGAGGATTTACTGTATATACAATTATGAATAATTTGTTAATAATACACAATTTGTTCAGAGCAACACTTTCGATACAATTGGAAAAAGTGTACATACATAAGTATTATGAATTAATTGTATTTATTATACGTGTATTGTATGTTTTCTGTAAATTTTTTTAAGCACTCAATCAAATAGAAAAGTATGGGTGTAAATAGTTTCAATGCCAAGTAAAAAAAATTCAAAATTTGTTTTAAATTTATAAAATTAAAAAAATATATATGTATAAACTAGTTCGCATGTACGTAAATACCGGTTAATTAAAATTAAACACTCTCCGATAAAGCGATTGAACAGGTACAACCAGTTTAATGCCCGTATTCATAAAAAATATTTTAGGTTTATTGATATTATTAAAAATAAAATAAAACAAAAAATGAAATTATAAGTATTTTTTTTTTTTTTTGCAATCAAAACAATAGCAATAACTGTATTAATGAATACACAAATTTAAAAATTAAAAAAAAAATATTTTTGAATTAGTGAAATATAAAATTTTTAGGGTACAAATTGGTCTTTGTAAGCTATTTTGGATGCCTAGACACATTCGGATTGTATTGATATGTTCACGAAAGTTGTTCCGATTTACAAGGGCTACAACTCTGTCATATATGCTGAAAGAAGAAAAAAAAGGAAATATTTTTTCGTACATTTCTGCAAAAAAGTACCAGAAAAAATTATTTTTTTGCACAAAAAATATTATAAAATTTGTTCAGTAGAGTCTTCTCTACATTATTGCCAAATATAGTTAAGCAGTTTCTTTAAGTTTGAGTTAGCTGTTGGCCAAAAACCTTTTTTTGAGTGATGCAGTGATTTTCAAAACCTTTACATTTTATTTATATCGTTTTTTAATATGGCCAAAATTAAGGTTCAATAAACTTAGCAATACATGTGTTTAAATAATATTTTCATTTCAGTTATAGTTTTTTACATAAAAAAATCCATTTCACTTAAATTTCCTCTCGATTTTTTTTTTCTTATAAATAATATTATTTTAGATATTGGTATAAGTCCGTTTAGAGCTAAGGGATCGTTAATATTTTTAAATATGTTAATGTTTATTCTTTCATTATGAAATTAAAAGATATAGGTATAGTGTTTAAAATATCTTTTGAATTTATTAACATTTGCCTATATTTTTAAATGCAAATACTGTCATACATGACAAAACGGACTTACACCACTTGTAAAAATAACAGTGCAAAATTATAAATTGCTTTTATTGTAATTGAATTTTTGTTTATTTTTTCAGATATTCTGATGGCACAGTTAAACTACGTAATCCCAATATTGAGCTGATGGATCAGGATATTTTATACCATTTAGCTTTGGGCAGTGAATCTCATGATTTGCATGAAATGTTTGGTGATGTTAGGGTAAGTTTTTTATAGTGTCTCATATATGTATATAAAAAGTTAAGTCTTCATAATTCATTTAAACGGTTGCTTATACATATAGAAGTCGTGGTGGTAATTCAACATTTTTATGCGATTTTTAAGACAACAGACAGAATTTTTCTTTAATTTAGTGTACTTGACCAATCAATACTAAAGGCCGTAATACACTTTCAAACTCATATATGAAATGTATTGCTTTGGGGATAATCATGTCTTTGCTTAAGAGACTCGTCAAGAGACTTTTTCCCAAAGGTGTTAATTCAATAGATACATAAATTGTTCATGTTTTATTATGATTTAAATAAAAACTAGCTTATCCAAGTCGATTTTAGCTAGAAAACATAAATGTCAAAGAGAAAAATATATGACAATCACTATAAAATTTGGCGTGTAAGAACTTATATATAGGAATTCAAACGATACATCGATGTTTAGAAGACATCACAAATAAAATTTTATTGGATAATGCTGGCAGATACTTCTCTGCCTATTTATGTATGCGTTTAATCGGTATATCAAAAAAAAAAAAAATTAATGCGCTGTGTGTAACTCCGAACCTTCCATTTCTTGTAGAAATTTTTACAAAAGAAAAAGCAAAGCTTATTAATAATATTTTCATATATGTATATAATAAACATAAAGCCTTTTTCATAAAGCCTTTTTCTTAAAACCTCGCAAAATAATGAAACACTTTTGAGTAGTATTCGAAAAACAATGATTTTAATTCTCTAAAATCGTGCAAATGATTAAATATGCAACGGCCTTATTTCCGGCCTAAAAAAAATTTAAGCTCGATAGAAAAAACTGAAAAAGGATTTGAATTTTGCGCTTTAAAACCCTTTTACTTTTATTTAAAAATAATTTTTGCAACAGACTAGTGTTATAAAACAATTTTACTTATTTAATTTTAAACATGTTGTTGAATTATCGATTTTCTCTTACTTAATGACCCAAAGTATTCGAAGTAATTTTAAAATGCAAACAATTAACAATTAAATACAAATGATGTGGTGTTATACACAGCAAACAAAATTCATTTATTAAAGTATTAAGGAACTCGTATATTCACTGATTATTTATCATTGCCACGTAATCTACTCAGTGATTTATTTGTAAAAGGCATACCGAAAATTTAATAGTTGTGCTATAAATTATTGAACTTATTTTGCAAATACTTTTTTATACGTATTTACTGCTTGATTTTAAAAATAGAATTTCTAATCAAAATTTTCTAAAAGAAAGTGGCTTCAATTCTTTAATTTTTATGTGAAGATATAAAATATAAAAAACTCAAGTAGACTCTAAATCAGCATTTATATGGCAAATTATTTTTTTTACATATGGCCGATAATGTATCAAAATTAAAAGCCTACATTAAAATTATATAAAAATTAGTACATCCTGTGTCTGCTTTGCCAAGAAAAATAAGAATTTAACCGTTCTCAAGATATACAAAAATCAATATTTAATTTATATAGGATGCACCACGCCCACTGGTCTAATTACACCGACTTTCTGACTGAAGATTTTTATTGGCTGTAAAGTCATCACCCTGTTTAGGTCCATAGGCAGCAAAGTGTTCAAAATTTAAGGTAGCGCTTTCTTTCTTTCCCGAAAATTTAATAAAATTTCTTTGCCTGTGCTGCTGCGGTCGGTGCAAGTTCGAGTGAGTTGTTTTTTGAGATTTTAGGTAAATTTTTGTAATTCATTGTTTAATTAAATTTTGAACGGTTTACTAACTATGGACCTAAATAGGGGCAAAAAGGTAAAAAAAAATTGGTTTTTTTAAGTTTTTTTTTGCGATTTTGGCTTTTTTTATTTTATATGATTACAATTTTTGTTCTTCATGACAGGAGCTACAACTTTGCCTCAGAAAGTAAATCAAAATTTCGAACGCTTTGCAAGATATAATCTTAAGAAAATTATCACTTTTTGCAAAAATGTCACCGTGGCCACAAATGTTTGGGGGCGCATAAAAAAAATTTATGACTTTGGGCAAAACTGGGAGACCAAGTAGTGGTGTCCGTTTATAGTTTTTTTTTTCGTATTGCACTGTGTTCTGTATGTATGTATAGTATGGAGACTTTTAGACTAACTTAGGAACTTTTAACCGTTTTCCAGATATACAAAAATTAAGAACAACTACTGAGAGTTAATATAGGGCTTACTTATCACATGTGTGCAATAATAACCAAACATTAATATAAACCATGTAGGTCTTAATACCTAACCTGTGACTTATGTGGTTGAAATCGGTTCACACGGTTGAGCGTGATGATAAGAAAAATTAAAAAATCGAAATAAAAACGTGTGTATAACAGTTCTAAGCAAATCGAAAATTTCGAAATCGAAATTGTTCATTTTACTTAAACAAGTCATATATGTATATATGTGTGTATACTTGGTACTCTTGGAGTTAAAAAAGTACTATCAGCAAACATTTTTGATACTGAAATGAAAATCCCATTTTCCATAACTGGTCGTGTTCGATTGTAATAAATTTATTTTAACTGATAAATCTTTTATTTTTTATTTACTATTTACTCGTACGAGTATCTCTGCCCTTAAATATTTTTTTCTACAAGTATGTGCTTGTAATTCTATTAAAAATCATTTCAGTTACAGCACTAAATAAAATATTATATATAAAAAAATTATATTCTTTTATTTTTTATATACATATGTATATAAGTAGAAAATGATTATATTTTAATATTATATATGTTAAACGTCATACTATTAAACTTGAAATGTAGCTTGTTTTTTTTTGATTTTTCTAATATTTATTAAACAAAGAAACTTGCGAGATTAATTTTTGCATTTTATTAATTCTATTAAAAGAGAAGCGTTAGAAAAACGTGATTTTTATGCAAATTGATAAGAAAGAAAAAGTGTAACGAGTTTATTAATAAAAAAATATAAATAAATTGTTTAAAAATTTTATATAAACAAAATTAGTTATAAGCAGATAAAAGCAGTACAATATAAAAAGAATTTAGAATTAAGTATAAAATAAATTCTATTTAATATTACTTAAAAGGGCTTTCAAACTTCTTCATATTTCTTCAATGCTTCAGACTCTGATGTGCATTGAACTCACAACCCTCACACTACTAAACGATCATACTAAACACTACTTTACTAGGACAAAAAAAAAGTTACAAAATTTGTAAAATAATAAATTATATTAAAATTTAAAGAACTTATATTATGGATATTACAGTAGAACCTGTCTTTATGCGGTCTTTTTTGTGTGACTAAGTTATCAGCCCTTATTTTTTTTTTTTTTTCGTAAAAGTATTTGCTAGATCCAGCTAAACAAGTTTTGAGTTATTCAATACATAAGTCCAAGGCTTTAAGCTTATTCGTAAATGTGTCACTGTAGGTTTTCTTTCTTTAAACAAATAATCGTTAGCATAATGCCTTTTAAAATCACAACAACCAACAAATAAATGACATTTTAATAAGGCGATGAGGCGATGTTTCAGGTGATCTTGATATGCAAATATTTGTTTAATAATAAAAACAAAGCATTTTAAATTATTGCGCATATTATTAAAAAGTAATAATAGAGATAATGTTGAAGTGAAATAATAAATTTTAAATCAAAAACATACAGCAATTAATTAAAACATCATAAAATTCATTTTTATATTTTCATTCATTCAGAAAAGAAAAGAATAAATTATTTAATAAAAAATTTCTCCCTCTCTTTCCTTTCTCTCCTTCTTTAATGTTTTTCTTATTTGTTAACACCATTTATACCACTTGCAAAATATGTACTTCTAAAACAGTTTGTTTGCATGGGCGGGACACCAAAGCGCATGGAAAACTTTGCACATTTTATTATGAATGAAATTGGCTATAAATTACCAGCTGGCACAATGTTACAGGACATCAGTGCCTTCTCTTATCGGTATTCCATGTACAAAGTTGGTCCAGTGCTTTGTGTTAGTCACGGCATGGGAACACCCTCTGTTAGCATTTTAATGCATGAAATGATTAAGCTGATGTATCATGCCAAGTGCCATGATCCAGTATTTATACGTATTGGCACTTGTGGTGGTGTTGGTGTTGAGGGTGGTACTGTTATCATCACTGAGGATGCCTTGGATGGTCAACTGAGAAATTCTCATGAGTTTGTGAGTATTCATTTGCATTAATTTCTATTTTTAAAATCTGTTGTACTTAAAACCTGTTTCTTCAAATAGACTATTTTGGGTAAAACAATACATCGTCCTGCTAAATTGGATAAGAAATTAGCGAGAGAATTAAAGTCGTTAGCAAGTCCAGATGATCCTTATGATACAATTATTGGTAAAACTTTGTGTACCAATGATTTCTATGAGGGTAAGTTTGCTATACAGGCATGTTAAATCTTTTTCAGTTTACTTACAAAGATTATTTTATTTTTACATATCCCCAGGTCAAGGACGTTTGGATGGTGCTTTTTGTGAATTTACGGAAGCCGATAAAATGGACTATTTAGAAAAGTTACGTGAAAATGGTGTGGTTAACATTGAAATGGAAAGCTCAATATTTGCTGCACTTACATATCATGCTGGCATTAAAGCGGCTGTGGTCTGTGTGGCATTACTTAATCGTTTAAATGGTGATCAGGTAAGACATTTTATGTAATTTTTTATGTAAATAATAGTATAAAACAAAGCAATAATATTCCAAGAGGGAAGGAAGTTCGTCTAGCAACTGCAAATTAACTTATTTAATTCCCACAATATTCTCAACCAATGAGCTACTTTCGATTCTAGTTTTAGGCTCATAGAAAGGGAATAAAAGATTAAATCCGGCTTAGGCCGCCATATCCATTATTTACAGAAATTTTTTATAGAGCAATAATCCTAACCCACCAACGAGTTAATGTTGTGATGGTTTGGGCAATGGTTAAACACAAAACCTCTTGATTGGTAAGGGTGTGGTGTGTGCTGTTGAAAAAATTTTTATAAAATAATAATAATGAATAAAATTTCGAACTCTTGTTTGCCTAAGGCCCTATCTTGTGTTTCAAATCGATTTGGGTGTTGGAAAATCTCAATACACTTTCAAGAAGTGTATTTAAAACCAAAAGTGGCAAATCAAGTTAAAAATTCTTATCGATAAAAAGTTTATTTGAAATCCAAAAGTAACCCATGATATAGGATTTAAACATTTTTTCCCCTTCCTTACAAAAATGGAAGTGAATAAACGCTTTTTGCGATATAGTTCCTTTTTTATTTAAATTTTAAAGACTTGATTCAAACAAGTTTTTAAAATTGCCTAAAAGTATATGCTTCCATAAAACATTTTCGATTTACACGATTTCCTATTGTGCACCTCCAGTTGTTTTTCAGAACATCACGGTTTCTCATTGAACCTATTGAAAGAGAATTAAAAAAATGTACAAACCTGGGCGCAAATCTGTCTAATTAACAGAGCAGCACAACACACTAACGCATAACTCGCTAGCACTGACTTAAGAGGTTAATTTCGTCGTGCGGGATTTTACGCCATTTTATATTTTTTATATATCTCGAGTTAATGATGCCACTTTAGGTTTACGACGCCAAATTTTTTAAGTCTGCAATCTGTTGTCGGATATCTCGTCCAGTTTCGAAGATAAATAGCCGAAAACGGATTGCAGATTTTAAAAATTTTGGTCCAAAAGCCTAAAGTGATATCATTAACTCGAGAAATATAAAATGGCGGATAGAGCACATAAACTTCCGCACGACGATTTGATAAAGACTATTACTAATGAAACTAAATAGATTTAATCAACCCATAACTTTTTGACTTTTTTTTATTACTATTTTCTCAAAATCTTTGTAATACCAAATTTTTTATTTAATTTATTTGCTTTTTTAGGTAAATGCGCCAAAAGAAGTGATGAACGAATGGCAAGAACGCCCACAAATACTTGTGGCACGTTATATACGTAAAGTATTAGCACAGAAAGGTCAATTGAAAAAACTTTTTGGTCATCAGGGTTCAATTAAATCACCCAGACGTTTTAATTTGGTACAACAAGAATCTCAGGCTCATGAGTAAATGCTTTCATAAAATGATACTCGTATCAACAAAATTTGCCACCAACCAAAACAAACAAACAAACCAAAACTGTAAAATTCGATGAATTAATAAATTAATTAATTAATGTAATGAATAAATTAATCAATGTTACTTTTGTAATTACTAAATACTAAATTCAACAATATACACAACCTACATAAAATAACAACAAACCAACAAAATTAAGATAAAAAAACTAAAACCTAAGAGTTAAAAAATCTTAAAATAAGAACTATTAACGGTATTGTATTATTGCATATTGTCATAAATTTGTATTTCTTTGTGTTAACTTTAAAAAGTTCAAAATAACAAAAAAATTGTTTTTGAAAATTACAATGGCAATATGCTATAATACAATACCATATAAATCCTCTATATGTTTTTTGTATTTTAATGATAAATACTTAAGAAATAATTGAAATATTTACAAAGTATGCTATGGTATCATATTGTCATAAGGATGTAAGTAACCACAACAAATTTATGACAATAATAAGTATATAATAGCACACCTTGTGAATAGCCCAAATGTATTTAAATATATTCAAAAATATCATATTAATTTACATATTTTACTAACTTTAAATGACTATGTAATATAATAGACATTAAAACTTAACTTTAATCTAAAAAAATGAAGCAAAAATATTATAAAAAGTATATAAAAACCTTATAAATACAAACTATGAAATATTAAATAATTATGCATTGTTGGCATAATTTTGGTGAATTTCATTATTATTATTTTTTTTTTATTATTTTATTTTGTTAAACACTTACAGCCGTTTTGAAAAAAAATAAATTGTTCTTTATATAAAAATGTTTGTAAAGTGCACTTGAAGTCCACTTAATATTTTGTTTTTTTTTTAAGACGGCATCTAATACTTATAAAATACAAAAAAAAAAAAACATTTTAACACTTCAAATTGTTGTACCATTTATGTACATGTAAGTCTTTAATATAAATTTTAACAGAAATTAGGAAAAAATTGTAAGGAAATGTTCCATTAATTCCATATTTTATTACTCTATTGTAGGTTAAGACAACCCATGTTATTGTAGTGAAATTATTTTACTTTCTCTTTTAAGTGTATTTGCAGAAAATATTCTTTTATTTATTTTTTAAATTTTTTTTCTTTTAATTTATAATTTATATACTTATACATGCTATTGAAGAATTATTTTACTTTTAATTTTGTAATAAAAGGCATTTACAATACTAAAAACAAAAAATAAAACTTTTTCTTAGCAAACTATTAAACAGAAATACATTCGAATCGTATTTCAATTAAAGGCTCTGCAAAAGGATTTTCTTAAGTATTTATAAGATTACAGTTAAAGGTGGAAATTAAATTTTATCCAGCATTGTTTTAAACTTGACAGGCATATACAAATAATTACGAATCCGCCACAGGAAATATATTATTTGTTCTGTTATTACAGTTGTTTTCGGTTAATTGAGCCCCGCTTTATTGAGTTTCCCGCTTAATTGTACTAAAAATCATGAAACGAAATCATTCCGTATCATATACCGAGTATCGCTTAATTGAGTTTCCCGTTTAATTGCACCAAAAATCGTGCATTTTTAGAGACTCAATTAAGCGGAAATAACTGTAGTACCTTCCTTGTTTCTGTATTTCTCATATCAAAAAAGTTCTCACATAACAATTGAAATAAATAATGTCAGCGTTTCTCAATTTGTAAATAGCAAATGTTTCTGAATCTTAATATTAAAACAACCATCTCTAGTTTGCATACTCAAAAAGTCCTACAAATCCAATAGGGAAAAAACCCATTCATTCCCAAACCTCTCCAAATGTACTCAGCTTTGCACTGTCTTCATAATTTTTTAGAGACATTGAACAAAATTTTATTGCTTCTCTTAGTAAAAGCGTTGTACGCAGTTACATACATATAATGAGTGTTTTTTATAGAGGGACACAAGTTTAAATCATAATGAAGCAATGAAAAGAAAATTTTATGAAATTAATGTTTGAATATAATTTCTAACATGTGACCGCCACGGCTGGCGCGTAGAAGGCGCAATCCGGAACACCAATTTTCAACAACCTTTCGCAGCATTTGCGGCTGAATTTCTCCGATAAGTCGTCGAATGTTGATTTCCAGGTGTTTAATTGTTTGTGGATTATAGATATTTTTTTAATCAGCTGCGTAGCACATCAGTATGTAAAAATTGTTTAAGCCAAGTTTTAAAATTTTAAAATATTTTTAAAATAAAAGAATTTCATAATCATGTCTATTCGAGAAGTCACTTTTACCATAAAAACGCGGCAATTCGTAATTTTTCTAATTTTTCTATACGCTAGAGATGTCAATTCATATCAACACAAGTTTTAGCGATGAGCAAGAAGAAATCATATGTTTTATTTCATTTTGAATGCATTTTAAAATACATTTTCACTATTAAAGTGCATTATTTTTTTCGACACCAACTTTACCGCGTATTTGTGAAAAAAAAATGTAAAAAAAGTAACTTTTGATTTATAATTTGTGAGAAATCAAAATGGAAATACACAAGTCCTTCAAAGTCATGTCAGTAATAAATTTTTCATGACGAAATAAAATATTTTTCAAAAATAATTACACATTTAATACGATTTTCTAATTGCGAAGGTCTAAAAAACAAACAACTCCTCAACAATTTAGAGCAATTGTTGATTTTATGGTGGAAAATGCTGTTATAGGAATAAAATAGGCGACTGAATCCATATTTGTTAAATATTTTTTAACTTTTCACTTTATTGTTTTATTTTTTTTTTTCGTTTTTTGTTAACCAATTTTTAATTATGTTACCAGAGTAGGAAAATAAACAAAACTAAATGTTTAATTTCATTTCGTTTTGTTCTTTACAATGAGTAAAACAAAAACAAAACAAAAACAGTGAGAGCGAATGTCGCATTTACCTTTGTATATTGTTTTTGTTTTAAGCACTACAAATACACTAACTCAAATGTGCGTAGGTACAACAAAAAATTAATAAGAAGAAAAAGAAAGAAAGAAGAAGAGAAAAAGAGCAAATTATACGAATTTAACAGAATAACAAAGCAAGCACAAGAGCAAAAAGCGAATTTTTTTCGTTTGCGCTCTTTCTCATTTATAAAGTATTTGTTTTGGTTTTGCTCATGTACAATACGATAAAAAAAATGTTTAAAGTTTATGACTTTGTGGTAACGGTTGCGAAATGTTTTGTTTGTTAGCCCACTCTGGATGTTACCAATTGTGTTGTTTTTATCGATAAGCCATCACAGGTATTTTTGAATGCATAAAACACAAGCCGTCGAAAGTGAAAAGTCACTTACTTAGATGTGAAGCGAGTTTTGTGGAATAGCCACGAATATGTTTTATTATCCGATAGAGTTTTGTTTTGTTATCGAATACAAATATTCGATTCTCGCTACCCATTAGTCAATACTTTGCAAGTTTAAAGGCGATAAAAATATACTACACGTATGTACTGTAATCAATTGATCTTTTATAATAATATTGTATTGTTATATATTATAAAAATGCATATATTTATAAAGCTGGCAGACTTTGTAGTCGCCGTGGTCTAGAGGTTAGTGTGTTGGCTTCCTAAGACATGAGCCCTGGGTACGACACCCAGCTCCGACATTTTAAAAAAACAGAAAAAAATTTTCCTTTCGGCGACTACCTCTCAGCAGTCTTCTGGCAAAAGCTCTGAGAGTAATTAATTGCCATGAACAAGCTTCTCAAGTCTGTCGTTCGGAGTCGATATTAAACTGTACGTCCCGGTACTCATGGATAAAAATTTACACACACAACATGAGTGCTGCGAGAAGCTAGGCCGTAATCCTGACACAGGGTTGGAAAGGCCAGTTATATATATATTTATAATGTGGAGAAAGTAAAAAGTTTTGAACTACAGTGGAATTCCGGCTTAACAAATACTCATTTAAACAAAAATTTGTTATAACGGATGCAAATATATCTTCTTGGTTACCTTATATTATGAATGATTGCTGACTTCCAAAACGTAATAACACGAAATTTGTATGGAAGTTGCTTAGTTTTACGAATAGGCCTGATTTTCTACTTAATACTCGTTATAACGAGCTTAAACGATGTTGAAGTTTTAGGGCTATGATATATGTATGGCTGTACAGTAATTATTTATTTATTACTTTTTTGTACAATTATTATTTGTTTCACTTGACACATACATATGTTCGTATAGCGGTAATCACTCTTTATTTTAAATGCCTGACTACATTTTGTTATTGTTTGACGTTGTTTGCTACCTTTGCAAGATTTGTAAGGGCGTTTGCAACAAAGAGTCATTACCGCTTATGTATTCTTTGTATTGTTTGTCTTAATAATTAAAGGAGGTATTATGTTTAATATACTGAAAGCTTCTTATGCGTTTTAAACTCTTTATATTTTTGTTTGTTTAAGCGGTATAAGATATAGATATAATTTCTAAGAAAACGTAAATCAAACTGAACTACATAAATGAAAATTCTAAAAAAATAAAAAGTGCATATAAAAAAAACAAGCAACGAAATACACAGTAAAAAAAATTGTTAATAAAATTTTGTAGAAAAGATATGTAATATTTTTTATAAAACAAAATAACCGTGATTACGATATTATTTTTAGCAAATTGTTAATTTTTTGTTAAGCATTTGTAATAAAAAACAAAATAAATAAATTGATTATATGCTGAATGAAATAAAAGAAAATTAAACACGAGTAATATAAAAATTATTGTTATAAAATAGATAATAAAAATAGCCAATAAAGAACCACATTTTTTATTTTCATAAAATTAATTTCTTTATTTTTAAAACTATTAAAAATAACTTAAAATTTTGCTTAACTTATTGTTCATAGTTTACTAAAATGTTGTCTATTTGTATCCAATTTTGTTGCCGCCAACTTAACAGGAAAACTAACTAAAATCGTGAAGACGTTGTATTTTTAACTAAAACTCACAATTTTACTTCAAATTATTATACTCGTACTATAAGAAAACAAAAACTGTATTTTAATATTGATTAAAAACTCAAACGATAAATAAATGTTGCTTCTAAACTTGTATGTTTTTTTTTAAAGAAATCGCAAAAAACTTAAAATATCAAAAGAAAAAAAAGTTAAAAGGGGTTTAGGTGTAAACACAAAATGCCATCGAAATTTTTAATGTTGTCGGAATTGTGCCACTCTGAGTTTACTGAAAATTATCAAAAAACTAACACTTTTCATTAGATTAGAGAGATAGAAAAATTATCACAAATTTCTTTGGCTTGAGTATTTATACTGACGATGCTGCACAAAGAAGTAGCGTTATATCGATAAATTATTATTATTTAAGGACATCAACTGAATGAATTGGTGATAATTTTTTTTTAATAAAAAGCAAACAAAAAATTAAAAAAAAAAAACTATTAAATTTAATCATACGTACACTCCTGGTTAGAACCCTACTAAATTTGTTATTCAAATGTATAGTCGCACAGTTTAAACTCCTCTTTAAAATGTTTCAATTCAATGCAATTAGCAAACAAAAAGGTACTAAAAATCTGGAATGTAAAAACAAATAAAAAAATAAATTTTTGTCGTTTATCACTAGTGTATACTAACCCGACGTTTACATCTGTCAGTGCATGTCATGTCATGACAAATTCAATATAAGTAGTTTAATACCAAAAGGTTGACATTTATTGCAGCCAAATAGAGAAAGACAATACACAAAAGCTGGATGTTTATATGAAAATCATTTAAAAGAAATTATTGCGGTCAAAAGATATACACATATCGTCGTTTATGTGCTCTATCCGCCATTTCATATTTTTATATATCTCGAGTTAATGATGCCACTTTAGGTTTTCTACCCCAAATTTTTCAAGTCTGCAAACCGTTTTCGGATATCTCGTCCAGTTTCGAAGATAAATAGCCGAAAACAGATTGCAGATTTTGTGTCAAAAACCTAAAGGCGAATAGAGCACATTCCGCACGACGAAATGTGTATGGTTATCAATTTTAATAGCTAACTGTTTAAGAGTATTCTTTAAAAAGATTTTAAAAATCGAGGAATTTATTCAGTAAGCTCATAAATCAAATTTCTTTTTAAACTTATTGTCTTTAAAATAAACAAAACGGACACGACAGCACTGTCAACTGTAAACGGTGAGTTTTTTGTAGATCAAAGAAACATCAAAGTAAAGTATCTAAAATAATTACTTAAAATAAAGTTGAATAATACATACTTATACATATATTATATATAACGATTACGAGTACTTATATACAACAAATAATTACATATATATTAAATTTATTGGATTATATACATACGTACATATATACATAAATATTGAAATTAAGCGATTTAATTATTGTAATTATTTAACTATTAAGTAATAAATTTGTGAAAATTATACTTGAATTGCATGTAAAATAAATGAAAAAAAAAATATTAAGAATTGAAATACGAGATATGCATAAAATAAATTTATAATAACGACATATTAAAAAAAAATACACACATAATTTTCAATTGTTGTTTTAATTTTTTCTGGCTGTTATAGATATCACCTGGGTAAGAAATTATATCGGCCTATCCATTGAATGTATGAAAAAGCACTGGTGTGGCAAGGAAGTCGGCTATCTGTCATCTAAATTGACATTTATTCTGCGAAAGGTTCGCCATTTAGGAAATTGAGTCATTTAGCCACCGAAGAATGCCTAAACTTATTCTACAAAAGTGTTGATTCAAAACTGCCCGTCTTTTGAACAATACGGGGTGATTACTGTAATATTGGTAATTCTATATGTGGGGTATAAGCTAAATTTGTCGATTCCAAGACGTTCTAAGTAATTAGAGATACATTACGGCTCATTATGTCGTATTTTTTAACAACAAGTAAAACCAGCTGAACATTCAAAGCGACATAAATATACTGATGGGATACTAAAGCAATAAGCTTTCAACGGCTATTTTTTTCTTAAAAAATTTTCTTCAGCAATTTTTCACAAACCAAATAGTCGCATATGTCTTGAATTGATTATGTAGAAACCTTTGCGTCCTAAAAAGTAGCTGATTGGCATGCATTATGGCCGCTAAGTTTCATTAATTTAAAAAAATATTAATACGAGTACATGGTCAACACATTACAAGAGTTCTTACAGTACAGTTCTTACAGTTATAAGCATCAATATTTATTCCTGAATACGAGGTTGACGTTACTCCGAACCGCAGTCTTGAGAAGCGTGTTCATGACAGTTGTCAAAAGACTGCTTAGAGGTGGCTGCCGGAAGGAATTTATTTTTTTTATTTCTTTTTTCAAGATGTTAGAGCTGCAGTTTAAATCAGAACTCTCGTCTAGTAAGTCAAAACCGTACCCACTAGACTACAGGGACCATTATTTTTATTAATTACTTCAATGATTTTATTAAAATGCACAGACATCACATGAGTACTTCCACTCAAACATTACATTCTCAATAAATTGAAACCGATCTATTAATATATATGTATGTGGTGTATGTGGTGTATGATATGTTTTAAAATGTTTTATAGTAGTCGTATGATATATTTTGAAAACTCATCTACAACTCATGGCACAAATGCCAACTTCCGAAATTTTTGATCCGCTTTTTTCGAATGTAGAGGATAGAGGATTTCGAATGTTGGCGATTTTAGTCAACAATAACACATATAACAAAATTTCAGTTGTTAAGTGGGACATAAAGAAATATTTAGAAAACTTTACATTGAAAATACGAGTATCAATAAATTACTTTCTTTGATTTTTATTTGTTTTTTTTTTTTTTTTGTAAACACCAATAACATTTTCTCTCAATATTCAAATAAAACAAGAGAACAAAAATGAAATTTTCTCCCACCATATACATACATAGTATGTACCTGCTCTGCTTTAATTTTCTTTACAGACGTACGCTCATATACAAAACGTCTGGAATTTCGAAAAAACATTCAGTATTTTCCGAGACTTGATGTCGAATAGTTGATGAGTTTAATTGTTTTAGTAATCTTTTAATTGATAAAGAACACAGAACGGCACACGATCAGTCGTTATTATGAAAAATATTTAAACATTGAATACGTGAGTACTGTGATATTAAAAGTGAAAAAGTATTAGAAACTGACAAACTAAAAAAAAAGATTAAAATTTTATAAATAAGGAAAAATAAATAATTGGCAAACGACAAAAGTAAAATTATTGTCAAAATAGAGTTTGTCTAACAATTCTAATATTTAAAATAAAATTTATTTTGCGGTAACTTTCTTTTGGTTTTAACACATTTTCTAAGATGCCCATCTTGGAATATATGTAGATGATAGTAGTATGTATTGTTTTATTAATACTCGTAACACAACGAATTAAATTAAAAACATATATTCAAACCAAAAATGTTAGAAATTCCTATTTAAGTGATCTTAAAATTCATTCCGATATTGAAAAAGTCAATGTATAAACCATTACATATCGTAACATCCAGAGTAACGCTCCCTACATTATGAACACCAATCAGCGGTGTAAAGTGGACCCTCAAAAATATGGATATTCTTCGATTCGATTGGAAACTCGATATCGTATGCGGTGATCTTATAATACTGTAATTTATGTAATCGAGACATGTTTAAAGAGAATTTGTTTAATAGTGCATTTACACCAAACTAAAATCAACCAATTACCAGATTTCAATTGAAATCTAGTCGTACTTTACTAGATTGCCCATATAAAACAAAATCTACTTCGTTACTAGATTTCGACAAAGTCTTGTTGAAATCTAGTATACTTTCCTATGCAACTCTGTCTTTCTTCTAAATTGTACTAAAAAATAGAAAACTACAGTAAGTCGGGATTTACAATGTAGATTTTTTGCAATTCTTTTTTGCTCTTGCTTGAAACTTTTATTATATAAAACTTGAAGACAAACAGAAGAAGAAAAAACTACAAAAAGTGGAAAAGCAAAAGGAAAAATGTCCTGTACAAACATTCACGTATTACATTCTTCACATTTTCGTCACTATTTCTACAAATTTCGTCTGTCTGTCATTCAATTTCTACATTGTAAATCCCGACTAAGAAACTGAAAATTGAAAAGTGCCTCATGAAATTAAAACGAAAATAAATTTAAGACTTTTGAATTATTTTTTATTCAATATAGAATAAGAAAAAAAATTGTTTTATTTATTTATTTCTTTTTTTGGCTGTTATTTTTATGATAATAAAATCCTGCTAGTTGTAAAAAAATTTCGGTGTAAACACTATAGATTTTCAAAGAGATTTCAAATAAATATAGTTTTTAAAAAATCTGAATTCATAATTGAACCAACTAGCCAATAAAAAAATTACACTTAAAATTAAAAAAAAAACTTTTTCTCTGGGCCCAAATTGATAACAAATCAGTCCATATGCATATTATTGCCTCGGTCATTCTAGTTTAAGTAAAAAACTTTATGTGTAATAATATTCAGGAATCTAAATGGTATAGAATTTATCTCCGTGATTTAACAAACAATGATAGCATATTTGTCATTTGGTTTATATTTCAAAAGTATAATTTCTTTTATACACATAAATAATAAAAGTTTTGTTTCTTACCTTCTAGACTTTTATATAAAATATTAAAGCATGTCTTCAAAGGGGTAAGTTAACTAAAAAAAATTGTGTGCAAATATTAATAAATTTAACAAAAATCGTATTTCAGTATTGTAAAGTTGAAAAATCCTAATTTGGATGACATTGACACGGATTTTCTTTATCACATTGACATAAATATACAGGATACCAAGAATACAACCGATATAGAAAAAAAATTTGGTGATGTCAAGGTATTATAAGTAGAAATTAAAAATAATATTTTTTTAAATTCAATTTAAATTGTTGCCATTACGCACACTCTTTACAGTTTGTTTGTATGGGTGGCACTAAAAATCGCATGCTAGATTTGGCCATATATTTACGTACTATTCTAGAACCTGAACGTAACAATGAAGAAATTATTGATATCAGCGCTGCCGGCAATCGTTATTCTATTTTTAAGGTTGGTGCTATCATCGTATTAAAAAGGAAAAGTGTTAGATGTGGTTTTCAATATTTAAAATGTTTTATTTTTAAGGTGGGTCCAGTTTTATGCTGTTCTCATGGTGTCGGTATGAGCACCATGAGTGTTGTTCTACATGAATTACTAAAATTAGTGCATTACGCCAAATGTCAAGATCCAATTTTTATACGTTTAGGCACCAGTGGAGGTCTTGGTGTATCACCTGGTACAGTGATTGTTACAAATGAAGCCTATAATGGTTATTTAAGAAATGAACATGAAATTGTAAGTAAGAAATGAAAATATTTTAATAAAGGAAACATTTTTATTTTTAATATGTTAAAAGCACTTTTTGGCAAAAAAAGAAAAGAAAAAAGATAGTCATGCGAATCAAGCTTAAACTATGGTCGGTCACATTAGACAAATATTTAATGAAAAAGACCTATAAAAAAGTTATGTTATGTAAACCGAAAATAAGTGAAATTTAAATTTGCAAGTGCTATAATGTGGTATTGCGGCAAAGTCTTGAGTTTTTTCGTCTATTCATAACTTTTTTTATTTTCAAAACTTCAAGTGTTTGAAATTCATCAAATCGTCGTGCGGGAGTTTAAGTGCTCTATACGCCATTTTATTATTTTTAATATATCTCGAGTTAATGATGCCACTTTAGGTTTTCGACTCCAAATTTTTCAAGTTTGCAATTTGTTTTCGGATATCTCGTCCAGTTTCGAAGATAAATAGCCAAAAACGGATTGCAGATTTTAAAAATTTTGGTGTCAAAAACCTAAAGTGGCATCATTAACTAAAGATATATTAAAAATAATAAAATGGCGTATAGAGCACTTAAACTCCCGCACGGCGAAATAGTAATTACGTATATTGTTATACAATTCGGCAATTAAGAAAGCACGTAGCCAATAATGACTTACGGCCGTATGTATAATGAAAAGTTAGTAACTCCTTAGCATATGGGGCAAAACCTGGCAAGTTTATCATATTTTATCAGCTATAGACTGATATTATTAAAACTGTTCATACCAAAAAATTAAAGAACTCGTACGTTTGTGCAAGAATTTCCACGTATAGAAATGACAAACTTAGCCTCTGTGTACAACGACCTGCTAATTTTATATTATAAATAAAACAGTTAGTTTCTCCATTTATTTATGGCTTAATGAAACACACTTTATACATATTTTGGAAAATGCGACCTTATTTTATTTATTTTGTGGTTTTTTTTAACATAATCAATAAAAATTATCCCACACTTATTTCAAAAACCATTTTAGCTAGAGATGAAACTGTCTTCGACTTCTTGGCATACAATTTTTCCATTCCAGTTCAGTGTATTTAATTGCTGCTTTGTCTATGGTTGCGAATTGGCTAATAATGTAAATAATGGTTTAGTTATCAAAATTATTAGTACATTTGTTGTTGCTTCCACCACAGTTACCGCTCCTTAAATTTTCTTTATTTTGAAAATAACTACTCTAGATTTTTTTGACAATATCATTGTCACACAACAAAAAAAATACCTGTTGTTTTTTGTGTGTTTGAATTTTTTCGAAATTGAGATGACCTTATAAATATTGCCTTTGCAATGAAGAGTGATTATCGCTGTAGAATTATAATTACGTTAGAAATAAGTTTTATGTAAAGAATTTAAATTATTCTTTTGATAGTTAATGCATAACATACTATTACGTACACGGAATCTGACTAAATGAAAAAAAAATTAGTGTAGATGATATAGATTTTAAGCAATATATCAAGTCATATGTACTAGATTTCGGTGTAATGTGAATGCACCTTGAAGAAAAAATAATTATTTAACAAAATTTTGCATAGGAAATAATTAAAACATAACTAAGAATTTGATTTCGAAAATTCGAACATCAAATATGTATGTAAAACTGGAGCGGCAACGATTTGTAAAGTTTTCTTCGAAAAATAAAATGTATTTTGGTTTTTTAAACAAAATAAATGACAAACATGCGTTTACGAACTTGTTGCAAATTATACCTATATCTTAAAGCAAAAGATATTTAGATAGACAGTCTAACTTTTGTGACCTACTTTACAAGACCAAAAATACAAATAGTAACTTTCGAAATATACCCGATATTTTCCTATATTTTCAGGCAATTTTGGGTCAGCGTGTGGTGCGTCCAGCAAGTTTCGATAAAAATGTTATTGAGGCCCTTCTGAAATGTTCAAAAGCATCACTAAATTTCGAAGTTATATCAGCCAATACAATGGCTGCAGAATGCTTTTATGAAGGTTAGAAAGAAATTATTACAAATAAATATTAAATTCTTACAGCCTGTTTTTTTCATATAATTTTTTAAATATCTAAAAGCAATCAGTTGTTAAGAGCAGAAAACAGTTAAACTTAATATTATATTTCTTATTTTGAACAGGTCAAGGACGTTTGGATGGTGCCAGCTGTGAATATAGCATAAATGATAAAATGGAATTTTTAAAAAAATTACATGACAAGGGCATACGTAACATAGAAATGGAAGCCACCATGTTTGCCTCATTGACCAAACATGTAGGAGTTAAGGCAGCTGATGTCTGTGTAACGCTTATCAATCGTTTGGAAGGAGATCAAATCAGCATAACGAAAGAGCAAAAACTTGAGTTTGAACAACGACCATTCCTGGTAGTGGGTACTTTTATAAAACAAGTTTTGTGCAAATAATTCAAAAATGTTTGCAAATGCATAATTTTTTTATAAGTTTTATTAAAATCCTTGATCACAAGCCATAACAGTCTAAATACATTTTTCAAATATTTGAGAAGAGCGGTTAAAACATGTACATTTTAAGAATAATTGCTGTCCTATAATGGATACAAACATTATTAAAAATTTAATTTTTGTTTAACTAGAATTAGACTGTTTTGATTTGTAACAACATTTTCCACTCCAAATATATGTAAAAACATTAAAAAATTAAACAATATTTTATATTTCTTCTATTAAAGGTTTCTTTTGTTTCGACATTTGTTTAGTACCGGGCAAGTTCAAATCAGTGATTTCAGAATTTTGTCTTTTGAATTCATCATTTTTTAAGGTCGTGTGATCTTTATTTTCCATCTTTTTATTTTTGTTGGTAGTCTGTAAATTTTTTCCCAAAGCTTCAGCTGTTTTAATAAATTTATTTTTTACCAAGCGATTCGGTTTTATTAAATCAGCCAAATCATAATTAATACTTTTTGGCTTTGCTTTATCTACGGGTTTCCTATCATTTCCTTGTTTAGAAACGTTTGGTTTTGAAGATTCATCTCGAATTATTAAACGCGTGGCATTTGGTGGTGGTAAATCCTCAAATTGTTTACGTAATTCTGAGATGGCTTTTAATGCAAACGAATTTTCAGTTTCCAATTCCAATACATTGACATACAGTTGATAGGACTTTAAGTAAAAATTAACAGTTATTTGTCTATTTTGTAAATATTTTGCATATAATATGTGAACTTATTATACCTCTCTCCTTCTGCCATATGCATAATTTGCCTCAGCCAAACGTAAACGGGCCTTTACGTTATTAGGTTCTAGTTTTAGACATTCCTCACTGTCTTTAATCGAATCCAAAAATCGTTGAAGTTTAATATCTTTATAAAAACATCAAAATTAAACAAAAGAAATTTTAGTCAAATGGAAAAAGAAATTCTACGAGTTGATCATGGATAACAATTGAACTTTTATTGGGTTGCCTGCTGGCAAATAAAAGTTTCAAATTATTGGTCTCTAGTTGCCGTATTTGTCAACCCCATCAAATTTCGGTTGCCATCCATAATCGAGTACGTGGGTATTGTTTTCATTTGGAAGGTATTTAGTTTTAGCCTTAAGGGTCCTTTTGTCCAATTTTTGTGTGCAATTATTGGTTTTAAATGTAGCAGTCGACTATGGATGACTACAGAACTTTATTTGAGTTTCCCGTTGCTAAAAAAGATGACTACAGAACTTTATTTGAGTTTCCCGTTGCTAAAAAAGAAAGATTACGTACGGCAACTTGCACTTATCTGTTGAAAAGTTTACTTGTAAATAATGATAACTGGAAATTTGTGGTTACCAGTTGGCAACGCAACTGAATTTTAGGTGTCATCCATAACCTATTAATTAATTCAAATAAATTTTAAAGAAGAGTCTCCTGTGCAGAAATTTAGAACTACTCTTTGAGAAAATGTAAAATATTCATTATGCAAAAGTTGAAGAGATGCTTACGAAAAAATACATCGATGTTTTTCCCAATGCGATGCATCGTGATGCAAATAAATCATGGATATAATACACAATTATAAGCAGTTTTAACCATGTAAGTATGGTTTTCGATGCATAGAAAAAATACATCGATGCATCGGATGATACGATATCATTCGATGCATCGATATCCACATGCAGTTGATATAGCAATACACACTTACAAGTCAATGCTCGATTATTATAAGCTGCTACTGCCTTCTTAGGACAAGCCTGTATAGCCCGGGTATATTCCGCAACAGCAAGATCGTATTCCTTGGCTCTAAAATAGTCGTTGCCGCGCAAACGAAATCTGAAAATGCAACATATAATAGAAAAATTAATTCACTTGTTCTGTAATATACAAATTATATCGTCGATGGAATTAAAGAACGCTGTAACTGACAAAAAATCGAAAATACGTTTTTTGCATCATTTTTATCAGAAAAAAATACGCGTCGATTGGTCCCGGTACCAGGTTTCTATGATGAAAACAAATTCACTTACGCCGTGTGCGTTTTGAAAAATACCAGTGTCTTTGGTCTTCTTTTTTTTTGCAGGTTTTTTGTCTCTGGTGAACATTTAAGGTTTTGTCAGTTACAGCGTTCTTTAATTCTATCGACGATATGTAGAAATTTTATAAAAAATTTAATTGGTATGGTTGTCAGTCGCCATAACAGGCATAATTATTAAAAGTTTACATATAGAAAAGTTGTTCTGCGACAACTAGTAAGTAAGCAACCAAAGTTCAGCTATTCTTTACAATCGACCGACTAATGTCTTAAGGTTAACCCACTGCAAATTTTAAAACACGTTTTAAAAACTTACTCCTCTGATAATTTCTCCTTTTCTATATCCGATAGGTTTAAAAATTTTTTGTCTTCCATTTTTATATCTGTTTCCTCTAAAATTTCAGTTATTTTCAAAGGCTGTTTTTTAATTTTTTCAGCATTTAAACGATTTTTACGTTCCACTTCTTCTTGTTGTCGCTCTTCACTTAAATCCATACGTAAAATTTCTTCTTCTGCATCATATTTATCCCATTTATCATAATCAGTAGACCTTATACGTTCACTTGCTTTCAACTCTTGTCTCTTGTTATTCGAAGAATTATTGTTTTCTTTATTGTTCACTGGTAAAATACAACCCATTTTACGTATTGGTGGCACTTGTTCTACAGGTTCATGCTCTTGAACAAGTTTTGTTAACTTTTTATCAGTGGTTTTTATATCATGATTCCAGTCCTAATTATAAAAAAATATATAATTTTCATTTAAATATTTAAATTTATTGAGGTCTTACATAAATAGGCTTTAAGTCTGTAGCTGCCAAAGCCTCACGTCCTTTTATTTGTTCTTCAATACGAAATAAACGACTATTAGGTTTTAATTCTCGTAATTTTTTTTCAGCACATTCTGTTAAATCGGGATAATAGCCTTCTTCATTGGATCTTAAAATATGCACAATCTTTTCTATTTCTCGAGCATCTTTGCATTCTTCAATATATTTGAAATCTAAATGATTTATTGGTATGCCATAACGTTCTAAAAGTGATTTTTTAGTTTGCGAAGTCATTTTTATTATTTATTTATTTTGAAAAATTTATTTTCAATTAACGATTCAACAAATATATGTGAATGATGTGTTTCCAAGGGTTACCAATTTCCTGAGTTGGTTTTTATTCTTTAGGCTTGGCAACACACGATTTTAATAGTAATTGTTGCCAAATTAATTCAACGAAAGCAGGGCGAATTGATTAAAGGTGTGGGCAAATGCAATAATTGTAACGCGTTTTGATAGTTTCCACCCCCATGTAATGCAATGCATTTTAAAAGCTGCCTCCAGCAGCAAACAGTTAAAGGGCAAATGAACTAACCGGACCTTACAATCAAGCCTTCTTAAACAAAAGTTTGTAAAACTGAGAATAAATTTTAGGGGTTTATTGTCTAAGTCACTAAGATAATGAGTTGCTTTTTCTCTAATGAGCATTATTTTTGAAACAAAACAAAATATACAGAAATAACGCAACGCAGCACCTAAGTGATTGACACAATATCCCCCTTAGTTATTATCGAATATCCGAACAAATATAAATTTGAGAAAAATTAGACAATTAAAAGAACGTCTCAACAACATTGAAAATAGATTTTATCTAGCAAAACACTTCCAAATCGTTTTCGCTACAAGTCTCAGATGTTTTGATGTTCGAATTTTCGTGAAGATTATGTTCTTTTTCCTTATTTCCTCTATAAACATTTTTTCTTTAAAATGAAAACGAAAAGTAAAATTAAAATTAAAGTTCATCTTTCATAAAAAATAATAAAATTGTGGTTTTCTTAAATTTATCTCTAAACATGAAGAGATGACCTACAATTGCATTTGTAACGCAGTGTCGCGCACTTAATTTGTGTCATATTGTGGAGGTTATTAGGTTATTTGAAGTATTTTGTCCCAAAAATTAAGTCAAAATTCAAATGTTACTAGAGTTAGCAAGACTTGTAAGGGAGTTTTCAACGAACAGTGATTACCAGGGCTGCGACTTTCATGCAAGCGCATATTTTCAGTCAGTGGCTTAAAAATGGTTTTGACTGAATACTTTTCCGAATCGTAGAATTTTGAACAAAATGGCATCGATTTATTTTTGCATATTTTGCTACAAAAGCACATTTTTGCATATTTCGCTTTTAAGTATGCTCATACAACTCCAGTAGAAGTAGAGCGCACATTTTCCATGTACAAAAACTTTTATCGAGCGAACACACAGAGTTTTGTTTTTCAAAATTAAAAAAAAATTATTTATTTACGCAAATAAAAATTTAATTTAAATTTGTATTTAAAATTCGAAGTTTTATAGTAACTCGTAATTTAAAATAGAATGAATTATTATTTTTATAAGTATTTCTATGTATATATAAATACATATTGTAACTAGTACCTAGATTTTTTTGGATTTTAAATAAATAAAATTTAAACAAAGTTTAACTGCATTTTTTTCATTTTATATGCATTTTTGTTTAAAAGTGCATATATTAAGTGCATATTATTAATTTTTAGTGCATAATTTAGTGCATGGAAGTCGTTGCCCTGGTGATTACCATTAATGTTTTTAAAAAACATTAAAAAGTATTGATTTTAGTACAATAGGTAGCAATACACGAAATACTTCCTAAAACTCTGGAATTTTACGTCACAACAACGGTATGCATTATAAGTGGAAATTTCTCTTTTTATATTAAAATTTTGTGAAATAGAAACTGCTGTATTCATAAAAGAAATATTACAGATTTATTAAGGGCTTTTTTAACAAGTATAGCATTAAAATTTGTGAAACAAGCCTATACTAAACGTGTAACAAATATTATTAATACGGCAGAAAATCTATGTATATGTGCATTAATAATAAAACATAAGTTTTTAAGAATAAAATTGTGTATATATATTTTTTTTTCTTAAAGTTCTAAAAACCTGTGCATTATTGAGTATTCAAAGTGTATAATAACCCCATAACCTTAGTCCTCTAAATATTTTAAACATATAGATTTTTGTTTACCACAAATTATTTGCAGGTACGGCAATGACCCAGAAATAATGAGGCTTTTGCCTGCCGAATAAAACATATTCACACAAAACATGCTTTAATCATTCAGAGTCACCTTCACAAATTCGACAAATGTTAAACCAATATTTTTGCATACATACATACATATAAACATATATAAACACATTTATTATGTAGAAACAGATTTGTATTATAAATAAATAAGTTTTATTATTTAAATTTTCACTAATCAAAGTAAATATCATCTTAAAAATATAAAATATCAGAGTAAAAGTGATAAAGATGGTGCGAATTTTTTTTTTGTATTTATATTTTTGGTAAATCATCTGTTTATACCATAATCATGAAGATCACTTTCATTAGAGGAGTGGTCAATAAATGGATGGAACTTTCATTTTGCCACACAGTTTTCAACCGGTTCTATGGTGTAATGGTTAGCACTCTGGACTTTGAATCCAGCGATCCGAGTTCAAATCTCGGTAGAACCTTGAGATTTCTCAATTTTTTTTTTTTATTATTATTATTTTTTTTTTTGTATTTAAAAGATAAAAAAAAATTTATAACAATTTTCATATACATACATATACAGTATTCCCCGGATAACTGCCCCACGCTTAATTGCCTTTCACGCTTATTTACCTCAATTTCTAAATCCCCATATTTTTTCTTACCATTTTCTAATAAAATTTCACGGTTAATTAACTTACGCTTAACTGCGTTATTCGCTTAATTACCTCAAATACATTTTCCCCAAAGAGAAATTTCACTTAAAATTCCCCGCTTAATTACCCAACATAATTGTTTTCTAAAAAGTGCAGCTTAACTCAATTATATTTATATATGGCATAAATTGTCCGTTGAATTTACTTTCAAACTACTTTTTTGATACAACCTTCCAATTAAAGTCTACCAAATTTATGTATATGTATAATTATAAAATTACTTGATTTTTATGTGTATTGATGGCAGTGTATATAGACAATTAAGCATATTCGTTTAACTGCCTCAAAGAAGCACTTAGTTTAAATGCCTTACACGCATAATTGCCCAAAAATGTTGACATTTTTGTCGAGGCAATTATCTGGGGAATACTGTATTTACAATAAATATTTATTTATATATGGCTTAACTATTACGTGGTTAGCCAGATTACCTAAAACGGGTTAAGAGTTTAAACTGCAGGAGAAATATACACGCACTATTAAAAATTTATACTCTCTTCTTTATTTTTAAAAATTTTTTAGGAAACGATGGGAGCCATACGACTGTCAATTTTTCTTTTGTATTTTTTCTGATTGCTGAATATTTCATAGTTAGTGCATACGATTTATTATATAGTCAAGCACTTTCTTGAATTCTAACCTGATTAGAGTGTGTAATGAAGAAACGGGAATTACACTCAAAATCTGCTTTTTGATAACTTAGTGCACCGTATCTTAAGATCAAAATTACGACTTCATGACAACAAATTTTGATTAATTTTTTTTTTTTTTTCAAAGTTTATTTAAACAAATTTTTGTATTCTTAAACTATAAATAAACAAGTAGTATTAATATAACTTATTATACATAGTCCCATATTCGGGCTCTCGAGTATATTATATATACATAGTATATTAATACAAATTTTGATTAATTTTCTACATAAAATCATTGATTATTAAAAAGCTTTTTGCTTCTTCAGTAAAATGTTTTCAATGTAACTTAGGGCTTTTATGAACTCATATGACGATATGTCTGTAAGTATATCAAAGACGCCATGTCATAATTTATTTAATTTGTAATTGTCTCATGAAACTGTCTCGTAAGCACACCATTCAATTGTTGCAGTTAAAAATATACAAATACAGTGGCGGACATTACAGGTGTTACAAAAATTATTTTAAGCTTTGAGAATGTTTAATCATATGCTTGTGCAAATAACCATTAAGTGTTCTTGAAATTAAATATTAAAAAATTAATTATAAATTTCTAAAAGGTTAAATCTATTACATCTGCTATATTATTTGTTAAAAGTTATTTATTTTATATACTTATGAGAAGGGGTTTAGAATTTGTAATTTTAGAAATTAGAAACTAAATGCTACATACAGATACAAAAACAGAAAAAAAAGAAATTATTTAATGTTCCGGTAAATATATTTCTATTCTCTAAAACAATTCGGTAAATAAATAAGTATCAAAACGTATACGGTGAAATAAGTATGGCAACATTATACAGTAGTCGCTCGGTTATATAAATATCCAGTTATATAAACTTCCAGAATAGTGAACAACAAAACTTAAACACAGGAGGTTCTAAACAGTGAACACAGCCTATCTCTATTATGTGAACAGCTTTCAACCGTTGATTTTTTTTAATGTTTGTCTTGTTAGAAGTATGTTTTTCCCCGAAATACTTAAGTAAAGAACCTGCAACCGTTGATTTTTTTGTTAATATTTTGAGTTGTTTTAAGTAATTGTCTGTTGAGATCATTAATGTTTGTTAAATAGCACATCGAAGATGAAGCGCAAGGTGTTAACGTTGTCTGCAAACAGTGACATTGTGGCAAGCTTGGACAAAGGAGCAAACGTAACTTCTCTTGTACAAAGATATTTTGGAATTACGAAAATGCGGGGACAAGGCATTACAGAAATCACTTGAAGCAACAAAAAGTACAAAAATATGTAACCGACTACTTTCATGCACATTAATTATAAAAAAAAAACTTATTAAAAATAAATACTTTTGGCTATGTTTGAATTAGTTTATTTAACCGAGCGACTACTGTATATATGTACATATATATTTCCTTAAAAAATTTTGTAAAAATATATTTTTTAAAAAATATCATTAAATAAATAATTAAATAATATATAAACGTAATTTAATGAAATTGTGGTATCACTTAGATCGTTAAATATTTGCATAATACAAGTATGATCGCAAATTAAAAGGAAAATTTGATTTCATCTCTTAAAAATACATACATATATCTCAAGAAATATATCACATACATATATGTTAACTTCGTGCTTGCTTTCAAATACATACTTGGGCAAATAGCTAATAACTGGTTCTATGGTGTAATGGTTAGCACTCTGGACTTTGAATCCAGCGATCCGAGTTCAAATCTCGGTAGAACCTGGAGCGGCATAGATCGCTATTTCCTTTTTTTACTGGCCATTATTTTTTTTTACTACCACTTTACTTTTTACGCGGTATGAAAGTGTCTTCATAGAATAACATTAAAACTCAATGGTTATTTGTACATACAACATGTACGATAACATTTACCTGAGCCGTGTCATTTATCACAAACATATTTATAACGCTTTAAGGCCGGAACTGACTATCTTACAGAGTCGTGCGATTATGTAAAAGAAAAATCTGATGAATTTCTATCCTACAAATTAAAATCGTTTAAAAAAGTGTGCTGAAGTACCACACTGTCATACAAAAAAAAAAAAAAAAAAAAAATGCAAAATTATATTTTTTTTTTTCTAATGTAAATATTACCAAAATAAATTTATGTTTTAAGTTTATAAAAAATAAGAAAGATAAAAAATTATACATTCCAGATTCGGAAAAACTTAAATTATTATCAGCACTGATTGTAATTTGTGAAATAAATAAGAATAAAAATGCTTTATCTTAAAAAAGCAACTCTGATTGCACAGAAAATAATATATTATGAAATTTTTAAAAAATTGTAAAATCGGACACACTTTTTTGACCTCACTATCACACTTTACGAACACACATTAAATTTTTGACATATCGGACGACTAAATCTGATAGTCAGTACCGGCCTTTACTGTGGGCAAAACCCCGTAATATATAAAATATACACCTAATACTGTTTTAAAGAGGTTTTTGTATGACTTTCAAACGTTCGTTTCTTTTCTCTTTCCTCACGGTTGAATAATAATAATAATATAATTAATATATAATAATATAATTAAAATACTTTCATAACATAATTAAAGTTTAAAAACCGTGTAATGTGTTGAATAAAATTTACATATACATATTATAATTAAATTTACTGTATCAGCTGTCAATTGGTTAATATGTTTTGATGTCAGATATTGCATCTTTTGGAATAAAAAATCATTTATAAGAGCACTATTTGTTACATTGCTGGATATCTTTGAGCTTTTGTTAAACAAAAGTGGTGTGTTACTTGCAAAAGGCACAACTAATAAGGCAAATAATGCGATACGCAAAGGAAAACAATACCAAAGGAGAAAAAATTAACGCGCCCAACGTGGGGCTCGAACCCACGACCCTGAGATTAAGAGTCTCATGCTCTACCGACTGAGCTAGCCGGGCTTAACATCCGTTGTGTTTAACATCTTAGAAGTTTTGGGACATTTTGATAAATAAGTATATTTATAAATTTTGTTTATATCTTAATATTACAAACAAACAGCCTATTTATTCTAAACGCATTTATTTTTATTATTTTTAATAAAACCAATTTCCCTACACTATTTTTAAACTATAATTAACATAACCTTAAAAATAATCCAGGGGAAATTTTCATGTATATTAATTAACAATTAATTTGTATTAACGAAAGTTTGTGGCTCCACTAAATAATGTTGAAATTCACCTTAGAAGGAAATTTTTCAACTTTTAGCATAGACTTCTACCTATAATTGATTTATTTTTACCATTATTTCAGAGCAAACACATTACACGCATATGACCCAACAAACAATTAGTTCTCTTCTAAAGTGCAACCAACAAGTGCTGATGCAAAATTAATGGGTGCTCCCTAAATCTTACTTAAAATTACTCTATTAAAAAAATATACTATTTCCATGCTATTTGAAAAGCAGAATATCAATTACATACATTTTTTGTGTGTTTCTATTTTTATTTCCATCAACGTATTTCTTAACAAAACATATTCGTTAACTAAAACAGAATAAGTTTTACAGCTAAAATGTTGAATTTGTTTAGGGGTGTAAAAAGAGTAGCCGACGAAGTGATATGAAATGAGAATTTTGGTAGATCAAATCAATGTTATAACATTGCAGTTACCCGATCTAATTTTGCTTTAAAACTTTCTTCGAAAATTGAAAGCTGCAACAACGTAGACTGCACACAACTCTAAAACAATTCGTTTTCAAGACATCGTAAAAAGAAAAGTAATAAAAAAAGATGATGGCGATAAAAAAGTTCAAAAAAGTAAAATAATAAATTGGTCGTAAGCAGCTGTTTTCTTGAAAGAAAATTAAGATAGGAGTAGTAGTAGGAAAAATTTAAAGCACAATATACTACATACAACATACATAATATACACTGTGATTTAAAGCAACCCGGTTGGCACAATCGGCGTGCACGACATTGTCTTTAAGTATGTCATTAAGACATGTCACTAATGGTTGACGACAACTTCGCGGAGGTGTTCGTGCACGTTGTTTTGTAGTCTATTTCCTTGCAAACGTAATATTGAATATTGATTGAATGTGCGGTCAACGACAACCTCAGTGACATTGTCGCTCAATCAGTCGTGCACTATTTTTGCTACATTTATGTGAAAATATCGCTGACGAATTGTTTTGGCCGTCGTCTGAAGGCTGCACCCATCCTCGAGGATGTCTTTAACACAGAGCCAACTAGCAAGTTCGTCAAGAAACGAGTATTGTAATAATTATTAAGGAATGTTTAAATAAAAATTAATTTTCAAAACAATTCGTATATACGTTGACAAAAAAGGACTCGCCCAACGTGGGGCTCGAACCCACGACCCTGAGATTAAGAGTCTCATGCTCTACCGACTGAGCTAGCCGGGCTATAATCGCATTTTGTCAGATGGTCTTTAAAATCTCTACGTAATTATAAAAATAGAAAATATTTGTACTCATTTTAGGGTGCTCAATACTTAAAAGTAACTATAGACTAAATTTGCATTATTACAACTTGCCGATAGTTAAAAGTTGGATTTTATCAGACAGATAAATTACTTTTTGTTTTTAAAAGTAAACTTTAACCTAAAGTGTCCAAAAAAGTTATTGGGAAGATTGCTTTACTTCTGAACTTTTAAGTGTACAGTAATCCCTCGAACTGCGCGGTAGATACGTTCTGAAAAAACAGCGCGCAATTCGAAATCGCGCATTGTGAATCCTATTTTGCATGAAATTAGGGGGATACGTTCCAAATCCTAAAATTATCATGAAAATTTTAAATTTAAACCAAGTTGATAACTAAAAAAAAGACTTTATTCAATATCAACATAAAGTTAAACATTAACATAAACAAAAAAAAAAAAAAATAAAAATTATAAATTAATTCATAAAAATTAAACCAAAAAAAAATTTGAAATCAGTTCATTGTACATAGTATGTACATAGTTAAAATGTAAATATGTAATTAAAAAAAAATCTTTCTATAAGTTAATTTTCATCTTCTGATGAATTCAATTTAATTCAACGCGAGGTGGCAGACAAAATTTTGGTTGCTGTGACGTCCTAGTGTACAACAGGGGTGCGTAAGTTAAACTTGTTTTTTTTTGCTACACACACAATCACAATATGGGATAGTATGTGTGTGCACATCACTGATATATTTATGTACATATTTTCCACGAAATATGTAATATGTACAAAAAAAAAAAAACGCGCTGCTGAGAAACTTTTGCCTCGCAATGCGAAATTTTAGTGGTAAAAATAAAAACGCGCGAGTCCGAAACCGCGCAGTTCGAGGGATTACTGTATATCGCTTTTTTAAACCATTAAATGAATCATTTTTGGAACCAAATTTAAATTTTTTGTTTTGTTTTTTATTCAGTCGTGAACAGTCTGATTTCCAATGCCATATTTTTCAGACAACAATTTATTCGGTATGTTTTTGCGATAATCATATATCAAGGAAATTTTGTTTTTAATAGAAAGAACTCTTCTAGCTCTTCTTGATGATTTCCTATTTGAAGGAGCAATCAGAAAAATCACGCTTTATAACATTAAATTTTATTTATGTAATGAAAAACGAAAGCATGTACCAAAAATATTAACGAATTATAATTTTTATTATGTATATTGCATATAGCCGCTGACGAAAAAAATCTACGTTTGATACACTGATATAAGAGTAAAGGCTCAGTTAATAGAGGCCTAAAAACGAAGCATGGATAGCAGAGGCAAAATCACGGCTTATAGGTGTTTAAAAACAGTGAAGAGCCTGTCCATTAAAAGAATTAAGTAGTTGACTTCTTGATGACTTTTGTCGCGCACTAGTTTTGATAGTGTTTAAAGCATAATGAAAGAGGTAAAAAATACACATTGAATTTATTTATAAAATTGTTTCTAAGATAAGTAGTAAACTTACGGTGATTATTATTTTTATTTTCATTAAATTTAAGTTAAAAAAATATATAATTTTCTTTTATTTTTTAATTTTTTTTTCTTCGTTTATTGATTTTTATTTATAATTTTTTTTTTTTTTTTGGTAGAGTTGTTTTTGAAATAAAACTTTTGAACTACTACTTCAAATTTGTAATATTACAATTAAAAACATTGATTTTGTAATTACGAGTCTGTAATTACATTTGTAATTCTATTTAATTAAAGTTATACATATTTTTATGAGTTATTTTGCTTTTTTCGTTACAATAGAAATATGATTGATTGACTTTTTAAGGATGATCAGTTTATATATGTATATACTTATGCATACATATGTATGTATATAGTTATAAATTTTTTATGTTTCATAGTTTTCAACAGAAAATGTGCATAAAAGCTACAAAAAAAACTTAGTTGACAAATAATTTTTGAGGCATCTGTTTAATTGTAAGTATGTGTATAAGCAAAATATGTTTAAAAAATAATATCCATTTTCAACACAACGCCTGTCTGCCTATACTATGTCTGTGTCTATTATTACTATTTATTTAAAACTATTAATCATCATTTAAGTCAAGTTTATTTAATTTCTTACTTGTGAAGGATGTTTAAGGACACTCAGTTATGTATGTATGTATATCAGTTATAAATATTTTATTTTTATGCACTATATCGTAAGGCTGCCTTTCTTTAAACTGCTCTAAATTGTTTAAACATAAATTCTTTATAATTTTTTTTCTTAAATATATGTTAAGACGAACATAAAAGTAATAAATATTTACAAAAGCTTAACTTAAAACGAAAAAGCTAAATTTTAAGTGTTTGCAATTTCGTTAAAGGCCTTTTTAAGCTCAAAATGTTTTTACGTGTTTCTTGTTTAATGGAATTAAAAAATATCTTAAATTGTAGGCATATGGGTGTTATGGACTCAAGTGCTTATTTAATTTAATTAATTTTACTTCAAATAGTTATTTTTTTTTAGTATGTAGTTTTTAATTGAAATAAAATACATTTATATATATTTCTTATTTTATAATATTAAAATTCTCTTTTTATTTGAAGTTATAGAATATTTAATATTTTTATATATTTCGGCAGTTAGTATTGTTTATTTTTGAATATGTATTTAAGTGTAGTTTTTAGTTTATTATTTGGTTTTTGTATATTATTTTTAATATTCGTTCACTTAGTTCTTAATTAAATTTCAAAAGAAATTTTTTTTTAACTTAAATTTAAAACATTTTACATCAGCAGCATTTTGTGTTCTGTGAGTGTAAAGTGTATGTGATTGTAGTCCTGGCCATGTTAACAAATTTTTTTCTTCTCCTTATTTAATACTGAAAAACCTAAATTCTTTATAAAATTCTATAGAGATTTATTCAGCAGTTTTTTGATTTTTTAATAGAGAAGTTGGACATTTTCAATAACTTTCATTCAGTTTTTCTTACTTAATTATTATTTAAATATAGGAACAATACTTAAAATACAAAACTAAACATAAAAAGTTATTACAATATTACGACAATAAAACAAAAAAATTCGTACTGTTTAAAAGAAAAATAAATAATTTATATGAAAACTGCACATAATGAAAAAAAAATTATTACAAAAAATATTTTTAAAATTACAAATAAATTGTATATATTTAGCTTAAAAGCTCAATACTAAATTTTGTTAAAAATAAACTAAAATTATATCACTTTGTTTGCAAATCCAAAATATTTTTATATCATTATTCGAAACATATTTTTTTATATATAAAATTTAAACAATTTTTGAAATTTGCAAACATTTGAAAAAAAATGTTTTTTTTTCTCTGTTTTTTTTTGAAAACTTATAATTTAAAACAAGATCGTTCAGTTTTCTTAATTTAATTTGTGTGTTAATATTATTATTTCACTGAAGTTGGCCTAGATTTAGAAAATATTTATTTGGAATTCACGCACTATATCCTCTAGAAAACCCTTGAGACTGTAATAAGAACGACTGCGCCAGTATATATTATTATTCACCTGTTCCATGGCTAAGTCAATAGCAGTTACTACTGATTTAAGACCCAGCTTTTGGGCTTTGTCTCTAAAACGCTCCAATTGTTCTTTATGATACTCTTTGCTCATATAGGTGGTAATGGATTTGATCATTATGCTTAAAGTGGAAAAACCATCGCCGAAACTAAAATTGAAAACAAAAATAATCGGTAAATTTTTTAGTATATTTGTTTAAAAGCAACAAGAAAAACTTACTACTCCGCTATTTCTTTAATATTCGTTTGTAGAAAATCAAAAGCAATTTCAAAACCAATAGGATTTACTGCTACAGCCTTAAAAGCACGTGCGCCATCCTGCTTTAATATGCCCGATGAGGGATTAATGGTCATATTTAAATATCTGTAGTAAAAAATAAATAAGTAAAATTAAATCTCAGTTAAGAAACCAAAAAAAACAAATAACAAAAATGTGAAATGATGTATGAGCAGAATATCATCAATTTAATAATTACTTCATCATGAAAAGTGTTGAATTCTTTTAAAATGCTTTTACAAAAAAGAATAACTTGATCATTTTTGCAGTCTTTTGCTCTTATTATAAATTTTACAGAAGATTTTTTTAGTATTCATTTTGCTAAATGACACGTATCGCATAAACACAAGATATATCATATTCTAGTGGTTAGTGTATTGGCTTACTAAAGCTACGTACAGACGATTGTCAGATCTAACAATATTGGCAGGAAAATTTGCTAAAAATATCTAACAACCGTCTAAACTTACAATTTTTGCCTTACAACGTTTTAAGAAAAAGCATTGTCAGTACATTGTAAGACAATAATATTTCCACATCCCACATGTATTAAATTTAATGCATCTGACAATGGCATCATTGTCAGAGAAATATTTCTATTGGCAACTCCGGTTGAAAACAAAATAACAAAATGATATAAAAGCTACAAAAGGTGCTAAATAAATTAAAACCAAAAATTATAATTAATTTAAAAAAATTGAATGCACTATAATTCACAAACAGAACAAAATTTATAATTTTCTTTAATTGTTTTTTAAGTTTGGCAATGATCTGGCAATTTTTTATATACAGCAATCTGACAACCGTGTGAACTGACAATTTTTAAGTGTGTTTCTTTACTTTTTGGGTAAAGTTCGGGAAATAGAGAGTAAACAATAATTTCTCTCAATAAGAGACAAATTTGCCCAAAAGTACGGGAACGCAAAAAAGCAAATATTTTACCCATTCACATAAAAATATGAAAACACACAACTTTATGTCACACACACGCATATTGAACATGTACTTTCGCAAAAACAAACGACAATAATTCGACTTATACATGTTAAATAAGGCAAAGATAAACTTTTTTATATAAATATTGAATTAAATTATACTATAAGCCTTTCACTGCAGGTTTATAAATATTTTTTAATTCAACTTTTGAAATTTTTTTTAGTTTTTGAACCTTTCATTTTTCTATTATTTTTTAAACAGCTGATTATTTGTTTACTTGCACAAACTAGCCCGAAGAAAAAGTACGGGCTATTTCGTGCATGAAGAAGAAGAATGTTACTCTCTCAAAATTTCTCTCATTTACCCAAATTTTGTGTACGGGAACGCTTTTTGGTAAAATTGGGATCCCGCGGGCGCCCAATGTAGAGTAAAGAAACAGACTTTTTATTGGCAGATAAATTTATTGTATGACAATTGACTGACAATGAAATTATAAGCTTTTCTGACAATCGTGTAAACTGACAATCATCTGAGTGTTGACAATTTTACATTGGCAGTATATTGGGAGACATGACAATATTGACTGACAATCGTCTGTACGTAGCTTAAGACGATAGCGCCGGGTTCAAATCTCAGCTCTGACATCTTGAAAAAATTATTTCTTTCGGCGACTACACATCAGCAGTCTTCTGGCAATATATCTAGGAGTAATTGATTGCCATGAAAAAGCTTCTCAAATCTGTCGTTCGGAGCCGACTTTAAACTGTAGGCCCCGGTACTCATGGATAAAAATTAGCACACACAACATGAGTGCTGCGAGAAGCTAGGCCGTAACTCTGAAACAGGGTGGTAATGGCCAGTTATGTATGTATGTATGTTTCATATTTTTTACGTGGGATAATCACCTTGCCGTTGTGTAGAGGCTTACACTACAAGGACTCAACTGGGTCTGCCATGCCAGACAGGTAGTTGAGGAGCCGTAAATAAGAATTATCTCAGGGGCTAGATCTAGGACAACAACAACATCATCTTCATTGTCATCCTTTATTCCTCCCCTAATTTAAACTTTACTGTGCGTGTTGCTTGGGGTTGATTGCTTTGGCATTATTTAGTGTTAAAGTTATAACACTTGCCCTTTAATAATCAAATAATTTTATTAAAGGGAATGACCCTTTTGAGTGCACGAGTACATTTTTACAATTATGTTTTTTTATTAAACGTTTCGACATCTACAAGAAGTAAAAAATAGAAAACGATAATAACCATTTCTTTTTTGCTAAAAAATTACGTTTTCACAGCTTCATTTTAATAGCAATTCTCAAATATTTCAAACATAATCAAAATTATTAAAATTGGAAAAATTTTTTTATATAAACAATGAGTGTTTTAATTATTTAAAAAAACAAAATTTGAATTATCAGTTTTTTTTTTTTTTTTGAACAACAACATAATAAACGTGTTTGGCTAAAATTCGGATAGCAAATATTGCGATTTAGCATTAAATTATTCCAGTTCTGTTCAAAAGTCCAATTCTTTGAAGAATTTTTTTTTTTTGTGTGGAAAATCTGATACTATTGAGTTTTTTAGTAGAATATTTTAGCAAAACTTCTTTAGGGATTTAGCAATCTCTTCTTATCATGTACTGGCAACACTAACAAATTAATTCACTTGAGTCCAAATGGTAAAAGACAGCAAATTTATGTTTAAATAGCTCTTATGCTAAATTTGTCACTAAAATTTTATTCGGTTCTATGGTGTAATGGTTAGCACTCTGGACTTTGAATCCAGCGATCCGAGTTCAAATCTCGGTAGAACCTTTCTTTTTCATTTTCTTTTTATTTAAATTAATTTTATTTTTTTTTATAAATTAATGAATATTTAATTTTTCTTTAAACACTGATAAAATTTTAAATAATTTGTCCACAATATGCGTATGAATAACGAGTACATGTACTTTTAATGCAAAATATTTGAGTAATTTGCAAGCTGTGCTATATATTACGTCTTTTTTTAATAAGTTTTTTTATTTGTCTAAAATTAGTTTGTTCATAAAAATTTTGACATAACAGCACACATTATAAGTTCCACAGGTATACTATTAGAACAACCCAGCGGGAAAAAATTGACTACCTTATTTAATAATCAATTAAACAATATCTGCCTGATGAATTTATTACTTTTGGAATCGAGAAGGTAATTTCATGTGGCACACAAATAAATATTAATTACCATGTGCATTACAACATCTTCAGAAGAAGGAATTCATTGTTTTACATTTTATTAACAAAAATCGTTATTTCTCGTTATTCCTTGAAAATGTTAATAAATAATAACTTTATGAGCTACAAACAATAAATTCTTATACTTATTACGTGTGGACATTAAAAATATTTATTACTTTCGTAGGACGTGATGAGTGTAAAGGGTAATGGTTTCTGGAATCAAAATTAAACATTCCTTGTATTAACTTTTCGATTCTCATTGATTACCATTTCCCGCTGGGAAGTTTTTAAGGGTACGTTTGTTTACCAATCCGTCAATTGGCTTGATAATTGGTTCTCTATTTCGAAAATTTTAGTAGTTTCTGTGTGCCACGTCATACTTAAATAGATCGTTTGTTTTATAAATGTTTTAAGTGTAGTGCATATGGTGGTTTGATGACCACTGTAGTGCTGTAGTGGGCTACAGCATATAATTTTCTTAACAAAATAATGTTTTACTTACTTGGACAATAACCAGGGTTTAGTTGTGCAACCTAACGATGATAAAATTTGTTCTTTCTCCGAGGCACTAGTGGTACGTTTATATTGCTTATAGGCAAAATACCATTCCTGAAAAGATCCTTCAGCTAAAGCTGTGCAGTATATGGTAGGCTTCATATTGGGTGTAATGCTAAAAAAGAAATATTTCATGTAATTTTGTTATTAAAAATTTTAAAAATAAAAAAAAATAAAAGAATTTTTCGCCCAACGTGGGGCTCGAACCCACGACCCTGAGATTAAGAGTCTCATGCTCTACCGACTGAGCTAGCCGGGCATATTTAACATTGTCGACAAAGTATGTTTAAATGTGTTGAGAAACACACAACATTGTCTTTGTTTTTAAGATTTACAAGTGGTGAATTTTGTCTACTGTTTAAAATTACACCATGGATAAGTTTTTTTTATGTAGCAAAGACAAGAATGGTGAATAAATTTATAGTTCAGCCAGTAACATAGTAGTAGTAGTATAAACAGAGTGATCCGTAATGAATTATTTTACAAGGTAGAAATGACAAAATAGGAAAAGGAAAAGAGAAATAATATTTAAAACATATTTCACCTCATATTTTTATAAAAGAAAAGGTTGAAATAAAATAGGTGTGCTAGTGAAGAAACATCAGTGTTTTTTTTGTAACTGTATGCCGGTGGCGAATTATTTTGTTTAAACTTATATATTATTTGTTGTGAAAAAAATTAAATTTAGATTTTAAAGTTTATAAAACAAATTGTTTATCATTTTTTTTTTGCAATATTAATTGGAAGTAAAAACATATAACATTTACGGCGTTTCATACTACGAAACATTATTTATATTTTACACTGCCACCTTATCTATGTCTAAACATTGCATTTTTATACTCGTAGTATCGGTTAACGAAAATTATTAAATTGAAATGCTTTAATAAACGAAACTGGTAGGCTGATTGATTTGGAATTTGGAGAGATCATTTCTATTATAACGTAAATATTGTGGCTCTTTTTGCATCATCTTTGTTTTCGATTGAAAGACTTGCTTGGACTTAAATTGTTAAAAAGCGTTTTTCTAAGTTAAAGTTTTGTTTTAAAATTAATTGATTCGTTAACAATAACTGTAGTACTTACGGATTTGATTTTGGATCAGCCATCCATTCTCTGTACTTAATATGGGCAGCATTAAAACAGCGATCATATTTAAATTTACAAGCCAATTTGGCTACTAAAGCACGATGTTGAAGCTGTATATGGCTTTCGTTATCGGGTTCTTGTAAACCATAACGATCGAAAGCGGGTCGCACCAAAAATTTCATAAATGCCTAAACAAAAAAAAAAAAAAAAAAAAAACAAAAAAACAAAAGAAAGGATTAAATTAAATTCGAAATTTAATCATCACTCATTTCATCACCACTTACTCTAAAAGTTTCATAGGCCGGTTCCCGATTAAGCATATGAATCAAATAATTTAAACCTTGTTGAGCAGCAGACCACAATAGTTCATCGTCGGTGGCCGTAAATATTTCCATTAAGAATGTCAAGGGGATATCATAAGTTAAATATTCCGCTTGTGATAAGTGCAGCGAGTCATCTAAAAGTTGTGCTCTCGTAACACGAGGCAAAGAGGAGAATTTTTTCTTTAAAGCCAACCAAGAAGTCATATCGTAATTAACCCTATAATAACCCTGACGATTTAAGTTCAAGTAAACCACATTTTCAGAGTTGTTATCAGAGGTAAAGGCATCTGATATAACCAATTCATGACCATTGTCCATAAGCCAATGTGTGGGTATGCTATCACCCTTGTGCAGCTCATCTGTTTCATAAGTAATTGGTACAATCCATTTGTTATCATCCGACATATTTTTGGAGGGTAAAATATAACGTTCCTGAGTGATAATCAAATCAGCATCACGTCTCTCTACAGTTACCACAGGATAACCAGGCTTATTTATCCAGGTATCCATAATGGTCTTAATATCCATATCTTTGGGCAAAGTTTTCTTTAAATGACCTTGTTTAGTCATGAAGGCCCATAAATCATTACGATCAGCATTTTCGTAAGCATAGGAATTTAAAAGATCTTGTGTAGCATCTCTGAAAGCTTCATTACCTACTATAGAATTTAACATTCTCAATAGAATGGTACTCTTGGAATAGGTAATGGGATCAAAGATACGTCTGATATCATTAGTCGATTTAACATCAAATGATATGGCATGAGAACTATTATCGGAATCATAAAGCATAGATTCCTTAAATTCAAACACAGTAAAAGTGTCCAGAATTTCAAATTCAGGATGCACGCTATTTAAGGCAATGTAGCTCATGTAGCAAGCAAAACCCTCTTTCAACCATAAATCATTCCACCATTTGGGTGTAACCAAATTACCAAACCATTGATGAGCCAATTCATGAGCAATAATTTGAGCAACATACTCCATATGTTCGGAAGAAGAAGCCTTCTCTAAATCCTCCGGTACCAAAAGAGCAGAATCTCTATAATATAAGACATGAATTAGTAAATGTTTTAAAATTATTTTTACCAATTACAGAGTACCTAAATGTGACAAGACCCCAATTTTCCATGGCACCAAAACCGAAATCTGGTACAGAGACCAAATCAATTTTTGGCAAACGATTTTTAATGCCGAAGTAACCCTCATAGTAGGGTAAAAATTTGCGTACTAAAGAATAGGCATAACGGGTCATATCTTTATTTTCTGGTCTTGTCCATATTTCCACACGAGGCACTACATTGGCATCAATATCGGAAAAGTGTGATTTAACCATATTGGACACAATAAAAGCTAAGAGGTAGGTGGGCATTTTAGGTGTCGTCATAAAATCATCTCTGGTAAAACCGGGACGTTGAATACTAAACGATAAAAAAAGAAATAGAAATAAAATAAAAGCACAAAAAAAATTGTAATAAAACTTACTTGCTATGATAAACTGGCATATTGGATAAGGCCATAGAGGTTCTTGTAGGTCTTATAATACTGACAGTAAAGTTAGCTTTCATATCTGGACGGTCGAAACAAGGAAAAGCTCTGCGCGCATCAATAGGTGAAAATTGTGTGCTAATCATCCATCTGCATTAAAATCAAGATATATAATTTGTTTGAATAACTAAACGGTACTGTAGTGTTCCTATACTCACTCTTGTTTTCCGGTTTCTACATTAACATAACTAGTCTTATAAACTCCCTGCAATGTTTCAGTAATTTGACTTACAAAGTCCATACTTAATACCACTTTTAAGTCTTTCTCTTCAGCTGCTGCTTTTGAAAGTGTCACAACAAATGTTGTATTATCTGGACCATATTCACTATCGAAATCTAATTCGATTTCTTCTAAGCTTGTCTCATTCAAAGCTCTAATGACACGTACATTCGAGATCGTTACATTATTGACATCCAAAACAATGGGTTCAAAAGTTGGTATACGTTCATCACGTTTAATGTGTATGGCCACACTGCCATTGTTGAGAGATTTTTTAAGATTTGGCTCAATAATGAGGCTGTATGAAATGAAAAAGAATATCATATATGAGCGTATTTATGTATGTATTTATAAATTATTTTAATTACTAAATAATTTAAGGTTTTCATGAAATCTTTTGAATTTATTTACTTATTTTGAATATGTATAAGGGCGCAAAGAAAATTCATAAGGGGGCAAACAAAACCCAGCTGTACCCAAAACTGTCGTGGAAGGCAACAAACGATTCACAACAATTATTTGAGAAAGCTTATTCAAATCTTCTGCTCAATGTAGAGCTAACTGTAAAGTAAGGTGTGCGTCACTATAAACTGTAACACATCAAAAGTCAAATAAAAACTGACTGGAGTAAGCTAGAGTTAAAAATAAAACAGTTTTATTTTGCATTTTTATTACAGATTTATATTTTGTATTATTTTATTTAAAAATTAATTTAATTTTATAAAATTTTTTATTTTATTCATTATGCCATCCATAAGCAATGTTATAGTGTTTTCGGTGATTTTTTTGGTACCAGCTGTCCATTTATATCGAAAACTAGTAATGGTTTTGGGAACAGATGTACTCTTCTTTAGTTCTCTTTTGACCAGAGCCTAATATCTTTCAATAGGCCGCAGCTCTGGGCAGTTTGGTGGGTTAGCCTCTTTTGGAACAAAAATAACATTATTTTTATTATACCAGTCTATTGCGCTTTTACTGTAGTGACATGTTGCCAAATCTGGCCAGAAGAATGTTGATATGTTGTGCTGTCTTAGAAATGGGACCAACCTCTTTTGAAGACACTCTTTGATATAAATATCTGAGTTTATTGATCCCAATGTAACAAACGATGCACTTCTGTTGCCGCAGCTACAAATAGCCTGCCAAACTATGAACTTTTTGGGAAATTTTGATAGTTTTTTAGTTCGGAACTCTTCAGAAACATTGCCTCTACTATCCGCTACATAAAACTCTTGGCCAGGAAGCTGCGCAAAGTCTGCAAAAACGTAAGTTTCATCATCCATTACACAACATTCGAACTTTTGAAAAAATTCTTTTTTGAGGAGTTTTGCTCTTTTTTTTGCTTCAATATTCTTCTTAGCATTTCTATCCGGAACTTTTTGGACTTTAAATGTTTTAAGGCCAGCTTTAGCTTTAACTCGGCGCACAAAACTTTCCGAACATTGCACTCGCCGGGCCACTTCGCGACCAGAAATGTTTGGAAGAGCCAGCAAAAGCTTCTCAACCTTTTTGGCTTTCGCGTCGTTCGTTACCAGTTTTGCTTTACCTGTTCCAGGCTTTCTTTCAATTTTTAGGTGTTTGTTGAACTTTTTGACCACTCTGGAAACACATTGCCTGGTCACGTGGACTTCCCTAGCAACTTTTGTATACCTCCAATATGGTTTTTTTTGAATTATTTGAATAATTTTTGTATGCACTTGTCTTTGATTATCCATTGTGAACTAACTAACAAGTCAAATTTGACAAACTGATACATTTTAAAATCTGACACATTTTTCAAAGATATTGTGATTAAGAAAAATAATTTTGATTAAAGGTGAAAAAAGTTATTAAGAAAAATGGGTGTTACACTTTATAGTGACGCACATCTTAATTGAAATCCGCATTCGTAAATGGACATGGAATTAAATTTTTTAACTTTATATTAATTTTTTCTTTATTTCAATTTAAATAATTTTTTTATTTATGCTGTTTATTTTAAAATATTTTAATTTTGTGTGTTAACAAGGCTTTCCTTGAAGAATTTTTTAATAAATTAGTGCCTTTTTAATAAATGGCGCCTGGTTGATCCTTGACAATGCAAAGATACAGAAAACTCTAAATGTAAAAGATAAAGAGACGGAGTCCGGGCATAACATAGTTTTTTTCCTCCATACTCCACTTTTCCCTTTTCCCCCTTCCCTTTATATTTTCCTAGACCAGCACAAAGCGCTGCATAAGTAGGGGTCATTCCCTGAGTGCTGGCCTCATTAAATAAAATCGCCATAATATAAAAAAAAAAAATTTTAAATTTATTTTTAAAAAAATATTCGCACAAAAAGAAATTTTTCCGTAAAATATAAATACAGTAAAATCTCACAAATTCTAACTGTCCAAAAATTAGAACCTGTCATTTCAATTTATTGAACGCTCTGAAATTAGAAACACAGGTTCTAATTTTTTTTTATTTTTATTTTTTTGTGTTTTCACTACAAATAATTTTTTCGCTCATTAAATCAAAATTAAAACGGGGAATCACCGAGTTATTCGTAGTGTGTACAAGTCGGTCATATGCCTGTGAAATTTAATATGTTTGTACAAATTTGGATCAATTGATGACTGAAGTTTAAAATGAAGTGTTCATACTTGATACATACTGACTTTATTTTAAAAACCAATTTAGGGCACCCTGAAAAATGGCCTCAAAGAAAAATGACCCCAACCCGAAAATGAAAAATGACCCCAAAAATTTTAATGGAGCACAACAACACGAAATTTTGGGGTAATTTTTCTATTTTTTTGGGGTCATTTTTCATTTCTTGCTTTGGGGCATTTTGGATTATGAAATATGGCCCCAAATTTTAATAATATTGCAAAATAATTTAAAATTATTTTGGGGTCATTTTTCATAAAATGAGTAAAATATAAAAAGGTACAAGAAACCTTACGGAATTCGTTGTTCTTGTAGTGATTTTTTGTAAATAAAATTAAAATTTTGTTTTTGTATTCATTCGTTAAGAAAATATAATTAATGTACGTATAAGGCCCATTATTACAACTTGCCGTTAGTTAAAGGTAGAATTTTATCAGACAGATAATTTGCTTCTTGTTGTTACAAGTAAACTTTAAGTAAAAGGTAAGGCAATCTTCCCAATAACTTTATCGATCACTTTAGGTTCAAGTTTACTTGCAACAACAAAAAGCAAGATATCTGTCTGATAAAATCCTACCTTTAACAAACGGCAAGTTGTAATAATTGGCCTAAAAGGGTTTAATTAAATATTTCTCTTTTTTTCATGGAATAAAAACTTTATTAAAAAAAAATTTAAGACCTTTTGTGTTAATTGGGTCTATTTTTCATTTTTAAAAAATTACTTTATTTTAAGTTATTTTCTTTTTTCAAACTTTGTTTATTTTTGGGGTAATTTTTTACTTTAGTTTGGGGCCAAATTTCATAATGATTAATAATTATTATTAATATAATTAATTCATAATCTTTCAAAATGAAAAATCACCCCAAAAATGGGGCCATTTTTCATTTTATGCGTTGGGGCCATTTTTCTTTGGGGTCATTATTCATGGTGCCTTTAAGTACATAATAATTAAAAAGCTTTTCGAAAATTTTTCTATGTATTTAATATGTTAAATTAATTAAATGTTACTACATATGAATTATTTTGTGTTAAAAAAAATCTTACATAACTAGTTTTATTATAATTTTATTATTTTCTGTAAAAGAAATTCGAACTTTTCAGAAATTCGAATTGCCCGATGCACAAAGTGGTTCTAGTTTGTGAGATTCTACTGTATCTAAAAAGTAGTGGTCGACAAATATTTGCTTACTGCAACCGCAGCTTTACATACGTTTTATATCAAGAAAGGAAAATAACATGAAATATTTTTCACAATAAACACCAAAAAAATAAATAAAAAAATTTTAATTCCATTTCCTTACAATTTCAATATGACCAGCAGATACTATTTTGTTAAAGACAAATATGTATGCGTATATTTAAATTTATTTCAATCATTTATTATTGTTTTCGGTATAAGCATGCAAACAAATGCAAAAATATTGTTCTTTTCTGAAATCGTAAACACTAAACTGTTGAAATGTGTGTGTATGGGTTGGTAAGTAATTAAGGAGACTACACAAGATCATCTGTGTAAATATTTATTTAGAAAATTGCATTTTAATTGTAAAAAATCGTTTTTTTTTTTAATTTTTTGTATAAATTGAGATTAAAATAAAAGAAAAATAAAAAAATATTACTTCACATGTACATAGACTATATAAATATATTGTAATAGGAAATACCGGAAATGTTGTGTGTTTTGTTTTTTCTATAAATTCTTACCATTGATTTGCAATTAAAATTGTTTTGATTTGAGTTTAAGTTGTGGTATTTTTCTTGCCAAAATGTCAATCATATGGCTAAAAGTGAACCAAATAGTAGCATTGATTATTGTTTGTGTTTGACGTAATTTCGAAATGGTAATCGTTAAATTTAGCTAATGGTGTTAATCACAGAAAGCAAAAGGCTTTTGTAGTACTAAGAACATACTCGTACTGTCCTAGAAAGGTGAACTTTTGTTGTGATCATATAAGTTTAATGCAATATTTATTGTAAAACATTTAGAAATATCAAATATAGGCATTACTACCTATACAACTGTAGTTTCAAAGCACCATGCATGAGTAAATTTAACGCTTTATCGCCACATGTAGCAGAACTTAAACACTTCAGCAAGCAAAACCTGATTCAAAGACTTACAAATTGCCATTACAACCTTGTGTCAGAGGTACGGCCTTCTACAGCACTCATGTTGTGAGTGTTCATTTTTTATCCATGAGTACCGGGACCTACAGTTTAAAGTCGACTCCGAACGACAGATTTGAGAAACTTTTTCATGGCAATTAATTACACCCAGAGATTTTTCTAGAAGACTGCTGAGAGGTAGTCGCCGAAAGAAATAAATTTTTCATATTTCTTTTTTTTTTCAAAAGATGTCAGAGCTAAGATTTGAACCCGACGCTATCGTGTTAGTAAGTCGACACACTAACCACTAGACCACGGCGAAATACCACAACTAAATGTATATTTTCATTTGGCAAATATTTGATGAAATAATCGATGACTTCAAATTGTGACACATATGAGTGGTATGTGGTAATATTTATAGAATTATAATGTAACAAATATTTTTCTTAAGCATGTTTTAAAAATTCTAAAATTATTTATTCATTACAAGTAATTGCAATGACATCAACACCTCATTGTGATCGGAAGAATCATGTTTTTTCCTCTATAATGATGTCATTTATGAACATTTTCAGTAGATCGTCATAAAAATTTAAAAGGTGTCACGAAACAATAATTCTAAATTGCTAGTTTGCATGTTGGCAATCATTTTGTTGCTCAGCTATAATCTTTAGCTCAATCAACAGTTTCTATCACTGTACTGACAGAAGAAAAAAAACAAGAAAATGCTTCAATAGAAAGAAAACATTTAATGCAAACATCTTCACTCTTGTACAAAAAAATAAAAACAAAAACGTCAAGTAAATAAAAAGAAAATTGTGACAAACAGTAGCACTCCAAGTGATCTTTACTAATTTTATAAATCTCCAGCTGTAATTCTGAAAGTCATACTCATTAGGGTGGGTCAATTTGTTCGGGACCGAAAAACTTGACAAAGCGTATAGCAAGGTCATAATCTACGAGAAATTCTAAGAACTTTTCCCAAAGAAACCATGGTTCTAAAATCAAAATCGAGCTTCCGGTTTTTTAAGAGAAAATTTGGTGTTTAGGTCATCCAAAAATATTGCTATTTTTTTGGAAGTATTCATTGCAATTGGTGAATAGTTGACCTGTAACGCTGGAAAAGGTCTTATTTTAAAGGAAATTATCTCACCTTTCTATATCTGTGCTCATTTATAGAAAATTGTTTACCCAAATAATGGTTTTGGAGGTTTATGTCACAATAATAATAGTTTTAGGTTTTTAACAGTTTTACTATTATTATTTCGACATAAACCTCCAAAACCATTATTTGGGTAAACAATTTTCTATAAATGAGCACAGATATGGAAAGCTGAGAAAATTTCCTTTAAAATAAGCCCTCTTCCTGCGTTACAGGTCAACTATTCACCAATTGCAATGAATACTTCCAAAAAAATAGCATTATTTTCGGATGACCTGAACACCAAATTTTCTCTTAAAAAACCGGAAGCTCGATTTTGATTTTAGAACCATGGTTTCTTTGGGAAAAGTTCTTAGAATTTCTCGTAGATTACGACCTTGCTATACGCTTAGTAGGCAAAAAAATTGACCCACCCTAATACTCATACAACAATCGGTAATTCATACCGATGATTAAATTATAAAAAAAGAAAAAAAAAATTTTTATTGAATTAATTGACGATGATCACGTCATGTTGTTGGTAATAATTTTTAACTGTACCAGTAAAACAATGACGTTTTCTGATTCTATGATTAAACGAACATACCCATCATTCATTAAAAAACGAAACATTTTTTCAATTATTGCAAATTATAAAATGTTTGAGAGCACTAATAAAAAAAAATCATAAATATTCTTAGAATGAAGAAAACAAAAATGAAAAGTTAATAGTTTCGACATACTCGTATCACGCTTTTATCTCCATTTGTAACTGGTGTTTTAATTTAATTTTTTTTTTGTTTTCTATGTTCTTGCGTTAATAACTTGTAATTGTACTCTCGAGTATTTATTTGCTTCTGCACTTGTATTGCTAACAAATCTGTCTGGTAGTGGACGTTGAACGGATCACATTACAGATTTGATAAAAGAATGAACAAGAACTTTTTTTTTTATCATTTCAAGTGATTTAGCCGACAAGCACAGTGTGATAGTTTGGCTTAGAATTTGTTTAAAAACTGAAAAAAAAACAATTTTTTAATGCCAAAATAGAATTATATTATTATTTATTAGAATTTTGGTTGCGTTGTAAATACAAGTGTGTTCGATTTATTGATATTTGAAAAAAAGAATGCTTGATCTGAAATTTAGTCTTTTTTCGTATTATTTTCTACAATACATTACGCTGCAGAACAGCTGCATAGCACTAAAGAAAACAACAACTTTATCGTTACATATCATGTGTTTTACTGGTTAACTTTTTTATGTGGACTTATGATACGACGCTTCTAACATTTTAGTTTCTATACCATATAAATGTAATCTCCTAAATCAAACCTTTTCAGCCCTGTAGTTAAAGCCTAATACTCTTGCTTAGAGTTGGGGTTCAAAATAGTAAACACAGTTCATGTTTCCACTCATTAATCTTTCCCTTAGTCGTGAAAAATTTAATACAAAATTATGATTCTTATGGACGAGCCAGGTCTCATCATTGTGTACATAATCTCATTTATCACAACAACGAAGTGTTACACTATGTTGCAATTTGAATATTGGCATTGCATTTAAAGGCCGATCATTGAGCCTATATAATTTGAAAAAGGAGGTCTGAATGTCGAATGACTATCACAATATATTTTAGCAATATCGCATTTGAATTTCCTTTCTTAAATTATTTGTATTCAGAAGGATATTTCGTGAAAAACAATGGGCTAAATACTTAACCGTTCTAAATACTGGATCACACACTCTGATATTGGTGCCAGAGATACTCTATAAGCAACGTTTTTATGAAAAAATAGTGACGTCTAGAACGTCTTTTGACAGTTTGTAATTCAAGTATATGAAGTTCCTAATATATGGTTATAAGTCAATTACAATAGAAGTGTTCAACGACAGGAACTGGCCAGAACAAAGCTTTACTCACATAAACCATTGATGTTGATAAATTGCAAGTTATTTTCAAAACTATTTTCAGTTGATGCGTGATGAGCCAGTCTGTTGTTGCTAAAGGTCATGGGCAAATTCAAAATCAGAGATAGTGCTTAGAAACTAGAAGTAAAAATAATAAAAAAAAACTTTGAGACTTAAGCACCAAAGAAGGATTGTGACACGTGCCATCTTAGCAGTAATAATCTTTTGAAAAAGATCCCAAGCTATAATTCATATCATTACTTAAATGCTCTTAATATATTATTCGCCAATTAGTCTGTAAAATGTGTTCGGCATATACATAAGTTATCCCCTACTCTTACTTTCTGTAGTCTACTGCAGTGTTATTGTTAAAATTTACACCTTTTGCTCTACTGTACTCTGCACTTTTTCTGTTTATACGCATTTTGCTTTAATGAATTAGACAAACAGAAACCTCTCCCAACTACATTCTTCATATAAGCAATTGTATTTCCTGGTTTCGACTTTCATCTTTAATTCTTTAGTACGATCATGCAACGCGTGGCAGTGCAGAAAAATATCAACTATTAATGATCGTTGGTTGTAAGATCTATAGAAATTGACGAGTAATATTGTCTTGTTATATAGCCAATATCATCATATAATATTCTTTTTTATCGGCTTTTTCTCGTTTTTCTATTCTTGCTTCATAAGTTACAATTTTCCATATTTTTTCAGATTTATGAGCGGGTTTTTCTTTTCAAGTACGAAATTGTTTAAATAATACACATATGTATGTATGGAACGTATGTTCATACTCGTAGAATAAAAGTATGCGTGTTATTCTATTGAAACGGATTCTCTTCATAGATTTCAAATGTTGCACGTACTTGCCATAATTATTTGTTACTTCCATCTTCTGCTGTTGATCTTGCTTACATCGGAACTCCCTGTTGCATGTAACAATAAAAGCTGTCAAAGCACGTTTAAATCTTGAGGTTTGTTTAAATGAATCATAAAGCAAAATACGATGGTAAGCGCCCTGCGCTTAAACATTCATTGCTTTGTAATCGTTTTTTTTTTCAATACGTCAGTCTAACTGTCCAATTGTCGGTTTTTTTATTTGTTTCTTAAGCTTAGAGTAACTACTGCATTTATTTTATCTTAAGCAGCTGTGGCATGTTGCCAATAATTTGTGTCAGCAAGAGAACAAAACAACGATAATAACAAACAATTTAACATTTAACAAAAGCATGGCATTTATAAAAAAATGTGCAAGCTATAGTGCACAAGAAACAACAAAATCATTTAAGATTTTTGCACAGAGTGTACACGGTTAAAACTGAAGCATTATATTTTTACCAGTGCTTCTCTTGTGGAAATTGCACATTTGTGTTCAGGATTATTAGGACTGGATTTGAGTATGCCGTATACCAAACCTTTAATTAGTCTTCTTCTATGAGTTGTTTAAAGCAACTAGGAGTGACAATTAACACTTAGTGCCATGGACGTTTGTCATTTCCCTCTGGTATATTTTGGTGCTTTAGACTACAACTACAGTAGATGTTTACAATCCAGTAAACACACTTTAGGGGAGAACGCTTTGCGACTAAATTGAGTAATAAGAGTGAATAGAGCAGTTTAAAAGGTTACATAATCTCTTAGCAAATGAACCAACATGTGTTATATCGATAGACCAAAACTATAGTTGCACGGGAGTGGGATTATTTGGGTTTAGAGCAAAATAGTCAGAGCCAATAGCAAAACTCATTAGCATTTTTCAAGTGTAAGGTAACGTCAATACCACTGGGATAGAGATCCAAAGTGCAAGACATACATACATACATAACTGACCTTTACAAGCCTGTGTCAGGATTACGGCCTAGCTTCTCGCAGCACTCATGTTGTGTGTGTAAATTTTTATCCATGAGTACCGGGACCTACAGTTTAATGTCGACTCCGGAAGCTTGTTCATGGCAATTAATTACTCTCAATAATATTAATTAATTTTTTTTTATATATTTTTTTTAAGATGTCGGAGCTCGGTGTCGAACCCAGGGCTCATGTCTTAGTAAGCCAACACACTAACCACTAGACCACGACGACTGCAAGTGCAAGGCATAGTCATGCTATTTAATAGTCAGGCTACCATATCAGAACCTGGCTTTTATGAAATTGATTTAAAGCTGTAATGGGACTGTCTAGATAAACTGAACTGGCTGAACAAAGACAATAAAGTTAGCTTACGCTGGGTCCTGGGTCTTGTGGGTTTTCAGGAGATTGATGAAGCCGGAACAATTTTGTTGAACGTAAAGAAATGTTTGGATCGCTATACTGAGGAAAATTAGGGAAAACGAGATGCGTCCACTGTTCTCAGGCCAGACATTGTAAAATTTCGTTTGACAAAATCGTGAAAACGCGCATTTCAATAGAATTAGCAGTCTCTATGACAAGAAGGCCGAGACAATTAATTTTAATTAATGCTCGGGATCCTGTCGAGAGGTCCAAATTATCCTCTACTTAAGTCTGTAATATGCCACTTATTGGTTTCTTTACAATTTTTAAAATAAGAACGACTTCCGGCGATGAAAAGTAACCCCATATAGCCATTTATAAGCCACCATGCAAAAGAGGACTCCAAATTTTAAAAATTGGTGGTTTAGAGCGATGAGTTTAAATCTTCCCCTTTTTGAGAACACAATCTCTTTGATGGACTGTAAAGCATGGTAGTTTGCTAAAGAAAGTGATGGGTTGCCTTACTTCATAGGGAGTTGGTTTAATTGGAGGGCAAATTACTCATACAAAATAACCTCGGGCTTTCATCACATTCAATAAATTACTTGGTTATTTTGTTACAATTTCAACTTTTATGAAATGGCTATCACCAATGAGTCCCAAAACTATGCAAACTTTTTCGTGTTCACACTTTTTCTCATATGTGTTAAATTGCGTGTTCCCACTTGATGCGTAAATGCTTATTTTGTAATGCATACACAATGGGCGCCTCTTCACAGTTTTTTTAATGCTAAAATTATCTTGTAAATAAATTTAGAAAATGTTTATTTTTTCTATAGAAAAACCTGTGTTTTGTCACTGTTTTAATTAGATTTTTAGTAAATTCTTTTGTTAACAATACAATTGTGCACATTTGGAAAATTGCATTTCTGAAGGTGGATTTTCAAGTGATTTCAAATTAAAAATAAATTGTTTTTTGCACATTTTCTGTTTGTGTATAGGTTTGTTGATTAATTTCATTCTATTCATTACAACTTAATTACTTTGTGTTTTTTAAATAAATATTCTCTCACCTAAAATACTCGTAGTAATGATCTATTTTTATAACGTAATATTTTGTGGTTTTGTATTTTATTTCAATTTGAAGGTTAAATTTGCGAGGTGTGTTAAATATATGGTAATTTATTACATTTTTAAATGTTGGTTGTATATTTGACGCACTGTAATTTTTTGCTACCGAAAATAAAGGGTTTAACGAATTTGCATATGATTTTTGTTGGAAAATTTTTAGTATAAATAAAATTAAATAAACTTTATCTTGCTGATTAATTTTAATTTAATTTAATAGAAGATTAGTCGTATAAAGATTTAACTTTAGTTTTTAAACTAAAGCCCAATTACTCTACTATATATTTCTTAGATAACAGATTTTGAAAGTCACGTCTTGATCAAAGAAATGTCAGTTTTTGACACTACATGAAGCATTAAGGCCTAACCATGATGTGCATGAACGAGCTTAAGCGAACTTAAGCAACTTTACGAATACATGTCGAACATATGTGACAAACTATAGGTATAATGCAATTAAATAAAATTTTCGTCAACTGTTGTTTAATGTCATTTGTTGAAGTACCAAACTGAAGGCACATTTCGTACGCGATAAGTTCCTCTTTATTTGAATTTAAAAAAAAAATAAAATGGAAAATTAAGAAATCAATAAGAAGTCAACATTTATTTTTAATTTAATTGAAAATGTGGTAAAACACAAATATCTTTATACAAGAGAACAACTGAAATGACTTTAAAACAAACAGAATACATCTGCAGTAAAAGTGGTATGGTTATAAGGTACAAAAAAAATAAGATACAAAAAAATATACCAGCCATGCTCGAAAAAACAAACACATTGAATTCATTTCATCAGGAATAGCCACAGTGGCCGTACCCCCAAAATCATTTCCAAATAGCATTGTCATGTATTGAACTTTTTAATACAATTCCTTTTTTTCTTTAACTTTCAGTTTTGGTTTATTTATAAAAATTTAAAGTTCTGTCGAACTTGAGATTATTTTGGGCATATAATTTTATATTTACTATAAATTTTCCTAATAAATATACTGAAATTGACAAAATTTTGTTCAATCAGTTTTCAAATTTACTTTAACTTATAGAGAATTTCTTCAAAATCAAATTGAGTTCAGTTCCATTAATGTCATTGTTGTATTATTTTTATTTTACTGGTGTTTCACAAAAAATCAATCTGACAGCTGAGTAATGTGACAGGAAGCAAATATTTTTCATTTTATTTTGAAAAGAGAAAAACAAAATTAAAGAATGTAGGTTAACATGTTAAACAAATAAAAAGAAATCACAATTTTTCGCATGTAACCACATTTTTGGTACACATATGGGCTATTCCATAACAAAAATAAGTAATTTTGGATTTTTTTTTTAAATAATTTTTAGGTTTAAAACTTTTCGTAAAAAATTGTTGACCAACATATCAAAAACTGAATTTTATGCTAGAAAGAGAAGAAAAAGTCCTAACAGTCTCTCATAAGTATCCAAGTATCTAATATATCTACTTTCGAGAGAATTTGGGTGTACAAATTAGTTCCGCCTATTACTATGTAAAGAACTTATGTAAAATTTGTTAAAAATATATCTATATACATATCTGTGGCAATATGGAAGAGTAGCTTAAGTCGAAAATTGAAGTTTTGAGATATCATCAATTTTGTGTAATTTTTATTCTGTATGTTTTTTGCGAATAATTTATGAGTTAATATATTGGTACCATGTTCATTAGAGAAGAAGGATGAATATTTTAAAAAAATATGGTTGATTTTAGAAGATTTTACGCCTTTTCTACTTAAGCGCTTTTTCGAAACTGAAATCTGCGTTGGACAGGTCCTTAAGTAACTTAAGCGCTTCTGTTGAAATAAAAAGTACGTATTGTGTAGTTTTAAGTAAACATAAGAGGATTTATTCAAGAACTTACATTCACTTAAGATAACTGTATACAAGAATCACATTTTATTAAAAGAACTAATGTAAAGATAAGTTATATGATAAATCGAAAATCTGAATATGTAAACAAATCTATGTGTACATAAATTGTTTTGTTAAATGCATTATTGATTTAAAAAATTTAGGCTAAAAAGTAAACGTACATAACATTGATAAAAAATAGAATTTTTCAAAACGGACTAAACACATTTAAACGCCTTTGCTTCTGTAATGCCCCAAACGCCTTAACTCAATTCTCTCTTATGTCGACTTAAGCTACTCTTCCAAATTGCCACAGATATATTCTGTTTATAGATGAAATGAGTTTCACAATGAGTTTTACAATCTCAAATGTGTGCCGATAAGGTTTTGTATATTTTCGGTTTAACCCACTACTTAATTTCTTTATAACTACTGAATTTTTGCAGTCAAACATACAGATTGTTATTAATCAAGGTGAATAGTGAATAGCAAATGGAAATTCGGTTTATTAAATTTTTCACTCGTAATTAATCTGACACCCAATATTCAAGTTTTTTCCAGTATTCAGCTTTCCTCAAATGATTGAGATCTAATACAAGTATCCACTTCGCTGTTATTTTTCTTTCTCCATCATTGTTTCCGTAAACTTTAACAGTATTTTTAGAAAATTGCGTTGCACTTTTATTCCATAATAGAAAAGCAAAATATGACGGTAATCATCCAAATGTCCAGACATTTTCAAAGGCGAATAACTTTTCACAGAATAATGCGATTTTAATAATGTCTTCTAGCAAAATATGTATTAAGCTATACACGATATTTTACAAACAAGCTATAGTGTTGACTGATGCAATTAATATAACTAGAAATTAAAATTTTTATCCATTACCGACAATTAGGAACTGAACTTTTCAAACAACATACGATAAAAAAATCGATAAAATTTAATGTACAAAATGATGTTGAAAGTTTCAGCACAATTGAATTGATAAATGTGATATATTGTGTTATTTTTTATAGGCTACAACAATGTCCTCATTTACGATAAATTCAAAAGATTACAGTAACAGACTCTAAAATAAAGAAAATATGCAATGATGATTGAGAAAATATAATCAGAAAACTGTAACTTAGAACATACTCTGTGCATGTGGAACGACCCATTTATTGTATTTATTTGCACCTTTTTCTTAAACAATAAAAAAAATTTGACTTACTTGTAATGTAACGGCAACCAGCCATCGTATAACTGTAATTTACGATCTGTAAATTTGCTTTGATCTTCGCCGAATATATCATTATCGGGTGGAATATCACCGACTGGTGCTGGCTTATTATCATATTTTGATTTGGGCATTGGCATACCCAACATACTGGCTGTTGCTATGGGACTTATATTCTGAGGTTGTGACTGTAATGAATTCCCCGAACTGTGGCCATTTGTGCAACTAAAAAAATTTAAACAAAAAAAAATTTAAAAAAGAAAGTACATTAAAGATTTAAAAGGAAAGATAAAGGAAAATTAATATTTTTAGTTGAAAACACTCCTTTAAAAGCATATCAAACAACATGAAGGTAAAAATCATGTTGTTTCCCTTTCTGGGTGGGTTAGTAAAACTCGTGTACTGTGATTTTAAAAGTGTGCCTTTCTTTAGTAGAAGAAACACTCCTTGAAAAATCAAATACAGGCTATGGAAATGAAATTTGATTTTCATTTCCTTTTATTATTTTTTGTTTGGTAATACAATGCATTTTAAAAATTGTTTAAATAAATGGGTTTTTAATAAAAATTATATGTATTTGGTAAAAAGGTCATAGAGAATGTGCTAATTTTTATATTTTTGTTTTTGCTTTTTAAATAATTATTAGGAAATACATACATACGTATGTACATATCGTCATATGATTTCAAAAAAGCTCTAAGTTACAAAAATTTATAAATAAAGTTTTTGATTATGTAACTATGATGCACCATATCAAAATACATGTTTATGAAAAATTTTACAATCTTGCGATCGAAAATCAGAACGTTATCATTTAAGAGTTGTTTATTGCAAAAACTTTTTGGTTCTACTGTAACATTTTTTTCAATGTAGATAACTTAGAAATATTTTAAACTCATATGACAATATATACAATAGAATAGAATACATACCCCTGTGGTATAGTGTTTACTGTTACAAAATACGTTATTAATATGCTAAATATTATGGCCAATAGTGTTATAATGGCTGTAAATGTGGCACAAGTTTTCGATATAAATATACCAGACGGTCGACCATTGAAGACATATTTTTGGCCATTTTTTGTTTTCAACTGCCCTCCTGCAATAGAAAAAAAAAAAGAAACAATAAATTTAGTTTTTTTATTTGATTGTTTTATGATTTTATAAATTTAAAGACCATATTTTATAATTAAAATCAATTGATAATAAGTGTTGAGTTAAGTCATATTTTTTTTTTTTTTTTGCATTTTTAAGCCGACTTGTGAAGCATCACATTTGAATTGCAATTCTATTTCTAATAATTTTTTTAAATTTTCTTTTTAATTTGTTTTAAATTTGAAGTCTTATAAACAACAAATCTTTTTATTTCCTAGAACTTTTATTAAAATTGCTTTTTTTTAGAGTCACACTTAATTTATTTCAATAATAATTGATTTTATATTTTCAAATTTTAATGCTCTCATGATGCTTTCAGTGATGTGTGTTGACAATTAATGAAGAATGACATTAATGGAATGAGTGCTTTTATTAAAGCTTATATGGTGGAATTCATATTTAATATTTTTTTATTTTTCTTTTATATATATATTTATATATATAATTTTTTTAATATAAGTATATAAAAATCTATATTAAAACCTACACTTTTATTATTAAATATAATGACCCTTATTAATAGCCAGAACTAAAGTTGACTTTAAGACTTTTGCATAAGTCGACTCTAACTCATTCATAAACAACTTAAAGTATACTCTTGACTTTAGCGTCCACTATACAGTTAAAACCAGCTAAACCTGCTTTTAGCATAGCTTTTCATTTCAAAGTAAGGAAGATGTTAGCATCGTTGAAAGAAAGCCAAAAATATATAAAAATAGTTGTAATTCTTTGAAGTTTGAGCAGTTTGAAATAAATATGTAAGTACTGAAGTAATATACATATGCAGTAGGGCGGTTCGATTTTAAAATCGCCCACATGACAAGGGAAATCGTATTCTAGGGATCAAAATAAGAAACATATTATGATGGTATAAGAAACTAAATTAAAACTCACTAGTAATTTAAAATCTTAAGTCAACAATTAGTCAATAAACTAAATTTATATATATACATATATATATATTTTTTTTCTGTTTGTTTTTTTATATTTTTGTTAAACTTTTACTTTAGTAATGACAATAATGCCAACTGTATATAAATATTAAAGATACGTTTTTTACTTTCGTTTTGTTTAAAATATTAAAATTATGTTTTTTCTTGTAACATGAAAAATTCAATACAGAGTGAAAATTCCTTATTCATACAACTAAAAAAAAATCAAAATTACACTGTATACTCCAAATATTAGCTTATTTTTCATAGATCGTTGGGAAGTGGCTAAAATAAATCTCTTGTTTCTAATTATAGGCTTATCGCTAAATTGGCATATAAGAGAGTTTAGAAAAATTTCTCCGTGGTAAGCACGAATTGTTAGTACATTCCTCATATTTTCCGCCTTGTTTGATTTTGGGGTTGAGACTATTAAATGAATAAATTTCTTTAATTTAATTTTTAATGAACAAGACTAATCAAACTGTTAATATTGTAAAATTCAGTACAAATGTTCCCAAAATTATAAACAAGCACTACTGTAATTAAAAATAACATTAAAAATCCAACACATAGTGAAAATTCCTTATTCATACAACTAAAAAAAATTCATTCCATAGTAAACAACCATAAAAAATAAAGATTACACTGTATACTCCAAATATTAGCTTATTTTTAATAGACCTTTGATGGAGGATATTTTCATCTCCAAAAATCTATAGGGATATATGCACAGAATCTAATGCCCATATTTTATAAAATTCTAGACTTTTTGATCGTATACTACTGGCTTCGGGCATTGTTCCGAAATTAAATTTTAATGCACATTTGCACTATGCCTATATAATTCTGTTTCATCATTTATAAGAAAAAACTGCAAAGTCTACCTGAGTTCTAAGTTGGAATATTGTTCATAAGTTTGGAACCCTTAATATTCTGTTAATTTTAATTGGAGGATTCAGAAAAAGTACATTCTTCATATAATGCTCCTTGTTTGGTTTTGTGGTTAAGACTTTTTAAATGAATACATTTTTTTAATTTAATTTTTATTGAATATGACTAATCAAACTGCTAATAAAACTCATCATTACGAGTGTTCCCAAAACTATAAACAAGTACTCGTATTCCATTTGTTTCACAATTTAATTTAAAATTCAATTTTTATTTCTTTTATTTTATTTAAGAGGTACACTTTAACGGAATTTATAAGTTTTGCATGAATCAGTTTACGATTAATTCAAGAAATTCATTGGAAAATTTACTGTAAAAAATCATTGTTAATATCGTCTCATATATAAGTAGGGTGACTACGTGCTTAGAATATATGTAAATTAGTTTTAGTCGAATATTTACTCATATTTACTTTTTTTGTTTTTGGTTTTTTTCAAATAATGAAGTCACCGATCGAGTGTTTGTTTGTTTGTTTTCGAAATTCTATTTTTAAAATGCTTTTTAAATGGTGGTAATGAACTTTGGTGATCTGATGAAAACAAAATAAGACCATTGTGAAGAAAAAGAAAACAAAATGGGTTAATTGTTTTGACAGTAATTACGAATATATTAAATTGAAAGTTCAGAATTAAATAAAGAAATAGCAACAATTTCATAAAATTGAAAAACAGACTGTTTATTTAAAAAAGTTTTTTTTTGACAAATTCGTTTTAACTGGTTTATAATTAACACTGTAAATAAAATGTAAACGCTTGAAATGACATAACAATACTCCGTGTCAATAATATTTAATTTTGGGTGATGATGGTTTTAAACAGTTAGCTTAAAATCAAAAGATATATAGGCCAATTGTAAATATTCGTATATAATTACGAAAATTCAACTCTAGAATTTAAGGGAAAGAAAAGGACAGATAAATTTCATTAATTTCAATTTTTGACCATTTCTTCTTTGTTTTGAAAAAACTTTACAGTCTGTTTTAGGATGTCGAAAGAATATTTTCTTTCTTGGAAATCTCGATGTTGTCAATCAGATAGTCTAACGCCAAAGATCACTCGAAAAACGTTAAAGCATAGTGCAAGTAGTACACTTTTTAAATATACAGAAAATCGTTCATTTAAACGATGACGATGGCTTTTAACTAGTGTAAAGTAAAATAAACATAAGCCGTTAAGCACATATCTAATGTTCATGTTCTCATATTGAACATCCATGTTTTCATTGTATCCATCCATTCATTGACGCTCACGAAATCTTTTTATGAACTTTTTTAACGCGTAAATTACACCTGAAACAAGCTTTTGATGAAAATTATCTTTCTTTTTTTATAAAGGGTGGTTAATTTTTAAGGGCCGATGTTGATTTTGAATAAAACACAAATTTCGTTTTGTTGTAATAATGACCATAGGTGACATACGGCACGCAACAGTTCTAAAGGAAAATTATTCGTCGTACTTTAAAGTCTAAGAGATTCACGGCGATATGACTTCTGCTTCTTGTCGAAAAGATTGGGCATAAACTCTGTCATTTTGTTCATTGATTGACTCTGCTAAAGTAAGAATTTTTTCAGTGGAAAATAGAATTATTTTATAAGGTTTGTTTGTATTTTGACGAAATAATGCATCTGATTTTTGTTTCCGTTTATTCTGCAACGGCATAGTAAGCAATTGTTCTGTATGTCTTTTGAAAGCCTGAAGACCAAAATCATGTTTAATAATAAGGAGTACATTTCATTACTTCCGCTGTGCAGCTCTGTGAATTCTGTTTTTCAACGAATTTTTTAGTTCTTACACTTTGTGAGCGATCATATGTTAGACACTCAACAACATCTAAATCTTAAGTTCTTCATAGCAATTTTAACCACGATGCTTATATGGACACAAGAAATGCCTACAATTTTTTTTATTTGTTTATATATTCAAATATTTGTTTAAATATTAAAAGTATTCTCTAGCCTATAATAAATTTGCATTAATTTCTAATTTAAAGTACAAATATTTAGAGATGGTTAGTTTTGCTGTTTTAAAATTTTAAATTAAAATGTGCGTTAATAAATTTATTGAACATTAGTTTATGCAAATTTTATTATTTTTAAATACAAACAAAAGGTTTAAAAAATAAAAGGAAGTAATTTAAACAATAAAAAAATTAAAAAAAAATAGTAATTATGTATCTACTATTTTAAACTAAGAGAAATATGAATTCAACAGGTGAAACTAAAATCTACATCAAGGTTGCCCAAATGGGGGGTCTGAACAGTTTAGTGAGTGGATCAATGAAGAACTTTAAAACATGCATACATACATAACTTGCCATCACAACCCAGTGCCTGGATTACGGCCTAGCTTCTCGCAGCACACATGTTATATGTGTTAATTTTTATCCATGAGTACCGGGATCTACAGTTAAATGTCAACTCTGAACGACAGACTTGAGAAGCTTGTTCATGGCAATCAGTTACTCTTAGAGCTTTTGCCAGAAGTCTGCTAAGAGGAAAGAAATATTTTTTTTTTGAACCGGAGCTCTCGTCTTAGTAACTACTACACCACAGCGACTACAGAACTTTGAAACAGTTTAACCCATATTGTGCTTGGCGTAGTCGTTGTCGTATTTCGATATTTTTGTACAAGATTAAAGAACATTAACAAAATCTGTCTTTAATCGTTTAAAAAATTTCGAAATACGACAAAAATACACCAAACACAATAAGGGTGATTAACTATTTTACTCTAATATCTGAACTAATTATTAAAAACTTCAGCTACTTAATTCTGTTTTTTGATCAGAAAAACGTATATTTATATTGAATTTGTAAAATTTCACTGTAAATTATGTAATAGGAACACTTTCCACAATAAAATTGCCAGATTGCATTAAAAATAGCGACATTCTAAAGGTAGAAGTACATAGTATTAGTGCTGTCAAATTCTGCTACTTTTCATTACTCGATAGTATTGAGTACTTTCATTTGGGTTCCCAATACTACTCAATACTTTTCAGGGAACTTATTTGTAAGAGAAAACAATTTCATAAAGTATTGTGTTTTTAGACAGAATTTGGTTTTAGCCATTAAAATTTAAATTTTCCATACAACTTTGAAGAAAAAATACAACTCTTAAGGTATTGAGTAGTTACTTTTAAGTATTGAGTACCCAAAAATTAGTTTATTACTTAATATTTTTCCAGCAATACATAGTATGCTTTACGTCGTTAACAGCCATTACAATATACAATGCAAGTCAACTGTTCAACTGTTTATGCATCAAAAAGTTAAAATGTTTTCAACTTTTATACATTAGATGTGTTTCTAATCTTACAAGAGACTTGCTTTATGAAAATTCAATATTTTAACTTTATTTTACAGACATGCGAAACACACAATTTGCGCAATGTAAGTTATGTACTTCTACCTTAAAGTGGTTTAATATTCCCAAATCATGCCGAGGGGATCACAATATTGGAGCAAAAAGGTGTTGATAGTTTAACGGCTACAGATATAAAGAAATTAATGTTAAATAAGATTCTAAGCGATGATGGAATCATTGATCATTTGCGCTTATGATACCTGATGTAAAGAAAAAAGTGTTGTCTCCGCCTTAATTGCATACATAAAAGAAGGCCGTCAAATAGTAGCTAAATTGAGTGATTATTCTCGTAAAAATTATTCTATTGAGTAAAAACCCCAAAATTTCAATCTGATTTTAAATTTTTTAAGGGCAATAATTGCGAATGACACAACAGCGTAATGAAATTCGGAATTTTTAAGTGAATTTTTGACACAAAGCACTACCACCAATTCGCCTGCAGTTGCTTTATACTGCAGAGTGGTTGCCTATCTGTACTTGTTTCATATACGGTACTATTAATTTTAAAGTCGGGTATTAACGACTATAATTTTCTTCATTAATTGATTGATTGATTGATTTAATTGATCTAAATTAAATGGTTAGTTTTGAAAAAAGAAAATTAACTAAAAAATTAAAAAAAATGTGTTAAATTTAAACAAAAGAATTCAAAATAAATCTATTTAGTTTTCACATGCTTTTCTTGTTATTGAGTGGGTGTTGAAATGCAATCGATTTATTTTAAGAAAAAAAAATAAAAAAACATAACATTTTTATATTTTTGTTTCTAAATTGCACCATTTATGCATGCACTAAAAAAATGTTGTAGTTGTTATTTTTTTAATTTAGTAGGAAACAGTGTAAATTTTACAGTGGATTTCTTTACTTGGTAATGAATTAGAATTAGACACATACCCATAAATTTGTCTTTAGAAAAATATTCAAAATAAAATTTTTCCCGAATTTCTTTCTTATCATTTCGCCAATTAAAATTTCGTAATTTTTCAATAAAACCGTTTTGTTTCGATTTTAGTGGTTTAACCGTTTCCTCATAAGCTGGAGCCAATTGTTCAGTTTCTGCCGGATAAAGGGGCAATTTAACGGGTGTTACTAAATCCGATTCACTTACGGCTAATGGTGGTATTTGATTTGGTTGTGATAGTGGTAACTGGGTTGTATGGACCTGTGATGATGGGTGGTGTATTTGTAATGGTGGCTGTGATGATTGTAATGAATTTTTATGATTCACTGTAAATGGAAAAAAATGAAAGAAATAATGGAGAAATGATAGACAATAAATATATAAATTAAGAAATTTAAAATAGAATAGAAGAGAAATATGCCAAATATTTAAGAGTATGAAGAAAAAAATTTTTTTATAATTTTATGAGAATAAAAGTTTTACTGCAAAATTTATAAAAAAAAATAATACATGTTTTTCAAGGACTTATTTGACAAAGATTTATAGGTAAATGCTTAAAATTAGTTACACAAAAATATGAAATTATTTTTGGAGTTGTTTGTTGTGACTTAAAACTAAATGTAAATCAAAATTAGGAATACGACTACGATGGTGGTTCCTAAAAAATTCCAACAAATTATAAAAATAATTAATTTTTTAACATATTGTCGCAAGAATTAAAGAACGCTGTAACTAACAAAACATTTAATATTCACCAGAGCCAAAAAACCTGTATGAAAGTAGAACAAAGACACTGGTATTTTTCAAAACGCTGACGGCGTAAGTGAATTTCGTTTAGTCATAGAAATCTTGGACGGGGACTAATCGACGCGTATTTTTTTTTTCTTATCAAAATTATGCAAAAAGACGTATTTTCGATTTTTTGTCAATTACAGCAATCTTTAATTCTTGCGACGATATTCTCCTTTTATCTCCATATATTTATACCAGAGTTATTCAAAAGCTTTGATACTTTGAGGTGTGAATGGGTGTTTTTTTTCAACACAAATAAATATTAAAACTTTTTTTATTTAAAATGTTATTCTGCACTGAAGTCAGTAGAATCGCTAGAATCGAAACGCGACGTCTCATCGTAAAAAATAAGGTTGTACTCACTACCGGGGTATTTTGGAATTATCTCCAACAAATCTGTTGACTAAGTGACAAAGATAGGGTCTGCAGTGAATATTTTTGGTCTAAAATCCTTTTATAAAATTAATTTGACTTTTTTCCTGAGGATATGACCTCAATAGGTTCCATTTCTTGGTTAAAATGGAGTGCCAACTTTGTTTGGAGGATGACGAAACCATATTATAAAATCCTGAGTTGGCTCTATCCCAAAGACATTTTCGAGAGTGAGTGCACGACAATAGACTATCATGCAAGGCGCATAGACGCCAGTCAGAACAATTCCTCAACGACATTTTTAAACAAATGTAGCACAAATCGTGCGACTGGCTGAGAGATTATGTCACTGAGCTTGTCGTTCACCGTATATTGTATGAAATATGCAAGCGTTACTTCTGTATTCTATTTTAAGGAAATGGACAAAAAATGCCGTCCACGAATACACCTACCTAATGCGATGTGTCTTGAAGTCTTTCTTGACTGTAATGTCGTGCACGACGATTGTGTTAACTGGGTGACTTTTTTCCAGTCACGATAGATGTTTGCTTATAATAGAGAGGTACGCAATTTGATTTTGCATAAAAGGTTGTATCTAGAAAATGTGTCCGGCTATTGGAGGTGTCCTTTCATGGGAGAAGTCCCTTCTGGGAAGATAACAGCTAACCTACATAAAAGATGCTCACCACTCATATTCAACATCGATATGGGCCAATTGCTGTTGATCATTCAAAGGCGTAAGTATAACACTGGCCTTTGGTGATCAAATTGACAGCAATTTGTCCCATTGGCATAAGGTGCTTAACATTTATCTATCTATATCTATGTATATATACAACATGCCAATACAATGCACTGTATTCAGTAGGGGCTTACCCCTGAGTATTGGTCTTAAATAAAAAAAAATAAAAAAATACAATAGAACTAAATTAAATAGGTGTTAAGCTTTTTTTTTTTTTTTCTTTAATTCAAAAACTTTTAAATTTATTAATAAATTTTATTCAAAACAAATATTTGTTATTCCCACACTTCTAAAAAGTTTTCATTTCCTTTACGGATATTCTCAAAATAATTTCTATTGAAAATCAATTCTTTAGAATTTTCTTTTTTTTCTTTTTTTTTTTGGTTCAATAAACTTGTGCTAAATATAGAAAACAAAATAATTGTTGTTATTATTTTTGTTGCAAATATCAGTTTTTACTTTTAAATAAACGAAACCCCACTCACCAATTATTTCTTTTTTATTTTTCGCATTTTTCTGTTTACATGAACGCACTTGTTTTTTCTTTTATTGAAAATCAAATTCCCTGTGTTTTCTTAACTAATCAACTGAAAATATTTTTTCAAAGGCGCCAACAACATTACAATTGAATTAACAAAAAAAGAAAAAAAAAAATAATGGTGTTTTATTTGTAAATTAAATGCATTTTTAATTTATATTCTTTTTAGTAGAAAAAAAAATTGACTTAAAACGAAATTAAATACTGGCGCATATAAATTCGTTAATGAGCCATGACGTTTAGAACATGAAATATAATTTCAAGAATCATGTGAACGAGCCACGCGTTAATGCAATTTGTTGCTTTCAAGTAATTTTTTCTTTTTGATTCTTTTTGTGAGCAGATCAGTTTTCAATTAACGGCTGCCGCTGCAAATCCACACCATTATTATGTTTAAATGACAGACTATCATATTTGTGGTTGATATTTTTGTAGCCATTTGATTGACACTGATGTTTAAATGTGTTTCCGTTTAGATTAGAAAAATAGGAAAAAAACAATATTAATAAAAAATGCAATTTTATTCTTTAATTAGCAAATTGTAATTTAGCTAAACAGAAGTTTATGCAGTTGGAGTGGGTGGTCTTTGAAATAATTATTTTTGTAATGATGAAATGTCAGTGAAGTGAAACAATAAACAGTAGAAGCTTACTTTGTGATTTTATCACGAATCATTAAGTATAACAATAACAACTTAATATAAACAAAAATATAACTGGAATTTAATCTATTTGTAAATAAATTCTAACATTTATTAGCAGCAAAAAAAAAAAAAAATAATAAAATTTAATAAACTCCCAGCACATAAAATAATCGTCGAAAATACACAAATTTGTTTTTATTTTCATTTCATTCTCAAATCAAAAAGTAGTCCCCTATCAATAGCTGACAAACATTAATTATACTCTGCCACTTGTTAAAATTTTGACAGGAGTCTACTGACAGCTGATTTTTACTGCTTTTAGTTACGATGCAAAATATTAAAAAAGTCATAAATTCAACGACATAGCTGGTTTAAATTTTCTCTGATAAATAATGTTAGTCTATAGGCCTTGTATTAGCAGTTTAATTTAATGGATCTCATATTTTTTGATCTACAGTTTTCAGAAATATTAATTTAACAATTTTGACACAAAAATCAAATAAAATAAAACGATTTGCTAAAGTGGTCCTTTTATTTCTAAAATCTTTGAATTTTCATTTAATAATTTTTTTTTTAAATTTGTGTATGCGGTAATTATGATGTAAAATTTTTTTATTTAAATCACCGTATTTTGTTTTAAAAGCTTAATATCACGTGCATAAAATGTTTCATAAACAGCATGAATTATAAAGCAAATATTTTTTTTTAAATGTAACAAAAAGATTTTTATTCAGACTTAATTTTGGTTTCATGTCACCACTAATTATTTTTTTCGCCACATATAAACGTTTTTGGCTTCATTTGACCATTTAAATGGCAGGCAGACATAAAAGAATGTTAATTTATACTTAAAAATATTTAACTATTTTGTCATTGAAAAGATTATTGCAATTGTAATTAATTGTAATAAAGAACATATGTAGTAGTTAGATATGTATGTACATACTATTGTACATAAGTACATACCCAGCAGAAATTAGTGCTTACCAGTAAGTTATTTTGTAAGAGAGAAATTGTAAACAATCACTTACTCATGCGCATCAAAATGCATGGTTTTTATATGAAATGAGCCGCTAAAATGCAAATTTATTGTAACCAGTAAGCAAATACAGTATTCCACGGATAATTGAGTCGACAAAAATTTTTGGGCAATTATGCGTGGAAGTCATTTAAACGAATACGGTTAATTGCATCGTTGAGGTAATTAAACGGATACGCTTATTTGCCTGTATACACTGCCGTCAATACATGTGACAAGCAAGTAACTTCCCTGCCAGCAAATTGGTAGTCAACTACAAATAAAGCTAACTTATAAGTAATTCACTTTTATGGGCTGACTATAAGCTAACTATATTGTAATCCAGAACTTACCAAAATCAAAGTGTTTATAGCTAGCTACAAAAAGTTAACTTTAAGTTAACGGCTAAGTAACTAAATTTAAAGTAAATTGAAAGTGATGCAGAGTCGGACAATTGACTACTTTCTAGGACATCGCAATGTTAAAATAGTTAGTTGTTTTCATATAAAAGTAATCCAAATGTCAACCACCACTACTTGAGATATAGTTAGTTTTAAATTAATTGAAAGTTAACTAAATTACCTGCAGGGTTTAAACTGTTATTTATAATACATAAACTGGGTAGACTTTCATTGCAAGGCTGTATCAAAAAAGTATTTTGAAAGTAAATTTAACCGACATTTTATGCCTATATAAACATAGTGGAGGAAAATATATTTGAGGTAATCAAGCGAATAACTCAATTAAGCGAAAGTTGATTAACCGTGAAATTTTATGGTAAAAAAAAATATGGGGATTTAGAAATTGAAGTAAAAAAGCGTGAACGGCAATTAAGCGTAGAGCAATTATCTGGGGAATACTGTAGTACAAAAAATCAAAAGTGATACCTTATCCTTCAGCATACTTGGAAGCTTTAATGTATAATAAACAATACAATATAAGTAGTTTTATTTATTGCTTCCAAATCTTAAAAATTTTCTGCTGGGTGTGTACAATACATAAGTGTAAATTATTTTTTTTTAATTCTTACACACGTTTTGCTTTTTATTCTGGTCATCTTCTTATACATAACAATTTGGAGACAACGAAGTCTCATAAAATATAAAATTTAAGCAAAAACTTAATTCTCTGTCAAATTGGGCAATTTTAAGAAAAAATAAAAAACGAATACGAAGAAAACGCAAAAATTAGGTCATTGCTTTTAAATTAAAACTAAAGCCGCACCAGTAGTTGCTGCCTTAAAAGTTGCAAAAAATAATTTATTTTAAATTTTCGCTGAATGTCCAGACTTTCTGCATATTTTTAATTTTTCATCCATTTGTGCATTCTGACCCAAAAAGGAAGTGAAGCTGCTTTTTAATATTTAAAGTGAAGTTTTTTTATTTGCTTTAATTAATTACAGAAATTCTGTTGAATTTGCTACAAAAAGCAAAAGTAAAATCGAAATTTGTTTTTGAGACAAATTCATCCTCTTTTAATAAGAATAATCAATATTTGCTTTGATGGTGACCTATTTTCTTTTGTTCAAGTTATTTGTAATAAAACATAAAGAAAGGGTTTCTATTATATAATATTTAAGAATAATAAAAGTTAAAAAGTTAATTTTTTTATAGCACAAAGAAACCTGATGATTCCTTAGTAGAGGGGGTCGAAAACTAGTACAGTTCCTTAACGGATGTTAATTCTCATAAAAAGAATACCAGTTTTAAAAGATTAAGACCGATATAATAAATTATTAATTTATATACATATATAAATCAATGTTTACATATGCATCTGAGCTGGCCATTATATTGAGTAAAAACGTACCGAGTAAAAGGTACTCAGTATCCTTTACGAGTTGAGTTTTTTTTATAAACATTTTCTAAAAAATTTATAGCCATTTTCCAAAAGACGAATGGTTTAAGACGTTCGTCGTTTTGTATAAAAAACACTCAAAAATTTTGGTGGTTTGTGGTTGTTTCACATATAAAAAGACGAATGTTTTAAACCATTCGTCTTCTGGAAACAGGTTGTTAAATTTTAACGCCCATAACAAAGCCTTGGCTAAGTACCAACGAGTTTTAAGAGGTGTTAAAATATTCCAGCACTATTGTATTTTTCTCAAAATTTTAATCGTAGGGACTATTTTTTCATTGATCTGTCTTTTTGTGTAGCTGTAGGTCATATTTTTCGATTACATGATGGGTTGATATCTTAGGGGATCTTTACAGGCTTTTTTATTCTTTTCCAATTCATTACTTATTTAAGCGACACAGAACAACTAATTTAGTGTTTTCGACCTCAATTTTTTTACTGATTTTTTTTTAAATTTATTTTTGATTCTTTTCTTATTAATAGCACTAAAGAAATGGAATCCAATATGCAACAACTGTTTTATGACAAAAAATACTTAAGACAATGTGAGTCTAAAAAAAGAATTTACTTGCATTGAATTGGTTTTATTTCTTATATTAAATTAAGAAAATGTTTATTCAAAATTTAATTATTACACACATTTTGCATGGACTTCTAAGCACTGGTGGCATTTAGGGACAGCACAAATAGGTTTTGTCAGCCTTCCATTGATACCATAAACAAAGCTAATAAATTAATAACGAAAAAATAATTTTTTAAAACTAAATTGAGCCTCTAATTTTATTAATTTTTATATTAAACCGGATAATTCAAAATTCACTAAACTTTTTCAACTGTTTAATTTTTATTCGCTCACAAATACAGACACAATTTTCGTGTTTAGTTTAGGAGTCAATTATTTTTGCACAAGCTTTCATTTTTATTATACAAACAAGTAAAAAAATTAAATAATTTTAATTTGTAAAACAATTAACAAACTTAACGAACCATTATGAATCACAACATATTAATATATTTAACAATTCAAAATTTTAGCACTTCAAATTGCTTAAGTGTGTGTGTGTGGAGTGTAATATGAGTTATTTGATAATCATGAAAAATTCCTATAATAGTGTTATGACTCTTTATATATGAGAAACCATATTTGAAAAACCAAATCAATTTCAAAGAAGTTCAAATGTTTTAAATTACATACAAAATAAATATAAAAAATTTAATAGAATATGTATAACAAAGAAATTGATTATAAATTTATTATAAAAACACATAAATTGTAATACAATTACTGTTATTTATTCAAACAAAACTATTCCTCAAATTGCAGCAGATGGGCAAAATAGAATATGGTTACACATACATATGTATGTATGTATGTATTGGACTTTGATTTCGCATTACAGGAAAACCACACAGGGTATCACATTCTAAAGTTCAATAAACGGTTGCAAATATTATCAGTTAGATATACAGTTAATGAGGTTTTTATCAGTTTTTTTTTAATTTTTATCCAATATATCAAATGTCTACAATTGTGTGTTTTTTTTTCTTTTATAAAATACCAGTAATACCTTTCAAGTTATTTAATACTTAGCAAAAATATTATTTTACAACAACTGTATGTTACTAATTACATGTTTAATATTTAAACATTTATTTGTTTGAAATAAACGATATGCATTGTATTGTAATTATTTTAGCATTATTTTGTTCGTGTATATGAATTAATTACAAAAAGAAAATAATGTGGAACCAAATATTATATTTTACATCGTGCTTAGCATAACAGTCTGTCTCTTTAACGATATCAATAAAATTATTATAATGATACACACCCAATTTGTGTACCTGGTCCTTAGTGCAATTGATCGTTAATATTGGTGTCTTTAGTAATGGCAAAATACCTTACAGCGCTTTTTTGTTTCTATTATTTATTAATTTTTTTTACTGTTTATTTTTAATACCAATTTCCTGTATTCTCTATCTATTTTCTTGTTATAACTCTTTTTGTTTGTATTTTTACATCCATTATTTATAAACAACCGGCTGTTAAACTTTATTTGTGTGCGAAATCCAAAATCTGTGGAAAAATTGCCCTATAATAAGTAAAGTGGGATTGGAAATTATTATACATATATAGTGGTATTTAAAACAAACTACTAAATGTGCACAAATATTTCACTATAAAACTTTCATAGAATAAAGAACTACGAACAACGAAAAAACTAAACGTGTGACCCCTACGTTCAGCAAAAAAAATTTTTTTTTCCAAACCTCTTTGCAAGAATACTTTATATTAGAGACAGTAAAGGGAAACTTGTTTTTACCTTGTAAGGTGCTACGCTCTACTATACACACATACATACATAATTGAGCATTACAACCCTGTGTCAGCGTTACGGCCTAGCTTCTCGCAGTACTCATGTTGTGTGTATTAATTTTTATCTATAAGTACCGGGACCTACAGTTTAAAGTCGACTCCGAACGACAGATTTGAGAAGCTTTTTCATGGCAATCAGCTACTCTCAGTGCTTTTGTCAGCATACTGCTAAGAGGTAGTCGCCGAAAGAAATATATTTTCATATTTCCTTACTTATTTGCTATTTTTTTAATGCTCTAACTTTTCTTATTGATTTTATTAACAGTATTATCTCGGTACCCTGATAGTTAATATGTTTAACTTCCTTCCCTACATTAAAAAGTATTCGATGCGAAGGTAACTGGCCGTTGAAGTCGAGGACTACCCTGTTTACGTTGGAGTAATCAACTGAAGAAGGTGCGCGATAAGCAGAGGCCCCTGAAGTCTAGTGCTATGGCAAACCGAATCCCGTTAACTGTTAGTTATAGCCAGCCAAGTAAGTATTATCTCAGTAAAGATTATGATTTTTATTGTTAGTTAAATTAATTGAGCTTAAGTTTGAATAAATATTTAAATTATTTATTTTTCGATATTTCGCTACTTCCTTGCGTGGCATCATCAGGAGTATATAGATTAGGGTGGGTCAATTTTTTTGCCTACTAAGCGAATAGCAAAATCGTAATCTACGAGAAATTCTAAGAACTTTTCCCATAGAAACCATGGTTCTAAAATCAAAATCGAGCTTCCGGTTTTTTAAGAGAAAATTTGGTGATCAGGTCATCCGAAAATAATGATATTTTTTTGGAAGTATTCATTGCAATTCGTGAATAGATGACCTGTAACGCTGGAAGAGGGCTTATTTTAAAGAAAATTTTCCCAGCTTTCTATATCTATCCTCATATATAGAAAATTATTTACCCAAATAATGGTTTTGGAGGTTAATGTCAAAATAATAATAGTAAAACTGTTAAAAACCTAAAACTAATATTATTGTAACATAAACCACCAAAACCATTATTTTGGTAAACAATTTTCTATAATTGAGGACAGATATAGAAAAAATAAGCCCTCTTTCAGCGTTACAGGCCAACTATTCACCAATTGCAATGATGCTTCCAAAAAAATAGCATTATTTTCGGATTACCTGAGCACCAAATTTTCTCTTAAAAAACCGGAAGCTCGATTTTGATTTTAGAACCATGGTTTCTTTGGGAAAAGTTCTTAGAATTTCTCGTAGATTACGACCTTGCTATACGCTTTGTCATGTTTTTCGGTCCCGAACAAATTGACCCACCCTAATATAGATTATGATTTTTTTAATTAAATATTTGCATATCTTGTATACGTATGGTCAGACATCTAAATTCGAAGTCCAGATAGGTTGTAGTAATAAGTTTTTTATTATTTTGTTTCGTATTTTGCAAATGTTTTTATTCGAATTAGTGTGATGGATCCCAATTTAAACAAAATTATATGTAATTTATTGAGTTTGTTTACTGAATCTCTAATTTTTTTTCTGTGTGATTCGATTGCATTGATTTTCAAAACACTTGATTTATAAAAATTAAATCTATCAAACTTATCTTCTTTAATGCTTTTCATAAAGATTTGAAGCTGAAACAGATGATGAGTTAGTGTTTAGTTGTACCAGTTGTAAAATCGTCACAAACAATTCCTATCTACGGTGTTCACGCATGTCAAACTTATCGAAAACTTGCCATATTTTACTTGAAAAAAAAATTATATCTTTCTTATTTATTCTTTTTTTAAATAAAATATTTGTCTTTTACATCAAACAATTAAATGAAAAAACGTAAACAAATAAAATAGAATATTTATGTCTATGTCTGAAAATTCATACGTGGGAAGATTTGTTGCTTTAAACTAAATATGTATTTGAATATTTAGCATCGATTAGATTCGACTAAAATACCTTAATTTGTGTATTTTTAATGGGCAGCGCAACGACTGTAATCATTTTTATGTCTGCAGTTTTATTTTTGTTCAAACTTTTATTTCTTATTTATTTTCTTTTAAAGTCTTTGACTTTGAACTTGAATTACAAAAAAATATATATATGTATACTTATATATACATATTTATGTGTCGACTTATGTTTTTTTTTTGTAGTCATTTGAAAAGACGACACGATCACTTTGATTTTATTTGATTTATGTAGTCATTGTTTTTGTTGTGTGTATTTTGTTTTAAATTTATTTTTGATTTAAAATAGAAATTTAAATACAAATAAATAATACTCGCTTGTACTCAGAAGTCTTAAAGTAAATTTATGAAAAAACCTTGACTTTAACTTAAAAAAAACAAAAAGAAACAAAAAGAAAAAACTGTCATTTGATGAACTCAAATGGATTTAAAATCTTTTGTACTCGTATTGGGACATTGTAGGACAAGAATTTTTTGTTTTTTTTTTGTATTGATATTTGTCATCACCATTTAGCAGTTGTGAGCAAATGTTTTTCGTGTAAATATTTTTATTTCTATAAAAAAAATTATTTGATTTTTGTATTTAATAAAAGGTCATATATTGAAACCCTTTTCTATAGCCGGCGGTAGAGTCAATAAAAATAATAATTAAAAAAAATAGAAAATGAAAACGAATTTCGATGTGTTCTTTGGTTTGAATGCATTGTGGCGTATCGTTGGTTTATTTTGTCAATTGGAAAATAAAAATTGTTAAGTGGTACAGCACAAAATGTAAATATAGTTTTAAGGCGACCAGATTGCCATCACAATGTTTACCAATTATATTTTATTAATCTAGTTGTTCTAGCTCTATTAATTAAAATCAAAAAATTGTTCCAGCGTAAATCTTTTTTAAATAAAAACGTTTTAATATAATTTGAAATGTATGCTTTTGGGAATAAGCATGTCTCTATGGCCATTTCGGCTCTGCTTAAGAGACTCTTCAGGAGACTTTTTCCCAAAGGAGGTATTCAAAACTATAAATACTTATGTTAAAATAGTTATAGACTAAATGCGAATCATATCCCATTTAGTATATAAAAACCAAACAAAAGTATTTACAAAGCAATACATTTCTGTTTTTCAAAAAATTCAAATTCTATTTCTCTGTTCTATCACAGCAAGCCATCCACATCTCTCAGAGATGTTGCCAGAATACTTCTAAGAGGTGGTAGCCGAACCAAATATTTTTTCATATATCTTTCTTTTAAGATGTCAGAACTAGGTTTTGTACCCTGAGCTCTCGTTTTTGTAAGCCAACGCATTACATACTAGACTACGACAACCACAATTCAATAATTGGATTTCCAAATTTTTTCTTAAGTACTTTTTATATTTTGAAATGTTAAAAGTCAGGGTTTGGAATTCATCTGCTTTCCGTTGAATAGATGCTCATGAATCAAGTAAATATATTATTATCAATATATTATTTATACTAAATGTGTATTTACTTAAATAAATAATTATTTTTAATATAAAAAAAATCAAAGCATAATTCAAAATAAAGGGTCTGTTTTTAATACATAAGTTAAAACAAAAAAATGGGGCTTTGTGGTTTCTCGTTGAGAAAAGGTTGGTAAGGTTTCGAACAACACTGTGTATGTCAAGTACTACATTTTTATACAAATTTTGATGTTTATAATTGTGATAAAGGATGTAAAAACTAAGACATTTAATTAATAAAAATTTTATCAATCTTAAGGTCTAATTTTTTATTAAAACAATTTTTTAATAAAAAGCCATTTTTGTTAACTCATAATAAATATTTTACGCAATAGAAAGTTTTATTAAACAGTGCTACTTTTATATTTAAAATCGAAATATTTGTCTGTCATTTACTGAACTAATTTGATAAAAAAATCTGTAAAAAAAATTAATTAAAATTAATGATAATAAACTACTGTTCTCCTAAATGTTTTTTCTTTAACAAATAAATAGGTATTTATGACATTTTTATTGAAAAATAAACTTTCCAATTTTTTTCTTATCAAAAATGCATAATCACTGCTTATAAGATATTGTGATGGCGAAGTAAGTAGTTATTTAAACGGTGGCTACAACTTAAGCATAATGCAGCATAATTTAAAGAAAATGTGACATATTTTTTTTTTGTTCATTTCCCCTTCACTTTAAAGAGCCAATCAAGTCATAGGAGACTTGGTCTATTGTTGATATATACTTATAATATGGTTTTATGTGCATTTATTAGTGAAAATTATTCTTTTTTGTCTATTTGTTGACTTTTAATTTATTAATAGCCAGGGCAACAAAAACTATGGATTGCAAAGAAAGCATAATATATAAAATATATTTTGGGAATTCAAACGGTGCCCCCTATCAAGCCATATTGTCATAATATCATAAAATTTTTAAATAGTTTAAACAACTTGTTGTTAGGCTGTAAATAAAAAAATTATAAACCAATACGACTTTTCAAGCTATGTTTATATGTTTTAATTGGCGGAAAAAAAACAGAGTTGAATGACTAAAGCTATTTAGTTAGCCGGCGATAAAATTTACAAGCCGCCGTCAATATGTATGAAGAGTAGAAAAATGGTAAAAGAATTCTCACTTCCTTATGTGAATTATTTTTAAAAAAATTGCAAACAAATTACTTTTATAAATACATATATAGTATATTTTTACATGCAAGTGATAATATTTTTTGTTATAATTCATCTGACTAGCAGCCACTGCAAGCTTTTCCTTTAGTCGTCTTTGGAAATATGAATTACGTTTTTATATCAGCTGACTGAAATGAAGAACCATATATTTACTAAATTATGACGGATTGTTTAGAGCATTCAAATTTGTTTGTGTTATTTTTTTATGACATATGATTTAAAGCGACCAGTTGAATCCCCCAATTGTATGTTTTTAGAAGTTCAATTTGAAAATGAACTAATGCGGTTTTTTTAGAGACGTTTGTGTTAATCTTTGATCGACATTGGTCTACATATGTGAAGAATTTGTCGAAGACGAAGTTATGCATGTAGATATATAAGAATTATTTGCATGGCGTATTCTATTACTCACGACCTTTAATAAGGATTGCCTTTATTTTAGAGTTGAATTTAAATATATAATCTTATCCATCACTAAAGTTACTGACCTGCTGGTGATCATAAGGAAGGTAATTGGTCTGCTAAACAAGCAGTAGACTCCAATAGACACAATAGGTCTTATAGATGAAAGGAAGTATATTCGAAAGAACTATGAGTACTTCATAAACGTTTTTGCATATTTTTGGTTCCCCTTTCATTAGCACTTAAACGAATTGCATTATTATTGGTTTTCTTATCACATAATGAATCAAAAACATATTTTTGTAGACACCAACTAAAAAGCAATCAATACAACAGAAAATGAGAAAAAAAATTATTTGTTACAGTTAAACAAAAAATATATACTCGTACTCGGTTAATTATTTCATATTATTTTTTGAGTTTTTAATGAATTTACGCCTTTAAAATTGTAAATTTTATCATTAGTTAGAAGCGTTTTGCCTCTTGTCATATTGTGTTGATTTATAAAACATGTTTTAATCATTTATTTTTATTGAATTCATACATTTTTAGAGATAACCTAATTTTTCAATATTATTATTATTATTTTTTTTTTTTACAAAATATTGTGGGTTGTATTGTGTTTATAATTTCTAAAATGTTTACAATGTATTTGTCACACTTGTATAGTGTTGTCGTCAATTTTTTTTTTTTTGTGAGTGTATATCATTTAATAGATTCAAGGCGGAAGAGTTTAAAGGAAAAATAATAAAAATAATAAAAAAAGTTAAGAAGCCTACCTTTAATAGGTGTTAATGGCTTTTTAAATATTTATTAAAAGTTTTTAGAGATTTAAGAGAGACTGAAGAAATCTTCATTTTTAAGTAGCAAAATTGTCCAGCACTATTGAAATGTTGCTACTTTTAAACAACCACTTTTGCTTTTAGAAACTTTTAACAATTTTTACGAATTCTTCAGTTGTTTAACGATTTATATATATACACATCAAAGATTTTACTAAACAAATGACAAAAGAAGAATTTAGAATTATTTTAATTCTTATTTAATGTATAAAAATAAAGATGAGCGGCAACTGCAAATTTTATTTCACAATCAATAATTTTAAAAGAAGACAAATGCTGCTACAGTTATATGCTAATTCAATTAAATGTATGATGATCCAATAATATATTTTATGTTATGAGTTGTAAAGCTACTGACCGTAGGTCACACTAGGCAAATATTTGACCAAAAAAGCGTAACCATGTTTTATGTAAACATTTTCTTAAAATTTTTATAAAAATAAATAATGACAAGAAATAATATGTAGAAATTTAGTAAATGAAATTTAAAGTAATACGAAATAAAAATTAAATTTTTTTTTCATGAAATAGTGGTTACGTCTTTTTCGTCAAATATTTGTCTAAAGTGAAGGCAGCTAAGGTACATATCGTCGCAAGAATTAAAGAACGCTGTAACTAACAAAATATTTAATGTTCACCAGAGCCAAAAAACCTGTATGAAAATAGAACAAAGACAGTGGTATTTTCCAAAACGCAGACGTCGTATGTGAATTTCTTTTCGGCATAGAAATCTGAGACCGGGACCAATCGACGCGTATTTTTTTTTCTGATAAAAATGATGCAAAAAAAATATTTTCGATTTTTTATCAGTTACAGCGTTCTTTAAATCTTGCGACGATATTTAAATATTTTTTACCTTACTTTCCTTTATTATGACATTTTAGCCAGTTTTTAAATACATTTTAATGTGCTTAGAGTCCCAAGGGTTGGCATTACTGACTGCAATGCCATACAACAAAGAAAGCATTTTACTGCTACTTGAATACCAGCAACACACAATCAGTCTAAAAATATTTAAAAATGTCAAGCAATGTTTGTATGACTACCATAAGAACACTCTTATAAAGGCAAAGTGTTTGGATACCTTTGTGTAGCAAAATCGTTTAATTGTTCAGGTACTGGTGTGCCTTGTTGCAACTTGTACAGGCATTGTTGCAACTACATAAATACATATTTACTATATAAACATGCTACTTGTACGCATATGCACTTTGAATATATTACTTAAGGCATTTAAATGTATTTAAAGGCAAGGTGTCTAGTTGTTACATACACGCCCACATCCTTTCGATATAAATGTGTATCTTATTATGGAGCTAGCTGATACTGTTTTCACGGTGACAAATAAAGAATTTTTTTCTGTTCAACTTGGCCAATGTAATGGAATGTCATGGTTGACTTTAAACTTCTATAATGAGACTTTGCATTTACTCGTACGAGTACATAAATATTTAACTCCAGTGATGACATTACAAGTTTTGTTATGCCGTTTTCTACTCCTTGTTTTTACCATAAGAGATATAATTTTGTGTATTTAAAGCAGATAACAAGTTTCTGCTAAAATTGTCATTATAATACAATTTTTTAAAACAGAAAAAAAGACAACAGAATATATTTTAATTAAAAAAAAAAAAAAAAATATATATATATATATATAAGTATATACATATGTATACATATATAATTTGTACCCTACACCACTAGGTGATGGACGAAGGAAAGAAGAATGTGAATTTATCATTCATTTAAAACTTTTAGTCAAATTGCGAGTTGCCTTTTGGAAGATGATTTGTTAAAATTTCACAAATTTGGCTTGAATGTAAACTATAGCGGAAATAATAATGTACAAATGCATAATCAATCAATTCTGTGGCAATATGAAAGACTAGCTTAAGTCGCTATATGCTTAAATTAATTTAGGATTTTTGACGCTTCAAAAAGTTCAGTGTAGTAATAGAATATAAAATATTGTAGTCCATATTTGTTGCATCAAAAGTCTATTATCAGTAGGTAAAATTACATAAATCTTGGAATATTTCAAATTTCATGTTTTGACTTAAGCTGTTCTTCCATAACGACATGGAATTTATGGTTTATATATAGAAAAGCCTCGACATATTCTATTGGTTAATTTATTTTAGAGCTCTTCATAATTTTATATTTTTCTTGAAAAACCGAAAAAGTAAATCATTGTGCCCTAACTACCCACCCCATGATGGATTTATTTTAGGCATTAATTTCTGGAAACACTTTTAGTAAAATTTAAGTATAAAGTTGACAAAACTCTTTATAACTTCTCTCTTATCTTGTTTTTTTTTTCTTTTTTTTTGTGAATAAATAAAAGATTACACAAATCCGAAAACAATTTCAAGTTTACTTTATAAGTTTTACAAAAAGAGCACAGATATTTCATAAAATATTTTTCAAGATAAGGGCCATTAATGTTCGCCTTCATACCTTGTTTAGAGTAACTAGTTTTTATTTGCATTCCATCTAAATTAGACTAAGCAACTTTAGTAATATTAGCTTCATGGATTTGATTTCTATCAAAGACTATATTTATGAAACATTGGATATGTAAACCGCCTTCTCTAAATCATATGCCGCAAATAAAAATATCAGACTAAATAAGAGGTCCGAAAACAATGTGGTCAAAACAGATATCTTGTGCTAAAGTCATTACCTTAAATTCTTAAATACTAAGCACTAAACTGTGCCAGTCTAGCACACCGAATTCGTAAGCAATGTATTAATAATTGTGTGCGTTAATATAAAAAATTCAACGTATCTACTCGATTTAGCAAAAGCAATTTACTCTGTGGTCGCTACAAATCTTTCGTGAATTCACGGATTGATTTGGGGTAAATTTGGCTTTAGTTATGATACACAGTCCGCTAATTTGCTATGGAAACTAATTTTGTCGTTTTATGTATTGTTACCGTTCACAGATTTTCACTTAATGCATCTATCTCACTAATAGTAAGATCAGTAAACTTGACCCTCACCACAACTGCTCTATATACTTTTCCATTCTCAACCTTCCCTCTGTTACGCTGAAGATAAGGATGGTAAAAAATCACATGATACTGCTATAAAGCTATGGCCTTATTTTAAATTGACGTAATTCGTCTATGATTTTGATCATATATATACTGAAAAAGATGTTGATGTTTATGTGCTCTATCCGCCATTTTATATGACTCGAGTTAATGATACCACTGGCAAAACTTTTAAAATCGGCAATCTGTTTCCGGCTATTTATCTCCGAAACTGGACGAGATATCCGAAAACGGATAGCAGACTTGAATAATTTGGGATCAAAAACCTACAGTGGCATCATTAACTCGAGATATATAAAAAATATGAAATGGCAGATAGAGTACATAAACTCCCTCACAACGATATGGTAAAAATTGTTTTTGTTTTTTCTATTCACTCGCTGCAGGCATTTGCACCAACCAATGGCCAATCGATTGTGGTAGAACAGAAAAATGAAAAAACGAACTGTATTGCTTTAATTCTTTTGTTGTGATTCTATTTTTAGTGAAACGCCAATGAGTTTAACAGGTGGTTGTGTAGGTAAGAAGTGATCAAAAGGCATGAATCATATTTCTTTCGCTAAAAAAGAGGTCTTTTAGAAAAAATATTAAATTTAGTTTTTAGAAATACTTGGTGCTAAATGAAAACGCTATGATTTTAGAAAAATTTTTATTGCTTTTTTGCAGAGTAAGTAAAGATTTTAACCGAATTGCAAAGTGCTTTTTGATGTATTGCAAAATGGTTTAAATGGTAACTGTTTTGTTTTCTGTCGAATTCTGTCCAACAAAATGTCAAAAACTCTACTTTTTCTGCTGAGACGGTTAAAATGAAAGAAACTCGAGGTACTCATTTATAAGAATATGAAATATTTTCATATTTATTTACTCGTATTTCACCAAAAATAGTTCAAATATTTACAGTTTTATTTTTGACCCTGAATTACAAACAAAAAAAAACATGATATTTATTTTTCATTTAGACATACATGCGTGTCTAGAAATGTTATAAAAAACAATATCAGTTTTAGAGTAAATATTTTATTTTTAATCCTAAAATAAATACCTATAGATAAAATAATAAAAAAATAAAACTTTTTTCGAATAAAAGTTAAATACCACTTTTTTATTATTATTTTACGCAAATGTTTTGTAATGTTAACCATGTTAAAACAAAACGTAAGTATTTTATTATGCAAAAATTGTTAAACGCCTACAGTTGTTAAGGCGAGGGATTGTTCGTACAATATTCGAAATATACTTTAAAGCACTTGAGAATTAGTTTGAGTAGAGCTATGAAACTAGAAACACCTTTAGACAGACAATTTGTCTAAAGTACGAGTATTAATGAATTTATCGTTGTTGTTTCTAATTTTACTAATGCCATGTTTTTTTTTTTCTTTTTTACCTACAATTTCAGGTCAAAACAATGTCTAGCAACCAGCTAATGGATAATACTGTTGAGTATAAAACACAAAAATGAATTGCTAATTATCAAAATGACGTAAGATTTTGTAGGATTTTTAAAAGCAAGTTTTTTTTTGTGCTGTTTCTGTTTTCCAACAGTCATGTTAATCATAGTCGTGTGACTTTACTGGTTAATACTTGTAGTTAAACTGACAAACGCTTGGACTACCTCAATAAAAGTTTGAAAAATGTTATCATCCGTTCTGCTTTATTCGCATGAAACAATCGAATGATATTGTTATTATTTCAACAATTTTATTGTTATTGGTAGTTGTAAAATAATGTTAATTTAATTAACAGAATTATTTGAAATATGATACAATAAACGTGCTACAAAATTTTATTGAATTTCAATGTTATTGTCTTCCAACGACGCTACGGTCTTTATTGAGTTCAAATGCTATATAAAGTATTCTATATGGTTTGTAACATTTTGCAAGTAGTTATTTATGTATTTAAATGTGAATACACAGAAAAATTTTAAAATCGATTTCAATTAACAAATTTGTACTACCACTTAAATGTTTAACTACTTAGTTTTACCCCTACAAACAAAATTAATAATATCAATTAAAAAATTAATAGTGTCGAGCTTTTTGACAAAAAAAATTTTCAATTAAATATTTAATTGGGCCAATTAATCATATATGAAAATTAAACAAGTCGTTATTTCTCAATAAAACATCCTCGTTAAACTTGTCCCAATAATGTTTGAAAGCTTCGGTAGCCTGTTTATAGTAAGAATTATCTAGAACCTTAAAACAGCCATCATCAGAAGGCTTTAGATCTTTATTATTGGAAAATAATTTACTACTACGCACTAGGGATGACGATCGGGATTTACAAAATCCCGGGATTTCGGGATCGGGATTTTTGTATAGCAGCTAAATCTGACAAATGAAGTGCGTGATGAATCAATTCAAACTTTGATTTATTTATTCTGTTCATCGCAAGAAATGGATGTGTGAACTTCTGTCGTTTTTGCCATATACGGTTGTTTTTTTTAAATTTCATCCCTTTAATACTGCAATAAAATTCAGAACAGTCGCTGTAGTATAATGTAACGAGCAGCACTACAACCTGTCAAATATTAAAAACAGCTGTTTTAAACTGGTATCAACAAAACTACATAAACCTGACGAACATTTTCGGCATATTTTTTCTTTACCACATATGAACGTTTAGTGGTCGTCGAAGCCTAGTATGTATTGTGTTGGTTTGCTAAGACGAGACGAGCTCTGACTTCGTGAAGGAAAGAAATAAGTATGAAAAAATAGTTCTTTCGGCGATCACCTCTTAGCAGTCTGAACAAGCTTCTCAAGTCTGTAGTTCCGTTTCGACGTTAAACTGTACATTCCTGCACTCGTGGTTAACAATTCGTCGTGCAGGATTTTAAGTGCTCTATACGCCATTTTTTAAATCTTGAGTTAATGGTGATAATTTAGGTTTTTGACACCAAAATCTGCAATCCGTTTTCGGCTATTTTTATCTCCGAAGCTTGACGAGATATCCTAAAACGGATTACAGATTTGAAAAATTTGGGGTCGATAACCTAAAGTGGGATCATTAACTCGAGATATATAAAAAATTTGAAATGGCGGATAGATCACTTAAATTCCCGCACGACGAATCGGTGCATACAATATGGGTGCTGTGAGAAGCTAGGCCCTAACTCTGAAAAAGGTTTGTAATGGTCAATTAGGCATTTTATGCATACGTATAAAGGCATAATTTTTATTTATTTTTAATTCTCTCTCTAATATCGTATTAATTAATTATTAAATTTTATATTTTTATATATTTTTTATACTCGTTTTATCTCTGATAATATCTTTGAATTAATTAATAAATTTTTTATTAAGCATATACAAATATTTTTAATTTTACCACATAAGTGTACAACAACACTATTTCCAACAAATTTATGGGAACAAACTTATAAACTTATGTAAGTATATGTATGTGTTGTGGTACGTGTGCTGTAAAAAATTAATGAATTGCATTATTTCTCGTATACTCAATGCATCGTTATTATTATTAACGATTATTATCATGCTTATACGATAATTTTTTTTTAATGGCCGGTTTTAGTTTTTATAAACATCAGTTTAATTTAGTTGTACAGTGTAGGTCATATATAACAACTGTATTAAGTAAGAGATATAATATCTTTATAAATTTATATGTCTTATGAACTATCACTTACATTGAAATATTTATTTTATTTTTAGAGATCACACTTACCTGAAAAGAGAAGAGAAAATAAATTTTAATTATACTCGTATATAAATTTGAGAATAGGAAGTAAATTGGCTTAAAAGCATATTTTTAATTTTTTTAAACTCAGTTTTATTGATACCAATGTAAAATTGAAATATGGGACCTAATAATGGAATATAATGTCCTGCAACTGTTCACCTATAGCACGTAGACAGGCATAAGTAAGCTCTTTTCACAAATTTTTGAACCACATTTTGCAACAAAGCCTAGATTATCTTGTCATGTATGTAGTTCTAAAACATTTCAAAAGTTTTTATATAAATTTGTTCATTTTCTGTTTCGTAGTTTAAAAAAAATAAATAATTCAATAGCTTATAATTATTAACTAGAAATCATTTTTAAAAGCCTCAGTTTTTTTTTTAAAGTTCGCAACTTTAAAATATAAATATTGTTTTCTGTTTATTTGTTGAGAACTATAATTTTATCTCCCACTGTTACTGTCACAACATCGGTTGGAATTTGTTTCATTGAAATTATTAAAAACTTAAAAAAATAAACTTAAAAACAAATTCTGCTATATGAGCAAATATGATATAGAAAAAAAAAATAGAATTTCATTCATAAATCATATGAAAACTGCTGATAATCGCTTGTTAGCCAATCCAGTTTCTTAATTTTTTTATTTTTATTTTTAAATATTTTATAAAATGCTTTAATAAGGTTTTTTTTATATAAATAATAATTATAATACTAATTTCTTAATTGATAAACGTTTTTTAATTGCTAAACAATTACAAGAGTCTCTACACAAAAAGTGTTAAATTTAAAATTGCCGGTAATTATAAAAGATTATTAATAAAGCGGTGGTGAATCACTTGAAATAAAATAGATATGATATTAGACAACCAAAAGAGATCTGCAAGTAAATGAGGCATTTTACATATTCAACAGACCTTATAACTAAAAAAAAAGTTATTAAAATAAAAATTAAAATGCAGAGTTTGTGAATAAAATTATATGAATATGGCAGACATAATGGGTAATATAATAATTAACCCTATATGGGCCTTAAAAGCCGTACTGGTTTACTGGTTTGTCTATTTATATAAAACATTTAACTGTACTTATTTTTGACAATTACATATTCTACTAAAAGGAATTAATATTAAATTTATTGTAATGTAAACTCCTAAGGACAACATTTTTTATTTTACGAAAAATTATATTCAATTAAATCCTAACGATGATAACCGATATATCAATAAATAAATTGTGTTATTTTAGGATCTTAACCTCAAAATCACCCTGTTCATTTTTGTTTTCGAAGAATCTTTGCTAAATGGTAACTTTTATCTTATGATCTATCCAGTTTAGCAGAAGAGTCGAAATATTTAAAAAAACAGGGCTCAACTAAGAGGTTGAATGCAAATCCTTCAATAAACGATAACATCGTACGCAACTGTGAAATATTATCAGGACAAATCTTACTGTCACGATAAAATACTAATAATTTAGACACTCAGAAAAACTCGATTCGTTGGTAATTATTTACAAAATACATGAAACCAGGGAGCAAATGACGGCATTCGATATTGATCAAAATTTCATACAATTTGAAAGGAATTTCCATACGAATTTCGATCGATATCGAACGCTGTAATTTTTCCCAGAACTGTTAAGTAATGATTAGTAATAACTAAATAAGTAAATGCGATTATTTCATCCCTAATTAATTAAGTTTCTCTCAAAAATAATCAAATTCTGTGAGGTAATAGAGGTAATTAAGAAAACGAAAAAATAAAAGACGTCGAAGCTTTGCAAAATAGAATGTTGTCAAGTGGGTGAGGATGTATACACAATACACTCCCATCTGTTTTTGCTTAAAGCTTGCATCAAGCTCTAGAATATCATATAAATCGTATGAAATAGTTTTATTTGCTTAATAGTAGCACTATTAGGGCAATTTTTGACTGTAGTTGATATTATATTATCCATCGGGAACTCCAGTACACTACTGTGTAGTGTGGTAGAATGCTAGAGCGAGGATTGTGGGATCATGTCTCAAAAAACCTCATGGTCTATGACATTATATCGCTTGAAATAATTAGAATATAAAAATTATTTTGTATTGTAAATATTCAAATAAATATTTTACCGTAGTCTAGTGGTTAGTATATCGGCTCACTAGACAAAACTAAGCTCTGATGTCCTGAAAGATTAAAAAATACTTCTTTCAGCGACTACCTCTTAGCAGTCTTCTGGCAAAAGCTCTGAGAAGAACTGATTGCCATGATTAAGCGTCCTAAGCCTGTCGTTCGGGATCGTCATCAAACTGTAGGTCCCATTACTCATGGATAAAAATTGACGAACACAACTTGGGTGCTACGAGAAGCTAGGCCGTTAATCTTAAACAGGGTTGATATGGCCAATTATACACAACATGGGATAAGGAGCTATTCAATTGTTCTTCTGAAATAATATTTTGCTCGTAATATACTCTATTTTTTCATTTATACCGCATAATTAAAAAATATATTTTAGCTACTAAAAAGAGACTCTCTTTTTATAATATTGTCAACCTTTATAATACATTTAAAATGATTCACTTGATCTATTCTCGTATAAAAACAGTGAAAAAAAAAAATGAATTATATTCCAAAATAGAAAGAGTTAAAAGTAAGAATTTACTTCTTGTTCATTAAATCATATGATTTATTTCAATTACTGAGAATATTTTCATAGAAAAAATATAATGATACTCGTACATGCGGGCATTTAATTTACGAGTGTAATACGTTCATAATATTAAAATAAAAAAATAAAAAAAATCAACCGATTGCCATGCAGTTATACTAGTAATCCTCCTTCAAATCAAGAAAAAAAGGAAAATAAAATAAATTTTATGCTCTTGCAAATATTTAAAATAAAAGAAAAAAAATTTTTTTTTGCTGCTTTTTGTTATAAAATCATTATGACAATGTCACTGTTAAAGTGAAATTTTTGGCTTAATGCCAAATATAACAGCAAGAAGTAGAAATAGAAGAAAACATATTTGAAAATGTTCCCATAGCTGATGAAATTAAAATGTGTTTCTTTACAAAATTCAGTAAAATATTTTTTTATTAAAATAAATTAAAGTGTTCATGTTGTTAATATTTTACACTATTTTTTAATACCGGCAATAAGGCATGAAGCGGATGTGATCCACTTTGATATTTGAGTATGATTAGACGGAAATTATGTCAAGTGTTTAAAAAAAAAAAAAAAAAAAAAGAAGCAAAGAGAGAAATGAAAAATAAGACCAATTTTTAATAATGGCAAACAAAACTAATTTTTAAATAATATGTATTTTGAATTATTTTAATAAATGGCTTTGTATAGAACGATCAGTTAAAAATAGCCATTAAAAAAACCAATGAGTACGAGCAATTGAATAAATTCGGTCTTATTTTAAAAGCTTTATTAATATCATGACGCCTATGCATGCATTAAATAATTAAACTTTAATTAAAGGAACCGAAAGGGTTTGCTAAATGTGGTCTAATCAGATGGTTTAATTTTAATTAAAAACTTTTAAGGCACCAGTTTATTTGGCAGAAAAGACTAGAAAAATTTTTATATGCTATAAGCACAGTGTAATACATTGACGACACTCCAACAACTATAACAAGAACTACACAGCCAAGTTAGCCACAAATTATGATAATGAGAGATAGATGTACTAGTATATACAGCTATCTTATTTCTTTCCAGTATTTAATATAGCCACAAAAAAATTTTTAGTACACACACAACATCACAGTGTATAAAAAGATAGCCACATCAAATTGTAACAGCTGATTTTTAACTTCTTGAGCTGCCATTTTCTTCATCACTGTATTACACTGTATACAGGGTGGTCAAATTTGAGGCAAGGAAGTAAATTACTTGTCAAATGATGAAACGTCAAGAATTGAGCTGTTATCCTATGATAGTTAGAATATTTTAACCATGGAATACTGTTAGCGTTGAACATTTTTGAATTGGTTGTTTCAAAAACTAAACGAAAATAATGAATTTTTCAACAAAATCGTCTTTAGTGATGAGACCATAATAACCGATTTTTTGTGGCCACAATTAGCTAATGTTGACATCAGTGTCTTCTGATTTCAGAGAAACAGCATCACAGCTGGCCAATCAATTCAGTTATGGCATGAGAAATTTTTCTGTCGCGATTTTGCGATGTCAATTGGCCGCCTGGTTCTTGTGAATTAACGCCGCTGGATTATTTTCTCAGGGACCATTTGAAGGACTAAATTTACGTGAAAAAAACATAAACAACTGACGCTTAGAAAAATTAAATTCGGGGCTGCATTGACTAGAAAAGCGAAGTTTTATTGCAAAATGTGGTTCAAAATTTGGTGGAAAGAGGGAACATCTGCCGACGTTCTAGAAGTGGATATTTGCGAGACATCATATTCTATTATTAATTCCCATATTTCTACATTACATTGATATCAATAAAACTAAATTTGAAAAAAATGTGTTTTTAAGCCAAATCACGTTCTAACCTCAAATTGGCCCATTCTTTATGAAATAAAGTAAATATACAAAGGCAAGGCAATGTTTGCTGCGCTTTATTAGTTTATACATATATAAAAACATATACTAATAAAAACAGAGTTTAGATATAGTATGCGCTCCAAAAGTATATATCGTCGTGCGGGAGTTTAAGTGCTCTATATATATCTCGAGTTAATGATGCCACTTTAGGTTTTCGACACAAAATTTTTCAAGTCTGTAATTTATTTTCGGATATCTCGTCCAGTTTCGGAGATAAATAACTGAAAATGGATTGCAGATTTTAAAAATTTTGGTGTCAAAAACCTAAAGTGGCATCATTAACTCGAGAAATATAAAATGACGTATAGAACACTTAAACTCCCGCACGACGATATGCTAACGAAGGCTATTAAAAATGTTTAGCTAAAAATGCAAAAGTAGTAGAAAACAAATATTTCTCATTTTATTTTTGGTTGCCCTGGCTGATCATTTCTATGCATATCTGTATAATTTACATTTAAATATAACCCTGTCAAATATAATTTAATTTTTATCTGATAAATGTATTTGATAAATTACTCTTGCAACATGGCTAGACCACAATAATTTAAATATTAATCATGTTGCAAAATTATGATTTTTTTTTGCCAAAATTACTTTTATTTAAACTTCAAACGGAAACCGCTTAAAAACGATAATCAGAAAACTACAAGACGAACAGTTTATGTTATTGAAAAGATAAAAATCTTTCTTAACAAAACAACAACAACACAAAGAAAAAAGATTTAAAAGTTTAAAGTTACTTATCATTAGACTAAACATTATGGTTCAAAAAAGTTGAAATATGCCACAGGTAGCAAAAAAAAAAAAAATATGAAAATTATTGTATGGCTTTCTGAGCCGACTAACTAGTAGCTGTTAGGCTGTTTCAAGGAAAATATGAAGAGTATTAGAAACAGTAAAAACCCTTAAGTTTGGAAATAAATAATCATAAATATATTTGATATCTACTTAGCGAACTGTAGTACTGTTTTACTTTAGATTTCAGTACTATTATGCAAAGTGTATTTTCTAAGCTTTTAAGAGGCTTTTTCATTGAAGTGGAAATAATTTTCATGCATATTTTTAGCACTTAAAGGTAAAACTATTAACTGAAATGGCACATTTTATTTAAGTAAATAGTTTTATATAATTTTTAAGCTTTTCCAGACTTTAGACATTTTAAGGTTTATAAAGTTTGTGCAAGTGTTTGTAGCATATAGAAATCTGATTAACAGCAGATGAAGTCATTGGGAAATTTTATTTAAGCATTTAAATTTTATTTTTTATTTAATAATTGAAAAAACTATCATGTGTTTTAATGTCTCAGTTTTACGTCACAGGATGAGGCTTGAAATGACTCTCGATTATTCCTGCAGTGTTCAGTTGATAGGTCAAACATTATTAGTTTTTCTAATGATTTTCTTAATGCTCGTATTATAGTTGCCACGCTCAAGCTTAGATAGTTTCATACGTAGAAGGCTTGAGAAAAGTATCTGTCTCAAGTTATCCTCTTTTTGTTTTCTATAACTTTCTAAACTTTTCTTTCCTATTCTATTGTAATTTTTCTAGTTTGAACTAACCTTGCCTGTCAGCTATCATTATCATATCTACCATACCAAAAAAAATATTACTTTGTCGTTTGTCGAGAAGTGAGGATATCTTGTGTAGAGTGTCAAATATCCAATATTTTTTTTTTAATAATACAAGCATTTGGATATTTACATTTTTAAATTTTTCTTATTTTCAATTTAAATCAATAATTGTTTAATTTGTTGTTCGATTTTGATAATGACTTTTCAATGCTTATTTTGTTATTTATTACTTAAACTTGTTGCTGATAATGACTTTTTTTAATTTATATATAAATTTAAAAAAGTAAACGCTATTGATCAGTAAATAAGTTTAGAAAACACAAAAAGGCTTTTAACCCAATTTTTTCAATTTTCAAAACATTCAATTTATTTAGAAAATTATAAAAATAATAATAAAAATATATTTATTTGCTTATAAAAGTGATTTATTATTATGGCTTCGTTAACTTTTATTAATACTTAAGACCCGTTTTGTTGATAGGTGGCGCTTAAATAATTTTTATTTCTGCTAACTGACAAATAAATAAAAAAGCGTAATTGTTCAATATTTGCATTCAAATATTGACTGTTTTGTTTGATTGAAACTTTAATTTTTACGCATTTTAACACGCATGCTAAATGTCATATACGATACGTTTAAGTCAAGTTTAATGTGTAAATATATGATGAGGCGTATTGAAATTTATATTTTTTAGCCATTTGAGAATTTATGTTTAAACAAATACAAAAAAAAACCAAATTGAAGTTTATATGGCATGATACTGTGGCATGCCAGAGTATTCTTTTACGTTTAAGAAGCATACAAATGTGTCAATAACAATTTAAATACTTAAATATCAACGTCAAATACAATTATTATCTATGAGTGCTCGTATAGTATGAAAAAGTAAATTTAAAAGAACAAAAAAAAAAAAAAAAAAAAAAAAACAAAAAAAAAAAAAATAATTAACGGGAGGCCGGCGTATTTTTAGTCTTGGCTGCACTCCACTTGTATCGAATGGCGTTTAATTATGCAAATGCATGTTGCAACATTCTTGTTATACAGTAAAACATGGTTATAGCGAATACGAAAAGATCAATTACACTTTAGTACTTTATAAACAAAGTTCGAAATATCTATAACAGAAACATAACGATTTTCTTTCGAGGCTTACTTCTCTTCTTCTATTTGTACAGATATTAAGAAACTTATGTTATTTGTTTCATGTCTTTAAGTTCTACATTTTTTTTTTAACAACGAGTACACAGTAAGCCATTTTAAAGTTTGGCAGCCTATATCACGATGTAGAAAAAATACTTTCAATCGCTTTCTAAGCAAAAGAAAATTGTTTTGGATTTCTCTTTATTAGATTTCATTGAAAAATTTATCATAATATTCTTTTTTTTCGCTGTGCTTTAGTTGGTTAAGAATATCTTTCGACTTTCTAAAGTAGCCTATAAAAGATTATTCATTATAAGGATTGTAACACTACATATGAGGAAAGTTTGCTATAATTATATTTTTATATGTATAGCAATTTGTCAATGACTGTAAAAACTATTCGATACAAACATAGTTCTTTATATCATTATTTTACTGTATTTCTCATAAACATAAAATAATAGGAGAATTCATATATGTATACAATAATGATTTTTATTATAATTTAAGCAATAATTCCAACATTTTTACCTCTTTTCAAGTAAATATTAATAATTACTATGAAGTTAAGGTTTACATTTAAGAACAATAAATAAATTATTAAATACATATATCAAATATTACTAAAAGTTTAATAAATTATTAAATACATAAATGAAACACATACATACAAAACCATAACTATCATATGTACTTTCCGTTTGACTGCTCTGAAACAGTAAGCAGAAGTTCTTAAGAATCGTTAAGTCTATGGTATCATAACCAAGGCTCTTGTTACCCCTAGAAGCTCCTTTTTAATTTTGCATTAGTTTTTGGCAGTTTTTCACAATTTATTTTCATATTTGCAATTCCTTCCTAAAACTCCTAATAGTAGCAGACATTTATTTAATTATTTAAATCAGATTGACGTCATATCTTTAGGCGTTTTCTATGACTTTAAGTTCTTTATAGTCAAATAGAATAAAAATTTGCGTTTTCAACTGTTTAAACCAGGGATGAGCAACACGCGGCCCGCCGGCCGCTTACGGCTCTTTCAACCTATTTATGCGGCCCGCCAAACAAATGTTGCTGCTTCTCAAAAATACACATAATATCTGTGGCAATATGGAAGAGTAGCTTAAGTCGAAAATTGAAGTTTTGAGATATCATCAATTTTGTGTAATTTTTATTCTGTATGTTTTTTGCGAATAATTTATGAGTTAATATATTGGTACCATGTTTTTTGCGAATAATTTATGAGTTAATATATTGGTACTATGTTCATTAGAGAAGAAGGATGAATATTTTAAAAAAAATATGGTTGATTTTAGAAGATTTTACGCCTTTTCTACTTAAGCGCTTTTTCGAAACTGAAATCTGCGTTGGACAGGTCCTTAAGTAACTTAAGCGCTTCTGTTGAAATAAAAAGTACGTATTGTGTAGTTTTAAGTAAACCTAAGAGGATTTATTCAAGAACTTACATTCACTTAAGATAACTGTATACAAGAATCACATTTTATTAAAAAACTTATGTAAATATAAGTTATATGTTAAATCGAAAATCTGAATATGTAAACAAATCTATGTGTACATAAGTTGTTTTGTTAAATGCATTATTGATTTAAAAAACTTAGGCTAAAAAGTAAACGTATGTACATAACATTGATAAAAAATAGAATTTTTCAAAACGGACTAAACACATTTAAGCGCCTTTGCTTCTGTAATGCCCCAAACGCCTTAACTCAATTCTCTCTTATGTCGACTTAAGCTACTGATGTAAAAAATGTATTTCTCTCAGTAAACATCGAGAATGTTTATAAATCCGACCACCGATCAAGACTGAGTAATGCACGATTAGAAACTTGTGTATGTGTACCTACCTCATCAATTCCGGCTGATATTGATCAGGTTGTATCGAAAAAACAGTACCAAATTTCTCATTAAAAATTTCAAGCAAATACTTTTTTTTTTGGCATTAAATTTTATATTTTTTTATTCTAATTTTTATTATAAATAGAGTTTTGTAAATTATTAGTATTTATGTGCGGCCCGCCATAAAATTTTAAAATTTATAAGTGGCCCGTTGATTAAAAAGGTTACTCACCCCTGGTTTAAACCATTAAAAATTAATTAAAATGCAAATCATAGTTTATGTTGTATGTTGGAGTTGCTTTAAATTGTATTGCATTTATATGGCCATGATTAAACTTATTTTAAATATTTTTTAAACATTGTATGCAAAAATGTATAAAGTTTTATTAAATAAAATTTGTGTGTATGTAGTTTGGCTAAAACCAAATAGAATTCTTAGAAAATTAAGTCACATTTTGTCATATGATATCATAAATACAATATTTAAATTCAAAATCATGCACAAATATGAACACAAATTGACAACTTCTTAAGTAAGTTCCTTTTCTTTCTGGATTTTGTTAATCAGTCTTAAGGTTATATAAAAAATATGTGCTTTATGTATGCATGTATATTGTGTATGTATGTATGTTTCTTAGGATATTAATTTTTTTATAAAAAATATCTTTCCATACACTAAATTTACCAAAGCGATTTGTATTTTTTTTTAAATTTTAGGTGAGTCTGTTCTGTTTTAAGTGCTGTCAACTCCGTAGCAATTAATCCAATTTTGTAACCAAAAGCAGTATAACTGCTTGTTAACTGACACCCACATTAATTTGCGAAATAATAAAAACTATTGAAAATTTCAGTTATTTTTAACATTCAATACTTTTAAAAAATATACAAGAAAAAAAAAACGGAAAAATTTTATATTCATTTAGATATTTATTTTATTTCCTTAATTACAATACAATGTGACATTATATTATATAATAATTAATTATAAGAAGCAGAGTGACAAGGACCACAAGTTCGGCTTAGTGTCAAAGACCAGGGTCTTTGGTGGGAATCGGACTCACAACCCTCGCACTGATAGTGTAGACCGCTGAGATACCCATCAGATATTTAAAAATGCATAAAAATTACAAAAGATATGTAAATTGAATGTAAAAGTAGAAGTTTAAAAAGAAAATGACAGAAACTGGAGTGAAAATTAAAAGACAAACATTTTTAAAACATATAAATGAGTAAAACGTATACGAAGAATTTTCAGAAAAATTGGCTTAAGAACTCAAAGTTAAGAGACTGGATTTAAGAAACAGCCAACTTTTGAAAAACTTTTCCAAATATAGATTAAAAGTCCGATATTGTTTCTAATGTATATATGAAAGCATATATTGCTATGTCTGTAATTGAAAAAAAAACCATATTGCTGCTAAAACAGTTGGCAGATGGAATAGCATTATTTTAATGGCGAAACCGGTTTTAAAGCCTTTTTTTTAAATGTTCTAACATCGGTTTCTTAAAAGTTATGGTTTTTTATTTCTCTTTTCCACTATCCACAAAATAATTTCTTAAACCAGGTAGGATAGGGCTCGTACTCTGAGTGCTGTCCTCAATAAAAAAAACATATATAGAGCGATAAATTCGTTCCAAATACGGTTTTACTAACAGTTTTGTTTTACATGCTTACATTTTAAATCACTTAGTACATCACAATACCTTCGCTGTGACATCTTAAAAAAAATATATGAAAAAATATTTCCTTCGCCGACTACCCCTTAGCAGTCTTCTGGCAAAAGCTCTGAGAGTAACTGATTCTCAAATCTGTCGTTCGGAGTCGGTTTTAAACTGTAGGTCCCGGTACTCATGGATAAAAATTCGCACACACAACATGAGTGCTGGGAGAAGCTAGGCTGTAACCCTAGGGTTGTAATAGAAGATTATGTATGTATGAATATGGGGGTTAAATTTTTAACTAAAAATATTAAGTTCAAATAAATTAGATATGTGTGTATAGCGACAATACATATGCTCTATCTAATATTCTGTTTCAGTATTGCTAAAAAAAACATTACTTAATTTACCTGTTATTTCAGTCTAATTGTATACATACGCTGTTTTTCAATTAAGTAGTTTGTATTTAATTAATCTTTTCTTAGATATCCCAGCAATCTCATGGCAAGTATGCTGGATTGCCAGTATAAGGACTGTAGATTTGATTTCTGTAAGAGATCCTGGGATATTACACCTGATCGAGCATATGATCTTAGTCATAATTAGAATATACTCGTAATATCAATATTGCCTATAGTAAAGCCAAGCTTCTAGGACAATTAATTCCTTTACTTATATATATTTACTGGAATGGAATAAAAATGTAGGTGGTCATTACAGTAAAAAATGCCATTGTATTGTATGTCTGTCCTAAAAAACAAACTAACAAATTCAAAAATTATTTAGGGCTTTTTTAAAGTTTTAAACAATGTATTATTTTTTTTTTGGCAATTATAAAACAATTTATTTTTTCATTTTCTAAATAGATATTTTGTTTTAAAACAAGAGCATTCTAAAACTGCTTAAAACATTTTATTCCATGTTAAAATGTAAAAATTTTTTTCTTAAACTATTTTATTCACACTCCAAATAGAAAAAAGGGGATTGTTCGCGTTATTTTTATATCATTTGATATTGAAAGTTTACTTGTATGTTTTGAGTAATTTATTGTCTATATATTGTAAATTAATGACGTTTCTTAAGTTCTTTTGTTTTAATCATTTTCGTTTTTTTATGATAAAAAATTTTTCTTTAAATCAAGGTCAATGTAAGAAATCTCGTACATGTGTGAACAGCATGTTGGAGGAAAAAAAGAATTACTGATCATATCCCCGGTATAAAAGAGGCCATTAAAAACTCATTGTATTTTCTTAAGCATTTTTTTAAGATTTTGTTTATTGTGAATTATTTAACAAAGAAAAAAAAAGTTTTATGAATGTATAAAAAATATGAAACATAAGCATATATTTGTACATACATATGTATGTACGGGTAGATATGAGTATTCTAAACATTTATTTTTTGCAACAAATTAAGCACGTCTTCACTATAGACATAATTTTTGTATACAAACATAGAAACAAAGGAAATAAAAAATTGTGATAATGACCATCATGACTATACAAATTTTAAAATCATTTAATTATTACGATAAACATTTTTAGTTCTTCTCTTTAAAATACTGGCAAAAAGGGAATTTTATTTTCGGTCAAAAGAGCAATTTTTGTACCATTTTTATATAATAATTGGTGGATTACGATAGTATTAGCCTTGACAACTCATACGGTTAGTCTCGTAAAAATTTTGTTACTTAGCCATAGCAAATAGCAGAGAATAATTGAGCCCGGATTTATATTGATAGGACTGATTCCTTACTGATAAAAGTAATCAAAAATTTTTGTGCCAAAAATTACTTAAATTAGTATAGTTTTTCAGCTTAAAAAAATGGAAAATTATGGAAAACTTTCATAAAATAAATCTTTGCTTTACGTAATGAAAAGTAATATTTAAAAACAGAAATAATAATGTGATTTGTTTAATATGATAAATGCCTCTTATATGTCTTAAACTCGGTAAATTTTATACATATAACCTCCATATTCATAACAAATTAAAATAGATTTAAAATTTATTAAAAAAATAATTATATGGAAAATTTGGCTTAAAACTCATTTAGAATTTATTTGGCTTTTTATAAACACGAACATAAGAGTTAAAGAACTATGAGAAGAATTTAGCAGGTTACTCGAATATCCCAAATACTTAAAATTTAAATTTTAATTTACTGGTAGCAAATAATAAAAAAGTTTCAACAAGTTTCGTCAAATATTTGTCTAATGGGAACCTCCTTTTAGTCACGATAGCAAATTATTATTTACGAGTATTTGTAGATGTTGTAGTACAATTTATTATCAGAATTAATTGACCAATGTTTTGTATTGTAGTTATCTTGATGAATATGTTTTCAGTTTGAAATATTTTATAATATTTTCACACCTTTGTATCAGACAAAAGAAAAATAAAAATTTACTTGCTTATTGAAAGTTACTACAAATGTAATTCAATTTTTATGATGATTTCATTTATAAAAATTTTATTTTATGAAGATTTTTTTTTAAATAATTTTTGTTATCATTACCTCATATTTTACATGATTTTTTAATTTCCGTTGGGTACGTTAAATAAATATTTGATTTTTATTTTATAAGAAAATAAAATTTAAATAGATTTTTAATAATTTTTCTTTGTTTATGTAAATTTTTTATTTATACAGAAGATGAATAAAAGGAAAATGAGTAAAACAAAGGCAAATAATAGTTAAATAAATTGTAAAATAACTTATGAAAACGTTTGTAATTCAAAAGACAATTTCGTATTACTAATAAAACAAACAAAAAATGTAAAGAGTAGTACATAAACGAGTAGGATTAGTTTAAATATAATCCAAATGTATGAAAAAACGTGTTCCATTTAATATTGCAATGTCCTAGGTGAGGACTACATAATCTAGCTCTGCAATAGATATACATAAGAGTAATCTAAAAACTATTTTATAATACTACTCCATGAAGTATACACATAGGGTAAGCTTCACTCGATTGCTAGTTTTGAAACTAATTTATGTTATTACTCTACGGAATAGTTTTAATTGTGATGTTTGTTTTTATTTTGGAGTTGCCAAATAAGTTACGTTTTTGCATAAAATAAACGAACGGTCTTCGCCCAAGCAATTACTACTTGTTTTAAAATGACATGATCCATGTCTGAATTACAATGGACTATTTTGTCTGAGTCGGCATCTCGAAGTCTATATTGAGACTTTTTAACCACTTCCAAGAAAAGGCGAAAGTGCTCTGTCATAACTAAAGGATATATTTATTTTAATTGTTGTATCTATACGAGTATTAATATGTGCTTCTTGATAAAAAAATCCATTCAGATTGATTATTTCTTCAACTGCGATATGAACAGATTCAAATTAAATGATCACAAAAGCTACTTCCAGATTTGTTCTCCGCATAAAGAAACTAATACTCATGGACTTCTTTATGTGAATCAGCATTTTTAGTAAATTAATGAATTTAATTGATAAAAAAAAGTAATGCCTTATACAGTGTTTTAGAGAATATTTTAAATATTTCACACTCTGTAAGTGTTGTTTTATTTTCTTAGCATTCCACTTAAAATTCCGGATAGCTTAACTAGTATTGTAACCTTCATTTTTAATTAAATATTGTGTCGAATCCTTAAACATTCATTAGCAGCATGTTAAATTGTTCAACATTCTCAAAGACACCATTACCCATTTCCTAGCCTTTAATTTCTTACATTTAAAGTGTGTTAAATAAAAAACACAATTCTAAGTTATAAGCTTTTCTCTTTTTTATATTTCTTTTAATATTTAAATTTTTATTCATTATGACATCTTTGGATTGTAGCCAATTCATTAAACAAGTGAGTGAATAAGTGAATAACCATCGAACGGTTGAACAATGGTTAGAGAATACAATCAGATTTACTTTTTTTATGTTGTTGTTTTTGTAAGTATTTTTTACAACATTTGTGGCATGTACTACAATTAACACTTTTATTCATACCTCCATACAAATGCCTTAAATGGCACAACAAGTAAAACTCTGGCCTAAAACGATTTGCCATTATTTCTTTTCACACTACACTGCACTCATTGCAGCTTTTTGTTATTATATATATGTATGTACGTTGATATTTATACTGTATGTTTATATATAAGTGGTAGGAGTGAAAAGTTATTGAAAACATAATTCTTGTTCTACATTAATAGTTCGGTTTAAAAGTTCATGTAATAGTACTTACGAAAGGGTTGAGTTTCAAGCGACCTGTCATACTGCGTTCATGTTTTGATGTATTTGATCAATATAATCTACCAAATTATTAAATTTAAATTATATTAATAAGTTTAGTTGACCTTATTATTGATTAATATATAAGCGTTTAATTAAGCTTTAGGTCTATTATGTATGTATGTATTTTTTAAAAAAAAAATTTTAAAATAAAAATATTTCCTGAAGAAGCTACGCAGAGAAGTAGCGAAATATCGAAAAAATTATTATATAATAGACCTAAAGCTTAATTAAACGCTTATATATTAAATTTAAATTATCAAGAATGGCTCGGAAAAACAGTATATCAATTTATTAATAAATAAAATACTGACTGAAACCAAGCCATAACAATCACTACAGGTTTGATTAAATGCAGAAAAATGCGTCGTTTGCTGCGATTCACATGCTGGTGGTATTATTAATTTTTTTAGAAACGAACCCGAATTAATCATTCAGAATGCACCGCAGCCACGGCGGATATATGTTTCAAATAAGTTTAAATTGTTAAAGTTATAACTGGAGATTTGGCATTAAAATCAAATTTGAATTAAAATTTAATTTTTGGTTTTATTTATTTAAACTTTGAGTCTCAACGGTTTTCAATAACACTCTTAAATGCCGTGTACAAATAGGTATCAAAAGCAAAAGTAGAAATTACTTTGTTATGTACTCGTATGTTTGACACGGTTAAGCAGAGCTAAAAATCGCAATCAAATTGTCTTGAAAAGTTTTAAAAATATTATTTGACCTTTTTTGTATATTTCACAAACTTATAGCACGGCCCCATTTTTTTGCTTATACCTACATATCTATGTTCACAAGCGTATCGTATAGCCATATTTAGGTGTGTATTAGGTTAAGCTGACTGTCAATTGTTCACAATTGGTAAAATGACACCTAAACACACAAATATCAATATCAAGTGTCATTCTTTTTCCTCTTCTATTTCACTTTTTTCTTTTGAGTTCTAAAGCTAATTCCCTAAAACAGACATATTTCTTGGGTCTTAAAAAGTTTTTGTAGACGTATAAAGTCCGTTTTAGCCACAAAATGAAAAAATTCTCAAAGATTAATTTCAGTGTTATCCGTAGACAGAGGGATATAGGCCTATAATTATTATTTTCTTTTTCTTTTTATAATTTGACCGCGACAAATATTTTGAACTGATGAAAATGGAAATTTTTTTTTAGTAGAATATTATTTTAGTACTTGTTATCATTTTGTTAAACATTTTTTAATTTTAAATCTAATTTCATATGGACTAGGAATATTCTGTCTTCCCTCATACATACGTAAGTATTCCTTTAAAAATTAAAAAAAAAGGATTTAGTTTTTTTATAAAATAAATTTTTAAGCTATAAATAATAAAAATAAATAGCAGTTACACTTTTTTTTATAAAAAATGTTCGTCATATGAACATACCTTTACTTTGAGTTTTTGCTTTATTTTTTATTTTTCCATTCCAATTACTAATTTATTGTTTAAATTCTCAAGTGCTTTGCATCTGTTTACCATTTTTTTATTAATAATTTTCGTTTATATTTAAATTTCAGTTTCAGTTCTCATAATATTTATTTATCCATTTAACTGGAAGTTATTAAAAGCTACTGTAAGAATTATTTGTGTGAATCTAAATTATAAGGTGTAGGCACCTCAGTTCATTATAAATATGTACAGATTTTACACAATTTTTTTGTGACAATTATTTATTAAATGATATGCCTGAGTTACCAAAATTTAAGCAAATAATTTAGATTTAAGATATGAAAATAGTATTTACGGTTGATATCTTCTAGCAAATGATCGTGTAGCATTAAAACATTTTCAGTTTAATGTTTATAGTTCTTCTTTAAAATATTATTATTTATTTCTTGTAAGAAATTATAAATTTTTATATTCTAAATGATCGATTTTTCTGTAAACAATTTAATTTTATACTCTACAAAGTAGGGACAATATTTCTGCTAATATAGGCTGCTCATATTCATTATTTGTATTACCACCACACATTAGTACAGCCCACTAATCAAATTAGTAACATTTTTGAACAGTATAGCTTCTAAATAAAACTCCATAAATCTACTCTCACTCAACTTCAACTTTATTAAAAATGTGCAGTAAATGACGTAATGCAGGTATTTTTAATTATTTGCAGTACTTTTTATAGGTCATTTAGCTTATTTTCTGCCTTTTTTATAGAGAAATTATGAACTTAATTGTATTTAATCACTTATAGTTTGGCCTTAAAATCAAACAGTTCCTATAGAAAGTTATTGTAAATATTCAATATTTTATTAATAAAAATAAAGTCAAACAAAAATTAAAATGATATAACAAAAACAACCATTTATCTTTTGAATAGTAAATGGGATATTGATTTTTAATCCCCCTTTTTTGCGCTAAATACACACCTACAACATACAACCAAAGAAAAATGTTTAATAAATTAATTTTTTGTTTTCTTTTTATTTTAATTCAGCTAAACCAGGCAGTCGCCAGTTAGTGTGTTGGCTTACTAAACAAGAGCTCCGGGTTCAAAATCCAGCTCGGACATCTTGAAAGAAAGAAATTTTAAAAATATTTCTTTCGGCGACTACCTTTTAACAGTCCTCTGGCAAATGCTCTGAGAGTAACTGATTGCCAAGAACAAGCTTCTTAGGTCTGTCGTTCTCTTCCTCCAGAAATACCCAGATTTTTATTCCGAGAATTAGGTATAGTCTGTTTGGAAGATCACTTGTTGTAAAAATTGCTAGGTATTGGAACAATTTGCCAATTAATCTACGTATTTTTTCTCTTTCTAACAATTCATTCCGCTTGAAACTTGTTACACACTTGGCCCATGTTACTTTTTGATTTGTTTTATATATTTTTTATGCTTCTGTTACTCACATTTTATTTTTACTTCCTTCTAATTAGCTTCTATAGCCACTGCTCTAGGACTATTGTGTCTTATATTTCTGTTTTTTTTTCCTGGCTGGGGATGCAATTGTAGAATTGTAGTTTTGTATAGTTTCTGTTAGTATTTTTATATTTTACTTTTAATTTATATTGTATTATTGTTATTGGTATGAATTGTATCTACCTTGTAATACAAGCTCGTTTTTGGCCTTTATTTTACATTTTGATAAACAAAAAAATAAAATAAAAAATTAAAAATGACACCTTTAAAACATAACAAAATTTTTTTTACTAAATTTTTTTCCTGAGTGTATAATTTATCTTTGCAACTTGGAAAAAATTTTCTAACTCAAATATTTAAAAATTGTCAATAATAATTAATATTTAATTTTTTTGCTTTTTCGTCGTCAAAAAAATGACAATTTTATATAACAACCGCTTTTATATTTATTTAACAAATGGCGCCTAAAAACAAGGGAAATTAATTTAAAATATGGCTTTTGAACTCACTGGCTATGCTACTGAAATGAGTAATTTAATACAAAATAAATTAAATATTTTATAACAATTTTGGTTAAAATGTAGAATAAATAAATTTTATTAAAACAAACAGTTTTTAATTCAGGTCAAAAAACTTTTGGCCCTGGCCAACAATAAACATTTTTAATAAAAATACGGCTAAGAAATAAAACAAATTTTTATGATCAAGTGGGCGTTTTTGTATTTTTAAGAGAATTAAGGTGATAGCAGTTAATTGAAGTTTACCTTTTTAGGTGGTCATAAGTAGCCCAAAAGAAAAAATAATAATGAAATAATAATTAATGAAAAGCCCTTTCATGACATACAAATTATCATATAAATGAGTACATGGCTTGGAAAATTTTTAACAACCGCTACATTTCGTTGTTGTTGTTGTTGTTGTTGTTTTGTTGAATTTTGAATTTAAAATGTTTGAAATTTTAATTTTGGTTGTTTTTAATTAAAAAAAAATTTACAAACGATAAGTTTTTCTTAAAACTGGATTTCAATTTTTAATCTCTTTTTTAATATCTTTTAGCGAAACGTGATTAAAATGTTCTCTTCTTAAAAATATACTCTGTTTTGCTTTTTTCATACTTATACATACATTTTGTATTTCTTAGAAATTATTTTGTGTACCTTTTAAATTTTTGCACTGTTTTTGAAACAAATTTCAAGGTTAGACGAGTATTTTCACAAAATCATATGAGATCATCATCATCATCATCATGCAAAGGGTTTCATGTCAGTTGCAGTAAAGGAAACTAAAATGTATTTTTTTTTTTTTGTTATTCATGCCATTATTACTCTACACAAAAATAAACCGTTTCTTGTTGAGGCCATAAAAATGTGCTTTTAAATATAATCAGAACAGAACAAACACTGAAATAATAAATTTCAAAATGCATTAAACTTTTGACCAGGTTAAGAACAGTTTTTTTATTACCAACATTATTTAATAGCTTAAGCCCACGCAAACTGGGTAAAGTTGGGAATATTGTAATTAAAGTTCTTAATCTTAACAGGCTGTTACTTTTATATTTGTTTTGATGTGAAAATTATGTGATTTTTTTAAAAAAATCAAGAAGATTTTTGAAATTTGCTTTTAAAATTAAGAAATCTTTTTCTTATACTGAATAGGAACCAGTGTAATCTTTTTAGCTTTTTTAGAACTAAATTTAGCTTAATTTTTCGTAATTTAGCTTGAAAACAATAAAAATATGGCATCGTTGAAGGTCAAGTATTCCGGACCGCGGTGGTATGTGGTTTATTGGCATACACCTATAACTTAAGAAAACCCCACAGGAAAAAGACTAACAAAGTCAAAGCGGACTATCTCGGTGACACGCCCACATCACCTCTACCAGAGATAACCATGCTCTCAAATCGTTCATGCAAAATATCCAATATAGCAAGTAGCGCCCACCTATTTAAACTAAATGTCTTGTTTGTCAGATCATCCAATTCAGGTCAAAAGAGTTCAGTAATCATCGACATATAGCACTCTCTGTTGTCAACGTCTTTCTCAAAGAAGTATGGATCGTTGAGGTCATAAGTCCAAAATCCCCACCAGACAATTTTTTTTTTTTTTTTTTTTTAATTGCATTGGACGATCTTCTATCTCATGTGAATTGGCATTGCCACAAATTCGACAATTTGGTTGTTTCTCGTACTCAGTTAAGTAGAAATGGGTGTCATCATTGAATATGATTTTTCTATAAAAACTAAGGCCAATTGCCAACTGCTCCAGAGCTCATTCAGCGAACACACGTCGTTTTACAATTTTAATATTTTTACGTTGAATGCAAAGCAGATATAGCAGTATGTTTTATAATCATAAAGTCGTCACTTTATTAATAAAAAATTTTAAAATTTACAACAATATGGGTTAATAAATTACGATATTTGTGAATACCATATACATACAGTAAGGGACAAAATTGTTCACAAAATTACTAAAATTTGTAATATATCCAAAAAAGTATGTTTTATTCAAATATATTTTAATTTTTTTTACCTATATACAATAATGTACATCTAAAAACCTTAAAAAAAACAAAATTTTAAAAGAATGTGTGTTAAGAGTAAAAAAATGAATATTAATTTAAAAATTCACATGTGAACAATTATGACCGTTGTTGAATATTGCATTGATTTTAGGTCCTAATATTTGGTATGTCCACCGTTTGCTTTTTTAACTGCATTAATTCTTTTTGGCATACTTTTCACTAAATTCGTCAAGACATTAGGGTCAATACTTTCCCAAGCTTCAACAGCACGCTCCCAGAGTTCGTCTACGGTCTTTGGAGGGTCTTTTTGAGCAAAAATTTTTCTCTTTAATATGGACCACAGGTGTTTTATCGGGTTTAGATCCGGCGACTGAGGAGGCCAATCCAAAAGCTTGATCCCATTTTCTTCAAACCAACGTTTTGTTATCTTCGCGGTATGCTTAGGATCGTTGTCCTGCATAAAGATGCTATTCTGTCCCGAATCTAAACCAAATATGTCGAGACTTGGAATGTATGAGTCTTCTAAAATGTCTATATAATCTTTAGCACACATTTTGCCTCTAATTCGGCGAAGTACTCCAAGTTGATTCCCGCGAAAACAGCCCCAAGCCATTAATGAGCCAACTCCAAATTTAATTTAAGACGCCTAGAGTTCGCGAAAAAATATGAAATATTCACTTTTGAAGACTGGATGAGTGTAAGATGGTCCGATGAAACAAAAATTAATAGAATCGGGTCAGACGGACGACAATGGACATGGGTGGATAAAAGTGTTGGTGTCAAAGAAAGAAATATTTGCCAAACACTTAAATTTGGAGGTGGCTCATTAATGGCTTGGGGCTGTTTTCGCGGGAATCAACTTGGAGTACTTCGCCGAATTAGAGGCAAAATGTGTGCTAAAGATTATATAGACATTTTAGAAGTCTCATACATTCCAAGTCTCGACATATTTGGTTTAGATCCGGGACAGAATAGCATCTTTATGCAGGACAACGATCCTAGGCATACCGCGAAGATAACAAAACGTTGGTTTGAAGAAAATGGGATCAAGCTTTTGGATTGGCCTCCTCAGTCGCCGGATCTAAACCCGATAGAACACCTGTGGTCCATATTAAAGAGAAAAATTTTTGCTCAAAAAGACCCTCCAAAGACCGTAGACGAACTCTGGGAGCGTGCTGTTGAAGCTTGGGAAAGTATTGACCCTAATGTCTTGACGAATTTAGTGAAAAGTATGCCAAAAATAATTAAGGCAGTTAAAAAAGCAAACGGTGGACATACCAAATATTAGGACCTAAAATCAATGCAATATTCAACAACGGTCATAATTGTTCACATGTGAATTTTTTAATTAATATTTATTTTTTTTACTCTTAACACACATTCTTTTAAAATTTTGTTCTTTTTAAGGTTTTTAGATGTACATTATTCTATATAGGTAAAAAAAATTAAAATATATTTGAATAAAACATACTTTTTTGGATATATTATAAATTTTAGTAATTTTGTGAACAATTTTGTCCCTTACTGTATATATCGTACTACTTGAGTCATAAATATCATTTAACTCAAGAAAGCTGTTTGTTGTAAAATAATGAAGAAGTTTTTTTTACAACTTTTTATTTTTTCTTTGTTATTGAAACCAATACTCACGTTTGACCCCTACTAAATGCTGTGCATTATATTGAAATTTTCGTGAAAATAACAGTAGATTATGGCAACAGTACATATATTTTGTTTTTCTTATATTATTAAGCGCCTTAGGAATGAGACAAATTCCTGTGATTTGATGATTCAAAGGCCAGTGTTATACCTTCACCTTTGAATGATCAACAGCAATTGCTCCATCGTTGCATGTTGAGTGCGGTGAGTGCCTTCGCTAAGTATCTTTTTTCTTTACTGTTATCTGCTACTTCCTAATAGGTGGCGCTTTTCTCCTGATCATTCGTTTTTCGTTGTCAAAGGTTAGAGTGTAACGTCAGGGAGCAGTTACTTTGTAGATGACTTCTTGGAGGTGGGGACCTCTTATTTCTAAATTATAATTTTCAAAAAAACGGCAAACTAACTTCTTCATTCATAGATGGTCTCTTCTTGGAGGGCGGAACCTCTTATTTTTAAATTATAATTTTGCTAAAAACAGCGAAATAACTTTTTAATTTTTCACCTTTGCTGGGATTTGAACCTGGGCCGTTTGAGATCACTCTTTATTTTTTTACTTTTTTTAAACTTAATTTAACGTGATTTATTTTTAGATATGACTAGCTGAACCCGGTGTGCTTCGCTACCCCCTCGTTATATACATATTACAAAAAAAGTATTTTGTATAGCGAACATTATTAGTGATGTAAGTAAGTATCTGAATTAAAAGAGAATGGGGCGGTGAAGTGGGCGTGGTTCATAGTTATATGACGACGTTATCAGTATTAAGAGCAATATATTACCAAATAAAAAAAAAATAAAAATTTCTACATAGAACAAAAAGTTTGACCCTTACAAACCAAATTTGGCGTGAAAAGTGGCGTGAAAGAGGGCGTGGAGTAATAAATTATTATTTATACTTCGCCTGGAGTATAATGTGTATACAATTTGAAGTAAATCTTTTAAAAACTATATGGGGGCAATTACATATTTAAAAAAAAGTGGGCGTAAAAGTAGGCGTGGTCGAAAAAAAGTACCCTATTAATCATGTCAGAGTCCCAGTTAAATGCTGTGAAAATTTCAGAAAGATCGGTCCAGAGGTTTGGTCTCCTATAAGGTACAAACAAACAAACAAATAAACAAACACACATTCAATTTTATATATTTAGATTATACTTTTGACAATTTTTAATATTAGTTTTGTAAAGCAAAATTGTAAGTGTAACGAATATATCACCATTTACCTGGACTTTCCACTCCGATTATGGCATCGGAATCCTCTATAATGGCAGCATTAATAAGAAATATGACAAAATATTTTAAAAATTTATTATTAAATACCATCATAGTTTTTATTATTATTATATTATGACTGAAATTAAGTAATTTTTCTATTTAAAAAAATTACATGCGAGTGCTACAAAATAGCAGCCAGAGAAAATTAAAGAAAAAAGTACAGAAAATGGCAAAATGCAAAAATTCAGAGATAAAATACTTGAGCGCACTATGAATGAATTAATGAATGACTAATAAATTGTGTGAATAAATGATTAATGCAAATGCTAATTTATCTATGACAACCACATTTCTTTTATGTTCAAGTATATTAATAAAAAAATTTTTGTAAAACAATTTTTTTTGTTTCTTAAAAAAGAAAAGAAAATTTGATGCTGCATTAAAAGAAAAGAAAAAGTTTACTCATTTGAATAGAAAATTTTTTTATACACAAAAAAAAATGAGAAAAATAAAAATCAAATGCATTTTTCTGTTTCATTTGTTTTAAATATAAATAAACCAACTCAATACCAAAAATTTCTATATAATAACAAACAAAAATTGCACTAAAAATACCTCTGTTTGTAGAACGAAAGTCAAAGTCAAAAAATGTTTGTGCTCGTAACTGTGGTGGGGTGGGTATGGATGGAATTTATAAACGAAAAATACATTTAAAAACAAAAAAACATTTTTTCTTTTCAAAACTGTGTGTATTCATGCATATTTCATAAAAATGACGCTTAGAATTGAATTTTAGAATGTGTTGTTTCAGTGCCTGCTGCATTTACATTATATTTACACAGACTATCTGTTTCTTTTGACTTTGAATTCTTTGAGTATGAACAGAAAATTTAGGGCAAAGTGTAGGGGGTCTGTCTCTTACGTTACCGCAAGGTGCCAAAGATTGACATCTGTTTTATGTGTTCGAAAAAAAAACTAGAAAAAAAAATTAACAAATAGTTTAACAAAAAGCTCACAGATAAACAAGAAAAATATAAAATTTTGTTCATGTTGTACAAAACATGAACAAAATTTTGGTCGGCTAAGATTGTTTAATGGCTGGTATATACTCGTATTTGTAATATGTACTCGTAAAAGTGCAGCAAACATAGCAACAGTATCGCCACCAGCTATACCATTACCACCACCTCAATTACCGGAAAATGTGGGCTGGTTGTTTTTTTCTTTTTTTATTTTCGTTGATGTACGTTTTTATTTATATTTTCCTATGGTCTTTGAAACTACTGTGTTAATGGGAAAAATAGCTTTTGTAAGTCATTTGAAAACATTTTCAGATGTAAGATTTCTGTAATAAATAGTCTTTATTAATTATAATTGAATAGATTTGATTTGTTTAATTGAAAGGCATTTTTCTAAAGCATAGCAGGTAATTTCTGTGTAAAAGGTAATTTGTTCCCTTGTTTCTAAGTAGGCCTTTTTTATTTTCCTATTTTTAAAATGCTAAATGATTAAGTCAACAAGAGTTACACTGAAACTTATAAATTTTAAATTTGAGAGACGTACCTTTGATTGTATAAAGTGGTTTAAAAAATTGTAATACGACGTCTTAAATTACTGTATTCATACATATATGCAAATAAAAGCTATTCATTTTACTGTAAAAAAGATCAAGTCGCTTCAGGCACTATTGACTACTGCAGTAAGTTTTCTTATTTTGTTTTATCATATTGAAGAATATTTGTAAAATCTTGAAAGAAGGTTAATGATCCGATCTTTATAAAAAAAAATTGTTGGAGATAATTTTTTAATGTCAAATATTTGTACTGTAAAAAAGAAACAAGCAATTCGATGCACAATGTTTTCGACAATTCTGTCTAAAGATAGAATGAAAGAGATTGTTTACATATACATATGTATATGTAAATCCTATTAAACTTGCCTTATGAATGCCCACATATGACTTATATAGGCAGAAGCAAGAATTGAAAAACGTTCCAAATAACTACAGAGAATGGTGATACAGAGATGGTTACAGGAATCAAAAACCATTTTACCATTAGGTTTTAAAAAATGTGTAAATTCATTAGAGAAGTAAACGTCTTGAAGAAAAAGTAGATTCGAAAGGCCACAACAGATCTTATAAGTCGCAGTGTCTATCTGACAAACACGTCAATATGTCTAATGAGCAGAACAGAACACAAGTTCTTAATTTGCATTCGAATATTATATATTTACTGTCCACTATTCTCTCCTTGTATTTGAACAAAAAATTAGAGCAAAAGTTCAAGTATACTCAGTAGTTTCGTTAGTCAGTATTTAGACAAGGAAACATTTGGAAGACAATCATTTAGTTTTGAAGCAATAGCATACGTGAGGAAAAGAGAATCGATTTTGTGTTCAGTACTCGGCGATATGCTTTATTGACATTCTTCTCTATATTTTAACACACTGCATATATCGCCGTGCGACAGTTTATGTGCTCTATACGCCATTTTATATATCTCGAGTTAATGATGCAACTTTAGGTTCTCGACACTAAAGTTTTTAAAATCTGCAATCCATTTTCGGCTATTTATCTCCGAAACTGGACAAGATATCCGAAAACGGATTGCAGACTTGACATATTTGGAGTCGAAAACCTAAAGTGGCATCATTAACTCGAGATTTATAAGAAATATGATATGGCGGATAGAGCACATAAACTCCCGCACGACGATATAAGACAAATGTCAAATAATCACCATAATAATAGAATGTTGCCGAGAAAATGTTCGTCTCTGTGAACGCGAAAGAAGAAACCAAAGAGAATTCCAGACGAAAACCAAAGAGAATTCCTTCCAAACGTTCGCTCGTCTAAATGTGAACTAATCGTTACACATTTTGTGTGGTAAAATAAACAACCTTCTGATATATTCTGTAACTCTCTTAAGTTAAGTCTACATTGCTACAAAATTTATAAACTTGCTTTAGAGCTCTTTGGAACGAATACAATACTTGATCGTGTTTTGCTTGGTCCTTGTCAGCATTCAAATTTTTATTTGTTTATATCAAAATGCTCAGCCATAAAATTTTACCAGTTTGGCTTAAAAGTTGAGACTTTTTTATGAATTACTTTTCTTCTCTTTGAATTTCAATTTCAATTTTATTAAACCCAAAATAATTTTACAAATTTTCAAAATAAAAAAAAAAATTAATCAAAAAGTATTCCTAACATACAGTAGTATTTATCTAGGATTATTATACATTAGGTAGAGAGTTAAAAACAAATTAAGGTTAAAAATGTTCAATTACAAACCTTATAAAATTTAGTCATCAAAAAAATATGGGAAAAAGATGTTCCGTTGCCTTAGAAACTAATAAATACGTACATATAAAAACCTACTGCTTTTCTTTGAAAATGATGATAAAAAGTAAAATTTTTATTTTAGACGATTAAAATTAAAAAATTAATTTTTAAAATTTTTGCTTTTAAAGCTGGTGACTTCTACTGTTTTATTACCAAAATATGACTATATGGATCCATTTTTGTATGTGCAATTGATGACAATCTTACACCTTAACCTGTGATACATGGCAGTTTTTTTTTCCAATTTAAAATAAAAATATTCACATTTTGTTTATTCAGATTATAAACTTTTCAAATTTATTTGAGTTATTCACAAGGTTTGCAGCAATATATATTTGATTGTCATAAATAAATAAGGATTGTACTGCTCATAGAGAAAAACATATCTCTATGGCCAATTTGCCTTTGGTTAAGAGACTAGTCAGCAGACTTTTTCCCATATTTAATATTAAATGTATTTGCTTATATGGCGAAAATTATTTCTTGTTGTACATTTTTTATTAATAAAAAATAACAACTTTATGACAATATGATAATATAATACAGCTTGTGAATACCATAGTTCGTAAAATATGTGAAATTAAAAACAAATAAGCATATACATACATACATATGTAATAAAAATTGCAAAAAACAAATATTTTATGTTAAAAATAATTAGAAAAGTATTGTCTTCAAATTGTCAAGCTTTTAAATTTTTGGTTTCAATAAAACAAAAATATATATGGGTTAAACCATATCAACTCAACTTAAAATATGCCGTTTTTGAAATGACTGTCTCCGAATTTGCTAATTTTTGGTATGAATAAAGTATATCATAACACTAAGACAAATATAAAATTTAAGGGCACTGACACTTCTGGATCCGGAAATATGAGGTCTTGAAAATCGGAAAACAGTACAAAAATGCACAAAGTTACACTTACTTAATTGTAATTTTCTTGAAAAGTATTATAGCTACGCATCTCGTAAAAGTCGCATTTGGAAGGGTATTAAATTACCTTTGATTTAATATGCAACATGATTTTTTCTTTGAAAAAGTCAAAGGTCAATTTTCTTTATCTATAAGTCGGAAGCCTATATCTCCGAAAGCGACCTTTTTAAAAATTTTAAAAAAAATTATGCCAAAGATAGTTTCGTTCTCTACAGCTGTGAAAAATTTCAGAGTGGAGGTATTTCTGGATCAAGAAATAAAAATCAAATCGCAAAAGAATGTGATTAAAACTAGTATAATAGTGCTGGAATGATAGACGATTTTTCGATTTAGATTAGCTAGAATCGCTTATTTTGTGAGTTTCAACAAAAAAATACATAAGTCAAAAAGAAGGGATGTGGGATGGAGGCAAATGGCTCTTCATCGGGGTCAAAGGTTGGGTTGAAGGAGTAAAAGTCCACAAAAAGCTCCACAACTTCCCTGGATTAGCCCCTAGAGGGATAAAATGTAAGACCAACACTTACTAATATTTTACCCCCCAACTTTTTTCCGAACATAGCTACCCCCTATCTCCAGTCCCTAAGGGGGCTCCAGTTCAAAGTTTATAAAATTTGCTCCTACCACTCTAGAGAGTGGGAATAGGGGTTAGGTATGTTCGGAAAAAAAGTTGGGGGTAAATACCTACCCCTACCTATATACCTATCCCCTATCTCTGCTCTCTAAGGGGGCTCCATTACAAAGTTACATTTTTATATAAAATTTGCTCCTACCACTCTAGGGAGTAGAGATAAGGGTTAGGTATGATCAGAAAAAAAGTTGGGGGTAAATACCTAACCCTACCTAACCCCTACCTACATACCTACCCCCTATTTCCACTCCCTAAGGAGGCTCCATTACAAAGTTTATAAAATGTGCTCCTACCACTCTAGGGAGTGGAGATAGGAGGTAGGTATGTTCGAAAAAAAAGTTCGAGGTAAAATATTAGTAAGGGTCGGTCTTACATTTTATCCCTCTAGGGGCTACTCCAGGGCAGTTGTGAAGCTTTTTGTATATTTTTATTCCTTCAACCCAACCTTTGACCCCGATGAAGAACTATTTGCCCTCACCCCACATCCCCCGTTTTTGTTTCATGTATTTTTTGTAGAAACTTACAAAATAAGCGGTTCCAGCTAATCGAAATCGAAAAATCGTCTACCATTCCAGCACTATTAGACTAGTTTTAATCACATTCTTTTGCGATTTGATTTTTATTTCTTGATCCAAAAATACCTCCACTCTGAAATTTTTCACAGCTGTAGAGAACGAAACTATCTTTGGCATAATTTTTTTTCAAATTTTTATAAAGGTCGCTTTCGGAGATATAGGCTTCCGACTTATAAATAAAGAAAATTGACCTTTGGCTTTTTCAAAGAAAAAATCATGTTACATATTAAATCAAAGGTAATTTAATACCCTTCCAAATGCGACTATTACGAGATGCGTAGCTATAATACCTTTCAAGAAAATTACAATTAAGTAAGTGTAACTTTGTGCATTTTTGTACTGTTTTCCGATTTTCAAGACCTCATATTTCCGGATCCAGATGTATCAGTGCTTCCAAACTTTGTATTTAATTTAGTTCTATGATATAATATATTTCTACAAAAAATCATAAAATTCGGAGGGGGTAGGTTAAAACCATTGGTTGATTTGACTTGGAATATCCCATATTTGAATAAAAATGTACCCACTCACCTTCATTAACGTAACCACCCTCCATAGTGCCAAATGTATACAACTTGTTGCCTTTAATTTTTACAGCCTTTTTAAAAACAAATTCACTTTTAACAAAAAAAATTTTTTCTTCTTAAATATTTTAATTATATTTAAATTTTTGTTTCAACAAATATTATTTCATTAAATTCATTTATATTTTCTTAGCACTCTGTAAACATAAGAATAAAAAAAATAATTGCACAATAATTTAAAAAAAAAAATATTTTCTTTTTTTGAAAAAATTATAAAAAGAAAAACACTAAAACAAGCACTTGAAATTTATAGAAGAAATAGTTTTTGATATCTTTAGAATTCCTTTTAATTTACACAATTTTCTTTAAAAATACAAAAAACACTTGATTTGATTGCATAAATACAAGAGAAACTATTTCAACACTTGTTTTTCATTTTATGAATTTGAGTTTTCTGGATGTTTAATTTTATAAAAACGATCGTCTACTATTCATTTCAGTTAAAACAGTTTTTTTATAATTTTAATTTATTAATATCTTTGTTCAATTTTATTATTGATGGCTTTTTACAAGAGCTCTGTGTTTATTGTTTGCTGGGTAATCAATAATAAAACATTGTGTACAGCATTAAATGTTCTACATGTTCTTTACTTCGGCTACTCTTTTTTTAGTTTTCTTTAAAACATTTGCAGTTTCATGTTCATGCAATAAAATTTTATATGGTTTTCGTTTAATGTTGCCTTTTCTTAAAATTATTTCTTTTATTGTTAAAGAAATGCAATAAAAGACCAGGCCCGTCTACCATAAAAATTTAATACAGGCGTTGTAGATGGTGCGCAGCATAGGTTTATTGTAGTGTTGGTGATGTCAATGACATTTTCTCAAATTAACGTTTTTATTGAAGTTTAATGGACAAATCTGTAACGAAAAATAAATATAAAATTTAAAAATTAAATTTTTTTTATTATTAATTTGAAATCTTAGAAAGTTATAAAAATTAAACTGAAAAAATGTGTCCATAAAAAATATGTCTTCTTGTTAATTATAAAATCAAATTATAAAGTTGGCATAATTTAATTTTAATGGGGGCATTTTAGAGCATTTGAACTTATATGTTACATATACGGACCTTTTATAACGACTTTAAAAAACTATGCCCAAGTAGTGCTTTCAAGAAAAAAGCAGTGCAAAATATTTGTTAACCTTAATCGAGCTACCCTACATATTGCCCTACATTAATGTACATTCTAGAATGCTTTGACCTGTAGATCTATTGTACAGCTCTTAACTTGACCGGGATTCGTATAGTATTCCCCCCCCCTGTGTTTTTCCTCTGACGAACTTTAAAAATTTGGCCGGTACCAACTCTGAGAATTCACTACCTGATAACTGCTAATCATCAACGTGTCTCTTCCTACTGTGTACCAATGCTGCTGCACAGTATGTGTTCTGATGACTTGATAGCTTCGTGACAAATCCGCACATATCGCTTGAAATGTCCATTGAGTCTGCAGTGATTGTTTAGTAAACCCTCTAATATCCTAAGATTGCATTGCGCAAGTATCTTCCTTTCATAGTTGTATGATATTTAAGATTAACAAGTGTGGACTAGAAGCCTGCACAAAATCTTCTAAATGTTGAACTTTAATACTGTACAGTGTACACTATGACCTATTAAAAACATAAGTGCACTCATACAAAAAAAGTTGTTTTGCTTTTATTAAAGACCAAAATAAAATCTGTATCACTTTAAATACATTTGGATAACACGATGCATGTAAAATAAAGAATTTAGTAACAGAAAATACAATGGACTGTACCACGATTTTACCAATTTTACCAAATTTTTTATTTTTTTTATTGCCGACTAAGAGAAAAGCATTTGTTGTTTCATATTCCTTTAAAACGAATTAAAAACTTTTCAGTTTTTATTTTTTAATTCTAATCTAATACTTTTTTTAAGGTGTTACAAACATCAGCATGAACACAACATACATGCATTTAAGACCTATTGTATAGTACAATATGAAAGGCATAAAATTATTTAATCTTTTGATTATGTGCGACTATCTATCTATCTAGTGTATGGCGTTAAATCTTAATCTTGACAAATGTTTTTTTGAGATCTTTAAGATTTATTGTGAATTTTTTAATCTTTTGGTTTGCGTTTCCTGAAAATCATGTTTGTTTTCTTTATTTCAACTTATGAGCAGTGTAAAATTTTTGAATATTGTTTATTTTACAATTAATGCCAAAAGAAAAAAATTATGTTGTTTTTTAATGTTTAAATAATCGACTATTTTTCTCATCTTTAAAAGAAAATTAACGAGAACCGCAAAATATATGCGTATAATATTTTTTAAAAATTCAAAATTTGTATTTACTTTATAACACACAGATTCACAGCTTCGCTGCAAAAATTTTAAATTTATTTTCAATACAGAAAACCTTCTTTTAGGGCTTTGACTAACTTTGGCACCCGAATTAAGTCTCCGAATCAACTTAGATTATAAGATATAAATTAAAAAACCTTAACCACTTATTTATGAAAACATTTATTTTTTAAGTTCTTATTGCTATAAGACTTATTAATTAACTGCCGTATTCATAAAAAGTATTGAAGGCTTATTAAGGGCTTATTTGACAAATTCATATGTGGTACTTGTCAACTGTAACAGTATGCCAAGGTAAATTCAGCTCGTCCAGGATCCGTTAAATAAATTGCACTTAAATTGCTCGATTTAGTTAAATATTAATTCAGTTTATTTACAATTTAGTTTATTTAAAAAAATTTATAATTTATTAAATAAAATATGTATGTATTTAAACACGAATAAGTAATTTATTGGCGTGCTCAGTAACTCAGAATAATTTTATTATAAAAAAAAAAACAAGTGACGTGGATTACCCGTGCACCGTGTGTAGCGTTCGCCGGCCAGTACAGAAGAGACCTTTCAGTCTCAAAGCCAGACATTTTCATGGGTTTTCTTTGTGGGTGTTAGTGTATTAGTATTAGTACCGGCACTACTAACTACACTACTACGCCTGGGATAAATGGCAGTAAGTACCAGTTTATTCCCTGTGCACTACTACTATTGCCTGGGCCCTAAGACCGTTTGTATCAGTAGGGACCCTCTGCACTACTACATTGAGCTGGGCTTGACTGTTTTCGTGACCGGCTGCGAGCAGAGCTGTAAAAACTCGTACCGGCTGTCCGATCACTACGACAGCCAAAGCCCAACTGAATATGTAGTATAGCTTGTCACTACTAATACTTCGCAACAGAGTAGTCGTGCACAGAGAAGTTCAACTGTAGTGAGGTACTATCACTACAATAAGAATCCCATAAGCGTGGTTGTGTCGGTAAACTCAGAGAGCCAGAATTACCACACAAGAGAACCACTTATTTATATACCATAAATAAAACCGATATAAAGAGTCATATGAGTCGTATTGAAAATTAAAGAGTGTGTTAAGAGCAATAAATGAAATAAGTTCCACACTCTTATTATCTGAGAATGCCGAACACACCATGATAATAATAAAATGAGAAGAATATTAATTACAATATAAATTATCAAAAGCGATATAATTAATACCATAATTATGATATCAAATTGAATTAAATAATATGTAATGATTAGAGCAAGAGTTAATGATAATTACAGCAAAAGATAATTGATAACATAATTATGGTAATAATTTGAGTATAGTATGTTAAATTAAAATAATTTCGATAATAAAATATAGAATTAAATAATACAAAATAAGTAATATAAATAATATAATAATAAAATTATATTATGTAACGAAAACTTCGTTACATCTCCCTCCTGGTTTAATTTTCTGTGAGGCACTGAAGACTTCTTATTGGGCTGCTAATCAAATATGTGGAAACACATTAGTAGAAATTCAAAAAAAACTTACATGTTGAAAGCCTTCAAGTCTTTTAAGTGAGCTGTTCCTTTAATCTTCTTATTGTCGGGGTCTACTAATCGGACGATCACGGGCGAGATAAACTCAGAAACCAGATACGGGCCTTCATATCGGGGAGCCAGTTTAGCAGCAAAGTGATCGATAGCTTTTGACAATACATGTGTTTTTAAGAGCACAAGATCACCTCTTTTTGGAGCCCATTCTCGTCGCCTCAGGTTGTAGTGTGTAGCCTGGTTACTAGTTGCTGTCTGTAGATGTCTTTTGACAATTTCAAAAACGTCCTTCAAATGTTGAGACTTTTCTTCAGGAATTTGATTTGGGTGAGTAATTTCACCATTCGTTTTCTCGTTGAATAAGGAATTGGGAAGGCGTAACTCCCTTCCTTGAGTCAAGTAGGCCGGGCTGTAGTTTGTTGAACTCTGTTTTGAAGAATTAACTGCTAGGGTTAATTCTGGTAGGTGTTCATCCCATTTGCGGTGATTTGAGTCGGCATATTGAGCGATCATTGTTTTTATGGTCCTGTTTATTCTTTCAGTGGGATTTTCATGCGGTGAATAGGGAGCCGTAAAAATTTGTTTAGTGCCTATAGACTTAAAATACTTTTTACAATCGCGACTGGTAAATTGTGTTCCATTGTCAGTCAGCAAAACGTGGGGAACACCGAAACGTGACAATATTCGCTCTCTAAATGCCTTAATAAATGTCTTGGAAGTGGCTTGCCTTACAGGAACGAACTCAGACCATTTACTGAATTTATCATGGAAGACGATTAATGTATTATTTCCATGAATAGAACGAGGCAGTGGTCCTACAAAATCAGAGCATAGTGTGTGCCAAGGTTGATATACCTGGGAGGTATGCATTTTTCCAGCAGGAGCCTGTTGTAGTGGTTTATAACGTTGACAAATTTTACATTGCCTCACATATTTGGTTATGTCTCTAAACATCCCGGGCCAGTAGTATAGTTTTGCTACCCTAGCTATTGTTTTATTTATGCCTAAATGGCCTGCAGTAGTATCATCATGACATTCTTTTAAGACCCGCTCTCGATTTGTCTTTGGTACCACTAGCTTCCATGGAACTGGGTCTTCTTCGTTATGAGCCGATGTGTCGTATATGTGTCTACGTAAGTTTTTATTTTCATCAATGTGGTAGTCTGGTAACTTTTCAGGGTCATTTTTCACCGTGTTGAATTTGTTTTCATACCAGGTATCTTTGTAGTCGGCGGATTTCTTAAGAGTCTGAAGAACAGCTGTCTGGTTAGTTTGAGGTGATCGGGATAAACCGTCTGCCACTACGTTTAACTTTCCTTTTCTGTACCTGATTTCGTAGTCATATTGCATCATCTCTAAGGCCCACCGCGCTATTCTACCAGATGGTGACTGAATAGAGTTGAGCCATTTTAACGACTGATGGTCCGTCACAATCACAAAATGGTAACCCTCTAAATAATGCCTCATTTTTCGTATGCCCCAGATAATAGCTAGGCATTCCTTTTCAGTGACGGTGTAGTTGCGCTCCGGAGCAGAAAGGGTACGGCTAGCATATGAGATTACTTTTTCACCGTCGTCAAACTCTTGAGTCAGTACAACACCTAGGCCAACATCACTGGCATCTGTTTGTAGTATAAAAGTTTTGTTAAAATCAGGGCACGTCAATGCTGGCGCCTCTATAAGTTTTTGTTTGATTTGTTCAAAAGCGGCCTGTTCTTGTTTTCCCCAATCCCATTTTTTACTTTTCTTTAATAAATTGTTTAAAGGACCAGTTAAAGTCGAAAAATTTGGTACAAATCGCCTATACCAAGCCGCAGTGTTAAGAAATGACCGTAGTTCTCTAAGGGTGGTTGGTGGCGGTAGAGCTACAACAGCGTTCACTTTTTCGGGATCTGTGTGAATACCATTTTCGCTGATTAGGTGTCCTAAATAACGTATTTCTCTCTGTGCAAAAGAACATTTGTCTTTATTAATTCGCAGATTAGCCGCTATCAGACGATCAAAAACAATTTTTAAATTTTTAAGGTGCTCTTCTAAATTACCTCCAAGTACAACAATATCATCGAGGTAAGCAAACGCGAAAGAATCTAGCTCTGGACCAATTACCGCATCAAGAGCCCTCTGAAAAGTGGCTGGGGCCGAGTGTAAGCCAAAAGGCATGACTCGCCATTGAAATAATCCTCTGCCTGGTACAGTGAAAGCAGTATAAATTTTACTTTGTGCAGCCATGGGGATTTGCCAGTACCCGTTCTTAAGATCGATGGTGCTGAAAAATTTGCTGTTTCTTAATTTTTCCAGAATGGCGTTAATTTGTGGGATGGGATATGCGTCTCGAATTGAATTTTCATTTATCTGCCTGTAGTCGACACACAGTCGCCATTCGTTATTCTTTTGCGTGCTTAAACTATGGGCGAGCTGTATGGGCTTTTTGATTTTTCGATTCGGCCGTCAGCTAAAAGTTCATCTATTTGTTCGTCAATAACTTTTTGCATAGCAGGGTTTCTGGGATAATATCGCTGTCGAAGTGGCCGTGAATGTTTCATAGTAATGACGTGTTCGGTTACGTTGGAGTATTTAGCGATTGAGTCAAAACGGGGCAATTCATTTTCAAGAAATTCTGAAATACGTGGGTCTATTGGGGTGTCACCTTGAGTATTTTCGGGTGTAGTTGCCTTTAGGGTTGTTATCAAAGAGTCGTTGATATTATTACAGATTTTATGGGGAATAATATGAAGTTCACAACCAGTCTGTACTATAAAATTCATGCCGATAATTATTGGATCAATGCTTGACTCCAAAACTAAAAATTTATGCCAGTATACAACGCTATCGAAAATAAACCATAGGTCAACTGATCCTAAAACTGTAACTGTAGTTTTATCAGCGAGCTGTATTGTAGAGAAATCCGCTGCAACGATTGGGACATGTAGTTCTTGTACCACGGCTAAATTTATACATGAATGGGTAGCGCCTGGGTCGATAATTGCTTGAAAATTTTTCTTCTTTATAGTGAGCCATATTCGTAAGCGTAAGTCGTCATCAGGAGTAATAATAATAGGGAATGGCTTGAATTTTAGAGATCTCTGTCGTTTCCCTCCATCGAGAGACCTCCCGCGGCGTTTCCCGTACCAGACCTGCAGCAATCGATTGTTTTAATACCCCTTTTTCCACAGTCCCAACAGAATAAGACCTGGGGCTTCGAACATGTAGCTCGATTGTGACCAGTTTCTCCGCAACGATAGCATACACTATTTTTATTAGCAACTACTGTTTGCACATGGCGGACTACCTTCTTCTGTGAAATTTCCTCAGCTCGAATACTCTCATAATCTTTAGCTAATATAATTAATTCTTGTAACCTTGAAAACTCACGTCTCTTTATATAAACTTTATATTCAGCTCGACAATTTCTAAAAATGCGTTCAAGTTGCTCTTGATTAGATAGGTTTGACCAGCGCATAAGAGACTGCAACGCAGTTACATAATCGACAAAACTTTCATTTGTACGTTGTACTCGATTCCTAATTTCATCATCGAGTGTTTCAAAAAAACGTACTGGCAAGAAAAATAATTTAAAATCGTCAACGAAATTGGAATATGACTTCCAGTTATTTTTGTTATTTCGATACCAAGATAAAGCATCGCCCTTAAAAAGTTCGGGCATATAATTCAGTAATGCGTTACGAGATATGGCATAACACGAGGCCAGTTCTTCAATTCTCTCTAAGAAGCATAGTGGGTCCTTGCCGCCATCATATTTTACACCCCACTTCCTAACCTTATCACAAATCTCAGGGTCACTCAAATTATAATTTTCATTCTCACCTGAGAACACTAAGGGCGACGAACTCCGAGAAACACCTGCTGTTGGCACTTTCAGTTCTTTTTCTGATGATGGATCGTATTTTAGTCTTAAATTATTTATCATGGCTTCTTGATCGGGAGTAAGATTACCCTTGTCTAAAAAATTTCGCAAACGGCTTCTCATCTCATCGACAGTACCATCACTGCTTAGACCAAGGCCTTCTAAGCATTCAGTCAAACCTTCTTTTTTCACAAAATTAATAAAGGTGCGGCTCATGTTGTTGTGCGTTTAAATATTAATTTTAAATTTTAGCAAATAATGTTTTTTTTTTTTTTGTTTAAAGTTGGTCGAATTTTTTTTTCTCCAGTATATAATTACCTCTTGATTTAAATTAAATTTTTTTCACGTGTTTAATTTTTCTTAGAGTCCCTGCTCGGGCGCCATTTTGTAACAGTATGCCAAGGTAAATTCAGCTCGTCCAGGATCCGTTAAATAAATTGCACTTAAATTGCTCGATTTAGTTAAATATTAATTCAGTTTATTTACAATTTAGTTTATTTAAAAAAATTTATAATTTATTAAATAAAATATGTATGTATTTAAACACGAATAAGTAATTTATTGGCGTGCTCAGTAACTCAGAATAATTTTATTATAAAAAAAAAAACAAGTGACGTGGATTACCCGTGCACCGTGTGTAGCGTTCGCCGGCCAGTACAGAAGAGACCTTTCAGTCTCAAAGCCAGACATTTTCATGGGTTTTCTTTGTGGGTGTTAGTGTATTAGTATTAGTACCGGCACTACTAACTACACTACTACGCCTGGGATAAATGGCAGTAAGTACCAGTTTATTCCCTGTGCACTACTACTATTGCCTGGGCCCTATGACCGTTTGTATCAGTAGGGACCCTCTGCACTACTACATTGAGCTGGGCTTGACTGTTTTCGTGACCGGCTGCGAGCAGAGCTGTAAAAACTCGTACCGGCTGTCCGATCACTACGACAGCCAAAGCCCAACTGAATATGTAGTATAGCTTGTCACTACTAATACTTCGCAACAGAGTAGTCGTGCACAGAGAAGTTCAACTGTAGTGAGGTACTATCACTACAATAAGAATCCCATAAGCGTGGTTGTGTCGGTAAACTCAGAGAGCCAGAATTACCACACAAGAGAACCACTTATTTATATACCATAAATAAAACCGATATAAAGAGTCATATGAGTCGTATTGAAAATTAAAGAGTGTGTTAAGAGCAATAAATGAAATAAGTTCCACACTCTTATTATCTGAGAATGCCGAACACACCATGATAATAATAAAATGAGAAGAATATTAATTACAATATAAATTATCAAAAGCGATATAATTAATACCATAATTATGATATCAAATTGAATTAAATAATATGTAATGATTAGAGCAAGAGTTAATGATAATTACAGCAAAAGATAATTGATAACATAATTATGGTAATAATTTGAGTATAGTATGTTAAATTAAAATAATTTCGATAATAAAATATAGAATTAAATAATACAAAATAAGTAATATAAATAATATAATAATAAAATTATATTATGTAACGAAAACTTCGTTACACAACTAAGCCCTTAATAAACTTAAAATATGTTTTATGAATACGGCAGTAAATATTTAAACACAATTTCTCATTACTGTTCGTTTTTTTTTAAAATTTAAAAAAAAATTATGCATAAAAAAATTTCCTGCATAATATATTTCAAAAAAGTACACACTGGTTACACTTTTTCAGCTGAAAGGTCTCTAAATTTAGTGTTAAGAACTTCATAGTCGATACGAATCATTAGTTAACAAATGGACGAAATTTAACAAGTAGGCAGGGTACCTCCTATATAAAGTAAATGTTGATTTTTTTATAAGTATACTCGTATATCTTAAGAACGGTAGAAGTGCAGCTTTTGAAGTTTGGCACAAACAAATTCGTTGCCCATTTACATCATGGTACATAAATTTATGCTTTATATTAAACCTTTTATTTAATTCAAATAGAAGTACTGAATCACGCCGGGTTTTTGTTAGTATTTAAATGTAGAATAGTAACCAGTGTTGATGGGTTTGTTTGGTAACTGTATAAATAAAAATGATAGATCATAGTGTGGAAGGCCATTAAAAATTTAAATCAATTGTCTATATATCATACAAATTGAAATACTTTTATTGAATGATAATTAATTTTAAAGTTATAAGAGATTATTGTTATTATATATGTATAATATTTTTAATCATAACAATAGAATTAACTTTTTTAAATTTTTATATCTTTTTGATTTAATTTTTTTTTATTAATTTTTTTCCTGAGTTATTGTTATTTTTTGCTACTGTGGGTTGGGTATATGAAAGTATTTTATAAAACGAAAATATGTTGGCACTATACATATATGCATGATTTGTTATAATTTATTTTGGCAGATTAAAAATAAAAATCACTTTTGGTATTTCAAGATCAAGCAACATATTGTGTAAATTATAAATAAATAAACTCTCTAATGCCAAATAATATGCCACTGATATATTTCTAAAAAGTATTTTTATTAAAAGAGTATATTTTTTACCGCTAAAGATCACAAAACAGAAAAAAATGTGTCTCTTTATCTTAAAGCGTAACACATAAAAATAACACTTGATTTAATCATACAATTTTTTATAAAATTTTTTGTTTTTAACACAATGCAGATAAATGTGCGTAACAATTTATGAGATTGTCTACGCAAATTTATGTTATTTCAGAGGAAAAGAAAAAAAATTCGTATCTTTGGTAAAATTTAAAATTCTAGGGCGTTCATTTCATTCGTCAATTACCAGCGTATAAAATTGTCACTTTATCTTTTCTTCAGTAAAAAAAAAAAACAATTGAAATAAAAATAATTTGTAAGAAAAAAAAATTATTTAAGCCAACTCTCTATGCCGTGTGCGAAACCGTGTTGTTCTATTCACGATAAAACTGATTTTGATACTGACAAAAAACAAAAAAAAAATTTTGAAATTCATTATCACTGAAATGAAGAAGTTTTTTTTTTACTTTTTTCCCCTTTTGTGAGAAGATACACGCACTCAACACATATGTAATCATTTAAACAAATGTCAACAGATTGTTACAAATAATTAAAATGAAAAACATATCAGGGAAATATTATAAAAGAAAAAACCAAACCTGGTGTGGAAGAGTCTTTTATACACACCAATTACGAGTATTATTTTATTAAAAAAAAGTCTCCGGGCATAAAAGAAAATAAATTAAATTCATCAATGAATTTATACTTGAATTTTTGATTAAGACGTTTTTGATGAGTGAAAAAGTTTATTTTGAATTCATAAATAAAAAAAAATTGAAAAAATTATGGGCAAAATTTCCAAATATGGAACTCACTTCAGCGCAAACCGCTTACTCGTCTAAAATTTATTATTTTTTCTACTTCTTTTTTTTTTTTTTTGTATTCTCCCGATGATTTAATAATTTGAGCACATTAATGATAAAAAAAATAAATAAATTGTTGACAAAATCATTTGACAGTTATTGCTATAAATGTGTATGTTTATTTATGAGTGTATAAGTGAGTGAATTTTCGGCAAGGGTTGTGTGTCTGTCGTCATTGCTGTTGCTGAACGTATTGAAAAATCAATTGCCGGAACTTAAACATTAATTGAAAAGACAAACAAAATAATACAAATAAAAACTGCTTCGTTATTTTCGTATGTTTTTTAAAGGCATTAGATTTTTTCCTAAATAAAATGCTGCAAATTCAACAAAATTTTGGTTTTATTAGCTCATAAATTTCATGTCGCCATCTTAGTTGTTCAATTGTGCACCACTTTTACGTTCTAAGATCATCAATAATGCGTTGGAAGTTGACTTTGAAAAGATCAATTGTTGCTAGTTTAAAAACATAGACCATTTGACGTACACCCACAAAGGCTAATTTGAAAATCCAATTCTAGAGATAATGTTGTCACAAAATGTTTGAAGCCTTTGTTGAATGTAATTTCAATACCAGTTGAACCTCAGTTTATTCTTGACCAGTTGCCTCCTATACCGATGGAGGCCAAAATCTAACAAACAAAAAAAAAAAAAAAACGCCTGAATACTCTTTATAGGACCATTGTGCTCTTTACTCAAAGCAAAATAATATATATCTCTTTTCATAGTTTGATATATGTACTTACTTAGCTGCCCACAAAAACCCGAGAAAGGGTTTCGGTCTGTCTGAACTGGCCACTGCTAAGCGAGCTTTCTCCAGCTGCTCACAATAATTGATGACAGGACTTCATCAATCTGTTCTTTCCAACTTATATATGGTTGTTCTCTACAGTAACCTTTGCATCGAACAACGCCCACATAGCCGAAGAGCTAATACAGCTTGTAGTTGTTCGCCCGGCCTTAATCGATCAAAGATTTTGCGAAGAACTTTTCCTTTAAACACTGCCACGATCACTGCATTTACACATGACAGCGTCCTTGCTTCCGTACCATACACAGAAAGGCACTGCAAGAATTAGCAACTTATAGAGTGTTAATTTCTTCAAACGAGAGCGGTCTCTGTTACTAAACTATGTGTCTAGACCGTAATAACACCTGCTGGTCTCCAGACTGACATTATTCTTACTGGTAATGAGGCTGCCAATGTGGATGAACGCCTTGACTACATCGAATGAGTAGTTGCCGGCTGTAACCTTCCCCACTAAGACAACAATATTTAAAGAATTGAAGATATTTGTGAAAAGTGGTCAACGTTTGCATCACTAGCAGATCTGCCATGCTTCTAATGTATGTAACTCAATAGTCGGCCTTATTTGATTTTTGTTTTCTCCTATTTTAACATTTCTAAGCCAGTGTGCATAGTGTTGATTATTTGTTTTGTTAAACAATGCACCACTTTATTCTTGATATTTTATACGTGTCTCACTCTCTATCTATTAAACTAACTGTAGCATTTCTTTAATGTTTTTAATAGAATAATTTAAACACTAATCAGCTGAACAAGAACATTAACGAGATAATGAAATAACCAGATGAAAAATTTTAAACATTTTTTTCTTTTTTCATTGACTAACAATAACAAATTTTATTGATAAAAATTAAACTGTACAATGATGGTTCAATTATTAACCCCTTTCAACTCAATGACAAATTATGTAATTAATAGCCTTGTAAAGATATATAAAAGAAAAGTGGACTTACTATTATAATATTTTCTTAGTTTTAATTGTAAGGTTTTGAGTATATTTTAAGATTTTTATTGGTTTTATAATGGCCTTTTAAAAAACTAAGCTTTTATTAAAAAAATCATTTTTTTTCTGTTGGAATTAAACAGCGGGTTCATTGTTTTCTGATTTATTGAGTTTCGAATTGAAATTATGTAGTAGAAATAATTAAAAAAAAAAAACAAAATATGAATTTGATTTATAAAACCTTCAATAGGATACTATTTTTTATGGAATATTTGTAACAATTTTGTTTACTGGAGTTATTATGATTTTTTTTATTTATTTATTACAATTAAAAAACCATTACCATAAATTACTAAAAAATATTTTGATTTGATTCCAATTACATTTTATTAATAGATAATAAATTTGATTTTTTTCTATTAATAAAATTGTTAAATTATTTGTAAATAAATTTTTACGAGTGAGTAACAGTAGCATAGACTCGTACCAGAGTCATAATTTCTTTGTGATAAATTTTAAATTTTAATAACCTTGAAAAATTTAAGTTTTTATTTAAAATTTTTGTCAAAACATCTGTATCATGATTATAACAATCAACTTCAATTATAAAAAAACAACAATATTTTCACTTTTATCTCTTTGAAAATTAAAAGAATATATATGCGCATACGAGTATATAACAATTATTTCGAAATTCGAATTAATTTTGCGTGACATTTTTAAATACATTTCTTTAGTAGATATTTGGATCAACATCTGTAAATATCATCAATTTGAATGATGGCAAATCAATTGATTTTAATTTTGCAAAATTTCGTAATATTTTTAATATCTCAAACGACATACTTAATTAATAAATAACTAGAATCTATAATAATATTATATCTAGCTCTATAATAATTGTTAATATAGATTTAATATTTCAAGGATACTAAATAAAAGAGAAGTTTTAATGACTTGTGCGAAAAAAACCAACTATAAACCATTTTATTTTTTTATTTTTTTTTTTTTTCAATAAATTTCATTTTAACTCTACAGATTTGGGTTGAAATTATTTTCTACAAGTTGATCTCTTCAATAACAAAATCTAAATCCCATTCCACTCAACCATTTTTAAGTGCTAAATCTAAGGAGTGTGTTGATAGTGTAAGCTCACTGCTTACAACCTTACTGCATGACCTTCTATAATGTTCTCATGAATCACCATATATTTCTTTGTTAGATAAATTTTAGCTTTTACTTTCAATTACTATTTCATTGGCCAAAATTGGTAGAATATGTACATGCTGTTAACCTATCAAAACTCGTCTATAACCAACCAAATCGTTGTTGATCATTAAATACAATATAGCCTACTTAAGTCTTCTTTTATAAAAATCTATGTTTCGTCCACTGTTACAAAACTATACAAAAAGTCAGATGAATTACTTCCCTGCAGAGAATTTTAATAGTGAAACAGGGGTGAAGTGCTACTCAAAAGCTATACCTCTTTGAAATGTTATCGTTTGCGTACATGCCATCAGTAGTCTAAGCCACTAGTGAATAGGTAGTTCTTATGGATTCACAATGACATTCTACTGTTACTACTCTATCAAAATAATCTGTAGTCGTTTCTAAACAGTGATCCAATTAAATATATGCATACACCCAGCAGAAAATTTTTCAAATTTGGAAGTAAAAAATAAAATTGTAAGCAATAATGGATATTGTTTAAAGCGTCCAAAGATGCTATAGGATAAGGTATTATTTTTGATTTTGTATAATATTTGCTTACTGGTTGCTATTGCATTTTAGCGGCTCATTTCATATAAAAATCATATATTATTGATGTGCACGAGTAAGTGATTGTTTACAATTTCTCCCTTACAAAATAGCTAGTTGTCACTAGAGACAAGGTTGTGCTCAAGAATCATTTGAACACCAGCTGGATATAGGGTTTTAAAAATTACCAAACAGTCGTTTAAAATGGTGTTACAATGTTGGACTTATTGTTGATTTTTAGCTAACGTTAATTCGTTGAGCGGATTCCTCTAAAATATTGGAAGATGCGTGAAAAGTGGTTCATTTTTCTGCACTCGTGATAATTATTTCGCGAGTCTATATTGTAATTATTCGAGCTGTATGACTATACAATTAAACCCAGATCAATGTATAAAAAGCATTATAATCTTATATTGTAATCTGAATTACAATTGTTATAATTTTAAAATTTCAAAAGGTTTTCATATTTTGTTTTTTTTTTTAATTCATTCTCTTAATGACCAGTAACATAACTTCGTTGTCTATCAAAACTTTAAAATAATTTGCGCAATTAAGTTTTATTTGCCTTTGAAAAAGCACTCAATATGAGTTTTGGTTTGCCCTACGCGGCCGAATATCTTCAAATTTCATTTAAATTTAAATTTCTTTTTAAATCATTTCTACAAATATGTGTACGATTTTGCTTTCCACTGTAATTATATTAACATCTATATCTAAACAATATTTTTTCAAAATTACTTAACTAATAACTGCTGTGTTCATTAAGAATAAAATATATTTATTAAAGGCTTATGTTTGACAAGTATTATATACAAAATTGTCAAGTCTTAGTCTATTATTGTACACTAAACGATTATTTTAATATTATTATTATTTTATTAAAATATTTCAAATTTTGTTTCAATACTAAAAATCCATTTATATTCGACCTTAAAAAAAGGTCATTTGCTCTTACAAAAATATATCGTATCCTTTCACTTATATTTCACAAAATGTCAGAAATTCCTTTACTACGCACATTTTCTTATCAAACAAACTTTTAATTCTATTAAATAGTATATAAAATTCCTATACAAATTTAATATCAGAAAACTTGGGACATTTTAAGGTTGTATGTTAAAATGTCATAAAAATTTTTATTCCATTACATAGACATCTAAAACGTTATACATAAAATAGTAAAACAAATAAATGTAATAAAATGACCTTAAACTTTTAACAGAACTTTGACACGCAGACCTAAAAAGAAGCTGAAGAAAAATTAAACGCAAATAATATTGCGTTTGAAGTTAAATAAAGAAAACTACTCGTTTATTGTTTCATAGGGCGAATTTATGTAGAGGAATGTGGCGAATTGTATATTCCCTATTAAGGTTAGAAAAATGAATGGTTTAGAAAACGTTTGGACTCAAATTAAACGTTGTTGAATCAAAAAATAATAATAAACTAAAGGAATTAAAATTATGAGTGAATATAATTCTTGTAGGCGTAAAAAAAGAAGCAAAACTGCTACATAAGTATGTATCTACGTATTTGGGGCATTCATATTGTCATAAAGTGTTTTTTGTTGTTAGATTAGAATACAATACTTATATTATATTTAATTATTCCGAGACAAGTAACTAAGACCTTTCCTCGGTGTAGTGTCAGAGACCAAGGGCTCAGGTGGGAATCGAACCCACAACCCTCTCACTAGCACCCGACCAACTAGACCACCTATTGCAGAAATATATTAATAACAAAGGTTTAAAAAAAACTACTCGTCTCCTAACTCAGTTTCCTCGCAAAACTTTAAGTCAAAAAAAAAAAAACTAAAATTCCACAATACACTTATTTACCATGTCTCATAAGTAAAATGAAACTCAATATCGATTTATTATTATTTTCTTTTTTTTTGAAGCTGAAATTTTACAACTTTTTCTCGACTTATGGACGCCTTTTGAAAAATAAAATTAAATGAAAACATTAAGCATCGTCGTTGTAGTCATAGTGTCCTCAACATTATGTGGTTCATAATATCGGGCATTTATGTATATACATATGTATGTACATACATATGTATATTTATGTATGTATGTATACTGTTTCCTTAATTTTATTTATAAAAAAGTTGTAGTTTTTTTTTCTTTTGTGACATTTTATTATCTTGTTTTGATAAAAATGGAAACAAAACTTGTATACATACATATTTTCTTTGGCACTTATTTATATTAAAAATTTTAACTTAAAAACTTATTTTGTTAATTTCAAGTGCAAATTATTATAAAAAAGCGTACACCAGAACATTATTTCCATCATATGACCCTCAAATTTAATTTTCTATTTATTGTTTGCATTTTTCATTACACTTTTTTCAATTTCAATTGAATTGCAATTTATTTTGAAGATCAATTTGCTTTAACTTACGTCGAAACGTCTTCCTATTCTGTGTCTAAGCAACTAATTTGTAATATTTTTCTTAGGTTTTGTATTTTCTTAATTTTAAATTCAAATGAATTTAAAAATTTCTATCTGTAGGCAAATATTTTCTCTTATTGAATGTTTTTTTAAGTCGCATTCATACATATGTTTTGATATAATTGCAAAAATTCAAATACATTTTTAAATTGAAGGTTAACTGTAACGTAAATATTAAAAAAAAAATTAGACACTTAAATTTCTATGTTTAGTGTTTGGTTTATAAAATACTTAAATATTTTCATTTTCCAAATCAATGAACTCTTATTTAAAAAAAAATTCTTTTTATAAATATTTATTTTTTTAATTACAAATATTACTGTGGACATTTGAAAAAAAACGTCTTCTTTCTAAATCAACAACTTTTCAGTAGAGCTAAAAAACAGCTAAAAGGGGTAATAGAAGTTACTGGTTAAAAATTTAAAAAATTTTGAACTTGGATATTATACACAAATTCTTAATGAACATTATGCGACCTTTTTTTCCTTCTAAAAGCAATAGTTTCCTTTAAAATTACAAAAAATTACAATAATTTAAGACTTTTTGTCAAATAGATTTTAAAGAAAAAAAATTAGCTTCTACCATTCAAGCCGTTTTGTCAAACTGTTTTTGATTATTTTGGAAAATGACCTTAATCGCTTAAGTTAAGACAAGTTGTTTTGTGTAAATGGAATCTGAAAAAAAGTTTGAAAGAAGTTGATCTGGAAAAAATATTAACTTTTTTAACAGTTTCATTTTCTTAAATTTACTTCTTTTGATACAAGAGGTTTCGTTCTAGCCAAGTGGGCAGTTTTTCAAACTTTGCTTTACTCAAAACGACTTCTTTCGAAAGTAGCTGGATGGAGATAAGCTGTTTTGTCAAATGACTGTTTTCAGTTTTTCTTTTATTAATTTTCAAATTCTTCTTAATTCTTTGAAAGAAGTCGTTTTGACAAATTGAAACTGGGGGAAAATATGAAAGAGGTCTATTAATCGACTGCATATCTTGCGTTCAGGATTAGAGCAAAAGAGGGACAAGAAAATTCTATATGTACTATAAAAATCTTGGAAAATTGTCTTATTTAGAGAGAAGACGTTTTTCCAGAATTCCAATGATTTATTTTCTATATTTCGCTATTCCTTCGTGTAGATTCGGCAAGATTTATTTATGTTAAATTAAATTATGCAGCATATGCAGTAAAAATAAAAAAAGTCAAAAAGTTCTACTGTCTTTTAAGTCCCACCCTGGGCCTGTACTCACAGGGGAATATGGGGTTCACGTGTCTCTGGGTGGCCCGGCGCTCGCTATATGCAGAGAGTGGTTGGTAATTTATTACTGATGCTCTCAGGGACTCACCAAAGAAACCTATCTAATCTGGTACTATGGGCGTCAGGAAGACCCCGGTTTGCCTGTGCTCCCCTGTCATTCGGGCCTGATGGTTTAGGTTCGGTCCTTCGGGAAGTACACGTAGTGGCAGTGGTTTATGCTGAAAAGTAGTTTTAACCTCTTTAACAAGGGGGGTTGTTACTATCCAGAAAATGGTAGTGACGAAATTGTTAATCTAATGTCCACCGGCTCTCTTCTGACCGGCGTTTCTTGGACATATCGGTTTTGCGTGGCGCTGGTCAGACGCATTTATTTGACTACCACCCATGCAACTGGGTGGCGTGCGGTGTGTCTCATGACAGGTACGCACAATAAACTTATTCTAGTTGTCTTTAAAGTCTTCAACTATTACCCAAAAAGAACTTAGTGGGTAGCCCTCATACACTTAGAATACCATGTTTGGATATTCTGTTGAGCATTCGGTCTTTTTTTTTTTGTATTGAGAATATTAATTAAAATATGTATTTATTTTCCTTTTTTTGCCAGTTTATTTTAATTCATTAAATATTTTTCTTAATTAACAGCCTGTTAATAGAAGACGAATAATTTAAGATGTTCGTCTTTTTATATATGAAAAAAAAAATACTCAAAGACGAACATCTATTTTCGGCTTCTATAAACAGGTTGTAACACATCGTTTAAAGTGGGCATACGCTCTCGATCAGATGATTAAAACCATTTAAGTTCTTTTTAAACATTTTGTTGACTACACAATGCAAAGAAAATACTTTTCTTGAGCATTTTAGAATAACGGTTGCCAATTGTTATATCTTTCTTCATGTATAAATCGAACGCGATTAAAAACGTATAGTGTTTCTAATTATATGAATAGAGAGGAAGGAAAAAGAGATCTGTAAAATTCATGATGACACCAACAAAAAGTTTTAAAACATACGACCTAATAAAAGCAGATATTTATTTTATAGTAGTTCTAATCATTTGATCGAGAGTGTATAATTCTTTTAAATTAATTTGTTTCTTATTTGAAATTTTTCAAAACTTTTCTTTCCTCAAAATATCAGCAAATAATGTTTGCAAATAAAAAACTTGAATGCATATCGATATAGAATATAAATACAATTCACTAATATTAAGGTGTCATGAAGACCATTAAACCAAAGTACAGGAGTAGCAAATTTCCATATTTCCAAAGAACATTTTCATGATTTATTAGACAGATAGCGGCTTCTCCTCTAAGCTTCTCTGTACGATTATTTTATTTAAATATGTTGTTTAATATTTAATTATACAATCCCTCTTTGTCTTTTATTGCTAAATGTCGTTAGAATTTCTAAAATAAAAGTAAAAAAAAGAAAAAGTAGAAGTCGTCAAATTGAAATTTAAATTTTCTATGCTGGTCACGTTTTTTGGCCATGGGTAGTTCGTTTTTTGTCAAAGCAGATTTGATGTCTGTTAGAGGAATGGCAACAACATGTTGACAGTTGTAAACGTTCAAGTTCTGAAGAGGCACCACAACTCTGTTTAGTTGTTAATTAAAGTTTTTTTCTTCTTTCTTTTTTTTCCAGTTTCAAGATTTAAACCTGGCGAGACCATTAGCTTTGATTTTATTAGAACTTTTAGTTCTTTTGTTTTACTTTTTTGCTTATGTTTTTTTTTTTTTGTTATTTTTTTTTTTGCTTCATTGTGGTACCGGAACTCTTTTTAGTTTGAAACACACGTTTCTGCTTTGACTTGCAACTTATTTGAGCATAAAAAATATATACATACAAACAAACATATATTTGTTTGTGGTTCAAAGTACTTTGTACTTGTGTAGCGAAATGAAAAATTAAATTAATTATTTCTTGTACAATAAATAGGTTTTTTTTGTTTGCCAAAGAAATGGCTCAAAACAAAGTTATTTTTCGCTTGAAGTGCTTTTCTAATTATAAAAATCTATTTTATTTATAATTATTTAATTATCTTTAATTGGGCTACAAATGCGAATACTATTTAAATCACTAATAAGTCGCACGATATTATAATTATTTGCTAGTTTGTAAGGTATTTATCATGAATTAAAAACCACAGGTTAATAAGGATCAAAATGTACAAATCTGCATCTATAGAAAAAAAGGGGAAACAATTTTCTCTAAATAAGGTGCTTTTATATTAAATTGATAATATATTATATTAAAATTACATAAGCTCAATGTAATCATGATGTATAAGAATGATCGTTATTATAAAATTTAATTTGGTTTATACTTGTTAATGTCAAAGCAAACTTTAACATTAAAGTCCAGTGCTTTCCTAAGTTTCGTTAATTATATTTCATTATATGCAAAAGCAGAAAACTGTGAATAACGAATGCATATTTGCGGAATGCGATCATCAACTTGTGTTAAAAATAAAAAATCCACGTATTGCTTCCTTTTTGCTGTCAAAATTAATTTTGCTTTCACATCTTGTTGAATTATACTAAGTAAAATTATTATATAATTTTCAATAATATTTTAAAATTGTATTAAAATTTCTAATAAATATATATAGAATAATATTCCTACAAATTGATATTCATATTTTATATGCTCAAACCATCGGCTTAAAGAGTAGACAATATATCCATCCAGCCTTCAACCCAACTAGTTTCCCATTTAAACAATGCTACATACCGGAGTGAGCAAAGAAACAAAACATTTAGCAAACGTTTCCACAAAGTCTTAAACTTTAAAAATTTTTTTTTATCGTTTTGTACATGAGCAAAACCAAAACAAATACTTTTTAAATGAGAAAGAGTGCTAACAAAACAATTGGCTTTTCGCTCTTGTGCTTACTTTGATATTCCGTTACATTCGTATAATTGCGTACAAAACAAAAGGAAAAACGTATTATTTGAGTGTTTCATTTAGTTCGTATGTATATTTTTTCATTTTTTTAATAAAATTAATATCATAAATATAATGTTTACTACTTTGCCAAAAATCTTGTTTTATTTAAGTATGTAAGTATGCATATTAGGGTGGGTCAATTTGTTCGGGTCCGAAAAACGTGACAAAGCGTATAGCAAGGTCGTAATCTACGAGAAATTCTAAGAACTTTTTCCAAAGAAACCATGGTTCTAAAATCAAAATCGAGCTTCCGGTTTTTTACGAGAAAATTTGGTGTTCAGGTCATCCGAAAATAATGCTATTTTTTTGGAAGTATTCATTGCAATTGGTGAATAGTTGACCTATAATGCTGAAAGAGGGCTTATTTTAAAGGAAATTTTCTCACCTTTCTATATCTGTCCTCATTTATAGAAAATTATTTACCCAAATAATGGTTTTGGAGGTTTATGTCAAAATAATAATAGTCAAAGTTTGACTGTCAAACTGTTAAAAACCTAAAACTATTATTATTGTGACATAAACCTCCAAAACCATTATTTGGGTAAATAATTTTCTATAAATGAGGACAGATATAGAAAAGTGAGAAAATTTCCTTTAAAATAAGCCCTCTTCCAGCATTACAGGTCAACTATTCACCAATTGCAATGAATACTTCCAAAAAAATAGCATTATTTTCGGATGACCTGAACACCAATTTTCTCGTAAAAAACCGGAAGCTCGATTTTGATTTTAGAACCATGGTTTCTTTGGGAAAAGTTCTTAGAATTTCTCGTAGATTACGACCTTGCTATACGCTTAGTAGGCTAAAAAATTGACCCACCCTAATGCATATATTTTATTTTAGGGAGTTATAATGAGCAAATAAATTCGCAAACGTTTGCAAGCGTATTTTTTTAAAACGTTTCAATTTTGTTCTCATTCATTTTTTTCTACCTATGCACATTTGAGTTAGTGTATTTTTAGTGCTCACAAACAAAACCAATACCAAACTAAATGAGGCAATCGTTCTCATTGTTTTTGTCTTGTTTTTGTTTTACTCATTGTGAAGAACAAAACAAAATGAAATGTTTATTTTCCTGCTCTGCTACATATTATATGCTACATACTTATTATATGCTATATATATATATATATATATATATATATATATATAATATGTAGCATTATTTGGTCCAGATTAGCTATCTAAAAATATGAAAAGAGAGTTAGAACGTATAGATTGGATAGAGGTAAGCTAATCCCAGCAAACTAAAGCCATGGCATTTTCACACAATACTACCTTTTTTAAAATCTTGAATTCTAAAGAACTTAGAATATGGATTGCACGTATATCACGTATGAATATGTTTTTAATTTAATTGGTTGTAGTATTCTCAGTCTATTTAATCAGAGTATGTTACTATTTAATAAGTTAATTAAGTTCAACCGTCCTTTATACTCGTATCTTGTTCAAAAGTTTAACTTTGGTCGTTCTATTTCTACGAATATTTAAAAAAATTATAGAAAATAAGAAACTATGAATCAAATGCTTAAGCTGTAAACTTTTTACGATTTAACATTGATTGATTGATTTTTAGTGTGTTGGCTTACTAGGATGAGAGGTCTGATTCAAGCCCCGGCTCTGATATCTTGAAGCAAAGAAATATGAAAAATATATCTTTCGGCAACTACTTCTTAGCAGACTTCTGGCAAAAGCTCTGAGAGTAACTGGTTGCCATGAACAAGCTTCTCAAGTCTGTCGTTGGGAGTCGACATTAAACTGTATGTCCCCTTGTTCATAGATAAAAATTGGCCGTAATCCTGACACAGGGTTGTAAAGGCCAAGGTATGCATGCGGATTTTGAGTAAAGCACAAATTATTTACGAAATTACTGTCATTTCCTTTTAATATGATAATTTGGTATGATTCAGTTATGTTTGAACAAAATATCCGTCAAATGGCCGCCGCGACAGTACTTCTTAATCAAAAACCTCAAAAACAAAGTTAATGCAATTATTAAATAACCCTCGTAGGTTATGTTAATAAATATTCATAAGTACTCGTATTATGAACAATATTTTATTTTTTTTCACCTTCTCCATCTGTTCAGCACATAATTAATAAATCAATATTCGCTAAACACTGATAAGATAGCAACAGCGTCTGAATCATTGATGTTTCATCTTTGAAATAAAATAGAATACAAACTTGATCTAAATATTATTTTTTTCGAATTGTTGTTGTGACAGGTCTATTTAAATACAAAATTTTCTTTTAAGTATTTCAGTTTGATGACTGCTCGTTCGTTCAAGTGCCTTGAGTATAAATATTAAATTAGCAGTTGTTTTGTTTTCGAAAAATAAAATTAGCAACAACTTTTTATAAATATTTTTTATAAACATATTTAAATATATATATATATATTTTTTTTTTCTATTTAATTTTTTTTTCTCATTTTTTATTTTTTTTATTTTGCAAAATACTCGTATAAACACATAAAAGTGTTATACATACATACATATGTAGGAATGATAGTAGAGGTATTCTAATAGTTTAAATTAGATATTAAACAAAAGTGGAAGTAATAGAATTTTGATGACGCTTTAGGGTGTATATTTTTTTACTCTGCTCAATGAATGAAAAAAATTGAAACGTACACGCACACTATAACGCACTATAACGTCTTCACAAATGATTAATTTATTTTTCAAAATTATTTTGTTTTCAATTTTTTCCTACATTTTTTTGTTCTTCACTCAGTTAACCCAATTCCGTTTAAATAGTTTCATATGGTTTGAGGCCTTCAATTAACACTGTCATGATTATTTTACTACTGGTTTTGAATGCTTTTAACAGAGGCGCGCGTTGTATGCCTAGAGTGGAGGAGTATGAAACATGAAGAAGAAGTATCGCATAAAGTAAACATAGATATATGCCTGTATTCTAAGAAATTCATACCAATAAAATATTTAATTTTTTTATTTTGCTACTGTTACTCGTTTGACATGAACACCCTGTTATTTGATGTAAAAAAAAAATTGTTCAAAATTTATTTTTCTTTACATTTCATTTCGTTTTCTTAATTGGTGGCGCTTAATTAATGATTTAAAATGTTTTTGTTGGTATTAATACGAGTACGAGACGAGTACAAGTGTTATATTGATGGACTTACACACTTTGACTGTCAGTTAGACACACAGCCAGTCAAACTTTTTTATGTTGTCTGTCAAGTCATTTTTCTTTCTTCTTTTTATTGAATGTCAATAAAAATTAATTAAAATATTTACTTGAAATATGATCAAATACGTCCAAACTAGTATAGTGGAAATATTTTAATTAAAATTAAATATTTGAAAATAAATTTCTTTTTCATTTTAAATGTATACTTTATTTAATTTATTAAAGCCGTATCTACTCGTATAGTCAGAATTTAAACCATTTAAATACATTTCGTAGATCGCTGTGGTAACTAGCAGACCCAGTAAACTTAGCAGAAAGTTAGAAAAAGAATTTATTTATAAAAAATTTATATCTGTCAATTAATAACTACAAAATCAACACTGATGTAATATATTGACAATGAATTAATCAAAAATCAGTTCTGGTGTACTTGTTGCATTTGTGTTTTTGTTCTTTTGTTAAAATTTGAAAAAAAAAACAAAAAAATATTTTTTTCGGCATTAGAAAATCTAAGTTATCCAAAACTGATCATAAGCACTTTTATGATATTTTTCCCAATTATTTAGTCTGAATTTACAATGTAGGCCTACAATATGGAAATGAGAAGATAGACAGAATTATTTAACATCTCTTTCTTTCATATACAGCAGTATTAAAATGACAATGACAATGACAATAAGCACAAATTACGAAAAGTTGAATACAGAAGGAAGGAATGTTCGATACAAACGTTCGTTTACCTTATGCCTTACTTCTTCGCCCTCTCTACTAAAAACTTGGTCTATCTGTCATTCAATTTCTACTTTGTAAATGCAGACCTAGAAATTCACACAAAAACATCTTTTTTCAACGACTTACCGAGTATTTAGCTATTCGTTAATATGAGTTTAGCATGTGGATAGGAAATTCATCACCACTGTTCGACGTACTTTTATTTGTTTGCTAGACATGAAGAAATTCATGACCTCTGTTCGAGGTACGTTAATTATTTTGCTAGACCTGAAGCTGACATTTTTCTTGAGCGGATATATTTCATAGTGACTGTTCACGCGATTAAAAATTATTCTTTTCGTAAATAAATTAGTTCAGACTTTTATCACATCGTTTTTATTGTAGTCAATTTTTGCTCCTAATTTATGTCGATAAAGTCCTTTACCTCATAACCTGGCTAGTCTTAAGGAAGTTTAAAAAGCAGGCTGATTTAATAAAAAGATCGTGTTGAGATAAAATTACATTTCGTGAACAAGTAAGCCAATTGTGTAGTGTGATTTACTGCCAGTACTTGCGTATGTTCTTCGTCACTTTGCACTTAATTAAAATATAATTTTGCGTTGTATTGTATTATGAAAATAAATAAGCCAATTATATAAAATAAAAACCTGCATTTATGTTTTATTAAAACTTTTTTTTATTAAAAATTCAAAAATATCCCAAATGAAATGTTTGACATTTTTAGTATTTTGTTGACATCAAATGTGAAAATAGTAAATAAGTTTACATATATACTCGTAATTCATGAAAATAGAATTTTATATCATTTAAAGCAATAAAACACATTCAAAAAATGGCATTTGGCAAATTAAAATGTTTTCTTTTTTCTTTTAATGAAACACACATAAATATATTTATAAAAGTGATCTCTGCAGCGAAATGCCGATCTAAATTATTGTGAGAAAATATATTGAAAAAGAAAAACCATTTAAAAGAAAATTAATAGAACTTGCAATGGTTGTTAATTTAAATAATTTATAGGAATTCAAATACAAATAAATTTAATTTTTATAAAAAAATTTTAACAAAAAATTAAAAAAAATACTCATACAGATGAGAGCAGATTGTTTTAAAATTATGATGTTATCTTGTTAGCTTATCTCCATAGAAACTAATAGAGATTTTAAAATATAAATTTTTAGAACAAATATTCCACTATTTTTTAGTTTTGATGATTCATTTTAATCATTTGACGCACGTTACTAACAGCACATACAGTACAATACAAACATTTTTTTTTTATTTCTTTTAATTCTTTATCTATTCAAGGTGAATTCCGTAATATTTACAATGTGTTGTGTGTTGGAATAAAATCGAAAAGCAAGCACAATAAAAAAATTTTAGAATTTTTTGTTTTTTTTTTTTTTTTGTAAAAAAGTCATTATTTTTTTATTGTTAATTTAATTAATTTTTTTTTATAAACAACGTGTATTTGTTTTATAGAATTATATATTTTACTACAAAAGTTTCAACAACCTGACCCAGTTCTAGTTACACACTTATACATATATGCTCTATATCTAGGCCGGTGCGTGTTAAATCATAAAAATGTTCCCATAAATTCCCTTATGATTGAATCAACGAATGAATGTCAAAAATTTAACACTATAGGGATAAACAGATAAGTAGTTGAGAACAAGTGTTACTATTTATGTATGTGCCGCTGCACCCTAAAAAAAATGTATATATATGTATATATATACTTATATACACATAAATTTATACCACACACTACCTTTTCACAGCGCATATTGGATTATGGCTCAGGTTTGTAACACATAAAAATTATAACTCAAGATCGATGCCGACATCAGTACAAATAATTTTTCTTTACTAGGTAAAAAAGTTTATTTTGAAATCCAATTGTGCTATCAAACTTATGGACTTCTTGCCATTGTATTAAACTTGTAGGAAAAATTTAATAAAAATTTCGCTAAAGCATTTCAAGAAGGTCGGAGTTTATTAAAATCCGGATTAATCTCAGATCTTAATTACGCATTTCAAAATACTTATCTTACACACATATGTACATAACTACAGAGTTACGGCCTACTTTCAAACAGCACCCATATTGTGTGCGTTAATTTTTTCGATGTGTACCGGGACCTACAGTTTAAGCGACCACACAAAATATCTTAGCTATAAAAATCTTCAATAATATATACTCGTATTTCAGTGAAATGATTTTAGAGATGAAAGGTAATTTGTTGAGACCAGAATATATTGGTACAGATTTAATTTTGGAATCCAGTGGCGCGATTCAGTAATATATTTTTACGATAATCGCATTGTTTTCAACAGTAAACAACAGAATTGTCGATTTTGCTATTCATTATCTTCTGTTTACGAAAGTCCCAATAACAATTGTCGTAAACTAACGCCAAAAATGTTTATGCTTTTTATTCAGTTGGAAAATCGTGAACTTTTTATATTGAAATTATGTAGAGAGATGTGTGACGCTATTAACTAGTTTGTTTGAGAACCATTCTTGTGTGCTTTTATATCCAAAGAAATTAGAGGTTTGTAACTTTGCTTACTTTCTATCCATTTTAATTACCAATCACACAAAAATTTACTGATTTTATAAGGTGTTGCCCCGTTATTGTAATTTAAACATGAAGAAAACTTGAGTTGTCGGCTGTTACTAAAGTGTACTTAGTGGATCAAATAATCGTTACTGCAAACAACAAAAATTGTCGACTTCTTTTGGTAATATCGTATTGTTAAAATTTGGTACAGATCAAAGATGTTAAAAAAAAATTTGATAAAGTTGACATGCATACATACATACATACATACTTTACCATTACAACCCTGTTTCAGGATTACGGCCTAGCTTCTCACGGCACTCATGTTGTGTGAGTTAATTTTTATTCATGAGTATCGACTCCGAACGACAGATTTGAGAAGCTTTTTCATGGCAATCAATTACTCCCACAGATTTTTCCAGAAGATTGCTGAGAGTTAGTCGCCGAAAAAAATAATTTTTCATATTTCTTTTTTCCAGATGTCAGAGCTGAGATTTGAATCTGGCGCTATCGTCTTAGTAAGCCAACACACTAACCACTAGACCAATTGCGAGTGTAACGCGATGTAGGGAATCAAATGACTAAACTTGATCGCCTAAGATACCTTTACAGTTTACAGTTTATCGTACCTCTTGTATTATAAATAAAGCATATTATCAGCTGTACTTACAAAACATAAAATTTTTAAGCAAATTTTCCATGTTGTCCAACATAAACAATTATTTTTTCATATTTAATGGCTTTTCATGTCATATTTGTGACATTTATTTTTGATTAAAAACAACGCATGCGTGTAATTATATGAAAAAGTAGAAAATACTTTTCTTGTTGAAATAATTACAGTAAATAATAAAATTTTGAAGCCTGTGTGTCTTTAATAATTATAATGTTGAAATGTGAATATTTTGTGTATTACAAATGATATTTAATGATATAATTGTTGATTATTTTTTAGATTTTAATTATCTGATAGTAAAAACGTTTTCTTTCCTACCAAGAAGTGTAACAATTCTAGTTTTATATACATAAATATGAAATATATTATATAGTACTTTCGTTATAATTTAATCTCTTCTAACAAATGCTATAACTTTAAAAATGTCTATACCTCGATTTCACATTAGCATGCAAAAATATTTCATTTTTACCTCTTTTATTTGGTAAAATATTTACCTGAAAAGAAAAATAAAACAAAACTCGTTAGAATTGTATGAAATATTTTATAAAATTTCATGTTTTTAAATGATTAAAAGTGCTTTAATAAATTAATATTAATATAGGATTTGAATATGATTTTAACTTTTAAACCTGAAGTGTGTCTGCCTCATTAGGCAAACATATGTATGACGAAAAAGCGTAACCACTAATTTAAAGGTTTAAAAATTAAAATAACATAAACAAAAAGTGTAGTTACGTCCGATTGCATTTTATATGACGATATGTTATTTCAATAAATAGTCATGAGAACTACTTAGTTATTAATATTCAATGTCTCTCAAGAAATATTTGTTTTTTGAAACTGTCAAAAAATAATTTTTTTAAATTGACAGGCAGCCAGCCAGATATTATAAAAACGTCGTTCTATACTAAAAATGACAGATTTTGATAATTTGCTTAAAAATTAAAAAAAAACTGCTGCTACATAAATAACTAAATTAAGCTTTTTTTTATTTATTTAATTTATTTATAGAAAAATATAATGACTTTGATAATCAAAAATGTAGTACATAAATATGTGTACTGTTTAAACATACATATGTCTGTTATATGTATATGATTCTATAAAGCAACAATAAACATCATTTGTCATTTTTAATTGGTTTGCATCTTTCTTTAGATCCGATCTTTAAACGCATTTCTATTCCAAATTTAAAAGTGATCGTCATCATCAAATTTATTTGTATAGTTCCTTCTGTCTGCCTGTTCGTGCGTGGCTTTTGTAGTATCTTGTCGTTCACTTGTTACTGAAGATCATTTGTCATCATTTTTATTTTTCTATTAAATTGCGTTCATGTTTCATTTCCTTATCTCATATTTCAACAATGAAAATACTTGAAAAAAAATCTAAATAACCCTGAATTATCAAAGAGCACAAATGCATTGAAATTCATGTGATAATGCAACAGAATAGAAACATTCTTTAATAATTTATGTACATGCATAAGTATGTTTGCATGTTTTCTTAAAATATTTCAAATTCTATCAATAGTTTTTAATGTGAATAGAAGTCATTTTTATATGCGATCTCTCAGCGACACTTTCAAGCATCAATTTCATGTCTAATCCACAACTTAACTGAAGTAATTGTTTCAAAAATAAAGTGCTGTTATGGAAAGTGTTAAACATTTTGTAGAAATCTGTATTGACAAGTGAAGAGTACTTAATACTCACACTTACATTTGAGATAACCTAGACCACAGTTTGGGTGCAATACAATTTTACTGAACTTTGATTGAAATGCAATTAAAGAACCTTTGATGATAACGGTTTTTTAAACTTATTCAAAAAACAAATTAATTTTAAAAACAGCGCTGCACTGCCTTAAAACGCATTAATAGTCTACTAATAAGGTTATGTTATAAAAGAGAGGCTAAGCCGTAATTCTAACACAGAGTTGTAAAGGTCAGTTATGTTATGTACTTATGTATATAAAAAAATATTATTTTTAAAAGAAATAAATTACAAAACAAAAAATATTTTTCGCCTTATTGGCAAATACATTTAATATGATATGAAATGTATGCTTTTGGGGATAAGCATGTCACATTGCTGTGGTAGAACAGAGAAATAGAATTTGAATTTTTTTGAAAAACCGAAATGTATTGCTTTAGGAAAAAGTCTCCTGACGAGTCTCTTAAGCAGAGACGAAATGGCCATAGAGACATGCATATCCTCAAAAGCATACATTTCATATCATAAGAAATAAATTACATTAAATGTTTTTTGTGCAGTAACACATACTATTCTTCCAATGATTTGTTTGAGGGTTTACAGGAACATAACGTTTCAAAAAATGCTGGAGAAATTGGTAAATACTTACAATAATTCGAATTTGAATACAAAATTATTTAGCTTCAATTTTATTAATAAAAGTTTAGTTGTATTAATTAATGTTTTAATCGGTTTAAAATTAATTAATGTTTTAATTGTACCAATTAATGTATTTGATTAAAAGGTGTCTGAATTTTTAATTAAAAGTTTAATTGGTTTAATTAAATATTTTATTGAAATTTTTTTGGAATTAAAACTAATTTTAATTGATACAATTTATTTTCAAAAAGCTTGACACTATTAATTTTTTAATTGATATTATTAATATTGTTTGTAGGCGCAAAACTAATAAACAATTTAATTGGTAGCACAAATTTGTTAATTAAAATCGATTTGAAATTTTTCTGTGTTACTTGTCTGTGGTACCAGAATATAGTCTCTGATTAAGGTTCTGGTTACTTATTGAAATGCCAGAAGCTTAAAACAAATATGTGATATACGAGTATTACTTAGAGTATCCAAAATTAATATCAAAGAAGCCAACTCATATTTATGAACTACTATAAAAATACAATCTTACAATTAGAACTGTCCTTATTATTATTACTAATTTACCTTCAAAGGAATAAATTTAATAATTTTCAATCAAGCAGAATTAAGTATGTATTAATTAGTTATATATTAAATAACCTCTCAAAATAAGGATGCTTCTATATTGAGTTTGTCTATGCCACAGATTAAACTTTTCTTAATTTGTGTTTAATTTATATTAAGACTAAACAACTTTTTTTTTTGTTTAAAGCACATGCATAATTGGTCAAAATATGGGCCGAATTTTGAATTCTCAATGCCAAATCAACGTATAAAAATGTTCTTTGTTTTAATTTGTTGAAATTGTATAGAAAATATACCCTACGTTTTGCCAAAAGTATTTCTACTGCAATACATAAAGAAAGTCAAATAAATTTCTATTTTAATTAAAACATCAATTCTTCCAAAATTCTTTTGTTATTGATAAAGAAAAACAAAATACATAATCGGATGATACGTCTGTAAATATTGTGTGACCTTTAAAAAGGTAATAAAGGTGAAGCAGACACGAGTATGACCATATCCTATAAATTGATGTCATTTTATTGATTTCACTACGGTGTTCATTTTACTCAGCAATGTTGCTTTAAATCGACCCTTAATGAAACCAATAATATTTTCCTTTTTGTGTGAATAGAATAGAAGAAAAAATTGAATTGTAATAAAATACCGAATAATTATTGATTTTTTTATTGTCTTTGTTACTGCTGTTACTATTTTTAACAACCCCTCAAATATGAAATGTTATCCAATAGCTATTAAATACATGCCGCTTTGAAAAAGTATTTTCATTTTTAGGATATCATTTCTTTTTTTTATAGGATTTTGTTTTTAAATATAGCGTTGTTTATTAAAACCTATAGATTTTTAAATTATAAAACACATTTTCAAGAGAAGGGCTTATTTGACAAATTTTATCTACAAATTTAGTTTTTATGAATGTTTGGGTTAAATTTTATTTCTAAAGATGTATTACTTCAAAAAATCAATACATTACATTATTTACGTCACATAGCTATCGCAGCTGCTTTTAAGGAAACTACTTGGCGTCAATTTTCGGTTTAAATAACGATTGTAAATATTATTTGCAGTTAAAGCGAAAAAACGGAAATATGTAGGGTCTGTGTTACTCTATATGAGTCAAAAAAAAACTAGAAAGTGAACTGTTCGCCAATTTTAATAGTAAATCTCAATATTGTTACATTGCTTAAGCGTTAATCTGTTTATAATGTTTTTCCAAAGGAAATAAGAGCATTATGATAATTAATTAACGCTTTGATAATTTTGGGTGCGCTAGTAAGAGAATTATGGGTACGACTCCTACCAAAAGCTCTAATCTACGACACTACACCGGGTCACTTAGCTCGTACACTGATAGAAATGTGAAAGAAACTGGTGTATTTTGACATTAGATCGATTTTGACCCCATGACACTTTACATTACCGTGATGTCAGCCTTTACATCACTTGGTCAAATTGTCTTCAGGGTCAAACAATGACATTTTGTCATCTAATTGCAGTCAGTTGAATAAAAAATTGTCATCAGTGCGATTACTCACTAACAATATTTAATGACAATGTCTCATCAATTGATTAATAATTAGAATAAAATATTAATTTTATTTAATTAATTTTATATTAATTCATTATTAATTTACAATACACTAGAAAATTAATTAAAAACCAATAATGAAAATAAATTTAACAGGCTTAAAAAAACACTTTAAACATAAGCCATAAACTTTTGTCAACACATTTTCTATTTTCGGGAGTTTTTATTGTTCCCAGTTTTTCATTGATTTCTATGACTTTGAAAATGTTTCCTTTTTACAATAAATTTTTGTGAGGCCTTTAGAAACACTCCTGCTAAAAATGTTCGTCTGTTGACAAATTGTCAATTTTTCATAACAATGGGTGGCAAGTAAATGGAAAAATGTAGGATATTTAATCGTTTTTTTTTTTTTTTAATTTCCAAATATTTATTTAAGGTTATTTATATATATTTCATTCATTTTTTCCTTCTTAAATATTCTTTTATAATTTGATACCATAAAATAACCCCTGCCAAGTTAAGTATACAAAAAGTGAACAAAGTAAATAATGTTACAGAGTCTTGTGCGGTTTCCAGATTAAAAAGCATTTCGTCTTAATCCAAAATACTGTAAAACGTACTAAATTACAGGATAATTATGGAATTTCAAAAACTACCTTTCTATTTCATTTCATATACAAAAGAAGAAATTTATGTATATTTTATGCAGACTTTTACTTTTAACAAAAGGATAAAAAAATAAAAAAAAACATTGTTAAGCAAGTAAGAAGGTCACACATGGTATAAAATAAAAAGCTAGAATTTCTTAAAAAGGGTTATAAGCACTTCCTTTTTGGTTTTGCATATTTTAGAAATATTTATTTCATAAACACGGATGCATTAACATTTATAAAGCTTTTGAATATTTGTTTGGTAATTTTCTGTAAATTTAGAAAATAATCTTTAAGCAAGTCTGTTAAATTTATAACCCATACAGATTTATTAAAATTTAATTTTCTAAAATTCCAAAATTTCACTACTTGTACCAATCACATAAAGAGGACTCTCTTTTTAACAAAAAAAATTGTCTCTTCCATTTTTGTTTCACCATAAACTCCTAATTAAATCGAAACAAAATTATATTATTGTTTTTTATTTCAAAAATTTCTCAATTAAAGGATAAAAAGACATCCATAAAGAAATTGTACACCAGCCGAACAGAACATGTTTTCGAGCACAGCTGTGTAGTCTCATCAGAGTTCTTTTTGTTCTATGTAATATAAGTATTTTCTTGTCAATCACAAACTTTTTAACTCACACTTTTCTACAGAAATCGTATATTGGAATTATATTTTTCTATACATATCTTGTAAGAGTTAGTCGAAGTCTTGTCACAATTATATTCTAGTTTTCACTTCATCATTGAATTTTTGTAATTGTCATGTTCTTTGGATGAATCCCAATTATAAGTTCTTTTTATTCTGATTGCTCTCTAATTCCATTAATCGCCGTTCGTAGACATCGATTTATGTATGACCATAGCCGATATGATTAGAAAGAATCGCCTCTTCTACATATTTTTCTTTCACTTTTTTTTAAGTATTTTTTAAAATGTCCGTTAAAAATTACTTAAATTATATAATCAAATAATAGAATTCTACACTCTTTTTAGAAAAGAAAAAGTTCTTTAAATTATTGTAGTCTTAGTCTGATTTGTTTATTACCACCTCGGAACAGCTACCGGCATAACTTCAAGATGGTTTTCTCTTAAGCATTAAGATGAAGCTGAACTTCATCCCGGTCACATTTTTTTCTTCAGAACTTGTTCGTTAAAACGCTGTACAGCTCTCAATGTTTCTTCGCTTTTCGTCATATTCTTTAGGAAGTTCTGCATTCACTTAGTAATTTTATTATTTAGAGTTTATATTTTGAAGCTCTGTGCTCTGGTAGACATTTTAGTAAAACAAAGGGGTTGACATTTTTAGACGCTGATGAAATCGAGTGTTGACGAGAGCATTGTATTCACACTAATATTATAAATCGTTAGAGAAGATCATTATGAAGTTATTGCTATTTCTTCCATAAATATAACAGTCTTTGCCAGACATTTTGCCAAAGAAAAATAAACAATTTTCTTCAAATCCAAAATTATTTTACAAATACTCCTAATGAAGTTATTTTAGCGATCATTTGATCTCGATATTCCATTTATCCTATTCAAACTTTTTCCAAAAAAAAAATTTTTCAAATCGAATTTGCTCTCAAATTCTAAAATTATTTCAGATATAATATGCATACATACTCACATAATTGGCCATTACAACCCTGTGTCAGGGTTACGACCTAGCTTCTATGCTATGTATAATTTAAATACAGTTTCATTGGGGGATCTTTAAAGAATCATTTGTAAAATGTGTAATATTTTTGCTACGTCCTAATTTGCCATAATAATCTCGACCTCCTCCAGTTATTCGGAAAAACAAGTAAAAAATTTAATTTTTTTCAACTCCAAAATTATTATCCTCATGTAGTTTAACATTCCAGCCCTTTCCTTTTCTTTTGTGTAATGTGTAGAACAAACTATTTAGTAACTACACCTGCCCCTTTTTTAAATTTTTTTATATAATATTTAAAATAATAAAAAAGTATTCAGCTTTGTTGTTTAAATTCGATAATTTCTAGCATTTTACCTGTAATTATAGTTTAGCTCAAGAATTTCAATTTATATTTAGAATTTTAGGTACTAATTTTGCTCAAACTACACACGGATACAGTTCCCTCAAAATTATATTTAACGTGTAATTTTATTTTTCTTTCATATTATAAGTACACAGAAAAAATTTTTGTTGAAATAATTTCAATTAACAAATTAATTAGTATCATTCAATATTTCCAATTAAATTTTTAATAAATACAATTAATTTTTTAATAGAAAATAAAATAAAAAAATAATAATAAAAATTTTAATTAATACAAATTATTTTCAAAAAGTTCGACACTATTATTATTTTAATTGATATTATTAATATTGTTTGTAGGGGCAAAACTAAAAAATAAATTAATTGGTAGTACAAATTTTTTAATTGAAATCGATTTTAAATTTTTTCTGTGTAGTTTCTATATGAATATATTGTACATACATGTACATGATGTAGACCTCTCTAATATAAATATTATATACATTCATATGTAGCTATATAATTTAAATCTTTGATAGTATTCCTTTGTTCAATTTTTGTTTAACGACCCACCTACCCTTGTGTGCTTTCATTCGGTTGCCACACAAATTTTTAATGTTGTTTATCACACTTAATAAACTCTACTACTCGTATTTGCTCAACTCTTTTTCCGTGTTTTTTCTTTTCAGCTGAAAAAAAAATTAGTTTTTATCTTTATTAGTTTATCTAATTACAGAATTTTTTATATTTTTTATTTACTATTTTTATATCATTCGCTGTGGTTTATTTTATTTCTTTATTTATTTTGCAAATATCCATTAATAATAAACTGCTCACCTCAGAAAACAGAATACGGAAATTATTCGGTATGTGTATTAATGAAAAATAAACAAAAATCGTTCTAGCGTTTAATTATACAAATTTTGCGTATAATTTTTTATATTAATTTTTAAATAATTTCTCAGCTTTCATTATTTATTATCTGCTAGTTACTGTTGATAAAAACAGACACGATTCCACATAATGTAATAAAAATAAATAATGGCATATGTATGGAATATACTTATAAAGTAGATATCATTTGAAAAAATAATAAAGTAATTTTTCATTAGAATAATAACAATTTTGTAAACGGGCAATGAAAAACTGATACCCGTATGCGAAGCCTGTAGTGTATAAAGTAAAAAAAAGGTACGATCATATATATTAAGCAAATATTTAACCGTAAACATGTAACTATTGTACTTTTTTTTGTACTGTACAATCGAATTATGAATATGTATATAGTGCACTTTGGATAACGGCAACTACAGACGCATTTCTTTTATTGAGAGTTTTGGTTAACTACTCGTATGATGTAAAGCTATTAAAAAATTAAGTTCTAGCTTCATATAAAAGTTTTTGTACAATGTTGACTGCATATATACTTATACAATCATGTTTACGTACTTCGCCAATAATTTTTTGTATAATATCACTCATATTATATTTATAACAAATCAGAAAATTATTAATTTAATAAAACTTCCAAATGTTCTTTTGATTTTATTTTGTTTTTAGTTTTCTTTGCGCCAAAGCTAATTTTTTGATAGTTTTTATACCCCTCTAGGGAAACAACACTAAAAACTGTAAATTGTCGAACGTCTTATATAAATTGTTCGACCTGGGCTAAACGACAATCTCTCTAAACTGCATGAAGAGCCTCGCCCAGTATTTTTCTTTTAATCATTGTTATTAAAAGAGTAAGAATTGTGTGTACCATAGTAAATATGGTACATATACATAACTGGCCTTTACAACCCTATGTCAGTGTTGCGGCCTAGCTTCTCTTCCTGACACAGGGTTGTAAAAGCTAGGCCGTAACCCTGGCACAGGGTTGTGATGGTTAATCATGTATGTATGTATGTATGTCAGGATTACGGCCTAGCTTCTCGCGGCACTCATGTTGTGTGTGTCAATTTTTATCCATGAGTACTGGGACCTACAGTTTAATGTCGACGTAAGAAACTTTTTCATGGCAATCAGTTACTCTCAGAGCTTTAGCCAGAAGTCTGCTAAGAGGTAGTCGCCGAAAGAAGTATTTTTTTTTTAATATTTCTTTGTTCCAAGATGTCAGAGTCGGGGCTTGAACCGGAGCTCCCGTCTTAGTGAGCCAACACACCACCCACTAGATCACGCCTCTATCAAATATATCCCCGAAATAAATCAAGATGTGATTAGAAAAAAACGTATGCATTTGATTAAAAACAAGTTATGGTTACAAATATTAAAGCATTTTCATTGGTCTTCCAAAATGGTTTCATGATTTAAATTATTAAATTCAATCCCCTCAAGCTCAGATTGTTAAGGTAATTAACAAAATCCAAATTCTATGATTTAGATTTTCAATTATTACGGCAAAAGCAATAAATTATTAATTTAACCACAATTCCATGTGCCCTTAATGTTAATTTTTTTTTTATTTCAATATAAATTTATAGTTTAAACAGCTTGTAAACATTTATAGCATTTTAATTGATGAAAAATCTATTTTTATTTTCAAACTGATTTTCAGTTTATTATTAAAAAACGCCACGCGTCTCAGTGTTTTAATTGTGTTTCTATAATAAATATTTTAACAAGCAGTCAACTGTCTCATTAAGACAATGGTTTACCAATATTTAATAGCTGTAAAGTATTGAATTTAAATTTATTTTATATGAATTGGTGCGGGTAAAGCAATTTAATGCAATTTAAATTCGACCACATTTTAACTCCCTAATGCTCATTACCACTGCATTTAACACTGGGAATTTAATTTCGGTAAATAAAAGGGAATGTTAGTTTAAATGGAATATATTGTATAGTTGACCATTCATAGGCATCACTCGTTTATTGTGATAAAACAAATAGTAATAGAGACAACCAACGAGCAACGAACTAACAACAGATGTCAATAATATTTAAAGGAAAACAAAAAAAAAAAAAAACGAATATTTGCTATGGTAGATGTGTATGCATACTGGGGAAAAAGGAAAGTACAATAGTAAACAGACAAATGCATTAAAAGGATAAATAGGATTATATAAACACAAAATTTTCCAAATATTCGCATGTGTAAAGAAAAAGATAAATTCGTTTTAATGTCTCTCTTTATTTCAATTTTTCGTCTGTCTACGTATGGGATTATAGAAAACATCTTTATTCTCGTTTGTTGAGGTTCATAGAACCAGAGCCAGTTTGGAGCCACAGCATAAACAATGAAGCATGAAATTATAGCATCATTACGAAATTTTTGTTTTTTACTATTTTACAAAACATTCAACTTTTTTTTTATAAAAAACTTTTAAATACCACTCTTAAAAATTTATTCGGAAAGTACACATACCCGTAGAGAAACATTTAAAGTATTTACATTATATAAATTTCAGTTTTATTAATAGAAACATTATTTTAGTTGTAAGGCTAACTTTAATAAAAAAAACACTTGCATCTTAAAAGATATATGTGATTTCTATTAAAAAGCCTTCTGCTATATTTCTATACATTCATGTAACCACTGACTGTGTCTTGTGATAAAAACAATCCTGGTTTTATGTTATTTATTACAATTTTTGCTTCATTCTAACAAAAAAACTATGTATTCCATGCAACTATTGTTTGATCGGCTTGTTGGCTTATTATAAGCTATGTTTTTTTTTATTATAATTATTCATTCTGGTGTAGCAGACTTTTAGACACTGAAGCGTGCCAATTTTTATTTTTTTGGCAGTATATACAACGTTATATATACAAATGATACACAAGTTCTGTCCTTATATTTGTGACAAATTAAAGACAAGATAAAAATCAATTTAGATTTCATCTTCTCTTTAAAATATACCAGTTTTAGGATGTTAAAACCGATATAATAATTATAAATATTAATAGATACTGATCAAATTCGAAGTTAATTTAATGACATTTTGTAAAATGTTTGTCTTTTGTAAAAAGTATTCAACGTTCAATCAGAATATATCAAGTCAAAAATATTTCTCAAGTAAGTTTAAGCCGCTGTCATATTAGGCAAATATTAGACAAAATTTTTTTTTTTTATATATTTTATGGAAAAATTTTGTTTTGTTCGAAAATTTGTTTGTTTTTAAATTATTTACAAATTTAAAATTATTAATAAATAGTATATCGATATTTAATTAACCAAAGGGGAAGCAATGGAAAATTAAAAAACATAAAATAGTCAAATATTTGTCTAATGTTAGCAAAGTTTTAAAACATAATTAAACTTAAAGCAAATGTAACATTTTGATGTTCGAGTAGTAGTAGCTAGGAATACAAGCATAAGAGAATTTCAGAATCTTTCGTATTAAATTATAAGATGTGTTCATAAGAGTTCTGCTATTATAAAGAGTAGGAAGTTTAATAACTGCTATATAGCTTTGATATTTGGATTTTATTTCAAATTTGACAAAAGAAAAGAAATAATTTTCTTATTATAATGTACATATAGCGTGTTGAGGATTCTAGATCATATCAGCGCATAGCGTAGGATCATTCTTACATGTGTTTTCTTTCAGAAAAAATGTTTCTTAATATACCATCTTAAAGTAGGGTAATACTTGACATGCTGAGACTTCACAAACCTTTTTTTGTAATTTAAAAATTTACTCGTATAGTATATTCGCTTAATGAATTTGTGTTTACAAAGTGAATTTCGAAAATAAATGAAAAACAAAATAAAATTAAATTAAATTCTACTTTACCTTGACTTGTAGACACAATTTACAATCAAACACACTCTCTGTTTGAACTCTATTCAAATTGGCTTTAGCAGAATACAGACATACAAACACACTCGCATATATATTTTGGCATTAAAACCAAAAAACAACTGTAGAAAGTAACTACGAGTATAAAAGAAAATTTCTTTAAAGAGAAAAACAAAAATTTAGAAAAAGAAAACTAAACAAAACTATACTTTGAAGCACTTGAATGACGACACTCTTAGTCAGTCAGTTTGTCACTGACTGCTGTGATAAACTGTTCTAATGTTCAGTCACTCACCTATAAAAGGATTTTATAGTTCAGTATAGTGTTATGTTCTCAATTTTTTATTATTTTCAATTCTTGAAATAGATAAAAAAACGAAAGAAATATTTACACTTTGTTTTAAATAATTTCCGTATTTACTTGTTGTGTTTAAGAGGTGCTTGAACTTCTATTAAAAAAAAAAAAAAAACAGAAAAAAAAAGTTAAAGTATGAAATATTTTTTAATTAATTTTTTAACTCTTTCTACGACTTTTTACAATTAATTTTCAAAGAAATTAAAGAATACACATAAAAGTAGTGGGTAATTAAAGTATCAGTATCTCTATAAAAAAAACTCAAGAAAAAAATAAATAAATATGAGTGGGTTTTATAGAAAACATTTTATCTTTTTTTATAAAAAACATATTTCAAAGTGGGATTTTTTAAATATTTACTACAAGTAATAGAACTTTTGTTCTGTTTTTTTTTTTTTTTCTAAATACGTTTAATGAAAACCTTTATAAAACTTAAGTTTTAATTACATATGCGTTTTTGTTTTAGTAAATTAATTAATATTTCAAAATCACAGTACGATTTTGTAATACAATTTAAAAAAAGAAGTCAAAGAAGCTTACGAATTCCCCAACATTGTTTCATTTTAAATGACAAAATCTTCAATTTATTAGATAATACGATAACCTTCACCATTTGTTTTAAGAAAGAAAATAAATAATTTTCCCGATATTTAAAATAAATTATAATTTACTTAATCCAACTTTTTGTAAAGTTTCGTCAAATGTCATTTGCTTAAGCAAAGTGCCAAACTGAACGCACATTCCGTATGGAATCAGCTGTCATCGAATAAAAAAATTTCGAATAAGTTAATTAAAATGAAACATATATAAGCGTTTAGTTAAGCTTCAGGTCAATTAAAATAATTATTATTTCGATATTTCGCTACTGCACATAATGCTTCTAGATTACACTTCATTAGTGTAACTTGTTTGAATTTTCTTTCCAACAATAGCCAATTTTTGTCTTTTTGTGTAATTTGTGGTACTTTTTAAGTGAATGTACTCGCAAAATAACAATACACTTATATTGCATAAATGTGCAACACTGGTTACATGCATTGCAAGTTCGTATAAGTCAATTATGTCCATCTAAAAGTCTTCTTTAGTTTACCTATCCATTTGACAGATTTTTCGTTAATTTTTAACAGTTGCTTAAGCTAAAGCATGCAAATTATGATGGGGTCTTAATGCACTTCTACATTAAGTTATTGGTATTGCAGTCAGATCTAAACATTAACGGCCTTATTTATAATAAAAAATTAACAGGTCGTTGTACACAGTGGCTAAGTTTGTCATTCCAATACGTGGAAATTCTTACTCAAAGATACAATGTATTTAATTATTTGGATTATTTGACTAGTTATTAAATAGAGGATATAGAAAGTTTAATTAATATCAGTCTATAGTCCATATATGTACTAACGAGTTGCTAATTTTTCATTATACATACGGCCGTAAAAGTTTAACAAATATTTTTAAACAAACTTTTTAATTACGTAAAATTAGTATCCCCTTAATTTAGATGTTTTTTACAATATTATGATTTATTTTTTTAATTATTATTTTCTATTTATCACATTGTTAAATTGAGACCTTATATGTTAGCATATTAGACAACAAATAGAAAAAATATATTTTGTATAATTAAAGGAAGTTCTATAATTTAAATAAAAATGACAAAAACGTGTTAAAACTAAAAACGCCCTATTCTCTAAATTCAATGGATTTTATTTAAAACAAATGTATACCACTTTGTTACACAGATTTGAAAAACAACAACAGCATAACATTTAACATACATGTAATCAGTGTAACATATGAATATGTACACATGCCTATAAAGATATTGAGGTTAAACAATAAATTATGAAGTTTAGCAGCTCATTTACGAATGCAAATACAATATTCGTACAAGTGTAGGGCCTATGCAGTATAGACGGACATTCAATTGAACATGAAAATGGAAACAATTCTACAAAATATACAAAAATGAAACAAGAAAAACTGCAACTGACATGCTGTTGTAATAAATATGTATGTAAGTGGCCATTTGTTGTATTCGAAAATCGTTTGTACATACAGTAGTAGTCTTATATGGCACATGGGGCAAATGGGGCACATGTCTATGAACTGACAATTATATGTAGAGTAAAAGCGACCATTTAATAGACAAACACATTCTATTGTATGTTTATAGAGCTTGTAATGGCAATTTAATGAATCCAATAAAACTTATGACACCTTCTCTAACAAAGAAAAACAGAGCGTTAAACAGCAGGAGAATTGTTTTTTTTTTATTTGTTTTAATTTTTTCTATTTATATTACCGACTGCGAAAATTAATTATAGAGAACAATGCCCACGCTTTTAAAAAAAGAAGCACAATAAACAATTCCATGATTATTAAATACAGTTATCGTAAGATGGAATACAGTAATGTTGTTAAGGGTTATAACTTTTCGTTGGTTCTTAAATTATCTTGTCAAAAACTTAATAGATTTGTTATTATTTTTACATAAAATATTATATGGTAACTAAAAAGAGTTTAAATAGTGTTCTATACCATTAAAAGTATAATAAAATGAAGAAAAGTTTAAACTACTTACTTCCTGCACTTAAAAACTCATATAACTACAATAATTGCATTAAATAGCAAGAAAAGTTGTGCGTACTAAGTAAAAAATCTAGCATATAAAAAGGTTTAGAACCTACAGATCAGCAAATCCATAGATCGCTTCCCATAAGAAGTTATAGTTACAAAATTTTCTTAAACTTTCTTTAAAACTACGGCATGAATTTTGCAATTTAATTAATAAAGTTAAAGTGAGCCAACAATAAGCTACTTTTTAAATGTTGCAAACATTTAGCCCTCATTTATCTCAGAAATTATTTCAGTTATATTTACTTTACATGGAGATCTATTAATTAAAAAAAAGAGTGTTGTCTGGCCATTTTCAACTTTTTTACGACACAGACGACTTGTTCCATTTAAAGTAAAATATGAAAAACAAATTAATTTTTCTAATTTACGAGCATAATTAAAAGACTAAAAATAAATCGCAAGCATTTTAATCTAATCTTTTAATCTCATCGGTTAATCGCTGTGTAGTTGAACGTTGCATTGTAAACATACAATAGCACAGTAAAAATGCAAAGAATAAAATAATGGATAAATATATCTACAAATTGTGTTTTTCTCTTTCTGTAAGAGTGAGGAAATATTACCGGAGCAAAACAGCAAACATTTGTATTTTATTGTTGAATATTTTGTTAATGATTCTTTTTGTTTTATTACTCTCTCTTTGATTCTTAAACCAACAATAAAAATATCGAAATGAAAATAAAACAAAAAAATATTTAAAATTTTTCATTTTATATATTACATGGTTGCACTTGATTGTATTGGGTAATGATAATAATACAACAACAAAACAGATTATTTTAGCAGCACTAACGAATAAACTATACATGTGTTTACAAATTAACAAAAAAAAAAAAAAACCAGCAATGTTTACGCATTGCAGCAATATAAAAACTGCAGCAATTTTTGTTGTTCAACAAATTTCTTTAAATTTAGCCGGCTTGCAACATGTTGCCTTAATGCATGTTTGATGGTACAATAATACCGGTTAACAGCAGTGCTGCCAGTGTAATGTATTCCGCGTTAGATTTAGGCCCAAAAATTAACTTCCTAAATAAAGGTCATTTATCTTTAATGCCATTTAAGAACGAAAATCTTTTTTCAATATAAGTTGAAAGACATTTAAATTGAAACCTAAATGATGATTTTTCTACACTTAAGTTTCATTTAAGTTTTACATATAAACACATGTTCTCGCCATCTTGTTTTAACGTTTTGCATATAAAAATAAAACAATCAACAATGTTGTTCATTTTTTTATAAAATATTAATTGATGTTTATCAATTAGACACACACTTTTGTTGTGAAAAACCGCACATTTAATTAGATGAGTGAGCGGAAATAAATTTATTGAGGCATACAATAGCTCAAAGTATTACACACAGTCGGGTTTGTGTCCAAAGGATTTAAATAAAAGTACATACTCTTTTATTGACGACGATTAGTCTTAACTTTACTTTTGTAAATTATTTTTCTTATTCTACAAAGTTCCTTATTGACTTTTTAAGCCAATTAGAATATAAAAATTTAATACTATTGAAAACAAAACAGAAAACTGAGCCACACATTTACCCCCATATTCATACAAAATTAAAATAGATTTGAGATTTATCTAAAAAAAATTTGATTTAAACCCATTTTAAATTTATTTTATTTTTTATTATTATTTAAAGATATTTTATTTGGGCAAATATGTAAGCAATGTTTTAAATTAAAAAAATGCCTTTTATGCAGCCACATTGTTGTGTCCTTCCAATAAGGATTGAAATCAGAGTGGGCAAACAAACAAAACATTTCGCAAAAGTTTCAACAAAGTCATACACTTTTCAAAATTTTTTTAATAGTATTGTACATGAGCAAAACAAACACAAATACTTTCTAGATGAGAAAGAGCGCAAATGAAACAATTAGCTTTTCGCTCTTGTGCTTGCTTTGTTTTTTTGTTGTTTTTTCTCTTCTTCTTCTCTTTTACTCTTCTATCCTTTTTCTTCTCATTCATTTTTTGTTGTACCTACGCACATTTGAGTTAGTGTATTTGTAGTACTCAAAACAAAAAGAATATACACAATTAAATGGGACAATCTTTCTCACTGTTTCTGTTTTATTTTTGTTTTACTTATTGTAAAGAATACAACAAAATGAGATCAAACGTTCAGTTTTGTTTATTTTCCTACTCTGATTGAAATAAAACACGCTGCACATTTACAAAATTATATAAGTTTCTTTATTGGCTTCTAATTTTATAATGATAATGAAAAAATGAAATTACAATGTATATATAACTGAATTGAAAAAGATATACATACATAATTTGATTAAAGTATCGAAGGGAATAATATAAATATAAAAACGGAGTTACCATAACATTTTAAAGTACATTACACACATCTTTGTAAGTTATTTAAAATATTGATATATATAATTAAATTTGAAAATCAAAAAAAAAATAGATGTTTTCATAATGCTATGAGTTTTCGTCAAATATTTTCCTGTTGTGATCAGCGTATCTTTAGAAAAAATTATTTTAAACTTTAGTAATTAACAAATTTCTTTTAGATCTGGTTACACTGAATCCAAAATTTATCGTATGTGTGCTGCTGAAACTCATTTGCAACATGTTATTATTTGCTCTTTTTCAAATCATCTGCATTTTGTCCTTGTAAAATTATTATAAATTTTCTTATTGTTATTGTCTTTGGGCTTTAATGCTGGCAGCAACTTCGTTTTCTTTTCCTCTTTTCTGTAGTTCATTTTTGGAGCATTTACTGCTGATATTTACCATTTGCCCTCTTATTTTTAAGTCTTATCTCATATACATATCTGCACATGAATATATATGTATGTATATGTATGTAAAACAATGCAACTGTCAGTGTATGCGTGTTGTACGAGTGCAAAAATCATGAGCATTATTGAAGGCCATTTAAATACAAAAAATAAAACCAAAAATCGATAGTCCTCCTTTCTTTGCTGCAAGACACACGTTAACTCTTTATTATTAAAGGATGATTTGTTGTGTTCGTGTGTGTCCTTAACAAGTCTTTAATGTTTTAAAGGACATCTTGTGTTTGTGAAGTAAAAGAATGATAAATTTGTTTTAAAATACACAAACAGTTTTGAGTTGCATAGTTTTCGGTACATCAGGATACAAGTTTTAAGAAATTCTAAAGAAAAATATTTTTATTGTAAATGATTGAAATGAGTTCAACGAAATGTCCTTGAGTTACACAAAAATTTTAAAATTAGGGTATAATTTTTAAAGAGATTAAATATTTATAATACCTATATGTAATTTTAATTAGTTTGATTTTCAACTGATATTTATTAATTTAGTTTGACAAATTGTGTATTTGTAGGTAAATTTTTTCTCAAAACAAACACGTGTCTTTTATCCCATTACATAACAATAAGAAAACTAAAATTTAATCCTCATTTTGTGTACAATAATTAATTTTCTGAGTACATTTTATTTCAAATAAAAACTTTACTTCGGTCTTTGATTCATTTTTAACTCAATATTTTTCCTCGTACGAGTAGGTTATGTAGCCGTAAACTACAATTTGCATGTAGATATGTTGCAGTACAGGTTCCAGGGGTGTATATCACCAAACTATTTACAGTCTTATCTATAACCAAAATTAAGCCACTCCCCATAAAACTCGTACAACGACCTGGGGCCTTATTCTGTAATTCTCTTAAGCTATAATTCTAAAATTTTGCGTTTTTGAAACAGGCTGGGCCTTAGAATATATAAAATAAAAAAGTTTAGGGTTAAAATGGCATGAAGCTTTTAAATTACAATAAGCGTTCAAGAATTGTATTCGTAGCCAAAAAGTCCTAAATCAAGTTTAAACATTTTTAGCGATAGAGATTTAGCGTAGGAGAGTAACAGAATAAAGCCTCTGCTAACTAACAGACCGATTAAATTTAGCAAAGTGTTTATTTATAAAGACTTTTTATCTCACAATACAGTCGAAACTCTCTATAACGAATTCCAAGGGACTGGATATTTACTTCGCTATAAAGAAAATTCGCTATATGGAAAAGAAAAACAATATTGTTCCTTTTAACATTTTTTTATTTGTAGTAGTCAGTTATTATGGTTTGAAGTACATTTTTCCACTTTTCTTCTTCAATGCAAAGGCAAATGGATAGCGACTGCAAGAAATGTAAGCGACGGTAATGATTTCAGTTGTCACTTGTATAGTTTTAATTTTATGGTAAATAAACGATTCAAAGCATCAGACTCTGCTTGTGCGTTGTGAAAGCAACAAAGTACACACAGAGCAACAATAACAACACCAATAACACAAAGCGACATTGATTTCTTTTTTGTGTGCGTGCGTTCGGTTTTACCTAATTCGTTATATGGAGATTGAAAACGCTTCAGTCTTGAAGTTACGGTCGCAAAAATACTACGTTATAAGGAAATATTCGCTATATGGAAATTCGTTATATAGAGATTATAATACACTCAAAGTAGACCCAAAACACAGTGTTCTTATAATTACTTCGAAATAAAGAAAACTTCGTTATACAGGAGTTCGTTATAGAGAGTTTCGACTGTAAATAAAAAAGGGAAAGGAAAGGACCATTGGTTCGTCTTTCGAGCGTATGTATACATGCCTCCAATGCTCAATTAACAGAACAACAGATCGTAGAATGGATTATAAATTATCAGCAAGTGGATGGGTAAAGAACATTTTTAACAATTTTTTTTTAAAGTGAGGCTGGTCAAGCAGCATCTATTAATGGTAACACAAATGTTCGTGGTAACACATTTGTTTCTGGGGTGGATAAATGCTATTGATGTGATCTGATTTAAAAAAAAAAAACGGTGTCAAATGCCATACAGCAAATGAAACAATTCAATTATTGCCTGAAGCATTTCTTGGGTCCATAGATCATGTGATTTAATACCATTAGATTTCTTCTAGTAGGTAGTGTGGTGGATTACTAGATGATAGCCCCGGGTTCAAACCCCAGTTCTGATATCTTTAAAGAAAGATATGTATATGAAAACATATTTTTTCTGCATATTTTTTTTTTCAGTCACATTTCGTCGTGCGGGAGTTTAAGTGCTCTATCCGCCATTTCATATTTTTTTATATATCTCGAGGTAATGATGCCACTTTAGGTTTTCGACCCCAAATTTTTCAAATCTGTAATCCGTTTTAGAATATCTCGTCTAGTTTCGGAGATAAATAGCCGAAAACGGATTGCAGATTTTAAAAATTTTTTTGTCAAAAACCTAAATTAGCATCATTAACTCGAGATTTAAAAATGGCGTATAGAGCACTTAAACTCCCGCACGACGATTTATGCAGAAAGATCATGAAAAAATTCGACCAAAGGGTGCCATGTTCTGAATTATAAATACATTTTTTTTTTTTTGAATTCAAGGAAACCGTTGAGATATCAAGTAGTATTGAAGTAAGTAGTATTGAAAAGTATTCGAAAGAATCGAAATTTTATAGTTCTACTTTCAAAAACTTTTTTTGTTATACTCGGTGATATCTATAAAAAAATAGAATTGCTTCTTAAGTATTGTCTTATTTTTTTTTATTAAAAAATTTAAAAGAGTTGTTGTTTTTAAATGTACTGATATGCAGATACACAAAATATTGATCAAAAAAATAAGTTTTTTCTGATATTGTGTCAAATGTGTGATATGTTTGTTATCTTATATCAAAATAAAACTTATTTTGATCAATATATTATAATACTTTATCCTACCGGCTATGCCAAACTTTAACCAGGTTTAATTAAAAAAACATAAAAAAAACTATATTAATACGTTTATATTTTATATAGTACGTATGTATATGTGTCCACATATATTAATTAAGCTTTTAACGACTAAGGAATGTCGTTAAAAATGCAAATTTATTTCATTATGCAAAAATGCCAAAATGTTAAACATTTTATCTCTTGAATCAGAGTGTCAGTTTGTATGCAATTGAAGTCAATCTTTAAAAAATTATTCACAATTACTTGAGCGTTTAAATAATGACACTTTGGATGGAAATGTTTTCCTTTTTTACGCCATGAATTAATGATTTGAAAAAATAAAAACTTACGCATGCAAAGCACTGTCTAACAAAATTTTCAAATTATCGGCAGTGATCCAAGAAAGGCGCTAAAGCTGTGACATTTGAAAATTTCAAATGAATAATGATGAATAAAAGTGAAAAAAAAAACTGAAATGTAATCGAATAATTGAAAAAAAATGCTTGTTTCTCATATCTACGAGTACTTGATATGGTTGGAAAAAATATTTATTTACGGATTAAAAATTTAATTTTTTATATTTTTTATAGTATTCATTGTTGAAGTTTTAATGCAAATGATTTTCAATCTTTTATGCCATTTTTAGTTAAAACAGCTTTTTTTAATAAAATATTAAAAAATTGAATCATAAACAGCTCACCTGTATTTTAACGTTTTGTTTTTCCTATTCTACACTGGCTATTGTTGTTGAATATTTTTTTATTTGTTTTTTTTTTTTTAATCACATTTGCAGTTAAAATTGAATTTTTTTCTTTTATGTTTTTATATTTTTAATATTTGTTTGGTTTTTTAATTTTTTGCCTTTTTAATTCACGCTTCCAAATTAATTAACAATTTCGGCAGATACAGATGGCTTTTATTATTATGATTTTAATTTCTTATCGATTTTTTTAATACAAACAAAAAATATATTTTCATTGACAACAACAACTAAAACTGTTGCACATTTTTGGTTTTAATCAATTTATTTATTAAACCAATTTAAATAATGACATTTTTTATAAATTTTTTTACAGTTCTTTTAACCAGTTCTTTGCTCAAAAATTTTAATTTTTTTTACTGTCACTTTAGTTTCTATTTCTTCTGAAGGGTTACGCGTCAGTAACTCGTTTTTATTTTAAATTTTTATTTGTTTAAATCAATAAAACACAGCAAATAGCAACAACAACAAAAAATTAAGATCGATAATAAACAAACTAATAAAGAAAAATACACACTCACACAAACTCACTACCCCCTACATGCTAAGACACGTTATTTTTTTAATATTTTTTTTGTTATTAATTATTTACCTTCAATAACTCCCACACTATTTATTCGTTAAAACTTTTGTTCTCCTCAAATATCCGTTTAAGTGAAATTACGATTTCCACTGATTATTACAAAAATATTTAATTTATATTTTAAGCATTATTTTAAATATTTATATTAATTTTAAAATATAATATATTTTTGTTGTAAAAAATATATATTAACAAATTAAATTCGTTTAAACGTCACGCGCTATACCGTACCAAACACAACCAACACGTTAAAGTTTAATTTGCAGACTAAATTCATTTGTTCAACTGTTTTGTTGTGCTGAAAATAAAAATCAAATTGGTTTTGTGTATCAAACAATTTTCATACTCGGCAAGACACACACACATGTATAAATACTTAAGTACCTAAAAGTAAACAGCTGTTTTTGTTCGAACATTTTTGTTTGTTTAAGTTTGATTGGTTTAACAGTGGAGCATGTAAGCAAATCATTGTAACAGAAGAGTTTATTAACGCTTTATGTTGTTTACACTGGGGGCAATATAGTATTTTAACAGTGTTTTGTTTGCACAATGTTATTTATTGCATTTACAACAGCGTAACAGCCATGCTATAATAGAGTTAAAAAGTTTATTAAAGCAATATCCTATGTTATTAACAGTGGTTGGGGGTATGTAGTACATACCTACATATTTTAAAATATTTTAACAGCAAAAGTGTTATTAATTCCCATAAAATCAGTGACATCACTTCCTTTTATTTAAAATTTGGCCAGTATGAAAATAAAAAATAAAAACTGAATGACACCATTTCTTTGCGAATTAAAGACGTCGATGACAACTCATACATATTTGGTTTTATTTAAATCTAAAGGTAGAAAGCGTTTAATAAAGGACCAATTAACAATTTTGGTTCAATCTGTTATTTTAATTACCAACTCCAATACAAAATTTTGCTACACTACTTATTAATTTACATTAAAAAAAGAGATAAAAACAACGTTTATGCCAAAGTTTTGTGATTTACACTTTTTTATCAAAATTTTAACAGTCACTCAAAGCAACAAAGTTTTATCTGACACGATCTTTAAAATTTTAAATAAATTACATATTTGCTTACACTACATTACATTACATTTTTCCTCTACTATATACTAAAAGAATAGTGTTGTATTGCTCTCCATTGTTCTACAGTTCTGATCGCAACTGGTTGGAATAAAGGCTATTACTTAGCCTAAAAAGAATCAAAAAGTGGCGCGAATTGTTTGAAAATGGTACAGAAGAGTAATGGCGTTTTCTATTCTACAAAAATGTGTTGCATTTTATTATTATAATTCATAGGGTAGGTAGGTAGTAAACAGTATGTTTTATAAAAATAAGAATTTTCTCGTTTTGTTGCAATCTGCCATTTAAACTAATACATATTTTGAAGGATAATTTCAAAAAAGGCATTATTTGGACAGATGAGAGAGAGAGAGAGAGAAAAACACAAAAAGAAAAATTTTTTGGTAGAAAAGAAAACGTCATGAGTTTCGAAAAGAGTCAAAATAGTGGAGAGCGTCAAATAAAGGTCAAATTGACACCTTAGAAAAAAAACAAGGGTAACACTGATTACCATACTTGACATCAACCTTTCTGTGAAAAATGTAAGTATATGTATATTTATCTGCACGCATAATAATATTTACATATTTGGATTTAAATTAACATATAATTTTAATGTGTTTGTCAGTTTGGCAGAGAAATAATACAGAATGTATAAGTAGAAACATATGTATGAATATCCTCTATAACAATTGTATGAAATGAAGTCACATACATTTGAATATATCGTCATATCAAATGGAAACGGACGTAACTCCACTTTTTATTTTTTCACAAGAGAAGCAAAAATCCTTAAAATCAAAATCATAATTTTTAGGATAGAAATATAAGAATTAGTATCCCTATATGCAACAAATGAGTTTGCATGTAAGGTTTTCATATAAATGTGTATGTAGTGATATCGTCTGGCATTTAGAAATACACGCACTTGCGGTTACTTCCGTTTGAATTTCTTTAATAAAATCGCCATTTTTGATCGTAGGAATCTAAAGTTTTGCATGAACATGTATTTTGAAAAAACGAACCATAATTTATAAAAAACTCAATTTAGAAATTTTGTGTTACGTCCGTTGCATTTAATATGACGATATATATGTATACTATATATCGCAAATTTGCGACAACGTCGTCGTAACACGAATAACACGATTTTTGAGATAGTAATACAGAATTATTAGTTGTAGGTTTACCGTGATATGCAGGACTATAAAGTTAAAAGTAAAGTCTTTATTTGACGTACAAATTTTGATTTAAAGTCTATTTGAAATTACTTTGCATTCTGCTAATAACATTTTACTTTGTGTAATTAACTCATATTAACGTCTTAGATTTAAAGTAGCTAAGATGTCAGTACTTAACAAAATCGCCGATAAATATGTAAAAAGAACAATATCAGTTGTTTTGCAACTAACTTCATGTGCTATCAAAATTGGATTTTTAAACTTTAAAGTGTTAGAGTTGGGTGCGTCTCATACATTTTGTATGGGCATAAGAATTTTTAATAGTCAGTTTGCGCTTGACGCTCTAATTTAGGTTTAAGAACTAAAAATATGTCTTCTGAAAAATTAAAATTTTTGAGTTATGACGACATTGCAGCAAAGGAGCGATATATGTATTCTGAGAAGCATTGCTCACAGTAAACAAATACGAGAATAAAATAAAAAAATAACATTAAATCTAAGTGTAGGAATACATGTATGTATGTACATACATATGTATGTACGTATGTATATGTGCATTAAGAAATTTATGCAAAAAACCGTCGTAGACAAATTGTCTTGCATGCATACTTAAAAATATGATGAGAAAAAAACTAAAACAAATAAAAACAACCAGACTACAGACACACATGTCTACTTACATAGGTAGGTACGTACATAGATATGCATATACATACATATGCATAAACATGTAAATTCCTACACACGTACGTGCGTACTATGCAAAGTCAAATTGGCGCCAAACGCCAGCATATTTCTAACAGAGAGAGTCTAGCGAGAAAATAATAATGCTCGTCTGTCTGTATTTTTCTAAGAATACTCAAACACTACTAACAATACAAAAGCATAAACAGCAAACAACTAATATAATATGACAACAACAAACACACACAATATAAATAATAACAATAATCAAGATATATGAACATAAATATACATATACATATGTACATACATACATACATACATATGTATATACTACCTACAGAGAAATTGAACTATAAGCTGCCAGGATTGTTAACACACACAGACTATAACATAACTTTTTCCGTCTAAATAATATGGATAGGAAAACTCATTCTTTGTAAAATTCAATACTATACTATACTTCTATACTATACTTCTTTTTTTCATTTTTTATTCTATTTACATTGTTTGTGTTGTAAAAAGACATTTTTCTTTTTTGGTTAAGGACTTTATCTCGTATTTATTATGAAAAAAAATAAAAACTAAAGTAGGACAGGACTTTTCTACTTATTGCGTCATTTGCAAATCAATAATCAAAACAAAACCGACTCCAACAGCCACTAAGTACGAGTACCACCAAAAAAACAAACAACATTCCTTTAGTTATTCGTACTTTATGCTAAAATGTGAAACGGCTTTTGACACACATATAAGGAGTGACGTAAAATTAAATTGATTTTTTTTTTCTCTCTCTTCTTTCTCTCCTTTCTTTCCTCTTTTAGTATTTAAGGTGGATAAATGTGTTTTTGTGTCAAAACAATAGGGCATAGGATAATAAATAGGTATATTTAATTAATTATACATAAAAAGAGCTTAAGTACAGAAATACGTTATTTGAACATGAAAATAATATTTCTGTGTATGACCAGTAGTCGCCGTGGTCTAGTGGTTAGTGTGTTGGCTTACTAAAACATAGGCCCTGGGTTCGACTCCAGGCTCTGACATCTTCAAAAAAAGAAATATGAAAAAAATATTTCTTTCGGTGACTACCTCTCGGCAGTCTTCTGGCAAAAGCTCTGAGAGTAACTAATTGCCATGAACAAGCTTCTCAAGTCTGTCGTTCGGAGTCGACAATAAACTGTAGGTCCCGGTACTCATGGATAAAAATTGACACACACAACATGAGTGCTGCGAGAAGCTAGGCCGTAATCCTGTCACAGGGTTGTAAAGGCCAGTTATGTATGTATGACCAGTTACAATATATGTAAGTACAACAGCATTTCAAAAAGTTAACCGAAATGTCCCGAAATGTCTACATTAACTTTTCCTAGCAGTGTTTGAAATTGGAAAAAGAAAGGTATAACGTAATAAATCCGAATTTTTTAGATATATTGTGGTTAGTTTTTATTCATTTCCAAAAAGAATCTTAGATTTTTTTTTAATTTGTACAGGCTGGTTAAATAATAATTGAATAAATATTTTCGTGTACAAACAGTATTAATTTATACGGAGTAATTTAGAGAAGCAGTCCAGACTTGTATTTTTTATTTTTTTTTTTAATGGGTTTTGATCATTTTCGTGCTGATGTTAAAGAGGTTTGCCTTATCGTAATATTTTTTTATGTTTTCAACTGCTGTCATTTTGTATGCAAGATACCATATCCACTCGTCATTACCGTCCACTTTTGGATTGATATTTGATATTAACCGAGTAGCTACTTACCCCAAATTAAGAAACTTCTGTTGTTACCATTTTCAAGATTTATGAACAAAATTCAGTAATTACTTTGTATGGGAGATATCACGCCCGCCTACTTATCTAATTTCACCCACAATTTAAATGATGATTTGATTTGATTAGCCAACAAGGTTTTGGACTAGAGCAACCAAATATCTTTTCTATAGTAATTTGGTGGCTGAATTCGAATCTGTAATTGGTTTTTCTCATCACATCAGGTTTTCGAATTTCTTTTTTTTATAACAATAAAAACTGGACTTCTGGCAAATTAATAATTGTGATAAAAAATTAACAAGACATGTGGCATAGTTTTTACGTCAGGTTGGAATTCAGCGCATCCAGATTAGTGAAGAAATATGCTTCGTTTTTGCAGTCAATTTTTCCCCCAAGCTTGCAGACGAATGTTATTGAAACATTCAGACTAAATTTCGCAATCTTTGGCTTTAACCATTCTCAAGATATACAACATAAATCATTATTTACTTTATATGGGAGGGAGAACTCCCTTATATTTTAGAGGTTTGAAAAATAGTTTACATCATATTCTCAGGCCTACTGAATAAACACAAAAAATTGCATAAGAATTTGCCCAGCCATTTCGGAGAAGTTTTTTTACAAACATTGTGACACGAGAATTTTATATGTCACAGAGGCTTTTGTACTTTGAGATGTGATAACGGCCATCTTGTTAAAGCTACATCTGTCAAATTAGTTGTCATGTATTCAGTCTATGCTGCCAAATTACCATGAAGAGATGCAGCATTCCAAAGTATGTGTAAATAAAATGTGAAATTCGTCGGTAATGAGATCGACGAACATCGAATCCAGCTCGAAAAAGTCACTATTTTGGGTGAATTTTAGACTGGCGGCATCATCGGTTCATATTTCCTGAAGAATGACGTTTGCCATATCGATGATTACCTACATAATTCGTTTGGCCTGAATTGGATGATCTACACAACAACGGCTTGTAGTTTCAACAGAACGGAATTCTCTGTCACCCAATTCATTTCATATTGGGTATTCTGCACTAGCAATTTGATTGTCATCTCATGTGGAAATGATAAATCGAAATAAATATCATAAATAAAAAAATAATATACAACATTAATAAAAACAATAGTACACGTAACATACATACTGGGTGCCCCAGTAGTCTACTTGAAAATATGCTAGTCTGTTAGTGCTCGGGTTGTGGGATCGATACCCAATAGAGACCTTTATCTTTGACACCACACAGAGTTTATGGGTTTTGTCACTCTAAATATAATATTAATATTGTATTATAATTTAATTGCTTTTTTGACAATTACTCCATAGAAATATGTCAAATAAGCGCTCTATAAACCAATTTTATTTTTTATGAATACGGGCATAAATAAATACATAAAATATACATGCAGACATATAAGAGGTATGATAAAAAAATAACCGTTATAATCAATTTTTTCAAAAAGTATTCATTTATTCATCAATAACTATCTTGTCCCCCTCAAAGTAATCCCCCTCAGGTATAATACACTTATGGCAGCGTTTTTTCCAATCCTCGAAACACTTCTGATACGCGGTTTTCGGTATCGCCAACAGCTCCTGTTTCGGTTTTTCTTTTATCTCCTCAATGGTTTCTGACGAATTGCTTTCAGCTCATAGTAGACTCGCCAAACGCCACAGTCAATATTTCTCACCAAACTTAATACAGTTTCTTTAAACTATTTTTTTGAATATTAAAAATTTGAAGAGCACACTAAAACACGACTAACCTTTTTATCTGTCAAAAACAAACTGACAATCCAAAATAGCTGATATTACCAACATATATAACAGACATGTGTACCAACATAATAAAAAAAAATGCGAAAAACTAACATATGTAACCCACGAAATTTAAAAATAACGGTTAATTTTTGATCCGACCTCGTATGTACCTCTTTATAGCAGTAGATAGACTTTTTGATGTTTTATAAAAATAAAATATCGTTCATAAATATAAAATTAATTCCTTTATAAGTAACTATACACCTATTTAAAGTTTTCTGTGTATATGGGCATCAACTTTATCTAAAACACATCAAATAATAACCTATTTAATAAGGCCCACTTAATGAGTAAAAATAAAATCAAATATGTCATCGTAAGATAAAAATGAAATGTTTTCTTTTTTCTTCTACTAAAGTCTGGTAAATTTTTATGACAAAAAATTTAATAAATCATTGAAATGAAATCATTTTACAAATAATTGTTTACTTTTTTTTTTTCTTTTTCTTTTTATTAAAGATAACAAAATGATATCGTTTGAAATGTAGTCTCCTGCACTGCTTAAGAATTTGAAGTTATTGTTCAATTTATTAAATCGTTAAAGTGAAATCAAATCTAAGAATTAAAATAGAACACATAATCAAACTTTTTTTCAAAAATATATTTTGTAAGTCAGTATGTCAGCGATAATAACCTTCACTTTAAGCGAACACATTCCCCTTTTGTTAAATTGTATTAATTTGGCCTCCTATTTGGAACATTTTCCAATAACCAAGAAATTGTTGAGTATGTATGTAAAGAGGTATTAGAGAAAAAATACTCATATTAAAGCTCATTTGATAATTACAAAATGATTGGTTAAATGTACGAGTATATACAGCATATGTTAGGTAATTAGTAACATAAGGAATATATACATATATTAAGAATTCAAAAGAATTACAAAAATATTAAATAAATCAAATTATTAGATAGACTTACTATATAAAAATCAACAACTGTTGTATCATTATAAAGAGCCTTAAGATGCCTTGCAGCAAGTGATTTAAACACAGTTTTTTTTAACGCCACATGCATTTATACCGCTAAAGAAAATAGTGCCACAACTCGTAACAATGTATTCAAATAATGAAATGAAAAGAAAATAATAAAGTTGTTGATGTGCCATATCTATTGTTTGTGTGATATCGCATGGAGAGCCTACGAAGAATCCCTTCATTTAAGTGTAAAACATGGAGACCAGACAAATCAATTAAATTTTAACAAGAAATTGTATGGAATGAGAAGAAAAGGAAGACATCAAAAGAAAAAAATATTTATACAGGCCAATCATGATTGTTAAACAAAAAGGAGAACACTTGTTGAGACACTTTTTTTTAGTTTTCATTAGAATTAAAAAATAAATAAAAAAAATAAAAATACAAAAGAATTATAGTCATAGAGCATTCTTACCTCATCATTGTTGACATTTACTAGAGGAGTGAGTACAACTTAAGAATTGCTACCGATATCAGTACCCCTGCTGATGATGTGGAAACTAATGCAACCAGTCATTATTATTTAAACTGAAAGAGTGTAGAAACTTTGTATATATTTAAATGTAAAGTAAATTAGCAAATATTGGTTTAAAGTCAACTTTTTTTATTTTTTATTTTCCTGTATTGCTGTTGACATCATTTCTTTAAGCGCATTTTAAAATCAGTTTTATTATTTCATATTTATAATTCCAAGAAATATCAGCAATCTCAGTATGTTCTCCTATAGTCTAATATTAAACATACAGCCCAAAAATATGTACATTTTGTTTCCAAGTTTGCACTGAGTCACTAACAACATTTATTTTTTTTATTATTTATTTATTTATTTAAATTTCATTGGAGTCTCCTAATATTGGCTGTTTCATAAGAAGTGTTCTTTTTCCTAAAATTTTATTCTTCAAAGGCAAAATTAAAATTTTTAGCGTAAATTGGAACCACTTATTGAATAATTTACTACTATGGCAGGTTTCAAAAAATGTGTTTTTTTTTAAATAAACGCCATCAAGGAGCAATTAAAATTATGGCTTTTTTTATTTTAATAAAATATTGTCTATCAGCCAATTGCGTCCACGTCGCACACTGGTTCAAGAGCGGCATTAATTCATTTTTTTCATGCCTTCTGATCTACCTGATTTCTTTACAGTTTATAATAGACAATCTAACTATCATGTACCAAAAATATTAGGCTTATTATTATTATTACTTTTTTGTCCAGAGACATTCAAAGTTGACCTAAGTGAATGCGTTTGAAATGACCGTATTATATATGCTACATTCTATCGCTTCATGCTTTTAAAATACTCTTGTAATGACACTAAAAAGATTTTTTTTTCATACAATTGGACGTTATTTATGATATATGTATAAATAAAAGAAATTTTCAAATTTAAAAAAAAAAATTTTTTTACTACAAAAAATTGTCCAAAAATACATATATATTTTCTCCAAATTCTATGGATTGCATCTTCTGTGCACCAACGAGCCTCAGCCAGATACTTATATCAAATTAAAGCCTGAAGTCTCAGCTAATTATTTATTAAAAATTCAGCTGCCCGTTATTGCCCCTAAGCAATTCCGGTTTAAAAAACTAAAATTAGTTAGGAAAAATTTCTTTCACAATCATGTAATTTCAGTAGACGTTTGTATTAAAATCTGTTGCATACTCTTAGGATTGCACTTCTCTGCAATAGATTTTATTGCAACTTGTCAGTAGTTTTCCTGGCCATTTTCAGAAAATTCATAAGTTTGTTTAACGATCTGTAAAAACTTGTGGATTTTTTTTGGGTAAATTCAAAGAATGGGCTTTTAGGGTTCATTGGGTTCCAGTAATATAGCCGGACCTATCCTTTATTTAAAAGAAAAACTGCAAATTTTGAGGCTTAGAAGGCAATTTTAATTCGGTCATATCTCCTACACTTCATACGCAATCTAAACAACTTTTTCTACGAATTATAAAGTGCTGTATGTCAATAAAAACTGCATTGAAAAGTTATCAATTAAAATATCTGACATATGAAAGCTACTGAACTGTGTAAAAATTTTCCTCAGTTTTCGTTTTACAATATTTAAGTGATTTCTGTAGACTTTTTCTAAGACAAAATATTTCTTTTTAATCAAATAAATTATGAATTTGTCTCAGTGAAACACTCTTCTTTGCAACGGTATTATTTGATTTGTTAAAAATAGTTTTAAAAAATCGAATTTTAGTCACCAAAATACCGCCTACACAGAATGCAAGACGGTGCGATGGGCGTGGCAGATTTCAATGAAACTTGTCATGCGTCTTTTGTTTTTTCTAAGTAGTATATGTACTAAATTTTAAGACTTTTGCTTTTATACGAAAGGTTTTATGTGAAAATATCCATTTTGATTGTATGGGCGGTGGGCGATGGGTGTGGCTGATTTTCATGAAACTATTTTATTTTCTTAATTTAGTCAATATAATACTCTGTGCCAACTTTCGAGTTTCTAGGTCCTTATAATTAATGCCACCAATCGTATGAAGCTTAACCAGTGTGCGTCGTATGCACAATGCGCAAGCGTTTACAAAAGGGCCAATCTGATCTTGGAAACAACAATGTTTGCTGTTTACTTTGCATAGAAACAACTATCAGTATGTAGGAACGTTCAAAGCTGTTTTTTTTTTTTTTTTTGACTGAGACCAATGCTCAGTGGTGTAAACCCCTAGCGCATTGTATTTTTTTTTTAGCAAGACAAGTTTCTGTCAATTTCATCACTCACAGTCCAATGTTATGAATGATCAACAGCAATTGCGCCATCTGTCGCTGAATGTTCACTATGAAGTGGTGAGCATCTTCGGTAAGTAGGTATCTGTTGTCTACCCAGTAGGTGGCACTTTTCTTCTGATCATTCGCTTTTAATACCATGCCAAAGTTAAAAGAGAGGGAAATCTTAGGGAGCGGTTTCTTTTAGATGGACTTCTTGAGACGGAGACTATCGATATTGTTAATTCTCATGAAAATATTAGTATTATGATCTTAGGCTGAAAAAAAATATACAAAAAATTTAGATAATAAAGATCCAATAAAGATTCCAGTTTGGAGTTTAAATTGTTTAAAAATTATTTGAAATATCGTAATTTGTAGTTGTAGTGGTCTCGTGGTTAGTGTGTTGGAGAACTAAGAAGATAGCTCAGGGTTTAAACCTAAGCTCTGTCGTCTTGAAAAAAATAAATATTGAAAAAAAAAATAATTCTTTCGGCGATTACCTCTTAGCAGTCTTCTGGCCAAAAACCCTGAGAATAACTGATTGCATAAAAAGAGCTTCTCAAGTCTGCCGTTCGAAATCGACTTTAAAGAAACTAGGCCGTAACTCTGAAAAAGGGTGGTAATGGCCAATTATCTATCTGTGTTTGTGTCGTAATTTGTCACTTAATTTGTGAAACTCTTAGTTGAAAGATATTGAAGGAATTAAAACTAAAATTATGAAAATAACCCAAAACATTCATTGAAAAATTTACACTTTTTTTATTATTTTTTAATACATTTTTTATTTTTTCAAATATCAGGTAAACCAGATTATTTTGAGATTCACTTATTTTAAATCCTTATCATGTGAAGCTGAAAATAATTGTAATTTAATGATTACTTTTCTTATTTAGACAAAATAATTTAAGTAATTACTAGTGATTATGGTTACTTAACAGCTCTAATAGGAAGCATTAATATTTTCCCACCAAAATATAGAAAATTTTTAGTTGTTTCTTCCAATTTTATAAATTAGTAATTATTTTAGACTATTCATAGTGGCGTAAATATAAGAAAAATATGTACTCATTTTACAGTACTCCCCGAATAATTGCCACACGCTTAATTGCTTTTTAAGCTTATTACTTCAATTTCTAATTCCCCATATTTTTTCTTACCATTTTCTAAAAAAAAAATTGCACGGTTAATTAACTTTCGATTAATTGCATCATTCGCTTAATTACCTCAAATATATTTTCCCCAAAGAGAAATTTCCCTTAATATTCCCTCGTTTAATTACCCAAAATAATTATTTTCTAAAAAGTACAGCTTAACTAAATTATATTTATATTTGCCCTTTATATAGGCATAAAATGTCCGTTAAATTTACTTTCAAACTACTTTTTTGAAACAACCTTACAATTACCACGTTTATGTGTAAGTATAAAGTCACTTGCTTTTCACATGTTTTGACGGCAGTGTATATAGGCAATTAAGCGTATTCGTTTAAATAACTTCCACGCACAATTGCACAAAAATTTTGACATTTTTGTCGAGGCAGTTATCAGTGGAATACTGTACTGTAACAGTCTCACTTACTTTGAATTTTTTTATTAAAATATTGAAAGTCAGGCATTAATTTCAATTTTTTTTGTTTTAAATATTTTTATCTGCTAATGAGACTTGTAAGAAAATTTATAATAATAAAAGTGTCTCCACAAAGTAATAATTCTTTTAATTTAATTTACAATACAACCAAAAATGCTTTAACAAAACACCATAATACAGTATTGAGAATTTGACAGTGTCATACTGGGAACATGAGGAATTAAATTTCATTTTAATAATTAAAGACTAATTAAAAGTTCAAGTTCACAGAACCAACCAACAAAATAAAAAGAATAAATAAATATTTAACAAAATAATATGACAAATTTCTGAAGAGCTTAGCATCTCTATTATTAGTCATTGCAAATGAAAAAAAATCCCTTAAAAATAAAATGATAAAAATTAGTGGGGCGACATTACTAACAACTGTGCATGTTTTTTTTTAAAACTTATTTCCAATTATTCAGGGATGTCATAGAATCTGATGTTTTTTTTATTGAAACCAATACTCAGGGGTAAACGACCTACTGATGCTGTGCATTGTATTGGAATTTTTTTTTTTTTATTACTACTAAGCAACCTTAGGAATGAGACAAATTGCCGTGAATTGATCAGGCCAGTGTTATACCTTCACCCTTGAATGATCAAGAGCAATTGCCTCATCATCATGCATGTTGATTGTGTGTATTTGGTGAGTGCCTTCACTAAGTAGGCCGATGTTGTCGGAATTGGATTTGTAGACGACAAAAATAACTTACCTTTATATCATAATATAAAATTTTATCCAATAATATCGACTATAGTCGATATACATAATAATATAATGTATACATTAGTTCGATTTGGATCATAAAATATAAAAAGTTAGACTTTATGACGCCAAAGTATAGTTTTTTCTTCTCGTTTTTAAATCCAATTCCAACAACATTATATTTTATGAAAGCCCTGATTAAAATGAGTTTTCTTCTGCAATTTCTTAAATAAACGAAACTACATAAGCCACTAAATGATTTTATTGAAATACATAAAAGTAGAAAGAAATAACACCAGGATATACGATTGTACACATGTATACACATACATACATATGTACATAAAAGTATTAATCTTTTGTTTTTAGCAAATTCTTTAAAAAATACTCGTTTACCAACAATAATTACTCATACAAATGAGTCATTTTACTTTAAAACGTAATCAGTATATCAGTAATAAATGTTTGTTTTTACCAAGAATAATTATTAAAACCTAAATACTGCTACAATATTACGAAAACAGAAAAGAAATGATCAAATTTTATTATTATTATTACTATTGCATACATAGATAATTGGCCATTATAATCCTGTTTCAGGGTTACGGCCTAGCTTCTCGCAACACCCATGTGCTGTCTAGTGAATGTTTATCAATGAGTACAGGGATCTACGTTTTAATGTCGTATCCGGATGAGAGACTTGAGAATCTTGTTCATGGCAATCAGTTACTCTTAAAACTTTCGCCAAACGAATGTAGTTGCCGCAAGAATTGAAAAAATCATCATCGGATTTTAATTGTTATTCGACACAGTTTTTAGTGCCAGCTAATTGATGGCTGACTATGTGAAACAGGAAAAATAAAAGTTAAATTTGAGAAGAAGTCTCCTAATCAGTCTCTTAAGAAGAAACGAAGTGGCGTTAGAGACTTTAACAAGTGAGTTTTTTTTCATCAAAAATAACAATTTTTATTTCCATTTCGTCATACAACGCCTTAATTCGATCAGAACTGAATTAGATCAGATTGTTTTTGCAAAGCTTTTTTTACCAAAAAAGAAAATGACATCCATGAAGAAATTGTACATCAACCGAATTGAATATATTTTCAACTCCAGCTACGGAAGTCTCATCAAAGATCATGGCCGACTTCCTAAACGCAAGTTGCAATGCATAATTTAAAAAAATGCATATGCACTGCTAAATATGTCTTAAATGCAACCTTGCATTGCAGAGGAATTTTTTGCATTTTATCGGCATTTAGGAACGTCGCTATGCAACTCATACATAAAACATATGTACGTCAAAACATGGTATTAAATTGAATAAAATTTTGTGGAAAAATGGAGGTAACACAAATTTATTTATCCATTTTATTGGCAAGTGCTGAGGAATTATCTCAGGCTAAATCTTCAAAAAATAATAATTTGTTAAAAAAAACTTATTAAAAAGAAAAAAAAGAGAAATCTTTTACTACGCGCAATAAAAACCCCGGGAAGAAAAGTGATAAAAAATAAACATTTTGAGGAATGCATTGAACTAATGGATATATAAAATGTTTAAATATTTACATAAAATATATCAATTATAAAAAAATTATTAAAAATAAACAAAAAAAAACTTACTTAGCCATTGCAACTAAAATTTTTGCATACAAAATAAAAATGATGCCGGATTTTGACAGCTGATACTCATTAAAATAAGTTGCCAAACGATTGGGATCATAAGACACTGCCAGAAAGTTGTAAATATGCATTGCAACTTGCGTTTAGGAAGTCGGTCCATATGTGTTCTGCACACTACATATTCATTTTATAGAATTTAGTTTGTAATCTGATTAAGACGTTTTATAAGGAAACAAATTTAATTAAAAAAATGATCACTTATCTGTCTGGTATTTGAACTCGCTTCTCCAGAGGACGCAATTAATATTTCCTTAAAAAAATAATATTCGTACTATATATAAGAACCCAGTTTAAAGAAAATTTAAAGTTTTTGAATTTGTGATTACGACTTTTTGTTCAAGATATACCAATCTATGGCTTTTATAGGCGGAGTGTAATTTTTGTTAAAATGTGGATTGATTTTAATATTAAAAATTAATATTAAGTATTTTTAAAATTATTGCGACGAAAAACCAATAATTCTTTTTTTTTTTTTTGTTATTTTTTTTAGAAATTACCCATAAATTCTACTGCTTATGCCATATTATGCCGGCAAGTGTCATAAAAAAAAGTACGAAAACAATAATAAAAACTAGGACATTATACTTAAAGTTATGAAATTTCCATGAACTCAAATAAGAATTATAGTTTTGCATTTAAAATATTAGACTGCCTCAGTACCTATATAATCGTAAGTGCTTTTATTTTTTGGAGTATTTGGGTGCGGGTGGCATGTAATCCAATAATAACTTTCTTTTAATTTATAGGCATACCCAGTGGACATTATCATTTATTTTATTTTACAAAAAAAAGAAAAACACATATAAGCCATGTCGAAAAAGATTAACTTGTTCTTATTCAAGGCCGTGATACACTATCCTATGCAGTCGTACGATTTTTCAAAAAAATCGTGTGTGTTAAAAAAGTATAACAGTGTGGCATAAAAATGCATCTGTATGACAGATTTTTTAACAAGTCTGTCCGACTTCATAATCTTTTGAAAAAATTCATAAAATTTTTTCTGTCAACATCTTTTGAAGACTCCCCAGCCTCTAAAAAATTGTTTTCTGTTAGCAGAAAAAAAAATTTTTTTTCAACTACTGTATAAAGCAGAAAATTACCTTCCAATGTTTTTTCTTTGCCCAATTCGCTATTCCGAAAATGATGCGGTGGGTCCTGCTTTCTTTTCTGAAATTGGTAGAACCATGCTGCCGCCTTTCGATTAAATTGTCACTCAACTGACTAAAGTTCTCTATCCTCTGTTTTCTTAAGGCTTGATAGCGTGATATTTTAATATGCCCAGTTAAACGTATCTTGACTTCCCGGATAATGACGTAGTATTTCTTATCTTTTCAAATTCAACGATCGCCGTTGACAGAAAATTACGAGTGTTTAGACGTTGTTATTTGTTAGAAAAGTTACACATTTCATTGACTTGCAAAAAATGTTCGATGAACATTTAAATCAAATCCGTTTTCAGTCGTTTTTTAGTGAGTTCTGATATATTCTTCTTCTTTTTTAATTGTTTATATAATATGTCGCCCATATTTTTAACTTGAGAACAATTTGTAATAGATCTGATTTCAAAATTCTTATATGAAAAGACGACATTAAAGAAACAAAGACTAAAGCCCGTATGCAAAAACTTAAATTAAAGTAGACTTTAAAGCAAAATTTTTTGTCAAATAAAATTGGCCGTAAAATTTTTTAAATATCTCCGTGACTGAAGTAATAGCAATAGTTTTTTGATTATTATATTTATACCATGGAAGCAAATTATGATCTTCGAAGTCGAATTGATTTTCATGCAATTTTTAAACAATTTATTTTTTTTATTTATTATCGATTATTGCAAATCACAACTAATTAGTATTTATATGAAAATGAAAATAATCATTTATTTGATTACATTTCCTTTTATTATTATTATTTTATTATTTAAAAGCTCTGAGGACTTTTTATAAACTTTTGGCTACGAATGCAAATCTTGAATACTTATTGTAATTTAAAAGCTTCATGCCTATGACCCTAAAATTTTAGCACTTTAGCTTAAGAGAATTACATAATAGGGCCCTGTAAACAACTGTTGACTTTAACCTATCAAAACTGTGATTGTTTGCTGGGTTAAAACATATGTATGTGCGAGGGTGGGTGTACATCTATGGAAAATAAAAACAAAAGTAATAATGGAATTATACGATTACCACACACAGAGTAAGAGTGTTAATAAAAATTTATGTCTGAAATTATATTTGCAAAGTATTTGGAATGGATTTTTAGTTGTCATTTCTAAAATAACAAACAATTGAAAATGGCTTTAATAATACACAACTACCTTAAAGATTATTAATTATTAATATTAATCATTTTAATTATTTTATTATTATTTATTTTTCTTTTTACATATGTATGTACTCGTATGTAAATGTCATGAGTATTTTTAGCTATTGAAAAAAAAGCATTGATGAATAAATTTTGTCAATGCCAAACATGAGACAATTATTGCTTAAGGGCCTATTTATTGTGTAAAAATGTATTACTGGGTGTGTATGAGTATGAGTGTAATTAAGAAAACCTGATTAAATTATTAAAAACTAAATTAGAATAAAAATTTATTAAATATTTTTATTTTAAAAAGAAAAATTAGAATAAATTGCCATGGAAAAAAGATGAGTAATAAGTTTATTCATAAAATAATATTTAGGAACAAAGTAAATAAATTAAAACCTTATATTGAGCTTGAAGCATGTTATATATTCTTATTTCAATCCTTATCTCAGAAATTTAACTTTCAAAACCGATTTTATTGCACACCAATATAGGTTGTGGTCGCAGTGGTCTAGTGGTTTGTGTGTTGGCCTACTAAGACAAGAGCCCCGGGTTCAAACCCCAGCTCTGACATTTTGAAAAAGAAAAGAAATATGAAAAAAATACTTCTTTCGGCGACCACTTCTCAGCATGATTCATGATTGCCATGAACAAGCGTCTCAAGTCTATCGTACGGATTCGACTTTAAACTGTAGGTCCCGCTATTCATGGATAAAAATTGACACACACACGCAACATGGGTGCTCTGAGAAGCTAGGACGTAACTCAAATACAGGTCTACAAACCTAAGTCATAACAAAAATGTTTTCGAGAACCAAAATTTACTGGGGTCGAAAACATGTACAAATTCCTTTACAAACATCATTTTCTCCTTAGATTATCTTAAATCAATGCCTGTAAAAAACAATCTAAATTCTTAATAGAATTTAGTTTTAATCTATTGTAAATAAAGCGTTTCTGACCAAAAAAAAATAATATAAAAAATTATCACTCTTACTGGTATTCGAACACGGACTGCTAACCATATAAATACAAAAAAAATTTCAGCTTTTATTTCTGTTTTCAATTTAAATTTCAAAATGTTTATAAACGAATTTATTGACAGAATAAAGGTATTTATATCTGTTAATTTCAATTAATTGTTTTGCTTGATTCAATTATTTTTTTTTTATTGATTTGAGAGCTGGGGTCAAATTACGGCATATCGAACGAAATTTATACAAAAATTGTTTTTAAATTTTATGAAATTTCGCTGGATATTGAATACCGATATTGTATTGAAAATATGATGATAATTGCCACTAATCAAACAAAAATACATATTATATGCTGGAGGTCCGAAGTTCGAGCCCCAGGAAGAGTGATCAATTTTTTTTTTGTCAGAAACGCTTTAATTAGATCAAAGTTAATAGCAATGAATTTTTTGGTAATCAAAGCAGAAAATTATGTCCGTGAAGTAATAAAACACTAGCCTAACTGAACATATGTTTTCGACTAAAGCTATGTATGCGCATACACTTGTATGAGTTACTCGAAGTAATGTCACACAACAGTTTAATCATATTCTCCTTTTCTCATCATCATTTTGTCATCCTACTTGGATGAAACATAATTACAGTTTATTTTTGTTTTTGCCCTCTTATTTAATTTTATCCACATTAGTCGACATCGACGACCTGTACGACTGGAGCCATGGCGGTTAGAGTTCAGCGCCAGAAGCGAGCGCATTGCATATTATATACTTGATTTCCTTTGGTTATCTTAAAGTTCATTGCAATTAACTTTGATCTAATTAAAGCGTTTCTGACGAAACAAAAATAAATATTATTTTTCATAACTACAATCTTATTACAAATTTAAATCTTTTATAAATTCGTAAATAAATATTTAAAGTGATTCAACAAAATGTTATTTTTTTATTGTGTTTTCAGCCAAATTTAATAATTAAAACAATTAAAATTTTAATTTTATTTTTGATTTTGCCGTCAGTCAAACATTAATAAAAATTAAGCTACGGTCACATTGGGTAAATATTTGACGAAAAAAACGTAACCAATATTTTTTTTGAAATATATTATGCAAAAAATTCTTTTTATATAAACATTTCGTCAAAAATTTTTTAAAAACGATATTAATAAAAAAAAATATTTTGATATATAATTAATTAAACTTTAAGAAATGAATAATTAAAAGATAAATATTTTATTTTATTTTTTATTTTATTTTAATTAATTATTAAAAAATATATTAAAATAAAATTTTTTAATTAATATAATAAATTCGGCTATTGGTCCGAAATCAAATTAAAATTTATTTTTATTTTAATCCTTCTGCATATACTCGTACTTAAAATGTATTAAAATATCAGTGGTTATTAATTTATTAGAAATTTTTATTAAAATTATTGATCGTAAACAACTCAAAATATTCCTTTTTCTATTTCATCTGTCATTTTGTATTTTATATACATACATACTGATAATAAAAGTACATATTTGAATTTTAACATTTAAGTGATTCATAGAATTCACAACAAAATTGTATGCAAATCTTCAAACTTTATCACTTGTGTGGTTAATAATGAATTCATTCATAAATTACGGGAATATGCCGGTTCTCTAGTTTGTAATATATTGCAAACATACATAAAAAATATTTTTTTATTGAATTCAAATCAATATTCATGAGGCATCACTTGCTTGTTTCTAATAACTTGTGAGTGATTTGTGTCGGTAGTGTTTTACTTTTTTTTTTTTTCAAACAAATTATTTTTGAAAATGATTCATTATGAGGGGTACTACGAATATAATTACACCAACCAAAACCCATTAGAATTAATAACAATAATAGTTAAATTTTACTGTTTATTTGTAGGGTTTAACCAATTCCAGTTCAATGCGATAACAATAGTACTTTTAGTACACGACAGATTTTCATTTATATTTGCATGTGAGAAAATTGAATGCCCAATACCTTTCAAAGAGAAATAAAATTGCAGATTAACTTGGGAGCATCCATCGCTTTTATGTGATCCAAACCCTTTTCTGGATGGAACGGAGAATTTGAAACGGCATACATTTATACTTATTAAGCGAGATTTCTTATTTTATCGTCCAGGCTGAGCCGAACCTAATACAGTGCGTTGAGCGTTGTATAGGTATGTGCCAAAAATTCTCATAAACATACAAATTACATCAAGCAACCCATAATTGCATTTGCAATTACATAATTAACTTGAGTTATTTTACAGAAATTTTCTTTTTTAATAAATTTGCTTATTATTGTAAAGTCTTGCTTATAAACTCATAATTTCATATGAAATTTTAAAAATCGCCGAAAACTTGTCTATTATCCCCAAAAAAATATGGATTCGCAAATGAATTGTTTATCCCCATTTCAGAAAAAAATCAACATTTTGGGGTTAAATCACCTAATCTGACTACACTGATATAAAACATCATTTTATATAATTATTTCAATACACATTTTACAGCAAAATTAAAATCTTTTTTTTTCAATTCATCCATTTCAAATATTTCGTGCAAACTATTAATTAGCTTGGGGCGTCATCTACCGCTGGTTAGAGTCTCTACTACTAGTTTGTATATTTCTTTACTGATTTTTTTGTAACAACAATTCAACTCATACAACAACCCTCCTTATATAAGAAAGCTAAACGTCAAGAAACGATTTAGCGTACTAAAAACTTGAGGTTTATTACTTGGCTTTTGTTTCAAAGATGCTATTTTGTGCAGTATTTATTTAGTACTATATTAAAGCAACCATGTGTAATTGTTGCGTACTTATTTATGTTGAGAAAAAAAGGAAAAAGAAGTGAAAAATTTGTAGAAATTATGTTTTAAATTCAATAAATTATTTAAATTATACGCAATTAACCAAATAATTAAAATAATACGAACAAAGTGCCACATAAACAAAATGGAAACAAACGATTTAACACAACTTTCTGAGGAATTAATTCAACGTTTGGGTAGCGGTGGTGATTTAGGTGAGATGCGCCCGGAAGTCACTTAATTGATCTTCAATTACCAGGAAATGATTGGAATTGTTTAAAGTAAATTAAAATTGTTTCTTTTTTCAGAGGGTATGATGTCTAGTGAACTTTTCCAACAGGGTGATTTATATTTAAATAACCAGGATGACAGTAATTCAAATGTGGCCGTAGACAATGAAATCATAATGCATATGGATATTAGGGAACCACTAAGGACTTTACAGTAAATTGTTTTCACAACTATTTTCCATGAATATATAATTAATATTTTTATTTATAATTTAAGAAAACTTTTGGAGAAGAAAGTGGGTTTAAGTTTGCAGGGCTATGAATTTTGGCTGCAAGATGCTCAGGAGGTAATTTCTAAGAAACTTTTATTTATGCTTTTACTTTTCATTATTTACTTTAAATATTTTCTTAAAATTACAGTTGGAACCTCATAAAAACCTTGTGGACCAATGTGTTAAAGGTGAAGGATTAGTGCAAATTAATGTGGAAATAAAATATATAATTAAACGCATCAATATCTTGGATGTTCTTAAACCTACCGAAGATGCTTTAGGTATGCTTCTAATTAATTTATTTAATATGGTTTAGTTTGTTTTACAATTTGTTCTATTTTTAATAGCTGCTCTAGCTGCTGAAGAAGCTTATAAAACAGATGCTTCCACTGATGATGAGCATACTATGCGTGATGACTCTCAAGAAGACACTGAGGAGGAGTCTAAACCGAAAAAAATGAAACATGACTTAACGGCGACAACAGAAACAGCAGCTGCACAAAGTGAAAAACCCTGTTTAAATTGGGTTTTAGATAGTAAATTTCGCAAAGAACAAACACGTCTTAAAATTCCCGAAAATCCAAATGAATGGACAGTGGCCCAAGTTAAATATTGGTTGCAATGGGCCATTAGAGAATTTGAATTGGTAAGAAAAAGTAAAATATTTGCAACGTTTGCTCATTTTTTTATTCGTTTCTGTGATTGTTAAGTAGTCAATACCAAAAAACATAGAATTTAAATGAATTAGCCTTAACCTAACAGTTAATCGGTATGTTCTAAAAAACGAATTCGAGTGAAATTGATATCGAGTGAAATTTTAAATTGCTATACTTCTATCGTGTGACCCGGTTTTGTTACTTTTTTTCTATTTATTCGCTTATTAACCATTAATATAACTTCTTTGAATACCAAAACTATAAAACAATTTGGGCATTTAGGTTTTATTTGCCTTTGAAAAAACTTTCGATTTCCATTTCACTTGAATTCGTTTTACAGAACATACCCGAATATCTTCGACTTTATATTTGAAAACCAGAAGTCTGAACAATAAACGAGGGTCCAAATTCTTTCACTCATGAACGAATGAATATACATACCTTCGTATCGAAATTTTATGTGTGTTTTGCATATAAAATTGCAAACATTCGAAATCCTTCGTTTCACAGAAACAGACCCTTACATTCTAACAAAATATTCTAATTTCCATCAAGGTCGTTCTATAAGTAATGCAACGGATTAGACCCACTGTGATAAGTTATAGCAATACAAAAAATCGTTTGACAAATTCTGCAATTTCAGTGTTTTCAAAAGAGGTTTAAACATAAAATTAAATTTCTTTTATAAATATAGTGTTATCCACATGCTCTTATATTGAAGGCAGAACTAAGCTCTCGTACTGCTAAATTAAAAAATTCTTTTTAAGTTTTTTTCTATTTGGAAAAAGGCTGCTTTTTATTTTACGATTTTGTAACTGTGGTGTTTAAAAATTATAACAAATTTATTGAGCTTTAAAGTTTGTAGGTTATAAAAAAATGATTCCCGATAAAACTACTGAAAGAAGTAGCGAATTATCAAGAAATTAATTACTCGAGTATGAGCTGTAAAATGAAATTGCCTGAGATTGAAAAAATAAAAACTTCTTTTTTAAAAACATTAATATTCTTCTTCGGGTTCGAGCCCCAGGAAAAGTGATAATTTTTTTAATTAATTTCCGATCCGTCAGAAACGCTTTAATTAGATCAAAGAGATTACTAAATAATTCATTGCAGTTAACTTTGATCTAATTAAAGCGTTTTTGACGGAACAAAAATTTATATTCTTCTCCCACTTAATATAATTTGAGAGTGTATTATAAAGATGAAATCACTTACTGCATTGCTGTTGGTGTGTTTTTCTGAAAACCGAATTTGCTTTACATGTTCAGATGATATGGCAGTACTTATCCACGAATGGTAATGACTAAAAGCGTTTTATATAAGAAATAACAGTCACAGACACATCATACTTATGTACTTACAATGTATACACAAAAGAGTAAATATGTTTTCTCTATTTATCAATATCATTTCAGTCTGACATAAACATCAATGATTGGTCTATAACCGGTAGCCAATTATGTTCCATGACACATGAAGAGTTTCGTAAAAAATTACCCAAAGATCCGGGTAATATATTTTGGACACATTTGCAATTACTTAAAGAGTGTAAATTTGTTTCGGTAGTTCATAAAGCTGCTGAAACAGATCTTAAGCCAGTTATAAAACGACCAATTCAAGAACCTATAACTATAAATATAGTGCCAACATTGATAAGAGAGCCGAAAATTATGCGTAAAACATTCCATAATTTAAAAAAAGAAGGTTAGTAGTAAATAATGCTTAATGTGTATATCAATGCTTACAGTGCTGTTCTGTATTACGAATCAGGGGGCAAATTACGGCATTCGATATCGAACGAAATTTTTATTTGTTTTAAAATTGTATGAAATTTCGTTCAATATCGAATGCCGTAATTTGCACCCAGAAAAATTTTATTCGAAAACGTAATATTCCGCCTATTCTATATTGCATTTTTTAATAAATTTTTTTCCGAAGAGGAAAACGTTAGTGGAATCAACCCGATTAAACCTTTTTTTTGCTTTTTTTTTAATAAAATTTCCCTGGATTTTTAAAACATTGATTATAATCCATAATACAATAAAACAACAACAAAATACATTTGCAATTTGCATCAATCGCCTGTGTATGTTTGCACTTATTTTTTCTTAACATCCCGTCTATACGAGCCATCGGCTTGGTACATCATAAACAAAACGTCGGCAGCACAAATGTCAAAATTTTGTTGTAATTTGTGTATGTGGGGTAACTACGTATGGTTTACCAAATCATAATTTACAATTTTTTATCAAGTGCATTTCGCTTATTACTGCGGTTGTGATTTTAAAAAAGATGGTTTCAAATTGAAAATGGCAGTTGATGATAGTAGATGGTTGGTCAATCAATTGTTATACCAATGGCATGAGATTTAGAGTCTACTCGAGTCAAATCGATGATCGACCAAAATTTGGTTCATGATATACCAAATCTATAGGATGTTAAGAATATGCGGTGTTTTTGACATTTAATGGAAGAGATTTTTTGTGCCGATAAGTCCGGCGCTCACGATTTATTGCACAGAAAATTTGCTTAATTTTATTTTACAGAGATCGTGTGTACCCTTATTAAAAAAATGAAATTTTTTGATTTTTTTAATACCGAGTAATTTGTATTACTTCTGCGCGCATTGATTCCACTCTGAATACAGAACACGCACGGTAATTTTGAACTAAAAATAGTTTGTTATTAATTTTTAATTTTTACATGTAGTTTAACACTTGTTTCTGTTTCTGTTTCTGTTTTTTTATTTTACAGCAATATTAAATGATACCTTAAATTCTAGCCCACAAAATCCAAATTCCCCTGCCGTTGTCAACCATTATGGTGTTGGCTCAGGTAACAATGGCCAAGTACAATTATGGCAATTTCTTTTAGAAATTTTAACAGACCGGGAACATGTCGACATCATTCAGTGGGTAGGAAATGATGGTGAATTTAAATTATCTGATCCAGAACGTGTGGCTCGCTTATGGGGTGAAAAGAAAAATAAACCTGCTATGAATTATGAAAAGCTTTCAAGAGCCCTACGCTATTACTATGATGGTGATATGATATCAAAAGTTTCTGGCAAACGTTTTGCCTATAAATTTGATTGTGATTTAAAATTGTTAATTGGTTACACAGCTGCCGAATTATCTGCTTTGGTGAATGAAAAATCGTTTGTCGATGAAAACGTTTATTTAGAACATATGGATAATAAAACAGAAAATGAATGACACTGGGTAAAAGTGAAAGAAGAGCCTCTGTTTACATTATATGAAGAACTTATTATTGAGAGTAAAAGTGAATTACAACCGGATTAAAAAACATTATTTTGAATTCTTATTTTTATTATATAAATTTAGTTATACATCGTACATACATACATATGTGTTATATATGTATGTTTCTTTCTTTTTTGTTTAAGTTTTTCTCCTTCAATCATTGACATTTCGTTTAATTATCAATTTTCATTATATTTACTTTCTTCTTTTTTATTATTCTTTTAGTTTTAATAATGGTTAATTATAATAATCAAAATTGTGCTGAATACAAAAAAAGTTTATTTTTAAAAAGTTTATTCCTAAATGAAAAATACTGTTTGTTAAAACATAACTTGTTGGTTGGTTTCTTTTTATATATGCTGTAATAAAATAATAAATAAAACATATTTTTCTAATATAAAAATTGTATTTTTTTAATTTCAATCGAATATTTTTCAATCTATTATATCACTTTAATATTTTAATATTATAAAACAAAATTTTTAACTTAAAAAAAGTACAAAATCTTTGCATTCATCCACCTTTGCAATGTAGTTTTAGACAAATTTGTGTGGAAAAGCTGGCGCATAAACCTTTTTTAGTTTCTATGAATTTGTTATTAATTAAACTACAAAAAAATTAAGGAAGTTCGGCAGTGTAATACTAATTTCGACAATAAAAATATGTGTCCATGTTCTGAAAAAGGAAAACGCTAAAAATTTGGCGATTTCAAACCGCTAATGTACCCCGAAGTGTTTTAGTTAATTGTATTAAATGTAAACTTTAAAAAGTTAAGAAAATTATACAAAATATAAATTCAATTTTAAAAAATTTTTACATTTTGTTTTCAGATCTTTATTAAAAATTTACAATTTTAAAATTTGCTTTTTTAGGCCACTTGTCTCTTTCAACTGCTTACTTATTTATGATCAACTGAATACACAATTTTGTATTAAGTCGCAAAAAAAACTTAAAAGGAGTTCAAAAATAATTTTAAAGGTGAGTATTCATATCCGAACATCGCAACATGTCTTAAAATAAAAAAAAAAAACAAACCGCCCGTTTGTCAGAACATGATCAAATGCGTTTAGCGTTTTCAAAATAAAATGCGTTTTGAAAACGTAGCGTTTGTCAGATCATGGACAATTGTTTACCTTTATCAGCCTGAGAATTGAGTTGACCTTATTAATAGGATTTATCTAGGAATATTATATGCATGTCAAGCCTTATTTTCTTAAGAGTTTTATTCAAATCATTAGTTGTACTACTTAAGTCCTGATTATGCATCAATATTTGTTTTAGATTGGTTTTGAAGGGGTTAAATCACATGTGCTGAGTCGCCGCAGTCTAGTATATTTATAGTGTGTTGGCTTACTATACGAGTTCAAACTCCAAATCTGACATCTTGAAAGAGAAGAAATTTTTTTCGGCGACCAACTCTTAGCAATCTTCTAGCAAAAGCACTCTCAGAGCCATGAACAAGCTTCTTTAATGTGTCGTTCGATTTCGACATTAAATTGTACCCAACATACCATAAAGCAATCCTTCTATAATGCAGCTTGAGAATAAGCTTACAAAAACAGTAAAATACAAGCATTTCTTAAATTAATTTATAATATTATTATATATATAAAATTTGAATTTACAAACGTTTTTTAACCATCCACAATTTAATTTAGGGGATTTCCACAAATAAATCGAATGTGCTATGCATTAAATGTCAAAACGTTTTGTATTTTCATTTAGTTTGAAATTTGTGAGTGAAGTGCGTAAAAAAATATATTAAAAGGTAACAAATATTTATTGTATTTTTTGTATAATAAATAATATTAAAGAATTTTTCTTTAATTCTCATAAAACAATATATTGGTGTTTTAATATTTGTTATACTATTAGGCTAAAAATGTTATGTAATATTGAGACGAATAAGCTTTTTTATACAATAATTAATATAATATTATTTTTGTAAGCTTATTCTACAATTGAAAAGTTAAGCTTTTAGTAAGCTTGAACATATAACATTACCATAAGGGTTCCGTTTTGATTTTTCTACAATTGTTACGATAATCTTTTTCAACAAATTCTAAAATGTTTTTCAAACTTAAGGCTTGTGTTGGTAAGCTTATTATAATATTATTCTCAAGCCATTTGGTATGTTGGGTACGTTCCGGTACACATGGATACAAATTGGGGCTCTCATATGAATGCTCCGAAAAAGAGTTGTAATTAATGGCTAGTTATGTATGCAAGTATATGCAACTCTCTGGTTAAGGGGTATTTATAATTAGGAAACTACTTAAATAAATAAATTAAAGACATCATCGTCATATTAAATGCAAACGGACGTAACTACACAAAATTTCGAAATTGAGTTTTTTATTGATTATGGTTCGTTTTATCAAAATACATGTGAACAGCTGCTCAAATTATGGAAAAAATTGTTCACGTGAAATTCCCGATACCAATTTTCTGTTCGGGTGGAATAAAAATATCACGTGAACAAAAATTTCACTTTTTATTCACGATAGGAGTGATTATGAAAATTAATTTGAAACTAAAATTCTTAATGATGGGCATGTCAAAAGTTTAGCAGTTTGTGTACCAATTAGTTATGATTTTAGATATTTGAAATATTCAAAATAAATTAATTTACTTACCCGGATAAATTTTGTAAAAATAAAATACAATAATTATTTTATATATATATTTTTCTTTTTTAATTTAAAATATTTCTTTTTTTATTTTATTTTCTTTCACTTTATTTTTTTCGGCTAAATATCGACTAAATCGCTCTTAAGCAAAACTAAACAGATATTAAAATAAAAGTTTTTATTTTTAATTCATTATGATTTATTTTTTGAACCTTAAATTTATTTAAGAGTTTTCATTATCATTTTTGTATTATTAAATTGTTTTTATAAATTAGTTTTGTGTTTCTGTTGTGGTTGTTGATGAATTGACTAGTTTTTAGCGATACATTGATTTTAAAATGTTAAAATAAAAATTAGAAATGGAATGTTAAACAAAAAAGAAAAAACCTTTTTTACTGCATCTTCACAGAAAACGATTGTCTTAAGACGATTGAGAGTTTGTATAAAAAAACGAAAATTTTGAAAAACTTTTCATATATAAATTTTCAATCGTCTGTAATCACTCCTCTTCTATAAACTGACAGTAAAAACAAAACTCAATAAAAAGGAAAGACTGAATAAATTAATTCTTAAAAACAAAATTATTAAAAAGCACTTATGAATAAACAAATTTAGTTGCTTTTAAACATAATTTTGTTCGTTACTTATTATTTGAAACTAAAACTGCCTAGACATTTTACAGACATTATGATTTAATTGGTTATTTTATTTTATATTCGTGATAGGCTAGGCTATCTTATAAAAATTAAGAATATTTACAATAAAATAGAATTTGAGCACTTTGTTTACAGGATTATTAGCGGTAATCACTCTTCGTTGCCAATGCAGCAAACTTTGTCAAACAATAACAGGCATGGTGGCATATAACAAAGGGCGTTTACAACGCAGAGTGATTACCGCTATTATTTTCTTATTATTTGGACCCACAACAATTTCAATAATACTTTCGTTTCCATTTTTTTTGTTTGTTTCAATATTTTACAATTATTTTTACAAAATTATGTAATTAATTAACTTAAAAATAATTACTATTTTAATTTATTGAATTTCAATACAAAGCAAATAATATTTACAATTTACAGTTTAAATAAAACCATAAAACATCTATAACTCAGTTGTTATTTCGTCTTGCGGTCGAAAACCTAATTTATAAAATTCATCTTCTAACCACAAAGAACTGGCATTGAGATCCGTTATAAGATTGCCACTTTTAAGAGTATTAAAGCTGCTACCAAATGGATCTGATGGTCGTGGTTCCTCAAATTCGTGCAGACTTATAAGGGAACCAAATAAATGCATTTTTTGCGATTTGGTGGTGCCAGTACCTGAAGTAAGAGTTGAGGAGGATTGCAAAGTAGCCGGTTGTTTATAAAAGCCACCACCATTCAATTTCTGTCTATAAACAGAAGAGGCTTCAAAGTCATCCACATCAACACCATTGGAACTTTGAAAGAAATCTATTAATTGGCCAACTTGAGGCCTATAACGTTCAAGTACCTGTTCTGACCAGGCATACAAACGATTCCAGTCATGAGGCGCTGCGGGTATCAACTCAATGGGACGATTTAATAAAATTAATATTCTGGCCAAATCTCTTACTATGGGACGGTAAGAATTGGCAGCTGCTATATCGCCTGCCAAATACAATTTGCGTATTTGTCTGCGTGTATCGTTTAACATGGCCAAAAAGTATTCGGCATTAGGTCTCATATCGTTAAGTTGTCGCAAAAAATCAGAACGATCCATTGTGTGTTCGTTAATTAGTTTTTGTTTAATGGTTTTACGGCGTCTGCGTCTTTTGACCAACATTACAGCCACGGCGAGTATGGACAGACAAACGAAGAAACCACCAAACATACCCGCTAAGGCAGCCATTAAAGCACCTGAATAGCCAGTGGGTATACATACTCGGCCCATAAATTCTGTATGGGCAGACCATTGATCAATATAGCCGGCGGGGCAACGTTCCACACACTGTCGTGTATCAGTAACCAGATACATCGGGCATTTAATGCAACCTTCGCTATTGCATCGTAAACAATGTGAACTGGTGGTAGATGGACAACCTAAAAGAAGAAGAAGGAAAAAAATATATTAAAAATTTATTCATTTGCTAAATTACAATACAATACAATATTAAATTATATTCTAATTAATTAATATTAAAGAGCAGAGTAAACTACAACCATACCAGGGTCTGTGGTGGGAATTGATACCATAACTCTCGCACTAGCAACCTAGCACACTATCCACTATACTAGTTGGGCACCCATTAAAAATATTAGTGGTAATCACTGTTCGTTGCAAACGACTTTGCAAGCATAACAAATAAACAATCGTAGCATATATGGTTTGACATGGTTTGCTACGCTTGCAACATTTCCAATGGCGTTTGCAACATTTGCTTTAATATTCAAGCTGCAATTTTCGTAAAAATGAAATCAACAACAACAATACAAGTTTTTCAATAAAAAAAAACATAATTTCTTTATAATAAAACTTCTATATAAGGAAGTGATTTTCTTGCCCAATGTGAACTCATTATAGGGAAGTTCGTTGAAAGAATTTCATATAAACAAAACCTGCTTTGTAGTGCAAAGGGAGACGAAAATACCATATTTTAACCAGTTTCGGCTATATTCATAATTTTATATGAAACTGTTTCCATTAGTCTTCTGGTTATAAATCATATTTTTATTGATTTTATTACTACACCCAAGCCAATATTTAATTACACAGAAAAATATAGAAAATTGTCGCACTAAGTCCCGAAAAATTAAGCTTAATTTAGCTCTGCAAAAGCCAAAATGATCACACTGTTTAGGACGCAAATAAACGATTCTCACTGTAATTATTTGAATAGTGTATTTAGATTTGTTATTGTCTTTACCATAAATAGTTTTCGATGATATTTTTATTAAAAAATTGATTGGAAGTGTTATAAACTCTGTTTTGGTTGTTTACATAGGAATTATTTAGCATCGTTAGGCAGCTGTGATATATTGCTCACAGTGTGTGACAAAAAAAAAATTATAAAAATTAAATATGTTGGAAGTGATACTATTCTTCTGATAGGTACTCCAGAGTAAAAATAAATCTGTTTTTCTAAACACTTCCAAAAGTTTAAGTAACGAGTAAAAAACCTATTATTGGTTAATAACGACATATATACATAATTGGCCATTACAACCCTGTGTCATGGTTACAGCCCAGTGTTAATGGTTATCCATGAGTACCGGGACCTACAGTTTAAAGTCGACTCCGAACGACAGATTTGAGAAGCTTTTTCATCGCAATCAATTACTCCCAGAGATTTTGCCAGAAGACTGCTGAAAGGTAGTCGCTGAAAGAAATAATTTTTTCATATTTCTTTATTTAAAGATGTCAGAGCTGAGATTTGAACCCAGCGTTATCGTTAATAACGACACATTCTTAAATTTAAAAAGAGAAAGCAGAGAGAAGGTCATATTCGACCTGTTGCAAATGGGCATTTTAATTGCCATGTTATTATATGCTGTCTGGAGACAATAAACAAAAAAAAAAAAAAAAGAAAATAAAAAAGCGAAATTGCATTTTCACTGTTTTTTCTCTGTGGAAAATCGAATTATTTTATTTAAACGACCATATATTTACCGGCAGAGTCCTCTTTTATTATAATAAAAAAATACTTTTTTTTAATACTAAATTTTCAACACTTTCTTCTATTTCAATGATTACATATTATGCATGTTTGTGTATGTTTGTTGGAGCTGTTTTTTAAACATTAATTTTCATTAATTTTTTATATGATTATAATCCACTTAAAATTTACTACGCACGTCCCACTTAATGCCTCTGTAATTACAAGAAACATTTTATTTTTACATGTTTTCAATTACGAGTACAATAATTCTTTTGGTCTCCCTTACCCCTCGGTTTAAAGCTGATTTTCAATGCAAGTGTTTGAATGGGTTTATGAGCAGTTGAGTATGCGTTAAGTAACAACAATACCAACAATAAATAAATATATCAATTACATAACATTATACAAATTGTTGTTGCCATGTTATTACATGTTGTCTAGATGTACTCTAATAGTGTGCAGTATTGTGTAGTCAGTGCGCATGTACAAGTTATTTTTAAACACTTGTATGAGTGTTACTAATCGTTGAACACTTGTTGCTTTTGTTTTTGTTTTCGTTGTTTAGCTTAAAGGATATAATTTTGCGCCTTATTAACAAATAAACAAGTTAATAATGTATTGGCTAATGATTAACTGGTCTATAATCCCTTTTATAGCCATGAGGCTGAAAATAAAAAACAAACAAAAAACTATGAAAAAAAAAAATTGATAAAATTCTAGCCAAGAAACGTATATTTACCCCATTCGCTTTAACAGATATTTAAAAGAGCAACTTGTTTAGCTTAATGAATTTGTTTTTCCAAAATTGTTTATTTGTTTGTTGAGATTAAAACTGCTCCTACGAGTATTTAATTTTTTGGTATAAAATCCAAAATTTTTATAAAATACGAGGGTAGTACGAAATGTGTTTAGCCTAACAATGAAAAGCCAAAGCTTAATTATTCAAATTACTTTATTTTTCATACATATTTCCCCTGAATGTACTGTAGCATTTAGTCCTCAATTTGTATAGCAGTTCTATCCACTGATTTCCTGAAGCTCCTTAAAATAATGGATTACAGCTGCCATTGCTGCTCCATTCGACATAAAACGTTTGACAGCAAGGATTTTTTTGATTTAGAAACAGGTAGGTGTCAGGGTAGCTCTAAGTCAGGGGAATAAGGAATATTAAAACAGTCTTGTGGGTCGGTGAACTGTAAACCAGTTTGTGTTTTTCTAGAATTTTTAATTTCAATCTTCAATTTTTTGTTTTACCATTTTGAAGATAGTTAATCAATAAAATACCTTAGTAATCAAAGAAAACCATTGTCATGACTTTACGAGTACATCAACAATTATGAAACGATGCTTAAAATCGATTTTATTTCACTGAATCAATTTACAAATAAGCTTGAGAAATTATCATACGAATGAGTTTTTGATTAATTGCTAACAAATGCATCATCCATGTTGCAGAATGCTTTTTCATCAGTCATTCTTCATGCAAAATAAAATGACCTTGATCATTTCAGATGGCATTACCTGTTTCACTCACTTTCATTCGTTGATTTCTGGAGTTGCTACAGTACCGGGACCTATAGTTTAAAGTCGACTCCGAACGACAGATTTGAGAATCTTTTTCATGGCAGTCAGTTACTACTCTCAGAGCTTTTGCCGGAATACTGCTGAGAGGTAGTCGCGGAAAGAAATTAATTTTTCATATTTCTTTTTTTTTTTAAGATGTCAGAGCTGTGATTTGAATCCTGCACTATCGTTAATCTTTAATTAAAAATCAGTTTATTGCAAAACCAAGATGCTGACAACTTTAATCAATCACCTTGTCGTGGTGTAGAGACTTACACTGCAAGGACTAAACTGGCTAAGATAACGGAGAGCAAAGGCCATGCCAGAAACGCAGTTAAGGAGCAGTAACCAAGAACTATATCAGGGGCTGGATCAAGGACAACAATAACAACATCATCTGTATATCATTGTCATCTATGAACAGATATTAATACCAGAGACAACAACAGCAGTCGTTGGCTTTACAAAAGTTGTATTCGTTTAAACGAAAACATGGACCGCGTATGGGGCTCTAATGGCACCATTAGCGATATATTTTTGTTTTTCTTATTCCTCCCCTAATTTAAACTTTACTGTGCGGGCTTCTTAGAGTTGATTGTTGTTGGATTGTATAGTGGTAAAGGTATAACATTGGTCATTCAATAATCAATCAATAGTAACCGAGTCCTCAATCTAAAAAAAAAGTGGTCCATAAAGGGAATATAATTTTATTGAAATAAATTTGACCAGAACATGTATATTTTATTTCTAAAATTTCATTACTTTTGAGTATCATAAAATGGTTAGGACGTATCGTCTTTTAAACTTCTGATGCGTTTTAAACAACAACTGATCCATTTATGCAACACCTGAAAATAAGATGATCTGAAAACAATATTGAGATTTACAACGTTTTTCATGTTTGTAACTAAAGGGTGATTTTTTAAGGCCGCTAAAATAATACAAAGAATTTAAATATCAAACAAACTGTCATTTAGCGCTTACTTTTTAGAAATTTATGATCAATGCACTCCGGCAAATTAACATGAATAGCTTGACGAGTGAATAACGCTACCAAATTATCCAGATTAATTTTGAGAATCAGATTGTCAATTTATGCAACTTAATAGACGACATTTAATCGCAAAGTTGTATTCAGTATTGAACTAATTTTTTAATTAACGTAACGGAAAAATTTTTGGCCTAAAAGTTTTATTTAAAAGTTAATTGGTATTATTTAAAATACGTCGGCCGCAGCCATGGAGTTATTGAATTCAAAATTTTACGATAGTTGTTATTTCGAGAAATGGATCTGTCAACTTAAATGATTGTGCAAAATGACCATTCATGTTTATTGCCTGTGGGGCTACCTAAAATGGCAAGTTTATGCCAACAAAATCAGTAAAAATCGACATCTTAGGCCGAGGCCACGCAATGAGCGACAAAGCGGTGAGCGGCAAAAAATTAAAACATATGGATTACTACTGAAGTGACCACACATTGGGCGGCTAAGCGGCCACCCTCAGGAATAGATCTTGTTCTAATTTTTAGTTGATTTCTGAGCGGCGCAGAATAAACATGGCAAAAGGGAACGCACTTCGTCTAAGCGACCTGCAGTGACCATATTCCCAAAATCATTTTTAATTGTTAAAATCGTTCTTTCTAATAAAACAATTGTTTGAATTAAAATTTAATTTTTTTATATTATTTTTCTTACAACTTCAAGCTATAACGTTCTTAAAAAACACCCTTTAGAACACAGTAATACTCAGCGCTGGACAAGATAAGTTGATACTAAAAGAAATCCATAAAATAAGTTGTAGACGATGAACGACATTCGTACGTTGTTATTATTGCAGTGCGAGTACGTGTTGGAATTTCATTTGAAGCCCAGAATACAGCTGTTACTTCTTTAGTTTTTCTTAAATATTTGTATCAAGACAGTGTGCAAACAAGTTGTTTCAATTTACCAAAACAACAACAACACCAACAGATAAAAGAAAATAAACAGGGCAATCTGATATTGATTCATTGCAACTTAAGAAAATTGGCGCAAAGATATGCTCCAACATTTGTGATTTTTACCTTTTAGGCAAAACTTATTAAGTTTGCAAAACAAAAAGTCAAGATGAGCCAATTTTTTTTTTATTATTTTCCTCTTATTTTTCATAGCATTTATTTGTGTTAAAAGAGTGTTTATGTGTGTGTGTGTGTAAATGTGTGTTTTTGCAAGTATTTTATGAAGCGGCTTTTGTGACAGTTTGTGCCTGATGGCGGCTTTATTTTTTATTGTTTGCTAAACGGATTTATTTCGCTTTAAGTTTCTTTTTTTTGTACTCCAGGCCAACAATTGTATTTTTATAATGAGTTTTGTTTGTTGTTTTTTTTTTTTTTATTCTTTTATAATTATTAACGTGTATTTACGTTTATCTTCTTATGATTATTTTCTTCCTTTTATTTTAAGTCTTTAATATTTATATCTACGCTGTATAGTGCTAGATAACAAAACGATGAACAGAAAGTCTTGATGTTTTCTCAGCCAATACTTTTTTGTATTCCTCTTTTTATTTTGAAGTTCATTTGAAATATAAAAGGCCCCTTCATATAAGCATGTACACTAAGGCCCATTATTACAACTTGCCGTTAGCTAAAGGTAGGATTTTATCAGAGCGATAAATCGGTGTTTGTTATTGCAAATAAATTTTAACCTAAAGCGACCGATAAAGTTATTGGGAAGATTGCCTTACCTTTAGGTAAAAGTTAACTTGTAATAACAAAAACCAATTTATCGGTCTGATAAAATCCTACCTTTAGCTAACGGCAAGTTATAATAATGGGCCTAAGTAATATTGCTTTCTTTTTATTTGTTGCTGTTAATAAGCTTATATTGGGTGATAAGTAGTTAATAATAAAGCATTATAAATAGGTTCACGAAGATTTAATAAAGCCTGATGGCAAGATAAAAAAGGAGAATGTCCCAAAACAGCAGTTAAAATTATAATAAACTGGTAACTAAACTACGGATTTGCATTAGCAGCTCGTTGGCATAGCGGTTATGCATCCAAATTTTTAACTCTGAAAACCCAAGAAGGAAGTGATTTTACACGGTTTTTACATATTAATTTTTATTTTTTGCACTGACAAGTAGGTTGGAAATTGTAGAAAACTTTTTATGTGGCCTAAAATGACCGTAATTGTTTGAGTTCATTATATATTTTTTAATATATTTTTTATTTATTTTCAGTATTTTTGGCAATTTCAAATTAAACAGCACAATATTGAATGGTATGCTAAAGTCGTGGACATTTATTGTTCAAATCAAAGGTCCATTGTTTTGACTCATCATGCATATCGTTGTTATTTTATTGTGCGAGATGAAATAGCACAGAATAGTATTAAGAGTATTAAGCTAGCAGGAGAATGCAGAGCATTTTGCATTTTATAAGAATATTTCTATAAAAAATTCAGCTTGTTTAAGAACTGAAGGCTACAGATTACAATGCAATTTAATTCCAAACCAAAACAAAAATCATAATTTTATTCATAATTTAATTATGATACAGTTTTAAATTTATTTATAGACAAGTAACACAAATTTGTTTTATCAAATAATAGCAGTAATCACTCTTCATTGAAAACGCCCTTGCAAGCCTTGCAAACGTAGTAAGCTATGTTAAACAATATATAGGTAACTATGTTACGAGCGTTTACCACTATTGTTTTTTTTACATGTAAAATATTTCCTAAGGTTTCCCTTCAGTTTTATTGTTACTTTTAACCAGTCTGGCATGCAATGGACAAGCTTTCTGGTCAAATCAGATGTAATTTAGCCCCATTCTTGAATAAGAGCTGCCTTCAGATCAGGTTTGTTTCATATACATACCTATATGTATGTCTATTCGTATCTGATGTTTTCTGATCTGTTTTTTAGATAGTTGCTCTTTACGAAGTTGCTCGTAGTCGCCGTGGTCTAAGTGTTGGTGTGTTGGCTTACAAAGACGATAGCGCCGGGCTAAGCTCCGACATCTTGAAAAAAAGAAATATTAAAAAATTATTTCATTCGACGACTACCTCTAAGCAGTCTTCTGCCAAAAGGACTGAGAGTAACTGTTTTTTGTAAACTTTTTTAGTCATAATTTCATCGATTATAACACATTGACTACACTATCAAACAAAATGCATCCCAATATCATTGCACTTTCACCTCCATGATTTACACTCTTGCAAGTGTTCTGTGCCTTAAGTTAATCTGCTGCTTTTCCCAATATGTGGTATTAATTTTTACCCCTTACAAGTTATTGTTTGTCGCCAATAATCTAGATGCTGTTCTAAGGCATTACGAAAATAAAATATTCGAATGCTATTTTCTCATGTATTTTTAATAAATCCATACAAATTCTCAGAATCGGTTACAAACAAAAAATTATAATTTTTTAAATGCATTCATATGTTTTTAGTTTCATTTCATTTATATTTCATAGTAATTAGTTAAGTTTTTAACAAACAAATCTTAAAGTTATTCAAACAAGAAACAAACAAATGTATTTAAAGTAACAATCCATGTTACAAATTCAACGAAACCGTCATGCAATATAAAGAAAATAAAAATTTAAAAAAAATATTTTAAGCAAAACGTATAAAAGTACAGTCTTACTTATATATATACGAGTATGTACTTGTATATTGTAATAAGTATGCATTTCTTAACTAAAAATTAACACATGTTGGCCAATACAATGAGGGCTATTTGTAGTTTTTAATAATAACAGCTTATTGACATAAAAAAGTTGGTGTAGAGAAAATAAATTGAAACACCAACACCCATAATAATAGCCAACAAACCAAGTAAATACGAGTATGGCTCAAATTACACAGACAAATAATGTGTTTCAGATAATTGTTATGCCTTTTATTTATATGTCGTTTATGCAAATGACTTCAAACAAGAACTCATAATATGTTTATGGTTCATAAGATTATTATTAACTTGTATGCTAAAAATCAAAAACCTTTTAATGTTCTTGAAATTCTAATGAAAAATCTATTTTACATACGAGTGATTTCATTTGTTTAAGAAATTAATACTTTTGTACTCTTAATTTGTTGTCAAGCGTATGACTTAATTTGTTCTGATTATATGTTACAACTTTTCAAATGGTAGTTCATTTGGCGTATAATTAGTTCACAACTTCATGTTAATCCATATTCTTATGCAAATTACTTTAATAATCGTTCTGAAGCGGAGTATTATTAGAAAGAATTTATGGGAAAATGTTCTTTGTCAGTAAAAAAAAATAATGAAATGATAACTTTACCGTTATGTCTTTATTATTTGTAAAAAATTAACATTTCTGAACAAAAAAAAAAAAATAATAAATAAAAATATTGTATTATTATTTATTTAATCGGAAGAATAAATTCTTACTATCGTATTAATAAAAAATAAAGCTTATATGACAAGTATTGCTTACAATAAATTTGTTAAATAAGCCATAATTAACCAAAACTCTCAATTTTTTTTTTGTCTAACGGTCCAATAAAATCCACAACTAAACATTTAATTTCCCCCAATATGAAGTGAGAAATGTTCTAACGTCGTGAAGATACCGTCGAGTATGTCCTAAAGAAAAGGCCAACTTGAAGACTAAAGGAATGAACTGAATTTAGACAATTAATTACTTCTGTGTTAAAAAATTAAACAATAGTAATACAAAACAGTTCCAAAAAACGTTTAATCTGACCTTTTTTTGTCAATAAAATATTAAAAAAAAAACGTCTCTAGTAAATTTATGAAAAATATTAATTAAAATTTTAATATTTTTTTGTCAGCAGGTAAAGATTCCAATTAATTTATAGCATATAGAGTTAACAAATATTTATAAAAAATTCCTAAAACAAGAGAAAAACAAAAATGATTTGTTTGAAATATTTGTTATGGTTTCATTAAAATTTATAGTTTGATATGACCCTGAATTTAAAAAATTACTTTTACATTTTCAACAAATAAATTAATATCATATTTGTTTATTTTAAAAATTATACAACAAATGTAATGTTTTCACTATTTTGTTAAAAAATTTAAAACTTTTTTAATCACAAAGAGGTGTTTTTTGTCTGCTGTGAAAGTAAAAAAAAAATAATCAACAAAATATTTGGTGTGTTGCCAAGGAGTTTAAATTTATGCAACCAACTTTCAGCAAAAAAAAAAATAATTTAAATTGAGTAAAAATCAAACATTTTAAATCAAAAGTCTAATAGAAACAACTAAAGAAATTTTCTTCGATCAATCCGATATACCGTATTTGCCGGACGATAAGACGCACCCCAAAATTTTATCTATAAATTTTTAGAAATAAATAAGGTTTGGACGATAAGACACATCGGGCCATAAGACGCACCCTGATTTTAGATCAAATTTTCAGAGTAAAAAGGTGCGTCTTATCGTCCGGCAAATACGGTAATGTAATTACTATAGTAGGATTTTGCTACTACTGGTTTAATTATCAGGATATAATTTTCAATTCGGATTGTATAGGAGTAAAGATGAAATACAGATGGCGTTGTTTGTTTGTGTCAATTTCTGTATATGTTACGGAACATACATACATACATACATATATGGCCATTGCAACCCTTTTTCAGAGATTGGGACTAGCTTCTCACAGCACCTATATTGTGCCTCTCAATTTTTATCCATGAGTACCGGAACTTGCAAATGACAGACTTGAGAATTTGGTTTATGGCAATCAGTTACTCTCACAGCTTTTGCCATGAGACTGCTATGAGTTGGCCTCAAAAAGAAATATTGGTTCATATTTCTTTCTTTCATGATGTCAGGGCTGAGGTTGGAAACCGCAGCTCCCGTCTAGTAAGCCAACACACGACCCGCAACATGTGGGTTAGCCTCTTTAAAACCGTAATAAGAACTTAAGTACAATAGTACAACTAATAATTTGAATAGAACCATAAAGAAAATAAGGCAGTGATGTTGTATTTTTCATAATTTTAGCATGAGTTTACTAATGGTTAGTGGACTCTGCAGACGAAACTTAATAAAATTCCTTAATTTTACAATATGTATGTGGTGGATACCATTGATTATTGTATGGATTATTGAAATATTGGCACGAGTATTACAAAAATACCACGAAAATATATGTACAGTATTCCCCGGATAACTGCCCCACGCTTAATTGCTTTTCACGTTTATTTACCTCAATTTCTAAATCCCCATATTTTTTCTTACCATTTTCTAATAAAATTTCACGGTTAATTAACTTACGCTTAACTGCGTTATTCGCGTAATTACCTCAAATATATTTTCCCCAAAGAGAAATTTCACTTAAAATTCCCCGCTTAATTACCCAACATAATTGTTTTCTAAAAAGTGCAGCTTAACTCAATTATATTTATATATGGCATAAATTGTCCGTTGAATTTACTTTCAAACTACTTTTTTGATACAACCTTCCAATTAAAGTCTACCTAATTTATGTATATGTATGATTATAAAATTACTGGCTTTTTATGTGTATTGATGGCAGTGTATATAGACAATTAAGCATATTCGTTTAACTGCCTCAAAGAAACTCTTAACCGTATTCGTTTAAATGCCTTACACGCATAATTGCCCAAAAATGTTGACATTTTTGTCGAGGCAATTATCCGGGGAATACTGTATATTGATTTAAGGAAATAATTACAAATCTTTGTTTAATTTAAAACAAAATCTAATTTTTGAAATTTTATTAAAAGTATTCTGTAATAGTTACTATACCTAACTAATAATAAACCCCTGAATATTATACCCAAAGACAGACACTGCGATCCAAAGGAACTTGTGCCCAAATTAATATCTTCATAATTATCGTTTTAAAAGTTTAATCTCTATTAGTCAAAAATACCGAAAATTAAGGAAATTTGTAAAAATTGTCAACAAAAACTATGCGTTTAAACGATGATTGCCGAATTGTTAGTTTACTTCGACAAACTAGCGTATTTCCATGATTCAATATATTTAACGGATAATAAAGTGATTACTTTTTTTTTGTTTTGTCAAAACTAAAATAAAACTAAAACAAAAATAAAAAAATAAAAAAAATAAACATATACATACGTACTTAAGAAAAAAATAATCAATATTGGTTAGAAATAACTAAAACGGCAACACTGTTGAGCAGTGACTAACAAAAAACCACTTGTTGTTGAATCAACAGCTTGGTTTTGTTATAGAATTTAAACATTTTGTAGTTATTTTGTTTTTTGTTAAGTGCTGGTCATTGTACTATTTTGCTAAACAAAAAAATTGTGTTGGCATTTATTAAACTCGCATATGTATTTCTTTATATTTTGTAAACTAGCTTGTGGGTGTTTTGAGACCAAATTTTTTTATTTTTGTAAAGAAATATATTTTAAGCAAATCTTTTTGGCAAAATCATTTTTTTTTTCTTTTTTTTGAATAACACATTTATCGTTTTTCATAACTTTTCTTAAAAAATGGTACAGACATGTGGGATTGAAACACCATAATTAAATTCAGTACAATTAGGTTTTATTTATTTTAAGTTATTAAATCTAACTAAAGTATAATGTCTTATATTAACACAAATAGGGTTTTAATGAACTTTGTGCGTGTGCGCGACCCGACCGTTAACGTCTTAATTGCTTGACGGCTTCTAGACTACTTCTTTTCTATTCTATTATTTTTCTGTCATATGCGTCTGACTCAAAATCACGCCACTTTACTGTCATGTCCGTTATATGAGTATTATAAAATGTCCGTTATCCTATGTTGAAATAATAATCGGTCAGTCTGACTTAGGAGGATATCCTACATTCGGCCCTCCTGACGGCAATACGGCTCGGATTGCCACTTCTTCATATTTTCTGCCACCGTCGTCGTTCTACTAGGACCCTCATTTTGGCCAACTTTAATCACTTCATACCTTCCATGTGGCAGCTTCTTGACAATCTTATAAGGCCCGTAAAATTTTCCCCTTAACTTCATACCGGTTCCAAACTGAGTCCGCTTGATGGCGACCAACTCGTCTATGGCATATTCTGTTTCTTCTTTGCGATTTCGATTGAACGTTTTGCAGTTTTCTTCTTGAATTCGTGCTATATTTCTTTTAGCATCGTCCCGTGTCTCATCTCTTTCTATGTCGAATTCTCGAACAGCTTCTTCATCTAATATCTCCCTAAGGTCAGGGTATTCGGATAGTCTCATGTCCACACCTGTCAAAAGTCTGAATGGAGAGTATTGGGTACTCCTGGAAGGTGTGGAGTTTATAAACATTTGTACTTTTCGAACATGTTTGTACCACGTTGATGGGTTTTCGCTGCAAAGTTTCGCAAGCATGGGCACTACTATCTTATGAACGCGCTCCACCTGTCCATTTCCTCGTGGTACACCCGTAGCTATCAGCAGATGCTGGATATTTTCTTCTTTGCAGTACTCGCCGAACATCTTCGAGGTGAATGCTGTCCCACGATCTGTTATGAGCCTCTTAGGGTTGCCGAATACGGAAGCTTGCTTCTCTAGACAGTCGATAACGGCTTTAGTGTCGGTGGATTTCGTTGGATGAAGCCAAACGAACTTCGTGAAACCGTCCACTATTACCAGTAAGTGATTGTAAGCCTTCTTCGTTATTTCCATTGGACCAACATGGTCCAGATGGTACGTTATCAGGGGTCGATCTTCTTTATAAATTGGACTCAGAAAGCCCTCCTTCTTCCCAGCTTTTGCCTCTGTGATGATGCACTCGACGCAGCTCTTGACGGCCTTTTGCACCTTTACCGCTATTCCTGGTATGTAGTAGTGTTTTTCGACCAATTCGCGAGTTTTCGCCGCACCATAATGACCCTGGTTGTGCGCTAACATTATGATTTCATTTTCCAACTGGGCCGGTACCACTATTAAATCCTTCTGCGGGTCTCTATATAATATCCCATTTTGCATGAAATAATCTTCGTACGGGCCTAATTCAAGTACTGCTCTAATGGCCCGCGTACAGTCATCGCCTTCTTGAGCACATCTCAATCTATGTGTTAGTGCACTCTCAGTTATTAGGCAGAGCATTCTGCTAAGGGCGTCTACGTGCTTCATTTTAGCACCGGGTCTATGTTCGATTTCGTAAGAAAACTCCTGCAGATACATAGCCCATCTTGCCACTCTAGCTGGTACATCGTCTTTCCGCATAGTCATCTTGAAGGCGTTGCAATCGGTAACTATTCTAAAAGGTATACCGAGCAAGTAAACTCGCCACTTCTTTAACGCTTCAACAATTGCGAGCACCTCCAGCTCGTAAGAGTGGTAGTTTTCCTCATAAGGCCTTGTTCGGCGGCTCATGTACTGAACCGGGTGGTATTGACAGTCGTCTAAGCTTTTTTGCAACAAAATCGCACCATAACCGAATTTGCTTGCATCTGCGTGTACCTCTGTTAGTGCATCCGGATCATAGAGCTTCAATACAGGTGCACTGACTAGCGCCTCTTTCAGTTGTTGAACTGCTATAAGTACCTCATCTGTTATTTTAAACGGTGTATCATTCCTCAGGAGATCGGTTAATGGCTTCGCTATAATGGCATAGTCCTCTATGAATCTTCTAAAATACGACGTCAAGCCCAGAAACCGCTGAACTAACTTTCGGTCCGTCGGGATCGGGAACTCCTTGACCGCTCTTACTTTTCCTTCGGCTGGTTTTATTGAACCGCTCTTTACGATGTAGCCGAGAAAGTTCACCGACTCTTGCAATATTTGACATTTCTCCCACTTGATGCACAAGCCATTTGCTGCAGCTATAGTTAGCGCCGTCTTTAATTTCGCGAGACCCTCAATCATGTCCTTGGCGGGAATGATGATGTCGTCCATATAGACAACGACTGTTCCGTCCCGTATAAGATTTTTAAAAATCATTGCTATAAACCTAGTAAATACAGCGGGCGAATTACTTATGCCGAAAGGGACATACAGAAATTCATACTGCCCATTATGAGTGACAAACGCTGTATATTTCCTAGAACTGGGTTCAATTGGTACATGGAAAAATCCATTTCTCAAATCAAGGGTCGTATAAAATTTGGCGCTCTGCAATTTGTCTATCACCTCATCTATCAACGGCATCGGAAAATGGTCACGAACGATCTTCTGGTTTAATTTGCGGTAGTCGCAGCATAGCCTTTTGGAGCCATCTTTTTTCGAGGCCAGCACAATTGGAGAGGCGTATTCTGAATTGCTAGGCTGGACTATTTTTTCTTTTAACCACTCCGAAACTTGCTGCTCTACTATCGCTTGGTCCGCTCGGGGTAAACGTCTTGGTCGCTGATACACCGGTATGTCATCTTTTAGCACTATGCTCATCTTAACCGGACTTTCCACATTTCGCCGAGGTTGATATTCTTTCACCGCCTTCACCACTTGGCTCTTAATGGGGCCATTCAAATGATCGACGTTAATAGGGATATCAGCTTCACTCTCGGCCATAGATAAACATATCTCAGAAAATTCTTCTAGCAGAAGGTTCTTTTCTACCGGCAATTTAAAAGTAGCTTCGCCGTTCAATATGGTCACCTCCGCCTTTCGCAGTAGACTATTGCCCAGCATTATAGAATGATTAATATCACTTTCTCCAACTACATAAAAAGTAGCTTCAAATTTTACATCATCAATACAGATCAACTCATCGAAACGACCCATCGTAGTAATCACGCTATCACCTATGCCATGCAGCCTCACTCTTTCAGCTACGAAGTCAACTTCTCCTAATATAAACAGCATATCATAGCGTATTAAGCATAGATCGCATCCCGTATCTATTAATGCCGTAAAGGTTTTACCACGCATCAAAATATCTTTAAAAATTAATCCGGGACCCTTTCGAACCATATTGGCTTGGCTGCCTTCAGTTCTGTTTCTTCCTTCCGGGCAATCGAACGACCGATGGCCAAATCTCTGGCACTTGAAGCACTTGTGCTGTTTCATACAATCTTTTGCGATATGTGATCTATCGCCGCACTTAAAACATCTTCGATTCAGCTCAGGTTTTGGACCTTTTGGTAAATCGTCTCTTTTCTCCATTGGTGCTGTCTCTTTTCCTTTGTGTGATGACCGGGAAGGGAGACGCGTCTTTTCATACACCTTCAGTTGCGTTTTCAACTCTTTAATATTACCGGCCTGGTACAACACCGTTTTATTTGCTCTTGAGTCGGGGATGCCTTCAATAAAGTATTCGATGACACTGCCCTCATCTAAGTTAATTTTGCTGGCAATCTCCATAATACTGTATAGGTATTCAATAAGCGTTTCATTTTTACTCAATCGTCTATTGCGAATCTGCCTTATTATTTCAGCCGTCGAACACCGCTCATCAAATTCATCTTTTAACACATTCTTTAACGTGTACCAGTCGGATATACCTCTCTTGCCTTTTATAAACATTTTCGCAGCTCCGGTTAGCAGCTGCTTGCTATACACAAACATTTGGAGCGAGGACCATTTCAATATAGTGGCCATATCTTCAAATTCTTCTAACCACTGGATGACATCAGGCGAACCAGTACCGGAAAATTGCGATAAACTGTCGGCAACGTCGCGTAGGGTGTACATACTCATCCTTGGCATAACAGATCCCGAACCTAAATTACCTTTGTCAGAAGGACCATCTGCAGCAATACCGCCCTCGTCAACTACACTTTTAACGTCATCTTCTACACGTGTCGAATCTAGTCCGTAGTATTCTAAAAGTCTTTCTCGTAACTCGTCTTTTAACCCCTGAGTGCCTAGTTCTAACTCGCTTAATTTCGCCCTCAACGCGTTCACGCCTAAACTTAAAATCTCATCGCGGTCCATCGTTAACGGTAGAGTGTTGCAGCTGCAAATATTACTTACAAAATATAACTATAATATTAGGATCAAAAGATTATAAAATAAAGTTCAATGAAAAATAGATCAATATTATTTTAAGAGGGATAATTATTAATAGTTAAACAATAAGGTATATCAAATAAAATTAAATCAGTTTGGCAGTGATTCTACTTTTATTATTTTTCTTCTTTATTTTCTTCAAACCAAAACAATTTATTTTCTTTTCAGTTTTATAATTGAATTTTCTTCCTTCAAAAATCAAATATTTAATAATTCAATAACATTTAATTTGTTATAATTTTTTCTTCGTTTTCCTTATTTTCCTTATTTTTTGCTTATCTCAAAATTTCAATTTACAAAATTTCTTCAAAAAAAAATATTTTTAGGAACACCTTGACTTCAAAAGTTTTTCAAAAATTTTCTTGTTAATATATTCTCAATAGCATCTTAAGTATACTTCTATTCGAAATACTTTAACATCTTTAATTTTAAACTTCTTTGATAATTCATTCTTCTTCACTTCTTTACATCTTTAATTTTAAACCTTTTTAAAAATTTCTTCTTCTTTACTTCTTAACATCTTTAATTTTAAACTTCTTGAATAATTTCTTCTTCTTCTTTACTTCTTTACATCTCTAATTTTATACTTCTCTTTTTTTTTTTTTAATATATTAACTTCTTCAACTTCAGACTTCTTTATTAATTTCTTCTTTAAATTTTCCAAGGTTCACTTTATATGACCATCACTGTATTTCTTTTCTATTTACTTAATGGACATAAAAAAGAAATATATAAAAAGTATACTTATTCTATAATTCTGCTTTTATAACATCATCATCTCTTAGCGTCAACTGCTCAGTTTCCATCAACAAAAGCTGCTGTTGCTGCACTTCGAATTACTCTCTGCAAATCAACTCAAATCATACCATCTGCCATAAAACTGCAACTTCATATTTTTTCATTATTTTATTTGCCGGCCGCGCACATTTAAATTAAATCTCTTTGATCGGTACAAGTAGAACAAATTTTCGCCTTAAAGCTCTCTTTCATTTAGATTATTTTAGAGTTTTTTTTTTTTTTTTACTACTTTTTCTGCTCAACTTTGTTGTCTCTTCTTTTGAGTTCTTTTATTATTATACTGTTACAGTTCTTGCAAATATATTTTTTTTTCAAGAGCGCACCAATTTTTTGCTGTTGTTCGTCTAGAAATTTTTTCTTTTGCTTTTTTTTTTCAAATTTAACTGGACATTTTTTTTTTGCTTCTCAAAAAAAACGTTTCTGTCTTTCTTCTTCTTGTTTTAACAGAAACCACACTGTATGAACTGCATTGTCACTATACTTATGTTTGTTGTTTGCATTTTTCACAGTTTAGATTTTTTGTTTTAAGAGCTTTGATTTGCTTATTTTGTCACATAAAAAGTACACTGTTTTTACAATTTTAGTTTAGATTTTTCTTAGTTTTTATTTTCTTATTAATTTCTTTTTTCACACGAAACTAAAACACTTCATCTTCAATCCACCACGACTTCAATCCTTTCACTTCAACTTCAATCCCGGTTGAGCCCCCATAAAATATTGTGGGATTGAAACACCATAATTAAATTCAGTACAATTAGGTTTTATTTATTTTAAGTTATTAAATCTAACTAAAGTATAATGTCTTATATTAACACAAATAGGGTTTTAATGAACTTTGTGCGTGTGCGCGACCCGACCGTTAACGTCTTAATTGCTTGACGGCTTCTAGACTACTTCTTTTCTATTCTATTATTTTTCTGTCATATGCGTCTGACTCAAAATCACGCCACTTTACTGTCATGTCCGTTATATGAGTATTATAAAATGTCCGTTATCCTATGTTGAAATAATAATCGGTCAGTCTGACTTAGGAGGATATCCTACAGACATTTTGACAGTTTTTGTATCTTTTTTTTTTTTGCATACGTTAACAATTATTCGTTGTTGTTAGAGGGATTTGTTTTGTCTTTTTATTTGCTAAGCAATCATATCTTTTAAAAATGAAAAATGCATTTTAAATTGATTCCTGCAACTGCATTAGAATAACAACACCACCAACTGCATGACAACATCAATACATGCTTATCAGATTCGAAAATATCAACAATAGCCTCAGAATTATTTGAAAATTTTCTATATACTTATACACTCGAAAAAAGAAAAAAATATTGAAGTAGAAAAAGTCTTTAAAGTAATTTATTTAATTTATATACAATAACTTTTAGAGCTATAAAAGAATTATATTATTAAAGTTCTTATGAAGTAAGATAATCAAATAAATAAACGTATTATAATACTAATGTCTGTCGTAATGTGGACAAATAGCTCTAGTCGACATAACGTCGTGCGGGAGTTTATATGCTCTATCCGCCATTTTATATATCTCGAGTTAATGATGCCACTTTAGGTTTTTGACACCAAGATATTAAAAAACTGCAATCCTTTTTGGGTATTTATCAACTAAACTGGACGAGATATTCGAAAACGAATTGCAGACTTGAAAAATTTGGGGTCGTCAACCTAAAGTGAGATCATTAACTCGATATATATAAAATGGCGGATAGAGCAAATAAACCCCAGCACGACGATAAGGTACAATTACGAGTACCTATTTTAGGAGCTTCATAGAATTCAGTGAAATATTATAATTTAAACTATGTAATTTGAAATGTCAAGAATTGAGCTGTCATTCTTTGACATTTATTTAGTAAAGAATTGGAAAATTTTATCCATGGAACGCTACGCTACCATTGTTTACATTGAACGTTTGTGGATTGGTTATTTGAAAAACTGAACGAAAAAAACACAATTTTCAACAAAATCATCTTTAGTGATCAAACAATGATAACCAATTTTTTGTGACCACAATTGGCTAATATTGACATCAGTGATCTTTGGTTTCAGCAGAATGGAGCCACAAGCCACAAAGTCGTCCAAACAATTCAGTTATTGCTTAAGAAATTTTCCGGTCGCGATTTGGCGATGTTAATTAGCCGCCTCGTACTTGTGCTTTGACGCTGCTAGATTATTTTCTCTAGTGCCATTTGAATAACCGTGTTTACATGAACAAACCACTAACAATTATGAAATTTGAAATTTGACGAGAAAAGCGAAGCTTTGTTGCATAATGTGGTTCCAAATTTTGTGAAAAGAGCGGAATTCTGTCAACGTTCTAGAGGTTGACATTTGCCAGACATCATACTCCATTATTAATGCCCATATATCTACTTTACATTCGTATCAATAAAGCTGAATTTGTAGAAGAAAAAATGCGTTTTTAAGCCAATTTACTTCCTAAGCTCAAATTTGCTTACCCTATAGTAGAATAAAAACAAAATCAACTTCTGCTTGTTTTAACTTTAAAATATAGTTCAGCAGGTAAAGTGGGTATTTCCTTGTCTATAGTAAACTTTATAATAATGAAAGTATACGTTTTACTGCTATGTTTATGGGCATTGTTTTTTTTTATATGTATCAATACATTTTTTTTATAATTTCTATAAATTTTTTTCGAGTGTAATTTTATATAATTTTTCAAATACGGAATAATATTTTTTATACATATTGTTTTGTATTAAATAATTTTTCTACAATTACAATTTACTTCTTATGCTAACAAATAACAATTTTGTTCTTTTTGCTAAAAATTTTAATGTAATAGATTTGCTACAAAAGCTTAGAAACTTTAACGACATGTAACCACTACATAATCAATAAAATATGCAAACAGTTAATCAAAAGAAGCCAAACTTACATACTTACTTACGGACTCAACCATTAATATTTTATATTGTAAAGTGATTACGTTAAAAATTTCTGTTATGCCTTAAAGGCTCAAATAAAAGGAGTCCACAGTTTGAATGTTTTTCTTCAAATATTGCGTCAATCTCTAAGACAAGCGAGCATTCAGCTAGACAACCAACCAACAGTCAGTTTCGCTAGTCAATCAATTAGAAAAAAAAGAAACAAATATTTTGAAAAATTTCAACAGTTATCAGTTTTAGTGTGTCAATAACAAGCTAAGATTGCATATGTATGATATGTACGAATACTTGTACATATGCAGTGTTAAAAGAAAAAATTTTAAATTTTTTTTCTGAATTTTTAAATGTATTTTGGATTCGATTTCAAATTCTCGCACATGCTGTAATTCTAAGACTACTCGTAGCTTTAAGACAAGTTTATAATCCATTCAAGTAAAAAGTATATTGCTGTGTAGTATTAAATCAGTTGCTGGTTACCCTTAACGTGCCCCTCTAAATTTTTTTGTAACATTGATACGCAACATGTTATTTATTTTTTTTTGCGTTGATCAGTTTGTTCAGTTTCGGTTTTGTATTTTTTTTTATTTTTAATTTTTTTTGTTTTGTTTTGATCGAATCCAAAATATCATTAATTTTTTTTATAACTCTACTGCTTAAGAAAACCACACACGCTTTATTGAGCACATTACATTGTGGATTATTAATGAATGAATTTAACAAAAGTTTGTTGAATGAATTTAATTTTTTTTTTTCTTTTAAATATTTTTTTGCAATTCGTTTGTTTTTTAGAGTTGTTAAAATAAACGACTTATTGATTAAATGACAACCAAAAAACAGTCCAACAAAAGCAGAAAAAGAAACGCATTGCGTGTTAAACGTGTTGTAAATTTTCATTTTTTAGCTTCAAAAATATATTTTTTAAATAATTTAGCAAAAAAATATTTTTTTTTATTTATGATCTTTGTATTATGATGAATTGGCTGTTATTATTTTTAAATTTTTATAAATTATTTTAAAACACAGATGTTAACAATATTTTATTTTGTTGATCATATATCACATATGATTGGTATTTGTAATTCAAATTCCATAGAATTAAGAAATAAAAATTTAAAAAATAAATAAGTAAATAAGAGAGTTGAAAGCGAATAAACTCAGTTATATAGGGTCTTATAGTATTAGACTTTTTGAATAATTGGTTTTTAGTTTGATAGCTCAGTAGGTACTATAATACACAGATTAAAGTCTTTATAGGATCATATAATTAGTAAAAGTTACTATAGTCAATTATAGCTTGTGATCACTATAATTTAGATAACATTTTAAGGATTTTAGTTTCAACAGAAGCACGATAGTTAGATTTAATAATAAAATAATATTAAAATTATAACGAAATTTTTAAGCTTAAGGGTGTCTGTCGGGAATGTATACTACTTTGTTTTGCCGTCATTTTGGTAAACATTAGTTGTGACAGTTCATATTTGGCAGTTGTAAGGTGGGACGTATTAAATTTATTATGGAAAAATATTCGGTAAACCAATGTGTTTTATTCGATAATCAAATGTGACGATGAGAAAGTTACTTAAATTTTTGGGAGAAACAACGTGCCAACTATTGTGTTTGAATGATTTCGAAGAAAGAGGGACTGTAGCTAATAGGCCCACAACGCCCTGCAAGATCGGCTGAAAACAATACTGTTGTTCAAGAAAGTGTTCAAAACAATCCATCAACATCAATTTGATACGGTGCTCAGGAGCTTGATCTTATTGTTTGTTTCCATTTAAGATTCAGTTGGCACAGAGCTCTTTCCAGAAGACTATTATGCTACAGCTACAGCTGTATGGATGCTACAGCTCGCTAATGACAACTCCGATTTTCATGAAAAATTCATAAGTGACGAGGCACATTTTTATTTGAATGGATATATGCATAAACAGAATAGTCGGTTCTGGGCAATTCATCAGTCACCTTAGCGAGACCTTTTTCCACAACAAGTTATTCCAAGAAATGGTGATGTTGATTGGCCTCCACTGTCGCCTGATTTGACCGCTCGGGACTACTTTTTGTGGGAATATTTGAAAAGCAAGGTTTATGCAAACAAACCAGAAACTCAACTCAAACAAAATATTCGTAATGAAATTAATGAAAAACCGCGTGAAATATGTGAGAATGTAATGAAAAATGTACTCAAAATGGCCCGCATTTGTGAGGCTAACTGAGGCGGACAGTATTTCATACATAATTGCCGAAATTTATCAATTTAAGATATATTCCCTTTCATTTAATCAAAAATTATAAACAAACAAAGTAGTATACTTTCCCGGCGGATACCCTGTAAATAAGAGAGTTGAAAGCGAATAAACTCAGTTTTAGTATGTGCGCCTATATCGTATTAGACTAGACTTTTTAAATAATTAGTTTTAAATCTAATAGCTTAGTACTATAAGAGACTAATTAAATTCTTTACAGAGTCGTAGAATTAGTAGATAAAAGTCAAGATAGTCAATTATAGCTTTTGATCACTATAATTTAGATAACTTTTAAGGATTTTAGTTTAAACATAACTAATAATTTTTTATAGCCTTTGTAGCAAGTTTTAAAGACTAATTAAATATTATAATTTAAAGACCTTGAGCTCAATAAATTTGTTATACAGTGCGCTCGCGATAATGTGAACTTATTAAAACCAAACCATTTCATGTCCATTTTTGTGAATGACATCATATTTATCCTTATAGATGTTTTCCACATAAAAATAAAGGTTTATTATGCTAAATTTTTTATTTGTTATTTATTGTACATACATACTTCCATATATTAGTTTGTAGAGTCCCTCATAAATTTATTTTTACGTCTTATTTCCTTCAGATTTTTAATAAAATTATTAGTTGCACTAAAAGCACCGTCACACAAGACTTGGGTCAGATTAGTTTTGAGGAGGTAAACACAAATTCGTTGCATAAATTTTTACTCAAAGATTGTATATGGCTGACTACAACTCTTCGCGCGGGAGTTTATGTGCTCTATCCGCCATTTCATATTTTTTATATATCGTTGGTCTCAAGTAGAATGGCCCTAACTCGCTTTTTTTTCAAAACTGATTTTTTTAGTATTCTAATCCATTTCAGAAATATGCACATCCCAACAAAAAATCTTTGCAATATTATTAAAAATAACGGTATTACAAGCAATTGTACAGCATTTAATAAAAAGTTGTATATTAATAATTACAGTATCTGTTGTATTTTTACCTACTACTGTAAATTTTAAATTATTTGAGTTAGGGCCTTTCTACCTGAGACCAACGATATGTACATATCTCGAGTTAATGATGCCACTTTAAGTTTCCGACCCCAAAATTTTCAAGTCTGCGATCCGTTTTCGGATATCACGTACAGTTTCAGAGATAAATAGTTGAAAAAATTGTGGAGTCAAAAACCTAAAGTGGCATCATTAACTCGTTATATAAAAAATGGCGGATAGAACACATAGACTTCCACACGACAAATTGAGGCAGCTAAATTAGCCTTCACTGCGGCGTGTTTAGTTTGAGCTCTGTGTGTATTTTTTATGCTCCAGGATGATTGTTTTCGCCTATATTAAATAGAGAAAATAATAAAAAATGAGCGTGTTTATTCAAAAATGAGTCAGAAATGTGGTAACCTTCAGCCAGAAGTTCTGAAAAGAATAATGGAATATGCCATAAATCAAGCCCCGCAAGGATATTTGGCTGCTACATATGACTTTTCTTTTTTACTTGATAAAAAAAATTAATATTTGATATAATAACGGCATTACCAAGCCAAAGAAAACGAAAAAAAAAAAACAATTACAGTCAAAGAACATGGGAGCAAAGAACAGCATTTTTCACCTCTAGAAAGTGTTTCCTAACTTTTCATTATAAATAACTTTAAATTATTTTCCATTTAGCCCTGTTTGTACAAAAACAAAAAATTGCAAAACTTAAATAAATTACAATATTTTATTCTACAACAATCAATTTATTTGCTTTTATTTTAAAATTTATGATATCAAGTCGAAACATAAAATTACATTTTTATTGAAAAATTACTTCAAATTATAATGTGTTTACTTTTAATGATACTCGGTTGGGTAGGCAGGTAGTCAGGCAGCCAACAGCCAGAAATGGGCCAAAAACAAAATAATTGAAAAAAAAAAAAATAAATTTGTTACTGAGGTGAAGAAAAAAAAAAGAAAATAAAATAAAAACATACAAGACAAGTCACTCACTTACTCACTTCATGCAGAATATAAAAATTTTTAAACGAAAATGAAATGAAATTGTTAAAAACCATAACGTTTACTTGGTTAAATGTTTTAAATTGACTTGACTTGGCTCAATGCGATATAAAGCAATTCAATTGAATGCGATTTGTAAAGCTGCATAGATAGATGGTTAAACGAATGCTTAAATGCTTGAATGACTTAAAACCTGGGTTGGTTTACTGACGAACTGACTGACATTATGACAGACTGACAAACTAAATGTAACTGTAAATGTGGTTAAATGTCTGAAAAGAAAAGACATGTTCATATTACTCGTAAGAAACAGTGAATGAATAAACAGAGCACAGCATAGCTTCAGGCTGTAATGTTCATGAAAATCAAAAAGACACGTTGTAATGCCAGCTACTTCTAAAAACCGTTATCATAATTATAGCAACAACAACAACAGGCAACCATAACAAAAGAGTCATAATGCAACAGTGTAGTATATACCTACATACCTATACTTTTTAAGACAATAAACATTGATATTTTAGTGGTGATTTTCTAAATATTTTTTTTGTTTCTTTTAATAAATTTCTTTTGCTATAAGCCCTGACTGCATTTGATGTTACAACGTTTTTTGTTTTTTGTTTTTCGTTATTCGCCTTAAAAACAAACGTACTTCACTTTAAGGTAACAAAATATTTTGTAACAATTTAGATTTTACAAGATGAAACATGATTGGAGGAGTTTAACAGAAAAAAAAAAACAATTTGGAGGTGTTGCCTTGACAGCACCCCACAAGATATGCAAGCGCCTAATAAATTGTTGCAAAAAGAAAACACCGGAAAAATATACCATTAATTGGCCAAAAGCTTAACACGATTTTGTTTTAAATTTTAGATTTGATTTTTTGACTGTTTTTTTTACTGCTTTTTTGATATTTTGGCATAATTTAAAAATTATGTTAACATTTTATTATGGCGCTATTTTTTTGTTTAACTTATAAGGAAATTTGCCACAAAATCTTACATGATCGCAAAATCAAATACGATACAATAAAATACATATATTTTTATGAACATAAATTAAAAAAAAAAGAAATTTAATTTTGTATTGTTGCATATAAAATTAATGATTTCGTTTAATCACGTACATGCATATCTATGGATGGCCAAAAATCTATGGAAAATTAAATTCAAACAACTTCCGCTTGTTACATTCACAATTTTTAATTTAAGCAAAAGTAAGCAAAGAGTTTTGTATATACATATATATATTTGTAATATTCCCACAGTATATAATTAGTTAAAGTTTTGTGATGATTTCCATTGCGTTTCTTTAATTAAAAAAAAAAATTAAAATGCATTTATTTTCGGGTTTTTGTTTGTCGGATATTTAAAAATTTCATTGCATTTATATGTACGAGTATGTCTTAAGAAATAAATGCAAATTATATTTAATTAAATTATCTTGTACTTTCATATGCAAATTTATAATTATTCATATAAAAAGAAAAATAATAATAAAACTGTCACATATAAAAACATGTTATGAATGAAATATGTTCGCTGAAGTCAAAAAATACGAGTACGAATTGGTTTTAAATGCAAAGAAAATAAAAAGAGAAATACTGTTATTTAAATGTATGAAACGTTTTATATTAAACCACAGCCAATAGCCACAGGCATAATAGTATACTCATAACCAATATGGCAAGTGCTGTGTAGCTTTAACATCGTCTTGTTGAAAATCCTATCATTGGTATCCAGACCATCAAATTTAGGCTAACAGAAATTGGTAAACATTGAACTTTAGTGTTAATCGGTAAAAAAAATATTGACGGATCCGCCGCCGACCCAAAATCCACACCAAACACTGACTAATTGAATACGTATTAGAAGCTTTTGGATCTTAAGTGCATTGGTATCGACCCAAATTCGACAATTTCGTTTGTTCACGTATTGATTTATCCAGTAATGGGCCTCATCGTTAAATATGGTGTGTGTTGTCGGAATGACAACTATTTCAACAGATGTAACTTCAACAAGATGACCGTAACCGACGATTAGAGTTCGAAGATCCCTGTTGAAGAACACTATGCACTTTACACGATTTTGCAATAAGGTGGTTCACCATTTTTTTATTCTAGCACTAATCGCTAAAAATTTTTTTGTAATTCTAATTTTGTCAGAATCGTATCTGTTGTCGCCGTGGTCTAGTGGCTAGTGTGTTGGCTTACTAAGACATGAACCCTGGGTTCGATACATAGCTCCGTCATCTTAAAAAAAATATATATATATTTCTTTCGGCGACTACCTCTCAGCAAAAGTTTCTGGCAAAAGCTCGGGGAGTAATTGATTGCCATGAAAAAGCTTCTCATATCTGTCGTTCGGAGTCGACTTTAAACTGTAGGTCCCGGTACTCATGGATAAAAATTAACACACACAACATGAGTGCTGCGAGAACCTAGGCCGTAGCCCTGACACAGGGTTGTAATGGCCAATTATGTATGTACATATGTATGTATGATCCCTGTTGGAGAACCCTATGCACCTTACACGATTTTGAAATAAGTCGGTTCTCCATTTTTTTGTTCTAGCACTAATCCATAAACATTTTTTTGTAATTCTAATTTTGACAGAATCATATCTATACGGCAACTTCTTTTTATAGCTTGCTTGCTATTTTAATTCTCGATTTTTTCTTTATATCTATGTACTTCACAGCTTTTCGTTATTCATTATGTTGTGCTAGAGCGATGAATAGCTGCAAACTTAATTTTATTTTTAATTTGTATATGGGTTTTACTTATGGCGTTTTCTTTTCTAAAAATGTACAACTTTATTTGCCTTTAGCCCCCAAAATAAAATGTTGAGTTCTTAAAACAATGTAAATGAGAAAAAAAAGGAATTGCTTGCTCTTTTCTAAAAAAATTGCAATCATTAAGTGTAAAAGTGCAACTTTTCTCGCAATCAAAAAAATCGCAGGGTGAAAAAATGCACTGAGACATACATACATACATAGCTGTAATTTTTATTATTATTTTTTTTTATTTGATATTCTTTATAAGCTTTTTTTTAATTTAAAATAAATTAAATTCAAATATAAATTATTTAAATTTTTGTGATTTTCTTTTTTTTTTCTTCTTCTATTTAATTTTTTTACATATAACAACAGGGCGACTATTTAAACAGGGTGCAATTTAATAGGGTGAAGGTAACGCTTTTAAATTGTCACTTTTTTTAAAGACAACATTTTTATCCAGAAAAGAAAACAATATTAGAGATTGAATTTTCAATCTAAACTAAATATAACTTTTTTTGTAATAAACATGAATTGTTTTTTTTATATAAATTTGGATTTCGTTATTACTTCTTTTGCACGGCTTTTTTGGGGAAAATATTTTGTGTCTTTGCATCTTACACGAATAATACTAAAATGTTACATTTTTTTTGTAGAAAAAATGCGTCTGATGGCATCTATGTAAATAAATTTATCAGTTGATATAAAAATATCGATTATATTATTTTAAAGCTCTGCTTGCATGCACTATCTGTTTATTTAATTGACTTTTAGTCAACTAAAAACGACAGCTACAGACAGACAAACAGTGAGACAGGCAGAGTAGAGCCACATGTCATATTCAACTCTATGTTCGTGTTGTTTATTAGATTAGAAATTTCAATTTGAATTTGAACTTGTTTCGCTTTGTACTGCAAGTGTATCTATTAAGTTTTAAGTGGGGCTCTTACTTTTATACAAAGACAAGTCTTTCATTAAATCTTAATAATTTAATTAATTTTTTCTTTCTTGTTTTTTATTTAAATCTCTGATAATTTGTTCTTGTAACCACATTCATATGCTCATACTTACATACTTATAGATATAAAAATGAAACAAAATAGATAAATAAGACCTTGAATAGTTTGTAAGGCAGCGAACAAGGTTAATTGCATTGGGAGCATATTTTTAAGAAATAAAAACAATTTAGATTTTTTTTTAATTTAATGTTACAAAACGTTACAAGCAAGTCGTATTTAAACGATTTTAATACATCAGATAAATAACAAATTGTCTTTTTGTTTTAGTAAGACAAAAAAAAAAGATAAAATGAAATCAGAGTCGTTATTTTTTAACGGATATTAGAATTATACATAATACTTCTATTACTGTAATTCTTACCACTTATTATTTAAGCTATTATTAATATTAAATAAAGCTTTGCAAAGTCGATCTATACAACAGTGCAACAAGTATCACATCATGCAATTACAATGCAATGTTATGCCATTCCAACATGTTCGACAATGGCATATTAAGACATTTCATACATACATACAACAGTTTTAAAACATTCACAAAAATCATTAATAGACATGGTATTCAGCACAGTAAACTACAACAGTTCAGCCGATTTAGAACAACCTGCTAAGACGCTATAATGACTTTGTGTGACATGGCATGACACTGTGTTTAAGACGACATGACATAGCATAGCATGGTTTTTTTAATGACATTTTTACACAAAATGTTGCGCTTTGCAGCACTGTAATATCAAAATAAAAGAAAATTAAATATTCTCATCTTAACCAATGATAGGGCAAACAGATCTTTTGCGTCATGCTATCACTGAGCCGCCACTATAGCGATCCTCGATGATATTCTTTAAACATGTCCGTTCACTAGCTAAAAGTATTCCTTTTGGAAGGGGGTGTGTCAATATCAGTAATTATTTAGCCTCCTCAGATGAAGTCGATTTAATCAATCATAGAAGAAGATTCAATTGAGTTTTGATGAAAAATGTGCATTGTGGTTTTAGCCCAAGCATACAGCCCCACAAATAAAACCTTTCTATTTGGTAAAAAAAATTTACTAAGAAATTAAAATCAAAGTGAAGACGAAATTGTTTGTAGAAAATTTCAAAACTTTCGCTTTAAGGACAAATATCAATATTGACTTTGCCCAATTCCAGCCACTTTTTGATTAATGATTACTATTTACTATAAGCGCGTTACCGTTCTGTTATAATTTTTGAAACTTAAATTCCCTATAATTCCTTCCAAGTATACCGAGCAATACTGTAACATCTTTAAGAGAACTGGCACAGCTGTTTATCTACCTATAGACTTCAAGCAAACAAGCAAATCCACAAATACTCATTAATTTTCTTATATGCACATATAAGTATATGAAATGAATAGTATCCCAAGTTAAGTTAGAGCCCGCATTTTCAAATGATCTAAACAGTCTATTGCTGTCAATTATTTTTCCCATCCTTAAACAAGAACATAAAGAGAAAAATTACAAAACATAATAACAAGAAAAATTACGGCTTTACAAATCTACTTTAAAGATTTACTTACAAAACGTTACGGGAAGGCAGCATAAGAGATGGGGAACTTGAGTAGTTTTCAACAAATCGTTTAATGTCGCAACTAATCAAAAACTAACGCACAATAACAACATTAACGACAACAGAGACCACATGCAGCACTTACAACAACAATAACAGCAATAATATTAAATGGCACTTTAGTACTCGTAACAACATGTTGTTGATTTAAAAGCCCACACACATTGCCAACGTTAAGTCAACATAAACGTCAACAACTGTATTGATATACTACTCTGCATGGTACTATAATTATTAGGTACTCTCTCATCGTCAGCTGACTGCTTTATCGGTTCTGTCAAATGTTTGTGTTTTACTAATATTTTTATTTTTGTTTATATTCATTTGTTTTTTATTTGAATTTGAGTATAATAAAAATAAAATTTTATTTTCAAATTTTAAAAAATTATAAAAAAAGAAAAATAATATATAAAATAAAATCAAATATTGAAAAAGTGAAAAGAAAATATAACGGTAAAATGAAGATATGCTGCATATGCCAAAAAAAAAACAAAGGCCGGGAAGTGGAAGTTTTTTTAATGTTCCTGATGGTGACCGCAGGAAAAAATGGACACAAATATGTGGACTTGATTTTTCCCGCAGTGCTATGGTTTGCATGGACCATTTTGCACCATCGTGTTTAATAAAAGGTGATTTGATGTGTAGATTGATGCCAAATGCCGTTCCTATGTAAGTACATATAAAATATTCTAAATTTTAGCTTAAGTATTATGCTATTTTTCATATATTATCAGTAACCGACTCATTTTACTAGAAAAACCATGGTTTACCAACCCTAGCAATTCCATTGAAAAGGTTTTCGTTTTTGCGGACGCACCGCACTTGTTGAAATTAATAAGGAACCATTTTTTGCATACGGGGTTGATTATAAACAACAACCATCTTAGTACAAGAACGATTGCAGAGCTGTTGAGATACACATCCTCTAGCGATGTATCTATATCTTATAAAATAACAAGCGACCATATAACGGTGAAAGGAGCAGGCAGGATTCTCAAGATTATATAAAAATTTATATTGTAACTATTGTGTGCAAATTTAGATTAAATTATGATTTACTAATTTCTATGATTAAGTTTTAATAATTATAAGTACATACATATGTACATAACATACTAATTATACTTATACATACATACATGAACATATATAAATTTTTTTGCTCATGTTAAATTTTAATTGATTAAAAGAAAAACATTATTAAGTTTTTGCATTCACTTGTTTTTGTTACCGCTCTGTTGAAAAAAAAAACTATATTAATAAAGATCTTTATAATAAAAATATACTATTCACTAGTTTCATTTTGTTTGTATTAAACCATGTTAAGATATTAAAAAATTATGGCTATTAATTGCTTTACAAACAATTAAAAATATATTTCTTATTATATTTTTGAATTTTTTTGTTTTCAATATTTTTCACAATATACTCGTATGTATGTTTTTATTCATTTTCTTTTCTACTGACACCTGTTGTTTGACAGAACCGACAATAAATTGCCCTGTTGTTTTTGGTGTTGTAGATGTGCGACTACCTTATAATAATTGTACCATGCTACTCTGTGTGCTGAAATATATTCTGGCTTTTTTATGGCATTTTAATTTTTATATTTTTATTTTTTTTATAAAATTGTTTTAAATGTTTTATATAATATTTTGTCATATAAAAAGAAATATTTAAAATGTAAAGAAAAAAATAAATAAATTTGCATTTAAAAAGGACTTTGCTATTGCATTGCGCAGCTTTTATTTTTTTTTTGTGGGAAAGACAAAAAAGAAACAACATTTTAAAGAAATAAAATGTAATAAAATACGAGTAAAAAAATTATTTTTGTAATTATAAATTTATGCAAAATGCGTTCGGATTTATGTTGTAAGAAAACAAAACTGTTGGACAAGTCTCGTTAATCTTCATTATATCATTATCAAAATGACGCATTTGCGCCTGCGTCTACAGTTTGTAATGCAGACGCACAAGCGTAGATAAAGGGTGGGGTTTTATAATGAAAATATTAAAACATCAGTTTTCAAAATGGATCTGGCGGTAAATGAGAACTAAGCGAAGTACATGTTGTCCACGCGTAGGTACGTTGAACGTATCGGATCCCACATCCCATTCAATGAGGTCAAGGAGTTCATCTACCTTGGCAACGCCATTACCAGCAAAAATTATGTCAGTCTGGCAAAGAATCACATTGGCCAACACGTGCTATTATGGTCTCGCTAAGCAGTTAAGTGACAAAGACCTCTCTCATGTAACGAAATGAATACTGTACAAGTCGCTCATTCTTCTGGTGCTTCTCTATGTTATGCTGATGCACGGAACGTCGGCGTAGAAGATGACCATGCATGGAACGTTGAAGAGCTGTCAGCTATTGGTGTGACCAACTGGAGAAGACACGCACTAAGCATAAACGCCTGGCACTAATGTTAGGACAGACTGCAATCAGTTAACGGCTTGTTATGGCCAGCTAAGTCTGTACTTAAGTAATAACTTGGTTAAATGATTAATTCTGATCTCTACAGTCAACAGTTAAGACGATTGTAACGACTGAATTGAGTAAGAAAAAATGTTTTGTGCTCCATCCTCGCAATGTCTGACCATACATGTATTTGTTGACCCGGTACAACTGGAGAGAACTTAGCTGGAAAATTTTGATACATTTGCTTGGAGCTTAAAACGAAATTGGATGTGATTTTCGCTCAGAAAACCCACAAATTTTAAACAGATGGAATAAGACGGTACTCCAAAACTGGCAAAACCTAATCGATAAAAAGGGGTTTTGTAAAACTGCTTCCGAACATACGGCTATTTTAGTTAAATTTGGAATAGACCTTTTTCCACCAACAAATATTATCAACCAGTAACATGTCCAGCGGTTACTAATCTCTTGTGTTCTACTTTAGTCAAGAATGATGAACCAACTCTACGACAGCATAACAGCATTTCAAAATGATTTCTTCTTATTTTAACTAAATGTTCCCCGTATATTATAGGGTGTTTTTTATTGAGGTATAGAACTTTAAGTTGGCATCACTTTTTTAACTGGCTGCCATTTTGTCAGCTGTCAAGTGATTAATATTTAGTTTGGTTTGCCATTTCGTCATGAACAGGTTGACAAAAGAACAACGCTTGCAAATCGTGCAAATTTATTTCGAAAATAATGGTTCAGTTCGCGAAGTTTACCGCAAGCTCCGTCCATTTTATGGTCGACATAATCGTCCATCAGAGCAATTAATTCGGTTAACCATGGATCGTTTTCGCACTACGTTTACTCTATGTGATAATACGCATTCGCAGAGACGTCGAACAGTGCGCACCGAAGAAACAATTGCCGCTGTAGAGCAAAGTGTTGAAGAGAACCCGAATGAATCGATTCGCCACCGTGCACAGCAATTGGAGCTTTGTCCATCAACTTTATGGATGATTTTGCGCAAAGATCTTGGCTTGCGACCTTACAAGATCCAGCTTGTGCAAGAATTAAAGCCGCGAGACCATGCAATGCGTCGTGATTTTGGTGTATGGGCCGAAAATGAGATTGATCTCGATGCTGATTTTCATCGCAAAATTTTGTTCAGTGATGAGGCTCATTTTTGGTTGAATGGCTACGTCAACAAGCAAAATTGCCGCATTTGGAGTGAAGAGAATCCACATGAGACCCTTGAGACGCCATTACATCCACAAAAACTGACTGTTTGGTGTGCTCTATGGGCTGGTGGAGTCATTGGGCCATACTTCTTCCGAAATAATGCTGGAGAGTCAGTTACCGTTAATGGAGACCGGTATAGAGCCATGATAACCGAATATTTTGTTCCCGAATTGGATGGCATGAATGTGGATGAGTTGTGGTTCCAACAAGACGGCGCTACATGCCACACAGCGCACGTCACAATCGATTTATTGAAGGAAACATTCGATGAGCGCATAATTTCGCGGAATGGACCTGTCAATTGGCCACCAAGATCGTGTGATTTGACACCATTGGATTATTTTCTTTGGGGATATGTGAAGTCGCTCGTCTACGCCAACAAACCAGAAACGTTAGGGGACTTGGAAGCCAACATTCGTGGCGTTATTGCCAACATATGCTCGAAAAAGTGGTTGAAAATTGGACCTGTAGAATTGGCTTTATTCGAAATAGCCGCGGCGGCCACATGCCCGAAATCATATTTAAACATTAATGGCATAAAATTATCCTTCCAATAAAGCCAAATTGATGGACATTAAAACGATTTTCTTGTGTTTTATTTCAATTCGAAATTCTATACCTCTAAAAAAACACCCTATAGTTCAAGGCAGCATATCAGATAAAGCCGGTGGTCCGTTTTTTATGGGAGATGTAGCGCATGGAGGTGATATCTGAGTTTATTTATTTATTCAAGGATTAATTCTTTACATGCCATTTTATAAATTTTACTTCAATAATAATTATGAATTCATTCTTAATGATTGAATTAAATAATAATTTCAAACTTCAGTAAACTAAGTTTGTACTAATTATGATATAATACTAAAAATTATAAATTAATTTATAATAAACAATCGTTTAATTTTCAAAATTATAAGCATATTTGCTTTTGGCATATAATTAAGAGCTTTTCTTTATTTAACTCTGTATCAATATTTTCACACAACGACAAAATGCTGGTGAGGATATATTTGTAAAATTGCATTGACGCTTATAAATAGGCCTCGATCTTCACAGAACATCGAAAACAAACGAAGTGGTTCCTTTCCCTTACCATAGTTAGGTTTTCGTTGCTGATCGGCGCCTGTTCGTTTCTTATTTTCACATGTATGAGTTTACACATTCGTCATTGATTACAGTATGTATATGGTAAAACTTTAGTCTGGTAATACTGTTTTAATATAGTCTTTTTTCTCCTTTTGGAGCAACGCTGGTGTCATCATAAACAGTAATACATTATAATTGTTCACTTAATAATAAATGCACAACAATTGCAATAATTAACATATCGAAAGTATGATAAAATTAGCTATTGCCTTTCAAATTACTGCTTAAACTTGCCACCATATAAAAAAAATCACATATAACAGCAACCAGAAATAATGTCAATTGTAAATCCTGTCTATTTAAAAGCATTTTTGTTGATTCGCATAAAAATTTGCCACAATAAGTTTCTTTCATCAAACGACTACACTCTACACTTATAAAAAAAAAAACAAAAAAGCCGTGTTAAACAAACATTCAACAAACGAAAAAAAAACAAAAAAAAAAGTAAATGCAACAATAAATATTTTTAAATGCTGTTGATGTTGCACTCGTTGACAATTGCAACGTGCCATGTTTGCGCAATAACAAACTCCTCGTCTTATAGACAAACAGAAACACAACAGACAAAAGCGATCTGAAGCACGCAAAGACAATTGCATGTATCGGAGTATCAATGCTTTGTATCTCTGCACTTACATATATGAGTTACAGTGTAACAACAATTTTTTGAAGACATTTTCTCAATTACAATCAAGCATTTTTTCGGCATTTATTTTTTTTTTTTTTTTTTTACCACTTTTTGTCAGATTTTTATATGCAGCACATGCTGTATGTAGTCGCACAGTACTCGTATTATTATTTCAATTATTATTTTATTTATAAATTATGTTGTTGTAACACAATGTTGTTGTAACAACATTTTCATTACTTTTATTACTTTATGTTGTTGTCTTGTTATGTGTATGTGTGTTGTTGTCGCTGTTTTCATTCAATTATTGTCTTTATGTTTCATCTCTTTGACTACCAAGTATTTGTAAAAGTATTTTAAGCTAAATTCGTTTTTGTGTTTTTCAACAGGAGCCATTATGACGCGTGTGATTTTTGTACTGATTTGTGGTATTTATTTGATTGTTGTGTTTGAGTGTGTGTTTTTTTATCTGGCAAACGGTTGCACAAACATTTGTTTCGTTTTTTTTAACGCTAAACATTTTCTATTGTTTGCAATAAATTGCTAAAAATTACTTATTTAAGTGCAGAGAGTATACAGTAAGGTTGCGGCTGCACTTAAGACATACCGGCTGACCCAATTTAACATGTATTTGCATGATAAAGACGTGTAATTATTAAGTTACTTTGAAAATTATTGTATGTTCTTCATGTGAAACTAAAAAGTAGGCGTGACAGTTAAAACAGTTGGTTATAAAATGTTATATTTTATTCCAGCGTTTTTATACTAAGTCCATCATTAGGCTTTATTAACAAATTTTTTTTGTCATACTTGAATAATTTATTAAAATTTTAATTTTGTAAAACTTTTTTATAAAAAAAATGTTTTAAGAAATGTCACACAGTGTTACAAGTTTGAGATTTGTATGATTTTTGTTGTTTTTGTTTAAGTAGAACATATCGTCGTGCGGGAGTTTATATGCTCTATCCGCCATTTCATATTTTTCATATATCTTAGGTTTTCGACCCCAAATTTTTCAAGTCTGCATTCATTTTTGGGATATCTTGTCCAGTTTCGAAGATAAATAGCCGAAAACGGATTGCAGATTTTAAAAATTTTGGTGTCAAAAACCTAAAGTGGCATCATTAACTCGAGATATATAAAATGGCGGATAGAGCACATAAACTTCCGCACGACGATATGTACACATATATTATTTTTGCAAAGTTTTCTCATTTAAAACAGAAAATGACATATTAAAAGATATTGTACACCAGCCGAACTGATTATGTTTTTGCTTGTTTATATTCAAATAGAGGGTGGGAAAATTTGAGGTTGGGAAGTAAATTGGCTGTCAAATGATGAAATGTCAAAAATTAAGTTGTTATGTTTTGACATTTATTTAGTAAAAGGTTGTGAAATTGTAACCATGGGACGCTACACTACTATCACTTTGCGTAGAACGTTTGTGAATTGCCTTTTCTTTAGAGAAATTTTATTTTTATCAAATAATGTTTTAAAATGTTTAAAATTTTAAATGAAAATACTAAAATATGTATAAATTCATATTCACAGAAAATGCCCAAACATGTTTTTAAGAATTTTGAAAATACCAAGAATCGGAATATCCCGATTGTCATCCCTAAAGCGAAATAACTGATGAACTCAAGTTTCTTTCTTAGATTGCATTGATCATTTATTTAAATGGATATTTTGCTTCTTTGATGTTAATATTTGAATTGGTTTTTTGCTTTGGCTACATACGAGTACATACATAGTTATTAGAAAGCAAAAAAAAAAATGAGTAATTGCATTGATTTCTAAGTAATACAGACTGAATTGCGTGCAAATAATTTAAATTGCTTTAAAAAAATTTTATGCAAAAATTATATAATTAAATTTAATTAAATGTAGGTTGAATTACAAATGAAAAGGGAGTGAATTAAGTACAAACGCTGTTATCTGAATAGAGATTTAGAGTTCGTATAACACAAAAAAAAAATGCAACGAATGAAATCGGAAATGGAAGTCTACAAATGTCGGTCCTAACCGGACTATAGCTAAACTGTAATTTTTTTATAAGATTTTTTTTTAAATAAAAATTGATATTGATAATTTCTTTCCGACATTTTATTGCATTTATATTTATCCATTTGATTTAATTTTTTCCAAAAATAATTTTTTTTTTATTTTTTTCTTTTTTTTTCTTATAAAATTTAGCGATTTTTCTTTCCTGTGCTTGAAATTGAAATCACGCTCTAAAACTTTGCAAATGCATATGTTCGTTCATATGGCGGCTTTGGTTGTTTTTGGTGTATTTTTTTTATCATTTAATTTGAATTTATTTTATGGTCACAGCTGCTGAATTAACCAACAAACACCACTTATTAGATGCATTTCAAAGATAAATATATTACAACTCTTTTTTGGTTATTTGGTTTTTCTATTTCTTTAGACAAAATAAGAAAAATACATTTAAAAAAATATCAAACCAAATAAAATGTTGTTGTGGTATATTTATAAGTTTTTTTTGTATTATTTTAACTTAATTTTTCAAATTAAATTTAATGGCCATAAATTGTATGAAAATTTTAAAACATAATTGCTGCTGCACTAAAATAATCAAATCAGTTTTGTTACAGCAGTATTTTTTCGTTCTTTTTTTTTAATATTTTAAATAAAAAAACAAACAAATTTAGTTACTGTTTTTTAAATTTAATTTAATCTAGTTTTTGGAAGTTTTTTTTTTTTTTCTAAAAATTTTTTGGTTTGTAAAAATATTTAAAAAATTTTGTTATACTGAGATTTTGTATGTCTACACATACATACATTTTTACTCGTATGAGTAGTAAATGTGTCGATTGTTTAGTTATCTGAGACTTATCAGACAAATTAGTGTTAATGTGTTATCGCAGTTGATTTGTTAATGTTACATATTTAAGCTTCAGTTTTAGACATTTTCAGTTTTTTCTCTATTCAAATTGTTGTTTTCACTTTGAGAACTAAATATGGCTTAAATAAGAAAATATGTAGCATGTGGGCTTTAAAACCAGTCTTATAATAAGAGTTTTAAATTTAAATGCAAATAAGAGAGATTAATATGATCAAACTTGAACACATAATGCCCTATATTATGAATCACTATAATGAATTAATGTAAGCAGCGTAGTTTTAGGCCTATTAAATGTACCACCGACAAGATATTCACACTATACCAAGTCTGCATAGACGCTTACTAAAAAAAATTGTAAAAACCGTTCCGGAGATACATTAGGATAATACACAGTATAAAATTTGGAGACAGTAAATTGTTAAATTCTAAAGCTACAGTTACATTACGCGAATATTTGACGAAGCATAACCACTACTTTATGAAAGCAGTTATTTTCTAATTTTCCATTGCTTTAAGTTTCATTAATTAAATATCGAAATAAATTTTCTTACTAAAATTTAACTTTAAATAATTCTGCAAGAAATGCTCACAAAAAGCGATATTTTTGCATAAAATATATCCAAAAAATTGTGGTTACGCTTCTTTTGTCAAATATTTTTCTAATGTGATCACAGCTTAAGTAGTTTACAGCTATTTGTTTACAAGTTAGTAAATGCGTGGCAGCTCTTTGCTAAAAATAAAATGAAAACTAATAACGAATGTGAATATACTTATATCGACTTAAATTTTGTATGGTTTTTATAATTTTATTCAAAGGCTGGATATTTATTTTTTAAGCGAGATGACACCGCAGCCTGTTGAGCAGGTGTCGCCAAAATGAGCGTGACGGTAATTAAGGGTGATCGTCATATAGTGGTTAGAGCACAGAAACTCAAACCGAGGTTCAAATCTCAGCGAAGGAGTAAAAAATTAAAAAATTAATTTGCGGCTTTAGAAAAATTATAATTAAAAAAGGAGAGGTCCCCCACCCCGTACATAAAGTCCATCTTCACGAAACCGCTTCCTGACATTCCACCAGGAAACGAATGATCAGGAGTACAGCTAACTTACCTACCACATTCAAGATCCAGATGGGGCAATTGCGGTTGATCCTTCATTTTATTTTTTTTATTTTTTTATTTTATAAATCATAGTGGTAGAGCGCTCGCACAGAAACTCACACGACCAAGGTTCAATCCCAGCGAAGGACGAAATTATAAAAATAAAAATTTGCGGTTTTCTAAAATTACAATTTAAATTTAAAAAATATTAAATTTAGAAAAATAAGAGGTCCTCCCCCTCCAGCAAGACCATCTGCAAGAAACCGTCCCCTGACATTTCTAATCCATTCCACCAGAAACCAATGATCAGGAGTACAGCGCCACCTTCTGGGAAGACAACAGCTAATCTACTGAAGACGCTCACCATTCACATTAAACATCCACCGACAAATGAGGCAATTGCTGTTTGATCATTCGAGGGTGAAGGACAAATTTTCAGCAACTTGTGTCATCAACAATAAAAAGGCGCAATATATACAAACATCTATGGAATAAAAAAAAAAAAACCTATCAACCATCCATCTTCACATTCCAATACAATGCACTGCATGAGTAGGGGTTTACCCCTGAGTATTGGTCTTAAAAAAAAAATATAATTTATTTTAAGCAAACCTTTAATTTACTAAAATGTTAAATAAGTCTCATTAAATTTGCCACTTTTAAATGTTTGTAACATTTTCTATTTAAACCTCTAAAAACACATTAAAAATTTAATTAAAAAATTTTTTTGTCTTCATAGGTCTCTCAAATAAGTTTTGTGTAAATCATTAGAAAGATAATAAAAAAAAACTTGTTTCTAATATTGGTTTTTATTTATTTTTTTTTTTCTCTTAAGTTGTAATCACTGATTTGATCTTAATCAAGCAAATGTTTAACCAAAAATAAAGTGGGAGTGTCTTTATTTGCCATAAACCACTACCGATTATTTATTAAAACAGAGGTGAGCAAACTGACTCCAAAACGATAAATAATAATGTTTTCACTGATTATATGATAAGAATATAAATATATATTTTAAATAACACGGTGCTACAGTGAAAATATACTTGGAAAGTGACCTAGTGTACGTTGTAGGCCTTATTGAGTAGATCATAAATCAATTTTTAAAAGTTCGGAAACACCCTCAAATTTCGGAGTTATTCCGAAAAAACTATTTTCGGGTAGGTTCGAGTACTTATGAACACGTAACTCAGTTGATTTTAATTCGATTTTAAATTTTTAAACGGTTTCAGAAAGAAGAAATACGTGCCTTTTTAAATATGTACATATTTTTGTATTTATATAAAATTTTTGCAGTGTTATTTTTAATTATATCTGATTTTAATTTTATTTTTTCTAAATTTTTTAACTTTGGCGCCATTTTTTTAAATTAGATTGTTTAGAAACATACCCTTATGTATATATTTCATTAAAGCTAATTTAGCTCTGAGTTAAACAAGCTTCCAATAAATATAATCGAGTAAAAATTAAAAAAGTTATTAAGGTTTTTCGAAAGTTAAAAATTTTGCTTTTACAAATATGTATTGATCACGATACTACATTTTCTTTATTTTTTAGTATTTTAATGATATGATTATATAAATATTTTAAAATAACAGTATTCAAATTATTCTATTTAGAAATTTTGAATATTTGATTAAAAGTGCTTGCTAGACCTCTTTCGCTTGTACATCAAATCGTCTGTTTCTCGCTTAAGTGACCAGCAGTAATTTTAAATCATTCATTGAAATCTATATGTACATGCAGAAAATGAACTTCAATGGACATTCTGCATTTGTGTATAAGCCTCAAGAAATTCATTTACTACATCAATATAATTTTCACTTTTTTCATTTCCCAAAAAATTTTCACATAAACTAATAAAGCTTCTCCATGCTCTTTTTTCCACACATTTAATTTCATTGTGAATTCTTCGTCAAGCATGATTTTGCGGATTTGAGGTCGAACAAATTTATATTTAGAAATCAATAAAGATTTGTACCTTCTTTTATTTTTGCTTCACTTATTCTTGGGAAAACTGATTTTAAGTGTAAAAAGGCATCGCTTTCCCTATCCAGGCGTTTCACGAACTGCTTCATGTATCGCAATTTGAGGTGTAATGGTGGCAAAATTATTTATTCATAATAATAAGAATAAAAAAATAAAGAAAATGTAGTATCTTGATCAATACATATTTGTAAAAGCAAAATTTTTAACTTTCGAAAAACCTTAATAACTTTTTATTTTTTACTCGATTTTATTTATTGGAAGCTTGTTTAACTCAGAACTAAATTAGCTTTAATGAAATATATACATAAGGGTATGTTTCTAAACAATCTAATTTAAAAAAATGGCGCCAAAGTTAAAAAATTTAGAAAAAATAAAATTAAAATCAGATATAATTAAAAATAACACTGCAAAAATGTAATATATATACAAAAATATGTACATACTTAAAAAGGCACATATTTCTTCTTTCTGAAACCGTTTAAAAATTGAAAATCGGATTAAAATCAACTGAGTTACATAGTCATAAGTACTCTAACCTACCCGAAAATAGTTTTTTCGGAATAACTCCGAAATTTCAGGGTGTTTCCGAACTTTTAAAAATTGATTTATGATCTACTCAATAAGGCCTACAACGTACACTAGGTCACTTTCCAAGTATAAAAAAAAGTTGCTCATTTGTAGCACCGTGTAATTAACTAAATATAGATTTCTTTTGTTTTAATTAATTGTGTTGTTTTATTAGACCACATTTCATATAATACCCTACGATAGTATACGAGTATGTAAAATTTCGGTTACGGTGATATGTACAAAACAGACCATTGACCATTCTAGTTTCGATTTACACTAGGCCAAAGTTGCAAGATGAAGATTGTTTTTTACAGGTAAATGCTTTGTTTTGTTTGCTATATGCTATAGAAGATTAAGTCTTTTCTTTTTGTTAAAAAAAATGGAGTGTTTTAAGTTTAAAAAAAGCAACGATCGATCATTAGCAACTTTTCGGTAAATACAATATGTCAGAGTTTTTCACATTGAGAAATTAAAATTATGGCTTAAAATATATTAAAAATTGTTGCAATTAATGGTTTTCATTCTATTTGTTTTTTTCATCCTATTTATTATTTAAATTAAAAAACTTTATGTACATGCATATGTTGTAAATATGTAATTTAATGAAAATGTCAAAGGTTTCAACAAAACCAAAAAAAAAAGAGATATAATGTAGCCTAACCAATCCTTTATACACAAAAAAAAGACAAGAAAGTGTGGTATGTGTCAACATTTAACTTCCATATGTATAAGTCATGGCCATTATAGTTCATTTCACATTTACAATATTTCAGTACTAAAAAGAATGATAAAAAAAAACATTCACATTAAAGGGAATGTCCGTTTCGAATTATCTGCTAATGAATTACAACGGCAACAAACAACTCGTAACACGATGGAAAATTATTTATTTATTGTTCAAAAGAATTCGGTCAAGTATACACCATTTGTGTTGACTTGAGCTTGCTGATCGTGTCTTGTTGGTTGGTTAACTAAAAATAAAACACATGACCGCTGTCATCTAAAGGTAAAATTGCCACTTTGTCACTACCAACAGCAACTGTCAAAAATGAAAGCAAAAATTAACAAAAACCAAGAAAAATAAAATAAAGTTTGCATTACATTATGGTAAAAAAGTTTTACAAACAACTATCTGAACCCCGGCGTGTTTCGGTACTCATATTGGAATCAAATTAAAAGTTTAATAATACACGTTAATGAGTAAAAAAAAAACCAACAGCGTTTACTTTTTCAATGCAGTAGTTTTCGATTTTACTCAGAGAAGTAGAACAGTACTGCATTTTCAGTTTTACTCAATATTTTTAACAGTTTCGTACTTATTAAACAATAATTAATTAACAATTTTGATGTAATATTGAGCTTAATAATGTCGTTTATTGCGATTTACGCAAAAAAGGTGCATGTCTGAACATATTATTAAGCTCAATATTCCATCAAAAATTTAAATAAATACAAAATTGTTATAAATATTGAGTAAAATTGAAAATGCAGCACTGTCATAAGTGTTTTTAGTTACTTGGGGACAAATTCAAACTCTGTAATTCCAAACAGGTTTCATTTTCAATGGAATAAATAATTTATAAAAAATAAAAAAAGAGATAAAATCGATAGCAAATTTAATGAGCTCTATAACGCTCTAAAAAAATAAATTATTTTGATAAATAATTGTAAACATTTAAAATGCAAAAGAAAGTGTTAAAATTATAGAAAAATGTAAAACTTTCTTGCAAACCCGTAAAAAAAGAAATAAATTCTTTCGATAATTAATTATAAATAAAATACATATTTTTTTTTTTTTAATTTCCTCTTTCATTTTTATTAAAAGTCAGGGTGACAATCTGTTTAACACTTTTCGTATTGGTGACTTTCTTAGAAATCGTTAAATTTTCTTTTAAACCGCAACCATAAGAAAATTAATTATTTTCTGTTCACAAAAAAAATCAAATTGTTAAAAAAAAAAAAAAAATACTTTCAGTTTAAAACATGATGTTAATTTAGACTGACATGCTTGGACATACTCAATGACTGGCTTATGAATCATGCGGACAGACCGACAGACATACAGGTAGTCCATCCCCAGATAGTCAATCAGCAGAATGTCACTGTTTCGAGTGTGACTTGCATTTTATTGACAATCAACGAAAGTTTTGATAATTTCGTATTTTGTTTCTCTTTCAATTTATTTTCAAATTTTGTATTCAATTCTCTAAATAATGAGATTTTTTCTGAGTATTGGGTTTTTTTTTGCATTTTAATGTGTTACTGTCACCTTGTTTGTATTTTTTTTTTTTTTTTAAGCTATAGCTTGTGGTCATAAGTCATCTTGGCTGGCATCTTTAAAAAACAATAACCATTCCATCCGTTGGACTTTGCATTCATTCAAACTTAAGCCAGCACAAAACTTTTTAAATATTTCTCTACTTAACACTGGTGGTGCTGATGTTCATTAAAATTTTGAATAACAATTTCTGTGATTGACACTTACGGAAGCAGTAATTCACTTCACCTTTCTTATAGTTTTTTATTCTTTTAACAGCTACTTTTTAAAGTTCCTTTTGGTCAAAAAGAATAAGAAAAACCGTTGAAAATTATTGATGTTCAACAAAAAAAAAAAAAAAAAAAAAAAAAAAAAAAAAAAAAAAAAAAAAAAAAAAAAATAAGATCGTATTCTTTTTTTTTTAATTCAATAGGTTTAACTAAGATTAACTGCTTTGAAATTTAAAACTTTTTAGAAATATTCGAAATAAAAAGAATTTCTACAGATTTTTATAGAATTATTCTCTTTTTTTTTTTCAAAATAATAATGGATTAACGATGATAAATTATTAATAAAATATTACTGCCGTCTTCATATAGGGGCTTATTTGACACATTTTAATACAATGCTGGTCAAATAAGCTCCTAATAAACCAAAAAAAATTTTTTTTAAACGGCGGTAAGAATTTTCTTTAAAACAAGCCTTAAAAATTATAATTCAGTTTAATCTTCTTACAAAGAGCCTCAAACTTAATCCCAAATGAGTATTTTATGACAAAAAAGAAAAAAAGTGAAATTCTAGAAGCAGATCAAAATACAAAATTTAAAAAAAAACTCAGTACAATAAACCATACCGTTAACTAAACATATTAGCAAGAAAAAATGTTTAATTATAGACAAAGAAAGATAGAGAGAGAGACAGAGACAGTCTCAAACGTGAACTTTAATATATAATACACTCCTAGTTAATTGATGATGCCGACACTAAATGTTTTCTTCCGCAGACTATGAAATTACATATGAGCTCATAACTATGCAAGTAGTCTAAGTCATATATTTCTTGTTTCGAAATATTTAATGAGTTGCATTTGAATAAATCAAACATATATTTTTTATTATGCCATATATTAATTTACAATTTTATTTTATTCTTGATTACATGCATACATACATAATTGGCCATTACAACTCTTTTTCAGAGTTACGGCCTAGCTTCTCACAGCACTCATATTGTCTGTGTTAATGCTTTGTCTATGAATACCGGTACCTACAGTTTAACGTCGAATACGAAAAGCTTGTTCGAGGCAATCAATTACTCTCAGAAATTTTGCAAAAAAAAACTGTTAAAGAGGTAGTCGTCGAAAGAAATATTTTGTCATACTTCTTACCTTCAAGATATCAGAGCTGTGGTTTGAGCCCAAAGCTCTCGTCTATTAAGCCAACACACTATCTGCAAGACTACGAAGACTACACTCATCTTGTTTAATGGAAATTTATTTTAAATTGACTTAGACCATTATTAAATTTAACTGAATGTCCTATAAATGATAAATGACTCATTAAAACAATAAATAATCTGTATGTATAGGTAAGTATGCTTTGGATAGTAGCATATAATGGTAAAACCTTGTGATCGCCGTGGTCTAGTGGTTAGTGTGTTGGCTTACTAAGATGATAGCGCCGGCTTCAAATCTTAGCTCTGTCATCTTGAAAAAAGAAATATGAAAAAATTATTTCTTTCGGCGGTTTCTTCTCAGTAGTCTTCTGACAAAAGCTCTGGGAGTAATTGATTGTGATGAAAAAGCTTCTCAAATCTGTCGTTCGGAGTCGATATTTTATTATCGTTTATTGATAACATGGATTTTATAGTATAAATAATAAACAAAAAGTTAACTAAATTTTCTCTTATTTTACACCAACTCAGGACCGGTAAAAGGTGGTCTTCGTGCCGTAATCATCAACTTGCTGCAGCCCTTAAAATCACAGGCTATTACTCAGCAAAATTCAGGTTCATACAGTGAATTTTTAATTTTTACCACTTTATCCACCATTTTTACAATTAGAGAAAATATTTTTGTCATCTGGCGTTTCTATTCTAAAAACTTTTAAAAACCTGTTAGTTGTAGGAGCAATTTAAACTTGAAACTGGAAAACTCTTTAAACGACTACGGAACTCCTTTAATTGTATGTATTTATAGATCATTTTCTTTTATTTTGCCCCATTAAATTAATTAATTTCACTCTTTGTTTTACTACGAGTATTTCAAAGAACAAATTGTAAAACAAAACAAATAAAAAAAATTGAAATAGAAATAAAAAGATTTATTTAAGCCAAATTTCAATTACCGTTAGATTTAAAGGTTAAATTCCATATATAAAACTACTTATAAAGAAAAAAAAAGTTTAACAAACTTAACCAGGAAATTGTCTGTTCTTTCCTCTTTAAAGTAAAACTATACTCTTAACTAAAGCGGTTATAAATTTTAGCACTTTTTTTCTTTTAATTTCTAAAATATTCTACAAACAACTTAAGAATTTCCTTATTTGAAAGGCACGATAACAAATAAAAATGGCAATATTGCCATTTGTGTTGCAACAATAAAAACGATAATAATAAAAGCCAGCAGAAGTGCAACAGTATCTGCAGCATTCAACATCATTTGTAATACTGAGAGCATTTGAAAACTTCCTTGTTATCACGTTCTTAATCGCATTTAAAAAGGCAGACATTTATACCCTTTTAAAGGCAAACCAATTCCAGTCAATACGGCTGCTATAATACGGAATATAATATGAGGATAAGACAGACACACAGATAGATGGGATAGCAAATGATCTGAGATCATGAATAGTAAGTAAAAGATACTACACCATTATCAGTTATATGATGTTACATTAAGTGTAGTTGTTGTTGCTGTTATTTTTAAATTTAAAAGATTTAGAAAAGAGAAAAACAATAGAAAAGAAAAAAATACTACTCGCAAACATGTTAGAAAAAAAAGCAAACAAATAAAGTTCGTTAAAAAAAAGCCATAGATGTTGTTATACATTAGCTGGCTTAGGCTGGCTACCCCCTTTATATCCCATTTGCCAGTATGATAAGTAGTGCTTAAAAAGGCAAAGTCTAGTCTTGAGTTTAAAATAAAATATTAGAATGAATGGCATTGCGCAACCTTATAAAAAATCAGGTTTAAATATCGTCAAATCCAAATAAAAGCCAAAACGAAATTGCAAAGATTTTTAATATAAAAAAAAATTTTTTATTTTGTTTTGTTATAAATTTGAAAATCTATTTTACATAAGAAGTTACAAAATAAACTCAATAATAAGTCTTTTTTTTTTTTTTCTTTTTCTTGAGTCACGTCTGTAACATATATGCAGATACATGTATGAATATCTACATATACATATCGTACATATGTGAGAAACAATGAAAGAATATTTGTATGAAAACAAAAATAAAACGAAGAAGTTTTTTCTATAAACCGGCCCAATTACAGATCTTCCACATACAATTGTCGCCTTTATTTTTGTTTTGGTTTTTTGTTTATTTGCTACGAGTATAGGAAGTGTTGCAATATATTTTGTCACTGCTTTTAAGTGTCATGCACGATATTTATATTTAACATGTCGATGATGCTGTTGCTGTTTCTGTTGCAGTTGTTAAGATTTATTGTCATTTTTCACAGTAGTGGCAAGAAAATCGTGCAACAATTATATTAGATGGTAGTGATGCCACCAACAGAAGTAATTATTTTGCTACTGTTTTAAACGTGATCTATAGGGTAACCAGATAAAAACTGATATTAAAGTAAATAGTTTACAAAAGAGTACTGCTTTATATATCGTCGGTTGACAGGTAAAACTTACTAAGTGCTAAGTGGTCTGACTACACTTAGTGAGTTTTACTTGTCAACCGACGATATACACTTCAGCCTTTTAAATAACCTATCTCACGATTAAAATTAAATAATCGTTTTGTTTTTCATTTTATATAAGAGTTGAAATATCTATGAATTTTTCTTTTTCTCCAAGAGTTGTAGCGTGGCAATGCTATGACGAGCAGAGCAGCATCTTGGATAATCTCGAGGTACTTTAGAATCTCAAATGTATTTTCTAAAGAACAATCTAATTTCTCTGCATACTGCATTTAATGCTTGGTAAAGTATACTTTAAATTAAGATAAGACTGCTTCTATCTATGCTGCTTTCTACTAAATTTAAGCGACATTGCTTAGATTTACACTGCTTTTGCTCGTCCAAATATTTTTCAAATCATAGTTTTCAACAGCCTCCAGAATTTTTATCATTACGATGTTCATCTTTCAACTCTAAGTCTCTCTTACAAATATTAACCATTAAAGCTCTAATTTAACCATTCTCGGTTTGTAAAACTCAGAACAAGGTGATTAACCGATAGTGAGATATCGTAGTCTTAAGTCCCATTGCGCATCAGTCATTGGTTATTCTTGTAAGAAAGAAAAGCTTTTAGTTTGAAGTTTTATTTACCAAAGAAGTAGTCCGCCACCACAATCTAAAATTAACAGATATTTTCGCAACTCAGCCGAGCGTGTTAATTTGACAACAAGCCTTTTGTTTCCACCAAAATAACTACTAATGATATTGAGACCCTTCCATGCATCAATAAATAAAATGCTAAAATACTTTAAATTATTTCATAAGCATAAAGTAAATAAATAACTACTTAATTCATGCTGATCTGTAAAGCATTACGTAGCCAAATTCGAAGAAATTTTATTTTAAAAGCAATTATTTATTTCTGAATTCCAAATCGGAAGACCTGAATGAATTTAATTTAATTTTAAGCTAATTTATTTTGAAAACATTTGAAACATTTTCTGTATTTTTTAGGCAGATATTTTCCATATAGATTATGGAGTCTGAATTCACAACCCTGATAGGAATGCGTGGAAAAAACCGCCTGTTCGAATTTCTGTACAGTAGAAGTTCAAAATTAGGCAGAGAAATTACCATGTCTGTCTCTCGAATTTTATTTGAAGGATCACAACGGATTATCTGATTAGTGAAACCCTTGTTACTGATTATCTCAATATTCATAATTCACCATTTTTGTCGCAAGTCTCTAGAAGTCCAACATAAAGTATTTTGCGGTTGCTCTTCAATTGCCCATTTACAAATGAAAAATGGAACTTCTTCATGAATTCAAAACGATTGAGGGGCTTTTGATTTCTTTCGAATGCGTTGTGCGTACAAATAACTGTTTATAAAAGTCATATTTACCATAAAATTAGCACATTGGCCATCTGTTTGTCGTCTTGAAGGAGGTCATTGTACTGCGCATTTGATCAAACGTATCGACTCCGCCGTTCGTTTTATTCTGAAATTCTATCGTATGCAGTTTATTAGATTTAATTGACTGCTAATTCTTAATTACATGATGATATTATCAATGTCATCTGATATAATGCTTATTATACACATATATAGTATTCGTTTCTATGTCACTTTGATCTGACTCGATTTCGTCATCACAATACAAAAGAAGTTTTTCAATTTATTCGTCAGTCAAACCTTTTTTATTTGCCATTAGACAAAGTTTAAGTAAAAACTATTATAAAAAATAGGCACTATGAATAGAACAAAAGTTCCTAAAAGTTGCACAAAACTCATACTTCGTCATTTTGACGACGCCATTGCAAAAAAAAACAAATGTATCCAATACGTAGAGAGCTATTCTTGCGCACACATCAAGAGGATAGCAGCGACGGCTGCTGTACGTAAAATGAGCAAAGAAGAAATACAAATTTCGACAAAAAAAAGTACTTAATAATTCGGATCATTTTAGCATTTCAGTTTTCCATTTTTCTTTCACCAGACTTTGTTTTTAATTACGTAAACGCTCTTTGAGCTGAGGTAAAAAAAATCTTACAGCAGATTATTGTTGTAATGATAGATTTTTTGTTAGAGGAACTGTCCAAAAGAATTTCGTTTAATAAAAATTCCTCCCTATGGATGGAGGGAATATCATCTTTAGGTAAACCACTGTTCCCTACTATTGGTAACGAAAATGTGGCATCATGATGATGCCAGATTGCTTATTGGATTTTTGAATCGTCCCACAAACCGTTTTCAAAGTATTTACAAGACCTACTAATAATAGTAGGATTTCTTACTCCCTTGATTTAGATTAGAGCATCATCTCCATGTGGTGTGTGTTTCATTGTTATATCAATACTTCGATAGGAACTGCCCTGAACTGAAATAAAGGAATTGGTTCCTTAGAATCCGAAATTCATCATAAAAAGTTCTTTCAAAAATATCTCAATGTTTTTAATGACATTAATGGCGTTTCTACAAAAGTGTGTAACATTTTATTATTATATTATATAAAAATATGATGTTATACATTCTTTTTTGATCTCGTTTTATTTTAATCGAAATTTTTAATTGTTGCTCTAAAGGATATTTTTTTTAAAAAGGAATATTTTGTCAAGATGAGGGAGAAAAATTTATGAAAGGCAACATTTTTTGGTAGAAACGAAAACGCCATAAGACAGCGTTTGCTTTTAAAATAAGCGGAAAAAAAAAATTTTTTTTCTTTGGTTTGTTAACTTTTATAACAAAAACTTTTTTACCGGAGTCATTTTTCAATATTTTGTTTTGTTTTGGTGTTTATCTCTTATAAACGTAAATGAATATTTGTATCTCTAAAAATTATTTCCATTAAACTTTTGTTTTTTTTATATATAACGAAGGCAGACAATTTGCTGCAATGCAAGTATTTCTAATCTATTAAAGCATCGATTTGGCAATTTTCATTTTTAATTTATTTTTTTTTTTCATTAAAGATATTTATCAATTTAATCCGGGTTAACGCAAACTACACAAATAAAACAAAATTTACTTCATCATACACATTTAAGCATCGTTATCGTCATGTAGACATTCGCTAAAAGATTTAATCTTTTACACAAAATGCAAAACACAAACAGTAGATTTATATTAGAAAAGTACAATCGATAATGAAAGGATTACTTACTTAATGTCTGTCTAAATAAAATTCCATGCACATGATTTTTGTAAAAGGAAGATGATGGCATTCAAGTTGATTTGGCGCCAACCAAATGTATGCCAAAGGTTTCTTTAAAAGTAAATTTAGTTTAAGCTTAAGTTATAGACAAGTTTGAATTTATTGTAAAACTTTTGATTCAAGTACTTATCACAGTTTCAAGATTCAAAAGAATTCATAAAATCGTTTAGTATTTGCTTTAAAGAGGGTTTCAAGTTTGAGAGTTTTGCAAGATAAACTCTAAAAGGCACTTGTGTTCTGAAGATGTTTCAACTGCAGTGGTTGAAAAAAACCTACAAATGGTTATACAATTTTACACCACATTTATGATGAGTGGCTCTTTACCAAAAATAAAATTAAACATATTTTTTTGTGGTTCCCCCAGACATACTACATAATTATTTTATAATTATATGAACATACGTGTGTATGCTATGTGGTATACAATTTATGTATAGTATAGTATATACATACATACATACATACATAACTGGCCTTTACAACCCTGTGTCAGGATTACGGCCTAGCTTCTCGCAGCACTCATGTTGTGTGTCAATTTTTTTTTTTTTTATCCATGAGTACCGGGACCTACAGTTTAATGTCGACTCCGAACGACAGACTTGAGAAGCTTGTTCATGGCAATTAGTTACTCTCAGAGCTTTTGCCAGAAGACTGCTGAGAGGTAGTCGCCGAAAGAAATATTTTTTTCATATTTCTTTTTTTTTTTTTTGAAGATGTCAGGGCCTGGAGTCGAACCCAGGACCTATGTCATAGTAAGCCAACACACTAACCACTAGACCACGGTATAGTATATAATAAACAAAAAAAACAAAATCAAAAATTTATATGAAATATGTATTTTTAGTTCAACAGTTTTTATAACCTCTTATGAATGCTATAAAAAACTAAGCCTGACCACTTAAATGACAGCCATAATATAATTTTCTTAAAAAAAAGAAAAAGAAACAGATTTTTTTTTTTATTTAAAAACTTTCACTTCTGCTTGAAAACATCAGTTTTAAGCTGTAATTTTTCTAAATGTGTTGTTTGTATTGTTTTAAACATTATAATCAATTTAACCGTGTTAAGAATAAATTGGTAACATAAATTATTTTAATGTATAAAGTCAAGTAGCATAAATAAGGCTACCTGTTTTAAAAACAAATTATAAAATAAAATATTTTAAAGCGAAACAGTATATAACGGGCGGGCCATCTATCGATTTAAATTTTAACTACCGGTTATTTCGAATCGGGCAATACTTATGGCCAGAGCAGCGACTTTCATGCATTAAAAAATCAAAAATATGAGCATAAAATGAATAATATGCACTCAATTTACTTAATGCACTTTTAAAGAAAAATGCACAAGAAATAAAAATATGCAGTAAAAATTCTTTTAATTTTATTTAAAAAATCTAAGTTAGTTACACTATGTAAGTATCTAAAAAGGCATAGAAAAAAATAACAATTCAGTACATTTTAAACTTCGAATTACAAAATCTTTAAATTTTAAACACAAATTTAAATTAAATTTTTATTTGTAGAAACAACAGAGTTGCCCAATATTTCTTCTTTTGAAGTACATATTAAGAATAAATTTTGGAATCAAATATTAAATATAAAAATTTGCAAAAATACACAATAAAATTAAAAATATGCAACAAAAATCGCAAAATATGCACGAAAACATGCATGCATGGTCTGAATGTCTTCATTGTTAAGGTAAATCGTGAGTCAGAAAGTAAGCGATATTAGACAAGTGGGCGTGGCACTTCCCATGTAAACTAAATGTTAATTTTTGTATATATTAAAAATGCTTAAAATTCAATTCTGATGTAGAAAATGTAATTTACTTTGCCTGGCAAAGTAGGCACATGGTCGCTAGTTATTAATAAATAACGTTTAAGGTTAATCAGGTCACTAGGGTTTTCCTCGGGGAAGTTGAAATTTCTGGCCTTTCCGGAATTTTTTTCCGGGATCCTAGTCTCAAGCAAACATATATAAGTTATTGCAATTAATCCAAGCGAAATACAAATTTACTGCAAAATCTCTAGAATTTTCTCACTTTTTGTACTAAATTTATTACAAACAAAATTCAAGAGTGTCAACAACAGCATGTTGTTCAATAATTACAAGCAGCACAACAATTATTTACTGATTATTGCTTAATTTTATGCCTAAAATCCATAGTATAGATTTCTTTGTTCCTATGAAATTAATAAAAAAGGTGTTAAATAGCACTTCTAAAAACAACTTGGCAGCTGGCCAGCAAACTGCCATAAATGATCATCGAATTTTAAAAAATATTTTTCACACATTTATGCCTCATAAATTAAATGAAAAAAAAATCATAATGTTTCTGTTAAAATGTTGTGCATAAAACAAGTGATCAGGCATTAGGCATCATTGCGTTGTACATGAATTTGTTGCAGAAATGTAATAAATTTTGAAAGAAAATGTTAAACTGACTTCATATACATAAATGTCTAAACAGAAATGTCATGTTAAATGTTACAACACATGAAACATTCATGAATTGTATGTTATGCTGAAGATACAACAGGAAATTGATAAACTTATGGGAAATCAGACAAAAAAAAATTATTTTGCTTTTTTTTGTGCTTTGCAACACTGTAGGTATCGTAGTTGAAGTATATTTTTGAAATTAGGTTTAATGTTTAAGGAGTAATTCATTAAAATAGTTTCCCAATTATGAAAATTTTTTGCATTTTCTACATATTTAAGCGCAGATAGAATTCAAATATGAGCTTAAATATTTTACTTTTAATTTTTAATAAACACAGCGATTTGCTCCGTAAAAGTTCACATCACTGAATAAAGAATATTTCATTAAATGTTTCTAATGTTTAAGTTTACATTAAATAAAGTTTGCGACATCACGGTAAAGATCTCTGCATGCCATTGCGTATGTAAAGAATACAGCATCATTAAATTGCTTCGCTTTAAAGTTGAGCGAAGAGTTCACTTAACTAAGCGCTCAGTTGAGTTGTTTAGTATTTCAGTTAAGAGGGAACAAAGTCTACTGCCATTAATATTTTCTAAGTCAGTATTTAAAGGCGTTTGCCTGTTATCGTAGGTCATCTAAGCTTATCCCGAGAAGCAGTCTGTTATCTGCATGATAAATTTTCACCTTTTAAGGTACATATTAGAGTTCAATAACTTGCCACACGAAGTCAGTACGGCCTCCGTAGTGTTTGCTTCACAAGTGACTAGATAGAGTTTATTCATTTATTCATTTATAAGACACTAAAAATACTTCGACCTGAAGATCTATTGTCCAGGCTGAGGTTTATGCCACTGAAAGATGCGCTCAACAACCTGGACAGAAAATACGAAGGACATGAAATAAGCATACTATCTGACAGTCAGGCTGCCATTCGTGCACTTGGCTCTTATGAAATCAACTCTAAGCTAGTATGGGACAGTCTGATGAATCTCAAACGGCTGGGCACGGACAATAACGTCAGCCTATGCTGGGTCTCTGGAAATGCGGGCATTCAGGGAACAGAAATGGTAGATGAATTTGCCTGGAAGGGAGCAGCTTTGCCATTGATGGGGCCAGAACCCTTCCGTGGAATAGGAAGTGAGTTTGGAAAAGCATAATAAGGAAAAAAGAAGACAGGGCGAGAAACTTGTTGTTCTTGAGTCAGCCTGGCCTTAGACTTTCCAAACTTTTTCTTAGCAAATATAATGGAAGAAGATTTGAGTCGTGCATTAAATTATCTAGGAATAATCTGAGAATACTTACGGGACCTTTTGACGAGTACTACAGACTCAATGGACACTTAAATAAGATAGGAATCGCTTGGAGCGATATGTGCAGATTCTGTGACGAGGCGATCAAGTCATCAGAGCACATACTAGGCAACTGTGCAGCATTGAAGTTCGTCAAGGCGACAAAACTGGTGGAAATACTATAAAACCCCAGTTAAGGTGAGGGTTGTACAATATATCTACAGGTCGAAATACTTTAGTAACTTCTTTTTGAATGAATGAATGAAAATCTATTGTACATCCCTCAACTAAACTGGGGTTTCCATAGTTTCATGACTCTGATGAATCTTAAAATGTCGGCCGGTGACAACCTCATCGGATATTTGATAATCACCAAGGTGCCTACTTTGCAGCACAATGTGCTCTGATGACTTGATTGCCGCAGAATCTACACAAACTACTCAAGACGATTCCTATTTTATTTAAATGTTAAAGGTGTAGTCTGTCTTTCACTTATTTGGCAAAGACAAAGTTGTCGCTCTAGATATCTAGAAGGCAATTTGTCTTTGAAGAAAATTTCTAAAATAATGACAATTACAAAATTGCAATGATAGTGAGAAAAGGAGAGTATGATAGAATGTGTTGTGTTTGACAATACATACTTCCACTAACTCATTACAAGTATACATATGTTGTATGTATACAAAATATAATTCCAATGCATGATTTATATAAAAAGCGTGAGCTAAATAGTTGATGATTGTTATGAATGTGCACAGAACACAAAAAGCTTTGATGAGACCACCATAGCTGGGGTCGAAACATGATCAGTTCGGCTTGTGTACAAATCCTTCACCGACATCATTTTCTTTTTGGTTTATACAAAAAATCATTGCAAGAAAATCTAAAATTCTAAATAGAATTAAGCTTTGATCTAATTAAAGCGTTTCTGGCAAAACAAAATTTCTAAATCCCTTTTATTTTTCGAATAGACGTCACTTAATAAAAAACACTTAATAAAACATTTAAAAACATTTTACAATTTGAATTTTATGGACAGTAATTTAAAAGATTACTCAAATTCCCATCATTATATGTAAAATGTTGAAATGCAACAAGTAGTTGCAACAAAATCTTTACAAATACAACACCTACGCTTAAATCAAAAACATACAAGAAAGCAAAATCATTTTAAACAAGAAAATATTTTATAAAACAAACATACTTCAAGTAAAGTATAAATAACATACAAGCCTTACCACTTCAAGCCAAGTTTAAATAAAAATTTATGAATAATTAAAGAATAGAGCTGCTGTAACAACAGCAACATGGAACTGAACAAGCAACCAACAACAAATATAAAAACAAAAGTGAATGGTGGCACTATGTATAGATAATGCAAATTGTTGCAGATACAAATCGCCCATCAGATATTCATTTACAAAAAAAAAAACAAAAAAAAGTCAGCGTAAGAGTTACAGAAAATAAAAGCGAAAATATTTATTCAAATTTAAACAGCCAACATTGCCACCATTTATAAACAGAGCCAACAACAGGCCAATAAAAAAGAACAGTAGGCAAATTGGTGACAAAACGGAAATTGCCACTAAAAATAAAAAAAATTAAAAAAGGCAAGACATGTAAATGGAGATAAAAAATAAATATTTTAAAAGACCTCTGAACAAATTTACTTTAAAAAGCGATTTAGGTTGCAAGAAAAAGAAAAAAAAAAACTATAAAATAAAATTCACATAAATTGGGTTAAAAAACTGTCATATTAACCCACATTTTATTTGATTTCTTATTTTCTACAAAACGAAGAGATTATAAATTCATATAGAAAAAAATATTCAGTAGAAAATCAATTACAAGATAAGATTTACTTGAGATTTCAATAACAAATTTAAAATATTTTAGATTTTTATTATTCTTTGTATTTAACATTAAAGGTCATTCATTTTACTATTGTGCAACTAATACTCATATAAGTAATTGAATATAAATTATGAAATACAATAATAGAGGCAATGTTTTGGAGTTTGATTTTTTTACGCTCAGTTTCTGATGTTTGTGATCACTACATATACTCTGGAAAGCCATAATCATAAATAGCTTGACACTTAAAAAGCTCTACCAAATTATTCCGAGGTTTACTTCAAAAATAAGTCATTAACTCGTATAACTTATAGACAACTTTGTGATTTTAATGACGATTTGTGTGCCATCCTATACTTAAGTGTGTAATATTTGTTGCAGTATTCTCCCTAACTGATGCTATAGCACCAACATGTTGCATACATATGTAAGTATGTACATATATGCTTACTGAAGACATTATAAAATCACCATTGTAAACAAATCTATTGCATCGATTGGTAGTCGTACTTCACAATAATTATGACTCGGCTTACTCTAAGAAAAGTTTTGCATAAAGATATTGGGCAAACCTGTTTCGATTTGGTTTAGTAATAAAAGCTATAACAGCATGACATTATTCATTTTCTAGCCAATTTAGCTATAAAGCAGCTGAAAATTTATCCCAAGTTTTATTGTAAAATTGGTCTAAGCGATGAGGCTCATATTGGACTTAACAGGCTTTTTAATAAATTATCCACAAGAGATCTAATATTTATATATGATTTTGTATAATGAATATAACAAAAAACAGTGGAAATACAGAGTGAACATTCTTATCCATACGACATACTAACTCATAGTAAACAACAATAATGAGATGAAAGATTGTTGTACGAATATATACAAAGAACACTGTATATACATACAACACGTATTAAATATTATTGCTTGCTTTTGTTTTACCAAAATTAACTGTAAACAATTAACGTTTGACGTGGTGTAGGGGTTAGAGTGCTGGCATGCAATACGAAAGCAGCCTACCTTTGAATCCCAGTAAAACAAGAAAAAAAAGTTTATTATGACTTTCTGTTTTTATAAATACTTAAGAAATTTAAAAAAAAAATCTTGCCCATTTTTATGGAATTGTTTGTTTGACTTTATTTTTGTAATTTCATAACAAGCTCTCAATAATAATCTAAAATTTTTAATTGAGAATATTGGAATTTTAGTCTTCAAATTTACAACTTTTATTTAGGACCGAAATTTAACAAAACAAAAAAATATTAATTCACAGATTCAGAGAATTCGTGTCTATATCTAAAAAACAATTTTTTTTGTGTATTCCACTTTTTGAAATGCCTGTCCTATTCCACCAACTTACGTACCGTTAACTGATGATCATCCAATACTATTAACTCCTTCTGGTGTGGCACCTCGTACAGTTTTATTTAAATATATGTATATATATATCCGATCTATTATTTTCGTAAATGGTGGAGTACATGCTCCCATATGTATATAAGAACTTATAAGACCTTTCAGATGAAATCACTGTGTCGAAGCAAGGCAATTTGATTGTAAGTTAATAGTTTTTCACACTGAGTGGTTTTAAATCAATCAAAAACCTGGTTTTACCATACAAAATTATTTTAAAACCTCTTTTGAATTGGTTTTAAATAGCTTTTAAGAAATACAACCCTGTTTCCGATGTACTAAAATGAGTGTTACCAGAATAAAAATGTTGAAACAGCTGATAATTTAAAAACAAAGCAAATGTACATAAGAACAAAACAAATATAAAAATAAAAAAACGTGTCTAATAAAAAAAAATTCAAGGAAAGGAAGCCTTTGGAACAACCACAACGCTTCTATTAGTAATTGTAAAATTGGTTACTGGTGATATAAACAAAAGTGCATTTTTCTTTAAGCATATTTTTATGATTTTTATAAAAAACAACTTGAGCAACTCTTCACTTATTATAAAAAGATTCACTATTTTAAAATATTCTTTTACAAAATACAAAATGATTTCTAATTTAGACCTAATTTTTTAATTTTAAACAAAAACAGCTGTTGCCCAGCAAATATTAAAACCACTTTTAAGAAAACTTTTAATGTGAACGCAAAACCAGCTGATTATGGTTTTAATGTTAAAACCAGGTTTTAACTTTAGGTGTGAACACACTATAAGGATTGGGTAGTTTTAGAACAAACACAATAATTTTTTGACAGCTCCATATAATGCAATACACTTTGACTGTTTGACTAATCGCAACTAATAATGAATTCGTCTTGTTTTGAAGTATAAAAAAAATTAAATTGAAGCACTAAACAACATGGCGCCGTGAACATATGTTTTATAAGATTGCCACTATTCGCCAAAGTAATTTATTTTTAAACTACTGCCGCCGTCTACATATCATGTCAATTAGTTATAGAATCGTCCTCGTATTATAAGTAAAAATATGTATTTATTACATATAAGTATTTAAATCGATTATAAAAAAAAGTAACATTAACAAGAAAACGCCTTAAACGAAATACTGGTTCTATAAATCATAGCGTTGTTATCATTAAAAATAATTTAATTTGTTTATCAAATCAAACCAAAAATATATCTTTTAAATCCAAATATTTTACACAGATTTAAAGATATACTCATGCAAAGAAGAAAAGAAACAAAAACATTACAGTAAAATAGGAAATAAATTTTACTTTCGCCCATAAAATATTGTCCAAACACTAATCCCCAGTGTAACCAATATTGATTTAGCAATTTGACATAATAACGAACATAAGCTCAGGTTTAAAATAAATAGAAATGAAAAATAGAAAAAAGAAAAAATAAAAAACAGAAGTAAAAGAAAAGAAGAAAAATAGTTACAATTTCATAAGACGATTAAATGTTATTCGATATTTAAGATCGAATAAGAAAAATATAGACAAGTTGTTATTGCTGTGAATATGCGCTTAAGCAGGCATTTAACATGATATCACTGATACCATTGACTGACTGACTGACTGACTGGCTGTTTGTCTTATATTTCTTTTGGTTTATTATTGTTGAGTTACATACTTTGTATACAAGTAGTAGTACTTAGAAATGTATCATATGTTTACCACTCCCGGTATAAAATGGCAATAGGAATTATATTTCCAAAGCCAAAAAGGTGTCATGCGACAAATAAAAAAGAAAAAAAAATTTTTTTTAAATAGAAGGACAGACAGACAACTGATAGCCAGCCGGTTAGTAAGTCATTTGGTTTCTAGGATTTCTTTTAAGTTGTGACAATCATTTTATACTTGTCATATAATTGAAATATCATCTATAATGCAGTGTATCGCACTCAACTTCAGTCTCAATGTCCATCAATGTCAATTTAAAACTTTTTTCATTATACAATCATTTCATAAAACCAGCAACATGTAGTTTTGCATGATTGGCAAAGCATTTATAATAGAAAAAAAAAATACTTTTTTCATTAAATCTTTTTTTTTTTTGCATAAAACACATACATTTTGTCATCAACTGTAACACAAATGGTTAATTGGCAAAACAGATGCAGGTGAGAGCAAACGATGTTTTGTGCCCAGGAGACACCCAAACACAAATTATATTTAAAAATTTATTTTAAAATTTTGTATCTTTTTTTAAGAAAATAATTAATTAATTAAACGGTATATTTGCTTTGCTTTTAATTTAATGAAACCTTTCACTGTTTTCATGCTTCTCTTATCAAACAAATCAATGATAAGTTTATATATTGGTTACATGCATTAGTTCTTAAACTTTTATATATCATACGAATACATGTTAGTTTATTTTTCCAAATCTACCCAAAACATTTAAAATATTAAATGTTATATAAAATTATACTCTTCTTCTTCTCACATTGTTTTCTATGGTAATCATGTGATCGAAGTGCTAGCAATGAACGGACAAGGAAATTGAATTTTAACATAAAATCAAAGCTTATATGTAAACATATGGTATTAAGTTTTAATATTTATTATAAAATATAAAAAGTATTCCCTCTTAAATTTATGGAGAACGTAACATTTTTTAATTATAATTCTTATTAGATAAACAATCGTTTTAAAAAAATAATACTGAATAAATTAATTACATACTTGTCATACAAATCGCAGAATTCAAAAGGCAACAGCAAAATTTCCATAACAAATAAAAATTTAATTATTTTATACTCGTATTCATTTTGTACTGACCTGTAATGACAAAGAATAATGGAAACAATTAGAAAAATAAAATGAATTAGAATATGTAGATTTAAATTTAAATTTAATGGAAATAAAGAGAAATGAAAACTACACGCTAGATAAAGTCGTAATCCGCTACGAGTTACCATATAATACCCTACTTCATTCCACTTTAATTTTGACTTACAAATTGAAAACCTCGGAGAATTATTATACATTGGCCATAATTGTTTAAGTAATACGGAGTGACAAAATCATACAACTGAGAAGTGTTACTATTTTTATGATAGGTATTGACAAATGCAACAAGCATCGGTTTCTTAAACTTTTCGAACACTTGGTTAACTTTTAAAAAACCGATGTTTTTATTTTCGTTTTTTTATTTTCTTTTTTATAAGTTTAAGGTCCTTTAAATATAAAATAATAAAATTATTTTTTATTTAAATATTTTTAGTTACTCCTTTATGTTTTTTCATTACGATTTTTGTAATATTTGAGAGGTTTCAACATCAGTTTCTCTTTGTAAAAGATACCCGCAAAACATCTCAAGTTGACAGCTGCGCCGAATTCAGGCATACATACTAACATTACAAACTTTGAATTGGCCATACGGCAACACTGATATGAGCATACCAATTCTATTATTCGTAGTAAAATCGAGGATACGGCGAATTCTAGCATAGAAATGAAGATGTTTTTAACTCCTCAATTATTCTATCTATAGTTCTGATTATACAATAATACTCCTAATTTATTGTCATTTATTAGCAAACTCATCTGGCTAGACGTGAAACCAACATTGACATATCTCTTGCGGAAAAGATCTTCTCCCCCCAATGGAAGTAATAAAGGGGTAGATTAACAGATGGACTAGTCTGACGACTTGCAGAATCAGCACATCCCTTTGGGCACAGTACGACCTAAAACGAAAACTTTATTGAGCATGAAACTGAAGAATGCCAGTAGGATCGAGGCGGTGATAACTGGTTGTTGGGTTTTTGGAGAGCAATCAGCAAGAATGGACGTTCCCTTTATATTATAATGCCACAGCTGTAAGAAGCTGGAGAATTTATTATAATATATTATAATATTCCATTTCCTCTGGGAATGACCTGCTCTATAGTATCAGTTTTGGGTAAACCGCTCTTTCATTATATGTAATAGGGAACTGGCCAGGGGGTTACTTTGAATTTCGAATCGAATCGAAAATGCTTTCGAAAGAAATTTCCCGTTAGAAAAATAAATAATAAATGAATACAAAATTTTTTCGAAAATTCGTAAATTTTTACGAATTCATGGGATTTTCGATTCGAAACGGTATACAAAGTAACCCTCTGGTGTGAACATTGGCCGCCTTTTGGAGTTTCTGAACTGCACGGACTCGATGTAGATACGTCGTGAAAAAACGTTTCTCTTAACAAGTTGGTATCGAGGAAGTGGCATCAAAACGGCGGTAAAGAGTTAATTGGATAATGGATCAATACGAAAACCAACAAACCTACTATCAAATTAGCACCGTTATTTCAAATATTGTATTTTATATTAATTTTAACTCTTAAGGTTGCCAGAAAGTATAAAAGTTGCTGATTTTGATTACAACTGCTTCTTCCGTATGACGGACTGAAAATGGTTATAAAAACGTTAAACAGTATTTTATTAAAAAGTCTATTTTATAGGAATTAAAGTGAGATCCCATTAATGAAAAACTGTTGGAAAATAAACGAGTTTTTAAAATATTTTAAGTTTGTTTGTTTCGCTTTACGCCGCAATTTATGGTTATAAATCAAGGGATTACTGTATACGATTGCTAGACAAAACTGTGATATAAATAGTTGATGATTGTCATGAATATGTACAGGTCACAAACAACTTTGATGCGACTACGGTGGCAAAAGTCGAAAGTTGTTCGGCAGGTGTACAGTTTTTTTAATTGAAAAATTATTGCAAAAATAATGTAATTTCAAGCCATAGAATTTAGTTTTGATCTAGAAGAGACATTTAACGATGATTCGAGTGCGGATTTCCTTAGAATTAAGAAGAACATATTTTAACTTATATAAAACAAAATATTATTAATTATGCGATAAAAAATAACATTTTTGAATATTTGCAGCAATTAGTATTAGTTCTGAAACAATCGGTATAATTCTTATTGTGATTTGGATTTTATGTTTTGAGAGTTACAAACTTCTACAACGACATAATATACCTCCACCAATCAATAGTACGAGTACTGAGAGTAATAAGCAAATAAACAATTCAAAACACTTATAATTATAAAGTTAAGCTTAAAAAAATTCTTAAAAATGGAAAAAAAAATCTACAAAATAAATAAATACATGATGTAATCAAGACGTAATGACTTAATAAAATAAGTTTTTTTAATTCCTAAATATTTTTGTCCGCATATGTAAGTAAAGTATACATTTAATAAACTTTTAAATTATATGGCGCTTGTGAAACTGAAAGTTGTGAAAAAAAAACTTTAAATTGAAACCAAATACGGAAATACGCATGTCGGCTACGGCGACAACATCGACATCGTGACATACTGTAAAATGAAAAATAAAATATTTGATAAAATAAAATAAAAAACAGAAAATAATCAACAACACCATTCAATATTACAAATAAAGTCGTTTAAAAAATGTGATTAAGAAGACTATAAAATATTTCTGAAACTACACAACTGTTTCGAAAAAGACAAAAAATAATGTCGTAAATTTGGAAAAATATAAAAAAAAATTATTTTATGATCTTTTAACCAAAAACCGTAACTAAAATTACAATAAAATGCTAAATTTAAATTAACAAAAAAGAGACAATTTTTCCAAATGAATGATTAAAATAAAAGCCATAAAAAAACATCATCCATAAACAAATTGAATAAAAACAATTAATTTATCAAAATAAATAACAAAAAAATATCAATGTCATGCAAATTAAAAACAAAATCCATAAAAAATTGCCTTATTTAAAATGATGTGTATTTAATTTTAACATGTACTGTATATTTAGTATTTTGAAGCTGCTCGCAATAAAAAAATGTATGTGTCTTTTTAGGAAAGCTGGAACTGCTACTCCTACGTTTCTTTAACTTAATAAAATGCTTTTAAACTTTTAGGAAGAGTTCGTATCTAAAAAAGTAATTATTATCTCCCCGAGCAAAGAAATTAATATTTTGGGGAAAAGGTAAATTTAAAGACAAAACTTACTCCACACAAATACAAAAAATTGTTTACAGTTTGCTATTTGATTTCTTGCATAAAGACTGTTTTATAATAACTGAAATAATATTAATATAAATAATGTATGGCCAAATTTGTCTGGTATTAGGTATCTTTGCAGTCGGCAGGTATATTACTAACTTTTACCAGAATTATAAATACTGTTGAAATATTGAAAATCCAGCTGGAATTGAAATGTTTTTCAATTTCTATGACTTCTACAATCGGAAACGTCAAATCTTACTTCACTAAATGTCAGTCGTAGCTTATTAATGTCTATGTAGTAAATAAAAATGTATTGCCTGAGTAGATAAGAGAGTAGACTGATAGCCTAATTAATAACATAAGGGACGTGTGTGTGTTCTTCACCATCTCGTAACTTAAATATAAAAACCTGCATTACTTTCTGGATCTTTACTTTCTCTATCATTATAAAAGAATACATACAATTATTAGTAGAGCCAACGAAACTAGTATATTATATAGTATGTAGACGCGGGATTTTGGAAATAAAAGTCCCGGCATCCTGAGATTTTTCAGAATCGCGTTTTCGGATTTGGCATTCCTAATTGTCAGTATCATCATGCATGAGTTTAATACTGTCCGACGATTTCTGATTGATTGGTACAGGTGGCCCTCAAAAAAACAATTAGTGGTAAATCAGCATTATTTTGGTATCATAAAACACAATACAAAATATAATATAAACTATTGTGCATAGCATTGAGCCTGGTATCAAAATCCGCTAAAGTCTGAATTCTGCACTCTCAATGCTTTTTTACAAATAGAACAAATTTTTATACCCTTTCGCCTACTATTGGGCCCGTCGAAATATCTAGCAATATTGAGACAGACCAATGTCTGTCAATTTTGCAATGGCACATTGTGAAAGTCCAGTATGTGATAGACAAACTCTTCACGACCTCGGTACCATTGTTGTAACGCCATATAAATTGTGCAATACTAAACCTATAACCCGTAGAATACACAAAAGATCTGGTTTGGTCGCAGTGCTTTAAGCAGTTTTTTTTTTCTTTCAAATATTTTTATTTAAAATTATTATATATTTGCCGAAATCGAATACTTATTGGATCTATATTATACTTATTGTATGAATTTTAATGGTCGTAAGATCCCAATACTGGTATTCTTATAAGAATTAACATCCGTTAAATTAATTAAAATCATACAGATTATTGAAACATTAATTCTCATTTCCTTAAAATGTTAATGACACACTCCCAGTTTATTTTTCCCAAAATGTTTTTTTAATAAGAAATGGATATAAAATTGTTTGTTTATATAAAAGAAAACATACATAAACAATTTTTTTAAAGTTCAAGTTCAATTTACACTACATTTTATAGCCTTTTTTATTAATTTTTATAAACTTTTATTTATTTTCCTTTATTTCTTTACTATTTATTAAATAAAAAAATATATTGACAGCAAATTGAAAATGCGCCAGGCGTCATAAAAAGAAAAAAAAACAGTAAAAAAACAGAACCGCTTTATGAATTCTAAACAAACCAGAATTATTTTGTAATTTAAATATTTTAAAAATTTATTGGAATATTCTTTCCTTTCAACAACCACTGCCATAACCGTATAGAAGTAAACTTTTACAAGGAAAAATAATAAAATAATTAATTATAAGGAATAGACAGATTTAAAATTTTTCGTATGTGTGTAGTTGTTGCTATTTTTAAAAATGGTATAAGATTATTTTTTTATGTAAAGTGATAGTTACGGGTGTGAATTTATATTAATTTTAAAATATTGGCCAATGTTGAATGAGGTTTTCAACATTATACACTTTTTAAATTTTAGATAGTATTTAATACCGTATTCATAAAAATAATTGTAGGTTTATTGAGGGCTTACTTGACATAAATATTTGTCAACTAAGCCCTTAATACACGTATTTTATTTTTTTATGAATATAGGGGTTATAAAAAAATAATCATTGAAAATATTAATAAAAAACGAATGTGGTTTCAAAAATATCATAGAAAATAAATAGAGAAAAAAATAAGAGGTTCCTTTCCCCCCCCCCCCCCCTCCATGAAGTCCGCTCCCTGCCATTTTACAGTCTATTCCACCAGAAACTAATGATTAGGAGTACAGCCACCTGGGAAGATAACAGCTAATCTACTGAAGACGCTCACCATACACATTCAACATCCACCGACAGATGATGTTTGATCATTCAAGGGTGAAGATGTAACACTGGCCCTTGAGCCCATAATATACAAATATCTATGAAAAAAAAATCTTTATCTATCAACCATCTTAACATTCCAATACAATGCACTCCAGAGTAGGGGAGATATGTTTTAAATTACAATTCGCCTTATATTTCTGCATTATGCCACTATTCGAGAAATTGAGCGATATAATTATTTTTACAAAATTCGTTAATTTAACGGATTAATAACAGTCTTATTTTACATCACATTGTACACTATAGTAATACTTTATATTATAGTTCTACTCTGACTTCTATGATTTTTCAAAAATAGTAACTTAATTTGGCTTTATGCCGACTTAAGCTATTGTTCAATATTACCATAGATTTATTTTTTGGCATTATCGTTTTATAAAACCCAACATCAAGCCTGTTCATAGAACACGAATAGATTAAGACAACAACCAACAATTTAAAATTAGAAGACTTAGAACAATATAAAGAGAGATAGACAGAAATAAATATACAGTGCGAACTCGATTACTGCAACTCTCGTTATGCGCAACAACTCGATTAACGCAACACCTGAATCAAATGCATTGTAGACTTAGTCAATGCAACTTTTTAAAAAATTTACCTCAATAAACGCAACTATTTGTTTTAACTTTATTTTTTTTTTTTTGTCCTCTGGATAGTTTTTGCATTATTTTACAGTTATTGCTTGGAATAGTTTTCATAAAAACAAACAAGCAGCACGTGTCTGATGTTTTTTATCAGTTTGGTAAAAAGATTTCCGCGATCAGTCACAGTATTAAAAACGCATAAAAATGGAGAAGGTGACAAAGTTCAGTAAATTAACCATTCAACAAAAGAGTGAAATTTTGATTAAACTTGAAAAGAATATATCGGTCAAAGCATTATGCCAGGAATACAATGTGCATAAATCAACAATAACAAGAATTAAGCAAAATAAATCAAAATTAATTAAATTTGTTACAAATGCTGAATCCGGCCCAGGAAAGCGTATAGTAATTAGAGTCTGTGAGTAACCAGTAATGGAAAAAGCTCTGTGTAAATGGTTTTTAAAACAAAGAGAATTAAATTTGCCTATTTCGTCTGAAATCTGAAAGTCAAAGGCTATTCAGCTACATAACAAAATTAATGAAAGTCGTGGTGATTTTCATGCAAGCAACGGATGGTCCTCAAATTTTAAAAAACGTCATGGTATTCGAAAAGTAAGCAAGGAACGCATTACATTTTTAGCCTGCACCAACGCATCTGGTTTGCACAAGGTTAAAATTTTTGACTCGGTTAACGCAACTACCGCGGTTACCGCAACTGCCCGATTTTTTATTAGTTGCAGTAATCGAGTTTGTACTGTATTGAGTTTTCATATATATTGAATGTTCAATTTCTATTTTAAAATTTTTTTATTTCAGAAAAAAAAATTGTTTCTTTTGCACATTCCAATGCAATTTTTCTCATCCTCATTTAAAATACTCGTACAATTTAAAAACAAAATACGACGACAATTTTTGTATGACCTAAACCTCGAATTGATTTTTATTTAATTTTTGTTTCGACTTTTTTTCTCATTTTTAAACTTGTTGAACCCAATTAATTAAAACAACAAAAAGAGGGAAAAAAAACTGAGTTGAGTGTTAAATAAACATCATAGTGGGTGTTGTTTTATGGTATAAAAATTCTATGCCATAAAATATTTCAAAATTGGAAATAAAATTTAAAACAAAAACATACAAAAAAATACTTGTATTCGCCTTGTAATTGCTTCCATTACTGTCGTGGTCAATAATACTCATAAAGATGATTTAATTGACGTTGTTGTTGATCAAATTATTAGTTTTGAAGGTGATTTTAATGTTGTACTACCCGTATAAGTGTTTCATTAAGTGGAGATGAATGATGATGAATAATAAAAGCGAAGTTTATTTTTTTATTTCTTTTTTAAAAACCAACGTTATATTTTAAAACAAAATTGAATCACTTAATAATTTAGAACAAACGCTTTCATAAATAATAAACAAACAAAAATCAGAATATATTTCTAAAGGTGGTTTTACAGTGGGATAGTGTAAATTTTACACTATCCCACTGAGTATAATGACACGTCAAAAACTCAAATAAAATGAAAAAGTATAATAGTGTGAAAACAATTTGTAACGAATTGTCAAAAAATACGGATAGAAATCATCATTTTTAGAAATTTGTCTAAACCATTACACTTTTCATTTTATCAGAGTTGCATTTTTACGCAAATATAAGAAAAAATCATAATTTTGCTTATACCTTTTTTATTAAATAAGTACAAAAATACAAAATATAGTTAACATTTGAAGTTCTTTCTCTTTAACATAAAATAAATTACAAATATTTGTTGTAAAAAATAATTAAATATGGCTTATATTATGAAATATTAATAAAACATATATTGCCGTATCAACATGTCCATCCTTGGAGAAAAAAAAAACACAAACAGCTGTTGTTTCCATTTTATTTTAAATGTGATAGTGTAAAAGCAAAATGTAATAAAAACATTTTACGTTTGATTTTTTGACAGTCAGACCAAAAACCATTAGATTTTCTTTCGACAAAATCCAATGAAAGTCTTAAGACTTGTAGAATAGTGTAAAAGCACCTTAAGTAAAATATGCTAAAAAAAGTTAAACTTTTAAGAAGAAAAAAAATTGAAAAAACCTCAGGTCAAATGAGTTTTTTTATGCACCACCACCTGCTAACCAAAAATGTGTTAACATACAGGTCAGCTTAAGTTAGAGCGTAAAGCGCAAACTATCTATCAAAAATTCTCAAGCCCGTACAAAATGTATGAAACCAACCCAAAAAGCAAGCCGCTAACACGTTGCAATTGGAAAGTCCAATTTTGATAGATCGTAAAGAACTGACATTAGTTGCAAAACAACTGTTTCTGTTTTTTACATTTTTATCTGCCAATTTGTTAGGTAATAAAATTTTAGCTTCTTTCAGGTTAATTTTGTGATTTTATTTTACTTTAGTATGATTATATGCTGTTTTTATCAATCAAGATAAGTAAGTATTACTGTTTTTGACACAAGAATCTCTACGTGTGAACACCGTCCAAATGACTACTCACCTGCTCGTATGATAACCTATATATATCATAATCAAATTAAAAATTACGCAAAAGATTTAGTTTTTGAGTCAGCTCTGACTCATTACTGCTTAACTATAAATTAGTATAAGTTAACCCAAGTCCCGACAGGGTATTTACAACAAATGCAAATATCAAAGTGTTTAGACATAGCTTTGCCAAAATATAAATTAAAACTGAATGCGTACATTTGCTAAAACTAAACAATTTTCTATTAACAACAAATCTTAAACTCTAACATAAGATCTGGAATTAATTTTAAAATAATTTCGAAATCATTTAAAACAAAAATCAAATTAAAATTCGATAATTAAACAAGTTTTACAAATGAAATATTGTTTCTATTTTATTTAATTCATATTCAATATTCACAAGCTTATAAATTAAATATTTATTTCTTAATAAAGTATAATTTATAATTTCATTACTCGAATTTAATGGCATTTATTTAATAATGCCTATAATAACCAAACACGGACACAAACAAACAAAACTGTTTTTTTTAATAATTTTAGCAAAAATTTATCTGTAACGTAAATTATACACTAAAAGTGTTCATTAAATAAAATTTTATTTCGTTCATTAAGTAAAAACAAACAAAAAATGAATAAAAAAATATATAAAAATAATTGTATTGTACGAACAACCATAATTTTATTTCATTAAACTGTGTAATATGAGACTAAGCCAAGTAATTGTAAGAGATTTTGTTTGTTTTAGAAAAATATTGTCGGAAAAAAAACGATTTAAACGAAACGGTTTTAATTTACACTTTTACAAAATACAATCTTACTTAATACATATACTACATACATACTTACATAAATTGTATACATATGTATATAATTTTAATAATTTTGTTATATTTGTTAGTCTTTACTTAATTATTTTAAAAATTCATTTTTTTTTTCTTTTTAATTCTTCAAAACTAGCAATTATTTTAATTTAAAGAATATGTTTTTTATTTTCTTAATGTGAACTTTATTTGAAAAATCTGTGCTAATTGTATGTCTTATATACGAGTACATACATTGCCAACACTAAAATTATTTAAAAAAAACTAACAATTAGTTATAAACGAACATATTATACCCTAAATAACATTTTATCAGGTGAGAATAACATTTTATATAGAATCCGAATTCAGTTTAAAATGCATTATTTCATTATTTTTGTTGTTCTGAATTTCACAAAAACGTGTAGGTTGAGAACACCAATTTTGAAATTGTGGTGCCTAAAAAAAATTTTAAATTTTGAAAACGAATCGAAACCATGAACTCGTATATTTCAAATTATAAGTTTTTTTTGCTTTGTAATACAGCTAAAGGTAACATTTAAAAGACAAATCAAGCTGAAGACCTTGATGAGTTATACGAATATACTTGACCTGGTAATTGTTGTTTTGCCTTTAAATGTTATTTCTTGTCGCAATTTCTGAGTATTCGGGTCTTACTAACACGGCGCGATTCTCGTGAGAGATTTGAAGATATTCCGAACTGTAATTGGTTATTGGATCTGCCATTTTCAATGTGAAAAATTTTACTGCAGATTTGAAATCAGTCATGCTCATTTTACCATTTGTGCCCACGTCTGAACAACACAACATGAAAAGACTGTCAAATTTGTATGCACACAACGCCATCTACTGGAAATATCTTAAAGAACATTTGTAATAATTTTCTTTTTAATTGTTTTTTAATTTGTTACACAAATTTTTTGTAGCAAAAAATTATCACAAAAAATAAAAAAAAAATCACAACGCAGAAACATGAAGATGGCGTCGTAAAATCAATCCATACAAAATCTATGGGAAAATGAATTTTCTTGATAATTTTTTTCTTCAGGAATATTTTGTGAGGAGACCAGTCCGAATTGTTGCGAATTATCGAAATCTGTCCAGGTATTCTATAAGCGTAGAAACTAACGTCATTCTCTTTTACATATACATAAGTATTAGATGTACATACATCCATTATGGGCATATGTATGTATGTATATCCATATCCATCTACCTATGGTGTTGTAGGGTATACACATAACAACATGTTAATGTGAAAAAATAACAATTTTGACTTGTCAGTCTGATTTGCTTTATGCTTCACATGTGCTACATAACAACCACTTCTTTACCATAAAACTTTGACCAAAAGTTTCATATAAATTGGCTCAAAACATTTATAGATTTATAGAAACGTATGAGTATAAATTATAGATGGATGAATAGATGTTTGGATCGATGGTGTTACAAATTAAAGTGCAAATAAATAAATGATTTCTATTCAACTGATGGTGGTATAAACTTTAAACGCCATCTGTTTCGATGCATTTAATGATCAAGACGGACGCCACACTTAATGTATAGACAGAGAATTGAAATGGTTGACTACACGCTTGAATGGATGAATGAATCGATGGTATGGATAGAAATCGTCTGTTGATGGTGTTGTATTGATGATTTTTTTTTTTTTTTGCTGAATTATTTGATCTGCAACATTTCATTAAAACGAAATAACAGACAACAACACTTACAGTGCAACCTAAATTAAAACATCAGACGATAAGATTCATTTCGCCCAGTTTGGACACTAAAATTAAGTGTGTGTGTGAGAGAGAGAGCTTTAATGTAAGGATAACTTATCTTAAAAAGAAAAAAAAAAACTTAAAAGTAAAAAATGAGAAATGCAACTCTGTAAGAACAAAACTTTAATTTTTTTATTTTATTTATTTAAATTAGAATACAATATTAATATTTTAAATAAATAGTATACAGTTGTGCATAAACGACAGTTTAAAGCGCTATAAACTCGGATCTCCGAACCGCAAAATTAGTTAATGCCACTTTATTTGGTGGTTTCATACATTTTGGAAATAACAGCCGTTGGATTGGTACTTGAGTTCATGAACCCAACCCATACCTGTCGATACTACTAGGGAGCTCATCAAGGCTGAGCTTGTTTACCGTTTCGTGATACAACATGTACAATGGGCTCAAGTGTAAAACAAATAATATTTTCTTAGAGAGTCAAGCACTGTGGAATAAAAGGCAATCTACGAAAGCATTGTCTACTCAGGAATCCCTATATCAGTCCTAAGCCTTACTTTACGTCACTTTTTACCACTATTCTGAATTTTATTAGCAAATGGGAAGTAGGCAAAAATTACAACACTGAAATATGTCTCAGAAATAATAAGTGTCTAGCAATTCTGATGTTCCACTGAACAAACAAGAGACTTGAAGGAACATAATAAATCTTATTGGTCACTGTGTTTTGCATTTGCTAGAGTAATATAAATATATTTATATTTATTTTATAAAAATAAATTTAAATATATAATTTATATTTAAAAAAAAATTTAATAACTAAAAGCTTTTTGCTTATTTTAGTATTCGTTTTAACCGGCTTATACTGTTTCAATAATAATTCTTTGTTGCTCAGCTTTAAATTTTTGTTTTACTTTTTACTTGAATAAATTTAAATTTTTTCAGAGGCCTTGTAATCAATATTCTTCGTTTTCTAATAATTGTCTGTCCATATCACTTAACAACATCCACAACAACTCTAGACATTCGTACTCGTATTATGAAATAAAAGTGTTCTTCAATTACATGTTAAAAGAATTTTTTTTCTAAGTGTTTGTCTACCACTGATTAAGTAAATGCATGCGAAATATTTTACAATAAATACAAATGCACTGAAAAAAAAAATGTTTATAAATACAAGAAATTATTGCCACACGTTTATAATTGTGTGTGTAGCTTTTGTTACATTTCGAAATTAATTGAATTGAAATGTTGATTGAAGCGTTGAATAAAAAACAAAGAAAAAAGGCAAAAAAAAAAAAAAAACGAAAATAAATTTTAAAATTAAAGAAACAACAAACATTTATTCAAAGTTATTAATTTAAAATTGTTTACTCTCTCGTAATTGTTTATATTCTTTAGTTTGTTTTTATTATTGTTTGTGTTTTTTGAGTTAAATTTTTGTTTTTTTTTTTTCTTTTAATTTTTTACATTCAAAAATTTACATTTTCTTTTTAAGTACTACACCATAACAAGTGGTGCTGGAGGAGGAGGTAGTATATTAAGTGTAAGTGTATACATACTTGATCTGTATAAGAGAAAAGCTAAATTTTTTAATTTTAATGGCTATAATAGAAATCGATTAGCGATTTTTTATGTATGTTGGCACACTATTATTTGTTCGGCGGTTTTTTGCTGTTGGAAAATAAACGAATTAAAGAAATTGCATTAAATTTTATATCAATAAATGAAATTAGCACTTAAAATGTTAAAGCATTTAGTGATTGTACTCTGAGTCAGAAAAATGTTTACAAGTAGTACAAGCTTTCCTAGAAGGCTCATCCTCAAAAAAAAATATGAAAAAACTCAATCCATTAATACGAAAAAATCAGGATTGAAAAAATCGCCCTCACCAGTATATTGCAGTTAAAAGAAAATACGTTGAAGGGAGGAAAATTAAAAATGACGACTACACATACAATTTTATTCAACATAAACCGGGTACAGCTACAAGTCACAGAAATCCAATATGTCCCATGTCACAGAATTCAAGTTTTGCCATTACATTCAAAAGTAATCTGGCAGTCTGAACATTTTTGTTACAGCTTGCAATTTGCAAAGCTTGACTATAAAAAAATATTAAAATATTCCAAACAATGAATGAAAGACTTGAAAAATTTTTCAACAATATTTTTTTGACTGGGATTGCATAAACAAGTAATCCCAATAAATATTTTTTTTTTGTTTGCGCTTGCCATCAAACTTTATTGCAATAAATTAGAAAAAAAAAGATTGCAATCGCAATCAAAAATTTTCGGTTTTCAGACATAAGTAGGAATTAGTTTTAATGACTTGTTTTTAGAATCGATTACGAACATGATTACTGTATATTTTTTTTTTCATATCGAGGAAAAGATATAAATGGATGATAAAACATACAAGCATTACAAATATGAACAACGCTGCCTAGATGTAGAAATAACTTTCTGTGTAATGGTTTTGTGATAAATCTCGCACTGAAATTTGCATTATCAACTATATTAACAAATGCTTTAAGTACCTGTTTTTTAAATATTTCAATTTTATTGTTTGATTATAGTATCTACACCGCACCCAACATACATATAAAGATTTCATTTTCAACACAGTGTCGGTAGATTACTCGATAGTCTAACTTGAAAAAGTTCAATTAAAAAAATTTCAAAAATTACGTTTAATTTTTTTTTATTGAGAGAACAGAAAAGATTCCTATTTCCTTTGTTTTTTTCTTCTTCTTCTTAATAAATTATTGTAATTTTCGATTATTTTTATTGTTATTGTACTACATTTGATTATTTAATTACAAAATCTTTTAAATAATGAAAATAATGGCTTTATTTTCAAAAACTTTTAATTTCTAATTTTATTGTTTAATAAAAAGAAAATAATTGTTTAATAAAATAATTTTATTTGTTTACTTCTGATATAAATTGCAAATTATTTCAAAGGGAAATTATATTTTAAATCTTAATTAGGTAGTAAATGAGCTCAAATCGTAATGATATGAAATGGAATGAGTTAAAAAATCAATAAAGTGTACGTGTATTCATATAAAAAAAGTATTTTATTTTTTATTTTATTTATTTATTAATTACACAGTGCAACACGAAAAAAATAACCATATACCGACACCACTTCGTGATAAAAGACCAAAAAATGAAGACCCGTGTCTCCCAATTTTACCCAAACTCATGAAGATTTTTTATGGGCAACTACAAAAGCATTGAAAATAAACAGATTTACCCTGATTACAGCAAACTAATCTCTATTTGCTTCAAACAATTAATAAAATTACGAAATTTTCTTTGTTTAGTACAAGTTTTTTAAACACAAAATTTGGCAACATTTAATTTATGAACACAAGCAAACGTGCATATAATTTTCTTAGAGCTTTCTTCCAATAATAAATTAATTAAACACGAAAAACTTTATGCGGTTAATTTTACAAATTCCTAAAGAATTCCAAAATTAATTACTTTGGCTCTGGTTATATTGCAAAGAGTTTTGGTATTAAACAAAACAAAAAATGTAAAAAATTATTTATTTATGAAATGGCAATCAAAATAAACATTTAAAAAAATAAAATAAAAAACCAAAACATTCATTTAATGTAACGATACTCTTCGATTCACTGTTAAAAAGAATTACAAATTGGAGAAAAACAAATTTAATTGCCTGGAATTGCGTTTTTTAGTGAACTTCTTTTAAGGCCATAAATTATTTTGAAGTGAATGATAAACTATAATAATAATTGTGCAAGATAATTAAAAAATAAGTATAAAAGCCTATAGGATTAAAAAAAATAAAAACGTATCAAATAAAGAAATTTCTTTGAGCGCGTTGGTAGCTGGGGGCAAAATATGAAAAAATACAAACGACATTGTTTCTCGAGATATTTTTTACAGCTTCAGAATTGATGTTGTTGTTCATTTAAATGCATACGAAATACATGATTTTATAACGATACAAGCAAGACCCGATTGATGTTGCCCTGCCTATGCTAATTTATTAGCCCCATATGTTTCTCTCACAACCATTTTTAGTAACCTACAAATATACATTTGTACGTACAAATTTTTTTTTATGTGACTTGAGGCATTATTCATTCTGAGCTTTTAGATCCTGGGCCAATGATTCATTGTGGTTTTTGCTGTCAAGAATAATTGAGATCGAAACAAACAATTCAATTCGAAAGACCAGATATAGTGTTGTATTCCATCCGGACAACGCACAGTAGGGTATTTTTTGCAATAAGTAATTTTTTCGACACATAAAATTTAAAAATGTAATGATGCAGTTTTGTATAAAAAAGATTCGGTATTACAGGCTCTGTGCCAAATTTCAAAAACTTTGGGCCAAAAATAAATTTTTGGTTCTATGGGCGGTGGGTTTTGATGAAACTTTATATTTTTCTTAATTGAGCTAACCAAAGGCTCAAAGCAAAATTTCAACATTCTACGAGCACTCCTTATATTTTTTTCCAAACATTGTATGAACAAATCCCACTGTGAAACGCCAGGCAACACATATTTTATTGACGGGGCATAAATTGAAAAAACTATGCTGGGAAGTTTTGATGCAACCATTATATAGCATGGATCTAGTTTACCGTTTGGTTTGGTCTCTACAAAACACTTTTCATGATATAAATTTAAATTCTGTTGAGTACTATAAAAACACAATTGTATCAGTTTTTCGCTTTCAAAACTAAACATAGAGAATAATGGCTTTACCCCAAAAACTGCAGCAGGTTATGGATCAACACGCCACATATTCGTTTCAAATGCAAAAAAAAAAGAGTTTTTTTATATTTATAATTAGAATAATTGGAGTTACTTAAAAAAAAGCAGAATGTACAAATTTTTTTAATTATTGTAAATTTTCATTAAAAACACTTACAAATCATTTGAATTTTTTTATATATTTTTTTTTTGTTTTTGGCGCAGAAAAGAGAAAAATAAATTAAACCACCTCTTAAAGACGGCGACGAAAAACTCACTTTATTTATAAAATAAAACGGTTTCTTTTACTTTAAAAAACCACAATGAAAACTAAAAAAAAGATGAATTGCACAGAAGACAAAATAATGGAAAACCTCTAAAACATTTTCTCCTCGAATTTTGTTTTTTCTTTAATTTTCTTTTACTGTGGCTCCTTTTTTCTCCCAACAAAAAAAAATACAATTTTGAAAACAAATGATTTTTTTGTGGTAACAAGGCATGTTGGCATGTTTTAAAATTTATCAATTTGTTACCATCTCTAAACACCACTGGTTTCGACATGATTTGTTTTGTTTCGTTTTTGTTTTTTTTTATATTTTTTCTAACAATTGTATGCAAAAAAAAAATCAACTAAACAACCAACCAACCTAATGATCTTCAGACGTTTAGAAGCTTAACCAGAAGCTGCTAAACATTACATTTTCTTGGCTTAAGCAAACGCTTTACGATTGTGCCATTAAATACAGCCACTAAGCCAAGTTTGTTTAAGTCTGGTCTAAGGTTTGTTTTTCATCATCCTGTTGTTGATCCAAAAAAAAACACTCTTCTCTACAAGTATTCGTGTATTGTGTTTTATCTTTATTTTGTTTGGCCATTTACTTAAATTTTAAAGCATTTTTATTTGCTTTGTCTATGGGTTACAAAACCAGGCTTATTTGCTAAAATTTTTTCATTGTGGAGTGGTTTCTTTAAACAGTCAGTACACACACAAGTCATATGAAAATAAATTAAAAAAATTATCTTTAACGCCACAGAATTGATTTTTTTTTAGGTTTTTTCATTAGTCTCTTGGTTCAAATATTGAAACGGTGAAAATTATTATTAAAGTTTTAGAGGATCATGTGCCACTAAATGTATGTTGATACCGTAACATTACATTGCAGTTTGAAAAATTTGTTTGCTACGGTGCTTTAAAAAAGTAAATTTTCAAAGTAAAACTTTATAAGAAAACATCTATCGGGGTAAAACTGCATGATTCCGGTGGCCGGTACACATCTCCTCCACTTGAGATGACCACGCCCTCAAATCGCTTGTACAGACTATCCAATGCGTCATGAGCTGAGTGGCCCTTAGCGCCGTCTTCTTGAAACGACATGTTGTTATTGGTGACAGAAAATTGTTACTTTAAAAATATTTAAAAGCAGTTAATCGCATGTAGTCGCCGTGGTCTAGTGGTTAGTGTGTTGGCTTACTAAGACATGGGCCCTGGGTTCGACTCCAGGCTCTGACATCTTCAAAAAAAAGAAATATGAAAAAAATATTTCTTTCGGCGACTACCTCTCAGCAGTCTTCTGGCAAAAGCTCTGAGAGTAACTAATTGCCATGAACAAGTTTCTCAAGTCTGTCGTTCGGAGTCGACATTAAACTGTAGGTCCCGGTGCTCATGGATAAAAATTGACACACACAACATGAGTGCTGCGAGAAGCTAGGCCGTAATCCTGACACAGGGTTGTAAAGGCCAGTTATGTATGTATGTATGTAGTTAATCGCATGTTTTTGGAGACCAATTGTAGAATAGCGATTCAAGTTTTAACACAAAAGCGAGGGAAGAAAAATAGTTTTGTGTTTTAAAGAAGACCAAATTTAATTTAAACGATTTTTTTAAATCTTAATGAGTGGGAATCTTCCCAATAAAAAATATCTAATGATGCCATTATGTTTGAAATAAAATATCGTTCAAATATCCTCTAGGGCTTCTCTGGATGGAGTGCATTTAAATGTTCAATATTCATGACTCTGACACATCAATCAGGCTGAATGTCACTGGTGACATAAGTTATATTGCATCTGAGGAATGCTGAGCCTAACGGGATCAAATCGCAAGATAATCAATCATCGAGCATGTGAGGTCACATCAATCATCGACCTATAGCTCTCACCGTTAAAATTTACTGCCTTGTAAAATTCTACATACTTTCACTTAGAATGGCGATGTTTTTGACAGATCTTGCGTTTTGTGGACGTACGGATTATGGTCGTTTGTTTGCTGAACCAGCGGATTTAAATTTATCCACCATATTGTGAATACTTCTCTGTGTAAGACGATTATGGAGACCGTTATAAGGTTAAGACGAGCGGTATGCTTCCCGAAGAGGACATACATTTTAATAAAAAACATATTATTATATATACATGTTGTTTAATGCTATATTCTTTTATGGTGTTTTGACAAAATAAATTGAATTAATGAGAATTAATATCATAGATGTAGCTCGAATGAAAATGAGGGTCTATTGGAAGACCCTTTATATATCAAAATTGTCTAGCAACGGGGAAAAGGTTACTTTAGCACCCTCTGAATAATTATTCAGAGTATATAGGGCAGTAAAAAAGTTGTTTATTAAATAACAGCCTAATATTTTATTGTTCCTCTTCATTTGTAGAAAATAATAAAAAGTTTTAAGAAAAAACACTCTTTCTAACGTTGATAAAATATATTTTAAACCTTTCCATCCTTCTTTTATATTAAAATGAATTTTAACTTTATTATGTAAAACAACTAATAAATATCGTACCGAACAAGACATATTATTCTCACAAGAGCAAAGGGGATATATTAAACAATTTTTTTTTAATGTAAAAACATCATTAGTTTATTGGATTTCCTGTAAATAATTTCAAATGTTGCTGATAAAAAAGAAAAACCAATATCTTTAAAATATTTATGCATTTAATTATGACTCATACCTAACATAATGGGCTATTAACACGTTTCGGCTACAATAAATAGCCAGACAGCCACGAATAACAAAAACTGATTTTAAAATGACTGAAAGCACAAAAAATAAAAAGAATTCTTACACCTTCTAAGAAAAGTAATAAAAAAAAACCAGCACAACGATACACAATATTCTAATGGTGGTTTCTTATAAGAAGACAAGTTCAAAGAATTTCAAATGTACGAGTAAAAGCATGTATTTGTTTAACATTTTTGGTAACTTCCGCAAAACCCTTAAATTCTAAATAGAAAAATAAAATGCAAGAACGCAGCACGCATTTCATTAAAAACAAAGAAAAACAAGGTAAAAACGCAAACTACAAAAAGATAATCTTAAAGTTGGAAAGAATAACACTTTGGATTAAAAGCACAAACTTAAACGGGGGTATAAGGCTGAGGTATGGGTAAAAGATGTAAAAAAAAACTAAAACAACTTTAACATGCCACAAAATGTTACAACCACATAAACATAAATATGAAAAGAAAAACTCCAAATTCTATTTAATTTTGTGGTCAAAATTACGTTTATTAGACAGCAGGGCTGGTTAATCACAGCACATGACACACTTCTATACAATAATAAATTTAACATTTTATTAAGAAAACCTCAATAATAGTTTTTACACCAAATGTCTTTTATATATGTATGTAGAGTATATGCATATAATAAATATATTTTCTTATTTAAAACCAAAATTTAACTTTTTTCTTTTCTTTTAATGACAAATTTTTAATGGACTTACCATTTAATGCACATTTTAAACCATTCAAAGACAAACTGACAATGTCATCTTTGTTTTGTACATGAATTTTGAACACTTTTTTTCCAACTCTTTGCAAAATTATTGATGATCATTTCAGTGGAAAGAAAAGCTGGCAACAGAAAAAAAATTGAGGAAAAAGTCTTGAGTTTTTTTGTACAGTTTAATTTAAAGTCATTGATCTTTGCCTGGCATAAATATTTCAAAGGTCCAAGAACGAAAGCGGTAAAAAAAAGAAAAAACAAAGAGAATAAAAGAAAAGAGTCCACAGAAACCACTGAAACAAATGTATGTTGTCTTTGTGGTTAAACGGTACCCTATATTAAGTTAATGATTAAATACAAACAATCTTCACAAAAAATTCCGTAACTGAGGTTGTTATTTTTGTGAAAATTTTTTTTTAACTGCAGGACCCCCTCTAATATAAAATATTTTTGCAAGGAGGTTTCGACAAAAAGAACTTCTTTTGCCGAACGTAGAGGTCATTTTTTTAGTTTTTTCGTTATATTTTAGACATTTAAGGTATAACACACTCATGGCCCCTTAGGGGTCATTGATCTCAAGTATCTCGTTCTAGTATTTATCTTAGCTTTAGTGCGAAAAGGTGTTGAAGAACGTTTTCGTAATGCAATAATAAATCGGTTTCTAACTAATTTTATCCTTCACAATTCAAAATCATTATCAACAAGAAATACCCGAAAAATATTGCTGCTATAGTGCGCAATCTTAAAGACGAAGCCCAAATATCGATTTGTCGTCCATCTTAAATTGTTGGCCGTTGTTTTTGGAGTATGACGAAAATTTGTTCTGCCTATAAAATGCGTCTTGTATAAGAATTGGAGCTAAATATGCATTATTTGCTTGGTATTTTTCCTGATTTAGTGATAAAGTTAATTTTTGGTTAAAAAGCTGCGTCAATAAGCAGAACTGACATACACCGAGTGAAAAAAACCCAAGCAGTTAACGAATCACTATTACTTCCACAAAAATTGACTGTTTGGTGAGTTTTATAAGCTGGCGGCATCATCATTCATCATTTCTTTCGAATTGGCATTGTGGCTCAATTGCGCTGAATGAAGAGCACTGTCTATACCTGTTGACTATATTTTTCTTTCTAATAATAGATCAAAGTAAATTAAACATCATCTATTTACTTTTGTTTTGACAAGACGACACAACTTACCATTCTGCATGCTTAACAATCCTTTAATTTAAAATTTAATTGCAAAATCAACAAGCAAAATTTACAACATTCTTTCTAAAAGCGTCCCTGGCATTCTCATTCGTGTGATTTAGAGATTACTTTTTATTGGGATAGGTTAAATCATTGGTTTATCCACAAAACTAGCTACTCTTCCAGCTTTTGAGGCCAATAAGAATGTATGTATGCCGGAACGTACAATAATATACAAAAAAATTAATTTCTTAGATTGACAAATGAATATTAGCAGTAATCATCCATCTTTGCATAGCATTCGTAGCATATATACCTACAGTTTTTTATTGTTTGGCATACTTTGCTACGTTTGCAAGACTTGCAATGGCGTTTGCTACAAAAAGTGATTACCGTCACTCTTTTTTTCCAATTTATTGTGCTTCTATCATAGTAAGGATGCAAGTAGAAGAAACAGTTGTAAAACCCAATGAACTGACGGCGAGGAATAATTCAATAACAGATAACAAGCACGAGATCAGATCCATTACTTTTAAATTACACTTGCTATTCTCCTATAATGTGGAAAGTATAATTTTTCCACTACTATAACTATTAAACCAAAGAAAATAGCAGAGAAAATGTGTCTTCTATACGCCAGTAAGAATACCGAAAAGTATATGTTTGGACATAAATACTTCATCTGCTTCCAATAGAAAAATTCAGCATTGGTAGGGTGCATTCTTAGTGTGTTTTTCAAATTTCAAATGTTTGTTGGCACTACTTGTTTTTATAACTCAACAGCATAAAAAAATTCTTGTTTTTTCTTTCTCAATTGTGGTATCTTTGCAAAGAATCTGCAATTGCCGCAGCCTCAACATGGCAGTATAAGAAAAACAAAAACTCTGGACCATAACCTTTAAGGAAAAGGCAAAACATAAAACAACAGAATTATAAAAAAAAAATTTTAAAAATCAAGAAAATTTTTACTTCATTTCATTTGCAAAAATAAAAAAAATTGTTTTCTAGCAGCTGCTTTTTTTCTGTATCTTAAATGTCTTCCTCTCTATTTCTCTTTTTTATGCTGGCGGTAGATTTTAATGTGGCCGCTGTTGCCTGGTATTTTGATCGTGCCACAGTAAGTCGGTCGGTTAAAAACCATAAGAAATTGGCAGCAACATAATGTTGTTACTCAATGTTTATGTTAACAACAAACACTGGTAATAATAACAGCAACGAAAACAACAACAACAACAAGAGCTACAAAAAATTCTTTATTTTACAGTCTTTCCTTTTAAACGGTTTTTAAAAGAGAAAAAACAACATTAACAACTGGTCCTTTTATTTTTCGGCATTTGTTTTGAAAACATGCAGTTCAAAAAGTCATCTTCTGTGTCTTTGCCAGAGTTTTGTTTCCATTTTTGTTTCTATTTTTTTATTTTTTATGCTTTCATTTGGCTGTTAATGATGGTGAACGGTTTTTAAAGAAAATCAGAGATTTAAAAGAATTTAATCTTAATAAAATGATTTCTTTTAAGCGTTTTCTTAAATGATTAATTTTAATTAAGCTTTAGGTCGATTAAAAGCTTATATATTAATCAATAATAAGGTCAACTAAACTTATTAATATGTACAGTTTTCTTAAATGTCTAAGGGAATACTAAATCTCATTTAATTAAAATTGTTTCTAAATAGGTTATTCTTCTTCATGGTGCTAAAATAAAGATATCCAATCGCCAAAGTGTTAAAGTCAATAAATTGTCAAATTTAGCATTCAGACAAATTTGATTTTTCTTTAGAATAGCTACTAATTTGTATCCATCTGAACTGTTACCAACTTTTTTTAAAGAATTAATCTTTAAAAACGGTTGCTTTAACTGTCATCAAGAACTTTAATAAGGCAAATAGTTTTTTTAGCAAAAGAATTTATGCTTTTACACTCTGCACATTTAGTAACACTGAGATTTTTATTTCTTCCAGCTATTCTGCCTCATGCAAAGTTTTTCTCTTTTGTAGTATTTTTCAAACTTCTTTATGCAAAAGAAAGATAAAACTTTTATCGATAAAGAAAAATTAAAAAAGAGAATGTAATACACTAAAAAAAGTATGGATTCTTATAAAAGCAATAAATTATGGCAGCGAATACATTTTGAAATACTGCCATAAAACAGTAGCAATAAACGTTTGACAAACTTTTGAATAGATTTCTTCAAAACTGAAAAGATTTTGCCTGTATGTTTTTTTTTAGAAAAAAAATGTTTAAGACATTTTTTAAAGTGTAATGAAAGCAAAGTAATTTGTGTACATGTTTATAATTAATTCTACATGCAGTTGAACTAAAATTTTAATCTGTTCATTATTACCATTTAAAATGTAATTTTTACTTGATTTACAAAACTAGATGTAAATCAGTTATTTGATGCCCTACACCTCATAGTTGGTTAGGAATATTGTGTCGCATATTATTAGTTTTATTAGAAAATATGGGTGTAGGGCTGTTTAAGGTTACAGTTCTTCTTTTTAAATTTCATAAAAATCATTTAGATATGGCAGGAACTACTTATTTGTTGAATAGAATTAAAAATTGACTGTTTTAGTAATAATGGAAATATTGTTTTGTATCTGTTTGCTTGGGGTCACCACTTCCTCTCTTTCTACATCATCTGTTTCGTCTTCACGTTTTCAAAGTCAAAAGTCAAGTTGAATACCAACTGTGTATTTTAAATGAATTCTATAATCTGTTGTTCATCGCAAAGCACTATTTCGTACATTGAATTTCATTTTTTAATTTTATTTTCCTCATGCATACAAATATCTGGCGGCGTTTTTATTTGAATTTTAAGAAATTAATAATTATGTTATTGATCGTAATCATCATTACATTACCAAAGTCATTATTTTGTAATTGCTAGTGGGCTTTTTTGTTTTCTTCTGTGGGCATGATGCACTTTTTTCTTTTGATTTGTATTTTTATTTTTTTTGTCAATGTAAACGCACATGTTTTATTCATAAGAGTTTAAAGGCTCAAGACCACAAAAAAAAAGAAAAGCAAAAAAGATAAAATAAAAAATCATGTGATTACATGTTTCTTGGGTGATCTACTACAGCTTTTGATAAAAATCTTAAAATTTAATTAAAAAAATTACTTTTATGTTTTTCTGCTTTTTTTTATTATATTTTTCAATGGTTTCCATTTATTGCACATGTAGGTGGTGTTTGAAATGGGAAAACGAATGAATAGAAAATATTTAAATCAAAACTTTTTGTTTAAATGACGTTTTTTTTTTTTTGTTTGCTTTCTTCAGTTTCTTTTTATAGAACATCGGAAGTGCAGTTAATTAAGTTTTACAGAGCTCACGAACAAGAGGTGTCGTATAGGCGCCCAGTTCATTTTCTTAGAACATAATGAAGGCAGTAAATAAAGTTCTAAAGTGCACTATAACATGTGGTGTCATGGGAGCAGAAAGTTTGTGTTCATATAAAAGTGTAAGTGCAATTAATTTTTAAAGAAAGTAAAAACAAAATAGGCAGAAAATGTATTTGTTTATGTGCTGAGGGCCCGAAGTTCAAGACCCAGGAAGTGTGATTAATCAGACGAAACAAAAATTTATTTGTTTAAGTTAAATGTACAAGAACGGGCCTTGCTATTGGGGCAGCCAGTTTCATTTCACAGAACATGGTAAATGCGGGTAAAACAGCTTTACAGAGAACTGTCACTGTCATATACGCACACAGTTCATTATAACATAATGACAGCAGTTAATAAATAAAGTTTCAGAGAAAACAAGATGGTACCGAATTTTCTACATAAACCGAAAGCCAGGTTATTTACGAAGAATGAGATCGAGAGTTGTCATTTAGTTCGTTTTTATAGAACATCGTAGATCCAGGTAATCAGGTTTCAAAAAGAAGTTAATGTGTTATGAGTTCATCCAATTTCTTTTTGTGTTATAACATTTAATCGCCAGTAACAAAGTTATACGGAGAGAGAAAGATACGAGTTTGTCATGCGAGCATTTAGTAAATAGAACTTACATAGTTGAGTACATGTTGTTTTAAAGTTATTAAGAATGAGAACTATCAGAAATGCAGACAGATCATGGTAAAATTACTTACAAGGTGGTGTTGCCAACCCAGCTGTGTTGTTGTTTTTCTTTTTTTTTGTCATACCGCTCCTGTCAAAAGTTTTGTTTATATTTATGTTTTGTTTATATTTTGCTTTGTTTTTATTTTGTTTTGGTGTAGAAACGTATATGCTGTTAAAAATACACACACACATTTCTGTGCTTTTTTAATTCACCATGCCTGCTTTTGACAGGAGCTGAAAAAACAAAGCCAAATTCTCTGTTATTTTTGTACTATATTCACCTGCCACCACCTTGTATAATTTCACCATGAGCCAGCCTATTAATTTTAAGTTTATTCAATATACGATAAAAGTAACAAAAGGTGTTAAAAATAGACTACACTTTTCTGGAAAAATTAAAACTAATATTTTTAAACTTTATTAAAAATGAAAACTATTGTGTTTTATTCCTACTCGAAATGTAATTAAGAAAGTTTAGAAAAATAAGAAAATGAGTGGGTTTCTAGAAATCACTCGTTCTCATGGTATAGAACATAGCTGGCCTAAATCAGCATTTTTTCCAAAAAATTAATTTTTAAGGAAAGTTAGAAGAACACCTTTCTTTAAATCATTGATTAAGTATTTCAAATCACTATAAAATAATTGAAATTAAAATAGTTGAAAATTTATATTGAAATTTTCTGAAACAAGAATTATTTATGTTTTATGAGACAACATCTACAACCTTTAGAGAAAACACCTATTAAATTACTTGAATAGAACGTAGACTTGTTTCTCAATAAGAGAACAAAAAAGAGTAAATAATGATCCCTTTGATTTTTTTAAAAATTTATGTCAACATTAAATTAAATTTGACACTTTTAACACTATTATGTTCAATACAACAACATTATTGTAAACTGGACAAACAAAACCCAAAACGTTAAACCCGTTTCAGATTCTTTAAAAGCGATAAATTCTAAATCCACAAGACACAAAACTCCCTTTTTTTAAACGCACGTGTGTATTATAATTAAAAAATAAATATAAATTTTAAATAAAGAATGTTTTGCAGGTGTTATAAACAAATCATTTACAATACCAAAGACTCCGATTTCGAGAGATAACGTGTTGTTCTAAATTATAGCCACACAAAAAAACTGTATGACTGGGGAGTCATGTTTTCCAAACCGAATAATAAAACAAAAGACAAGAAATGAATTTTTAAGGAACTTTTTTTATTGACAAATGAAATTATTTATTATATACAATTTATAATATTTAAATTAATTAAATTGTTAACAATCAAAACAAAAGCTACACGGAACAGCAGTAATTTTAACATATTGAATAGAAAAGACAATACTATAGTGGGTGGTATAAGTAAACAAACACAACTCACGCATGAACTGTGTTTAAAACTATTCAACCATTCAACCGTAAAAACAGTTGTAAATAGAAAGTAATGTTCTAGACACTTAAAATTTATAAATATTTTGATTTTTAAACAATTTTATAATTGAAATTATAAATCTCAACTAAATAAATTAAGAGTTATTTTCACTCAGTTTAACAAAGGCAATAAGTTTAAAAAGAAATTTTATTATAAAAAAATTGTCAAATGGCCAATCGTCAAATCTGATAACTATGCGAGTGACTAGTGTACTAGTCTACTAGTGCGCATTAAATTCCAATTATGTATTCACACCACCGAGTATAAGATGTTCCACACTTTACTTTACTTTAGTATAAAAAATTTAATAAATAAGATGATTGTGTAATGTTAGAAGAACAAGTGTAGGGTATTTATATGCAGTTTTACTTTGTTTTAGCTTTGCTTTTGTGTGTTTTCACACCAAGTTATCAATATTCATTTAAATCTACTGTTAAAACCAGTATGATTAGACAGTTTTGTATTTCTATTAACTATAATTAACGTTACTTTGTCTAAATTACCTCTGGCCACTGACTGAGAATCATCAATATTATGATGGTTAGCTATAGACGCTAATGGTGCCCATAATTATAGTCTGTAATAAGAATGATGTGTATGAGACAATGGTGGTAAGTATGCATGACAAAGATATTACAGATGATAGGAGGTTATCAGAGATCTTTTAAATAAATTTTAAAGAATATTGTTTACTCGAAAATTATTAGTGGCGAACTATCTTAATGGTTGTCTAAATAAATACTGTGTGTTTGGAAGACGTGTATTTAGGTGCTATCACATACATTGTAATAATGTTTACCAAAGACCAATACAAACTAATAAAGTAAAAGACTAGATTAAACTGACTTAGTGCTGGCAAAGTAATGAATAACGAGTATTTGTTCTAATATTTTTTTTTTTTGAGTTTTTGTTAGAAGTTATATTGAAAATTCAAATTTTAAAAGCCAAAGTAAAAATGTAAAAGATTATTAAATCAATTATTAAACTTCAAAAGAGAAGTTATATTTAGCGTTATTATAACAAGGTTAATAATCCACATGCTGATAAATTAAAAAAAAAAAACTATGAAAAAAATATCTTATATAATAAAGGATAGCTCTACGTACTTATCGAAAGGTGATACACATACTATTTTCATAACTTGTTTAAGTTATATATTAATAAAACAATTGGGAAAATTGTAGTGAAGGTAACTCTTCCGACAATTGGATTTTAATGAAACAGACACAATTCTTTAAATAAAATAGTTTTCTTAAAACTATAGCTATAATTACTCTCCGTTGTAAGTGTTGCAAACGTAGCAAATATAACAAAATGTCAAATAATAACAAAATGTAGGCATATATTTACAAAGAAACCGCTGCCCAACATTCCACTCTATTCCACCTTAACCAATGTCAACAAAAAACGAATGATCAGGGAAAAAAGCGCCACCTATTGGGAAGTAGCAAATAACAGCTAAACCTACTCAGCGAAAGCACACTCACCACACAATTAACATGCGACGATGAGGCAATTGCTGTTGATCATTCAAGGCTGAAGGTATAACACTGGCCTTTGAATGATCAATTCACAGCAATTTGTCTCATTCCTAAGGCCCTTAACAATAATATAATAATTAATAATAATATATGTACTGTCCTTTCCAAAATTCCAATACAATGCACAGCATTTAGTAGGGGTTTACGCCTGAGTATTGGTCTCAAATAAAAAAAAAATACGCTAATATCGCTAATAGGGTTGCAAGGGGGTTTGCAACGAAGAGTAATTTGAATTCAGAATTAATGTATTTATAACTACATTGGCAGAACGTCATATTAAAAAAAAAATCATTAATGAATTGAGTGATATTTCACTTTCCAATAATGTCGAGTTTAACAGGTAAAGGGAAACATTTACTTAATTATACCTAAAAAAGGATGAAAACAGTTACTCACAAATGGATGGACACTTTTCAGTAAAGAATAATTGATTGTTCAGTAATGAATTGTGTGTGTACAGGAAAACGCTTACTCAATTATACCTTGAGAAGAATGAAGATTTACTCACAAGCAGATGGACTGTTTTCTCTACAAATGGATTAAAAAAGATCAAATAGTACTTTTTCCTATGCTATAGTATAATATTCTGCATCTTAAGAATTTAAAGCCCACAATTTAACCCAATAAAGCAAGAAAAATTAAAAATGTTAACTTGGTAAGGTAACAATAATTCATATACAGTCGCTAAATACTCCTGTAGAGCTTTAATTTACTCAGTCGCAGTATCCCACTACAGTCAAAAGATTTTAAATTCAAAAATTTTCAAGTCCCCGTTTGGATCAAATTCCTGTAACGTATGATTACCTGGTGAACGGGGAAACCACGCCTGTATTATGCTTTGATTGCAACATATTTAACATATATTACTAAATTGCAATAAATTATGAAAATATTAACAACGATATTTTTTTTTTGAGACCAATACTCAGGGGTAAACCCCTAATGATGCTGTGCATTATATTGGAATTCTTTGAAAAAGACAGTATATTTATATATTTTTTTTTCTTATATTATTATTAAGCGCCTTAGGAATGAGACAAATTGCTGTAAATTGATCGTTCAAAGGCCTTCACCCTTGAATGATTAATAGCCATTGCCCAATCGTTGTATGTTGATTGCTGTGAGTGCCTTCGCTAAGTAGGTTTTAGGCTGTGATCTGCTACTTCCCAATAGGTGGCGCTTTTCTCATGATCATTCGTTTTTGTTGACATTGGTTAGGTGGAATAGAGTGGAATGTCAGGAAGCGGTTTCTTTGTAGATGGACTTCATGGAGGGTGGGGGGCTCTTATTTTGAAATTATAATTTTGAAAAAACCGCAATCTAACTATTTCATTTTTTACCTTTGCTGGGATTTGAACCTGGGCGATTTGAGTTTTTGTGCTACCGCTCTAACCACTATACCTAGCACCCCCAACCTGTTTAAAATATCCTAAAAATTAATCCTAAAAATTTATCGTTCTATTGTTAAACATGGAATATTGAATTGAATTCATAATAATTATTTTGTATATAGAAAACTAGTAGTATTGAGTACCCAAATTAAAAATTTTCAGTACAATTGAGTATTGAAATGTAGTAGAATTTGCCAACACTATAGCTACATATGCGTACATATACTTATTGGCTGGCTGTTACAATTCAATATGAATTATTTACTTAAGCAAAATTGATATGATTTAAATCGGTGTTTATTTGCTTATTTTGATATCATGATCTTTCTGCACTAAATGATCATTAAACCTGTACGTCACTGAAATTCATTTTCTCAACCATGACTTGTCCAAAAACAACTCATAAACGTTAAAAAAATTAATGAAGAAATTCTTAACTTTGTAGGTTTGTGGTTTGTTTTACTTTTTTCTTAATGTAAATGCCATTAACCTTTACACATAATAATGACACATTAAATAAATACCCTCATCCAATAGTCATTGGACTAGAAACCAACAGCAGTCAACAGGCAACAGCCAGCAGCCAAGAATAATTAAATTTTAACTCCGGCCCTTCATCATATGTACATATGTTTGTATGCATGTATGTATGTATGTGAGTGGAAAACAAAAGATAGAGGTAATTTAAAGATAAATCTATAAAACCTCATTAATAAATAAAGAATTTATAAATATTTAGATAACATTATCGTTATTAACTTTATTAATACTTTACATACGATATTTACATTTTATTTTATTTTTTTTTTGAAAGCCAACAAAGAAAATATTTATTTTACATTGAGACCCAGTAATACTGGGTGGCTGGGTGTTGTCTTAATAATTTAAAAATGAAAAACAAAAGAAAGAAGGTGGCGTTGAATTTCTTAAAGAAATATACATACATATATGTGTATGCATATACCTTTATTATTTTTCTTTTTTTTCGATCTTATAAAAAGATTCTTATAAGAAGTTTATGCATCTCATATTTTTAATTTTTTTTTTTTTATTTAAGAGCTTCTGTTTTTTTTTTTTTTGTTTTTTTGAATATTAATTGTCTTAAAAAGACAAAACAAAAAATTATTCTTTTAATTTCTGCTTTTTTTTGTCTTTGGTCTCTTAATAATCGTCTATTATGTTTTTAAGCACGTGAACGTGATAATTTTTAGTGATTAGCAAAAGATTATAAAATTAAAATTTTTTATATGAAAATAAAAAATTTTTACTCACGTTCTATATATATACTAACAGATTCAGAATATTTTGAAATTGAAATCATGTCCAAAATTTACCTGGAATTGCAACAAAAATAAATAAAAAAAACCGTTAATCAAAATTTAAAATTGCTTAAATTAAATTAAGTTTCAAAATTAGGTAAAAAATAAATTTACATCATAAAACAATAGCAGTAATCACTCACACTTACAAATGTTGCAAACATAGCACACCATGTAAAAAATAACAAAATGTAGGCATACATATACGCGGTCTGATCAAAAATTAACCGTTATTTTCATATTTCGTGAGTTACGTATGTTCGATTTTCTCATTTTTTTTCTGTTATGTAGGTACACATGTCTGTTATATATTTTGGTAATATCAGCCATTTTGGATTGTCAGTTTGTTTCTGACAATGTTAGTCGTGTTTTGGTCTGCTATTCGAAAAAATGGATCATAGAAACTGTATTAAGTTTTGTGTAAAAAATGAAATTAAATGCTCAAGAACATTTGAACTGTTGACTTTGGCGTTTCGCAAGTCTACTATGAGCAGAACACAAGTTCAATTGTGGTATAACCGTTTTAAGGAAGGCCGAGAAGATGTCAATGACGATGCTCGTCCTGGTTGCCCGAGCACGTGACGTGAAGCAGTGACGAAAATGATTTTGGATAATCGTCGAATCACTATCAGAGAGGTTGCTAATGATGTTGGCATATAGTTCGGCTCATGCCAAGCAATTTTTACGGATGTTTTAGGCATGAAACATGTGGCAGCGAAGATTGTTCCAAAATTGCTAAAGTTTGAGCAAAACAACGTCGCATGGACATCGATGCTTGTGAGTGACTTTTTGGCCAAAAACATAACCCTTATCAAGCCTCAACCACCGTATTCACCGGACTTGGCCACCGCTGACTTTTTCCTCTTCCAAAAACTGAAGGCACCGATGAAAGGAAAGCGTTTTGCTATGATTGAGGAGATAAAAGAAAAATCGAAACAGGAGCTGTTGACGATGCCAAAAAGCGCGTTTAAGGAGTGGAAAAAACGCTGGCATAAGTGTATTATATCTGAGGGGGATTACTTTGAAAGGGACAAGATAATTATTGATGAATAAATTAATACTTTTTGAAAAAATTGAAATTAACGGTTATTTTTTTATCATACCTCGTATGCTAGAAATGCTTGTTTACAAGGCTTGCAAGGGCGTTTTAAAGGAAGTGTGATTACCGCTAATGTTAGTTTAAAAGCACTGAGTCTATTTTGCAATCAAAACATATGTTATATGGCCAACCCAGGAGGCGTTGGGCACGAGTATAGACTTTGTAAAATTCACTACATTTATGAATTTTATGCATACATTAATGTATGTATGTATTAAGGTAGTCAGAGAAATTTTGCTAGACATTATTTACAATACGGTTTATTTTTGCCACGTAAAATGTAAAAAAAAATTTAAATCTTCATATTCTACTATAATCAAAATGAACTAAATTTTTTTCTAATACAGTTTTCCCCAAATAATTGCCCACGCTTAATTGTCTGCTCTAATATATTCAACGATAATCAATTACCTCCATCTGTACTTATGCTTTTTTTTACAGAAATAGTCAAGAATAGCTGTAGGTTAGATAAGAAACATTTCGCTTACAAAAGAATTCCTTCATAGAAATCTAAATATCCTGATATCCAGCAAGTAAACTTTTTGTAAGCATTTCAATATAGCAAACATTTAAGATTTTAAAGTTGTGTTCATATTTCATATCTATTATAAGAATTAGTAATTCAATTCATAGAAAAAACTATTTTTTTAATTGCTTTATAAAAATCGCATTACAAAAATGCCATTCGAAACACACCCACCTTAATAAACTTGTATTTGCGATTTGTTAACAACAATTCAAAATTTAAAAACAAAAAATCAACTATTTTAACGTGAATTTAAACACCAACAAAAGTGTCACAATTAACTACAAAACCAGCCGATAAAATCAATGATCTTAGAAAAGCTAAACAAGTCAATAAAATTAAAACTGAAAAACTATTTTGTGTAAATACTACCTTTTAGAAAAATCTAAATAAAATAAATTAAAATTTATTACAAAATTAAAAAGAATAAAAGAATTTTTACCGCCAAAAGCGATTTTACACATGCCCAGCACATTGCTAGTGGGTGTTGGCGTTTAAGCAGAACACAAGCGTATAGAGACAACAATGGCGTTTAAGTTTACTAATGGAGGTGCACACTATCTTAATAATGGCGGGGGTTGTTTTAGTGATTTAGTAAAATTTGCAAAACGAAATCATTTATCTGCTTAAGAATTCTAAACACCATTTGAGCCAGTTTTATATGTCACAACAATATATTCAATCAGCTGCTTTTTATCTGTGCATTTCTGAATTTAAAAGCGTATGAATAAAAGGTGTTGAATGTTTTTTTTTTCTTGTCTTCATAAAATTTAATCAGTTGCAAGTTAAGCAAATTAAATTAAATTTACAATGTTTTTTTTTTAATTTAATTTTGCATACAAAAAAAAGAATAAAACTGACATCAAAGTCAACATTTGCCGCCTAAAACTGTCAATAACATCTTTAGTTCCTTATAATGCCGCTTTACAATTATTTTTTTTTTTTCTTTTTATATTCTCAAGTAGAAATCCGCATTAAGCTGTAGCAGAATAAAATGCATAAAATAAATGTGTTTTCATAAGATTTTTACTTAAAGATCAAAATATAAAATAAAATTTTTTTATCGTTTTTTTTTTTTGTTTTTTTTTTGTTTTATTTTCCTTATTCATTAAATATTTATTTAAGTTGCATGTTTAGTGGGCATGAATAGATGAAATGCTAAAGGCAATCAATTTGCATTATTCACACAGTAAACAGCAAAAACAACAAGAACTGAAATTACAAGAATAAACAACTACTTCTCTCGCAGCTACAACAGCAGCAACTGTAGGAGCAACATTAACAGCAGCGTCAACAACAGTAACTGTAATAGAAACATTCCAACCATTAGAAACTTTAAGTGTGATCTTAAAATGAGAAAGTATCCACCAAATGGAAATGTTTGCTAAAGTGGGTGTGAAAATGACGAGTGGAAATGAATGCAGGAGTTTTCTACAAAACACTAAACCTAGTGTGGAGTGTTGTACAATACACACTATGACTTCAATGGGAGGCCCTATCTCCCCCTTAAGTTATTAAGTACACGTCATTTTTAAAATCTATCTTTTCTTAAATGAAAGGATAATACTGCTTCTCTGTTGTGCGTTGACTTAATAAAACTTAAATAGATTTTATTTTTTGGGGTATAATTACCCCATATGCTCAAAAAGTGACCCCTTTCGAATCACCACTTTTGTGGTAAAAGTAGTAACCATTTTTAAGCGCTGTTCGGTTGTTAAACGAATCATATTTGTAAGTTACGAACCTTAGATTAATAAATAAGACAGTTGACAGCCTTGCCAGATTGGCGGTTTTGAGGTCACTAAATGGATAACCTGGTACAAGCCAACACATTATGCGTGTAGTGTATTTCAAAGAAAACAACTAAAAAAAATTAAGGTGGGAATATCATGATAATTTTCGATAACTATTCGGTTATACATTGTCTAACATTAGTCCATTCACAAAGCGAGTTTCATTCTACAGATTAGTCTATAATATGAGTACTTCCCACGTTATTTTTATTATTTAATCACTACCGATCAGTTCTAAAAACCGCTTAACTGCAGTGCACTGTTGTACTTCAACTTCTGTACAGATTTTCTAAATACTTTTAGGACTGAAGATGTTTAGAAGGAATTTTGCCCATCCATTGAGTGGTTCTTCTTCTGTACTCAAAATATTAGAGGTTAACAATTAAGATTTCTGGCATATTTATAGCTCTCGCGCTTGTTGCCGCAAACTACATCAAATTCTGTATGTTGTGCTATTTGGTTAACGTATGTGCGTTCATTTTTGTGTACTGATCTCTTTATTCTTTATTCTGCTTTTATATATTCCTGGTATGAGATAAGTTGAATTTTAAAATTTGTATTCCATGTATTAGACTTCTTGTTTCACTCTGCTGCGATAGGTAACACACCCGTCAACCAAGAGGTTCTAGGAACAAACCCCGGCCTAACGGTCAACACCTTTCAAAAACAGCATCACCTGATAGCATTAGATAGCAACTGATTGTGAGTATTACACAATATTGCATCTGTCGTTCGGCTTATATTATAGGAGCCCTTAGAAAAGTCTAAAAATGGAACCGGCTACAGCTCATAGACTGTGAGAAGAAATATTAATTTAAAAATGTTATCTCTTAATATTTTCGATTACAAAATAATAAAAAAAATGTTTATCAAAATTATATTTCTGTTGTGGGGTTACATTCCCCATAATCCTCTCTCTACTCGTATTTAAATGCTGAGTAAGCAAATCTAACACTTGTTAATAAATGTAATTTTTCTTTTAGATAATATTGCTGTCATTTGCCTTCCCCAAACTCCCTTTCTTACAACACTTTTCATGCTTTTCCTCCTTTTAATTTATAACCATAAAAAAAATACAAAAAACTTGTTCATTTAACCGAAATACTACATTTTAACACCGTCATAATGAATGACTAAATAAATGATGCGTCGTTTAAAATAAAATACTATTTTACCAACAACCAGTAAAAAAGCAACAACTACAATTTAAAATATATTGTATGTACACACATATGTATGTGTGTATGTATGGATATATTTAAAATAGAGCTTGTATTTAAAATACACTACAAATGTGTTGCATGTATCATGATTCACCACCACTCATGCTTAAATACTTTATAACTAAAACACAACAGCAACAAATAAATTTTGTAATTAAAAAAACTGTTAAGAACTCTATTGAGATAATAAATTCGAATACTTTTTTTACTTTTAAAAATTTTATTGCATAATCATTAGATTTGGAAAATAAAGAACTCGAAGAACCTGTTAGAAATCTGAATTTAAAACAAAATCTACAATATTTGAATGAAAATTAAATAATTTTAAGTGGTTTATTCAGCATTGCCAGTCTGATGGTGGTTAATGTTATATTCATTTTGATATTTAATAATACAAAGCCCGACTTTTGACCTTTTATTACACCGATGCGTCAAAAATCATTTTTAAAGAGTCTTAAGCACTATTCAAACTGTTTAATTAGAATTATGTAGGCATGTATTAGCCACGTATTCTGCATTTAGCTGACAAAAGTTTTCTAGCAGCATTTTCTCATTTTCTTCTTGGAACTTGCATTATCGTTCCAATGTTTCCTTACAATATATGTGAGTGGATCATTATCTCATTTTCTAAAGAGACTTCTGTCATGGCCCGAAAATAATTATGATGATGACGTGGGCCGCCATTTTTTTTCCATTTTATTTTATTTCCCTACATTGAGACTGGTCTAATATATAATCTTCTGAACAGCCAAGTAAATAAGCGACATTCTAGTAAGGGTCGACTGACTATCCGAAAATTTCAAATCCTCTTTCGGATAGAACTCCCATTGCCTCCAATTTTACATATGCTTCCGTCTGGAAAGTTATGGTGTGCTTACGTAAGGTTATTACTGCTCCTACTTCGAGGAGCGTTTGTTTTCATTTGGGTACCTTTTTAGTGAGTCAACCTATATATACATACCTTGGATTTTAGCACCACACTTTCTTGATAGAAAAGAACACCCTGCAACCCCTACAAAACAGATTGGTGCAAATGCATACAGACTTAATAAACACTATATGAGATAAGTCTGATGGTAAAGCTAAGTACGAGTACATTGGCCATTACAACCATTTTTCAGAGTTATGGCCTAGCTTTTCACAGCACCTATAATGTGTGAGTCAAATTTTTATCTATATATACCGGGACCTATAGTTTAACGTCGAATCCGAACGACAAACTTGAGAAGCTTGTTCATGGCAATCAGTTACTCTCAAGCTTTTGCTAGAAGAGTGCTAAGACGTGGTCTTACTTGCTTACTTAATTGGCCATTACAACCCTGTGTCAGGGTTACGGCCTAGCTTCTCGCTGAGAGGTGGTCACCGAAAGAAATATTTTTCATATTTCTTTCTTTGAAGATGTCAGAGCTGGGGTTTGAACCCGCAGCTTTCGTCTAATAATCCTTCACACTACCTACTACACAACGGTAACCACAAGTAAAGTAACAAATGAGAATCTTTACTGTCGATTTGAATAGGTCACTCTGACTTGCCCAAAATGCGTTAAAGTCACAAAAATCTTTAAAACTAGTGAAAGGCCGAAAAAAACTTAACCGACTACTGAAAAGCAAATTGTTACCCTCCACTGATATAGGCTGCGATAAATATTTTTTATTAAATAATTTATAAATCCACATTCTAATCCCAGATTGATTGACAGAGCATTGCAAAAATAATCCAAATTGATTATATACCATATCGCACACCCAGGTCAAAAGTGACTCACCTCAAATATTTTTTATTTTTTTATTTGTTTATATGATTAAACTATGCATAATGCACTTGTTTAACTTCAAAAATAATATCAGTGTATTTTGTTGCTGTTATGAATTACAACTTAACACTTTTAAACTGGATGTGCGATATGTTTTTCAAACAGAGGTTGGATGAAATAAGTTGTGAGCCACTGTATTTCAAATACTGGGGCATAATTTTAAACATTATTTACGATGAGTAATACCTGAAAAAATTTTCATAATCGTCATGTAACTTAAACAACATTATTAACATTTTTAAATTTAATAATAAATTATTAAAAATTAGCATTAAAAAATAGTAGAAAACAAACACGAATAAAATACATAAATTCTAACTCTATCAAAAAAGAAATCCAACTAATAAAATTAAAATTTATTTGGAAAACTAAAATAAAATAAATATTTGAGGCAAATAAATGCGGGCTTAATAAAGATTTAAAAAAGTTTTAAAATTTATAATTTTAAACTAAAAGTAGAAAAGAAATCTGAAAAAAAACTGAAAGCATTTTAATTAATTTATGTTCCTTTTTTTGGATTTTTTAAAATATGCAAAGAATATCATTTAACAAAAAATGTAGACGGAGAAAGAAAGTATTGATTTTATATGATTCAATTAAAAAAATTTTTAAATTTTTTTCTTTGTTTGTTATATTTTTTCTATTGATTTTAAACATTAATAATAGAAAAAATTAAAGTAATATCTGCCAAAACTTTTTTTCACTTTATTTTCTTTCACTTTATTTTTATTCCATTTTAAATAAATTTCTCATAAATATGTCATTTACCAATATGCTTAAAAACTTTTAAATTTTTCTTTTCTGGGATATCGTTGAATTTATTTTTCATTCTTTTTTTTTCGTAAATGTATATAAAAATTGTAATACTGCAACGCAAATATACTATATGGAACACTGATTAGATATCAATTGTGTGGGAGTGGGTGTTTCATTCAATCTGTTCAATTATTTTTTTGTACAGAAACATTAAGAAGTACTAGTACTTGTTGAAAAACAAGGGTTTTCCTGTTTGTTCGCTTGTACATACGAGTACAAACGATTTGAACGACAACTTTACTATTTATTATTGAATTTCCATTGTATGGGAGTATTATTATTATGAAATTTATATTTTAGTAGGTCAAATTTTTTTAAGAAAATTTATTCTTTACGTAGATATGAACAGTTTTCCCTATTGCAATTGCTAGAATTTGGAAAAACAGAGAAAAACTTACTTATTGGTGAAGAACAAAAGTTGAAGCGAATTTATTATTGACCGAAATTTTTTTATAAAATTTTAAATTAAACTGTTTTTCCAAATTACCATGAAACTTTTTAGCTTTTTGCCTTCAACAATGATGCTCTTCTGTGAACTAGTTCCCTCTCGAACACTCCAAGAACACATTCAACTGCCTTAATACAGTCTTATGCCTCTGAGCAGCATAATCCTGTATAACTGTCGATAGAGGGTACCATTCCTAAATTGTTCACATAGGCTGAAATAGCGTACATCAGGTAATATTTTTTCACAGTTTATTCCAAATTGATGTCATTCCTTTCATTTATTGCTGTACTAAGGTTAAAAATTTTATTCCCTGCCTTGTCTACTATTCTTGTAATTAAATTTTTACAAAAACCAAAAAAAACAGTGATTCAGCATATGCAGATTTGTGGTTAGTGAGCTAGTCTGATAGGGTAATACTTCAACAATATCAGATTAAAGCTTAATAAATACCCTGCAGGCAATTCAGTTAACTTTTAATTAATATAAAACTAACTATTTCTCAAGTAGTGGTGGTTGACACTTGGATTACTTTTATATGAAAACAACTAACTATTTTAACATTGCGATGTCCTAGGAAGTAGTCAATTGTCCGACACTGCATTACTTTCAATTAACTTTAAAGTTACTTACCTAGCCCTTAACTTAAAGTTAACTTTTTGTTGCTAGCTATAAACACTTTGATTTTGGTAAGTTCTGGATTACAATGTAGTTAGTTTATAGTCAGCCCATAAAAGTGAATTATAAGTTAGCTTTATTTGTAGTCGACTACCAATTTGCTGGCATGGTATCTACTAGCTGGCTACACAAAACTCCTTTTAAATAGAAGAAGGAGAAGACTATCTATCACATCCTGTGTCAATGTCCAGCAATTATCATGTGACGATAGAGGTTCTGGTCCTCTGTTTTCTTGTCATTCTTTTAAAATGAGAATTGCAGCAAAAGCGAAATTTACTCGTATTTTGGTATCAATATGGTTTGTTTGCTTTGAGTACTAATTGATCTCCGGGTTGGTTGATATGCTTTTGATATGACAATGGTTGTAAACTTCGGCCAAAATAAAATAAAAAGTGGGTATTGGACTATTGGTTTTCTACATTAAAAGCATCAGCTATTATGCAATACTTATACCTCTGCCAACTATGATGGGTAAAATATAAAAAAAAATTAAAATCACCCCCCTCATGAATAAAAATTACGCGGAAAGTTATTCCTCTTTCTTCAATTTTCAGAAGAAAATATTAACAAAGTTTTTGAGTTTTTTCTCTGTTATAGATAAAAAAAACCATTAGAACTGCACAACTGGTTGTGATTTTCTCCCCTCCTTTTCTCTTATTCTGTTGGAGAAAATTCCCCGAGAATCGGGTTAGAATTTTAAATTGTTAATGGTAAAGCTTTAGCTTGAAACTGTTTCTATAATAAATATAAAAATCGAATCTAATCTTCCCCTAACCAATGATTTTTGAGTAGCGGGAGAGACTTTTTTTATTTTTGTGATATTTGTACACCATGCTGCTGCTTAGGTGGTATTTGGTTGGATTTTTTTTTCTGGTTTCAAATTGTATGTTGACTCTATAACAACAATAAAACATAAACTTCAACAACAAATAACAGCAACAATATTTTGTTGTTCTTTTTTTATTGTAAGACAACCCACTTACTTTTAATAGCCGTTTTCATTGTAACAAAAACCAATAAATAAAACGTTCAAACATTTCAAAGGAGTCAAATGCTCAAATAGTAAAATATTCAAACATACATAATCGTACATACATACACACATTTGTACTCTCTTGTACATTATTATGTCGTTTTTTAACTTTAAAACAATAAAATACAATAAAAGCGACAGAGTCTAGAGCGGCAATTGTTAACAGCAGCAACAGTACTTGTTAAAAATAAAAATAAAAACTACTCGTACGTATGTAGCTATTTCTATATAGAAATACTCTCTACGAGTATACAAAATGATAAGATTTTTTTTTTTCATTTTACAATTTACTTCTACAAATCAATAAACTGTCTGATGGTTGTTGCTTTTTGTTTTATATTTATATAAAAAAACAAAATGAAAAAAAACAAACATTAAAGTCGGCAAATTTAAAACATTATTTTTTGCATATTTTTATAGACACTTTCAGAGAAGAACGTGTTATTGAAATACTTCATAAATTATGGGTATGGACCATAAGACAGTTTCATCATTAAGAAGAAGTTTTAAAGAGAAAACAAATGGCAAATTTTATTCCAAATAAATGTATTTCACAAACGAGACATTCTTAGAAGTTTTATTTGCATTTTTCATTATGATTATTTAATCATATATTCTTTTATGTGTCAATAACACAGTCATATTAGTAGGAATGCTGATCTGTGATTTTAGAATCAAAAAGGGTTATTCGAAGAGGTGTTTAATTTACAAGGGCATTTTATTTATACACACTAAGAATATACATATATGTTTGGATACTAATACTGTTTCAAAAATTAAAAATGTTTTGCAGCAAAAATTGTATAATATGGACGCGGGTTTGGAACGAACTTTTGCACTGATCAAAAGACAATCACCAAAAATGAGAGCTATTTAGAGGCAAACGAGAAATTTTACTGTAAAAATGGTATCAACAAAAATTTTTGACCGCTGTAATCGTTGTATCGCCATCAAAGACTACTAATGTTGAAAAAAAAAATCGAATTTTATATAGAAAATTTGTTTTACTATGTTAGATTTCCAAAATTTCACTTTTTCAACTTTTTAATTTTGAGATCATTAAACCATTACAACTAAAATATAGGTTTTTAGAGATCTTATTTCACAAGTATTTTATAGAAAATTTACAAACAAGCCAGTAATAAACCTACAACAATATTTATAAATATGGCTGTTAAAATTAAACAGTTTAACAGCAATTTTTATAAAAGTACGTGTTATAATTTATTGCAGGAAATGGCAACTTCTCCTCACACCTTTATACAGTTCTGATTTATAATCTCTTTAAATATTAAATTTCTTTTTTTTTTCATAAAATATATAAAAACTAGCCTAATTCCTACGTGCTTCGCTACACCTACCACTACCATTTTCCCCATTTTTCGACTGATAATCTCTACGAAGTTAATCACAATTCAGTAGTAACTTTAGCTGTAAGATATACAGAAGCCAAAAACCTTTTTCCTATTGATGATTTTTATTGACTACAAAATTCAGAGATTTTAGTTTTAACACTAACACTGTAGGAATCCTGTAATATTCTGAAAAGTTACATTAAAAAAACACTTATTTTGGGCACACCCTTTCTTCAACTATGGTTTTTTCATGAACGAACTTATATGCTTATGGTTTATATTCTTATACATACGTATGTATATGTATATACATATGTACACATGTACTATAACTGTCATCTTAAAAAATCTAAAACTAGAATTCCTATATACTCGTACATAAACAGGAGATGTGGGTTTGTTTAGCAAAAAAATAATGAATTTAAACAAAAGATTTGATCTTTATGTTTGTGATATTTTTCGGATTTTTTTTTTTATTATTTTCGAATAAAATCATAATAAAATTAATAAAAAAAGCACATCTAATGAGCCCGCATTTTTAATTTGCTTTCTTTATATACTCCTAGTTTGATTATTTTTTCATTATAATAAAAAAAAATGTTTTTTCTTGTTGTTGATATTTATTTATCAGATTTTTAAAATAGTTAAAAATTAAATAAATGGATGGGAGATTAAAATATCGTACAAAAAAGAATGCTAGTAAGAAAACGTACAACTTTAACGTGGACTTAAATCAACTTTTTGTATATGCCACTCACTCAAATGTATTTTTTATTCTGTTGTACACTAGAATTAATTCGTTATTTTAAAAATATTCTTCGCTAATTAAAACGAATTTCATATTTTTCATTTTGGGACACCTTCTATAATAAAAACTTTTATTTTTTGTAGCATCAAATATTGCAAAAACCAAAACAAACAAAAAACTAAATTTTTTACTAAACAAGAGTACTTAAAAAGTACGTAAATTGATAATAAAAGGTAAAGGACTGATACCAATATGTTTTTTTTCGATTCTCCGAAGTATTTTTAGAAGGCATATATTTTTAATTTAAGTCCTTATTCTGTAAAAAAAAACTATTCAGAACGTTTCAAAATGTACACTCTGCTGTTGACTTTAATATAAATCTCAAAACGTTTTAAAACGATTTTTTACCAAATAGCATAATTATTTGGCCTTTTATAGTGAAAAAAAAAATTAAAACACTTACAGCCATATGCAAAAAAAAATAAAATGGAATTTTTAATTAAAGTCTACTTTAATTTTTTTACATAAGGGAATAAATTACTCTGTACTTAGTACTTTTTAAAAAAAAAGTACAAAAAATGTTAAAACGTTTTTTTTAATCAACACACTGAATTCTGTTTATAAGCAAACTTTTATACCCAAAAAATTTTATTTAGCGTTTTAAAAAGATAAAAAATAAGTACCAATTTGTTATTTTATCCCTTTATAGTACATATGTTTATGATATAATTTAATTGCATTTTAAGCACTTAAGCTACACTATTGAACATATTGCAATATAATAGCAAAATTGTTACTTTCTATATTTAAATCCCATTTGTGTTTTCTTTTTTAAGTTAGATGGTACCTTTTGAAAAAAAAAAATACAAATATACGGACCAAGATGTCGCATACGTGATCCAATAAACTTTTATTTTAAATAGAATTTAATTACAAAATGCCTGAATTTTAAGACTCAGTCGATTACGACTATGACGTTGTTTTTTTTTCGAAAAAAAAAAAACAAATATATGACAAGAACGACATTGGTTTTATTTTTCAGATTAATAATATTTAAATACAAAAGTAATAAAAAATTTTAAAAAGTAACAAAATATTTTAAAATATTTTAATAATTAAAAATAAATGAAAGGGATAATAAAAAACAAGTTTTATGTTTTTCAATCAAAAACCAAAAAAAAAATATAATTATTGCACAAAAAACATAAAAAAAGGTAAAAAACAAAACCGCCAATATTTATAATAAATGCAAAGACAAGAACAAACCGCTGTTAAGGCTTGAAAACGGTATTAAATCAACAAAAATAAATTTAATTTTAAGCCATAAATTTTTTTACATAAAAAAATCTAAAAGAAAATAAATTCTAAAAAAAATTTTAGGTTAACCTTAAGATACGAAACAACAATAAAAGGCTTGAAAATAAAAACCCAAAATGGCCTAAAGCCTGAAAAAATTGGAAAAGATTTTTGCTTAGTTTACAAAACAAAAACAGCAGAGCGGATTTTCGTTACAGGTGTTTCTTTTTTATTTTTATTATAAGAAAATCAGGGATGGAAAAGATGAATCGCAAGCAAATTAGGATACAAACTTGCAATAAAATTTTCTAAATAATAACTATAACAAACAATTTTTTTTAATTTATGACAATGTTATACAGTCAAAGATGAATTATTGTTACAGAGTGAACAGTAATTTAACTTACGAAGGAATTAAGGTCGATTCACATCAGCTATACTGGTTGAGTTAGTAACATACTATCAAAAAATTTAAATAATAAACGAATAATTTCAGATCCTTTTTCAGCTTCTCACACATGCACTTAGAATACAAATTACAAACAAATAAAGAGTCTAATAAAAATACATAAAAATTCCTTCAAAGAATTGAGCAGCAGAAAAAACTTTTACTTTCTTCAAAGTAAGACACATATTTTAATGCTTTGTTCATAGTGTTAAACAATTTTAAAGCTTTTGGTTAGGTTTTTCATATGAAAAGACGAACGTCTGAACCCATTCGCCTTCTAGAAACAAACCGTTAATTTTTTAATTTAAACCAAGTCAAGTATATCTCGTTTTAATGATTTTAGTAAAGTAATCAAAAAATGTTATTCCCAAACAGTTGAAAAGTGTCAATGAATTGTCGAGCTTAGTGTACCAGTACCAGTTCATGCATAGACGTATGCTTACAATTTGGGTTTTTATAACATATTGGTACATTTTACGCCTTTCTTACGTTATGTGGTGCACACGTCAATGTAGTGCCCACACATAGTATTTCCCATTCCACAATTAAACTTAATTTGTTTACTTTTGCTCAAAGAAAATTATTATTTTCAGCCCAAAAAATGATAATACTAATATCTTGGCATAAAGAAGCTGCTAATTGTTAACATAGAAAATCATATCTTTGGAAGTTTCTGAATTTTCTTAAATTAAAAAGAAAAAAACTTAATGAACAAATATAATATATTGTGTTCATTATATTTATTATGTTGTAGGCAATTCGTGTTCTAAAACAACCAGTAAAAGTCGAAAAACATTAGAAATATGTAAAATAGGACTCTGCAAATATAAACTGTTTGTTGTTTTATTTTATCGAAAAAGAGCCATCCCTAAATAAAAGCGGCAAGCGGAACGTTTTCCAACGCTCAGCGCTTACTCTGAACCGCGATCCCTAAATAAGAGCGGCAACGTTTTGTCAAAACATTAAAAACAGGGTAATATAAAAACATATGCTTATATAACAATTTGACTATTTTAATAATAAACTGCATTTTTCTATTGGTATTTGTAACGTAAACTAAATTTTATAGTACTATTTTATATATTTTTATTATATTTTATTTATTTATGCCCGTATTCATAAAAAATAAAACAGTTTTATTAATTGCTTTTTTGACAATAACTCCATAGAAATATGTCAAATAAGCATTCTATAAACCAATTTTATTTTTTATGAATACGGGCATTATTTTATATTAATATTTATTATCTTCTATTTTGCTTATTTTTTGCCTTTACGAGTAAAACATGGTCATGCAAATAACATATCTTTATATCACAACCCTGTTTTTTCCTATTTGTTTACATTTTAGTTGCCTTTTGCGACCAACTTTACTATTAAAGGCTCTGTCAAAATTGGATTTTCCAATTGCAAAGCGTTGCCGCCGCGTTATTTTGGGATGCTCCATACAAAATGTATGGGCATGAGAAATTTTGACAGCTAAAAAACGCTTGCCGCTTTTATTTAAGGATGGCAGAAAGAAGAAAAATTCATTTACATATGATTCATATTTTTTGTTAGTCACTGTAACATTGGTAGTATCCTTTATATACATATATTTTGGTATGATTACATATATTTTGGTATCATTCGTTATTACATTTTATAATCATCTATTAAAATTCTTATATTGAAGGATCCATAATAATAAAAACACCAATTTGACTCACATAAATCAACCAAAACTGCAAAGATTTTTTAATTTTTAGATTTCTTTAAAGACTAAACACAGACATAACAGACAGAGAGGCAGGTGGTAACAGTAACACTAGGTATTCCAACATATACAGCAATAAACCTTTTTGGAATTTAATGGTATTTAGTTAAGAATAACAGAAACAATAATTATTTGAATATATCTTTATTGTTCTGTTTCTTTCTCTCTCTCAGTGTTTAATGAATATTTGCTTCTAAAACTCTAATTTAAAGCCATAAATCACAAAAGTTTTATATTGCAAAATAGCGAAACGTTTATCTTTTTATGATAGTTTTCTCTCCTTTATTTATTTGCATTTTTCAAAACTTTTTCCTGATTGTAAAATGGCAAAAATCATCTCCCACTGTGATTTCGTGTTGTTGCAGTTGTAGCATTACCATACTTTCGTATTGTTAACTTAATCTGTCTTGAGTAAGGCACTCACTTACTATTACACTGGCACTGTGTGAACATCAAAAATAATTGTATTGCTCTCATCCACATCGTACATCTCTATGGTTACACGATATTGACGGAAAAGAACAAATAAATAAATATTTACGAGTTCTCTCATTCTATTGAATCAATTTTTTTTTACCTCCGCCAACACCAACCAGTCACAGCTGCATGTCTTGCAAACTATTGGGAAATAATTGATAAATAAACCCAGCAAAAGTAGCAACACTATGGCTCAATGTGTTTAAAAGATTAAAAAAAATTGGCAAATGTATATTTTAATTTGAGGCAGAGTCTGAAATAACGAATATATGTTTGCAAAATTTCAATCCTTCAAAATTGTCCAGGAATCTATTAACACGTTTTTGTTAATAATGTCAATAGACGACTTATATTTTTATAGTGCAGCGGATATTAGAACGTCATGAGTAATTTAACTGTCAAAATTTCTTGTACCTATGCAAAGGCTAAAAGAACAAGCTAAATAACGCGTGCTGTGTACATTTGAAAATGAGATGCCAGATTACTTATTTCACTGCTTGAAATTTTCATCTTTTTTAAAGAAGTCTTATTTGGACAGTTTTCTATTAATAAATTCTATTTATTTTATAATTAAAAAACAAAAAATTTTTCGCCATATACATTCAATATACATACATATACATAAATGTCTGTATTGCTTTGAAAATTCTTTAATTTGTTTTTTATATACTAAATCATAGAATCATATCCCAATTCTCATAAGAGTTTATAGTTTTGATTACCATCTTTGGGGAGTGTATTGACGAGTCTCTTAATCAGACACAAAATGGCCATAGAGACAGGCTTATCCCCATAAGAAATCCATTTCATATTTACATATATTTTATAATTATTTTAAACAACAATGGAAAAAATAACTACATAGATAATTCTATATCGATATAAAGCGATTTTTGCAAAACTTCCGGACTTGGAACTAAATAAACAAAAGTCATCTGTTCTAAAGGACATTATCGTCTCTAAGGCGAATTGATTATAAGATGCGGTTAGTCAATTAGCTGTCTATTCGTTTGTTGCTGGTTAAAGCTGTCAAAATGTATTGGCGTGTACGAATATGTATGTATTTCATTATGTTTGTTGTGAAACGGTCCACACCTTATAGTCAATTCGCCTTGATTAGTACTCTCACCAATCTTTCAGATTGTAAAAAATGTTTAAAAAAAACAAACACAATATTTGAAATTTCTAAAACAAAATAACACACTTTTTTGTAGAACATTACAAATGTAGAAGATTCCTGTTGAAAGGAAAGAAAGGAAAGCAGGTTACACGCTTTATTCTTATAATGATTATATGTATACAATACATACATGCATACATATTGGTCATTACAATCCTGTTTCAAGGTTACGACCTCGCTTCTCGCAACACTTATGTTGTACAGGGACCTACAGTTTAAAGTCAGCTCCGAACGACAAACTTCGGAAGCTTGTTTATGGCAATCAGATAAGATACTCTTAGAACTTTTGCCAAAAGACTGCTTATACGTAGTTGTCCAAAAAACTATTTTTTCGTATTTAATTTTTTTTTTCAAGATACCAGAGCTGGCATTTGAAGCCGAAGCTCTTGTCTTAGTAAGCCAACACAATAACCATTATACCATGCATAATATGTGCCATAGCTCTTAGCCATTTTTAAAATCATTTGTAAAATCCTAGAGATTTTATATCTGCCTGGTTATCTCTCACTCTCAGATGCTGTCCCTCCTAATCATTTTCAAAGCAGCTTTTATGTCCGTTATTTATATAATACTCCATTAGCACTTTAAACCAGACGACCCCAAAGGCCTTGTAATGTTTTATAGATTTTCTTAATTTAAAGAAAAAATAAATGTTAATTTTCTTTTATAATAGCCCATTGTGCATATAAAATATATATGGAAAATCTACAATTTAACTTTTCAGAAATAAATATGTTCTTTTAATGAAGATGATCTCTTGTTTGTGGTTGAGGTTGTTTATGCATCATATGAATAGATTTGTTAGTTTTTATTTGCCTCAATGCTTGGGTTTACTTGACTAACTGACTAAAAGTTTTTTTTTTGTCTGATGCTGGTGGTGTTTTGGTTAATAAAGCACTTCAAAGAGGTGTTGGTTAGTCGGTTAGGGGCAATACAATGATGAGGTGCAGTATTGATGCTGGTGGTGTTGTTAACATTCAAGTGCTAATTTGATGAAAGTCTATTTTACACCGTGTTACAACATGTTTCCCTTCATATCTTTCTTTTATTACCAGAACCAACAAAATAAATATGATTTTTATTTCTTTCTTCTTCAAGTGTCGGACATTTATGCGTTTTTTTTAACAGGTTGTTCAATCAGCAATGTTAATCAAATAGTAAAAAAAAACACTTTAACTTGCCCAAGCGACAAAACAACACAAAAATAATTATTTTATATAAAAATATCAATTTCATGTTATTCTGTTTCTTTGATTTTTTTTTTCATTTTATTATTCAAATGCAGTGCGATGAGGCTGAGTTGTTGAAATTCTTTCAATTTATTTAAGGGCCGTATTTTTCTAGCCAACAAAAAAAAACGCAATGAAACAGGTAGTCTGCTTTGGCTATGGCCTTTCCCAATTTTTTAAAATTGGAAATATTTTAGAAAATCTTTCACTAACAAATTGTTTGTATACAAAAATTTCTTTCGATTGTTTGTTTGGTTTTGTGCAAGCTGTGATATTTTCTTTCTTTTATTTTTCAAAATATTTTCTATTGTGTTGTTAGTGTAGTTGCAATATTTTATTGTTATTTTTTTAACTAAAATTTCGTTTAAATTTTCACTGTTTTTTTTTTTTGGATTTGTTAGTAATAAAAGGTGTGATTTGAACTCTCTATTTGGTTTTTATTTAATTTTTTCACTTTTTTTTCAAATAAACGTTTCATTTTCGTTTCGTTTATTTAACAGCCAGCTTCTGTTTCGTGTTGCGTTATTGCATTGCACACGTTCAGACACAATTTATTTTGATTGCACAATATTTTTATTTTTTTGTTTCTTTTGTTGGGGCCTATTGTATTGCATTTCTAACATTTAGTTGTTTTCTTTATGGTTTTGTTAGAATTATGATTGAAATATCCAAAATTTTTGAAAATAAAAACGATTTGAATTTATTGAAATAGCCCAGAAAATTTCGAAATTGTTTTTAGAAAGTTGTTTATTTCTTTTCATCTCTCTTTTATTTCGGTTCAAGCTATTGAAGCAATTAGTATGTGAAGTGTAATAAAATTGAAGCCTTTAATATCAATTAGAAGTGTTAAATGCTAATAAATGATTGTGGAGCGCTAAAATCTAAATAAAATTTAATTTATCGCCTTTTAAAAGTTGGTCACGATTGCCAGATAATATTAAGCAAAAAATAATAATGTGCAGTTGGTAGCAAATATTGAATTAAAAAAACGTATGGCAAAAAAACGAAACTTTATTCTTACAGTGCAACTTAAATTAGAGCATCAAGTGTTATTAAACTGACAAAAAATACTCATATCCATGCAATTGATAAATCTGATTTTGACAGTGCATTAGGCCGAGGCCACGCAATGAGCGGCAAAGCGGTGAATATGGAATACTACTAAAGTGGCCAGGCAATAAGCGACATTTCTGCGCGGCTAAGCGACACCGCTCAGGAATAGAACTTGTTCTAATTTTTAGTTGATTTCTGAGCGGCGAAATATAAACATGACAAAAGTGAATTAGGAGCTTATAATCTCATCTGTACAAATCGGACCGCTATTATGGCAAGATAGATTACCAAATTTTAAAAATAAAAATATGGCTTTTTACCAATTAACCGCACTAACCGCTCAGAAATGACGCTCAGTAATAAGCAGTGTTGCCACTAAAAAAATTTTATTCTACCAAAATTTCTTTCAAAATCTACCAAAATTGATCAACCAAAAACCATTTTTATTTAAAAACCATTTAAAAACACATTGTTGAGATGAAAAACAATTTTTATTAACACCTTTACATGTACATATAAATAACCAAAAGTAAAAAATATAACGAAAAGAGTTCAGTTCTTCGAAAATACATATAACAAAAAATACACATATAACAAAAACAATTCAATTTCTAAACAATAAAATCGAAAATACATTTATAAATACAAGAAATTAAAAAAAACAATTCGATTTTTCAAAAATAATCTAAATGGATATGTAGGTATAGAAATTTAAATTTTTGCTGACCACGCATAGTGACCATCATTAGCTTTTACAAGCTCTTTACAGAGCATTATATTATTAATTGTATTTATTTCGAGTTTGTTTCTCAATTTGGTTTTGATTAAGGAAAGTGTTTACAATTTGCGTACAGCTGCTGAAGAACTATGCTTAAGAAAAAGTAAATTAAAACAAAGTTGTTTAATTCACCAAAACTCTTCTCATTTAAACCGTTTCTAGTTGAACTAACTTTAGGCCAAAAAAATTCAGTGTTTAATTCCGTTAAAAGATTTGTTTCTCTTAATCGCAACATAATAATATCAGGATCACAATCTATAAGATTAGAAAATTTTAAAACAAGGGACAATATAAGCAAGTTTTCTTTTGAAAATACTTCTAATTATTTGTAACAATTTAATATATTCTCGATTAAAATCAAATTTAGCATTGATTTGGTTTAGTAATTCAATGTTAAATTGCAAAATCTCATGTTTAGCATCCAAAACTTCTTCCTTTTTAGCTTCTGTTAAAATCTACCAAAATCATATTCAGCCTACCATCCTACCAAACGAAAAATTGTCTACCAGTTTTGGCAGAATTCTACCAATAGTGGCAACGCTGGTAATAAGCCACTTGCTGCTCAAACTCGCCGCTCTGCCTCTCACCGCTTTGGCGCTCATTGCGTGGCCTCGGCCTTAGGCAGTAGAGTTGAAGGTAATGAATCTTTAGTTACCCTGAAGCCAATTTTGGGGCATTACTGTCTTCGACATGCAATTTCAAAAAAATGGAAGAAAGAATTGTGGAAAATTTTAAATTTAAATTTTAAAAGTTTAAAAAGCGATGACTAGCTTTCACGATGAAAGAAAAGATTATTCGATAAACAAGATTCAACACCTCAGAACTTAGTGAAGGATTTCAGACACCAATGCCAAAGAGCATTAAAATAAAACAATTTGTCAAATGATGCAGTATATAATGCTGATGAAACTGTTCTCTACTGGAAATTATTACCAGATAAAACTTTTTGCACGCTGGAGAGAACACTGCACCAGGTAGAAAGCTGTCGAAAGAAAGAGTCACCGTTGTTTTATGTGCGAATGCATCTGGAACCAGCAGAATTAAGCCACTGATAATAGGGAAAGCTAAAAAATCTCGGTCGTTTAGAAACAAAGTTATTTGAGTAAATTTCACATTCAAAAAATGCAGGTAAATTTTGGAAATATTGGTTGTCAGTTAACAACTTGCAACACAATTGAAGTTCAGTTCATTTTTAAAAACACTAAAAATTTAATAAATTATTAATATAATGAACCTTTTTCACATTTTCTTAGTTATATTCATAATGAAATTGAATAATATGGCATGATAAAACAATTTGGATTCCTGTTGTTTTTTTTTTTTTATTCGTGATTTTTCGATTTTAGTGCTTTTTGAAATCTGGCAGTTGACCTGACTGTATCCAAAATTGTATTATGTGTTCAAAAAATGAAAAAGTTGTATTTCTAAATTAATAGAAATAAGAACAGCAAAGCACTAAATTTACAAAAATTACTTTATTTACCATCTCAAAAAATTTTTGATTTTACGATACTAAATTTAAAGTCTTTAGATAAATTACAGACATCAGGTATAAAATATATTGCACTGGTGAAAACATAAACGTGTCTAACATAAATGTTTGCAAAACCTTTTTAGCAATATAATATTATTGCAACGAACCACAATTTTTAATGCATTTACTAAAAAATTTTACGAATTTTTTTTTATAAAGAAACAACAGCACTTCCTTGTCAAGAACAAGAATTTTATGCCAAAAAAAAAAAAAATACAAAAGAATTAAATTTTGTCCTACAGGTAGAAAGTTAAAATACCTGTTTTGTTGGGTTTTGTTTCTTTCAGTTTTTAAATTTCAAAAATTTTTCCATTAAGATATATCTGGTTGTTTTAAGTTTTCAAATAAAAAGAAGGGTTAAACTAAATTGAGCATAAGTAAGAAAAGACAACCATACACAGCCAACTATCTTTGCAGCCAGACAGACTACAAAAACATTAAGAATTGATAAAAATCTCAGTAAAAAGAAACACTAGTTGCCCAAATTTAAAAGAACAAAAAAATTAAATCAATTTTATATTGAATTTCAAAATATTACAAAATAATTCAACTTTTTTTTTCTTATCTTAAGCAACAAAAAAAAATTAAATAAATTTAAATTAAATTTTAATAATAAATTTAATAGATTTGCAATGTAGGGGATCATTTTTTTTATATACAAACCCTCAATTAGAAGCGCTTGTTTGTCTGAGTTAGTGAGTGAATCTGTCATAATTTACAACACTATAGGAAACAGTTTTTTCTTGTATTTGACTTTGAAAACTCCTTTTCCTCTCTCTGTGTGTTTCCTTCTTTCTTATTTTTATAACTCTGTGTAATTTGAAGTCATAAATGTTTAACAATCCATGAATTTATGACATTTAAATGTATCCACAAATATAGAATCAAAGATAATGATGAGCATTACTTGATGCGGCATCACAACTCTGCTGGTTTTCTGTTTCTTCTGTTTTTTTTTTTAAATGTGTTAAATGATGAATGATGGATAGATAGAAAAATATTGTACATGGACAAAATTTCCTTCGAAATTCCATTACAAAACATTTAACATTTAAAGTCAACGTTCTTAAAAGAAAATATTGCAAAGACTTGTTAAATTTTGTGTAGAGGTGAAAAAAAAGATTTGTAAATGCATTTGTTTAGTTAACTTGAGGAAAGAAGATTGGCTTGTATGATTTTTAAGGAAAAGAAATAAAATTTTTACAACACATGTATAATTTTTAAGTACTCCTTTTTTTAATGAAAAAAAAAAACAAAAACACAAATGAGTGATAATTTAAATTTCATTTTTAGTGCTCCCCAAAAAAGGTTTTGTCAGCTTTTACATTAATTGTAATTACAAATATAATTTGAATATTGTTAAGCATTGGCAACTCGCATTTATCAGATGGTGGTTAAAAAGTTTAAAGTAATCATTAATGATGAGCCGCCAGTATGGCTTTGGTAATTCCTGCTTACTTATGTAAAACGTTGGACCAGTTTAGTCATGATATTTTGTTGTTTAAATTAAACGATTGAGGAACCAGCAAAAATTGTTGAGTTTTATTTTGTACTTCAAATCCAAAGAAAATATCGAATTATGTTTGGAATTGAAGTGATGTTGTGTGTTTACGTTGCCACCACTAAGCAAACAAAATTTTAGAATTTGGGGCACTGAGAATCCAAGTGTGATTAAACAGCGTCTTTCGCATTCACATAGAGTCACTGTTTGGTGCACAATGTTAGCAGGCCGGATAATATCATCATGTAAATAATTATGAACTCTATGAGCCGTTTAAGATTTAAACATTACGCTGACTGGGCCGTATAATATATTTATATGCTCCAAAAAGAAAATCTTTCGATTTTGATTGCGAAGGAAAGACCAAAATTACGATGATGGTAGAACCTGGAGGAAAAACGCACAAGAGCACTTAAACCGTTGTTTATGGCCGTCTCAGTACGAAAATACTATAATAAGTAATTTGTTTTTAAATACCAATTGATAATAATGTTTAAATGTTTAAATAATACATTAAATAAAAGATTTTGAAGCACTTTTATTAATAAACCAAAATTAAGTGCCACAAGATCCAAAAAGCTATTGTAACCTCTTCATAATAAACGACAAACGCAATCACTATCATGATCTACATATGTTTGACAGAAAAGAGTAGTTGCCACTTATAATTATGAAGCATAGAATATGCGACCTGTAATTCTCTTAAGCTAAAGTGCTAAAATGTTGTGTTTTTGAAACAAGCTGGGCGTTAGAATATATAAATTTAAGAAGTGTAGAGGTAATAGGCATGAAGTTTTTAAATTACAATAAGCATTCAAGAATTCTATTCGTAGCCAAAAAGTCCTAAATCAAGTTTATAAATTTTTAGCGATAGAGTTTTAGCTTAGGAGAGTTACAGAATAAGGCCTTTAAAACAAATTTGACTTAAATTACATCAGATCTTTAAAGCTTAGATAGAAGGATAAGTATTAGAAATAATAAATCTTTAAAAATATATGAAAACCAATTAAACTAAAAAATTAACAGAATCCTTATTTTTAAATAAATCGATATCTTCTGAAAAAACGAGTGAAATTGAAATCAAATGAGATTTTAAACTGCTATAATTTTAAATTGTAGTCGCCGTGGTCTAGTGGTTAGTGTGTTGTCTTACTAAGACGATAGCGCCGTATTCAAATTTCAGCTCTGACATCTTGAAAAGAGAAATATGAAAAAATTATTTCTTTCGGCAACTACCTCTCAGCAGTCTTCTGGCAAAAGCTCTGAGAGTAATTAATTGCCATGAGCAAGCTTCTCAAGTCTGTCGTTCGGAGGCGACATTAAACTGTAGGTCTCGGTACTCATGGATAAAAATTAACACACACAAAATGAGTGCTGCGAGGCGGCAGGCCATAACCCTGACACAAGGTTGTAATGGCCAATTTTGTATGTACATATGTATGTATGTACACTTGTTTAATGACTTTAAATATAACCCCTTTGAATATCAAAAACATAGAATAATAGACGCTATTAAGTTTGATAAAATTTTAGGTTTTAATTTCAATCGACTTATTCATTTAAGAACAAGCATTTAGCATCATGCTTTGAGTCAAATAATTTTAAATGCTTTCAAAATTTTTAAAAAAAAAATATTAAAAACATGTCCTAAAAGTAATTTGTGCTTAAAATAAGCAATAACTGCAATTTAAAAAAAATGTTAAATTACTGTCGTTCAACTAAATTGCCAGAAAATTAAGAAAATTAGTTGTGGTTTTAGTTAAAGAATGTTCCTGTACAAACCATAAAAACCTTTTATTTTTTTTCTTGTTAATCGTAATAATAACGTTTTTTTCTTTTTGATATTAAAAACCCATTAAAGTTATGTATTTTCTCAAAAGAGTTTAGTTTTCTTTTTTTTCATGGCTTTCCAAACAAACTCTTCAAAAGTCTAGACAAATTTCAAACTAAATATGAAAAGGCTGGAAAAAGAGATGGAGAAAACAGTGTAGGTTTGAAAGTAATTTTTTTAGCTTTATAGTTCTGAAAAAAAGAAAAAATACTTTGTAATCAAAAAAAGTTAAAAAAAACTAAGCTTAACTTAATGAATTAGAAAAAGTGTTTCAAAGTATTTTACCTATAAACTTAAAACGTGTGGGCATTTATAGTGCATTAACGAAAATTATAATCCAAAAAAAAAATAAAAGTACTTAAGAAAAGAATATCATTTAAAAGCTTTTTAAAAAAGATTTAATTAAAAAAAAACAAAAATAAATTACTTGTAGTATTTGAAAATAAAATTTAAAAAAGTGTAACAACTAATGCCACCCAAAATATGTATATTTTTGCTCGTAAAAATCAGTTTTTTATTTAAATTCGATACGTAAATTGATTTCTAAAACTAAAATCAATGTTAAGCTGTGAAAAGACTTTAGAAAACGCTTTCAGTTTTTATGTTTTATTATTATGTATTTTGATAAATGAGTGACTGAGCTGCTGCTGTTCCACTATAACTAAAATAGACCACTTAATATTATAAAAGTCATACAAACATCGATAAACCGCTTAAAAAATCATGCAGCAAAACTTTTTTTAAAACACCAAGAAATTAATGTCTCTTTGCTATTTGATTTTATTTTTAAGCCTTAAAAAAGATTTAAAGAGAAACAGTATATAGACTATCAGACAGACAGACAGACGATTGTATAGATATCAAGGCGACTTAAATGTAAAGAGAAGATAGCAAAGCAAAGAAATATTAAAATTATCTCAAGTGTCGTGTAGGGCAACATTTTTATTATAAATAAACAAAAAATAAAAAAGAAACGCTGCAATTTATTTCATTTTATGTTGTCATCATTAAAGAAAATAATGATGATTTCTTTTTCTTATCCCCCTCACTGTTTTACAATTTAATATTCTTTTTCTGGATGGAGTTTTTATATGATGTGGGAAAATTTTAAGTGAAATTAAGTGAACTTGTATCAACACTTTTTTTTAATCATTGCAACACTCTTGATAAAAACTTATTGACTGCTTACCCTTGAGTTTATCCAACAGTACACTCATTATTTCAACCGAAAAGGTCTTATGAACACTAAATCCGATTTTTTGTTTTCTTCTTCGCAAGCAACGATTGCGGCATTTTTTTTTAAACTATACCTTTAAGTACAACTTTCAACCCTACAAAGTTGAACCAATATAATATGAACGCGAAGTTCTTGATAGTTAGCACATCATTGTGCTGCTACTCGTAACTCACCATTGTAAAAGGAAGTTTAATGATTATTGTTGTAAATTTTTTAAGGATGTTGAAAAAAGTACATCGCCGGAGTGATGAAGAGATCTAAAATTATAAACTGATTTAAAGCCCTACTAGAAAATATATTTACAATTTGAAAACAGACTTCAACTTTTTTAATAAAGAAAAGCAAAAACGGAAATAGTATTTCGGCTGAGAAAATCATTCTGGCAGGTCCATCAAAACTAGAGCGACAAGCGGTTATTACTTGTCAAAAATAGTGCATATCGCGGTAACGCACTGGCACGACTTTTATTTTAGAAAATCTTATTTCGTCAGCGTGTTAGATAGCACAGTTAAATGCAAATAAAGATGAAGAATAAAAAAAAATTCCATAATTATTAAAATTTTAATTATCAACTTGTTAAGAAAACCAAATATGAAAAACATTTTCGAAAATAGAAGACAAATAATTTAATGACTTTAATTTTTTATTATTAAAAACTATCAACGGATGAGTTGTGAAAAAAAACATACAGAATTGTTTTGTTTTATCGGGCCATTCATTAACCCTCTATCTACCGCAAGAAAGAAACAAGAAACAAAAAAATGGATTACACAAAAAATATATTATAAAACAAAAGAAAGATAGCTTAAACTAGTCTTTATATGCAGTTGCATAAATGCAATTTTGACTCGTTTGCGCAGAAAGTGGGTTAGATTTAAACCTTTGAAAGCCTTGTATATTTTTGACACGTTATCAGCTAACAATAACCAAGAATATATAAAAAATTATGTGAATCATGGAGAAAAAATTGATTAAAGAGATTAAAAACATACAGTATTGTGTAAGAAAGAATAATAAAAAATAACTCACAAGAAGAGACTTAAGGGACATGTATTGCGCTAATTGTGTGTTTCGCTCGTCTGTAAAAAAAAGTTAAAATAATGAATTTTCAAAAAGTAATTTACTGGCAGAATAGGAAACCCATCTAACGTATAGAATGCGTCGATAATTGCACAATTGACTTGCATTGTACAATGTAACCGCTGTTAAAGGCGTAACGCATACATTGTTCATGCCTTAAAACGTTTAAATATACAATGCTCGTCCACATATTAATGCGTGATATGTACTTCTACCTTTAAACGCTAAGCAGCAGAAAATACAACGCTTGCCGCTGTAAGACTACATACATATTGTAAATGAAAAAGAACTTTTTTTTACTAGACGTTGCAAACTCTAATACTAGCACAATATGTCCCAGCTTATATGTAGCAATTATAGTTCTAAATTTTCATTGGAAATTTCTTTTAGTTTTCTTCAAAAATCAAACAAAAACCTACATTTTTATAATATTTGTTTGTTAGACTTTTTTCTTTATTAATTTAATATTTTCTCTTTCTTTAATATTATGTATTTACATTTAATTTTCTGATAAAAAAAAATGTTATCATTTATTGACTTCAGACAAATAATACAAATAAACGAGACAAGTTTTATTATGTACGTTAACACCCCTGACCCTGAACTTCAAACCATAATATTTTTTAGCCCACTACTCTCAATCAATCACTTATTCCCTCCTCATGCATTCATTCATTTATTTATTTACGAACACAGTTCAATCGTTTTGATTTTTAAAATTGTCTTCCTTTTAAAGAAAGTTGAGTGAGTTTTTGATATCCATACAAATTGTGTGTGTGTTTTTTTTTTTTTTTTTTGTGATATCTTATGAGTGTAGTTTTAGTTGTTGATTTTTAAGTATAAAATAATTTTCGATTTTTTATTTTATAAAACATTAATTTTTTGTTCGAAAGGGTATAAAAAATAAAATAAATGTCTGTCAGACTTTATTATGTTTTAAGGTATTATTGTATTTGTTGTCAGAGGCGATACCATCAAAGTCATGACATCATATTTCAAAATACAAAATGTATCTGTACACCACATACACATTACCGTTGGCCTTGTCTTTAAGACATCCTCGAGCATCCTAAAGCATATTGTCAATGACTTTTTCAAACAGCTGTTGTAAAAATCATGCTAACAATCTAAGCGACACTATCGTTCAGTATGTCATTATCCTCAATTTGTAAGAAAACTCCTTTTTATCTGAGTAAATATACTACAGATTACCGTACACGAAGATTACCGCTATATTGTCGTTAAGAAAATTGTAAACGATAAAATTTGTCAGTGACAAATTCAATAATTTCTTAAAGATGACTGCGTTAACCACAATATCGTTTATGAAGATTGTGCCAACTGGGATATGTCTACATGTACTTATGTATGTATATACGTATGCATACGTACATGTATATAACACAACTGCAGTTCAGCCTACTCGTACGCTGTTTCAAGCACTCTATATGGAGCAAGTTAGGTTTTAATATTTTCTTTTTAAAAGAAAAAAGCTATATTTAATTTTTTCTAATTAAGGTTGTATCGGTTAAGATAAGATAACGTTCTGTTTGACGCCGTAATATTCTGCAATGGTTGTGTTATTGTGACAACAATAATGACAATGACAGTTAAATTGTACAAGGTATGATATTTTAACGGCGTTGAAACTATAACAATATAGAATATGAGATCCTGTAATGCATGTGATCTAGCAAGTGTAGCATTTAAATGGTTTAGATGAAGAGTCTCCTAATAGCAATAACTGTCGTACTGCTAAAATCACAGCTATCAAAATGACGGTCATTTACTCATTTATCCATGGCCATATAAATGACAAAATAGAATGGTTGCAAACTGACTTAAATTTTTAACAATAAAATCATCTTTAGTGATTAAGCACATTATTTGATAAACCCGGTACGTCAACGAAGAACATTATCGCGACTGATGTGATACCAATCTTAATGCAACCCAAGAGAGATCTCTGCATGTAAAACAAGTCACAGTTTGATGTGAATCTGGGGCTAACACCGTCAGTGGTCCATATTTCTTCGAGAACGACGTTAGCAAGCACATTATCAACCACATTGTTTTAGCCGGTAACACTACAATATGTTTATCATTATACAAGAATTAGTATTGTTATAGTGCTAAACAGCTAACGCTAACAAAAATGTAAAATCTAATTGAACAAATTCAAATAAGAAAAATTGTGTGCGTTCATATATATTTAGCAACGAAGTTCGAATTGGAATTTGACATAAAAAATTTCAGTGGGTGGAGGCAGAATCGCAGTTAGAATTATTCTAAAGTTCAGGTTTTTAGGCAAAAAATAGAAAATATAATTAATGAATACATGAATGTAATTAATGAATGCAAACGTTGTTAACGGCTGTTATATCATTGGTGTAGCGGTTATGATATTTTCAGTTTTTAGATACCTTAATATGTAACCTTGCATATTAATATAACACTCTGCTTTATATTAAAAAAAAAGAAGTTAGAAAATTTTTTAGTTGGAGAACACATATAAATTATTTTTTTTTTAGAAATAAGTAGTTTCTGAAATATTGGCCTTAAGCTGAATTTTTGATAACGTCTAATACTCGTACAACTCATCGAAGCCAAGTCGTAAAACCTGCATATCTGTTATTACATTTCTACATTTCAATTTACTCAAGGCATTAAAATTGTTTTAAATGAAAGAATTCCTAAGAATATGTTTAACCATAAGCAGTGTATCTCTGTTATTCCTAACTACCAACCAATTTCACTTATTCACCAATAAATTTGTTATAAAAAATTCTAATTCAAAACCATAAATTCAGGAGAAAAAAAACTACCTCAACCAACCAATACACTTGTTCGGTTTCAAAGAAAAAATAATAATAAAAAAACACTGCCTATTGTGCTGATTTTATCATTTTTCTTTTTTTTTAGTTTTAGCTGAGATTATTTTAAACAAACTTGTATAGCTTTTTTGGTAATTTAATACTTCATATACTGCTTGGGTTCCTATATAGAAAGGTAGAAACTTTGAAACTGACAGAAACCAGCTGCTTGTGTTATTGTTTTTCTTCTTCATTAAGTAAGTACGAGTGAGTATTCCTGGCGTTTTAAATAAGATATGAGATGTTCTTCTTTGTTGGAAATTGATTTTTATTTTTGTTTTGTTTCACAGTTTGTCTCCTTTTATTGAGCATTTCTTTCCATAGCTTTATCTTCTGGAGTGCTTTGATTTCATTTGCTCATTTTATTCGGTCTTTAGACACGCAAACAACATCCGTTTTGAAAAAAAAGGGTAATCGTTTGAAGATCTTCAAATTTCATTTTTTTTTTGTTTTTAGTCTGTACGAGAGTGTGGCGTTTGAATTGGGTTTTGATCAATAGGCGACAAAATTTAAGTACAAACTTCCCATAGTCTTTTGTATAAATTTAAGAGAGAGTACTTAAAAAATTCCCTTTTTTTAAGTAAGTAATATATTAAATTTCAAGCAGTCATCAACCCACTCATGAATTTCTTAAGGTTTCAAATAAAAACTACACAAATATTATTAACAAGTTAAATCCAGAATTCCACAAAAAATATTATTCAATGTTCATACTTAATTTAAGATTTTTTTAATGATGTGGAAACCCAAATTCAAATCCCAGATAGATTGTTGATCACTTTTTTTTAATTAATAAATAAATGCTTTAAATAGTTCGGAATTTATTTCTATTAAATGAATTAAATTTTTTTTTGTTTTTTTGCAACGAAATGAGATATAAATGAAGAAATTGTACAGCAGTCGAACTGAAGATGGGGGAGAACTAAAATCAGTTTTTGTTAATATTGTCCTGCACACAAAACCTCGGATAGTCCTTGTATTACTGAAAGTCGTTTTTTAATAAAACAATATTACATTTATGACAGAACATATATTTTGTTTTTCTTATATAATAAAGCGCCTTAGGAATGAGACAGCTTGCTGTGAATTGATCATTCAGGCCAGTGTTATACTTTCACCCTTGAATAATCAACAGTAATTTCCTCATCGTTGCATGTTGATTGTGTAGTGAGTGCCTTTGCTAAGTAGGTTTAGTAGGTTTTAGCTGTTGTCTACTACTTCCCAATAGGTGGCGCTTTTCTCCTGATAATTCGTTTTTGTTGACATTGGTTATGGTGGAATAAAGTGGAATGTCGGGGAGCGGTTTCTTTGTAGATGGTCTTCTTGGGGGGGTGGGGGGCGGTGAACCTCTTATTTTTAAATTATAATTTTGAAAAAACCGAAAACTAACTTTTTCCTCTTTCACTTTTACTGGGATTTTAACCTGGGCCGTTTGAATTTTTGTGCGAGCGCTCTAACCACTACACTCCTGCAATCAAAACTGATGCCATTATAACATAAATTTGAATTGATTTGTTATGTAAAAGCATTGCTTATTGAAAGGTTGTGTGTTACTCCTGTAAAATTGCTTCATTATAACATAGAGCTTAGGTAAATTTTATATGGAATATGTACCTCTAGAATACAGGTCTTACTATTTGTTTAAAAATTACCAAAGCCAAATACATATTAATATTTTTATTACAAATTAGTATTGTACTCAACATCAATACATATTTTATTGTTTACTTAAATACTCAGGAAAGTAAACCCCTATTCATGCTGTATATTGCAATGGATTTTTTTTTTCTACGACTTATTCCTGCTTATGGTCCTTCGACACTCAGAGAAGTCCAATCACATATTATTTTTGTCGGAGTTAAGAGCTAATGCTGTACTGGTAAGGCTAGCATTATATTTAAAAAGCTTTATTGTTTTCAAGCAAAGATGCCGGTCAACAAGTTTATCAGTACTGTACAACCTCAAGGGAAGAGTAGATCTTGTTAGAATTATACTGAGTTAAATATTAGAAAAAAACAGTTCATATTTCGCTTGCTATGTCTATTAATTATAAACATTGCTTTGCGTTCGTTAAACACTCTTAGCGATAAAAATATAAAATAAAAATACACTCCTTAATATGGTCCTTCGGAACAACAAGCAAAGATGGTTTATGTATTAATCAATATTTCCATAGCTTAAGTCTCTCTAGTAATCATTAAAATTCAAAGGTTTAAGTCAAAAACCTTGTGCAGGCTATTAGAAAAATAAAACTGCTTGTCAAAACTTAGTTAAAGAAAAAACAAATACGATTTAAAACAACTCTTTTGATTATACACACTTAAGATCTACGAACTTATTTTAGCTTTAGAATAAACTACACCTGAATATGCAAAAATTTTAAGTACAAAATTTTTAAAAAACACAAAAGAAGAACTAGTGATGGCATTAAAAGTTCTTGTGATTTAAAATGGATACAAAGACTTTTCAAAGCCTAGGATTTGTTATTTGTATTGCTTCTATTAGTTTTGCATTAATTTTTTTTTTTAGTGAACATATCTACTATTTTGTAGCATTTTATGTTAATAAAACTTACCTGCATTTTCTTTTGTACCCAATTGTAAATTTCTAGATAATGAGTCACCATTAGTATCATATTCGCCCATATCTATACTATTCAGTTCCACACTCGTCAAATCCATGGATTTCATTATTGCAGATGATGGCGACGAAGAAGATGATGATGACAAAGAATCATCAAATAAGTCCGTAAAATTATTGAAAGCAAATAAGCCTGTACTGCGGTAATGTTTGTGATGTAATGGAGCACCAAATGTTTTGTGAAATAACGATGAGAAGTACAAAATTAAGAATAGAATGGTATTTAAATTACACATTCCTGTTGTCAAAATATCATATTTAGTTTTTTGTTTACTAAGATATGGCAACACTGGAACAATGTTAAGATATTTTAAGTTAAAGGAGCGTGTTAAAGTATTTAGAGTTAATAGGGCTGCCATATTAGGAAATTTTTGTGGTGTAATAAATAGGAGAGGATGCTTTAAAAAATTATTTTCAACATTTTATTTAGCGAGTAAAATTTAATTATAACTTTTGGCTATTTTCAGCATTTTATTTTTAAACATTCACTCGCGTAGTTTTATTTTTTTTTTTTACTTTTCTTTATTTTTAATTATCAATTATAAACAATTATTTTGTCAACGGTTGGATGAGACCCATACGTTTACTCATCCCCATTCATAGATTTTATATATGAGCGTAATTTTTTTTTTCAAGTTTCTTTTGACGAAGCAAATTGTTTTAATTTAATTTTACATTCGTTGACAAATTATGCCAGCAATTAAAGATAATTGGGGCCAACTTTATCGTTCATATATTCATTTATTTATTTTGCCTTTTTGTTTTAATACATGACATTAACAAATAGCAGCTAAAATTCCTTTAAAAGACTGGCAAAAATTAATTTTGTTTTCTGTGTGGAATTTTTGTGCGCAGTGTACGTTTTTTTTTTATTTTTTCATAACAATCGTTTAATTGATCATTTAGTATTATGATCTTTAAATTGATCGCATCATTTATTATACGAGTATTGTATGTCAAACTTGTAATTGAAAAGAAACGAAAGAAAAAAAATTGAATGTTTGCCAAAAAATGACACACATTTAAAATATATTTTACACAAAAACACCAACAGCCTGGGATTACAAAAATTTATCTGAAATGAAATGAAAAGAAAAAAATAAAAAACAAGATTATAAAAAGTCTTTTATAAATGTTTGTAATTCTCCTTAAATACTATAAAATCTTGCAATATAAGCATGCTGTCATTTACCGCACTTTTGTACAGGATTTTTAAAGTGTCAATCTCTTAAGCGATTGATAGATAAATAGTATCCTCAAAGGGAATAACTTTCAAGTTAGAAAGTAATTGTAATTAATCATTGTCATACACAAATTGAGTAAAATTATTAAGATATTTCAATTTAATTCTAGATTGTATTATTGGATTTTATTTTTTTATGTTGGGACCAACACTCAGGGGGCATCCTTATCCCTTCTATTTTCCTAGACCACCATTAGTGGGGGCATCCCTTGAGTGCTGGGATTATATATATTATGGCAGCGCGCACAGAAGTGAAAACAACTGTTATTTTGTTTTTATTTTACATTTTTATCTGCAATTTTGTTAAGTAATAACATTCTGCCTTTGACACAAATGTGAACGGTTTTTTTACTCATTACAGCGTTAATGATAAGCGTAAAATTACGTGGCGCTTTACGTTTTAATTTAGATTGGTCTGCAACTTTTTTTACAGACGTAATAAGAAACGCACAACGAACGCTACCCTAAGCAAACCAAAAAAAAAACTTTTTTTTTAATATTTATAATACTGAAGAGATTTGTTTTGAAGAAAACTAAGAAGTAATATAATGAAACACGGTAAACACTCTTTGTGACAACCGTTCTTGTAAGTCTTGCAAGAAGAAGTTGTGTCCATAAGAATATAATAAGAAAAAAACTAAAACAAATACTAAAAAAATCATTTGAATTACAGTGAACTGTAAACTGCTGAAAATCAAAATTCCTGTAGCAAAACGCGTTACATTTAAATGATTTAAAAAATTATTCATAAAGTCTAAAATGGTTTAAGTAATTTTCTGATAAACTGCGATATGCCCAAATATTTTGTAACTTGAGCCAAATAAAAGACGATTTAAAATTTGTCATAGCAAGATCATAAATATTATAACGTACATGTACTGATAAATACTTATTCTACTTGTTTTGGGTTTCATAAAATCACATATTTTAGGAAAAACCCTTAAAAATGTCCTTTTATTTTTGAGTAAAATTACATATACAAAAGTACTCGTACTCACCCGCCAGCATATGTACATGTACAATCACTTAAGAGTGTAATATTACAAACATAATCCCTTTACTTAACAGTTCTCTCAATTTTCTTAATAAAAACTAAAATAACAACAATAAAAGCAATAAAATCATTGTAATTCAAATATCAAGCGCCATGAACCACCAACCCAATAACTACAAACGCAATGAAATTCATAACAATAATAAATAACAACAACATAAGCTACTTTATATTTAAGTTTTATTTTTATTTTTTTTTTTTTTGCTGTCACAACAACAAGAAACATGTGACTTGTATGAGCAAAGTGTTGATACTTTTATTACACTCACAAATGGTCAATTTTTTTTACATTTTAATGGTATTTTTTTTTTTTTCTTATTTTCGCATTTTGTAATTTCTTTCTTTTGTGATGATGATTAACCATTTAAAATATAAATGAAAGTTATAATTTCTGATAGAAATTTTTTCATCATAAATTAAGGGTTTTAAACTTTCATTAAATTGGTTAAAAAAAAGCTAAAAATGAAGGCTTAATGTGTATGATACGTATTTATTTTTTTAATGATTCAGTTTTTATAATTTGTTGACCATTATTGTAAGAAATACCTTATTTTATGTATCAATAAATTATTTGTTATTAAACGTTACACCATCAAAGATGTTGGTTTATTAGCTTTGTTGTTGGTGAAGATTTTAAACGAAAATTAAGTCCAGCTATAATTAAACCAATCATTTCATTTTGACTTTTTGCTCGATCCACATACATATAAAATTTAAATACTAGAAATAAAACAGATTTATTAATTCCATAGAAATATGTCAAATGAGCACTCTATAAACCAATTTGATTTTTTTATGAATACGGGCATAAAACTTGAAAATTTATTTTAAAATTTTTCCTATAGAACGGAGAAAAATCTACTAGTTCTGACATAAACAATTTTATGATGGGTGTATGGCTCCACAACTCCAGAAAACTGCTAAGTAGAGTTCGAAGAAAAAAAACTGCAACAACAGCACAAATTCATTTTTGTCAAACGTGTTATTTAAAAAACATTTAAAACTAGGATCAGGTGTATGTAAATATAAAGTCTTATTTTGATAGCCCATTTAGTTTTGCCTGTAACCGACTTTATCTTTTTATTTGCTGAAATTGGATTTATAAATCATTTTGTTGTTTTATTGCAAATTCATTTTCAAGCTCTGATTTATTTGCTCTTAAAGGGTGTTTTATTAAAAACTGTTTTAATATAATGGTAATATTAGAAGTAAAATATTAACTTTAAATATTAATTTAAGCTCAGGTGTATTATTAAATAGAAATCTTTTACTTATTTATTGATATTTGGGCACTCTTTCGTGTAGCTCTTCTTCAGGAAATATTTAAATTAAAAAAATAACTAAAAATAGCTATTACGAGTACAGTTGGTTTTACACTATCGCACTGAGAATAACGATATGTCAAAAACTCAGATATAATGAGGAAGTATAATAGTGTAAAAACAATATGTAATGAAATGTCAAAAAATACATATGGAAAGTTTGACAGTCGTATGGCTTTCATCATTTTTGGAATTGTTCTAAGCAATAGATCAATAGATTTTTCATTTTATCAGAGTAGCTTTTTTGCACAAATACAAGAAAAAATCAGGGATGGAAAACTGAATATTATTCGCTATAATTTCACTTATTCCTTTATTTTAAATAAATAACTGCAAAAATACAAAATATAGTTAAAATTTCAAGTTCTTTATGTTTAACTTAAAATATATTACATATACCTATTTGTTATTAAAAATAATTAAATATGACTCGTATTATGAAATAATAGCAATGAACATATTGCCGTATCAACATGTTTATCCTTGGAGAATAAAAAAACACAAACATCTGTTGTTCTTTTTTTCATTTTATTCGAAATGCGATAGTGTAAAGCAAAATGTCATGAAACGTTTTACGCTTGATTTTTTGACAATCAGACCAAAAATCATTATATTTTGTTTCGACAAAATCCTTAAGTTCAAAACATATTAAAAAAGTTCCTCAAGTGTTGCAAAATTATTTTGAGGCACTGTCTAGTTAAAATATATAATACGTACATACATACATACTATGTACTATGTAATACCATACCCATGAAATTTTTTACAAACAGCTAGCAATTAGCGAAATAAACTTTAACATTAAAAAAATAATAACAATTAATAATAATCATTTTAATTAATAAATTATTTAATTAATTCTGTCACACCCCTATAACTTAATGACTAGTGTCAATAAGTTCTTATTTGCTTTCTTAATAAAAAAAAGAATATAGGTATGTATGTATGTATGTATAAATAAATTTGCATTAATTTCTGCCTTATAAAAAAATCTAAATTTAACAAATCTTGCAAGCTTTAATGAAATTAAGAAAAATTTTTAATTAATATTTTTCTGTACTAAACCAAGCCTTTTAAATTCATTATAATAAAAAAGAAAAGTAAATAAACACAAAAAGAATAATGCAAACAACAACAAACAGTGTCACTAAAAAAAATATAACAGTAATTAGAGAGAAACAAAACAATAATAAAGAAATCCAAACAAAAACAAAATATAAATATTAAATGAACAAGAGAGGGACACAAAGAGAAGGAGAAAACAAAACCAAATGCACTGCCTATATGTATGTGTTTCAATACAAAAATAGAGGAAGTGCTTATGTTTTATGATTTGTTTACAAATTGTTATTGCTTTGATTTGGGTTTCTTTTATGTTTTGCAAATAAGGCGGGATATAAACAAGTGCATATTAAAATTGATGAATACCTTTAAATTAATCTATAATTTAATAGATGAATAATAATCCATTTAAATGTTTTGTATTAATTTAATAAAAATTAATTATAATACAATTGATTAAAACACTTAATACACAATTCGTTACGTTTTATTAACGCTTCTTATTAAATTTCAATTTTTTGTATTACTTTGCTTTTGTATTATTTATGAAATACATATTTTTGTATTCATTTCGTTTGGTTATAATTTTTAAAATTTATGAAAACTTTTATAGCCGATCAGCTATATTTATTAAGAACACGAAAAGCGTTTAATTTTACAATGAAAAGTTAAAAAAAACCGAAACACATTACACTACAAACAATAACCACTCACATTTACCGATCGAAAGAAACTGAAGCAAAAAACAAAAACAAAATAAAACTATAAAATCAAAGTTTAGCCTATTTTAACGCCGTTATTTTTTTAACATAAACATCGTTAGCGCACATCTTGATGTTTAAAATAAGTTAAAAAATATTTGTCGTTAAGAAAGTTTTGAAAAGAATTACACTGTAAAACAGAGTTAATAAAACACTTTTATACATTGATTTCAAATAAAAAATATATGAAAGTGGTGATAAATACCAGCGCGTAATATTAATTAACTTTCAACGACGTTAAGTATATTGCATCGACTTTGTTTTTAAATACTTGGAAATAGTATTGCCAACTTATTTTCTTTCTTAAATAGCATACTTGTATGAAAAGAACCGTTATGAATATAATTAAGATTTGAATAGAAAGAAAATGTGTCTGGTTTAACTATTCCAAGAGCTTATAATGATTGTAAAAAACTTTTTAAAAGTAAAAAGTTGCATAGAAAATTTAAACAAATTCAAATTTGATTTTTTTTTCAACAATTTAAAGTGTAATTAATGAGCAGAAGGAGCACCAGAAGATATATGTATCTACTCAACTAACTAAAACAAATTAATACAGAAAAAAACAAATATGACTGCTTCTTCTCTCCGTACTAATGAAATTTTCAAAGCATAATTTTTAAATTCTTAAAAATTCAGTCAGTTCATATGGATTGCTGTGAGGGAATTTTTACCACGAATAGTATGTATTTCTTCTTGGTGGACATAGACTTTGGACATATCATTACTTTATTATTAGTAAAAAAAAATAGGACTGATGCAGTTGATCCATTTGTCACCATATTTAGAAAAAAACGGCAATTATTAAAACAAAAATAAACAAAGCTTGTTTTCCCAAATTTATTGCATAGATATATAAAATAAAAATTAATTAAATTTATATAATTATAAAAAATATAAATTTATTAACTTAAAATATCCAATGTGAACAAAAAACTTATAAAATATTTGGTATAAATAATTATAATCGTTATAACATGAGGTATTTCGATTCACAAAATAAGCAAATTGAATAAAAATAAACCAAAGTAATATTTAATATAATGTTAACGTAAAACAAACTATTCACAACATCCAAAATTATAAGTTTTATAGAAGAAAAGCCAAATACTTTGCGTCATAAGAACTAATCATGTTCTAATCATATTTCTTTGTTTTTACAGCACCGTTTAATGTATCAAACAATAAAATTATTATAAAAATCAAAAGACGTCACTAATTTAGCAGCCGGCAACATAATTAAGACTCTGTTTCCATTCATTAATGTTCATTGTAACTTTTTAAGTTTTCAAAAACAAGCTCTGATTAAAATATTTAAACTTAGGAAGCACTTTTCTAACGGCATTCGATTTTAATTTGTTTTCTTTATAATTATATTATAAAAAAAGTTATACATTCCCTTTTCAACATTTATATTTACACATAAGTTTTAAACAAATTGAAGAGTCTTCTTTAGAAAAAATTCCTAAACAAACTAACTACAGCCTGTACCCAACGAGGTACTGGTCTTGTGGTAATTTGTTTTTCAGCGGTGGAGGAAAGACTAAACAATCTTTCATTTTCATGTTGTAAATTTTGACTGAGTTTCTTATTATTAGTGACTAAACATATTTGAGTTTCCAAATCACGATTTACAGAACGTTCACCAAAATTCGAGGAACCAACTAGTGTTAGATTTGGCAAATTCGAATGAGGTAGATAGTACCAAAGACCTTTGGCATGATAAGTCCAACCAGACTTTTCATATTCAAAGAAATTTATGCGATGGTCTTGTTTGCGACGAACTAAACTTTCATAGAAGCTTTTAGCAATTAACGTATAGGCGGCAGGTATACCACCGGCTGGTCCTTTAGCGCCCTGAAAGCCATTAGCCTGTAAAAACAAAACATTAGTTCAACACATTTTTTAACAAAAACATAAACAAATTTTACATTTGGATGTGCCATAAGTATGCTGCATTGTGCCAAACATTTGTGCGTTAGTGTATCCATATATTCCTGCGTTAAGTTAAAGTAGCCCGTAGCTAATTTTAAGCGCGACTTTTCTACACAACTAGATAATAAACGTTTTGTTACTACACTGTCATGATGTATACCAATTTGGCCCATTTCGATTAAAGGAAATATCCAGGTATCAGCATCACTAGTTTTATTACAAGCCAGTTGTTGTGTTTTATATACCTGTTGGATAAATTCGCTTACACGTTTCTTGGCTCTCTTGATAAACTCCTCTTTAGTGCCTTCATAAGGCAATATTTTCCAATTACGATGTAATCCCACTTCAGAATCTTGTCGCACCGCTAAACTAAACTCCTGCACTCGAGCTATGAGTTCGGCATAAAAATCAGCCAACTGCTTGTCTTCAATTAAAATATAACGGTCTTGTCTATTGGTAAAATAGTCATTGGAAAGATTTGCTCCCGATATTAAGACTGCATCATCAAACAAATAAACCTTCATGTGTTGCAAACCCAATAATTCATTCCATCTGGGTGGTGCCAAACGTTTGGTCATGCCTCTAAGGTTGGGAGTGTGATAAAGGCTCAGCTGAACTTGCTCGCCAAAATCTTTTAACAGAGGCAAGAGCATTGTTTTAGAGTTTACTTCACCGCGAGTTCCTCTGGTAAAGTCTAGCAGTACATTAACTCTTAAAGAGGACTGTTTTTGTAGGCTACGCCTTAAAGTCTGCACAAAATTTGTTTCTAATTGGCCAGTTCCCAAATAGAGACTGGCTAACACTATACGTTCCCTAGCTGCGGCACTTCTCTGCACTAGAGTATCATAAAAATGTGTAGGTTCATTTATCACCTGAATTTGTTCTCCCTTCAGAGGAAAACAGGGAGCCACATTATGTAGCCATGCCAGACTCTCCAGACCGGCAGATGCCCCTGCCGCTCCACCAAAACTATTGGTCAACACTTGAGGTGTCTGTTGCAGACAGCTAATCAAATCTGTTGGCTGGTTAAGAGGCTCAACAAATGAAGAGAAAAACCGTCTCAAAAACATTTTGGAAACTGTTAATCTCTCTCCCTAAACTTCTCAATCAGTCAATAAATATTTTTTTGTGTGATGTTTTTGGCAGCAGAATACTTTCACTTTTTTGTGGTCTCTTCAAATCCGTCTACTTCTTATAAGTTATTTTTAGAATAGTTTTCCAATTGTTGATAGTATTTTATATTTATTAATATTTTCTATATCCTTATTTCATTTAGATTATTTGATTTTTCGTTATGTTTTTATAATTAATTGAACACGTTTTTTGTAATAATTTTAAGTTGACTTTCATAATGTAGTCTGCAGGAAAAAAAATTTATGAATAAAAATTGATAAAAAAAATTTTTTGTCAACACAGTGTTGTATGAAAATAGTATTAAAAAACATATGCTATACATGGGGTGATGCCAGAAGTTTGCTTTAATGTATATATGCATACTAACCCATTTACATTATATTGAAATCTCGTACTTATTCTGCGTTTACATTACGCTAATTTTTATTATTGTTTATTAGACTTTGAATTGTGTTCAAAATCAGTATTTTTACCACTAAATTTCTTTGAGATTAAGCAAGATTACTACATAAAATTATTTTTTATATATTTTTGGGAAAAAAGCGACAAAATTTTTGGAACTAAGGGTCGTACCTGAATAAAAGCGTACAACGTACGACGTATAAAAAGTTTTAAAGTGTATACGTCCGTATTACCGAAATACGCAATAAATGAAAAAAGAGAAAAAGAAATTAAAACAAAAATATTGTTTTGTCAACTTTTTACTTTTGCTTGTATTAGAATAAACTTCAAACAAATATTACTATATATTATTTTTTTATGTATGGGCATGAAACAATTTTGACAAAAAATATATGCAGTACGCTTTTATTCAGGTACGACCCTAAAATACCAACTAGTTATCGCCAGGGTTCCCAAGGTAAAATCCACCAATTATTTTGTGTGTATAAATATATATATTTTTATAAAAATCTACAGCTCACAATTTTTATATATTTTAAGTGAAATTTGAGCAAATCTCTCAGTTCTTCTAATCTATGTGTATGACCTTGTATTTTTATTTTTGCCTTTAAGGGTTAATGATCCGTATTAACACAATGCAACATTGCCAAAAAAGATCACCAATGTTCAGTACGCTTTGTATCGACCCAGATGACGCCAGTTTGAAAAACATAAAAGAAATAGAAATTATATATTTTAATTTATATTATTGTTATTGTTTGTAATTTAAATTTTATTGCTTTTTATTTATTACATAGTCGTTATGGATGTGGGTAATTTCGATGTGGAACATTTACAAAAAATAGTCTACGAACGATCCAGAACGTGGTCAACTTTTTTAGAGGTAAGGATTACCAATTTGGTGAGATTATTGTCTAGTCATTATTGTCTTAATGGAATTATTTATAATTAAAAAAAAAAAATAACAGGATGTAAAGGAAAAAGAAACTTTCGATGAACTGTCTGTATCCCAGTTAGATGATATAATTGGATCAGAGTTCGATGAAGAAGATTCAAATGATGAGTTGGCCTCTATAGAGGAAAATGATGGACATGAGTCGCTACAACTAGATCCTGAATTATGTGAAAAACTTAGTAATGCAACACGCTTGACCCTATTGATTAACAACTCCACTCTTGCACTGAAAGAAAATGCTACAAAAGAGGAGGCTGATTTTGTCGACCTGGTAAATCAAACTATGCCTATAATATACGAGCATAATCGCCAACTAAAAGAGACTGGTTTTGACAGTATACTTAGTACATTTGATAAAACTAAGATTGAAGAAAAGGTGGGTAGTTGGTTAAATCGTCATAACTCCCTATTTGGTGGTGATTCTACACAAGCAATTGTTTGCGCTGAACAAAAAAGTGATGGTGAAAAAGATTCTTTAACTGAGCGTAAGAAAAACGGAGGAAGAGCAATAAATTATAATAAGTCGAGTTCAAAAAGTCCAGAAGAAAGTTACAATTCGGACGATTCTTTACAATCAGGCGAAACTGCCAGGTATATACGCTCTAGTAAAATGGGATATTTAAAAAAATCCACGTGCAAGACCATGATAAAAAAACATTGCCTGCTAACGACAGTTCGCGATTCGCTTAAAGAAAAATATGCTGGTGACAGCAACAGTGATGATGACTATCCCTTGAATACCATATATTATAAAATGACCAATAAATATGAATGCCATCCAAAGCATTACAATTTAACAAAAAAATCTGGAAATAAAACAAATATCAGGCATAAGACTACATCCGAAGGTAAACAAAGACGTAAAGTACTTCGCAAACGCATAGTTACTCAGAATTATAGCTCGGACGATTTCTCCGATTCAGACTTTTACGATGATTACGCTGAGCATAGTCTTTGTAGAAATTTTGCAGTCTGTTGCCATACCAATCACTGTTCATCTGTGCATAAAACTTGTACTAGAGTTATGGGACCAACTTCAGTTGTTAAACGTTCAAAATGTAGTGCTAAAAAAATGTCATTAGCTCGCCAAAATCGCAAGTATTATTATTTTCGCAAACAATCAGAATCTCTTTCTTCCTCAACGTCTTCATCGAATTCATTCAACGGGTCACGTGATAAGAGAAGTTTACTAGTTGATGACAGTCCATGTACACGGCTATCTGAACCTAAACACCGTAATAACATAAAATTGTGTGAGAAATACAAGTGAGTGGGGTTTTTTTTTACTAATCTAATCTAACATCTTTGAGGCTGAAAAACATTAGAAAAACGTGGTTAATATTTTTGTTTGTTTTTATTTTAGTTTAATTATTAAGTAAATAATATGAAAAATACAAAACTTTCCAAGATCCAAACTTGAAAAATCATGTATCCATAAATATTGTTAAAATCAACTAATTTTCCCTGTTCAAAAAAAGTAGATTCACCAAATTTGATGGCCTAAAAAACTTCTTTATTGATTAAACCAAATTAGTCCTCTCAATTATTGTTTGTTTACCTTAGTACTTAGTGGAATTATCCTTATTTGTAATAAGGTCTAAGCATTGAGGTTTGGCATTGAGTCCACAAGTCTTTAAAATATTTCAATCGGAATGTTCTCCACGCATCTTTATAAAACTCCCACAACTGTTCTTTATTAGAAGTATTTTTTTTCCTCGAATTATTAGAATTAACTCTAGAATCTGTGTAGGCTAACTAAAAACCTTGTCGCAATTATTTTGAAACAAAGCTATAGCTCACTTTGATGTATGTTTCGAGTTCTTATCTCATCAAAATGGCATATCCCATTTAGAATAAGACATCATGATGTGATATACAATATTTGTGTAGCAAACGGCATCCATTGTGCCTTACATTTTAAATAGAGGTATAAAAAACATTTCCATACCATTAAGCATAAGTTTGAAGATGTATTTTGTTGTCGGACAAAACTAAAATTAAAAATGGCCATATCTTCAACTTGTTATATTAGAAGTAAAACATTTCGAAAGATAAGCAAACATTTTAAAGCCGTTTTGTACTTTCCTTATTCTTGCTACTAAAAAAAGATAAAATTTTAAAGAATTTATATTTATTAATTTTCTAAAAATTCATTGTTTTCCATTTATTTAATTTCTACTATGTAGGCATATCGGAGATACAGAAAGTCGGTATGTTGATCAATATGAGAACAAAGTAACACAAATTAAAAACAAAAATCTCACGGGCGATGAGAACGTTGAAAAATCTTCAAGACAAGTAAAAAGTTTTACAAATAGTACAGACAATGCAACATTTTTAACTGCTACTCAAATTCAAGTGATTTATAATTCAACGGCCATGTCTTGCAATAGTCCAGCGGGTAAAAGGCAAATTTCTAATACAATACAGCCGCAGAAAACGGAAAAGGGTACAGAGGAATGTATACCAAATAAAAAATCAAAACTAAAACGAGCTGAAAATATTGCAAAGCAAAAGTCCTCTTCTGCAAACGCGTTTGTCACATCTACTAGCAATCGTTCTCCAAAGCAATCAATTGATAATAAATCTTCAGTTATTACTATAAGTGATGATGAACAAAGTGATTGTACACTGGTAACATCGACTACTAATCATAACTTATTGGATAACGCCAAAAGCATTCTAGTCTATACTCCAAACAATCCTTCATCGCTTCATGCACATCAAAGCACTGGCAACGATGGTTATTTCACTATTACCAAAGAGCATCTGAGTAGTGCTCTTGGTGAAAAGTTGGCCAAAAAGTTTTTGAAATATTATGTTGGTCGCAGACGTTTTAATGTTAACTCAACTATTTACTATATACCTCCGAAGATAAAATCAATTGAAAATGTATTATCAACATCTGGCAGTGATGATTGTTTAGATAATTTAGGCCAATATGGTGATCTTTATGAATGTTTGTAATTTTAATTGTTTAATGACAAATATTTTATCTGTTTACTCTTTAGTTTTTATGTGTCTTTATTTTATTTTTTTTTTCATTTTATATTTTATTATTTTAAATAAAATTTATTTCAGTTTGAGAAAAGGTCAGAAGTATTTGTTTTTATGTAAAATGTAAATGGAAAATTTTTGTGTTAGGTCGTAAATATAAAAGTATAATTTTTTTCAGTTTTCTTCACAGTCTTCTCCATAATTTTTCTATTAATGATTAATTGTAAAAAAATTTATTGTAATTTTATTTGCACATATTAAGCAATGATACCGTATAATAAAAACAAAATATAAATGTATTCTATTTAATTAATAATAAAATAAAACAAAATCAAAGTGAAGTTTAAATATATGTAGCTGTTCAAAGCTTAGAAACCTTGTTTTTTTTATGTTAAAGAAATTAAAAATTTTGAAACAGAGTTACATAGTTATGCTGATTTTGATGTAGAAAAGTAATATTTTGATTGATTTTTTATAGATTTTAAAAATAGCAGGAGACAAACTCTACCGTAAAAGTTTAGAAGCTAAACATTTTCAGAACATAAATATTTCTCCAAATTATTTATTTCAAATACAAGTAATGTAAGAAGTCTCTATACACAAAGTAATAAGCACCTAGCGATAGCTTTAATTTTGTGTTTTAATGTTAGTGTAGTCGCCGTAGTATAGTGGTTAGTGTGGTGGCTTATTAGACAAGAGCTCCTGGTTTAAATACTTTCTCTGACATTTTTAAAGAAAGAAATTCTTTTGGCGAGTCTTCTGGCAAAAGCTTTTCAAGTCTGTCGTTTGGAATAGATTTTAAACTGTAGGTCCCGGTAGTGATGGATAAAAATTTACACACACAGCATGGGTGATGCGAGAAGCTGGGCCGTAACCATTTGGTTTCATTGCCAAAGCTACACCACATACCTCTATAACAAAGAGATCAAACAATTAATCCTTTTTTTTTTTGTTTTCTCATAATTCTTATAAAAAATTAACAAGAAAAATAGCAATGCCACTAATGTTTTTATTTTGAAATAACAGGGACCGTAACGGTTGACAATAATTGAAAAATAATCATATTTAATTGTTATTTTAAGAGTTTTTCCAAAAAAAAAAATCTAATTGTGAAGCCCTTTGTGGAATTACGATGTTAAAGAAATTGGAGCGAACATTTTGAAAATAATCAAAACTAATCACACTCCTTTTTTGTTTATATTTTTGTTACCCCAAGTAATCCGAATTATTAATGTTTGTGGGACACCAATTTATTGTCCCTGAAAAATAGACGGTGACCGATTCTCGGACCTACCCGAGAAAATTTCATGACAGTCATTTCGGAGGAGTTTGACAACAAAAACCGCGATACGAGAATTTTCTATATAATCTTATCGATTTTTATTAAGTATGTCGTGAGTCACACTTGTCAATTTCGACTCGTCAATTTTTGTCGAATTTTCTTTTGAAGTTGCATTCGCGTTTATACACGAATTGATTGATTCGTCAATTTTCAGTTTTATTTGCCTACAACTTTCTATCTTTTTGGCATTATAAACTGAGTTACTTTTCTTTAGAAGCAGCTATAAAAATTTAAAATGTATTTTTGTTGTTTTTAAGTTTTTATGGGCTTTACAAGAACATATATTTTGAATATTTTTATGTATCTTTTGTTTTATTTCTTCGACGCTAGATTCTGAATTGTTAAAGGCAATTTTCTGCACCATCTTCACCGTTCTCGAATTATGATGTAAAACTGCTGTCGTCTTACAAAGAAGCTCAAATTTTCCACGTTCATTATATAAGAAAAAAATAAAATAATAATAAAAATATATTCAAAACGCAGTTTTGCTCAAGATATCAAATACATTATACTTTTAACACTTTTGTTCTTCTCACAATTTCCTGGTAGACCAGAGTTATAATTTACAACAATTTGTCTCATTCCTAAGGCGCTTAATAATAATACATACATATAAGAAAAATAAATATGTACTGAGGCCTTATTCTGTAACTCTCCTAAGCTAAAACTCTATCGCTAAAAATTTATAAACTTGATTTAGGACTTTTTGGCTACGAACAGAATTCTTGAACGCTTATTGCAATTTAAAAACTTCATGCCTATTACTTCTAAACTTTTTAATTTTATATATTCTAACGCCCAGCCTGTTTCAAAAACCCAAAATTTTGGCATTTTAACTTAAGAGAATTACAGAATAAGGCCCCTGTCCTTTCCAAAAAATTCGAATACAATGAACAGCATTTAGTAGGGGTCTACCCCTGAGTATTGGTCACAAATAAAAAAAAAATTAACAACTAACGGCGATGATATAACATTTATTGTTTTTTTTTCTTGTATTTTTTTAATATTTTTATTTATAAATAATTACTTTAGATTTGAAAAAAATATCATAAAAAAACATAAAAACATAATATAATAATAATAATAATAATTAATATGCATGTGTGGATAACAGAAATACATTTTTATATTTTATTTTTAATTATAAATTATCAATGTATGTATTAAAAAAAATTACATATTTAAAAATTGAATTGCTTTATAAAGAAGTAAACAAAGAGAATAGAATACAAAAAAAAAGGACACACGATAATTAACGCACTTTTAAAGACAATTTAAACTTAAAAACAGTCATCATAATAATTAAACGAGTAAACATGTTCAACTTTCGAGAATATGAATGAAAAAATAAATTAGAAAAACATTTCTTTTATCCTTCATATTACACATATTACAAAAAAAAAGAGACAATTTTAATAAATAGAAGGAAACAATAAATTCTTAATTTTAATAGGTTTACAGGAAATGGAAATATTTTTAAAAAAATTTCTCAAGAACAAAAAATTTCTTTTAATGAATTTGATAAATTATTACATTTTTTTCCTTTTTCAAATTTAAAACTCAGTTTAATTGCAGAGTAAGCAGATATTGTTTTTTTTTTCTTTTTGGATTTTAAAACGACTTAGACATCAATTTGGAAAGGTGAACCGGGAATATGTTCATCACCCCATTTGACTATTAAAATATGTTGACCACGATCACGTACCAAGTAACTGACATTGTAGTTATTACGGCCAGTATGTTTAATGCTAAATTCCTCACAAGGACCTTTAGGTCCATACATACCCACATACAGTATGTTATTACCTAAAACAAAAACAAATATATGTGCGTTATGAATGCGACTTGAACCTTTGACGTTGTAAGCAATATCATTAACTTACCAGCTTCTGTAGCACTAATGGTGAAGGTATTTGTTTTACCTACAAAAGCCTTCTTTAAGCCCATACCCTTGGATGTTATCAAAGAGGCATCGGATTTAAAGTGTGGCATAACAACTCCAGTATTTTTGCCACCCTTTGCTACCTTTTGAACAGTTTCCACAACAACACTCGAAGTTTCTTGAGCACCCTCATCCGCTAACTTGTCACCTTTATAACGGAAGAAGGAAAAACCAAACAATTATATATTTTTATATCTAAAAACGTCAGAGTATTTTTTATAAACACTTACCTTCACAACTAACTTTAAATGGAGAGCCAATAATGTGAATGTTGTTATATTTTACTGAAATAAAGTGATCACCAGGCAGCAAGGGTGTGTAATGCACCTTATAACCCTCTTCAACTTCAGTACAATCCATGGCCACCTTAGAAGGACCATCAATAGCTACAGACAGGGTACCAACACCAGCGTTGCAAGTGTTAATAATAAAATCTTGTCTTTGACCGGTCTTTACAGCTTCCAAACCAGAACCGCTGGCATGCACGGCAGCTGGATCCGCCACATCTTTGCCAACCTTTATGCGGAAAGGTGAGCCGGGAATATGAACACCATTAAATTTGACATGAATGGCATGAATACCATTTTCACGTGGATAGAAACGCACTGAAGTCATTTCATTGTCAATGGCTTGAATGAAACAATCGTCATCGGTTCCTGAGGGTGCCACGATTTTAGCATCCAATTCACCTTTGGCACCATTTTTACGCACCATAAATTGATAGGGAGCATCAGCTTGTATATTACCTTCGGGGAACTGTTGAACTTCTAGTTTGTGAGCATCGCCGGCATCAGGAGAAACGTATACTTTGAATGGTGAGTCCGGAATATGACGGTCATTAAATTTCAGGCCAACACGGTATTCACCAGGTTCAGTGACCTTATAAGAGACATCGCATGAACCATCTTTGCGATCTTTAAATCCAATTTCAGCTTTACTGGGACCTTCAACGGAAATGGCCAAGGAACCACCACCAGCTTCACGGGTCCAAACATTAAATTCACACGGTAAACCTACAACTCCACGCTCTAAACCGTTACCGCCGGCCTTTACTAAATGGCTGCCGAAATCATGGAGAGGGCCAACAGTGAATTGGAAGGGAGAGCCGGGAATGTGCATATCCTTATAACGCACGGACACAGTGTGGACGCCTAATTCTTTTGGCACGAAATGAACGGAATAGAGACCATCCTCAACTTCTTGAATTTCAGCATCTTCGGTCACATTACTAGGCGATGTAACACGTGCGGCCAAGTCAAACGATGTAATGCCAGGCATTTTAAATGTCAATTTGCATTGGCTGCCAATTTCTGTTACGGGTACAGCATCACGTTCTCTTTGGATCTTTTCGCGTTTACGATTGCTACCTTCACCGGATACTTTAACAGTAAAAGGTGAGCCCTCAACATGATGATCGGCGAATTTCAAGTTGACAATATAGTAACCAGGCTCTGTGGGTTTGTAGGAAATGTTTAAGGTGCCATCATCCTTATCGGTACATTGAATTTCAGCCTTGCTGGGACCCTCAATGGATACAGACAAACCACCGTAACCAGCATTACGGGTATCAACGGAAAATATATTTTCAGTGTGGGTTTTGCCCTCCTTAAGACCACTACCAGATACCTTGACTTTCTTGGCATCACCCACTTCACGTTCCATAACAGTAACTTCAAATGGAGAGTTGGGAATATGTTTGCCACTGCGCTTAACCGATACCATATGGGTACCAGTTTCACGGGGTGTAAAGGAAATACCAATATTACCAGTTGGCATGCGTTTCAAGAAGCAAGGCTCCTCTAAGCCGCTGGGTGCTTGAATTGAGGCATTCAAAGCACGTAAATCAGCATCAGTTATTTCACCAGGCATAGTGACTTCGGAACAGGAACCAACAGAGATTTGATTACGTTTACGACCTTCACCAGTAACTTTGGCAACATAAGGCGAGCCTTTAATGTGTTTGTCACCGAAACGAACGGAAACATTATATTCACCAGGAGCAGTGGGAAGGTATTGAACAGAAACGGTGCCATCTTTATTGTCATGATAGTTAATCTGTAATAAAAAATGCAACATTTAAATATAAGATTTCACAAGAAAGAAAAGTTTTTCAGAAAAATTAACATTTCTTATGAGATGCTGAAGGCTCGGATTCAAGCCCCAGGATTTTTTGTTTTCATAACTTTTACAGATGCAATCAGAAGAATAGAATATGACTTTAAGTTATAATTTTAATTAAACTTTTAATATAACTTACATCAACTTTGCTGGGACCTTCAACGGCCATTGTAAGACCCGCAGCACTGGCGCCCTTAGTAGAAATGGTAAAATTGCATGGCTCACCAGTAACGCCATGAGTCAAACCAGGACCGTAAGCAGTAACATAACCAGAAGTAATAGAATCAACATGGAATTTGAAGGGAGAACCTATAAAAATCGAAACCATAAGTAGTATTTGAGAGCAAAAAAACAAACAACAATGAAAATATACCTTGAACAGGTTCACCATTATATTTCACTACCAATTCATGTGTGCCCTCTTCTTTAGGATCATATTTAACCGATACGGTACCATCACGGTTGTCTTGAATAATGGGTTTATCAACTTTACCGCTTGGCATTTTGACTTCAGCTGTAAAGAAGAAGGAAACCAAAAAAAATTATAATTAATTTTTATGAAATAATTACAAATGCCATTCAAAAAATTCCATTTATTTTTATATTTTTAAAGATTCTTTTATTGCTAAAGCATTTTTAATTCGTATTTCGTATATTCAATTGTTATTCGAAAAGTGAACATTTCCAAAAACCGTAACCGACATACTCAAAAAAACCGGGGAAAGCCGGTATACTAAAAACCATGTCGGTTACTAAAAACCCTAGTACGAGTATATACATTAGGGGTACAACCAAAATAAGGCCCTATCACTACGCTGTAGCGATGTTGTGCTGAAACCGAAAAATGTTTCCTCAAACTATTTCGGAGCAAAAACTTTACGCGTCGAAGCCGATTTCTGAAAGCCTTTTAAAATTATTTATTTTTATTTTTTCAAATTTGTTTATTTTAGAATTATTCAACTATTTACATTTATTAATGTAATTATATGATTATAATCAAAATCACAATCTAAAAACTATCTTTGTTAAGTGAAATTAACTTCAGATTAAGAGTTCGTGTTGATTTTCATTGGGGGAAAATATCTTGTACGACTTTGATGGCGCATTCCGCACAAATGTTGCTGCATTGTGTTTTTGGAAGTCTTGATTCATCTTTCACCCAATGTCTTAGAAAGCATTTCTGAGCATTAGTAAAGCCCGATAATGATTTGTTTAAGTCTTCGAAGTCATTTTTATTGTAACAATGGTCTGAAAACCAAATGTTGTATCACATATAAATTCGCATATTGCATATAATTTGTTACGAATGTTTTGGAATTAGTATATAAGCTAGATTCACAAGATTAAAAAGAATAAGACAGCGTAGGTAAGTCGTAATATTTTATCACGATTAATTGAATTTATACAAAATATTATTCCATATTTAACGGAAAAACTTATAATTTATTTATCATTTAATGAATTTATAAAATTTTCAAATTTAAAAAAAATTTTTTTTTACTACAAAAAATTGTCCAAAAATATATATTTTCTCCAAATTCTATCGATTGTATCTTCTGAGCTCCAACGAGCTCCAGCCAGATACTTATATCAAATTAAAGCCTGAAGTCTCAGCTAATTATTTATTAAAAATTCAGCTGCCCGTTTTTGTCCCTAAGCAATTCCGGTTTAAAAAACTAAAATTAGTTAGGAAAAATTTCTTTCACAATCATGTAATTGCAGTAGACGTTTGTATTAAAATCTGTTGCATACTCTTAGGATTGCACTTCTCTGCAATAGACTTTATTGCAACTTGTCTGCAGTTTTCCCGGCCATTTTAAGAAAATTCATAAGTTTGTTTAACGATCTGTAAAAACTTGTGGATTTTTTTTGGGTAAATTCAAAGAATAGGCTTTTAGGGTTCATTGGGTTCCAGTAATATGGCCGGACCTATCCTTTATTTAAAAGAAAAACTGCAAATTTTGAGGCTTAGAAGGCAATTTTAATTCGGTCATATCTCCTACACTTCATACGCAATCTAAACAACTTTTTCTACGAATTATAAAGGAAGTGCTGTATTTCAATAAAAACTGCATTGAAAAGTTATCAATTAAAATATCTGACATATACAAGCTACTGAATTGTGTAAAAATTTTCCTCAGTTTTCGTTTTACAATATTTAAGTGACTTCAGTAGACTTTTTCTAAGACAAAATATTTCTTTTTAATCAAATAAATTATGAATTTCTCTCAGTGAAACACTCTTTGGAACGGAATTATTTGATTTGTAAAAAATAGTTTTAAAAAATCGAATTTTAATCACCTAAATACCGCCTACACAGAGTGCAAGACGTGGGCGTGGCAGATTTCAATGAAACTTGGTATGCGTCTTTTGTTTTTTCTAAGTAGTATATGTACTAAATTTTAAGACTTTTGCTTTTATACGAAAGGTTTTATGTGAAAATATCCATTTTGATTGTATGGGCGGTGGGCGATGGGTGTGGCTGATTTTCATGAAACTATTTTATTTTCTTAATTTAGTCAATATAATACTCTGTGCCAACTTTCAAGTTTCTAGGTGCACTTCTTATATTTTTTGCACAAAAATGTATGAAACCGAACCAGTATGTGGCGTTGTGTAAAATGATCACATATTCTGCTGACTTCGAATCTGAAGTAAAATTGTTCAAATTGAAAATGGTGGATTCAGTAATCAAATAGAAATCTTATGAGAACAGTGCATTACAAACAGGGCTTAGTATGTAGTATAAAGCTACGCCCTAGCTTATCACAGCATTCATACAGTGTGCGTCAATTTTAGTCTATGAGTACCGGAACGTACAGCTTAACGTTGACTCCGAACGACAAACTTAAGACGCTTTATCATGGCAATCAGTTACTCTCAGAGCTTTTGCCAAAAGACTGCTAGGAGGTGGTCGCGGAAGAAATGTTATTTTTTCATAGTAATTTTATATATAAAAAAAAATATAAATATCTGTTTACTCTTAATCAAAAATAATAAATTTAAGTTCTTTTTAGTGATTCATTTCTAAAGTATTTTAATAAAATATGTATATAAGTATGTATGTATGTTTGTATACATATGTTTTTGCATTAATTTTTTTTTGATATATTTTTATTACTTTGTTGTTATGTTTTTTGTTTTCAAATGTTTTCGATTTTTTGCATTAAAAATAGATTTTGTTTCTTGTTTTTTTGGTTTAAGAAAAATAAAATCATATACGAATATCAATAATATACACAATATGTATGTATGAATGTGTGTAAAAAATGACAATATCATCGTATTAGAAAATTTTCAAATATTTGTAGAAGAAAGACAGACATTATGATTAAGGCAGGGAAGTTAAGGAAATCTAATAATTTTAGAAATTTTATTATTTTTAGAAAACAAAAAAATAAAATACAAATGTATTCTTCTTTTGATTCTATATAATTTATGTTTATGTGCATGCATCTATTTTTATTTAAAATCATACAAGAAAACAAATATCAAATTCAAAAATTATTTTTAAAAATATTTAAGTGAAGAAAAAATAGCGCCATAACTAAAAAAAGGTTTTGTTTTTATATTACAGTAATTTTCGTTTATAACGAACTCGTGTAATACGAACTTTCGCCTCAAATAAAGCTAAAAATAAGGACTTGGTCCTAACTAATTTTGAGTAAAACTCTGCAAACATAAAAAAGGTTAAAACCCCTTGACTCATAGAACCCGACCATTGCCTATTAAAGTGGCTTACTAAGAAAAGAGACAGTAATTTGACTATAACCAATGCCGTTATATATGTATAAATGAAACTAATATTGGTAATAAGCAAACTAAAATAGCAGATTTTTTTATACTAATTTTTTGTATTAAACTTATATAGATAAATGTTTTTTTTTAAGTCTTTATTTAAAGAGAACTTCGTTTAAAAGGAACCATTTTGTCCAGTCCCTTCAAGATCGCTATAAGTAAAAGTACTGTATTTCTTTTTATTTTCCAAAATATTTGCTTTTTAGCAAAGTTATATTTTTTTTATTAAATAGGACATGTTGGTACAAACTTTAATTTATAAGTTCTATGAAAGAAAAGCGTTAAATCTGTATGGAAGAAACATTGCCATTTACATATGTACATATGTGTGTATAAAGACAGGTGGTGGTGTTTTCGTACGATTAATGTGCTGCCAACCAATTTCATTAAATTTTTATTTCCCGGAAATAAATGCTCCAATTGAAACAATGATTAAAAATAACAAAACTATAGTGTATAGAAATTTACTCAATTTGAGTCTGAAATAAAAATACAAGTACAATTAAAAACCCAAGTAAACAAGTGTCAAAACACATTAAATGGTCAATTTATGGGGTATGCCACAAAATAATATACAAATAATAGAACAACAAGATATAATAATGCAACAAATTATTAAAAAACATTCTATCTGAGATTTAGATTTTCTTTCATTGTGGTACTTGTAATTTGGCAAAGATAGAGAAGTAAAAATTTTATTATTCAAAATTTATTTAAAATAAATATTTTTTGTTGGCTAATTTGAATTGTTGCCAAAATAGTGTGTTACAGCATAGATGCTCACTCGTATAGCATTTCAATACAGAGACAATACGCATTTGTTTATTTACAAAAAATGAATGAAAATTAAACTTAAAGCGACAATATGACACTTCAACAAACAATCATGACACTTTAGTGACAGAGGTATGACATTTACAATGTTAGGAATTTCTTTTTTTTTTTTTGGCAATAATAATTGGTATTTGCAAAAAAAAAAAAAAATAATAACAAATAAGTATAAAACGATCAATTCCAACTTTATAATACCCTGCACTTACATTTTGGCGTACACAATAAATTAGTGTAATTAGTTAAGTCGGAAATTGTAACATGAGTTGTGTGTTTTTTTAAGTTCTCAGATCATTTTTTTTAGCAGGTTTCAGGTATTTATATCATAAACTATACATACATATCCCATATTCTTTGGCTTTTTTAAACTTTGTGGGAATAATAGGCTATATGAAGTTTCGATTGGACAAAGGGGAGTGGCACCGCCCATATAACTCAAAATTTAAAATCGTCATATCTTCTTATAATTGGACATTATTTAATTTTGATATGGTGTACTTATAAATTGTATTTTTAACGACCTTTTAAATTTCGCTTGGGATGCACGATCATCCCCATGGTAGTGAAAGGGTTAAATAAGAAAATATTAAACTAAAAAAATATAAGTATAACTGATGTAAATGAAATAAAATATAGAACTCGTACTATTGAAGCAGAATGCAAATAGAACAAATAGAAACATGCGTTGTCGATATCCATATATCTCCTATCTCTGTTTTATTTTTTTTATATAAAAACTCAAGATATTCTTTCTTAACAGTTACAGTGTATGAATTTATTTTAGTGTTCATACAGTAATCAATATTCTTTACCGTTTTGGAATTATTTACTATCTTATAAAATTCTGAAAGTGGAGTTTTGGCAAGTGAAGCATTTATATGTAAAAACTAGTTTAATATGTACGTATCTCATAAATTTGGAACTGGATAAATGGTTGGCATATCGTAAGCGATAGTTGACAATATAGCACAGTGTATACAGTGTAGTCGCCGTGGTCTAGTGGTTAGTGTGTTGGCTTACTAAAACGATAGCGCCGAGTTCAGATCTCCACTCTGACATCTTGAAATAAAGAAACATGAAAAAATTATTTCTTTCGGCGACTACCTCTCAGCAGTCTTCTGGCAAAAGGTCTGGGAGTAATTGATTGCCATTAAAAACTCTTCTGAAATCTGTCATTGGGAGTCGACTTTAAAACTGTAGGCCCCGGTACTCATGGATAAAAATTAACACACACGCGTAACCCTGACACAGGGTTATAATGGCCAATTATGTATGTATGTACAATTTTACTACGATTTAAAATGAAAGAGGTAGCAAATATATATAATTGTTGTTTTTAAGTGGTAGTAACAGCTGATTTTTTTAGTAACCAGGCTCTGTGGGGTGGTAGAAAATGTTTATCCGTACATTGAATTTCAGCCTTGCTGGGACCGTGGATCAATAAAAACAAACCACTATAACCAATGTTACGGGTAATAACGGAATATATATTTTCAGTGTGGGATGGGATTTGCCCTCCTTAAGACCACTACCAGATGCCTTGACTGTCTAGGTATCACCAACCTCATGTTCTATAACAGTAACATAAAATGGATAGTTGGGCATATATTTGTCACTGCGCTTAATAGATACCGATACTATTTAATAAAATGCTGAAAAAATGGTAAAAACTAGTTTAATACGTAAATCATAAATTTCGAACTGGACAAATGGTGTTGACATATTGTGGTTCAATTAGTTTATTCAATTTAGTTCAATTTAGTTTATTAGCACAATTTGTTGTACAAACAAAACTATACACCCACCATTAACTGTTTCATTATAGATTTTTTTATAATTGCGGCGTTAAATTAATTTCTTTATATAAAAAATTAAAAAAGGAAAAAAAAAAATGGAAATTTTTTCTATTAAAAAAAAGAAAAAAAAAATTAAATTTAAAAATAAATTGCATCTCTGCATAAAATTAACATTTTTGTAAATGATTTTAATTAATCAAACGGAAATTTAAAAGTGTATCAAACGAACACATGTCGTTGCTCATCATTTATTTGATGTTAAAACATAAACATTAAGGAAAACGTCAAAAAAAAAAAAAAAAATTAAAACCCACATTTAGAAAATGTGTTCCCTTCATCTAGCGCCCAACTTTGTTGCAACGTATTTTTTTTCTGCGTTATTTTTTTCTCTTTTAAATAGATTTTCATCATTTGTAAATTGTGTGAAAATTTCAAATTATTTTCGAATTTTTTTTTTTTTTCAACAATTTGCATCATTTTAGATTTTGTACTAAAAGGACAGAGACCACCATTCTCAATCCATGCCATCATATCGAGTTTTATTAATCTCAAATTGAATAAATAGTTTTTTAATCTTTTGCTAATTTTTCATGAAATTTGTCTTGTTTACAGAAAAATTTATTTGTTTTTTTTGTTGGTCTTTAAGACAAAAACTATAGTAGTTGGGTTCATAAAAAATATTCAAAAGAAAAATTTCATTTTGATTTGTTGATTTTTAAGCATTTGGCACGCGTCGTTGATTTATATTTTCTGGCCATAATTTATGTTTTTGTTTTATTTTTTATTGTTTAGTTTATTTTTCTTTTTTATTTTGTTTTAAAATAAATGAAAGCATTTAAATTTTCTTTTCATTAAATACAATTGTTTTAATTGATCGATGAAATATGATTCTGAATTTATAGTTTTAAACCGCCCAATAAGATACTACATTTCTCTTAAATTACATTTTAAGGCTAATTATTCTAATTGTGACCCATTGAATTCTACGACAATATGAAGAAGCTTAATTAAATTGTTGAATATTTAGATATTATTAAAATACATATCGTTATATTAAATGCAAACGGACGTAACTACACATTTTGTTTTTTTTTTTTACAGGAGAAGCAAAAAACCTTAAAATCACAAATTTTTTTAATCCTGAAAATCATATAATTTTCAGGATAGAGATATAAGGATTTAATGTCAATATACAACAAATGAGTTTCTATGTAAGGTTTTCATATAAATATGGATGCAGTTATGTCTTCTTGTATTTAGAAATACACGCACTTGATCGAATTTTTGATCGAACCATAATTAATAAAAAAAACTTAATTTCGAAATTTTGTGCAGTTACGTCCGTTTGCATTTAATATAACGATATACTCGTACTTATAGTTGTATAGTAATTCTCCAAAATAGCCTGTAAGAAATTAATTTGTTCAACCTATGACAAATAACTTTATCTTGCTGAGCTTGTTGCCACCTTTCATTACGAAAAGCAACTTTGAGTTTGAAACCTGGGTCTTCTCTTTCAGATCATGCAATCGAGTTCACATACTTGGAAAGAAAACCTCACTATACAATTTTAAATATGCTTAGTGGTCTAGTGGTTAGTGTTGGCTTACTAAGACATGAGCCCTGGGTTCGACACCCAGCTCCGACATCTTGAAAAAAAAGAAATATGAAAAAAATATTTCTTTCGGCGACTACCTCTCAGCAGTCTTCTAGCAGAAGCTCTGAGAGTAATTGATTGCCATGAAAAAGCTTTGCAAATCTGTCGTTCGGATTCGACTTTAAACTGTAGGTCCTGGTAGTCATGGATAAAAATTAACACACACAACATGAGTGCTGCGAGAAGCTTGGCCGTAACCCTGAAACAGGGTTGTAATGGACAGTTATGTATGTATATATGTAGTTTTTAACTCCGCGAACCTGTTTTTACCATTAATAACAAACTTTACTCTGGTGTTTACAAGATCTGAAGAATTCACTCGTAGTCTGAATGGTGAATGTAATATAAATGAAGTTTAAAACTTTTGCTTCTTTTATTTAAGTATTAAAAGAAAAATAATCGCCCATGTTCTGAAAATCAAAAATGCGTTTTCGATTTGAAATCGCCAAATATGTGTACTGCCAAACGAAAATGCTAAAAATTTACTGATTCCAAATCACTAAAATGTCCTGAAGCATTCTAATTTATCGTGTTAAATGTAAATTTTAAAAATAAAAACATGGATGCACAATATGTTTTATTTTACTGTGAAGAAAACTAGACCTTTCTGTTGAGATTTTTATTAAAAATTTTGAATTTCAAATAACTTAATTTCAAATTCAATTGCTTAATTTTTTATTATCCACTGAACTCCTGTTCAGTGGGGGGATTTTTAGTCGGTATACCCTTTTGGGCGAGTCCGACATATCATGCGATGTGACGACCTCCGCGAAAGCATAAAGCTTTTTCCCTCCTTCCCGCACAAAAAAAATGTATCCACTGAACACACAATTTTGTATTAACTTGCAAAAAATACTCTTAAAAGGATCTTAAACAAGTATTCATTTCCGAACATCCCCATTTGCAATTGTTTACCGAATATTTCCATTTGTGGTAAACTCGAATAAAGGCAAATCGCGCGTTTGTCAAAATATGTTCAAATACGTTTTGCGTTTGCAAAATATAAAGCAGTTTAAATAAATGTAGCGTTTGTCAGAACATAGGAGAATATTTAAAGCAATTTCAATGATTTTTCTGATTTCTATAAAAATTATTACCATTCTTGATTTGTTCGTACGTTCTCTGGCACGTAAGTAGTTATCGCGCAAATCGAGGGATAGATGTATAAACACAGTTTTACAAAAATTTATTATAATTGTTATTATTTTTGTTTTTCCACATTTTTATGTATTTGTTTTTTTCCTAAGACCAATACTCAAGGGTAAGCCCCTACTCAGCAATTTGAAGATACATTGACAGATTTATTTTATTTTTTTTATTATGCGCCTTTTTTTGAAGAGACAAGTTGCTGTCAATTTGACCACTCAAAGGCCAGAGTGATACCTTCACCCTAGAATGATCAACAGCAATTGGCCCATATAGGTTAGCTGTTATCTTCCCAGAAGGTGACGCTGTACTCCTGATCATTCGTTTCTGATGGAATAGATTGGAAATGTCAGGGAGCGATTTCTTGGGTGTGGACCTCTTGGAGGGAAGAACCTCTCATTTTTTTAAATAATAATTTAGAAAATCCGCAAATTTTATTTTATAATTTTTGTCGTGTTTTTTTAAGTCAAAAATACTTTTAAAGCTATAATTTAAAAACCATTACTGTAAAGAGTGTAGGTAAAACTATTTACATATGTATATAAATATATTTGAATATATTGAATAACTGTAGTTCAAGTGTTAAATTTACTATGCAGTGCACTAGCGGTAAAGCGAGCGAACTAATTAAAACCTAGAGAGTTCATGTTAGCGAAATTTTTCACTTTAGCGTTTGCCGAATTTCATGAAAATGGTATAAAATTTGTCAATATAACCTATGTTTTACACGCTTGAAAGTAAAATTCTTTTATCGTTATTTAAATTATTAAAATTGTATATAAAAGTAAAAATAATGAGTTGGAGTCAATGTAGTCTAGTATCGTTTTGGCTTATTAAGACAAGAGCTCCGGGTTAAAACCTCAGCTCTGACATCTTAAAAATAAAAAAAAAATATATGAAAAAAATATTTCTTTCGGCAACTAAATCTTAGCAGTCTTCTGGCAAAAGCTCAGTGAGTAGCTGATTGCCATGAACAAGCTTTTCAAGTCTGTCGATAAGTGTCGAAATTAAACTGAAAGTCGCGGTACTCATGCATAAAAATTAACACATGCAACAAGAGTGCTACGAGAAGCTAGGTCGTAGCTCAGAAACAGGGCTGTAATCGTCAATTATGTATGTATGTAAAACAAAATGAGATTACGAGGCAATACCTTTTGAACAAAAATTATATATGTAAGTGTAGAAAACAAATGTTTTTATTGCATTTATGAATTAAAGAAATTCGTTGTTTTTTCTGCTGTTTTTTCTTTTCTAATTTTTTTTTTATTTGAGACCAATACTCAGGGATAAACTCCTACTAAATGCAGTGCATTCTATTGGAATTTTTGGAAAGGACAGTAGATACATTTTTTATTTTGTTATATTACATATTAAGCGCCTTAGGAATGACACAAAATGCTATGAATTGATCATTCAAAGGCCAGTGTTATACCTTCACCTTGAATGATCAACAGCACTTGCCTCATCCATTGTGTGGTGAGTGCCTTCGCGAAGTAGGTTTAGCTGTTATCTGCTATTTCCCAATAGGTGGCGCTTTTGCCCTGATCATTCGTTTTTTTTTTTTTTTTTTTTGTAGACATTGGTTTAATTTGCCTCAATTGTAGTTTTTTCCACTGGAATATCGGCAGTGCAGTCATGGTCGTTATTTTTCGTTTTGCCAAATTTCAGTAGTGTCATTAACACTAGGAATATTGGTAATATCAAATACATATGCAATAAATCTAATTGGTTCACGTTATAGAGCTTTGTAACCAAAAACTTGTTCACACGTTAAGCGATGTTCACATAAGAAGTTATTCACGTTACCGCGAATGTACTGTGCAGGTAAATACGTATTAACCAGTTCCCTTATTCATAAAAAATATTGTTAATTTAGAAAGGGTTTATAAAACAAAATTATATCAAAATTCGTGTTATCAAAATGAATTTATATGATTACAGCGGCCCTAAATCTTTATAACTTTAGATATTAGAAAACTAAAACTTTACCTTGATGAGTTATAATATAAAATGCTGATTTAAAATTCAATGGTAAAAAATCACAATTATTTATGCCTTCATTCTCTGGTATAAAAGCTTCGTTATAATAAATTTGTGTCTTTTCGACGTGATCACGTTCCGAAACAGTTACTTTATAATATTTTGGATGATAAAAATATGCAAATTCCTCCCAAGTAGCTTCAGGAGCTTCTGGTTTATCCGCATACCAACCAAAATTCATAGTGAGCAATATATGTATGTTTTTTTTTTATTTGCAATATTTTATTAATAAAAATTATTGAATATTTTTATTTATTTTTAGATTTATTTTTAATTTTTTTTTTAAGATTTAAAATTTAAAAACACATACAACAACAGGTAGACAACACACAATACACACACATATATAGAAAGACACTTAAAATTTTAGATTAAAATTATATGGGGATTTAAATAATACGAGTATTAAAAAATATTTATAAATAAACAAATCTAAAGGAAAATTAATATTTCTTTTTTATTTGTTTATTTACTATATATTTATTTTTTGGATTTGCCCTCTTTTAAGGACATTTTATCTTTTTTTTTTTGTTAAAGGAACTCACACTTTTGTTTAAAAAAAATTTGTTTAATTCATTCAATATTTTTGTTTAAACACTTCTTAATACTTTTTTACGTAATAGACAAAGTATAGTGTAAAATATATTTTTTATTTCTTTATTTCTTCTTTTCTAAATATGTTTTTAAAATTTTATTTTAAACGAAATATCCTTAAAAATCCTTCAGCTTTGGATTTTAAATTGATTTTCTTAATATTTTTTTTCTAGACACCAAATTATTTAGACTATAATTTTTTTTAATATTTTCCAATATAGACCGTTAATATGTCTATGCGTTTTCACGTCCCGTTTTCAATTGAGCTTTCGCAATTCCAAATTGAATTTAAGGTCCATCTATCCATTTGTCTATTAATCGATCGTTTGAAGATTTTCGAACCTCTTACAGTGTATGTATGTATGTATGTATGAGGGAGCAAATTAATAATGTTGGGCTATTTTGCAGCTGCTAATACTGCTGTTAATAGCTTTTTATGCAGCAGGCACCAGCAGCAGCAGCATACAGCATTGGCCCCTTCTTACTCGGAGAAAAATACCTCAACATTTAGCGTTAAGTTGTGTGTATTCAAAAATAAAAATAAAAAAAAATCAGCCGAATATTTTATACGTTTATTGATTTCTTTTTTATGAGTGTGTTTTTTTTCACAGTCAGTCAGCTAGTTCAGTTCAGTTCAGCTCGTATACATAATTCTGTTCACATTCAAAATTATTCCGAAAAAAAAGCTTTAAATTGGAAAGAAATTCTCATTTTTCTTAATTATTTAATTTAAATAAAATATTATTGCTCTGCAACATGTCGCCGTTATTTTCTTTCTTTTCTATTATTTTCCTTTAATTTTCTTTTTAGCGTTTCTGCACAGAAATTGCACAATTTTTTCCAATTCCTCTAAGCAGTTGTCCATGGCTAAGGGGGTGTTTTATTTATTTCGAAAATTGCCATCTAATTGTTTGTTAATGATTTCGAAATTTATGTTTCTTTTTATTTCAATATATGGTACAAGTATCTTTCTTTCTTGTCGTTTCTTTTTTTATTTGTGTTGTCCACAAACGCTTGAGTAAATAATTTTCGAATTTGTAAAGCAATAAATATTATAAAAGAACACAAAAATGATCGAAAAAAGGTGCAATTTACATATACAAATCGTCATCAATCGTTTATCGATTTATTAGAAGAAAATGTATGTAAAAACAGAAAACATTAGTTATTAAAATACAATTTGTTTTAAAATATTTATTTATTTTTTTTATAATTTTAAAGAAATATTTTTATAAAACAAATTTACATATAAAGATGATTAAAATTGATTGAAATGTTATTGCAAAATACATCGTATTTTGATGTATGAATTGTGTTCGATTTTGGTATGTCTAATAGAAATTTATAATTTATTAAAACGTATAATCAGTGGCAAGTAAACTTTTTACACATATTCATATACGAGTATATACGAATATGTTGAAAGTCTGCACTCTCAGCAATTTGTCTCATTCCTAAGGAGCTTAACAATAATATAATAATTAATAATAATATATGTATGTACTGTCCTTTCCAAAATTCCAATACAATGCGCAGCATTCAGTAGGGGTTTACCCCTGAGTATTAGTCTCAAATAAAAAAAAAACTAAACTTTTTCAAAATAAAACTTGATTACTGTACAATATTGTTTTTAACAATTTACAACAAAAAGTTCTATGATTTTGCAAAATATATACCAAAGTAATCACTGTAACATTTAAATTGCATTTCAATAGTTTGCTTTCAACGATTTTGTATTTTGTTTGACAGTTTATGTGCTCTATCCGCATTTCATATTTTTTATACATCTCGAGTTAATGCTGCCATTTTAGGTTTTCGACCCCACATTTTTCAAGTCTGCAATCCGTTTTTGGATATCTCGTCCAGTTTCCGAGATAAATAGCCGAAAACGGTTTACATATTAAAAATTTTGGTGTCAAAATTCCAAAGTGGCATCATTAACTCGAGATATATAAAATGTCGGATAGAGCACATAAACTCCTGTCGTGTGGGAGCCGTAATATAGTATATTGTATTGGTTTACTAAGACGAGAGCACCGGGTTCAAGCCCCAGCTCTAACATCTTGAAAAAAAGATATATGAAAAAATATTTCTTTTGGCGACCACCTCTTAGCAGTCTTCATGAACTAGCTTCTCAAGTCTGTCGGTACACATGGATACAAATTGACGCACACAATATGAGTTCTGTAAGAAGCTAGGCCATACTCGTAACTCAGAAAAAGGGTTTTAATAGCCAGTTATACATACTCAGCAGAAATTCTTTAAGATTTGGAAGCAATAAATAAAATTGTAAGCAATAATGGAAGCATTATATTGTTTTTTATATATTAAGGCCCATTATTACAGCTTGCCTTTAGTTAAAGGAGGATGTTATCGGACCGATAAATTGCTTTTGGTTATTATAACTAAACTTTAACCTAAAAGTGACCGATAAAGTTCTTGTTTAAGCTTTAACGTGAGGTTTAAACTATTTCGTGTTATTATTAACAAAAATTTTTTTGTTTATTTTGTCAATAAAGAAATAAATTTGATAAAAATGGAAAGTAAAACACATTTTTTTGTTGTTAGTGCACAATTTATAAAATTCTTTTTGTTTATTTATTTACGTAAACATTGGTGTTGTTGCCACTTAGTGTCTTTCAATCAAATTTAATGTCAAAAGTAATCGGTTCTTGTTCTGGCATTGCCGTATTTTAGAAAATATAACCTAATCTTAAAGGTAAGTTGTAATAACGAAAAGCATTAAAAGGTTACTTTATTCCTCCCGTTAACGAAAGTTACCTTAAACTATCGGACACTTTATAGGCAAGTTGTAATAATGGCCCTAAAGCTTCCAAATATGCTACAGGATAAGGTATTATTTTTGATTTTTTGTACTATTTGCTTACTGATTACAATAAATTTGCATTTTAGTGGTTCAAGTATTCGTTTTGAAAAGCAAGGCAGGAAATACTCTTACTTTCGAAAGAACGAACGATGCGGGAAAAGAACGAGTTTTCTTTATTATGCATTGTGCATGCGATTCATTGGGCAACCAACTAACCAAAGGATTTGTTCTGTAAGACCTATGACTATTACGTAAGAATATATGATTATTTGGAAGTAATATTTCATTGTCATTAGAGCACCCTTTATGGTAGAGTACCGATAGAACAACGAAATACAGGCCATATTGCACATGTGCTTTAATGAATTGATAGAGTTCAGTACCCTACTTACAATCCCTCTTCTATACTCGTTCGTGAAGTGCCAAAATAGATTTTGAAGTATTGGACTATCACGAGTGGGATAAAGAGCATTAAACATATTGCTTTAAAACTTACGCTATCTATTGGAGAAAAACGAAACTCCATAAAGGCACTTTTCATGATTCATGCAAGACTTACGAATTTAAACGAAACATCCAAATGGAAAACTATATAAATTTGATAAGTTGTTCTTGAGTTGTGTGTTGTTACGAGTATCTTTATTATTATATGATTAATAAAGTTTAGTTTGATTAAAAAATTTTTAGCAGCCGATATAAAAGGTAAGCATGCATGCATATAATTATGCGTTCTAAAAAAAAACGTACCGTATTTGCCGGACGATAAGACGCATCTTTTTACTCTGAAAATTTGACCTAAAATCAGGGTGCGTCTTATGGTCCGATGCGTCTTATCGTCCAAACCTTACTTATTTCTAAAAATTTATAGATAAAATTTTGGGGTGCGTCTTATGGTCCGATGCGTCTTATCGTCTGGCAAATACGGTAATTGCTTTAAATTATCTGATTAAGGGTATAAGTACGTATGTACATACATATATACTAAATAAAGTTTTAACTGCATTTGTTGTTATATTTCATAAGAACAAATTTTTAATTGAAACAAAATGTTTTTCGTGTTTCTGCTGATAAATAGCATGTATGACAAACACCATTTCCAAAAAAAAAAAAATTTTTAATAAATTTTAATCAATGAAAAAGGACTATTCTTTAGATTTTTATGCAATAACTCGAAAATAGTTTTTTAATTAAAATTCTTACTTTAAAATTTCAATTTTGTATTTTTTGTTGAATTATTTCGAAAAAAAAAAACAAAAAGAAAACCACGCAACATTTGCTTTAATACTCGTAGAAATAAAAACAAACATGTTAATTAAATTTATGATTTATGATCATACTCAGAAAATTGTCAAATATATGATTCAAATATGTATTTAAAAAAAAAAAAAATTTCAAAAATTCTATATATAAGTTTAACAATTTGATGTAAAAAAAGCATATGCGTTACATTATTATTACAAAAATTAAGCCCCCATATATTTAATAAGAGAAAGAATCGGCCATTGGCAGGCATTAAATCGGTCAAAAATACTGAATTGTGAGAACAAAAAAAAAATTCTCAATAAACCGCAACTAATCATGACAAATTTTAAAATAGTATAAAATTTATTAAATTTTGTTTAAATTCACCAACAAAAAAAATTAGGTTTATGTACATTAATAGATATATTTTCAATATTGGGAAATATGTATACATATGTATGTATGTATGTACATATGCATGTATGTAAGCACACGTATACGGGTTTTCGCTCAGCGCCCAATTTCTTTTGATGATGCTTTACTTTAAATGATCTGTCGTTCCTAGATGGATTTCTTTATTTTTTTTTCTTTTTGTCAAAACATTTGTTGCATTGATTTTTCATTTTAGCATGACATTTGACAAAAAATATTTAGAAAAATTGCAATATATTTACAAAGTATGCAAAAACAAATTACGAGGGCAATTTAATAAGTTCATCAATTTTTATATATTGTTACGAAGAAATAATTTTATAAAGCATTATTTATTACAAATAATCATAATTACTACCAATTACTACAAAATCATCAAAAAGAATCAAAAGTAATTGCAAATATTTTCATCGGTTCTGTTTGAAGGAAATATGATAAAGAATTTCATTCGCCGACTATCTCTTAGTAGCCTTCTGGAAAACAAGCTTCTCAAGTCTGTCGCTCGGAGTCAACGTTAAATTGTACGTCCTGGTACTCATGGCTAAAAATTGACGCACACAATATAGGTACAGCGAGAATCTATGTCGTAACTCTGAAACAGGGTTGTAATGACTAATTATGTATGTATTTGAACCATTTTTTACAGCTACCCGAAGTTTTTAACCAAATGGGTTCAATATTAGCCTCTGGTTAAAGTAATACAAACTCTGGTTTACATTACATTCTTAAGCTCTTTAATTTCTTTAATAGCTTCTTATTCTTATTCAATTCTTATGTGACACATTGCATGGCCTTGGCCTAAAGATCGATTCTATTATCAAACTACCCTCGTTAGAGTACACTTATGCTGAAAATATTATTTTTGGTTGGCTCATTACGATACCCCTGGAAAATCGTATTGCTCAGCCACAAATTTCATTTCAATATAGAAAAATATTTTATTTTATTGGCAATTTAATGATGAGCAGAAACAGTGGTGTGCACGTACATACATGCATATTAAAAGAAATATCAAAAATTTGTAATGATTTACATTCATCTACAAATAGTGATCTAAATTTAATGATGCATTTCATTCATATTTTTCTTATTCTTAGAAAATCTTAACGAAACACATAAAAATCAAATACGAAGTGGAGTATTCATACATGTTTTACATGCCGTTTACAGCCAACACAACAGCAGCAGCCAGCCTCACAATAAATTTCATATTCAAAAAAAAATTTTCTTTTTTTCATCATTCCATTCATTCATTCGTATTTGTGTTTAGACATGTGCTTGTTTAAGTGCATGATGGACATTTCTTTTTTAATTTTTGATAGTTTTTCTTTAATAAAATGCTTTAATTCGTTATAGATTTTTTAACTTTTATTGGTAAATCTTATATATTTGTTTTGATTTGATTGTGTGTAAGTAAAAAAATATAAAAAATTCATTTAAAATTTTGATTGATTTGCGCCAATTGCATGTTGTTGTGTTAAATCTAAATTTAATTCAATTTGCAAGCAACTTTTTTTTATGTTTTTATTTTAATAATAATTTTTAAGTATTGAAAAGATATTGTGCGAGATATGTTTTTTTTTTCATGTAAAAATGGTATAAAATTTTAGATACGAAAAGGACTATTGCAATACTGAGACCAAATTACCACATTCCTGGCCATGTAGTATAATTTCAAACATACTCGTACATGTAAACAATAAGAAAAAAAAATCTTTCCACGACTACTTCTTAGCAGTCTTCTGACAAAAGCTCTGAGTGTAACGGATTGACATGAAAAAGGTTCTCAAGTCTGTCTTTCGTAGTCGACGTTAAACTGTAGGTTCCGGTATTCAAGTTTAAAGAAAATTGACACACAAAATATAGATGCTGTGCTAGCTAGGCCGTAACTCTGAAAAAGAGTTGTAATGGCATGTAATTGGCCATTGGTAAGCATATCTTTTAGTTTAAAAAAAGAATTGCACTGGTCCACAAAATAAAGGTTTTCTTGTGTCACAATGCCAAAAGTGGTAAAAACGTAAAGTATTTAATATCAGGTCGAGATTTTTTGTAAGCAATGGCACTGTCAAATTTTTGCTCTTTAGTAGGGCGACTGTACTTTTATATTAAAGTCCATACCAACTTAATTATAACAAAAATATAAAATTTTTATAGCTACTCCTAAATCTAATTTTATTATAAATGAAGTGAACTGAAAATCGGTGAACAAATATTAAATTTGCTCGCATTTAATGGCGTTTTCTTTTCTGATTAATATGCTGCACTTTTTTTTGCCAGTTTTTCTTAAACTGCCATCTTTGTGTTCTTTTCTGAGACATAAAAATAAAAAAGCAACAAATAAAAACGCAAGAAAAGAACAAACGTTATACAAATTTGTTTTCAATTTTCGTTTTAACGTTTTCGTTGCAATCAGAAAGTGAAAAAGTGATTTTAAAGAATGAAATTAATTAAAAGTTTATTTGTAATAATGTAGTCGCCGTGGTCTAGTGGTTAGTGTGTTGGCTTACTAAGACATGGGCCCTGGGTTCGACTCCAGGCCCTGACATCTTCAAAAAAAGAAATATGAAAAAAATATTTCTTTCGGCGACTACCTCTCAGCAGTCTTCTGGCAAAAGCTCTGAGAGTAACTAATTGCCATGAACAAGCTTCTCAAGTCTGTCGTTCGGAGTCGACATTAAACTGTAGGTCCCGGTACTCATGGATAAAAATTGACACACACAACATGAGTGCTGCGAGAAGCTAGGCCGTAATCCTGACACAGGGATGTAAAGGCCAGTTATGTATGTATGTATGTTATTTATACTACAAATAACAAGATTAAGATTATTTAAAACAAACATATACGGCCGTATTTATAATGAAAAGTTAACAACACGTTAGCTTATAGGACACCCGCTATAGACTGATATTATTAAAACTTTCCATAACTTCTATTTGGTAACGGGTCAGAGAATCCAAAATTTAAAGAACTCGTACGTTAGAGTAAGAATTAAAGGAATGACAAAGTTAGCCTTTACGTACAATGAGATGCTAAATTTTTATAATAAATATGGCGGATAGTTTATTGATGGTGAGAATTTTAAAATGGAAGAAATTACGGCTTTTACGCATGAAAACCGAAATAACTGAAGCATGCACAGTTGTAAAAAAGGCTTTCTTTTTGTTCTATTGTAAAAGGTAGCAAATGGACAAAACTTATTTTTAGAAAAGCTAATGCCATAAGTAAAATATTGAAAGGAAAATGTATTTGCAGTCTCATATGATAAATCATTAGTAATAAATATAACAAAAATTTATTAAAACGCCATTAATTTGAAAAGCTTAAAGCCAATTAATGTTTTTCTTTGTTTGTTTTTTTTTTTTTTTTCTTTTTAATAAAATCATATATTTTTAATAAAAAACAAAATGAGCAACATTAAAATAAATGAAATTGCATTTCGGTATTTTGTTTACAAGTTCAAAAATATTTAAAATTTATTAATAAAAATTTCAATGACCTCTTAATGTGTGTTATTCTTAAAAAGCAATTACTTTCACCAACAAATTAAAAGTAATTTCAAAAAATAATAATAAAAAAAAACCATTTGTTTTTATCTTTTAAATAACAAATGATTTATGTTTTATAGGATACAAAATGTATAACAACATTTGTGTTTATCCCATAAAATTAAATAAAAATTAACATGTTCATTTGTCTGTCATCCATTGAAGAGAAAGAAAGAAATAAAATATCCATTTAGAAATTTAAAAATAATACTGCTACTCGTTATGGTGACAAGTCATCACCATGCATTATACGCCTGGCAGCAAATATGACTGACATACAATCAGTCTTAGAGACTGGTAGTTTTTGTCTTTAATATTTGCAACAAATAATATGAAAATACATGCACGAGAACGAGTACGTTTGATTTAGCAAATATTTACTTGAAAATTATTTGTCAGTAAATGTCATTTCTTATTTACTGCATTAATTTTAAATCTTTTTGTATAGATTTTTAAAATTTATAGGTTTTTTTATTTATTTGAATATCTATCTATATATGCACATACGTATGTACTTACCGACAACAATTCCTCCAGTGGTGGGTACAGGGAATTTTTCAAATGCAACCGTTCGATATGGTGTATCTTTGCCGTTGACTAAATGTCCAGATGCCTGAAAATTTATTAAATTAAATTATTTAAATTTTAATAATTAAAAAATTAAAAAAGAAAAACAATTAAATATGTATGTAAAAAATGGCATTTTTACATAGAATATATGCATATGATACGGGGGTGGTGTGAGAAGTTAACTTTAACATTTTAAAAACATTTACAATACAAATAAACAGCAGCAAATCCACGATCATGAATAAATTATTTCTTTTACTACCTGTTTTACCTAAGCATTAAAAAACATCTTACAAACGAACGAACGCATTCTTTTGAGAACGTGAAATAGGTTTATAAAATTATGCATTCCGGTTCTTTTTTCAAAAACCAAGACGAATTGACCATAAGGTGTAGTATTAGGTAAGTCCACCACAAAACTCAATAATAGCTGCCTCCCTTTAGACTCTTTATACACTTGGGAAATTGAATGACAGAAATTTTTTCCACTCTCTTTTGCTCTTGCCTAAAGCTTTCACATTCTTGAAATTAGAAGCACAGTGTAATACAGTGACAAAACTAAAACAAATATAACTAGAACAACACAGCCAAGAAAGCCAAAAATTATGATAATGAGAGAGAGATGTATTATTATACACAACTATCTTATTTTTCTCCCGTATTTAATATAGCCACAACAAAATTTTTAGCATGCACACAGCATCACAGTATATAACAAGATAGCCCATAACAAAATTGTACACACAACATCACAGTGTATAACGAGATAGCCACAACAAATGGTAACAGCTGATTTTAAACTTTTTGAGCTGTCGTTTCCTTCATCACTGTATTACACTGTGATTAGAAGACAGATAGATATGCATTTATCTCTCTTTCAATTCTACACAGCAGAATAAAAATGCTCGGGAAATGAGAAAAATAATATGAAGCAGCAAGCGAATATTAGAAAAACTTGAAAAGAGAAACAAAAAAAGGCCGGTACAACCGTTCGTGTACCTTAAGTTTCACTTCTTCGCCCCCACTCCCAAAAACTTTATTTGTCTATCATTGAATTTCCCAAGTGTAATAGGCGCCTAAGCATTATTAAACATTTTGACAGCAACATATGAAAAGTCAGCTGGTTGACTGACAACATTACTATAGCAAATTTGTCTTTGTTAAGCTATTGAATTTAGGACTGTGAGAATTGTGATAGAAAATAATTTGCTTTGAATTCATACAAAAACTATGAAACATTCACATGATTAAAAATTTGCATTTACAAAAATGTTATATGATACATAAAAGAATAACTTTTACAACACAATTTACAATATACCCCTTTAAAGTTGTATCTTTTTTGTTGAATTTCTTGCCTGTGTTCTTCTAAGCAAACAGTTGTCAATAAAAGAACAACGCTTCCTTGGACTCAAGTGGGTTGTACTCTACTTCAAACTTCCTTTGAATTTTAAATCTTTACATATTTAAATTTAATATATATTTGTATTATTTTCCTAGACCTTTTTATTAATTTAATTATTAGTTAAATTATTTGAGCTTAAGGACGAAATATCGTATAATAAGTAGCGAAATAATGTAAAATAAATAACTTAAATATTTATTCGACCTTTAGCTCAAATAATTTAACTAATAATTAAAATATAAATTAACAATTATTTTAGTTATGCAATATATATTGCCAAGCCTGTAAAACTTTTTAAAGGCCTTACCAGAGTAGGAAAATAAACAAAACGAAACGCTTAACTTCATTTTGTTTTGTTCTTTACAATGAGTAAAACAAAAACAAAACAAAAACAATGAGAACGATTGTCCCATTTAGTTTTGTATATTGTTTTTGTTTGTGAGCACTACAAATACACTAGCTCAAATGTGCGTAGGTAGAAAAAAAAATTAATGAGAAAAAAAATTAAAATTAATTACAAATGTAACGGAATAACAAAGCAAGCAGAGGAGCGAAAAGCGAATTGTTTCGTTTGCACTATTTCTCATTTAAAAAGAATTTGTTTTGGTTTTACTCACGTACAAAACAATTAAAAAAAAATTTTAACGTTTGCGAAATGTTTTTTTTTTTTGTTTGCTCACTCTGGGCCTTACAGAGCCTCTGTGTATATAGCAATGATCAGCTCAAAGAAACTATATATTTGACTGTAGTTGTAAGCAGTATGTATATAATCGTGAGAAAACTTTTTAGTAAAAAAGTGTGCTTATTTTGTGTATAGAACTCACACAATTTAAAAACGAAAATTTATATTTTTTAATTCTAATAATACATCCTTTGTTTAGGTTTCGACGACACTTCATTACCCAAAATAACAACATCCTCGTGGGATTATCAACGATGGCTGACCAGGAACATAACATAAAATTTAGAAAGTCTCTCCGAGACAAATCAGTTCATCATATACTAATTTGAAGGATTCGTGTAGACGGTTTGTTATAAAATTCTAAACTCATTACAATTTAAACCGAGACAACCATAAAAGTTTTAATTCATCCAATGTATTGTTAATAAATTGGCTTTTTTACTTTAATCAAACAAAATTAACTTTATTTAAATACAAATGTAACAGGTGGCGCAAAAGTATTACCATGATACATAAATAAAGTCATAACAAATGTTCTCTATTCTCTATCTATACCTACTATATAATAAATGACGGGCGCCATTTATAATAATGTCACCAAATCATGGTATGACATTTTTTAGATGTGTAATTTTAATACTATAGTATTTTACACTTAACTGTGTTATCATTGAATTCAACTACAAACTTTTAAAAACTATTTAGACTTTTTTATACATACATATATTATTGGGGTATTCACAAAGTGTACTATTATGTCTTATTGTCATAAAGTTGTAATAAGACATATACATTTTTCTTAGAAAATTAGTACGCAGTCAGTGGTGCATTGTACTAGTGTTAGGAAAATATGTTATGAGGAGGAGCTTATTCAAAATAGCTTAATTTGTGAATGCCCCAAATATTTTTAACAAATTCAATAATTTAATATGTTAGGTTAGCCCTACTGTAACTGTATTAAATGACAAGATTTATAAATAAATATTATAAAACTTTTTCATTAAATATTATCTATTTAAATATTTTTTATACAGGTTGCTTTATTGCTTAACTTAAAATTACAATATTTTAAACTTTTTATAATTTTTTAGCGAGACTACACAATACTTTTCACACTACCCTCGCGTTTTCCTTCTTAATAATTTTTATAAAATTTATATTCAATTTATTTGTAATTATTATTAAAAATTTTGTAAAACAATCTGTACCTGTGTTTTAGTGGTTTTAATAACTTTTGTATGCTCCTCAATGTATTCGGCAAATTCTTCAGTACTTTCGACAGCCTGTAAAATGAAAAATATGGTTTTAAATTAATAAAAAAATATTTAAAAATTTAATGAAAAATACAATCCATTTGCAAATATTTCCATAACACTCAAACTCAAACCTTTAAACGTTTATTTTATCATTTTTTGCACTTTCACTTGAGAGGAACCACTTGTTTGTAATTCAATGTACGATATGTTCTGTGGGGAGTCCACTTGAAATTGAAAATCTGTTCAATTTATTAGTTTCCAGCGTTGATGGATTAAGAATGTTGTTAAATATATTGAAAACAAACGATTGAGTGAGTACACAAGAAGGCGGGATTTTCCACATTATTTTAACACTTAAATAAAAAAATATTTTGTTTTTCATTTTTTTTAGTTTTTATTTTAATTTTTTACACATGTATGATGAGCACATATCTAATATGTTCTTAATATATTGTTCTAAATTTTTATTGAAATACATACTCGTACATACATATAGTACAATATAAAACTATATTATTTTGTACTCTTTATTAGTGCTGTAAATTTTCAATAAAATTTTTATAACCCAAAAATTTGTTATAAATGAATGAATTTTATTATTAAACAAAAAAAAAAAAAAAAAATAATAATAATAAAAGTAAATTTAAGATTGTGTAAAAAAAACTCATTCATTTGCAAAATACTTTAAACCGTCACTTCCGTTAAGTTATTAGAAATATTAAAATTTAAAAATTTTAATGTTCCTAGAAATTAAATTTTGAATTTTCAAAATCTATATGGAATTTTATATATTTACTGCTGTATTCATAAAAAATATTTTAAGTTTATTTAAGACTTATTATAAGTAAACTTTTTATAACCGTATTTTGTTTTTTATGAATGCGGCAGTTAAACTAAAAAGGCAGTTTCATAAAACACTATAAAATAAAAATTATTGTGCGTTTTAAAAGAATTTAACATCAAGTCACTATTTTCTGCTTGTTTATAAACCAAACAAATAATTTTTTTTCGATATGTATAAAATATATAAAAAATTTACTCCCACTACAAGTGTGACAAAATTTAATAATTTTAAGTATCGCCCTACAACACGGTATCTCACAACACGATTTTACTCTTAACACGATTAAAAAATTTCCGAAAACCTCTTATTATAATATATGTAGACATAAAATACGTACAACTTGGGATATATTCATATTTTATTATTTCCAGAAAGCAAGTCTCAAATTAATTTTTGTGTATGTGCACAAATTAAAAAAAAAAAAAATCTCAGTGTGTGGCTGAATTCCTAAATTTAAAAATTCTATGCATGTGTTTTTTTTATCCAAAAGTTATGACTTATTTTTCTAACATATAAATTTGTAATATAATACATATATATGTAAGTACATACATTCTACCATTTTGTAGAGCTCATCGCAAGAGCGCAGATCATAGATTGTATAATTTTTATTTATTTTGTTTTTTGTAATAGAAATAAAGTTTCTTCTATGGCATTGAAATATTTTTTTGGAACTTAACCCCTGTTTTTATATCACCTTAGTCTCCTGTAGCACGGTTTCATATAACACGTCATATTATAGGAACCGAACTACCGTGTTATAGGTGGGATACCTGTAATACATATCTGTGGCATTTTGAAAAAACATATTAAGTCGAATTTAAAAAGTTGAAAAAATATTGGTAATGATATGAATTTTTAATTAAAAAAACATTTTTGTGTACGTTTTTTAAATTTTGTATTATAGAAGAAATTTTTCCTTAATTTTGGTTTATTTTATTTTTTAATAAAAATGATTTTCCCCGAGTTTTTTTCTTAAACTTTTTTGCTATCTTATCTCGACTTAAGGTGTTTTGTCAAAATGCCACAAATATATAAATATGTATTATATTAATAATATACAGTAGCGAGCAGAAAAAATGCAACGCTAAGCCACATGATCTTTGGCTATATGTGTATCAAAATAACGGTAAACAATTCGTTTTTGTTTTTGTCTTTTTATTCGATGAACTAAGAAAATTTAAACAGAGTGATTTCCGGTTTTATTTAATTAAAAAATTGGTAAATATTTAACATTTAAGAAAAAAAGTGACAAATTTCAGCGAGCAAAAAAATGCAACGCAGTAAATTATTAGTGAAAGTAAGTAGATAAAATTTATTTAAACAATATTTTCGTTAATAATTTTTACAATATTTATTAACCATTAGAGGCAATTATCATCTGATAACAAGCTAGTATTTATTAAGACTCTGGAAGAGGGTAAAAACATGCGAGAAATTGGACAAATATTCGGCGTAAACAAATCAACGGTGTACGGAATTGCGTTTAAATTTGGAACAACAAATAGCGTTGAAAGAAAGTCTAGCAGCGGTTGCCCAAGAAAATCTATTTAGCGCGAAGTTCCCCAATTAATTAAATTGGTTAAAGCTCACCCAAGTATGACAGCTGTGGGCGATACTAAATTTGCTAATCAGCAAATGGGTATTTCCATTGAAGTGCATACCGTTCGCCACAAATTGAATGATGCCAATTTATTTGCCAGACGTCCCACAAAGAAACCGCTAATAACTGAGGCCAATAAAATCAAGCACCTTGATTTTGCGAAGCGGTATCAAAATTGGTCAAGCAAAGAGTGGGCAAAAGTGCTGTGGAGTGATGAGAGTTAATTTAATCTTTTTGATTTTGATGGGATAAAATATGTTCGAAGACCATCTAAGCAGAGATATTCTCCTAGATATCAGCTACCAACGGTTAAACATGGCGGAGGTTCTCTAATGGTGTGGAGTGAGTTACTCTTGTTTTTCACCGAAACTCTTTATTTTAAGTAATTTATTGGTAGGTGCGTTTCCTTATGGCGTAGTTGGTACGCCACTAAATACTGTAAGATCCTAGAAGAAAATATGCTCCCACATCTTCTTGAAAAAAATTCCCCCAAAAAGCATATTCCAACAAGACAATGACCCCAAGCACTCTAGTCGCTTGGTTCGTAATTACCTAAGCGACCATGACGTGCAAGTTTTGGATTGGCCGTTACAATCTCCCGATCTAAATCCTATAGAAAACCTATGGGAGATTTTAGATCGGAAAGTTAAGAAGAAAAATTAGAAAAAATTTTAAAGTGTGAATGGGAAAAAATATCCCTACACACTATCGTGTCCTTGTGGATTCTATTTTTATGATTTTTATTATTAAATTAATAATTATTTATTTTAATTGATTGCAAAATTTTATGTTACAATCAGAATAAAAAAAATTCCAATCAATTAAAGTTTCCGTTTTTTTAACCCCAAACATTTCATTTTGATTGAATTTTCTTTTGAAATAAATCACAATCATATTTATACCTGATTGCAAGCATATTGAAATCGCAATCAGTAATGATTGCTGATTGCAATAGCCTTAACTTAATTTAAAATTTATTTTATATCTTAAGAACACGGCAGGAAAAATGTAAGAAATTTTGTTGTTTTGCAAAAAAAAAATAGAAAAGTTTTCAGATTTTTGATTTTGGCATTACCCACATCGATGGTTTAAAATATGTATGTTTTAAATCAATAATTTAATTAAAATAAAAATTTTGACATTTTGTTGTCTAAATATTTCTAATAAATAGCCTGGGAAAGATGGTTTCACTACGAGTACAACGGTTTTTTTCAAGTTTTAAAGGATTTATAAATTCATTATAAATGAAACTTTGCTTGCGAAAAAGCTTCTTATTTCTTACATAAGTATTTGTACATATTAATTCGAAATTTAAAAATTACATAACTTGTGCATAAATATTTTAATCAAATTTATTTTATAATATAACATATGCATCCACGTACATATTTAACATATTTCGTAAAATTAAAAGCATAATCATTGATTTTGTTTTGTCAAATATTTGAGGAAAGAAAAAAAATCTATTTATAAAACCATTTTTCTTCTTATTACTGCAGAGCTAAACAGCACAAAAGGAAAATAATTTTTTGTTTTTTGCCAATACGAGTCTATGCAGGGCATATAAGAGATCGATATTTAAAACAAAAGTTAATCAGAGAGTGTAAAAAAATTTAAGAAAATGAAAAAAAGCACTCCCACTACACTCACAACCCAAGCTGAGTTCCTTCTTCTTCTGAATTTTTATTTTGATAAAAAAATTAAAATTTTAAACAGAATTTTATGCATTACCGTTAACAATAACTATTCCAGTTTTTTTTCTGTTGGAAGAGGTACTTGACACTTTTCAATTGGTAACGAAAAATCAACAAAATTTTGAATTTTTACTTTATTTTTAATAAAACCAACGAAAATAATACCAAAATTAACACGACAGACGACAGCAGCGCAACAAAAACTACTACTGATTGTTTATTTTTCTAACCAAAGACAACAAGTTTTAACAGGACAAATTTTGACTGAATCTCAACCAAATGTGATTTACTTGAGTATTGAGTGAAAAAGTTTGCAAAAAAATAATAAAAAAAGAAGAAGAATAATAATTACTCAAAAGAAAAACTAAAAAATTTTATCAAATGCTATCAATATGTGCATTAAAGTGTATGGGTGGAATATGTCTATAAAACGAGTGTTCATATTAGAAAATTTCAAATAATTTTTGCTTTAAAAACAACATTTTTCTGCACTCTAATGAGAAATTTGAGTAATTTTGTTATGTTTTTGTATTTAGTTTTGTTTTTCTCTTTTTGAGTGACTATTTTGAAATTCAAAATACTTAAAAATATGAAAAACACTGTTTTTTTTTTTAAATGAAAATATATATGCAAACATTATAAACTTATAATTTGAAAGTATATAAGACAAACACCCACTGCACTCTAGAACAATAAGTATTATAAAAAAAAAACAATATAATAAATAAAAACAAAAATATGTACTATCTTTTTTAATCAATATTTCACAAAATCAAAAACATCAAAACATTAAAAGTATGGCAAAGAAAACAAAGAAACATTAGTAGGTGTATCTTTAATGTGTATATTAAATATACGTACATTAAAATTAAAACCCCAGTTGCCTGTATCTTAAAAACATCCTTAAGGATGGGTGCACGACAATAGACTACCTGTACGTTGCATAGATGACAGCTAGAATACTTCGTCAGACATTTTCAAACAAATGTCGCGCACATCGTGCACGATCAACTGAGCGACAATGCCACTGAGCTTTTCGTCGACACCCCATTGTATGAACTATGTAATCGTATTGTCAAATATCACCGCAAAATTCAAGGAAATAGAAATACTGTGCCCGAACAACTCCGCAATATTGTTGACAACCGTTAGTGACATGTCTTATTGTCATTTTTGATAATAATGTCGAGTATGCCGAAAGTATAAAAAGTATTTCTATCGGCGACCAGCTCTTAAGTCTTCTGGCAAAAGTTCTGAGAGTAACTGATTGTCATGAACAAGATTTTCAAGCCGACGTTATGTCCCGGTACTCATGAATATAAAATGACGCATACATATGGGTGCTGTGAGAAGCTAGGCAGTAATTCTGAGACATGTAATGGCCCATTATGTATGTATTTTCTTAAGTCGCGTATGTGCGAATAAGCTACAAAACAACTTTCTTATTATTATACTACTTCACTTTATTAGCCAAATTCAGTTTTATTTAGACACCTGAATAATAGAAAATTAGACATTTTGGATACGACTACCCAGAGCAGTCGTGGCGGACATTTGATTAATATTATATTCCACACATAATGGCTTGAATAAGTCTTTTAAACGAATGAAAAACTTACAACCTTATTTATAAAAAATAGTTAGCAGCTCGTTGTACGTAGTGGCTAAGTTTGTAATTCCTATACGTGGAAATTCTTACTGAAACGTACAAGTTCTTTAAATTTTTGGATTCTCTGACCAGTTATCAAATAGAAGGTATGGAAAGTTTAAATAATATCAGTCTATAGCGGGTGATAAACTAGCCAGTTTATGTCCTGCATGCCAACAGGTTGATAACTTTTCATTATAAATACGGTCATTACTTTGTTTTATTTAAATTTGTAAATTAGGAAGTACTTAAAATGTACTTGACCTGCATACGTAATGTTTTTAGTTTTAATTTTAAATTTAATTTTATGAATAGGTTAAATAAGATAATTTATACAAGTTAGATGATATGAACAAATGTTTATACAAATCAGGGAATTAGTATTTCTGGGGCCTTATTTTGTAATTCTCTTAAGCTAAAATGCTAAAATTTTGGGGTTTTGAAACAGGCTAGGCGTTAGAATATATAAAATTAAAAAGTTTAGAGGTTATAGGCATGAAGTTTTTTAATTACAATAAGCGTTCAAGAATTCTATTCGTAGCCAAAAAGTCCTAAATCAAGTTTAAAATTTTTTAGCGATAGAGTTTTAGCTTAGGAGAGTTACAGAATAAGGCCTCTGTTATCATAAAAGGAAAAATATAGATACTTGTGTACGTAATAATTTGATCATATGTGTAAAAATATATGTATAGTACATACATATACATATTGCAAAAAAAAAAAAAAATAAAAAATAAAAACATTTTTTTTGTTTAGCCTATGATTTGTCACATTTAATAAATAAATATTTAAAATAAAAGCAAACAAACCGGCAGACATTTATTCTGGTGACATGTTGCAAATATGCATGTAGTGCCGGCTAAAAAAACGTACATATTAATGGTAAAATAAATATTTTTCAAATCATGGATAATATGACAGTCTGTATACAATAAACAATTTATTTTTTTTATAAAAAAGATACACTAAAAAATAAACACGAGTTATTAATAATAAGTTTTCATAAATATTGAAATTTTAAATCAGTTTTCAAAATGTTTAAAATATTAAAAAAAATGTATGTATACATATATTTCCATATGTATGCACATACATAAATATGTAAAAAACTATTTTCAAACGCTACATATGAAAAAATAAAACTCGCGTAATGTTCTAACAATTAATTCCTTTCGAAATTGATGTTAAAATCTTAATTCTTCAATTATACCTTTTCATTCGATAACCACTATTACCTCTTTAGAAAGATTGGTGGCGTAAAGTTTTTTATTACTCCTTGTTTAAATTTAAAAAATTATCGGCTGTATGTATAATGAAAAATTATCAACTTGCTAGTACATGGGACAAAAAAATGGCAAGTTTATCACCCGCTATAGACTGATATTATTAAAAATTTCTATACCCTATATTTGATAACTAGTTAGATAATCCAAAAAATTAAATACCTTGTACGTTTGAGCAAGAATTTCCACGTATTGGAATGCCAAATTTAGCCACTTTGTACAACGACTTACTAATTTTTTATTATACATAAGGCCGTATATTTCCTGTACTCTTTTAGACTGTAAATTGCTCCTCTACTGCATTAAAGTAAATGAAGAGTTTGAAAAAAGATTTTCAGATAGTACGGAACTGGCAATCACTGATAAATATTTATACGTTATATTGCATTATTATTTTCAGAGGCTTTCATTAAATCGATTTACAGGATTTCGCAAATAAATGAAGAGTTCATGTGAAGGTTTTTTTTAGCCTTGTTCGGTAAACCAGTTTGTAGTGATAATTTAAAAGATTATCAGATGCAGCTTTTTGATATGTTGAATAAAATGCATCGGTGTATTTATTGATATCGTGTTATTTGATTTATCCGCATTTGTGCAATCGATATTTACGATGCAACGATAGACATCGAGCTTCCCTAATACAAATGCATGCGATTACTTTTCAAAATCAAAATCAACACCAATTTTTTTATTGTATATTCATATGTATATACTAGTATTGAAAATCATGATCGTCAAACATGCAAAAATAAATACACTTTTAATTAAATTGTACATGATTGCTAACATACGTTTCTATGTAAGTACATATGTATGTATGCATATACATTTAGTACATTTGAATGAGGAAATATCTATAATGATATTAATTTTTGATATTTTTGTTTTGTATTTGAAAGTTTTTTTTTGCATATTTTATATTTTAATTAATCTTATCAGACATACACAAGTGATGAAATGAAATTGAAATACATTAAAGAATTAAAAATATTTTCAGAATCAACAATCAATCAATGACTTGAAAGAGAATTTTTATAATTTCCAATCTATATTGCTCTTATTAATGTTAAAAGTCATAAGCAAAACACAAAAAGGAATCTAAATTTTTTGTTTCACGTGTTTAATTGTGATATTTAATATTTTAAAGTTACATTTAAAAACTAAAAGAAATAAGTTTTACCAAAAGAAAATTAAAAGAAAGAGAATTGAAATTGCAAATTGCATTATTGCCAAAAAAAATCAATGCTATTTAGTGGGAAGTCAAAATTTAGCTTATTGGTATACTGCTTTCCATGTTCGAAAGGCTAAGTGGAAGCTTATTAGTTACATCACAAATAAGAGCGATGTTGAAAATGTAATGCAGTTTTTATTTTTTTTAAACAACCACAAAGAAATTTTAGATTTTTTAATAAGCATTTCTTAGCCAAAGAAATACTCGATTACACAGCAAATCTAAGGTTGTTGCAGTAAAAAATTTTCGAAATCGGTTTAGAATAGATTGTCTGTAAATAACATTCAAGTTATCAATTAGTCAGCAGAGTCTTTAGTCTAGGATCTAAAAGAGAGTTCGGATGCTAATACCTCTTTTACACATTCCTGTTATATGAAGTTTCTTTTAAAATATAATTCGTGCTTAGCATTTAACGACCCAAGTCAGAAGACTTTGTATTGCTTTATTTCAATACTGTGAAAACAATACTGATTAAAATGCTTTCCCACAAACTTTTCCTTAAAAGTTATTTATTTCCCAAAAGTGTTCAAAGCACACAAAAGTACTTCAAGTCTTTGGTAAAAATTCTCAACTTGATAACACTGTGCTATAACAATGTAAAATGATCACATTTTTTTTTATTATTATTAGAAAATCCAAAATTAAATTCAATTTTATTCCAATTTAAATTATTATTCAAAAGCTTAAAATCTTTGCTTGGGGCCAACAAAGCTACTGGGTACGTTTACCATCTAGAATTATTTCGTAAGTAAACTTGGAGGTTTCTTTTAAAATTGCAGTTTTTCTAAGCAGAAAATAATAAAAACTTATTTATCGATAAAAAAAAGACAAATATGCAGACATAACATAATAATATGTTAAAAATAAAATTTCTATTTGCCGATATATGTGAAAAATTTTAGATTTTAAATATACTTAATATAACAACTATTTTTTTTTTGTAAATATGGGCACTGTGCCCAGCCCAGATAGAAAAGGTTTGTTTCCTTAATTCTATGCAAAATAATTTATAGCACGTAATTTATTATTTGAAAACAAATTTTATACGTATAGGTTTTAATTATGTGACAACAATATGCTCAAAATGTATTTCATTTAAATTTTATACAATTTCTCATGGTATTTTAATAGAATTTTTATATTTTTCGCTATGCAACTGTGATAGCAACAAGTGGGTTTTATAATCACTTTTTAAATGGATTATTAGTTGTTAAGCAATTGTAGCATAATATATTCTCTATAATTATTTATTAAATATGTATATAAATTTAATATTTTAGTACTCACCTGAAATTTTTTAAATGTTTTTTATATTGTTTTCATTAATTAATAAAGAAAAGTAGGCGCGTCAAGCATTGAATTACGAAGTTGTTTGCAATTGTTGAGCATAGAAACGATATTAATTACGGAGCGTGATGCAGCAGTGCAAAAAATAAACGTTTGGCTTGTTGGTTTGACGTTGAAGTTAAAGAAAATATTATTTTTGTTTTTTTTTTATAAATAATAATTTAGCAATTACTGTTTAAAATATTAAGCAATTTGTTTTTGTTGTTGGAAAACATTAACAAACGTTTTTTGTAATAAAACTTTTTTTTTTGAAATGTTAAATTAAAAAATAAAAAAACACATACACAAACAGCCTTAATTAAAAAATATAATAATTAAAATAAATATGTTTTAAAATTAATTAATTAGAAAAAAGCTAAAATAACAATAATTTTGTAAAATAAAAGCAAAACGGAAAAAGCATTTTTAGCGTAAATTATAAAGCATTTAGAAAACGGGCATGCGGAGAAAAAACATTTGTATTTGTATTGGTTCATAATAGTTTTTTTTGTATTTTTTTAATATAATATTTATGTTTAATATATATAATTCAGTTTCTATTTATTGAAAATTTTCTAAATGTTTATAAGTGTCACTTTGTTTTCTTAAGTGTACAATTGTTTTTCTTTTTCTTTTCAATTTGTTTATATTACAATATGTTTGGTTTCAGAATATGTAAGTATATAAAACTTTTAAAACTGTTTGTGAAACTGCGTTTTATATTATTTTTATTTATAAAACTATTGACAACATTACTTTTATATTTTCTATATTGAGCTAAATTTAAATTTTCAATTGATTTTAAAACAACAATAATTGCTAATTTATTATTTATTTAAACTAAGAATGATTTGATTTGAAAACCATTAATTAAATATTTAAAAAAAATATATAGTAAATAAAGAATAGAAACAAATTAAGCTACCTTAATAGAGAAGCTACCATTGGGTATATCTTTACCGCCAAATTTAACATTCACATCATAATCACCAGGATCATTAAGAGCATAGAAAATATCAAAGAAGCCATCCTTTTCAATAACATCTATATCTACTAGATCTAAAATTTCCCTATAATAACAAAGTATTATATAAACATTTAAATTAAACAAGAAAAAAGCAAATACTTATAAAATACTTACTTTCCCTTTTTGGTGGTTATCTTACAGGTAACAGCACCATCACCAGCCTCACGTGCATCCACTGTTAAATGGCTTTTGCTGCCGGACGGTTGTATTTTGGGTGCCTCAGCGACTAGTTTACATTTTTTGGCTTCACCCGTGGGGAAAGCTTCCAGCTTAAAAGGTGATCCTTCAATTTCTTGTCCATCAAATTTAATGCTTACACTATAGGTGCCACATTCGTCTGGTATGAATGATACCACATAGGTACCTTCATTGATTTCCTGTAAACGTGGCTTTATATTTCTACCCTTGGGATTTTTAATATCAACATTGATATCAGCTTGGCCGGCTTTTTTCGTATCAACTTCGAATTCGGCTGGTCTAGAGGCGGGTGTTTTCTTTTTGTCATTAACGCCCTTAATCAAAACTTTAGACGGTTCAGCTTTAGGGAAGACAGTCATAACAAAGGGACTGAAAATAAAAAAATTTAATTATTAATTTTAATTCTGGTTTTTCGACCTTTATTATTTAATGTAAAGAATTACTCAAGCTTAAGGTCTTTTTTTAATAAAAATCGTTTATTTATTTATTGATATTTCGCTACTCCTGCGTGTAGCGTCTTCAGGAAATATTTTTTTTTTTTTAATATTTCCTGAAGACGCTACACGCAGGAGTAGCGAAATATCGATAAATAAATAAACGATTTTTATTAAACAAAGACCTTAAGCTTGAGTAATTCTTTACATTAAAATTTAATTATACAAACGTAAAAACAAATTTTCTTGCAGACATTAATTGCTGTACAGTTAAATAAAAAAAATATATAAAAGCTTTCAAGCTTAATTCAATTTAAAAATCTTAAAACTCACCTGCATGGCACTTCTGTATCGGCAAATGTAATCGTTGAAGTCAATACTGAACCTTCTTTGGGTGGTGTATAGTAGACACAATAGATGCCATCACCTTTCTCCTCGACACGCAAGTCCTCTACGGGTGTTCCTTCAGAATTTTGTATTTTAACCGCTATACGGCCAGGACCAGCATCTTGTACATCAATAAAGAAGTGTGTAGGCACAGCTTCTCTTACCTGACCATGTTCAATACCAGGACCATAGACTTTTACCTTTGAGGGATCTGAACGTTCCTCCACAAAAACAGTAAATGGTGAACCGGGTATATGTTTATCGGCAAAACGTATAGAAATGTCGTATTCTCCCACTTCAGTAGCAACATAATCGACATCACAACTACCATCACGATTATCAATACAAGTCATTTTCGCTTCTGAGGGTCCCTCAATGGCCAACGATAAACCACCTTTGCCAGCACCCTTAGTTTCAATAACAAATTTATTCTTTTCACTGACATAGCCACGCTTCAAACCTGGTCCATAGGCTTTGCAACGTGATGGATCACAACCGCTCTTCACATTAACTACAAATGGTGAACCTGGCACTGGAATGTTATCGTATAATAATTCAATGGTATGACGACCTGCTTCAAACGGTGTATACATAATGCGAAAGACATCATTTGAGGGGCCAGGTAAAATTTCACTTGGCAACATCTGACCCTTGGGATCGAAAACAGAGCAGGAGAGTTTTTTCGAATCAACATTAGTGCCAACTTTACTCATATCCACCATAAAATCGGTCTTTTCACTCATGATGACACCTGTAAGTATGAAATTGCAATTAATGAAAGGTCTCGTAAAGTGATAAATTAACTGGATAATACATGGGAAAACGAAATAACACAACAATATTCATGGGAAACGTTGTTAGAAATTAAATTTATAAAAAAATAAGTAAATAGATATTGAATTTGTACATCAAGTAAAGGAAACAATGCAAATCGTAAACAGTGTTTCGATAATCACATATTCGAATGCTGACATAAATATTTTATAGCAGAATATTAAAAAAATTAATATAAAAGAAAAAAAAAATATTAAAAAATTTCAATTCATAATAAATAAAAAATAATAAATTTGTTTTAGTTTGTATGAAACAAATTATTTGAACAAATTTATTTCTGTTATTACACGGTTACTTTCTATAAACCGAAATCGAGTGAAATTGACACCGAATGTTTTTTCGCAGATAAATAAAATGCAATTGCCTCAATTGTTTTAATATGTTTGTAATCAGAAAAGTTATAGTATTAAGGCAACCAGTGTATAAATAGAAAAATAAAAAAACTTCTGAAAATTAAAAACTGTAGCATTTCGAAATTTCATACGTTTTCGGCTTACAGACCATACCTGACAATTTCTCATTTTAATTCTAAAATTTGAATTTACAATTCATACTTTTATACAAGTTTAGGAAAATTTATAAAAGAAATAAATTCTTTTTTATATTTGGAATATTCACAAGGTCTGAATACTCCAATTATTGCAATTTCTTAGCCTTATTTTATAAATTTGTACTAAACTTTGAATTCATACTAATTTTGTAAAATATAATTCTTTTTGAATTTCATAATTAATTGAATATTATAAAATATTTAAAATATTTTGCAGATATTTTTTTCATTTGAAATGAACACTTAATGACAACAGTACGATGATGCACCAAATGTGTTGGTTTTTTTTTTTTGTACTGCACACAAATACAACACTTGGAATTCGAACATGTTAAACTGACTACTCACCAAACCAACTACAAGAATAATAACGCGAAGTTCGAGTAAACTGACTAGCTAAGAATGAATCAAGAGTGGCTACAGCTTAAAAAATAAAGGAAAAAGTATTTTTTTTAAATAATTCTCACATTATGAATATGTTTTGAAAACCAAACAAACAAAACATAAAATGAAATTTTTTTAAAAAAGTATTACAAACTTATTTTTTTTAAATGATGATTTGAATGTTTAATATCTGACTAGTTTTTGAATCATTGTTTTTCAGAATTGATTGTTGTCTTTTTTGTGGAAATATAATTTGTTTTTATTTTTAAAAGTATCACTCTTCGTTGCAAACGCATTTGTAAGCCTTGCAAGTGTAGCAAGCCCAGCATTTCTGCTTCATTTTTTATTTTGGTTTGGTACGTTTGCAAGCGTACCAAGGGCGTTTACAACGAAGAGTGATTACCGTTAACATAATATTGTCACACTTTAAAATAATAAAAAAAATTGAACACAATAACTTGCAATAATCACCATAATTTTGTATTGTAACTTGACAATGACTTGTATAATCAGCCTTATACTGTACGGCGTTTTCTACATCAATTCAATATGACACCAAAAAATTCATTCTTGTGTAGTCGTTTTGACACCAAAGGATAACTGTCAACTAAATTTTTTCGCAGTTTCACTTTTAGCGAGTGGAAGTTTTGAGTAAATTTTCTACTGCTACAAGTTTTATTAATGAAATTACGAAACAAATTCTCTCATTTAAAATTTATCTTTAAAAAAGTTTTAAAGAAATGTTCGTACAAAACGAAATTTTTGCATAAAATATGTTCAAAAAATCGTGGTTACACTTTTTTCAACAAATGTTTGCCCAATGTGAACGTAGTTTTAGACAAGCCATTCTCAAGCTATTTCTAAAACGAAACACTCTTTTCAAAGTATAAAAAAAATTCAAAATTTAAAAAGCTATATTCTATATTATTCTATATTCGTCTCAAAATTTTTGTGTAAAAAAAAATATTTTGTTTTCGCAAATATTAAAAATTAAAAAAAAAATATTTTTAAAATATATAAAACAAAAACAACGAAAACATGCATGATTAGAAAACTTAATTCAGTGATTAGATTAATAATAAAAAAGCTCTAGAGCGAATTAAAAGGTTGTTGTGTGTAAGCAGCATAAAAAAAACTTTTTCGGGATATAAAAGGCCACATGCTGGTATTTTATAACCTTATTTTTTTTTTTTTTTCTTTAGAAAGCATTTTTATTGAATATTGTTTTTAGCATTTTAATGGAATCGGCTTGCAGCATCACAGCAACAGCAAAAAACAAAAACATTTTAGTTTTAAGATGCCATCATAGCCTACCATGTGGCTGTATGCCGATACCACTAACTCGAGTATTGCTGAGATTCGGCAAAGGGTAAATAATCGGTTGGAATGGTGATCCGATAATATGGCGTTCATTAAATGTTATATTTACAGTATAGTCTCCGGCTTCGGTGGGCAAATAGGCCACATTGCAAGTGCCATCGCCATTATCACGACAATTAATGGCCGCTTCACAGGGACCCTCCACAGTAACGCCTAAGCCGCCTTGACCAGCACCTCTAGTGTCGATCATAAATTCTGCTGGTTGACCTACAAGACCCTTTTCCAAACCAGGACCAAAGGCATGCACTTTATTTGAATCACTGCCGGTTAAACATTGCAATCGGAATGGTCTGGGTGTTATGGGTGTGCCACCGAAACATATGCTCAGCAAATATTCACCCAATTGTGTGGGCGTAAAGTTGACTAGAAAACCTTCGGCGGTGGGTATAACATGAGCCTTTACACGACTACCCGAAGGACTAGTGATGGTGACGGCCAAATCAGCTTTCGGTAAACCATGAGTAATGATGCGAAACTGCTGGAGACTATTTAATGGTGCAGCTTGTCGATAAATGAGTTTGTAACGAAAGTTTTTGGACTTAGATGATGACCTTTTTTAGGTATAGTATTTTTGTGTATATATGTATGTGTGTATGTATATATATATATGTGTGCGTTTGATTTTATTCATTGACACATATGCATATAATTCTCTATGGAAACACATTATGTTTCCCAAGAGAAAAATACGGTTTTCATATCCACTTGATGTGTATATATGATTTAATTTTTTTTAAATGAAAGTGTTTAAAACTTAACTTTAGTATAATACTTACTTGGTTCTAGGCCATCAACTTTGATTTTAGAGACATCAATAGATTGTTCTACCATAACCTTTTGACCCAAAGGCACAGGCTGTCCGCCATAGGTCATGGTGGTTGTATAGGCACCTTTGGTGGGAGGTACAACTTCTACAGAGTAAGTTTGATCTTCATTATCGATAATGCGACAGGGTATTTCAACTTTGGTTTCTTCATGAACAATTTTAACTTTCAAATCAGCATCGCCGGCATCTCGACAGTCCACATTAAAATGAGTAGCTGTATTGGGATGTACGCCTGGCTGGAACCAGGGGCCAAAGGCTTGTACCTTATTGGCATCTACAGGTAAGGCTACATATACACGATGAGGTGACTTTGGTGTAGCAACACCACCAAAATTGACTAAAAGAACACACAAAATTAAAGGTAATAAGCATGAAGCCAACTGATTAAAAACTTTTGAGTAACAACTCACCTTCTACAGTATGGGGAGTGCCTGAAACAGGAGTGTAGGTACATTTCTTGGTACCATCAGGCTGTTGTTTAACATCAACGGGCAATCTCTTGCCAAAAACATCTTCTACCACAATATCTAAAGGAGCAGGACCGGCTTTGGTGTCGTCTACTGTAAAGGTAGTGGGTTCATTGATGGTTACACCATTCTTTTCTAAACCAGGTCCAAAAGCCTTTACCATTTCGGGATGGTAATCAGTTTTAGGCAAAATTTGGGTGATATAAGGAGACTTGGGTATATCCTCGTTATCACATAAAATGTGCACCGCATATTCGCCAGGAGCAGTTGGATGATATTTAACTAAAGCCGAACCATCACCATTATCGTGGCATTCAATTTCTGCTTGGGAAGGACCGGCAACCGTAAAGCCTAAAGCACCAGTTTCGCCATTGGTCTCAACCACAAAGGCGGCTGGATAACCAACAACACCACCAACTAAACCGGGACCGAAAGCAACAATATTCGAGTCTTTTTTGGGTCCCACTTTCACTTCAAATGGTGATTTATTGATTTCTTGGCCAGCAAAAGTAATTACGGCTACATAGCGGCCCTCTTTATTGGGGAAATAATGGCACTCATAGGTATGAGCATCTAATTTTGTTAGGGCTACTTGTTCATTCATGCCGCCAGGGCCAACAATTCTCACTTCAGGCACACCTTCACCAGCACCTTCAGTGTAAATCTTGAAATCAGCATCATCACCCACACGAACACCTAAAGGCTGTAAACCTCTACCAGAAGCTCTAACACGTCTGGCATCAGACAAAGGAGCCACCTTAACGGGGAAGGGACTGTTTGGTATGGGTGTACCAGCATAGAATACATTCACTGAATGTAAACCTTGTAGAGCCGATACATATTCACATCTCCACACATCATTTTCTAGTTGCCTGACTTTAGCGGCCACTGATGTTTTATGATTGGCAGGATCTAAAATAATGACTTCGGGAACACCACGACCAGCATCTTTAGTTAAAATATCAAAGAAGGTTGGTTTACTTATAACCACACCCGTAGGCTGTACACCTGGACCAGTAACCTTAACCTTAGAAGCATCACCAGCATGACCTTCAACCTTAACAGGGAAAGGACTCTTGGGTATATCACGGCCAGAGAATTTAACCACTACTTTATGATCACCCTCCATTTTGGGTATATACGAAATGGAATATGTGAGATTCTTATCATTATTAAAACGTACATCGGCCTTTTCAATCTGACCATCGGGTTTAATTATTTCAACATCGACTTCACCTAAAACAACGAAGAAATATATTATTATTTTCCTTAAATTAAATTAATTATTTTATAAATATGTAATACCTTTGCCAGCTGAGAAAGTTTCAACAGTAAAATTGGCTGGAGCTCCTACAACTGGACCAATGGGTTCAATACCAGGACCATAAGCACGTACTCTGTGAATAAGTACAGAAGAATATAGAATTTTTTTTAATTATAAATTAAAAATTTAATTATATTGTTGTAATTTTTATAAAGCTTTTAGAATTATTACAAGTTGGAATAAAAGATACAGGTTGTGAAAAAAAAAAAAAAAACAAATTAAAAAGAAGGACTTGCGTTTAGCTTTGTTAGCATAAATAGCTTAAACGATTTTAATTAATTGGCTATATTGAGAACTTTTTCTGTTGAAGCTTTAAGTTAATAGTTTAATATTAAAATATTAAACTAAATTCCTGAAATTGGAAAACAAGTCAAAGTCCGTAAATGAATATTTTTTTTAAACACTGACTGCTGTATTCATAAAAGATATGGGTTTTTAAGACCCCACTCATGCAGTGCATTGAATTTTTTATTGAACGCCATATCGCACCCAAATACAAAAGGGGCACAACTCAAAATACTTAAATTTTCAGGACAGACATAAAACTGTTTATGTAAAAATGATTGTAATATTTAAAGAAAATATAATAATATAAATATAAAATTTCAATATTGAATTTTTTCATAATGGAGCAATATTTTCTTTAAATATTACAATCATTTTTACATAAACAGTTTTATGTCTGTCCTGAAAATTTAAGTATTTTGAGTTGTGTCCCTTTTGTATTTAGGGTGCGATATGTCAATGTGACAAGTTGCTGTCAGTTTGATCACTCAAAACCAGTGTTATACTTTCACCCTTGCTCTTGAATGATCAACAGCAATTGCCCCATTTTTCGGTGGATGTTGATAGTGAGTGGTGACCGACTTTACTAATTAGGTTAGCTGTTATCTTCCAAGAAGGTGGCGCTGTACTGTACTGATCATTCGTTTTTTTTTTTAAGTAAAATCAAAATGTGCTGTAGGTATTTTTTCTTGAGTTAACTTTGCTTAAGGTCAGTCTTGAAAAATAAAATATATTCGTAAAAAAAACAATTTTAAAAAAATAAGCAACATTTCAGGTAGTACAGAAAAGCGTTAAGAGATTTGCAAAAAAAAATAAAAAAAAAAAATAAAGAAACACACTAAAAATAGGGAAAAATTTTAGCAAAATTAAGCGGCAGCAACAGCCTTAAAAAACACTATAGAACAACAGAAAATAATAACAAACAGCATAAAAGCTTTTAAGCATTCCCAGACTTACCGCGGCGGAGGAATGCTGAATTTTGGTATTGGTTTTTAACGTATTTTCAGGTTTATTAATTTTATTTTTGGTTGTGGTTTTGTTGTTTCATTTTTTGTTCGTTTGTATAAAAAAAAAGAGTTTTAAAGAAATACAAAAACAAAATTAGATACGAATTTAAAATATTGAGGCAGTTTTTTTCAAATGAATTTTGTTTTGATTTTTTATTTTTAACACATATTTGTTTTTTGCAAATTTTTGTATTTGAAGAACCAGAAAATAAAGTTAAATATTTTTTTTAAACCGGGTTAAAACGTTTGTGTGTGTATGTTTCAAAATCGAACAAAAAATAAACACATTAAGGAAGTTGGGTTTTGTATTTTTTTTTTTTTTTAGGAGGTGTATTATACATGTATAGAGATGTCAGGTAAATTATCCATAAGTTATAAAGAGAGACAGAGATAGAGAGAGAAAGAAAGAAAGAAAATACAGTAGTGTAGTATTTATTATACGATATAATAAAAAAAAATCATAAGAAAACATAATTAAAAATATGTGAATTCATAAAATGGACATACAAAATAAAATATAAATCAAATGCAGATTGTGAGAATAATTCCAAATTAAAATGTTGTATTTTGTATGGTATGTAAATAAAATAGAGAACAAGAAAGAAAAATAAATATATGTATGTAAAAAATTAAGTTAAAGTATATATAAAAGTGACTGTTAAATTGTTTTAAACATCACAAGAAAAAGGAGTTTTATAAAAAATATTTAAAAATTATACCCATACATCGTCTCTCACTCTCACTCACACTTACCTATTGGGATTTGTTTTAGGTCTTAATGGTGCGCCTTGTTTCAATTTAGCATTTGGATATTGTGATAAATATGTCATCATAGACTGTTCATCTACATTGGGATTGACCAATTCTTCTGGTTTAATCAATTGTCTCACATTCAACCAGTCATCAGCCAGACCCATAGCTTCAGATGCATTTTGTACAGCATCTTTGGGATCCCACATATCCCAATCGGGACATAGACCAGGCGCACAGGCATCAACTAAAGCACCCACTGCCTTACCGGTGGTCCAGTCATTGGTGAAATTATTAATAGGCAGATCTGGTATTTTACCATGAATCCAATTAAGTAATCTGAAAGAGAGAAAAGTGTTACGAGTTAAAAAATTATATATTTAAAGGATTTTTTAAGGTAAAATTTAAAGTTGCTAACACAACACAAATCAGGCTAAATTGTGCTTGCCATAGGTTATATACGCTTGCTACTACACTAATGCTAAATTAGGCATTTAAGAACCAGTTTTTAACTGGCTATTTTGCATAGAAGAATTCTACATATTGTTTCAATATACAAAAATTGTATTATTCTGTAAATGAATAATATTATTATGTATTATCCCATAAACCACTAGTACTAGTTCTCTACAAAATATAACTTGAGTTTGAACTGGAGTTTAACTTTGAAATGAGATACAAGGGGAAACGGTACATACAACATGTTTGAAGCGGTATATACAACAAGTTTAAAGTGGTACAACCAACATGATTGAAGCGGTACATCCAACATGTTTTAAGCTAAACGTCCAACATTATTGAAGCGGCACTTCCAAAGAAGCGGTAGAACTCCACCGCCGGCAAATTGACGGCGCCAAAAATTGAAGTGGTACATCGGACATGTTTGAATCGGAACTTCCAACATGATGTAAGCGGTACATCCAACATGTTTAAAGTGGTACGTCCAACAAGTTTGAAGCGGTTCATACAACATGTTATAAGCTGTACGTCCAACATGATTGAAGCGGTACATCCAACATGTTTTAAGCTGTATGTCCAACATGATTGAGGCGGTACTTCCAAAGAAAGCGGTAGTCCTCCTCCGCCGGCTAATTGACGGCGCCAAAAACTTTTGAGTGGCGGCCGAATAACGGCGTCAAAAGTTTTGGAGTGGCTGCCAAATAACGGCGTCAGAACTCCACCGGCAGCCAATTGACAATTTTGTAAACACAATTTACAAACATTTGTGATCGCCCTTCTGTGTAAATGCGTTCTAACACTATAATGATCCGTAAGAAATTTTGTCAGGAGTATCAAATCTGGTTTTCTATAATTCAGAACATCAGAATTACGCTCAAGTTGTGGAGTAATCACCATCTTAGTGTGCCTAAGATCTAGGCTGAGCCTTCTAGTGTTTCAAGCATTTACCGCCTTCTCTATACGATTGAGATTGATAATAGGAGATAGCGGTGCTAAACATTAGGACTCCTTCCTAGCCATTATCATTGCCGATTATTCCACATTGCCTAGGTACCCTATAGAAGTGGAGTCTATTTCCACGTGCTAGTTTTTGCAACATGCCGTAGTAATGCCATACGATGAGAGGCAAGCGTCTTTCGTTTTAATATAAATTAATTCTTACAATTATACTGCAGTTGCACCATTTTCATCTTACCTTTGTTTAGGTGTTGGTCCCGAGCCATTCAATTGATTTTCATCTTCACCATCCCACATAGGCATAGAAATGGAATAGTGCAAAATAAGTGTCCATATTAAACCGAGAATTAATTTTAATTTACAATCAACAATATCAGATGAATCTAAAAATAAAAATAAAATAAGATATTAGTTTTTGGTTTAAAACATATATGTATATATAAAGAATAACCCCCTTCTTCTTAATAATGTTGTTATAAAATTATATATATAAAAAATGTATAAGATTTATAATTGATGGTTTTTGGTTTCGTTAAGGTATTGTCACATTAGGCAAATATTGAACGGAAAAGCTTAAACACTATTTTTTATTTTTTATTGCTTCCATTTAAGTTAAATATCGAAATATTATTTCCTATTGTTATTTTGCATAAAATGTTTCTATGAAATAGTGGTTACGATTTATCTAGTGTGACCGTAGGTTAAGACTGTTAGAATTTAAAGATTAAATTACTAAAAGAATATTTTGTATGCATCTGAGGGTAATTCTTTTAGAGGTGTTAACTAGATACTGATGAATACACGTATATAAAGAAAATTGCAAAATGTGTTAAACATTAATGTTCTCTAAAATGCGCGAACCGATTTTATATTTAAAAACTTAAAAGGAAAGTTGGTAACTAGGCGTGGCACCAGTTATATAAAACTAATTTTATATTACATCAAACTTTGTGTAAGTAAGTTCGATCAGAGTATGGGCATCGTTCGATATGTGGGCGTGGCACCTGTTTTATAAAATAAAATTTAATTTTTTGTTGCATCTTGAAAACGGAAGCAACTAAAATCTTTAATGTTTATTTGTGCAGCTTTGCTATTAGAGCCTATATTTGCTCAAAATATTAGTTTTATCAGAAAAATAGGCGTTCTACCTCCCATACCAAGATAAATTTTAAATTGGTGTATCTGGGAAAAGCTAGCAGCTAAAATCTTCCTGCTTAGTGCAAGTTCTTTTGGTATTAGTACTAATGATGTTAAAATATGGAAGTGTGTGCACTTTATACAGAGAATAAAGTTTAAATTGGTCATATTTAGAAACCGTAGCAGCTGAATTCTTCAAATTTTGTGTGAGAAGCTAAAAAACTGTTGTTACCGCCAAAAACGATTTAAATTAGAAGTTCATATCTTCAAACTTGGTTTGTGCAAATTAACTACATATTGGTTTCAATAGTTAGTTATGGGTAAGTACTATCATAGTTATAGGTTTAGCATAGTAAAATTTTATCACTAAATTAACTGAGTTTGGAAATTTTTGAAGTTTTTTTATTTTAAACTACAAATGAGTTTATATTTATCATATGCGTCTCCCCAAATAAAATTCAAAAATTTTAGCAGCCGTTACTATTTAAAATTCAAATAATATTTTACAGCTTTTCTAATAAAAAAAAAAAAAAAAGATTTCAAGTTTAAGGCTATTTATTGAAAAAAAAGTGATCGCATAGAAATGTATTTTATAAAATTAATAATAAATTATCTATTAATTTTTTTCTTTTACCATATAAAGCACTAAAATCTATTTTTTAGCCGTGAACTTGACCAGAGTGAAATAAAAAAAAAACTAAACTTACTGGTGTGTTATTTTGGTAGCTGTTTAAAATTATAAATAAAATATATAAAACCATATGTACGAGTACATAAATATGTATTTTAATTTATTAACGCTGTTTTATCTTTCTAAACCGCTTTTAAAACAATTTTTTTGTTGATTTTAAATTGGCAAATATTATTTAACTTGTTTGTTTTAAGCAAAAATAAAAACAGAACATGGTAAAAAACTAGTTTTTTGTTTTGGTTTTGTAGTTGCTTTTTTTACTGTTTGCTTATAATTACTGTCAAAAAATAAACATATAAATTTGTGTAGAGTATTTTAAATGTTTTTGGCTGTCATTTATGCCCGTCATTTATACGAGTATGATGAACTGCCATCACTATCATAACCAAATACGAGTATTTAAAAATAAAAGAAAAACATTGCATTTTTAAAAATATGATATTTATGTACATACTCGTATATACATTAAATCAATTTTAATCTAATTTTAACCCGTTAGCTAACAGAGATTTCACTGAGATCCGTTCAGAAACCAGCACAAAAATTTACACATCAGCTGTTCATCACTTAACAAAAACAATACACGTTGTGTTTTATTAAAATATCAACATTTAATTTGCTATTTTACATTTAAAACCGTAATGACAGTAATGTGACAGTGGTGGTTGGGATTAAATAATGCGAGTTCAAATATAGCTCAAATTTCAAAGTTACTTACAAATTTAAGAGAGTAAATACAACAACAATGAATTCAATTAAGAAAGTAAACTAGACTATATGATACTGATAATACCCTATTCTAAAGTATATATTTATTTATTATCATGTTACTGTCTAATGTCAAATTAAATCCTTATACAGTGAACTCGCGAAAACGTGAATACCCGGAAGCATGAACGACTCGGAAACGTGAACACTTTTATGTTTGCATTGACTACTCTAAAACGTGAACAAGGTGAAATAGCTCTAAAACGTGAACATTTTTTTTAATTGTTTTTTAATTTTTTTTCCTTTTATTTCTTGAATTCGTTTAAATTTGGGGAATCCCAGCATAAGACAACATACATACATATGTATTTAGCTATCTATTTCAATAAAACATGCACATGTGTAGTTAAGAAATCTTAAGGAAAAGGCCATACTTAAGATGGTTGAAAAAAACAAATATCAAAAAAAGATAAGTGATTTCTTCCAATAAAAGAACTATTTAGGAAAAAGTCCGTCTTTTAAAAGGAGTTTATTGAAGACTGAATTCTTTTGCTACACTCATATAAGTATTCCTAACCCTTTTTTGTATGATATTTTTTTTAATTATAGAAACTTTAGTAGTAGAAAAATTTATGTATATGTACATACATATGGGCAATTTCAAAAATTTTCAACATTTGTTGAAACTGAGTTCAGATGCTTATTATTACTCCAGTTTTTCGAATTGACCAAAACGGTCAAAAGGGAATGGTAGGCCACACTAGAAAACTGAGAAATTCAAAATTTCAGACCATCAGTTCTTTATTTTTAAAAGTTATGGGCACTCAAACATCGAAAAACTCAAAAAAAGGCTTGAAATTTACAAGAGTTTTTCCATATTTCATCACTTTTCTACTTTTAGTTTTAAACTTCCGATGCTCACTGATATAAAATATAGTCACTAGACTTTGTAGATATTTACACCATAAAAGTTATGCCCATACTACTATTTGGGAAAAAGTTGTACAGCGGTTTATTTTTGAAACCAAAATTTTCCGATTTTTCAATTTTCGCAGTTTTTTCTATAGCGTTTTTGCGCCGTTCAAGAAAATTGCATTTCGTCAACAGTATTTAAAAGATGGTATAATTTGCTAAAATTTGCGCCATATCACGTCGATGTCAGGCAGCTAGTTGCTGAGAACGATGACCTCAAACTTTTATAGAATTGGCGTAAATTTTTCAAAAATGACAGTTTTTCGCGCCTGACATTTGCAATCTTATTTAAAACTGGTTTATGTATTGCGTGATCTAAACTTCTTAGTAAATGGCACCTCAACGTCAAGAAGGCGTTAAAATATTTTGAAACGCAAAAATTTTATAAAGAAAATAAAACTTTTGCGAAATTTCATGATTTTGTTTGGCGTTTTTTTTTAGTTAATCAGTGGTTTAAAATCAATGTAAAGTATTGGAAATGAAGTGCGGCGGTGAACTAAAGATCATATATAAATATGGTTGAATTCGGTCCATATTTAGAGGGTACAGTGGCATTTTTCTTCAAACACATTTTGCTTTGTGACATCTGCAGTTATGTTAGATTCCGCCGCGATTAACAGCAAATGAAAGGTTTTTTTAAGCTTGATAATAAAACCGAATAGGCATTAAAAAATTTTCATGATTTTAAATTTTACAGATCAAAAAAAAAATCCTAACCTCAAAAATAATTCTTATATAATTTTTTTATTTTTTAAATTTGCAAGGCAAAACATTGTTTTTTTGTAAATTAGTTATGCGTTATATAAACACATATTATAACAATCGGTGAAACATTCATATTTTTGCAAAAATTCGCGTTTTTTAATGTTAAGAAATTTTAATTATAATTGATATTTTTATGTATTTTATCAGTGCATTGATGAATTTGGACTGCACTGATGAATTTGAAATGAGTTTCATGCATCCATACAACATTTATTAAAATGAACCAACAAATTTAACTTTAAATTTTTTTTAAGAGATTTTAACTTAAAACCTCCATAACTTTCGCGCCGTTTGCAATAAATGATTAACGCGAACTGTTTTGGTATGCTAAAATATCACCCTTCACGTGACCAAAGCGTCATTCGTGTCATCCAAAAAAAAAATTGGAAAAAAAAAATATCAAAATGTCGAAAATTTTTGAAATTGCCCATATACATATGTATGTATACAATTCGTTTGAATTAAATTTTTTTTCACGAAAATGTAAAAAATGGCAAAAAAGTTTGAATAAAATTTTATATATTTTTTTTAATAAAATTTCCCAATCTGATTGAGTTTTAGCCAATATCTATTGCAAAAATGTTCTAAAATCTTACCGATCAAAAAGGTGAACAAATTTGAAAATGTGAACACCCTTGGTAAAAATTAGTTCACGTTTCCGCGAGTTCACTGTATGTTAAGAACAAAGTGACAAAGACCATTAGGCTTGGTGTAAAGAAACAGACAAGAGTTTCTGGTGGGAATCGAACCTAGACTTAAACAGAATAGCACACTACCCACTAGTTACCTGGAGCAACCTAAAATATATTTTCAATACTTGATTTCTAATATAACTGCCTAAAAATTTAAATTATAAAATTGTATGCACTGTCACACAGACCCTTAGGAACTTATAGTTAGGTTAGGTTCTTAATAGCGGAAAAAGTCTATGAAATGGTTGTAGTGTAACATTGCAATAAAGGCTACTAATCGTAAAGCGTAAGTTTTGACAGTTCATAGTCTCTAATCAAGGAGTAGCCATGGCACACCGATAGTGTGGTGCCAAATTTCCAGTGATCTTTATAATAGAGAAATCGAGGATATTATTATAATTATTATAACCATTGCAAGACCTTGAGACCCATGAAATCTATTGTCTCTTTTCTGTATGTCTCAAGAGGATATTAAATGTATGATCTCAGCTTTAACAAAAAAAAAAAATTTCGAAAATCAAAAACAATTTTCAGCGAATCGGTAAGAACAAACGGTTTATCATCTCACATACAATATACCACTATCAACTTAAGAGAGTGTTGTATGATATTCAAAGTGAAGATCAAGATGAAGGTGAAATAAACCAGAATTTATAGATATAATTTTTCAATATCAAAAACTGGTTTTAAATTAAAAACAATAAATGTCTGTGCGCTACAGTTTACTACTCGTATTAAAATTTGTTTTTATTTAAAATGGCAGGCAAATTGTACGCAAGATTATCGAAGTCATCGTCTATTGAATGAAGTTTGATATGATCATTATATTGGCAGTGATGGATGATTTGGCGGGGATAGTGGTTTTAGTGGTGGCAGATGGGTGTTAAAAATCATTTATATTTGCGTCTAGTCATCTGTCAATTTCAAACCAGTAAATTTAATATTTACGAAGTATATGCTTATAAATGGCTTTTTCATTTATTTCATTTAATTACTTCTATTTCTATTGTTGTAATTCGTTTGAATTATGTTGAAAGAAAGTTTTTTTTTTGCTCGTTTCTCATTACAATGCCGTAATGCCATATTCAGTTACTCCACTGGCCTTTTAAATACATAAATATGTGCAACTGTGTCGTTGTTTCAAATTTAGTCAGAAGTCTTATAATTGCTGGTATTATTTAATTAGTTTTTAAAGATAAATCTTTTCACTTTTTCATTAAGATGGTTAAGATGTTATTTAAATAAAAAAAAAAATCTATTGGTTTTTTTTTATTATACAGGATAGTCACACAAAAATCGTTCGAATTTTTAACTAAATGTACGCTGCAGAGTAACACACATGAGAGCTTTGGGTGGCAGCCACTGGCTAATTAAATCACTAAAAATCGTAGATATTGATCATACAACCATATAAATCTTATTTAATTGTAAATTGGCTTAAAAACACAATTTTTTTTTTTTTTTTTGACAAATTCAGTTTTATTGAAAGTAGAAATGTGGGAATTAATAGCTCCTTTCACAAAATTTTCAACCACCTTTTGCAACAAAGATTCGCTTATCTCGTCAATGCAGCACCGAATTTAATCTTTCAGACCGACAGTAGTTTACGGTTTATTCACGTAAACCCGGTCTTTTAAATGGCCCCAGAAAAAATAATCCAGCGGCGTTAACCCACTAGAACGAGGCGGTAAATTTACATCGCCAAATGGGGACCGGGAAATTTCTTATGCAATAACTAAATTGTTTAGCCGGCTGGCTGTGTAGCTTGTAGTGCCGCTCTGCTGAAACCAAAGGTCACTGATGAAAACATTAGCCAATTGTGGCTACAAAAAATTGGTTATCATGGTTTCAGCACTTTTCAGTTTTCTTTCATTTGTTTAAACAATTTTTTAATTCACAAACGTTTGCCGCAAACGATGATAGTGTAGGGTTCCCAACGTTTTACTAGATAAATGTCAAAAGAATGACTGCTCTTGAAATTTCATTGTTTAACAGCCAATTTGCTTCCTAACCTCAAATTTACCCACCCGTTTAATTATACTTCATCTTTACCCATAAATGTACTAAATTTTCATTACGAAATACATTATTATTCACATACATATTTGAATTTTCACCTCAACAAAGACGCATTCAAAAGTGTTTTAAATAGTATGGCGAATATTTCAAATATAAGAGGTCAGAGACCCATTTATATCAGTTGGTTGTAATTTTACGGTTTTTCCACGAGACAAATTATAAACATGGTATTGATTGCCACGAACAAGCTTCTCAAGTCTGTTGATCGCAGTCGACATTAAACTGGAAGTCCGGTACTCATTGGAAAAAATGACAAACACAACATGAGTGCTGCGAGAAGCTAGACCGCAATCCTGACACAGGGTTCTAAAGGCCAGCTATGTACATATATATGTTATGTCTGTATGTATAGACAAAGACCATGATGTGGGGTTAACACAGTCCACAACAACACTCACTAAAATTACAAACGTTTTTGAGCGTCAATTGTGCCCAGTTTGGAGAAAAAACTCCATAATATCTGCAAGCTTTATAATGGGGACTTATAATTAAAGTATGAAAATGTAAGTCAAAACCTTCAACTAAAGAGTACACACTTTTAATAGGCAGAGAGCCTATGATACTCTAAATATTGTTATTGCAAATCGCAAAATATAAGGCAAATATTTATAAAAGTTTTATAAAATTTTTAACCATTTGTTTATTTTATTTAACAAGACAACAAAATAATTTAAAAAAATTATTTAAAAAAATATGTTTAAACGGAATATTATCTATCTAAAGAAAAATATTTATTTAATGACGCTCTTAAATATGTTTTATGACTTCATTTTGATACCGTTTAACGATTGAAGCAATTTTAGCTGCTTTTATTGTTTCTCTTTAAGATTAAAAACAAGCTAATTGTTTGTTAATAATATTATAAAAAATGTATACATATATATAAAAAGTAATAATGACATCATCAATTAAACAAAAAATAAGAACAAATTACTACTAAATTACGATAAACAATTATTTTATTTTAAAGAACCTACTACGAGTGCTATTCATAAGTATTTAAAGTGTGTTTTTTTTGCAAATTTTCTTCTTTTCATGACTTCAATTCCAACTGATGAATAATAACAAACAAAATACTTGACACATTTTAGAATTTTTTTCTTATTTTGAAATAATTGTTAAAGGAATTTCAAGATTTTTTTTTATGTAGAAAAAAAAATTTCAATAAAAAAATTAAATGCTTCGTTGAGTTTTTACCAAGAAGAGTCTACAACATTAAAAAAATAATATTTCTTATTGTAATTCATTTAAGTTAACTAAAAAAAATGTATATAAAAAAGAAAAATTAAATAACCCGAACGAAAGACATAATTATTATTTTAATTATATGCCACTTTGCCACCAGTAATGTTTGCCTTAAAGTAAACAAGGAGTGGTAAAACAAAACCATTAATTTTTTTTGATTATACGGTGACTGAAAAAGCTTAAAAAATTAATTTTTTATATCAAAAAAATAGTGTGAAAACTCAAATTGATTCTCAATTTTCATTTGGAAATGGTTGGTTTCGATATGTTTCGTCAGTAGTGTACCAAGTTGTAAACTAATAGACACATTATTCCGACATTTAAACTCATTTTTTATTCTGGGCTTGCGACATAACTTATTCACCCTTATTACAAGTGTCAACAGTAGTCTCGTTGTCGCTTTTGAGTCGCTTTCACTTTCAGTCAACATCACTTCACATCGACACTAATTTGGTATTATGTAAATAAGGCATGTTGAGACGACTGATTATCCATACTAATAACCACATCTCTAATGTAAATAAACACATCTCTAATATACGAAGTATTTTGATTTATTAAATTAATTTTTTTGAGGTAAAATTTTAGTGAAAATATGTTGTTTATGATGGATTCAAGTGATTATTCCAGCGATAAAGAAAACCTTAAGCTTCAAAGGAAAATTATAAGGCAAAATCCAGATATTTTTAATTTGCCAGATAATAAGTAAGTGAATACAAAAACTTGCCAAATACAATTTAAAAAACAAGAAAATAAATATCTTCTTTCAAATTTGTTTTGGATAAAATTGAACCTCAAATGAAGAGTGGTGTTAGAAAAACATTTATTTCGAATGATTTAAAACTAGCAACGACATTACGTTTCCTGGCACAAGGCTCGTAACAATTATGTGTTGGAAATGATTTTTGCCTTGGATTATCACAACCAGCAGTATCCTTAATTTTGGAGGAAACTTTGGAAGCACTGCAAGAAATTATCTGCCCATTTTTTATAAAATTTGAAATGACGGAAGAGGAGAAAGCTGAATGTAAGATGGAATTTTTTAACAAAACTAAATTTCCAGGTGTTATAGGGTGTGTAGATGGCACTCACATAAAAATTTTGGCTCCTAACAAGCAAGAACAAAATATTTATTACAACAGGAAAGGATTTTTTAGCCTTAACGCGTTGATTGTAACAAATTTTGTTCATGTCAATCATAAAAATAGCGTCGACAAAATCAAAGTCACTTTAAGTCAACGGCGTCTTAATGTCGCCTTTCATAATACCAAATTACTGTCAATAGTTATCGATACTAATCACTATTGACATAGATAATACCGTTTTTGCACCGTCGATGTGATAGGTGTCGACCTCGACATTCATAATAGGGGTGATTAGCTTACTGTAGTTCAAATAGTAAGTAAGAGTTCTCAAAACTATTATTGACAGCAACGACATTACTTCGAATGTTGCATATTTCGAATTGCGTTTGTGATAATGTAAGGGTGTCTTGTTGGAACCGCAGGCTTCAGAGAAGCCAACTTTTTAGAAGAAAAAGAGCCAAGAGCACATTAGCAAATTGGTAAAAACAGCTAAATTTACATCTAATCTAACATTTCTTAAATTAACTTTACTTGTACTCATAAAATTAATTTTATGAGATTAGTATGTAAAAGAGTATATAGCAAAAGTGGTAGGTAGAAGCAAACATTGTATAATTTTTATTTTTCACACTGTTTAAGTTCTAGACACTTGTATAGAGGATTTTATATGTATAATAAGGTGCTTCAAAATAATTAACAAATATGTAGTGAAATTATTATATTGAATTCAAATAGTTTGTATGAATTTCCAGAGAAAAAGTATATGTAACAACAAAAATAAAATCGATATTTCCATATTGCAGAAAAAAATTTTTTGGATACAAATAACCAATTTGACAACTCTGGCTTTAGTTAAAAATCTCCTCTATCAAAATCGTTTTCCTACATTTATGAATATAAGTATGTTATGAATGTTATGTATGAATGAATGTTATTCGGTATAACTTTTAATCCTCAAACCGAATTTCGACACCATATACATACTTGTGTAGGGTGACATGAAGTACGGTCTATAACTACTTTTTTAATTACGCTCGTAGTTACATTATGTTAGCTAAGCAATTTTTGCATAATAAACGCTGTAGTTAAAATTGAGTGATAAAAAAAAATTAAATGATGGCCAGCCACTTGTTGTTGATATTCTTCACGGTCTAAATAATTTTTTACTGGTACTTGTTGGATAGAAAAACGTATAAAACAAAGCTATTTGTTTAACACAACGTTTTATTTGTGAAATTTTTTCACATGCAAAAATGTCTATATACTCGTACAAAAGAATGATATCACGTGAAATTTATTTACAAAATAAAATAAAAATTTTTATTATAAACAATTTTTAAGATTAATTTCTTTTAAAGAACTTTTGTTGCAACAAACATATTATTTAGTCAAAGTCATAAATTCAAATATTTAACACTGTAAGCAAAAAAGATTTTTACGTGTAAAACATTAAATACAGCCAATAATATAACAACCCGTATTATTTAATTAACAAACGTGTTAAATCGTGTACTCGTATTATTCACAATTATATTGTAAAAACAAAAGAATTTTTTAATATTGTACTCGTTGACCACATGTGAACACAAAAATAAAAAATATGCACCTACAAACATAGTACTGAGAGGTCTGTATGTTCAGTAAAAAAATATATAAAAGCGCATTTTTTATTTCATTTCTATAAAAATTAAATCATCATGATTATGTAATCGAATAATTGCAAATACTAAAAAAAAACTTCTACATAAAAGTAAAATTCTAAATTATAGCGGATGTTAGACTTGTACAATGCAACCGATATACATAATTTTTCAAATTACAATTTATACGATAGTAAATCTGAATTATATGAGTTACTTTATAAATAGTAGTTGACATTTTCAACAATTGATTAAATGAAAGTAAAATTTATTTTTAAGTTAACAACTGAGTATTTTTCATACCGCTTCAACACTTCAATTGTAGTTATTTTTTGTTAACTTTTCATTTAATTTATTAAACAACATTAAAAAAATTAAATCTTTCGTTCTGTTTTATTTTCTCACATAAAAATTTCTGATAATAGCCTGTTCTATGAATAATGCCTATCTTTTATGCTGTCACAATATCACTAATTATTTGGTTTTTACAACCAAATTTTCTGTCTAACGCGCTGTCAAGGTATGAAGAATAGTTATACAAAAGACTTGACACTATATATTATTTAATTTGGCAATATATACTGTTAGAAACGAACACTCGGCAATGATAAATATATTTCGACATTTATTTTATTGTCAAAATAGAAAAACTTATAAAAATAAAATATTTTATCAAATTGAATGAAAATTTATCAAAAGTTTATTATTTTATAAAAAATTTACTGCCCCAATTTTTATGTCAAATATAAATCCAAGCGGTTAATACAACAGCTGATTGCCTCTCCGTGCTCGACCGGATCCACCATAAAGACTACATGAGCCTGGAATGTTACCACTAATCACTGTTAATATAGTCTTACTATCCCTCTACTACACATTAAAATTGATTTGATAATATTCTGTATTTAATTCTAAATACAAAATTTCTTTATTGAGAATAAGTGAGTGACCACTTTGCGTTAAAGAGTTTCTCAAACATAACACATATAAAGAAAATGAATCATTAACTCAATGAGAATCGCAAAGAAAAGCAAGAAATAAGGCGCTGCTGTATGAACAAATATACATATTTGTGTATGGTAAAACAGAGTTGTCTGATTGTTCCTAATATTTAACCCTGAATTGGAAATTTTAATCCCTAAAATACCCCAAAGCGTTTTTTATAACAGCCTTGAAAATACCCTACTTTACTTTTGTATGATTGTACTATTTAGTATATATTGATATGTATGTGTATACATACATATGTCCATTGTGTATTAATCTATATATTCATTTATATAACATGCTTTCATTAAAAAAAAGCATGAGAGTTCTTCTAAATAGGTTTTTTGGTACATAATGTTGCGTTTATAACGTTTTACTTATTTAAGAGGAAAGCAGGTATAATCCGCGCATATATTTTTAATAAAGACTCTCGTAATTCATATTGCGCTGTATATCGAAAATATTAAATTAAAAGATTAAATAAATATGTAAATAAAAAAACATCACTCAAATATATTATAGTTATTCCAAATAAATTGTCAGTCCCCAAATTGTAAATTGTTATACCAGTTGCAGAAAAAATAATTCTTATTTGGAGAATAAATTCCCCAATCTGACAACACTGTGGTGAAAGCACAAAATAAATACACCACACTTTTACAATGTGTGTATTTAATACAAAAACAAAACGACAGGGTTATTAGCCAGGTAGTAGAACTATGTAGACAATAAAAATTTGTTTTATTTTTCATGGGTTCGAACCCTGTGCAAGGAAGTGGCGAAGTTAAAATATATATTTTTTTTTAATTAGATTTTTTTTTTTTTACAAATTTATTGTATAATTTTATTTACGTAGATTTTTTATATTTGTGACTTAAAAACTAACTTGAAATTTAATTCAAATTAATTTATTAAATTTTGTTTATCATTCGTTTGGGTAAATATTTTTTTTTTTTTTTTTTTGTTTAACTAGAAATTTTAAAGTCATGTTTTTTTATCATAAAAATTAGTTTGGGCTAAGAGTTTCTTTCATTGTTTTAGTGATAGAGAAAGTTTAGCGCATGCTTTAATTAAAATATCATTATAGTTTAGAATCTTGTATAGAAATATTTTTACTAAATTTAAATTATAAAACCACACACGAGAAATTAAAATATTGCAAGTGAACTAAATATACATTTTAAAAGATTTAGTTAGAAACTAAAAGCAAAATTTTAAAAGGGCTTAAAGGCTCAACTGTAAAATGAAAAAAATTCAAATGTAAAATTACATTGAAAAATCTAGCTGTGAAAATGGTAAAAACGACAACAATGCATTTTAACATTAATGAATAAAATTTATAATGTATATGAGAAATAAAGGCGTTTGTAAAAGTGACACGCAGGTTAAGAAAACCGCAATTCACTTTATGGAACAGCCTTATTCTCATTTCTACAAAAATTACGCACTGGATATGCAAAGCCATACCCCACTGGAGCATTGAACTATTAGCATTAACAACAAAAACATCGCAAAAAGCAGACGTTCGGTTAATGCTTTAATAAATAGCAATGCTGCAATGCGTCTGCACACAAGGTTTTAAGTAAAACCCTGCTAACAATTGTGTCATGTGCAAAGACGAGCACCCTTTTTAATAACAATAAAATACATCAAAATATATATGTAGATAAATATATAAACTAAATGAGAATTAAATTAAAATTTTATCATAAATGAAAAATTATTACCAGACAGTGTTGTCAGATTAGGGGATTTATCCCCAAAATGGGGATTTTTTCTGTAATGGGGATAAAAAAATTCATTTGGGGATGGGGATTTTATTGTGGATGATTGACAAGTTTTCTGCGATTTTTAAAATTTGTTTGCTTGTTTAATTATATATTATAGACTTCTTACATTCGGAACACACGATGAATGAATTTCAATAGAACTTCAATTTTCAAGACTTGCTTATTAACTTGTTTAAAAGTTATACTTGCATATAAAATTGTTGTAACGTGTGAACTTGGCTTTAGTTTGATTTATTTTCTCATATAAATAAAAACATCACAAAATCATTATGTTAACGCCACCGTTTTTAGTGGTTTTTATTGCGTAGGAATTCAGTATTAAAGTCTTAAAGCTAAATTTTTTTTTCTTTTTTTTTTTATTTGAGACCAATACTCAGGAGTAAACCCCTACTGAATGCTGTGCATTGTATTGGAATTTTTGGAAAGGACAGTACATATATTATTATTAATTATCATATTATTGTTAAGCGCCTTAGGAATGAGACAAATTGCTGTGAATTGATCATTCAAAGGCCAGTGTTATACCTTCACCCTTGAATGATCAACAGCAATTGCCTTATCGTTGCATGTTGATTGTGTGGTGAGTGTGCCTTCGCTAAGTAGGTTTCAGCTGTTACCTGCTACTTCCCAATAGGTGGCGCTTTTTTTTTTCCTGATCATTCGTTTTTTGTTGACACTGGTTAAGGTGGAATAGAGTGGAATGTCGGGGAGCGGTTTCTTTGTTGATGGTCTTCCTGGAGGGAGGGGGGAACCTCTTATTTTTTTAAATTATAATTTTGAAAAAACCGCAAACTAACTTTTTAATTTTTCACCTCTTTTGGGATTTGAACCTGGCTCCTTTGAGTTTTTTTTTGTGCGAGCGCTCTAATCATTATACCACGCACCCCCCAAACTAAACTTCTTTCGGAGATAAACAAACTAATTTTAGTTTCGTCCGACCATAATTACTTCTCCACTTATACTGTATGATATGAGAATGTTTTTCATACTATGGCACAGGACATCTATTTAGAATTGAAGGTACAATAGATGCCGTATACTATACAAATATTGTATTTTAAAGGATGTCATGATGTCTTATGCTGAATATGAATTGGCACAGCGATGGGTATTTCAATAAAATAATGACCCGAAACACACATCAAAACGAGCAAAAAGTTCTTTTAAAAATAATTGCCTCAAGATTTTAAGTTGTTCTGCACAGTCTCCAAATTTAAATTCTATTGAAAATTTATGGCAAATTAACAAAGCGACACTTTGAGGAAAAATCTCTTCTAATAAGAAACGTTGCTTGGATCTTATGTAGTCGCCGTGGTCTAGTGGTTAGTGTGTTGGCTTACCAAGACATGGGCTCTGGGTTCGACTACACGCTCTGACATCTTCAAAAAAAGAAATATGAAAAAATATGAAATATTGCCAGTCTTCTGGCAAAAGCTCTGAGAGTAACTAATTGCCATGAACAAGCTTCTCAAGTCTGTTGTTCGGAGTCGATATTAAACTGTAGGTCCCGGTACTCATGGATAAAAATTGACACACACAACATGAGTGCTGCGAGAAGCTAGGCCGTAATCCTGAAACAGGGTTGTAAAGGCCAGTTATGTATGTATGCTTGGATCTTATAAAAAATAAGGGTAATTCCACTAAGTACAGAAGTAAATTCACGGTACATGAAAGGAATAATTTGGTTATATTAATAAAAAAATTATCTAGTAGGTCATAAAGTTTGATGAATTAATTTTTTTGAATATATGATTTTTTTTTATTTTGATCTTAGGAAGATTTGTGTTTTTTATATTATTTACTTTATAATTGAAATAAAATAAAAGTAATCAAAACTACTAATCACGTTTTTCTAATGTTTTTTCGACCTCAAAGATGTTAGATCAATGTTAATCTATTTTATTGAACACCAATGCATACATATGAAATAACATATGTGTGGGGATTTTTGGGGATATGAATTTCGAAATTGGGAATAAAAATTTAAAACTATCTGACAACCCTGTTACCAGACAACTTTATTTCTTTTTCTTTTTTTAGGGTAGAACTGTTTTAAGTGGTTTTTGTATGAAAACAATCTTTTGCGTGCAAATAGTGTTGTTTTTTTTTTCTTTTTGATGTGAAACAACAAAGAAACACTAAAATTTTTGTAAATATTTTATGAAATATCTTTTTAATATAAGGACAACTTCACGAATATATTTTTTGTCGTTTAGAATCTGTCACACTTTCAATATCATAGGTATAATTTTTTTTATTCTTGCTAATACGGCATGTTAAAAAATTTTACTTTTTTAAACGAACTAAAGGAAATTCCTTTAAAAATTGTTTTATTTTATAATTCTAAAAATAAACTTTTACTCAAAGTCTTAAATCATTCAAATGAAGCTTATCAGCATAGAAAACAAATCTAATGAAAGGCGTACATATATTCTACTTCATAGAAATATTTATTACTCACTATACACTATTAAATAATACTTAATAAAAAAATATATATAAAAAAGAAACTTTTATTTATTAATTTAATTGACATTGACATAAATAAATAATTTAATAAAAATGAAGAAAACAAAAAATGTCACTTTAAATAAGTAATAGAATAATAATAAAGTGTGTGATAAAAATATTAAAATGTACAGGTTTTAGCATAAATAAGAGTTTTTATAAATAAATCTCATGTGTGGGGAGCATTTGCAAAAAAAAAAGTTATCTTTTTATACACTGTACTTACTTACTTTTTTAAACTTATAAAATTAAAAACTTTACCAATTTAAAACCTTTATATTTACTTGTCGTAACATTTTGAAAAACAAAAGTTAAACCAAAAATGGATACGAAATTTTGTGTTTTTAATATTTAAGTAATTAAAAATTATATCTAATTTAAATCTTTTTAAAAAGAAAAGGGTGCATTTAGCAAGTTTTATACTCGTAATTTTGAATAAAAACATCAGTGGGTCTCTTTTGATAAAATAAAACTTAATCGCGTAATAATGAAAGTGAAATTTTGTTCAAAGTGAATAAATTGGTTGCTGTTTTTTTTTTTTTGCAAACTTTGATCGCTTTCCTTTTTGTTTAGTACATACACACATATAAACACACATTCATATGTTTTTAATCAATACAATTGGCAATTGTTTACTTACAAAATTGGATCATATGCGAATAAAAATAAAAATTATTCAATTTAATACGTTGTTTAAACAATAAATCACTCACTTGTGGATGATAATTTTGTACTACTCTTTCTTATCTTATCAATAGAAAACAGTAAAACAGCAAAAAAAAAAAAAAAAGTGCAACTACGTTATAAATATGTACAGTATTCCAAGTATAATTGCCTTGACAAAAATGTCAACATTTTTTGGCAATTATGCGTGGAAGGCATTTAAACGAATACGGTTAATTGCCACTTTGAGGTAATGAAACGAATACGCTTAATTGCCTTATAAACTGCCGTCAATACATATGAAAAGCAAGTAACTTTTTGCTTATACCTATACATAAACTTGGTAGACTTTAATTGGAAGGTTGTATCAAAAAAATGATTCGAAAGTAAATTTAACGGACATTTTATGCCTATATAAACATAGTTGAGTTAAGCTGCAGTTTTTAGAAAATAATTTTTTTGGGCAATTAAACGAGGGAATTTTAAGTGAAATTTCTCTTGGGGAAAATATACTTGAGGTAATTAAGCGAATAACGCAGTTAAGCGAAAGTTAATTAACCGTGGAATTTAATTAGAAAATTTTAAGAAAAAATATGGGGATTTAGAAATTGAGGTACATAAATAAGCGTGGAGCAATTATCCGGGGAATACTGTAGTATGTAAATAATTTTGTATGGTGTCATGCAATTTTGTATTTAAAAAACCGTAGGTACCACTCTTTTAGTTCGAGATTGTACTCAAGATTATTATTCAGTTAACTAATAACTCGCCGTGGTCTAGTGGTTAGTGTGCTGGCTTACTAAGACAAGAGCTCCGGGTTTAGACCCTAGCTCTGACATCTTGAAAAAAAGAAATATGAAAAAAAATATTTCTTTCGGCCATTACCTTTTAGCAATCTTCTGGCAAAAGCTCTCTAAGAGTAACTGTATGCCATGAACAAGCTTCTCAAATCTGTAGTTCGGAGTCGACTTTAAACTGTAGGTCCCGGTATTTATGAATAAAAATTAATACACACAACATGGGTGCTGCTAGAAGCTAGGCTGTAACCTTGAATAAGGGTTCAGGGTTGTAAATGTCAATTATGTATGTATGTATGTAACTAATCTTGAAATTAATTAATTCCCATATAACGATGGAAACACATGACATGAGTTGCACCCGTTGCGCGTTTCGCACGTCAAAAAAGTTCAAAAAGTGTATTTTCAACGCATTTAACATTTCTTAAAAATCCAAGCACAAAATCAATTTTAAATCATCAAATATATTCCAAAGTTAGAAAGTAATTTTCGAAAAAATATCTTTCGAATGCTAGAGTAGAGTAAACAACAAAAGGTAATCAAATACCGGTCGGTCATTACAGAGTGAAGAGAGAAAAACAATATGAAAACAAATAACGATTGGTAAGGTAGACATAAAAACAACAAGGCAAAAAACCTTTAAACATTCAATAACAATGACGTCATTTTTTATTATTATGCATTTAGTTACTCGTTTATTTTTGTATATAAAAACTACTGCAATAATAATTATTATAAACAAAAAGAAAAAAACAAACAAAAAACAAAAGATGGCGTCATCATATTATTAAGCCGGCTGTTAATGAATCAAATAATTAATTAAAAAAACAGCAATAGCTTTAAATTATTAACACTTTTGTTTTTAATCTATTATTCATCACTAATTCATTAGAAAATTAAAGTAAAATTTACTTGGAAACCAAAGAGAAAGAGCTAAAGAGAGATTTAAAAAACAACAAACTTGAAAAACATGCATGAATAATGATAACAGACTACCTACCTATCTATGTACATATTTATTATTACAGCCGTCATGCCAAATTTTTAAGAAAATGAAAATCGCTTAAATTAATGATTCACTTATTTGTTTTAAGGAAATAAAAATAATAAGTGATTTTGTTTTTAATACTTTGTGTAATAAAACAAATGATTTAATAGAAATAAATTATAAAAAAATCAATTTGCTATAAATAAAAACGAGACTCAATAAGTGCTACAAATTTTTTTTTCAATCATTAGTATTGTAGTTCTTTGTGTATTTCTTTTTCGAAGGCATAGTTTTGGCCAAGTAATCGTAATCAGTAAAACAAGATAAAAAAATAAATGAATAAAAATCATATTTCAACAATATTTCATATCCATTAGTGATATTGCAAAAATGGTCTACTGTATAGTTGGGTACATAAATAATCGGGTATATTCTATATATATTTTTTTTTAATTTTAAAGGCCAGCACTTAGGGGACGGCCCCTACTCCTGCAGTACATTGTGCTGGTCTAGGAGAATATGTTGTGGGAAGAGGGAAAGAGGGAATAGTGTTTGTGGACATTTCATTCTACATAACGAATTCGAGTTAAATTAAAATCGAATGAGACTTCAAACGGCAAAATTTAGGAATATATATTACGAGTGCTTATTTGCAAGGTATGCAAAAGCATTTACAACAAAGTGTGATTAATTTTTTTACACCAAAATATGCAACCAAATATAGAGTATGGGGGGTGTGTGGTGGTGCGCTCACACAAAAGAAAAATTAAAAAGTTAATTTGCGGTTTTTTCAAAATTATAATTTAAAAAATAATAGGTTCCCCCCTCTCTCTCCCTCCAAATAGAGCATCTACAAAGAAACCGCTCCACAGCATTCCACTCTATTCCACCTTAACAAATGTCAACAAAAAAATAATGATCAGGAGAAAAGCGCCACCGATTGGCAAGTAGCAGATAACAGCTAAACCTACTTAGCGAAGGCACTAACCACACAATCAATATGCAACGATGAGACAATTGCTGTTGATCATACAAGGGTGAAGGTATAACACTGGCCTTTGAATGATCAATTCATAGCAATTTGTTTCATTCCTAAGGCGCTTAATATTAATATAAGAAAAATATGTCGTCGTAAAAATTAAAGAACGCTGTAACTGACAAAATATTAAATGTTTACCAGAGCCAAAAAGCTGTATGAAAGTAGAAAAAAGACACTGGTATTTTTCAAAACTCAGACGGCGTAAGTGAATTTCTTTTCATCACAGAAATCTGGGAACGGGACCAATTGACGCGTATTTTTTCTGATAAAAATGTGTTCTTTAATTCTTGCGAAGATATATGTACTGTCGTTTTCAAAAGTTTCAATACAATATACAGCATTTAGTAGGGGTTTACCCCTGAGTATTAGTAGTTTTATTTCGTTATTAAACGCCTTAATCAAGCCTTATTTTTATTAAATCAATTTAGATTATTTTTGCTATAATTTCTAAATTAGAGAAAGAATGTGAATGAATTCTTCACCAGCCGAATTGAACATGTTTCCGACTCCCGATACGGTAGTTTCATGACAATTATCAAGTGTTTAGTTCACATTTTTGCTTAAAACAATCGTATATTGGAATCCTGGGAAAGCATTAATATACATTTATTCAAAGTTTTACATTCTATGCTAAAGCCCAGCAAATCGTACTGAGTTTTACTAGTTTTTAGTTATATTTAATTTTTTTTTTGTTTATTACTTAAGCTGACACTTTTAATTTTTCTTTTAGCAAAAATATGAAAACTGAAAACTTATGAACGCATGCCTTTATAATACGAGTATGTACAATATGTGCAATTGTCAGTGGACAGAAAAACTGGATTCTAAAACATATAAGAGAGCCCACGCTCAAATAGTAAAAAAGAAATTCATAAAAATAAAAACTCCTGTTTACATGGAGCTACACACTGCCACAAATATGATGGCTTTAATGATAAACAAAATTACATACTACACTGAGAGGGAATAGTTTTCTAAAATTACGTATGAAAAATAAAAACTTTGGAAAGTTATTGAAGTTTTTGTGTGTGTCCGTTTTTTTTCTGCCTTTTAAGGGAAAAAATATGTGAACCCAACACTCCAGAAAAAATGATTTTTTTAAGTGTAAACGAGCAAAAAGAGTTTCTAAAGCAAACCAAATTGCTATGAGTTATTAATTTTTCTATTTAATTTCTATTACACTCGTAATAAGAAAAATCAAAAAAACCACAATTGGCATTTAGTTTTTTTTTTATTAAGTGTGGTTAAAAAAAATAAATAAACGACAATAACAAAACTTTATTAAAAAATAGAGTAGAGTACATAGAAAAATGAATGATTTTAAAATTTCAGACCAATTTTTGTTGTTGTCACATGTGGAATTTGAATACAAACGATTCGCTTTACTAACGCAGGCAAACCACTCAGCAAATAAAAAATAAAGTAGCAAAAGTATAGTGAGCCACAAAAATATTAATTTTTTTGTATTTTTTTTTTAAATTAAGAAATAAAACCAAAATTGCAATAAGACCCAGCAATGGAATTTTATTTCATGATGAAATTTCAAAATGAAATAAAACCCTATATTAGTGAAAATGAAATGAAATAAGACTGAAAATCACACATGTTTTATGCGGGAAGGCAAACACTAACATTACCGTTAAGAAGAAGTACGGAAATACATATTAAAACCAAAGATTTTATAAAAATAATTTATTAGGCGAAACAAAGAGATTAAATGAAAAGAAATATAATATAGAAAAACTCAATAATGCCTTTTCGGCGCTGAGACCAACGTTATTCAATTGTAATGTACATTAAAAGTAAATAAAATTTTATATAATAAAAAAAAAAAAAAAATTTTTACACGGATTTGATTTAACACGGTTTGAAAATAAACAAATCTAACATTTTTCTACACGATTTTTGTCATGTTTATGCCAGTTTTGAAAACGTTTTCACCAGCTCAAACCCATGACATAAACAACTATAAAAACAGTTTTGAAATTTCGAAACGTTTTCACTGAAACTGCTTCTCAAACCTGTTTGAGTCAGACCAAGCGTTTTCAAAATTGAGTATAAATGCATACGGTTTTGAAACCTTTATAAAAATCAGCTGTAAAGAATGTTCTGTCCAATTTGATGGGGTTGCCAATTTCTTCCATTGGTTATTTTTATTATTCTACGTGTATTTATATAGTAAATAGGAAAATATTAGAATTCGAAATATTTAGAATTATCTGTTTGTTAAAACAGTTTTAAAATTGTTTCGATTCGAAACAGGCATAAACGCATATGAAGTTATCGTTATGAGTGAAATCGTTTTGTGTCGAACTGATTTCAATACAGGCATAAACTAAGTATTTATTCGATTAAGCACGATTCAAAATCATTTGGCTCAATATTTTTTAACCAATTTTTGCTAAATATTTTTTTTTATTGCAACAGTTATTAAAAAAATATTGCACTTTAATTTCTTTCAAATTGATAAGAGCTTCTTCTGGTTTAGATATAATAATGAACTTATTTTTTATTAGTCTTTCAATTTAAATGATACTTTTATGTATCTAATAAATTGCATACATACATAATTGGCCATTACAACCCTGTGTCAGGGTTACGGCCTAGCTTCTCGCAGGACTCATGTTGTGTGTGTTAATTTTTATCCATGAGTATCGCGACCTGCAGTTTAAAGTCGACTCCGAACGAGAGATTTGAGAAGCTTTTTCATGGCAATTAATTACCCCCAGATCTTTTGCCAAAAGACTGTTGAGAGGTAGCCGCCGAAAGAAATAATTTTTTCATATTTCTATTTTTCAAGATGTCAGAGCTGAGATCTAATAAATTAATATTTATAAAATAACGCCGGGTTAAGAAAATTTCTTTAAAGAGGAAATTTATAAAATTAAAATTTTACTCATACGCAAAAATATTTATGCGTAGTATATACGAATATTTAATACACACTTTTGTTACAAACTGTTTGTTTATTTTTTATTATTAGGTTTTTATTTAGAGTAATGGATCTTTTTTTTCTTAACATTTTTGCATATAAATCAACTTTGTCTCCAATTTAACTTTTTTATGACTGACAAATATTTTTAACATTTCACTCCTACTCATATACGAGTAACATACTCTCTCCCTCTTTAGTGGTTGCCATTTTATGTACGAGTATGTATGTATGCTTGGCATACAAATTATCCATGTCAAGTTATTTGATTTCTATCATTATTTTTGTAACAAAAAATTTCAGAGATATTCTGTGTAAAATCTATCAAGAAATATAAATTATCCTTAAAAAATATTAAACAGAAGTGGTGATAGCATTAAATTTAATTATAGGTTTTGTTTTCTGCTAAATTAAAATATCACTACACTACACACAAAACAATATGATCCATGTAACATTAGCCATTAATTTCTAGCATTGTGTTTATGGTGGGATTGACAACTTGACAATTGAAAATGGTTAAATAGGTTAAACGTACTCGTATTAACCACTTCAGATGGATATAAAAAGAAAAAGAAAAGATGAGTTAAAACCAGAAAAGATTTATGGTTTGTTAAAGAAAATATGTACAGCAAAAAGATAACAGTACGGCAAAGAAAGTGTCTAATAAATCTTTTATTTTACAATTACTCGGTGAAGAGAAAGAAAGAAAAAAACAAAAAACAGAATGTCAACTCCATTAAAATTATCCGCCTTAAAAAAGTTGTCCAAACGTCAAAATATGAAAACATTTTTATAATAATGACTAATTTTTAATTATTTCTTTAAATTTAGAATTTTTATTATTATTGTTCTTCTTTATTAACGTCTTAGTGTTTCTAGGAATCTGTGCATATTTTAAAATAATAATTTTTTTAAAGAAATTTGATGTTTCCAAGCAGTCGTTTTTAATAACTGTCAGCCTGTTTTGCAATTTTTATCTTTTTTTTAATTTAAATCATTTGTTTTCTTAATTTGAAAGTTGAATCTTGAATCTCGTTAGAAAGATAAAAAGAAACAAAAGAGAAGAAAACATGTTTCAATTTACAGTTGTTAGTTGTGTTGTTTGTAAAAGTGATTTTCATTCCATTCATTTCAATTCATGACTTCTTTTCTTCTCAATTTCTAGCCGGTTTTTCTTTTTTTCTATATAACTTTTCCGCAAATTCAAGATTTTTCAAATGTTTTGTTGACGCATAAATCAAGAGCGTGTGCTTGCTTTAAAGTTTAAACCTTTAAGAAGTCATGATAAACTATAAAGGAAATATGATTGAATTTATTTATTTATAAAAATTTAAATTTTTAATAAAAATTTGAAAACCTTGGTGTCACTTATGCACAATTTTCTAGTTCAGTTTGCCATTTCTTTATTAATGGATTTATGTATGTTACTAGAGCAACGATTGGAAATTTGTAATATTTTCATACCAACTAATGGCTCTCTTGGTTAAACTTATTGTGCATATCGCCTATATTATGGCAGCCATAATCGATTATGGATCGTTTTCTAACCACGATTATTATTAATGCCAGTATGTAAATTTGTTTCTGTTTCACCAGCTAGTCCCATACTAGCTTAAAGCCAATTTCATTGCGGATAAGTTTATGATCGACTATCAGTTAGCATGGCTATCTCTCGTCCCTTGTATTTGAATTCATCACACAGTACAATGGCATTAACTTCCGCTGGAAAAATAATCGCAAGTTTCCCCATTTCTTAAGAATATTCTTCGGTCTAACGGAGTATAGAGAAATGACCACAAGTATTTTTGTACCTAAATTAGCTGGCACTAACTTTTCTGATATATGGTTCGGTTCTACCAATAAAGACCACATGTTACCCAGCGCGAGCAAAAATTAATTTAAACAAATAAACTTTCAGTAAACGAAAAATCTTGTGATTGGGTCATTTTCTTATGGGTTATGCAAGTCACATGTCTACATCGATCAACAAGACATAATTCAATAAATCAATATCGACAACTCATTGGGGAAACACGGTTCAAAATGCTGAAAAATTATTGAAAATTACACTTCCGGAAATCGTATTTAAACCGAATTCTTAATTAAACATAAATGGCATGAAATTATCGATATGTATGTCACATATGGTTTCAGTAATCTAGCTGTGACATCTTGAAAAAAAAAGAAACTGTATTATAAAGTTGACCCTCTTATTTCTTTTTGCGACCAACTCTTAGCAGTGTTCTGATAAAAGCTCTGAGAGTAAACAATTAACATGAACAAGCTTCTCAAGTCTGTCGTTCAGAGTTGACGTTAAATAGTAGGTCACGGTACTTATGGATAAAAATGGTGCACACAATATGGTTACTGTAAAATGTTAGAACATAACTCTAAAAAAGAGTTGTAAAAGCCAATTATGTAAGTATGTTTGTATACCAAATAATTTAAGTGGTGTCAAATATATTTGTCTTTGCTTTATTTTAATTCTAAGTTCTGTAACAACCCTTTAGAAGTTTGTGGTAAAAAGGCCTTGAGAAAGCATTTTTATTAAATTTAAAACCAAGAACCTCAACTAAGCACTTAATAGTCAAAAATCTTTCTAATTAGGAATATCTATAAGAATATGGCAGCACTGTTGTTATTGTAATTCATTGTTTTTGCATTTGCTAAAAGGTAAACAATTTTTTTTTTCTTTTGGGCATTGAGAGCATCTCTCTGCCTATTTCACACCATAAATAAATTTTCAAGGACATAGGAAATGCGTAGTATTTATAAATATGTTAGTAGTAGTAGCAGTAGTAGAAGTAGTGCTCCTGCATTTAATGGTTTAATTAAATATTAAATTTAGTTTAACCTCTTGATTTACTTATTTTCTTTAGCTTATTGTTGTTGTTGTTACTGTTGTTATTGTTAAAAGTTAAGCAAACATTTAAGCCATTGTGTGCATGCATACCTTGTATGTACAACTGCATGTTTTCTTGTATCTTTATTATGACCTGTTTCATGATGATAAAGAAAGAAAAACCAATAACAACTACTTAGACGGGTTTTTCTAATTTGTTCACCATATACGACGAGCATATATGTTTGTATGTATGTATATTAAGAGAGTTACAAAAATGCAAAATAACAACAAAAAAGAAGATATATGAACAATAATAAAAACAGAAATGTTTAATTATTTGCGATAAAATTTTAAACGGTTCTGTCTAGTCATCAGTCATCTTTAATGATATACCCCATACTCGTACTTATAGCATAGCATTAAATGTTAAGTAATGAAAAAACAAGAGCATTTTCCAACAAGTAATTGTTGTTTTTCTATTGATTTTAGAAACAAAAAAATAAATATCAATTCAGTTCTTTGTTTTTAATACCAATTTCATTCTCTGAAAGAGGAAACTAAACATACAATGTATGTTCGCAACAAGTAAAAGAAATTTTAACCTCAAAAACAATACATATGGGCTACTTTTTAAAAATTTAAAATTAAATGATTTTATAAGTCTGTAGGATTGTATACTCGGTAGTAAATTATAACAATAAATAAAATACATACATACATACATACATACACATGTACATATGAATACATACTTATGTATTGCTAAAAAATTTATCAATGGTTTTTAGCACTGATAACAATTATAAAAATAAAAATATGTACTTTAAAAAAATATATTATACTCGTATATTTTTTAGTAAATAAAAAGTACACGCAAATTATTTGTGTTACAATTTAAATTTTTAAAGAATTGACCTGTCATCCTTTGACATTTATTTAGTAAAAAGTTGGGAAATTTTAACCATGGAATGCTACACTACCATGGTTTGCGACGAATATTTGTGAATTGGCTGTTTCAAAAATTTAACGAAAACAACCATGGTAACACAATTAGCTAATTTCGACAAAAGTGACCTTTGGTTTTAGCAGGACGCCGCAGAAAGCAATACAGCTGGATATACAATTGAGGTATTGCATGAGAAATTTCCCTGTCGCGATTTGGCAGCCTCGTTCTTTTGATTTGACATTTGAATGTCACTGGATTATTTTCTCTGGTACCATTTGAAAAACCGGGTTTACGTGATCAAATCATAAACAACTGACGCTCTGAAAGATGAAATTCGGCGCTGCATTGACGAGATAAGTGAAGCCATGTTGCAATATCTGGATCGAAACCTTGTGAAAAGAGCGAACATATGCCATTTATTAATTAACATATTTCTACTTTACATTGGTTTCAATAAAACTGAATTTGTCATACAAAAAAAATTGTTGTTAAGCCAATTTACTTACTAGCCTTAAATTTGCCCTCTATATAGTATAATAGTATACGGCCAAATGAAAAAAACAATTTCTTTCATTCTTTCTTTGGCCTCACAAAATCGTTTAGAATATGATCGTTCGCTTATAAAGGCGATATGATCAGAAAGTAGACATAATATCTCAACATATTTGTCTACAACTATGGATCGAAGACAGAAGTGGTCTCTCCCAGATCTATTCGGAAATTTAGATATGGATCTGAAAGTCTTCACAGCTGCATCTGCCTTGCTGATAAAAGCTCCATGTCATGCAGACATTTGAGGGAATAACAATGCTGATAAGTGTACGATTAGGGAGTCTTTCCTTACACAGACAAATCATTCAAGCATATTTGATTGCGCTGTTGAATTTGAGAGTTAGATTAGCGGTGAGAATAGTGGGTTAAAATCACAATATCCAGAATGCTTAAACCTTCCCAGCATACGCTATACGCTTCTAATATTTGGCATTACTGGACACTGGCTTTCTCAATTATGACTATTGCAGGAGCTCGCATGATGATGTGAAAAGGGAATTGGTACAAAACTTATGTGACTGCCCCGAATTATGAGAGTTCAGACAAAAGCAGCCTAGTGCACATCACTACCACGGTTTAGACTGTTTCAGGGATGTATCACTGTCGAACTTAATCATATTTATAAGGGATACCAGCTCATGCAAGGGTTGCATAGATGATAAATATAGGAGGAGTGACTTGTCGTTGGGCTTTTATTTTAAGTACAAAGTAGTACACAAATAGAAAAACGAAATATATATTTTAAATTGCTATAAGAATATTATTATTGTTATTTTTGGCTGATCCACCTCGTTAGCCAACTCCAGAATAATGTTAAAAGAAAACAAATTTGACATGAAATTTAAGGCACAATAAGGCTTCTTTATTATTTCATTTTGATTTCAATTATCAAAACACATTTTTCTATAGAAAATGAATTTATTATTAATTGTTACAGATTATTTTTAATTGTGTTTCTATTTTTAAAGTAAAAAACCATTAAATTCAGCCGTTCATCTCTCTATTCGTATCTTTTAACAGGTCATTCTCCTGAATCAAGTTAAAAAACGTATAAAACAATAAAATTTTATATAACAGAAATGTTATATTTTTATGAAATAAAAGAAATCTAAATTTGTTTTGTTTAAAGTGTTGATTTATTAGTAATTATTTTTTGATTCAACATTTTCTACCGATAGGGATACATATTTATGTATATAAAAAATTTTATTAAGAACCACGTGATAATAGAAATAAAAACATATAAAAACCAGTTTATAAAAAACCAAAAAGAATATTTTTTGTTAATATTAAAAAAAAGAAAAGAAATAAATTTAAATAAAAGCCAATTAAGCTGTAAAATTAAATTATTTTTTATATCTTTCATGGTTGCTATTTGAAAGATAATTTTGTTTGTTTAATGGGTTCGTTAAGTCTCTATTTAAAAAAATGCATTAACATTTGTAATTTATGCTTTAAAATGTCTTTCGTTCTTAATTTGTCCAGAACAATGTTATCAATTTGCTGTCTTATCATAGAAATTGGAGCAAAAAGTTTAAAATTAAAATCCTAAAACAAAGATGAAGTAAAAGTAACGAGAAAAGAAATGAAAATCTTTTATAAAACCTGTGCATGTAAAATGAGTGAAAACCTAATTTTGCAATTGAACAAATATTTGTTTGCTAACCAGTTAAATAAATATTTTCACCCATAAAAACTATTTTAATCAGTAATCAGTTAGACATGAGCTCATTAGCTATTTTTGTTTTTGTTATGTGCTCGTACTTAATTGTAATAAGAGTATTTAATTTAAATAAATTTCAAACAATATTATTTTCTATATGCGATGAAAATTAAAAATATATTTTATTTCAAGTAAACTAAAATTGAATGACTCGATTTATTGTAGTTAAGCATCCAAAACAGCAAATTCTTTTCAAATTCAATAATTTATGTACTAATTTTAGGTTCTTATATTGTAAACGGTATTTTTAGCAAGGAAAAAGAGTTGAAAAAGAGGGAAAATGAAAATTAATGGCATCCAAATTTCTTGTTATATTTAAAATTTCTATCGCAAATCGAATCAATTATGAACTTAACTTTGCTAGAAAAGTTTAGAATTTGTTAAAATTATATAAAATATAGATTGAGTTATTCTGAGCTTGAGATATATTTTAAAAAACCATGCTATGCCATGCCATGTCATGCAATTTCAGCATAGTGTCTTAGGCATGCTATTGCAAACTGGCTAAGGTATTGTAGCTCGTTGTGTTGAATATCATTTCTATGAATGTTTTTGTCCATTAGTAGCGGGACCTACAGTTTAATGTCGACTCCAAACAACAGACTTGAGAAGCTTGTTCATGACGTAGAGAAGACTACTAAAAGGTAGTCATCGAAAGAAATATTCTTTTCATATTTCATATAGTAGGTATACTAATTCAAACAAATAATCAGAATTCTTAATAATGAACATATGTCGCATTGGCTCTCATTCCATGAGGAATGAAAAATATAGAAGAAAAAAAAAATATAGAAGAAAGTTATACAAACACTAGCAACATCTGTTTGACGTTGCCCTGTCTGTGCTAATTTACTTTAGCGTTCTTTTTTTTATTTATTAGACACGCCTCTTTTAAACGCGCCCATAATATTGTAGAATATAAAAATTCTTTACAAAAAAATTCTTGTGTATGTAGATATACTCGTATTACGCAATACCTCTGCAACAAGTTTTCCTATAATGTGATTTAAAAAAAATCGTTTTTAGTACAAGAGTGAGCACAAGCATGTGCAAGACGTCTATGTCTGATGTGAATTTTTTTTTTAAAGTAAACACAGAATTATCCAAAGGCTACCTGTAAGTGAAATATATAATTGCTGCAGTTTAAGTAGTTTTCTAGTCTACATGTATCTCTAAATCGATGCAGTTGTACGCTGCAAATTAACAAACTTGGAAACCGCCTTAAATTAGCAGTTTGTCGCTTCAAGAAGTTTCCCATCAACGTTATGTATTTTAAATAAAAAAAGTGTTAGAATAGATTACTAGAAGTGCCCAATTCACTTCTGAAACATAAAATCAAAACAATGACAACTGCTCTGCAACCAACTTCACTTGTCTATGTTTCAAAAGTTTTCATGTCAATATGAATTATGTATATGAAGTAAAACAAATACTTACTTTATGCCTGTTTTGAAATCAGTTCGACACTAAACGATTTCACACATAACGATAACTTCATATGCCTTCATATGTTTATGCCTATAATTCTAATTCCAATATTTTCATATTTTCTATAATAATACGCATAGAATAATAAAAATAGCCAATGAAAGAAATTGGCAAGCCCAACATTCATTACAGCTTATTTTCATGAAGGTTTCAAAACGGTATGAGTTTATACTCAATTTTGAAAACACTTGGTCTGGCTCAAACAGGAATGAAAAACAGTTTCAGTGAAAACGTTTTGAAATTTCAAATCTGTTTTTATAGTTGTTTATGTCATCGGTTTGAGCGAATGAAAACGTTTTCAAAACGGGCATAAACATGACAAAAATTTCGTGTCGCCAAAGGTATGCAATTTAAAAAGTCATTTCTAACAGCGCGCTAGAAAGTAAACTTGGCTGAAGTTTGACAGAATGGCATTTGTTATTGTCAATTTTAACTGTCGTCAAAACTGGCTATTTGCTTATTATTTCATTTCTGTTCAGTTATGCTTTGTTGAAGAGTTAAGTTGACGTAACTGACCAAGCTACAATTTCAACGCATCAATTTAGGCTGGTCTGTTTGTTTGTTTGTTGTGGATATGGTTTAAAGAAACTTTGTTCTTTTTTAAACGAATGGCATTTAACACTTACAAGACTACAAACCACCGACATAAAAACCTGTGAAAAAACTCGGCAGTAGTCTTGAACTTTGTTGAGAAAATTTTTTGCACCCTAAATTATGAGTTTAAATAACCGTTAAATTTAAATTCTACAATTAATTAATGGCTGAATTTGTTGATGCATATTTATTAGCAGATTATTTTTTTTTCTTCCTACATTTTGATTTGTATAAATATTTTATTACATAATTTGTTTTTTCTTCATTTATGAAATTTTGAGGAATTTATGATTAAAAAAAAAAACGTAAAAAAAACAAAATTGGTTAAATATGTTATCCAGGCCCCATAAAAAAAATAAATCATATCTGCATAAGTGGTTGTTTTTGTATTCTATTTATTGTGAATTTAAATTTTAAGCTTTTTTGATAAAATATTTTTTTTTTCAAGGCTAAATTATGGCTTGACGCAGTCGTTGTTTCTGGAATGGGAAGGGGGGCTTGATAAGATATTTTTTTATTATTTTTTTCTACAGTGTTAGTTAAGCTTTTTTTTAAACCAGGCTGCATTCCAAAGTGTAGATGTTTGTTTGTCAAAGTGAGTATGGAAAACATTTTGGAGTATTCAAAAGAATTTCTTAAATTCATACGAATGAATGATTTTTATTTAAATGTGAATTTTAAAACGACATTTTTTTGTTTTTTATTTTCATAACAAATTGAACCGAATGAGAAAATATGACATCATTTGCTGGCGTTTCTTTCTTTTTTTGTATTTTGCGAGGTTTCAAAGTTTTTACTTTCATTTGAGCTGGAGGTTTTTTACACTATTTTTTTAAAAATTGTTTTTACTGTAATTTAAATTTTTTTATGCATATTGTTGAAGTTTTTTTTAAATTTTTTTTTTTAAGTTAAACACGTTTTTTATTACCATGTCTTAATGCAATTAGTCATTTAAATGATTTTAAAGGTGATTATTTTTACAGCCAAATGAATACGTACGTTTTAATGACAGTTTTTATATTGCATTTATAAACGAAATATCGGCTAATGAATACAAATCTACAAACAATGACAAAACAGAGCTGTAAAATCATCAATATTTAATGCAGAGAATTTTTTGCAGATACTTTAATAACTGACCCATATTTAAAAATTTCAACATACTTAGTTTTCGACAACATTTTGTAAACAAAAAATTTCAATTAAAATAAAATTTACTGGTTATGGCAAGAAAACCCATTACTATTTAACAATTGGTAATGGGTAATTTATGAAAAATATGTGTATTTCTAGTTACTCGATGATGATGTAATGGTTACACTGAAAAATAAGTTGAATTTAAAAAAAAATCAACAAATAGTTGAAAATAAAAAGAAATTCAATACAGAAAACTGTTGAGAATTTCATTTGAAAGAGAAAAAATATAATTCCTATTAACTTATCAATCAATAGTAGATTGTGATTTAAATATATAAGATAGAAATAGAACACGCATAACACAAAGAACTCTGAAGAGACCTTCGTAGCATGAATCGAAAACTAGTTCAATTCCGCTAGTGTTATACATATTCCTTAACGGAATACCAGTTACCAGTTTATATGCTCTATCCGCCATTTTATATATCTCGAGTTAATGATGTCACTCTAGGTTTTTGACACCAACATTTTTAAAATCTGCAATCCGTTTACGGCTAATTATCTTCCAAGCTGGACGAGATATCCGAAAACGGATTGCAGACTTGAAAAATTTCGGATCGAAAACCTAAAGTTGCATCATTAACTCGAGATATATAAAAAATATTAAATGGCGGATAGAGCACATAAACTCCCGCACGACGACATGGGAACATGTTATAAGGACTTAATACAGAGAATTTTTGAAAAATAGCCAGGAATGGTAGAAGTGTATGGATATATAAAATGGGTATAGTAATATCACAAGGGGACGATTGGCCGAACATCGTTGGTAAAACAATTGTTCGACTAACGATGTCCTATCATCAACTGTAATTTTCAATTTGACACCATCTTTTTTACATATCCAATCGAAGAAATTAACGAAACGCACTTATTAAAAATTTTTAAATTATGATTTAGTATACCATACATAGTCGCCACACAAATTGGAAAAAAATTTTGACATTTGCGCTGCCAAAGTTTTGTTCATCATATACTGCCTGAGTCAATGGCTCGTAGAGACTACTTTAATACGAGTATTATCCGCTCTATAATTACGGATTATTTTTTTATTTAAACTTATAAAGAAAATATATTTATTATTACTTACCAATATTAACAATTTTAATACCCTCATCTTCTAAAAATTTCAGTGCAACTGAAACATTTTCCAATTTTTGTGAACGGAATGTTGGTCTTTTATTATATTTTGGCATACGTTTCTGTGACAGCACCTCAATTAATGCAATTAAACGTAAACCATCGGAGAGATCACTTTCCAAATTACTTATTGAACGATCGATTGTTTTTAAATGTTCGTTGGCCCAACGGGTAAATGTGTTTTGTTGAATTTTTTTCCATTGGGCATCTTCGGCGAGATCACGTTCAGCTTCCATATCTTCGTCAAAATTTTCGTCGTAGGGATCCTAAAGAGGAATAGAAAAATGACAATAAACAATTGAACAAATTTGTAGACTCTGAAGTGAAGGAAAAATTTACATTTTTCATATTCATATTCTACGCGTTAATACTTTCAGGAACAGAACAGAAAGTATAGCCACGCAGTTTTTATAAAACTATTCTACACAATATACTTATAGAAATATTTTTGTTAAATAATGTTTTCAAACATAACTATCATGGTTGAATAGAGTAATTGCATACGAAGATGACAAACAGGATGGTCTAGTAGCAGAAGGGGATTTCTATGATAAGGTTGGGACGGCTATTGGTGAGAGTAACATCTGTTTCATGAATCGTGTATGTGTGGTTATATACATACATATGTGTCATAAAATTTCCGGTCTTTTATTTACTCACCATTTTTACCTTAAATTTTTGAGTGTTATCGTGGTGATAAAGGGGTTGAAACATTTCTATGAAATAAAAGAGCGAGTCGAAAGACTCATCACTAAGTAAAAGATAGAGGAAAGAAAATTGATCAAAAATAACAACAAATTTTTTAAGGCTCTTTTGTATAAATTTTCGTTCAGGTATAAGAATAGGTGCTGAAAATTTTTAGAAATAAATTATCCTTTTTTAAGACTGCATTAGCAAATACCAATTTTAAGCCATAAGTTTGATTATTTTTGCAAAATAGTGGAAGTCTTAAGTGAAATAAAATACCTATTATTTAATAGTAGATTTAGGACATTATTTTAAAAACAAATTATTTAAGCGAAAGTTTTAATTCTTAATAAAAATTAATTTGATATCAAACACTGCTAACACAAACACATTTACAAGTCAAGTACTTTTTTATTTTTTTAGTTCCGTTTATAGTTGCAAAGCTTGTAATTTCCTAATTAAAGTTAATAATACCCTTTTAAAATACATACAGCGATTAAACATTATTTCCAAATTACATATAAATAACTTCTGCCCTTTATTAAGTGCAACAAGTGGTTGCGTTAGGTTTTTATTAATTTTCATTCTTTTAAATTTATTTTAATTTAAATCACATTAAATTTCATTTAAAAATTAAAAACAAAAATAAACAAGAATATAGGCATGCATACATACGACTACACACACATATGTATGTTATGTAGTGTAAACATATTTTGAAATTAAAATTGATTTGGCATTACTGGATACCCCACTTACTTTTAAGAACCCAAAAATGAACTCAAAATGCAGGGATGGATAACGCCCTTTTTTTTTTGTATAGTATGAGTACAAAAAATTGTTTGTTTTTATCTCTTTTGATAAGTAAATAAAACAAAACATGACAGATAGACAGACAGATAAAACAAAGACCTGCAAACGGGTACACCACTATGTACTCGTTATGTGATCATTTTATCAATCATTCAATCATTTATTTCAATCATTCATTAAGTCATATGTAAAACTTTTCAATGCTTTTAACAATAACAACAGTTTAATTGCATGTTGAGAGACGATAGTAAACACAATCAACAACAGTACTAATAACTAAACACTGAGATTTCATTATGTTTGGTTGACTACATAGCGTAAGTAGGGTTGTAAATTTTTTTTTTTTGTATTTCTACGGCCAAAATGCTAAAAAAATTTAATTTGTTGAGTTACTACATATCTAGAAAGACCACAGATATCGGGTTATCCATTACTGGTTTCAAAACCGCCATTTTCGCAAGGCTGTCAACTGATAAATGTCTGACATTCGAAATGCCAAAAGTTTGCTAGTTATAAATATGGTTGATTTAACAACCGAATAGTTTAAATTAGCTATGAAAGTGAGAATACCTTGTGACTCCGATCAATATAATCGACCTACTGTGAAAGAAATAGGGAAGATTATAAAGAAATTTGAAGAGAGTAGAAGCGTTTCAGATGTGGTTTAACATGTGCATCCTTGCAACACACGCATTGCTGAAAGTGTTAGTAAAAATTTGGCGGATACTCCGAATTTGTCCATACACGGCGCTCTCAGCAATTGGGCTTATCTCACAGACCAATATGTAGTGTAGTTGCATTTGGAACCGCAATTCCATCCATAAAAATAAATTCTAACTAACGTTACAACTAAAGTCGGCTGACCATTCACAATATCGTACATATACTATACATATGTATATGCTGATTGGGTGCTAAAGTAACAGGCTTACAATACTGATATTTCGACTTGTTTCTTACTCGGTGATTACTTTAAAGTCCTCACCCCTTCAAAAAAAAAAAAAAAAAATCGGGGTGACAAATATAAAAAAACGCCATTTCTGACAACACTTATGGTACATAAGTACCTATGTTTGCATATTTGCATGTACATATGCATATATGCGTGTATCTAGAGACGGAAGGCAATTTATTGACCGGGTGCACAGTGATGGCATGCAAACATATGTACATATGTATCTCTAAAGAATCATGACAGATTATATTTTCATTTCATGACAATTTTCTGTTTAATTCCTACAGATTTATCAGATTTCTTATCATTCAATTAATGAATAAAGACCGACCACAATAACTAAATACATACATACATACTCATATAGTACTCGTATTATTGTTGTTGCCTAATTTAACAAAAAGAAACCAAACATATGTATGTACATACATATCAGCACAAAATAATATAATTTTTAGACGAGAGAAGAGAAAAACAAAATACATAATGATCACTTTTGATCACGTCACATTTTTGTTCATACTCTTTAAAATACCCCCCTTTTACTAACAGCATAATTCCCACCACCCGTTTATAACGCAATTCTCTATTTCTCACTTCTCTTGTCTATTTTTAGCTTATTCTATTTCACTACAGCGTTGCCGTTTAGGTCCAAACAGACAAAAATTTATAGCTTTTATTGTTAAATAATAATTTGGTAATACATATGAATTTTTAGTAAATTTCTTTTTTTTCATTACAAACAGTAATTTTAATAATGTTATTACTATGTATTTTAAACAAATTTTACAATTATAACAACTGTGTGTCAAACATTTCTTTCTGCAGTTGTAATTAAGAGAAGTTAACAAGTCAGCTCATGACAAAGTGACTCAATTTGGAATGCAATTGCATTGAATAGAACCACTACATGTTCATTAATTCATTCTTTTGTCGGAGTTAAAATTGAACTGAATTACTATTTTAATAAAAGATTAAAACAGTTGTTTTAGAGGCGAATTTTTATGACTTGCAAAAGTGAAATTAATTGGAATTGAATTTATTTTAAATGAAGTAAGTTTTTTATAATTTCTTTAAATAATTTTTTACTGGGAATTCAATATAATATTTCGATAGAAGTAATAACGATAATCGTTGTACAATAGACCTTCAGGTCGAACTACTTTAGCGACTCATACATACATACATACATATATGACTGAATAGCGGTAATAACTTGCCGTTGCAAACGCCCTTGTAACTGCCACAAACGTAAAGCTACGGTCACATTGGGTAAATATTTGACGAAAAAAACGTAACCACTATTTTATGAACACATTTATCTTTTAATTTTTTATTTCTTAAAGTTTAGTTAACTATATATCAAAATATTTATTCTTATTAATATCGTTTTTAAACAATTTTTGAAGAAATGTTTACATAGAAAGAAATATTTGCATAATAAAATTCAAAAAAAAAATATTGGTTACTTTTTTTTCGTCAAATATTTACCCAATGTGACCGTAGCTTAAGAAACCATGTTATGCAGTAACAAAATGTAGGCATACTTACATATACAGTACCCTAGAGTGGTAGGAGCAAATTTTATATAAAAATGTAACTTTGTACTGGAGCCCCCTTAGGAAGTGGAGATAGGGGTTAGGTATGTTTGGAAAATAAGTTGATGGTAAAACATTAGTGAGAGTCGGTCTTACATTTTTTTGTGGATTTTTATTCCTTCAACCCAACCTTTGACCCCGATTAAGAGCCATTTGCCCCCATCCCACATCAATTCTTTTTGACTCGTGTATTTTTTTGTTGAAACTCACAAAATAAGCGGTTCTAGCTAATCGAAATCGAAAAATCGTATACTATTCCACCCCTATCAGAACAGTTTTGCAGCCTGTTTCTACTTAGAACACGAATGGTATTTGACATTCGTCTTTTTATATGAGAAACACTAACAAATTTGAGTGTTTTTGTTGTTGTTTCACATATAAAAAGACGAATGTCAGAAACCATTCGTGTTTTAGAAACAGGCTGTTAATCTCATTTTTTTCTGATTGGATTTTTATTTCTTGATCAAAAAAGACCTCCACTCTGAAATTTTTCATAACTGTAAAGAAGGAAACTAACTTTGGCATAATTTTTTTTTTAATTTTTAAAAAGGTCGCTTTCGGAGATATAGGCTTCCGACTTTTCGGTAAAAAAAATTGACCTTTGACTTTAAAAAAAAAAAAAATAAAAAATGTTGCATATTAAATCAAAGGTAATTTAAAACTCTTTCAAATGAGACTTTTACGAGATGCGTACCTATAATACTTTTTAAGAAAATTACAATTAAGTAAGTATAACTTTGTGCAGTTTTGTATTTTTTTCCGATTTTGAACACCTCATATTTCCGGATCCAGAAGTGTCAGTGCTCTTTAATTTTATATTTGCCTTAGTGTTATGATGTTATGCATACCAAAAATCAGTAAATTCGGAAACAGTCATTTGAAAAACGGCATATTTTAAGTTGAGTTGAGGTCGTTCAACCCATATATGAAAAGTAATTTAAGTAATGAGGAGTAAGAATAAAATTTTCTGTATGGCAACGCTGTTTCAGTACCAAATTTTTATTTTGTTTTATTACAGTAAATTTTTTCTAATATGTATATGTATTTTGTTTGTTTTACTCTTTCGATAATGATTTTGTTTGTGTTTGTTTTCCCAGACAGTTTGACTCGGAAAAAAATTATGAAAATTTGCCCACAAATTATACGAGTATTATACAGATTTCGTTGTTTTTGTTTTATGATGTAGAAAAATTTTTTCGTCAGTTGCAGTGTTTAGAAAAGAAAACATTTTGCAAAACTGACTGAAAATCTAAAGTTCCCATTAAATGTGCTAAAAAGAAATTCTTTTTTTTATTTCCTACGGAAGATAGTTTCGTGCTTTTTGTTTAGAATGTATTTACCAACTTGCAAAAAAAGTAGAGGTAAAAATAAATTAAAACAAAAAACATATGACTTACTGGAGAAGTATTCCCCATAGGCATATTTCAAAAAATAAAACTGACTTGAAATATGTCTTCTTATATGAAAGTATTCAAATATGTATGTTTTTCATATAAAAAGAAGAACGTGGGGCTATAATAACTTAATTTCGCATATGCCACTATATTTTCTGATACAACAACATGTTACATACATACATAAATAACTAGCCATTACAACATTTTTTCAGAGTTACGGTCTAGCTTCTCACAGCACCCATATTATGTGCGCCAGTGTTTATCCATGAGTAACGGTATATGTATGTATGCATATCGGTCTTACAATTACTGGATTTTTATGCACCACTATACTGAACGTATTTTTGTCCACCAGGGATGTTTATTTGAATTTTTTTTCTCACAGTAATCAGAGAATATTAAAAAAAAACTTCAAGATATTTTCCCCTTCAATGGCATCATGAGTACTAATTTATTTCCCAGAGCAATACTTCCCTGCATTAATGTTAATGGTTGTTTTTTTATATTTATTTTGGGGAGAGTAAGCACAGAGCACTTTTGGCAAATAATACAAAAACAAATAAATAGAACTTGAACTCTGTTTACTTTATGCTGTTAACTTGTGTGTATAAGTGTGCGTGTAACATAAAAAATGCACCTCGAAAAGAAAGTCACATAGAAAGGGATTAAAACAAAATAGAAAAAGAGACTTAAAAAAGACAAAAGAAGGTATAGGTGGGGAGAAAAAATGTTGACTAATGAAGTGTTCGAGGGAATGTGTATGTTTTTGTTAATGTGCCTTCTGTCTGTAATTTGTTGTATTTTATTTTGTGTTCAGTAGAAATATAGACGTGCGCGTTTTACTTACAATATAAAAACTAAAAAACTAGAAAAACAAAACGAATAAAAACTATAATTTTAAGTGTAGAAAGAAAGAAGTTCATTAACATTTTTCGTTATAAAAAAGTGATAGGGAAAAAGTCACACGAATAATAAAAAGAGAATAAAACAAAAAACCAGATCACTTGTAAAAAAAATAATGATAAGAAAAAAGAATTTCACCCAAAAAGTTATGGAATTTTTGTGTAGAACAATAGAACAAACAAAAAACACACACACACACCTGTGGATTAAATGAACAAACGTAGTTGTCTTTAGGGTTGTTGTTATTGTTGCTGTAATAAATTTGCTCAACAGGATATTGTTGAGGTTGTAGCTGCTGTTGTTGTTGTGTGGCAGCGTATGATGTCACGGGTAAGTTTAATGTTGTTTTTAATACACCACTAATATTACTATTTGTATTGTTGTTTTTATTATTACTTTTTTGAACACTTTGATTAAAATTATTAAAATCACTTAGTTTTGTTGTTGCTATTGCATTTGTTTGAAAGGGATTTGTAAAATTTTGTTGTGATTGTTGTTGTTGACCAGCAACAATCGATGTGGCGTTTGCAAAATTATTGAAATTTTGTTGTTGTTGTGGCAAATTATTAAAATAAGTTTGTGGCTGTTGTACAACACCGTTACGTTGTTGCAATGGCAGTGGATTATTATTTGTTAAATGAATTTGTTCGAATTGATCGTTTAGTTTTAGAAATTCCGGCGTTTTTATCACTTGTTGATTTCCACAATTATTTCGATTTTTTAAAAATTCACTCCGATTATCAACCGTCTGCGCACGCGATCCACCTTCAACTGAATGTGTTTGTCCAACGTCCAGAGAATTTACTGGTTTTACTTTCAAACCGCTGTTACTATTGTTGTTGGTGCTGCCACTACCAGACGTTGAAGAAGTATTATTAACAGCTCCACTACAGCCAAACATATTAGTAGCTTGCTGTTGTTGTTTAGCTGCTCCTATAAAACAATTACTACCACTAACACTACTATTATTAGTAGTTGAACCAGTCGTGTAGGGCAAGTGTTGTTGCTGTTGGGAATTTGCATTAATTCTATTATTTTCACCACTCATAGTTGTTGTTGCTATCGTATTAATGTCACCAACACCATAACGACCGGCTTTCTTGTCGTTATTTACGCCTTTGTTGGTGTTGTTGTTATTATTAATTATATTGCGCTGTAAAGAGCTTGTTACTCCCATATTCTGTGAACCAAACATAGTGGCTCTCTCTTAATTAGAAATTTTCTTAAATAATTAAAGATCTTTTTCTATTATGCTTCTCTTTTAAATTTTTCAATAATTAAATTGTTGCTGTTTTATTTTAAAATGCAGTATCTCGTCTCTTAATAAAATGTCTTTAAATACACTGCAAAAAAATAAATAAATTTGTATGTATGCTGTACTTAATAAACCATTAGCAAAGAATATTTATCGTTATGACCCGTTTTGATACTCTCTTTATTTGCTGTGTTATTATTATTTTGATAAGTTTTTTTTTTCTAATTTTTAGCACGCATCTATAGATAAAATTCTATTTTCAGTTATTTGCCTTGAGTTAGTCCCTAATTAAATTTCAGCTATAATTGTTCATTTTTTCAATTTTCTACCTGGTTTCGTTATATTTCATTCTCTGTATAAATTGTCATTAGATGTTTATTTACAGCGTAGTTAAAATAAAAGAATAGGTTTAATTTAGAATAATTATTTAGTGACTGGTGGTTTTTTTTAAAAGATAATAGCGAAATATTTACACAAGCATGTCTACAATTCTCACATTAAAATTTTTTTTTTTTTTTTTAATTTTTGATTTTTAAACCAAATTCATTTCTTTTAAGCGGTTTTTCATTAAAAACGATTCTTTTAAACGAAGTTAAATACCTTTGAATTTATTAAAAAACAAAAGTAAATACATTTGTTTTGCAACTATCCGATTTTTTAATTTTAACGGTGTGTTTATACCCGAATTCGACTCTACATATACATACATGTGTAAAATAAACCTAAAACTGTGATATCATACATTATTGTTATGAAATTGCTCTACTATTTTTGTTTATAGACTTTAAAAAAATCAATATGCACATGAAATTATTAAAATATTTTTATTCTTAAATTTGATTTGTTGTTGAATCAAATAAGTAATTTCGTATTCAATTGCGTTTTGAGAAACTTATTTTTGTCATTCATGCTTAAAAGAAATAAAAAATCTTTATTTATGCATGCAATATGACTCATTAGATACATAGTTTATATTCATGTGTCAAATTATAAAAAATATTATACCAAGTTTAAATTTCTTTACATTATAAATAATAAAATTTTATATAAATATATATACAATATATATAAATATAAATATATATACAATATATATATAAATATATATACAATATATATACAATTTTAATTCTTAATATGTTACACCTTTCATTTTCTTCAAGTGTATAATTCAATTAATGTACATACTTATATAAATTCTGTGAAATACATGTTAAGAGAAAATTTTTAAGCAGAGAGAATTCGCTATAATCACATACACACGTACACATTCTCTTTATTTAATTATTTATTCCCTTTTATTAATTTATTTATGTTTGTTTTGCAGTTTCTTTTTACCTGCGTATTTTTTGGTGATTTTTTTCATAATCAACAAACCTTTTGACATTATTTTTGTTGTTTTTCTATTTTTTTTTGCTTTATTTTTTTGTTATTCTTTACGTATGGATTTGGTATTTCTATTAAGCGTTATCATTAGTGATGAGATGGGTGTTTATTCATATAACACAAAAATTAGTCCCTATGTGGTAAGAGTACCAACTTAATGTATGTACGTGGCGCTAAGAACTTTTAGCATAAAATATAAAAAATTAATTCACAATAAAACATCATATTATAAAATAATAATTTTTAGCGCTTAATTTAACAATAATTTTGAAAATGAAAGTTCTTATAAAAGAAGTAAAATTTGTTTTTGTTCGTTATTATTTAAAATTTTTGTCGATTGTCGAAATTAACGTCAAGTCAAGCCAATACTAATCAAATACCTGTATTGGCTTATATTGAGCACAGCGTGTTGCAAAATAACCAATTTAATTTAAATGGAAAGCTAGGCTTGAAATTGTAAGGTTTTTTATTAAATAAAAAAAGTAAAACGATACTGTAGTACTGTATGAAATGAGACATTGGTAAAATATCAGTCGTTTGATTAACTGTTTGATTTGATTGACTATTTTTTTCTAATCTTAAACTGTCAGTTGTCAAGTTGAGGTTTTTAGGACTGACAAAACTTTTCTGCATTAATAGCGGCATTATGTTAAATTAGAAGTAAACTTAGGTTGGTGGTGGGAGATTCGTTATAAAGGATAAGGTCCTACTTATACCAAAGGTTGTAATACCACAAGCGTAAGAACAAGTCTGGGAATCAATCATATTTTATAACACCTACTAATCTATCACATATGTGCCAGCTTCATTAATTCTACTTCCAAGATTTCTGTCTTTTCAGCATATTCATAAAAGATAAAGTCATCAAGCAACTGTGATTAGCTCTATATTAAATAATCTAAAACTTGTCTCATTCAAGTCCTTTAACACAGCACTGAATACAGATTAGAGTATTGTATCCTGAATCAGCAAATTAGAGTAAATAAATATTAACGTAAAGCGAAAGCGTAATAATAAATTAATTATATTTTAATGTATTCATCGGTGAAAAAAGTATTATAATATAATGAAAATGTTCAAAATATTTATCAATATATACAAGTTTGTGATATTCCAAAATTTTAATTATGCAATTTCTTAAATTAAAAACTCAGCTGTTTTTTTTTTTGCGCCATATAAAGGTAGAAGTACAGAGCATGCGTTACGCCGTTAGCGCAGTTACAATGTAAGTCAACTATTAATCTGAAAGTTAAAAGTTGCCCTAAGTATACCTTAGATACGTTACCAACTTTCCGAGTAACTTACTTTATGAAAATACACTTTTTTAACTTTTTTTTTGACAGATGAGCGAAACGCACAATTGGCGGAACGTATGCTATGTACTTCTACCTGAAAAGTTAAAATTTTTTAATACACATTTGAATTTTATATGAATGAAAGTAAACAAATCAAGATTTATTGTATAGGTAGAACGGCAATATTTAGTTTTGACACTACATCTACATATGCGTCACATAACTGTAAATGACCGAAAAATGGAAAACAAACAAAAGTTCTATGCAAAATTGGATCGTGTTTCAACTTGATATCGGAAGTCGTATAAAAACTAATAATAATAAAAACCCCCACACTATTTTCCTAAAATTTGTGTTCAAGTTTTTGGTCTAGAACAACTTTAACTTTGGCTGCACCCTTTAGTTTGAAATAGATTGTAGATTTGGTTGTAAAACCAAATGTTTTGTATATAATTTTCTTTTATTTATAGGTATTTTCTCAAAGTAACTGTCAAATGATGTTTTATTTTACATTTTTTTTTTCTACGCAACTACAATTGACTTAATACATACATACATATTGGCCACTACAACTCTGTGCCTGGGTTACGGCCTAGCTTCTCGCAGCACTCATGTTGTGTGTGTTTATTTTTATCCATGAGTACCGGGACCTACAGTTTAGAGTCGACTCCGAACGACAGCTTTTTAATGGCAATCAATTACTTCCAGAGCTTTTGCCAGAAAATTGCTAAGAGGTAGTCGCGGAAAGAAATAATTTTTTCATATTTCTTTTTATCGAGAAGTCAGAGGTGATATTTGAACCCGGCGCTATAGTTTTAGTAAGCCCACATAATAACCACCTAGACCACTGCAACAATAAACACCAGGTTTTTTTGGAACTATAGTTGTTTTAATGCCAAAGGCACCTTATAGGGAACTCGTCTTGAAAAGTACCTGTATGGTACCCAATTGCCATGCTGCCCCAAAAATTTTCTATAGTATAAGTATCAGATATTTTTAATTTAAAACAAAAACCAAAAAAATTCTCTTCATAATATTCGTTGTCTAGTTGACCGGCCATCTGTCCGTCTTTCTGCTGTGTATGCGTAGCAAATTATGACGATTATATTCTATTTGATGTGCCCGTTGTTCTTGTTGCTGTGATTGGTGGTATTTGTAACTGGTTTTAAAATGTGGTTTATTTTAATGGTTTGTAAAAAAGGTACGATCTGTTTTTCTACAATCTCATTGGAATGTAAGTGCTCGTATAATAAATACTTAACAAATACAGAGATACAGGCAGACGTTATACGTTTTTAGACCTATTGCCAAGAAGTGTGCAAAATTGTCAATGAAACTTTGCTTTGATACCTTTTGGATAAAACAAAAAGAGATTTTTGAAATGATTCATTGAATTTCATTTAAATAACATAGAGTTTTACTTGATGTGTGCATCACAATAATGTTGTAAAACATTTTAAAAGGCAAGAAGAGTATTTTTGCACAAATGTTCTATCTGATATGGGTGTTTTAAAATGTGTGGTGTTGATAATGTTGTTTTACAGAATGAACATTCCACTCTATTCCACTTTAACGAATGTCAACAAAAACCGAATGATCAGGAGAAAAAGCGCCACCTATTGGGAAGTAACAGATAACAGCTAAACCTACTTAGCGAAGGCACTTACCACACAATCAATATGCAACGATGAGGCAATTGCTGTTGATCATTCAAGAGTGGAGGTATAACACTGGCATTTGAATGATCATTTCACAGCAATTTGTCTCATTCCTAAGGCGCTTAATTATAATATAAGACAAAACAAAAATGTATGTTCTGTTATAAATGTACTGTCCTTTCTAAAAATTCCAATACAATGCACTGCATTTAGTAGGGGTTTACCCCTGAGTATTGGTCCCAAGTAAAAAAAAAATTAACAATTGTTTCAAAAATCTTTTTAAATTAAAAGAAAAGTGTTTTAAATTGCTTAAAATAAAAGGTAGTCTTGAATCAATCAAATTAACAAAAATAATAAATTGCGTACTAAAGCACTTGGAGAGGTTCATGAGAAAACAGCCGTTTAGCGTGAACTAGGAATTAATTTTAGAATCATAGTTACTTGTCTTAGAATTTCCTGTAGTTTTCGTTTTTGCTATACACTTTGTTGGTTTTTTTCCACCCATATAATCCGACCCGGCCTAATGTACTTATATAGCATACTCGTACAGAAGTGAATAAAAAATATTCTGTTGCATTTATTGAGACATGTTTTTAAATATACTTCAGTTAAAACAATTGTAATATAAAAAATTAATTAACACTGTAACCCATCTTATGATTTTCTTTGAAAATCGGCCGAGTAAGGCTAAATATACTCGATATAAATTTTCTACAGATAAATCTTAATTTAATTTTAATGAATGAAGGGCTATACGCAATTTTACGGAAATATACATTTTGATCCATCAATGAAAAGCAATTCTACAAGCCTCCGACTTAGTTTGTTAGTTAAAAAAGACAAAATTAAAATTCGTTAGGAATACTTCTTATGGATTAGGGAAGGTTTACATTAAAAGGCGTGATAAATTTGTTCATATAAGTATATATAAACTTGTTTTTTCATGTTTACGTACAAACATTTTAATTGAGCCAATTAGATTTCAAATTGAGTTATAAAATTCGGTGTTTATATACAGCTCAATTAAGTTTTTACTTAACTAGGATTTGACAGCCATAAATGTTTTAATTTTGTGCCATTTTATATATAGAAAAAATTTACAAAATATTTACTAAATTTATTAATTGCAACGAGGATTTCTATTTACTTTTGCTATTTTGCTGACATTCCATGTGAACATTATACATACATACATTTTAGGTTCAATTGCTGAGTTTTAAAATTAAAATAAAGTTTCTATTAAAATAAAATTTAAATTCGTCTAAGGTGGTCGACAATATCAGCCAAGTTTTTTGGTTACTATATTTGAGTGTTTTAGAAATTTCGGGCATAAAAGTATTCTACGCAATCATATACAAATTTTGAATAGAAGTATATTTCGCCAATAGATCTATCAATTGTACCCACAATACTAAAAATACAAAATGGTAGTCCACATACCCTATACTAAATGTATTATACAGTTATTTCCGCTTAATTGAGTCTCTAAAAATGCACGACTTTTGGTGCAATTAAACGGGAAACTCAATTAAGCGATACTCGGTTAATTGATTCGCCGACGCAATTAAAACGAAAATCACTTAATTAAGCCAGACGAGCAATAAAGCGAAACATTCACGTGTATAGAGAAAATGAAATTAATTTTTTTATTTATTAAAAAATATTGTTAGTTTATTAAGACAAAACAAAACAAAAATCAGATACTTTCATCGTACAATATTTGAAAAGTAACAAAAATTACTAAATTCTATATAAAAAGAGATCAAAATTTAAAATAATTACATTACATATGTGCATTAGGGTGTCCCAAATAAAATTAAAAACTGGAATTCTTGGGAAGATCATTCTTAATTCGGATACTCATAAGGTAAAGTATTTTTGGGAATTTTTTCAGATTTTTCGGAAGTGGTTTAGAGGTCGCGCAAATTGATCTTTACCCAAAAATCGAGCTTTTTGTCAATATTGTCAAAGAAAATATTCCGATCTTTAATTTTATGTGCATAAATAATAAGTTTCGGCAATAATTTTGCACATTTTGATACATTATATAACAGTTTTTCCTAAATTTTCAACAAATATCGAAAACAATGTTTTATAACTTTTAAAATTTGTATAAAGACTAAAAAAACTAATGATGCAATTTAAAAGATTATTAAGTTTTAAATAAGTTACCAGAAAAAAAATACATTTTCTTTTACCGTTCTCGAGTTGTACCCTTTTAAAGCTTTGTACCCACTGTATTAAAGATCGGAACATTTTCTTTAACAATATTGACTCAGAAGTCCAGAAAATATCGATTTTTTACCAATTCATAACCATAATTTAAATAGAGCCCAAAAAGCTCGATTTTTGGGTAAAAATCAATTTGCGCGACCTCTAAACCACTTCCAAAAAATCTGAAAAAATTCTCAAAAATACTTTGCCTCATAGTGGTCCAAAAATAACCTTGATCCCTAAAGAAAAATTTTTTTTGAGACACACTAATGTGCATGCGATTGTACATTAAATGTTATAAAAAAAACATTTTACATACATATGTAAGTAAAACTATGATTAAAAAAATCAGTCATCAACATTTGAATTTTAAATTTGTTAAGGCTTTCGATGATTCGTTTTTCTATATCGTCCACGACAAAAATTTTTTTGGCGCAACATAAATGGTTTTACGTTAGTGGAGAAAAAAATTAAGCAGACGAAATCAATTAACTGAAACATTTGTTTGTGTTTTTCGCAATGCGGTCTTATTTTATGAATCAATTAAACGGGAGGCGCAATTAAGCGGAACTCAATTAAACGGGCACTTTTACATAGGAGGTTATACGGAATGATTTCGATTCATGATTTTTAGTACAATTAAGCGGGAAACTCAATAAAGCGGGGCTCAATTAACCGAAAACAACTGTATTAATATTTTGTTGATATTTTTTAATTGAGCTCCATTAAGAGTTTAATTGCATAAAACTGATATCGAATTTAGACACGGCGAACATTCATTTTAAATGTGTGTTGTATAGGGTATTAGAGTATCTGCTTAGACGTAATATTCTTCTAATGTAAGTTTTAAGTTACTGGGTTTGTATTAAAGCCTAAGAGTATGCTTTAATTTTTAATAATAATACTTAAAATTAAATTAAATTTTGTTTAGTTTTTAATAAATGAAGTTTCTTTCTTCATCATGTTTAAGATGATCAATTGAGAATTTTTAAAAAGTTTTGCAAAAATAAACTTTTTTTACGGTATTTAAATGGCCACAAATTCGGAAGTATTGGCAATAAATACCATTTAAAATATTAAATATTTAAAAACATTTTTTTATAATGTTTTGCTGAAATTCAAACAAAATTTAATTAAAAAAAAAAATGACGGAAACGTAAGTATATTTCCTAAAAACAACTGCTTTTTTAACTGTTTTCTTGCAAAAATAAATAAAAACAATTTAAGAAAGAAACGTTTAGTTTTTGCATTCGAATGCAAATGACTCACTCATAAGCACATAATAAATAAATGATAAATGACTTTTATTAAAAAATAAATAAAAAAAAAATTTAGTGATTTGTTAACAAAAAAAAAAAAAAAAAAGAAAAAAAGCACACACTGGCAAAATTTCAATAAAATTTAAAATTGAAAATAAAAACACTCGAATGAAATGCTCAGCCAAACAACATGAACTTGTAGGTTAAAACAGGCTACTTTTTATAATTATTTCAACAAATACATAAAATTGAATTGTAATTCATACGAAAAAGGTATTTTTTTAAATTAAAATTTGGGTAAAAAAGTAAATAAACCGAATTCATTGTAAATGTTTTTTAATCTCAAATGTAAATATACTTTTGCGAAAACATCACTGAATTCATTAAATTTGTTCGGCGAAATTTTGCGTTGCAAACATTCTTTCGAATAAAATTGAAAACGAATACTGGTTTGTCACTTGACCAATCTCTATGAAGGTTTATAGGTTATAGGCGTGATCTAAAGGGGCGTTGTAAATTTAGAAAACTAAATAACTTGGTAAATAATAATCATAAACGAATGTAACTTAAGCTCTTTTGAATATAAATATCCATAAAATAGTGATTACGCCTAATCTGACGGTACCTCGCTTTTTGAAGAGGCCAGCATTCAGGGGTTGGACGACCTCTATTTATGCTGTAGTGAGGGAATAGTGTTTGTGGACTTTTAATTTAAACTTATTAGCAATGTAATTTACAGAAAAACTAAAGAACGAGTTTTCTCTGTAATTCATTATGAGATTCAGTGGACATTGAACTACAAAAGGATGTCTTCTGTGAAAGGTACTTGCACTATGTAAGAATATGCGAATATTGAGAATTATTTTTTTTATTTCATCAGGGTACCTCCCATTATAGAACCGATAGAACCCATACTTGAGAGTTATATTCCATTTTGGATGAGATAAAGATCTTGTAAATATTAAGAAGGTCAAATCCAGTCAAGTATTTCCATTTTAAAACGCTGAGGCGCATAAGTGCTTCTTTTGAGACTCGGAAATATGTGATCGTTTGAACGGATATCACAACTAATTCTCATGACGACAATAAGAAAAGCGAGACGGACGCTCTTAATATCTGCATTATCAATAGTCACAAATGACAAAACGCTATCATTACATCCATGCCTATGAGTGAGCAAACACCATTGGTTTCTGTTAGCATATGATTTGACGCACTGTCTTAGGATTTGTTAGCTAAAATACTGATTTGGCTTAACAGCTCTTTGTCATAGTTATTATGCATAACAAATTTTAAACGCTGTACCTACTTAATAGAAATCTATTCTGAAAACAGTGATGCCAAGTTGTATAGTTTCAAAAGTTACTCTGATTTTAATATTTTTCGATGAAATTAATGTTATGAAATTTTATAAATTAAAAAAAGGAAAAACAGATAATAAAATTAAGAAAATAGTAAAAAAATATATACATATATATAAAAAATAAAAAGATTAAAAAGAGTGCGTGGTGTAGTGGTTAAAGCGCTTGCACAATAACTCAAGCCGCCCATGTTCAAATCCCAGCAAAGGGGAAAAATTAAAAAGGTAGTTTACGGTTTTTTCAAAAAAATTATAATTTATAATAAAAGATAAACAAATTTCACCTTAATCAATGTCAATAAAAAATGAATGATCAGGAGAAAAGCGCTACCTATTGGGAAGTAGCGGATAACAGCTAAACCTACTTAGCTAAGGCACTCACCACACAATCTACATGCAACGATGAGGCAATTACTGTTGATCATTCAAGAGTAAAGATATAACACTGGTCTTTGAATGATCAATTCACAACAATTTGTCTCATTCCTAAGGCGCTTAATAATAATATAAAAAAAACAATATATGTACTGTCCTATCCAAAAAATTCGAATACAATGCATAGCATTTAGTAGGGGTTTTACCCCTGAGTATTGGTCTCAAGTAAAAAAAAATGTTAAGCATACCATAATGCATTCAATTGTTAATATAATTAGGAAGTCGTGAAAATGACATCTTCTTAAGCCTATTCAGTTTTTACTGTTATTTTTATGCAATTTAATCAAGTGCTTAAATCTTTATTAAAATATAGAATTATTAACTGAAAGAAAAATAAATTAAAAACCAAATTATTTTTTAAAATTTTTCTTAACATAAATTCTTTGTTGTATTGTCATATTTACTGCTGCTGAAAGTTGTGTGTCAATAATTTTTTTCTTTTTATAGATTCTATTCAATATAACTTTTGTTTCGTGTTTTTTTAATTTTATTTTTTTATTACACAAAAGGAATGATTGCATTGAATATTGCTTGAAATTGAATGAAATTCATGCTGTGCAACAGCAACAACAACAGCTTATATCGATGCTGCTCGTGCCATTTTCAGTATCAACATGATTTTGCTGCCGCCAACCAACCTAACCCCACCAGGTTTTTGTTTTTTTTTTTTTTTCTTATGAAAAAGTAGTTGTGGCACTTCGTTCATGAAACAACCTTCCTTGTCAGGTGAAGTGCTCTTCAAATTTAATTCATTTCATTAGATTTGCAGTAAAGTGAGTGCATTTCATAGCATTTCTCAAACTGCAATTGATGTTTTTGTCCATATTTGGTCAAATTTGCTGTTGTTTTGAGCATTTGTCTGTCTACTTACAAGTATTGTCTTACTATGTTAAGTTTCAGTAGCTTGTAATAACTTGCAATGAAACTATTTTAGACGTTTTTTTCTTTTTTATTATTTTTGGAATTTTCATTAATTGATTATTAATGTTATTTGTTCTCTTTTTTATCTGATTAAAAATAAAACTTCTTTTGCATAATTTATATATAGGCCGGTTACAATTGAAGATGTATTTGAAAAAGAATCATATACAAGGTAATAGAAAAGTTAAGAGAAATTTTTATTTGAATACTAACAGCCTTATTTATACCTATAATAAAAATTTAGCAGGTAGTTGTACAGAGAGGCTAAGTTTGTCATTTCTGTACGCTGAAATTCTTACTCAAACGTACGAGTTCTTTATTTTTATGGATTCTCTGACTAGTTCTAAACTAGAAGGTATTGAAAGTTTTAATATCATCAGTCCATAGCGGGCAAAAAAATTTGTCAGTTTTTTTGTCCCATATGCTAACCAGTTGCTAACTTTTCATTATACATACGGCCGTAGATGTATTATTTAACAAACTAAGATTGGAATTTTATTGGAAAAATATTTCGTTTTTAAATAGTTTTTATACATTTCAGTCCATGATGTCATTCCAGTGATTCGACAGATGGTTCAGAGTCGGTAATCTACTGGGTGCTTGTTTAGTAATGTGTTCGATTTGAACTGGTATAACGATTTTTCAAAAATGAACAACTTTATCGGTGCTAGTGTTCATGGACCCAACCAAGGGGTGTCCATTCCACTGCGGAGATTATTGAATGGGTCAAATTTTGTTACTGCACACTGCCAAGACTGATGCTTAGAAATAGAGACAAGTTGTATTAAGTACCTGAACATTATGGAATAACCAGCACAGAAGAAAATTTGGCAATTAAAACATTGAAATGCTCTATTGGTCTTAGATACGCTAAGTTTACAAATTTCAAATACAATAAGAAACAGGAGAAAAGATACTCTATGAATTTGCATGTTCAGAACCCATCTCTGACATCTTGAAAGAAAAAAAAAATATGAAAAAATATTTCTTTTGGCGACCACCTGTAAGCAGTCTTCCGACGAAAGCTCTGAAAGTAATTGTTTGCCATGAACTAGCCTCTCAAGCCTGTAGTTCGGATTCGGTGTTAAACTGTAGGTCCCAGTACTCATGAATAAAAATTGACTCACTCAATATGGGTGCTATGAGAAGTTATGTAGGTCGTAACTCTGAAAAAGATTTGTAATGGTCAACTATGTGTGGTAAGACTTAAGAATAATGATAAACAACGAGGCTTCTACCCTAAATTTCTGTTTTTTATACCGTTGTATGAATGACCATGGAAATCCTGCTGTAATTTTATTTCTACTAAAACTTCTTAATAACGAATAGAAAGAAGGTCAAACCTCTAGATTTGTTCTGCTATAATATCTCTATACTTCTGTCTGAAAAATTGAAGTCCGCCGTAGTAAGTATGGAAAACTAAAACTCATACACTAACCAGAATTTGTAAATGGAAATATGGTGATTTACTTTTTTTTAAGACAAATACTCAGGAGTAAACCCCTACTCAGTGCATTGTATTGGAATTTGAAGACAGATAGATAGATTTTTTCCTTCTAAATTTTCAGTAAGCGCCTTATGTCAATGACACAAGTTGCAGCCAGTGTTATACTTTAGCTCTTGAATGATCAACAGAAATTGCCCCATTTGTCGGTGGATGTTGAATATGAGTGGCGAGCGTCTTTAACTTAGTAGGTTAGCTATTATCTTCCCAGAAGATGGCACTGTACACCTAATCATTTGTTTCTGGTAAAATAGGCTAGAAATGTTAGGGAGCATTTTCATGAAGATGAATTTCCGGGAGGGGGGAGGGGGAACCTCTTATGTTTTAATTATAGTTTTGGACAAATCGCAAATTTTATTTCTTAATTTTTCTTCTTCGCTGGGATTTGAAACTCGGTCGTTTGAGTTTCCGTGCGAGCGCTCTAGCCATCAAACCACGACCCCCTTGTTTAATGCTTAACTCAGTCTGTATGAATTAGAACTTTTTTCCGTTTATTTAGAAAAGCCATTACAAACCATAAAGACAAATTTAAAATATTAATAGTAATGGATGGCGATTGGCTGAATCCATGTTGGTTGTAGTAAGCAACGAACAAATTTGTGTATCAGTCTTGCTTCAAGTGATTACTTTTTCAATAAGTTTTAACCAAAATCCATATTTTTTATATGCAATATACAGTTTTTGTTTTCCCCAAATTCCAACAAAAACTGTTTGCAAATGAAATAATATGATAAGTTTGCCGTTTTAAATAAAACCACAGTTTTTATTAAATATCTGGCTAACCAATGATTCTCAATGAATTTACAATGACAACGATTTGTTATTTGTGCGACATAATTTCTGTGTGAATTTTGTATTGAAATTATGATTCAATTTCATAAAACTTAACAGTTTATTATTAATAAATTTATTTATTTTTCTCTAACAAAATGTTACATTTTGTTACACTCAATCAAGAATTAATGAAACATTGAATTGCAAATAAAACAAATTTTAATAATTATTTTTTGTTATATTGAAAACCACACAATTGTGGTGAGCAATTGTTAAGAGCCATCAAAATCAATAAAAACATATCTTCCTTTTTTTTCTTTTTTTTGTATGAGAATAACATTTTCTTTATTGGATAAAAATAAAATTTCTTTTAAAAAATATTTAACAAAATAGAAATTCTTTTCACATGCAACAGAGTAAAAACAAAAAAAAAAAAAAAAAGAAACACAAAACTTGAAAATGAAAAACATCTGGGAAGATCAGTCAGTCTAACAAAAAAATTGTTCATAAAAAAATTTAAATTTTTTTTTTCAACAATTTTGCTGATGAATAAATTTGCTATTCATTTTATTAAAATGTTTAAAATTGTTGTCGTAAAAGAAAAAAATTTGTTTTAATTTTTTATTTTATTCTATTAAATGTGTGCATATTTACTTAAAAATCTTCAACTTTGTTGTAATGTGTGCCGATTTATGGTACGTAAGCAAAAAAAATTTGTTTTTCTTTTTTTTTAATTCAATTACATATTTAAGGTACGAAAGTCTTCTGTTCTTTATGATTTTTTTGCAATTAAAATAAAACCCAAAAAAAAAAAAAAAATATTAAAACCAAAAATTTTGGAGGTTTTTTTGTCTCCTACTAATATGAAAGTGTACACACACTAAAAGAAAAGAAAACATTTTTTGCAATAAATGGTTTTTAAAATTTTTTTTCAAATTTAATCTCCTAAATATCAACGCACAAACTGCTACTACAAAATGAAATGATTGTTAATAACTTTCTTTTCGTGATTAATTATGGAACTGTTATATCCGTAGTAAAAAAGGGAATTGAATTTCCTACGAATAGCAGATAAAATGAAAAACGAAATTCATTTCTTGTTTTAAACTTTTATGGATACACAGAAAAAAAAGAATATGCCGTTTCGTCAGAATAGTGGTTAGGGCGCTCACACAGAAACTCAAACGACCGAGGTTCAATTCCAGCGAAGGACAAAAAATAAGAGGTTCGCCCTCCTCCAAGAAGTCCATCTTCAAGAAACTGCTCCCTGATATTTCCAGTCTATTCCACCAAAAAACAAATCATGAGTAAAGCCCCACCACCTTCTGGGAAATAAACAGCGAACCTACTGAAGACTCTCGCCACTCACATTCAACATCCAATGACAGATGGGGCATTTGCTGGTGATCACTCACGGGTGAGGGTATAACACTGGCCTTTGAGTGGTCAAATTGACTGCAACTTCTCTCATCAAAAAAAAAAAAGGCGCATAATAACAAAAATTAAATAAAAATCTATCTATGTATGTATCTTTAAATTCCAATACAATGCACTGCATGAGTAGGGGTTTACCCCTGAGTATTGGCCTAAATAAATAAAAAAAATAGATCAAAACTAAAGTCTATTACGAATTTTGATTATTTTGTTGCAATGATTTTCGATAATCAAAGAAGAAAATTACGTCCATGAAGGAATTGTACACAAGCCGGATTTAACATGTTTTCGACCCCAGCTACGGTAGTCTCATCAGGTGGTGGTTAGAGGGTGTCACCAGAGCAAACGAATAACATTATCGTTATATGATCTGGAAATCGGAATTACAGACCATATAACCCCTGTTTTATAGCTATATTTTATGCAAAAATTTCGTTTCATGTAAACATTTAAAAATCAATAAAATTTCAAAAATAAATGTTTTCATAAAAAATTGGATACGATTTTAGAACAAATATTTGCCTTTAAAGATGCAAACAAAGCTTTGAAATGCGACACACAAATATTTTGTAGACTTACTGTTAAGTCGAAAACACATGAAAGCGAAATTTTTAACTGCAACTTAAGATATTCAGGGTTTTTGAAAAAAAAAAATTTCAAAAGTATATTTTAGTGATGCTCAACATTTGCTACTAGAAGACTACTTAGTATCATTTCCTAAATATTTTAACTTTTAGTCACAGTGTTTTTAAGTCATTTTTATAAGAATTAAAGTTTCAAAATAATTAAATAATGTTATTAAATACATAATAATTATTATTTTCAATAAAAATTATTTTTATTTTTAAAATTCCTCAATATAATTTCTCTCTGTGTACCCCTTGCATTTAAATTTCAATAACCGTCATAATAATTTATATTTTTTTTATTTTTGAGAAAAAAAATATGTTTAAAAAATAACTAAAACTCACATTTGTTGAAGCCATTTTTATTGCTGTTGTTGTTGTAGCTTCTCTTTGTTTAATTGGTAGTATTGATTAAATAATTAATCAAATTGATTATTTCGTTAAAACTTTTAGTTTTTGTAATACTAAATTGCTTGAGATGCAATTACTTTTATTAAATAATTTCAAAATCACTTAAATTTTAATACTTTTGTTTGTTTTCAAAATACAATTTTTAATAAATTTTAATACTGATTCTCTTAAATTTTATTTTTATTTTCTTTTTATTTATTTTGAGTTTCTCAAAAATTTTCAAATACAAAAATATTTTAGATTTCGTAATAAATTATATTTTTTCTTTTTTTGCTTATTTGTCTTGTAATATTTTATTTATTAATTTTTTTAATACACAATATTTAGAAATTTGTTTTCAAAATTGCTTTTTTCAAAAATATATATATTTTTTTAATTAAATTTTATTTTTATTCGCGACAATAATTAAAACTCAACTGTTTGATTGAAATTCTAAAACTAAAAGTTTTTATGCGAAACAATCATTGTTTTTGTCTGAATCGGATTCTGATATTTTTTGTGTGTTTCTTTTTTTTTTATTCGTGTTATGATTTGTTTTTTGTATAGACCGTGTGTGTTTGTAGTATACGGTTGTTTTTGTTGGTAGCTTAGCAGCTATTGCACCAAAAAGCAAATAATGGTTTACTATGGGGCTGAAGTACTCAAATGTGCTAAGATTTCTGTAATAGGGTGAACAGATAAGAATGATCTGTATGAATGTAATCGAAATTCCTTAAAATGAGGAAATAAAACGATCGTTTCAATAATACACAGAGTTACGGCCTATTTTCCCACAGCATCCATGGCGTCAATTTTCATCTATCAGTACCAGAACCTACAACTTAACGTTGAATCCGAATGACAAAATTGAGAAGCTTGTTCATGGCAATCAGTTTATCTCAGTTACTTATTTTACTTTTCTAAATATGTTTCCAAATGAAAGAAAAAAAAAAACAACAATGGTGAGATTTTTATAAAATAATGCACTAGCGTTAACCATGCGCTAAAAAGCCATTTATGGAAGTAAAAGAAGCCTTGCTACGTCTTTAAACCATGAGCTTTTAATAAGCTTATGATTACTACAGCTAAAAATTTACATAAAAATTATTTTTAAAAGACAATTTTTTAAGTACAGCTTCAGGAGTTTTTTATATAGACCTATTTTGTAGGTTCTCAAATTCTTTAAAGCAATATGAATAGCAAATATACCAATAACAATTACGGATTAACCATGGAAGTTTCTCAATCAATTGCAGTTTTTTTTTGTTGTAGTATCTGCTATTTGTTAAAAAAAAATAAACAATTGAATACTCCCGATTTATTCATATTTCAGCGTCGGAGATATCCATTACGAATATATAGCATTATTCAACCACTACAACCCTGTATCAGGGTTACGGCCTAGCTTCTCGCAGCACTCATGTTGTGTATACTAATTTTTATCCATGAGTACCGGGACCTACAGTTTAAAGTCGACTCCGAACGACAGATTTGAGAAGCTTTTTCATGGCAGAGGTAGTCGCCGAAAGAAATAATTTTTTATATTTCTTTTTTTTTAAGATGTCAGAGCTGAGATTTGAACCCGGATCTATCGTCTTAGTAAACCAACACACTAACCAATAGACAACGGCGACTACTATATATAGCGAATAGTTGTATTAAATATTCTATTTGACGGTGAAAATTGAAAAAAAATTTCATATAAATTAAGTGTAGTTAACTCTCTACTAACCAAGCGAATAACTTCCACAAGAGTTAACTTTTTCGAGGTTTTACTGTATATAGAAACTTTATTATAATTATTTTGGTTCCTCACTTAGTTTAGCACTAATTTTTTCAATAAATGAATTTATATTTTTTACAATTTTACTTTTCCATAAAAATCATACACTAAAATTGTATTTCTTCTACATACATTTTAATGAATTAACTGTTACTTTTTTGCATTCTGCATTTCCTCTGGTTTGATTTACAAAGCCTTTTCTCTAAATGTTGAAAAAATTAATTTTAAAATTTTGAAAGCAATTTAAATAAATGCATTACTTTTATAAGTACTTTTTGATTACCTCAAGTAATTCCGTTTATTTTTCAATTACCAATTAGGAATTATGTAAAACTGAGTTATTACTTATCCTTTTAAAACAGAATAATCTATTTACTAACGATTAGAATGAGTAGTCAATACTTAGCAGTAAATTAAAATTAGCTGTAATTACATTTCGGTGCAAACGCCCTTGCAAGTGTTACAAATGTAGTAAACCAATGTAAAAAAAAACAACATCTAGATATGTATGTATGCTTCGATTGCTTGTTTGTAAGACTTCCAAGGACTTTAGCAACATAGAGTATTACCGCTATTGTAAACTTACTGCTGTCCGAATAACAAATATATTATAGGCTTATTATGGGTTTATTTGGCAAATATGTATTGCATGTATGTATTGCATATATTATTATTATTATTATTATATTTTATTTTTTATGAATACGGTAGTTAAAGGTTTTAATGATTTTTATCATAAGAAATAATAAATTTTAATGTTATTGCCTAATTAATACAATTTAAGTACATTTTTAAACTTTTATCCCATAGTGTCTGATTATTTACTAACAAAGTACGAGTAGTATAAAAATTAAAGTGATCACTTGTTATTACAGTGCTAACGTACACATACTGTTTTGTTCTTGTAAATGAGTGCCATTTTGTTTGAATGTATGTGCAAAAATTAAAAATGTACACAATTTTGGTAAAACAAAAAATAAAAACAAAATTAAAAAGCAAAAATTTTGTTTTGTTTTTAATTTGTTTTTTGATGGCCAATGTTGCCAGTTGTTTAAAAGCCAAAATATATCTATCAGCTGGTTAATGATTATTATTTTTTTGTATTATTGTTGTAGTTTAGTTTTTGTTGTTATTCGTCATCGCCATCAAAAATATTAACAACAAATAATTAAAATACATCATCTAATCAGCATTAAAATATAACAAGAACAACAACAGCAACTGTTATGGCATCATCAAATCAACATCATCCTGATTAATGTTTTCAAAATATTACAAACACACAACCACACACACATTTAAAAAAGAGAACATTTGGAAAGAATTACATATGTGTGCGAGCATTTGATTTTTTTTTTAGTGAAAACATACACGATGTGTGAATAAAAAATTGCAATTTTTGGTTTGCATGCTGTTATCGACATAAAAAAAAGATCGCATTTTCGTATCGTCCTTGACCTTTTAACCATTTAAGGCAGTGGTCTTCACAAAGAGAGTCACACAAAAATACACTGAGAGATGAGATTGGTTTCTTCATTTGTATTGTTTTTAACAACTTGAATGAAATTTGTAAAAATTTTCGTTTTAAAAACCTTTAATTTTAAAATTTAAACTAATTTATTAAAATTATTCATGAAATAAATTGTTTGTAAATGCTATTAACAAATTGAAATGTAGTTAAAAGAAATATAAACATTAATAAGTTTATGTTGCTTATTATCATAACTTCTCAGTGTCTGACAAACAAATTTAGCTCTCTTGAAAACTAATAAAACATAAACCCATACGCAATTTTTGTCTCACACACATGTTTTTGTAATAATTGTGGTTGTCGTTTAACATGATGAAAACAAAGCGTATGGATTTCTTTTTGTGAAAGATTTTTAACATTGCAAATTTTTTTATAATTAATTAAGTTTTTCAAAGGAAAATAAAACAGAAACTGGTTTCCAGGAATTCTAAAAGTGATATTTGTTAATAAAGTACAATACATTTAATTTAAAACTAATATAATAAGAATTAACGATACGGGTAGTTTAGGTATATTTTAAGAAGCTGTTTGCCAGAATTTTTGTAGAATTAAGCAACCCTGGTTGTAATATTCACGAAGAGAGTAAGAAAAACTAAAAAAATATCCGAACAACTTATTTACCTGAGTAATACTGGTGAAGACCACTGATTTAAGGCAAAAAAATGTCATTTCAATGGGGAATTAAAGCAAAAATAAATATTTATTTTATTTTTTGTTTCATAAAGAATAGTAAAGCCGCGGTTATATTTGGCAAATATTTGACTAAAAATGCATAACCACTATTTTGTTTTGATACACGTGTACTTATTTTATACAAAAATGTTCTTTTAAGTAAGCACACACACAGCAATTTGTCTCATTCCTAAGGCGCTTAATAGTAATATAAGAAAAAACAAAAATGTATGTTCTGTCATAAATGTACTGTCCTTTCAAAAAAAAAAAAAAAAAAAATAAAATAAATTCCAATACAATGCAATGCATTTAGTAGGGGTTTTACCTCTGAGTATTGGTCTCAAAGGTCGGCGCTTGTAATAAACTCTTGCGCTGAAGTTACTTAGGATTGTTTACTAACAGGCATATTAGGCACACATTTGACAGAAAACCGTATCCGCTTTATTTATTAAAAATATTTTATGCAAATATTCTGTTTGTCTAAAAATTAGTTCAAAAATTTTTAAAAGCTTTATTAAAAAGAAAAAAAAATGGCATTTAATTAATTACTGAAATGAAAAATTAAAAATAAATACTTTCATAAAATAGTAGTTACGATTTTTTTTTTCGTCAAATAGTTACATAATGTGTAGTCCCGTGGTCTAGGGCTTAGTTTGTTGGCTTAGTAAGACGAGACCTCCGAATTCGGCGACTACTTCTTAACAGTATTCTGGCAAAAGCTCTGAGAGTAACTGAATGCCATGAACAAGTTTCTCAAGTCTGTCGTTCGCAGTCGTCTTTAAACTATAGATACCGGTACCCATGGATAAAAATTAACACACACACACCATGGGTGTTGCGAGAAGCTAGGCCGTAACTCTTAAACAGGGTTGTAATGGCCAGTTATGTATGTATTATTGGATTATTTTTAAAAACAGAATCGAACTGTGAAATTCACGATTGAAATTTTATTAAAATAAAACAGGTTTTACACAAAATTTATATCGCGATAGGGAAGAATATCTTTTGTCATGTTGAATTCTGTGTTTAGTTTTTACAATAGGAATAGAAAACAGAAAAAATTATTACCAAAACAATTTTTTCTACAAATTTTATAAGAAAAATATAGACAGATTGTTTGTTATAAACAAATTTTATTTTCAATTTTACTTGTTGCAACAACAGGTGATCATGCAACAAGAAATATTTTTTTTTTCAATTAATTTGTATCTACGGAGACTATTAAAAGAAATTTATGATTTCTTTGAAATACATGTACAACACTTTAGGGTTTTAAACATACTTTTTATTATATTTTAAAAATTTTGTTTCTTTTTTTTTTAATATTAAAAATACCGTAATTTATGTGAAACACCTTTAAAACATTTTTTATAGTGCTGTTGACTCATCTTTGAAAAAAGAATGGTAAAAAATAGTTCTGTAGTTTTAGTTTTATTTTTTGAAATTTTGTAAGAAATTCAAGAAAAAATACTAAATTTTTTTATGTCTCCCCCCTTGGTTTACTAATATTTTGTTTTCTTTTTTTTGTTGAATACAGGTTTCATTTTAAATATTGTATTTTATTTTGTTAACAGATAAAAATAAATCTTTTGTTTCGTATTCTTCTAAATACACTGTTTTTTTTTAGTTAATTGCACTATGGGTTGATGCTAACTAAAATGTTGACTATGAAATATGTAAATTTTTGTTTTTGTTTTATATTTTATACATATATATATATATATTATATTTTATTTTATACAAATTTTTATTGAAATAAGATGTTAATTTTTTTCAACCATAGAAAACAATAGAAAATTTATTTTAAAATTTTTGTAAATTTTTATATATTAATTATTTTATATTATTCAAATAGATAAAAATATTTTAGGTTTATTGAGGGTTTATTTGACAAGTATTGCAAACAAATTTTTGTACATATTTATGTACACATTTTTTTATGGTCTAAGTCGAAATTCTAAAAAATTGGTATATAAATATATTTATACCATTGAAGCCGAGAGATGTTGAAAGGCGATTTTGCATGTGGAATACAGGAAGTTTGGCTCGCCCGCCTTATAGCCAATAGACTGGAATGACAGGGAGCGGTTTCGTGGAGATGGACTTCTTAGAGGAGGGTGTGGTAACCTCTTACTTTTTTTAAATTATAATTTTTGAAAAAAACCGCAAATTAATTTATTTTTTTCTCCTTTGCTGGGACTTCAACCTCGGTCGTTTGAGTTTCTGTGCACGGTTTTCTAACCACTATACCACGACCCCCATCCGTTATACAACACGGTTAGATCAGGGACCTAAGAAAAACAAAAAGCTATTATGAGTTTACTACCATATATCCTTATAGTTTTTCAGGAACATTTTAAGAATTTTAAATACTCGATATAATCTGGTATGTGATGAAAATCGATTTCGCTCGAATATGAAAAGAGAAAACAGAAAAGTTTGACCATTATTTTTCTGTTCATCATTTAATGACTATTACTACTACTTCCTTGATTATTAAAATGTTAAAATAATTATAGCTGATAAGTTTTATATGACTTTGAAAATACAGACAATTTTGAATTTCGAGTCAAATCGTTTTTCATCACATACCAGAATATTAAAAATGGATTACTGTTGAAAAATATTTATGGAATGTTTGCAAATTATTTCATTCGAGTTATTGTTTTGAATAAAACTCATAGTTCTTTAGTGCTTAAAGTCATTTACTTATATTATTAATTTTCAAAATGGTCTAAGTCAATTCAAACTTTAAAAGCAATGTGCTAATTTAATGTTCATCACTGTAAGCCACCTGTGTGGGTACATTGTTGTTTTATTTTTTATTTTTTTAATTAAAATTTTATTTTTAAACATTCTTATCATTTAATTGTGTTTTTTTTATATAAAAAAACAACTTTTCAAAATTAGCCATTTTTTAAATTCAATCAAAAAATAATTTCATGCCAATTAAATTGGCATTCAATTTCAAAGATGAGAGAATTCTATGTGTCTTAATTCTTTTTTTAGATTCCTTGTAATATTTTGACTTAAATTTGTTATAGATATATGACTCAGTTGAAATATTTTAGCGTCCTAGTAAAATTATATATTATTTGTAAGTATACGAGGTTGGGTTTAAAAATAAGCGGACTTGTTTTCTAAAAAATATTAATACATATCGTCGATGGAATTAAAGAACGCTGTAACTGACAAAACCTTAAATGTTCACCAGAGCCAAAAAACCTATATGAAAGTAGAACAAAGACACTAGTATTTTTCAAAACGCAGACGACCTAGCTTTTCACGGCAACAATATTGTGTGAGTCAAATTGTATACTTAAGTATCGGGACTTACAGTTTAATATAGAATTCGAACGACAGACTTGAGAAGTTTGTTCATGTCAATCAATTACTCTCAGAGATTTCGCGAAAATACGGCTTAGAGGTAGTCGCCGGAAGAAATAGTTTTCCATATTTCTTTGTTTTAAGATGTTAGAGTTGGATTTTGAACCCGAAGCTCTCTTCTTAGTAAGCCAACAAGCTATATACTAGACTACGGCAACCACAGTGATTAATCAGTAGCTCATCGTTTTTCCAACTCTACTTCCCTATGTAGGAGTAGGCTCAGAATATTAGGCAGGTTAATCTTTAACGATTTTAGCTATATTGCAGGATTGGATTTAGGTCTTTGTTTTGTGACGATACTCAGTCGAAAATACTGCTTACAAATATCTAAGTTATTTTGTAATACAGAAATTGTAAAAAATTTTTTACTTGTGAGCGTAAATAATGCATGATTTTTGTATGATGTAACCTGCAGAAAAGCAATAGATTTTGCAGCCAGTAAGCAAATAGTGTAAAAAATTACTATCTTTTTGGAAGCTCTAAGGAATAATGCTCCCTTATTGCTTACAATTTTTTATTGCTTTTTCAAATCTAAAACAAATAATTTACTCGGTAATCTTTTGACATCAATTTCCTTTATGTTGCGTTTGTGACATTAAAACGCCACGAAGAGCTAAATATTTTTGGACCCACAGGGCACTACCTATATTATCTGGTAAACTATTTCTGAAAAGCATTTTCAAACTACTACCTACTGTATGGAAGTATTTTTTAGAAGATTTAAGGCATGAATAACCAATACAATGCTCCCTTATTACTAACATTTTTTGTATTCCTTCCAAATTAAGATAAAAATTCTGCTGGATATTGTTTTGGCCTCAATTTCCTTTTTGTTTCGAAGGGTTTGTAATATCAAAACGACACAAAGTGCTTATTTCCTCTGGGTTCGGAGTGTACCTCATACATTAGACAACCAGCCATGTAAATAAATGTTTCCTTTAAACAATGATTACATTTTTTTCGTCTATGGTTTGTCTAATGTGACTGTACCATAATGCTACTTACAATTGCAACATTCTAAATGTTATTTTTTTTGTCATTAAATATTTATAAATTTTAATTTTAATGATCTTTAAATGCCTAATTAATTAAAAATAATTCAAAGTATTTAACATTTTTATAATAATATAATTTTTTTAATTTTGCATTTTTGTTTACAGGCTGATACAAACAGATGCTAAAAATTAAAGAAATGTTTTCATTTTGTTGAAACAAATAAATTTAAATTAAAATTGTTTATATTTTTATGTTTATTTTTAAACTTTTAAATACAAATCTTAAGAAGAGAATAACAAAACAAGTCATAACAATTAAATATGCACTGAAAAATAAGACAAAGAAAGAAAGAAAAATGATTCATTTAAATGCAATTGGCTTTTCTTATTTACTAATAACAAAAGTACACCATACGAGTAGTTTTAGAATATTTTTTAGATTTTGTACGAATATTTTAGAATTTAAAATGTTTCATTTTTCCGCACTTGGCTTTTGGAGATGTTCTATATAAAATCTGAAGATTTTTTTCTTCTTGTAAATATTAAATAGTTGTTCGTTATTCGTTGTACGTTGTAAAATTTCAAATTTTTTACTTTTCAGAATTTCTTTTATTTTCTAATTTTAATTTGATTTTATTTCAATTTTGATGTTGTTGTTGTTTTCTGTTTTTCAGTTTAATTTTAGTCTCTTTTAGATTTTTAAAATTAGAAACTACTTTACAATATACTACAGTTTTCCAAGACACATAGACATGGATATGTAAATATATGTGTGTATACTGGTATTTTCAAATCACACGTTTCTGAAACGATTATTTTTCATAATTTTTATGTTTGTTTTCCTTTAATATTTTATACACAAAATTTTGAAAATATTTTTATGATTCATACCGATTTTCTTTTTAATTTAGAATTTGAAAAAAATTTTTATATATAATATTTGTTTAAATAAAATTAAATTTATTTTTTTTGTCCATATATTTTATTATGACACTCCTCTATTTTTTGCTTTAAATCAAGTTAAAAATTATTTTCCTTCTTATTTTCATATAAATTTGCAATATTTTCCATGTTTTTCTTTTCGGTTGTCATGTATTTTCAGCTAAAAAATTTTACATAAAATATAATTTTTATATTTCTAAAAAAAATGTGTTTAAATTTAAATGTCCATATGTTGTCATTACTCATCAACCAAAAACGAAAAAAATATTTTTAAACATTTTTTTTTTAATTTTACTTATATGCGCACATTGTACGGCATTGGTCTTTAAAATAAATTAAATAATTTTTAACAAATTGAAAAAATCACTTTATTTTTAATATATTTAAATTATTTTTTCTTAAAAATAAAACAAAATCAATAAAAACACATCTCATATTTTTACAAAATACGCATTAAATATTGCATTACATTTTTTTTTATTTTGAAAAACCACTTCTTTTTACAGCACTTTTTTCTTTGTTATTTTTTTTTCAAATAATAAATATTAAACAAATTTGTTTCAGCAGCAAATTTTGGGTTTTATTGATTAATTTTATAATTTTTTTTTATTTTTTTCGAAAATATATTTTCTTTTTTTCTGACAGATCTTTTCACGTTGTAGCTTTAGCCACGACTAACGCGTTCCTGTGTTTGTTTTAAAAAATTTTTTTAAATTTTCATTTATGAATTTTCCAATTTTTCTTCAAAAATGGAGAGTTTTTTCAGTGTGAGAATTTTTCGAAAAAGAAAACATCTGTTGCTCTCAAAAAAAAAAAAAAATTCTATACCCATTTTGAAATTCTTTCTTTTTTCGTAATTTATTGCTGAGGTAAGAACACGGCTGTGCATGAATTTCTAAAGGTAATTCAAATAACAGTGAAGGCTAAAAAAACACCCCAGCAATGAAATTTTGAAAAGAGGAACTCTACGGAAACTGAGCTAGAATTTCCAATTTATTCATACCAATAAAAATTTTCTAAATAAGAAGTTCTAATTATTTCTATGATAGATAAAAAGGGTTTATGGACTGTATAATTGTATTATTTAATTATTATATTTAAAATTATATAATATAATAAATCATATAACTTAGTGTTTAATATTTTTCTTTTCTTCCCAAGTGTAGTGTTTTCTTCTTGTCAAGATTATTATATAATAGTGCTGTCAAATTCTACTACTTTTCATTACTCGATAGTATTGAGTACTTTCATTTGGCTACCCAATACTACTCAATACTTTTATCGGATTTTATATTTAAGAGAAAACAATTTCATAAAGTATTGTGTTTTTAGACAGAATTTTGTTTAAAATACGTTGGAATCAGCTCTTTAGATTGTTTTTATACATCATACACATCAATATGGAAAATTAGCATGTCAATACAAGTGGTATTTGTTCTTAATGATGAATTCTGATCATTTGTCTGCACATCAAGTAGACAATTTTTGATCAGTGTTCTTAATACAAAAATGTTTTATATTTAATAGCTTTTTTTCTACATTGTGTACATATATAGTTTTATAAAGTCTAGTTATACAAATAAATATACCCTGTAACACAAAGTGATGCAGCGGATATTTATACAAAGTATTAAAAATTTTATGCACAAAAAGTATTTATAAACATGGCATTCAACACAACGAGCTACAACAGCTTAGCCGATGTACAATAATATACTAAGACACTATGATGACTATGCATGACATGCCATGACGCTGTGTTTCAAACGGCAGGACATAGCATAGCATGGTTTTTTTTAAATGGCAAAATGTTGCATATTGCCGTACTTTTTTATAAACTTTCTAATTGGGCCTGTTTTAAATTAAAAGTTTTAAATAAAAGTTTTCTTTTTATATTGAATCAATCCTCTAGCATTATGAGTGTATATTTTATACTTTCTTCTCTCTTATTTTACACTTTTTTCTCTTTATTTAAATTTTTTTTTTAATAAACATTTTCAGCAATTTTAAAATAAATAATATGTACATTTCGTAATATTGAACATTAAAAAGAAAAAAAAACATAAATGCTAAAAAAGTCGCCATGCGGTCCAGACAACAATACAATATCCCAAACACCTGAAATAAAAATTAATAAAAATATATTTTTTTTTATTGTGCTCGTGAAATAACGCATAAGACGTTCTGTCATTACTGTCTGACTAGTTGGTTCATTGGCAACACGTTACTGGTGTATGGAATTGGAAAGAGATGGGGGAAAAAAACTTGGCCAAAAGCCAAATATTTTATAATAGAATATTAAATAGAGAAAAAAAAAATCAAAAAGAGCACTTAAATAATTTTAATTATAATTTTTATTTTATTAACTTCAAGCGTGTTTCAAATTGTATTCAGGTGATATTCTAATTTAGTGTTGTCAACTGATAGCCTTGTTTTTGCTTTTATTTTCCAGGCTTTTCGTATTGCTCTTTGAGATAAACGATGGTGATGTAGTTGAGTTCGAGACGTTTTTATTTTTAAGAAAATGAGCAGACTTAAAATGTTTAAAAATCTCATATTTTTATTTGGATACAATCTAAATTGTTTGTGACTTTTAAAGTAATGTAAAACCATGATCACCATATGTGACAAAATGTCACTTGTTAGGCATTGAAGAAGTGTTGCAATAAAAAGTATTAAAAATATTTTTTATTTAGTACTTAAAAAGCAACACGTACATATGATTTATTTGTAGTATAGAATTATTTCCATGATTGTAGATTTTGAAAATATTTAAAATAACCCGAAAGTTCAAATGTATTAGTCCATACAACAGTTTATGAATCCAATAAAATTTACAACTCTGTAATCAGGTTTATTATTATTTTTATATTATATGTACAAACATACTATGTATAAGTATATGTATATATCTTTATGGTTTTTATCATATAAAAATGATTTTATACCCATAGTACAAAAAATTGTTTACCTCTTCCATACACAAAAAAAAAAAACACCTTTAAGAAAATTAGTCTTCAATATGAACAACATTTCAACGGTCATTATATTTTTAATAGCTTCGCAAAGTATTTTCAGCGTTATAGCAAAACTTTTAAAGACTGGTTCTTACAATTACACGATACGTGTAGTGGGAGGATCTATAGCAGAGGAGGGTTTGGCACCCTATCAGGTATCCTTGCAAAATGCTCTCTACCATGCTTGTGGTGGTGCCATTATTGACACTGAATGGATTCTAACAGCAGCTCACTGTGTAGTTAACAAAGATGTCCAACGTATATTAGTGTTAACAGGTACCCAGGATTTAGAGGATTCATCTGGTGTATATTATTATGCGGATCGTATTTATATTCATTGCAGTTACAATCATCCCAGTATGCATAATGATATTGCTTTGCTGCGTTTAAACTCCAGTATAGTCTTAAATAGGAAGACACAAATAATTCCTATATCTACAAAACCTTTACAAGATGGTGATGATATCCTTTTAACCGGCTGGGGAACTGAAGAGGCCTGGGGTGAATCACCTGATCAACTCAAGAAAGTGAATCTAAAATTTATGTCTCATCAACGCTGCAAAGAGGCTCATAATTTTACTAAAGATGTGGATGTGGGACATATTTGTACTTTTACCAAAACTGGTGAGGGTTCATGTCATGGTGATTCTGGTGGTCCTTTAGTTAGCAAAGGATTTTTAGTGGGCATAGTTAATTGGGGCCGACCATGTGCTATAGGTTATCCAGATGTACATGCAAGCCCTTATTATTATTTTGATTGGATACGTAATGTGATAAAAGGCAATAGCCAGTGTAAGAGTTTAAATGCTTTAATTAAAGAGAGAAATTAAAATATAAATTAGAATTTACAATAATAATTAAAAATTGTACCTGCCGTATTTATAAAAAATTAGATACGTTTACTAAGAATTTATTTAACAAAAATCTGTACATCAATTGTCAAATAAGTCCTTAATAAACCTATAATTAGTTTTTATGTTTTAAGAGAATAAAAATACTCATATGTATGTATATATGAATGATTGTATGCTTATGTGTTTAAAGACCATAGGCAGCCGAAAAATAATTGAGCTTTGCACGCAGTAGGTTAGGTAGGACAGAAATTTTAAAGTTTCGCTTACGGAAGGCATCAATTTAATATGTATGCCCACTTCCTATTTTAAATCAATACATTTTCCCCACAAAAAACGCTGTATGTAGTATTATTAAACGCATAATATAGTGGGAAATCGTGTCGATTAGCTTTTCACTCTGAATTTGTGGTTGTTTCTGTTATACTTTTATATTCTTGATTACAAACCTGCTTCTAAGGAGATGCTGTAGCGATTGAAATGTAAAATTTATTTTTTTAAAAGTATTCCTCGGATAATTGCCCCACGCTTAATTTCCTTTCACGCTTATTTACCTCAATTTCTAAATCCCCATATTTTTTCTTACCATTTTCTAATAAAATTCCACGGTTAATTAACTTTCGCTTAACTGCCTTAATTACCTCAAATAGAAATTTTCCCCAAAGAGATTTTTCATTTAAAATTCCCTCGTTTAATTGCCCAAAAAAATTATTTTCTAAAAACTGCAGCTTAACTCAACTATGTTTATAAAGGCATAAAATGTCCGCAAATTTACTTTTAAGCTACGTTTTGAGATACAACCTTACAATTAAAGTCTACCAAGTTTATGTATAAATACAAAGTAAAAAGTTACTTGTTTTTCATGTGTTTGACGGCAGTGTATACAGGCAATTAAGCATATTCGTTTAATTACCTCAAAGAAGCAGTTACCCGTATTCGTTTAAAAGACTTCCACGCATAATTGCCCAAAAATGTTGACTTTTTACTTACCTTACTTGCTCCCTGTGTGTTTTACTGCGTAGCGCATAAATCTGGGCTTATGTATTATGAGTGCTTCACAATATAAGAATTTATCTATTGGTCAGCTAAACGACTAAACCCATTTTCTTCAAATTTCTACGGTATCTCTGGTGTATGTCTGGAAGTAATATATATAAATAAATGAATTTAAAAAACTACAACTGGGTTGGGTTACGCCCATATAAAGTAAATATTTGTTTGGCTATATCTTCAAAATGGCTACAATAATAGTCTCTTATTTTGGTTCAAATTATTTCGTAGTTAATAGAAATCAACAGTCAAAAAATAGGCGGAATCAGAGAAGTGCGCGTGGTACCTCCTATACAAGATAATTAGTGATTTTTGTATATCTTGACAACGGTTATAGCAGTTAATAAATTAGGTCCAAATAGTTCCACTATCAATACAAATCATCAGTAAAAGAGTGCGGGAAGTCAGATAAACAATAAAAGCTTGTTTTACGATGTCAAAAGAATTTTTTCATTCGCTTGCTGATGTCATTGCTCATGTAAGTTTGATGAAAGTTGTTTGACTATCTTTGCCCCATATGTATATACAAGTATGCACTATTTAACAGAGTTGCATTTTTTTTATAAGAAAAATAACATGCATACATACATAATTGGCTATTACAACCCTGTGTCAGGGTTACGGCCTAGCTTCTCGCAGCACTCATGTTGAGTGTGTTAATGTTTATCCATGAGTACCGGGATCTACAGCTTAAAATCGACCCCGAACGACATATTTGAGAAACTTTTTCATGGCAATCAATTACTCCCAGAGCTTTTGCCAGAAGACTGTTGAGAGGTAGTCGCCGAAAGAAATAATTTTTTCATATTTCTTTTTCAAGATGTCTGAGCCCGGCGCTATTATCTTAGTGAGAAGTAACTAAGAAAAATAATATACTATTTTCTATTTTAGGGCGCCCCAGTGGTCTAGTAGTGCGTGTTCGTTTCTTACCGGATAACTTGGTCTGCGGCACAAGAACGAGTATATGGTCTTAGTCACTCCACTCATAATAATAATTACAAAATAATTTAATATTTTATTGTAATTTAGTAAATAAATAAATAAATAATTTCTTATATTTGGTATTAAAGTCACTAAAAATTTTGCATCTGGCATCACTTAATTTTTCTTATACGTAAGAAAGAAAAATGGTGACACGCAATTAAGGGCGAAAGGAAGCTGATGGCATAAAGAAACCCAAAAAATGTAAATGTTGAATATATTTTAAAAATAATAATAATAATAATGAAAGTTTCATAATTTGATACAACCAACTTTGTTTCCAGTACTTATTTCTATTAAACTGATTATTTAATTAAAATAGCGTTCACGAAGCTCGCCAAGGGTTAGCTAGGCCTTAAATGGCTAGTGACTTCGGCTACTGTAAATAATAGATATCCCTTACTTTTACGACATCACATAATTAAGCCGGTTTTCATTTCATTTCTATTTCAGAGGCGACTTGGAAGCCAATCTCTTTTTGTCAATGCTTATGACGAGAATTGAACCCATGATTTTCACATCAACAAAGTAGCACAGTATTCACTAGTCAAATAGAATAGCTTACATCCTTTTTCTCACATTAATATTTTTTTTTTATTTTAACGTTTTATCTTAAAAACTAAGAAGTTTGTGAGGCTAAAGTCTACATACTATGTATCTACATACCTGAAGGAATTTGAACGTCTATTGTTTTTTTTTTTTTGCTAAAAACACAAACTGCATTCTATTTTTAGGCAAAATAGCCAGTTTTTATCATTAATATTTATTTATATGATAGCCTTGATGTTATCAAACGATATTATCTTAAAACGCTATTCAAACAAAATCAATAACTTTGCAACGCAAATAAATATTCATTGAAAAGCACATTCCCGTAATGCATTCACAATTCATTCAGTTGAAAGAAGTCTAAAAATGTACAACGCGTCGCAGTTGCGAGTAATATGCTTGACGATGGTTATACTATTCTCTTCACTTATAACTGATATTCATAGCAAACGTATTAAATATTTAAAAGGAGCAACTAAAATAGAACGCATTGTGGGTGGTTCTACAGCTGAAAATGGTTTTGCTCCCTATCAGGTATCTCTACAATCCGATTGGGGTCATTTTTGTGGTGGTGCTATAATCGATAAAAGATGGATTTTAACTGCTGCCCATTGTGTTCAATATCGTGATCCTGAAGAAGTTTTCATACTCACTGGTACTCAAGATTTAAACAAAAAAGGAGTATTTTACTATGTGGATCATATTTATATTCATTGTAATTATGAAAATCCTCCCATGGCTAATGATATTGCGCTGCTGTATTTGAACACTACAATTTTAGAGAATGAAACAACACATCCTATTGATTTACCTACACAACCCTTAGAAGATGGCGATGATGTGGTTTTAACCGGTTGGGGTACCGAAGAGGCGTGGGGAGCTTCTCCTTCAAGTTTAAAGAAAGTCGATTTAAAATATATGCCTTATGAAAAATGTAGAACAGCATTTAAGAATGATCCTGATTTGGATGTTGGTCACATGTGTACTTTTATTGGTTATGGAGAAGGTGCTTGTCATGGTGATTCTGGTGGTCCTTTAGTTAGTAAGGGGACTTTAGTGGGTATTGTTAATTGGGGTTATCCGTGCGCTATAGGTTATCCTGATGCTAATGCTAGTCCATATTTTTATTTGGATTGGATACGTCGAACAATGGGTGGAGAGAGTAAATGTTTGGATATGAAAATGGCAGCCTAAAAAATCTTGCGTGCAAAAAGTTTACCGAAAAAATAAAAATTAAAAAAAGGAAAAAATAAAAGGTTTTTGAGGAATTTTACTTTTAAACAGAGTCGTTTATTGTTAAAATTTTATAAAACATATAACCAGTAGTCTCTAATAATACACAGAGCCAAAACTACCTAATAGAATCAAGAAGATTTTCTCTATGAAACGTTTTTAGGCTAAGGGGTATTCAGCAGAAAGAAGAGAAGATTTTTTTAAAAGGTTTCCTTATTATTTTCATGTGGTAAATCTTTTCAATTTTATCAAGAAGAAAAACACATAAAATTAAGAAGAAAACTTGTTATTTACATTTTTTTTAGCCAATTTCCGTTATTTTTGACACCAAAAAAACAATCCATAGAGAAATCCTTCTTGATTCTATTAGGTTTTCTTCTAAATTGTGAAAAATAGGGAAATCTTATTGATTTCATTAGGTTACCTAATTGTTTTTTTTAAAAAGGTATTTCTTATTGATTTCATTAGGTTCCTATATGCTCATGTGTAAATAATCTTATTAATTTTTTTAATAAGGATATCTTCTGAATTATATTAGTTTTCTTGTTATTTCATGAATATTGCAGACAATTTTTTGTTGTTTTTGTATTGCAGTATTTCTCTGCTGCAGAGTCTTCGATATGTATGCATGTTTGTACAAAACTCTACTTCTTTGCTTTATAGATATTCTAGTTTTAGTTGAAAATAAACAAGTGGAAAGAAAAGAAGTGAAAGAAACCAAAAAATATATGTCCATAAAATAATAAATAATAGTTAAAATTCATAATTTTAATTCTGGTTTTTCGACCTTTATTATTTTATGTAAAGAATTACTCAAGCTTATGGTCTTTTTTATAATAAAAATCGTTTATTATTTATCAATATTTCGCTACTCCTGCGTGTAGCGTCTTCAGGATATATTTATTTATAAATTATTTTCAAAATTTAAATACAGAAAATGTGTATTTATAAATTCAAAAAATTTTTTTGTCAAATGAAAAAATTTTTTAACAAATCAAAAAATGTTTTACCCAACAAACATAATAAAATCAATAATATAAACATGTTTACAAAATCATGAAATAAAGTAATATTAGTGTAAATATGTAACAAATTAATTAAAAATATTAAATGAAATATTAAATAATAAATCGAATTAACAAGAAATTAACAATTTATTTTCTATTTATTAAATGTCTGTATACTTGTGCTATGTTATCTGTGTCAGCCTTAAAGTTAATTCTGTGTGTTGTAGGTACATTAATAATTTGTAACATTTCTAACATTAAACGTTTTTTATAATTATTTTCTACATTCAAGATAGAAACATTTTCAAAATTTGGATAGTGATTGAATTTTGAACAATGTGCTGATAAAGCCGTCTTTTGTGAATTAATATCCCTTCGTTTCTGGTCCAATTTATGTCCAATGCAATCATCTAATAATTTCTCCATAACTATATCCGCCAAAATTGGAGATGCGGGCGAACCCATTGGGAGTCCTTCATGCTGCACATATATCTTCTCATTGTATTTGAAATATCTATTTTGCTCAATACAAAAAAAAAAAAAAAAAAAAAAAAAAAAAAGTGAAATAACATCGAAAGATACTAATTCCTCATCATCATCAATAATTTGGTTCTTAATTTTATCCTTGAATTGAATTGAATCCTTAACATTATACTTTGAATTCTCTGTAATTTTCTTAAGAATACTGAAGGAGCAAATTGGTCTCAATGGAAAACCCTGTTTGTGAATTTTGGGTAAGCCATATAACCTTGGTGCAATAGCTGTACTTGTCTTAAGTTTATACCTATCAACAGTAGTTATGATAAGTATAATAATGTATAATGTTAAGGATTCAATTCAATTCAAGGATAGAATTAAGAACCAAATTATTGATGATGATGAGGAATTAGTATCTTTCGATGTTATTTCACTTTTCCCTAGCATACCTGTTGGATTAGCGATTAGTATTATAGAGGAAAAATGGAATGTTATTAAGAACTATACGGAAATTGATAGGCCTTTATTTTTACGGATTTTAAAATTTTGTATTGAGCAAAATAGATATTTCAAATACAATGAGAAGATATATGTGCAGCATGAAGGACTCCCAATGGGTTCGCCCGCATCTCCAATTTTGGCGGATATAGTTATGGAGAAATTATTAGATGATTGCATTGGACATAAATCGGACCAGAAACGAAGGGATATTAATTCACAAAAGACGGCTTTATCAGCACATTGTTCAAAATTCAATCACTATCCAAATTTTGAAAATGTTTCTATCTTGAATGTAGAAAATAATTATAAAAAACGTTTAATGTTAGAAATGTTACAAATTATTAATGTACCTACAACACACAGAATTAACTTTAAGGCTGACACAGATAACATAGCACAAGTATACAGACATTTAATAAATAGAAAATAAATTGTTAATTTCTTGTTAATTCGATTTATTATTTAATATTTTTAATTAATTTGTTACATATTTACACTAATATTACTTTATTTCATGATTTTGTAAACATGTTTATATTATTGATTTTATTATGTTTGTTGGGTAAAACATTTTTTGATTTGTTAAAAAATTTTTTCATTTGACAAAAAAATTTTTTGAATTTATAAATACACATTTTCTGTATTTAAATTTGATGCGATATAATGGCAGACCAAAAAAGTTTGACTGAAGATATCGATGTTTCGCCCATTTTTAAATCATGGGAATTGTGCGATGAAACATGCCACATTCTTTTGAGTTTTGGTATTACATCAACAACTATATTAAAAAAAATGGAAATTGAAGATATTGATAATTTATTTAATAAACTCGATAAGAAATATACTGGAGAGCTAATAAAGTTCAAAGCAGGCCTAATGGAATGGAGGAGGAATATTGTGCGTACAAAATAATCTCTATAAAAACGAATATATTTTCATTTAAAACCTTCTTATTTCAGAACTTACCATTTATATGCGAAAGAGAAACGTTATCGGCAAATAGTCGGATATTAGAATGGTTAGAAAAAATTTCTGATAAACTTAGTAGTTCAGAATGTACAGACTCTCCACTTGGTACACAGATGTCAGTCGAAAATTCCATATGTGGCACTAGCCTTATAAACCTACTTAAAAGTACCGTGAAAGGACAGCTAGTTCTTACATTTAATGAAATGAATAAGTACATTGATTCAAAAAACCAGAAGACATTAGTTCATTGCATTGTTGAAAAATATATTGCAAATAGAACCAAATTTACATACGCAGAAATGCAGCAATGGTCTCATGCTATATGCGAAGTATTCACTAAAGAAAAACCGGTAAAAAAATTTTGTTTTAACCAAATTTGATTTATTGTCTGTTTTCTTTTTAATAATTCCGGTTGTTTTAGGAAACATACTTTTTGAAACGGAAAAACGGGAAGAAAAATCCGACAGGAAAATTATTTTCTCGTTGGACTAACGTCGAAAAAGAAAACTTTGATAGCTACCCTGCCACTGCTGACGAATCTCTTAAGAATTTGCCTTGCGGTAAAATATTTTAAATTATTTAGAGAAAAAAACATATTTATATAACCTTTCTCTCTAAAAGATAAATATTTCGAACAAAAATGCTGGTTGCAGCACAATTGCAGTCCATGGGATCAGGTACTTTCTTTCTGGAGGGAAACAAGTAAAACCAGAATTGATGAGTTACAGAATGCTTGTTCTTTGAACGAGATTTTACAAGACTGGCCACGATACAACGACTTTTTAGGTTATGAACTTGTAAGCATTAATATTTAATTTTTTTTATTACCTTTAAGTTTTATTAGTTTTATTATCTTTTTGATTTTTAAAAGGTCGAAATAGATTTTAATTTTTTATACCCGGACAAGACAAACAAATTATTTTTAAAATTGGAAACTTTTTATAAAAAATTATTCAACATCTTTGACTACGAAATCAAAGACCGTGCATCGAGAGAATATTACATTCAATATTTACGTAATGAAAATATTACAAAAGGTATTAAAAATATTAACACACATACATACATAATATTTAACAATTTATAATTTTTCTGTTTCTGTTCAGATTCTAAGTATTGTGTATGTACAATACTTCTTCACGCTTTACTTCAACCACAACGACTAAATAGAGAATACAAACCTTCAATAGCCGATGCCCAAACAGATTTCGTAACTTTGGTACAAACTGTTAATGATATGCAGCCAAAAATTATGGAAATAGTGAAAAAGTATGCAGAAAGAAAAGAAAGACTTCAGCCAAGAATAATGGTCATTGGACCAGATTTTTCAAAAATTACGGAGTTTTTCGTATTATGTGATGGCCTGAAGTGGAAGTGCGCTTCTTATATGAAATGTGTAGATATTATTATTAAGCTATCATACGTTTTTAAAACAGAATATTCCCCAAAAAGCAAGCAAGTATGGTCATTTTTAGAGCAATATTTTTTTGATTTAAAGTCCGAGGATTTTGCCTCTGTTGCAAATTTGTTAAGCAAGTTACAGTAAAATTATTCTAATTTTTATTTTTTCAAAAATGACCCTACTTGCTTGCTTTATTTGTACAAAACGCCATACAACTTTAAATGATCTTATAAAACATTTAAAATCATTTCACGGGACACCAACAATATATGAGTTTCGATGCGTTCAACAAAACTGCGATCAAATTTTTCGTAATATATATAGCTATCAGAATCATTTAAAAAAACATACTAAAAAATGTGATAATTTACGGAACGTATCATCTCGGAATTCTGAATGTAATACATTTTCTGAAAATCAATCACAACTCTTACCAAAGCCACAATTTATGATAAATTCCGAATCCAATACATTTTCTGAAAGTCAGTTACATCTTTTACAAAGTTTTTCTTCTTCATATCAAAAATCAATAATATCATTCCTACTTAAGCTTCACTCTAATAAAAACTTTTCTCGTAAGGACATAATTGAAATTCAAAATTCAGTCACACAGTGCGTTACAATGCCAATTTTCAATATTATGACAGCATTATTTAAAATCGATCAAAGCAATTCTTCTCTAACCGATATCATGAATGTATGTTCTCAGCCATTCTCTGGTGTAAGTAGTGAATATAACTTCATAAAAAAAATAGAAAATCTTAATCTATATAAACACCCACAGAAATATATTCTTAGTGAAGAACTTTCCGAAGTCGTTTTAAACAACAATCCCACTTTGACATCAGCAAAAACAGAAATTACCCTTACCGATATTCCTTTTCAAATAAAGAAATATTTTGAAAGCGAAGGAGTTTTTAAAGCATCACTTTTAAATATAATACAATATTTAAAGAGTAATACTTATTCACATTTAATCAATGGCGATTTTTGGCAAAATACATGTTATAATAAATTTTATGAAACAATTCCATTATTTTTGTATCTTGATGATTTTGAAATAAATGACCCTTTGGGTTCAAAATCAGGCCAACAAAAAATTTGTGGTATATACTACAGTTTTCCAAGCGTACCACATTTTCAAGTAAGTAAACTCGCAAATGTATTTGTTGCGGGATTTATAAAAAGTCAAGATTTACATGATAATGGTATTGCTGTTTCTTTAACACCGCTTATAAAAATATTGAATTCTTTAGAAGTTGATGGTTTACAAGTCACTGCAGATGGAACTAGTTACAGATTGTTTTTTAAGTTAGCACAAATATTAGGTGATAATTTAGGCCTAAATACTGCATTAGGTTATGTCAGTTCGTTTTCAGCAAATTCTTTTTGCAGGGTTTGCATGAGGAACAAACATCACACTCGCACTGACTGCCTACAAGTTTCTTCTTCTCTGCGCAATAAAATTAATTATAATCGCGATGTTTTACTAAATAACCCAGTTACTACTGGGATAAAAAATGTATCAGTTTTCAATTCCTTGCCATGTTTTCATGTTACAGATAATATTGTGTGTGATATAATGCACGATTTGTTCCTTGGGGTTTGCAAATACAATCTTTCACAAATTTTAAATTATTTTGTTTATAAAAAAAAATTCTTTTGTATAGAAACCTTAAACTACAGAAAGCAGATGTTTCAGTATGGGGAAACTGAAATTGGAAACATAAGTCCACCCATTCAGAAACATCATATACAAAATGCTTCCTTTAAAATGAACGCTAAACAAATGAAAACATTTTTCCATTTTATTCTTTTAATTATGGGGTATCTAGTAGACCCAAATGATATGGTGTATAAATTTCTCATTTTGTTTGTTAAATTGCTTGATTTTTTACTATTAGCCAATTACAATAATACAACATTAAATAACTTGGAATTGTTGATTAAGCAACATAATGAAATGTATCAAGCATTATTTAAAGAACATTTAAAACCAAAATACCATAACCTTGTCCATTATCCTACAATTATTAAAAAACTAGGTCCTCTTAAATATTTATGGTCATTTAGGTTTGAGGCTGAACATCAATTGCACAAGCAATATGCACGCAACATTACTTCTAGAATAAATATTCCACTGACTTTAGCCATAAAGTCTTCTCTAAGATTCGCAAATTCTGTTTTAAATAACGACTTCTTTCAACCGGAGTTTCATTTTGAAGAAGTGGTGCACAATAACATTGGGTCAATTGAGTATTCAATAAATTTAACCGATTTTCATTCATATAAAAGAACGAATAAAATAACTTTTCGAGGAATAACATTCAAAATAAATTATATAATCACTGTAACTAAAGATGATGCTGTAAATATTTATGAAATAGTTGATTTTTTATGCAAAGAAAACAATATTAAAATTGTTGGTAAGAAATATATAAACCTAAATTTTTCACAAAGATTTCAATCTTATTTAATTGGCAATGAAACCCAAACATATACCGTGATCAACTTGATCGATTTAGACGGACCGCCTATTCATTTTTACTTTTTAAACAATGGACTTAAAGTTATTCGAGTAAAAAAATATTGGTAATATGTACTAGTTACTTTTTATTATTACATTTTTATTGTATTTTATTATTATCTTTAAATAAAAATAAAATTAATTAATAAAAAATCTATAAATTTATAAAATAAAATCAAGAAGTTTTATTTAAAAAAAAATTAATAAGATAGCTAATAAAATCAAGAAGTAAATCTTTTTGAAAAAAACAATAAGATATCCTTATAAATTTAAGAAGAAAACCTTATTGAAAAAAACAAGAAGAATACCTAATGAAATCAAGAAGACAACCTTATTGAAAAAGACAAGAAGAATACCTAATAAAATCAAGAAGAAAACCTTATTGAAAAAAACAAGAAGAATGCTTAATAAAATCAAGAAGAAAACCTTATTGAAAAAAACAAGAAGAATACCTAATGAAAACTCTAAGATTCCTTCTTGATTTTTTTAATAAGGTTTTCCTTATTAAAATAATAAGGCTTTCTTCTTGACTAAAAACCATAGAGATATCTTATGAAGTTTGTTCTATTTTATTAGGTATTTATTAGGTGCTGTTTTCTCTGTGTAGAGTCTCTTGGTAATTACAGATCAGGGGGGTTACTTTGTATTTCGATTCGAATCGAAAATCTTACAAATTCGTAAAAATTTACGAATTTTCGAAAAATGTTTGTATTCATTATTATTGATTTCTTCGAATGGGAAATTTCTTTCGATTCGAATAGTGTTTCTAAAGCTTTAAAATAAAAAATGCAAATATTTGCTGCTGTAAATCAACAAAATTATGAAAAACTTTCTTCCAAATTAATTCTTTTCACTCGATTGCACTGAGAAAAAAGATTTCTTAAATTTTGTATCGCTTGCTAAAAAGCTTGGAATCTCTTCTAAGAAAGATAGAAAGGTTCCGATTTCAGTGAATATTATTACTCTTAGTGCGCTCCTGTGGTGTGGTAGGTTAGATATCTGCACGGATTCAGATCGGGCGCTACTCAGTTGTTGGTTGTTGCGCGATTAAGTAAGTAAATATTATTAATATTCAGCGGCATACATCTAGACATTGTTCTACATAATTTCTAGTTCGGTCACGGCGTTTTCCTGAATGATGACCATTAGTAATGTTCGTAAGATTGTTAGAGTTTATTCTATAAAAGGAAGCAAACCGAAATCCACTAAATTAGGTTAATAGCATGTATATATTTTATTAAAGATTATAAAGTTTTAAACCAATAGTATGAGTTTAGGATAGGAGGAAGTGGCAGCCTCGCAATGGCAAGGCACACTTGAGCACCCATAGCGGCCCGTTGTGATATGATGTTGTATGAGTTTAATAAAATCAAATTTTACCAGACTTCAGGTATAATAAAGGAATGATTATATTCCTAAATATTTTGTTGCAATTCAAAAAGGATATTTCACTTTTTTACAAGGAGAATTGATTATAAGGTGTAGGCAAGATTGTAATAAACACAAAAATAACCTTTTGACAGATTCAACCAGCAACAAACAAATAAACAGCTGATTGATTTATCACTCTTTATAATCAATCCGCCTTGGCTGATGTTTTTGTTAAAATAATAAAAAATCACTTATTAAAAAAACTGATTTAGTGTTTTTAAATTTTTATTTGTTTTCAGTTTATTATTTTTATAAAATTTATAAATTCTTCACATCTGTACCAACAACACTCCGAACACAAATATTAGCACTACAATAACTTGTATGACATTGCTCCCTCAACATTTTCATGGCTCTCCGTATCCAGTCTTTGTTGAAAAGAACATTGGCATGAGCTTCTGGCCACCAATTACACAAGGCATACCCCAATTTAAGAGGCCTACCAAAAAGCCTTTACTCGCCAAAGGACTGCCAGAAACACCATAGCAAGATCCCTGACTAGTTTGTGTAAAGGTACAAATGTGACCAATTTCTAATATCTTACTCGCGCTGTGAGCAGTACTACAACCTGTATGAGTAACAAACATTATTGTGAGTTTTTGTAAGTCATTCGGTATATCACGGCCAAATTCTATGATACCCCAGCCTTTAAAATAACCTCAAGGAAGTTAAGTACGTTCTTTGAATTTAATAGAACACTCTACGAGTATATGTATTATGATGAATGAGTTCATTTTAGTTAAGAGTGGGTTCAGAATTTGCCAACATTCTAAACAACGTCTGGTTCAAAAGAACTATAAGTGCCTATTATAAACCATATATTATGGCACTATAGCCTTCCACACAATGAGCTGTTGTTAAGAGCCACTCGTGATTAATTATAACACCGTCATGCATACGATGCAGGGAAATTTTACAGGCTGCAAAAGCTTCAACATTGTCATCATCCACTACCTGTCCCTGTCAGGAGTTTCAATATTCGTTCACCTAACGTATGGGTGCCGAAAAGGTAAGGAAGTTCAAATAACAAATTTCATTACGATTAAGTTGTAAGTTTAAATGGAAACTACTTAAAATAAACCGGCATTCATTAAGTGGTATTAAAATATATAAATATGATTAATTCGTATACCAATATATATATTATTTAAAAGGCAATACATCATATAAAAATTTTACAATATAATAGATAAGTTTTTTACGAGTGTCTGGTATATGATATAAGAAATAATACGAGTATCTACATTTACGTGCATATATAAAATAGATATTGGTTCGTTTGTCTGTTTGACAGATACTAACAAAATAATGCCTAAACACTTGAACCGATCACTGCGAAATTTGGCATACAGTTTTTCATGGAGAAGGTTTATGGGCATATTAAAAAATGGAGTTGTCGAAAGAAGTGTGTAAAATTATGGAAAACTAACTATTATGTCTACTTTGAACAGTTGTCGACAATTCTAAAAAAAATGGTGAACTGCCAGGCCTATTTTAAATAATATTTATGTGTAGAAAACTATATCTACTAGAGCTACTGCAGTGGTATTTGGCCTTGCACCTGTTTTTTTTCAAGTATCTTGATAGGTTCCTCAACAAAGGCGTAATGGAAGAGAAGTGGCAAACTAATAAAATCTAAATAAATCGGTAAATACATAGTAATGATAAACGAATAAACGGCAATTCTACAAGAATATCGGTGGGTTGCCTCGTCTGGTTTAGCTAAAAAAAATACAGTCTACTTTTCACTAGAAAAGAAATACCTGTTGTACAAATTTCCCGATTATTATTATGATACATAGAAATGATTTAAGTGCAAATAATATAAAAATAAAAATAGTGAAATGGATGTTTCTCATATCCCAACATTAAGTTGTAACTTTCTATCAATCCATTTTTAAAGTAAATACAATATGTATTTATACATCTATCGAGCACTCCTTAACAAGTAAATACTACACCATGGACTACGTGCTATTCCTATTATTTAGTGTTGTTAGTAATTCTTTAAAATTTTTTGGTAATGAAAATAAAAATAAGTCCATAATGTTTTATATCTTATATTGAGATAATTAGTGCGTATTGTCATAAAAAATTTTGACGAATTTTGTTCTAAACATCATGATAAGATTGAGTGACACTTAAAGAAAATGTAATTAAATCAATATTAAAAAATTATGAATGAATTTTTATCATACCTACAGTAGTAAAAAATTAATAAAAGAGATATACCCACTTTGAATGACACCTTTTAGATTTATTAATTTTTAAATCGATCAATAACGAACTAGTGAAACACTATGGCAACAACTTTCTTATATGAATTAAAAAAAAAATAAAAGATAGTGCACTAAATTCAAAAATAGGAATGTATGAGTACCTGCTTACAATTTCAACTGGGAATTTTATCTTATCTAGTTGCAAAAATGATTCATCATATCTATCTGCATTCAAATTTGTTTTGATATTGAAAAAATTGTTAATTTCCTTTGGTTTTTACACAAAAATTTATGTATCTGGTCAATTACAGATCTCTCAAAGTAGGTGAGGAATTGATGAAAAACTTGTCTTATTTTGCGGCATACCTTGTTTTCAATTCTTGATTTACGGACTAGCTATTCTCAGAAGCCATGTTGTGTGTGTCAGTTTTTATCCATGAGTACCGGTACCTATAGTTTGAAGTCGACTCCAAACGACAGACTTGAGAAGCTTGTTCATGATTTTTTATTGACGACTGTGTTCTAAATAACATACATAACTGGAAACTACCACCCTGTTTCAGAGTTACGGCCTAGCTTCTCGCAGCACTTTTGTTGTGTGCGTTAATTTTTATCCATGAGCACCGGGACCTAGGGACAGATTTGATAAGCTTATTCATGGCAATCAATTACTCCCAGAGGTTTTGCCAGAAGACTACTGAGAGATTTTCCATATTTCTTTTTATTTTTTCAAGATGTCAGAGCTGAGATTTGAACCCAGCGCTATCGTCTTAGTAATCCAGCACACTAACCACTAGACCACGGCGACTCTAAAAAAGAGTACATATGGTCACCTTGTCTTTACTAAAGTTTTTTTGATTACATAGTGTCCAGAAATGCTAATATTGGTATAAACACCCGTATTTTTCTATAGTGAACTTTTGTGAAAGCTCTTCCTATTATGAATTCATTTCAAAATTTCAGCGTTGTTGTTCCAAATTTAGTGTATTTTCAACTCTTTATAATGAATTTCCATAAAGTGAATTTTTTTGTAATTGTATTGGGCTATAATGATTTAACGAAAAAATACACTGAGTGTTCAAATTTTTTTCTGAAAAACCTATCATTTACAATCTAATCCCTTAATATAGTGCATTGATTCAAAGCCCGTTGTATAAAATCGTAATAATACACAATGCTAGCGTGCATATCTGGTTTGCCATGAGCACAGGGAGCACCCCAATTTACCAGGCCTACCAACTTTCCTTTATACACCAAAGGTCCACCAGAATCACCATTACAGGCGCCTTGACCCTTACGCGTTAAAGTACAAATATGGCCAACATCAACGCCTTCATGGTAATCCCACAGTTTTTTACATACATCGTGAGGCACAAAATTTAAATAAATTTTTTGTAACAATTCAGGAGGTTCACCATTTAAACGGGTAGCACCCCAACCAGTTAAAGTTACAACATCACCCGCTTGTAATACCTCACGAGATAGTTTGATCTTATTGGTTACATTATCAAAAACCAAAGGTTGATCCAATTTTGCGGCTGCTATATCATTATGATAAAATATCGGTGTATCATGTCTACAATGGGGTATGGCAATCACCATTTTTCTTACAACACCCGGTTTGCGCCAATTATTAGTACCTGCTATGACACGTAAAACATCCAAAGGATAATCTTCTACACAATGGGCAGCAGTAAGAATCCATTCTTCATTGATTATTACACCGCCACAAAGATGACTACCATATATGGATTGTATAGAAACTTGATAGGGTGCAAAACCTATTTCGGCTATTTCTCCACTCACAATACGGCCACTATTTTTAAGTTCTTGAAACTCAGAAAGATAATTTTTATGGATACGTTTGCTTTGGCAATATGTACAGCAATTTGATAATAAAATAGTAATAAATGCAATAAATTGCCATATTTTTATAAACTTGTTTTTAGTGATTATCCCTCCACATCCTTGTTTTTTGAGTTTGCTAATAAACATTTTTTTTAGCGCTTAGAATGTTAATGTAGTTCTTTAGTTATTTAATTGTAAAATAATGGAATGCTTGCTTTTTTACTACGTTTTTTAATTGGAATCATTAAATTAATGAAATTAATAATTTACCAACAATTCATATTTATACGTTAATGACTCCAAGAAAGAATGCCGACATTTTATTGATGCAATTGGTGCCAATTGCTTTGTAGTTTTTGTTTCTTCTGTTTAATCGCTTTTTATCGTTTTTTTTTTTTGTTTTATCAGGAGAAGTAGAAAAAGAACACTAAAATTGGTTTTCTAAACCAATAAAATTTTGAATGAAAATCGATTTTTAAGGTCATTTTAAAAATGTTGATCATTGTTTTCGTTCTTGGACTATTGCACTCATATAAACATATATATGTATATATAATTATATATCGTCGTGCGAGAGTTTATGTGCTCTATCCGCCATTTTATATATCTCGAGTTAATGATGCCACTTTAGGTTTTTGACACTAAAATGTTTAAAATCTGCAGTCCGTTTTCGGCTATTTATCTCCGAAACTGGACGCGATATCCGAAAACAGATTGCAGACTTGAAAAATTTGGGGTTGATCACTACCCATATATTAACAATGGCTGTTGTCGAAAGAATCATACCAAATAAATGAAAATTAAAATTGGCTTCAGACAGATAATGTATTTATAACTCTATAATTTTCTAATAAAAATATATAAAATAAACAAAAACAAACAAAAGAAAAATAGAAAGAAACTAATTGCTGGCGGTAAATTATCCATAAAAACTACACCAACAAAATTACAGACAATAGCGAACTTATCAAATCTGGTGGCCATTGACAGTAATACTCGTACCTATAAAACTAATTGGTGTTTATAAAATTATTAAAAAATTCGATAAATTCGTATCGCTTTAAATATCGTTTTCAAGATACCAAAAAGCCATAACAAGCAGAGTATAAACGTTAAGGAACTCCCACTAAAACATCAGTACAGCATTGAATAACAATAAGAAATCAAGTCTTTAATTATAAACATTATATGTGTGGGCCTGTTGGTTACAACATCCAGGGGCATACGTTTAAAAGGTGAACCCTATCCGGGATTAAGAAATGCTAATGCAAAAATTTCCAATAGTAAATTGTACCAAAAACCAGAATCTCGTATTGTGGGTGGTGAAGTTGCTCCCGAGGCATATGCACCCTGGCAGGTGTCCTTACAAAATCAATATGGCAATCACTTTTGTGGCGGAGCCATAATACATGATCAATATGTACTTACGGCTGCCAGTTGTTTGGCCGGTTTGGATAAACGCAATGTTAGAGTGGTAACAAGTACCAACGACTGGATGGGCTTAGCCTGGCAATATTATGTAGAGGATATAATTATCCATTGCATGTTCGATAAGCCTTTGTATCACAATGATATTGCCCTCATCAAGTTGACTACTATGATTGCCTACGATGACAAAACCAAAAATATTACTTTAGCCGAACTGGATGAATTGGAAGAAGATGAAACCTTAACCATGACCGGTTGGGGTAGTTGGGAATTGGGCCAACATTATCCAGAGCAATTGAAAAAATTAGATGCCACTATAGTAAGCATAGAAAAATGCAAAAAAATTTATGGCCAATATGCAGACGATATTGATGAAGGTCATCTATGTGTTCAACCGAGAAGTGGTAGTGGTGCCTGCCATGGTGACACTGGTGGTCCCTTAGTGAACTCTAAAGGTCAACTAGTAGGTATAGGCAATTTTGGTGTTCCCTGTGCTCATGGTTTTCCCGATGTATTTGCCAAACTATCATTCTACAACGATTGGATACGCACAAATATTAAAGGTTGCACCTTGTCGTCATAAGTTAAAGGATAGAAGCTGATTAAAGATATTTTACACAAATCTCTTACTGGTTGTTTCTGTATTTTAAAAGGATTTTTCTTTTGTTTTTTTTTTTAGTACACCAGTTTCTAATAGTTGGTCATTCATATAACTTGGCAAAGCCTGTAAAGTCATTGAAAGTTACTCGATTCAAAGAACATTAAAGAAAGATTTTGTCGACTTTTAGAGTACGTTTCCTTGTGTCGTGGTTTGTCACAAAAAATCAGTGTAGGAAAATAAACAAAACGAAACGTTTGATCTCATTTTGTTTTATTCTTTACAGTGAGAGCGATTGTCCCATTTAGTTTTGTATATTGTTTTTGTTTTGAGCACTACAAATACACTAACTCAAGTGTGCGTAAGTAGAACAAAAAATGAATGAGAAGAAAAAGAAAAGAAGAAGAAAAAAAAGAGCAAATTATGCGAATGTAGTCGCCGTGGTCTAGTGGTTAGTGTGTTGGCTTACTAAGACGATAGTGCCGGGTTCAAATCTCAGCACCGACATCTTAAAAAAAGAAATATGAAAAAAATATTTCTTTCGGCGACTACCTCTCAGCAGTCTTCTGGCAAAAGCTCTGAGAGTAATTAATTGCCATGAAAGAGCTTCTCAAGTCTGTCGTTCGGAGTCGACATTAAACTGTAGGTCCCGGTACTCATGGATAGAAATTTACACACACAACATGAGTGCTGCGAGAAGCTAGGCCGTAATCCTGACACAGGGTTGTAAAGGCCAGTTATGTATGTATGTATGTATGTAACGGAATAACAAAGCAAGCACAAGAGCAAAAAGCGAATTGTTTCGTTTGCGCTCTTTTTCATTTAGAAAGTATTTGTTTTGGTTTTGCTCATGTACAATACGATTAAAAAAAAATTTGAAAAGTTCATGACTTTGTGGTAACGTTTGCGAAATGTTTTGTTTGTTTGCCCACTCTGCAAAAAATATATTTTTCATAATAACAGACTAATTCGACTAACTTAAAAAGTGTGAGTTAAATAGTTTATGATTATCATGAATGTGTACAGTTCACAAAAAATATCGTTCAGTATGGCGTGTGTAGAATTTCTTCACGGATGTCATTTTCTTCTTTGATTGAGAAATTATTACAAAAACATTTCAACAAACATTTACCGCGAAATACGTCTTGATATTCGCGAAATAAATAAAAAAATATACCATACAATTCATATTTCTCTTCTTGGCAACAAATTAAAAAAAAAATTAACTACCGAAGGAATCCCCAAAATATTTTTGAAAATGCCCCAACAAATTCTCAATCCCCAAATCGATTATTTGGATATTTTGACCAACAAAAAATCTGTTCTATAGCATGATCTTTATGAGCCAGTCAGTTAAGTATAAACAGTTGTTTTACACTCCACGCTTCTCTTTAATGTCTTTTAAAGACACACATAAATATGTTTTTATAAATATTATTTTATTAATTTATTCTTAAAAATATTGGTTGTTTTTTATTTAAAATACTAAATATCTTATATTAAGAAAATTTGTTCGCTTTGGCTGAAAATTTAGCTGCATATTTTTAACAAATACTGCCACCTTCCAGAATACCACGTATCCAATCGTGGTAATAAGCCACACTGGCGAAAACATCAGGACGGCCAACAGCACATGGTTCACCCCAATTGACTATACCAACTAAAACATTATTCTGATCAACCAAAGGACCACCGGAATCACCAATACAGGAACCTGCACCGTTTGCAGTATCAGTACAAATATGACCTTCACCCAACCATTTAGATTTTTTAACTGCTTTGGAACATTTATCGTGAGCCATATAGGGTACTTGTACTGTCCTTAAAATGTCGGGTGTACGACCCCATACCTTAATGCTGCCCCAGCCAGACATGATAAGTTTGTCATCCTCTTTAAGGGTATTGCTCCAGGCCATTTTAATTGGTTGAGTGCGTGCATTATAAACAATTGGACGATCTAAGCGTATCAAGGCAATATCATTATGATACATGGGTTTATTATACAGACAATGGACTTTCATATCTGCTACTTTATACTCAGCTTCTGGTTTGGTCCAATTTACAGTGCCGGTTACCACTTTTAAATACTGTTTTGGCCATTCCGAACAATGGGCAGCTGTTAAAATCCATTCATTGTCTATTATAGCGCCACCACAAACACTTTCACCAAAAGTATTTTGTATAGATACTTGATAGGGCAATGAGCCTTCCACCGCCTCGAAACCGCCAATAATCCGGCTGTCTATTTGTTTCTTTTGGACTTTTTGTAATTGATCTTCCGATATACCGCGTGCTTCACTGTGATATATAACAGCACAAGCAAATGTAAATAAAATTTGTAAAAACAATTTCATTTTAAATATTTTTTCTCAATTTTTTTCAATATAGTCGTTCTTTATATTCCACTTTTCACTTGAAAGTTTTCCAACACAATGTTTGCTAATTCTTTGATAACTTTTACTTTTATAGAAACGATTTTATAAAATATTCTACAGTTTTGCTCTTTTTTTAACTACCGAAATTACGAGTACTAACTACTGCTGATAAACCCTCTTTTAATGACACCGATAGTGACTTCATGGTGCTGATAAAAATGTAAGTCACTCAGTATTTGCAAAATGTGGTCTATGGTCTTTAGAATTCTTTATACTGAGTTCTTTAGAAATAAAGTGTCACTAATCCGTAGAAATTTTCATTAGCAAAGAGTTTCAGGTGCTACGATAAGATATCGGTTTTGGTTGTTATGAATTTATTTGGATTTCAATGAAATTTTGTTCAACGTACGACTTTTATACGCTACACAAGCATACTTAGACAGAATTAGATGAAATGTCAGTTATATCGTTCAACAGGAAATAGATTTTTCTTCGTAATGTTTCACTATGAAATAAAATTCACAAACAATACTAATACATACATACATACATACATACATAACTGGCCTTTACAACCCTGTGTCAGGATTACGGCCTAGCTTCTCGCAGCACTCATGTTGTGTGTGTCAATTTTTATCCATGAGTACCGGGACCTACAGTTTAATGTCGACTCCGAACGACAGACTTGAGAAGCTTTTTCATGGCAATTAGTTACTCTCAGAGCTTTTGCCAGAAGACTGCTGAGAGGTAGTCGCCGAAGGAAATATTTTTTTCATATTTCCTTTTTTGAAGATGTCAGAGCCTGGAGTCGAACCCAGGGCCTATGTCTTAGTAAGCCAACACACTAACCACTAGACCACGGCGACTACAATACTAATAATATACCATAATTGCTACCACATACCATATAATCCAGGGTATATGGACTAACCAACCATCATGCAGTCATGCAGCTCTGCTGCTGCCAGTATGGTTCACGGCCCAGCAAAGCACCAGTTGCTGTGTAAATCCCAATGAATCATAAGCCAGTGCTCTAAGCTAGGCTTGACTAAGTAAATATATAGCCATTTGCGCAAACTAGTATGTACACCTCTCTAAAGATGAATGGTGGTTTATCCTCTCTTTCAAGTTTTATTAACACTTACCAATACCAATGGAAATCACAAACAATTGTATTTTAAAATTATTCACTGTACACTGTACAGTATCGTTTAGTCTACCTTAATCGTTCTCCAACTGTTTGTAGTTTCTTCTCTTACGAATGTTTACTATTGATAGAAAAGACAATAATAAATTAGTCATTTTAATTAAATTATAGATTATGATTAATTTTATTATTTTTCAATGATTTCAAAAATTGGGAAACCTGTCAGAAAAAATAGTGTTTAAAGTTCATTTCATGTGAAAACACACTTCTGTCGATTCTTTTGTCATATTGAAGTTATAAATAATTTTGACTTTTATTTTCCTCTAATTTGTAGATTTTTAATCTCAATGAAATAGCGTCTAGACATTTTAAATTAAAAATAAAAGGTATAGAATTCAATAATATTATTTATTATCGGAGGAACTGTTAATTATGGAAAATATTATATGGAAATTTTTAAATTCGTTAAGTAATACGGGAATAACCGGAAATGTTTCTAAAATGTGGTCCAACCAATGCGAACGATGTTAATTGTAAATAAAACAAAAAGTTTTCAGAGAACTATTTCAATATTTTATATTATGATATAAAAATCCATGACAATTATGAGTGAATCGAAATATCGACCAAATGCTCATCATTGTTTCGGTGGCATATCTCTATCCAATAGTCCATATTTTTAATGCCTTTGAGGCATAATTTAGGTTCTCTAAGGTGCAGGATTATTTTATCCTTTAGCTCTTGCACTATTCTTGGCTTATTCACGTACACTTTTTATTTAAAATTATGCCCAAAGAAAGAAGTGACATGATCGTGGCGGCCTGCTGACGCCTCCAACCTATAAATCGCACCAAACAGACACTCTTTGTGAATCCATCAGCCTTTTAGCACTCAATCGTGGATTCTCATTTACCCAAATGCGGCAATTCTGTTTGTGAATGCTTCCATCCACTGCACAATAGGTCAAATTGTCACTTTTTCTGTGCGAAAGTTATAAAAATAAGATGCCATTTTATTTTTTTGTTGGCGTCCATTTCTAATTGAAAACCCTTCAAAATAGAGCCCTCTGATATTTTTTTTGTCAAAAAAAATAAAGCTCTATTACATATGCAACTGTACGTTAAAGCAAAGAATATAAATCATATATGATTTATATCATATATATTTATATATATATATATATTTATATCATATATAAATCATATATGATTTATATTCTTTGGTTAAAGTCAGTCGATGAAATTGTTTTTACAAATGTGCTTAAAAAATCAATAGGGTTTGGTCGAATTAAAGTGCGTGTTTCTTCAATTGTGTTAATTATAATTATTTTGTGTAAAATGGAAAATGAACATTAAAACTGCTAAATTCTTATATCTCTCAAGGACAAAATAACTCATTAGCTAACATAACCTAAAAACGGTAAAAAAAGCGTTAAAAAATTTTATCCTAAATTACATCTTTGAAATTTTAAACATAGATTAAGACTTGTCTAATGAGTTATTAGCAGAAATTTTAATTTTCGATTTTTTGCGTTTTGCGAGTAATGCCACTTTTTCTAAGGTAACCTCAATATAAAAACAATCGAATTGTTTGAAATATTAGGAAAAGAATCCACAAAAAAAGAAAAAAATTGATGCCGTTTTCAAACATGTAGTTAACAAAATTAATAGTATACTTTCCGATGAAAATGATGGGAACACTGGTTGTCGAGCTTTTAATGAACATGCTTTTTTCCGAAATAACTGATGTTGATGAAGATCTTATATTTCGATTCAAAATTATTTTGATTAGTTTATCCTGCCAATTCGAAATTAATTCAAGTGAATTTAAAATATATTGTTTTGAAACAGCAAAACGTTTTCATGACCTATATTCCAAGTTACTAATGACCCTTACGGTCCATAAAGTACTTATTCATGCAAAAGAAATAATAAGAAATACTGCACTTCCGGTCGGGTTTTTTGGAGAAGGAGCTGCTGAAATTCAGATATAAATTATACATCACACTCGCAGGAACAACCGCGCCAATAACTTATTAGAGTTATTTAATAGGGCTATCGATACTTTAGATTCCTTAATTTCCTCAACATTTTAAATAAGCGATTACAAAATCGAAAACGTATCACACTTCCAGCGGAAGTAATTAAATTATTATCCTCCACTGAATCCATACAAGAACATCATCTTAGTAACCAAGACGATGAAACTAATGGAAGTGAAGAGGATCTTTTTGATTTAACTTTAAAAAATGAACTAGATTTAAGCTATTATGTTAATAGTGGCACAATGGTTAATTAGTGGTCGCTAATGGGTTAAGTTCCTTTGTTTTTCAATAAAGTTAATCATATTTCTGAAAACATTACAGCTTTTGATTTAAATAACATGACTTCTTAGACGTTAATAATTTTGCACAGAAAAAGTAGTCATTTGACCTAATGTGTACTGTGGTGAAACTGTGCTTCGTCGCTGAAGATGACGTTATTGTTAAGTTACCTTTCACTTCTGTCTGTTCAACCAATCGTTCGACGAAAAGGTCAGTTTATTATAAAATGTCAATCGTCTAAAAATAATTGCCTTCTGTAAATAATCAGTTGTTATTGAGCTTCTAAATAATGGACTTAGTCATGATTTAAAAGAAGCTTTTCTTATTTTAGTTATTTACTGTTGCAATTTATTCAACTATAGTTCTAAAATCAGTATTTATGTCGTTGTTAGGTCTACACATCCATTAAACTAACAGGTTTACAAAAATCACATTACATTTAGAAATGGCTCACATGTCAGCACCGACACCAATTTAATCACTTACTTACTTTTTCTAACTATTTCTGACAAATAACTAATAAAGCCTAAATTATGCACTTAAAGTCGATTTCTTTAAAAAAAATGTCTTTTTTTAATTTAATAATTAATTTTTATTTAAAATAAAAAATACAGTACTTATGCAGTGTTTCACTTTATTTAATTAATTAGTTTTTTATACAATATTTAACCTAAAATTTCACTTATTTGTTAGATTTAGTTTTTTTTGTTTTCCTCAATTTTCTGTACAACTTTTTCTTCTTGTTTACTCTTCTCTTTTTCTTTCTCCTTTTCTTCTTCCTTTTCCTCTTCCTTTTCTTCTACAGCATCATCACCACACTGCTTTAAATGGGTGCGTATAAAATCATGATAATAAGATATTCTAGCATGAGCATCAGGTAAACCTTTAGCACAGGGTCTACCCCAATTAACTAATGCCACCAATTTACCATTGTGTACCAGAGGACCACCACTGTCACCGTGACAAGCACCTTTGCCCTTGTCATTGAAGGTACACAAATGGCCCACATCTACCCAAGTAGTATTATCATGAGCAGCACGACATGCCTGGAAAGGCACATATTTTACTTTTAAAGTTTGTAATTTTGTGGGGACTTCGCCACCCAACGACAAGGTACCCCAGCCTGTTAACACCAATTCATCATCTTCTTTCAGAGGTTCGTGATCATATTCCACTGCCTGAGTGTGATTATCAATCTTAATGGTGTCATTAAGATGCAGCAAAGCAATGTCGTTGGCATATGGTGGACTATTATAGCTGCAGTGCATTTCAATGCGATCCACAAAATAATATATTTCAGTGTTGTTCTTCAAATTCTGGGTACCAGTTAAAATTTTCAACTTTTCTGGTTTATTGCCAGCAACACAATGAGAAGCTGTTATTATCCAACGTTTGTCTATAATGGCTCCACCACAAAAATGTCTACCCTTAAGCGTTTGTAGAGAAACCTGATAGGAGGCAAAATCTTCGGGTGCTTCTTCACCACCTACTATACGATTAGTGGTGAATTGAGGTGGATATAAAATATCACTTACAGTAGCAGCACTTTCTATTAATTGCCAAAATGAGTTGCTCACCAATAGCAGTATGCAAATGGCTAAAACGTTTGGTATTCTTTTGCCGTTTACCATATTGTAACGACAGTTAAACGTTAACTAAATTTCCATTTCCCTTTTTGCCATGGCTTTATATAGTTGAGGAATTGTTGGGTTTTTGTTTTATTTTAAAAGAACTTTTACTTTAAAAGACCATTAAAAGAAACATAAACTGAAGCATAGCTTAACTGATTGAAGATTCTTTACAAGCACTTCAGTGCTTCTGTTTTTTTTTTGTCTTTGGTTCCTATGCAAGTCACGTTCGTTAATTGTGTGTGCATGTGTTTTATTGTTGTCACCTATAAATGGGCTTATTCATATGCTTAATTTTACTTTGACAGTGTCTGATAACTTTGGAGACATGCACATGCTTAATATGGATTTGTCATGGTGCGTAATCCTGCTGCGCTAGCTCTTCCGTTCTCTTACTGCTGTTGTTGAAGTAATTGTTGCTGCTGTTGTTGTGCCAATAATTTTTTTTTCGTTTTATATGAAATAACCAGCAACAAACTTATCAGTTCATTAGCATGTGTTGCCAATAAATTATTTATTTTACAATATTTATATTCCCAGTAAAATTTGTGTTCTAATTCAAGTGTAAATGGTATTTGTAAAATAAACGTTTTCGAATGCTAAACTTTATGAGGCCTCATAAAATAGTCTTCTGATAAGAATTTTTTAATAATTTAAAAATAAATTTCGGTAGGCGGCATGATATTACAAGTAAAAGTGGCCGTTAATTAAAAAGCAATTTGATCGAAATCTATTATTAAACAGCAATTTTGGGGCTGTAGGCCAAGAATTGCCCACTTACTTTTTTTTAATAATTGATAAACAAAAGCGATACGCAATTTGTTTTTTATGATTTTCGATTTAATTGTAAAGAAAAGGTAATACTTGGGGCAAAGAAATTTTTAAAAATCTTAATCGAAAAGTCATGACTTTTTGGTTTTTGTATGAGGAACAAAAAGTTTTATAATATAGATGCTAGAAGATTTTTGAAGCCACTTTTTAAATAAAATTATAAAATTAAAAAAAAACAGTCACGCTTTAAGTCATCGTCTGAATCCACGCTTAGCTGTCAATGATTATTATGGCCAAGCATGTTGTATAAAGTAAATCGAGGAGCGTTACAACAATTTCGGTTAACGCAAATACATTTTAATCTCATTAGTATAGTGGTTAGAGCGCTCGCACAAAAACTCGAATGGCCCAGGTTCAAATCCCAGCAAATGTGAGAAATTAAAAAGTTATTTTGCGACTTTTTGAAAATTATAATTAAAAAAAAGACCCCCCTCACCCCAAGAAGACCATCTACAAAGAAACCGCTCCCCGACATTCCAATCTATTCCACCTTAACCAATGTCAACAAAAAACTAATGATCAGGAGAAAAGCGCCACCTATTGGGAAGTAGCAGATAACAGCTTAGACGTACGTAGCTAGCGAAGGCACTCACCACAACCAGCATGTAACGATGAAGCAATTGCTATTGATCATTCAAGGGTGAAGGTATAACACTGGCCTTTGAATGATCAATTCACAGTAATTTGTCTCATTCTTAAGGCGCTTAATAATAATATAAGATAAGAAAAAATATATATGTACTGTCCTTTCAAAAAAATTTCAATACAATTCACAGCATTTAGTAGGGGTTTACCCTAAGTATTAGTTTCAAAAAAAAAAAAAAAAAACTCGCTCGAAATCTTGTAGAAAAGATTACGAACAGTATATGACAGTTTCTATATATCACTATTGCTGATCGCAACGGATAATAAAAATATCGCTAAATGGTATAGTGTTTGATTTAAATCAGTTTCAAATCACAATTCGAATCATTTTTCAAATTACCTGGTACTTAAAACTATTAGTGGGGATAACGAAGGTTCCATTGTATTTAGAAACTATATCAAATCGTTGTAAGTAATATGAGAACATAAGTTATTATATTTTTTACTATATGGCAATTATTTTAATGCCTATCTTTTATTATGATTTTTTTATGATTTAAAAACAATTAAAAAAAAACAATCTGATATTTTTTGATAAACTTAAACTAAAATAATGCTTAAAAAGGTATCAGGTATTCAGTTCTAAAAACTACTAAAACTATACAATAGTAGATAAAGACCCGATTGTATTTTCGAATCATTCAAAATAAATGAATGAATATTGATTGAATTTTTGGATAAGGACAGGAGTAAAGGTATAGGAAAATATTTGAAAATACAATCTTCGTAACAGCGTTTCTTTGTTTTAACAAAAACTAAAATTAAAAAACAAATTTTGGTTGTAACAATAAAGATCTTCGTGCTTAGTATAGATGTGCAGGTGGTGGCAAGTAGCCATTACTACTGGCTGGTAAATTATTCACTAATTGCTGTTCATGTTGTTCATGTAAATTCTCCAATTGCTGTTGTGATTGCTGTTGTTCTTCTTCATCCTCTTCTTCGTCAGAATCGAGAGAACCAATAACAGATGTAGCAGGTGCCACACCTTCATCACTGAGAACGCTGGAACCACCCAAACTATCGTATTGCGATTGAATTTGCTGTTGGGCATTGGCAGCCTCTTCAGGTGTGCGATATTTAATGAAGAATACTTCGGGTTTATTGATTTGTTGAGGACTTTGTTGAATAGCATCTTGTAAATCGGAAGCTGAAGTTTTCTTAGCCAAAACATAAACAACCGTTTTTTCTTCTTTAATAGCCTTGGCCAAGTTAAGGGCAGCAACCTTATTGGTTTGGCTGGGAGCCTTAACGAACAAAACGTTGTAGTGTTTGTGAGGTCGGTTTTGTAAAGCCGATAATTCTTCTTCAATTTCAGCTTCAGTTTCTTCGGGTGCAGAGTGAATGAAAAAGTTTTTAGTGACAATTGGTTTCTTAGGTATACGGGTGCGTGGGCGATAACGACGTTTCGATGTTTTTACAGCAGGTTGGAAATTAAACATGGAGGCAAAATCAGCCGGCATAGGGAATTTCATGGCATTCGATTGCTTCTGTGGTTGTTGTGTTGGAGGTGGAATATAGCCTTGTTGGGGTTGTACAAGTTGCTGTTGCTGTTGTGGTTGTTGTTGTGTCGGGGGTGGTTGCAAAAATTGTTGTTGTTTTTGTGCCGGAGGTGGAACATAGCCTTGTTGGGGTTGAATAACATGCTGTTGTTGTTGTTGTGCCGGTGGTGGAATATAACGTTGTTGAGTTTGTACAATTTGCTGCTGTTGAATTGGAGGAGGTGGCAAATATTGTTGTGGTTGTGGTTGTGGTTGAGGTATATAATAAGCCTGCGGCTGTTGTAAACCATTATAGCTATAGCCCTGTTTTAAACCGACATCAGCATTCACCAAAGCCAAGGTTGTTGCTACCAATATAGTCTAAAACAAGGAAAAGAAAAATAAAAGAAAGAAATGAATACTGCAATAGGCACTGATAAAACAAATTAATTATAGTCGAAACGAAAAGTGTTTTTCTACGACTTTTCTATAAATTATTAAAAATATTTTGTAAATTTATCAATAATTGCCAAACAAAGATCAAGGACTTTATAGTTTTTAGTTTAAAGAAAATGAAAAAATATAACTGAACGATTTTAAATCAAACTTAACAACTAATTTTACTTTATTGCCAATTTCACTCTGATGATAAACCAAAAAACTTTAGAAGAAAAATTATATTCGTGAAAATATTTTATACATTTAAAGAACTTAAAAGATGTCTCATTAAGTCACTGTTTTACAACAGTTTAAAATAAGTTCTTGTCGGTCAGTGAAATAAAAGAACGATTTATTAATAACATTTTTCGAGCTAAATTTATTGTTTTGTCATACATCGTAATTATGGCGCCCAAAATGTAATTTTTACACAAACTACAAATGAGATTCTTACATTTTTCATCACTTGTTTTTCGCATTACCATATCAATTGTATAGAGCGTCTTCCCAGAGGGACCTCCCTACTTTGACAGTTGATAGTGGCCATCTTATTTAAGCTACTACTAACAAAAGCGTTGCCATTTATTCAGTCTGTTTTGCTAAATCACTATTGACGGATAATAAACTCAACAACATGTCAAAATAATGAAATTGTTTTATTAAAATGAGTTGTTTTTCAGTGATGAGACCCATTTTTTTATTATTAAGTGGATGACATCTACACTGTTCTGCTCTAGAAAAGTAGAAGAGTATGTTATGTGAAGGAGGAAAGAGGGAGTAGTGGTTGGATTAAACTTATTTATACCGTAATTGGCAGGAAAAACATTTGCTTGAAGCTTGTTTCATAAACGAGCAGATTGGCTAAAGAACGAATTCTCTTTATAGTGGATTGTGAGATTCACTCCACAATCATTAACGAAGGGATGTTTTCTAAGAAAAGTACCGCTAGTACGTAAAAATATTTGATTATTCTGAATTAAGTCTCTTATTTTATCAGAACACCTCCCATGATAGTACCGATAGAACTTGTTTTCTCGATGAATAGCTTCGTAAACAAACAAAACTGTCAAAGTTGGGATGGCACTAATGCATCCCGAAACAGACACAGTTTGGTGTGGATTTTGGGCTGGCGTGTCATGGGCTCATATTTCTTTGAGAACAACGTTGGCCAGAATATCACGGGTCATTGGTGAGCACTGTAGGTGGATCCACTTATTTCTTTTAGGTTAAACTTAATGATTTAGGGGCAAATTACAGCATTCGATATCGAAAGAAATTCCTATGTAAATTGTTTTAAAATTGTATGAAATTTTGTTCGATATCGAAGGCCCTAATTTGCCCCCTGGGCACCAAATAAATGTGGTGGCACTAGGTGCCACATACACGACTGATCTTAGGCACGGCATTAGCTCGTCGGATTGGGCTGGTTCTTATCCACTGGTAGTCAACAATTATATCTGTGGCATTTTGACAAAACACCTTAAGTCGAGATAATAGCAAAAAAGTTTTTCAAAAAACCTCGTTGAAAAAATTATTTTTATAAAAAAATAAAATAAACCGAAATTAAAGAAAAATTTTTTCATTAAAAACAAAAAATATTTTTCGCCTTATTGGCAAAATACATTCATTCTATAACTATTTTAACATAAGTATTTATAGTTTTGAATAACACCTTTGGGAAAGTCTCCTGACGAGTCTCTTAAGCAGAGACGAAATGGCCATAGAGACATGCTTATCCCCAAAAGCATACATTTCAAATTATATTGAAAAATTTTTTCTATAATACAAAATTTTAAAAACATACACAAAAATGTTTTTTGAATAAAAATTCGTATCATTAAGAACATTTTTTTCAACTTTAAGATATTTTGTCAAAATACCACAGATATATTCGGAGGTAGTATGAACTGGCCACTGGGATCGTGCGATTAGGCTTTTTCTTGTGAAGTAATCTTAAGTTGCAGGTGTATGTGAATAAGCCACAAACCAAAGCGGTGCTTAAAGCCAAGGTCAAATACAGTCTAATTTATGCGCCACCAGAGTTATGGAAAAGCAGATGAGCTGCACCTAGAAGAGCCGTAGCGGTTATATGTACGATGCTATATTCCATAATGGCATTGATATGTAGGTCTTTGCAACGAATAAAACTTTCGAATTTAATATCTTACACACACTTTATTTTGTTTTAATTTAGAGATAGGCTTAAGCGCTTCATAAGAGACCCGATATAGAATTGATCATATATAATTAATTGATCATATACATATATAATTGATATATATTATTTTCTTTTATATGTCGACTAAAATTTAGAACAACATACTAAACTATGTATAACAGATTGTTCACAGAAATCGTTCGTTCTTTCGTGTTCTTATTTTATGACATATGACTTTATGACAAGCACACGAATTCCCCAAATGTAATTTGTAAAAATAGTTTAATAAAACAGGGGTTTTTATAGATGATTATTTAATCGTTTTTTTTTTAACTGTAAGGTATAGTAAATCACTGTTAATAATTTTTGTAATTTTGTTCTTTTAATTGAATTCTTTTATTTCCACTTCTATATTTTATTTTATTTTTATTTTTTGTAATTTTTTCTTGGCACATACCACAAAGATCTTCATGTTTAAGCTTGGAATTTGAAAATTTAGTTAAAGTTAAAAGAAAAGCTGTAGTTTGTTTTTAGTTGTTACTAGAACTGCTGTTACTAAATGACTGATGACCCATCTTGGTCACAGCTGTGCTTTATATATGAAAAATGTCAACGCTATGTAGTCAACAATATCGTTCAATATATGCATCATCATAAAAAAGCATTTTTTTTAATAAAACAGAAAAAGACACAATAAAATTTGATTTCAATTTTATAAAACAAAATAAAAAATAAATGTTTTAAAACACTAAATGTAACATTCACTCGCCTTTGACATTCATTAATAACTTTTTTTGTCGATTTCAACAAAGTTTGCTGCCTTTCTAATAAATTCGAGATGTTTTTTTCCTCCAGCTATAATCTTGGACTTAAAACAAAACTGACAAATTTATAAATGTTTTTTGAAACAATTTAAAACAATTTTGTTAATTTTAATTTAATTTGCATACTTTGGTTATATTAAATTTCGTAAAAATCAAAACAATTTTCATAAAATAATATTCAGGTTGTTGAAAAAAAAATTGCAACCAATTTTTATTTTCTTTGTTTGCATAGAAAACAAGAAATATTTTTAATATTAAAACATAAAGCACTGCAAACAATGGTTTTTGGATTATCGTTTTCGTTTAAAATTTGTTAATTTGTTAAAATTTAAAGTTAATATTTCTTTTACAAAAGATAACTATTTTATATGCTGTTTCAATATAAAAAAATTGTCACTCATTTCTTGCTATAATTATGAAAATATTATAATAAGTGATGCCTGTTTTTTTTTGTTCATAGAAAACAATGCACAATTTATTTTGTATTTGTCAAACCATTGAAACAAAATAAAGACCAAGAGCCATATTCATAAAATCTCATTTCTGGTTTTTTTTATTGAGACCAATACTTCAGGGGTGTAAGCCCCTCCCTACTCTAGCTGTGCATTGTTTTGGAATTTCTATAGGATAGATTTTTTTTTATTTAATTTAAAAAAATTACTAAAACTTTTTATAAATAAATGCCAAATAGGTTAATAAACCTTCAATAAACCAAAGGTAAGTCTAAAAAATTCGTTACTGGATTTTTTTTAAGACCAATACTCAGGAATAAACCCCTACTCATTCAGTGCATTGTATTGGAATATTGATAGAAGAGAGATACATAGATTTTTTTTTATTGATCGCCATATATCAATGAGACAAGTTGCTATCAGTTGATCACTCAAAGGCCAGTGTTATACCTTCACCCTTGAATGTTCAACAGCAATTGCCCCAATTGTCGGTGGATGTTGATAGTGAGTGGTGACCGTCTTCACTAATTAGGTTAGCTGTTATCTTTCCCAGAAGGTGGCGCTGTACTCCTGATCATTCGTTTCTGGTGGAATAGACTGGATATGTCAGGGAGCGGTTTTTCTTGCAGATGGACATCTTGGAGGAGGATTTACCCTTCTTTGAATCACTTTTTTATGAATAAGGCTGTAAAGATGTAAAGGAAAATATATAAGAGCTGTTTAATTTCGAATTCATTTTTATTCAAATTATAATACTGCGTTTACTTTTTGTCATTTATTATCAGTACACACTGGAAATCATCATGAAACAACTGACGTTTAAACAACGCATCCAAATTATTCAGACTTACTCTGTAAATCAATCAGTAATGCGTAGAACTTATAGACCATCTTTGATTGCAAAATTAATGTCAGCACTGAAGAAAATTTTCAAAATTGTAAATGTTGATTAAAACTCCATTACAACTACAAATATGTATGGTTTAGTACGATTAACCTGTTTCAGGGTAACGGCCTAGCTTCTCGAAGCACCCATGTTGTGGGCCTCATGATGCTGTAAAGGTTGAAATTTGCTAGCACACAAAAGTTATATTTGAAGACCCAGATTTTCAAAAAAGAACAAAGCAGATGAATGATTATGAATATAGCGAAGAGTTTTATATGTTTACTGACCTTTCTGATGAAAACTAAAAGTCAAAAATGTTCTAAATTTAGCAAATAAATAAAACAATAATACGTTAATTTAAAAAATTGTGAAAAGCAAAATTTTTAGAGTACAAATTGGTTTTTGTAAGTTTTTTCGCGTACCTAGACGTATACAGATTGTAGTGATATGTTCACAATAGTTGCTGAGATTTACAATGGCTACAATTTTATTAATTACTGTTAGACTAAAATTTTTAGTCCCTGTAAGTTTTGCTAAAAAAAAAAGTAAAAAAAGAAATAATTTTCTCCTACATTTTTGCAAAAAAGTTAAAAAAAAAATATTTTTTGCCCATTTTGTTCAGTAGACTCTTCATCACATTATTGCCAAACATATGAGTAGTTAACCAATATTTTTAACTTTGAGTTAGCTGTTGACCAAAAACTGAGATTATTTTTTTAGTGGTGCATTGATTTTCAAAGTCTTTTGAGGTCCGTAAAAAAATTGGTAGTCAGTCTGGCCAAACCGAGTACAGGGTTTTACTAACTCTTGGTAGTACAATCAAACCTATACTGTTGAGTGCGTGCATTTTTCCAAAAGTCTTCATTGGTCGCACAGTATTATCTGAGAACATGAGCTTGTTCCAAAGGTTTCCATTAGCAATAAAAATTAACGTAGACTTTAATTCAAAATTTTTATGGCAAATACAGACTTCAAGTTTATTTTTTTGCATATGGCCGTTAGTTCTTTACGGAACTGCAAAAAGAATATCGGATCCTCCTTGAATTGATATTATATTTCTTAACCTTAGTGTTTTGTTTTTTTTTTTTTTTTATTAAAAATGTTCGCTTCAAATGTTGCTTAACCGCCTTAAAAACTATTTTAAAATCAAAAGTGAGTCTTCGCTCTATCCAATGTTAAGCTCAGACGATTGCAATTAAATGCTAATCAGATTAACAGTTGTTTTACCCATTCCATATTGCAGCAACAAATAATGAGTAGTACATACATACATACATAACTGGCCTTTACAACCCTGTGTCAGGATTACGGCCTAGCTTCTCGCAGCACTCATGTTGTGTGTGTCAATTTTTATCCATGAGTACCGGGACCTACAGTTTAATGTCGATTCCGAACTACAGACTTGAGAAGATTGTTCATGGTAATTAGTTAGTTGTCAGAAAACTGTTAAGAGGTCAACGCGAAAAGAAATATTTTTTCATATATCTTCACTTTTAAGATTTCAGAGCTGGGGTTTGAACCCAGAACTCTTATCTAGTAAGCCAACACACTAACCACTAGACTACGGCGACTACAAATCCATAATTAGTCAGAAATATACAAAGTGCTTCAAATCGATAGTACTTACCCAGTAGAAAATTTTTAAGATTTGGAAGTAATAAATAAAATTGTAAGTAATATTGGAAGCTTTATATTGTTTCTTATACTTTAAATTATTTTATTATACAAATATGCTACAGGATAAGGTATTATTTTTGATTTTTTATCCTATTTGCTGACTGGTTGCAATAAATTTGCATTTCGTTTACATGTTAGCGGCTTATTTTATATAAAAATCATGCATTATTGATGCGCACTAGTAAGTGATTGTTTACAATTTCTTCCTTACAAAATAACTTACTGGTAAGCACTATTAAATTCATTAATAGTATATACAAATATTTTTAATATTTAAAACTACTTTTTTGTTTCTCTAAGAGATGTTTTAATTAAATAAAAAAGACGTCTTAATTATGATTTTTTCTATTGATTTATATCATACTTAAAGCCATAAACTAGTCACAACGAAACCAACCATTTCAGAAATTATCCATTGTCTTCTTTTTATACAATTTCTTTAATCTGAATTAAAAATTATTACTTTGCATTACAAAAACTTCGTATGTGGGTGTTGCAGCATAATACGAGTAAGAAATTTATAATTTAAAGCCCAAAAACGACTCTTTTATCAGAACAGTTAACAGGTGTTTTTACTCACTTTTTTAATATATTGCTGGCTCTCTATCACTAAGCCCTTTAAACATAAACGTATTGGGAAGTTTTATGTTTTTGTTTACAACTTGAATATGTTTGTATAGAATTAATTTCCAATTGACCTACAAAAAAAAGGAACGAAATTCTTTTGTTTGGTGGGAATAATAGCACTTTTGACCTTCATCATAAAAAAATTTCAATAACAATACATACTCGTATGAGAGGAGTATTTAAAACTAAAAAAAAACTTCTCGTATTTTACAAAATATCAATAACAAAATGCATTTAAGTTTCAATGTTAAAAATATTTGTAAAACGTAGATTTTTGGCACATTTTCAAAAGCGAATAATAATTTTAAAACCAAAGAAAATTACTGAATGAATTGAGAAAAATAAATATTGTTTTTAAATTTAAAACAATAGCAGCACCTGCTGCTGAATCTTGATATGCAAATGAATCCAAAGCGATAAAGATGTTGACAGTAAAAGATGTTCAAGTATTTGTTAATATGAAATGTGAATCATGTGACGTTTTCTAACTACTTAAATTGATAATAGTGAGCAGCGGCCCATAATCATGGCAGGCATGAAAAATTTATACTTTAATCATTTTAAAGTTTATTTTTATTTAATAGTAACAATTTGTTCAATTATAAACAAGTAAAACTCTATTTTAAACATAAAGTTTAAAGTTAATACAGAATAAAGTTGTTTTTAACCTGTTTATCATCAATTTTAATTCCAACAGCTGTTCACTACTTACCCAAACAACTATTAAATATGTAATAGGTGTGTTTGACTACTTTTCCATTACATTGTAACAGTAAAAATTACTCAGTAAGAAACTAATAGAGATTCAGACCAAATTTATTCTGAAAAATAAAAATATCTGAAGAGTAAATAAATGGAAATCTAGTAAGAATTAGAAAAACAGCTGATTGACATAAGGCGCTAAACATCAACATACCTATCAATACTTTCAAATTCCAATACAATGCACTGCATAAGTAGGGGTTTTACCCCTGAGTACTGGTCTTAATAAAAAAAAATAAAGACACAATTAATAAACAAATAAATTCAAATGTGTGACAAAAGAAAGCTAGAAGTTATATTTTCTCCAAAAACTTTTCGTATAATTGGAGTTAATAAGTATTGGAATATATTTTTTGTACTTGCAATTACATTTTTAAAAAAATTAAAACTATAGAGCACACATAACGTAACATATAACAGGAGGGAAAAATTTAAGATGAAATAATTTTTTCCCAGCACAGTGAGCCTAAATAGCCAAATATGAAAGTTGATCAATTTAAATAAATAAATCTTTATGTATGTTTTGGTTTTCATAGATATGCTTATCAATCAGCTGTTTATTTATCTAACAAGTTTTAATTACCAGAAATTTATCCAGTAAGAGCAAGTAAGTTTTCTTGCATAGAACTGTCACTTTTTTATCATATCATTATTTACAGTTTATTTGTGCAATCAACACGCTCTAGTACATTATTAATCAGATGAAGGAAAAAAGTTTTTATTGTTCCGCACTTGTTCTTCTTATTAGGAACAATGCACGGATTTTATATGTGTATTAATGCTTTTAGGTGCTACATCCATTAAATCTGTGAAGACCTTAGACTGCAATATTAACCATGAATATAAAATCATATTTTCGTATTTTTCATCATAAATTTGTTTTGTTGAATATCGTAAATTTTTTTACTGTCTGGTGTGATTTTCCGCGTAATTTTCAGTGTTTTTTTGGAAAAAATCATAATTTTTCTGCAGTTTTGAAATTATTATTTCTTAAAAATGGGATTATTTAAAGTAATTTTGTATTTATGACAGCGTCTACAGTGATGAAACAAATGACAGTTCAAAAGTAAAAGTCAGCTGTTATTAATTTTACTACCAGTTAAAAACAATTATATGTATTTTGCTAATACCCTGCCAGCAAATTGGTAGTCGATTACAAATAAAACTAACTCACTTTTATGGGCTGACTATAAGCTAACTACATTGTAATCCAGAACTTACCAAAATCAAAGTGTTTATAGCTAGCTACAAAAAGTTAACTTTAAGTTAACGGCTAGGTAACTTACTTTAAAGTTAATTGAAAGTAATGCAGAGTAGGACAATTGACTACTTCCTAGGACATCGCAATGTTAAAATAGTTAGTTGTTTTCATGTAAAAGTAATCCAAGTGTCAACCACCACTACTTGAGAAATAGTTAGTTTTAAATTAATTTAAAGTTAACTGAATTGCCTGCAGGGTACATACTTTTGAAGGTTGACGCCTTTTTGGTACTGGTGGCAGTTACATCTATTTTTGCCTGCGTCCAAGTCTCGCACTTTTCAAAACATAAAGGTCCTTCCTTTTCCGTTTTTTTATACATTCAACATATACCGCAATAAAAGTCCAGTCTCATAACATCAACGATGTTCTCGGTCGTAATTCTTTCGATTGTTGACACCAGTCATTATTCTTTAGTCATATCTTCTTCTTCTATAAAGACAGTAAGGGGTTTTATAATAAATATGGACAAGCCAACAAAAAAATTATATTCTATTACTACACACTTTGTTTTTCAAAAAATCAATAGAAATTTATTACTTTCTTGTTTACTACCGTGAAAAAGTTTGCAAAATAGTTGAAAATAATTGTTTCTTTGTTTATTGCAACAATTTTAGGAGTTCATATTTTTGTTTATGAATGTATCTATCAGCTGTATGAATAACATATCAACAAAATCACGTTGTGGTTATGATTTATTAAAATTAGCGATCGAGCACAAACGGTCGCAATTTTCTGTTTCAGATTACGGCATTCGTTATCTTTCAAGTAGTGTCGAAATTTGTAAAAGCACACGATAACGAGTGCACAATCGAGTGTTTACTCTATGGCTATGATATAGTTTTCTATTGAAAAACTTGTATACGTGGTGCCAAAATAAGTGTCGTTTGTTGATAGTGATAGTATACAAACTACTGTAGAGGGCAAACTACATTTGGCTTTTGATGATTCATTTCTAGTAAGAACTATTTGCTCTGGATACTTTATGCAACTGGCGTTTAAGAGGCTTTTCTTTAGAAGTATTTCAGAAGATCAAAAAAATGTTATCCAAAGTATTTTGTTAAAAAAATAAGTTATGGGTTTTGCAATGCTTCTTTAAGGAAAATATAATTAAGGCCATAATTTTGGCCATGAATTTAGAGTTTGTGTTACATTTCAACAGATATTCACTGACTGTAATGTATTCAAATAAATTCGTTAATTTTTATGAGAGAAACAAAAATCGAATTGCTTTTTAAATAATTTAAACTTTATTTTATAAGGCTTGATTTACTTAAACCTAGTAAAATTGCTGATAAATTTAGCCATAGTAAAACAATATTATTTTTATTAATCGTGAATTAAGTATGAAACAAAATACAAAATTTTAAAATATGTCTTAAATTGATCATTAAATCTTTGTTTCCTGAGGAAGAAACTTTTAATTTAATTTAATATTTAATCAGAAGTTCTCATTTTATTTCCGCTGCTCTTGAATTTAAATTTAATGAAAATATTCCCTAAAACTTTAGTATGCAATGAAAAAAACTGATAAAGTAATAAATAATAGAGAATTAATCAAGAAAAGATTGACATTTAAATAAAAGCAAACAAATCAAAACTCAGAAAAATCATTTAATAAAACATTTAAAAAGCTTTAAATTTATAAAAAGTGAACGTTAAATGAACAATAAATCGATGGGAAAGTAATAATCAATCAAGCCCGACTGAAAAGTATAATATTAAGCAATCTTTTTTTTCTAATTGTAAATTAATCCAAACATATGAGCTTAAAGTTGTTTAGTAGTCGTCGACTTTGTAACATATTTGAAATCTCTTTTAAAACTGCATTCGTATCCAGACATACATATATACCCAATTCACATAATGTTATATTGTTGTAGATTATAATTAAAGGGCATTTCATTTTGTGAACACCTTGTCGTAAATATTGTTGTAAATGTTATAAAATTTCTTGAATAAAAAATTTAAAAAGAAGAAGAGAAGAAAAACATTTCAAACTATTTTAAAATACATTTGAAAAATAAAAAAAAATAAATAAAAAAAAATAAAAAAAAAAGTTTTCCATCTCTGGTGTATAAACATAAGAAATAATTACCCAATTCACAAAATGTTATATTGTTGTAGATTATAGTTAAATGTTGTAGATTATAGTTAAATAAATAAAAAAATAATAAAAAAAAAGTTTTCCAACTCTGGTATATTGGTACGACATTTCGGAAACATTGGAAAAATTGTCGTACATGTTGTAGTAGTTTTTAACATGGAAGTTACCAACAACATTATGTACAATAGTTGTAGTTTGTCATAGTTTCTACTGATCTACAACAACTATAACATTTTGTGAATTGGGTAATAGTTTTGTTTTGCCTTCTTTGTTTTATTTCTAACTTTTCGAGTAAAACAAGACATAACAAAACATACTCAACAAGAACTGGATAAACACAACAAAAAATAATCTACAATCGCAACTATAAGCACTGCAAATACTATGTAATGTGTTAGCTCAGGGACATCTTGACAAGAAAAAGTATGAAAAACAACTCTTAAACAAAAGTTAAGTTTGATTATGGTTTTATTACCACATTTAAGGGTAATATAGTGGACGAACAAGCATAAAAGGCACTTGAAGTTTTAAACACCAGAAACAATGGAAGGATTTTGCAGTATAGTGTTGGCCAATAGAAGATTATTACACATTTAACATTGCTCAGTGATTTTAATTTCCAAAGATCACTTGATTAAGACAGAAAATACGCACAATATGCAACTTCACTAGACTGTTTAGCGCTGTTCAACTTCAATATGGGGAAGTTTTTGCATTGTTTTGTAACCATAAACCAAACATGAACCCATCAGAACACACCAGAATACATAAAGAAGTCAAAATTGTGGGATTATTGATGTTAAACAAATTTTTAATTATTAAGTAGGTATTGAATTGTTTTTAAACAAAAAATCCTTATGTATCAAGCATGAACACCTTACTTTGAACTCCAATTATCAACAGACCCAAATTTGTACAAACATATGTATCAAATTTTACATGCTTGTGGATCGACTTGTATACACCATGAATTACTCGGTGATTCCCCGTTTTATTTTAATGAGCAAGAAAAATAATTTGTAATGAAAATGCTAACAAAAAAATACAAAACATCCAGAAATTAAACTTGTAGTTGTAATTTTAGACTATCCAAATGGCAGGTTCCAATTTCTGGACAGTTCGAATTTGTGACAATTAAAATTTTTGAGATTCTATTGCTCTTCCCATACAAACTAAATATTAATTTTTGCGGTTTTGGAGAACAGTTAAAGGTAAAGTTTCTAAATTTGGTTTGACTGACTTCAATATACATAAGTCAGCCAAACAGTTGACAAGTGGGCGTGGTACCTGCCATACAAAATAAATGTTGATTTTTTATAGATCTTTAGAATTGTAATAGTGCGAATTTCGAAGATTAGTACAAACAGACTTCATTTCTTTAATATATGTACATACATATATGTATACAGCTGCGGTAAAAAAAATAGCACTAAGGACAGAATAATTATTTCGTCGTAAATTTTTCTAAAATTTGAATTTGGAATTTTATATATTAAGTAAAAAGATAAATATAACACAATTGTAATTAAAATTAAAAATATTTCAGACATATTTATTTTAATTTAGTCAAGAGGTTAAACAAATTTCATTTGAAACCTTAAATAAGGTCGGTAAAAAAAATAGCACTTCAACTAACAGGTACAAAAAAATATATAAAAAATACATTTAATATTAAAAGATTTTTAATGAGATCATAATACAGTTTTAAATAGAAATTTTAATATTTTGTGGCATGGTCTTTGTTGGCAATAACGGCGGCAGGGAGTCAACTAGTTCTTCACATCTTTTTTTTGGGAAATTGTTCATTGCCTCCTTCACTGTTGCCCATAGTGACTCGTTATTGGAAGGATTCATTTCTCAAACGTGTTTTTTAACGTCAGCCCAACGATTTTCTATTGGGTTTAAGCCTGCAGGCTGAGCAGTCTACTCCATAACATTTATTTTATGTTCTTAGAACCACTTCTTGGCTTTTCGACTCGTGTGTTTTGGGTCGTTATCCTGTTGAAGGACCCATAACAATATCATTTCCTCTAAAGCATACGGTAGCATTACATTCTCCAACATATCGACGTAAACATGTTGATCCATCAATGGTTTGATTTAGTATATTGGACCTACTCCTTAATATGAAAAACATCCTCAAATCATAATGTTCGATCCTCTATGTTTTACGGTCTTGGAGGTGAATTGGGGGTTATATTCAGCGTTTGGTGGTCGTCGTACAATCGCTCGAGAGCCTTTTCCACCATATAATATAATTTTGTTCTCGTCAGACCACAAAATGTTTCTCCATTTACTTACGGGTCAATGTTGGTGCTCATGTGCAAACTTCATTCGTTTATTGACATGTCTTGTTGTTAGGAGCGGGACTTTTCTTGGACTGAAAGCTTTTAAATTATGTTCCCGAAGCCGATTTCGGACTGTTTCAACGCATGCCGCAATTTTTAGCTCTTTTTTCAACTCTGTTGCTGGCTCAAAAGGATCCTTTTTGTTCTGACGTACCAATCTCTTGACAAGTAACGGGGACATTGTAAGTTTTCTTCCACGAGTTTTGACTTTTTTGATATAAGTTATGGCATTTTTGATTATTTTGTTTGAGCATTTGAGAAACTGGCCAATTTCCGCGTAGGTTTTTCCCTCAGAAATAATTGTTTTTAATAATTTCTCTTCTTTCCTCAGTACAATGCTTTCCACGACCCATATTTATTGTTTTTTAAATGTTTTTTTCACTTCAAAATTTTTTGTAATTACTTTTAAACACTCATTTAAACACTCTGTTTACAAATATCTACAGAATGTTTGCTTAAAATAAAATTGCAAAAGAAAAATCTTGCAAAAACAATGAGAAGTGCTATTTTTTTTACCGCTAGAGTTTATATGTTACTCTTAAAATTGTTTGATAATAAAAAAAGTGTTCACATTTTAGGAGAAAAATTTATTATCTCAGAGAGGGCACAAACTCCACTATATCTAGTGTTGCTATACAATCTAAATAAAATAGTATTAGGAATTTTATGACCAATGAAATGATATGTGCATATTTGGTGCTATTATTTTTACCGGCACTGTATATACTTCATCATCATTCAAAAATAGGGCGAAGTTGGATTTTTGGAATTGGCTAAGGGCATATTGAATTGGGAGATCTTAAAAATTGCCAAAGCAAAAGTTTCTGAATATAATTCAGACAAATTCGTAATATATGTGCATTTGTATGTGCATCATCAACTGAAATACTTTTATTATTCAAATGAGGGTAATGAAACACGCTAAGGTTTGGCTTGTAAAGTAATAAAATAACTGGTTTTATTTTATTTATTTTAAAAATTTCTTTTTTTTATTATTCATTTCAAACCAATTATTTAACTTTAAACATCAGCATTCATTCTATTCTTTAATATTCAGTTATTTTTTATAAAAAAATAATTAAAAAAAAAAATTTTTTTTAACTCATTCTTTCACTCTTAATTAATGATTGACACTAGTGAACGGATTTTATATGATTAACGATATTCTATTATTGAATAAAATTTAATAATTTGCATAATTGTTTAAAACTTTTCTTTTGCTTTTATTTATGATATTTGACTTTCAAAAATGTTGTTGAATTGATATAAAAATGTTCAAATTGCCAAATAAAACTTGGATAATTTGCAAATGATTTCAAAAGTTAAAACGGTAGTAAAATATCACACATACCTACTCTATAACAGTTATAAATTATGAACCGAATTTTTTTATATAAAATTAGCCAAACGGCACCTCGGCTATCCCTGTTTGAATTAAAAAAAAAATTAATATGCATCATATGTTAATGTACTTATTTCGCATAATTTCTTTGACAATATCCTTATCATATAATAAAATTAAATTATAAAATTTATTGCTTTATATGTTCGGCACCCATTTGTATTGATTTGTACGAGTATGATGTTTTGTATTAACCATGACGGTATTTGTACCAAATTTAGACCCTCTTATTGTTACTATTTTGAATTTATGATCAAAGAAATATTTATTCTGTACAGACGTGGATCATCCCAGTGTGAATTTTTAAAAATTATTTAGTCTACAATTCTTGGTAGACATACAGAGAAATACTTCGGAATTTCAAAAAAAATAGGTTGAGTTGTTTAGCTGTCTATAGACTTGAAATAAACAAATATACAAGCACATTAATTTTTATAAATTTTTAATACATACATATCTATGTAGATATTACAATCATTTTTTAGAATTACAGCCTAGCTTCGCACAACACTCATATTATGTGCTCCAATTTTTGTCCTTGAGTACCGTGACCTGTAGTTTTCTGAACGATGAACTTATTTTGTAAGTCACTTAATCACCCTACCCTTGAGCTGCAACGATTTCGTTATAATCGCACTAATTTTGACTCATTGCCATTATAGTTCTCATTCTGACTATAGTTAGTTCTATTACGTTGAACCAAGAAATTAATGCAGAATTTTATAATTGACTACAAACAAAGAGAGTTATAATGCATTTTCATACATTTTTTGTATTTAAATTATCGTTGAAAAGATCAATTTTTCTTCTGCAAACTTATGCTTTCTTTCAGTATTTGCAATTTATGGAATTTTTTTTAATTTTAAATACCAAATACAGTATATATAGCATTTTCAGTTTAAATTAAACCTTTTTCAAAATGAACGCAACCTTTTTCAAATTAAACGAAACCTCTTTCAAATTAAACGAAACTCTTTTCAAAATAAATGAAACTTTATTCAAAATAAATGAAACTTTATTCAAATTCATTTAAACATTTTTCAAATTAAATTAAACCAGTTATAGAATTTAATAGAAAACAGAAGAAAAAAAAATTTAAATATTTTAAACATATTCATTTTTATATATATAATACTTGTTAAAATTAATGAAGAATTTGTCCACTGACCGCTTTAGGAATTAACATGATCATATCCATAACATAGTTCGCACAATTATTTTGATTAATTTGTTCGACACTTTCCTCAATTATATACACTTACTATGGCGGTAATATCACTTTAATAATGATCGAGCGTGGAATTTTATCTTAGAAAATATTTTCTCTATCGGGTTCAACATAGGAGAATAAGGTGGTAAAAATTTAAGGTAAAAATTTTAACTATTATCCACCATATTTCGAATTTCCTGGGTTTTATGGATTCTGGCATTATCCATAATTAAAAATGATTGTTTTTTTTTTTTCTTTTGTTTTCTATTAAATTTTATAACGAGTTTAATTTAATTAAAGAGTTGCGTTCATTTTGAAAAATGTTTCATTTTCATTTATTTTGAAAAAGGTTTAATTTAAACTGAAAATGTTATAAAGTAGTATTACAAAATATGAAAGAAATACGAACTAAAAAACTTTATTCATAAAAACTTTAAATGTGTAGCCTACTTTGGCGCCAATATTTAAAATTTATAATATACTCCTAAAAGTATGCATATATTTATTGCTTGAACGGTCTATTTCATCAGTGCACACTGGTACATATAATTTTAGTTATATGTATAAATTTAAATTAAATTTTGATTTTAAGGGAATATACATAAAATATATAATTTAATTATTTCTTTTGCTGAATAGATGATCATATTAACGGTTATACTGATGGAAATTTGATATTTTCCACCAGCCATTTTAAATTATTAAAATTCGATTTATTTTTACTGTAGAATTAAAATTTTCATGTGTACACCAAAAAAATAAATAATAATAAATAAATAAATAGCAATAAAATCCCCAAAGTTTCCTAAAAATCCTTAGTTCCCAATTTTGTTGTCTTGTCCTTTTCACCAACGTAAAATCCCCAACTTTGCTTACTTTTTAATGAGTAATGTGTATTCGGAAGGTAAATTATTTTCTTGTTGTGGCATTTGTTATCTTCGCTTCAAATATTCGAGTAATTTTAGGGAAAACAAACATCGGCAAAGAGCGAATAATTTGCGAATGCCAATACGAACAGTCGAAACATTACTATTTCGTTCTTAAAAGGAGTTTCTTTGTGAATATTTAAAACATTATTTAAAGTTTTTATTAAAATAATTTTTATTTTCTTAATTTTAGTAGTTTTTTTTTATTTTCAATTACACATAAATACATACATATAAATATATACTTTTCTTAAATATTTGTTTTGTTTGACTAGTTAAATAAAATTTTATAAAATTTTCCAAAAATAAAATTTCATTTCATTTTTTTTTCTTCTATAAACTAAACACACATACAACACTTAAAGTGAAAAAATAAAAATATTTTTTAATTTAATTTTATAAAATAATCGATGTTTTATGTTTAATATTAATATTTGAGACTTAATGGTGTTCAATAATAAAATGCATGAACTACTTTAGAAAAAACATTTTTCTTTTTTTTTTTCATTTTTAATTGAATTTAAAAAAATTATCATTAAAAGAGTAAACAAAAGCAGCTAAGAAGTTGACAAACAAAATTGTCAAAAATATTTTCTCTTTCCAAAAATTTTTATAATTTAAATGCAAACTAAATAATTTTATTTCTTTGACTTTTTTCAATTTCTTTATGCTTGTGGTGTCTTTCAAATAAATATTTATTTTCAATATTTCCCAATTTCGTCAATTGAAAATAATAAAAAATAATTTAAAAATAAAACTTTTAAGCTGTAGCTGTGATTACTCTTAAAATCTATTAAAACTTATCAAACATTTAAAGGAACAACAGTTGTAAACTCTTAACACTGCAAGAAAATCTACTTTTATCGATCGATTTTTATCTAAATTATGAGTAATGAGTTAACAAATATATCTTTGGTTATTCAAATTAATAATAGGAGAGAGCGTTTCTTATGTAACAACTTTGTGATTTCAATTTTGTAGTTGATTTCAATACAAAAATTTAGCCAGCAAAGCTGTTAAAATTGGTGCTAGAAAAGAGGTTTGTGCAGAAACTGTAGTGGTAGCAGCCGAAGGATTATCATTGGAAGCTACAATAATGGCACGATTATTGGTTTCTTGTATGGTGCGATAGTTGTTGACTAAATTCTTGCCCTCTTCATACTGTAAATCCTTAAAAGCTTCAACCTTGAAAACAAAGAAAAAACAACAAAAATTTTATTTAATAAAAAAAAAATCAAAATGCTGAAGTGTTTTTTTAATAAATACCTGATCTAAAGTAACTGGATATGTTTCAGCCATAATAATCCAGGTAACAGCTTCTGCACAAGTGGGTGTGGTCAAGGAACCCTCATAGATAATATAGTTTTTAATTTCTGGCAATAAATCCTCAATTTCGAAATTAGTCTCTATTTTAATAGGTTTGTTAATATCATCGTAGTCTTTAATTTTCTCAAAATCATCTAAAATATCATCTATGGCCTCGTTTCTTTCCATCGAAGCATGATACAATACACCCACCACAGCAATACCATCCTTATTTTGGGCAGCCACAGTCATATTCTCATATTTAGTATTACGATGTACCATATGCATTTCAAAAGGATAGCGAATATTATCAATGGTGTGTTCAGACCACCAATGGAAATGTATCTGCTCCAAGACATAATCATTCCTTAAAGGACCACCTTTCAGTTTCATTTTTACATCGAAATTAAAAAGTTGTACTGCCAGAAAAAACAGAAACAATTAGAATTTGCAATTCAATTATTTTTTTTTTATTTTTTTCAAATAAATAATTAATTTTTAAACTCACCTGAATGTCCTGTATTAACCATGGCTGCTTGTGTTATGGTTTTGTCATAATTTTCTTCCTCCAATACATCGTAAATACCTTTTACAGCTCCACGTAAACTTAAGTTAATGGGTGATTGTTTCTTTCCCTTATCACACATGCCACCCCAATGAGGAAACTCTGCAAGAAAGAATGTGAAAAGCAATTGTCACTTTTTTGATTTTTAGATTTGTGTGTCAAATGTAATTCAAAATTCAAATGATTAGGGATCATTAAACAATTTAAATAATTTGTTTTTCTTTTAATCTAACCAGTCATTGAAAAAACACGATGTTGTACTTGTATAAAAATGCCACAGTGGTTTTATTTAATATACGAGTATGTACATATGAAGTTTTATTAAATATGTATCCAGCGAGTACGCTTTGTATATCGAAACTTCGAAGAACAACAGTCCTTAATCTAAATATGTATATACATAAAAATGGATGGATAGCGCCGGGTTCAAATCTCAGCTCTGACATCTTGAAAAAAAAATATGAAAAAATTATTTCTTTCGGCGACCTACTTTCAGCAGTCTTCTGGCAAAAGCTCTGGGAGTAATTACTTGCCATAAAAAAACTTTCCAAATCTGTCGTTAGGAGTCGACTATAAACTGTAGGTCCCGGTACTCATGGATAAAAATTAACACACACAACATGAGTGCCGCGAGAAGCTAGACCGTAACCCTGAAACAGAGTTGTAATGACCAATTATGTATGTATTGTATGTTTGTATGTATAAAAATTGATGTTGGCCTGTTTGTCCGCATTGACTACGAAATTTAGCATATGAATGTACTTTTTCATTAGAAAACTTCATAAATATTTAATGGGAGAGTTTGAAAGAGGCGTGGCAGATTAACAAAGCTAAATAACTAAGTAAATAATAATGCTGATAGTGTTTTATTTCGTAAGTGTTTACTTGGTTAAGTTGTCGGTTATTGTAACAAAAAAGGGGGTGCCCAAACACCCTACTTAAGACATACCTATAACTAGGAAACTGCCACACCAACGAAATTTTGCTAATAAAATAAAGCCGTAGCCTAGTATGTAATTTTTTGGTTTACCAAGACTAGAATTCCGGGTTCAAGCCTCAGCTCTAACATCGTGAAAGAAGGAATTATGAAAAAATATTTCTTTCGGCGACCACCTCTTAGCAGTCTTCTGGAAAAAGCTTACAAAGTCACTGCTTGCCATAACCATGCTTCTGTAGTCTGTCTTTCGTCTTCGACATTAAACTGTTGATCCCGGTACTCATAGATAAATAATTGATGCAGACAATATGGGTGCTGTGAAAGCTAGGCCGTAACTCTGAAGGAAGGTTTTAATGGCCAGTTATGTCTATACTCGTATGTAAAATAAAGCAAGCTGAACAACATTTTCATTTTCATTCATTCTCTTAAATCGCAAAGTAAAGTATTAATATTTATTACAATTAAAAAACAAAAAATTGTTTCGCAATATAAGCAAATATATTCAAAATTAAATATGAAATGTAATGCTTATGAGCATAAACATATCTCTATGGCCATTTTGAGATATGCTTGAGATATGATTCTCATCTAGTTTATAATTTTTTGACTATAAAAGTTTATAGTTTTCATTACCTTCTTTCGCAAAAAGTCTCCTCTTAAGCAGAGATGAATTGACCATAAAGACATGCTTATCCTCATAAACAATACATTTCATATTTAATTTATTATTTATTAATATTTTATATATTTTTAAAAAGACATTTTAATTAAACTAAAACACAGTAGAATGCACACTAATACATACTTGAATTAGTAAAGAGGTTGTCTGTTTAATTTTTTTTTGTATGCGACCAGATATTATAATGCAAAGAGTTGAGTTTATTTAGAAATGTTTTTGCACACTTTTTGATTACGAGTACTCGCTTAATAAAAGTACTTTAAATAACAGTAGTAATTCATAATAAAAAATAATTTAAATTAAACGAAAACCAACAAAACTTACCTTCATTTTTACTATAATCTGGATAACCCCAATGTTCAGAGGCACTTGCTAATGATACTGTCAGACAAAGACTTGCTGGAAAAAAAATTGAAAAATATATATTCTCATTAGAAAAATTAGTTCAAATTCATAACGTAAATAAAAGTAATTTGTAAAAAAAATGTTAAGCTGTGTAGTAGTTTAAATGTTAAATTAAGTGAAATTTATTTTCTTAAAGCAGATTATTCAGAAATACTTATACATTAAATTGCCCTGAAAACTAAAGCAAGAAACAAGCATTTAAATTAAATTAAAGATAAATATAAAAAAAGAAAAACAGAGTTTATTTTATTTTTATTAGAATTTTTAGGTTAGGATTTTTATGTATTTTCGATAAAATTCTAATAAATTTGTCAAATATTTGATGAAAGCAGAGTAGGCACTATTTAATGGAAATATTTTATGCAAAAATTGTGTTTTATATAAAAATTTCTTAAATACAACGAGCGGCGTGTGGCATGTCTATGGACGATACGCACGTTAAACCCTCTACTAGTTGTATAACTACACTTAAATAACAGAAAGTTAAAACTGTACTCTTAGCTTAAATTGAAAAGTATAAAATTTTAATGCAATAGTACACCCAGATTATAAGAAATGAAGAAACATCTTGTAAACAAGTTGCGCTTCTATTACTACTCAATGCAAAAAATGTTATACGCAGAAGGTTTACAAGTCCAAAATTTCAATAAGTTTATAGAGTTCTTGACGAAATATGCAGAAGTCTTTAAGCATAAAGTCTAATGAATATTCAAGCTATTTAATACACGTAGCAAGTCTCTCTCCACCTCGACGGACGAAAAATAATAGAAAAACAGACAGTTTTTGTAGTGGTATTTTCGTAGAATTGAGTTGACCTTATTAACATGCCTTGCATTTAATAAAATTTCCCGTACTCTATACAATTATATTCAAGAGCTATAAATTAAAAAAAAATATCTCTTTAAATGTCTCTCTTAACACTCTTCCTAAAATAAAAACTTATATATTTGATACTAAACAAGAGTGCCGCTTGCAGAATTTAACACGAAAATTAATCGCATCAGTGCCAAAGGTGTCATTTGGTATTATACACGTAATAAGTTCTAACATATTATAAAAATGTGAGAGTTTTCATTTAAATTACATTTTTTTATTTTTTATGTTCATTATTATTATTATTTTATTATTCTTTGCAGTTGAATTTGAAACAAAAAATAATGTTTGCCAAGAAATCACACATTTTTCATCAATCAAATAAAAATCTTTTAATAGAAATTAAAAATCAAAAAAAAGTAGCGTTTGAAAAAAATGATCAAACAAAATTGCCAAATTTTTATAAAAAATAAAAAAATACTTATTTTTAAAAAATTTTAAATTAAAACGCTAATTTATAATCAAAAATGGCCCAAATTTGAGGGAAAATACCGGGAAAAAGTTGATATGATTTTAAATTTTTTATCAGACTTCTAAGTTATGTTTCTAATTTTACATCTAATATATACAAATTAATGTATTTTAATGTCACCACTAACCGCGGAAACGGATGGTTCAATTTCAGCCAAAATTTCAGGGTATGTTGGGGATAGTTTTTATATTGTTTATGTGAAGTTTATGCGAGATATGGCATTTAGATTATCCTATATATTCCCATACAAATGCAATGTAACATTTTTTTCATATTATGCTTAACTTATATCCTAAGAGCTTTTAAAGATAAATTTTCCAAATTTGGTCTTAACGACTTCATTATCAAGGATTCAATCAATCATTAATTAGAAAGTAGGCGTGGTACCTCTCATGCAAGTTAAATATTAATTTCTTTGTATCTTGAGAAGTGTTAAAACTGAAGTTACTGAGTTTGGTGTAATTGAGATCATAGCCATCAAAAATCCTCAGTCGAGAAATGTGTACAAATTGTAGCAGTAGGTGTAGCAAAGCACGCCGGGTTTGGGCTAGTAAATTTATGTTTTTAATTTTAACTTTGCGAAGCTTATTTATTGTTTGGTTCTACTAACCGACCGACTTTACTTTTTAATTTTAAGTTATGTAAGAAAACATGGAATACAAAGTGTCAAAATAAATAGTGTTACAAAATATTCATTGCAGACCAATTAAGGAATACGCATCTGTTCCATGCCTTTTTCAAACACGTGCTTATTGCTCATTTTCCTTATTTTTGATAAATAAAGAAATAGTGGGAATTTATATTCGTTGCAACCATGTCATGGGGAGGTCGTGGCATAGTGGTAGAGCGCTCGCACAGAAACTCACACGACCAATGTTCAATCCCAGCGAAGGACGAAATTATAAAAATAAAAATGTGCGATTTTCTAAAAAAATTACAATTTAAATATTAAATTAAATTTAAGAAAAATAAGAGGTCCCCCCCCTCCAGCAAGATCATCTGCAAGAAATCGCCCCCTGACATTCCTAATCCATTCCACCAGAAACCAATGATCAGGAGTACAGCGCCTCCTTCTGGGAAGCCAACAGCTAACCTACTGAAGACGCTCACCATTCACATTAAACATCCACCGACAGATGAGGCAATTGCTGTTTGATCATTCGAGGGTGAAGGTATAACACTGGCTCTTGAGTGGACAAATTTTCAGCAACTTGTTTCATCAACAATAAAAAAAGGCGCAATATGTTCAAACATCTATGAAAAAAAAAAAAACCTATCAACCATCTTCACATTCCAATACAATGCACTGCATGAGTAGGGGTTTACCCCTGAGTATTGGTCTTAAAAAAAAAAAAGAAAAAAAAAACCATGTCAAACAGCAATAAATGGCTATGTTTGCAACATTTGCAAGACTTGCAATGACGTATAGCTCGTAGCTCTCTTAAAATGTATTATTCAGAGAATTTAAGTATTCAAAGTTTAAAAAAACCTATTAAATATTCACTTAAAATAATAACGAAACAAAACAAAAAGAAAAAAAAAATTCAGGAAGAAAGTTCTACCACATTAAATTAATTAAAGCTTTAATTGTTTTAAACAAATTTGTTGTTAAGAAATTTCGTTATTATACGCGTATTGTCCTAATTAATCATTCCCAAAATTTCACAAACATTAAAACTATAGCATTTGGTAACCCTTTTAAACAATTGTGCATGTTTTACAAACATCTGTGCCAATGCATTTTAATTTAATACCCTACACAAGACATGTAAATAACAGTTATTTAGTTTGTGCCATTTATTGTAATGTAGGACTTTAACTTCCCTATTCGCCTGTCTAACTAAAAATATGATTTCAAAATTAATTTAAAATTTTACTTGATTTTAACGAATAATTTCAAAATATCCAAACGTTTTACTAAGAATTTATTGTCCTACAAAATTTCTCTAAGTAGTTCCTTATAGCGTCATCTTTTTTACAAATAATGTTGCCCTTTTTGTTTTTCCCCTTTCAACATATATAAAACAGTGTTCGAAAATAAACTGTACATTATTATATGTACGGTTCACAAATTCAAGAACGGTATTTATTTTTTTAGTGTTTGTGTATTTCTACACAACCAGAATAAGTCGTTCTGTTTTTTGTTTTAAAACAGTACAGTTTTAGTGTTTGTATACATTTTGGTTTAGTGATCTTGGGTTATTTTTCCCTAATTTTCAAAATATTTTCTTATTTTTTGCATTTTTTATCAATCAGTTTAAAATAAAAAAATTGAAAAACAATTACAACAAAAAAAATATTTTTCCTTTGTTTTTTTTTCTATAGGTTAAGAACAGTATATTCGTTATGTAGAAAATTCAAAAATATTATAATGTTTTTTGTTTGTTTTGAATTTCCTACACAAACACTTTTAGTGTTTCTGTACTTAATATTCTACAGTACAGTACACTAAAGTACGTTTTATAAGGTAAATTTTCGAACACTGATATAAAATTTATTTAAAAATAATAAAACAATATCAAAAATTATTATATAATATGCAAATAACCTAGTACATAATCTTGTGCATATGGTCTTGCATCGCAGCATTATAACATTACACATACTATAGTATAATTTTATTCTCCAACAACAATACAGACATACATCAATATGCTTACTAAGGTTTGTCAAATATGCAACACTAAAGATCGAAGTATATATTTACACAAAAATTTTCCAATACCTTAGTAAATAAAAAATAAAAACTATAGAGGCAAAAATTAAAAAAAAAAATAGAAATTTGAAATGTATTCGTACCATATGTGTATGTCTAGATTTTGTTATGATTTGCAACACTTGCAAAGGTATTTGCACCAAAGAGTTATTACCGCTAATATTTACTTTTATTTTCTTTTGTTTTTCTTCCAAAGTCAAGAAAAAACCAGAAGGTAAAAATTTCATTCTAAAGTATGTGCACATTGCTTTTAGATTGTCAGCATGTATGGTAATTAAAAGTCGAGATTGACGATTAACTGATTATAATTTGTTTTTTGGTTTTTTTTAGGAAATTTTATTTGTAACATAATAATGAACAAAACCTTGCACTTGAATTGTATTTTTATACAAAAAGGAAATAAGAAAAATTCAACAAAAACAAAAATTTGTTTAAAAGTTTAACAGAAAATGCAACATTGCAAAAAAAAGAATTTCTTATTTTTTATATTGTAATTATCAGATATTTGAATAAATTTACAGAAAAATAAGAACTTTAACCATTAAAGTATTTAACATTCGACATAAAAACCTACAGCTCAAGCCACAAAAATTAAACTTTTCTAAATTAAGCGTTTAATTACTAGTGTTGGTTGGTTGTTAGTGTCTTGAGTAATGGGTATCAAGTATTTGTACTAATTTTTGGATACTCAATACTTTAAGAGTTGTTTCATTCTCTTCAAAGTGGTAGGGAAAATTTAAATTTTAACTGCGAAAACAAAATTCTATCCAAAAACACAATAGTTTATGGAATTCTTTTCTCTTATAAATATTAAAATTATTTACAAAAAAAAGAAGCGATATTCGGAGTTATTATAATAAATTAAAAACTTTGTGAAAAAGCTCTATTACAAAAGTTAGCATAATATGTCTTCCATCAAGATGCGATACATACAGTATTCCCGGAAAACTGCTCCACCCTTAATTGCCCTTCACGCTTATTTACTTCAATTTCTAAATCCCTATATATTTTCTTACTTTCTTAAAGTTCCACGGTTAATTAATTTTCGCTAAATTGCGTTATTCACTTAATTACCTCAAATATATTTTCCCCAAAGAAAAATTTCACCCAAAATTCCTTCGTTTAATTACCCAAAATAATTATTTTCTAAAAAACTGCATTAATATATCCGTTAAATTTACTTTCAAGCTACTTTTTTGAAACAACCTTCCAATTAAAGTCTACCAAGTTTGTGTATTAGTATAAGTAAAAAGTTACTTGCTTTTCATATGTATTGACGGCAGTGTATACAGGCTATTAACCGTATTCGTTTATATGCCTTCCACGCATAATTACCCAAAAATCTTGACATTTGTGTCGAGGCAATTATCCGTAGAATACTGTATTATGTTTTTATAAAATTTTAGGAGGGGACCTCAAGTTAGCATAAGACACTATTCGTTTACAGATACTCGTAGTAATAAAACTATTAGGAAGATAACTCTTCTGACAATTAGATTTTATTGTTTTATTACTACAATTTTTACTCGGAATCAATGTCAAAGTTATTTATGCTTAATTATTTTATTTTAATTATGTGATAATAATTAATAAAACTTATAAGTGCATACCAAAGTAATATAATTTCAAGTTATCTTTTTTCATTTTTAATATGTTAAAAATTTTAAAAATTCATGAAAATATCGAGTAGTATTGAGTACCCAAATTCAAATACTGAGTACTATCGAGTATTGAAAAGTTGCCGAATTCGACAGCACTATTCAATGCAAGTTTCTTTCTTTTCTTTTAATATATTTTAAATAAAATGCAAAAAATTAAATGTTTTTTGATTGCTTTTAATTATAGTTATTGTATTTTTAAATTAATTTCAATTTAAATGTCTACTTCTTTGTTATTGGGTTCTATATTTAGAAAACTTCTTATGCACATTTTGAGTTAATTAGAGAAAATTTCAATCTTTATAACTTGATTATATTAATACGAGTACATCACTCTAATAATTAACAGACAGAATACTAAAAAAGAGAGTAAATTAGAGCGCAAAAAAATAAAAATCCTCCAACGATAAATTATGTTAAACTAAAATATACTGTCGAAGAAGACATCCGGCTAGTTAATGAGAAAAAGAAATAAAGGAAATTGTTTATTTTTCTAGCACGACGCATTAATTCCAATTGGAGCATTTGCAATGCCAGCTGAGCTACATTTATTTAGACAAATTGTAAGAAAAATGTCACTTTTATTCATTTTCTGCAAATTGTCTTGTTTTGTTTTTTATAGTTGCAGCAACAAAAACCTGTGTTGTTTTTATTAATACTGTACTTATTGCAATCTCAAAGTCATCTTTTGTATGAAAATCTCATTACAAAAAAAATTTTAAAAATGTTGATGCCAAAACACGCTTTTCACCTCCTCAAAACGCGTTAATTCACACACGTACATACATTTTATGCCCATTACAACACTTCTTCAGAGTTACGGCCTAGCTTTCACAGCACTCATATTGTTTATGTCAATTTTTATCCATGAGTTCCGGTACCTACAGTTTAATGTCGAATTTGAACGAATCTTGTTCAATGGAAATGGGAATTAGTTACTATCAGATTTTTTGCCAAAAGACTGCTTAGAGGTGTCCGCAGCCTTGTTTCAAGATGTCAGAGCTGGAATTTGAGCCAACCAATTTTTTTTTAGATATCGATTTTGACCCACCCTAACTTACAAAAGAAGATCCAAAAAAATTGTATAAAAATTTCTTTTTGGAATGTTTACTTAAAAATTGAAACTGGCACTGAAGACTACACATTAGTTTTCTTAATTAAAACCTCGACATTGCAAATAAAACCACTGTTCTCCACCCTGTTGGGAAATAAAAATAAATAGAAAAAAAATTTCCAGAAAATTTTTCTAATTTAAAAAAAAAAATAGTATTTTATTACTTCTTTATTATGATTTAGTAGAAAAAGAACAAAAAATTAAAAAAAAGAAATTTATAAATACAGGCAAATATAAATATTTTCTGAAAATTGAGGCTAAAAACGTAAAATTTTATATAAAAATTAAAATAAAATAAAACAAACTGAACTAAATAATGGAATAGATTTGGGCAGTTGGCCAGATTTTTAAAATACATATTTTTTTATTAACAAAATATTTTTTTTTATATTTGTTAAATAAACAATGAATGTTGCATGCAAAAATATAAATGAAAACAGTTAAATTTTTTGACATTTTCATTTCATTTTTATAGCACAACAATACAAATATTTTAATTGATTTTTAAATGTTTCTTTTGTAATACTTAATTGCCATATAAAAAAAATGTATGTACATACAGTTGCCGCTTTTTATAAGTAATTTGTCTGTTTAATTTAAAATAAAAAATAAAAACATTCCAAAAAAAAAAAAAAACACTTTTTTTATAAATAATTCAAAGCATTAAATTAAAATATTTTTGTCAATCAAAATATCAACATACTTTTGAATAATTTAAAGTGAATTCTTTTGTGATATAACCAAGATAACATTCTGCAAAATGAGTACAATCATATTTATACATATATTTTACGAATTTAAATAAAAATTTTTATTAAAAATATATATCCAAAATTGAAAGAACCAAAAAAGAAAAAAAAAACAGCCTACGAATTATTAATGGAATCATTTATGTAGAGAAACCACACTAGGTAGTTCTCTACTTTGGACGCATGAATTAAACACATGGCTTTCATAGGACTGCAGTAAACAAAGAACTTGTTACGTTAACATATTTTTTTCGGATTACCATATAGCTGGACTTACAGCTTAGCGTAAAATTCTGTATTATGGAATATGTTGTCGTTTAACTAAATATGGAATTTTATCAGATTGAGTTCGAATGTAAAGCAAAAATTTTTAATTTAATAAAAACGCTTATTTGGCCAAAATTTTATTAAAAAGTTTAGTAGAATTATTCATATTCTTAGGACAAGCTAGGTGCTGCAATGGTCTAGTTGGTAGTGCGAGGGTTGTGGGTTCGATTCCCACCAGAGGCCCTAGTCTGTCACTCGTCTCGAAATAATTAAATATAATAATAATATTGTATTGTAATTTAAATAAATAAAAATTTAGGACAAACTACAATAAATTAAATTCAAGCAAAAAAGTTGTGATGACAGAGTTCATGAACGAGAAACAAATCTTAGACAAGTAATTGACGCCTCATTGGGTGCAATTCTTCAAAAAATTTAGTTATAACCACCCGATTATGAGACGATTTACCAAAGCGTTTAAATACAGCAGGCACAATAGATCAAGCAGTAAAAATGTTGAAGAAAGCCTACACTGACAAAATATATTTGGCAAAGAAACAGTTTTCTAAAAATTTTACTAAAAGTGAACGGTTGGAAGTCGATATCAGAAGAGCTCTTAACTGAGATATGTACAGTCGAATTCGGATATAAGCACACCATTTAAATGAAAAAATCGGATAATTGCAAAAAAAATGCATTTACTTTTTTTCTATTAAATTCAAAGGTAATTAACTCCGTTTAAAAAAAAATCCGTTTTAAAGAAAAACTGCTTAAAAGAAACAGATTTTCCGTTAAAAAGCAAAAAAATTGTATAAAAAGAACTCCGCTTAATTGCAAATACAAATTTATCGACGACAAAACAATTTCAGCACCTGGTCATTTCTTTTTTATTTTGGGCATACCTACATTTTCAAAAGTATTTTTTATGGCAAGAATGTTCATTTATTGCTGAAAATTAATTATAATTTGTTAGTTAACTTTGTCAGAGTTTGAATTTTTCTGAAACATATCGATTTGTTTTATTTTTATTTCAATAATATTTTAAGAGCTCGCTTAAACGAAATAATTATGCATTCATCCGAAGTCCTTTTAAAGGAAAATTCCGCTTATAAAAAAAATAACAAATGCTGTTTTTTACATTTTCTTATAACCGAATTCGACTGTAGCTAAATTTAAACCTACTGCTTAAGTATGTAATCACCGTTTTATTAAATCCTCTATTTCTTTATTTTTATTGTTGTTTCGTATTAAATTAATTAAAATGTAGAATATAATTTCTTGTGTTTATCTGTTTTCAAATAACTTTTTAAGAAATATTTCCTTTAAATAGTGGTTACGCTTTTTTAAGCAAATATTATACAAGTCTGAACGTATCTTAAGGAATAAAAATATTTTTATTGATTGGCGAGCAAACGTCAAATTACTCAAGCCAAGGGGATTTTATAGTTGTTGTTGTTCTTAATACAAATGACATATTTACTTGTATATATACTTATTATGAGACACAGTTAACATTAGTTTGCATGTGTATTTAAGACGTTTAAATTTTAAATAATAAATTATACATGCAAAATTGTAATAAATTTTTATCGAAAAATTTATTTAGTTTCTTCAGATTTCAAAAATTAAAAATCTTGTTAAAATGTGCGGTTTTGCAGAAAATCATGGCCTGTACAGTGTACACGTATGATTTTAAAACCACATGTGATTTAGAAGCAGGCGACTATTCAGAACATACATATATTTAAATTTAATTTCTAACGGCTTTAAACGTAATATTTTTTTTTTAAATTTCAGCAAACGAAAAAAATATGTAGTTCATTAAAATTAATCTTTTTTAAGCATATGTTTGTACGTAAAATCATAAATAATTCCAAAATACGTTCATGTGCTGTCTGTCAAAAATCGTTTAGATCAGGGATGAGCAACACGCGGCCCGCGAGCCGCTTGCGGGTCTTTCTACCTATTTATGCGGCCCTCCAAACAAATGTTGCTGCTTCTCAAAAATACACATAATATATAGGCACATTAATCAACGAATTTCAATTACGAAGAAACTGAGAAGAGAGCAGTTTCCATGAAAATATTTTCCTAACCATTAATTATCGATGTGGATACAGTTCCCGAAGACTTTCAAAGGGAAGTGATGGTTATGCAGAATAATACTGATGTAAAAAATGTATTTCTCTCAGTAAACATCGAGAATGTTTATAAATCCGACCACCGACCAATTACCACCGATCAAGACTGAGATAGAGTTTTGTAAATTATTAGTATTTATGTATGTGCGGCCCGCCAAAAAATTTTAAAATTTATAAGTGGCCCGTTGATTAAAAAGGTTGCGCACCCCTGGTTTAGATAAAAAAAATTTAGCATTAAGATTTCAATTTTATTTATTTTAGTTGGTAGAGTAGTGACATAAAATTTCCAATAAAATAGTGTTTAAATAAATAGAAATATTTATCATTCTTAAATTATGTGTCGTCACCTAAAATGAGAAATAATGTATACATGATCCAAAAACTTGAAATTGGTTTTTATTCGTGTACATACGTATGTATCAATGTATGTATGTATGTCTGAGTAACAAACTTTGAAACAAACTTTTACTGTCAAAATTCAAAATAACGTGTCATCGATTGAATAAGGTTTTTAAACCAATAATGTAAAACATGTATAGCAGTAGGAAGCTAATTCTGCAACGTAAAACGTAAGAGTTATATTCTACTTTTACGAATGAATGATGATTCGCAATTTTCTTCGCATAATACGAACAACATATCGTGTATTTATCAATTATTAATTCGATTCGTTACATATTAAGTAACAGAATTAGAATTTTTTCTTTTTAGTTGTTTTCGAATCAAGAACCATTTCAATCATGACTGACACAATTAGCCTCCATATTTAAAAATCTACTTTTAATATCTTAAAAAGTCGGAATTTATTATATTATTTTATATTTTCGGTGGCGATATGCATGTACGTTTATAATGTGCGTGTGTAAATTAAAAAAAAAAGTTAAATTCAAAAAATTCAACAAATTTCAAACGAAAATCTATAAAATATTGTCCAAAAAAATGTTTTATATTTTATTCTATATTGACTATATGCGGCAAATATTTTTATTTGAAATCAGTTTTATTCAACCCACAATTTTTGTGAAAATGGTTTCTGTTATTTAAAATTGCACAGAAAAGATAAAAAAATCGATTTCAATTAATAAAATTTGTTCTAACAATTAAATTATTTACTAGGATTGCCTCTACAAACAATATTGATTGTTTCAATTAAAGGATTAGTAATTACGAGTTTTACAACAAAACCCTAAACAATTAAAATTTAATTTGTATTAATCAAAAATGAAGTAATAAAACAAGCAAATAACATACATACATCATAATTGGCCATTACAATCCTGTATCAGGGTTACGACCTAGCTGCTCGCAGCACTCATGTTGTGTGTGTTAATTTTTATCCATGAGTACCGGGATGTACAGTTTAAAGTCAGCTCCGAGCGATAGATTTAAGAAGCTTTTTCATGGCAATCAGTTACTCTCAGAGCTTTTGGCAGAAGACTGCTGACAGGTAGTCGCCGAAACAATTATTTTTTTGATATTTCTTTTTTTTGAAGATGTCAGAGCTGAGATTTGAACCCGGCACTATCGACTTAGAAAACCAACATACTAACCACTAGACCACGGCGACTACATTATATGAGCATTTCTTTAGAAAAATTGTTAAATGTCCCTATTTAATTATGGTTCATATTTTGAATAAATTTTTGGTGCACAAATTTTTTTCAATAAAAGTTAAAATTTATGCCAAAAATAAATTCTGCATTTTTAAATTATGATGTTTTTTTATTATTTTACTTGACTTTCTCGTATATTAACTGTAAATAATTCAGAAAAAAAAATTAATTTTTATTATATTTGTTTTGTTTCTTAATCTTCAATTTATTGATTGTATGCATATATCGATTCGTTGTATCGTAATTCATAAACTTGTTATACTCGTAGTTTTTAATTTAATTTTTTTCTATTAAAACCAATTAAATTACATTCGTTTTAATTACATTTTTAGTGTTTTGCAAAGAGTGTGAAGCACTTAAATGTACGATTTTGTTAAAAAAAATTATAAGAAATTTTAAAATATTAAACTCTATGTAAACACACATATTTCATTTTATTTTTTCAGTAGAGGGAAATAAAAGAAGAACTAAAATTTCAAAAACACATAAAAATACATGCCAAATTTCTAGATGTTTATGAAATTTGGAGAAATAAAAATTTTAAATTTAATAATTTAAAAATTTAGAACATTTTAAAATCGTAAATTTTGCTTAGTGTGTTTATAACTTATAAATATAAAAAAAATTAAATATAAATTTTTAAAAAAATTTTCTGATTGGAAGTATGAAACATGGTTTTTACCTGCACAAACCCTCAACTTAAAAAAAATTACCTTTAAACGTGCACTAATATGATAATTTTTTGTAGGTTGTTCATAAGGTACTATTCACAGATTATTTTATCATATATTTTTTATCAAATTCTGTCAGACGTGATCGCAATGTTTTTCAAATGGAAAAAAAATTTAGATACAACGATAATTCTAAAACTCTTTACTAAGCGAATCGAGTTAACGCGTTAATTAGTGTTGTAAAACAAACAAAAACATATATTTTGCAGCACTGTAGATAAATAACATGGAGAAAATGGTACAAAAAAACCTGCCTTCAAATAAAACCGTCATATTAGTGCACGTATCAGTGAAATTAATTTTTTATAATAACAAGAAATATATCAATTGATTAAATTATTAAAGAAAGAAAATAAAAACTGGCAAGTTGTTCACTCGTTATCGACTGTCAACAAATAAAAGTAGAAAAAATTGCACATACATACATACATAATTGGCCATTACAACCCTGTGTCAGGATTACGGCCTAGCTTCTCGCAGCACTCATGTTGTGTGTGTTAATTTTTTCCCATGAGTACCGGGACCTACAGTTTAAAGTCGACTCCGAACGACAGATTTGAGAAGCTTTTTCATGGCAATTAATTACTCCCAGAGCTTTTGCCAGAAGACTGCTGAGAGGTAGTCGCCGAAAGAAATAATTGTTTCATATTTCTTTTTTTTTTTTTTAAAGATGTCGGAGCTGAGATTTGAACCCAGCACTATCGTCTTCGTAAGCCAACACACTAACCACTAGACCACGGCGACTACATATTTGCACATTCAAATAAGAATTCTCTCGTATAAGAACGGCTAAATTATTCCCCTGTTGTGACTTTTACTAATTATTTCAGAAGCCATGTCTGTCTTATAAAATTTTGTAAAGATTCATTATTTCCATTTTGTTTTTCCTGCCAATCACGATATCAGTAAGAATAAATCAAATTGCCACAAGCACTACTTCCTCTTTTTCAGTTCCAATAACATATTTTCCTAGACGAGAACAATGTAATGCATGAATAGGGGTCATCCCCGGAGTGCTGGCCTTAGTGAAAAAATAAATGTGCTTAAGTGTCATGTTCTTTTCAAAACATAACTCAGGCAAAGTCTTCTTAAGTAAATTTATAATTGAGAGAAATTTTATTAATTTATTTCTACTGTTGATTAAAATAAAAATTAATACACAATAAGTTAACGAAATATTAGAATCAAATACATGAAATATTTTTTTAAAAGCATAAAATATTTAATCAATAATAAAAATTATTTAAAGAAATAACCAAAGAAACCAATACGAATAGAAATGATTAATTTATTTTTTCAGTAAATAAAAAAAATCTATATTCATAGTTTTCGACTATTAATCCCTCTCCATTGAACAAATTTACATGATGCCTATTTCAAAATGATTACTTACTGTTTTCAAATATCAAACACTTAAAAAAGAAAATCATTTGTCAAACTTGTCATTACAACTATTACACTTGTCATGAGTCTATCTGTTTAAAATGTGATTGCAGTTAAATGTGTAGGATGTTAGACAGATGGGAAGGAAAAAAAAATAGATTAAATGGTGGCATATCAAGCAACAACAGACAGTAAATGCAAATATTTACTCTGACAAACAATAAAAACAAACGAATATGAATGTGAGAGTATGAAAATCAATTGAAATTTAAATTGAAATATATTTTGTAAAATACATTATTAAAGTGATTATTAATTTTAATTTTTCTCTTTAAATTGTGAGAATGTATATTAAGCTTTCCTAATACTCTGAAAATTTAGTTCAAAAACCACTTTAAATTTACCAATCGATGAATAGATAACTAAAGCAGTAGGTGTAGACAGAAGTACATTCTTGTATATGAACAATTTCACCAAAAATTTTAACCATGTCACATACTTACGACTTATTTTGCTTGATATTTTCTATAACAAGGTTTCAAATGTGTTACTATTTTTTGAAATATGTGAAGCTTTTAAACGGAATATAACGACTAAATACATATATTGCAGTCACTTTTATAGACGGAAGTATGCTCATACGCACTTTTAACAAATGGCTGGCTACCAATAGAAAATTCCGAACTGTAACTCTTAATACGAGCCATAATGAAATTTATGTTGTTGCAATTGCATCTGCGCAAATAATTGCAATTTTATTTTTTTTAGCTAAGCAAATGATTTGTCCACCGTAGTAGATTCTAAAGTTGGCTTATGGAAAATTGCCAATGTCAGCACTCTAGAAACAATGCCCGTTTGGGTTTCGAGAATTACAAACAAACAATATGCAATTAATTTAATCAAAATTTAATTGATTACATTAATTTAATTTGTTTAGGGCAACAACTGAATGTCTGGCCTTTACTTGTTATGAATTATTTCCAATTTTTGCTTAATTTTTCACCATTTTGGCTGGTATATCACCAATGGCTGTTGAATTGTTGTCTTCTAGGGCAGGAATTGTTGCTGGTTTATCACTGTACACGAGAGACTTGATGTATGCCCACAAGAAGCATTCTTATGGAATCAAAACCTATGGACTTTGCGGTCAATGAACTAATCCAAACTCGTATCTTAGAGGCTCATGGTATGACAGTATGTGTAGCATATGGTACCATTATTTTTTTTTTTTTTAAGACCAAAACTCAGAAGTAAACCCCTACTCATGCAGCGCATTGTATTGGAATATTGAAGATAGATACATAGATTTTTTTGTGATTTTATTGATCGCCATATATCAATGAGACAAGTTGCTATCAGTTGATCACTCAAAGGCCAGTGTTATACCTTCATCCTTGAATGGTCAACAGCAATTGCCCCATTTGTCGTTGGATGTTGATAGGTTAATGGGTTAGCTGTTATCTTCTTAGAAGATTACGCTGAACTCCTGATCACACGTTTCTGGTGGAATAGACTGGATATGTCAGGGAGTAGTTTTTCTTGCAGATAGACATCTTGGAGTGGGGAACGTTTTGTTTTTTAAATTATAATTTAGAAAAACAGCAAATTTTATTTTATAATTTTTGTTCTTCGCTGGGACTGAACCTCGGTCGTTTGAGTTTCTGTGCTGTTCTTTTATTGGAATTACATGTCAACCATATTAAATTTTCACATTTTGAAAACAAAAATAGTCAGTAATCATTGCACGGTACATTCTTCATTGACTGTAATGTTGCGATTTTCATCGTTTTAGAAGAATTATTCTCCAACGATGCTCCCAGTTAGCGCACTGCAACAAACATAGCAGCAGTGTAAATCTGTTTTAATAACGTATGCGTTTAGCTAAACCCGAACTTTGTAGCTGATGACCATTTTTCAATAGAAACACATTTCTCGCATGCCACGAATATTAATTATAAAATTCATGATTTGCAAGCTTTCTTCATTTGTTAGTCTCTATTCATGGTGAATTTGCAAATTTTACTGGACATTTTTGGTATTCTAACGTGCCAAAAAAAAAAAAAAAAAACAAAATTTTGTTTACACTGAAAACCCAAATTGGCAGAGGTTTAGTAATAATCTTTGAGCATGAAGATTATTGGTCCTGAACTGTTTAATTCATCATATGCACTTTTCAAAAACACCTTAAAATAATTGTATTCAGTAAAATAATAGTGATTCTTATATAAAATTAAAATGTTACTTTAGATTTTTAGTCCAATTCGTGGTGATACTTAAAACATTGAGAACATCATTGTAGTGTAGAGCCATGTATTGTACAGCCATGTTTTAACCATAATACAGTATTTAGTTTCCACAACATGTGTATGAATGTTAATTTGGAATACATTTTCATAATTGTATGATTTTAAATCACTATTCATAACGAAAAAACATAAATATGCAGTAAAAAAAAAAAAAGATTTACAGTGACTCTACAAGTTTTATAATCTGTGTTAGCCAATGCTGTGGCCCATCTCATCAATATGTTTGGTTTTCACTTTTCATTTGTATTTTAAATACTCCAATGATCTTTAGTTTCTGTAGACAAAACCTAAATATATATTTAAGTATTTTATTAACAAAATATTAAAATATAGCATTTCATGTATTTATTTGAAAACAAATAATTATTTAACTTCAAGTACGGCTGTAAAATATTAGACAATTTAATAATCCAAAATGAAAACAGTATGAATGTTTAATTATTTTTAGTTAATAATTAAAATGTCCACAATGTAAAACTAACAATATAAAAATGAAAAATGATCAGAAAACAATTCATTGTACGGGGTGTTTTTTTAGAGGTATAGAACTTCGAATTGAAATAAAACACAAGAAAATCGTTTTAATGTACATCAATTTGGCTTTATTGGAAGGATAATTTTATGCCATTAATGTTTAAATATGATTTCGGGCATGTGGCCGCCGCGGCTAGCTCGAATAAAGCCAATACTACAGGTCCAATTTTCAACCACTTTTTCGAGCATATGGGGCCGTATGTTGGCAATAACGCCACGAATGTTGGCTTCCAAGTCCCCTAACGTTTCTGGTTTGTTGGCGTAGACGAGCGACTTCACATATCCCCAAAGAAAATAATCCAATGGTGTCAAATCACACGATCTTGGTGGCCAATTGACAGGTCCATTCCGCGAAATTATGCGCTCATCGAATGTTTCCTTCAATAAATCGATTGTGACGTGCGCTGTGTGGCATGTAGCGCCGTCTTGTTGGTACCACAACTCATCCACATTCATACCATCCAATTCGGGAACAAAATAGTCGGTTATCATGGCTCTATACCGGTCTCCATTAACGGTAACTGACTCTCCAGCATTATTTCGGAAGAAGTATGGCCCAATGACTCCACCAGCCCATAGAGCACACCAAACAGTCAGTTTTTGTGGATGTAATGGCGTCTCAAGGGTCTCATGTGGATTCTCTTCACTCCAAATGCGGCAATTTTGCTTGTTGACGTAGCCATTCAACCAAAAATGAGCCTCATCACTGAACAAAATTTTGCGATGAAAATCAGCATCGAGATCAATCTCATTTTCAGCCCATACACCAAAATCACGACGCATTGCATGGTCTCGCGGCTTTAATTCTTGCACAAGCTGGATCTTGTAAGGTCGCAAGCCAAGATCTTTGCGCAAAATCTTCCATAAAGTTGATGGACAAAGCTCCAATTGCTGTGCACGGTGGCGAATCGATTCATTCGGGTTCTCTTCAACACTTCGACGTCTCTGCGGATGCGTATTATCACATAGAGTAAACGTAGTGCGAAAACGATCCATGGTTAACCGAATTAATTGCTCTGATGGACGATTATGTCGACCATAAAATGGACGGAGCTTGCGGTAAACTTCGCGAACTGAACCATTATTTTCGAAATAAATTTGCACGATTTGCAAGCGTTGTTCTTTTGTCAACCTGTTCATGATGAAATGGCAAACCAAACTAAATATTAATCACTTGACAGATAACAAAATGGCCGCCAGTTAAAAAAGTGATGCCAACTTAAAGTTCTATACCTCAATAAAAAACACCCTTTATAAAAATTCAACATGAAAAGAAAAAAATCACTTTTTTTACGAGTATTAGGAAAGGTATATGAAGTTATCAATCGGAAAAATCCCCGGTTTTTATTTTAAAGCAATTAATAACCTCTTATATGTATACCATTTGCTTCAGTTCAAAATATGAGATTTTGATCGAATTTTAGCAGATTTTCCCTAGATTTCCTAGGCCAAACAAATCCTATTTCGTGACTAAATTTTGTCGAATTTGAATCGGAAGATCGTTTGAGTATAAAAAGGCTACCAATCGACAACAAACTCAATCGTATGGTAAATTGGCAGCAGTTTTTGTAGTTAATTAAACACAATTTGAATAAGTTTTCGCGCAGTTTTATAAACGGGGCCAAAACGTGTCTCTATCACACAGTGAAACTAATATTGTTCTGGTAAGTTTGTCAGCCAACATAGTTATGGTGACCGATTAGAATGCCCATGCTATAAATGGAAAGCTGAGATTCTAAGCTAAACTGGGATATACAATTTCTAGTACATCGTTAGCTCGTATTCTCAGCTGGTGCGACTGAACTCTCGCCCTTGGCGCAGTGTCCCACTGCCATTTTCCTCGTCTCCTCAGGCTTAACGCCATAAAAACATACATGAACCAACTGTAAAGAGAAATTATACCAACTTAAAGATTTGACTTAAACGAATTAAAAAAAAATAAAACCTTATGTTAACACGGGATGAATCCGTTTACCACAGGAAAATAATTGAAAAAGCAATAACTTTCCCATCCCATACGCCCATTGAAAAGCCGTTCTTTTTAAGTACAGAAGTCATATGTGATTATTTGTAAAAAAAATTATCATCAAAGTCTCTATGCGGCCAATCCCGCCATCTAGACGGTAGCCATAAAAATAGTATTTTTTGCCCTATCATGCTGCCATAAATGTTGACAACAATTGACAACAAAGATCACGAAATTCTATCACAAACATTTAATAAAATCTAGCACTTTTATCGAGTGATTAGATAAAAACAAAATCATAATATTTACCAGTAAATTAATAAAAATTAACAAACAAAATAGGAAAACCTTTTGTTTTTTTATAAGTGCTTTTCATAAATTTTTTATTTTCTTTACTGCTTAAACATAAAATTTTAATAATTTCGTCACTTTTTGCAAAGTCTTCCAAATAAAGGCGTTGGTTTCTAAAGAAATAAAACGAAATAATTCCACACTGTTGATTTCTGTTGAATCATCTCAATCATGTCTGCTGAGAAATGCTTATGTACTGGCATTTTATGATTTGGATTTTTATAATTAAATTTTTGCAATTAAATGTCATGCTATAAAAGTTAAGTACCAATTGTTGAAGAGGGACTTATAAAAAATTTTGTATCTGTTGTAGCTTAATATGGCAACTAAAAAATTTTTAATTTTAAATAATAATGATGAAGAGATTATCATTAGTTTTAAAAACATTATATTTGTACTAATTATCTATAAAAAAATAAAATAAGTTGTTAATAACTATTCAATAAATAAGACAACTTTAGTTGGCCAAACAGATTTTTTAATATTTCAGTAAGTATAAAGTTTTATTGAGTGCCCTAGTAGTCTAGGGATTATAGTGATAAATTGCTAGTGCGAGGGTTGTGGGCTCGATTCTCACCACAGACCTTGTTCTACAATACCAAGCTTTAGTGTCTTAGTCACTGCGCTCGTAATAATTAATTAGAATGTAATTTAATATTGTATTGTAATTTAGTAAATATTGAAATAAATAACTAATTTTTGTATATTTGTTTTCTTTTGTTTTATTTTAACATTGCGAGATTACTCAAAACATCATAATTCGAGTATAATACCATGTTCAGTCATAATCCTTAATTGCGTAATTAATTAATAAATTATACTATTATGAAGTCGTTTATTCAAGTTTTGACAGGTGTCAGTTGACTTACGCATATTAAGATAAGCTGTATTGTCCTTTCAGTTAAAAACAGTTAAATTTCAAAAAGTCACGTTCTCATGAACCCACCCTCGTGTTTCTTCAAGTGAAATAATTCGGTGTTTTTTTATGATCGATTAAGAACTACTTATATTGCTACTACGACAAAACTATTAACACAATGGCCCAGTCATGTATTGTTGTCAGCATTTATTTTTTTTTTTTCTTTTTGTTTGTCAAAATTACGTCAAAACTTTTAAAATGTTAAGAAAAAAATTTAAAGAGGTGTGTTTCTTTTATGATCCAGTAAAAATGAGAAGGTTGGGGTTTTATACTTTTATTTACAAAAATAAAAAAAGACTTTTTGTGTAGTTTTTTGTAAAATAAATAATTTGTCTGATAGATAACACCTTCCGATAATTGAAGTTAATGGTTATGATTGTTTTGTAAATGAATAGCAGTGATCGAAATCTATCACAATAGCAAGCAGATTTTGACAATTATGTATGTATACAAATAGTGTGTAATTATAGGTCAATAACCGTAATAATCAATAATATTATACATACATACTATGTTTCTATAGTGTGCGTAATTAGATAGTCAGAAGCATTCAATATCAAAGTAACAAAAATATAATCATACTTTTTTTGTTCAAATACTCCGAATAGATACCAATAAAATAGACCATTTGGAAAAATAAAAGGCAAACAAATTGATTTGTACATGCCAACAAACGCAAAATAGGAAGTTAATGTTTAATAAACACAACATGAAATTGGGAAGACCAAAAACAAATTTCGAAAACCGCATGATCGGCAGCAAATGTAAACCGGATCATTATTATTGCCATGAGTATTATGCCCTAGGGCAGACACTGTGACCCAAAGAGCCTTTTGTGTCATACTCTGCATAGGATTGATGACCCTCATGATCACCTCTGCTTAAACATCAGGTCGATCGCTGATTATCGACACCGATGCTCGGTTAACCATAAGCGTCCGACACCATCCAGCTCAATCGTTACTCATAATATAAATGAGTAGGTCTGAAACCATGCTCAAATAATAACTTCTCCGATTGAAGTGAAGAAAACCGGCACATGCTAAAAGAGCAAAACTTAAACATAAGGGAGGAGAACGTGGATATATATATATAAGTATATGCAAAGAACTAAAAGATTTTATTACATCGTGGTATATTAACCCAGATTTTTGCCTACAAGGTGATATAATCAGGAATTCAATATTTCAAAAATATTAATATTTGTACATTTTCAAAAGGATGTGTGAATAAACAATGATTACGGTTTGCTGACATTTTGCAATTTTTTTTTATTTGCGAAATGTAAAAAAAATAGAACTTTTTATAGAACACCAATGAGTGCATCTTTACCTATAAGGTACTATAATCACAATTCCAGCTATACATAGTATATTGAGCACGTACAAACAAAATTCATCGTTGGAAGAGTAATAAATGAACAGAATAATAGATTTACAGACATAATATGTATCTATGTGGCTCGGCATTACTATGGATAAATTAATAAAATAGATAAATAAATATTTAGGCTTTTAAAACATTTCTACAGAAAATAGAACATTAGAAGCATTAATACTCTAATGCCAAGAGATCGAAAATGAAATCGAAACTTATCTATAGATAACTCAAAGATTACAGCTAATTTTGTAGAATTTTTTTAGTTTAAAGATGATTCTTAATTTTATAAATTTATAAGACCCTTTAAGTTTTATAAAAAATTATGCCTCTTTCTTTTATATAATGAACTACCCTAATACAGTAGAACCTCGAAAAAGTTAAACACTCGAGTAAGTTTAAAATTTTTTTTTTGTGGTAACATGACGTTCTGTTAAATTAGGGTTTTATTTACAATAGTTTCTTCAGTTATAAGCGATAATGTTGACATCATTGATAGATAACATTGAAAATTCAACAATCATGCGAGCTTCTCGAAAGCATTTGCAAAAGCATAAAAACAAGAACAATACAATGCAGAGGTAGCAAACCTTGTCCATATTCATATGAAAATGTCTAGACTATTTCTTTTAATCACTTGGTACAACCTAATATTGTTTGCGCACGAACAAATGCGACTATTAACTTTTAACCAATCAGTATAAATGAAAACTAAGATTTTTTGGAAAATAAGTCAACAAAGTTTTTACTTTTTTATTTCTTTCTTTTCTTCAATTTTAAAAAACGCTGAGTATAGTTAATAGTACAAAAAAGTTGATTACGCTTGAAACGTTTCCGTTAACGTTATCGAGATTCTACTGCAGTGCTTAATATTATAATCAAATGCAGTGCAAATGTGTGAACTTCTAACAGACACTTGTTAATCAAGTTACGATGTGAAAATTAAATTTTCTGCAATATTTTACATATTTTTATGAAATTTTTATAATTATTATAATTGTTTTTACAAAAAATAAATAATAATAATTAAAGTATTAAAAATAGGTATGTACTTAATAGGCAAGAAATTACGACATAGTTTTTTGAAAAGAAAACTAATTTTTATTTAAATTTAAAATTATCAGCGGTAATTATTCTTCATTAAAAACAACCTTGCAGGTCTAACATGCCTGCCTACATTTTATTGTTGTTTGACAGAGTTTGCTACGTTTGCAAGACTTACAAGAGAGTTTTCAGTGAACGGGAATCACCGTTAAAAATTATCTTTATAAATTTATACTACAAAACTTAAAAATGATATCAGTCTTTGAAATGCTTCACTGATAAGGCGCGTTTTCTATAATATATATTTTGAAACACATTAAATAGCCGCCAAAATAAAAAGTGTTCTCCTTTCTAGCAAACATGTTAATATTACAGTTCAAATGGCTAGTCAACCAAACAAATGACCAACTACAATTAACACAAACTGCCATTTTAATACCATTACAGTACCACACTGAATTGATCCAATCAGAAAAAGAACTAAAGCCAAACAAATCGGCCTATAAAGTGGAATGGAGGAGAGGGTTCAGTCTTGCGTTGTGCATAAGACTGCAATGAAGTCTGAAGTCAATCTTTCAAAATTCTTACCGTCTATACAGCTGTTAACTTGAGCAAAAACTACATTTATATACGAGTATTATTTTTAAATTATCTGGAAATGCGAATTTGCATTCCAATAACAGTGTTAAATTTGCAATAGTTAGGAGATAAGGAGAATATGACAGAAAGTATGTACGTACATACATATATAATTTCAATATATGATTTCTATAGAAAATTATGATTTAAATAGTTGATAATTATCAAGAATATAAATAGAGTACAAAAAACTCAGATGAGACTACTGTAGCTGGGGTCGAAAACATGTTCAGTTCGGCGGGGGTATCCTCAAGGATTGAGGAGAAATCATCATCTTTGATTGAGAAATCATTGCAAAAAACAATCTAATTTTATTTAATAGTATTCAGTTCTGATATAATAAAGGCTTTGTCAGACAAAACAAAATGGCCTAAAGGACAGTTCTAATTTTAGCGTCGTAAATAATATCGAATATTTAAATATTGGCCTCATAAAATAATTAATCAAGTCACATTACTTTTATCCAAAAAATTTTCCCAAACAACACAATAATAAAATAATCGATAAGATATTTAAAAAATACAATTATTTGGTTAATTAGCTGAAGGTAAACATCCCCCCCCGCAACCCACCTAATATTTATTGGCATTTAAACTCAAACATACACACAATTACGTGCAAATTTTTTTTTGCCTAAAATACAAGTATGAATGAATTTTTTTATGATTTTTAAAAATTTTCCTCCCATTTATTAAAGTCACTTCATTTTTTATCTCCATGGGATAGTTTTTTAATCAGATTTGTTTGTTGAAACATACGTCAGTTATTGTTTTTTTTTTTTTTTTCAATGTAAAATTTATTGTTTAAAAGAGAATAGCACCTATAAATATAGAATTTGAAAGAAAAAAACTTCTTAATTTGCGAATATTAAAAAAAAAATTGGGAATTTCCTTTCAAAACTGTTGAATTAGAAAAACAATGAAATTAGTGACTATTAAAGATATTAGAAAAAATTTGTAAAATTTTTAATTAAAACTGTAAAAATTTTATTTTGTAGAGGCAATATTGTTTCATAAAATAATTTTTTTTTTTTGTTTTCCTTATTGTTTATCAATAAAAGTCTTTTGTCAAGCAGCTATAAAATGAACTTTGTTCTTAAAATTTGTAAGCATTTAAAAGATAATTTTTTTTTACATTTTTTTTCCTCTTTCTTATTCTTATTATGGTTTTAATTTCATTTTAATTTTAGTTTATTTATAATTTTTATTGAAAGTACCCGCAATTTAGCATGTACTCATAAGTGGTTTGTTTGGTTTGGAATGTTATTTCTTGATCTCTGTGTATGAATAAATGACACTGACCCTGATATTTAATATGAAATTTCTTTTTATAAAGCAGAAAAAAAAGTATTGGTATATTTCTTTTCTGCTTAAAATAATGACAAAGAAAAATTTAAATAAATTTTCTTAAAAAATTTAATTACAAATTAAATTTTAAAGAATAAATAGAGTTTTATCAGAGTTTTACTAGCCACGCTTTAGTTTCATGACATTTATTCGTGCCTCAAATGCCCAATTTTTGTATGTTGATAAAGGGGTTCGAAAAATCTCGAATTCTATTTTCTATGAGTGTTTTGCATTTCTCTTTTACTCTTTAGAAGAAAAACAAAATAAAGTGGAATAAAAAAGTAATAAAGTAGAGTTAATAAAAAACGAACAATTTGAGACCCATAATAAGAATGCTAGAAAGAAGAAATTTTTGAAGACACTTTTAAAGAAAAGTTAAAAAGTCAGAGTAATTTTGGTCATAGTCTGATACTTTGGATATGCACATGCTGCTCACATCTTCAGTCACATTTTTTCTTTGTGCTCAATAGTTTTAAAGTCTATAAGAAAACTGGCTTTACATACAATAATTTCGTTTGTATACAGATGACGCTTGTATTTCATTTCTATTTTTAGCTACTAGCGTTAACTAGGCGTTATTGTAATCGCACTGTCTTCAGTGCACACAACAAAATCGACTTTAAAATTTATCAGAAAAAAAGATCCTATATCGCATACATTGAAATGTCCATTAAGTTTGCAGTGGCTAGTTAGATTCCTAGATAATGCACGACTCAAACCTACCTCCATCATAATGTGTGGGCCATTTTGAAGTGTAAATTTAAAAATTCAATAAGGAAAAACGGCTTGAAATGTTTCCACAATTTATTTTTTTGTTGTGAGGTGCGTTTTTTCCGGTTATAAATCGAATATTATTTTATTTAGATGGCTGGGCTCACAATTCCTCATTCGATCGGACTAATATTCAAGAACTTTTTCGAAAGTATGGGTCATAACTTGACAAGGGCATCATGAATTTTCACTCCAAATTCTTAATTATCTCTGGTTTACACTTAACTAATCGTAGCTTCTTGGCGGGCAATTGGCATCACCATTTCAGCCAATAAATCGATTGCGGCATGAGATGTGCGGCATGTTGCTCCATCCTGTTGATACCAATAATGTTCACATTAATACCATGAAGAGGGAGTACCAAAAATCATGGTGCCATAAGTGTGGCATTTGGCCGTAATGGTTGCTCCGCTCTCTTTTTCAAAGAAATATAGGCAAAATATCTACACTTCACAAGCATCGCCAAACAGTCACTCGTATATTATCAGCCTCAAATATCTTAATTTTTCTTGTTAACGTACCCATCAAGATGAAAATGAGTTTCATCCGAAAAGATGATTTCTTTTTCATTTTCGTGCAATTAAGTGCTTCAAATTTAAATCGATAATTGGCTTACCCAATATATATAAGAAAATTATTATAAAAGAAAATAAAGAAAACATTGCCAGTTTTTTTTTCCAATTCGGTCATAAAATGTTGCTCAGTTGGTATATTAAATGCAACTTGTAATATATACAACATGGCTTTAAATATTAATTTTTAAGTTTTTGTTCTTCTTTAAAGTAAATATTTTGTGTGTCAAACAAGACCCACTAATTAAGATCATTGCAAGTCTACCACACAATACCACTATAGAAAACAGAAGAGAAATTTTTTTATTATGTGATAATATTGTAAGGGAAAATAAAAATAGTATTGCCAGTCTTTAAATTGTTGTAACTGACCTGTTGTAATTAATCTAAAATTTTATTAATAAAAACCAAAATTTGTATATTATGTAATTAAAATGTATTTTTTAATTGGTTTTTTTATAACTTCTTCTTTCGATCGTTTTTTAAACCAAAACAAAGTTATGCTTATATTGAAATATTATAAAAGATAACTAGTGTTGCTTAAACATGCTGTGTCTATAGAATAAACGTTGGATTTTTCTTTTGCTTTCGCTTTTATTGTTTTATTTGTACTTGTACAAGTTTGGAATAGTTGACATTTTCAAATACGATATAAAACTGGCATTAATATATAAACTAGACATGATCAAATGAAAATATATATACGGCCGTATGTATAATGAAAAGTTAGCAATTCTGGCAAGTTTATCACCCGCTATAGACCAACATTATTAAAACTCTCCATACCAGAATAAAAAAATTAAATACCTTGTACGTTTGAGCAAGACTTTCCACGTATAGAAATGACAAACTTAGCCACTGTGTACAACGACCTGCTTACCTTTTATTATAAATAAGGCTGCTAACACTCAATTGAGTTTATGCAATATTATGATATCCTGAAAGAAAGAAATATGAAAAAATAAGAAGTGGTCGCCGACTTCTTAGCAGTCTTCTAGTAAAAGCTCTGAGAGTAACTGATTGCTTCTCAAGTCATGGATAACAATGGGTGCTGCGTAATTTTCATGGCCAATTTTGCATGTATGTAATTCAAAATTAGTAGGTTTGTGTCATCTTTCCAGTAACAAAATTATTATTATTAATCACTGCTTTCTAGTAATTACCAATTTTAACATTTTCATTGTTGTAAATAAAAAAACAACTCCTATTGAGTACAATTTCATTAAATTTAAATATTAAAGAAAATTTACTTAGAAACTTTCTTCAACAACGAATGTGCCAATAGATCTCAAATGTACTTAAGCATGCCGATCTTGTTGCCATGAGAAAAATTAACAAAAATAACAAAAAAATAACAGCAAATTCAGTGCAAAGTTTCTTAAGTAGTCAACTGATTTTAATCCAAAACTTAGCAGAGAGCATCACTTCTTTAAAACAATATACTTTACTAAACAAAATAAGAAAAAAAACTATAAAATCAGTCAAATTTTTAAGATTAATTGCTTTAAAAAAATATATATCTCTGTACAAAAATTTAGTTGATAAGGTGACTTTTGTTTCTCGATTTCATAAATACATACAGAACAACATTTTATTTATGTATGTACATGCTTATGTGTGTGTATATATGATATGATTTATAAATTGTTGGCGCTGTTTTTTTTTTTTTTTCAAATTGTTTTTCTTCTTTTTTTTAATTGTTGAAATATTTAAAAGAATTTTTTTGTTTTTGTTCTTTTTTTTAATAAAATTTATTTTGCATAAAAAAATGAAGAAGTATGTATTCTAGGAGTATGTAAAAAGCTAATGTATAATTTAAAAGACTTACATTAAATATTAATTTTATTAAAACTTATCGTGCACACCAAATTGTATACAGTTCGATGACATTGCCATTATACGAGTACAAAGTTTTTTTCTCCAAGTTAAAAAAAAAACTCCAATTAAAACTGAAATATTCAACTAGAAAGATTTTATTTTTTTAAAGTCAATTTTAACTTTTCCAATTTTCGTATTATGGGAAACAAACAAATATAAAACAAATTTTCCTTTGCTGTTTTTCATAAAAATGACTTATTTACAGACAGACAGCTTGGACCGCCAACAGCACCTTATTGAATACTGGTTTTGTACACTGTATTCGTTAAATTTTAATTCTTTAAATATCTTATTTCAGTTGAGAAGTGAGTACTTGGCCGAATACAATGTGTAAATGTGTCACAAGTATGCAAGGATTTATACTCTACGTCATAGATGTCAAATCCGCGGCTCGCGGGCCTCATGCGTCCCACAACGTATAACTTTGCGGCCCACTCGATACAACAGTACAAGAGAACAAAACGAAAATTTATTTATAAATTTTTCTAAGAAATCATTTAATTGTTGCCTTTTGTTAGTATCTCCCAAAGAAGAAGAACAAAGAAGTAAGGAAACGAAAATCTATAAATTTAGTTACGGAGCGAAGATAAATGTAGGCAATAAGTCACAGTCGTTTAGTCGTTTTGAAAGCGTCATAAGTAAGTTAAGAGGAAGACATTAGTTTTTATTAATTTATTTTAAGCCTTTGTATTTCGTATATCTTTATAGACACCAAGCGGCAGTCCATTGCCTGGACGAGAGTATGAATATTGGATGCGTTGCCCAGTCAGCTGTTTTTTCTTCGAACGTGTGACACAGACTACAACACTTACGAAGATTTATTGGAACTAGTACCTATGCATGGCACTACTATAAACTTGTTTTTTTTTTTGTATCCCACATAAGCTTTTATACTTTCTATTTGGCCCATGTTAGGATTTGAATTTGGCATGCTAGCTCTACGTAAATTGTTTTTGAACTTATAAGAAATTATATGATCAGGGGCCTTATTCTGTAATTCTCTTAAGCTAAAATGCTAAAATTTTTGGTTTTTGAAACAGGCTGGGCGTTATATATATATAAAATTAAAAAGTTTAGAGGTAGTAGGCATGAAGTTTTTAAATTACTATAAGCGTTCAAGAATTCTATTCGTAGCCAAAAAGTCCTAAATCAAGTTTATAAATTTTTAGCGATATAGTTTTAGCTTAGGAGACTTACAGAATAAGGCCTCTGGAGACCCGAAATCGAATCCCAGACAGGTTGTGATGATCTATTTTTTTTTATTAATTTTGCTTCGTCTTTGAAACGTTATGATTTTCCAATCAAAGCAGAAAATTACATCCGTGAAGGCATTGTACACCAAAAAAAATGTTTTAAGAAATTTTGATCCACATTTTGAACCCACAATTTTAAGGGTCAGCAAAAACCCAAGCCTTGCATTGAAATACATAAATATTGGCTTAGGTGTTGTTTTTGTTTACCAGCTCATTTGAGTCGTTATTAATCTCAGAATTAAAACACAATTATATGAACGGCTGTCGTGGCAGCAATCTTAAGCCACTTAAAAGTTTTTTTGACACTGATTGCAAATCAATTTTTTTTTAATTGCAGACTGCAAACATATTTTTTGCAATAAATTAAAAAAAAAGATTGGAAACGAAATCAAAAGAAGAAATATTTATTGCGACTGCAAATTGATTTATATCCAAATTGATGACAATAACTTCAAGTATATATGTATGTACGAGTATTGTGATATTATTGCACGTTGATTTAAAAACTTAAGTTCGGAGATAAAAGAATAAAATCTCACATACGTACCGTAGAACACATAAAGCATTAATTAAGGGTGTTCACAATTGAATCTTAAAGTGGAATTTTCTGTGTGTAAATGAAAATTAATACTAAATTTCAAATTTAAGAATCGAAAAAATATATTATTTTTAATATCATGACATTCCTGTTTACTTTTGTCGAAAAACAAGCAAACTGTTGCACCGCCGCTCTTAATTTATTTTCCATTTCTTTATATTTTTTTAACTGTTAAATTTTTTTTTTAAATATTTATTTTTGATTCCCTTTAATTTTTTGTATGTCTGATACCTGTCAAAATACTCGGCGCACGTTAAAAGTTGCTCAACATTTATACATTGCATTGACTGAGAAGCACCGAATAAAACAAAGCTTATAAGAAAACATATATTTTAACTAACTTGTCAGTCGGAAGGAAAAGGCAAATTACAACGTATGACGTATTCTATGTAACTCAGCCTCAAAAAATGGAAGCCAAAAATTAACTTTTATTTTTAGGAGATTATTTTATAAATCACTTACGTATTTCTAATTTTTGTTGCTTTTTGACATTTTAAATTTTAATATCTTTGTTATGCTATAAATTGTGTTCACAACGATGGTTTTAAGACAATATTTTAAAATTTTAAGATACCAATAGTGAATACCTTTATTATTAAAAAAAAACGCTTTAAAAACTGTGTTAAATATTTAGTTTTGTTGAACTTTTATTTGAAAAAAAATATAAAAAAAATATCACATTCATAAAAATAAGTTTCGATTTCTAATAGGATTGTAAACAAATTTCATTCAATTTTTTTTTTATAAACTTCTTAAAAATTAAAAATTGTTAACAAAGAGGAAAGCTTATATTTGCCTTTGCATTAATTATCCCCCATATTAACAAATGGGTTTAGTAATAATGGTACAAAATATTGTTTGTTTTACAATTAAAATAAAATAATAATTACCGGCAATTATTGTTGTCAATGTTAACATGTTGCGCAAAACAGCGTTGATTTAATGCTTTTAAATATAACAAACTTTTAATTATCCTTTTAGAAATAAATTTTAAAATTCAAAAACGTTTCTAATTTTTTTATTTTAACTGGCTTTGCTATATTTTTTTTTTTTTAAATATTTTAACACACGCGATTTAATTAAAAAAAAAACCGTTAAAATACGTTTTAACTTCCGGTTGTTAAATCACTACTCAATGTTTATCTGCCAGCTAGAGTTTACAATTTAGTGTGATGGTGTGTTATGTTTTCATTCAATATTTATATTTTAAAAACGATATTTTTCAAATTTTCATTTTTAATTCTAAAACACTTTAACGTTCAAATTCTGAACGATTACTGAAAATTTTAAAAATCATCGAGCAAGTCGAGAGGCGATAAAAAGAAATTAAAAAAATAATAAAAAAAAAAAATACCGAGTAAAAGAAATTTTAACAAAAACCACTTTAACAGCCAGGCAACCAATAAAATATAAAAACACCAATGAAATAATAAAAACAAAATAAACAGAAATTACACACACACACACATAAGCCACTTGCAAATACCGAGTACACCCTCTCTTTCTATTACGCTAGCTCACATACAACTATATGTATGCAGCAGGTACGAACAAAAGTTTAAATTAAAACCCACAACATCAATAGAAAATAGCAACCACAAAAGATATACATCCATATGTCATATGTGCAAACGTATGTATGTATATACGATATGTATTGTTATAATTTTGCTTTGTTATGCTGCTTTTCAATTAAACATATTTATCCATGTAGTGGTGTAATGGCTTATATTAATTTCATATATAGGTACTGCAACAGCAACAACAAAAAAACACTTTTTATTAGAATGTAAACAAAAAAATAGCACAAAAACAAACTAAACTAAACCACAGAAATATATCGACTGACGACCGATCCACCACCGTTTAGCTGACATATTGTACACCGAGTTCAATGATACACGAGTGATAATGATAATGACGCTTCAACAACTAAAACATGGAGATTTCATAAACCGCGCTTAAGCACTATTCATCAGCAGAGCACATCAAACAAAAATTGCAACAATTGCCGTTACAAAATAGAAAGAAAACAAAAACAAAAGATATAAACTGTAAAAACAAACAAAAAAAAATAAAAGAAAAATTTTGTTTTTTGTTTCAAAATCTGCCTAATCAGCTCTCATAATATGAGAGCATATTTCTCAGTGTGTGTTTGTTGTGTTGGTGTGAGAAAACTATGCTTAACCGGCTATGAAATCTCAATAATATTTTGGTTATTCAAGCATCTTTAATGACCAGTGTTTATTATTTAGCGGTTTTTTTTTAATTTTATGCTTTTAATAAGATAAAGCAATGAAAAGAAATCTTTAAAAATAAAAAATTCATAATTCTTCATTTTAAAAAGACGAAATTTCTAGTTTGTTTCAGAAGTAAATAAAAAATAACACCCATCATTTATTCTGCTCTAATAGCTCTTATAGCTTTTAAGCTTTTTTTACTATTTATATACAGTTATTTTTTTTTAAGATAAAAAAAAGATCATACTATATATTCTATACGAATGAGTCAAAGACTGAGGTAGACACAAGGGCAGAAATATTTTGGCTTGGATCGAAAAATTCTCAGTCCATGGTGAAACTCGCTAGCACTCTCTTGATGTCAGTATATGCCATTGAAAGATGTTCTCAAGTCAGGCTATACAAATTGTACTAAAGATTATCTATACGTTCAAGTTAGAAGCAGACATGACCATCTTTCAACGAAAACAAACGGTCTCTGGTATAAAACTTTTGGGAAAGAATATGGTTGTAGCAGTCTGCAGTCTGCAATGAGAATTGATCATAAAATGCTTAAATCGTGGAATTATCAGTAACTTAAGGTATAGAAGACGTTGAAAAGGCAATAATGAGGAGATCATAACTCATATATGCACCACTAAAGTTCAGCTTTGAACATGAGTAGGCCTAATATACTTTGCGCCTTTCTCCAAAACTCTTTAATTTTCTGGTAATGCTGCCTGTGATTTTCATTATCTCTTAGAAATTTAATAATAATATTTTAGTTTTAGTTTAAGCTCTGAAATCTTGAAAAAAAAAATTATTTGAAAAAATTATATCTTTCGGCGACTACCTCTCAGCAGTCTTCTGGCAAAAGCTTTCAATTCTGTCGTTCGGAGTCGACTTTAAACTGTAGATCCCGGAACTCATGGATAAAAATTAACACATAAAACATGAGTGCTGCGAGAAGCTAGGCCATAACACTGACACAGAGTTGTAATGGCCAATTATGTATGTATGCATGTAGTCTTCGTTTTTACTTACTTACTTAAGTAACTTACTTATGTAACTGACAACAACATTTACCGGTCTTATCTTTCTTCGTTTCATTGTTTTTTTTTTTTTTTTTACTTTCAGAAACGCTTTACAAGCCTCTTGGTTTACAGAGTCTCTGATGAGCCTTGAATCCCATTAGCAGACTATAAAATTAAAAATTAATTACTGTCTGGATTAGATAATATGTAATAAATTATTTTTAGTGTCATACACACTTTGTTTTACTATATTTAATTGAGAATGTCAACTCAGTTCAGCTAATTTGTTGTTTGTAGCTTGTTTTTTTACCTACAACTTCCAGAAATGTAAACCTCAAGACCAGTTGTAAAAGTAGATATTTTATTTTGATGTAATAAAATCTACTTATGTGCTATTGAAAGAATTACTTGGGAATCACAAAAAAGAGCATTAAACTTCAAAAGTGAAAACCCATTAGTTAAGCCTAGATTACATAAATTTTTCATCAAAAAGAGCTATAACATTTGGTATCCACTTCTAATTTTTTTTTTTAACGCATTGCTTCCTCTTTATAAATGACAGGTTTTTAATTTTAATTGTTTTTACCAATTATTTGTTTTCGTTCTAATGCTCAATATCTAATAAATACATAAATACGTGTATACAACATTTATAGATATTTTTCAAAAATGTGCTTAAAATTTCTCTTATTTATATTCTTTGCTTATCTTTGCACTTATTTGATACTCGTACATTAAACGTGTTAAAAGTGGTTAATAAAAAAAGCATAAAAGCAGATAATTAATGTCAAATTTATTTGTTTCTATTTTATTTAACTAAAGAATTAGAGATTAATCGCTTTTAAAAGCGATTACGTCAATTAATTGATCTGTTTTATGTTGTTGAGATTTTAGCAACACTGTCGTTTATGATAAAGTTTACTAAGTAAAGTACATACTCGTATTAGTAAATGGGAACCATAAGGAGGTACACGTGTATTTGTTTCTTTTTCAAGAGAGAGCATAAGAAAGAGTATGTTTTTGATAATGATAATTAGTATTTTATAAAAACAAAACCGCATTCACTTATAAAGATGTAAGCAGCGGATATGTTTGTAGTAAGTTGTGTGTGTATGTTGTTTTGTTTACATGCGGATATTTTCAAAATCAATTGAATTCTTTTGTTTTTGTCTGTCTCTTTATTTTGGTTGAATTCGATTGACATGTGTGAGAAGAGTTTAATTAGATAAAAAACTATACGAGCACACGGCATACTTACATATGTATGTATGTGTGTATAGAGAATGCCTTTGGTTAGATTTGTTGATTTTTTATTTTTTATTTTTCGTTTTTAATTAAATTTTATTTTTTATAATTGTTACAATTAAATGTGTAATGAAGGTGTTTTTATTTTTTGTTACTGTTAATACTGTCATTAATCTTGAAAAAATATAAAAACGTGATTTGTGTTTGTAGTTTAAAAAGTATTTTAAAAAAATATATATTTTATGAGAAATTAAAACAAAAAATTCTGTATATTTACTTGTGCATACGTATAGTTATTAAAATTAATACAGATTAAGGTATTTTAATAAAGAAAAATAATTTTATAGTACACACTTTGCTACTCCGTTGTGTAGCTTCGCCAGGAATTAGTTTTAATATGTATTAAAAGTAAAAAGTCCATAATATTTTAGAAAAAAAATTTTTTCAAATCTTATTTAATCATTAATGTAACGAAATAATGTTACCAAACGTAGATCAAAAATTCTTATTCAAAAAGTGCAGTGAATAAACATTTGAGTGAATTTTTCCAGTTTAGTCTGGCAATATAGTATATATAATGACATATTAAGAATTTATTAGGGATTTTAAATATATAACAAATATGTATAATAAACTCGTTTAGTTTTAACAATACATACTTATAAATCCGAAAATCCAAACATATGTACATACATTTATTATTCGGTAACCGCATTTATTTCAAATTTCATCATCAATTTTTGTAATATCTTTTATCGAATGTTTGTTACTATAAGTTCAATGTAGGATAGAAAGTATTTTAACATCCTATTTTACAATATCGAAACAAACAATCACTGAGCATAAGACAGGCACACGAAAGAAAGAGATTTTGGGTTTCTCTATGTCTTTCGCCTGCTCTTACGAGTCACTATTTTTCTTTTTTATGTATCGTAAAAATAAAGTGATGCCAGTGAAAATTTTGATTGATTTTCTTTAAAAATAGAAAATAAGAATTTATAAACAAATGCAACTCTGTTTAAAAGTGCATACTTGTACATATCCGTTGCAAATAGTCTACCAGCTTTCATCCAACGTTTAAAGACTCAAACTTAATATACTTAGGCTAGCTTCAACAACTATGCGCATGCATGCAATCAAATGTGTATAACCATAATGTACATAACAAGCGTCTCGTTGAGCATCGTTCAGTTTCATTTGTGTACGTTCGCATCAAACGTACGTAAACAGCAGGTTTGGTGTTTGTGTAAACAATAATAAACAAAAATTACATTAGAGCCACTCAAAACCTTCGTTAGGCTTTTGGCAGACGTTTCGTTGGTTTTTGACATTAGATTATGTACATTATAGTTGGGCCTTAACCTATATTAATTGATTTTCTAAGCAAATTACATCGTGATTAGGTCAGTTTAATGTTGTAACTTTTAAGGTGTATGAGCAGCTTAATGATATAAAATATGACGGCATAAAACCAAAACAAGAGAGTTTGCGTGTAAATGTGCTTTGTATTATAAAAAATTGTGGATGTTAATACTGGAATCGGCATAATTTTGTTGGCTTAAGATCTGTTTGTAGTTATCTATTGTACAGTTTGCAGTTTTAGAAATGTGTGTGATTGTATGTGTATACAACTATTACGTGTTTTTGCATCAAACGAAAGCAAAAGTGTATGTGACTCATTTTGACATTTGTGTTCGCAGTTATGGCAATGCATTCGACATAGTGAAATTGATTTTTCTATGAAAATCATTACGTTTTTTCTCTTCTTCTTATTATTTTCGTTCGCAAACAATTCTGATATAGAGAAACCAAAATCATTCTCAGCAAGCGAAAAAAAGCAGTCACTCGGCATTGTGAAATAGGCTATAAGACTAAACAAAGCTTTATTAAATGGCTTATAAACCCATTAACGCCCAACTTTTCAAAATACGAAAAAAAAGTTTTTTTTTAACAAAACTCGTTTAATTGGAATAAAGTAATACAAAACTTCATAAATTTATTTACGTTTTATTAATATAGCGAAAATACAGCCTGTCCTATGAATAGGACACTGGGCATTAGACTTTAAGAATACAATTTGCCAAAAGCTCTTCTTTTTTGTAATGTCCTATAAATAGGACGCTAGCCTATAATGGGTTAAACTAATAAACCTTATTGAATAAAACTCTAAATAAGTAATTTTGTTTAAAACAGATTTGTAAACCTGTTTTAAATATTTTTTTTTTATTTTGTTTTGTTTTGAATACAGCCGTTAATTAACTACTTCTCCTAAAGCAAATAAAAAATAAAAAATTTTTTAATGTTCTGTCGCCTGTCGCTTACCGTTTTACTTGTGCTTTTATATATAGTTGTTATTCTTTCTCTTCACTTTCTCTCATTAGCAGCAATACGATTATTTCCCCTTGACATTGCTGTGTTAGTACACACTAATAAAGTGTTTTCAATTGCATTTAATCAATTATTATTATTTGTCTGAATGTAACCCAGAAAAAAAAAATTAAAAAAAAAAATAATTTAAAATTAAAATTCGTTTAAATGAATATGAACTAAATGTAATAATCATTAAATACAATTAAATGTCAACTATGTAAACAAGCATTTGTACTGCTCTCTGTAATTTTTCTAATACCTTCACAGTTCAATACAATAGAAAATTGTTACAATAAAAACAAAAGCGGAAAAAGGTACCAAATTTATTTGCTAAAAAAGAGAGAGAAACATTAAACAAAAATTGTATAACAAGTAAAAAAAATGTCATCAAATTGCATGTGGGTGCAAATAAATTATGGCACGAAAATGTAATTTTATTATCTTGTAAAAAAAAAGGAAAATGAAAAAAAAAATATATCGACAAAAAAAAAAAAAAATTCGGAAAAGAGATAACAATTTTACAATAAAAGGAAATAATAAAAAACCAATTGTTTTCAACTTTAATAGATATGTAGATCCCAAATACATACAGCAAAGGACTTAAGGCTACATACAGCACCATATCGATATAAATTCAAGAAAATATTTACTAGAATGCAATGATAGTCTTAATTTTTTCTTGGTATTATATTAATTCTTTGAAAACAATAACTGAAAAATTACAGAAATAACTCTAAAACAGTATGCCCAGAAAAAAGTAATACATTATTGACAAATGATTTTAACCTAGTCCCTAATAGAATTTACAATCAGATCGTTCTCAATAGCAGTTGGTATGTGTTACGACAACAGAATTGCTGTTATCCCAAATACATTGTGACAAATACAAGAATTTTGAAACCAAATGCAATAATCTATGTCTCAAATACATTTGGATAAATACAAGAATTATATTTACCAAATCTCATAGAATAAACATTGCCACCTGAATCCCAATTAGTGGCAGATATGAACTGTAATTGAAATTTTCTCACAAGCTAAAAGACCATTTCTTTGCAAAATCGGCAGGGAATAGATTAACGAACAACCATGAGTAATTGATTTCAAATGGATGTTAGGAATTAGCAAATACATATAAATTTTCTCAATAACACTTTCACTATAGGTTACAAGCAAAGCTTACTTTTAAAAAATTGCTTTTATTGTTAAAACATTCTGAGTAAAAGTGATTTTTAATTCGTATTAAAATTGTATTTTTAAATTGTAATCTTAAAATTCATTTGTAAGAAAACGTGTAAACAACATACATAATACGAGTGTGTTGTTCTACATGATCTGGAGATTTAATTCTATTTTTTTTTTCGTATTTCATACAGCTTTTGTTTGCACATTCAAATTTATCAACATTTTTTCCAACACAAAAAGAAAAATATCAATCAGTGCTGGCAAAGTGAAAATAAATAAGAAATTGCTTTATTATTCATAAATGGGATTACAGTTTGGCGCTTGATCACCCACATGGCCAGCAAGTGAATTGAATTGAAGTGTAAACTCACTATCATTACAATCATTCTAATAGAGATTATCATGATGACTGTTCTATTCACTTTTACTTGTGAGTCGTACTTTTGTCACCAGATCTGATTTGACCTATCAATGCCATTCACCGGTTCATATTGTCGTTATCACATGCAAATGTGACCATTTTAGCATATCAAATGCCATTAAAATAGAATTTTTTTGTTTTGTTCCTTCTCGTAATCGTACTGTTTACAACAATACAAGTCAACGACTACATTCCACAGCTGGTATACAACTGGGAAATCTAATCCAAGGTTTCCCATTTAAGCTACAAATAAACGCTAAACACTGGATTTTAAATGATAAACAATTTACATACAAATGCTTATAGTTTAAGTAGTTAAAAAAATATATATAATATTTTACATCAATTAGCAGCAAATGTATATGAATTTAGAAATATAAGTAAATACTACCTAGAGTTGTATGTAGTGGATAAAGAAATAGAAAATTTATAGCAAAAAATAAAATGTAAAATGTTATATTCATACTAAGCAATGGACTGCATATATAAACATTATGTGCATACGAGTATATCTATTAAAGAAAGGAAAAGTAAGAAAGTTATTAAGCTCGACTATAGAACACATCTGTACCTATATGTGATACCACCCTACACACACTAGGATGTAATTTGAAGACTAACAACCCCTGTTTCCAGAAGCCACAAAGAAAGATTCAAATTTTTGAATGGATTTCATATAAAAACACGATCGTTTGCAAATAATTATCTGGAAACTGACTGTAAAACTGTTATTACATAATGTAATAAAATTTCTTTGACTTGAAAGTAGCATGAGTAGAAATCAAATTAAAATTGTGAACAAAAACTGACTGCCTTTTTTCTACTTCCCAAAAATATTTTCTTAGAACAATGCACTGCATGAGTAGGCTTCACGTGTACATTTGGCACAATCGAATTATTTTTTTTTTTGGTTTAATGTTTATTTATTGACAACAAGTATAGTATACATAGATTCCATAAACAAACAAATAGATTTAATTTTACATTTTACGATTATTTTAATACATAGACCCATAATCGAGCTCTCAAGTAAATTATTTCTCAATACATTTCAATTTCTTTCCAAATTAAATATTACTATTAGAAATTCATAATGACATTTTCTATTTTATGATAATGACAATGAAAAGTGGAAAAAAAACATTATCTTACATATCATTAAGTATAAAATCGAATTATTATACACCCAACTTTAGTTTACACGATTTTGAAATAACGCGGTATACCAGTAAAAATAAATACACTTTTTACACGAATTTTTTGTTCTAACTCGAATTTCTACAAATAATTTTCTTCAATCCTAATTTTGACAGAAACTTATCTATATAGAAAATTTACTTCAGGGCTTTTTGGCTTTAAGGGGAATTACACGTATCGAATTTAATCATCGCTTTTATTTTTCTTTATGAGTACGTTTGAAGTTTTTCAACTAGAGCACAGCATTTCGTTATTCATTATGTTGTACTAGAGATATCTGACATACACACATACCTACATATCTACTGATGACAGCATTTGTGGCCCAGTTCATAGTAAACGTGCTTTAGCGATGAATAATTTCAAAATTAATTTTCATTTCTAATTTTTATTAAATTTTTATATGTTTTCTACTTGAATTTTAAGTCTAAACCAGAGTGGGCAAACAAACAAACGTTATTTTCTAAATGAGAAAGAGCGCAAACGAAACAATTTGCTTTTCGCTCTTGGGCTTGCTTTGTTATTCCGTTAAATTCGTATAATTTGCTCTTTTTCTCTTCTTCTTTTTCTTTTCTTCTCATTCATTTTTTGTTCTACCTACGCACATTTGAGTTAGTGTATTAGTTGTGCTTAAAACAAAAACAATATACAAAACGAAATGGGACAATCGCTCTCACTGTTTTTGTTTTGTTTTTGTTTTACTCATTGTAAAGAACAAAACAAAATGATATCAAACGTTTCATTTTTTTATTTTCCTACTCTGGTCTAAACTAATTTTAATTTTTTTTTGTAATGTAAAATGAATTGTTTTCGTTTTTACTTCTTTTGCATGTATTTTTGGAAAAATTTTTATAGCGTTTTCATCTTACAGGATTTTTTTAAGTTGTGGAAAATACCCCCAAGTTTACCGTACATACATATATTTTTTACACGATTTTTTTTGCACGCTTTTCTAAGGAACGCATCTACCATGCCAAAAAAGTTGGGTGTAACCCGATATCTGGGATATCGTAAATACTTAAAAAACATAAAGGATTGCTATAAGTTACGTAGGTAAGTAAAAATGAATGTTTACAGCGTTACAAACGTAAATACAAATCGAATATGCTTGTGTAGAGTAAACAAATATATAATACATAAAACAATTTCCAAATGACCTTAAAAGGGAATTTGTTCATTAGATACTCAAATTTGAAGACTTTATGTTTTGCCGCCACTATATTAGCGGTACGTCGAATTAAACTACACAAGAATAGATTGCAAAAAAAATTATAAATATTAAGTTTCTACATTATATTTTGGTCTCCGTAATCGAGTATGTACTATGTTGACTTAGTAAGACAAGAGCTCCGAGTTCAAAGTTCAGTTTTGACATCCTGAAAGAAAGAAGTATGAAAAAATATTTCTTTTGGCGATCACCTCTTAGCAGTCTTCTGGCAAAAGCTCTAAAAGTAACTCGTTGTCATGAACAAGTTTTTCAAGTCTGTCGTTCGCAGTCAATGTTAAACTGTAGATCTCAATATTCATGGTTAAAAATTTACTTAGTCTAAAAAAGGATTGTAATAGCTAGTTATCAATGTCTGTAAGTTTCTACATTAGACAAATTGTCTCTATTTTAACGTTTCACTCTATTGGGAAGTAGCAGATAATAGCTTAAGCGTATTAAGCTAGCGAAGGCACTCACCACAATCAACATGTAACGACCAGGCAATTGCTGTTGTTCATTCAAGGGTGAAGGTATAACACTGAGCTTGGAAATGATCAATTCACAGCAATTTGTCTCATTCGTAAGGAGCTTAGTAATATAAGAAAAACAAAAAATATACGTACTGTCATAAATGCACTGTTCTTTCCAATAAAAAATTCCAATACAATGCACAGCATTTAGTAGGGGTTTATCCCTGAGTATTGGTCTTTATAAAAAAAAAACTTCAAAAATACATATTTTTTAGTCCTTCACTATGGCAATGGATGTATTGTTTGAAATTGTAGCTGCGATTAGAGCTCTATCGTCTATTAGTTTTAAATGTATTCAGTTATTTTCAATTCTTTTTTTTTTAATTTTTCTATTGTATTGAAAATCACTTATTGCTTAAAAATTAAATAAAAAATTATTCAATTTATGTTTCAAATACAGTTTTTTTTAATGATTCAGCTAAAATTTGATATTCATTTGATAATGAAATTTCTTAATAATTTTATTATAATAGAGAAACTTACCATGTAAAATCGATATATCGCACTCTATTTTTTTCTTTTGTTTTTCTTTATATTTAAAGCAATTTAAAAACATTAAAAAATACCAACTCATTCGTTGTTCCAAATAAATTTAAAATTTGCAATTATTATTTCATTCATATATTTATAATGCGTCATAGTTTATGTCAAATAAATTTTGAATAGCTTCTAAATCATTATTCCCTATTCTTTCATAAGTTGTTGTTGGTAGTACATATGTATGTATATTACGTTTATTCTAATTTGTTAAAAACATTGAATTAATTAGTTAATCGAATTAAATTAACTACCTGTTAACAGAAGTTTTTTTTTTTTGTTTTTTTTTTTTTTTGTTTTCAGTTGTTTGGCATTTTATAAGAAGAACAATACATTTTTTAGTAACAGTATCTTTAAAAGTTGTTAAAAAAATTTGATTCCTAATTCTTTTAAAAACTTGAATAAATACATGCCACTTCATACTCGGATGATAATTGTTATCAAAAAGTTTCATTTTTCCAGAAAAATAAATTCAATTTTTAGATATTTTAAAAAATTCAGTAGTTCTTAACATACAATATGAATGAATAACTCTTTCCTTTATTTATAACATAAAATCTCTTGTCAATATAATTTTTACCATCTAAACAATTGTAAGTGCATAGGTGGTATGAAAAATTTATTGCATTTCATGTATCTCTAAAAAAATGGCAATAAATTTAATAAAAGTGCTTAAAAATAATATTCAAGATTTTAGAACTGAAACAGTAGCAGTTTTATTCACTGTAATAACATTTTGTTAAAAACAGTCACTCACTTTAGCACTTAAACGTAAACAAACACTTGTTCATATCAACAAAACAAATCTCTACACATATTAAGCTTAGGTATGCCAAATGCATGTCATTAATGTCCTCTTTCACCGTCAAGAGAATAACATTAGAAACAACAGCAACAAATCACTTTCATGATAATCTCTTGAACAGTAAATAAATCGCTGTATGTATGTAACTGCTGTAGATATGAACACAAACCAATACACATACATTACGAAGAACTAAAACAAATTTGCATACTTAACTAAAATAACAGCTCCCTATTTCTCTCTCTCTCTCTCTCTTTCTCTTAAGGATGAGTTGTATTCATAGCTGCCAGATAAATTGACCATGAAATCGTCAAACTTCGACAAAAAAATCGTCAAAATCGTCAAATTGATTCATTAAAATCGTCAAAAAATCGTCAACAAAATATAAGCAAGAAAATATCACCTTCTTAAAAAAATTTTTGTTTTTATTTGAGTAAAACTGAAAAATAGAATTGACAGTACAAATGTATATAAAATTTCGGAACTTAAATAAAAAAAAAACATAAAAAATATATTATATTTTTTATACACTGCATTACTATTACACACTTTAGTCAGTTTAGGTACAATTTTAAATTAATTATAATTTTTATTTAATTATTTTCAATTCCTTATATTAGAATTTTTTTTTTTTTTGTAAACGTAATGGCGGCCAAAGACGACTTTTATTTTTTTAGATTTATTTGTCTAAATATTGTTATAAATCTATTTTTTTTTTAATAAATTTAGATAGAGTTAGGAAAAAAGAGTAGAGTTTCTCATTTTCGTTTCTTATATTTTTTTCGAATCTAACATTTTAAGGTTTTTGGGCTATATGGTTTTTAAATTGAATAACTTTAACTGTCTTAGTTCAGATTTTAGCTCTTGCCTTTCACATGCTTCAGTAAAATGGTTAAATTCATTCATAAAACGAACGATTTTATTTGTTTAATATATATTAAGTACTTAAAGCTCAATATTCGTTTTTAAAATCAAATCTTATTTGGCCACATTGTTCTAAAAAAATTTATGAAACAAATAATATCTTTTCTTCGAAGTTTAATAATTTGTATATCTTTATAATCTACCAAATCAAAATGTTTGATCTTGGCTTTATTTCTAATAATAATATCTTTCAAAATTAAATGGATTAAATTGGTGGATGCAATAGTTGCCAAATTGGGATTTTACTGTGTAAAAACAGCATAAAATTCCTTTCAGAAATAGAAATTTATTAATCTGAATTTCCAAAAGCTAATTTTGGAGTTTTTTGTGTAAACAATACATAAAAATCATTTCAGAAATAGAGTAATATTTTACATTTGAATTTCCAAAAGCAATAGTTACAAATAGTGTGATAATAATTGTGACAATGTTAAAGAATTCAAAGAAATAAACGTTGCAAATTTTGTATTTCCAAAAATCGTCAAAATAAATAGAAATCGTCAAATTAAGGGCAAAAATCGTCAAATCGTCAAGGTGCTATTTTTGTGTCGTAAAATCGTCAAAATGACGATAAATCGTCAAATCTGGCAGCTATGGTTGTATTTATTAATAAATTAAAGTGTTATACTGTGTGTCTGTGTGCGTGTGGCAGTTAAATTAAATATCGTTCATGTCATTTATCAAATTATTTCTTTCAATATTGCGAACATATTTACATATAACTTTTTTGTTTACTATCGCTTTATTAGTTGTCATTATTATATAGTAGTGCTCTTAATACGAGTATATGACAGGAATTAATATGTATAGTAATGTAAATGCTTGTATTTAATTAATTTTACATACAGAGATGAAAAGAATAATGAAGATGACATAACAAAATATTTCTTAAAGGTAACGATGAATATTGATCAATAAATGTAAACAAAATACCTACAAAGGCTAATAACGCAAATATGTTTTAGTATAACATTTGAACTTGTTTATCAAAAAATATCACTTTTATGGTTCTTTGTTGGAGTGAAGACGATATAGTGTTTTGGAAAGCAATAATAGATACGCAATATATTTTGGAAATTTCTAAAAAAGATTTCATTTGAATAGTTAATTCAGGGAAATTTCAACAAATAAAATAAATTTAGTACGAAATGATCACAATATGTGCATTTACATAATATTTTTGTGCGAACTTAAAGGCAATAGTCGTGATGTACGTGCATGGTACTGTTCCAGAGAGGCCAACGATATAAAATATTGTGAATGTCCACTAATTATTGTTCAGTAATATGCATTCTACATTATTCTCTAAGAATCTTTATCTGTCAATTGAAATATTGTTTCTTATTATTATATTATTCCTGTTTACATTTTGTAAAGCTTTTCTCTATAGGGAAATAAATTTACACCAAACTAGCCATGGAACTTGTTTCTAATTGACACGGACCTGTTCAAGTTATAATACTTTATATAAGGCAGCTTGCCAATTTTGCATTGAAAGGGTCTCACATCTAACTTAAACTAATCAGTTCAGTGTCATTTACAATAAGAATTTTCCTAATTAGGGTTCTTAAAAACATTTCACATAATTAGTCTTGAAACCTTCTTGTTAATGGTGAATATACTTCAATATTTTTCTACTATTTTTCCCAGCAAAATAATAACTTTACATTACTAGATATAATATATAATTATATTAAAATATAAATGTTTTCTATATTTCTTATTAACGAAACTAACGAAAAAAATTGAAGAAAAACTCCCGTTTCTATTATAGCTCCCACCACTGTATATGTAATTTTACATGTTTTTAGATAAAATAAAAATGAAGTATAGGAACAAAGTAATTGTGTTACTTTAGATAAAACATTGTCAACTACGTTTCAAGGTGATCAATTAGTGCATTTGGCTTCTATACTCGTATGCATACGTACATACATATGTACATATTACAACTGGCATAAACACTAACCTTAACGAATGTCCGCTGCAGACAACTAATGTGACAGATATAGCTTCAACAAGATGGCTGTAATCAACTCTCAACTTTCGCAAGTCCTTGCTGGAGGGTCCTATGCATATACTATGTATGTATGTATGTATGTATATTGGTCAATAAATTAGTACAGGAAGTGCAATATGCTTAACAAATTCCAAATAGTTCAGCATAGAAGTAATAAAACGTCATCGAAAGGTAACTCTGTGGAACTTAAATCGAATTATGGAAAATAATATGTATGTACCTACAAAGTATGTAAAGTAGTTTGAACAATAATTTTCTTTTCTCTATTATTGGGGGATTCACATAATGACATAATATTAATTGTTCTATAATAATAGCATGAAAAAAAAACGACTGTCGTTACCAAACCCTCAATTTGAATAAGTTGAAAACAACTTTGATATTAAAAATGTTCTTTCCTAATGTCAAAACAAAAAGTGAAAATCTAAAATAACTCGCACAAACTGAGCGATATTGTCTTAGCAGACACAAGTAAATACTACAGCAGCATAAATATAACACATCTATTGTCCTGACTACACAAGATTCAACAATTTAATATCATCTAGTCCTACATACATCTACATATTCTACAACAAATCACATTAGCAATATACCTACACATGTATTTAAATGTAAGTAGTCAACACCCTTTTATTTCTAAAGAAGAAAATGTACATACATGTATGTATATTTTTTATGTATTATTTAAAACATTTCATAATTTACCTCTTATCTTTTAATCAAAATTCCCATTTTTTACATTTTTTATTTATTTATGTACAAAATTCTATTTGAATGTACTTTCAATGTAACGTTTAAAAACTCATTTCTAACTTGGCAATGCCTGTCGCACTCCTGTTTTGAAAAATAATGTTGCCAGATGCTTTATAAAATTTAACTTTAAGATTGCCATGTAACCTAAAAGCAATACATAAGTTTAATAATACAGTACAAAATTAATTTTGGGAGGGACTATTGAACACTTAAGAAAAGAAACTCTTGGCGTAGAGATACATAAAGGTGGAAATACATAAAAACTGGTTTAAGCGTCATGCGTTGCAAGCTTATGTCAAAAAAAATTAAAACACTGTATTTACATAAAGCGAGTTAAAAGCCAAATATGCAACACTTTTAATTTTTACAAGCGTTGACAGTGTGTCGTCTCTAAAGTATGGTATGTAACTTGTCACTTTAAAAGCATTAAATTTCTTAAAAAATTAAACCCGATTAATACGCGTTAATGCGAAATCTTCTGTCAAAAAATAGTTAAACTAGTGCTTTGAAAGACCAATTACATAAAAAACAAAGCTTCTGCGGAAGAAAGTTGGTAAACTTAGAACTGTTGAACGAGTTATGTAACTTTGACAAGTAATCAGCTGGCATTATAAAAATATATATTAAAAAAATTGTCGATATGGAAAAGCTAAAAAATCATACAGTATTGTATAAAAATAATAATAGTAAAAAAACTGCTTATAGAAAAAGTTTTTAAGCCGCATGTTGTAGAATTTACCATATTCCATGCTCAAAAAAAAAAAATTTAATCGAAGAATTAAAGCGTGCTATGTACTTTTATCTTTAAGGTAGATCTACATAACATGCGTTATGCAAATTTTGTGTTTCGCAACGTCTGTCAAAAAAAGTTAAAATAAGGAATTTTTATACAACAAGTTATTAGCAAAATGGTGCCGTATCTATCTTATAGAAGTTGAAAAAAATTTAACTTTTAGATGCGTTAACAGTTAAATAGTTGACTTACATTGTATATTGTAACCGCTGTTAACGCCTCAATGCATGCTGTGTATTTCTACCTTTGGTGATTTACATTAGGACCTAAAACACCCTGACTTTTTAACACTTTTTTAAAGAGTCTTGGAAAATATTCTTGCATTTACATTATGCATTCCAAATCGTGGATCTTTTTTATTACTTGTTCTTTATTGCTTTTCTAATTTTCTTTATTTCTCTCAAATCGGAAGAAAGTGCTAGAGAGATAGAATGACAGAGAGTAGAACAAAATTACTGAATTCGTATATCTTTCAATGCCTCTGCCATTTATGCAACCTTTGCCAATCAACAAAATAATCGTTAGGGTCGTAGCTGAATTAAAGCGTACAACGTACGACAAATAAAAAGTATAATTTGTATACTCCGTATTACCGAAATACGCACGCAAATAAAAGAAAGAAAAAAAGAAAAACAAAAATATTGTTTTGTCAAGTTTTACTTTTGTTTGTATTTAAAAAATTTCAAGCAAATGTTATTATATATTATTTTTTGGATTTTTATTTTAATTTTTCCTTTGTACGCACTGTCAAACATGGATTTTTGAAATCTATAATGTACATACGCCACGTATTTCAGTAGTTCTCATACAAAATGTATGGGCATGAAACAATTTGGCAAAAAATTTACGCTGTACGCTTTAACTCAGGTACGACCCTTAGACACTTTAAAAAGAGGTATAATTAATTGTGTCTCAATACCGCTAACACTTTGAAAAAATTTGAAAATAAAACTTTATAGGCTAGAAGGGAGATGAAAATTGCAAGCTATTTAATCGTCATACTTATCTACTTCTAATTTCCTATGAATTATTTCAATGTGTATTTTAGTATTAAAAAGTACTGCATTTAACTAAGAAAGAACTGCTCTACTTCGATTAATATCTTTTAAGGCCAGCGTTTTGGAAGTTTAATTATATGAAAGTATGGCCAAAGCATGACCACGTTGCCGAAATTAGTATATGTATAAATATTTATTTAATTAATACTAAAGTAAATTTTGTGCTGAGTTCATGAAAAATGCATATCAGTACACAGTATTTTGTAAGCTAAACTTAACAAACTAAAACATATTTATTCGACTTGTAAAACATATACGATCCTAAGGAATATATTGAAAACTTTAAAAGGATTTTGTTAAGGCTCAATAAAACTTAAACTTGAAAAGGACTTGTAATCGTTTTTGTCGTATAATCAAAATATTTTGAAATATCTTACAAGAATCTCTAAAAACACTTTATAATAAAGTGGTTGCTTGTAGTATTGACATAAAAGAAAAGAATCTATTCCCTTGTAAATTCTTTAGCTCTAGCTTTAATCAGAAATATGTAACCAAGTACGAATATATTTTACCACAATGGCAACACTTTTGCTACCATTTCATACAACTAATCTATTGCTCTTGACGCTGGTGTCGAAATAAAGGAAACTCACCAAGTTCGTGAATTTTTTTCAAGCAGGGAAGTAAAAAAAACTGCAACGCGATTAGAAAAACGTTTTTAAACAAATTTTAAGGAAATAAAATTTATAAAACAAATGAAATTCAATAGATAAACCTACAATTAATAGTGAGTGTAAAAATGTTTCAGAAAATTAATAATAATATCGTAGAAAAATTCAGTGAAAAAAATTTGCAGTGTGAATTTTTTTCTTCTCTTGGTTGTATCAATGGGGGAAAAAAGACGGTTGAGCAAAAGGAACAAGCGATAGTAAAGTAAAAGAAATAAAAAGTGAAAGAGAACCTAAAAAAAAATTAAGGAAGGCGGTGAATGAAAATAAATGACAGATGAGCAAAAAATAAAAGGGAAAGACAAACAACGATTTATAAAAGACTTAAAATATCGAAAATAGAAGAAAACTAGTAAAAAAGATTGATAATTCGTTTAAGAACAACAAAAATATTGCTTATTTTCTGTAGTATGTCTGCATGTGTTCTCTGTAGTTTTTCAAAAGACTTAAAAGTCAAAGTGTTAGTGATACACAAAAAATAAAAATATAATTGACGTAAATGCAGCAACAGAATTTTGACGGTGAACATAAGAATTTTTTTTTGCTAATATCGATAAGACTTGTAGCGGCGTTTTGATTTAAGTTTTTTGTTTGTCTTTTGGACAAAAACTAAAAAATTTACAACATAAATTAAAGAAAAATGGGAATGAATATGAAAGTAAAAGAAAAATGGCAATTATAGTGAAGTAATTAATGAGAATGTCAAAAGCATAGAGAAATAGTAAAGAACTGTGAGAGAGAGAATTAGAAGGAATTTTATAAATACTAGACACACGCAGCGCAGTCAACTTTGACGTGAAGTCATCATTTTGGCGTTTTTTGTGTTTTTAAATTGAATTATTTTTAAATCTTTTTTTAGTTTTGTGACCTTTTATAAAAATTTTCTGTTATTATACTTTAATATCTCTTTTGTTGTAATTTCATTTTAAAATACTTTTATTGGACTAAAGCAGATTACTGCTGCAATATTTTTTTTTAGTCGTCAATTGTTTGTTTTTTGTCTAAATTTAAAGCAAGGAGTTAAAAATTAAAACTTATTTCATGTACCTCAAGGTGCTGGTTTCATTTCCTCTTCTTGTCCGTCTCTCCTATCTAAAATTAGTCACTACTAATATTGTGAAAATTTTATGATGGAACCGAAATTGAACAAGCCATAGGGAAGAAACCGGCTTCGATTAAAACATTAGAATATAAGTACCTTTATTATTGATCTTGTTTTATCTGGAGCGTAGTTCAATCTGTAGATAGGAAAGTTTTTCCTATTAGAAAGAATCTTGTCTCTTTTTAAAAGTGAATATAATATAAATTGTTTTTTTACATAGGTACATAGTTTTCCACACTTTATAAAAACTAAAATTTCAACTTGGATTAAAAATGTATTAGGCACTAATTTTTCTAGCATGGTAGTTGAAAAATTCGTTTCGCAGTATAAATATGATGATATCTGTTGCTCCTTCCCAAATTATATAAAACAGTTGCTCAAAAATAAAAAAATACTTTTACTCTACATTCAAACAAGAAGAAATAGTGTTTTGGTTTTGAGTTAGATATACAACAAATAAATTGGTCTATGAAACCTTATCCTACAGTAAGACATAGGTCTGGAAGTGAAGTAAATGTACTATCATGAAAATATAATTTTGGATTCACCCTACCGATTATTGTTTATTATAGTTTTTGAAAATCAAATAAACTCTAGATATGTAGGTACATACATAACTACTATTTGTGTAACACAAAATCGTTGACAACACTGTATATCTTTAAACGTCGATGCTGACTGAGCAACGTTCGCAAAAACAAAAATCTTTTTTGCAAAAAAAAAAAAAATATAAAAATGCTTGTTTTTTTTTAAGGAACTGGGCGTTCATTTGTCATTAAAAATGGCTCCCAAACAAAATTTAGATAAAACTACGAAATATTTTGACAATAAACAAATATTTTTTAAAATTTTTACATTCTCTAATCATTTTACATTTCTCTTTCAATTTTTCAGATACTGTAAGTTCAGTATTTGCGAAAAGAAACAACCAACACTGAAAATAGACAAAAACTATTGAAAGGGAATTAACAAAAGAAAATATTCACAATAAGAAACATTTGAGCGACCACAACAGCAGCAGCAGCATATAGGCAGCCCACAAGTAGCAACTTCATAATCATTATCTGTAAAAAGACGAATTGGAGAAATATAATAAAAGAAAAGGAGACGAAAAATATTTATTTTCTACGACTACGACCACAATAAAAGACTGAACCAAATCTTACAACATAGAACAACAATAAAAACAATTAATTAAAACTCTCTCTCTACTATCGATTGCAACTCATCCCATATTCAGTAGCTGAGCCAATAAGTTACTTCTAAACGGCTAGTGACTCTGTGCAACTAAAAACCCGGGGATTCCCATTTAACAACAAATTTTATTTTTGCTATTTTTAAATTTATGTTTTAAGCATTTTCTTCAAAACATCGATCGTTTCGATTTTTCCATCACTCGCCACCAACCTTTTTCTACCTCTTTTGTTTTGATTTTGGCTTTAATCATTTATCAGTCAATCGTTTGCTGTCGCTATCAATTCCATCATAACTACCATATAAATCTTTAATAAGATATATATATTGTTGTTCTGTCCATCCACCTCAATATGGATGATTTATTGGTCGAAGTTCGACTAGATAATGGCGCCTACTATAAGGTAAGTGTTATAAAAATAAATAAATATTTACAATGTGTGCCTGTCTCTTCTATGTGCATAATTATGTATGTATCGACACATTTCGATTTTATTATATCGTCACCTTAAAGACCAAACAACCAACCTATCAGCAGTTTTCAAAAGTTTACAGGAGAGAGAAAAAACGTTATAAAATTAAAACTATTTACGTACAATATTAAAAAGAAAATTATATATTCAATTGGCAAATTACGGCATTCGATATCGAACGAAATTTCATATAATTTTAAAACAATTTACATAGAAATTGCGGTCGATATCGAATGCCGTAATTTGCTCTCAGAAGTACTATTGTATATGTATTTGTATTGATTGAGAAAGGTTTGTATTTCTAACAGCTTATAATATGGCGATTAGGTTATTTGGAATTGTAAAAATCTGAAACCAAACAACCTATCAGCAATACTAATTAGTATGAATAATAATTAAGCATTGCTTTAAACACATGAACATTATTTATATTAAATAATAACACTTATAGTTTCTTTTACTTGTTTAAACAAAAAAGTGCTTAATGTTTGCAACAAAATTAAAATTTTATCATGAAATTTGATGATTTATTTACCTCTTATTTTAGTACCAAACGGCCTTCTATTTATCTTTTTTATTTTTCCAAAAATTAATTTTTAAATAAAGTTATAGATGTTTTTACAAACTTCTATTTTTATTTATTGTAATTTTAATAACTAAATAAAAAGTTAATTTAAGAAAAACATTCCTTCAAATAAAACTAGTATCACAAAAACTTACTCAAAAGTTATGTTATCATAGAAGTAATGACAGTCTTCTCGAAGCAAAGTTTTTAAAACTTGTAAATGTTGTAGCCGTCGTGGTCTAGTGGTTAGTCTGGCAAAAGCTCTGAGAGTAACTAATTGCCATGAACAAGCTTCTCAAGTCTGTTGTTCGGAGTCGACATTAAACTGTAGGTCCCGGTACTAATGGATAAAAATTGACACACACAACACGATACCAACATGTAAATGTTGGAAATACTCTGGTTTTCCTTAGCATGAGTGCTGATACGTTATTTGGTTTCAGAAAATTGTACATTTGCTGATAGGGTATTTGGTAATAGCTACTTATTTGTAATATTAGACCTCCAAAATTTTGCATACATATGCGTTATGATATAGGGACTAATATAAAATAAAAAACTCAATTTTGAAATTTTTTCTGATATGTTGTTTGGTCTTTAAGGTCACGATATGTATGTTTGTATGTACACTCATATGTATTTCTGTATGTATTTGTGATATTTTCTATTTTTAAGTTCTTGTAAATAATTTTTCTCCCTGATGACGGGTTGGTGATATACTGTTATGCATAAACTAAAGCATCTCTGCTGTCGCCAACGTCGGCTGTTAAATATCGCATCATTTCATTTTAATTGGGGATGAGAAATCGAAAACCTAAAATTAAATATTAAAAGAAAATTTACACTCTATCGCTCAAAACAGATCCAAAACTTTTATTAAAAGGAACTATTTTTCTCTTCAATCCCAACTAATTATGACACCAAAGTATGCCTTTTCTTCTCGTTTTCTAATTTTGTCACAGACTTCGATTCCGATCGAAAGTGAAATTAATTGCGAAATTAGCTTCCATAGGAAACGTAAAACAAAAATTGAACAAAATTTAAAAAATTAGTAAATTTTGTGTAATTGGCAATAAATATAGCGCATAAACAAAACAAAAATAAATTTTAAATTGAAATGTGAAAAAATAAAAATGTAAAAAAAAAATATTTAAATGTAATAATTGAAATCCGGAGCAAGAAAAAATGTACCCGGATTTTATGGATATGCACCAAGACGTGGTTAAAAGTTACATGTGGATAAAGTTGCATCTCAAATTATTCATCAAATCTCGATTTAAACAATCGTTTAATGGAGAAATTATAAGTCTTATACCATGTTCAGACGAATGGCAAATATCGAGGTTCGCTCTCTCATTCGCGGTTCGCTGCCGAATCTTGTCCTTTCAGTTTTTATTAATTAAAAATGACTTGCGTTAAATTTTACTTTTTTTTTATTTAAATCTGAAGAAAAAATTAAACGGAATTTTATTTAAAAATGCTCAGAAATTTTTTATTAATACATAATTGAAAAATATTTATTTCCACGCCCTCAATCTGTTTGTTTTTAATTGTGCGCCTCTGATTTTTTTTATGTCATCATCACTCTAAAAAAAAATAAAGAAAAATCAGTTGCTGCGCTGTTTAGTACGTAAATATTCGTTGAAGTCATCTCTATAAAATTGTGAACTCTGCATGCTCTTTATTTGTAACCTTTCAGCTGTTTTTTTTTTAAATTTTTCCTCTCAAATTCTATTTTTTATTTTCCTTTGAGGTTTTTCTTTAAATTTTTGCAGTATTTTGCGGTTTTGTTTATTTCAAGACTTATTACCAAATGTCTGTCCAGTTGTGTAGATGCTTGCCTGTTTGTCTATCCGTGCAACTACACATATTCTCTGTCTGTCCGTTTAAATTGTCTATCTGTACGCTGTGCCTTTTTTAGAATCTAAACTAATTTACATTTTTTTAGGCTCTGCTATGCACAAACTTGACTGAAAATAAACACTAAATCGAATACTGCAAAACAATACACGAGTACAATTCAATACAATGCAATACAATATTAACGAGAGTGTAAATACAATACAACCAGCCAACAACACCACTTTACACACATTCAGTTACAATTTTTTTCATTCTGTTTCTCTTTTTTTTTTATTATTGGTTTTTTGTTTATTTTTAATTACAAGAAACAAATTCCCTGTTTTATTTTAATATTTTTGCATTGATTTTCGTCGCTTTTGGTAAAAAGAAAATCGAAAAAGGAAAGCATACTAATAAAAATTAAAACAAACAAAAATAATGCAAAGGAAAAAAAAATTAAAGAAAATAAAATTGCAGAAATAGGTATACCTATGTATGTGTTGTAATTATTGTATGTTTATGTTGATGATCATATTTAACGAAAATTCAATAACAATGCTGAGCCGTGCCTGACGGCATGCTACTTGCCTGCATATGATTTCTATTAATAATTGTAGCTACGAATCTTATTTGTTTATAAAATAGAAATAATAGCGTAATTATAATTATGCACTTGTAGCTAATATGTATATATGGATACTACATCTAATTATTGTATAAGTATGTATACCTCAAAACAAATATGATATGTGTATACATAGGAATATGCATATCTATTCACTTTTTTACACAAATAATGCAGCTCATTATCTCTTTTGTATGAATGAAAATGTTATATGCAAATACAAGAAATGAAATTAAAAAATAAATAAATACATACCTTCATATGTTTATATGTGCTATATTTATTCTTCGAAATTCAATACATAATTATTAAAATAATATTATATACTATACCTACCTGCCAAACTCGAACACATAAAATGTTTTGCTAGTAGAAACCAAATTTTATGCCTTTATTAAAAACAGGATAAAATATTTCTACAAACGATTCTTGTCCAGAAAATCTACATTTTTTTTAACTAATAGGAAGTAATTTTATAATAGATTTGGACAATTTATTACAGTAATCCGCTTAGATTATTTTCCAGTACTTCTACTATGATCCTATTTAGCTGAAATTACCTGAAAACCATGCATGTTTTCCTCATAAGATAACTTTCTAAATTTTTTATGGGATTCATTTCAGAACTGTGCAGAGGAATTTGTTTGATGTGGGGGACATTGTAACTAATGGAAATTTAACACGAACTACAAAGTAAAAACTTTCTTTTACACGAATTGCTTTCTTTTAATACTACAATTTTCAATATTTTATAAATTTTTCTTTACAAAGTATAATTTATTTTTTATAATGTATTTTTAATTTACATAAAATTAAAATGTGTAAGCAAAAAATTAATTTAGTAAACACTAACAAAAATTTTTAATAGTCACCCCTATTCTGTGTTTCGATTCGCAACAAAATTATTTCCGTTTGACAAATTTTGTATTCTGGGTCTCGATTGCGTTAAAAAAATACACTGCCATATATTAATGAAAAGAATATAGCAGTGGCATAGCAAATCATATCAGGTATTCTCTAGACTTCGTTTCGTTTTGAAAATGCAAAATGTTTTCAATCTACTATAACTTTGAAATCCGGGCATTTTTGTTCGAAACAAAAGTTAAATTTAAATGTCAATAGGCAAAAAATAAAATTGTTTTTCTTTATCAGCTTTTAATAAACAGGGATATTGTTTAAATGTTCTTCTGTTCTATTCTTAAAAGCTTTATAAATTAAATATTAATTAAATATTTTTGTAAAAGTTTTCTTTGATTATTTTCTATTAGTTTAGTTCAGTGGCTTAGAGCCAGTCTATAATATGTACATATACATATTTTTTTATTATAATTCTATATAATTACAATATAATGTGTTTGTTTATTTTTAGGGTATGGTTACAGCCGTTTTCGACGATGGTGTCTGTTGTGAAGTTGATGGGTAAGTTTGTTTTATGTTTATGTTATAAATATTTATACAGTAGTGATCATATAATTAGGTCATTCGTTATGAATTATTCGAGTTATTCGTTTTATTTTCAAAATTAAAAAATATAACATAATTTGTTTTTTTAATTTTTTTTATATAAAACTTAAGCAGTTTATACAGTACACTTATTAAATAGGTAATTTGATTTTCTTTTTTTGTCCTTACAATTAACAACATTTACACATCTGTTTGGCATATTCTTATCAACTAATGCCCGTATTCATAAAAAATATTTTAGGTTTATTGAAGGTTTTAATATGCAGGAGGCTCGAGGTTCGAGCCCCAGGAAAGGTCTGATCAATATTTTTTATAATTTAATTTTTGTTTCGTCAGAAACGCTTTTATTAGATCAAAGTTAACGGCAATGAATATGAAGGTTTATTTGACAAATATTGCATAGAAATTTGTCAAATAAACCCTTAATATACCTAAAATAGTTTTTATGAATACGGGCATAAGTGTCTGTAGAGAGATTAAATTTTGCCAAAAAAAAAAAAAGAAAAAAATATATACCTAAGTTGGATAGTAGAAAAATGGCAATCCGTGCTTTTTAGTAATGGCTCCGAAATTAATTTAATGAATACATACACGGTATGTGTACTGCTCAACGACAACCTGGTAAATGCCTTGAGCAAAGAAATTGTTAGGTCAATTTCAAACATGGGGTTAGTCCGGTAATGATGTGGACATGTTTCTCAGTTGACCAAGTTGGCCCTTATAAGTGTAGACACATAAGAGATCTGCATGCTAAGAGGAATATGTCGCTTCGCTGGGTGTTTAAACATTAGAACGATTCGAAACACACATCGAAGTTGGTAAAAGACTATATTCGATTTGAAGAAGCATAACTGGTAGACGGTTTGAAATCCAAGTGGGAACAGATACCACAATTCACAATTATTAATTTAATTCCATCAATTTCTCGAAGATGTACAGATGTTAAAAGAAACAAAGGATCTGTCTTATACTAAATATTGAAATGTTGCTTTGGTTATGCAAACTTGCCTTTAAAAAAAATCAATATGTATTAAACTTTTTGGAGTAGTTCTTGGTGTTTTTTGCACAGTACAGTAATTCAGCTCTTATGACTGGCTTAACTTAAAATTTCAAATTGCTAATGTAGCGTTTTGGTTAATTATATTAAATGTAAACTATAAAAAGTTGAAAAATATAAATTTAATATGATTTCTTTTAATTTGAAGAGAAGTTTTACGTTTTCATGTGCTGAAGATTCGAGTTCGAGTCTCATCTTTAAAGATGTTTATTAAAAATGTATGATTCAAAATTTGATTTTTACTTTGCTTGTTCAACTAAATACACAATTGTGTATTAAATAGCAAAAAAAAAAAAAAGACAAAAAAGGGAGTTCAAAAATAATTTTAAAAATGAATATTCATATCTTAACGTCACAATTTGCGTTTGTTTAGCACACGTTTTGCTTTTTCAAAATAAAATGCGTTTTGAAAACGTAGCGTTTGTCAGATCATGGGCGATTATCTTTCTTTCTTCTTCGCAGCAACTTGAATCTTGCCTATAATATAAAAAACCGAACAATTAGGAGGCCATTCATTATATGTCATATTATATAGGCATTAAATTTAATTAAATCTTTAATCTGGAACTTAAACGGTGCCATAATAAGAGTGCAAATAAATATTTAATATTTTTCAATACGAAATTTGATTTATAATTAATCCGGTATATGATAAAAAAACGATTTCATTTGAAATTGCTGTCGTTTGTGAGTTTAAAGTCATATAAAACTTGTCTGTTCCAATTATTTTAGACAGATTTTAATAATCAAGAAGGTAGTGATGATGTAATTAAAGTGATGTATAAAAAGACAATTTTTTTCAGCTTTAAAAGTGATAGGAACTTGAAATTTCGGTCGATTTTAATTTCGATCGAATTCATACCAGATTCTGGCATGTCATTTAGATGATATAGATATTTTATGTCTTAGATTAAGAGACAAACTGCTTGAATATTTTTCTTGCTAAGTTTATTACAAAAAATACACTGTAGTTCGAGTTACAATTTTTATTTCGTTTATTTACTTCAATTAATGATTTGTTTATTCTTAAAAACTATTTACATATGTTTTAATCATTTATCATTAAAGCCTATATTTTTTTTAAATTATGTGGTGCAAAATACATATAAACATTTAAGAGTATCATTAGTTGTGTTGCAAGCTTTTTGTGTTTAAATTTCAGTTGTAAAAAATTGTTTAAAAATCTTTACATGGCGCCGGCACACTTTTAAATGAAAAAAAAAAAACGAAAAATGTAAATTTAGTAATTTGTTAATATTTTTCTAAATGGATTATAAGAAATTGTTTTAAACTCTTAAAATACAATTAATTCTAATTTAATATAATTTATAATTTTTTCTAACTGGCTAAATATGAAAGTTTTCAACGTCTTTTGTTTGTCATTTTATTTTGAAAATTTAAAATAGAATTTCCGCATTTTCTTAGTTTAGTTAGGCAAGTTTTTCTTTTTTTTTTTTTTTGTTTGCAATTTTTCGCAATTAATTTTTGTTGTGCAGAAATATAATTCTCCGCTATTAAAAAGTTTTTGATATACTTAAAGAAAACAATATATTGGCTTACAGCCAATAAAGCAACCACATTACTAGCACGATCTCTATGCTCGAAAAATTTTCGTCTGTCTATAAATCTCATGTCTACATCACAAATCAATTTTTGCTGCAACAAAAATATCATATTTATGATAAAAGAAAGTGTACATACACCTTATAGGCCCACATACTTTTATGCTCTGTAAAAAGTATGATGCCGGCCACTGTGTTTATCGTTTAGGAATTTTCTAAAACACCTGTCTTGTAAGATTAATGTTTTTTGTTGTAACTACATATGTATGTACAAACGTAGTTTGCATAAAAACATGCAAATTATTTGTGTAATATGTAATTTGAAAAATTTATTTATTTATTTTTTTTTACGCCTGATTAGGTGGAAAAGATTTTATCAAGTCCTTTACCTTTTTTAAAGCAATTAAAATTTTTAATTAATATAAAAATTAACATATAGTACATACATACTTAATTGTGTATTGTTTTTGTTTTTCTACAGCTGTCCTGAAGTTCAGAAATATCCGTTTGCAAATGTACGCTTTCCACCGGACGAAAAACCCGAGCCACCTACTTTTGAAGAAGGCATGGAGGTTGAAGTATTTACCCGTTCTACTGAAATTGAAGTTTGCGGTTGGTGGATAGCAACGATTAAAATGTTAAAGGCTGAAATTTGTGCTGTGGCTTATACTGGCTTTGATACACCCTACACTGAAGTTGTTGAAATTAAACGTTTACGTGCAAAGAATCTCAATCCGCCAATTACGCCAAAAACTTTCTTTCAATTTACGATACCCGTACCCGAGGAATTGCGTGCGGAGTAAGCTTTATATAATTAAAAGAAGGTTAACGAAATTATCAACTAAAATGTAACATGTTTTTTTTTTTTATTTTAGAGCACAAAAAGATGGCATTCATACGGAATTTCAACGTATCATAAACGCTGGCGTTTGTGTTTATAATCCTGATTTGAATGCATTAGTTGTGATTTCTAAATGGGAAGCGACACATAAACGCGCCAGTATGCTAACAGATATGCATTTTCGTAATTTATCACAGAAAGTAAGCAATTACCATATTACACTAAATTGTGTTTCCCATCTACAAATGTAAATGGGCAAAAAAAAAAATAGTTTTACAATATAGAGAGTACATGAGAATGAGAGAGAGAGAGACCCTCTAGATCAACTTTAATATTAGTCAGGTCTAAAAGATATTTATTCGAAAACATAATAGGTCGCTGTGGTCAACTATAGAACGAACGTAATTCTTACAATCCACTCTCCTTACGATTATGTCTTTGGAGAAAATATTGGCCTCGATAAACCCGTGTGTTTTTAGCTCAACTAATATTAGAATGTAATTAGAGATCCCGCGCCACAACTTTTCAACGGCTCTGTCGTTCATGTTTTAAAATAATGTAAATTAATTTGAAATTTCATTCGAGTTCAATATCACTCGAATTCGTTTTATAGAATTAATCCGATTGTATTTTTTTTTATATTTAAAACAGTGCTTTCATCACATTACATTGAAATTCATTTAATAAATGTTTATTTATAGGTTATGCTTTTAAAACGTACTGAAGAGGCTGCTCGTCAATTGGAATCGATGAAGCTACTTAACCGTGGGTGAGTGTATCAAAAGTCCGTGTATATTTATATTACTTTCGTATTGTGTTAAGGCACAAGTAAAAACAAAACAACAGACTACATATTTTATTTTTTAATAAAATTATATCAATTCATTTTTTAAGTTCTATTAAGTTTAATTATGAATTAAATTTTTAATATTTAGATATACTGATGAATTTCATGTACGTGAAGATTTAATGGGTTTAGCAATTGGTTCACATGGTGCCAATATACAAGCAGCCCGTCTACTGGACGGGGTTACCAATATTGAATTGGAAGAGAAATCGTGTACTTTTAAAATAACCGGCGAATCAGAGGAGGCTGTGCAAAGAGCACGTGCCATGTTAGAATATGCTGAGGAATTTTTTCAGGTTCCCAGAGAATTGGTGGGTAAGGTTATTGGCAAGAATGGTCGTATAATTCAAGAGATTGTCGATAAAAGTGGTGTATTTCGAATTAAGGTGGTAATTATTTAGAGATAATATTTGGAATTGTTTGAAATAAATTCAATTTCTCACATAAACAATTTTAGATCGCTGGCGATGATGAACCCGATGTGAGTATATTACGAGAGGCAGGTCATGTGCCATTTGTGTTCATTGGTACCGTTGAAAGTATTACATGTGCCAAAGTATTATTGGATTATCATTTGGCACATCTAAAGGTAAATACGTTATAGTTTCTATTCTTAAATGAGGAAAATTATTTATGAATTGGTTAAAATATAGGAAGTGGAACAACTGCGTCAAGAAAAATTAGAAATCGATCAACAACTGCGAGCTATACAGGAATCATCAATGGGTTCTGTGCAAAATTTCCCTACCTCGCGACGTTCGGAACGTGGTTATAGCAGTGACATTGAATCGGTACGTTCAAGTCGTGGTGGTCCACGTGGCCGTGGTCGGGGTCGTGGTGGTAATGGTGGTGGCGGTGGTAATCAACGCTATAATCAAGGTATTATCTTTTGTATACTTTTATTTAATTATCTTATGATGGATTTATATTTAGCAGGTCGTCGTGGTGATGACGACGATTATAATACCCGCGGTGATCATCGTTACAACGATCGCAATAGTGCTAGTGGAGGTGGCGGAGGTGGCTATCGCGGTGAACGTCGCGGTGGCCAACGTCGTAATAATCGTAATAGTGAGCAAAATGGCAGGGATCATCAGTACTATAGTCATAATAATGATAATGTACAGGAAATTCGTGAACAAAGTAGTGTCGAAAGAGGTAAATACTTAACGTTTCCAAGTGCAGTGATTTGCAAATAGGAAGTGTTTATGTGTTTGACTAAGAGAACATTCGTTACCAAGCGGTATAAAATGAAATTGGTTCGGATAGAATGTTATTTTCATAACTTTAAAATCATTATATAAATTGAATTCAATTTAAATGCATTCATTATTGCAATAAATTCGTATTTCTTTGAAGTTATGAAAGTTAGCAAGAAATACAGTCATGATTTGCATTAATATTCAAAAGACTCAAAAAAATGTATTCGTATTATACATTGGTGCGATTCGTTGATTTCAAATTAGTTCAAATTATTTCAATTCTCGCACAAACACAAATGTTAAAATCATGCATATTTGACGTAAATTAAACCTCTTCGTCATATGCTGAGCATATGATTTCATTTTTGTCATACCAGAAACTACAGGAGTAGCAGTTGAAATGTGTTTAAGCTTTTATTTTATTTTATTTATTTATTTTTTTTTTATATAATTAACAACTTCATAAAGCAGCTTTTTTGATTTAAGAAAACCATTTATGAATTGTTTGTACGCATAATTTCACTGATAATTAAAAAGAACTACGTTGCTTATACACAATTTTAAGGCCTTTAATTCAAGGCGCGCACAAATTTAAGCATAATTCATAATTTCTTCTGGTTTTAAAATAAAAACTAATTTTTTTTTTTTCTAACTTTACAGCTGAAAGTATTTCATCATACGAAGGCAATTCTCGAAGACGTAGAAGGCAAAAAAGCAACGCTCCCCATAACAGTGAGTATGATGTCATAACTCATAATGTGACTATTTATTGATCATATTCTTGTTATAGTGTTTCTCTTATTATTGTATATGCCTTAATTTATTTTAGTTATATTCTATTTTGTTACAAAATAAATAGGGAGGTGGTCTAAAAAAATGCCATTTTCACAACTTCCAAAGCATTACATTCCTATATTCCAATAAATTTGGCAAGAAAAACAAGCTCTCAAATGAGGCGATTTGCAATGAATATTCAATAAAAAAATATTAAAAAACCTTTGACCTTATTAGCTTATCAATATAAAGGAAAGAATTAAAATTGTTTCTTCGACAAATGAACGCATTTAAGTCAGGAAAATGGCATGCTAATGTTAGAATCATGTGTTTCACTTAAATTTAATCACTTCCTGATGTTTGGAATCCGGGATTTCATTAAATTTTTAAACATTTTGTCAAATTTATTACTTCAAAGAGTTATTCGAATACTTTAGACGTTATATTATATACAGATTTTTTTATGCAAAAGTTTCGAAGAAGAGCTTGTTTTTTTTATTTTTATTTACAATCTAACCAAAGATAATAAGTAAATTTTTTAAAATAAATAATTACACCTAACCCTATTTTTACACAGAATATACATACGTTCCATTTTAATTCGTATAAAGAAGACTCGTAAAACCAGGATATAAAAAAACGTGTTATTTGAAAATCTTACAAAAAGAGATTGTATAAAAACCGGTGTTGAACTCTAATGAGAACAACAATAACAAAATGAATAGCGTTAATCACTCAAACGCCTTTGCAACCTTGCAAACGTAGTAAACCATGTCAAACAACAGCAAAATGTGAGCAGATATGCTATATTTGCCAGAATTGCAAGGGCCTTTGCAACGAAGAATGATTACCATTATTTCTCTCAAGTTTTTCCGTTAATTATTATTTTTGTCAAACGTTTTAATATTTATGTATATGCAAATGTTTATAATGTATGTCTATAATCTTTCTTTTATTAAAAATATTAAAGGTTTTCAAGTTTTATTAATGTTCTCTTTAAAATATTTCTATTAAATAATAAATACACTTGATTTTTTTTATAAATTTTTAGCAAATGGTGGTGTGGCCAATAACAAATCGCAACAAAATAGCAAACCACCACAACATAATGCTGATAAAAATAATGGTAGTGGTGGAGCAAGTGGTAGTGGTGTAGTTGGTGGTGCTACTGGTTGTAATGCTAACGAAAGATCAAAACAGCCGAGTTTAAACAATACTAATAATATTAATAATAACAACAACAGCAGCAACAGTAGCAACAATAAAGAAACCAATAATGTTACACAAAATAAAAGTGAACAACAACAGCAAGGTTATGTGGCATCACAACAGCAGCCACATAATCAACCGCCAAAAACTAGACGCAGTAATAAAAATCGTAATCAACAACAGAATCATGCAAATGATCATCAACAGCAAAAACCACCACCACAACAGCAGCAGCAACAGCAAACACAGGATAAAAAGGAAACTTTAGTAAATGGAACTTCCTAATTTACCGTTACCATCAACATATATAGAATATAAACAATAAAAAGATATGAATAAAAACAATTTATTCAAATAACCTCCCTCCACACAAACACACACACAGACTACAACATAGATTCATTTATTTAAACTACACATATGTATACATGTGTACTCAACTAACTTTCTCTTACAAACACATACATATTCTTTAAAAACAAAATAAAACTTACACAGGACGACTAATTTATACAGCATCCCTTTGCTTTTTATGTTATTTTTCTTTTTTGTTTTTTTTTTTTTCTTTCTACAAAATTTTGTGCATAAACTAAAAACATTATTTCACCACTTTTCTTGTGTTTCACTTCTATTACCAAGCAACCATTACCACGCCGGCGAGCATACATATATAAACAGAAAACACCTCTTTGTTGAAAAAAAAAGAAAAAATTATATACCCACAGAATTGTTGATACGAAATTAAAAAAGAGGAGATATTAAAACTCACTGTCTTTATATTTTTTTAGAGCGAATTGTATCGAATTTGGCTCTTTAAAAAATATGTATGAAAAAAATATGGAATAAATTATTATACGAAAATAAATAAAAAAAAAGAATTTTATAAAAAAATCCTTATATATATACATACAAAAATATATATATAAAAAAAACATAATTTTATTAAAGAAAAATGAAGAAAAATAAATAAACATCAAAAATTAAATATACATATAATAGACAAACAAAAATATTATTTAATGATAGTAATAAAACAAATTAAATAAAACAAGAATAACAACTAAATATAAAATTATATTTAATTAAAATGGTAATTTTAACAAAAACAGACAAAAAACAAAAGAAAAAAAATCTATAAACACTTAATTTATAATATTGAATGAAACAGGAAATGAAATTAAAAAAAAAGAGAAAAAACAAAACAAATTATATAATAAATTAACAAAAAAAAAAAAAATAAAAATAAAATTTTACTAGTAATTAAAATTATAATACATATATAAATATATAAAAATCACCACTTAATTTGATAAAAAAAACTAAAAAAAGAATTAAAAACTTTATTATAGATTATAATAAAACAAAAATAATTTAAAAGCAAATTAAATTAAAAAATATAAAATAAAATTAAACAATGTTAACTAACATTATTACTAATTTTAAGTTTTATGTAAAAAAAATTATTATTATTATATAAAAACTTTCATCTCTTTTTTATTTTTTCATTTTCAAGCATGAAATAAAACAACAAAATTCCTTTAAGGAAGTTTTTTTCTACAAAAACAAAACATAGTACATACAAGAAAATTTAAGGAAATATGATGTATAAGAGAGACTTTGTGTTTTTTTCTTTTAGTACTCTATGACTATTTTTTTTTTTAGTTATTATATTTATTTGTTTTTGTTTTTTTTTATATATAAATTTTTTTTGTCTGTCACTATCCTTTAATTAAAAGAAAAACAAAAATCAGTAGTTTTTATTTAAATTAAATGAAAATATACGGCCATATTCTAAATTAAAAACAAAACGAAAATGCAAGTTTTTCTATCAAAATGAGAATTTTTCTAAAAACAAAAGAAAGAAAACAGAAAAAAAAACAAAAACAAGGTAAAGCTTATGTTTACGGTAGTTGTCTGGTTGTATACAAAACTACAGCCGCTAACATGAACACAAGTTTGACATCTTACCGCCAAAAGAACTGCAAACGTCATTTCCAAGCTCCTCTCGAATTCGTCGTCGTCTTATGTCAGCCCCTTTTGCAAGGAGTTATACCAAAAGTACAACTTTTGTTCTACGCCAATGTTCGTAAAGTTGACGAAGTTCAAAGAATTCGCGGTCACTTTAAAAGCAATCAAGTCGGCCAAGTTGTTGAAGCCTATTAGCAACAACGTCTACGTTGGTATTCACCCTTCCAAGTGTCTAATAGTCAAATTAAAACTGGACAAAGATCGTAAATCTATTTTGGAACGTCACGACAAGGGCTTTATGCAGGGGCAAGGGCAAATATACAGAAGAGACTGCTGCCCCTCATGCAATGGAAACAACTTAAAAGCAAATATATAGTAAACGCAGTTTGTTTTAATTATAATAAAGTTAATAATATAAGCTGGTGGGCGATTGCTTTTTTAACTCATTCCGACTGATAGCATCTAATTTTTTCTTTTCATTATTCTGTATTTTTAGTTTTAGTAATTTTTTGTGAAACTTTAAACGTCTTTACTAACAAAGTTTTAACTTTTTGTTATTCTGCTTTTGTAGAGAACGATACAAGTTTTGTTTTGTTTTTTGTAAAACTAAATGGGTACGCCTCTCATTCTGCGGGGAGAGTGCTGAGTCACATTTTTAGATGGCTTTTATTAATTTAACAATTTTTAAACGAAATGTGTTTTCCAGTTTTTTATTAGATTTAGAAACTTGATTATTCAGTCATAGTATCACAACATGGGCCTAAAATTTCTCTGAATTTATTTAGATTTTCATTCGTACATTTTTCGAATTCGTAAAAATTTACGAATTTTCGAAAACTTTTTGTATATCGTCGATGGAATTAAAGAACGCTAAAACTTACAAAACCTTAAATGTTCACCAGAGCCAAAAAACCTGTATGAAAGTAGAACAAAGACACTGGTATTTTTCAAAACGCAGACGGCGTAAGTGAATTTACTATATAGTAAAAAATAAAACAACAGTTGACTTACATTGTATATTGTAACCGCTGTTAACGCCGTAACGCATGCTGTGTACTTCTTCCTAGTGTTCAAATGCATTTTCCAAATAGAATGCGTTTAGAAAGCGTAGCGTTTGCTAGAACATGGGCGAATAACACAACTTAGAATATAGAAAAAACCAAAATTAATTTATAAAATATGTATATTTTTGAAGGTTCTTATTAATAAAACGAATGGTAAGTAATATCATAATAAAAAAAAACATCGATGAGTAGGCAACATCACCTTATATGTATATGTCTTGTACACAAATTCAGTGTAAAATACATAACTTGAATATTTATTCGACCTTAAGCTCAAATAATTTAACTAATAATAAAATTAATATTTTTTAGTTGATTAAATAGAAATTGTTGTTGCTGAGAAAAATTTATATAATTTTGAAATATAACTGTTGTTTTCCCTTTTGAAATATATTATCATTTCCACGTACGAAATTCTACAACATTGTGTGGTGTTACCAATTCATTGTGATTTACAAATTTACTCCAATCGGAAGTTTAGTTAGATCGTGTTTTTTGGCGGCTGTTGATCTTATACTGGGTAAAACTATTATAAAACTTAATTAAATCAAAAATTAAATATAAAGTGTTTTTTTTTTTTTTTTTTTTTTTTTTTGGAGAGAGGGGAAATGCATTTACGCACTTAGGTGGTTTTTGCCACCCGTCGTGCCGGACTCCACGCAGTTATTGCGTGCCTACCGGCTAAAACCCCTCTCTATATCACCAGGCTCCATCCTGGAACCGTCAATTTATGACATTACTTCAGGATGGAGCCTTATATGCCGGTCCAGTTGGACCCTACGGATCTGTCGACCTTGCCAGGTCTCTCTCCTTCCGACGAAGGATCCCCCTCGCAAAAAAGGCGATCCTACTCCATGCAGCAAGGTTTCCTAACATGACTCCCATGATGGTATTGGGAGTCAAGATGCCAAGATCCCTCTCCAGTGCACGCCTCTCCAACATCCACTTCTCACACTCAAAGAAAGTGTGGAAAGCGGAGTCGGATTGTGCTCCACAGTAGACGCATGTGGGACTTACGGCCTTTCCTATTTTAAACAGGAAAGACCGAAAGTGCCCATGGCCAGTCAGCAACTGCGTGAGGTAGTAATCTACCTCACCGTGCTGACGATTTAGCCAAGCGTCCACTTGAGGGACAAGGGCGTAAGTCCACCTTCCGCGTGTCTCAGTATCCCACCGTAACTGCCAGTCACGGAGGGACTGAGACCTTGCCACAGATTGTGCGCCTTCTCTTCCAATTTCGTCCTTGTGTTGGTGGACGAATTGTCGCTCCCTGGCGAGAAGGTCGATGGGTATGACCCCGGCGACCACCAAGACAGCCGGCTCCGATACCGTGCGGTAGGAGCACGCTATGCGGAGCGCTGCTCTCCGTTGCACTGCCGCCATGCGCTTTCGGTACTTTTCGACCCTGAGCGCATCAGCCCAGACTTCAGCTCCATACAACATCACAGACTCGGCGGTGCTCAGCAGCAAACGTCTTTTACAGGGAAGAGGGCCCCCAATGTTGGCCATTACCCTGCTCAACAACGTCACTACTGAGGCCGCTTTGTCTGCTCTGCTGGATATTTCGCTCCAGAAGGTTAGTCTGTTGTCCAAACTAACCCCCAAGTAGCGAACGGCATTCTTCGTCTGGACTGTAACCTCTCCTACCTGCATGCTTCTAATGAGCGGGATGCGCTTCTTAGTAAGAAGCACTATCTCGGTCTTAGTCAGTGCCAACTCCAACCCGTGGTCACTCAGCCAGAGAGTAACTCGACGCATAACCTGGTTGAGTCGCAGTTGGGCCGCATCGACATCTTTGGCAATAATTACTGCCGCGATGTCGTCTGCGTAACCAACCAGGAATGTCCCTTCGGGCATCTCCATACGTAGAATCCCGTCATATGTATAGTTCCATATGTCGGGTCCCAGTATGGATCCCTGGGCCGCCCCTGCCGATAAGACTTTCGTCTCTCGGCCATCCTCCGTGTCATAGAGTATGGATCGATCTTTCAGGTAATCTCCCATGATACGCAGGAGGTACCCTGGGAGCCTGAAATCTCTCTCCATTGCGTATAACGCATCCTGCCAGCGGACAGAGTTAAACGCGTTTTTCACATCCAGTGTGACCAGCAAACATACGGGACGTGAAAAGTGGTTTCCACGTTCCGTGCTCCTACCTGCATTAACTACCTCCTGGATAGCCGCCACAGTCGACCTGCCCCTTCGAAAGCCGTACTGTCTTTCGGAGAGGTCGCCAGCCGCTACTACTGCAGCCTGCAGACGTGGGCGAAGAGCTTCTCCAGGAGTTTCCCCGCGTTATCAAGCAGGCATAGTGGTCTGTATGACCCAGGAGCGCCGACTGGTCCCTTGCCCTTGTCAATAAGTACAAGTTTAGCCATCTTCCAGCGGGAGGGGAACACCCCGGCCTTTAGACAGGCGTTGTACATATTGAGCAAGAGCTCTGGATGACTCCGTGACACGGCTTTCAGCACCTCTGCTGGTAGACCATCAGGACCTGGTGCCTTCCCGCTGCGCAAACAACGAGAGGCACACTCCAGTTCCTCCAAGGTGAAAGGCGGGATTTCCGTTTCTTCCGTGACCGATGTTCTATCGACCACTGGATGATCCGGAAAAAGGGCTTCCACTATGGGCCGAATAGTATCCGCATTCAGAGAAGCGTTTGGCTTAAACGCCCTCAATTTGCGGAGCACTATTTTATAGCCCAACCCCCATGGATCCCTATTTAGGTCCTCCGTTAAGTCCTTCCAGCATCGGCGCTTACTTCTTTGGATGGCGCGGCGAAGATCTTTTTTCGCCGCCTTATACTCTTCGGCTTTACGGGCTGCGTCATCTGCGTTTCCATTAGCGCGTTGAGCCAACCGTCTACGACGGAGACAAACACGCCTCAGATCCGCAATTTCGGTCGTCCACCAGTAAGCAGGACTTCTCCCTTCGTTCGGACCCCTCCTCGGTACAGCGCTTTGACAGGCCTGATGTATAAGACTCATGGTTGAGTCCACAAGTACATCAGCCCTCTCAACAGGCGGAAGATCATTACGGAACCCCTCTGTGGTCATACGTCCCCGTTCTAGGGCTAGAGACAAAGCTTCAACGTCCATCCTAGCGGCATTCCACCTGGCTGGTCCATGATGTTGGATGGACCGAGCTGGCGCAATATCACGCACACGGAATGTGATATACTGGTGATCGCTGGCCGTAAAGTCCTCGATCACCTGCCATTCTTGCACGAGTGCCGCTAGGTTTTCAGTTGCCAGAGTGAGATCGATAATGGTCCCCCTTTGGCCAGATCTTCGAAAGGTGGGCACGGAGCCGTTATTTAATACAACCAACCCCGTCCTGGACATAAAGTCCAAAATTCGCCCACCTCTCGAATCGGTTCTAATCTCGCCCCACTCTACTGCTTTTGCATTGAAGTCTCCAGCCACTACCAGATGACCTCCCATGCTCCGTAAGACATCCTCCAAGTCGTCTAACTTGGTTTGGAAGTCCGAAATACCCTCGTTTGGAGTAAGATAGCAGCTAAAGTAAGTCACCAAGCCGCTTCTCACCCAAACGAAACCATCTCCAGAGCCATGGGCCGAAACACAGAAGCGTCTCGGGTCCGGGATCCATATTGCCGCTGTACCGAGGTTGTCCCTAAACCACGTAGGCGCACATCCGTCTCGGTACTGCTCACTGATCAAAATAAGATCAGCTTGTTTCTCGAGACGGATCTGCCCCATCAGGTCGTGAGCAGTTCTGCTGCGGTGCATGTTGGCCTGTAGGATGACCCTCATATTGTCCGCTTAGCATCTTCTAATGCCTTGCGGAATACTCCACAAGCGCCCGATCCTGCAATATGTTTGCGGCCATTTTCCCCTATGTCGGAGCATAGGTAGCATGTCGGCTGGGACTTGCAGTCCTTTGCCTTGTGCCCTTCTACCCCGCATAGGAAACACATATTGCCTCGGTCAGGTCCGCTGCAGTTTCCACTAAGGTGACCGTATCCCAGGCACTTAAAGCACCTGGAGACGTCCACTCTACCGCGTATCCTGCAATTGACCCAGCCGAGTTTCACTGTCCCCCTTTGTAGGAGAACCTTGGCAGCTTTCGCCTCCATCTTAACAATGGCCATGTGTTGCCCCCTTATGTTGGGCTTGGCCAGAAACACCTCCAGAACACCCTTGTATTCTACAAGAATGTCTTGGAGAGCAACTTTCACCTCCTCCGCAGAGGTGCACTCGTCAAGATCTCTGATCTCTACTTTAGTCATAGGGACCAGTTCTCTGACTGAACTCGTCTCGCCCGCTGCCTTTTCTAATGCCTGTTTAAAAGCGTTTCTTCCGTCAGTGGAGGACTTTTTCAGCTCCACAAGAAGCTCTCCCGCCTTGGTCTTCCGTATTGACCTAACAGCCACTCCACAGGCTTCCGGTTTGACCTGCGATCGGACGGCACTAAGCACTTCCGCATAGGTCTTACCAGCTGCCGGTTTTAGAAGAATCGCTTCTGGCTTCTCGCCACCGCGCTTTCTCTTCTGCATATTGCTCCTCTTACCACTCGGTCCATCCTCAGTAGATGGAGGGGTACCCTGAGGAGCACCTTTCCCCTGAGCGCGGTTGCGCTTTTTCCCGGCAGGAGTTTGGGCTACCTTTGAAGAGACAGCATTTTGACATGCTGTCCTTATCGTGGGTGCACCGTGGTCAGTCTCCGGTTTGGAGACGACCCCGCTGGCTTTCGCCTTTTTTGCGCTCTTCTGCGCCTCTACTAATGGTGGACTACCTGCCCTCCTCTTCCCACCTTCCTTGGTGAGACATCCGGGAGCAGCTACATAATCCGGACGCTGCGGTTTCGAACAGCTCATGGTGAGCCACTGCAATTTTTCAACATTCTCCTCCAGTTTTGGAAGAGAATCTTTGATTGACCTGCTAACGTTTGGCTGCTTTTTAACAGCAGCCCCCATCTCCTTAATAATGGACCTCATACCTGACAGTCCCTCCTTAAGCTGGGCTAAGGCTTCCGCAAACCACCTTTCGGTGTTTCCGAAAGACCCTACTCCACCACTACGGCCTTCGAAGGTAGGCTCCATCGTCAAAGGGGCGCCACTTAAAGTGGGCACCGACCCTGACGTCTCCATCCGGAGGTAATAAGTTTCAGTGCTATCCACTTTCCACTTATTACAATTCACAAAACTAATATAAAAAAGAAACAAAAAATTCGTAATAGGTACCTATTACAAATATTCAAATTTCCTCTATCAAAAATCCACCTATTACTATTCACACTAATTATCATGCGGTCGCAAAAAAACACGTCTGTACTCGTTAAGAGATCACCAGAGAATCCAATAATCAAATATAAAGTGTTGAAATGAATGTATTTCATAACAATATATGCAAGTGCTTGTCATAAAAAAAGTAAAAAAAAAAATGTGTAAAGGTAAGTGCAAATTATGAAAAGTTGCATTTATGGTGGACAAGACATTTCACTGGAGTCATGTATTAGAAATAATTCTGAAATATTTTTATTAACAATTCCAAGTTTTTTAGAAAAAAATTCGTAACAAATATTATTATTTATTCATTTTGTATGTTTGTTTTAATTTTTCTTTTGTACCCACTGTCGAACTTGGTTTTTTGAAATCTATAACGTACACATGCTACATATTCCAGTAGCTCTAATATAAAATGCCTGGGCATGAAAAAATTTTGACAGAAAGTGTACGTTATACGCTTTTATTCAGGCACGATTCAGGTAATTGAAAAGGTATTTAAATTTCTGAATGTAATAACCAGAGTGGGCAAACAAACAAAACATTTCGCAAACGTTACAACAAAGTCATACACTTTTCAAAAATTTGTTAATGGTATTGTAAATGAGCAAAACTAAAACAAATACTTTCCAAATGAGAAAGAGCGCAAATGAAACAATTCGCTCTTGTGCTTGCTTTGTTATTCTGTTACATTCGTATAATTTGCTCTTTTTTCTCTTCTTTTCTTTTTCTTCTCATTAATTTTTTGTTGTACCTACGCACATTTGAGTTAGTGTATTTGTAGTGCTCAAAATAAAAACAATATACAAAACTAAATGGGACAATCGCTCTCACTGTTTTTGTTTTATTTTTGTTTTACTCATAGTAAAGAACACAACAAAATGAGATCAAATGTTCAGTATTGTTTATTTTCCTACTCTGGTAATAACAGTTTTTTTTGATGAGTAGTGCTGTCAAATTCCGCTACTTTTCATTATTCGATAGTACTAAGTACTTTTATTTGGGTACTCAATACTAATCAATACTATTTACGCATTTTATTTTTAAGGGAAAACAATTTCACAAAGTATTGTGTTTTTGGACAGAATTTGGTTTTGGACGTTAAAATTAAAATTTTCTATACAACTTCGAAGAAAACATACAACTCTTAAAGTATTGAGTAGTTACTTGGAAGTACTGAGTACTAAAAATGACTAAAAATATTCGATACTCGGTACCCATTACTCATTACTTTGCCAGCAATAGTTTGGAGAACAAAAATTGATAAACAAAACATCTGGGGGCTAATTCTGGCAGTCGTGATCGAAATTACATTCGAATAGAGAATAATTTCGACAACGAACAATTTTCTAATTCTGTTATTCGATACGATACGAATCGAATTTTTGTTTAGTGTTGTAAAACATGCAAAAAAAGTCATTTTACAATACTGACAAAAATTCAACAAATAGTAAACAAAAAACATATGTATGTACATATATACATACATACATACATATGTAAAAAAATTAAAAAAGGAAAAAAAAATTTAAATCAAATTAAAAAAAATAAAGCAAGTTTACAATGAATCCATCATGATTTTTCTACTCATCATCTTCCGATACTGATGAGAATTTAAATATGAATCTTGTTCGGCAAAAATGCGGAGTACCAGTGATCCCTTAAGTCTGCCAAGCAATGCGTAAATCTTGATATAAGCATTTTGAAATTGTATTATGTATCTCCAAAGTTCCTCATTACGAGAATGTATATCAAACACCACAAAAAATAATAAATTAAACAGAGTATGACGCTGAAACCAACACAACAAATATTGGAAAAAAAATCCGCGAAAATAATAAAATAAGTTTATGTAGGAACTAAAAATTGATTTAAATTCATATTTTTTTATTTAAATTCGTATTGGTGAACTAGAAGCATTCAATTTTAACGCTATTTGTTCCCAAAGATGGTAAAGTCTTGCCTTTCCTTGCTAAGTATTCGGCAATATGTTCTTTGCCAAGTCCGTAAGTTATGCCATGAAATTTCATAGAATTTCTTTGTTCATAATTTATTTTTGACGTGAAATGTATTTTATAATTTGAAGAAATTAAAAAAAAATTAACTTACATGTTTATTTTTTGTCTTTACTTATGTGTGTATATAGAAAAACGTTAATTCGAATGGCTTTTTGTTTGCGAGTAAAAACTCGCAAGACTGCATTCGAACAACATTCGTTATCGAATGGCATCATTAGAAATTTCGATACATGTTATTCGATAACGACTCATAGAATCCGAAAAGTAAAAAAACTCGTACATACGAGTAAGAATTCGATCGTAATCGACTGAGAGAATTAGCCCCCTGATTACTTAAAATAATTTTGTTTTCATTAAAAAAAAATTTGTTCTTTATAAAGAAATTTGTACATAATGAAATGATTTTTTGCTGCGTACGATTTAATTATAAGAAAGTTCAAAAGTATTTTTATTTTAGTAACGACAATAACGAGATAGATAATTATGAAAGAAAAAAAATATATTTTTTTTAATTAAATTTTGATAAATACTTTAGTTTGAAATTGCAAATAGGTCCCTATACAAAAAAATATTAAATATAAATAATTGCTGGATAGAAATATTTATATAGTTTTAAAATATAACTGTTGTTTTCTCTTTTGAAACATATTATCACTTCCATATACGAATTTCTACAACATTGTGTGTGGCTATCAATTCATTGTGATTTACAAACTTATTCCAATCTGAAGTTTTTAGCTTATTCGTGCTATTTTGCGGCTGTTGTTCTTTTTGTACATAAAAATTTATTAAAAGTTAATTAAACCAAAAAAATAATATAAATATAAAGTGTTAAAGTGTTTAAATCAATGTATTTCATAAAAATATAAGTGTTTTTCAAGAACAATTGTAAGAAAATGTGTGGCTTAAAAAATGAAAAAATTGTGAACGTGCGTGGTAGTGGCATTTGTTTGTGAAGATTATGAAAAGTTGTATTTATGATGGAAGAGGATACACAGCAGTCATGTACCGGATATGGAATATAAAATTAACGGGTAACAATAATATAATAAATAATTTTTTTCATAGAAAAATATTGTCTGCGATGATTCTACTTCTGTGTATTTTTGTTGTTGTTGTTCTTTTTTAATACTGACATTAAAGCGTGTTTTATAATGATATTTTTTATATGTTTGTAAGAATTTTTGGCTTAATTAATGTATTCTGTCCGTTCTTTGAATTCCTATAAGAATTTTTAATAACCAACGCTTTTGTATTTCGAATCAAATTACGGAATAGACCTCCTTAACGGCATAGATTAGTTGCCCACAACTGCTGATCGCAGTGACTTAAATAGAATTTTATATACTATATTCTTTTGCTATATCGCCTACAACATGGCTTCGACCTAACGCAACATTTTTACGAGTCATATTTTAACGAAACTTTAACAGAATGACAGTAAACAATGCTTAAGGTTAAGTTCAAGTTTTTGTTTCGAAGTGGAAAATAGCGACCGTGTGATAATTGGGTATTGTTATGTTGAGCAAAATTGACACGAACAAACATAAAACAAATTTAGGTAAAATATGTGCACAGTAAGAAAAAAATTAAATATTTTTTATCGTAAAATACGCAAGCACTAGCAGATTTGTTAATAGTGTTTGGGCTTATTACCTCAGGAGTTCGCGAATCAATTTTACTTGCTGGGGACAAGCAACGTGTTTTCAAATTTCTGTTTTCATATTAAGAGTATGAAAGCAACACAAATAACGCGGCGCTAACGCTTTGAAATTGGATAGTCCAATTTGAGCAGTACGTAAAGTTGTGAAGTTACTTTTTTTTAAGGCCAACACTCAGGGGTAAACCCCTACTCATGTACTCAGATACATAGATAGATTTATTTTATTTTTATATTATGCGCCCTTTTTTGTTGATGAGACAAGTTGATTGCAAAACAACTGGAGGCATATTACGGCATTCGATATCGATCGAAATTTGTATGAAAATACTTTTCAAATTGTATGAAATTTCGATCGATATCGAATGCCCTAGTTTACCCCTGTTGTTCAATTGATTTTGAGTAAATTTCTCTATTATTTTTTAGCTTTTAAAGAATGCTCTTAAAATTTTGGGCTTAAAAAAGGCTATGTAGAGATTATTGCATGGACAAAATTAGAAATAATATGATGATACCAAGAATTTACTGATTAAAGGTATAATAAAATTCAATAAGAAAAATAGATTACAAAAGTGCAGTGTTGGAAAATAAATGTTATAATATGTAGTATTTCAAAGAAAACAAAAACGATGTTTTGAAGTTTTGTAAGTATGAAAACAAGGCGAAGTCACTATAAGGTGCGGTAAGTCAATCAGCTGTCTTGTCATTTGTTGTTGGTTGAAGCTGTCCAAATGTATTGCATTATATGAGTGTGGAAACTGTCAAACACTGTACTGCAAAACGCAACATATTAAAAAAACATGCTATGCAATGTCATAACGTCTCAAACACAGTGTTATGCCATGTCATGCAAAGTAATCATAGTTTCTTAATATTATATTGCAAATCGGCTAGGCTTTGTAGTAGCCGTGGTCTAGTGATTAGTGTGTTGGCTTACTAAGACATGAGCCCTGGGTTGGACACCCAGCTCCGGCATCTTAAAAAAAAAGAAATGTAAAACAAATATTTCTTTCGGCGACTACCTCTCAGCAGTCTTCTGGCAAAAGCTCTGAGAGTAATTAATTGCCATGAACAAGCTTCTCAAGTCTGTCGTTCGGAGTCGACATTAAGCTGTAGGTCCCGGTGCTCATAGATAAAAATTTACACACACAACATGAGTGCTGCGAGAAGCTAGGCCGTAATCCTGACACAGGGTTGTAAAGGCCAGTTATGTATATATGTATACCTTACGTTGTCTGAATATGGCTTTTTTGAACATGTTTGAACGACATAATATGGCATTGCAATTGCATGATGTGACAATTGTTACTGTGTCGTATAGAGCAGCATTTGCTGGGTTTTACTGTCACAGTGTACTTCATTATTGTGTTTGTTTTAAAACTGCCTACACCTTATAATCAATTCGCCTTGCAAGCAAACAAATTAAAGATATTGTAGATGCTTGCCGAAGAAGTAATAAAAGTTCTCGTACTTGTAAAATATATCAGCTAGTGAGGCAGCATTCTTCACTGGATTAATCTTAAGCTTAAGATTATCGAGCGTAAATCTTGAATTTGTATGTTGAATTAAACGTTACAATAAGATTAAAATATGTTTTAAAATATAACAAAAATAATTTTTTTATTGGAATAGATTAGATGCGTATTAAGTCATGTTGGGTAAATATTTGACGAGCGTTTTTCGTGCGTATTGGATGTCTTGGTATATGACTTTTTGGTCGTGTAGTGTTGTAAAGTTGGATTCAAACGACATTCAAAGACAATGACCCCAAGCATACTTCTAAGATCGTAAAAGAATGGTTCCAAAAGAAAAATATAAAGTTAATGGAGTGGCCTTCACAATCGCCGGATTTAAATCCCATTGAGAATCTTTGGAGAATCGTTAAGGACAAAATTGCACCACTCGAGGCTAAAAATAAAGAAGATTTGTGGACAAAAGTGAAGGAAGCGTGGTACTCAATTCCATTAGAGACTTGTCAGTCACTTGTCGAATCAATGCCCCGGAGATGTTCGGCGGTGATTCAAAATAAGGGATTTTCAACAAAATATTAGAAATTTTCTTGCAATTGCACTTTTTTGTATAAAAATGTCATTCTCTTTTCAATGAACCTATTTATTTGCTCGACAGGCATCAATTAATATATTAAATATATCAATTTTTCTCATTTTTTTTAATTATAATTAAATACATTTTATGTGATTATTTATGTTTAATGTAATAAATATCGCTTTATTGTATATTACCGCTGTTTAAGTTATTTGAAGGCGAATTTATCAAAAAATGTGATGTGAACCTATTTATCTGCTCATAACTGTATGTTTCAATTAAAATTGATAGATTTTTATAAAACTTTTGAAATTTCTGCGAGGCTAGTTTTAAAAATTCTATAAAATTTATGAATTAGAAGATTATTGTTGACTTTGTCGAAAGATTTGCTCACGTCTAAGCAAGAAGTATCAGTTTTCAGGCCTTTTGCAAACGAATTTATGTATAATCGCTGTAAATAATTTCACTAAATTTGTTGTTGGTTTTAGCGGATATACCAGTTGTAATTTTGGTTTTTTTTATTATTTAAATGTTGTTACAGCTTATCGCGGCGGCAGTGAAGATAGTGGCTGTGAAACTAAAATGTCTTTCCACACAACCAGCTAACCACACTGCCAAAGCGCTTAGCCGATTTCGTAATTTGATGTCTTTTTCAATATAAAAATTAACTTTTTTGAAATTAACGTAAAATTTTTAAATTAAAAACACAACACAAAAAGCTTTTTTATGCCACAAAAAAAAATACAGTTTTAGATTTACAGCACAACATCCAACAGTTCACCTTCCACTTACTTTCTAAGGCGCCATCTAATGTTTAATATACTAAGATATAAATTGGCTTATGTTTCTACTTATGCTAGACATAAATGCATAAAGCTAAAGCTTTTATTTTATGCTAAAAAATATGCAATAAAATTGTTTTCAAAAAGAGAACCATTAAGAGTTGTTTTTGAGGTTTTTTTTTGTTTGTTTTATAACTGGGTCACACACAAAGAAAATCTGCATTCCATACAAATGAGCGAGAAGATAAAAGAAAGGTTCTTTCTGACTATTGAATAATAAAATAAAAAATGAGTTCAAGGTCATTTAAAGGTTGTAGGCAAGGTCGTAACCAAAGCTGCGTAACCATAGAATTGCAACATTATGATAATGACCTACTTTTTGATGTGCAAAACTTAATTTTTTTGAGGGCGAATTACAACAACGAGAATCATAAGAGAATACCAACTTGTAGCTTTTCCGTAATTTAATATTTTATTAAATTCTATAAAATGATGCGTAATTTTGTCGAAAATTACCGAACACAAGGATTTTTTCTCAATTCTTTTTTTCATTTTATAAAAAAATAAAAATTTTTTATTAAAATGATTTTCAATGCTGTTATATGGTCTGGAAATCCAAGTTTATATACCAGTAAAAATGATAATTTTTCTCTAATTACATCAGTTCATTCGAATTACAATTTCATTTCTATTCAAAAAATTGGTACTGACGGAATATGGGCGATGTTTAGACCAGTTTTCAGAAAATAGTAAAAACTTAGTACAGATTTAATAATAAAAGAATTAGGAACAAACTGTTCAAAGTTGTTCTTTTGTCTTAAGCACGTTTGTAAAGCTACCCCCACATGAGACAAAAAAACGTAACAACTATTGTTTAGAAATATTTTATGCAAATAAAAAATATTTAATTACTGAAACACTTGCAAGTTTTACTACTGCTTGCGAATACTATGGTCCTAAATGTATTGAGCTATTCTTAAAGAAACATCTTTTATTTCAGGGTTTTAGTTTCAATTTAAGTCTGATAAATGAAAATTTTAAGGTTCTTTTTATCAAATCATTAAAAATTATTTTGTTTAAATTCTCATGTTTGATTAAAATAAAAATCAATTCTATGGCATTGACATAGAATTGATTTTTTAGGGCACTTTTAGGGCATTGACAATTTAAGATCTTAATGGCATATCTCTAAAGAAAATGTTTTTACACAAAGAAATAAAGAATCGTACTATCGAATTTAATATTAAAGAAAAAAAAAACTTTCTTAGAGTGGCCTATGTTTCTCAGAACAGTAGAGGAGTTTTATGAAAAACAATTTTTTTTATCAATTTGTAAATTTTAAAACTTAAGTTTCTTACCAAAATTCATTTTTTAAGAACTGATTTGGCAATTTTCTGTGCAGTAGAATACTCTTAAGAAATATATAATTTTATTTTTATAAAAACTGATGGAAAGTTTCTTTAAAATTATGGAGTCCGGATGAGTTGGTCGATCACCATTGAAACCTTTCCACAAAAGCAATAAATTTTATTTAAGAATCGATTTAATTCCGAATAATCTGAGCATTTGTTTACAAAGTTTTTGTTTTAAAAATATGATATTTTTTTTTATAAAATTTGAGACTCTGTTATTTTAAAATTAAAAAAAAAGAAATAAGAGACTAAAAATTTTTTTTAAATTAAACCATTAACGCCCCAAGAAAATTGTAAAAAATTTTATAATTTACACTTTTCGATTCTGTACTAAGAACTGAAATGTTTAGTGTGTAATAAGATTCAAACAATAGGCGCCTGAAATATATCTGGGCCAGTAAATTCAAGTCTTTAGTCTTTAGTCTTTCAAAATTGGCAAAAGAAAATGTAACGAAATTTAAAATTCTTTAAATAAATTTGTTAAATTAAAAAACTAAGTTTTTAGAATTGTTGCACAGTGTCTTAAAACTGTGCAAGACTTAAATTGAATAATAAGTTAAATGTCAAAAACAAATTATTTAGATGGTCCTTCGTCACGAAACATATATTTTTATATTATTTTATATTTATTTTTTTATATTTTATTTTATATTTTTTAAAAACTTTATTACTTAAAACTGCCAAAATGTTTCTCTTTTTAAACAAAATATGGCTTTTAAAAATCATTATGCAGATATATTTTAATTATTGTTAAAGTAATAAAACAACAGTATACGTTTTTTCTTTATTTATTAAAATCTTTTTATTTTATTTTAGAAATTTTCAAGACTTAAAAATAATTATTATTTTAGAGTAAAAAAATTATTAAAAAAATTAAATAAATTTTTTCTAAACTACATACTTAATTGTAAATATATTTTTTATATAGAAGAATAAAATATGCATTAATAAATACCTTAAAAGAAAATAAAATGTTTGCATTCAAAACCACTTATAAAAAAAATAACACTTTTATTGTATAAGAAAAATTGCATATTACTTTCGATTTATTTTATTTTGAAGGGTAAAATTGTAGTATTTTTTTTTTAATATTTCATGTCTTGTCATGTTTGTTGTAGAGTGTTGGAAAAATTCTTTTTTTATTTTTATTTATTTTTATAAATCAAACCAGAAGATTGATCGTAATGGCGTGTCGTACCAGATAGTGCATTTACAAACTACTTAAAAACCCAGTGCAAATGTCACCCCTGATACGAACTCCAAAACAAAGGATAATAATATTAAACAAAAAATAATAAGAATTTAATTATAACATTTAAGGAACAAAAACAAAAGCAAAGAAAAAACAAAAATTGAGAATTGAAATCAAATTAAAATTGAACGAAAGGTACATAGAAAAAAAGATAAAAAAATTACAGAAAACAAATTAAAAAATTAAATTCTTGCCTTGATTGAAAGGCCAGTAATTGAACTGAAGTTGTAAAACTTAAAAAAGTTGAAGAAAAAACAAAATGTTTTAAATCAATGGGAACAGCAATAGTTTTTTATGTATTCTAAATAAAAGTAAAAGAATTGAAAAAAAAACAATTTTTTAAGGGGGATTTTAAAAATGTGTACGTTTTTAGCGAATTTTTCTTATGATGCTACCAGTGACGCATTGCTTAAGCCTTTAAATGTGTACTCGTAATAACAATTTTAAGAATATTTTTTTTTGTTTAACTAAAATGTAAAATCAAAATATGTATGTATGTGTTATGCTTTAATATTTAAAACAAAAATAGCCAACTAAAAAAATTTGATACAAAAATCTTGTCAAACATTGTAAACGAATTATTTGCGTATCTCACTGGCAATGAGTAAACAGACAACAGATTTGGTGAGTTTTGAAATTTTCGTTGAACAAAAGTTTAAAATTTTCACCACTCCTTAGTAGTATTTTCCCCACCCCTTAAGGTATTTAGTTTAGCTTTTATAATAAAATAACAAATTCTATGATTTTATTTCAAATCAGAACAAGCATTTCAATATCTCCATATGAGCAATTCTGTATTCTATTTGGCAGTTAAATATCAATACAAAATACACTCTAGAAAGATTACGCTTTGAAGAAAAATAAGTGATTCTTCAACTGATAATTTAGAAAACGCATTATATTGGTGGTTCCTGTCTGTCTCTGTTCCTTCATTAATTTGCTTGAATTTTGTGCTTAAATCAGTATGTGGTTGTAATAAAGCCAAACAAAACTAAAACTAAAGAAACTGTTTAAAGAAGTTCTTTTAATTGATCGAAAATTGATATTTATTTTTCTGAAAAGTATTCCGTCGCTCAATCGCCGGGACAAAACAGAAAAAGTCATAAAGTGGTAATAAATTACATAAAACATCAGAAATAATCAGCCTTCGTTGCAAACGCCACTGCAAGTCTTGCAAACATAGCAAGCTAGTATGTTTGCAAACATAGCAAGCTAGTATGTTGTTTCACTTGGTTTGCTAAGTTTGCAAGTTCGCGTTTACAACAAAGAGTAATTACCTGTAGTGTGAAATTTATAATAAAATTTACAAAAGAGGAGCTGAAACAGCAATAAGTGCAGCCATTACAACCCTTTGTCATGATTACGGCCTAGCTTCTCGCAGCACTCATGTTGTGTTTGTTAATTTTTTTATGACCTTCGCTTTACCTTTAATTCAGCCCAATCTACAGAAATAGAGGCATGCAAATCAACTTTTCGTCGTGCTATTTAAAGCAATAAATAGTTACAGTTGTGAGAACTAAAGAAAACAACCTTCATTAAATACAGCTGGTCAACAGTGTTGCCTTCAATATAACATGGAATATTCAAAGACGATTAAATGATAATGTTCAGCGAAACTTTAATGTAAATGCTTCCGATGGCTACAACTTTTATTTTTATTATATAGGAAAGAAAAAATATTTCTGAGCTTCTATAACAGCAAAGAGGGTGTGTTTTGATATGGACAGACAAGAAATAATTACAAAAATTTATGGGAGTAGATTTTCTCTATTTGTAGATCTATCGACATATTAACGCATCTATAGCCACCGCACGTGTACTCGTAAAATCATAGATTGCATGTCAAATCATTGTGACCTTAAATTGCCCGCTCTAAATGCTCGACCTTAACTTTATAGAAAATGATAGGGGTTAGCTAACCCATATGGCATACGTAGGAAGGAAGTAGGATGTAACCAAAAATGAGCTAATTAAGGGAATAAAAGCGGCATGGATTGAAATATCTCTCGAGTTTTTAAAATTTCTATACGATTTAAGGCAAATCTGAGTTTATGCAGCTATTGAGAATAGCGATAGATTTGGGAATAATAATAAATTAATACGTACAGTATTAACGTTGAATGAAACAAGTCATTCTAACAAATATTTTTTTAAGAATTTTAAGTTTTTTATTGTATGAATTAGCCTAAGATCCTAATACTGGTATTCTTATGAGAATTAACATCCGTTAAGGAATATATTAGGATCTTAGGCTATTAAAATTCATACAATAAGTATAATATAGATCCATTAATATTCGAATTTAATTCGAAAAAATATATAATTTTAAATTTCTTTACAATTTCTTTCTTATGGTTTTTTTGTAATCTAATTTTTAAATTTTGAACTCATTCTTTTGGTGACCATCTTTTAACAGTGTTCTGGCAAAAGCACTGCGAGTAACTGATGGCCATTAAAAAGCTTCTCAAGTCTGAGTTTAGACTGTAGGTCATGAAGTACACAATATGGCTGCTGTGAGAAGGAAAAAGGCCGTAACTCTAAAATTGGCTTGTAATTGCCAATTATTATAAAGAACCTTTGTAATATGTTTTCATAAAATTTTTTTGCCCGTATTATTAAAAAAAAATTAAACCAATTTAAAATGAGTTATAAATCAAATTTTTCTAAAATAAATTTCAAAACTATTTTGTGTTTTTTATGAATATGGCAGTTTGTGTTTAAGTATCAATCTCATCGTATTTAACTGTTTTTTTTTCTTTTAATTTTAAAAGTTTTCCGGCGTTCTATTCTGATGAAATACAGTCTGGAATGTTATCTTTGCCAAACATTAAAATACTATTTTCTACTTAACTAGTCAGTTAAGTGATTAAGAAAACAACGTGCTTTTTATATGATTTCTAATCATTTGCAAGAGGTATAGTTCTATATACTTATTTAGATTGTAAATAAATGTCTTTAAAATTACCCAATAGGTTAAAAAAAAAAGAAAATCGATAATAAAAACAAATTGTGAAAAGATAAGCTATTAGTTATGGACTTTAAATTGGTAATAAAATTAGGAATAAAAAAAATAAAACTAAAATTTTGATAGATTTCTAACAAATTTGTCAAAATGTACTACAAAAATAAATTGATTTGTGTTATACATATAGTATAGACGAGTATATGCATATATGTATATATTTTATGTACATATGTATGTATGTTATGCATGTATGTAGAAGGTGTAAATTTTTATATGATTTATTATGAATTTTTATTTTTTAAATTATTTATTTCGTTGCTTTTGCTTTGTTTCTAATTTTTATTTATGTGTTTTAATTAATTAGCTTTTAAAACATTTTTTTCCGTATTTATTTTGTTTTAATTACTTAAAGTGTGTGGTGTGTATGTAATGTTGGTTAAAAGAAGAGTTTTTCTGTTTAATTGGTTGGTTGAGTGATTTTTGTGGTTTTTGGGTTATGACTGCTTTTAGTAGTTTTTTTTTATTAAATTTTAATCGAAGTTGTTGTTAAAAAAAATCCATTACTTTTAATCACGCTATTTTAAGCCTTAAATAACAATACTGCAGTAAACATTTTAATAGAGAAAACTTTAACATTTTTTTCTAATGCTTAAGGCTTTTTATTGCCTATTTTGTTAGAGTAAAAAAAGCATTAACAAAATATGGTTTCAAACTATATTTCTATATCATATAAAATTATTTTATAATTCTTCAATTACATATACAAAAATGTTAACAAAATTAAAAAAATTACAAGTTTATTGGGAATTTAGGATTGCATTTCAAATGAATTCAAGGCTTATAATGATTTTGATGGCGTGAAAATGGTACTGCTCTTGAACCACTTCCATTTTTTTCCCCTAAAACTGAATAGTTGCAAAGAGTTTTAGAGTTTTGCATAAATCATTTCAAACTATATAATTAGTAAAAACTCTATTCTAAAATCCTGCTCATTATAATAAAACAAAACATTTTGTAGGCTGGTGTAAATTTATGCAATTAAGTCCGAAATAATAGTGTTGGCTATGATATTTTGTACGAATATAAAAATTTTGCTAGAAACTTGTTGCAGTTAGAAAAATTGATAGACAGATTTCACATGTTTTCCACAACAAGAATAGAGCACTACTTTAGCAACTTTATTTAACAATTATTTCTTACAACAGATTTTTATGTGTGTAATTTGACAGCATATTGTACGAAATTTCGAACATAATACCGAAAATGGTTTTAAATGTGGTTTTAAGGATGAAAGAGTAACCAGAATACATTAAAATTTTTCTAGAAGACAGAGATCGATGTTTTTAGTTGACTTCTTGCAAAAAGTGAAATTTTAAAAATTTTGAATGAACACCCTATTGTTGGTCAAGTGCGATATTCTCTCGTTTGACACAAATTTTTCTTATGTTTCTTTTTTTAATGTTTCATTACATTTTCAATTTAATTGCTTGTGATTAAACTTAGAAGAGAAATTACTAAACACGAAAAAAAATGTTTTTAAATCACAAATTACACTCGTAAATATGTAAAAATCCATATTTAATTTAAAGCAATTAAAATAATTATTCTCATATTTTATTTTTGTAGTTTAGCGAGTATGTTGGCTACTGAATATCAAATGAATAAAACAATTTGTGGTTTTATTTTAATAATAATAACACAAAAAAAAACAATTGTTTTTAAAGTTTTTTAATCTCTCAGAAAAATTTCATATAAAAAAAAAAAAATAAAATAATTAGACGAAGCAAATACACAAAAACTAGAGAGTCATTTAAAATGCGGTTTTCTTTAGTGGATAAAAATCTAACATTTTGAAATAAAAAAAAAACAACAAATAATTTTACACAAACAGTTGAGGGTCAGTTTCAAGGAAACGAAAAAAAAACATAAATTTCTAAAAGGCCATAAATAAAATTATAGCAGTAATTTTTTAAAGATTGAAATCTATTTGGAAAGACATATTTATTATTTTAAAGCTTTTAAAGTTTTAGAGAATTTTTTTTTCAAATATTTCTTTCAATTTGTTATTATTTTTTAATAAATCTTGTGTTTCTTAACGTTCTAATTTCTATCAGAATATGCAAGAAAGAAATGCTTAAAACCAGCTGTATTGCATTACAAGCATGATTTTGTTAATTTTAAATTCGAAATAATTTTCTTTAAATTTTGTTTTTCTTTTTTTTACCGGCCATTTGTTTAGTTTTAAAAGAAAAAACGAAGAAATACATACAAAATTACTAACTTGAGTGTTATAATTTCATTAGCACCAGCACATGCCAGATTTGTTTTAAAGCATGAAAGTTAGTTTATAAACAACAAACAGCTCATTAGTATGATTTGCCTAATTTTTTTTTTAAGTTAACAGTAATTAGAGAGAAAAAAAATATTTTTTTATTTATACTTGCTTGAAAAAATAATATTAAGAATTGGGTCAAAATGTTTCTTAATTTAAACAAAAAAAACGTTTAAATGCTTTGAAAAACTTTTAGTGACTAATTAGAGTTTTACCCTAAACTGTTAATTACTTAGATATTTTACTAAAAAGTTCTAAATGTTGCTACGGACAATTTAAAGAAAAAAAAACAACGACAAAAAATTTAAGGAAAATAACATTAAAATAACGAAAAGGATGAAACTTCCGTAGCTGGTGATGAAAACCTGGTCAGCTCCGCGAGTGTACAATTTTCTACGGATGTTATTTACTCCTTTGATGGAGAAACCATTGCAAAAAACAGTCTAAATTCTTAATAGAATTAACGACATATTTACATTTCTGATCTACATGCATACATACATAATTGGCTATTACAACCCTGTGTCAGGGTTACGGACTAGCTTCTCGCAGCACTCATGTTGTGTGTGTTAATTTTTATCCATGAGTACCGGGACCTACAGTTTAAAGTCGACTCCGAACGACAGATTTGAGAAGCTTTTCTCTGACAATCAATTAATCCTAGCGCCCGAAGACTGTTGAGAGGTAGCTTTTTTTCAAGATATCAGAGCTGAGATTTGAATCCGGCGCTATCGTCTTAGTAAGCCAACACACTCACCACTAGACCTCGGCGACTTCTGATTTCTGATCTAAGTCTCACGATATTGACCATCTTCGCTTGTTCGCATGCTCAACGAAAGACAGCTCTTTTACGTCCCAGTATCTGTTTTCAATACAAGAAGTCTAACGAAACTAAATTCGTAAATTAATTACGTAATGATAACGTAAATGTTTTAGGGTCATGATTTGGCCATTTTAGTGAAATTTGAATATTTTTAAATATCTTGCATCTCAAACATAAAGTCAAAAAAACAATGCATTTAAACATAATGGGACATTTTTTCGAACAATAATCAGTGACTTGTTTTCGTTCCTCTAGTTTTACGTTCGACATTGTGGGACAGGCTGTTAGTTTCTAATCTAATGAAAGCCTTCGAAGACGAAACAAAAATAACGAAATTGGTTTGAAAAAAGAATTACTCACTGTAAAGGGAAGGAACATAACCGTCAAATAAAAGTTCTAAAAATACTAGAGGAAAATTATAGCATCCGATACCAAATGAAATTTCTAAGTAAATTGTTTTAAAATTATATGAAAATTCCCTCAATATCGAATATCACAAACAATTTTTTTTTTTAATTTTGTAATCAGTAAGTAAACCTAAAAACGTCAGATTTTTTAAAAATAATTTTGAATTTTCGTTTGTATGAACATACTTTGAACACAAAGTATTATGCTCATAAAGAGAAAATGTGATCATATATTACCAACTGAGCATACATACATACTATATCTTAAATGAAGCTATTTTTAGTGGATCTATTTAGTTGGTTAAGTTGTTGTCAAGTTGCCACTATTAGTGGCATTCCAAAAATTTAGAATATGAAAAAAAGTACTACAAATAAACAGCAGCATAAAATATTTTCATTCATAAATAAAAGTTTTATGAGCGTAAAACTTAAAATCCATAGCGAAAATATTTTTAAAAGAGAGTGAGTGAGAGATAATAATCTATAAAGTGCGTATGTGTGAGCGATTATACACACATATGCATGTAGTGAGCATTGTCAACTAAAGATACGTTCACATTTGACAAATATTTAATGAAAAGAGTGGAAACATTTTACACAAATATTTGTTTGATTGAAACATTAAAAAAATTTTTTTTTAAATAGGTAGATAAACACAAAACCATGAAAAATAATATTTAAAAATATTATTATTCTTAACAAATTAATTTTGAAACAAAATAAATATTCAATAAGATATTAATTATGCTATTTTTTTATAAAATATTTGATAAATGTGAACGTATTCTTAAAAGTTTTTAGTATGTACATATGTATACACATAACTGTAAACTACAGCGTATTTATAAAACATTTATTTTTTTAATTTCACAATAAAATTAAGTTATTTTGTTTCTAAACACATACATACTAATAAAAAAAAGTATTTTAAATATAATACCTATACGAGTATTAATCATTTTAGTAATAAATAAAAAAAAACTTCAAGAAAATGTCAACAGTTGTGTGTATTTTTTCAAAAGTAAACGTGTTTTTACACATTTAAGAAAGAGTTCTTTTTGTTATTTAAGACATGGCTGTTGAATAGTAATTGTTTGGAGATGTTTTTTTTTCTCTAAATAAGCGGCTTTTCATATTACAAAAGTTTGCAAGGTTGCGCATTAGAGTTTTATAGTCAAGTTACGTTGCGATGACGTTATTTCAGTTTGAATACAACAAAGTATTATTTGTATGTTTTGTATGTAAAACATGTGATAGAGAGAAAAAACAACAATGGAAACTAATAAAATACCTTGTGTTGAACTACAAAAATGACAAATAAACCGGCAAATTATTCATATTATACGTCATAGCGGAAGCTTAACAAATAAGATCATCATATCTTTTCCATATTTATGTTTTATTTTTTATTCATTCTATTTAAAGTGTAGAGTATCTGTATTTTATATATAATTTGAAACTTTCATGTACATGAACAATGTACATATGTATGTGTTTAAATTGTATGTAAATATTTTACACAGAAGTGAGTGATCTTATGATAATACTTTTATTATTATGGCCACCAAAACTCGCTAATTCTGTTGATATTTTAATTGTGAGAAACATTAATTTATTAAGACAAAGACAAAATATGTAAAACGAAAAAAGAAAATGTTACGAAAATATCAAGTAAAGATTCACTATGTAACTCAACATGATCTTAACTCGTGAACGAAATTCAAACATGCGTGATTTTCTCGAAAATGAATGAAATTGAAGTCAAACGAAATTTTAAATTGCTATAATTTTTATTTTACTTTTCCATTCATTCGTTTAAAGACCATTAACATTAATTCTTTGATTATCAAAATTTTGCAATTATGGAAGCAAGTAAGTAAGTCTTTGAAAAGAAAAAGAATCGATTTTAATATCACTTGATTTTATTTTACAAAACATAGCTGTTTAGTTTGTTTTAACAATAAAAACTAACGGCCGTATGTATAATGAAAAGTTAGCAACTCGTTAGCATATAGAACAAAAAACTGGCAATTTTACCTTATATTTGATAACTAGTCCGAGAATCCAAAAAATTAAATATCTGGTACATTTGAGTAAGACAAGTAGGACAAACTTAGCTACTGTGTACAACGACCTGCTAATTTTTTATTATAAATAAGGTTGTAAATCATTTATTTTAAAAGTTAGCAATGATTTTGCATTTTTACATGTGGTGCTTTACATATTTTAACGTTTATTTAGTGCTCTTTGCTCTGTCCTGAAAAAGGGAAACCAACGTACAAAAAATGTACCAACTGCAGGGATATAAGCCTCCTTTCTAACGCATATAGAGTTCTTACGAGCATATTGTGTCAACGACTGAAGCCATTCGCCATGGACCATATCAGTGTGGTTTCAGACCTGGAAAATCCACCATTGATCTGATATTCACACTGCGCCAAATCTTGGAGAAGTCCTACGGCAATCAAATCGATACACATCACAAAAAAATTATATTTTGTGTGTAATTTGGCAAATGGTTTACATAGCACTTAAAAATTGAATTATTTGACAGAAAGTTATTCGTGTAGTTTTAACGTACAAAGGAAATAAAAAAAAGATATGTTGTACAAGACATCCCATAATTTGAGGGCAAGTCGTCGATCAAATCTTCAATCAAATATTGCAAGTCTTAGCGAAAATGTCGTTTAAACTGATTTGTAAGAATATTTTTTTGCATAATCGACAACTTTGAGGAAATAAACTACTAAATATCCTACACAATGATTTTCACAATATTGTTTTTCAGAAAACTGCATTCAGTGACAAATTCGGTAATTTCTAAGACTGTACTGTACATACATATATGTGACATATATACATATTTTGAAAGGTATTGAACACTTGAAGTATTTTAAAACACTACTTGTAGTTTTTATATTGTTTTGGTATAAAGCCTTTTGTATGCCGAGTCACAATTTAAAATTTGCAACGAATTTTAAATTTAATCAAAAAAAGAATTGATTTATGCTGAAAAAGTAATTTAAAATTTTGTTTCATTTAAATAGGCAGTAAGAGAAACATTAATTAAAATTATTTCCACCCTTTTTTTAATTGTCATGATACTGAAGCACGAAATACCATTTGAATTTAGAAAAACACTTTAAAACGCAAATATTACTTATAAAACAGTTTACAGAGTTCTGCACTTTTTGTTTATTGCTGGCTAGTTTAAAAAGTCATAGCTACTTTCTTTTTTTAAAAAATAAAAGACTGTATTGCTTAATTTTCCAAAGCCCGTCTTGTTTGTTTTTATAACACCACACATTAAATAAATTCTTACCCTTTATTTACGTAAAAAGGATTCACGTGATGTCCTTTTAAATTTTTTCGTTTATGAAATTATTTAATATTTCAAGGGCACTGTTCAAAAACTGTTTTCAATTAAGTAAACACTGTTTAACAACTACTAGATTTAAAACTGATTGTCATGATTAGGGCGGCTCACCTTAAATTTATTTTTGGCAAATGAAAGTGTTTTTGTGTCAACAAAGAAAAACCAATGCACTTATATAACATACATAGTGCAAGTGTAAATACTATGTAAATAAAACACGTATAGTAAACATGTTTATTTATAAGTGTAAACAGCGGTAGTAAACACCAACACCACCAGGACTTTACATACAAATGCTACAATACAAAGTTTCAGTATATGTAAATATGCATGTGTGTATGCATACATATACTAATACGAATGTAAACCACCAAGGACGTTCTATTTAATTAAAATCAAAGAACAAAAAAAGTAGAGAGTGAGTGAAAAAGAAAAATAACAATGACAGCAATAAAATCATTGAACAATTGTTCGTGTTTTACAGACATATTTTTATTATTATTATTGTGGTTTTCCCTATTTCATTTAAGTTTTCTCGTTTTTTTTCTTATGTTCTTGCAACGTCTTGTTGTAGGTTTTTTGCATAAATAATTAAAAGTGAAATGCCGTTATTTGCTGATAACAGCCATACTCTTGTATGCAAAATAAATTTGTTTGCTTTTGTTTTCTTTCTTTGTTTTTTAGTACACAAAAACATCACATCATTGCACTTCATAGGTGTGAGTGTGCAAGCAGGTTGGTTTATGTTTTGTTCCTCCATATTTACTTCTTTTTATATGTGACGGTGTACTGTTTTTTTTTCTTTGCATTCTTTTGTTGCAATTTTTCTGTTTATTAAAACAAAGAATTGGTATGACACTTATTATTACTAAGATTTTTGTTGTTGTTATTTGTTTTCCTTTTTTATAACAGTTTTCTAAGCAATGCCTATATTTTTAAAAAGCAGAAAGGCCATTTTTAAGATGTTTTGTGAGAGTGGGTAAGAGCAAGAGAGAACAAATAACGGAAAATAAATAAATGTTTACATATGAATATTTTTTAACACGACACACAGTGGGGTTTTGACAATAATATAATAAAAGTTTTGCATGTAAAATTTTGTTTTCCATAAAAAAATTATACTTTGAAATTAAATTATGAAATAACGCCCTTAATTATAATAATAAGTTTCTAAAGGTTTATAAAACAGATTTTATCAAAAAATTTAAATCAAAATTATTTATTATTAATAGGCCATAAATATGTATATGTAGGTATGCGTCTAAAGAATAACTATCGTATGAAAAGAAAAAAGTTCAAATTTTACTTCAAAATTTATATTTATTTTATTTTTTTTTATTACGCCAGTTAATATTTTATTTTCATTACATTGCATACAAAACAGTAACGATAAAATAAACATTTTACAATGGGCAATAATTGACCACGTTTAAGAGAATGAACTGAATCCTGTCAATTTGTTTTATTCAAAATCAAATTCAAGTAAATTATTATAGAATTATTCTATATTTAAGGGAAATGGTGTATTTTGAAATTGTCATTGTTTATGGCTAGTGTCACTTTAACGCCACTTTCTTACAACTTTTTTTTTGCCTTTTATGTTGATAAGTGGGTTTGTCTCTTTAACACGTTTTTATGCCTGTTTGAGAATTTCTTTTTTAGACTTTTTTAAGGGTTTTACTCTATTTTGCATTTTATGATGCATTACATTTTTACTATTGTTTTCTATTATGGATTTTAGTGCCAAGTTTGTTGAATATTTTTTGTATACATTTTCCCAGATGCATATAGACATATGTATGTGCGTATGTGCATATGTACTCTGTCGGGACTTGAAAGCACAAGTCAACAGTAACTGAAAACAAACTCTCTTGCAAAGAGCAAGTTAAATTGATTTCGCACAAAATTCCTCACTCTGCGTAAGCTAATTAATTATATGCATCACATTTGTGTAGAAAAATTTCATTTTGGTTTTAACACACAGTGTTATACGAGCTCATATTCACTAGCTCTGGGCTTAAGATCTAACCAACCATATATTAAGTCGTTATAAGTTAGCTTGAGTTAGCTACCAACTGCAGAAAATGATACGCTTCAGCTGAAAACACGAGCTAAACTGTAGAAAGAAACGGAAACATTAACCGTCATAATGTTTCTTCTTTTTTTTTTGCCATTGGTTTTAAATTTTTTTCCAATAATTTCGGCATCTGCATCAGTTTCGAACTAAATTTATATCAGGCATTAGTCAGTTAGCTCATGAAAGTCCAACAAGGGTGCATATGCATATGAATTTTCCATATATAAGTACATATGTATGTATGTAAGTGCTCGAGAAAAATCATTATTCGTTCATGTGTGTATGTTTTGTCACTGCACTAATATTGCGCAACCACTGTAAGAATCTTGTATTACCATAGTTTTTGTATTTGCCTGCATGTGTATAAAGTGAGTGTACACGAGTATGTAAGTTTTTTTTTAATGACAACGGTGTAAAGTATTAAAATACATATGTATGCTTACTTGCTTGCCAATACATACATATGTCCTTATTTTCACTTTTCTTTACAATTTTTGTTGTTGTTGTTCTTTAATTACGTCGTATTTATTCGGTACTCTTTGCATAAGAAAATTCTAAGCGAAGAGCATTACACATACATTACTACATAAACGTATGCACTCATACATACATGTACACATGAGTAACATGCTCTCTTAATTTACCGTTACCTTTATGGTGGCTAAATTTTTGTGTAAACAAAACATACCTATTGAACAGAATAACAAATAACACATAAAATAATGGGTGTTTAAATTAATTTTCTTTAAATTTTTTGTATGTATGCTTTGAATTGCATTTGTTTTTCTTTTTAATTTAAATAGTTTTTATCGTTTTTTTGTTTGTTTTTTGGCTTTTAGCCAATTGTGTTGCTCTTATTTTTGACATTATTTTTTTATTGCCATTTATTGTTGTTGCTATTTGTTGTCTATTTTGAACATTTGTTCCTGAAGTGCTTGAAATAGTTTATTCTTTTTTTTTTGCTTGATTTTCTTAAAATATAAATTTATTATAAAAACGAAAAACAAACATTTATTTGGCACCATTTCATATGCATTTTAAATGTTACTGCAGTTTTATAAGGCAAATGGAAATTGTATTTTTAAATATTGTCTTGTCTTGTTTTTTCTTCTTTTCTACGATGTACATACATATGTATTTCTAGTTTAGCAAAATATTCAATAATTATTTATTATGTACCATACTCGTATAATAATTGAAAGGAAAAAACAAAAGCAACAAAAAATTTCTTTATACTACACATACATACATATAATATAGAAAATTTATAACGAAGCTTGAGCCTATTTAAGTACAAGATTTTTTAATACTAATGATTACTGCTGATTTTTATTTTACTACAGTTTTAATATAAAATGAATTTTATTCAAAAGTTTAATGCATATTTTTTATTTTCATTTTAAAAACAAATTAAAACTTTACGAAAAACAGTGTATGGCAAAAATCTTTGAGGTTTTACATTTTCTTAAACACCAAAAGTGACAAAAAAATAAATCATTGCTAATAATCTACTTTTGACTTAAAGGTGTAGTTTCAATCTATAGAAAATATTTGAGAAAATTTTGATTTGTGACTAAAATTCTTTGATGTTTTCTCTTTTAACAACTAAACAAATGTTTTTGACATATTTATGCCAACAAATTACCTCAAGTGTTTAAAAATTTCATTAATTCTTAACAAATGGTGCGAAAACAAACAGAAATTTATTTAAAAGTTAAAGAAAAAGAATATTTTTATATAGAAGTAAAAAATTTTAAAATTTGAGATACTTTTGTACGCTCATTAAAATGTGTTATGTGGTGAAGGAAGCATATTTGGCTCGCATTTAATTATGAACAGTTTGCAAATAGTAGTTCAATATATTTATTGTACTTATTTATTAAAAACAAAAAGATGCTGAGCTGAGGAAGAGCGAAAAGAAATGTCAACAATAAAATGGAAAAAGAATTTCTTTTATTAGTTTTGTGCTAAAAAGACGATAGCGCCGTTGAATCTCAGCTCTGACATCACAATTTTTTGCAGATCTATAAAATAAACACCATTTTATATTTCTTTTCTAACTATCCAAATGCATATAATTTTTTTTATTAAATTAAACTAAAAGTTTATTCTCTAAAAATGTCCTCTTTATATACCCTGTATGAATTACCCCTATACATACTTAGAAACCTTCTTAAACTCTTTAATCTTTACTTTTCATTGTTTATATTGCACTGTCTGTCTTTCTCTCTCTCTCTCTCTTTTATTACTCGCCGTGTTTTTACAATTAAAATATATCAAAATTGCAAGTAAATTATTGACAACTACACGACCTGCCACCATATTTTTTTTCTTTTATAAATTTGTTAAAGTGTTTGTATAAAAGAGCGGATAGCGCATTGAAATACAAAAGACCTAAAGTAGGTCATAACACTGACCCACATTTACTAGTATGTGTAGTTTAATTTGGTTTTTTAGTTTTTATATGATTTTTACTCTATGAGTTATATGCGTCATACATACTATGTACTCTATAAGTATAGTAGTTGTTGTTTGTGCTCTAGAGTACATGTTTTAATTACGATGTTTTTGTTTTCTTTTGTTATTGTAACTAGAGAGAAAACTTTTAAAGTTTTTATTTTAATTTACTTAAAACTCTTTACACAGATTTAGACTTATGTTCTGTACGTATGTGTTAAATCTGGTAACCTTTATTTCATGAAGGTCATCCAAAGTACATATTATAATCTGAATTAAAAATTTAAAGAAGAGAAGAGAGTAAAACGAAATATGTACCTTTTAAAAACTGAAATGATTAATTGGCAACAACTCAAAAATCATCATGTGAATAATGGTTTTTGGCACTCGCTCATTGCATGTTGGAGATTAAAAAAAAAACACCAAAAAAAGAACAAAGAGAAAATAAAATTCCTCTCTGTATTTTAGTGTATGTAGCTTTGTATTAATAAACATGATTCATCGGTTACGAAAAAATAAAAAGTTGCTGATTTAATGTTAAAAAATTTGTTAAATTTTGTTTATAATTTAATTTTTATTTATGATTTTTATGCTTTTAATTCAACTGAAATGTATGTGTTTCATTACATAATTCGGACTCGAAGAAGTTTACGTTGCTAATAGAAACATAAACTTCTAGATTTATTTTAATAATTTGTACTTTAGCAACATGTTGCAGAGCATGTTTGGATACATGTTCGATAATGTCAAAGGCGCAGAAGATTATTTGGCTTAACTACACATACATGTAATCGTATGTAATCGAATGAAAAAACAATTTCTTTCGTCAGCTCTTTGGCCAGCACTAGTCGCAGGCATATCTAAATCCATATTTAGATCCTATACCATTTAAGTATCATTTTGATATATATTTTGTAACACAAAGACGTAGCAATACAATAAAATCTATAGATAACTTGTTTGGCATTATGATACATTTGAAACATTTTAGTTGAATCTCCATAGGCAGTTTTATATTTTGCGGCAAATTTATGATAATTTATAAAACATTTTTGAAATAGAGCATAGTACTCTGTTCCTACTAGTGAAAATAGATGAACAATATTTCTTTCTTCAAAAAATCTGACAGTAGACAGCCTATGTGGTCCATTTTACGATTTTAAGAAGTTTGCTGCTTTTATTACTTGAAACTATGTTTATATAAATAAAAACCATATTTAGCAAAATTATTTTAATAATATTTCGTACGTATTTTTTATATGCAATTTGACAGCATTTCACACTAAATTGTGCACATAATAGTCGGTTTAAGGTTACGATAATTTTCTTAAATTAATTTGTTGAAAACTATGTTTAGCAACATGTATACTATAGTTCTATAATTTTAATAAACATTTTTAACAAATTATTTAAAGTACTTTTTTGCAATATTTTATGGCAATATTTTATTATTTTTGACAAAAACATTTCCACATAAATGTTTATTTTATTCAAATACCTTTAAACTTCCGAAAGTTGTTCAAAAATCACTCTCTGAATTCTAAAAATAAGCATGAAGGAAATCAGCAACAACAACCGTGTTTAGACATAAAAATAAACAAATATTTTTTTAGACATTTATAAACATTAAAATTTATGTAAATAAACCGAATTTATTATCAGTTTTATATTGTTTATATTGACTTAAAAAAATAACAAAAAAAAACTTTATTTTTTTTTTAATTTAAAACAGAAATATGATCGTCAACTTCATCAATATAGACTAGACAGAGACAAAGTCCAAAAATGATTAAATGATTTATTTTTATAACAAAAAAACCAACAATTTGTTAATGCCAAAAATGACACCAACAAGAATAGTAAAAAAAATGCCACCAACAAAAAAGTAAAAAGTACTGAAAATAAAAAATGAAGCACAACACACAGCTTATCAACACCAACGCAGTCAATGAACTTGTCCAGACGTTTTCAATTATTGTTTTTGATTAAAATACCAAAAAAAAGTAAACAAACACACAAAAATGCATAATTTGAGTAGGTATATGTATGGATGTGTACATTAGTAATTATGTTGGTTTTTTTTTATAAATTGTTATACAAGACAAATGCTCTCTCATACCATTAAACTCTCTCTTTTAAGTACTTTAAAAATAACTGATTTTTTTTTTTTTGAAAAATTATTACTCATGTACTAATTTTTTTATTTTCAATTAGTTAGTTAGCCTCTCTCTGTCTCTGTATCTCTTCCCTTTACTAAAATAAACCGGTATTTATGCGTCAGTAAGAAATTAAATAACAGTAGAGTCAATTTTAATACAGTCCAAATCACTAATAATATTATGTATAAAAACGCTTATTTATCATTATTAAATTTGTCATTAATTTTTTTATGAAATACATAAAAAAATATAATAAAATTTTACTGAAGTATTCAAAAAAAAAAAAAAAAAAAAAAATAAAAATAAATTACTTTTACTATATAGGTATTATATTTTATTAAAAAAAAGTTTAACTTCATCTATTATATGTTCTAGTGGTATTCCGCATACAAGGAAATTGAAATATTAATGATAATACCCTCCTCACACACAGGTGTGTTATATTCACTAATGTGTAGAGAAGATATTGGATTATGCCTTAGGTTTACAACTTAAACTGTCTTGTTCACATCAGACTCAGAAAAAGCGCCTTCTACTGGGAAGTAGTACATAGCAGCAACCTACCTAGCGAGGACACTCACCACAATCAACATCCAACGACAAATGGGGGAATTGCTGTTGATCATTCAAGGGTGAAAGTATAAACACTGGCCTTTGAGTGATCACATTGACATCATTTGTCTCATTCGTAAGGCGCTTAATTGCAAAAAACGCTGTCATTAAAAAATTTCAGTACAATGCACAGCATGAATAGGGGTTTATTGCCCTTATTACTGGTCTCAATAAAAAAAGCTCATTAGCTGATGATCATTTTTATTATTTTGTAACCTTTACTAAACGTTACTTAGAAATAAAAATGGCTGTAAAAATACCATAAAAAAAAAGCTGAAATTTTTTTCAAAATTAGCGAAATTATAACGGTATTTGTTTAGGAAAAGTGAAGTTCCCCTAGGCGCTGTGGGAAGCTAGGCCGTAACTCTAAAAAAGGATTGTAATACCCAATTGTTTTGAACTCATTTTAATACAATCTGCTTTATTAATATTTTGATAAGGTGAGAGGTGAGAGGGATCAAATTGCTTTCGAGAAGTGAATTACTAAAAACAAAATTTAAAAAACGCTAAAAGAACACAGTTAAATAAAAAAGAACGCAAAGTTGTTAATGTTGCGTCAGCTTATCGTTTAAAAGGAAAAAAAAGCTTAAGTAATTAACAATTAAGCAAGAATTTCCAGATAATGATGCAATTTTAAGTAAATATTTCGTAATTTTCAAGCTTAAAACAAAATAATTTTATTTTTAATTTATTATGAACTTTATGCATTTAATTGATAAATTATTACGCTTGTCGATAATAGATTTTATGAAAAATTAATTTCTTTATGAATTTTTAGAATGCTTACAAATAAGAGAGTAAAATTTCAATATAAAGGCAAACAGTAGCCTTAGAGAATATTTGACCTTAAAAACTTTATTTGAGTAAAAATTTTCGTTTATAGATTTAATCAATTTATAGGCTTCTGCAGCTTTTTAGCAGAATCAACATTTTATACATCACTGTATAAGTTTACTAGCATTCTTTCAATTCAATTTATGTATGTGTAGGTGTGTGCAGCATTTCGATTTTTAAGAAAATTTGCAGTCCACTTTAAAACCCACATGCATACATATGATACCATACATGCTTAAATAACATACACCCATTTTAATCTATAGAGACACATGCATGAGTGTGTGTAATAAATTTATCTAGTAATTGTTTTAATAAAACATTATTTTTTCCTCTTGTCATTGTAATTATTGTTGTTGTTTTTAGTATTTTTTTTTTTCATTTTATAAAATGCAAGGTCAAGTCATTAGTTTAACTTGAGTGTATACGAGAGTATAGAAGGAGATTTTTTTTTGTTTTATTTTTATTTTATCGTATTATATCACTCTCATGTTTAGTGACTAATTCTGTTTTGTTTCTGTTTTATAGAAAGTACAATCTGTACATACTCGTATTGTGACTGTAATTTATAACAAGAGCATGACGTTTTTTCATTTATCCATTTAATTACAGGGTAAAAGTTCATTTTTCTGCATGTTCAGTAAGAAAACGTATTTTAATTAGTTTTGAGAAGGTTTTGGGTTTTTTAGAGAAAAAATTTGCTGAGGTTTTTTATTTTAGCTTGAAATTAAAAAGAATTTTCTTTATGGACTTGAAATAAACAATATTTATCTTATCTTTTGCTTTTTAAAAATTGGTTTTAATTGCTTTTTTATGTTGTTAATTATTTCTTTGCAGGTGTGCTAACGTAAGTTGAACTTTGATAAATGGAAGACAGGTATTTATACATAAATAATACTGCATATAATCTGTCCAAATTATTAGCATATTTTTAAGTTTGTTTCAACAATTTTTCCTCAATTAGCCATTAATACAGTCAGCAATGAGAGCTACATTTAAAGAAATAGAACTGCTGAAAATCTGCTTAAATTATTAACAATATTAAGATTTAAATATATTGCTTAGGGGAATAAGCCTGACTCATTGGTCAAAAGAAAGCGACTAGTCAGGAGACTTTCCCAAAGATGGTATCAAAATTATAAACTCTTATGTTCAAAAAATTATGAAAAATATTAGAATTATATCCCATTTAGTATATATAAAAACAAACAAATGAATTTAAAAACATTACATTCCTATTTTTCAAATTTAGATTTTATTTTCCTATTTTACAACAGTCAGCCATCCATCCAATGGCAAAAATGCCTGTAGCGAATGAATAGAAAAACAAAAATGTTTGTCTCAAAAAACAAAAAATATTTTTCGCCATATAGACGAAATAATCTTGTGTGTAAAATTTTTCATACAAATTTTTATTAAAGTTTACTTTTTGCAAAGTTTTCCGCATATTCATAAAATAATGCAGCACATTTTCTTTTTGTTAAAAGTAATTAAAAAAGGAAAATTGTGCAAAATTAATGAATTTTAAATATTATTGCGCTTTTATTCATCGAACTTTTACATTTTTTTTTAAATTGAAACAATGCCGACATCACTAATATAGCATACAAAAGAACACCACAAACTGCCACATATAACAAATATTCTCCCCCATTATACTTAATTAAAATAACACATAGAGAAGAGGGTTATTTAATTTCCTAAAACAACAAATATTTATAATGAGCAAAAAAAGAAATAAGAGAGTGATTGATGGTGATATAATAATGCAGCAAAGAAATGCATTAAATGTTACTAAAACATCAACAACAACAGCACTGTAAAACAGAAAAGTAAAAAAAAAAAACTTAATTAGCTGCTACAAATATAAGAGCGCACAAAAAAATTGTCTTTAATTTAGCTCTTTAAAATAAGAGACATAAAATATAGGGTAATAAATACCAATAATAATGGTGTGATGTGTCATTTACATACTACCTATGAGTGTACCATGAAAGTACACACATACACAAACACTTAATGTTTTTGTTTTAAAATTTTGTGTTGGTTTTTTTATTAAAAAAATCTTGTTTTTAGTTTCAACGAAAGTTTTAATTAAAAGAAGAGCTCTTGTTTGTCAATAGTTAATATTGTTGTTGTTGGCATAGTACATGCATTTCCATATGCATGTTCTCATAGACAATATTTGAATTGCATTTTGTGTAAATGCCTGTGTTTATGCAGGTGTATAAACATGCCGAATATATGTAGATATGTGTGTGTTTATGTGGGATGCATGATTTAATGCCATAGTTTTATAGTTTAACCCTTTGTGTGAAAATTTATTTAATTTTAAGCTACAAAAAAAAACAATTTTTTCTTTTACTTTTTTATTTTAATAGTGAAACATTAAATAAGTTTACATTAAAAGCCTTTGGAAGTTTTTTGTTGACAAAATTTTTGTCATTTAAAATAGAAAAACACATTTAGAGAAATGACGAAAATTAAAGAAGTTTTTACATAATTTTGAAAATTGTGCATCATTTTATCATTTGACGAAGCAAAATACATTGACTATGATAAATTCAATAATTTTTATTAATAACTTTGAAAATTATTCATAATTTACATTTGAATGTAGATTTAGCTGAACAATTGAAAATTTTTAAGAAAAGTTCAAAAATTAAAAGCTATAGAAATAGAAATATATAAATGGTTAAATTTATTTTTAATTTTTGTGAGTTTTTCTACTTTCTCAAACATTTGAAATACATACTTATCTCATTTTTAATAAAATGCACAAACAAATGTATTACAAAAATGTATTACAAATAAAATGAAAGAAATTATAAAAATATATAAGCTTTTAATTAAGCTTTAGGTCGATTAAATAATTATTTTTTCGATATTTCGCTACTTCTCTGCGTAGCTTCTTCAGGAAATATTTTTTATTTTAAAATATTTTTTTTTATTTTTTTTTTCTTCTTTTTTTTCCTGAAGAAGCTACGAGAAGTAGCGAAATATCGAAAAAATAATTATTTAATCGACCTAAAGCTGAATTAAAAGCTTATATATTAATCAATAAAAAGGTCAACTAAACTTATTAATACGAAATTATAAAAAAATAAATTTATTTTTCTATGTTACAATAAATAATCGATATCAAATTTTGAGCTACGGACACATTCGAAAAATACCTATTTGATGAAAAAAGCATTTGCACTATTTTATTGTTAAATTTTATGTAAAAATTTCGAACTATGTAAACATTTTGTAAACAATTTTTTAACAACAGAAATTAAATGAAAAACATATGAAAGAATGTATCTTTCGGCCACCTAAAAGATGGCAAACGCTCTTAAAAGTAACTTTGATTGCCATAAACAACCTTCTAAAGTCTATAGTTCGGAATCGACTATAAACTGTAGGCCCCGTTACTCATGGATAACAATTGACGCACTTAATATGTGTACTGTCAGAAGCGAGGCCGTAACTCTATGTTTTATTGTTATAAATTTGTTTTTTTTTTCTTTATTAATAAAAAAAATGTACTACTTTATGACAATAATACACTATGCACGTTTTGTGAATACTCCAAAGATATGTATAAAGTGTATTATTTAATTTTTTTTACATTTTATGTGACACAAATATAAATTGTTCAGTTTTATATTGCATTAATTCGTTCTTGCAGTACAACTTTTATTTATAGTTTCATTAGGAAAAAAAAAATTAAAGAAGTAGCAAAATATCGCAAAACACACCTCATAAGCAATTTATGCTGAAATATATTTGAAATTATATTTAAACATGTAACTAATCAAAATGTAACTAATAAAATTGTGGTTACGTCTGTCTTTTTGTTTACATAAATATTTGCTTTTGTTTAGTGTGAACATAGCTTATGTATGTATATCGATTTTTAATCATATTTTTCTTTATATAGCACAGAAAAATCAATTTCCTTTTTTTTTCTTCTTCAATTCTTATAAAAATCATTGAAAATTTGTAAATTATGTACTTGCTTCTTCATTTTCTTTTATTTTATAATTACTTTTTGTACCTATCACATTTTTTTTCTTGTTGAAAAAAATCAATATTTCTTTTATGCATTTTTTTTTTGCCATCAAAATCATTGATTTCCAATGTTAATGGGTTATAGTTTTCGTATTACAAAATTTTCCCTGGTTTTAAATAGTAAAAAAAATGATTTTTTCTTGTAGCTGTATTTGTTTTCATACTGTGTGTGTGTAAAAATAACTGCATGTGAGGTGTGTGTATGTGTGTGTGCTGTTTAAGTTTTATAAGCGAAAACAAATTTAAATTTAATTTTTGTTTGCTGCTTCTGCTGCTGGTGCTTCTTCTTTTTGTTATTTTTCTTATTTAAATTTAAGGTAAATTTGTGTGTGAGTGTGTGTTTGTGATTTGCACACACTATCATTGCCAGTTACGGTATTTTCATCTTATGTTGTTGTCGTTTTTTTTTGCCTTGCATTTGCCAAAATGACAGCGAATTTACAAAAACAATAACGTTATTTACACGCTTTATTTTTTGTTATTCTTGTTGCTTGTATGTGCACTCACTCACTCATACACTGAAAATAATCTTATTTAAAAATAACACGAATATTATGTGTTGTTATATGTCTGCCTGGCTGTCATTGCATTACATAATCATTGGAAAATAGCGTATTGCATTGAGCAAAAACAAAAGAATTTATTTTTCTATTACCTTTTACATCAAACTACTATTTCTACTACCTAATAATTACTTGTTGTAATTGAATTTTATCTTTTTATAGTTATTTAGGAACAATTTAAATTGTAACTTTTTTTTTTTGAGAAAATTCTTTTATAAAGTAACACTTTTCTTTTTGAATTGTGTAAGTGGTGCTTTAGCGTGTTTGCTTTTTTATACTTTTGCCACATAGGAATTTAATTTTTATTTATTTTATTTTCTGTGTCTTTTTTTTTCTATGCCCGTAACAGTAAATTATTAAAGTGCTCTATAAGTTTTTCTTTTTAGTAATATTTCTTCTCTAAAATTCTGTTTGCGTGGTTTTCAAAAGAGTATATCTGCGGATGTGTGAGTGTATGAGAAGTACTGTTTTCGCCCTATATTACTGTGTGCTGTGTGTCTCTATTGTCTTTTTTATGTTACTCTTAAAAAAAGAAATTGTTACTTGGGATTTTGTGTCACTGTTGTTGTTTTTTTTTTCTAAAGCAAATAAGTAGTTAAGGCTAACGTTTAAATTCTTTCTACATAGTTTTTTCTTCTTTTACTACTTTAGCTGTGATGTGTAGATTATGTGTTGTATGTGTGCATGCATATGATATGATCCTACTTGTACTCTATTCCTTTAACTACACTTGATACACATATTGAGTATTTGAGTTTTTCTGCCTGTGTTTACTTTCTTTTTATTCCTGGTATTTTATGTTTTTACTTTTTATTAAGTGGAGCACTGTGGTAATTCAATGATTGTTTTTTTTTTTGTACAAATTAGTGCATGTGCTGTAATGTGTTATGTTTTGTAGTACGTTTATGTGTAAAATAAATATGTGCATGTGCATGTCATGTACTACATATCTTTTTTTAGTATTTGTGGTGATAATAATATTTGTTTTTCTTAAGGAATGCGTCACTTATTTCTTTTTTTTTAATTTCCTGTAAATTAATATAAATTTTTTATTGGTTTTGTTTTATAACTCGTTTTAAAGACACGTGTTTATTACACATTTTGTGTAAGTATTGCTTTAAAGTTTTTGTTTTTTAGTTTTTATTAAAAGTCCTATTATTTTTTTTAATTTTTTTTTTTTGTGAATAATATTTATGTATGTATATAAAGAAAACACTTAATCCTTTTTGTAGGCTTATTATTTATTGCTGCAGGTTGCTCACTCTCTCTCTGTGTGTTGTTATAAAGCAGAGTAAATCAGCTGTTTGTGTTGATATTTTAAAAATTATAGGGGGTATTCCATGTTTTTCTGTTTTACATCTATAGCTGCTCGCTCGCTCGCTCATCAATCAATTATTATTGATTTCTTTTAAGGTTTTTTTCTTAAATTCTTTCTTTTAAAGACCTTTTGCGCAAAAAATCAATATAAATCCAAGGTTTGTTTAATTAATGATGATTAATTATTATTGTAATGTTGTTGTTGTTATAATGCTTAATTTGTTTTGTAAATTTTATTATTTCTTTTTTTTTATAATGAGCCATAAAAAATTTATAATTATATATGTTTGTATATGTTTTATTTTGATAGAGCTGAGTGGTAGTAGTAGTTTTAAAATAAATGCTGTTGCTGTTCCGATGTTTAACTTAATACTGATGGTCGTTTTGAAACTTTTTACTAAAATTGCAATTGGCGTAGCAAGCAGGCAGCAAGTAGCAGTAGCAGCAATATCATCATTGCTTACACACACACTCGTACTAACAGACATTATACATGCTTAAGAAAAAATACACTCGTGTTAACTCGTGCTAACAAAAAAACAAAAAAAAAAACAATAGAAAATGGGGAGTCTCGTATTTTTTTTTTTTTGTTCGTTAAATATCGTTGTCCATATAGGTAAAACTGTTGTTATTATTGTTGTGCTTAAGAGCATGTGTAAAAGCTTTTAACAATGCACTTTTTTATTGTAGTTCTTGTTCATGTGGTTGTGGTGTTGTTGCTTTACGAAAATAGTTTTTGTAAGAAAAAGAAAACTTTTTATTTTTACTGTTATTGTTGCATTTTCCTGCTCTTAAAATATCTGTAAAAGCTCTTTTCTTTTTAACAGTTTTGTAGTAAAGGGTAAAATGTCGTTTCTTATTGCATTTTAATTTAAATTGTAATTTATGCAAACGTTACATATGTACCTATGTACGCAAATATAATAGAAATTTTTGAAAAAAAAATAGATTAAAGCGGATTTAAAATTACGCAAACAATGCCACTTCGATTACAAACGAAAACTAAATATATTTTTTTAGTTTTAAAGTCTTGCCAAAAAATAAAAATTGTTAGGAAAAAGCTATTTTTCTCTTTCAATCTCTTTTCTCTCTTTCTTTCTTTTAACAAACACTATGTTTTTATATAAAAATTGCTTTTTTCTTAATTTGAACATGTGCTCTTAAAAGCCCTTTTTTATATGTTTGTAGTGAAAAGCTTTATTTTAAAATATTTTCTCTCTCTTAATCTCTTTTGAACAAGGAAGTCTTGTTTTGTTTGTGTAGATAATTTTTTTAAAGGTAAATATAGTAAAGCTTCGAAAAACAAACAGTCTCTCTAATAGTTTACATTTTTATATAAAAATAAAAATAATAAAAAAAACTTTTAAAATTATTTTAATATATATGTACATGTATTGAAATCCATATGTATATAAATTTTCCTATGTATGCATGTATACTATTATTATTGCTGTTGTTGTTGCATGGGATGTTATTGCATTTTTACTATAGTACATGTATGCATGCATTGGGCGTTGATGTTCAAGGTGATTTGCAATAGCTTTTTTTGTATTTCTGTTGTAGTTTTAAAGAAAATTCAATAACTATTGTTGGGTACATTAGGAATGTACATTAGTATGAGTAAAACTATAGTATTTTATACATACAGATGTATGTACATTATCTATGTATGCAGGTATATACATACATATGAAGATGTGTGTACCTCTAAAGATACATATGTACGTAAATCTTTTAGTATTTTGCTTTATTTTTATTTTCCTTTACATTGTGTTTTTGTAAGAGTGTGTGTTTTTTTGTTTTTATCTTACAGAATTATGTGAAATTATCGATCAATTTTTGAGGTTAAGGTTATGAAAAAATAAAAACTGAAGCAGAAATAGTAAAAAAAAGTTTTAAAATTTCAAGTTTTTATTATAGCATGTGCTCTTACTCTCTCTCTTTCCCACTCTATATATATTTATATGTATATATTTATTATTACTTTTATAGTAATTCTAAAGTAGAATTATGTATAATGAATAAGAGAATTACAGAAATTTATTTCAAAATAAAAAATAAAATTAAAACGAAATTAAACAATTTAATTATTTTTCCAGCTAATCAAAGTGGAGTCGATTCAAGAAATCTATAATTTTCAGAACTTCTAAATTATTATATGAATTGAATGCACTTGTAATTTTTTTAGGTCGTGAAAATTCGCTTCAAAACAAGCTCTCAAATAATGTGATTTTCAATTAAAATGAATTAAAATAACAGACGTCTCTCATTTAAACTGTTTAAACTCCAAAACTTTATTAATATTTAAAATATTTGTTATATATAACTGTTAAGAAATGCATTGTTGCAAACGGTTCACGGAGTTAAAAATCTTAAACAGTTTTTAAGACTGCAGTTTTTTGCACATTTGATTAAATTTAGGCAAACATTTGTGCGAATCACTGCACAAACAGTTTGTACAAATGTTAAGAATAGACAAATACTTTAAATATTATTAATGTTTTAACAGTTTATTTTAAATTTTTTTTTAGCAATGCTTTTTTTTATAAAACATAAGTATACGTAGAGCTTTTCTCTAAAAGATTGTATAATCACGAAAACAGCATGAAACTCAGTTTTATGAAACTCAATATTTGTCGTAAACTATTTTTTACCATTAAATGTTTGTGTAATTTCGTAACACCATTATTTAATTATTGTAAAAGTTAATTTAAACAAATTTTACGTTATCAAATAACTAAAAAAAAAAAAACATAAATATTCTTAAGACGACTAACAATTCAAAAAGATTGCTTTTCGTAAAAATTTATGACAAAAAACTGATAGCGATTGTAGTCAACATGCTTTTTTTTTAGATATTAAGGAGTATAAACTTTGCAACAATTGGAAACTGAAAACGTGCAAACCACAGTGATGAAACAAATTATAGCTCCAAAAGCAAAAAATAACCTGTCTTTAAGTGCAAACGGCACAAAATCTAGCTGTTAACATTTTTTATAAAAAAAAAAATTCTTTTAACGAATAGAAAAATTAACTAAAAGACATAGCGATATGGGTCAAAGTTCATACTTTAGTTAGTAGAGACATAAAGCTAGTTATATTGGATTTACATGTTCTCTCTTCGTCCAGCACTGCTGTAGTCTTTTGTACATATACTACTATATGTGGAATAATAGTTTTTTTTATAGATATATAGAATAACAGCTTGTTTCATTATACAAGGATGCCTTCAAATTGCTAGTGGTGCTCCTGAATGACTCAAGCACACTCATGAGCACTAGATTTGTCTATAAAACCTTTATATTTTGAGAATAGAAATATGTATGTTTTTTCGAATTAAAATAATTTGTGAGTAACTTTTTAATTGAAAGAAAGAAATATGAAAAAATATTTCGTTCGGCGACTACCTCTCAGTAGGTTTCTGGTGTAACTGATTGCCATGAACAACTTTCTTAAGTCAGTCGTTCGGGTTCGACTATAAAATGGGTACTCATCTTAGATAAAAAAAAATTGACTCACACATTATAGGTGCTGTGAGAAGCTAGGCCGTAACGCTGCAAAGAATTTTTGATAACTTTGAGGCTTTGTGTAAGCAAAATTGAATTCGAATTTTGATAACACTGGCTTCTTATAACATGTAACTGATAAGTTGTTATGAAATCACCATTTAGTTCAAGCCAGAGAGCGTTGATTAACAAATAATCTTCTAAAATCATTTCGGCAACTGGATCGCCATAAGAAAAGAATTCTAAAAAAATCTTACAGCGATGTTAACAGTTAATTTTTAATCGAATCAATTATTCCTTTCATTAATACAACAATTCTCTTAATTTTAAATCTGTTAAAAATAGTTTGAACCGACAAAGAAATATAACAAAAATCTTTGTCTTTGTAATTTTAATAAAATTTTTAATACTTTTATAGAATTCTTCTCCACATTTTTAACAATAATATTTCATAATATTAAGTAAGTGAGTAAAAAAATAATATTTATTTTTAAAACAACAATTCTATTGTTTTTTTTTTTCTTATTAAAAAAAACACCCACTTTTATAATTTCAATTGTTTATTAAAAAGCAATGCAATGCAATTCAATTTTATTTCTTAGAAAATCTATTAAAAATTGTTCCGCTTTTAATTCACAATGACCTAAAAATTAAATATTTGTTTTCTTCAAACAATTTTTACTACTTTAAAACACGCTGTCTGACACTCATACAGAAAGAAGCGTTTGTTCTAATAATACTCGTATATATATAAAAAAACTGAAATATTAAAAAAAAAAACTAAAATATTTCGTGCTAGTAAAACAGTATTTTGATACTTGCAATTATTCATTGAAAGATTTAAGTTTTAAAACAAAATATGAAATTAAACTACTCATATATTTAACGCTCTAAAAGTAATGAACGTACATACTACGTACATACATCGTACTCATATTAACAAATGCAGAACATCAATTTTTTTTTAATTTCTATGTTAAATGAATTAAATAGACCTTTTCTAAAAAAACAAAATAGAAAACAATAATTAGTTAATAACTAAAAACAGAAAAACAGAAGAAAGAAATTAATAATAAAAACAAAATACAAAAGAAAAAATAGGCAAATAAAATATAAATCGTAAATATAAGTACAGTGAATTACAAAAGAATATTTTCTTTTAACAGTTAAACCATTGAGATGGAGTGAAAGTAACAAGTTTGTGTAAAACGCTGTTTAACAGCTGGCTCATGTCAGCATTGATCGTCTAATGAAATTTCAGGATCGCACACACTAGATATAGGCATGGGATTGCATAGTATACAACCGTTTTAACAAGCTGATATCGAGTACTAATTGAATACTTTATATTACCACTGTAAATTGTTTGCATTTAGCTTGAAATAATGAAATTTTTAAAACAAAACTTGTGTACGAGTACTTGTAAATTTTTACTCAATTCCAAAGGAAAGAATAACCAGGATTTGTAAAAAAAATCGTGTGTGTTCAACAAGATTGATAATGTAGCATCTGTGTGGTAAGTATGTGAGGTTTCATAATCTTGATCAGGGTTGCATTTGTTAATTGAGGTTACCAAAAGCAATTCTGCGTATGAATGAGAGCTCTGAGTTTAAACTCCAGTTTTGACATCTTGAAGGAAAGAAATATGAAACATATTTCGTTTGGCGACTACCTCTTAGCAATCTTCTGGCAAAAGCTCTAAGAATAACTGATTGCCATGAACAAGCTTCTCAAGTTTGTCGTTCGGAGTCGACATTAAACTGTAGGTTCCGGTACCCATGGATGAAAGTTGACGCACACAATTTGGGTGCTGTGAGAAGCTAGGACGTAACTCTGAAAAAGTAAGTTAATTCAAACGCATTATATATACTAGAAAGGAATATTACAAGAAATATGTGTATGCGTCGAAGAAAAGTGGCTCCGAAATAAAAACACTAGTGGCGCTCAACACGCCAATTACAATTTTGATTTAAATTTTCTTTTGATTGTATTTATTTATTTATTAAGTCTTAGTTGTCTTTAATTGGCATGGTCGAGAATTCACACGATTGCCGCCCCAGGGTTGCATTTGGTTAGCCCAAATAGCCACAATAGTGTAAAGGTTGCCGTAAAAGTTAATAAATTCTGAAACTAAACGAAAGGCATTTAAATTACAATCAATAATTGGTTTATTACGGCTTTCGTGTTATCCCAATTTCAATGGAGCTGAACTTAAGTGTTTAGCCTATCTTTTATTTCTCAATCACAAAAGTTCGTCATTATATTGAAGCGCAATAATTCCATTCCGCTTATTATCTGATAAAGAACTCAAAGACTATTGAGAGTGGCTTTTTTTTTTGGAGTTAAATTAAGAGCTGCAGCATGCATTTACGAAGAAGCTGAAGTTTTAACAGAAAAGTTTTTAAAAAAGCTGTCACTTGTTTCATATTTTTGAGAGAATGTAGAAAGATTACTTTTAAATTTTTTATATATCTATATAGATATGCTTACTTATAAGCCAGTATTAAGTAATGAATCTAAAATTAAATTTAAATAAAACTGATTTCATCTACCCGTACCTGTGCATTATTTATTAAAGGACCTTAATTATTTGCGTTTCTTGTTCAAACCAACACAATTTGTTATTTTCACTAAAACTTTTAAATTTCAATAAAATAAAATCAATTTATCAAACGTTTCTTAAAAATATTTTGTTTTATTCCTTTTTTTGCAATACAGGTCCGTTTTACCTATTTATTAGACGATAGTTTCAGTTCGAAAAAAGCACTTTTGGGTAATTTAATTTTTCAGCGCACATACTCGTTTCCTTTTGATACCATTTAAAGCAAAACTATAATTTTCTTATTTCACACTTTGTATTTAAATCCTGAGGCCTTGTTGGTTATATTAACTTTGATGAAATTCGTTAAAGAAACCATTGAAAACTAAATTTTCTTTTCTGGTTTGATTATGAATAAAAAATTTTTCTATATACTCGTGTATATACCCAGTATGGTTATAAATTAAAATAATAGAGATATTTCGTTGTTTAGTTTCTTTGTTTGCATAACACATGTGGTGGACACATACTTGTCAAACACACTGTAAAACACTCATAAAAACACATACAGAAATAAATGTTTGTTTAAAAGACTACACACACATACATATGTAAGTATACATAAAACATAATAATCAATATCAAACACATACAAATACAGTTTTTAAAAGGTGGGTACTTAAAAAGTTATTAAAATGTAACGAAAACATCATTATTATCGTGCTAGACAATGTGTTAAATTGAAATCAAATGATCATCATCTACGTAGAACTTATACAAATATTGGGTCATATAAAAAGTATTTATGGTTTTTCTTTTATTACATTTTTGTAACCAAAAGCTTAATTTTATTTAAATATTGAACATATGTATTTACCATTTCTTTTGGTGACTTTAGCATATCATTGTTGAAGAAATATTGTGGCCAAAAACTTAAGGCACATACATACGTTAACATTGGACAAGTGTTTGTTGAGAAGACGGAACTACGATATTTTACTCATATTTTCTATAAACATTATGTTTTATGTAAACCTTTCTTTAATAAGTAATTAAAAACATATACAAATAAAACAAAAAATGTTTAATTTTTAAATTAGTACGATTTGAGTCAGTGAATACACATTTCAGAAGAGTAGTATACTTTTTTCATTAAAATATGTGTCTATTGTCTTTGCTTTTGACCTTTAGCCAAGTGATTTTCTACAGTCAACCAGAAGTAAAAAATTGAAATATATCTTAAATGCCAACAATCTAGAAGTGCAAAAGAATTTTTACATAAATACATAGTTGACCCTTTCAACCCTTTTTCAGAGTTACGTCCTAGTTTCTCCCAGCACCCATATTGTGTGAGTAAATTTTTGCTCATGAGTACCGAGACCTACAGTTTAACGTTCAATCTGAACGACAGACTTGGAAAGCTTGTCTATGGCGATCAGTTAATCTCAGAGCTTTTGCCAAAAGACTGCTAAAAGGTTGTCGTCGAAAGAAATATTTTTTCACATTTCTTTTTTTTAAGAAATCTCAGCTCTGAGATTTGAACCCGGTGTTATCGTCTTAGAAACATATTTTCCAATTTTTATCTTTCAAGATGTCAGAGCTAAAGTTTGAGAACGGAGCTCTCGTCTAGTAAGTCAACGCACTATATACTAGACTACGGGGAATTTTTACTTTTGTGATCAATGTAGCGGTAGGCTACATGTTATTTAGACCATCATTATTTAAAAAAAACAAACTCGAATTTTGATCGTCAGAGCAAATTATGGTTTCCTCAAGCGGAATTGACTTGACAAGAGAAAAACTAAAACCGGGATATTTTTGGTTCACATAATCAGACTGTCATCTCGAAGAAATTTGTTCCAAAAACAAACATGGTGGGTGTAGAACACTTTTTAAACATACGGAAAATCGTTCATTTAAACGAGTTAATGAATTTTTAAATTTTACCGCCATCCACCATTTTAGGTAGAATGGCCAGTTAATCAAAAACACGATCAACTACAATTAGCACAAGGTGTCGTTTTGAAACTATTGCACGACCAAACTGAAATCAGCCAAAATAGGAAAAGAACTACAGCCAACCAGAGCTGCCTATAAAGTTGAGTAAAGCAAGAGGGTCTAGATTTGTATATTGCGCCAAGCTATCGAAAAATGGCATGCCAAAAAACCTCAAACATCTAACTGCCAGACCTGCACAGTCACAAAGAAAATGAACTATAATCTTACTCTCAGAAGTATTGCCGAAACTTCTGCAGTGAGGCTTAAAAGTGTAAAGTATACACAAATTTAATTGCTAAAGATTTAAATTTAAAGATACCATTTAACTTTCTAATTGAAATTATCTTGTATACAGATATTTTATTGATTTTCAATATGTATGTATATGCATTGGAATAACAGTTGTTTGTATTCGGACAAATACTTTTTATACCACCCAATATTAAATATTAAATTTGTAGTCCATACCAGAAATGTATACCAACAAAAATTTAAGTTCTTCTTCCACCGACAAACAAGCAAACAAAATAGTTTTTAAACCGATTAAACAAAAATATTATTCTATAAAATTTTTGTAAAAGCTTTAATTTTTTTGTTTGTTTGTTTGTGTGTGTGTGTTTTTTTTTTTTTTTTTGCAGTTAAAATAATTTTACAATCTCTAGCACATTTAAATTTTCTTTCATTCTATTTTCTTGTTTCATAAAATAAATAGAAAAAGCAAAAAAAAAAATAATTTTATAAAAATTGGCTTGAATTTACTGCTTGTGGCACCACCACCAACACCTTGGACTACCAATACAATTATTGTATGCCAACCATGCTGCTGCATTATAAAATCGTAAGACATTCTGGTGACATTATTTGTCATTTGCGCTAACAATTACAACAAATGCAATAAAATAATTTGAATTTTCTTTTGACCATTTCCATCTATTTTTAAATAAAATTTTTATTGTTGGCATTTGATTTATTTTTGGTATGACCGTCAATTATCCTTTAGTTTGTTTGTCTGTCTGTCGTAGTAGCCCAATTTTAAATGCAAAAAAAACAATTTTTTTTAATTTAATTTTAAATAAAAAAAAAATTGTTAAACTTTGTTTATTTTAGTTTTTTTGCAAAAAAAATAATATTTAAAAATAAATGAAAAACAGCAACAAAATTGTGTCAATGTTACACGAATGACATGATTTTTTTCTAATTTTTTTTTCTTTAACTTTCGCTTTTACTTCAACCATTAGTTTTTTTGCTGTTGTTTTTAGATTTAAAATAAATGCCAGTAATATTAGGTAGTGTTCAAAAAGGGTGGGAAAGAGGTCCTATTTAATTGCAATTGTTTAAAAAACCGCTGATAACTGTTGCCAAAAAAATATATAAATGTTTCGTTTCCTTCAATGACCTCAATAATAAATAATAGAATCCATTTACATGACAAAATAGATATCGATCGTTAGAAGTCTTGAAGGTTCTTTTTTATTATTCCTTTTTTTATTTTTAAGAGAAAAGAGGTAAAGGCTGTACACGAAGTACTGTTCACAATTTATATTGTATTATATTTTTATCAAAATTTAAACAAAAAATGTTTGATACTCTACATATTTTTTTTTCATTGAGCCCAGTACTCAGGGGATGATCCCTACTTATGCAAAAAATTGTGTTGGTCTAGAAAGATATGATATGAGAAGGAGGAAAGAGGGAGTAGTGCCTGTGGACATTTAATTTAAACTTACTTACATCGTAATTAAGACGAAAAACGTTCACGGGAAGATTATTCCATAAACGGACTGTGCGACGAAAGAACGAATTCTCTCTATAATGCATTGTGGGATTCACTGGACAATCAACCACAAAAGAATGTGCTTTCAGAGTGGTACGCGTAGTCACAAGAATACCTTGATTGCGAATGACCTCGATTACAAAATTGTAGGGAAATTAATTTTATATCACATCTAGATGTGGGGATATATGATATTTTATTTAAACATTTTTGTAAGTTCAGGCACAAAAAGTTAATTCAGGATATGTTTCTTAAGGATATTGAAAAACAGATTATTTTTTGTTTTGCTTTGTTAGAATATCTCATAAAATGTAATTCAATATGTCATTATAATTGTATTTTCTTTAATCGTATTTGATTTTTTGCCGGAAAATAAGAGGTTTGGCAGAGTTTCAATTTGGGACAATCTATATAATCTAGCCTTGTACCCAATTTAACCCACAAGCTCTTGAATGGCGAATTTACGTTTGCATATTACATAACAGAATACCTACATTTGCCTATAGTAATCACTTTTATCCACATTATAATTGTTATTATCAACCAGTAGACTGCTATTTATATTTTTAAATATATTTTTTGAAAAATTCCCCAAATCTTGAGTAAATATCCCCAAATTGGCAACACTGGAAAGTCCTTTAGTTTTTAATGCCGAAACAGAGAGATTTTCAGAGGTATGAATCCTTTGCAAGTAAAAATTATCAATAAAATCTCAGTTAACACAGCCAATTCGTTAATACAACATAAGGGGAAAAATAAATTCAAATTTCAGCAACTCGTATTACGAGTACAATCGGTATTATATTGGTATTGGCCAGAAAATGAACCAGATAACTTAAATGAAAGTTAGCTTTTAATTCTCGACAATTAATCTTTTTGTTTGCTTTTCAAACAGATTTTTTCAACAGGTATTTAAAGACAGACTATCCTTTAACTTTTAACGTGTGGGTTAAACTAAAGTTAACTTCCACTATCGGTGACTTTATCGGAAATTGACATAAAAACACATTTGTTTTTTGGCAATTTTTTTTTTTAAGTAGTAATATGAAAATTAATAGCACGTCGGCTGACGTGAACTACATTTCTAGTCAATGCAGCGCCGAATTTCATCTTAAAGAGCCTCAGTTGCTTGTGGCTTATTCACGTAAACCCTGGCCTCAGAGAACATAATCTTGCTGCGTTAAATCAAAAGAACGAAGCGATCCATTAACATCGCCTAATCGCGACCGAAAAATTTGTCCTCCAGTTACTAGAATGTTTGTCCGACTAGGTGGCTTGTGGCGCCATCCAAAGGTCACTGATGTCAAACTTTGCCAATTATGGCCACAAAAAATTGGTTATCATGGTCTTATCACTAAAGATGATTTTGTTGAAATGTGCGTTGTTTTCGTTAAATTTTTCACGCAGACAATTTAGAAATGTTTGACTCAAACAATAGTAGTTTAAAAAAATTTCCCAACTTTTTACTAAATAAATGCCAAAGGATGACAGCTCAACTCATCATCACTTGACAGTCAATATACCTAATAATCTCAATTATGCCTACCCTGTACTATTTTTTACCAGAATGAAATTTAAAAACAAATCTATTTTGTTTTAATTAACATGGAGTTTTTCTAATATATGAATCCATTAATTTAAATTTATCTTATAGCTTGCTTGAAAATAAAAATAATTTTCTTTTTAATAAATCGCTTTTAAAGATTTTTCCTGAGAACTTGAAGATTTTACACTTAATTTGTCTGGCAGCTGTCTGTGCTGTTTAATCTAAATATTTTACAGTAGGGGAGAGAGCTTTTATTTGCTACTCTCTCGTTCAGTGTTTTCCCTTTTAAAGGATTTTTTTAATTGCACAGTGTTTAACAAAAAATAAAATAAAAACAAATGTAAAGCTTTTATAATAAAAGAAAGGTGCAGCAGTTTCATGGTCATTAGCTGATTATGTATTTTAAATGATTAACATTTTTTCTATTTTTTTTTGTTTGTTTTCTAAGAAAATAAAAAAATAAATTTACGATCAATCATATGAATTTGATTTATTTTTTTTTTTATATTTTTAAACTAAAATATTTTTCGATTATTTTTGATTTTTGTAGTTTAAACTGAAAAAGAAATGCTAATAATATGCAATTTTTCTTATTTTTTTTTTTTTTGTTTGGCGCTTAAACTTAAAATTTAAGTAAATTTATTAAAAAAATTTTATTAAATAATTATCGTTTTAAGAAATTTTAAAAATAGAAATTATATATTAAAGTTAAAAAAATTAAACAATATCTAAAAAAAAATTTATATATTTTAATAAAAAAACAATCAAAAATATATTAAAAATTATTTTTAAAAAGAATTTAAATTAAGAAAGAATAAATTTAAAAAAAATAAATAAAATATTTTAAAAAATTATTATAAAAGTTTAAATAAAATTAAAATAATAATAAAAAAGGAATAAAAAAACTTACCTTTCATTTAAATACATATTTAATGTTTTGCTGTATATGTATGTGGTGCATAGGAAAAGCTTTTAAAACAGCTTTTTGTTCATTTTCCTATTAGAATAAGAAAACCCATAACATACGTTGCATTATCATGTCAATTACTACTGAGATACCACCAGCTGTGTTCACTGATATCATATTTGTCAGCTTTAAACTTCAAAGCGAGCACAGGGTGTATCCCGGCAGTAAATACATTAGAAAAATAGCTTTTCGTGTTATTCATATGGTTCTATTTGTTGTTGTTTTTATTTGCTGCATATTTTAGTTGTGCCGTTTTCGTTTTAGTACTTAAATTAATTTGATTTAGTGTAGACAAACACCATAGTGCCACCACCGTATCATCATCATCATCATCATCAACAGCCATCATTAATCAGCACCACTATCACTAATACTTATGCATGTCGTTAGAAAACATAAATGGCCTCTGTGTGTGAGAGAGAAAGGGAGGGAAATTTAATGCCATATTTTAGGTGCAGCGATGCCAACTTAGTGCATTTGGCACAATTTTCAATTCTTTTTGATGTTATACGACGCCAAACTTTTCCCTTTGATGTGAATATATGGTGCTTTCATAATTTTTCATTGATGATTTTGTTGTTATTAACAAATTTTTATATTTTTTTGTACAGTTAAAAAGAAAAAAATAAGCATATGGCCAAATAAATTCAATACTAGAATATACAGTTGAAAAACAGAAATGTATGTTTTTAAATTCTTTTGTTTTTATATATTAAATGGGATATAATTCTCATTTAGTGTATACGTTTTTGAACATAAGAATTTATAATTTTGATAACATCCTATAGAAATAATCTCCTGACGAATCTCCGGAGCAGAGACGAAATGGCCATACAGATCTATATTAAGAATTGTGTAATTTTGTACTCAAAACACACATAAATGGAATGGTTGCAAAAAGAAAATTAATTTGTTAAGGGCATAGATAACTCTGAACTCTGTCAATTCGATTTTATAACAAAAGAATGTATACATTCGCCTCTTTACTTCATATGCTTAGCTAGTGAACAAATGCGTTTTTGTTATTATCCAGAAATAGGCTGTAAATATTCGTACATACGTACTTCGTAGCCGTAAATCGTGCAATAGCGAGTATATTGTTCCTTTTTGTGTCTGCATTGTTGTTTCGTCAAATAAACATGCAGCACAAAATCCAAATTTGTCTAAGAAAGTAATATTCTTTAATATTTATAAGAAAAAAGATATGTTTTGATTAAAATCTAAATTTTTAATAAAAATGCAATTGTATTGTTTTTGAAATACATACATGCATACGCATATTTAAATAGAATAAATTTAGTACTTTTTTGAGTTTGTAAGTACGCTTTATATTGCTTTTTATAAAACTTGCTGTGCTTTTTGTTTCGAAACATTTGACATCACTGTTTAGTTGTTGCTTTTCATTTTCTTTTAAAGCTTTTTGTTTACTATAGGTTTTGTACTGTTTTAATCAATTATAAATATGTACTGCTGCAGTATTTGTGTTATAAACTGGGCTATCGGACTTATTTTGAAAATCGTTTCTGCCAAATTCAATGTAAAAAATCGCCAAAAACGCCAAATAATTTTTATTTCAACAGTCCTGTTTAGAGAAAAAATATTGTTCAAAACCAAATTGTCTGAAATTGTTAAACAGGCTGTAGGATTTTAACTATTTTTATTATTTAAAATATTTTGTACTTAAGGTGAAAAGTAAATTTATTTCGAAGTGCTCAAATTGGCTAAAATTGGGGAAGAGTTTGTTTACCATAAAATGAAATGGTTTACATTGAACAAACTTTAGTTACAGGGGGTTCAAAAGAAATTTCCCATTCGAAAAATCAATAATAATGAATACAAAAATTGTTCGAACGTTTTTACTAATTTGTAAGATTTTCGATTCGATAATATATAGCAAGACCCCGATTTTCGCAACAAGTCATTAAGGTCTTTATAACTGAAACAATTTCATAAAGCGAGTCTCAATAATTTGTTTATTTACGAGTATTTTTAAATCTTCTTTCTTTATGGATTTTTCGTAGTTTTATCAAAATTATGATATTTAGCAAAATAATTCCATTTTAAAAATATTTCTTACTCGTTGGTGATCCATAAGTTTTTCGTTACGCGTGTTTTTTACACAGAAGCATTGTGATCGATTTCTTTAAGAAATTATTGCATTTGTCACGGAGGTTTTTGCCGATTGTAATTTCTTTAACGATCATATTTGTGTGGAATATTTGTTAAATGTAAAGTTTTTCTTATGAAGAAAACTTTTTTCATAAAATTAAACAGGGTAACAGGCTTTTAATGATATTTTATTCTATTTGATTTAAATTATTTTTCGCTATTTTTATTTTAAGATTCGGAGATGTTTTGAGGAATATGAATAAACGAACTGCCATTAAAATGAGAGCCATTGGCTCTTATTTTTTATTGTTGCCTAAGAAACGAAATTAAGTTAGACTTAATTTATTGCAGAACTAAATAACATTGCGAATAATTTTTTGAAAATATATCTTATTTTTTTCTTTTTGACTTAATTAAGTTTAGCTCTAAGCTGTAAAGATGAGTACCTACAGTTTAAAGTCGACTCCGAACGACGGATTTGAGAAGTTTTTCATGGCAATCAGTTACTCTCAGAGGTTTTGCCAAAAAACTGCTAAAAGGGGGTTTGTAAAAAAAAGACTAGAGAGAAAAAATTCAAAAGGCAACATTTTTTGGTAGAAAAGAAAACGTCATTAGTGTTTTTATGTTATATTTTATTGTATACTGGATTTTTATACACTTTTTTTGTTCAGTTTATGTTTTTATTAACAAATTTATAAAAAAAGGTACCGTCATGGTCTAAAAAGAACAATTTGTTGTCATAATTGGTACCAAATACAAAATGCCCTTTTCCTTCCCTTCTGTAAATGGTTGAAATAAAGTTTCTTATATGGCAACGCTGGCCTGTTAACATGCATTCAAAAGTTTTCTCTTTTGTACACTCATTCACTCTTCCTTTTTTGATTAAGTGTTAGTGAAAGTGTTTTTAAACATGTTTACGTGTGTGTTGGTATGTTTGTTTTTTATTGTTCGATATATACAAACTTTTTAAATGTCAAAGGTTATTATTTCCCCACATATTTTCTCTTTTATATTATTAAATAAATACATACGTATGTACATATAGATCCCTTGTTGTTGTTGTTTATAATTTTTAACATTTTTGTTTTTGTTTGTATTTGTATTTATTATTCTACCGGAAGGAGTTTCATACTTTTAAAAGTGTGTGTCAATAAATGTTGTTCTTTTTTTTTATCAAAAGAAATATATTTATTTATGTATTCGTACATGTGTGCATATGGAACCTACTTTTTTGAATGGATAACATGGTAAAATGTCAAAGTTTGCTTTTAGAGGTCGCTGGGAAAAGAGAAAAAAAAAATATAAAATGAAAAATGGTTTATTTTCACTACACACACACACATTTATACTATTATCTTCAAGGCCATTTACTTTATAAGGCTTAAGGAAATGGAAAATTTATTTGAAAATGGATTTCACAGCAATATTAATCGTCCAATCAGTTGCATTGTTTTGCCATCATGTTGAGCAAACGAAATATGTACTTGAGGCAATTGGCATTTTAATTGTGACCTTCTTTAAATTAAATTTTAAATTGATTTTAACTCATTACCAATTTAATTTAAAAGTGTAATGAGTACATTTAAGGAAGCACTATATTAAAGTATAATGCTTTTAATTGAGGAAAATATCGCTTAAAAAACTTAATAAGAAGGCAAACAATTTATAAATCTTTTCATTGTAAATATTAAATAAATCTGCATATTTTTGTCTTATTTGAATTTTTAAATTAAAAATATAAAAAAAAATCCCTTTAAAAGCTTCACAGATGAATAACGAAATCTTTGAGGCATAAGACTTAAAAAGAATTTTTTGAAGCTCCAAAAATTATTATTAATTAACAAATAGTATATTACGAGTATTTACAATTCATTTTATTCTGTGGTTAAGTGTGTCAAACATTTTAAAGAACAGCTTAATTCTGGCTATTTACATTTGGTAACTTTTGTTTGATTTTGTTAAAAAATAAAATTGATTTTCTTATGAAATTGCTTTGCTGTTCATACAAGAGATATAAATTCTTAAGTCTTACGAAACAAAAACTTTTCTAAAGAAACAATTTTAACGAAAATTAAATATTAATTAAAAGTTCTTTCAAAATAGCTTTGTTGACTAGAAATACTATTGGTTAACTGGAGCAGCGCCTAAAATAGTTAAAACAGTTTAAAAATCGATTGAAACAGTATTTAAGCCAAACAATATGTTAGGATTGATTCCAAAAGGAAACTCACCGCCGTTGAAAATTATGTTTCAAACAAACTTCAACGCCAAGGAATTTACAAATTTCATAAAATACCTGCGCACTTACACTTAATTGGAGAATTATAGCAAGATACTTCATAATAAATTTCAACAATAAGTTGATAAACTTTTAAATTTAACGATTTGCTTATGTTACCAGAAATTGTAAATAATTTGTTTGAAAAAATTTATACTGGTAGTTGACATTTTTGAGTTGTTCTTGAAATTCTTCTTTTCGAGACATTTTTTTGTATTTTTCTTTAAAGGATGTCCAATAGAACTTACCAAACAAATCATTGTCAAATTTTTGTTAATACTGCACTAACTTTTTAAGGTGAAAATACAAAAAAACGCATTTCGATCAAAAAAGACAAACAAAGTATGCAGTACCGTCCATCGCGAAAAAGTTGTGCAGCTTTTAATGCGCTGACATTGGAGCAAAGATTTCCATTTTTAGCGATTCTTTAAATTACAAATAAAATTGGGGAAAAAACAAAATTATTTAGGAATTAGGAAAAAAACTTAAAACATAAAAAATAATTAATTAATTGTGTTCACTAAAGTGTGTTGCATTACTGAGGGTTTCTAAAGTCTTGAAAGCAACAAAGGTACTAGTGATCAGTATTTTGTGATCGCCGTATTCTAATATGCAGTGTGTTGTCTTACTAAATGAATGCTCAAACCCCAGCTCTGGCATCCTAAAAAAAGGAAATATGAAAAATATTTCTCTCGGAGACCACCTCTTAGCAGTCTTCAGGCAAAAGCATTAAGAGTAACTGACACTGCCATGAACAATTTTCTCAAGTCTGTAGTTCAGAGTCAATGTTAAGCTATTGTGTGGCTTCAGGGATTTGTTGATAAAAAATTGCAACATATGGAGTGAAACCAATCTACTTCTTTAAACAGAAGTTGAAATTTGGGTTACAGAATATGGAGGTCGTTAGCGCAATATGATAAAAATATGGATGACATTACATATTATATGGAAGCCACAATTATGATTTTATTAAAATCAAAAGAGGAGTCTCTTAATTGCTCTTGAAAGAATTAGGCAGGGTTATCGTATAATGGTTAGAACTCTCGCATAGAAACTCAAACGACCAAGGTTCAATCCCAGCGAAGGACAAAAATTATAAAAAAAAAAAATTTGCGGTTTTTGAAATTATAATTAAAAAAATAAGAGGTTCCCCCCTCCAAGAAATCCACCTTCAAGAAACCGCTCCCTGACATTTCCAGTCTATTTTATCAGAAACGAATAATCAGGATTACAGCGCCACCTTTTTAGAAGATAACAGCTAACCTACTGAAGACGCTCGCCACTCAAATTCAACATCCACCGACAGATGGGGCAATTGTTGTTGATAGCACTGTGGTGGTCAAATTGTGGCAGCTTGTCTCATCAAAACAAAAAAAGGCGCATAATATATATATCTATGAAAAAAAAAATCAATATTCAATCAGGCTACTCGAAGTTAGCAATTGATGCCTTGGAAGTTAACATTGCTCATATTGCCCCCTATAATATTAGGCGTTGTCGATGTCGGCTTCGAGTATAGTGAGAGCCTGTTAGTAGTGTTCAACTGTTGTCCAAGACTACCAGTGCCTTACTACAGTACCCTACATAATATTAGGTATTATTCGTGTTACAAATGCTCGCAAAAGAGGCTCAAATTTGGGTAACAAGAACGCGGTTCGTCAAAAACATTTGAAGGGTTCCTATGCTATTTAGTGGTTAGTGTTGCTTTCAATATAAATCTTAAAAATTGGTATAAACTGGCGACAGGGATAAAAGTAATCCTTTCGCGGTATAGCTGTGGCGTCAGCAAAATAATATTTTTAACATTAAAAGATGTGCACAAATGTTTTCATTTTGATATATTGTGGTTGATAGTCTGTTGAGGACTATGGATTTATATTTCTTTTTTATATTTCTATTCTTCCTGTTTAAACTGGATGCTCACTTGAATTTTAACTTAAGAACTGAGCCCAGAAATACAATGTTATTTCGAATTGAAATAATTGGTGACTAGATTTTTAATTATGTATATATGTATGTATGTATGACACTTTAAACATATAATGATTATGATTTTTAGTTTTTGTACAGCTTAATGTAATCCATTTGAATATTTTTTTTTGATATTGTTTTAAAAGTGATATGATTTGTATGTTAAAATTAATTTTTTTTTTATTTCATAAATTTTTGTTACGTATTTAGTTTAATTTTTCTTTAATTTCTGTTGCTATTATTGTATACACGGCTGTAATCAGCTCATATTTGTCACTCGTTTAGTTATATATGCTCACTCACTCTCTCTTTTTCCGTCTCTCTCATTTACAAAACACACAGCAGCCGCAGTTTAAAAAGAAAAACAGGAAAAGGGGCAACAAGTGTTGTGATGTGGTGCTGCTATTGATGATGATTTTGTGAAAAAAAAAATCGTTTTCTATTACGTTTCATATTTTTTCTAATGTTTTATATTCTTTTCACTATTGTTATTGCATTTGAAAAAAGAAAAATAATAGAAATATTTTCACTATTTGAATTTCATAATTTTTGTAACACACTCATCAGCATTATTGGCTTTTAACATTTTGTATAACAATAAATTTTCTCTACATATGCAAATTAAATGACCTTGAAAAGTTATTAAAATTGTTGTAAAATTTGTTTATTTTAGATTTTTAAAATTTTTTTTCTTTGTTCTGTATTATTTCACATTCCATTTATTTTTTTTTTTTTGTTTGTTAAATTTTTTCTTTAAAATTTATTACAAAAATAAATCAATAAAATAAAATAAAATAAAACACTTAAAATTTTTAAAGCAATCTTAAATAATTTTCTGTTTAAGTTTTTAATTTAAAAAAATTGCCTTTTACCAGCATCTCTAGAACACCTGTATGTGTTGATGCTACAAAAGGCTTTGTTTCTGGATTGTTGAAGTTTTAACACCAAAGGATAGGCAATGAAAAATTTTTTTTCATTATTTTTCCTTTTTACATTTCTCTAACGAATAACAAAAAATGTATTGGTATAGGTGCGTTAGAACAGGGATATTATATGTGTGTGTGCATGTATTGCTTTCGATTATTTGTTTCTCATTTTATTTCTGAGAGTTATTGTGTAGAGTTTATAACTTGTTGTAACACCCACACCTACAAAAATTTATTTTAATAATAATATTATAGAACGTTTAGAAGTAAAACTTAAAAGAAAGTACACAATACCAATGCACACATACGCTAACACACCCACACCAATGCCTACATACCATTGAGAAAAAGCTCAGAGTATAAAACTACACATGAAATGTAAACAAGAAAACAATAACGGTAGAAAAACCATATTAAAAAAGGAGAGCTTTAAATACTCTCTAAGTTAGTGAAACAGTGTTGCCAGTTTCTTAGTTACGAAAAAAGAGTTACGACAAAAGAGTTACGAAAAAAGAGTCCGCCAATATTTTGCTCACAGAAAAAATCAAGAATTAAATTGGCATTAAATTTTGTATAAAGAATGAAGTAATATTTGTATTATTTCAATGAGTAAAATTCAAATATCCTTTTGTCAAGCTAAAAGCATATTGAATTTAAATTATATGTTTTGTCCATTTCTTTCTTTGTGCTTCACGAGTCCTTTAAATAATAGAGAAGAATATTTAAAATTATTCGCCATTATGGAATAGCAATACCGTTCTAATAAGCAGCTTGTACTCAGCTACAGTTTTTAACTTCTTATGGCATTTAAATTTAATTTATTTATTAAGGCACAAAAAAAATTTTTCTTTAACTCGCGTTAAATCTAGTTGGTGTAAAAAAAGAACTAGATGAACGAGTTAAGTCGAATAAATTACGTGGCTTAAACGCCAACATGGTGCACTCAAAATAACTTTCTGGCAACACTGTTCATTGTCAGTCGAGATTATTCTTCACTACTTTATTACGCCAACAGGCTGTTTATATTCTCTTTGTTTTTTAAATAAACTTTTATTTATATCCTTTAAATATAGTTTCTTGTTTAAGAAACTACCAGTACATGTTTACTTATTTTAAAATGAAAATAGTTTTCATACTCACTGCGTGTGTTTCACTTCACTTTCTCTATTCTATAGCTCTCTTGGCTAAAGTTCTTTTTCCATTTGTTTTCCTTCTTTTCCATCGAGTAAAGTTATTCTTTTCATTCCAATGAAACTTCCAATATATTAAATTGTTGCTTTTGTTTATGTTGTTGTCATTCCCGTTATATCACTTGCACTTTTCATAATTCCAATACTTTTACTTTCATTATGCTACACAGCCATGTGTGTGTGTATGCTATGGTTGTGTAGTATGACAAGAGAGAGAAGGAAAGACATTTTGTTGTAAAAGAAATAAATTTCAGGTTCAAGTGTAGTTGCGCATGTCAAAGTCTTGTTTTATTTGTTGCTGTTATTGTTGTTCTATTGACTTTTATTTGTACGTTTGACATTAAAATGTGCATCCCTGATAAGAGGGATGCAACATATCACACTCCACTCCCATACAACCAACATCAGCCGATAAATTAAATAACACTTACGAAATACGCTTTTGCTTGTGGCTTTTATAGAAGGAATTTAAGGAATACAGATTGCGCCATATTGTGTAGTTTCTACTTCTTGGAAATTTAAATTGCATTATATGAACCAGAAAAAGAAGAGACTTAGTTGTTGTTGTTGATATTTACATTTTTGTTGGGATTGTTGTTGTAATGAGTTTTTTTTAATTTTACGCTTTAACAGACAATTTCTAGAGGCTATAAAGGATATTTTTATTTCGCTAAAAAGAGAAAAAGATGGAAATATATATATTTTTTAATAATTAAATATAAAATTTAATTTTAATTCTAATTTAAATTTTAATACTGACTAAAGCCATTTAATAACAACAAAATTTTATTTCTATTTCCTTAAGAAATAAAAATACAAGAACAGAATTAACTTCTTATAAAGTTACTTAAAACTTGATTATGATCTTGGCAGTGCGTTTTGGCAAACAAAATAGTCGTTCTACAGAGACCTGATTTGGTGGCTATACTGTGTGGATCAGAACACCATGCTAGGCAATCTCAGGGATTGAATGGTTTGACTTTTATAAAATAAATTAAATACTATTTGTAATTGACCTCTGTAAAATATTACGTCGTCAGTGTCAAAGGAATTTTAATTTTAGAAAACATTTGAAAAGAAGAATTAATGGAGCCAGAGTTCGGTAAAAATATTGCGACGCCGATTCCAATATTCCGACTTCCGACTTTAAAACACATTTCATTTCAATTTCATTTGATTTTGAAGAACAAAACATACTCAACCATTTCCCAAATCAAGACCAACTTTAACAAATGCTTATATTCTTATCGATCAAATAGGCATTTTCTATTCCCCATATTTTTAAATTTGGATTCTAAAATTTTCTCATTGGGTACTGTCCCAAATCGATTACTTTTTGTTTTTATTTTAAGAAACTTTGCAGCTTTTTAAATTTTTAGTTTCTCCGTTTTCACAAAAAGCCAAAGATACAAAAAGCAACGGTTGCCTAACTTTCGAGTGTTGGACGTGTGGCACACTTTGTTTGTAACTCCCTTTACACAAATACACTGTTTAACTATTTTTGAAAGGCTGCAAAGCTCAAATTTCATGACGCGAGTTACATATTTAATTTCACCTTCAGTTTTGAAAACAATTTTTTTTAAATAATTTTTTATGGCCTTAAATATTTCTAATATTGCACAGTAAGCAAAGTACTGGGCAAACATAATTTACATATGAACTCAGAAAAATAAAATGGAATTTGCTCAAGAACGCTATCATTTTCAAAAATTTTAGATCATTGCATTAATCGAATTCATTTAAATGTATTGCTAATGAAAACTGTCAGGAAAAACTAGTTTTAAAATTAGGTGTTTTGCATGAATACTCATTTAAGACGAAGTAAGATTATTTTCACCAAAAAAATTAAGAAAACTTCTTTTCCTTTATTGAGGTCAGCACTCAGGCGACGATGCCTTCTCATGCAGTACATTGTGCTGGGCTAGAAAAATATATCGTAATTGACGGTAAAAAAGTTCGAGGAAAGATTGTTCCACAAACTAGTGGTACAGATAAAAAACGAATTCTCTCTATAATGTATTGTATGATTAACTGAAAAATAAACTACAAAAGGATGTGCCCCTAAGAGAAATACCAGTAGTCCGTAAAAATAATGCATTCAAATTAGGTTTTGGTTCAATTTATTTACATACATATTTCAAAAGAGTTTAATTTCTTTCACGTCCCGCCCAAACATATGATCTTTAAAATTTTTGCTGGAAATGTCCATACATTCATATGTATGTATGTATGTATGCATGAACATATATAAGTACTTACGTAATAATTTATACATATTTCACAAATTTACCTAGTTGCCTCTTTCTTAAAGATATCCTCGAGGATGGGTGCACCTCAATAGACTATCATGCACGGCCCAAAAATAGTGCAGAACTAGTCGTCGACTGTACATTGTATGAAATATGCAATATTCTGTTTATTATTGACAACTTCAAGCAAATAGGCTACAAATTTTTGTCGACCACCCTTACCCACATATTTTAAAGACATACTCGACGACAATGTCGTGCACGACGATTGTGCCAACTGGGTAGTTGTACTTTTTTAATATAAAATATTTATGCACTTTTCTGTATCTTACAAAAAAGTACCTAAATTATGGTATTATTTGGTTCCAATTTTTAAAAAGTATGTATTTAGAAAAAAATTACAGATTGTCTTTTTTAAAATCTTATGGGTATAAGTACCTAATACCTAAAACTCCTAAAAATTTAGAACTTTTATTAGAGTACCTATTTAAGTATTATAGAAAAAAATGCTTAATTTTGCAACTGTTACAAAATTAAAATAGACTTTAAACAGGGTGATAATATTGATTTTTCTATTTTCTTTTTTTATTACTGTGTAACTATTGCTACCTTTGTATTGTATTACTTTTTGTATTTCTGTCTTTTAAAAGTGTGATTTACTACGAAACGATTAAAAATATTTTTTTAACACTTAACAGCACTGGCTAAAAAAAGAAACAAAAAGCTCACTCAAAATAAAAAAATAAAAAAAACAGTGAGTATTAAATTGTAATAGTATATGTGAGTAAGTATTCTCTTTTTGTTTTCATATTTTTATTCGCACATTTTGCTATCAACTCGTTAGATACTCTCGTTTTAGCTACTGGAAGTAGAGAAATAATAAAACAAAATAACGAGTTGGTATCTATAACAACTAGTATCTTAACCTTGAACTTGAAATATATTGTATAGTTGTTGTTGGTAGTATACTAAATTGTTTTACGTGTGTGTGCATTATTATTAATTTATTTTACATTACATACATATGTATATAGGCGAGTATTATAACTAAAATGTATATATACAAGATACTCTCTCTCTCTGGTTTGTTCTATAGCACTTTGCTTTTATAAAGCTGTACAATAAAAATGTGTTTTTTTTTCACTGCTTTTTCTTTCGTATTGTTTGTATCTTTTTTATCACATTTTTTCTGGTATTATCGTGCTGCTTTCAATTTTTAAGTTCTCTTTGACGTATTTACATATGTTTTCTTTTTATTATTATTTTGCGGCTGTCGTTGTTTTAGTACTGGCTTTTTCATAAAATTTTCTTTGTTTTTACTTAACAAATAAAATGTTTGCTGGAGATTTTTTTTACTTTTTTTTTTTTTGGTTCAACCAGAATGATTGGAATTAAAAGACTGTATTACCTTTATTTAACTTTTTTATAGTGACAGAAAAAAACCTACAATTATTGGTTTTTCTTTGTCTTTAATCGATTTCTCGTAATACAAGTACCTACATATATGTACCAGAAACAGGCCAGGTATTATGTGTTGTGTTGGGTAGAAGGGGGCCTTTTAAGAACAAAAACGTGACCATTTTTATTTCAATTTTTTTTTTATTTTTACTGTTGTTTGTTTTTTATTCCTTATCAAATACCATTACTTCTAATTATGTATGTGCTTGTAACGTAATAAACTTTGAAATAAAAAAGAAAAATAGGAAAATACAAAAAAGTATGTAGAATGCATGCAGCCATACATCCATACATATGTACGTACATACAGCAGTTCACAAAAATATTTTGCTTGCATTATTACTGCAAAAAGTTATTTTTATTTTTTGAATACGTGAAAGTTATTTGCTATTTTTTTTGTTTGTTTGTTTGGTTGCTTTTTTCAATACAGGAAAAAAAAGAGAAACAGTCTTTAGTCCTGCTATTGTGGTCTTTTAAAAATACGCAATTTTAAGGCCAAAAACGTAAATTGTTAACTTCTAGAAATGGTAGAAAAATTCATAAAGGAGATCAGAAAACCCCCTCCTTCTTTTTTTTCTATTCTTATTAGTGAAAAATTAAAAGCGACTCTAAAATGAAATGTGAAATATTAAACGATACCTATACAACCACCTTTTTTGTTGCAGTTTTCAATCAAGTCAGAGTTTTTTTCGACACCTCTTAAGACATTCATAAAGATATCTTTTAATCGAATATTTATAAAGAAAAAAATCGTCGAATTTTAATTAAAACGTATACTCTAAAGCACAGCTGGCTAAAGAGAGTATGAGAGATTAGGTTTTTAAACCGATTACACTTTGGCCCTTGAGCGCCCACATGTACAGCCAGGCTTTAAAGCACAATATACACAGTGACTAAATTCCAACAAAAATAACAAGAACAACACAACAATTTTACAAAATGCAAGAGGTAGGAAATATACATTGCACTCGCGATAACGTGAACACCGTCTAACGTGAACATCGCTTAACGTGAACAAGCTTTTGTTTACATTGACTACTCTGTAATGTGAACAATCTCAGAAAGCTCTATAACGTGAATAAATTTTTTATTACATATGACTCTGATATCACAATTAAAGCATTGTTTCACTAACTTTTATAGTGTGCTTAGCTTGCTAATGTTTCTTGTGTTGATGGTACCACTGAAATCCATGAAATTTGGCAAAATGATCTCGTTTTGTTTTAGTTTTATATTTGAATAATCTAAATAACAAAATAATTCCACTTTCAAGCCTTATATTCTAAAATTTTATACTTTTGTCATGAAATTCGACAATCGCTAAAGTGAACAATTTCGCTAATATGAACTCCCTTGGTTTTAATTAGTTCACGTTACCGCGAGTGCACTGTAAGCAAAATCTAATATATAAAAATTAATATACAAAACAAAAACTGTTGGATCGATTTCAGCCAAATTTGCAGGGTACGTTGGGGATAGTCTGTAGATTGTTTATGTGTGCCCGAAATCGGCTCATTGGTTCCGAAGATATGGCATTTAAATTTTCCTATATGTTGCCATATAAATTCAGTCTAAACCCAGCTCTGCCGACCACCTCTTAGCAGTCTTCTGGCAATAGCTCTGGAAGTAACTGATTGCTACGGACGAGTTTCTAAAGTCTGTCGTTCGGAATCGATTAAAATTGACACACACAACATGGGTGCTGGGAGAAGATAGGCAGTTACTCTGAAACAGTGTTGTAATGGCCAATTATGTATGAAACACATTCATAGATATGGTATGTTTAGTCGATTTGCAATAACATGCTAAGACACTATAAAGATTTTGCATGACATGGCATAACATTGTGTGTGAGACTACCTACCTACCTTGCTCGTAGCATAGCAAGGTTTTTTTTAATAACATGGGTTTTGCAGTACTTAATTTTTTAAATAAATTTTGTACTACAAGAAAACCATTAAAAAATAATTTGTTTATAATATTAAGGAAAAATCATTAAGAATATAGAACATTTCGAAAATTAGAATAAATAAGTGGTTCTAATTTGTGACAATCTACTGTATTCATTATTCTTTATTGCTTATATATAGTTGCTGGTGCTGTCTCAAAAGGCAATTTTTATTCTTTAATTTGGACAACACTCACCTATATATTTTTACACAATGCTAACTGCAACACCATTTAATTCTAACCAGCATTTAAAAAGTAGTTGAATAATGTCTTCTTACAATATTTTTCATTTTATTAAAAAAAAGTAAACATCGAATTCTTTTAAAAAAGTTTTTTTAGCGGCAGTAACTCTATAACGAACAAATTAAAATTTGATTGAAAAATTTACCAAAAAACTTAAATTCAAATGATTTTTTATTTGTTAAAATACGTATTCAAGAAATTTTTAGAAATGCTTCATCACTGCATATAAATAAAATTAAATTATTTTTAGTTCAGTTTCTATTTTCTAATAGAATTAGGAAAAACGTAATGAAAAAAAACCATATCTACTGAAATGCATCGGTACGTTTGTAGTTTAGACGTCAGCAATTTAATTTTTTTCACTGTTTGGTTGCTGGCCAGTTTTTCTGTATTTTTTTTTTTGCATTTGACGAGTAAATCATAAAATGCATGTATTTTTTTATTAACAATTGTTGTTGCATTTTAAATGTCAATTAAATTTTAAAAATTATATTACATTGCACTTGTACTGCACTTTGCGTTAGAAATTATTTACACTCAATCCTACTTTTACGCTGCATAAAAATATTTTGTGAAAACGATAGCATATGTACATGCTCGTAAATGTGTATACATACATACATACATACATAACTTGCCTTTACAACCCTGTGTCAGGATTACGGCCTAGCTTCTCGCAGCACTCATGTTGTGTGTGTCAATTTTTATCCATGAGTACCGGGACCTACAGTTTAATGTCGACTCCGAACGACAGACTTGAGAAGCTTTTTCATGGCAATTAGTTACTCTCAGAGCTTTTGCCAGAAGACTGCTGGGAGGTAGTCGCCGAAAGAAATATTTTTTTCATATTTCTTTTTTTAAGATGTCGGAGCTGGGTGTCGAACCCAGGTCTCATGTCTTAGTAAGCCAACACACTAACCACTAGACCACGGCGACTACCGTAAATGTGTATGTACGGATTAAATCATTTACAGAACCCGCAAACTTTTAAGACTTAAAAAAAAGTTTTTGAATAATTTTTTTTTCGGGATATTATGACCCAATAATCTCAAAAAAGCTATCAGAAAGTAATTTGCAAATTAAGTTTAGAAGCCAGGTGCAAAAAGGTGAAGAGTGCCTCAGGGCATTTTTAACACAGTTTTTTTTTTAATTTTTAACATTTTTAACAATGTTTGTAGAATACATCCGGCGACTAAAAGTTAGTATAACTTTGATATGAAAAAAAAAAAAATTACAAACCAAGTTGCACGTGCTAAAATTATCAGCCTGTTTTTAGAACACGAATGATTTTTGATATTCGTCTTTTTATATGAGAAACAGTAAGAAATTTGAGTCTTTTTGTTGTTGTTTTACATATAAAAAGGCAAATGTCAAAAACCATTGGTGTTCTAAAAACAGGCTGTATGACTTCTTCCACAAAACAGCTGACAGAATGCATTTCAACCTTCGGGAGAAATGTCAACAGATCTGTTACTAAAGTCACGTTAAAATTTCAAAAAAATCAATAATTACTTTTTGAGTTAATTGGTGTTTTGTAATGCGTGCCTAGAGGCACTCTTGCGGGTTAGAGAGTTAAGAAAATTTAAATTTTGTGAAAAAATTATATATAAATTTTAATTTTAATATCAAAATATAGGCAAAATTTAAATTTGCCCCCGGTTTTGCAATAAGTTGTTGGTTGGTGGACACAGTTGGAAAATTTTATGCATACACAGAGGGAAAAAAGGCGTTTTAAAATTATTAACCAAGGGTATCAAATTAAAAACAAATTGCGAACAATATTTCGTTAACTTTCGGCACCAAATCAAGCTTAATGCGTTACTAAAATAAGAACAAATGGCACAAAATACCATAAGTTAACAAATCAAGAACAACAGGTAGTAAAATCGTAAACAATTGCATAAAAATATCATAAGTTAATAAAAAAAAAATCGATACCAACCGTTAACGAAGTAAGCCCAAACGGACTTAACTCAATTTTAATACCAAATGGTATCAATTTCGGTAGTTTTCTACCACTTTTTTTTCAGAGTGTATACAGCCTTATTTATAAGTTTATTTGTGGGTAAGTTTGTCATTCCTAAACGTAGAAATTCTTACTCAAACGTACAAGGTATTTATTATTTTGGATTCTTTGACTAGTTATTAAATAGATACCCTCTATTTAGTATGAATAATATCAGTCTATAGCGAATGATAAATTTGCCACTTTTTTGTCCCATATGCCAACAAGTTGCTAACTTTTCATTATATATCCGGTCGGTAGTGGTTTAAACATGCCAATTGTAAAAAGATTAAATGAAAAATTCAAAGAGACTGGAAGAGTTGGAGACAGTAAACACACAGGGCATCGAAAAACAAGCCGTTTAAATGTCAAATATAATTTTGGGACAGGTTATTAAACAAAATTAATATTTTAATAATAATTAAATATATAACATTAGTGATTTAAGAATTCAATTAATGCCACACATCTAATGCCACAATCCATTTATTGCGTGAAACGTTTGCTGGTCTTTTAATTAATCGAAATGTTGGTATTAATTAGCCGTTAAGAAGCTGTGATTTGACACTGATGGACTATTTACTGTGTGGCGAAAAAACAGAGACAATTAAGCATTTGAAGGCCAAACTTCATCATGCCATTGTCAAGATACGACCCCATTAACTGGTATAAGTGCTCGAAAATTGGTTCTATTGAATGGGGTATAGTGAGGTTTAGCCGGCACAATTGTATTTCCCCACAAAAAAGTAAATATGGCATAATCTTAAACCGTTTTTATTTTACTGCATTTTTAAATTTAAACTTTAAAAGTGGCCCACCCACCTTTTATTGCAATTATCACACAATCATTTGATGTCTCATGACAAGCTTTTTAATACGATATCTGAATTGAACCCACTTCGTGTTGGGTAGAATGTATAATTTCAAAACATTTTCGTTATGCAATATAATATTTTGCTGGAAAAAATTCCGCTGCTTTGTTTCGCTAAAACAATGTATATGCAGTTCCTCTAAAGGAATAATAGATAAGAGAAGCTTGCATACCGTAATTTATTTATTTTTTTTAATGGTTGAGTTTTCTTTTTTTTTTTTTTAATTAATTAAATTTTATTAAGTGGAATGCAATTATGTTTTTCCCTTGAAATCAATTCACAATTCATTTCGTCTTCTCAATAATCATTTAACTCTGGTGTTAAAAGAAAAAAAAAAAGAATTGTCGATCATTTCCTGAAAGTTTATAATTTATTTATTTTTAATTTTTAATCAATATACCAGAGAACATTTGCTAATTAACGAATCTGTCATCATCATCATCAACGTTTGCCTGCCTGTTTATGTTTAATTTTCAACTCAGCATCGCTCTTACCCCTTGGCCAGTGCAGTTTTTTTTTATAATTTAATTGAATTTGAAACGATTGCTGGTGACGATAAGTCTTCGAAGAATTTTTATTTTCAATGTGTTTTGAATGCAAAAAAAATAAAACAAAAATAAAAAAATTAAACAAAAAAGCAAATAGAGGCAGAAAATCAATAAAATTATTGAAATGTGGCGTTGGCCCCATGTACGAGTAGTTCTTTTTTTCTTTTGCAAATATTCATTCAAAATAATTTATACCGAACAGTTGCAAATAATACGAGACGAAAACATTAGGGTGGTCCAAGGCACAAAAAAAAAGGCTTTTTTTATTGAGACCAATACTCAGGGGTAAACTCCTACTAAACGCTGTGCATTGTATTGGAATTTTTGTGAAAAGGACAGTACATTATGACAACAGAACATATATTTTGTTTTTCTTATATTATTAAGCACCTTAGGAATGAGACAAACTGCTATGAATTGATCATCCCAAGGCCAGTGTTATACCTTCACCCTTTAATGATCAACAGCAATTGCCCCAATCAATTTTATAATCTATTTCTAGAAGACTAGAGTTATAAAACTACATACTGAGTATTTGGGTATTGAGTGCTCAATATCGGCTGTGGTTTAGGATACTCGACAGCAAAAGTTATTGAACACTTCTGAGTTGTGTTTTTACTTAAAATACGTAATAATTTCTGTTTAACCACCAAAATCGATGCTTCTGTGGAATAAAACAAAATGATTTTTAGTGTTAGCAAGACAGTAACAGTTTAGGTCTTTTAGTTTTGGGCTACCTTCTTTAAAATTGTGATCGTTTATTCGGCAACATTAGCGTCGAAATAATAAAGTGTAGGAGACGATTATTTGTTTTGCACACTCTAACAAACATACATAATTGACCACTACAACCCTGTTTCAAAACTTTTGCCAGAAAAAAATATTTTTTCATATTTCTTTTTTTCCCAGATGTCAGAGCTGGGGTTTGAACACGCCGCTCTTGAGTATAAATGAGCCAACACACTAACCATTAAGGTCTCGTTACTCAAACGTAAACGTAAACGTTGCGGAACAGCTGCTCACTTTTGCTTATCAAGCCTATGTGTAAATGATTACTCATACGTAAACGTAACGTTGCGTTGCGGGCGAATCCAATAAATTTAAAATTTTTCTTCGTGTCTACGTATCAGCTGTTTAAAAATTGTAAACCAATTCTAAAACATTTGCTGAATTTAACCGCAACGTTTACGTATCCGCAACGTTTACGTTTGAGTAACGAGGCCTTTAGACTACGGCGACTACGCATGTTTTTTAAGAGGTCAGATATGTTTGCTATTTTTATGGACGCCACTGTGTTTATACAATATATTTATTTTTTTTTTCTAATTCTAAATTACATTTAAAAAAATTTATTTATATTTATTATTTTTATGGTTTTCTTTTTTGTTTTTTGTTTTTTTCTAAGCATTTACGTAATTTGACGTTGAACACAACAAAACTTTTGTTTGCCTATCCTTTCACTCGTCACCACCCCATCATAACATACTTCTCTACAAATAATTGTAAAAATGGGATATTTTGTTTACATTTTATCGCTATTTTTTGTGCAATTCTATTCCAAGTTTTTTTTTTGTAGAAGCGCGTCATCATGAATTAACGAAGCATTCATTCTCTATTATCGAGATTAAATATCATCGGGTATTTACAATGCGATACAAATTCTTAATAGTTGTTGTTTTCTGTGTGTGTGTGTTTTTTTTTTAATACAAATTATACTATTAATGGAAAATATATGTACTATATATTATACGCTGTATTCATATATACATATATGTCAAATAATCTAGGGTGGTTGAGGCGGAGAAAGGGGATAGTATATTCTCTTTCGGCATATGTACATACATATATTGTAATGGAGATTATTATAGTTATACAATAGAAATATGTACTTCTATTAGATAAGTTGTCATCCAAATACCTATACATATGTATGCCTACATGTGTGTGCAATTGTCTTAATTATACTATTGAAAATAATTAAAAATAAAAATGTTATGTAAACACATAAAAAAAACAAGTAAAATAAAAGCCGCCAATAAATATCCTTCTTGGAACATTTCCAAAACATGATTTATTACACTGGTCAACGCAACTCTTCTTTCCTTAGTTTTTTTTTTTCTATTATTTGCTACTTCTGTGGCCCTGATGATGCAGAAAATACTGGGAGATTGCCAATAGCTCTACTTTTTAAAATATACATATTTTAATATATTCCGCTTATTTTCGTAAAGCAGAGGTAGCAGTCGTCAGGATGGTTTCCAGGTTTACGTCAAATCATGGGTGTTACGTACCTTTCTGGCATACAATATGAGGAACCCACGACTTGTCCTGATTGCACAATTTTGTTTTAAAGTACATATTCATAATACCCAGTTTTCACAAAGTCCGATAAACATAGGTTTTCGATATTTTTTTAATGAAAATTCAGCAGACAACATATTCTTGACGAAGCCATATTGAAAACAACTATAGTTTATATTTTAATGTTTAATAAATAACTTGAAAACAAGAGCTGTTACGGAAAAACTATTGACGTATTCAAAAAATACACGTCATTCTGATATAGAAATAAAAATAGCAGGAAACAACGAATTTTTGGCTTTTTGTTGACCAGTCTTATTTTTAATATTTTTGCCTTCAAATAAATACTAAAAATTTTGCCAATTTTTACGGCATTGTTTAATAGTAGTGCTAATCACTCTTTATTAGAACTAGCCTTGCAAGTCTAGCAGATATAGCAAAACTAGCACATTTATCATATATTGCCTCTCATAACCATAAAAAGTTTCTATTGAAGTTATCAAATCGAAAAATTTCTCATGCAATGAAGCCAAATTTGGTGTTGTTGCTTTTCATAAGGCTCTATTCAGCGAATTAAAAAAAAAAATTCCATCCACTGGCACAGCACCTCTGAACAATAATGAATTTTGCAGTGTCAGTTTTGGTTGCTCCAAAGCCTTAATGCAACAACGTAACTAGAGGCACTTCCCATCACAAGTATTTAACAGCTGACAGCCTTACCCGACCGGCGGTTCTGAAATCCTTAAATTGATAACCGACATTTTCGACTAAAACTGTTTTATGTGTGTAAAACGTTTAAATTTGTATATCCAAAAGAGCTCTACTCGACAAAAACAAGGCCAGATGGGCTATGGAATTACATTATTTAACATGTCAAATACAATACCTACATTTAGTTCGTTCTATACGACAAGATTGCGTATATTTAGATTCCAGTATATCTTATAGGCATACAAATGGCACATAGAATATATGTAAATACCCATATACATATATATAGTATGTACGAGTATTATATTATTAAATGTTTTAAATATTTCCTAATTTAAGCTTAAGTTTGGGAAAAGTTTTCTCTAAATCAAAAAAGACTGCCACAGAAATGTTAGTCCAGAAATCAAAAATTAGGTAAGTAAACAATATAATTTAAGTTTAAACTCTTAATTGAAATCAGCAGTTTAATGCAATATTTTTATTTGTGCAAATTTAACCAAATGCAAGCAATTGGTAATAAATTTCCTATAGGGTATTCGAATTTTTTTTTTAATTCTATTATTGTTTGTTGTTGTAAAAAATAGAAAAACTAATAATTATTTAAACAAAATCTACATGACACGTAATCATATATGGGTGTATAGCAAATCTTACGTAAAATGCATTTTTTTTTTCTTCAATTAAATAAAATTCAATCGTACAATATTTCACTTATTTTCTCATTAACTTTTGATAGATTGCGGTTTTGTTGTCATCGTTTGATTTAAAAATAATGTTTTCAATTAAAAAACATTAATACAGTATTTAAAACAAAAAAATATTATAGAAATTATAATACTCCTACGTGGTGTAAATGGAAACTACATAAATAATACTTAAAAAGGTTAAAAATGTAAGTTGTGTTAAGTTTTCTTTTGCATTTTGCTTTATGGTCCTTCGAACTTAATTGTGGCATATTAGCAAATTTCTGACCATGTTAAAGCGAATTCGTGCTGTAAGAATCCGTGTTATGAGAGGCTGACCTGTGCATATTTTATATAATACTTTTTGTTTACTTAATGAATATTTTTGTTTGATTTTCAAAATGTTTATTTTTTTAAATATATGTAATACAAAACAAATTTCACATGCAATTAAAATAAACAAAAATGAAATTTGTTTTTTGTGCTAAAACTGCACATGCAGGCAAAAATTTTTTAAATAAAAAAAAGAAAATCATAAAAATAAATATATTTTTAAAAGCATTTATTTTATGACTGTTAATATGCTATGAGTTAAAATTTTTATAGATATTATAAAAATAAAAATTTTTTACTATTTTTTCTTGGTAGAATTTGGAGGATTGTTTTTTCAAATATCAAATATTTTCTTCCAAGTACTTTGAAAGGACAAAAACCCATTAAACACACGTTTAAGATAGAACACGAAAATAATTCTTACTTAAGTTAAAGTAGTGTTAAATTTAAAATAAAACTACAAACTGTGTGATAAACACACATAAATTGATCATCAAAGTGTTTAAAATATGAGTGGTTAGTCCATTTTTGATCTAATTTTGATTGTCCGGGGGATTGAAAACTGATATAGTGATGATTGGTAATATATAAGTAGACATAGCTTTCATTTAAAAATAAATAACTGTCAAATATACAAATGCAGTCCAATGATCTATCGTTCAAATCCCACAAAAAATCAATTTAGTAAGAAGGATATTATTTCGAATTTACATTATCCACTGAATTATATTTTGTTTTATAGAAAACCCACTAAAAGATTGAGTATCATAAGCGATTGATAACTTGCTTGGAAAAGAACACAAATGAAGTAAATAATACCCTTTTTGCACTTGTTCACATTTTAGACAAAAAAAAGTTGTTTACATTGCAACATCTGTCATCTGATCAAATAAAAATTAAATTAAATGGAAATTAAAAATTCTGTAGTAACTGGATTATTTATTGCTCTTGGAAATTAAAAACAATTATTACTACAATATGCAGAACGAATTAATAGACAGCATCCTAAAAGACGATGATGATGATGAAATATTTTTTTATGTTCAATATATTATATTGTCAGTCATTTTTAGGTTTTATCAAATTTTCACACACATTCTGTCCTGGATAATCCTTTGGGAAGTTGGTATCATCTGATATGAATAAGTGTAAAAAGCCTGTAAGATTGATATAGAAGGCGTTATTTAGTAAAGGAAAAATCGGATGGGGAAAAATAGGCCCCCCAAACTAGACTTATTTTACATTCTTACGACCTTTGCTTTGATGTCCGTCTTAGTTAGCTGTTCAAAATTTCCGAAATAGAGGCGGGTCTATATTGTAGCTAATTTTATGTGCGTTTCGTCCATAGAAATGCCACACGGTTCCCGAGGCACGGGTGTAATATTTTGAGTTAGGCCAGCGCAAACCAGTGCAGAAAACCAGCCAACAAACACAGCTATGCTACCTACGTCTCTCATACACAAAGGCCGAAAATATTTAGTAATTCTAGTACTACTCTTTTCTGGAAAATATCCCGCACTACTACAACAAACAAGGAGCAGCACCCAACCATCAGGCAAGACTCCTATACGCCTCTGTACAGACGTGTAGTAATCGTTGGGCTAACCTGATGCCCTTAGTATCAGATTAAGGCGTCTCTGGTCAGTGCCTGAGAGCACCAGCCGGTTGCATAGATCAACAACTCTCTTCCTATATGGAGCGCCAGGCCACCCACAGCTGGGTGAATTCCATATACCCCGTAAGCACAGACCTCTAGTGGAAAGAGTCGCTCTGGGGAGAGGCGGATGGAACTAATATCTCAAAAACAAAACTTTATCCATTAAAAATTCCTATGTTATTAGTAGGGCAACCAAAAATATGCTCTAAAAAATTAGTTTTAAGCGCCTAAAATATGCATTGAAAAAACAGTTTTAAGCGTTAAAAATATGCTCTATAAAACTCACAATGCATACATATGTTCGTATGAAATTACGTGAATTTTTTTGCAAAAATTTGAAAGCATGAAAAGTGTCAAATAAAATTAACCGACAACCAAATAAAATTATATTCCTTTATATTTACATACATATATGTATGTATTATATTTTAATTCCAAAATTAGGCAAAAATAAAAAAATTTCAAAAAATTCAGACTAACAAGAATACAAATCCAAAGAGTAAAAAAATAATTTAAATTATTGTTTCAACAAATGACAAAGTTTTTAAACATGAAGCTTTGGTTGCTTGATCGTAAACCGCTCTTTTACATCGAGGAACGTATATAAGCAAACGTTTCCTAGATTAAATTTTTTGCGTTGAGCTCAATAGGTTTTTGACTTCCGAGGCGTTGTTTTATGGTAAATATTTTTTTTACTGACAGTGGCTTATTGCAAACCTTACAAAACAGAATTTTTCTATCAGTATTAAGATTTGCAGCTTCATGAACCATTCTCGCAATTTTCTCCAATTTCACAAATGTTAGTTTTAAGCGTTTTCAAAAGTACCCTTATTATAAATTAGGTGGTCATTATTTTGAAAAATAAAAATTTACAATGCACGTACATTCTTCAAACATATGTAAAGGTTTGTAAAATATACCATAAATATATGAATAAAATTTAAAAATGCAAAAGTATGCATTTATGGCAAAATATGCAAAAATATGCCATAACAAATAGGGGTTAAACGTCGTAGTTTTTCCTAAAATGAATTAATATTTTGCTTGTTATCTCAGTAACATCCAGAAAAAAAAATCTAATGCATATTTTTGGTTGCCCTTCTCTAATAAAATAAACGCATTTGCTTATCACTCGAAGAGTGATAAAAGAATTTTTTAAAAGAATTTTTACTGGAAAAAAAATTAAACAAAATTATAAAGCTACCTTCGTATTAATGAATAACAACTTGAATAATAAATATATAATTAAAATTAATAGATTTCTTCTTATAAAAAATACTTTTTTAGAGGATATATATATCTCCACGCCATCTATGTACATACTTATACTTTAAACACATTTGTATGTATGTAAGTACGTGTGTATATAGAAGTAAATATTTAATTGCGAATTTAGCGAAACCCTGCCCTATGAAATGTCAAATTTTGTTAAATGGTTTTAAGGGAATAAAAGAAAATAGAATTACAGGCTGAATTTCATCACATTCTATGCATTTTTTTAAATTCTTTGAATAACTTGAAAAAAAAAAAAACAAAAAAAAAGTATTGTTTTGGTACAAAAGTTTATGTACATATATTTATATGTAGTATATCTATCTACATACGTCTATATATTTTATTTTATATGTAATAGTTATTTTTTCCTATTTTGTTCTTTAAAAATAATAAACGACGCAATTCATATTTTGAAAAAATTAATCATTTTGTTTTACAAATTTTTGCACATTGTTTTTGTCTCTTTAGAATTCTTTATGTACTCACTTGCGTGCTTTTTTTTTTGTAGATTTATTAAGGTTGTAAATTTATAAAATTAATAAGAATTTTTTTGTATATTTTTGTTTTTTTTTTTTTTTGTTTTGAAAATATTTTAAAATTTCAAAAATTTTTTTAACACAAATTGTTTGTTTTTCTTTATAAATTTTTCTTCAAGTTGCTATATAATTTAATTTTTTTTCTTAATTTTCACTGTATAGTATATGTTTTATTGTAAGTGGGCTTGTGTATGTTTAAGTTTTTTTTCCATTTATTTTTTTGTTTGAAAGCGGCTTGAGCAGAACAAAAAAAATGTCCGTTTTTGTGTTACGATCACACAAAGGTTTCAGTTCTCAATGCCACAGTCATTACCAGCAGACCATATGGAAAGTTTTGTTCAGTTTCTGCTCTCTACCTTCGTTCATAATACAAACAACAACAACTACTACTACTACTGTCACTACAAATACAACGCAAAATGTGAATCAAACAAATTATAATAACAAAACGACGGTGTTGTTGATTTGTTGAAAAATAATTTTTACTACTGTCTTTGAATTCAATATTTAATTATTTTAAATATGTATTGTTTTTATTGTTATTATTATAATGTACATACAATATGTACATACATACATATTAAAATATTTATATTTAAACAAAATAAGAAAATAAATTTAAAAAACTATTTTGTACCTTCTACTCGACCATTGTTTTTTTTTATAAATTTAATCATTTATTAATGAAATTAAATTCCATAAACACACACATACTTCCACATATACACATAATACTAATTTTTGTTTTTTTTTCTGGCACCAGGGGTTGTTTTTATTAAAAAGGCCCTAAATTTCATTTGGTTTAAAAATATTCAAAACACCAATAAAGCCCGCTGACCCACACTTGTAAATTTATTTTCACTCATACTCTAATACATTAACATTTCAAGAGAGTTGTTAAAAGAAAGACTATCTCTCTCTATCTCTGTGTTTACTCGTTATTATTAATTATGTGTACTCGTTGCTTTTTACAACCATTTTTTGTGCTCTCTTTTTGCAAAGATTTGTGTTTTTTTTTTGCTTTGTTTATGTTTGCAAACAAACAAAAAAGCACAAGAATTCAAGCTCTGCTCTCTTTATGTATACACACGATTTTTTGTTAATCTCTTTTCACTTCTGTTGTATTTACTAGAGAGTCATTATGAATTGCGTTAGTATTGTATACCGTGATAATACTTTTGCTTTCCTTGCCTTAACTTACATTTTATAGTGTTGTATAGAGATACCAGCTACTATTTTCTATTTTATAGATTTCATTCCCAATTTATAATTTTCGTTTCTCCAAAAATTCCCAAAATATCAAAATTTAAACATTCATTCATTTATATAAAAATTGTTTTTCATTCATAAAGAATTTTTTTTAAAAATATGTATATGCAATATCAGGTATAATTATTTTACATTATTTTTAATATAACTGTAAATAAAATATAATTTTTTCTAGTCAATCCTGAAGATGAACCGAAAGGTTTCGAAATACATATATAGATTGCAAATAATTAAAAGTATTTTTATTTACAAGTTGGAAATATAGAGGCAAGAACAAATATGTCTTATTTGCTTAATTAATTTCAATTTAAGGACTTAACGAAATGAATGGAAAAAATTTACAAAGAATTTAATTATAAAAGTCTTGAAATTAATTTATATATGGATAGCAGGCAGTCAGTTGATAAAAATGGCATACATTTGTAAAAAAAAAGAATATTTTTCTGCAACTAAAAATTTACATTCTTCCATTAATTAACTCATAACTTTAGTGTCAAAATATTCTAATTCATTACGGCACAAATGTTCTTTGGATGTATGTATTATATATTCGTACACCTCCTATATAAGCCCCTTTTAAGGAGAAATCTTAAATTTTCTAATTAAATGGATTTAATTTGTAAATATAAATTTAACATTGCCATAATTTTGTTGTAGAAAGAATATATTGTATTAAAAAAAAACGAAGAAGCGTTTAACACGATTTTTTTTACATACAACATCGGTATACAAAATGTTATGATCGCACTAAAAATAATAATTCAGGGAACAAAACACTAAAAAGGCTGTAATTGTAGGCGTGGCAACAAAATAAAAAACTATTTTTGAATTTATTTTTGCAGTTTTTTGTATGCTATATAAAAACACAATCTTCTGGTATGTGTATTTCGATTTTTAAAAAAAAAATTTAAAAAAAAATTAATGCTCTGTTTGAGTATAAATCCCTTAAAATGGCAATACTGATGTGTATGTGGTTTTATTTTTCGTTTTTTGTTTTTGGTTTTCACTCTCTCACTAAAAAGTAATTGGTGTTGTTTTGTTGTGTTGTGTTGTGTTGTGCTCTCCTAACCCAGACTCAAAGCCTTTTAAAAATATTGGTGTTTACAGATGAGTTTGTAGGCACAGGAAAAATAAACTAAAAAAGGCTTGACGTCAGCACAGTGGCTTTTATTGATGCATTTTGTGGCTCGAACAAACATTTTTTGTTTTTGCTTTTTTAAAGAAAGTTTTTTAATTTTTTGTAAATTTTTATATATATATTTTTTTTAAATAGTCCTTAAAAGCAAAAACAAAAAATTTTTGTTCGTATATGTTTGTGCATATATGCATAAATAATAATACTCGTAACAACAGGTTCTATCGTCATAAGATATGCTTCAAAAATGGGAAATTAGCTTTGAAAATTAAAAATGTTTTTTTTTGGCTCTTTGTGTTATATTTATTAAATTTAAATAATTATTTGAGAACCTAAGGCTTGAATACTTTCATATATATGTTTGACCAAAATAAAGTAAATTTGTGTTTCGTCAGAAACGCTTTAAAAGTAAAACGCTTTTAAAGTAAATTTGTTTTGCTACTGCTTAAAACATTTTGATATCGAAACTATATTTGCAATCTTCACAATTTTAAAGCATAAAAGCCACACTCTAAAATTTGTTGTTCTCTTAAACATTTTTCTATGAAAATTTGATAAAAGTTGCTCAACTTATTAAAAACAAATTTCTGGGCTAGGAAAATCGAAATCAAGTGAAATCGAATGAAGCTTCAAAATGCTATGGCCCATAATCATAGTCACGAAAAAATTAACTTCAAAACCATACATATACTCGAATTTAAAATTTCTTGTTCTTTCATTATAAATTTATTTTTATCGAAAAACTTTAGAATCGTTTTTCATCACATATCGGAATATGTATCATTAATTATAAATTTTAAGTCAATTCCTATGTAAGTACTGTATAATCATCAAATGTCATCCAGTATTGTTTGTAAAAAAATATTGTAGAAAAATTTTTAAATAAGGTTATGGGAAGAAAGAAATAGGGAGTCGTGTTTATAGTGATTTGATTTCAGTCTGCTTTTATTGTTATTGACGGCATTTTTTGTAATACTGTACTGTGTCAAGTTAATTTAAATTTTCTTTTTAATATATTTTTACTAATTTTGTTGGCCCTTGTGATAATTTTTATTATTTAATAAATAATTTAATTTGAAATCTTTTTTCAATATATTTTTAATCCCATATCTATAAAAAATTAAAATAGATTTGAAAATTATTTTAAGCTTTCATAATATTTGAATATTTATAGACTTATGCCCGTATTCATAAAAAAATATTTTAAGTTTATTGAGAGTTTATTTGACAAGTACTGCATAGAAATTTGTCAAATAAACCCTCAATAAACCTTTACAATTTTATATATTAAACAAAAAGAAATTTCGTTTTTAATTGTTGGTAGCAAATTTTTATGGCCTAATGTGAACGTACCTTAAGCAACATATTTTTTTTATAAAAAAATATTAAAATATACATTATAGGAAAAAGGGAAATAAAAATTATCAGTAATAATTTTTAATAAAACCATTTCTGTTGAAACTATACAAAGGATAAACAAAATATTAAGACTAATTACCCTTCGTTGCAAACGCCCTGGCAAGTCTTGCAAATGCAGCATCTCAGCAGAAAATAGTCCTTATCAGTAAGTTATTTTGTAAGGGAAAAATTGTAAAGAATCATATACTCATACGCATCAATAATGCCTGATTTTTAGTATATAAACTGAGCCGCTAAAATGAAATATAAATGCAAATTCATTGCAACCAGTAAGCAAATAGTACAAAAAATCTAAAATAATACCAAAACCTATAGCTTATTTGGAAGCTTTAATGTATAATAAACAATATAGTGCTTCCATTATTGCTTACAATTTTATTTATTGCTTCCAAAATCTTAAAAAATATCTGCTAGGATGTATATCTATTACTTATCGTGATTTGTTACATTTTCAAGACTTGTATAGCACTTATCCATTTTCGCCCACTTTTTGACTGATAATTTGTATTGAGCATAAAACTGCTTTAACCATTTTGAAGCTATAGACAAACAAATATATACTTTGTATGGGCGTGGCGCCACACCTGAAAGTTTTTTAAATTTTCATAGCCTACACTTTCTTCTAAATACATTTCGAGTACTTAAATCTATTGATTTAAAACAAACGTATAAACATAAATTCAATTTATATATACATGTACATACATATATGTATGTATATACGATTTAAAAATCGATTATTCTCGTTAAACATGCGATCGTTTAAGATTATCCATTTGGGAAATTATTCAGGCGTTTAGTATTGAGCAAAAAACTTATGAAATTTTTAAACATTTAATAGTAAATGCTAGAATTTGTTGCCTGGTTGTTCGTCAACATAAATCTAAGTTCTATTGTTTTTTTTTATAGTGCTGAGATATGGAAAAACTTAACCAAAGATATGCAAAAGACTCAGGTCTTTATAAATTAAAATTTTTCTTAAATTTAATAAATCTTTTGATCAGGTGTTTTAGACCATAGAACATTTAAATCAATAATAAAAAAATATTAGTGGTATTGGCCACACCTTTAAAGGAGAATCTCAGGCACCTTCAAAAGTATTACGTTAGAATGACAACACCGAACAAAAGAAAAAGAGGCGGACCTACAGTTTGTACATAAAAAAACGAGCAATTACAGGGCAAAAGAAAGAAAAAAAAATTAGCACCTACAGCTTGTGCATGGAGAACGTAAAGAGTTAAAAACAAATATAGCAGCTGTTTAAGTGAAACTCAAAGTGTATTGAAAGCGATTCTATTGAGGCTCTATGCTCTTATAGGATCAAGAGGAATATACATATGTACTTGTATATATATTTAAATTTTTATTACTAAACTCAAATGTATTAAATTTTTTTCAATTTAACAACTAGTATAACTGTCATGTGACTCTTTTCTTCAAAATCTTTGACCTTTAATACTTAGTTTGATAGAAAATTTCGACTGTTTTATAATTTTAAACATTCTGAGCTTGAAATATAAGAAGAAAAAAAAATAAATAACAACAGCAAAGTACATTTATATAAAAAATTAAAAATCACGATTATTAAACGCTTTTGAAAATTTTCACAAAAAAAAATCTCGACTCTTCAAAACTACAAGTGCTGTTTCTAAAAGATTTTAAATGAGCCTTACAAGTGTGCTTGAGAGTTTCTTTTGTGTTTAAATTTTGCCTATAGCAAAATTCAAAAACCTTCTTAAATTGCATTAGAAAATAAAAAAAAAATTTTTTTAATAATTTTTTTAAATTACCTTGAACATGAATTTTTTTTGTTTGTTTTGAAGTACTTAATGACGCTTTCTTCACTGTTTGTGTGCAAGAGACAGTAAGATATAGAAAGAGAGAGATAATATTAAAGATGACGCTGTTGGCTTGCAGTTTTCAAATTTTGTTGACAACAGGAAATTTGAAATAAATTTTAATTGTTTTTTTTTCTTTTCCGTTTTTTTTTCTTTTGTTGTCTTATAATGCAATTGATTTTGTATATGTTTTTTTTATAATTTTTTTTTCTGTGTTTAAAATTATTGTTGATTTTAGTTTTATATTTGTTTTGCTGTTTTAATAAAATTAAATAATATTTAAGCAGCAAATGCTGAATTCAACAATTTTTTTTTTGCCATTTAAACACAATTTAACTTTTGCTGTTCTTTTTCTTTTCCTTTTCTTTTAAATTTAAAATATTTGTGAGAATTTTTGTTTTTTTATATATATTTTGTTTTTTTGTTTATATCTTCTTGTCATTATTTATATAATTTTTTTTGTAATGGTTTCTGCTAATTAAACAATTTATTATACTTTTTGTATATTTTTTTGTCATTATTTTTGACAAATTTGTTTAAAAATTTCGTTTTTTTTTTTTATTTATTTATGTATTTACATATTTAAATAAAATATTTAATTTTTTTGTACAACTTATCAGTATTGCTAAAACACTGTAACTCTATAAATAGAAAAGAATTTCGTTTGGTGGATGTACTGCGTTTTGTCGTTGCTTACAGTTGGCTCGTTGAGCTTTCAATGACAACCAGGAATATGGTAGACATCCAGCAAACCCAAAATGCTATTACTCTACACTAAACTACACTCAAGTTTTATAATATGTGCGGTGTGATACAAATAAAGAAAGCAAAAAAAAAAAAAATACAAAAATTAAATCCGAAACAAGCAAACGAAAACGAAATGCAAAGTCAATTCAACCAACCAACACTAACAACAACTTAACGTCTATATATGTATGTATGTATGTAAGGCTGTATACCATCACACTAGAGTAGTAAGTCATACATCTACTCATCCAAAAACCAAACATATAAACCAATCATACAAACCAAACATTCATCTTCCCATCTGCCCATCTATCCATTAAGCCATATTCTGTTCTATTCTACTTGTACACATACATGCATATATGCATGCATGCCTTCATTCCTCCTTTATTCTCTACATTTCAACAAGCCCCAGCACATTGGATAAACGGACGAATGGTTGCTTTTAATTTCATTTCTCTTATAGAGTGACTGTTTATAGACGGTTAGTCGTTTATTTTTGTAGTTTTCAATACATTCTAAGAAACAACTGGCCCTTAACGTTAGACTGACTGACTGACTAAATTGACTGATGTTAATGATGACACGTCATGACCTTAAAAGAATGAAATGATGCTGAAGGCTTTTTCTATTGTCTTCTTTTTTTTAAAGACGAGGTGCTTACTGGTTTTCCGACTTATTATTGTTCGCATTTGGTAACTTCCTCCCCAAATTTGAAATGATATTAACATTATGGTTTAATTTTCTTAACTGAAATCTATCTTCTTGATTGTAACTGTCTAAACTGCTATTAAGGCTTCGGAAATGACTCCGCTGATCAATATTTTTTCTCAATTTTACTGCAATTCAATTCTCACAATTCTCGGATGTTTACGCCATTTTGTCTGCCATGGGCGTTAATTTATTCCAAAATTTGCTGCTCGCAGCTTTGGGAAACGTTGTAAACGTAATACTTTACAAGTAAAAGGGTAGTCATCTCTCGTATAAGTTTTGAAGGCTTACTATCAGGTAATATAATGTCGCGTAAACGTTTTTCAACGAACCTCTCGTTTTCGGCCACACATGAGTATTACAGTGTTGCACAGAGGATTTTTTGTGCAATAAGTAATTTTTTCGACACATAAAATTTAAAAATGTGGAATATTGATTCAGTATGAAGAATTGAGGTAATAAGGGCTCTGTGCCAAATTTCAAAAACATTAGGCCAAACGTAAATTTTGTGATCTATGGGCGGTGGGTAGTAGGCGTGGCCAAATTTAATTAAACTTTATCTTTTTCTTAATTGAGCTAACCAAAGGCTCTGTGTCAAATTTAAAAAAACTTTGGGGCAAAAATAAAATTTCCTTTTTATGGGAGGGGGGTAGTGGGCGTGGATAATTTTTATGAAACTTTATATTTTTTTAATTGAGCTAACCAAAGGCTCAGAACAAAATTTCAACATTCTACAAGTAGTCCTTATATTTTTTGCCAAACATTGTATGAACAAAACCCACTGTGTGTCGTCCAAGTACATAAATAAAAAACTTGTTTTGCTGATAGATCCACTAATAGAGCGGATACATGTCTTAACATTGGCCCCCGGGCTGGGATATTGTGTTTCTTATACAAATATATTTTTTTATATAACACGAACAACGTATTGCTCAACCATTGCCATCAGTCGATCGTCTAGAAGAGTGTTGTTCCAGAGCTGTTTGGGATATTCCATAAGCCGTGGAATCATTTTAAAAATTTGCTACCGGATAATGCAGAAAGTTTCAGGAAATTTATGTAGCACTCCAACCTAAGGGCAGAGGAATAACTCGAAATATTCTTTTGCAATTTTTTGCCGGTTGACCAATGGTACATAAAAAGAAGAGCCGTGGTGAACAGCATTGTCTGCTGAAGAACAAATTACTTCTATTATATCTAGAGACATCTGATACCTAGGAAAAATACTTAATATTTTTGGAAGCTCAAAAGGAATTTAACTGCTGATGTTTTACCGAGAAGTAGAAAACAAGCTAATGCCATTGAAATAATTTTGTAATTATTGTAAGCGAAACTCAATTAACTACTTACAGTTATCCCTTACATAGAAGCAATCTGTTTCTTTATGTATAAGTAGGCTCAAATGCAGAGAGGAAATGCAAGTAGGAAAAGTCATGCCATGGGTAATAAAGGGCTAATTACGCTTCTTTCCATTACTGGTTTCCAGTAAATTTTTGTGGGTACAGATAACGAATATCCGAACTTTGGAAAGCCGAAAAAATAAAACCCACAACATAAATAAACCGTCGACCCAGCACAGCCATACGTGAACAAAACAGACGCTGAGATTAAGAACTTTCCAAATACCAACAGTTAAAAAGTTCTTTTTCATGGTATAAGAAATTTAAGGTACCGATGCTTGTAAACAACCAACTGTATCATAATTTTTCACGAGAAGTCAATGACGAAGACGCCATCAAGGTTTCAAATAGCTAAGATGTTGGAGTACATCGCAATAACCTGTAAAAAATAAGGTCTGGTCATATTGACTACAACAATAGTAGATATTTTAATTGTCAACAAATAATGAAAATCTAAATAAAAATAGAATGTGAGAGCAGTTAGCTATAACTTAAAAACAAGATCTGTTACGGAAAAACTGTTAACGTATTGAAAATATGCACGTCATTCTGATATAGAAACAAACTAAAAATCGCAGGAAACAACGCATTTTTGTCTTTTGTGGTCTAGTGTTATTTTTTGCTGTTATCAGTGTCTTGAGGCAAAGTTTTCTGCTATCTTATCTTTATCTTGTTACATTATCTTATACGTAAACTTTAAAACAAATTTTTTAGCACCCTGTGACACATTCTTACTTTTCTGTTATAAAAAAAGGCAAATTATTTTTTTCAATGTTCTTTTTATTGATTATTTTAAAGCTCTGCTTTCTGGATACGATGGGATGAAATAGCTGGCATTCAAATATGAATATAAATGCCCACTTACACCAGCGCTTTATATGCACTCACTCACACATTTACACTGGTAATATGGTTGGTTGGAAATGAACGCTATTTACTCACAATTTTTTTTAATTCATAACATCACACGATATTTTCTCTCTTTTACATTTTGGTACACTAACAAAAATACTCTCTCTTTTAATGGCTTTTCATATTGAGCGTGTGTTGTATTATACTATTCAGTTATGTGTAAATATTTATTGTTATTATTGTTGTTTTTATTGTAGAGCAGAAGACCTACCAACCGAAAGACCGAGAGACCCAAAACACAACTCAAGTTCAAGGATATTATGTAATATAGTGTTTGCTCGTGTTCTGTTCTAAACGTTTTCATTATCTTGTTGTTGTTGGTTTTATACATTTAATTTTTCAGCCACACCAGAAGCACTCATCAAACATGTGTATCTCCACTTTTACCAGTTAGCCTCCGTTCTCCTGGGACCCCCTGTGAAAAACAAACCTTTTTAATTTACTCTCACCAACACTGTCTTAAACATGTTCTCTTTTTTTTTGTCGTTTGTAGTGGTATTGTGGTAATCACTTAAAACAGCGTAACTCAACCGTCCTCAACCAGTTTTATTAGTTGGATTGCTGTGTTTTTGCTTTCCTGTTCCCCTGCATCCTCTCTCTATGACATGTTTCAATAATGAATGTCTTGTGTAATCCAAAAATTTCTATATAAAATGAGAATTAAAGTCTCTTTTCACTTTTCACATTTGCTTGGCTTTTTTCCTTTTTAGTTGTTGTTGTTTAGTTTATTTATTTTCTGTTCCTTCCTAACTTGTTTTAGTGGAATATATATCATCGTTGCATTGCTTGAATGCATTTTCTTTGATTCCATATGTTATTTTTTTTCTATTCTCTGCTTAAATTATCATATGTTGTCGTTGTTGTTATTAGTGTTATATTTAATTACATACATGCATACATCTACATATCCATGTATGTGTTGTTGCGAATGCATATGGGAGCGTATGTGTAATTTTATAAGAAACAAATATTCTCTTTCCGTTCTTATTTACAACGAATAGTTTTATTATTGTAAAAATACATATGCGCACACACACTTGTATGCATACATTAAAGTGAACTTGTGTGAGTGAGTGTGTTTGCAGGCACGTTTAAAATATTTTTTTTTCTGGATGTTGTTTTTTTATAATCATTCCCTATTTTTCTATTTCTGCTTCTATCTTCTATCTATCTGTGTTTTTTATTGCACAATTTTTTTCAAGTTTTCTTTGTACTTTAAGGAAAATGAATAAAATTTTTTTAGTATTTTTTTAATATAGTTATTGCTGATGTTGTTTTTGTAGCCACCTGATGATCTAAGTTTTCCAATATGTTCGCATCTGTTATTGATTATAAAAATAAATGCTTCAAAATTGTTGTTGACAACAGCTTAAGGCATTGCATAAAAAAACAAAAAATTTTTTCCTTTTTCAAACTGGTTGAAAAAATAAAATTTTAAAGATATTTAGAAATTAAGGAAAAATTTCCACCAATTTTTTAATTTTTTTGGTCTTTAGAAGCAAATGCCTTTAGAAATAATCGAAATTTCTTTTTTTTATCAAAAACGTTTTTAACAGCCTCACCTTTAAGAACCTTCGTTCTTTAGTTTTGAAAACAATTTAAAAATTTAATATATTTGATAACTGATAGATAACTGATGATAAAATAGTTATAGACGGTGTATCTTCCAACGAGCTCAAGTTAAATTCGGGTGTACTACAGGGCTCCATTTTGTCTGCTATTCAATTTTTAATGACCGTTAATGATCTTTTATTTCTCAAATTCTATGTACATTTTCCTGGCATAGTATAGAGTGTTCACACAGAAACCTCAAACGACCGAGGTTCAATCCCATCAAAGGACAAAAATTATAAAAAAATAAAATTTGCGGTTTTTCTAAATTATAATTTAAAAATAAGAGGTCCCCCCCCTTCAAGAAGTCCATCTGCAAGAAAAACCGCTCCCTGACATATCCAGTCTAATCCACCATAAAGGAATGATGAGGAGTACAGCGCCACCTTCTGGGAAGATGACAGCTAACCTAATTAGTGAAGACGGTTACTACTCACTATATATACACCGACAAATGGGGCAATTGCTATTAATCATTCATTACAACAACAAAAATATATGTATCTCTCTTCTATCTTCAACATTTCAATACAATGCACTGCATGAGTAGGGGTTTGCTCCTGAATATTGGTTTAAAAAAAAATGACAGAAAAATTTGTCGCTCATATTCATTTAATCTTAACTTTACGTTCTCTAATGATCTGTAAACAATCTCAGAGTGGGGTCATACGATTAAGGTCGAATTTAAAACGCGCAAGACTCGAATGTTGTTTTCTCAGGTATAGGCGATTTTGGACCAGTTTCGCATTTAGTAAACTCAGATTCTTGTTACGCTTGACAATACCTTTAAAAAATGTGTTTTAATTCTATAGGCAACTAAAAGGATGAACCGATTTTCTTGAAATTTTTGTGAAACTACCTATATATCGAGAAGGAACTATGACTTATGTTACGTCCATACAAATATTTATATATCTATGATATAAGTATGAATCTCTAAATTCGTTGCAAATGCGTTCATAGTCAATACAAATCATCAGCGAAAAAATGCTCGGAGTCGGATAAGAGCGTATGGAACTTCCAACACAGAGCAGATATTAGTTTTTTGATTATCTTAAAAACTCTTAATGCAAATGTTTCTAAATTTGGTCTAAATGACTTCACAATCAATCAATACGAATCATTAGTTAAAAATTTTCTTAATTCGAGAAGTGGGCATGGTACCTCCCATACAAAGTATGTAGATGTGATTTTTTTTATATATTTTGAGACCAGTAATAGTAAAGTTTTCGAAATTTGGTACAAACAATTTCGTTGCCAATATACTTATAGAATATCACCAATCAACAAGTGATCAGTGTTGAATATTTTAAAAACTGCCCACTTCACACTTGTTCATATATTTATATAAAACTTTTTATTTAATTTAGCGAAGAACGCCAGGGTTTAGCGAGTTATTTAATGTCACACATTAAATAGCTGGTTGGTTGGCTGTAAAGTAATTGCACTTAAATAAAAATTATAAAATATAAAAATAAAAGCACAAACAACATGCACTTTCATTTACTCAATATGGTTAAAAAAAAGAATTTAAAAAAACAGATGGTTTTTTAACACAATAAATGCATTTAACAGCACCAACACACAAACAAATGTAGACAGTGTATAGCAAATAGTACGAGTATAAAGAAGCAGAATGTAAGCAGCAGCAAACTTATAATCAGACAGGATTCTTAACAAGATGCCCTACATTGCAATGGATACAAATGCAAAGAAACTATAATTATTCTCTAACGTTTTCATTATGTTTTTGTAAAGTAGAATTTTATTAAATTTTAGCATAAAACTGCTGTGTTAGCGTTAATCATTTATGGAAAAAATTTAATTTATGCTCTACTTACCTATGGGTCTATCATTATAATGAGCAAAGCATATATCTAATATAAAAAAATTAATGTACATTTTGATGTCACTAAAATTCCATGGCAAGTTGGGGATAGACTCTAGATTGTTTATGTTAAGAGTACGGGAAATCAGGCTCATTGGTTCCGGAGATATGGCATTTAGATTTTCCAATATATTCCCATACAAATTCAACGTAAATTATTTCATATTATGCTTTACTTATATCTTAAGAGCTGTTAAAGCTAAATTTTCTAAATTTGGTCTGAACGAGCCCATGGTCAAGGAAAATCATCAATCAGACAGTAGGCGTGGCACCTCCAATGCAAGTTAAATATTAATCTTTATATCTTTATAAGTCTTAAAGCTGAAGTTTCTGAGTTTGGTGTAATTGATTTCGTAGTCAAATGTTAGCGGTAGATGTAGCGAAGTACACCGGGTTTAGGCTAGTGCTTTATAATTTCAATAATAAAACGATTTAAAGGATTTTGTAAAATCTTTTATGTTTTAATTCACGCCAAAATTTTGTCGTAAATTTTTGCAATATTTTCAGTAAAATATGGTTTCTTGAGTGAAACAACGTGACATTTTATCTCCTTGGCTTTTTAATATCAATGCGAACGCAATATTTTCGGAAGAACTTGATACAGTTGAGAAATGTGTAAAATTCAATGGTAATATACGATACGCAAATGACACCACTAACTGTTCATTATTTCCTGTCAAGCCACTTAAGCACAAATTATATCATTGGACTCTCTTAGAACTCACGATGAATGGTATCGTTTCAAAATCCGGCACTCATCCCGAAATGGATTTTATCGCTTTTCGATGAAGCTCATAATAGAAACCGAATACAAAAAAAACAATTTTATTATTTGCACGTGTTGTCGATGGGACTCGATGTGCGGGAGTTTATGTGCTCTATCCACCATTTTAACACCAAAATTTTTAAAATCTTCAATCCGTTTTCGGCTATTTATCTCCGAAACAGGTCAAGATATCCGAAAACGGATTGCAGACTTGAAAATGTTGGGGTCGAAAACCTAAAGTGGCTCATTAACTTGATATATATAAAAAATATGAAATGGTGCACGACGATGTACTGGTTTGGGAAAACAAATTTATTTCAATTTAATTAATGACTTGTATTGTAACAGTTTAAAGGAAATAAATATTTTTAACCGCTTATATCCTGTAAAGCATTGCAGCATATAAAAAATAGTTTTATCTAACATATAAAATACTCCGAAATTGCTTGACCGATTTTCAGGAAATTTTGTGTACACATCGGGTAGGTCTGAGAATGGGTCAAAATATATTTTTCATACTCCTAAATGTTAAGGTGACCCGTCCCAAGGGGAAATTTTTGCCTCACCTAAATAACGTACCGACGTCGATGAAATATTAAACTAGATATGCATATCTGCGTACCGTAGAACACGTTTACGTTTTTTTTTAAGAAGAACTCAGAGGGGGGATATTTCTCCCTATCCCAACTATCAAACTGAAGTACCGAAAAAAACTGATAATCATTTAATAAAATTATTAGTAATGCGGACATTGATTGTTCATACACAGAAAAAAAAAGTGTTGTTATGGCAAATACTTTTTGCAGTTGAGGAAATTGTATTTGTCGCAAATAAAAAGTATTTGATTTAAATGATATTTTATTTGCCACAAAGAATTTCGGCGAATACACTGTATTTGTCGCAACTACAAAATTGCAGTTGACATAAATCAAGAGCAAAATTATTTGATCCAAATTGAATTTTCTTTAAGTTAAATGTAATTGCATTTAAAAATTCATGTCAACAGCAATTTATTAAAATCAAATGTTTTCTTATTTGAGATTACATGGAAAAATTATTTACGCCAAATACGGATTGCTGTTGTGGTAACAGTAGTCTTGTATTTTCAAATGCAATCCGCAGTTAGTTTTGTTTTATTGTTTAGACATTTTCTTTCATTCGTTTGAATATTGTTTGCGGTATTAAAAACACGTGTGTGTGAAAAAAAAAGCAAATATGTGTGAGTTTTTTACAGGAGTATATCTTCGCCGTGGTCTAGTATTTAGTGTGTTGGCTTACTAAGACAATAGTGCCGGGTTCAAATCTCAGCTCTGACATCTTATAAAAAAAGAAATATGAAAAAATGATTTCTTTCGGCAACTACTACTCAAAAATCTGCTGGCAAAAAAGCTTCTCAAATCTGTCGTTCGGAGTCGACTTTAAAAACTGTATATAAATATAGTTTATGTATTATGTACTAAGTATAATGAATGTATATTATATTATTTATATATGTTATATAATATTATATATGTATGTATGTATTATTATATTGTGCTCTCAGTTGCCTTACTATGTATTATATACATTAATATTTTAGATATAATTAAAACTAAGTTACCAATTCATTGTACATACTTATGTATATATTCCTGAAAAATCTTTAATTTTATTTTTGTTTGTAAATAAAATCTAAAAATTTAAAAAAATTTTGACATTTGTCGAATTGTATTTGTGACAAAGACTATTGCATTTGGGGCAAAGACAATTGTATTTGGTAGGACAGTTTTCATTTGCTCAATTGTATTTGGGGCAAAGACAATCGCATTTGTTAAAACCATTTTTGCATTTGCTCAATTGTATTTAATGTAACAGCAATTTTGTAGTTGCGACAAATAGAAACTGCTATTGGGAACGATCCGAATGTAAATTCTATTTGCGGTAAGGTTAAAATCATTTGCCATTACTACGTTTTTTTTTTCTGTGTATCAATGTTGACTTTTGCAGTTTGGTAAAGAGTATCAAGTTATAAAACTACAAATCCATTCTTTGAATTTTTAATTTAAAAGCGATTCCGTTCTTAAAAAAATAAATTTAATACTCGAATTATTTTATTGAAAGCATTATTTAAATATCAACACGAATACAATTCATACCGACCGTTGCTGGAAGTAGAGCATAAAAAGCTTAAAAATTGTTTTGAAAACAATCAACATATGGAGTAGACGCATTAAAAAAAGAGAAGAGTAAAATTAATTACAGTTTAAAACAAAAACAAAATTTAATTTTAGAAGAAGAAAAATAGCAATAAAAGCATAACAACAACAACTATTTAAGCAAAACACAAGTACGATCTCTCCACAGGAAAAGGATATTTAGAAAGAAATGAAATCTCGTACTCTGTTGTTAAATGCACGATTTTAAAATGAACAAATTGAGAGGCCAAAATTAAAAAAAAAAAAAAACATTTAATGATTTTTATTTTTGTTTCTTTTTTTTATTTCGTTATAATAAAAGGCAATTAACAGTTCATGCCCGTTAAGACAACAATAACAGTAAACAATGACACGTAATGTTTTAGTACTATGGGGCGTTGTTGTTGTCTTTTTATAGCTTCTCTAGTTTATAATGTTGTTGTGAATTTTTTTTTCGCTTTATTTGTTTCCAGTGTTACCACAGCTTTTAATTTTTTCTAACAAAATTTTAGTAAAACAAAAGAAACAAAAAAAAAAATTAATTATTTAAAAAGTATATCAATTTCAAATTTATAATAATATTATATACAATGTTTAGTCACAAATTTTTACTCTGTTATACTTAATGGGAATATATGACACAATTTTGTTTACAGTTTCTTACTTAAAAAAAAATCATTGATTGGGACTCGTTATAACAATTCTGAGCCAAATATCTCATATCTGTGAAACACTCTTTTTGGAGAGAATTCAGCAAGAGCATGCAACAGGTTTCACTTTCGACAGAGAATCTATAGTTTTGAAATGTAGCATTGAAAGTTTCGCCACCTAATTCGTCCACTAAATTTTTATCAGCTTTATATTTTTTGTATAAAGGCACTCGGAAATAGCCTTAATTGGGCAGCACTTCTTTAACTGGCTGCTATTTTTTAGCTGTCAAGTTTGTTATTTTTAAATTGGCTTGGCGTTTTAGCATGAATAGTCACACCAAGCAAAATAAGATTGCCTTTGATCCGGTATTTTGTTTAGCGATGCAGCTCACTTCTTTTTGGATGGAAAATTTAATACAAAAAACTGCCGTATTTGGAGCGATGATAATTCTCAAGTTTATGTTAGAGTGTTGGTTTACTAGACAAAATCTCCGGGTTTAAGCCCCAGCTCTGACATCTTGAAGGAAAGAAATTTGCAAAACTATTCACTTTGACGACTACCTCTTAGCTGTCTTCTCAAATCTGTCGTTCGGAGTCGACTTTAAATTGTAGGTCCCCGGTACTCATGGAATAAATAAATAATAAATACCGCACACAACATAGGTGCTCCGAGAGGCTACGCCGTAACCCTGAAACAGAGTTGTAATGATCAATTATGTATGTATGTATGCTATGTTCAGACATCATTACATTCAGAAAAACTGACTGTGTGGTCTGCTTTATGAGTTGGTTGAATCATTGTTCAGTACTTTTTTAAAACGATGATGATCAGAACGTTACAATCATTGGTGTTCACTGTAGTGTCATGATTATTGACTTTTTCTTTCAACCATTAAACAACCATGATGTACAATAGCTCTTGTTACAACAAGACGGCGAAAAATGTCACACTAGTAGTGCCACAATTGATTTATTGAAAGAAACGTTTGGTAACGTTGGTAGTTTCACGTTTCGGACCCGTGAATTAGCCTCCAATATAGTGCGTTTTAAAGCCCTTCGAATATTCTTTGTATAGATCTATCACGTCGATAGCCTATGCCGATAAGCCTGCAACACTTGGAGGACAATATTCGCTACAATATTGGTTATATACGGCCACAAATATAGGAAAAAGCCGTTGGAAATTGGACCACGTGATTAGAGTACATTCGAGCCAGCCGTAGTGGTTTTATGCTAGAAGTCTTAATTAAAATATAAAACTTTCGAATAAAGTAAATTTCATGCCAATTTAAACAATTAATTTTTGTTTTATTCCATTTTAAAGTTCTATATCTATATAGAAAACACCCTTTATCATCATACACATATTGTTTTGTTTGTTGCAATATACTTATAAACCACAACTTCTCAAAGAATAATTCTGTGCCAATATACTCGATATTGCCCAATGCTTCGCCTGGTATAGTGGTAGGTATGGCTTCCGCTTTCAAACTTTTTGTCCACGGTATATCTTGTAAATGATTTATTTCATAGTCTTCCTTGAGAATTTTACATGTCTCGTCCTTTGATAACACTTTATTCCCGATTGTAAAGTATTTTTTCGTACTCCTACTTATCGTCTTAATAAGTGCGTATATGTACATCTGATTGATAGCTAATCGAACAATGAAAACAATAATTGACACACGCTGAGTGCTACATGAGCAGTTTTCCAAATTAAGGGCTTTTTAAACGTTTACTTAATACCCTTTTTATATCTGGTTTACCTTTTTCATAAAAAATGCATAACTATACAAAATGCTACCTCTTCCTAATTACAATATTTTGAAAACATATTTGAAAAATAGGTGCAATGCAACTCCATATTGCTTCCTCCATTAAAAATGCATACATTTTAAAATGTTGTTTCTTCCTAATTAAAGTTTTTTAAAAACCTATTTAAGGCAATACTTGAAATACTACTTATTGGGTTTTTCATTAAAAAAAAAACAACCTCTGTGAAAAGAGATGTAGATCAGGGTGTACTTATATTTATTTGCAGAAAAACAAACAAAACAAAAAAATCGTCCGCAAAAATTTTTCAAGTTTTAAAACAAGCAATCCTTTTGCGAATTCATACATACATTCATATGTATGTACATATGTACGTCATAAAAGCAACTGTTTTACGTAACATATATGTAAATTTGCATATTTTAAATAAGCCTATATACATATGTATGTACATACATTTATTTACTATATATTCTTGTGTTCTTTTTGTTTTTCTGTTAAAATTTTTTAATGAGAGCAAAGTCCTAATGCAGTGTTGACTGGTTTTTGGGCATTATGGATTGAGTAGCCAGGACAACAACCAGAGTAAATGGGGACGATATTTTATTTTCTCTGCGTTATGAATTCTGTCGTAGATTATTTTATTACCGTAGATTTGCCGAGTGTAAGAGCGCTCGAATTCTTCTTATATTCGTTCTAACCATAGCCGACGACAAGAGCTCGAGAATACTTCTGTCCGTAGAGTTGCCATATCTTAATCTGCTTTAACGAGAAACCCAATATTTTGTATTTTATTTAGAAGTACCAGCGGCCCATCGATTTCTGCAGGCAATTACCGTAATTCGACTTCCAACCGAACAATCACCCGAAGCCTGAACGCAAATCCGAACTCCGAGAACGTCAGTTATTGTACATTTTAAGTATAAGTATAAGGTTTTAGTATAAGGTGTTGTAAATAAAGCTTTGTTCATTTAATTAACACAAAGTATCGAATTGGACAACCGGAGTTACAGCCCGGCTGGAAACAAAAACTGCATTACATTAAGAAAAAATTAACTAAAATGGAGAAAAAGTACAAAATTTATACATTGAAGAAAAAATTTACTAATTTTGGTTAAAAGTACACAAAACGGTAACACACTTTGCTTTATTAAAAATCTTGTATTTTTGTTTTGTTGTCGTTGCTGTTGTTGCATTTAAGAGAACTTATTGAATAATTTGTATGCGTAACGTTTTTTAATGCAATTAAGCAATTAAAGAAAGAATTGTAGAAAAATCAAATAAAAAAAAAACAAAATTTAATTAAAAAAAACAACAGAAAAAAAAAACAAAATAAATCAAACAAAAAAAAAAAAAAAAAATAAAAAAAAGAAAGAACACCATTTGCAATTCTTTACAGTAATATTTAAAGAGGGCAGAGGAAGAGAAAGGGAAACAGATAACGAAAAATTAATGTCTAAAATTGCATTCTAAGCAATTTATTACAATAACAAAACTAAAAACAAAAATACTCTCTCATACACATTTCTTATTAGTTGCAGGGCGTTTGTAAAAAGATAACTGCTGTGCGGGAAGCCAGAGAAGGGATTATTGAATTAAATTTGTATTTTCTTTTCACGTTTTTTTTTATCGATTGTTAAATAGAAAGAGGAAAATATTTTTGATTGCAGCGTTAATGTGCCAAATAAGTTATGGAATTCTGTTAAATTAAATTGTTTTTTTTAGCAAAACGCTATTTTCTTTCTAGTTTTAACCTTGAAACTTGCAATTCTTACATTGTAGTTACAAAAAAAAAAAAAATCAAATACAACAATAATTATATTAAACAACAAACTAACTAAATTATTAGCTTCATAATGTATGCATAGATATGCTTTTAAATGTGGTGGACTTGATTCAAATAGTCAAGAATTAAAACGGGTGTTAACCAAAACTCTCAATAAATGAAATGCGTCTGTAGCACAATTGTGTACAGAAAATAAAGATTTAGATTACATTGGTCTAAAATTTGAAAAACATTATACCTACTTTGGATGAAATTCGAATTTTTCTCATAGTTAGTCTGCTGGAGAAAAAGCATCTCAGTAGTGTATGTATCCTCGCCAGATGGCTATTCAATACAACGATCACTGTTACAACTGTAGACGAGGAGAAGGTGAAGACAGTTGAGTACTTCCTTTAAATTGCCCGGCGGTAATTAGACGACTGTTTTGGGTTTAAACATCATATCGTGAATATATTAAATATTGATCTGGAAGACAACTTCAAATATCTCAATTTTTCCAACTATGTGTGAAGGAAATTTTGACCGTGGATATGAGTGCTACAGTTTTTTTTAATTTGGCATCGTAAGATGCTAATTGACACTTGTTAACCAACCAATTAATGCATGTACTTAATTTGGATTCTGTGACATCGATGAGTGCTGAAGCTGTCTTCTCCTAGTTTGATGACATTTGATTCCTTATGAAAGTAAAGAATCTTCTCAGAAGGCGGAGTTCCATATCTTTCTGTGTTACTTCAAGAACGATGTGGGCTCCATATGTCATATGGTAACAAAACTAACAGTCAATAATCCTATGCTTTTATCCCTTTATTTGAATCTTTGGGCCGACTCCAAATGTGGTAGGTATATAAGTAGATTGATCAGAGCTTCACTTTTAAACTTTAGCTTGTAATAAAATTAGTTGATGTTTGTTTATCTAATAACGATCATTTCGTTTTCCGATATTTCTAAGATTAAGCGATACCAGGGCGGCAATTTGCATGGCTTATTTCATAGCAATCGTGTTAATTTTTTATAGTACTTAGCAAAGGAAAAAAATAATCTCCTTTAGCTTCTACAAATTTTTTTTTCTAAAAAGCAAATCAAGCTCAACAAGAGTAACATATGCGTTTGTGCCTGTTTCTGTTTTTTTTATTCAGTCTTTAACTTTTTTAATATAACCTTTGAAATTATAACCATATTTTTAAAATACATCAATAGCGTTTTGCCTTGACAAGTATGTACCACGAGTATATAGCCAGTCAGTCTGCCATTTACTCATTCAACCATATGCTAAAGTCTGTTTACGTTTTAGCAAATAATTAAAAATTTATTAAAATTTACCATTTCATTTATCCTTATATCTGTAAATCCTTCCATATTAATTATTTATTGCCACAGTTTATACATTTGCAACAGGCTGGCATGAATTCATAAGTTTTCATGGAAATCAAGGATAGTTTATCAGGGTTAAATTGTTATTTCCAATGATTATTAATTAAAATGTGTTCTTTCATTTTATTTATATTATAATGCACATAAATGGTTTAACTTCTCTTACGAGTAATAGTTTTTATTTTATGATTGTTTAACTAAATCGTACGTAATTTTTCAAACGTTCTGGCAATAGAATAGTACTTTGAATTTAAATATACAACCAAAAAAAAAAATTTATAAACATAAAATAAAACGTTTTTAACCTAAAAAAGAAAAGAGAATTGCATATGTCCGCATCGGCTGTTCTAGACGAAGCGTATTCTAGAGTACAATTTTGGGCCATAGAAGAAAAAATTTCATAAGAACTGATCGGATGTGTTTTTCTTTTCTTTTCCGCCTTTCGCATCAACACCACTATAGACATACATACATAACTGGCCTTTACAACCATGTGTCAGGATTACGGCCTAGCTTCTCGCAGCACTCATGTTGTGTGTGTCAATTTTTATCCATGAGATATCAGCTATAGAAGTCATTATTATTTTACATACCCGTCAGGTGAACATAGTCCCCAATCGGCCAGTGCTGTTTCAGGGTTCTGACTTAGTTTCCCGAAACACCCATGTTGTGTATTTCAATTTTTATCCCTGAGTACCAAGACTTACTTATACAGTTTAAAGTCGACACCGAAGCATGTTCGTGGCAATCAGTTGCTCTCTGAGGTTTTGCCAGAATACTGCTAAAATGTAGTCACCGAAAGAAAATTTTTTTCATATTTCTCTTTTTTTAAGATGTCAGAGCTGGGCTTTGAACCCCCAGCCTTCGTTTAGTAAGCCATCATATTAAACACTAAACAGGGGAAAAAAGGCATTCTAAAATTATTAACCAAGGGTATAAAATTAAGAACAAATTGTGAACAATATTTCGTTAACTTTCGGTACCAAATCAAGCTTAATGCTTTATTAAAATAAAAACAAATGGCACAAAACACCATAAGTTAACAAATCCAGAACAACCGGTAGTAAAATCGTGAACAATTGTATAAAAATATCATAAGTTAATAAAAAAAAAATCAAATGGACTTAACTCAATTTTAATACCAAATGGTATCAATTTCGGTAGTTTTCTACCACTTTTTTTTTCTGAGTGTAGGCTACGACTATATGTATTTTGTACTGTACCAAATGAGTAGTCATCTAGTGTGCCTGATATCATATGCAGTCTACAACAGACTTTGGATTCTGCAGGAATCACCGCCCTTGTCTGTCCGTTATTTTTTATTGAAGTTTAAATGTTCTTGAATACTATCCTACACTAGAAGTTCTAGATGTTTAATACATTTTTGTGAACTAAGACATGGTAATGTATGCACATATGAACCTACCGCAGAGATGTACACCTGCCTCTATACACAAATGGAGTTACAACCGTAAGAAGATGGCAATAAGCCATATAATAGCGTAGATTTTCTACTGAAAATTTGTAGAACTCTAGGAAAGACTGAAATTAGTGATTCAAATTAATCTCGACAAAGGAAACTTCAGATCCATTCATTTACACCCTAATGTTAAATCGTAGGATTGTCGCTCAAATTCCATACTCTTGGTGTATTTTGCAACTTGTGTTGTATTCTTCTATAATTGCAGGATACTGCAGCCTATTAGATCCATTATGTCTCTTCACTGCTATCAATGACTGTAAAATTTATGAACATGACGCCATATTCTTAAATTCTGACAGCAGTCATTTAACAGATACTTCCTTATAGAAGAAAGGTTGCCTTTTCAGTAAAGAGACAAGAAATTAAAAAAATCTGGGTCTTTTAACTCGCTATCATAACCTATTTCTTATTCCAAAAACAATGCTGGAGGGATATGTATCAGCTATTTTCTATATTACTGGAATGAGATAGAAAGAATGTGCGAATGAAATACATATACTAGTTGTAAAAAAAGGAGTTAATAAGTGTTTAGTTTCAATATTTCCTCTTTTTATTTAAAAAAAATCGTTACGTTGGTAAAAATAATAAAATTAAATCTCCTTTCACGAGCACAATACTGGAAAATTAACAGCACGGACATATTTTAAGCTACACATGCCAATTTTAATAAACAGTTTTTGTATTTTTCTCGATAGATTATAATTTTTTATCGATAACATCTTTAGAAATATTGACGTTTTGCGATTATATTTATTACAGCTGAGCACTTCATTCTTAGTGAAATTTTATTTTATTAAAAAAAAGCAAGTGTCATAATTCCTTTGGGATCTTTTAGTTCTTAGTTTATTATTCTATTTCTCTAATTAGTTTCTTTTTTTCTTTTTTCTTTGTTTTACTGCAAAATTTAATTAATAAAGGTGACCTATCCCAACTCGTGTGTAGAGTATCATGCATACGTTTATGGCAATAAAATCATTGCAATCATTTATTAGTAAAGGGAAGGAGGCAAATTAAAATAGACCCATAAATTGTAAATAAGTTAATATATTTTTTATTAGAAACTGGCAATTCAAGTCGCATGTCAAGAATATAAATTAAATTTTTAATTTTTGTTTTTTTTTTGTTTTTACCTGAAGTCACATATGCACTGAGAGATAAATTGTGTACCACAGTGGATAAATACAATAGAAAATTAAAGAAAGGAAATTATTAAAGAGGTTCTATAGTCAACTTATACTGAATTAATAATAACTTGAGGTACTATATAAGTATATTTAGCGAAATTAATGTAATTTTGGCTATTCTGAAAGCATTAATGAACCACTGGACTGATTATGGCTTACAACTAAATACCTGCCGTCTGTAATACAGTTTTTAGCAACTGACGACTTCACCAAAGTTCGGTTGTTATTAAAGTAAGTAGTACAAAGTGCACCATTTTGGGTAAACATGTAATTTAAAAAATAAAATCCATGCTATGCTATGTCATGTCGTCACAAACACATTGTCTTATTACGCATAGTAATCAAAATCATGCCATGCAAAATTAGCATGCTGCTGCAAATCGACTAAGCTGTTGTTACCCGCTGAGTTGAATATCATGTCTATGAATGTTTTTTGTGCAAATTGTTTTAAATAACATAACATAGCATAGCGGCAATTGCCTGATGTGACACTTATTACTATGTTGTAGTGGTTACTATGGTCTAGTGGTTAGTGTGTTGGCTTACTAAGACGATAGCGCCGGGTTCAAATCTCAGCTCTGACATCTTGAAAGAAAAGAAATATGAAAACATTATTTCTTTCGGCGACTACCTCTCAGCAGCCTTTTGGCTAAAGCTCTAGGAGTAATTGATTTGCATGAAAAAGTTTCTCAAATATGTCGTTCGAAATCGACTTTAAACTGTAGTACCGGGACTCATGGAAAATAAATTAACACACAACATGACTACTGCGAGAAGTTAGGCCGTAACCCTGACACAGTGTTGTAATGGCTAGTTATGTATGTACACATGTATGTATGTATGTATAAATCAACATGTACAGGGCTTTAATTGCAACTCAAAAGAAAAACACCGCAGAGGCTGCATTTTGAGTATAGTTTATTTTGGATTTTTCTAATACAGAAGAGCCAGCATCTTACTTGAGTTACAAAAAATTTAGGCCAGTGTATACCTAAGTTACTCAACCTTACGTCAAATGAAATCTTTTATTCTTCATTTATAGAAAACGTTTTCAGAGATAAATAACTTGAATTATTAGCTGCCTTTTGAAATTATAAACAAAAGTTTTGTTAAAATATAAATAATGTTTTTCACTATATACGAGTAGGAAAAATACCTTCAATATTACAGTATTCCACTGATAATTGCCTCGACAAAAATGCCAAAATTTTTGAGCAATTATGCGTGGAAGTTATTTAAACAAATACGGTTAATAGCCTTTTAAGCGTATTCGTTTAATTGCCTATATACACTGCCGTTAATAAATGTGAAAAGCAAGCAATTTTATAATTATACTTATACATTAACTTGGTAGACTATAAATGTAAGGTTGTATCAAAAAAAGTATGCATATACAAACATAGTTGAGTTAAGCAGCACTTTTTAAAAATAATTATTTTGGAAAATTAAACGAGGGAATTTTAAGGCAAATTTCTCTTTGGGGAAAATATATTTGAAGTAATTAAGCGAATGACGCAATGGGGATTTAGAAATTTATGCAAATAAGCGTGAAAAGCAATTAAGCGTGGGGCAATTATCTGGGGAATACTGTATATACATATGACATATATTGCTTATGGGGCTAAGCATGTATTTTTTGGAAAAGTCTCGTGACGAGTCTCTTAAGCAGAGACTAAATGGCTGGAGAGACATGATTATTCCCATAAGCGATACAGTTCATAATTATTATTGAATAATATTATTTCAATATTTTTGCTATGTTTAATTTAAAATGGTGTTCACAAAGAAGCGTGCAAGTTTTAAGGTCTGTATATACCCACATCGTGAATAACTCAATTACGAGTATTTTCCAATTTTTTTTTTTGCATTTAACACTATTTTTTATTGCAGTGTATTTTAGTTAGCGAAGTGTAGCACAATTATAATAATTTGTCATCAGACTATAATGATGATGAATTTATTTTTCAACTATTTGCAACAACTATTATAGTTTGTATACAACAACAATAATAAATTATATAACATTATTTAAAACAAAAACCAGAAAGAAAGATAAAATTCTAAATTAGAAATTTCAACAACTATACAACAACAATCGGACTAGTATAGTACTATAGGAAACCCCTCCCTGTTATTCTCTAAACACATCGTAAAATGATTATAAAACAAAATGCACACAATATGCACAAATATTCGGATATATGTATGTATGTATACAAGTACTCTGACATGTATATATTCGTTTTTAAAAAGATGATTTAATAAATACTCGTTCAAGTCAATAATAATTTGTAAGTCAAGTCAAGGTATTGGTACTTGTATTGGCACTGATTACTATAAAATGTATCATATATATACAAACATACATTCATACATATGTATTTAAACTTTCAAATATAAACACTTAAGCGCAAAATTTTACACATTGAATTTCATGTATTTTGTTGGTTAGAGTGACCAAAAAAGTTATTGACTCTGAGACAATGAGGCCCTTGAAAAACACGAAAAAAATTTTGATAGTACGAAATTTTGTAATTTTATACCAAATTATTTGTTATTTGAGAAACATACATACATACATACATAATTGGCCATTATAAGCCTGTGTCAGGGTTACGGCCTAGCTTCTCGCAGCACTTATGTTGTGTGTGTTAATTTTTATCCATGAGTACCGGGACCTACAGTTTAAAGTCGACTCCGAACGACAGATTTGAGAAGCTTTTTCATGGCAATCAATTACTTTCAGATCTTTTGCCAGAAGACTGCTAAGAAGTAGTCGCCGAAAGAAATAATTTTTTCATATTTCCTTTTTTCAAGATGTCAGGGCTGAGTTTTGAACCCGGCGCTATTGTCTTAGTAAGCCAACACGCTAACCAAGGCGACTACAACAATTTATATAGATATGTAACTAGAAAACTACCTAAGTTACATCGACAACATTTGGTACTTATATGTACTCTGTCGCCGTAAGTTAGTATGTAGTGTTCGGTTTACTAGACGAGAACTCCGGCTTCAAGCCCCAGCTTTGACATCTTGAAAGAAAGAAATTTGCAAAAATATTTCTTTTGGCGGCCACCTATTACCTATCTTCTGGCAAAAGCTTTGGGAGTAACTGATTGCCATTGTAATGGCCAAATTTACTCGCATATAGTACGTAAGTATGTACATTAGACCGTACCTCAAAAAAAGTTTCCCCGAACCGCCTATAATATAATGTACTTATGCAAGGAGGTTTCGAAAAAAGATAAACATTTAAAGATCCGACTGTAAATTCTGACTGTAGGATTTTAGAGGATTCCTTGTTTGTATATGATTTTTAGTGAAATGTTTCTGTTGGAATTATCGAATTGCTTCTTTAGCAAAAGTTAATTAGGTTCTTGCGAGCTTTAACTTTCGTAAGAATCTTTATAGGTTACTAAAAATAGATGCTTGTGTGAAACAAGGAGGCTAATAAGTAAAAAATAAAGTAAATAAACAACCACATGTAGGACGACATATGCAGGTATTGCATGTTATTTATAAAGACCAAAGTGATAATGTCTTAGCAAAAATCGAATCTGGGCTACTTTGTACTGTAGCCATGTAGTGGTGACGCGACTCTCGTATAGTGCAAACTAAAAATATATACATATGTACATATGTATGTACATATGTATATTTTTTTAAACACAAATAAAGACAACAAACAAATCATTTAAACGACAGCAAAAATGATAGAAAACGTCAAAGCTAAGCATCGAGCGGCAATAAAATACGATGTTAAAAGGTACAGTATTACTTTTCATTTCACCCCGTGTGTTTGTAACCCTATCCAAATGTATACGTACGTACAAAAAACATACATGGATACGAGAGTATGTACATACATATTTTTATACAGATTGCTACATACATTTAAATTGCATCAGTATGATAATTTTTTTTTGTATACCAAACTTGGAAGAAAATTTTAATTTGAATGTAAAATCGACAGCTATAGTAGAATTAGTATTGTTGTCGTAATCGCCACTATCGCAATCACTATTGCCAACAGATTTAGCAGTTTCTATTCTCTAAAAATGAATATGCTTGGGTTTGTCTCTGTATGTGTGTGTGTGTATGTGTATGTGTATTTAAGATGGATGTACACATTTATGTAAAATACTGCATATGGAAAAACAAACAAATCTATTGTTGTTATTATTATTGTAAATTAAGAATTGTTTGTATGTATATGCGTGCAGAAAATGAAACAGTGGGTTAGAAAAGAGTATAAAATGGGTGTGATAGGGAAGTATATTGCTTTGCAAGACCATATTAAGAATGCTGGAGAATCTTCTTTTGTTAAACAATTGTAATATACAGATGTTGTTAAGAAAGTATGTACCTACTTAAAATACATCTGATGCTTCTAATGCTATTTTATAGATTTATAGAGTTTTTAGTAGTGGTCTAATAACCAAAACTTGTAACGTTTTCGATCTACATTTAATATTCTTACACACAAGATTATATATCAACACATTATCTTAAAATCCGATCTATTTAATTGTTACAAACTATCATAAGTTAAAAATAATTGAACTCCATTTTTGTACCAGATTACAAACAAATTATTTTATTGCCTTTGATTTACGAGTATTACAAAAATATAAAGCCTATTATAATCTAGTTTATAATTTTTTTTTGAAACGTTTGCCTTTTTATTTTCTTGACAAAAGCTCCACTGGAAGTCAGTCGTGATTGACTTTTTTTATAAAAATATTAGTGATGAATGATTGCCATTGTGCTGATAATTTATTCAAACTTTGTCTAATTAGTTAAAGTGATTAGTTTTCTTTTCACTACTGTTTGTATCCTTGAAATAATTTCAGCGTGCCAAATAGCTTAATCAGTTAACAATCCAGATAATTATATGTGTTTTTATAAATCTTTACACTCAAATATAATCTAGAGTTACTAAGTAAAGCTAGGAATAAATACAAATTTTCATTAATTTAAAGTATGATATAACAAATTTGTTTGTCTCGAGAAGACTAATGTTTTTCCATTAATGGCTATTGGCCTCGATATTGGTATTTTCGAGACAAAAACATTGAAATATCAAATTTTTTTTTGCCGAACATAGGGGTAGATTTTTTAGTTTTTTCTTTATATCTTTGGTATTTAAAGTCCGACCTTTAAGTATGATATATCAATGCTTTTGGTTTTCTCGAGATAAAAATGATGATATATCACACTTTAAGAACAAAATGTAAAATACAACGAAAAAACTGATGAGAATACCCCTACGTTCGGGTAAAAAAATTTTTTTTCTAAATCTACTTGCAAAAATACCTTGTACTAGAGGCGGTACGGGGAAACTTTTTTTTGTTGTACGGTCTACTGTGAATTCTGGCTGTTTGATAAACATTCTGCCTTGTAGATCCTCTTGTTCATGCGTGCTGCACCTTATTTAAAAATATCTTCATATGTAATGTAATATAATTTTCCTTTAACTTTGTGGGTAATAAATTCTAGTTCCTACGGTGGACTTTTCAAACTAGTCATTTGTGAGAATACAACATTCCTTTGTTGAGTTTCTGTATACTGTTGCAGACACTTTAATCACATAATCGAATCTTTGGACACAAGCTTTTAAATTTGATAATTGTGAACTTATACTAGTGAAGTCTATATTTAGCTCATTTTAAAACCTAATCCTCAATGCAGTTGATTAAATCGATTTATCATACAAAAATTTCATATAATATTATAAGGGAAAGATACTTGTGAACATAGGGGGCTTACTTTGTAATTCGATACGAATCGAAAATGCTTTCGAAATAAATTTCCCATTCGAAAAATCAATAATTATGAATACAAACATTTTTCGAAAATTCTTAAATTTTTATGAATTCGTAAGATTTTCGATTCGAAATACAAACTAACTCTCCAGATTCGTGTAACGATTTAAGTTTGCCGTCTTTACAGCCATTTAAAATTTTATTTGCGGGCTTAAATTTGTATATACAAGAAAAAATATGTAACTTAAGTTTATATTTTATTTTAATATTTTTTATTCAACCAACCCACTGTACTATCGTACGGATGAGCAATCAAACTAACGAGGTGCCGCCACCACTATTGCAACGACTAATTGTGAAATGTTTACTGCTGCGCTGCTTTTGCTTGTATTGCTTGTTGTTAAGTTTAGTTTTCTTTCGTTTTCCTCTCCAAGTTGTATTTTTTAAATTCCACCCCTGCAGAGAAGCCAACAATTAGAAATCATTGCATGTAATCACACATACACACACTAATGCATAACAAGTACATGCAATAGCTAAGCGAGAGAGAAGGAAAGAAAGAACGAAAGAAAAAAACTACAACTCAATAACCGGGCAACAATCTTCGGTGAGGGCAAGCGCATGTCAAGAGCAGGCGACCTTGACAGTGAACTTGAAAATGAGCTACAAGGATTTTTGTTGTTTTCTACATATATTTCATGTTTTGTTGTTGTTGTTGTTGTTAGTGTGATTGCATTTTGCAATAAAAGAGAGAGTATAGAAATTGTAAAATTGAATTGTATTTGATAAAGTTTAGCAGCACTCAGCTCAAAAAATGTGTATCTGGTAGAAAAAGTTTATTTTGAACACGAGAGAACTTTTATTGAGACCGAATGTAATTCGTTTTTCAAATGTTTGTACATGCGTTTGTGTTGGATGAAAAGGGAAAAATAAAATTTATTATCGATTTTTTGTTTTCCTTTACATTCTACTCTCTTTCTCATTTTCTGTATAAGTTTTCATACGTAATTTTTATTGCAATTTGTAAAGCTTGTATGATGAGTGTGCGTTCGTATGTAGGTTTTAAGTTGTTATTATTTTTGTAATTGTTGTTCATAACCTGGTACCAGCTGCTGGCGACAGTGTAGTTAACACGAGTACTTTATGACCGATTTTAAGTGTTTTTCTTTACAATTTTTAAAAGTTTTTGAATGAATTGAATCGAATCACAAAAAAAAAGTTTGGAATAATCTTGTTTTTGATAAAGTTTCATAGGCCTAATCTAGCCGTCGGATGACTAAATAACACATTTAGGCTCTTTAAGACTGATTGTGTTCTTAAATTTCTAAATGTTTTTAACCCAATAAGTTACCGTAAATCGGATGGTTCAGTGAAGCAAATTTTTAAATGTCGTACGAAATTTGGTTCACTTATTGAATAGGAATACATAACGTTAACAGAACTTTTTTGTGGACTGTAACTGAAAATACAGACCGATTCTTATTAATAGGGTTAATACTTAGATTATACGTAAAAATAACAAAAAGCAAAAGGCCTGATTAGTCTTTGCAATCTGTTGTCGTTCCGTTGCGTTCCGGAAAGCAACTGGACAAACTAGTCAATTACACATATTTTTTTAAGTTAGAAAAAATCAGCTGATTCGTAACGGTTGGCATGCAATGACAAATTACGCCTAAAATTTCAGGTGCAACAAGACAAATAATTTTAATTTAAGTATGCGCTTTTAGCGTTTTCTTTTTTACCCATTTTAACGAATTTAAAACATAAAACAATTGCTTGTGTTTGCTTGCATTAAAAGCGCCTCTGAGTGAGTATGTGCTTGTAATATTTTTCTTTCTTTCTTTCTTTTTTCTTTCTTAGGTTTTCTTTGCAAAAATTTGCTTTCATTTATTTGGCGTACTTTGGCACACATTAAATTTTGTTGTGCTTGTTGTAATCGTTTTTTTAATTCGTTTGTTCATTTTCATTATTCTTGCGACGACGACTTCGGCAGGCATTAAATACAGAAATTTTTTCTTTACTCTTTCATTTATTTATTAACTTGTACATTCCTATTTCGTAATTCTCACTATCCCAAGCACTTACGTTTTCATTTTACATTCTCTTTAGCTCATTCTTAATGTCAAGGCCTCATTCTCACTCTCTTGCACAATGAATGAATCACCACACCAACAGCAGTAACACACCAACAGCAATGAATAAATCAGACAGATAGACAGAAATATTCGCCAAATGACAAGGGGAAGGATGTAACAAATGTTTTCCTCTTTAGTATGACATTAGCAAAATGCCTCAAATGTAAAAGATAAGCACTTTCAATATGTTTTGCTTTAAAGGTTTAAAAATTATTGCATTTTAATAAATATTTTATTTAGATTTTCTATTATATTGGACTTAAAAGTGTAGCATTAAAGTTTCCTACCTAGAAATTTATAAATATTCTACAAATCTAAATAACTGTTAAAAAAGAAAAAAAAAAAACTATTGGTAAATCATCAGGTAATTTTTAATGTCTAGAAACTTGTGCTAGAAAAGTTTTGTTCTGAAAGGGTTCCATACTAAACAGTAGTAACATCTGATGAATATGGCGCCGGAAAAGTTGAAAGCTTTCATGGAGGCAGATATATCCTTTATCTAAATAGTAGATGAGAAAAGAAGCATACTTTCGAAAACTACTACACTAATAACAGCTTTAATTGAACAATAAATCTTGGTGGCGTTTTCTGTGAAAAGTAGTTCATGGCTTATGTATTCGGCCCCACCATAATAATTTCTTCTGACCGTAAATATCAATCAGATTTAGTCGTTCGTTTTATCAAAAACGTTGAATACGTTCAAAAGTGATAGTGCGAGTTATAAATTGCGCATAGGTATGTGATATTTTTTTAACAGTTTTCTGATTTAATAATCTTTTGCAAACTTAATAATAATAATTGCAAATTTCAGCCATGTCTATGACACTCAGGTCGAAAGAAAGCCCATGGACATCGGATTAGCAACTCAGCATTCCACTGCCTGGATAGCATACCCCCCTTGTTGAGGGGTTATCTATCTAGCGTTATCACAACCACTACGAGTACTCCCCGAAAGGCCGCACCCAAACCATCAGGCCGATTTGCCTCACTCCCTGATGCCCGTAGTACCAGATTAGAGTAGGTTTCTCTGGTCAGTCCCTTTCTGCCTATAGCAAGTGCCAGGCCACCCAGAGCTTGGGGAGCTCCATATTCCCCGGTGAGTACAGGCCCCCAGAAGCCATTTACTGTCCCCCGGTGGGGTGAGCTCTATTCCAGTGAAATAACGTCACGAGGTTGTGCTTTCTGAACCGCTGTTGGCGTGGACTACTCTGATTTTTACTGTCCTATGACTGTAACTAAGGATGCAATCTTAAAGCATTGGAGCAAAAAACAGATTACTTCACGTTCTGTTTCAGGATACTGAAAGTTTTGGGAATTCCTCGTCAATGTTTGACCAAGCTTAGAGCGGTGTATCAGGAACATTTAATGAGCGGTAAATACGCTGAAAGGTCGGCTCTGTCCTTTAACCCTCACTTTAAAAGTTGCGGAAATACTTCTGAGAGAGAGACCATTGGTAATATTTTTTGTGATTGCCCAGGTATATCAGTCTGACGTTTGGAGTTTTTTAAGGTGCCTTTGAAAATGGCTTGATGTATTGGTCGAGTTTAAACCCCCTCAATCTACTCCACTTTTAGACAGCTCTGTTTAGCAGTTATTCTTTTTTCTGCTTGGGTGAATTCAAGCATTTGACCTACCTAACTACCTACCAACTGGCGTGGACACCCCAATTGGTCGAGTAGTATAGTGATCGTATAGCTAGCCAAAAAAAGCAAGTAGAAGAATTTAGTTCCGTTTAGATATTATTTGAATTGAGACCTTTTCTTTCAAATTAAAGTACAAATTGAATGTAATGCCTTATTTTTTTTCTTGTTAACAAATTTATGTTGGCAATATTTGCCAATTTTTTTCAAATTACTGTCACCATCTACATATCGTCGCAAGAATTAAAAAACGCTGTAACTGACAAAAAATTTTAAAATATGTTTTTTGCATCATTTTTATCCGAAAAAAACAAAAATACGCGTGGATTAGTCCCGTTCCTAGATTTCTACGATGAAAATAAATTCACTTACGTCTTTGTTCTACTTTCATATAGGTTTTTTGGCTCTGGTGAACATTTAAGGTTTTGTCAGTTACAGCGTTCTTTAATTCCATCGACGATATACATGATGTCGGCCCTAGGTCACAACCTTTTGCTAGCACAATACGTTGCCTTTTCTGGACTAAATAGCGCTTAATTAAAAATAATGTGGTTTCTTCTTCCTACTGATTTTGATAGCGACTGTAATACTGAATTCATCATTTTGTTGAAATGATGGACACTGACGTGGCCATATAATGAAAGTAAATGATAGAATCTGAGAAGAAGTTAAAATAAACCACAAAAAAACAAGAAAAACACGATATTTGCAACACTAATTAATTATGACACAAACCTACACAACAGCAACATCAAACACAATTACACACATACCTACATACATATGTATATCATGTAATAGTTGTTAGTCATTTCTAACTATAGATATCAGATAACTGCCTTCTGACATACATATTAACACACATATCTGTATCTAAATTTGATTTAAAAGAATGTAAAATGGAAAAAGAAAAATAAAAAAAGAAAATCTAATTTGCTTAGAGAAATAAAATAACACACAAACACACACACACACATATGCACTAACACGAACGACACCTAAAAAAAATAAAAGCAAAATTTTCATTGCAATATCATCATCATCACCGTCAACATCATTGCTGTCGTCGTTATTCTCAGTGTTAGTAGCTCAACACTCGGTTTATAAACCCAAACCATTTTCCCATTTTCTCTTTGTTTTCTTTCGTTTTTACATAAGAATTTTATGCTTAAAAAGGAAACACATATTTTTTTCTTATAAAAACAGATGATATTGTATTTTTATAGCAAAACTTTGTTTTTAAAACAGCATACAACAACAATAATATATAAAATAGTACAACAATAATTGAAAAAAGGAAATAGAGGAAAGTAAAATGTTTATAAAAATTGGTGGAACGACGGTTGGTCACACGCCTAGCCCACACCTAAAGCAACGCCTACAAAATCTTACAACAAGAGCAACAAACAAAATGTTTATAAAAACTAAACACAACGTAAATGGAATAAAATTAGAGAGAAAATTAAATTTTGTGTATAGAAATTTAAATTTTCCAATTAGAATTTCTATATTAAGAGGCTCTAAACAGCCTGTTGCCATCTTATTTATAGGAAATATGCATTTTAAAGCATTTAGCTTTATAATTTTTTCATTATATTTTAATTTTTTTCAAGCTACAGCATGTTTTGTACGTGATACGTTCAAATGTAAAGCTTTTCTCTAATGTGGTGACCTTGAAATTGACATTTTTCCACATCTCGGAATATACAATGCACTGGTAAATTTGTTGTTATCGTTGTTGTTGTCTCTTTTTTGCTCTCTAATAATAAATAGTGCAGTAATAGAAGATTTTTTAATGGAATTTTGGTACACGAGTATAACAAATAAAGTGCATACAAATATACACTCACTATCAAATAACCATAAAACATACAGTGGTTCACAGTAAGTTTTTCAAATCTGACGACTTGAAAACTTTTTTGATGTCTTAATTTTTGATTTGGCAATGTGGCGATTTCAATAGCCGCCGTAGACTATGGTTAGTGTGTTGCTTTACTAGAAAAGAGCTCCGGGTTCAAACCCCAGTTCTGGCATTTTAAGATAAAGAAATATGGAAAAATATTTCTTTCGGTGACAACTTTTAAGGCACACTTTTAAAAGTCGCATCAACAACATTAGTGCTACACCACCACACAAAATCAGAAGCAAAGCCTATAAAGAGTAACTTTTTGCTAAAATCTTATAAAATGCAACCCTGATCGCATGGAGAAAATAATGTTTATGATTTTTTTCAAAAGATTATGAAGTCGATTAGACTTGTCATACAGATGCATTTTTATGCCACACGATTTTATTGATAGATCGTACGACTCGATAGGATAGTGTATCACGGCCTTTAGCAGTCTGCTGGCAAAAGGTCTAACAGTAACTGATTGCCATAAACAAGCTTCGAAGTCGACGTTAAACAGTAGGTCCCGATACTCAAAACAGGCACTCAGGCTTTTAGAATTTTGTCCATAAAAACGTCGTTTTTAATCATAGGGGTGTAAAATTTTACAGGAACATGTAATTTGATACGGTACATCAGAATCAACCAAAAAGTCGATTTTGATTCTTTTGTAACTTACGGCTTTTTTGACTTCATATGACGATATGTACATGTTTATTTTAAATGTGCAAGTACTAGGGAGAAAGTAATAAAAGTCAGCTTTTGCTAATTTTTCCCTAATTTGCTAAAGTTTTAAATTAAAAGTTTATCTAATTTACTTTTCATTTTAATTTTTTGAAGTGAAAATATTTTACTAAAATTCAAAACTTTATTCGAAAGCTGATAGAGTTTTGATTAAGAAAACGTTTTAAAATGTTTGTCATGCACTTCATTCTGTCTTTTTTCTGTTGTTCTTGAAATGCGTTGCTTCATAACATTATACGGGTACATACTTTTGCTTCTTCCTTTTAAATTATTTCTTATTTCTTTTTAAACATTTTTATACTCGTAATGGTGGTTTATTGAAAATGTTTGCTGCTGTTTGTTGAATTTTTTTTATTTGTTAATAAGATTTATCATAAATGAAAGCAAAAGAGACTACAAATAAGAGAGAGTGAGAAGGAGAGAGAGAGCTAAAAAGAAAGAATAGAGAATAAAGAATAAACAAACAAAAAATAAAGTATAATTTGCGCAAATGCAGTTCATGTTCAAGGTCACTATTAAAAGTGCATACAATAGCAACAACAGTGATAGTTTTACGTACACAGGCATAATCACACACATCTACATATACATGTTAAGTCATCCAAAGCTTAATAAAGCCGCTTGCAAATAGGAGAATATGACAACAAAACGAACAAACAAACTAATAAATTTTACTGGTTTTTTCTATATTTCTCTTTCTTTGTTTTTAGATAAGCATTTGTGCGTGTGTGTGTGTGTGTTTGCTTGTATGAGCGTTTGTATGTTTGCCAAACAAAAATGCAATTTTTTCTTCTTCTTCCTTTGCTTTTCCTTTAATGGCTTTATCTCTACTAAAGTTGTCAACTGGGCTTGTCATTTTACAGCCCATATATTTACATATGTTTGTATATGCATGTGTGTTTATGTTTCCTGTTTATTTACTGTTCTTTTTAAAACAAAATGTTTTTATGTGAGTATTTTAGGGGGATAGTGAGAGAGAGGGAGAGTGTGTGTGTTTGCGTAGAAACTCTAGTTTGGTTTTTTGTTAACCTTATTCTTAATTTTTTATTTCGTTTCTCCAAAAATACCCAAAACACCTTTTTTTAATTTTTTAAAACTCCAACTACTAAGGCTTTTTTTATTTTATCAATTTATCAAGTCGTTTTTAATTTCAGTCCGATCAGCAACACTATATAGGTATAAGTACTTATACCAATATATATTTTCTCCATAAAAAATCCCGGGTGCAATTTTTAAACATAAAAAAAGGGAAAATTCTTACAAAAATCTGCTTCACTTTTGAATCAAAACGTTGTGGCATTTTAGCAGATGGATTTATTGTATTGGAACAAAAATAATTATTTTGCTTCGTCAGAAACGCCTCCATTAGATCAGAATTAAATTTTACTAAATGAATTTAAATTTTTGCCATAATTTATTAATTGCACGAGAAAATGACTTCCGAAGTAAACATGAATGCCTTATCAGAGTTATTGGTGATATGTACCTATTCCTGGCAATCATCAAATATGTATTTAACTCATAATTTTCTCTAGAAAATATTATATTGGAAATATATATTTTCTCTTCTTATAAATATTTGGATAAATCAAAACTATAATTTTGTTTTTGTTTCCTATTCTTATTGCTTTCATTTTCATTTCATATAAAAGTATGAGTTTTAGACAAGATAACAATCGAGTCTTGCTTACAAGTTCATACTTTGATATCAAATTTTGTCATCGTATCATATGTAGGTACATAATGTATGTAAATAAGTAAGAAAAATTAAAAAAAAAATCGCGGAATATATGAATTCCCAATAAAATGACCATCCCCAAATATAAATCCCATCGCAGAAAAGAATACCCGTTTTGAAATTTCCAGAGATGGAAACATTGTGCTTGTAAAATACATAGGTTGAGAATTTTTGTATCTAAAGTGTACATTGTACACGTATAAATGGATATACCTTGTCGGGACTTGACTATAAGGTGACTAAAAATATCACTCATTTGGATAAAAAAATTTTCATTTTTTGTATTTCATTATCATGCTAGCGGGTGAGTCTTAACTTTGCATGGAATGTTTTGGCTGAAATCACGAGTTAAAAAAGAGAAAAGATACGAATTTTTTTCCTTTTTTTATTTTAGTCTTTGGTTTTTGATTTTGTTTTTCAATAATTCAGCTTTAAGTCAGTTATTAATGTATTGCTTCATAAAAGTTCCCTAAAAGTATATGTATATAAAACTAAAACAAAGAATAAAAAATGTGTAAACAAATCAATAAACTTTTATATGCACACCCAGTTGGCCATATCCTAAAGACATTGTCTATGATATCTGTACCCCAATAGAACATTCCGCATGACAAGGTGGACAAAATTATTCAGTGAAGACTTTAAGGTTTTTTTAAGACCTGGCTAAAGATATTGTCATTCAAAAGGATTTTACCAACTGGGTTTTTATTCTCACTTTCACACACATGTATAATAATTCCATTTTTTATATAGGTATGAAATGAATTTTATTCTTCTCTTTTGAAACTTTAAAGTAAAGAAAATATATAAAAGAATAAATAATAATATAGAAAAAGAATAAATAATATATATATATATGAAAAATGTAAAATTTTTGCAACCATATGGTGCAGTCAAATGCTAAACATTTTTGAAGAAAAAATTCCATAAAACAGAATCTCTGTCTTTAATCTTATAGCGGCTCTCAATATATTAAAATCTTAAGTTCTAATTTCTAAAAGATTCTTGACAAGAGGAAGCAAATTTCGTAATAACCGAACAAAACAAAAAACAAAAACAAAACAAAAAAAAAAAAAAAAAAACAAAAAAAAAAAATCAAGTTATATCACAATTGCATCATCTTCATTGCATTCATTTAATATTTCAAAGTTCAATGTAATTACTCATTAGTTTCATTAGACGCCAATCAATTTTTCTATACTATTCAGGTCTTTGGATCGTTTCCGTCCTTTGACAACCATCTGTTAAATTCATGACAAATAAACTACTTCGGATTGATCTTCGTAAAGGATTCTACTAATGATTGGTAAACATTTCTTTGTTGATACATATTTATTACTGTTATTAATATATAATTTGAGCAGAGTACAGTTAACAAACACTGATCTATAAGATGAAAATAAATTCACTTACGTTTTGAAAAATACCAGTGCCTTTGTTCTACTTTCGAACAGGTTTTTTGGCTTTGGTGAACATTTAAGGTTTTGTCAGTTACAGCGTTCTTTAATATCATCGATGATATGCACAGAGAAGACAGAAAACAGATTTCAACTAACAAATTTGTACCATGTTCGTACTACCATTTAAATTGTTCAGTAGTTTTGCCGTCGCAAACAATATTAATAAGAATCAATTATTTCCGAATTTTGTAGCAAAAACTGGTTAATCAAAATTTTCATTGATACAATTAAAATTTTAATCAGATACCAAACACACAAACATTTCTATATATTTGTTTCAATTAACAAAATTAATTACATGTACTCACAAAAGATTAATTGTTTTTAATTAAAATTTTTACGACAAAATTTTTTTCTGTGCATTTATAATTTAATTTATTTCGAAAAAGTTCATGCATCAAACTATTTTAAATCATATTAGTTATGGGTTATAAAGTTTTTTGAGAATATTTCTAAATATTTTAATTTTAAACAAAAATATGAATTGTAAATACATATGCAATTAAAACAAAACAGAACAAAAAACACAAAGAAATATTTTGTTTAAACAAATGCAATTTCTTAACAAATTATAAATAGAATAGAAAAAAAAACTAACTAAAAACTAAATCATGATGCAAGTCATTTACGTTTTTATCGTATGATTTCTAACAAAAAAAATTTTTTTTCCAGAGATAAAACAAATAATTATATTCAGTCATGTGTAACGACTATATGTACGTACATATGTTACGCTATACTATAGAGATTATATTATAGGGGTTTGTAGAGGACTTATTTACTTCTGTGTTACGGCAAAAGTTTTAAATATGAATTTTAATCAGCAATCGAAATTTTAATTAAAGATTCCTTTTCAATGTGTAATTCTTTCTCACACTACCACCGAACGCCCACTACATTTGTTGTATACAATTGATTTTTTATTTGTAATTCTTGGTCTGAATTCCACCATATTATGAATTGATTTTTGATTCAATTACGTTAAATACGGACATTATATTTTTCCCTAAAGCATATATTAATGTATTTCGATCAAAATAAAATGGTGTTTTAAAATTTAGTGGGAAACACTGTTATTACAGGATGATAAGAATACTATTATTTTCTTGATAACATTATGGTTAATAGCAAATTACGAATGGTACTTTTAACAGGATAATGAACCCAAAACCACTACTCATCGTGTAATATCATGATTATTGAATAACTTTCCCACATCATGAAAATACCCTCTCAAATCAGATGTTATCCTAATTCGCCATAGAAGTGCTTGTGTACTTAAAAGTATGTACAAAGATGATCTGACATCTTGAAAAAAAGAAATATGAAAAAATTATTTCTTTCTGCGACTACCTCTCAGCAGTCTACTGGCAAAAGCTCTGGGAGTAATTGACTGCCATGAAAAAGCTTCTCAAATCTGTCTTTCGGAGTCGACTTTAAGCTGTAGGGCCCGGTGCTCATGGATAAAATTAACACACACAACATGAGTGCTTCGAGAAGCTAGGCCGTAATCCTGATACAGGGTTATAATGCCCAATTATGTATGTATTCTGAAAAAAAGGTATTTAACCCTTTCCGTCATTAGGACCAGGATTGGGTACAGGGAATATTTTTTAAATGTGATTTCATGTGCATCCTTGATTGATATTTGCATGTCCTATTGCTATAAAAAAATAATTGCTTCTATTTTCAAATTCAGCTCCATAAATACACAAATCTGAAGAATAAACGATCGTTGCACACGCATTCTCATATCAGCCCACACACGCAGTTGCATTTCAGATAAAATTCGTTTTTAACCCCGAAAAAATTAAAAATTTTTTGGAGGGATAGTTTATAAATGCAAATCAATTTTTTTGAAAAATTTATGAAAAAAAAATTTTTTTTCTGCAGGAAAATATTATTCTGTGAGGAAATTTACGAGTAAACATTCAAATTGAATTTTTTGATTCGCTTGTGGTTTGTTGAGATGTACACGAGTCATAAAGAAACAACAACAAAAAATATTTGATTATATGGCACTTTTCTACATAATGTTTGTAAAGATATTTCGTTAGAAACCCGCATCACCAGATACATTTTTTTTGTAAATATATAGAGCACAAGTTTAAAAAAGCCAGTGAGTGAGTGCTAAAGAGCGAACAAGTTTAAATGTTGTATGGAAGAGAGAATGCATTCATGATGATGAAAATAAACTTGAATTTTTATTTTAGAGGCCAAGGTCATTATTTATACTCTCAAATATTTATTTTCATATACGAAAACTCAAAAATACATGCCACTCGTGCACACTTTCTGCTGGTACACGTTTTACCTCTATTAAGGGAATGTAATCTACAATATGTTTTTGGCAGATATGTGCATTTATATATGTATGTATAGTAAGTATAATGAAGTTGTATGAGTATTTTGAAATTATCATTATCGTCATCATAAACATAATTATTAAAATCATTTTAATTGGGTTGACGTAGTTGAGTTTGAATTGTATGCTGCATTAGTGGTTTCATATTGGCATATGTGTGGCGTGCATGTCCAGTACAGCAGCAACAGCAAATAGACTCATTGTTACCACTCCAAGAAAAAACAGTCTACCAATTTGCCACATAATCTACGAAAATCCTTTGTAACCTACCAATTTAATTAAAAAAATTAGACTAGATTTGTAAGCAAATTGAATAAAATATATTATTTAATCAACCTCTTTTAGTTAGTTTTACTCGTATATTAAACTGAGTGTGTGCTTATTTGTATATCTGTTTACACATAAAAAACTAGATTGTAAATACAATAAATTTTTTTGTACTTATATACAATTAAAATATTATTCAATTTAGCGCTAACAACGGTTTTTGTAAATACAAATACGACAATTGTAGGTTTCCTTAAGAAAAGAAAAAAAAATGCAACGGTACCAAGTTTTTTCAACTATTATGGTTAACAAACTAATTGTTGAAAAGATTACAGGGCTTTCAGTAAATGTTTTTGTTGCACTATTTTATCAATCCTTTTTTTTTAATTAAATCATCTTCATTTTCTCCTTTGCTGGGATTTGAACCTGGGCCGTTGTGTGTTGTATGCAAGCGTTCTAACCATTACACCATGTCACTCTTAATTTTTATTATGTTATTTTTGTACGAAATGTGAGCAAGATACTTAAACCAAAGAACTCAACAAAAAATTTATTTAATCGTTTTTATTGAAAATGTATGGTACCGTAATAATTTATTTTATTTTTTTCTCAAATTTTACTTTAGGAAAAAGAAAAAAATGTAACGGTACCGTGTTTTTTCAACAATTGTGGTTAACAACCCATTTATTGGAGAAATTAGAACACTTCCAATAAACACTTTTGTTAAACTTCTTTATAAACCTCATATTTTTTTTTGTTGTTTTCTTATAATTAAGTCTTATTATTTTTGAAAATATTGCTTAAATTATAACTACAATTTTAATTAGCATAATTTGTTGAAAATAAATCGTAATATTTGTAATATCAAAAAAATATTTGATTGTATTTATAAAACACATATTTAAAAGAAAATTTCACATTAACAACTCACTTTGTTGAATGAATTTTGGTGATATTTTTTTCTGTGTACAGTATATAAATAACTATACGGCTAAACCAATTTTCTTGAAATTTTTACAGTACGAGAGCAGTACGAAATGTTTGTAGTCTAAAAATTAAAAACTACACTCAGTGAAAAAAGTGGTAGAAAACTACCGAAACTGATACCATTTGATATTGAAATTGAGTTATGTCCGTTTGTGATTACTTCGTTAACGGTTGGTATTAATATTTCAATAAAAAGTTGGTATCACTTTATTACCAATCGTTATTGTTTTGATAACACACTGTTCCCTTCTTTTTACCAATTTTTCTTGTTTTAATAACTCATGGTTCTTACTTTAACACCGTAACCGTCTTGCTTTGTTACCAATCGTTCTTATTTTGATAACGAATCGGTTCTTGATTGATTGATTGAGTATTAAAAAAAAACTTACTTGCAGTAATTTTTAAATTAAATGTTCTTAATCTGTCGTATTCCACTTCAATTTCGTTATATTTCCTAATAATAATGTGGCATTGGCTGCGTGGCCCGTAGATCCGTTCTGTTAGTTTCCAGATCATTTAATTCATAGCCCTCGTCGTTTATAGTGTTGACCTGGACAATCATGTTTTAAAATAAAATATGAAACAATAGTGTACCAGTCCAAAATCCAAACCAAATAGTGGCTTTCTCGGAAAGCTCTTGGATCTCATTTGTAATAGTATCGTAACAATTTTGTTTGTTCATGTTTCCATTCATTAAATAATAAGATTCATCGTCTTTTTTTTTTTTTTTTTGATTAAATGTTTTAATGAAACAATTTTATTGTTATTCGTCCATTGGCAAATCCGACTTACACAACTTACACAAGAATGCCCTGACGAATAATTATGGTTTGCAAGGAACACTATTCGTAAAACTCCTTTAGTTTTCTTAAAACCCAACGTTGTATACGTTTACAATGTTGTATATGTATTATATGAAATTTCTCGAACTGAAGACATACATTTAACCCTAATCATAGTTAGATTTGTTCTACCATCCAACCAAACCAAATATCTTATACTAATTTTGACAGTAAAACCCTAACGTTGGCATCTCTGAATAGTGTTTGTAAGCTTTATCCAAATTTTTCTCTATTCTATTTTGTTGCTATGGTAAGTTTTTTTAGTGCAGCTCATCTCGTCACTCGTAACTATTTTCCTTTTTTGCACTATCTACTTAGCTCTTTTCTGTAGTTGTTGCTGTTGTATATATTTATTTATTCAAGGAGTAGAGCGGTATGATGCTGGTTGTACCTATGCATTCCTTTAGCAGTTGTAGTAGTAGTGTGACAGTCTAAACTGTAACTGCATCTGCGCTTTTGCATTGAGTAAAATGTGTGCCAAATATGGGGTGTTTAAAAGCCTAGGGCTTAGGGTAGTATGCATTTTTATATACATACATACATACATACATATGTATTAATTTATTAAAATGAAGAGAGAGAGATAGAGTTAAAGAGAAGTTAAATATATACATATGTAGTATGCTTTTTAAAATTCCTATTACAAAATCTTTCCTGAAAGTTAAAAAGCTTTTATTCTGGGCCAATTAAATGCATATATTCCTGGCATTTAGGAGTTGAGAAGGCACAACAGTATATATCTGCATCCTCGCCCCTCCCCTTAATCTGAGTCAGCTACTGAGAGATGCATTTTTGATTTTCTCTCTTTCTTTTTCTTCCTCCAATTGTACACCCACATATTAATATGTATTATAAAATTCACGGCACGTGTTAACACTCTTCACTCTTAAGCCTTCTTTGGGTTCCCTTTAAAACTTTGCATCTTGACTTCTTTTTCTGTTTTTCATTTAAATTTTCTTCTAGAAAGCGAGAGTAAAATTTACGAAAAGCTTTACTTGTTTCGGAATTTGGGAAATTAACAGGTACATATTTGTATCCCTTACTGGTTTAATCCCGCTACCAATCAACCCCTGAAAATACACAAAAATACTCCCCTAAAATAAAGTACCATATGGTTGTTCTATAAAATACTAAATTATCATACTGTATGGATGAAAACACTTTAACTCTAAATATATACAGAACCAGAACCTCCGGCAGTTATTGATTATTTGCTGAGATTACACTGCTTAACATAAGTTTAACTTTTCAATAGAAACGAATATTTATGTAGGTTCATTATTGGATCCTTTTTTAAGATGTTTATTAAGTAACTTTTTTATTGTTTTATTTGTACACACTAAGCAATTTTTATACTTTACAAACTGTATTGCCGATCACTTCTTCTTTCTATTATTATTTGGTTTAGACCCAGCACAAATGCAAGACACTGCGACCTATAAGATCTATTGTGTCCCTTTGAGTCTACTGTTTGTTTAGCAGACCAACTGCCTTCCTTACGAGCACCAGCAGGTCCGCAACTTTAGTGGTGGATATGTCCGCCATCCACCTAAATCTATTAAGAGCAGCACATTTACACAATATGTGCTCTACTGTCTCTGATGCCTGTGAGCATAGTCTACAGACATCTACATCTGAGATCGCAATTCTCATCAAATGCGCTTTCACACTACAGTAACCCGTAAAAAAATCCGTTAGTATTTTCAGGTCTGGCCTTCTATACTTCAGAACATCAGACTTACCCCCAAATCGCGGACGAATCACAGCCTTGGTGTGCCTGAGACCCGACTGGGCGTTCCAATGTTCCAAACATTTGCCAGTTTCCCATTCACTAATTTGATTGAGAATAGTAAAAAGCGGTGCTGCACAGCAGGGCTCCGGACCAATAAAAGGCGTCGCAGACCCCTTCCCAGCCAATGCATCCGCTTCCTCATTTCCGCTTATACCACAGTGTCCAGGTACCCAGAACTGCTGCACCCTGTTTCTAAGCGATAATTTTTGCAACGTGTCGTAACAATATTTGACAAGTCTAGATGTCATACGATGAGAGTCAAGAGCCTTTAAGGCAGCCTGACTATCTGAAAATATATTAATTGTCTTGCCCTTGAGTCCGATATACAGGTTAATCTCAGCACATGCGGTCATGGCCAGGATTTCAGCCTGAAAAACACTCAACGACTTCCCTAGTGTTAGATTGTATGTTTTGTGTTTAACAAAAACTTTTCTTATAGAATACTCAGATAATGCTGGCAGCTTTTATTTGTATTCTTATGTAAAGTTGTTAACATGATTCATGGAAAAATGTTGAATGATCATTAAAACCCTTTTTCAGAGTTACAGACTAGCACCTATCTATATTTTGTGCGTCAATTTTTTTATCTATGACTAACGGGACCTATAGTTTATAACCTCGAATCCGAACGACAGACTTGACAAGCTTGTTCATGGCAATCAGTTACTCTCAGAGCTTTTGCCAGAAGACTGTTAAAAGGTGCTTGCCGAAAAAAATATTTTGTTTTTTTTTTCTTCTTTCAAAATGTCAGAGCTGTAGTTTGAACCCGGAGCTTTCGTCTAGTAAGTCAATACACTACTAAATTGACTAATGATTTAAGTACATTCAATGTGAACCTATTTGGGTCAAATTTAGACAATTTGCAAATAAATATGGACACAAAATGATAATATTTTTCACTAAATTGTTATCACTTTTTGGTACGTTGATGTCATTTGTCAAAACCTGTCTGTGTCTTTTGTGTTATACTGTTAACATACTGCTTAAACATATAAAATGATTTTGTAATTGTAAATATAAATCGTGTAAGCGTCTTGTGTTGGCAAGGATTTTGTTGCCTGCCTGCATATCGATATTGTTTTTAAGAATTTTAAGTTGAAAACCTTCTTTCATTCAGGCCTTTAAAGTTTTATGAGCAGTTTTTTGTTTGTTTAGTTTTCTCTAACACTTAGCTTTTTTCTCCTTTATCTTCTATTTTTTGGTTTGTGACAGAAAATTCAATTGCATTTAAGGTCACATGTATCGTCACTATAAATCCTTTTCATTTAGCCATAAACCCATGTACACATACGCTTACACATAGATTCTCTTCTCTATTTCTAAATCTTTTCATGTAAATTCTATAAATTTTGTACATTTTGCCACTCTTTTTCCTTTTCATTATTTCATTTGTGATTTTTTTTTTTTATGTTTTGCTTAATTTACCTGTGAGCATTACAATCAAAAGTCCTTGTAGTCCAAGATTTTTACTTTGACTCTCTGGTATCTGTAAGTACGTGTGAGTTGATCCTTTATGAAGCTCATAATGGCTGTGCAATAAGAAGGCAGTAATGGCTACAGAAAGCTGATGCTGTTGTTGCTGCTGTTGCTGTTGCAGCTTTAATAAAGTGTCCTTGAAAATAATATTTTTTTCCTTTCCTTGCTCTTCTTTTTATTTTTTGCTGTATTTTTTATTCTTTTTTTTTTGTATTTTATTAAATATTAAATTAAATTTAATTTTCATATTTTAATTTTGTTTTCTTTTCATGCCATAATAATATTACAATTTATTTGGTTGGTTTACTTTGGTAATTGCAAAAATTTATATTTTATTTTTCCATTGACCGGTATTGAATTTCATTAAAATTCTCAATTAAAATGACAAAATTTAATTTTTAATAGATTTAGAAGTTTTTTTTTAAATTTATATTATGAAAAAGGCTATCGGCGGTATTCATAGAAAATAAAATAAAGTTTAAATGTGGTTTTACGTCAAATTTTCCATATTTTTTACTATTTTATGAATGTAAGCCTATGTTGCTTTTAAACGATAGATACGTTTTAGGGGATACCGTGTTAATAAGAAATGATAATGTATTAGTTGGAATAAACCTTATATTCTTCCTTTAAATACCTAAACAAAATTGGATTTATGTTTGACATCTTTTCAAAATTTACGCAAGTTGTGAATGTTTACCATTTATGCCACAGATTTTCTCATTGTAAAGTAAGAAACAAGTGTGTCAAGTCTGAACATGTAAAAAACCGTGTTAATCAGGTTTGATTGTATACAATACTATACCCTGAAGCCACAATTAGAGCGTGAAGCGTAATTTGACTGTCAAAAATTCTCATATCCAGTGAAGTTGGTTGCAAAACTGCTTTCATTATTTTTGTTTTTGCAAATCTCATTGTTAAAGAGTAATAACGCTTTAGTTACTTTCAAGACAATTTAGAGATTTACGGCCATATGCAAAAATACAAATAAATAAAAAAAATACACATAAATTTATTTCGAGTTAAGGTCTACTTTAATTTTTTTTTTTTTTTTGCATACTTGAATTTAAATATAACACTGAATTTCAATTAAAATATTTGTACTATCAATTAAATCTTTAATTGATTTTAGCCCCTCACACGAATTTATCATTTCAATAAAAGATTTTATTTAAAAATATCTTTAATTAGCTTTTTAATATTATCAATTAATAATTTTATTGTTTTTTTTTAAATAAATCCAAAATCAATTACAGATCTTATTGAAGCATTAAAACCCTTATTTAAAATAGATACAAACACCAATTAAAATTTCTATTAAATCTATTAAAAGAGTATTAAAAAAAGAAATTGGAATTTACTTTTATGGTTTGAATGAATAAATTATTATTTTTGAAAATAAAAACGCAATTATGAAAAATAATGGTATATATGTAGCTTTTCAATTTTTAAGCAAGATAAATTACTTATTATAAGTTTGCTTAACTAAATAGAAGTTAACTTTAAAGTTATTGGAAAGTTAGATTTTTCTTTAACTTTTAATATGAGATTTAAACTAAAGACAACTTTTACTATCGGACACCTAAAACTAATTTTAAATTATAATTTAAAACATAACTGCTGTATTCATAAAAAATACTACAAATATTGTTTGACTGGTATATATATGTAGGTATAGAAGTTTGCAAAATAAACCCTTAAAAACGTCTCCTTTTTTTTTTGAAAACAATTGGTTAATCTTTGTCGGTTACAAAAACTTTTCAAACTAGCCTGGTATATGTTGTATGGTTTTGTCTGAACTAAATGCCGTCTCTAAGGTTTAAAACGTTACTAAATATTTCTGTATTTAAGAAAAAAGCTTTTTATGACAACCATCTTATAACTTGACTTGTATGAGATAAAATTATGAAAGACTCTAATAAAATATTGAAAACTGTGGTAACAGCTTTATGACAATAACTGCTTTTTTTAGCCTACACTTATACCTGACAGTGCTGCCATAACAGAAAACAATGCATTTTACACTCAATGCACACCATGATTTAAACAAAACGACTAATGTTTTTTCCGAGAATTATTTTATGCCTTGTTTGGAATTGTTTTTACGTAGTCATTACTAGTGAAGGAGCAAAATAAAAAAATTCATAGTAAACAGATTTCGTGTTTTTTTTTAATTTTCTACTTTTCTACACCAGGGATGAGCAACACGCGGCCCGCGGGCCGCTTGCGGCTCTTTCAACATATTTATGCGGCCCGCCAAACAAATGTTGCTGCTTCTCAAAAATACACATAATATATAGACACATTAATCAACGAATTTCAATTACGAAGAAACTGAGAAGACAGCAGTTTCCATGAAAATGTTTTCCTAACCATTAATTATCGATGTGGATACACTTCCCGAAGACTTTCAAAGGGAAGTGATGGACATGCAGAATAATGCTGATGTAAAAAATGCTCAGTAAACATCGAGAATGTTTATAAATCCGAACACCGACCAATTACCACCGATCAAGATTGAGTAATGCACGATTAGAAACTTGTGTATGTGTAGCTACCTCATCAATTCCGGCTGATATTGATCAGGTTGTATCGAAAAAACAGTGCCAAATTTCTCATTAAAAATTTCAAGCAAATACTTTTTTTTTTGGCATTAAAATGTATATGGGATATTCCAAGTCAAATCAATCAATGGTTTTAACCTACCCCCTCCGAATTTTATGATTTTTTGTAGAAATATAGTATATCATAGAACTAAATTAAATACAAAGTTTGGAAGCACTGATACATCTGGATCCGGAAATATGAGGTCTTGAAAATCGGAAAACAGTACAAAAATGCACAAAGTTACACTTACTTAATTGTAATTTTCTTGAAAAGTATTATAGCTACGCATCTCGTAAAAGTCGCATTTGGAAGGGTATTAAATTACCTTTGATTTAATATGCAACATGATTTTTTCTTTGAAAAAGTCAAAGGTCAATTTTCTTTATCTATAAGTCGGAAGCCTATATCTCCGAAAGCGACCTTTTTAAAAATTTAAAAAAAAATTCTGCCAAAGATAGTTTCGTTCTCTACAGCTGTAAAAAATTTCAGAGTGGAGGTATTTCTGGATCAAGAAATAAAAATCAAATCGCAAAAGAATGTGATTAAAACTAGTCTAATAGTGGTGGGATGGTATACGATTTTTCGATTTCGATTAGCTAGAATCGCTTATTTTGTGAGGTTCAACAAAAAAATACATGAGCCAAAAAGAAGGGATGTGGGATGGGGGCAAATGGCTCTTCATCGGGGTCAAAGGTTGGGTTGAAGGAGTAAAAGTCCACAAAAAGCTCCACAACTTCCCTGGATTAGCCCCTAGAAGGATAAAATGTAAGACCGACACTTACTAATATTTTACCCCCGAACTTTTTTCCGAACATAGCTACCCCCTATCTCCAGTCCCTAAGGGGGCTCCAGTTCAAAGTTTATAAAATTTGCTCCTACCACTCTAGAGAGTGGGAATAGGGGTTAGGTATGTTCGGAAAAAAAGTTGGGGGTAAATACCTACCCCTACCTATTTATATACCTATCCCCTATCTCTGCTCTCTAAGGGCGCTCCATTACAAAGTTACATTTTTATATAAAATTTGCTCCTACCACTCTAGGGAGTAGAGATAAGGGTTAGGTATGATCAGAAAAAAAGTTGGAGGTAAATACCTAACCCTACCTAACCCCTACCTACATACCTACCCCCTATTTCCACTCCATAAGGAGGCTCCATTACAAAGTTTATAAAATGTGCTCCTACCACTCTAGGGAGTGGAGATAGGGGGTAGGTATGTTCGAAAAAAAAGTTCGAGGTAAAATATTAATAAGGGTCGGTCTTACATTTTATTCCTTTAGGGGCTACTCCAGGGCAGTTGTGAAGCTTTTTGTAGATTTTTATCCTTCAACCCAACCTTTGACCCCGATGAAGAACTATTTGCCCCCATCCCACATCCCCCGTTTTTGTTTCATGTATTTTTTGTAGAAACTTACAAAATAAGCGGTTCCAGCTAATATAAATCGAAAAATCGTCTACCATTCCAGCACTATTAGACTAGTTTTAATCACATTCTTTTGCGATTTGATTTTTATTTCTTGATCCAAAAATACCTCCACTCTGAAATTTTTCACAACTGTAGAGAACGAAACTATCTTTGGCATAATTTTTTTTCAAATTTTTAAAAAGGTCGCTTTCGGAGATATAGGCTTCCGACTTATAGATAAAGAAAATTGACCTTTGACTTTTTCAAAGAAAAAATCATGTTGCATATTAAATCAAAGGTAATTTAATACCCTTCCAAATGCGACTTTTACGAGATGCGTAGCTATAATACTTTTCAAGAAAATTACAATTAAGTAAGTGTAACTTTGTGCATTTTTGTACTGTTTTCCGATTTTCAAGACCTCATATTTCCGGATCCAGAAGTGTCAGTGCCCTTAAATTTTATATTTGTCTTAGTGTTATGATATACTTTATTCATACCAAAAATTAGCAAATTCGGAGACAGTCATTTCAAAAACGGCATATTTTAAGTTGAGTTGATATGGTTTAACCCATATATGAAATTTTACTCTTTCTTAAATTTTATATTTTTTTATTCTAATTTTTATTATAAATAGAGTTTTGTAAATTATTAGTATTTATGTGCGGCCCGCCAAAAAATTTTAAAATTTAAAGCGGCCCGTTGATTAAAAAGGTTGCTCACCCCTGTTCTACACCATGCATCCAAAAACAAACAATCTATTCAATTTAATTCAGTTCTTTATTTGCAAATAAAATTTATAATTTTAAAATTTTTACTCTCTTTTTTTTGCAGATAAGCTTCTCGAGTATCTGAGGTAAGTGCTCATATTAAATTATTTACAATTCAACATAAAAAAAATTAATTTTAAAATAACAACTAGCAGAGTATGTACATCGAATAATTAATACTACTGACTCATAACCAGCAATTTCAAAGCACTTCTTTTTTTATAATTTTTCTATTGTATGTATGCATGTGGTAACATATTATTATACAAATCAAGTAACATTTTTGCAAAGAAGTGTATTTTTTTTTTATTTGTATAAATTTCATTTTTTATTTTATTCTCAAATCAGTTTTATGAGGACGGATCTAAAATTAGTCGACTTTGCAATGCCAACATCACAAATTTATAAAAAGAAAAGTCTTTAATTCTCCACCTAAACTCCCTTTAATACGATACACATTTTAAAGCAATATTCAATAGCTTCGATATCCTGTTTATACTAAATGTTCTTTTACATAAATCTTTTTTTTGAGTTTAATGTCTTTTTATATTAATATGAAATATTTATTTATTTTTTCCCTTCGTGTAGTGTCGTCAAGAGTTATTATTTTAACAAATAATATAACAGAACCTGTTTTTTTTTTTAAATTTGGAAATAAAAAATAATTTGTTAGGACTAAATATGACCAATAAGGTGCATGACGAAGCCACTAGAAATTTAAATCATTGATTTTGGTCCTTGAAGTACATAGAGGCTGTGTGCAACTAATGCATTGATATTTTTATTTAATTTCATCATTAAGACGCTGCAATAAGTTGACATAATAATTACCGGTTTTAAAGATAACCAAATGAGAATTATCACACGCTTATTATAAAAACGTGATCACTGTGATATAGTATGTATTGCTTTGGCTTGCTAGACGAAAGCTTAAACCCCAACTCTGACATTATGAAAGAAAAAAATATGAAAAAATACTTTCAGACTGCTAACTTCGAGCAAAAGTTCGAGAATAACTGATTGCCATGAACAAGGTTCTAATGTCGGCTGTTCGGATTCGACATATTAAGCCAACACACTAATCACTAGACTACGGCGGCTACAACACCCACGTAACAACATTTCATTCTAAATGGTAGTCAAATTGTTGTGTTGTACTTGTTATTTTTGTTGGAGTTTCGTCACTGTGGTACAATGCCTATCAAACCCTAACTACGAGTAAGTAATGTCGCTTGTTAAAATTTTGAGAAGAACCAAATGACAGAAACCTAGTGGCAAATCCTGTATTTCCCTCTCAGTTAAAGGGCTGATATTTGAAGGAGTGCTTTCGTGTATTATCGATCCAAACGTGATTTCCTTCTAATTTCTGCGAAATTATTTTTATAAGTAAATTATTTTTCTTTTATTTTATTTCTTGATTAATTTAAGTCCTATTTAGTGAGATAATCAGCATGTCCCACGATATCTAACGTTTTCGTTTATACTTATTCTCAACGAAAAACGGCTGTTTTGTATACTGTTTTCATTACAAGTCTAATGAAAACGAATTCGAACGATAACGTTAATGTTTTAGGGTCATAATTTACCCATTTTACGCCATGAACAAGCTTTTTAAGTCTGTCGTTAGGTGTCGACTTAAACGTAGGTCTCGGTACTCATTGATAAAAATGGGTACTGCGAGAAGCTAGGCCATAACCCGGACAGAGGCCAATTATGTATGTATGTTATAAAGCCAAAAAAAAAGAGAACAATGCACTTAAACATAGTGTGACGCTTTTTCTATCAATAATGTGCGATTGTTGTTTTCGTTCGCATAGTTTTGCGTTCGACATCGTTTGACTGGCTGTATATCTTAATATCCATATGTCCATAAACCATTCTTTTATTTCTCACTTGAATAGTTTGATTATTTTAAATTTACAATTAAGTCCTCGTTATATGTATTCTACATATTTATATCTTCTATTAATAAAAAAGAAAAAAAAAGAAAAACCTCCTCCTTTAAAACTGATCAACTTTCGTATCCTTTCATGAATGACAATTACACGTCCTGTGACTGTTTAAGGTTAAAAGCCTGTAATTAACATTTAAATTTATAAATAATTTATTTGTTAATTTGTCAATTGTTTTATGACAATTACAATTACAACAACAACTATAACAACTATTACTATTACAGAAACAACAGCAACTAAACAAAATTCCCTAATAAATAAGAAGTATCAAACTAATGGCAGGACTAAATACATAAATGCATGTTTTATTTGTATGAGTCCGTGTGTATGTATATATATGTATATGTGTAAACGTATGTGTGTGCAAAACTATAATGCATTGCCTGCATTTTTCTCACATACACTTGGATTTATTGTCAAATACTATGGAAATATGCATTTAAATAGCAAATAAAACAATTGATTTGTTGCAATTGTAAAATGACATATAATTACGAGTTTTTAATAAATAGAGGAGGGGTAGGCAACAACCTATAGCACGGGTAAGTGAATATTTTTATTCCATTTTTACAAGGCAATTATTGCTTTACTGGTGGCATTTTTTTTTTGCGATATTTTTCCATAACAAAACCAACACACATTTATGAGCAGGAACTATTTATGGCGTTTTTAAAAATTCATTTTCAATTAATGAACAATTGGTTGTGAGGCAGTTAGGATTGCCAGAACGCCTATGTATCGCTTGCTTTATAAGACATATTTGTTTTCGTTTAAACCTAGAAAAACTATATTTCTGTAATATTTTTAAAGTAGATTTCGAAAGGAAATTTATTTTAAAATAACCACTAAAGAAATAAAAAAAGGAATAGAATAGAAACTGCATTTGCTATGACAATACAAGAGTATTTGAAATATGCAGACTGCCCGTTAAGCTTATGAGAATGGCTTTTATAGAAAAGCTGAGAACAAGATAATCGGTCCCAGAACTAGACCACCCTAATATAGAAATGGTGGCAATAGTTTGCAAAAATTTATTTTGACGAGTAGAGGCAATTTCGTTAAACATACGTTTTTAGTTTCAATGCGCCACCTTGTTTAATATTTTTTTCTTTTTTTAGAGACTTAAAAAATAAATAATCACTGCGAATTTGTTAACTTGGAAAAAATTGATCATTGATATGTAACTCAATTTCTTCATTTGAAAGCTTTTAGTTCCACCAGAGGCCTAATTCTGTAACTCTCCTAAGCTAGAACCAAGAACCGATTACTTTTTGGCGTTAAATATGATTATTATATACTTTTTCAAATTAAATTCGAATATTTATTGGATCTATATTATACTTATTGTATGAATTTTAATAGCCTAAGATCCTAATTGATTTAAAATTATTAATATCGTAATACTAAGTAGTCGCCGTGGTTAGTGTGTTGGCTTACTAAGACATGAGCCCCGGGTTCGACACCCAGCTCCGACATCTTAAAAAAAAATATTTCTTTCGGCGACTACCTCTCAGCAGTCTTCTGGCAAAAGCTCTGAGAGTAATTAATTGCCAGGAACAAGCTTCTCAAGTCTGTCGTTCGGAGTCGACATTAAACTGTAGGTCCCGGTACTCATGGATAAAAAATTTACACACACAACATGAGTGCTGCAAGAAGCTAGACCGTAATCCTGACACAGGGTTGTAAAGGCCAGTTATGTATGTATGTGTGTAAGATCTTAATACTGGAATTCTTATGAGTATTAACATCCGTTAAGGATCTTAGGCTATTAAACTTCATACAATAAGTATTATATTGATGCATTAAATATTCGAATTTAATTCGAAAAAATATATAATAATTATAAATTTGATCAAAGCAATAGACTAGAATGAGAGAATTGTGTAAAACGATTATTGAGTACTTTAATTTGGGTATATATCAATACTTTTAAAGGATGCTTATTTTTAAGGGAAAACAATTTGTTAAAGTTTTGTGTTTTTAGACGGAATTTTGTTTAGGCCGTCAAGACTTAAATTTTTCATACAACTTCGAAGAAAAAATACAACTCTTAAAGTATTGAGTAGTACTTTTAACAAATACTCGATATGTACTCGGTACCCATTATTCAATACTTTGCCAGCACTAGTGTAGACACTTTTATCATCTGACAAAGATCATACTAAAAGTTGTATACATTTGAAACTGGCAACCCTGGAGTGTATAGAACGAAATTATTTGCAAATAAATTTTTTTTCTTTTAATTTTTATCAACTATTTTATGTGGTCAATTCAATTGGAATCAATAACTATGTGGCTGAATAAAAGTCCTAGTAAATGTTTATTAAAATATGTTGTCACATATCCAGACATACTCGTATATCAAAACAAAATTCTGTTGTGTCCGGCCTAAATAGCCAGCTATGCGTGTACTCTTGTAATAGAAGCCAGAAAAGAAATCAAAAATAATAATTGTCTAATAATTTTCTATTTTTATATGTAGTACATACATACATACATATGTATTTCAATTTCTAATTTCTTTCTTTATTTTCTGTTATTTTTTTTTTTTTTTTTTTGATTTTTCAATTTCAATAATAACTGTCTTTACAATTGAAGTCACTTTGAAGTTATTTGTCTGGTTATTTTTGGAATATATTGAAGAGGGTCCATCCAAAACGTTCACATGTCCATTTTAGTGTATGTATTTTTTTAATTTCCTATGAAATTGCTGTCATTTGTCACATTATTTATCGTTTGTTATTGACATTTTAAAACAAACAAACCACACCGGAAGTGTGGTTGTAATAATTTGTTTTTTCGTAACAATTTTGAATTCCTGTGATATGTATTTGTTTTTATTAAACTATGACAGTAATTGTAGTTAAATTTGATAAAAATTCATGAACAAGTTTTTTAAACATTTTATTATAAAGTTTTTCGACCTTTTGTATGTTTATAATCATTTCAATAAATTGTTACTGCGGTATTCGTGGAAGATATTGTATGTTTGTTAAAAGCTTCATTGACAGATTTCTACAAAATACTTGTCAAATGAAGCCTTAATACATGTGTAGTATTTGAAAGGAATACAGTAGTTAAGCTTTAAACTACATACAGTACAACTTTAAAAGTCCGGACATGCGCCAGTCCGGTCACTCCAATAATTCGGACGCTTCTACATTTCGGACAACTTAAAATTTTTACCTATACAATCTGGACAAATTTTTTTATGCAAGAAAAAAATTAAATTCCCGGGGTTTGTTGTTTTTAACTCGCATGTTTTGTTATTCATACTTCAGTTTCGGTTCATTCTTCCGCAAGCGTGTTTATGTAATTTCATACCAAGTGCCCATGTCTTTAAATAATAAACGCAAACATAAAACACTAACTTTAAAGGAAAAGTGTGATATTTTACAAAGTCTTGATGAAGAAAAATCTATTAGGCAGGTTGCTGAAAAATTCAATGTTCCTAAATCAACGCTTTCCGACTTTAAGGAAAAGATAAAACAACTTATATCGAATTCCTATAATAGACCAGGTAACATTTAAACCAAAGTAATGTAAAAAACCTTTGTAGAAATGAATGAAAAAACAAAGATATCTAATGCAAATGCAAAGAAATCATTTTCAGTTTGTATTCAGTGGGCTGAGGAGAATATTCAGGATATTCTTTGTTGAAGAGGCTAGAGCAAAAACACCAATAAACCACCTCAACAAAGTTAGTCAGCACAAAATAACTTCGTTTTTTAATAAATCATAGTACATACATATGTATGTATTTAATTCACTTAGATTATTACAATAATTTTCACTACTATAGTCCGGACAACTCGATAATCCGAATGTGCCGAAAATTATATGTGTCCGGATTGTCGAAGTTGTACTGTATTGCCATAAAAATATTTTATATTTATTTGTTTATTTCAGGGACGGTAACAGTTATAAGAGAAACTACGAAACAGTCATATTTAACCATTAATGACAACGAATTTATATAATGGTTATAATTAACCATTAACAAGAAATATATTTTATTTTGGTCATCGTAACCAATTAAAATGAGAAAAATTTTTTTTTGGTTGAAAATAACCATTATATCAACCTAAAATTTGTTTTGGTCCTAAATAACCATTATACTAATAAAAAAAATTTTTTTGGTTAGAAATAACCATTATATTAAAAAAGACATTTTTTTTTGGTTAAAAATAACCAATATCAAAAAAAATTTTTTTTTTGGTTATTACTCCACAAAATGCAACATTTTTTGTATATTTTGCATGATGCAAAGGAAGCTGTTCACGCGCGAACCCATTGTTTTTTGCTGCACTTAAATAAATGCAGCCGAGTGTGAGCTTTTTGTGAGTTCTCTCTTTTTTCTATGTTTTTTATCTTTGCTTAACATAATGTTTGAAGTAATTCTCATACTTACTCATACTTCAAACATTAAAGTTTTTTATTACAAGTTATGCATTCAGTGAAACAAGTGGTCAGCGGCAAACAAAGAATATATATGTACTTTAATCTTATAAAAAAAGTGATACTTTTGTTCTACCAATAGAAACTCATTAATGTGTATATTATCTCAAATAAATAAGATCAAATATAATCATAAATAAATAAGGAAAAAAGTGGTGCTTATTTCTGAAACTGTTTAAAGATATACATACATATCTAGACCCGAAATTGTAGTGTTTAAAAATAAAAGGCTAGGAAACGCCTTGTGTCCAGAAGTGCTCCCGAGTGTCCGAACCCCCGACTCCCCACACAAACAGAAGCTATCGCAAGAATGATTAAAATCAATAAAAAGATTTTACAAATTAAGGTTGTAACCAAAAATTTTTTTTTAGATCAAATGGTTATTTCTAACCAAAAAAAGTTTTTGATTGAAATAACCATTATTCTTAACCAAAATATTTTTTTTGGTTGATATAATGGTTATTTCTAACCAAAAAAGGTTTTTGATTGAAATAATGGTTATTATTAACCAAAATATTTTTTGGTTGATATAATGGTTACTTATAACCAAAAAAATTTTTTTCTCATTGTAATTGGTTACGGTAACCAAAATAATATAAATGTACTGATAATGGTTAAAAATTACCAAATGCAGATAAAGGGCATTTTTGCGTAACCTTTTTCCTCAGAAAAAAAAAATAACAATTATTTCCGGTCCCTGGTTTATTTTTCTATTACAATACAATATTAAATTAAATTTTAATTACTAGCTTAGTGACGAAGGTCATTCGGCTTGATGTAGTGAAAGCAGATTAGAACAGTACCAACTAGTCTACTGGTGCACTAAAATTTTATTTTTATTTTTTAAAATTTTGCTACTCGTTTTTAGGACCGTCGGGGAAGATTTGATTTAAATTTTTTTTGTAAACCTTTAAAGTTTATTAAAGAAGTTTCTTATAACAACCTGTTCACGGAAAATGAATTGCCTAAGACACACGTCAAGTAGATTTGCTTGAGTATAAGTGGAGGTATAATATTCTTGGTTAACTGTGTTCCCTATTCATGTCACGAGGAGTGTATGCATGTCGGGCTATACTGGCTATAATTTGTTTACTTTGTTAAGTTTTCTAATACGAACACGTTCATATTAAAATCCAGATAAAATTATAAATAAATCGTATATTGTCAAGATGTCGAATTACTTATTTACATCTGTAATCTTATCTGCTACTCTCTTTATGAATATCTTCACAAAACTGATAAGAGCCAATGTTGTAGCAAAGTATTCAAATTAACTCACATTCAGTTCTTTCAAAAACGTCTGACAATGGACACACAAGTTTTAGTGACTAAAAAACGAAAATTTAAATCTATTCAGCTTTTTGTAGTGGCTGGAACCATTTTAGTTTCTCTATTGATTTCAATGATTTGCGTTGGTTTGATGGTACGTTATGAAGTGGATACCGAAACGGCGGATGTAAAAAGTATATCCTATTGGAAATTAAATTTGCCAGCCGAGCAAGATGTCTGGTTTGAAAAGGGTATTGAGGAGCTACGTACCATAATAGTGAAAAAAGAACAACGTGGAGATGTGAAAAATGTCGTCATTTTCATGGTAGAGGGTGTAAACAGCGATATGTTATCGCGTGCCAGATTTATGAAAAATGAAAATTCTCAGGAAATGCAAAATTTTATATGGGACTCATTTCCTCATTTGGGTATTTTAAAAGTAAGTTGCTAAATATATATTTAAATTCGTCAAAAAAAAAAAAAACGCCTACAAAATTCTAGAGCAGCTGCAGTCTCGCTGATACTTGTGATGCCTTTACTTTATCCACTGCTTTATTTGGTGGCATTAAAACTGCAGCAGGCCTGGGAGGTGTAGATTCACGCGTGGCAAAACGAAATTGTGCTCAAGCCCTTAATGAATCCTATCATATACGCAGCATTTTTAGACAAGCTAAAGCTATAAATTTGCGAACTGGCTATATAAGTACACGCCGCATAACCGGTCCTTTATTAGCTGGTCTTTATGCTCATTCTAGTGATAGCCACTGGGAATGTGATGCTGCTATACCTGCTACTCTAAAACAAAATTGTAACGATGTGGCCAAACAATTAATAAAGACTAAAGAAGGCCGTCAGATAAATGTCATTATGGGTGGTGGTAGACAAACTTTAGTCTCTAAGGTTCCCATCTCTAATCGTAGTGAATTTGATACGTTGGCCTGTGATTCGCTGGACAAACGTAATCTTTTAAAGGATTGGCAATCTTATAAACTGAGTGAAAATGTTACATTTAAGTTATTGGAAACAGCTAAAGGCCTGCAGCGTTTTAATGGTTCTTATGCCGATTATGTATTGGGTGTTTTTGCTAATGGCGATATAAAGGAACAGGGTCCCAGCTTAACGGCTATGATAACCAATTCAATGGATGTTTTAAATAGAAAAGGTATAGGATACCTGCTTGTAGTGGAAACAGCTGTAAAGGAGAAGTCAGTTAAGAGCTTTCAAGATAATTTATGGAATTTGGATCAAACAATTAAAGAAACATTTAAGCATCCAAGGTAACAGAGATAGATAACCTTGTCTAACTTAAAAACCACACATATTACGAGTATTAAAGATATCGTCGATGGAATTAAAGAACGCTGTAAGTGACAAAAAATCGAAAATACGTTTCTTGCATCATTTTTATCAGCAGAAAAATACGCGTCGATTGGCCAAGTCCCAGATTTCTACGATGAAAATAAATTCACTTACACCGTCTGCGAAATGAAAAATACCAGAGTATTTGTTCTACATTTATGAAAGTTTTTTGGCTCTGGTGAACATTTAAGGTTTTGTCAGTTACAGCGTTCTTTAATTCCATCGTCGATATATATTATATTGCTTTTTTAGATAAGAGTGAGACAGTTATTTGAGTGGCTATATTTTTATTTTTTACCACATAATTTTTGCTTTTCTATTACAACATAATTCTCTTTTTAGCTTTAACCGTAACAATACTATTGTACTCACCATTTTTCTGGATTTAACACATAAAAACAATTCTACCAATGATATATTCCTTTATGCCACTGGACCAAAATCCTATCTTTTCTATGGTATACATGAGGTAACTTACATGGCTCATGTTATTTCTTATTCTCTACAGATGGGCATTTTTCGGCCCACTAAGAAAACAAAACGACCATTTTAAATTGTATCATAACAGAAGTATTTGTGTTAAATTGTTATTTTATTTTTTAAATTTAATTTAAGTTTTGTTAAATTTGGCTAAAACAATTAAATATTTAATTAATTTAATAAATAATATGCTTAACTACAGTGCCTGTTAAGTTTTCTTTTCTCATCGTTCATTGTGTTTTAATTCAAAACTGGTCTAATTAAACATCTTCCAAATCAGATCTGGAACTAGAATTCGTTGATAAGCTATTGGTATGTGGCAACCAATGAAATGTTGAAATAGGAGGCAGACTGTTACTTGATGCAGCCGTTTGAGCAGCAGTAGCAGTAGGCAATATTGCAGCATTTGGTGCCGTATCATTAACTGGTATTATTTCCTGACTTATGGATGTGGTCGCTGTAACCGTGGATGTCAGCGCTATTCTCGGTACAGGACGTAAAATATTTTGTCATTTGACCGGCAGCGGTATAATGGGTGAAGGCACCACCGGTCTATTTATAAAATTACTCGCCACATTGCTTAAATTGCGCAAATGATTGGCTTGCACATACTGAAAAGCCGAAGAACGTTCCAATTGTTGTGAAAGATAAAATTCGCCAAGAGTATAGAAACGTCTTTGATCAAAAGGATTGGAAAAGGGAAAACCGCCAAAACGTGTCGGATAAGGACGTGGATGTTGTAGAGCAGGATATAAAGGATTTGGTTGCATTCTGGGTGGTGAAGAATGACCGTGAATGCCCACATGTCCGCTAGAAGGCGGAAATGTTGCAGTAGCTACCGAGGAATTTTTAAAAATATCCAGCGATTTAAGATTTTCTAACATTTGATGTGAAGCTTGATGTTTTTTGAGATAAGCATTTCTAAATAAAAAAAGGGAAATAAACAAAAAAAAATAAAAATTTATTTATTTCGAATTATTCATTTAAACACCACTCTGTTGAAAGAAAATTTTGTAACTCTGGTATCAAATTTACCTTCTAAATGTTTTTCCACATTGATTACATGGATATATGCCATCTACACCATCATCAATTGCTAGTTTTTCTGTTAAATTAACTTGAGGATTTCGTTCAGAATGTTGTCTCTTCTTGGATTGACTATTGGTCAATAGTTCCGATTTGGGTTTATGCCAACGACGATGTGAAGCCAAATTTGCAGGGCAATTGAAAACCTTTAATTAAATCAATAAAAATGCAAACAAAAATAAGTGTTTAAAATAAATAAATTTATTAAATAAAAGTCAGTATATTAAGTTCGGTTGGAAAATCACTTAGTTTTGTATCCATTTCAGTCAAATAGCTGAAGACAATTTATATGTTTTTAGTTAAAGCTACATATTGTCATATTAAATGCAAACGGACGTAACTACACTTTTTATTTTTTTACAGGAGAAGCAAAAAACCTTAAAATCAAAAATTTTGTAAATCCTGAAAATCATAATTTTCAGTATGGAGATATAAGGTTTTTCATCCCTATATACAACAAATGAGTTTGTATGTAACGTTTTCATATAAATATGTATGTAGTTATGTCTTCTTGCATTTAGAAATACACGCACTTGTAGTTACGTTCGTTTGAATTTCGTTAATAAAATCACCATTTTTGATCTAAAATTTTGCACGAACATGTATTTTGATAAAACGAACCATAATTAATAAAAAAACTCAATATCGAAATTTTGTGTACTTACGATATATAGGTTTATCTATTTATTTTTTAATTCAAAAATACAGTTAAACAAAACAACATAACGCTATGATTTGAATAAAATTTCGATTTTATTAAAAATGCTTAGATCTTTCCATTATGTAGTGCAAAATATATATTATATTTTAAATGACCGCATATACACGGTCTAAGGCGTATGTAGTTCTACCACTCAAAAGTTTAATGGCGTCAAATCGTTATTGGTGACCAATTACCATCGTACAAAATTAGGATATTACACAAGAATAAAAAACACGGTACCTGTCCAGTAATTTTAAAGATTCTCTAAAAAAAGCACGCTCAGAGAAAACACCAGGCTTGATGAGGGATTTCAATTCTTCCCTACTAGGAAGAGCGCTGTGGTGCACACTACAAAATTTAACCTTCAAGTTGTCTCAGGATATTACTGTGGCGAGTGAGAGATCGTTTCCACAAGCCCAAATTTAACAGCCTGATCGCACTCTAAGACGAAATTGACATAACATGAATAGAGATCAATAGGTAGTAAGTACGGAATAACGTTGAGAACAGTATTAGGGGCCAAGTCTTGTGTCCTATCATTATCCATTTTTTCAAGCATATATCTCCTACAAGATATATCTTCCCACCACACAAAGCACACGTTTACTTCCCAATATTCCAACTAGAAAGAAATTTACTTTTTGACGTCCAGCTGCCGGAAGTACGGAAAGAAGTCGAATATTTATTTTGACATATGTATACAGAATTTTTTTATTAGATTAGGCTGGGTTGAATGCATCTTCCGATAACAAATAATCAATACTTTTTAACCAAATTTCAATAAAAAAAGTAACCAAATTGAAAAAAAAAAAATAACCAAAAATATTAAAATCATTAGTATCCACACTTTTTCCATTTTAACGACTGCATTCAACTTAACCAAAATAATCAATTAGTTGTGCTAGAATGTGTCAATATTACTTACAAAAATAAGGCAACATGTTATGTATTGTAATTTAATATATTTTGTAGGGACTGCATTAAGGTTTCAAAGAATTGTGTTGGACTGTGAATCTTCTAAAATGAGCTATACTTATTTTTTAATCACATTTGAACATTTTGAGTAAGTGGCCATTTGAATCAGAATATTATTTTTCTAAGCAGTTGTCCTTTCTGTACTCAAAAAGGTATCCGTAAAAGCGTACTGACGTACATACATTTTGTTTTTAATCACTAAATAATCACAGTTTTACATCTGCTTTAATCTCTACTTTGTCTGTAACCTTACGATACCATAAATAACGACACCATAAATATATAGATTTAATATAAATGTTAAAGAAATAAATATTTTTGATAAATAGTATTTATATTTTCCTCGAAATTCCTCGAAATATTTTATTTATTCTTTGAGAAGAAGAGTAGTAACCAAAATAAGAAAAAAGTCCACACATGTACACATTGAAGAAAAAGTAACCAATTTTGGTAAAAATAACTAAAATGGCAACACTGCTCAGGACCAATTAAATTAGGCCCTAAGAAAATGTGATAAATTAAAAAATGGAAGTCATAGTAGAGAAAAGTCGGGAAAAACTGTAAACGGTATTGAAAAATTATGAAAAGAAAAGTTGGGTGGCACATCACTTACAATTATTTTTATTCGTTTAATTAAAATAAGAAGAATTCGGTTTGAAAGTGACGAGAGCTTTGAGATGAGCATCTGCTAGGTCGTTAAATTCTATCAAAACTATTAAAAATACAAATCTCTTCTGACAGACTGTAAAGGCCGTGTCAGATAAAACTTTTGCTTCGCGTTGCGTTACATATGTGCTTTGACATTTAAGATAAAATGTACATGTTTATATGTCACTTGTCACATAAAGTGCTTTTAACGCAACGCAAAGTGAAAAGTTGGCCAACTTTTAACTTTTTGCGCGCTTTGACAATCTGCTGTTAATTTTTCTTTAAATAGTTTTGAAAATTTGGAGTTTTAAGTGTTCTTTATTTAGTTTTGTGTTAAAATTTTGTTTAAAACTATAAAAGTAAATTTATATTGGGAGTTATTGAGAGTTTTAAAAAAAGAGATAAACAAACAACGCTACTGTTAAAGTTTTTATTGTGTCATACACCTTTTGCTTTACGCTTTTTTGTCAAAGTTTTAAATGTCACGCAAAGCAACAAAGTTTTATCTGACACGGCCTTAAATGATTAAAGAGAACTGGGGCATGACGTTTTTTTCCATACAAATTGACAGATAAAAACGCTGGAGAATTCAGTCGTGAAATAGAATCTATTTGATTTTGACAGTGATGAAAATAAGAACAAAAGAAAATCGAAAAAATATTTAAAAGTTTAAATAAATTAATAAATTTTGGAATTTCTTGTGATATTTTAGAAAAAATTATTTAAAAGGTAGCAAAGATGATTAAATTATAAAATATAAGTTCAATTCTTTGCAAAAACTCTTATAAACTTAATTTTTAATAGCTTTACATGCAAGAAATGTAAAAACAATAAATGACAGTTCGTGAAGTTGCGACCGTCGTTTTAATTTTGGGCACGTTTTCTCTGAAAGCCGTTTTTGTCTGAAGTTGCGGTCGTATTCTGTTTAATCATTAAGTTTGGATAAGATTCAGAATACATATATATATTCCAGACTTCTGTTTCTCTCTACATTCGAAGAAGATAGAGGTTTCGTTAGTCTCCATGACATTTCCCTTAGTTTTATTTAGGGAACCACTAGATTTAATCAATTTGAGCAAAAGCTTTGCAAAAATTTTAAAACTCACTATCGAAGGTAGAAAATAAATAACATTAAAGAGTGTCAATTATGTAATAAATAAGTACATTTTATAGAACAAAAACGTTTCCTTTTAATAAAATAAATTCTTTTTTTAAAATATTTTTAATGTTTACTTATAAATCACAATCAAATTACAGCTTTACAACTTACCTTCTCACATTCCGAGCATTTATATTCGATGTGTACAATACGTGGACAACGATGTTGGGCTAATTTGAAAGCATCATCGTATAGAGTGCGACAAAGTTGACACAAATAGGCGCCAATCTTATTATCAATACTGGCCAAAATTGCTTTTGCTTCCTCTGTCACTTCGACTACATTGAAAGCCGGATCAATGTCACCTTTACGCACAACTAATTCCTCATCATCTCGTAATTTTCTTATAATAGTACCAGAGACGGGACTTATGGTTTCCTCATCCAAAGCCATATGTTTACGTAGTTTCATGCGTTTACGTTCGGTTTTATGAGTTTTGTATGGTCGTGAAGTGCTGGGCAATTGTGAGGAAATCATAAATTGTGATCCTTTGTCTGGTGCATGTTGTTGGTGTTGTTGCATTGGTGTAGGCATAGTAAATGTTATTGCTTCTTGACTTTTGTGGCAATTTGTCAAATCTATGTATGTCTTGCCATTGTCTAAATTATCACCACTAACCGAAGATGTTTCACCTTGTCTTCTTTGAAAATCTTTATCAAATAACTTGGCCAAACCATCAATAGCACGATTGTGTAATTCCTCATTTTCGTAGATTAACTTATTGCGTGTCAATACTTTGCCGGATTTTTCCAATTCCTGTTCAAATTCTGTTTGACTTTGTAAACGTAACATTGTAACGGCATGACCAGACAAAGGATTTATGTCTTCATCATCATCATTACCCACAATGTCCACATATTCCTCCTCCTCATCCTCGTTCTCTTTCTCATGTTCCGTGTGAGCGTGTGAGATGTAGGAATTGCTTGAAATGTTGTGCGGACTCTTGGATGAATTATGTGTTAGTAAACGTTCATTAGTCTCATCGTCTTCGTTAAGTTCTTGAGAACTGACAAGTGTTTCATTTTCTTCATCAAATTCATTGTCATCATCTTCATCTTCCTCATCGGCTTCGGCTGCAATCTCATCATCATCTTCATCTTCGGTCAGCACAATTGTCTCATCATCGACATAAATGGTTGTGGATATATTCCCGTGATATTGAGATTTTGTGGGTTTAGTTGGCAAATGTAGTGGTGGGGCACGTTGATAGTCGTTTACGTTTAGTGACAAAGTACTTTCACTTCGTTGACTTTTTGGTATTTCAACAAAATTGTTGATTGTTTCTCTTCTATTATTACCATCTTCGTTATTAAAACGTTGTGTAGCTGTTGATGTTGCCGTTGTCCGTGCGGGTGTAGATAATGAGGTGGCTGTGTGACTGTAACCACCCTCCTCATTCAAGGCATATCTGGAGTTTGAGTTTAAATCTTCACGTCTAGTGTAGGTAATTGTGTGTAGAAAACTGTTGTGTTGGTGCTCATTGCTTGGGGTTGTGGGATGCGTTACTGTTTTTTCATTTGATGGTGCTGCTGCTGTTCCCATGACATGTGGTCGCCACAAATAATGTTCGTCTGACATAAATCTTGTACGTTTTCTAGGTGGTGATGGTGTGGAAGGTGGTGTTATGGGTGCAATATTAACTCCAGCTCTTAAAGATAAATCTAATGGCGAAAGAATTAAATTATTTTTGGAAATTCCTGTTGCTGCTGTGGCTATTGGGGATGACAATAATTGCGAGTGATTTGCCTCTTGTCCTGTTGTTGGTCTTGTGCTAAATTGTGGAAATGTTTCGTTTATTGTTGGCAATGCACGACATTCCACATAATGTTCGCTCATCATTTTAATTATTAACTGGAATTATTTTAAATAATGTTGACTTCTATTTAGAAATTATCTTCTATGTTCTGAAAATTGAATTCGAGTGATATTGAAATCACACGAAATCTGTTTTTCTTTTTTTGTGTTAAACGCTCATTGACCATTAAAAAAATTTCTTTGACTAATAAAGTTTTAAAACAGTTGCGGCATTTAAATTTTATTTGTTGTGAGAAATACATGTAAAGATTGAAAAATAATTTTAATTACGAAAACAACACATTATATTAATTTTTGTTTGAAATTTCTTCGATGACAGAAAGTTGTTGAAACAAACAAAAAGTTAATTGCAATTTTTTGTTCGAAGTAAGACTTCTGTTATTTTGTTTAAAGTAATTATTTATTTCATTAAATAGTAAATGATGACAATTTAATTTTTTGATTCATTTCTTCATTAATTGGTTTTTTTCTGTGTATATTCGATTTCAATTTCATTCGATTTCGACTTTCAGAATGTATTTTAAGTATAATATAGGGAATAAAATTAAAGCGTTTAATCCAATTTTGCTATAATGACTACCATAAACAAGGTTCAGAGTTTTCAAAGACCACTTTGTGTTTAAAAGTGTAAGAATCTAATTTCTCTTTTTGCTGCGACCATCGAGAAGCTAGGCTGTAACCCTGAAACAGGATGGTAATGACAAATTATGTATGTATGTATGCATAAGTGCCAACATTTGTTCAAGAATTTCTGTTTTTATGCAAAAATTAGTTGAACTTTTATAGAGTGGCGTACTCCCTAATTTAATAAATTTCCATATAATCATGTTATGTGGTTACAGTCAATCCGTAAGTAGTAGAGTTTGTTTACTTTTACGCATATATTGAAATACACAAATGTTGGTTTTAAAGTACTCCACTTTTTGGAAACTATTCGCGTACACATTTCACGTATCTGACGGAAAAAGGCTTAACGATGAAAAATCTTAAATTTTGTTGGCCAGTTCATATCGCCATATCTAGAAATTAGGCGAACGGAAAATTTCTCATAGAATAAGAGTGTCTCGTGCGAAGGTTTTGTGGAAACAACTTTTATAGCTATGATTTTGAAGAGACTATACAGAGGAAAAAAAAACGTTTTAAAATTGTTTACAAATGGTCTCGAATTAAGAACGAGTCGTGAACAATATTTCGTTAATTTTCGGTATCAAATCCAGCTTAATGCTTTATCAAAATACAACCAAACGGCACAAAATACCATAAGGTTATAAATTAAGAACGTTCTGTTATTAAATTAGGAAAGATCTGTTATCGAATAAATAACAACACTGTTAAAAGTACGGTTACGGTATTAAAGTAAGAACATTACGTTATTAAAATAAGAAATATCGGTAACAAGAAAGGAACAGTGTGTTATCAAAATAATAACGGCTGGTATTAAAGTGATATCGACTACCAACTGTTTACGAAGTAAGCACAAACGGACTTAACTCAATTTCAATACCAAATGGTATCAATTTCGGTAGTATTCTACCATTTTTTTCACTGAGTGTATGTAACTATCACTTATCTTGGTATCTTCAAACTTTTTAATTGTTGAAAACTGGGAAATCGAGGAGACGAAAAAATTTTCTTCAGATAAATCACAAAGAATCGAAGCCGATAATAGTTGTACAAATTATTTTTAGAAAAGAAATTTCGGGCTTAAAAATTAAAAAAAAACCTTATAACAAATACCAAACTGGCGTTGTTCCTATATAAAATGTAGCATTAGAACATCTCCAAATACGAGAAATTGGAAACAAACGTTATAGAAATAAGTAGAAAATTATCAAATTTACGTACTTAAGTAATATACAGTATTAATAACACTGTGGTCGGATTTGACATTTTTTTTAAACAACCTAGGCCCCCTACTGGTAAAGCTAATTCGAGTACACTGAATTCAATGGCATTGGCTTTTTGTAGAAGTTAGCGCTCGTACATATACATATACAGAGCATGACAGCGTGTCACTAATTATTCAGGGATGTTTCTACTCATCTGATGTTGGTTAGTTATTTAATTAGTTACCTGGATTCAGGGAAAAAGAATGGGTTTAACTCTCTGAATTTTCGACACAACTATATGCATCCTTTTAAGGAGGACGTATTGCCATTTAACTAGTAATTTACGTAGGACAGATAATGTAACATTTTACATAATTACCCGTCTTAACACATAAAATACGGTGTCTGAGACACGGGTCAATAAAATGTATCGTCCAGAGCTTTAACCCACATGTGGCATACCACACAGCCACAATAACCCCATAAGCAACAATTGCGAAGCTATGTATTTGATCATGACCGTTTCCTTGGTGAAAGTCGGAGACAATCTGCTATTTATTTGGCTTGCAGCACCCGGCTACAATGCAACTTCTCACTGAGTTTACGCTCTTCCCGTTATTTGTGTTTAAACCAGAGCCCTCACATAAGCAAAGACAATTTCCTGAGGTTACTAACACTCGCGATAACAGGCTTCGCAGTGCAGTTGTGTTTCCGTTAAGCACCGACTTGTGGCCTTCAGCAACAGGAAACAGGGCAGCAAAGTAAACACAAGGGGTCACCCTCACAGAAGAGCCCTTTTACAGTAGCCAGCTACCAGAAAGGGTCACTCTTACGTCAGAGTCGAACAGTAACCAGCAGACAAGCAACCATTATACCAACATCTGTCGAAACATGCTCCAGGAATAGCTACACGGGTAGAATGTTACTACATGCGACTCAATACTACAAATTTATGCAGAATAATAATAATCCAAAGCCCTACGTTGGAACAGTCAAAGCCTAGTTTTAGGAAAATTAAGCACCCGTAATGGAATGGCCTTATTAATCGCCAATTATCTTCAGTCCTCAAATCAAGAAAAGTGGTATAAAATTCAAGGAGCTTGATACGTGTATTCTATTTCACGGGACGTTTACTTTAATCTTGTAAATTTTATGAACTATCGTTGTCTGAAGTTCTAAAAATGAAGGAAGCTTTCAGCACGTGTAAATAGAAATATTCAATAATAATAGTACGTCTGCCGAATTTCAAAACCTAGTGATTAGTATGTCGCCTTACTAGACAAGAGCTCCGAGTTCAACTCCAAGCTTTGATATATTGAAAGAAAGATATATTAAAAAAATATTTCTTTCGGCGCTATCTTTTAGCAGTCTTTTGGGAAATGCTCTGAGAGTAACTGATTGTCATGAACAATCTTCTCAAGTCTGTCGTTCGAATTCGAAATTAAACTGTAGGTCCCGGTGCTTATTGATAGAAAATGAATGCACACAATATGGGTCCTATGAATAGTAGGCTATACCCAATTATGTACGTATCACTGATTAGAAATTTAAAAAAGTCAGTAAGAAAGTCCGAAGTTTTGGTATTCTAGTCCTAATGTAGATTTTAGAGGTTTTTGGTAAATTTCCCAAATAATTTCTCAGTTATACTTAAATAAGTTTTCATATACATATATAAGTATTTTTATTCCAACAAAATATCCTCGTTTTTATATTTTATCTTTAAATTCAATGTTCGATTTTTTGAACATAATTAATATGGGTTCTGTATGGATGCTCTTCCCACAAAGAAAGCAAAACCTTTAGCAATGGACTTTTATAATTTGTGCAGTATTTTTGAAAAAGATAAACCCATCAAAGCTGTAAGAAACTTAACAAACTACCAAATTACTTTTCAGCAAAAAAAACTACCAGATTTGGTACGATCAGACTAAAATGTCAACGCTGCTTATACTCGCCAATACTCGCATATTTAAAATAATTTTTTTTATCACAACTTATATGGAATATTTTTAATTCATTATTAGCCAGTGTCCATGAATAATCACTTCTAATGTCTTTAGAAGGAATTTTAAAAAAATTTGTTTAAATAAGTTTTAATTAATACCGTAATTTATTTAAAGATTTTATAAGAAAACAGCCAAATCACATTTAAGAATAAATGATAAAAATAAGTTCTTTTTAAAATATGTTTTTTTTTTTTTTTTTTTTTTTTTTTTTTTTTTTTAACGTTTTAGAAATTGCTAATTATTAAATAAATTTTTATATAATTTCTATGTTTTTATTACCCAATAATTTTTAAAATTTTATTATTTTTTAAATAGTTAAACAAATTATTTTTTTTTTTTTTCTATTTCACTTTTCAATTTCAGGTGGCAATTTAAATTTTTAATTTAATTTAATTCAATTTAATTAATTTTTTTTACTTAAAATAAATATCCTTGTTTTATTATTAAATACTGTGTAATTCACTACCGCCAACGACGTATGCAGAATTGTTTAAATCCTTATTGTTGCGCGCGTGGCAAAGAACTGACTGAATGAATGGATTTGAGAAATTGCGTAACGTTGAAACACCTGACGCAGTATTGAAAAATTAAGTTTGAATTCCTGCAACAACAATGAATAGAATGAAAGCAAATAAATCATTGTAAGCCTGAAGCATTGTAACCTATCAACAGACGTTAATGTTTAAACACAAAAATAAAATAATAAAAAAACTCATCCCACTACCACCCTTCAATCGAAAATAGCCCAATAAATTTAAAAGGCTTTCACTGACCTCTCAAACCATCATCCCTGTACGTACAATATAAGGGAAAAACTATCGGAACGCATTAATGAGTTGTTTTGTGCCCACTCTTCCTTTTCCATTATATTTATATCTCTTTCTATAACATCCGTCCGCATTACACTGTGTGTGTGTGTGGGGGTCACTACTGTTTTGGAATGCTTTTTAGTAGTTTCTAAGAAAAAAAATTTCTCCACTAGTGACACAAAATATATCTGTTCGCGTATTTTATATATTTTTTCTTTTAGTTGTGATTTTTTGAAATCATCCCCAATTGTGTGTTTTTTCAATACAAAAATTGCTTGTAAAAAATTTGGGAGGGTTTTTATAAAATGCGCAGGCTTGTTACCGCCCACAAATCAGTGCTCTCTTTCAGTGCCCATTCTTGGATAATTTTTTATATAAATTGATTTTATTTACGGGTATTTTTTCGTAAACAAAAAGGATTAATGGTACATACTCCTAATGTCTGTTTGGTTTTTTTCTTTTATGCATCCTTGTTTGAGTAGTATGTCCTGGCGTACCTTCATGGTACAAATAAATTCTATGTATTGGCATGTATTTAGCTTTGGTTATTTTGTTTAAGGATTCATTTCGTTGGATTTTATATATATTTTTTCCTTTTTTTTTTGTTTGTTATTTTTTGTAGTTTTATTTTAAAACAATGGGGTCATTAAGTTCCGCCCACTATACTCATCGATGCAAAAATTTTTCTAGATTTGTTTTTAAATTTCTTTACACTCTACACTTCAGAAAAAAACCTAATGAAGATTAATCATTTCGTTCAATCAAATTTGTTAAGTCAGCAACGCTTTAATGAGATCTATTAAGAACTTAGATTTTTATTTTTTTTGCAATGACTGTTTGATAATCAAAGGTGAACGAACTGAACATGTTTTCGACCACAGCTACGGTAGTCTCATCAGAGTTCTATGTGTTCTGCATTAATTTATGACAAGCCTCAACTATTACTCACACTTTTGTAGAAATCATATATGGGAATTATATTTCTTCCTTTTCTATACATATGAATTAGTTAAATTAAATTTAACCGCAACACATTCTATCATAAGGTCCTGTTTTCACCCTGATTGCATTTTTGTAATTGTCAAATTTTTATAATATAAAATTGTCGCATATAATCCATGTATCCATATACCATACATTTAATAAATCTCTTTGAAAATAAAAATTTAGTAAAAATGAATTTCAATTAAATTATTTGTAGTATCAATTAAAGTTTTTGTTAATACGGACTAATACCGTAGACAGACGACGGCGTTAATGTGCATTAGTTGAGTTAAATCACATTAACTAGCGCATTATCATCAACGTAAATGTACAAAACCAAACTGAATTTATACTGCATTAAGCTTTTTTATTATGGCAACATCACATAAAATCAGTCAGTTTATGGGTAATTATTTGCTGTTGGTAAGTAAAATGGATACATACATACATACATACATAACTGGCCTTTACAACCCTGTGTCAGGATTACGGCCTAGCTTCTCGCAGCACTCGTGTGTGTCAATTTTTATCCATGAGTACCGGGACCTACAGTTTAGTGTCGACTCCGAACGACAGACTTGAGAAGCTTGTTCATGGCAATTAGTTACTCTCAGAGCTTTTGCCAGAAGACTGCTGAGAGGTAGTCGCCGAAAGAAATATTTTTCATATTTTTTTTTTTTGAATGAAATATAAATCCATTTATTTATTAAATTATTTAAATTTCCCTTTATTTTTACATAAAAAGGTTATTATTTATACTTTTAAAGAAAACTTTTTTTTTAACCTGAAAGCTGGGTAATTGAAAATATACCCGCTTTTTGTGGGAAAAAACACATCAAAGTTGCAAAAAATTTTTACTAAACAGTGCTCGAAATATTCTATAAGAACTATAAGAACTCAAAATCTGTAAAATTTTAAAATTTTATATATCTTCGCTTTTGGTTTTCTTTGTAGTTCATTTCTGTGTCCTTGTATATTGATACAAAAATTTTTATTTCACCTCCCTTCAGCATATTTTTAGTGTGAGTTGAAATATGTATTTTGTGGTTTTTTTCTGACATCCAATGGTTGTGAAAGGCATCGCATTGTTATTGGCTTCTTTGCTATCGTTAGATTCTTTATCCTCCTCTTCCGCTTAAGATTCTTATGAATCACTCTTTTCTTTCTGATTAAAAAAAATCAGGGGTTTCTTTTTGCCAGTGAGTTTGTTTTTTTTCAGTATTTAAAGTAGTGAAAAGCAGTAAAAGAGTATGTAGTATGTATTTTGATTAAGTATCTATGTATTTATATTTACTAAACACATATCTATGTATATACAAATCTACATATATAGTTGTAAATTTTATATTTATAAAAATAAAAAAAGTGGAAAATATTGCAACAACACTATTGTCATTTTAAGATCCTTTGGATTCTTTTGTGGCTTTTGAAATTTTTTTTTCTTTTTTTCATACTCGCATATAATACATCCTTTTGCTGTTATTGTAAGTAAACTTAAAAAAAAAATCCCAAAATGGCGGAAATTTTAATACAAACTCATCTTTAATAAATTTAAATGCACACACACATATGTCAATGTAAATGTGTATAACTATTAATACTTTATTGGGTGGCATGTGTGTGTCAAATAATTTAAATTTTTCTTTCTTTGGTTTTTACCAGTATTTAAAGATTAAATTTATTTTTTATTATACTCTTTTTACACTCTAAAAATGTGATTATTTTAAACACATTTTTCTCTAAGTTTTTTAAGAACAATGCACACATACTATCGTCACTTAATATTAAAGAACAACATTGAAGCATTAAAATTATTAATGATCAGTAATGCGATTCAGAAGTCGCAAATTTTTGTTATTTGTAGTAACGATTATGTGATTTAGGAAGTACACTTTAACAAAAGTCGACAGATTGTCTTCATTACGCCTTTCAAAAGAAGGAATATGTTCCAACAGCTACAGCTTTGAGATCAACAAAAATTAACAGGTATCCAGAGATACACACCTTTTATAGACATACAGACATCTAATTCTATTTTTACGCAATAGAGACGTTCCTCGAAAACTCGCGTAATAAACGACAGAGCATCCATATAAAAAGAGAAAATTGGTTCCATGTAAAAATAACTCTAACAAAATGAGGCATATGTACATATACATATGTATACAAAATAGTTTTTGGGGATTCATGCCCTTGAGCTACCATTTGGAAACTTTAACTATGGATGCAGTTAGGGCGAAAAAAATCACTTATTTCAATACTTCTAGTACCATGCGTGCAACATCACTAAGTTCATTTTCGCTAGAACCTTATTTAACATTAATTTCTCTGTCTCTGGATACGACTCCTAATGCTTCAAAAGTCTGAGACCTTTGATATGATGTCGAAATACTAAACAGCGTTAGAAGGGACTAGGCAGTAATTTTTAACGCAATCAAGAGCAAGAGAAACTGTCAAATTTATTGTGGTATAATTTCGTCCCACACAGTTTGTACTGCTACCAACCATAAGCGTATTAAATTTAAAATTGTTCAAACTGAATTTATACTGCATTAAGCTTTTTTAATATGGCAAAATCACATAAAATCATTCAGTTTTTGACTAATTATTTACTATTGGTAAATAAAATGGATAGAAAGTAAGCAAAGTTGCAAACCTCTAATTTGTATGGGTATAAAAGCAAATAAAAATAGTTCACAAACAAACTAACGTTGTCGTCTGTCTACGCTATAAATGCAAAAAACTGTCGTCTGTCAGGGCAAAATTTTAAGTTCATAATGCAAAATTACGTTGTCTTCTGTCTACGGTATAAGTATATAAATATTTAGACCATATAGAGGAAATGAAATTTTAGGTATATTTACTCACCCTAAATATTATTCTGTTAAATTAGAAAAAAATAAGGAGAAAAAGAAGTAAATTAGACTTAATGCAACACAAGCTAGGAGAAATATTTTAAATTCCTTGACAATAAAGTTGCCACGGTAATAATTCTTCACAAAATGCATGATAGGCGACCACCTCGCAGTAGTCTTTTGTCAAAAGCTTTTAAACGTAGGTATCCCGGTGCTAATGGAGTGTACTATTTAATAGTATCTAAATGCGGATCATATCATCAACGAAACTCAACGAGACTATTTATTATTATTATTATTATTATTATTATTATTATTATTATTATTATTATTATTATTATTATTATTATTATTATTATTATTATTATTATTATTATGATTCTCTGGTGATCTCTTAACGAGTACAGACGTGTTTTTTTGCGACCGCATAATAATTAGTGTGATTAGTAATAGGTGGATTTTTGATAGAAGAATTTTGAATATTTGTAATAGGTACCTATTACGAATTTTTATTTCTTTTCTATATTAGTTTTTGTGAATTGTAATAAGTGGAAAGTGGATAGCACTGAAACTTATTACCTCCGTATGGAGACGTCAGGGCCGGTGCCCACTTTAAGTGGAGCCCCTTTGACGATGGAGCCTATCTTCGAAGGCCGTAGTGGTGGAGTTGGGTCTTTCGGAAACACCGAAAGGTGGTTTGCGGAAGCCTTAGCCCAGCTGAAGGAGGGACTCTCAGGAATGAGGTCCATTATTAAGGAGATGGGGGCAGCTGTTAAAAAGCAGCCAAATGTAAGTAGGTCCATTAAGGACTCTCTTCCAAAACTGGAGGAGAATGTTGAGAAGTTGCAGTGGCTCACAATGAGCTATTCCAGACCGCAACGTCCGGATTACGTAGCTGCTCCTAAATGTCTCACCAAGGAAGGTGGGAAGAGGAGGGCAGGTAGTCCACCGTTAGTTGAGGCGCAGAAGAGCGCAAAAAAGGCGAAAGCCAGCGGGGTCGTCTCCAAACCGGAGACTGACAACGGTGCATCCGCGACGAGGGCAGCATCTCAAAATGCTGCCTCTTCAAAGGTGGCCCAAACCCCCGCCGGGAAAAAGCGTAACCGCGCTCAGGAGAAAGGTGCTCCTCAGGGTACCGCTCCATCTAATGAGGATGGACCGAGTGGAAAGAGGGGCAATATGCAGAAGAGGAAGCGTGTTGGCGAGAAGCCAGAAGCGATTCTTCTAAAACCGGCAGCTGGTAAGACCTACGCGGAAGTGCTTAGTGCCGTCCGATCGCAGGTCAAACCGGAAGCCTGTGGAGTGGCTGTTAGGTCAATACGGAAGACCAAGGCGGGAGAGCTCCTTGTGGAGCTGAAAAAGTCCTCCACTGACGGAAGAAACGCTTTTAAACAGGCGTTAGAAAAGGCAGCGGGCGAGACGAGTGTAGTCAAAGAACTGGTCCCTATGAGTAAGATAGAGATCAGAGATCTCGACGAGTGCACCTCTGTGGAGGAGGTGGAAGTTGCTCTACAAGACATTCTTGTAGAATACAAGGGTGTTCTGGAGGTGTTTCTGGCCAAGCCCAACATAAGGGGGCAACACATGGCCATCGTTAAGATGGAGGTGAAAGCTGCCAAGGTTCTCCTACAAAGGAGGACAGTGAAACTCGGCTGGGTCAACTGCAGAATACGCGGTAGAGTGGACGTCTCCAGGTGCTTTAAGTGCCTGGGATACGGTCACCTTAGTGGAAACTGCAGCGGACCTGACCGAGGCAATATGTGCTTCCTGTGCGGGGTAGAGGGGCACAAGGCAAAGGACTGCCAGTCCCAGCCGACATGCTACCTATGCTCCGACATAGGGGAAAATGGCCGCAAACATATTGCAGGTTCGGGCGCTTGCGGAGTATTCCGCAAGGCATTAGAAGATGCTAAGCGGACAATATGAGGGTCATCCTACAGGCCAACATGCACCGCAGCAGAACTGCTCACGACCTGATGGGGCAGATCCGTCTCGAGAAACAAGCTGATCTTATTTTGATCAGTGAGCAGTACCGAGACGGATGTGCGCCTACGTGGTTTAGGGACAACCTCGGTACAGCGGCGATATGGATCCCGGACCCGAGACGCTTCTGTGTTTCGGCCCATGGCTCTGGAGATGGTTTCGTTTGGGTGAGAAGCGGCTTGGTGACTTACTTTAGCTGCTATCTTACTCCAAACGAGGGTATTTCGGACTTCCAAACCAAGTTAGACGACTTGGAGGATGTCTTACGGAGCATGGGAGGTCATCTGGTAGTGGCTGGAGACTTCAATGCAAAAGCAGTAGAGTGGGGCGAGATTAGAACCGATTCGAGAGGTGGGCGAATTTTGGACTTTATGTCCAGGACGGGGTTGGTTGTATTAAATAACGGCTCCGTGCCCACATTTCGAAGATCTGGCCAAAGGGGGACTATTATCGATCTCACTCTGGCAACAGAAAACCTAGCGGCACTCGTGCAGGAGTGGCAGGTGATCGAGGACTTTACGGCCAGCGATCACCAGTATATCACATTCCGTGTGCGTGATATTGCGCCAGCTCGGTCCATCCAAAATCATGGACCAGCTAGGTGGAATGCCGCTAGGATGGACGTTGAAGCTTTGTCTCTAGCCCTAGAACGGGGACGTGTGACCACAGAGGGGATCCGTAATGATCTTCCGCCTGTTGAGAGGGCTGATGTACTTGTGGACTCAACCATGAGTCTTATACATCAGGCCTGTCAAAGCGCTGTACCGAGGAGGGGTCCGAACGAAGGGAGAAGTCCTGCTTACTGGTGGACGACCGAAATTGCGGATCTGAGGCGTGTTTGTCTCCGTCGTAGACGGCTGGCTCAACGCGCTAATGGAAACGCAGATGACGCAGCCCGTAAAGCCGAAGAGTATAAGGCGGCGAAAAAAGATCTTCGCCGCGCCATCCAAAGAAGTAAGCGCCGATGCTGGAAGGACTTAACGGAGGACCTAAATAGGGATCCATGGGGGTTGGGCTATAAAATAGTGCTCCGCAAATTGAGGGCGTTTAAGCCAAACGCTTCTCTGAATGCGGATACTATTCGGCCCATAGTGGAAGCCCTTTTTCCGGATCATCCAGTGGTCGATAGAACATCGGTCACGGAAGAAACGGAAATCCCGCCTTTCACCTTGGAGGAACTGGAGTGTGCCTCTCGTTGTTTGCGCAGCGGGAAGGCACCAGGTCCTGATGGTCTACCAGCAGAGGTGCTGAAAGCCGTGTCACGGAGTCATCCAGAGCTCTTGCTCAATATGTACAACGCCTGTCTAAAGGCCGGGGTGTTTCCCTCCCGCTGGAAGATGGCTAAACTTGTACTTATTGACAAGGGCAAGGGACCAGTCGGCGCTCCTGGGTCATACAGACCACTATGCCTGCTTGATAACGCGGGGAAACTCCTGGAGAAGCTTCTTCGCCCACGTCTGCAGGCTGCAGTAATAGCGGCAGGCGACCTCTCCGAAAGACAGTACGGCTTTCGAAGGGGCAGGTCGACTGTGGCGGCTATCCAGGAGGTAGTTAATGCAGGTAGGAGCACGGAACGTGGAAACCACTTTTCACGTCCCGTATGTTTGCTGGTCACACTGGATGTGAAAAACGCGTTTAACTCTGTCCGCTGGCAGGACGCGTTATACGCGATGGAGAGAAATTTCAGGCTCCCAGGGTACCTCCTGCGTATCATGGGAGATTACCTGAAAGATCGATCCATACTCTATGACACGGAGGATGGCCGAGAGACGAAAGTCTTATCGGCAGGGGCGGCCCAGGGATCCATACTGGGACCCGACATATGGAACTATACCTATGACGGGATTCTACGTATGGAGATGCCCGAAGGGACATTCCTGGTTGGTTACGCGGATGACATCGCGGCAGTTATTATTGCCAGAGATGTCGATGCGGCCCAACTGCGACTCAACCAGGTTATGCGTCGAGTTACTCTCTGGCTGAGTGACCACGGGTTGGAGTTGGCACTGACTAAGACCGAGATAGTGCTTCTTACTAAGAAGCGCATCCCGCTCATTAGAAGCATGCAGGTAGGAGAGGTTACAGTCCAGACGAAGAATGCCGTTCGCTACCTGGGGGTTAGTTTGGACAACAGACTAACCTTCTGGAGCGAAATATCCAGCAGAGCAGACAAAGCGGCCTCCGTAGTGACGTTATTGAGCAGGGTAATGGCCAACATTGGGGGCCCTCTTCCCTGTAAAAGACGTCTGCTGCTGAGCACCACCGAGTCTGTGATGTTGTATGGAGCTGAAGTCTGGGCTGATGCGCTCAGGTTCGAAAAGTACCGAAAGCGCATGGCGGCAGTGCAACGGAGAGCAGCGCTCCGCATAGCGTGCTCCTACCGCACGGTATCGGAGCCGGCTGTCTTGGTGGTCGCCGGGGTCATACCCATTGACCTCCTCGCCAGGGAGCGACAATTCGTCCACCAACACAAGGGCGAAATTGGAAAAGAAGGCGCACAATCTGTAGCAAGGTCTCAGTCCCTCCGTGACTGGCAGTTACGGTGGGATACTGAGACACGCGGAAGGTGGACTTATGCCCTTGTCCCTCAAGTGGACGCTTGGCTAAATCGTCAGCACGGTGAGGTAGATTACTACCTCACGCAGTTGCTGACGGGCCATGGGCACTTTCGGTCTTTCCTGTTTAAAATAGGAAAGGCCGTAAGTCCCACATGCGTCTACTGTGGAGCACAATCCGACTCCGCTTTCCACACTTTCTTTGAGTGTGAGAAGTGGATGTTGGAGAGGCGTGCACTGGAGAGGGATCTTGGCATCTTGACTCCCAATACCATCACGGGAGTCATGTTAGGAAGCCTTGCTGCATGGAGAAGGATCGCCTTTTTTGCGAGAGGGATCCTTCGTCGGAAAGAGAGAGACCTTGCAAGGTCGGTGGCACCGTAGGGTCCAACTGGACCGGAATATAAGGCTCTATCCTGAAGTAATGTCATAAATTGACGGTCCCAGGATGGAGCCGGGTGATATAGAGAGGGGTTTTAGCCGGTAGGCACGCAATAACTGCGTGGAGTCCGGCACGACGGGTGGCAAAAACCACCTAAGTGCGTAAATGCATTTCCCCTCTCTCCAAAAAAAAAAAAAAAAAAAAAAAATTATTATTATTATTATTATTATTATTATTATTATTATTATTATTATTATTATTATTATTATTATTATTATTATTATTATTATTATTATTATTATTATTATTATTATTATTATTATTATTATTATTATTATTTTCAGTATCAGTTAAAACATTAATTGCTTTTTAAATTAACACCCGAATTTGTCATATTAATTAAAAAATATGAGAATATGATAAAAACTGTTGTGTGACTTTACTTCGACTAACTCATACAAGAGTATGTACATACATATGAAAGAATATAATTTCAGTATGCGATTTCCAGAAAAGTGTGAGTTAAATAGTTGATGTTTGGTCTTGAATATGCACAGGACACAAAGAACTCTGATGAGACTACCGTAGCTGGAGTCGAAAACAATTGTTCAGTTTGGCTAGTGTACTATTCCTTCACGGACATCATTTCTTCTTTAATTACCAAAAATATTCATTGCCGTTAACTTTGATCTAATTAAAGCGTTTCTGACGAAACAAAAATTAAATTATAAAAATATTGATCAGAACTTTCCCGGGGCTCGAACCTAGAGCCTCAAACACATTTAATTGAATCAATTAATTTTAGCACATCATTTAGTACCCGTTTCCGATTTAAGCTACTGAAGTCTCATCAGAGTTCTTTATGACAATCATCAACTACGTAACTCACACTTTTTTATACTTTCTCTACATACTTACTTGTTAATAAATTATTCAAAGCGTTGTCAACAACACATGTGTTTTTGTTTTCATCATCATTGCAGTGATAATGATTATCCGTTCCGTATTCGAAATCGGATCTCTAGATCAATAAGATAAACAATTTTTTTAACAACCCAAAAAGTATTGAGATCCACTTAAAACTTCTAGTATATAATTGTTGGGAATTTAATTCTTTAAAATAACCAAAATATAAGATTAAATTGATATAATTTATAGATATAAGTTTTGCACACCCTTACTTTTGCGCATACATTGTGAAACATAACTGAGTATATATATATATACATATATATTTTTTTTTATCCTTAAGAAATTATTATTGTATAGGTAGGTATATAAAACAAAACATTACAAACAAAAAATAATAAAAATGCCTTTGATTATATTCTTAAAATAGACTTCATTAAATTATAATTTATTGTATGAACTTGGATATTTGTACAGGGTATGTATGTAAAGGTTACTTGCAACATAATGAAGTCATTGAGAGTAAAAAGAGAAAAAAAAAAACTAGAAAATTAATTAAATTAAAAAATGTTCATCAAAATTTTTGATCATCAACGTCAGTATCAACAACAGTAGCAATATTATTGCCACATTTACAAACAGTTTTTCAATGTTGCAACAGAGTGAAGCAAGTTTAAGATAAAAGCGATATAAACAACACAATCATGGCTAATAAACAGGAATGTAATTATAAAACTTTCTACTCCTTCTCACACTTTTCTTAACAGAGCTGTGCTGGTTTTACTTCATTAATATAAAAAGTATGTTGTGATGGGAAATAGACACAACGAGATTAAATGATGAGATGAGATTTTTGAAACTTATTTTTATTATTTTTATTCAAATACCCTATAGTACTATTGCTACTAATAATGGCATTTTATATAAATAATTCCTTTTTTATTTTAATATAATGCAGAATCAACTGCTGAGAATATTTATTTATTTATTTTTTTATTTTTAATTTTTTAGTAAAATTTTAAATTTTGTTCCTTAAATTTTAAGAAAAAATTCTCTAAATTTTCAAAATTAAACCTACAATCGTGCATCCGCATACTTACTTTCATAGATATAAATATAAAGTGATTAAATAAATATTAAAAAAATTGTAATTGCTGTATAGAATCGGTCTGCATATATTTATATTGTCATTCATTAAGCAGCGCTTTCTATCTTTAAATTAAAAGAAAAATTGTGAGTTAAAAATCATCATAATTTTTTATTCATTTGAAAGTCCTATTAATACTATCATAATAGCATATAGAATATAACATCGTTCTAAAATTCCCCACAGCTTTTCTTGGTGGAGCGCATCTGAAATATTCTACTTTCCACGTCTTATAAATTATAAATCAAAATCTTCACGAAACTGTTATTTCTTCAGAATTAACCAGATAGATTGGTAATCATTATTCATTAATTTTGTTTCGTCATAAAATGCCTGAATTACATCAGAAACTACTTTAAATAATTGGTATCGTTTCGAATTGGACAAATTTGCTTGTTAACATAAATTTTTGTGCATTCAGAAATCGCACATTCACTATGGGACCTCATAGACTAATTTCAGAAACTTTGCCTTTAACCGTTCTCCAGATATACAAAAATCAAGCACGACTTGGATAAAGCCGAGTGTCCACTAGCAAGTTACTTGCGGAAGAACTTCTGCAAGTATTTGCTGAAGTGTTTCCACTGAAACCAAAACTTGCGGAAGTTTGATTCCAGAAGTAGTTTGTAGAAGTTTTACGACGAACTTGCAGCAAGAACTTGCAGACCCGTTTACACACAATGTGAGTACATGTTGCAGTAGAGTTAGCTTTTTTAAACAGTGACAGTATAAAAATGTCTGGTGGCAAAATAAGAGTGGCAGCTGCCATCGCAGCATATTTAATACGAAAGAAACAACTAATTACAAAAAAAAATTGTTCTCAGTATCTTTGGGTACATGAGATGTCGTCATGTATTTCATGTCATGATAAAACTCCTACTTGCTAACGTATCGTCGTGCGGGAGTTTAAGTGCTCTATACGCCATTTTTTAAATCTCGCGTTAATAATGCTAATTTAGGTTTTTGACACCAAAATTTTTAAAATCTGCAATCCGTTTTCGGCTGTTTATTTCCGAAACTTGACGAGCTATCCCAAAACGGATTGCAGATTTGAAAAATTTGGGATCAAAAAGTGGCATCATTAACTCGAGATATATAAAAAATATGAAATAGCGGATAGAGCACTTAAACTCCTGTACGACGATACGTTAGCAAGTGGGAGTTTTATCATGACATGAAATACATGACGACATCTCATGTACCGTCGCCGTGGTCTAGTAGTAAGCGTGTTGGCTTACTAAGGCATGAGCCTTCAGCACTTTGATCACTTTTTTTTCTTTCTTTGTTGACCTCTTGACCAAAATGCGTTCGGAGGTCGTGTAATTTTCTTTTCATCTCTTCTTCGGGCTCGTCTAAAGCATTGGCTATTGCCTTTACAGCGTTTTGTTTTTTAATTTTATTTTTATATTCTTTTGAGGACGTGTCCCATAGTTCTGGGTAACTTTCCTTTCTTCAAATAAATTTATTATTTTCTATTTTTATTTAATTAGTCAAAAATAAAAGAAAAAAAACCACAAAACAAAACCCGACATATACCTGATTTCTTCCGCAAGTCTTAAAAACACTTGCAGTTCACAGCAAGTTGCGCAAGTCACTTCCAGCAAGCAACGAACATGTGTTTCCATATAATTTCTGCAAGTTTTTCTTGCAAGCAAAAACTTCTGGAAGTCGACTTCTAATACGTATTTACATGACAAAAACTTCTGGAAGTCACTTCTGGAAGCAACTTCCGCAAGAAAACTTGCTAGTGGACACTCGGCTTATGAATGTAGGTGCTTTTAAAAACTATATTCGGACATGACGATTCAGAAAGACAACTTGGATACATGAAAGCTAATTTGAGAAAGGACTAAATTTTCATTATTGCTTGGATAATTTTTTTTTGAAAAATTTTTTCAAAGATTTTAGAAACTTAAAATTTCTTAGAATTAAAATTTTACTATTGCATTTAAAAGTTAAGCCCAGACCAGCATATATCATTTTTAATACACACATACATAGTTGGCCATTGCCACCCTGTTTTAGAGTTACGGCCTAGCTTCTCGCAGTACTCATGTTGTGAGTGTTAATTTTTATCCATGAGTACCGGTACCTACAGTTTAAAGTCGTTTCCGAACGACAGATTTGAGAAGCTTTTTCATAGTAATCAATTACTCACAGAGCTTTTGCCAGAAGACTGCTGAGAAGTAGTCGCAGAGAGATATAATTGTTTCATATATCTTTTTTCGAAGATGTCAGAGCTGGGGTTTGAACGTTTGGCTCATGGCTTAGTAAGTCAACACACAAACCACTAGACCACGGCGACTACAGACTATTACAAAATTTTTAGGGCAATGCGTGATCATCGTGATTGTTTTTTCATTTAGTTTTGAAAGCTGTATAAAAAGCTATCACAGATTGTGGGAAAATTAGAAAAATAAAAACACGCTGTAAAACAAGATAATAAGTTTCTAATTGTTCTATTATTTATAATATTTAAAGAGCTGCTGTTATAAATATTATCCAGCTTTGAAATTGTTAACTTTAATTTAAGTGAAGAGTATAATGTAGTCTTATTGGCTTTCATTTTTTATTTGCTCTTTATTTTGAATTATAAAAAAAACCTGATTTTCGTACCTTTTTATATATTTTAATGAGTATTTGTGTGCTTGTTTGTTCGGAAACTGTAGACAGCTGAAGAAATCAACAGAAATCATCCGTTAAAAAATGGGCGTAATTATACAAGTGGGCATGGTATCTTGCATACCTATAAATGTGTATTTTTGTATAAGTATACCTGGAGAAGGGTGAAACTAAGACTTTCTGAACTCGATCAAAATGATTTCATAGTGAAAACTTAATACTGTAGAGTTAAACAGTGATTGAAATTGGACAAGTGCTCCTGGTACCTCCCGTATGAAATGTTGATTTTATTGTTTATTTTCTTATTTCCATTTTAAAGGAAATACACGTTTGGCATAACGCAATTTAAAACGGTCGAAGTCAAGTGACTTGATGCCAAGGCACTGAGTTTTCATTAAGACTTAAAGTCACTATCTTGCCAAGCTTTCCATATAATACGTGGGGTCAGTGAATGGGAACTTAATGCGGTACTTTTTCAAATGGAGATTATTTAGGGCCCTATTATCGTTTCCAACACCTAAATGTTGTATTGTATCAACTGCAAAATATATAAAAATAAATGCTGTAAACGATAGTCAAAGTATATGGTACAATTGTAAAGGGGTTTAACGTGCGTACCTGTCCTGCGACTCACCACACGCCGCTCGTTGCCAGGGTGGTAGTTGAATACAATGCGTCTAACCACCGCCACCCTATGCCGGTACCCTCTAATTTCGGAGATGTCAAAGACACCCCGGTCAGAAGAAGGCCCATAGTCATCGAATTAACAATTTAGTACCACCACAGCCACTACGTGGGGCCGTGGGGCCACACCCAAACCATCAGGCCGGTTCGCCTCACTCCCCGAATGACAGGGGAGCACAGACATAACCGTGGGCTTCCTGATGCCCGTAGTACCAGATTAGAGTAGGTTTCTCTGGTCAGTCACTCAGATGGTCAGTAAAGTATATGGTACAACACTTAGGCGTTGTAAACCATAATAGTTATTCTAAAAATACAACATCGTTTTGCAACTATTGTGAACCATAACCTGGGCCTTAGCCTGTAGTCTTGGCGGGGAAAACCAATCAAGGGACTATCAACAAGAACCCAATTTTGAACGAATGGTAAATGATATGATAATAATGAAATAAATAATTAAACTTATATTGAGGTTTATACATCTTGAAAACTGTAGTGTGAGAAGTATCTAAATTTGTTTCGAATAACTTCATAGTCAACACAAATCATCAGTTAAAAACTGGAAGGAATGGGACAAGTGTGTACGAAATTATTTTGCACTAAAATGAATATTTATATATATTATTATGTACATGAAGATACACCTTATATACATTTTTTTATCATTCAAATAGTGTTAGCGATACCCGCCGGGGTATGATTGATAGATGATAAAAGTTTAATGGTGAGTTTTAAAAAGAAAACGTTGTAAAGCCTTATCTCAGAGCAAATTATGAAAAGTACCACTTAAGCTGGACTCTTAGAAAATTATTTCTTTTTTACTTTAATTTCTTTTGGCAACTTTATTAAAGAATTTCATTAACGAACAATTTTATTCACATTTCACTTTGGTCTCTACAACTTGGCAACAATTACTTGCAACATTAGCACATTTTCTCTGTTAAACTGTTGCATTAAAGTTAAGCAGCAGGTCAATTGTTATTAAAGAAGAAAAAAAATGGGAAAAGGAAAGAAAGTGAAAAAAATCATTTCATTAATTTTTTGCATAAAGAAAGCCAAGTTCATTAGGCCGTTTCTTTTCGGTTATTTTTTTCCTTTTAATCAAATGTGGTTAAAATGCTGTAATTTTTTCTCAACTAATTGGCTTCTGCTGTTACAACTTTCATTAAGACAAGAATTTTTTTTGTCTGTTTGCAACCTGTTAGTGACACCTTGTGTTTACCTTTGACTAATTAATGTTTAGAGGAATATTTACAATGTTTTACAAAATTTACATACAAATTTAAATATTTTTACGTTTAACACACCCTTCGTTGTAAAATTATTTATTCGTACAATTAGGAAGACAGAGATTTTTGCTACCACTTTGAACTCCCCTCCAACATCTTCTCAAACATTTTCTGTTTATGTTGAATATTTAAAAAATTTTCACTTAAAGTGTCATATTTCATTAAACGTAGATGTTATTATTGTTATTGTTGTTATTGTTATTGTTGCCTGCCCATTTTTTACTACCCCTTAAGCGTTTTTTATGGTTTTGTGGTTTTTCCCTTGTTGTATCATGCTTTTAGAACGATTTTTATCAAACTTTTGGTATCAATTTGTAACTCAAATCATCTGTAATTCTGTCTGTCCGCGTGTATTTTTTATACTCTTAAGGGTATTGGTAATGGCCCTTTAATTAGGCGCATTATATCAAAGTCAAGGATTTAATTTTCCATATGTGGTTACTTATGCTTCGCTATTAACGAGTATTTTTGATATTCAATACTTTGGCATAATCTCTTAAATATTTATACGTCATTGGTTTGCATTAATACTGAACTCTGTAGATATCACTAAACTACATACGAGTATTACTTTTATAAAGATAATTACATATGGGGTTGATATTTTGTAACAGATCCCAAGCAATAAGATATATTGTAGAAATGTCAAGTGAAATAATCATTTTGCGAAATTTATAATCATGATCATGTTATTTTAGTTTCAAAAACTTTCCATAGCTAAACGTCATTTTGAGAGATTTTGCAAATATAGCACAGTGTTGTAAAACAAAAATATTTCTTTGAGCCACTTCCTGTTAGCAGACTTCTGGCAAAAGAGAAATTGATTGCCATGAAAAAGCTTCTAAAATCTATCGTTCGAAGTCGACATTAAACTGTAGGTCCCGGTATTCAGGTATAAAAATTGACACACACAACATGAGTGCTGCGAAACGCTTGGCCGTAATACTAACACAGGGTTCTAAAGGCCAGTTATGTATGTATGTGTGTATGTAATAAAATGAAACTAACTTGAAACACTAGGCATTTTTTTTCTCTCCAACTGCGTAATAAAAAAAAACTTGTAGCAACTCATCATCTCCCCTTTATAATTTCCTCATGTTATGAGTCTGGAAGTGTAATTTTAACGATATTTTTATGTCTTCTTTCTTTTCCAAATAAAATATATTTTGCAGTAGTCTAGTGCTTAGTGTATTGGCTTACTAGACAAGAGCTCTGGGTTCAAAATCCAACTCTGACATCTTGAAGGAAAGAAATATGAAAAAATATTTCATTTAGCGACCACCTCTTAGCAGTCTTCTGGCAAAATCTCTGAGAGTAACTGATTGCCATGTTCTAATGTCTGCTGTTCGAACTGTCGATGTCAAACTGTAGGTCCCGGCACTCATGGATACGTACAATATGGGTACTGTAAAAAAGCTAGGTCATAACCCTGAAACAGGATTGTAAGGGTCAGTTATGTATGTATGTATGTATAGGATAGAAGGAAGTGGTAGCCTCGTAATAACAAGACACACTTGAGCACGCATAGCAGCTCGTTGTGATACCACATGATGTAGGAAGCCCTGATAGCCACACAAGAAGCACTACTTCCCCAGAAAATTATGTTGGAAACCAGCCAGAGAGCCTAATGAATTTGGCAATTGATCCAATGCTCAGGATCGATAGGTCAGTCAAGTCATAGAGAAGAGGAGATCGAGCCACAGATGGGTACTACAGTCTATTCTTTCTTAATCAACCCACAGCCACGACAGAAGTCATTGGTGGGTAAGCGCAGTCTCTCTGCATGCCTGCCCATCACGCAGGCCTATTAATTTCTTTACTGGCTTGGTTCTTACGAACAATATTTATTTATTACTAGCTGAACCCGGTGTGCTTCGCTACTCCCTCGTTATCTAAATATATAAAATTGAAAGTGTGTTTGTTTATTTGTTTGTTTGTTTGTACCTTATAGGAGACCAAACCTCTGGACCGATCTTCCTGAAATTTTCACAGCATTTAACTGGGACTCTGACATGATTAATAGGGTACTTTTTTTTCGACCACGCCTATTTTTACGCCCACTTTTTTTAAATTATGTAATTGCCCCCATATAGTTTTTAAAGGATTTACTTCAAATTGTATACACATTATACTCCAGGCGAAGAATAAATAATAATTTATTACTCCACGCACTGTTTCACGCCAAATTTTGTTTGAAAGTTTTAAACTTTTTGTTCTATGTAGAAATTTGTATATTTTTTTTATTTGGTAATATATTGCTCTTAATACAGTTAATGTCGTCATATAACTATGAATCACGCCCACTTCACCGCCCCCTTCTCTTTTAATTCAGATACTTACTTACACCACGAATAACGTTTGCTATACAAAATACATTTTTGTAATATATATATAACGAGGGGGTAGCGAAGCACACCGGGTTCAGCTAGTATAATATAATTTAAAGCATTTATGTATTTTGCAGACAGTTGTGGGAGAAAGAGAGTAAGGCTACCCCACTATTTTAATTCAAATGTATTTTAAGTTTGAGCTAAAGTCGCTAATAAACGTAGTAAAGAAGAACCAAATTTGTATATAGAACAAAAAGTTTAAAACTTTCAAACAAAACTTGTTGTGAAAAGGGGCGTGAAAGGGGGCGTGGCGTAAAAAATGTGTATTTCTACATCGCCTGGAGTATAATGTGTATACAATTTGAAGTATATCTTTTAAAAACTATATGGAAGCAAATACATAATTTAAAATAAGTGGGCGTAAAAGTGGGCATGGTAAAAAAAAGTACCCTATTAATCATGCCAGAAACCCAGTTAAACGCTGTGAAAATTTCAGGAAGATCGGTCTAGAGGTTTGGCCTCCTATAAGGTACAAACAAACAAACAAATAAACAAACACACATTCAATTTTATATATTTAGATATATGTATTAACAAATTAGTAATTTTTAGTTTTTTTATGTATGATTTTTACCATCTCACCAACTTCCAATATCAGCAAATATTCTTTCCATATAACTTCCCTGCTTACATTTCCAAATTCTAATTTTTGTGTTAAAAAATATTTTAAAATACTTTTTTTTCTGTCAATTTTAATATTCATTTGAAATTTAATACTTTAATGGATTTTTAACCACTCTTGACTTAATAAAGCTTATTAAGGCCCATAACCCTGTTACAATTCTTTTATGCTTTTCATCATTTGTGGGTATTTGTTTTTCTTTTGCCAACCTGTAACAAGAAGCTTTTAGTTAAATATGCTGAGAAAAAAGTTTTTTTGCACAATCAATTCCTGCTTTTGTTCTGACAAATTTAATTCGCCATCAAGAAAGAAAGAAAAAAAAAACCAAGATTTTAGAAACGCAAATTGTTCAAAAATTCATTTAATAAATCTCTTTTAGGTGGAGCAAGCATGTAAAGAAAATATACAAACGAATGTAAACCATGAATTCCTTTAAGAGTAATTCCTTTGCAACAACAACAAAATTAAATATAGAAAAAAGGTGAAAAAGAAAAATAAAAAATCCACTTGAGTCATAAGAAATTATTTTAAATTCATTGTGATTGTAAAGCAATCATTGACACTTTTTGCCTCATCTTGGCTCAGCTAATGTGTATGACATTTTTTATTTGTGTATGTAAATATGTATGTGTGACATATATCAAGTATTATTTGAAAGTGTGTGTGTGTGTCGCTTTGTGACCTTTTTTGCAAATTCAATTTCTTGCTTTTATTTTGAAGTTTTCCGTTTTATTCTACCGAAATTGAGTGCAAAAATGTTTATTAAATTTTTTATTCTCATTTTTTTTGTTCAATATTAGCAGATACATTTTACTTTCGATTTACTTCGTTATCTGACTTTTAGAAAATAAAAGTTTATTGTTAATAAAATATGATTTTATTTCCCGTATGAAGTTTAAGACACTAATTTTTTTTTTGTCTACTTTAAAAGCTTTAAATTGAATTTGTGAACTTTTACATGTAAAGAAAGAAATTGTTGTAGACTGACTATAAAGATTTATTTTGCAATATCTCACTATTTGAAGGTTTTTTAGATTCTAGTAATCAAATAATAAAAAAAAAGATAGAGGAAATGTGATATGAAACGCAAATCAAATTTAAAGTTGCGAGGTCAATTTGATAAATTCAAGACTCATTTCTTTAACAAATTTATTAGTGGATATGTGTTATATATACACTCCATTCTACTGAAATTAGACAATTTTCTTATTTTATCTTGGCTCTGTAACTCTGGCTCTCGTATATTCACTTTTATTTCTTTAAAACTGTTTCCTTCAGGTAAAGATATCGAGCCGTAACCGCCAAAAAAGCGTAACCAACAAAAATAAAATTTTAAAGGAGAAGGTTTTTTTTAATATCTTCTTTGTTTTTGCAGTTATTGTCATGAAATTTAGTATGTAAGTGTTATTTTGCACGATTTATATACAACATTTAAAATTGCTCACATTTTAGAATAATAACGGTAATTTTTGTCCCTTACGCTTTTTTCGCTGTCACTCTTGTAACCTACTGATGGTATTTGTGTCAGTTAAGCTTTTTTTTTAAACAATATTTTTATTGAATTAGGAAACATTGCATGCGTATATGCTTTCCAATCTTTAAAATCGTGGTAGCTCATGTCAATACAATCATAGTTTCTGGGACTAGCTATGAACTGAATCAACAGGCATCATAGTATGCCCAGGCAACAAATAAGTAATTTTTGTACATAAAAATGATTAACTTGTTTTACTTTTTTTCTGCTCCTCCAGAAAAAGTTGTTTAGAATTATCTTTATCCATTATGTGCATTTGATATTCATCTGTTGAGTGCAGTTTAATTTTTGATTCAGCATTTAAGTTTTTATATCGTTCACATGTGACACATTTATCTTTCTTAGGTAAATGAAAACCTAAGTGAAATTCTTCTTTAAAAATTCTACGGAATATTCTTAGGGACAAGATTCTTTTTTATAATTCTTAAATGTTCAGTATAAAACTTATACACACCTTTTATATTCCGAAACTCTTGTGGTAAGTATAATTTGTTACTTTTATTGCGACAGTAGTGGGAGGGTACTGCTGGGAGTTTTTCAATAAATGATTTCAATATAATCAAGTGAGATTCTTTAGACTTATTATGTGGAATTGATTTCTTTTTGTTTTGATTGCTTACATCCAAATCTTTTATTGATGTCTTTAAAAACGTTTGCGAAATGTTTATTGTTTTTAATAAAAACTGCTGGCACACTTTATAACAATTATCATTATTGTTAATGCTATAATTATAACTATATCGTCTTCTGCTGCCTTCTCCTTTTGGCCTTTTAACGCTGACTCTCTTAATACAAGACTTCAACCAATCTTTTTGTCTAATTTTATTGCCAATTCCCCAGAAGTGTTCATTTATTTGTACTCTATCAATTTCCGTAAGCTTAGAGCTACATGAATTCCCACATTTTTTATTTTGGCATGGGTCAGGCAAAACACCTCTATCACGAAGTTTAGCCTTTTGCAGTCTTTTGGGTATTTTTTTTTTTTGCTTTCTATATCCTCTTTTTCCCACACATGTTTCTTCATTAGTCTCAGATTTCGAACAATTTACATCTGAAGATGTATTACTATCACTGTATAGTACTAGATCACATCGAACGCACTTCTAGAAGAACACGTTTATAAATTGATAATTATATAATATCGAAATGGAATAAAAATATTTTTATTACCTCCGCCATATTGTTAAAAGATTATAAAATTATTATAAAGTGCGAATTTTAAACAATATTCAATATTATAAAGGTATTTTAATTAATGCAAAATGCTTTTTTTTCACTGTTTACTTAGGTTTAAAAGAGAATTTTAGTGTAACCAACAATCTGCGACCATCAAAAATGTAAACAAACAAACATTGTGCACTTACGCTAAAATTCTTTTTGCTCTAAATTTGTAATGGTACTTTGTATGACGATGAAATTTTAGGAGATGATGCAGATGTTGTCAATGAATTCATTTATTAAAAAAAACGAAAATCGAAAATTATGTTGGTTACGCTTTTTTGGCAGTTACGGCTCGATATTAATGAGCTTAAAGTCAATAAAATTCTGAGGCAGAAATGCTAAAATGTTTAAAAAAACGTATAAAAATAGGAGTAATAATAAAACAAAATCTTAATATATAAAAACGTTTGTGCCGAGTACGTGTTACAAAAACTCAAGAACCGCTGGACCGATTGACACCAAACTTGGACAATATATAAGTTCAGTCAGGAGCCAGGTTTCTCTTAAGTTTAACAACGATAGGTGGCGCTATTGTCGTAATATTTCAATTTTATTTTACTTATGGTATGATTTGGCTCAAATTCACAAAATATATTTATTAAACAAAAATAAGGATCCTTTTCTTTTATGGGCATTAAAAAATAAAAAATTGTCAATATATTATAAAAAAAGAAATAATTGGAGACAAAATCAAAATATTTCAGGGCAAAACAACGTTTGCCGGGTCAGCTAGTAGTATATATTTTTTAAAAAATTTTTACAATATACTAGTAATAAAGACAAAATTAAACATAAAAACGATATTTAACATTTCGGTTACATGGCCGGCTGCTCAATCAAAAAAAAAAAAAAAAACAATTAGCTGTACATATAATGGGTATCCCACCAATAAATTGGCAATAAACTGGCTTAAAAATATTTTTCTTTTTTTTTGACAAATTCAGTTTTATTGCTAGAACTATGAAATATGATGTCCAATTATTGCACGTTGGCAGACATTCGCTCTATTCCCAAAACTTTGAACAACATTTTGCAATAAAGCTTTGCTTTTCTCGCAAAAGTAGCGGTGAATTTCATCAGTTGTTTATGGTTGGTTCACGTTAACCGGTCTTTCAAATGGGGGCAAAGAATATAATCCAGCAGCGCTAAATCACAAGCACGAGGCGGCAAATTGACATCGACAAATCGCGATCGAAGTATTTCTCATGCAATAACTGAATTGTTTGACCAGCTGTGTGGCTTGTGGCGCCGTCCGGCTAAAACCTAAATCCACTGATGTCAACATTAGAAAATTTTAGCTCTGACATCTTGAAAGAAAAATATATGAAAAAATATCTGTTTTAGCGACCATCTCTTAGCAGTTTTCTGGCAAAAGCTCGGATTGTAACTAATTGCCGCCAATAAGCTTTTCAAGTCTGTCGTTCGGATTCAAAGATAAACTGAAAAATTGACGCACACAATATGGGTGCTGTGATAAATCAAAGCCGCAAGGCCCCGAAAGAGGGTTGTAATGAATATTTAAGTATAAATGTATGTAATATTCATCCACGAATAGAAACACAATTAGTCTTTAAATAAATATTATAAAAATTTTGTCACATTCGTTATGGCTACGTGATATATGACAATGCCAATTTAAGTACAATTCATTATTTTGTTATAAAAAAAGTTAGTAACAAGAAAAGCCAAAAAAAAAACTCCCAAAATCTCTAATCCCCAAATCAGTTTTTTGCTTTTAAGAAGCAAAAATCCTTAACTTTGACGAAAAAACCGTAAGATTTACGGACCAAAATTGCCAGAAAAAATTATTTGGCAAATTTAAAGCTAAAAGAAAGCAATAATGAGAACTACACATGGTTCTATTTATTTTATTTAAATTATTTGTCTTTTGTTCTAGTTTTTTTCTAATTTATTGTTATTATTTTATTGGTGATTTGAATATCATCGTATTGATATAATTGTTTGGATATTGAGAGAATTATAGAGTGTGTATTTGAAACGGATATTGTTTGTAAATGATTTAAGTTATACTAGTGCAGTCCTTTATTGCATTCAGATTATTTGGCTTCAGATTATTTGTCTCCGATAGTAATAGTTCAGTAATAGAAAACACTTTTAGATTAAAATATTATCCAGCATTAGCAACAAACTACTCTCGTACTATTATACACTCTATTAAATGGTATGCATTGATTTTTTTTTAATTATTTCAACTCAAATGACGTTAACAAAACTATACCATGTTATTATGTGTAAGAAAATAGAAGAAAATTCTTAGAAAATAAAAAAACGCATAAAAATTTAAATCAAGAACTGCATAACTTCATGTCATCAGTTACATGAGAGACGACATTTCATTTCATTCTACACATGTTTTACACACAATTTTGATTATCATCACCAAAAGCGAACACCAAGCGAATTGACTTAAAATACGTGTAATAAGAAAGCAACACGCACAGCACATGTTTAAAATTTTCGAACAATTAAAAACACGTAAATCGTATACGAAAATCTTGCGCCTTCTGAAAAGTTGTCCATTTAAATTTAATTTTTTTTTTATTAAAAAAAAATGTTTTGTTAAGGCAAATTATAGGACGATTTTAAGTGAATGAAAGAGAAAAAATGCACATTTTCACAGTTTTGTAATTAAAAAAATTTGCATAAGAGAAAACAAAAAAAACAAAAAAAATAAAAAATTAAAAAAAAGGTGTACATGCTGCCAGGTAGACTTTAATTCAACTGCCTGCCTGCCACTAGGATGCAGAACAAAAAAGAAAAATTTAAAATATTCAGTTGCTTACACATATTAAGTACGAATACTCGTATGCAATTAAAACAATCACCAGATTATATCAGTTCTTTTAAGACTTTTACAGAGGGGACCAGTTACAGTGTGGCATTATTTTTTAATTGCCAATGCCAGTAATAATTAAAAATCAGCTCCTAATAATAAAGGGATTATTAAAGAGTCTCCATTAAAGGTCATTAGGTAAGTGTGTGTGTATGTGTGTTGTGTGGCCCAAATTTTCCACTTGATATGGGTAATTAAAAGTAATTTTTTATGGCTCACTATGTCCATTTCCCTATCCAAGTAATTACAATATGAATTCATATCCGCCAATTTGTCATCGTTCTAGTTTTAATTTTTTCAATGGTTTTAATTGTTGCTTTACGATTACTTTACGCAAAACACAGCTTAGAAGACCTAAAGCAAGAGACCCTGTTTGTATTACTCTTAAACTCATAAAGGAAGTACCGATATTTATTTAATATTTAATTTCATTGTATGGCTTTTTCTTAATATAAATAATCCATTGGCTGGCACATACAACTATTACTTACAACTGACCACAAACAAAAGACAAAGAAAAAAAAAAACAAAAACATATAGAAAGACAAAATCGAAATATTTTTTGAAACCAATGAATATTTCATAATAAATAGTTAATAATAAAGATTAAATTGTATATACACATGTATGTATGCATCCACACATATACTCGTACATTTAAGGCTTCCAAATATGGCAACATTTGTGTGGCGAAACCACAAAATTCTTTTTTAATGAAATCCCGCGAGAATATTCGTATAAAACATACAAAATATTAAGAAGGTAATGGCGAAATAACAATAATTTAAGCGGAAAACTCATGCGATTATCAGTTGTAAGATAATCAGCACAACTAAAGTATTTTAAAAGTTGATCTAAAAAGAAAAACCTACAACAAAAACAACAGCAAACTACAACAATATTTCAAACGAATATCATCAAATAATTTTCTTTACAAAGGAAATCCATCAAGTGAAATAATAAGTCACAGTGAAATATTACACACTAAATGAAAATGTGAGTCAATTTTCCTTCAAGCACAGTGGTTTAAAGTGTTCAAAAAATAGAAAATATAAAAAAAGAACGTAATGGATTTCAAACCTTCCCTTTATTAAGAAATTTATTATTCTAAAGAACTAAAATTCTGTTATATCATATGGTGATATAGTGCTAGTGCTGCTACTTTTTATTGCTCGGTAGTACTCGTATTGAGAACTTTCATTTGGGTACTCAATACTACTCGATACTTTTAATGAATTTTTTAACATTTTGAAAATTAAAAAAAAGAGATTTGAATTTTTATTATTTTCAGTTTAATTATATGCAGACTTATTTTCAAATTAAATAATAATTATAACAACAAAATAAAGCTTGAATAGCTTTAACTTTAAATATTTACATTAGTTTCGAATAAAAATTTAGAGTAATAAAACAATTATATTAAAAGAATTGTGAGTGCTTCATTAAAATCTAATTGTCAGAAGGGTTACCGTCCTAACTGTGTTACTAGTACTTGTAAACGAATAGTGGCTTACGCTTACTTGAAGGTCCCCTCCTAAAAATTTTATAAAAACATACGGCCGTATTTATAATTAAAATTTACCAACCCGTTATCATATAGAAAAAAAAAACTGGCAAGTTTATTACCCGCTATTGACTGATATTATTAAAACTTTCCATACCTTATATTTGATAACTGGTCAGAGAATCCAAAAGGTTAAAGAACTCGTACGTTCGAATAAGAATTTCCACGTATAGGAATGACAAAGTTAGCCACTACGTACAACGATCTGCTAAATTTGCATTATAAATATTTATTACTTACATCTTGATGCAAGACAAATGCTAACTTTTGTAAGATATTTTTTGACAAATTTTTCAATTTATTATAATAACCCCGAATATCGCTTCTTCGTTTATGTGTTTTTATAAATAATTTTCAATATTTTTCAGAGAAAACAATTTCACAAAGTAATGTATTTTTAGGCAGATAAAACTTTAATATTCTATATATCTTTCAAGAAACTCTTTAAGTATTGGGCACCCAAAAATTAGTACTAATACTGAATACTCGGTACTCATTACTTACAATACTTTGTCACTATTAACTAGTTGGACTGAGAAGTTTATGGACTAACCTATTGTTATTAAGACATAAGTAAGTTCGCTAAACTTTCGTATATTTTATTTGTACTTAAAACGAAAATAAGACGTAAATGATATACTTACGAAGACAAGAAAATAACGACTAAATTCATTCTGAAGCAGCATAATGACCGTTTTTTAAATAAACAGGCGCAATAAACCCTTGCTTGTAAGGTGTGTGCATCATCCATTCGAAGGTTTGTTAGAAACTATAGCAGTCGTGGTATAGCGGTTAGAGCTCTCGCACAAAAACTCAAACGACCAAAGTTCAAATCCCAGCGAAGGAGAAAAAAATTTATTAAACTAATACAATTGTGGTTTTTCAAAAAATTATAATTAAAAAACTTAGAGGTCCTCCCCGCCTCCACCAAGAAGACCATCATCAATAAAAAAAAAATAAAACAATCAAACCACTGTGCACTAAAAGCGTCTTTCATGTATTAATGCAGGTAAATTAAAGAAAATACGTCATATGGGACAACAATGAAAAATTCGAAATGATTGGAAAATATTAATGCAACACATGAAAGACAAAAAAAAAAAAATATACGGAAATCAGCACAATGACAACAAACTTATGTAATATGAAGAAGGGGAAAAAGGAAAGAAAAAACAAACAAAGAAAGAAAAAACAAACATAGCATAAAACTATAATACACATGCAAACAAACAAACATGCATATATACATGGATTGTCAAACACATGCAATACAATAGAAAAATACAATCCCACAACAAAAATATACAGTGCGAGTATCTGTTGTTGTATGTGGTTGAAAGACAACAATCCGCTTAAAGTATTTTGGGTAGCAAATTGTTACCCACCTTGTGTTATGGTACTGTGCCACTGTGTAGTGAGTAGTCCAGCACACAAACTCATAGACACAAGTGTGTACAAGTAAGTGTCTAGTCGCTTCCATATGTTTTCCTTATATTTTATTTTTTTAATTTCTTTTTTCTTACGGTTTTTCTGTCCATGCTTTTTAAGTCTTTAAGTCCTTGTCATACACCCTCACACACAGTAGGTGGTTTTTTTTTTTGCTTCTTCTTTAATGTGATAAGTTAAAGAATACAACTATTGTGTCCTGTAATTACACTATTGTTGTTGAAGTTGCAAACATACACACGCATAAGTTCTTTTGAACACACACTCTATGTAATGACATTTCCAAAAAGATTTGAAAAATAAAAAACAGCACCAAAGTTTTTCTATTTTTAAAATACTTGAGATATTAATTTTGATTTTATAAAAAAATAGCTATTATTTAAAAAGAGAAAAAAAAAACACTATATAGAACAGGCGTAAAGAGAAAAATATTTTCTATTAAAATGTTTCCTTTTTTTATCAAATTCATATTTAATGTGTTTTTAAAAGCAACATATTTATATAAAAATATTAAAAATTTTAACATTTTCTTAATGGACAACTAACTTTGTTTGCACATATCGTACCATGAACATAAAAAAATTTAATAACTTTTACATTAATGGGTGAAAAATGGCAAAAAGTATTTAGTCTTATTGTCATAAATCTGTGACTTTTTAAGAAACTGAAAATTTTTTTATAAATAAAAAAACAACAAATTTACGAGAATAAGATATACTTAATAGCATACTTTGTGAAGAGCCCTCATATATCAATAAAATTTATTACATTTTTAACATTTTCTTACATACTTACATAAGTGGCAATTATAATCCTTTTTCAGAGGTACAGCCTCACCGTACCCATATTGTACATGTCAATTTTTATCCATGAGTAATAGGAACTAGAGTTGAACGTCGACTCCGAACAACAGACTTGAGAAGCTTATTCATGGCAATCAGTTACTCCCAGAGCTTTTGCCAGAAGACTGCAAAAATATTTTTTCATATTTCTTTCTTTCAAGATGTCAGAGCTGGGGTTTGAACCCGGAGCTGTCGTCTAGTAAGCCAAAACATTATATACTAAACTACTGCGGCCATACTAGAATAAACAATTAATAAATAAAATAAAAATTAAATTTAAATTTTAAAGCGAATTGAAAGTTTACAGCGTCAAGCAAATAAAATATTTTTTTCATCTTACTTAAAGATTATATAATTTTTTTTTTATTATTATTTTATTAATTGTTTTCATTTTAATTAATTTAATATATAATTACTTGTCGTTAAACTTTCTTATCAATAATTGTTTACCTTGAAGTTTTTCTTAATTACGAGTTTTATTCCAACTACGGTTACAAACTCGTAAAAATTTGAACAAATCCTCTTATTAAGGCTCATAAAATTAATTGTAATTAAAACTAAATGTTTTCAACAATTAATAACTTGCAACACGACTTAGTTAAGGTAACAAAATTTACATGGTAAACTATTTTAAAAAGTACGAAAAATATTTAAAACTTAAGGTGGAAGCACTACAACTTGAACCCGCAATATTTCGTCGTGCGGTAGTTTATGTGCTCTATCCGCCATTTTATATATCTCGAGTTAATGAATCCCCTTACGGTTTTTGACACCATAATTTTTAAAATCTGCAATCCGTTACCGGCTATTTATCTCCGAAACTGGACGAGATATCCTAGAACGGATTACAGACTTGAAAAATTTAGTGTCGAAAACCTAAAGTGGCATCATTAACTCGAGATATATAAAACATATAAAATGGCGGATAGAGCACATAAACTACCGCACGACGATTTGTTAAGCACTTCTTTAAAATCATTAAAAATATTTCTGTATATGTATACGCAACAACATTTTGTTGACTGCCAACTTTAGCAAAACCACACATATGCATGTATGTGTGTGGGTGTGTGTAGCACAGGCACATTTCATAGCAGTTATTATAACTCCTCATATATCATAATTGCCTACATAAAGGGAGTGAGAATAATTTTCTGCGTCATTTAATTAAGCCGTTTCAACGCCTTGTTAAGAGGGATATAAAAAATAAAACCTCTCCCGTTAAACTGGTTTCAAATTGTAGGGTGATTTCTTATAATATTATACGAGTATACATATGAATGTGTAAGTGTGTATTTATGTAGATATGCTAAATGTTGTAAAGCAATTAACATTCGTTTTGTAAACATGTGCTCAATTCAGCTCAACTGCCTGTCAAAATATGTTTTCGTGTGTCTTGTTTAATAACAAATAACTGTCAAATTAGTGACATGGATTAATATAGCAGAGAGAGAGAGAGGGAGTCTTTGTTTATATTTCTAACTGGTGTTTAACAGGATTTATTCTACCTGTATTTTATATGGACAATTGTAACTGTAGGAGGGAGAATTCTGATTAGAATTCTTAATAGAGAGTTAGTTAATAAATATTAAGCTGTGGAATTAATAAATATTATATTTTTCGTAACATTTTGAAAAAAAATGAAATCATATTTAAACATCAGTGTCGTAAAATTTATTTATTTATTTATGTATATAATACATATGTATTTTCCTTTATTATAATTAAAACTTGTGTAACTCTAAAAAATACACACTTTGTGTGTAAATAAAACATTGATGCAATGTTTACTCTTAACTGTAAACTTAAAAACTATTTTAAAATCCATAATACCCTTAAAAATACTTAAATTTAAAAGAAAAACTTTCGAATTCTAATATCCACAATAAAACAGGCAAATTCTTCATCATCTTTAGAATCTTTAAGAGAAATCTGAATTTTAGCCGGCACTTCAGGCTGATATTGGCCAATTTCAAAAACTAACTGATAAGTGGCATCTTCGTCCTTATACATGGGACAATAGGCCCCATACATTAAATTTTTGCAAACATCACTACTTTCAGCATCCAATTGCAGAGGCATTCCAACGCCTAAAGTAATCAACTGGGCATCGGCTTTAATGTGAGACAAATAATTTTTGGGCGATACAAATTGTATGGCTATACTATAGGTGAAGCCTCGCTTTACATTGCAAGGCATTTGCTGGCAAGAGTCCATTTGCACCCATAAAGGTAAAGGCTGTTGATTAGAACCTAATTGTTTCAATTCAATCATTTAAATGCTTTTTAATTGTTGATATAATATTGAAATATTAAAGAGGAAACTTACATTTTCTGACCGGCGTTTCGGCCTGAATTGTTTGTATCAAAACAATGAACATTAAACATACTCCCGTCAGCTGTAGAGTTTTAGACATTTTTTTTCTGTATCGCTTCTGCTGTTCTCCACAGGTGTATCTAATGTTTTGTTTTAAAATGTGTCACTATTTATACCCCAAAAATTTATTTTAAATTCTTTTTGTGGGTTCATTTGCACTCTATTACTTCTAGTTCTCGTATTTGGCTTTAATCTTATCATTTTTGCATTATTTCGTTAATCTTTAATAAATATTTACTTAATATTTGCGGTCAGTTTTTAATTTCTTTTTATGTCTTTATAAAGAGCATAATAATCAAATTGGTTTTTATTGCCACATAAGTGCAAACATTTATGACAATCATTGTAGGCGTTGATTTTTATAAAGGCCAAGAGCTATGAACAGTTTTAAGTAGAGTACCTTAGCACTTCGTCATTGTTCTGGTTCTTATGCACTTAAAAGTTTGTTATTCCATATTAACGCAATATATTTAATATCTAGGTGATCTTTTTAGTTCAGTCAAAATAGAAACAATTTGTTTTCTTGATAATAGTATGTCATTGTCGAGCCCCTACCGACCCCCGGGGGAATGCAAAAATGGGTGCAATAGAACTACAGCCGGTTGTCAAATTATTAGAGACAGTGACCAAAAAAATGCTTTTTTGATGTTTAAGGCTCAAATTTATCAATAAAACTCAGTGTGATGTAAGGTGTGCGTCACTAAAAAGTGTAACACCCATTTTTCTTAATAACTTTTTTCACCTTTAATCAAAATTATTTTTCTTAATCACAATATCTTTAAAAAATGTGTCAGATTTTAAAATGTATCAGTTTGTCAAATTTGACTTGTTAGTTAGTTCACAATGGATAATCAAAGACAAGTGCATACAAAAATTATTCAAATAATTCAAAAAAACCATATTGGAGTTATACAAAAGTTGCTAGGGAAGTCCACGTGACCAGGCAATATGTTTCCAGAGTGGTCAAAAAGTTCAACAAAGACCTAAAAATTGAAAGAAAGCCAAGAACAGGTAAAGCAAAACTGGTAACGAACGACGCGAAAGCCAAAAAGGTTGAGAAGCTTTTGTGGCTCTTCCAAACATTTCTGGTCGCGAAGTGGCCCGCCGCGTGCAATGTTCGGAAAGTTTTGTGCGCCGAGTTAAAGCTAAAGCTGGCCTTAAAACATTTAAAGTCCAAAAAGTTCCGGATAGAAATGCTAAGAAGAATATTGAAGCAAAAAAAAAGAGCAAAACTCCTCAAAAAAGAATTTTTTCAAAAGTTCGAATGTTGTGTAATGGATGATGAAACTTACGTTTTTGCAGACTTTGCGCAGCTTCCTGGCCAAGAGTTTTATGTAGCGGATAGTAGAGGCAATGTTTCTGAAGAGTTCCGAACTAAAAAACTATCAAAATTTCCCAAAAAGTTCCTCGTTTGGTAGGCTATTTGTAGCTGCGGCAACAGAAGTGCATCGTTTGTTACATTGGGATCAATAAACTCAGATATTTATATCAAAGAGTGTCTTCAAAAGCGGTTGCTCCCATTTCTAAGACAGCACAACATATAAACATTCTTCTGGCCAGATTTGGCAACATGTTACTACAGTAAAAGCGCAATAGACTGGTATAATAAAAATAATGTTATTTTTGTTCCAAAAGAGGCTAACCCACCAAACTGCCCAGAGCTGCGGCCTATTGAAAGATATTGGGCTCTAGTCAAAAGAGAACTAAAGAAGAGTACATCTGTTCCCAAAACCATTACTAGTTTTCGATATAAATGGACAGCTGGTACCAAAAAAATCACCGAAAACACTATAACATTGCTTATGGATGGCATAATGAATAAAATAAAAAATTTTATAAAATTAAATTAATTTTTGAATAAAATAATACAGAATATAAATCTGTAATAAAAATGCAAAATAAAACTGTTTTATTTTTAACTCTAGCTTACTCCAGTCAGTTTTTATTTCACTTTTGATGTGTTACAGTTTATAGTGACGCACACCTTAATTAATATATGTACACATATTGTTCACATCGTGAACAAAAGCTACCATCACTGACAAAACTCTCCATTGAATTCAACATAAAACATCTCTAACTTGAAAGCGAAACGAACAAGGAGAAAAAGCAACAGTTCATATCAAACAGTCAGTGTGTGAGCAGATCTAGACTAAATCTGAAATAATTATTTTTCTTTTCATAATCATTAACAGTTGAAAATTTTGAAGTTTTACAAAAAAAAAATTTATAATATTTTTGCATAAACTAAAGGGAATTAAATTTAATAAAATAAAAATTATTATTCTAAAAATATTCCGGCTCGAAGGACCAAATGCTTATACGGATTTTATGGAAATATTTTTAGAATAATAATTTTTATTTTATTTTATTTTATTTAATGAATAAACAAAATTATGCTGAATAATTTCCAGTTTTCCAACCCTGATTTTATCTTATATTTGTGTAAAAAAGCAACTCTGATAAAATGAAAAATATAATGGTTTAGAAAAATTTCTAAAAATTATGAGAGCCATACGACTGTCAAATTTCTATCCGTATTTTTTGACAATTCATTTTGACGTGTCGTTATACTCAGCGGGACAATGTAAAACCCTCTTTAATAACATTAAACTCGAATTTTCGCTATAAATTAGAAAAATAATTGTATAATATACTCATAAATTATAACAAAAATGGTTTTGTTAGTTTCACAAATCGGAACTTTGGAAAACATATGTAAGCCATGGAAATGGTGTCTGGTAGACTACTACGTCATTAGAATTTTAAGAACTGTTTCTGTTTTTACGTGGAGTAGTAATACGGTTTCTTCCACTATTATCTTTCCTCTTTGAAGAAATAGGCTGGTTTTTTGTCCAAATTTGTTTTTAATTCATTTACAACAGATTTAGACACTCCTCCAATTTATGCTATCTTCTTTTATCCACATTAGTCGACATCGAAAAATATATCAAGAAACCAAAAACAAAAATAAGTTGTAATTCTATTGCATTCGAATAAGATTACAATTACATAAACTGCAATCATGGTGAGCAAAGGAGAATACGATAGAAACTGTTGTTTGACTTTACTTCACGACTAACTCATACAAGTATATATACATACTTATGTATGTACATGTGAAAAAAAATAATTTCAGTATGTGATTTCTTGAAAAGTATGAGTTAAATAGTTGATGTTTGGTCTTAAATATGCAGAGGACACAAAGAACACTGATGAGACTACCGTAGGTGGAGTCGAAAACATATGTTCAGTTTGGCTAGTGTACTATTTCTTCACGGAAATCATTTTCTCCTCCGATTACCAAAAAATTTACTGAAATTAACTTTGATCTAATTAAAGCATTTCTGACGAAACAAAAAAAAATTAATAAAATAATGTTATTTATAACAATGCTTTAAAGGTATGAAGCTAAGTTTTACTTGCAAGAATTCCGTGCTTTAGTTTTGTCCGATACTGTACATATGTTTGAGTATTTCCTTTAGTAACTATTCAAACTCAAAGATTTTGTAGCAACTAAATTACCAGTAAACAATAGCAGGTAGCCGCTAACAGTTGGAAAATGTTTAGCACAACACCCAGTCAGCATTTTTGGCCAATTTTGAGTCTTTTTTGTCTCCTCTGGGCGATTAAAATAGTCACTTATGATCTCATTTTTGAGTCGAAAATTAATATTTTGTCGGGAGAAAATTGTACCCTTTCCGCGACTCCGCTGAATGAATCATTTATGACTCCCCTAAACGAGTCATTTGTGACTCCGCATACTAAACAAGTTTTACTTACCTTTTTATTATCTTAACAATAATAAAAATATTTTATTTTATTTAAAAAATATATATATACATATATAAAACAAATTCATAATATTGTAATACCTTAAGTGCGCAACCGCATCACAAGCTCAACTGAAGGAATCCTTTTTTAAATGTATATTATGAGCCTTTTTATTGATGAGACAAGTTTTTGGTGGAATAGACTGGAATGTAAGGAGCGGTTTCCTGAAGATAGACTTCTTGGAGGGGAAACCTCTAATTTTTTAAATTATAATTTAGAAATACAGTCGAAACTCTCTATAACGAACTCCTGTATAACGAAGTTTTCTTTATTGCGAAGCAATTATAAGAACACTGTGTTTTTGGTCTACTTTGAGTGTATTATAATCTCCATATAACGAATTTCCATATAGCGAATATTTCCTTATAGCGAAGCATTTTTGCGACCGTAACTTAAAGATTGAAGAGTTTTCAATCTCCATATAACGAATTAGGTAAAACCGAACGCACGTACACAAAAAGAAATCGATGTCGCTTTGTGTTATTGGTGTTGTTATTGTTACTCTGTGTGTACTTTGTTGCTTTCACAACGCACAAGCAGAGTCTGATGCTTTGAATCGTTTATTTACCATAAAATTAAAAGTTGGGGAACCACCGAATTATGCAAGTGACAACTAGAATCATTACCATCTCTCACATTTCTTGCAGTCGCTATCCGTTTGCCTTTGCATTGAAGAAGAAAAGTGGAAAAATATACTTCAAACCAATATAACTGACTACTACAAATAAAAAATGTTAAAAGGAACAATATTGTTTTTCTTTTCCATATAGCGAATTTTTTTTATAGCGAAGTAAATATCCAGTCCCTTGGAATTCGTTATAGAGAGTTTCGACTGTACCGCAAATTTTATTTTATAATTTTTGTCCTTCACTGGCATTGAACCTTGATCGTTGGAATATCTGTGCGAGCTTCTAACCACTATACCACGACATCACAATAATTGCATAGTTCTTATTCTTTCAAATAAAATAAGGCCAATTATAACGAAATGCAGAAGAAAACAATAAAATACGACGCAAAATAATTATAAAAGCAGTCTTATTTCGAACGTCTGCACGATTAATTTATGATTCCGCACATTTAATCAGTTTTTGATCACCTAAGGGAGTCTTAAAAGACTCATTTTGGTGATTTTTGAAAAAACAATCTTCCAATTGCTGACAGGGCAGTATGAAATTGACCATACAAACACACATGCATACTCGTATGTACGTATGTATGTATGTGGCACAATTTGTTCTTTTCTAACTTTTGTTTATTGCTTGTTCTTTAACATTTGTTTTCAGGTTTTGAAAAATTTGTAAAATGTTTACCTGTGGTAAGTACAAATGTACATAGTTTCAGGAGTATATAATATAAAAGAAAATGTGTTCAGTGATCAGTTGTTTAGTGCGTGTTAAAAGAAGTGAGTGCCAGCAGAAGTTATTGTTAAAATGGTAAGTTTTAAAGAAATTGTAATGAGTAATTTAATGTCAATATTATAAAAAAATATCATATATTAGAATATCTTATGATAGCAGATAATTTTTTCTTTTATTCAGAGATAATAAAATATGGACACCACAATGAGACCCACAGCTTTAAGTGAAGGGATAGAGGAAGACACGATAAATACGTTCGTATTGAGAAAGTTGCCCAATGAACTATTAATACGAATATTGGAATACTTGGGATATGGTGATTTAAGAGAAATGCGTTTAGTATGTAAACAATGGCATGCGCTTATACAATTATCCAAATTTGTTCAGAAATCTATACTAATCATTAATCCCTACAACATTGCAACCTTATATGATATGATTCAACAAAATAATGAATTCGTTCGAAGTTTAGCATATGATAACGTAGCATTACATGACGTAGAAGTATGTGACAAGTTACAACTGATTGTAAAATTCTTGGGACCAAGAATACACAAATTACGCCTTCATAAGACCCCATTAGTTGGCATTCCAAACGATTGCCTGCCAGAATTGGAAGAACTTACTCTTAGACATGTACGGCTTATTAGAAACGATATATTGGGATCAATTGATTCAAATAAATTTGATCTAAATAAATTGAAGTCCCTGGATGTTGACTGCTTTTATGAATTCCATGAAATAAATAACCACGAAATCTTGAATCAAAATAGAGAAGTGAAGTTAGAAATACAGAAATTATGTATAAATGTGTCTTTGAGGAGTCAAACATTTTTAATACATATTCTGCAGTTTCAGAGTCAATCACTGAAGCACTTAGAAATCAATTTTGGTCGAGGAAGTCCTCAACATGAACTCGAATGGACACAGACATTTGCATTGCTTGAACATTTAGAAGTTTTAAAACTTAATGGAACTTTTAGTAAAGAATGGCTGCAAGAGATAATGCAGGCTCTACCTATTAAGGCGCCTTTGCGATACTTCTGCTTCGATACAGTTACGCTTTTCGATTATAATAAAGTATTTACGACGAAATGGCCCACATTGTTGACAAATATAAGATTAGTTTGTATTGCTCCTGAATTCGATGAGGACATTCAAGTTTCCGCCCATTTATGGCATTCTGTACGTAGACTTTCCTTTCAAACTGAATATAATATGTTTTACGAAGTCTATATAAAGTTTGTAAGTGAGCCCCCTTTTGATATAAATAAAATGAATGAAATTGTTCAATCTTTTAACCGTATAACCCATTTAAGTATTGAAATTCAGGTAGCAAACGCTAATGATAGTACTCTTAGTTTAATTTTCCGGCATCTGTTACAGTTACGACATTTGCATATCAATCAGTGTGCAAATATGACTGATCAAGGTCTATTAGGTTATGGTGCCCATCCTGCACCCATTACTAACCTTAAGTGTTTGCAGTCATTGAGATTACGTTACTATATAGATATGACGGACCTTCCACTTGTCAAATGTTTTAAATTTATTGAACTACGCAAGTTAGAGCTTACTTTTTCCAATAACATCTCCTCCAAGGGCATTAAAGAAATGGTAAAAAATTGTCCTGCCCTAGAAGACCTCATACTTTCAGGCAGTTCCGCGTTAGATGATGATTGCATTCTTCATATAGCTCAAGGTTTACCTAGACTCAGACAGCTTGATGTCAGCAAATGTACTCGTTTAACAAACAAATCTCTTCAGTATATTGTGAATTATTGCAAGTCCTTAAAAGAGTTAATAGCGAGGGACATAAATATGAATGCCAAAGAAGAATGGGAACAAATTTTAAAGAAAAAAATGTATTATTACGTATAGAGTACTTTTTAAAAATAATAAAATAAAAAAACGTTTATATTAAACTATAATTTTGTCTTGTTGCAATTATTTAATGTAAATTTTATGTTATAAATTAAATCTTAAAACTGGTATGATTATACTCGTAATATTTGTTAAAAATTTTATCTGGCTCTTATTTCTGTATTTATTTAAAATTATTTTTATTTTATAGCCACCAGGAGAAAATGTTAAGTAAGTAGCTTAACAACGAAGTATCATCTTCCGCGATCTTCAAATCATTTTAAACATTTTTAATACATTTTATATGATAAAAACTTTTGAAAAAATAATTTCTCTGAAATGGCGAAAAAAGGATGTCATCGCTTCAGATAAAATAAAATTAACATGTTTTTTGGCTCTGGTGAACATTTAATGTTTTGTCAGTTACAGCGTTCTTTAATCCTTACGACGATATATTTATTAAAATTACTCTGGATAAACATTTTTTTGAGCGAAAATAACAAGTTGTTGCTTTGGTTGTTTGTCTTCTACTGTTTTATTAAAAAAAACATCATAAAACGATATTTCATTTTCTCCTTGAACTATCAAAAAAATTCATTGCAAAAATCTAAATTTTTTATAGAATTTAACTTTGACCTTATTAAAGCGTTTCTGACGAAATAGAATTTAATTTAAAAAAATTTATCACTTTTCCTGGGGCTCGAACCCGAGTTTTCAGCATATAAATTATATTTTATTTTTAAATCTGTTAAGTTTTTTAAAACCCCAATTTTTTTTTTATTTTTTTTTAGTAATTTCAATACATAGAAAATAGCATGATTATTTGAATTATGTTGAAAAGGGTCGATACAAACAGTCTTTTCCTTTTTCTTTATTATATTTAATTTTCATAATATGTGGAATAGATAATCAGGGCAATTCAAGAATACTTTCTCTATATTCGGCCCTATTCCCGTTGGCGTTTTTATTTTGAAACGAAATAACAACGACAACTTGGTATCACCGTTGTCGTTATCGACAATAATCGAAAAATGTCGGTATTCTCTATTTAAAAACGAAGATAGAAACGACAAAGAAACGCCTGTTTTTTGTCGCTTTCATTTTTAGTAGCGACATTAAAACGAGAGGTTTGAAAAATAGAAAATTAAAATTACAACGTTGCAACAATTTGAAATTTTAGTATAAGAAATTGAAAAAAAAATCGCAAAGTTTTCAAAAAAGGCATAAAACCTTTAAATTTTAATAGCTTTTGGAAGGAAGTGGCTGCAAAAATAAATCCATTTGGACCTCCATTCCGTGACGGAGATGGTTGACTCAAAATAAGTAAAACTAAATTAACAACAAAATATTACTAAAAAATTTTAAAATATGTATATATGTAATTGATTTGACGCCACTTTCTATACGGATGTTTTTGCCCAAAACAGACCTACTTCCATCACTCCTATATGGATGTGAATTATTTGCAAGCTGTGACAGAATTGACTTACGTAAACTTAGGGTTACTTATAATAACATTGCTCGATATATTTTCCGCAGAGGTCGCCATGACCGTAGTAAGTATCTCTAGTTATTCGTTTCAGATTTTTAATATCAGTTTTGAAGATTTAATGAAATACAAGTGTCTGACCTTTCTGCACAAAATTATTGTTTCAAAAAATCCTCCCTACATTTATAACAGAATTGTATTTGCAAGGTCAAATCGTGGAACAAAAATTATTGTGCCGAAATATAAGAGCCTTTTGTCTCAACGGTAATTCCATGTATATACTATAAGTCTTTGGAATGGTCTTCCTAATAACCTTCAGAAAACGCGCAATGCTACCACATTTAAAAAGGAGTTACTCAAATAATTAATTTTTTTTTTTAAATTCATTTTAAATTCAACAACAAATCTGACACCATTTCATTTGATTTTTAATTAAAAAAAAAGACGAAATTATTTGGTAAACAAAACCACATAATATGTATTACAGGTTTTTTTTTTCTAGTGCTACCAAGTTTTTCTTTGGTTTTATTGTAGTTTTCGATAACTTTTTATCGTCGTCTTCGTTTTATTTCAGGAATACCATTTTAGAAACGAAGCGACATAAAAACGACAACCAAATAGAAACGACATTTAAAATAAGAACGCCAACGGGAATAGGGCCGATTGTTGAATGCGACCGTTCACTTTCGACGACTAAAATTCTATACATTCTAAAATACGTGTGATGAATTATCGATAACAACTGTCATATTTATTTATTTTTATTATTTGATTAAATAAAAATACATGTAAAAAACATAAAATTTTATAAAAAATATTAAGAAAATCTTCGTAATACCCTCAAAACATTCCCGAAAGGCTTTTTCAAATTTCATTACGATGATGACGTCCTATAACTACAATAGTAAAAAGTTATTTTTACTAGAAAATACAAAAATAAGAAATAATTGAAAAAATAATTCCCATTCATTTATTTAAGATATCCCAATTCTTTCTTTAAAGTAACGTAATTTTCATAAAACTCTTCCAATTGCTTCTGCAAAAAATTCGGTTGTTCAAATTTTTTCTTTTTTTTAGGTACTGGCTCTTTAGCGGCAATATTATTGATATTTAAACTAACTTCTTCTTCTAATGCTTCCGGTTTTTCAAATACTCCAAGTGAATTTACATTTGAAACACCTTTACGGATGTTTTATAATTTAATAGTAAGCACTGCCTCTTCCAAATCACTTAACGCAATGGTTTTGTTTGGACCTTCACCTGTGGCCTCCATTTGCTGTTTATTTATTACCATCTTGCTTTTTGTATTGGTCTCGCTAGACCTTGGTAATTAAATATTTTAAATTTAGGATGTGTGTGGAAATTGCTATTAGCCAGTTTAGAGAATGAAAAGTCATTTCCAAATGGGATTTTACAAAAATTTCACAACTCATATTCACATGTAGTCGATACTTGGAAGTAGAATTCAAATTTGAGCCTTTGATTAGATCCACTTACTTTGTCCATCCTGCTACATCTCTAGCAGGAGAGCCATTTATATTAACATTTTGTGTAATTTCTTTCCGTAAAGCATTTTGATCTTCTGGTCGTAATGGGCTGACTCATCTTCCAATGCCCTTATGTTCCATCATAAAATCAACCATTAATTTAAATTGACCTGACTTTGTTTGCCTTTTAGCCCTAAATATTGCATAAACAATTTTCAAATAAGGCAAAATTCGGTAAAAAAGCCTTTTTTTAATTATTCATGATATATTTTTTCCGATTGTTTATGTAAAACGCAGCAAAATTTTTTTGAACAAAAACGACTGGTTGTGAAATTGTTTTTTAGAATATATAGAAATTGAAAAAAAACGTATGCTTTCTAGTTGTTCATCCCTAACGTATTATAGAATTAAAAAATAAACTCTATGAGCGTATTTGAGGTGAAAGCGAGAACAGGAATTGCCCTGAATATTTCACGAATTATTGTTGAAACATCAGAAAACATTGGTTCGTTTGGTTCACTTTTTTTTATCAAAATTAATCACTAAATTTACAATAAAAATCAGACTTACCATTATTTTCCGCTACTTTGAACCACCTATCCTACGAAAACAAAATATCTGGACAATGACACACACTTTAACAAAATAAAATTGTTTGTTGTTTGTTGAACCAAAAAAAATCGTACAGATAATAAATATATTGCGATTTTATGCAATAACAGTCTTTTAAGTGCAGAAGAACTTTAACAATGCCGAGTGCTTAAGAAATTGTTTTGCCATATAATATAATGTCGGTTAGAATGATTAGCCTTGCTCTACTAATATGAAAAACTTGCTCTAAAGAGAAACAAAATACTGAGTATTGGTATAAGCTATCCTTTTTAAAGGAACATCATTACTCTGATTGAGTATTTCGATTAAAACTTGTAAAGCATTCATTCTAGAGTTTGCTTAAAATCGATCAAATAACAAACGGAGATTATGATTTAAAATTTACTTAAACCGATAGCCGCCATATATAGTGTGTTGGCTTACAAACCTCAGCCCTGACATCTTGAAAGAAAGAAATATAAAAAAATAATTCTTTCGTTGAACACCCCTCAGCAGTCTTCTGGCAAAAGCTTTGAAAGTAATTGATTTAAGTCTGTCGGTTGGAGTCGACGTTAAACTAAAGCTCCCGGCTCTCAGTAATAAAAATTGACGTACACAATATAGGTGCTGTGAGAACTCTGAATAATTATGTCCAAATATGTATGTAAGCCGATCGGTTTTGGTTTCTCAATTGGTTCCAGATTTTTAAGTTGAAAAATGTGTTACTGTGTATTTTATTTTGCAAACAATAATGTAATAACAGGAATCCTAATATTGTGCAGAAGGTACCAGTGATAGTAAATACTCTTTCTTGCCTTTTCATTAGAGAATGATTTTGTTAGTCTTCATTCTTATTGCATTGTGACATAGTTTTATTAATAATTTCTCCACCAAGAAAACCATTAAAGAATTAATATCTAAAAGATCATTTTTAATAACATTTCCAATATTAACCTATTAAAAATAAATAATAATTGTTCACTGTAAAAAAAGTAGCAAAATTGTACTGCACGCATAAAAATGCTAATTTTAAAATGCATTTGATGATCAATCATTATTCAACAAAAATTTACTTAAAAAATAACATTTTTAAAGTATATAATTAGGCTGAATAAAACACAGAGATTTTTCTTTTTAAATGCAACCCAAACAACCACTTTGTTTTAAAATAAAAAAAATGTAAACACTTGTACTCAAATATGACTATGACGACACACAGTGGGATTTGTTCAAAGAATGTATGACAAAAAATAAAAGGATTACTCGTAGAATGTTGAAATTTTGCTTTGAGCCTTTGATTAGCTCAATTAAGAAAAATATAAAGTTTTATAAAAATTGGACACGCCCACTACTTACCGCCCATAGAATACAAAATTTATTTTTGGCCCAAAGTCTTTGAAATTTTGCTCTGAGCCTTTGGTTAACTCAATTAAGAAAAATATAAAGGTACACCAAAATTGGCCACGCCCATTACCCACCGCTCATAGAACCCAAAATTTATTTTTGGCCCAGAGTTTTAGAAGTTTTGCTCTGAGCCTTTGGTTAGCTCAATTAAAGTCCACCACTTACCGTCCATATAACCCCTATCATATTTTTTTTAACAACTTGTTGTTTCTTTACCAAAACTAGTTAAATTTGAAGTTTTGAAATTTTTTAATTAAAATTTTTTTGAATTTGGAGATAAGTTTTATGATATTATAAAGGATTATTAATTATTTAAACTTTTTTTAATTGATAGTATGGAGTCTTACCTTTCATTTTATTATAGCGGGAGCACCTAACACCATCGAGCAAACTTTTTTGTTTCTACCAAGGAAATTTGCAATCACGGCACATTATAGAACAAATTATTTGTTATCATTCTGTTAAATATGCAGAAAAGTCTATATTTGAAAAAATCACTAAATCACTTAAATCAGAGCAATAAAATTATCTTACGTATAAACACTATAGAAGTGCGTAAACAGTTTTCAATATTTTGGACCAAAATTTACATGTGACTTTACTTCATTATTTCAAAGACATATAAACGTTTTTTTGGTATAGAATTTATGGACTCTTCATACTGAATCAATTTTCTACAAAACTGCATCATTACATTTTTAAATTTTATATGACAAAAAATTATTTGTTGCAAAAAAAAATCCCACTGTGCGACACTGCCAATAAATTATGGAAATAAACGATTTTAAATAGAAAAATTTTATAAAAAAAAAAAAAAATTTAATCGTCAATTTATATGCGTAAATAATAATGGAATAAAACAGTTTTGAAAACTTTCATAAACGAAACAAGAGAAAAAAAAGCACTTGACTTTATACGTGTATCAAGCAATAACTACCACCAATGGAAACACTTTTGCAAGGGTTTAAAATATTTAAAATTTTTGAGATTATTTGGGTTGGTTGGTGTCAATATTTTATGAGTTTTGAATTAGTTGTTTTTTCAACATCATTATTTTGCCATATTTTTACAATTTAAAATGAGAAACGTTACTTTTATCCATAAGTAAGTGTATGTATGCGTTTTTTTAGTGGCATAATTCAACTGTTTTAAATGCAAATTAGCCAAAAATTATTTCTTAACAATTTTATTACCATCAGCAAAACAAAATCTTTTACACAAAATTGATTTATATTTTGTTTTTCTCCCTCTTTCTTTCTAAACTAATAAAAAAACACCAACAGATTCTGGTAATACGTACGAATATTTTAACAAAATATTTTCTTAATAAGAAATTAATTTTTGGTTGACTTATTTCCGTTATTGGTGCATGTATTCATATATTGTTTTTAATGGGTGGTTAAATTTTTAGCTAATTTACATATATATATTAATTATGAAAAAAGTTTAAATATATAACGACTTTATTTCTATTCTACACTACAAAGTAATTCTTTTATTTACATATATGTGTTTTGAATTAGATATAAAAAACCGTTTTCTTGATCAAAAAAGTTATTCAGCAAAATCGAAAAATAAAACAAAAATGTAATTATGCTCCCTAATGTTTCTTGTTTTTTGATTGAAGCTTTGTTTTTATAAGCCCCCCCCCCCCATTCTAATCCCATATAATAAAGTTGTTCATAGCAATAGCAATTTATAGATTTTCGTTCAATTGTTAGTTTTTTATTTGCCGGCATCTATACTTTTTGGGTTTTTTCACTCTCAATTGCTTATAATCATTCATCCGAAAGCTCTTAATCTTCTCTTTCTAAACTCACTCTAAGAATTGAAACAGTTTATTCAGGAACCTTACAGGATTTAATTGTTGTTATAATCAGAATTAAAAAAAATTGTGTAAATATAACCAAATAAAAGTAAAAATTTAATTTCAATTCTGATAAATAACAATTCTGTAAAACCTCTTCAGACTATTAAGTGTAAAAGAAGGGAAAACATGGTTTTTGATTTTTAATTGAAGATATTGGAGATGGTTTCAAGTTTGAAAATCTAATTCTTGGTTTACTTGACTTTACATACATACATACATGACTGGCATTTACAACTCTGAGTCAGGATAACGGCCTAGTTTTCGCAGCACTCATGTTGTGTGTGTCAATTTTTATTCATGAGTACCGGTACCTACAGTTTAATGTCGACTCCAAACGACAGACTTGAAAAGCTTGTTCATGGCAATCAATTCTTTCAGAGCTTTTGCCAGAAGAAGCTATGAGGTAGTCGCCATAAGTAATAATCTTTTTTAATATTTCTTTGTTTCAAGATGACAGCGCAGGGGCTTGAACCGGAGCTCTTGTCTTATTAAGCCAATACACAAACCACTAGACCACGGCGACTACTTGACCATACTTACCCGAAAATTCGTCTTTATTCCCTGGTAAGTTTTACTTTTGTCACATGTATGTACGTATACAGACATATGTTCACGTTCACACTTGAGTTTAAGCACAATGTGTTAATAACTAAACAATACCATTTACACTATACTTGAGATGTTTAAGGATGACGTTATATTAGCTGATATTGGTGTTGGTACAAAATTGTAAATAAGTGTACGAAAAATTGCAATAATACAATTGTGAAAACAGCAATATTGATGATTTATTTAAAGGTCCGCAACAGATGAATAAAAGAAACGGCACGTCGGTATAAAACTAATTAAACAAACAACTAATGCTGTTATTAGTCGTATTGTTGTTACTTTTTTATATTTTCTTAATATATCGCCATTCTACACTACGACAATATGTTTAATAATCATAATAAAGGAGATAGTGCCGGGTTCAAATCTCAGCTCTGACATCTTGAAAAAAAAATATGAACAGTCTTATGGCAAACAAAACCTCTGAGAGTAACTGAAAAAGCTTCTCAAATCTGTCGTTCGGTGTCGACTTTAAACTGTAGGTCCCTGTACTCATGGAAGAAATTAACACACACAACATAAGTGCTGCGAGAAGCTAGGCCGTAACCCTGACACAGGGTTGTAATGGCCAATTATGTATGTATCTATATAATCATAAAAAAGTGACAGCTTCATCAATTATATGCTAAACATACCCAAAATTAACAGCCAGGCCCACGATATCGAATCGTGTAGTTTTAAGCGACAAACAGCTGATTTGCGGCACACTAATTTTTGTGTCGCCAAAAATAAATGCGATTGGTAACACAAAATTTTTTTACACACATATACATAAATAAACAAAATCAGAATAAGTTTGCTTACTACATTTCTGTCAAGTTAAACTAGCACACGGTTGCATTTTTTACTGTACAATTTAAGCATTTCAGCGCTTTTTTCGTGTATATTCGCGATTATTTTTTGATATGTTGATATGGTAGCTTTGTTGTTTATTTGCATTACGTTGGTAACGTAAAGCAAAGCGAACGATAAAGTGACAATTAGTGGGCCGCAGTTTAGATTCACAGTGAGTGACTGAGTTTCTTTCGCTTAAGTTTTCTTTCGATATCGTGGGCCTGGCTGTAAATGTAAGCCTGCTATTTACGTGCTTCAGGAAGTTTTAAAATTTAAAATATTTCATTTTAGATGTTTAATAAAACACATCAAGGTATGGTAAAATATCGTAAATTCGACGATTGAGATGTTAAACACGTTAGGTGTGAGTATAGTATAAATTATTTATATGCATAAATATTCTATAATTTTTAATTTTTCTGAAATAATAAAATCAATGCGAATTGAAATGATCAATGTAAACATATTCATAGAATAGACCACTTTAGCTGACTGTAGTGCATCTTTACTTTTAATCTCAATATGAATAATTAATGCCCAATAATTCATTTTAAAATATTTGCACATTTAAGAGAGTGTAAATAAAATAATTAATCTAACATTTTAAACAAATTATAAACGTTTCTTTTTATTTATTTTTGCTTTAAAATATTTACTCACAAATAACATTCATCTTTAAAATAGAGTAAAAAAATATATTGCCAATTAAGTATCAAAAATTGTAAAATATTTTTTGAATTTTATTATGAACTAAAAAAAAGAGTCAAAGTCTTACATTTCTTAACATGAGCAACCCCTGAAAACAAACATTCAATGATTTGAAGAAATTTTCCAAAACATGATTTTTGCATTCACTTAATTGTGGCATTAAAACAACAGCCAGTCAACAACATATTGTAGTTGTAGTTGCAGAATATTAATTAATTATAGTTTTAAAGAAAATTTTTAACATAAATTTTTGTACACAAATAATTTTATAATCAAAGTTTTATATATTTTTTAAATAAGTGGAGTCAACTTTTTGTTACAAGGCATCTTTTTTGTTTAAAAAAGGAGAAAAAATAATATTTTCGCATGACAAATTATGCAAATTATTGGCACAATCAAAAAAGAATATTCAAATTAAAGAACTGAGGTTTTTTTTCTTTTGTAACTCAAGGTTATAAAATATTTCCTTTTGTTTGTAACAGTTTCATATACAATAAGTATAGTCACCTAGTTTTTGGGTTGCTTGAATTAAAACACATGTCAATAGAACCACATAGAAAACAACAACTAAGAATGGTCATTATTAAAATAAGAATGCATGAGTGAATCAACATTTAACTTTATATTTTAAGAATTTTCTTAACCCTTAAAATGCCAACATTTATGGAAATTTCAGATAAACAAATGCTTTGCTCTATTCAAATTTAATTTTTTAGATGGTAATTTCCATTAATAAAATCCACAAAAGTTATTATAAGTAAAATACTTTTGGATTTGTATCGGATGGTGTTGTTGAATGTTTTTTGGTGTCAAAGAAATTTCAGATTATATTTTAATTTTATATTATAATAAACTGGAAAGCTAATATTTGACATTGATAACAAACAAAACTAAATTGTTTTTATATTGTAGAAACTTTTGCGAATTCCGGAATTTGTTCACTGTGGTCATTAAAATAGGATCACTTTTTTGTAGCGCCATTTTTGTATTTAAAAAACCAGTAGGGCATATATGGTTGACTATTTTCATACCATTGAAATACCATTATCTTGTAGTTTCACACAAGCCAGTTCAAATTTCAAATCATATTTTAGATATTAAAAAAAAATACATAATTAAAATTCTATTTAAAATCTAAATATGAGACAATAATGGTTTTTTTTCTCATCTGAAATTTGATATGAAATTTTCATATCTTATGACTGACCAGCGTATGACCCAGCCTTATTTATAAACCATGGGTTAAATAGATATACATGTACATACATACATATGTTTTTTTTTATTTCTATTTCTTAAACTAAAAAAGGTAGATAAAAAGTTCAAAAAATAAAATAATAATTTTCACACGTGGTTTAACTTTTTCAAATATAAAATATTTTTCCTTTTACAGCAATTATACAGATAATGAACACATACAATCTGACACTCAAAGGACCATTGACCAAAACAAACGAAAGAAAAAAAAAACACCAACGCAAAGGGTTAAAAATATACAAGCCAGTAGCAGTAAACAAACATGCGTTAATAATTGTTCATGTTTTACATCCCCAGCGTATGTTAGAAAATGTGTGTTAAACTCACACCTTAACAGTAAACAAAAACATAAAAACAAAGTTTTACCTGAAGCCATGACAAATAACCGTTAGATTTGGTTTACTTGGCTTTGTTTGTAAATTAAAGTATTCTAAAGAGAGTATTCTTTGTATTTGTATGTATGGCTTTTATTGAGTTGCTATTGTTGTTGCTGGGTGTCATGTAATTAAGTTGTCATTGTTTTCTATTTATTAACAGAATGTTTCAATATGTGAGTCAGTGTTACTGGAATGCTTTTTTCTCTACTACACCTGTTGCTATAGGATATAAACAAAAGCTACGACAATAACAGTATTAACAGCAACAATAATTTATTATTTCTTATAAAAACAAAAGAAAATCATTATTTCATAAATGCCTTTATTAAGTTGTGCTCATGCTTTTCGTTTTATAATTTCATACATACATACATATGTATGTGTGAACATCAGTCCATTTACATGCATAATTACGTACATATGTATAAGTATATGTTTGTATACAGACACACCATCTCATCTAAATGCTTTTTTATTGTAATGTATTTTATGTCTTGTCATAATTAATATTCATATTGTCATTTGATTTAAACATCATAATAATAATAATAAAATTCAAACGTTATTAAATTGTAAAATTTAATTGTTGACACACAGCCATTTAACCCCATCTAAATAAATACCAGCCATCAAGCCAACCATCAATTTAATACTCGGTATCAATCTCAGCAAATACACAAACGCACATAAATATACAAACAACAAAATAGACACACACAGGCAGGGTTATATTAAATTACGTTATTGTCGTTTGGTTTTCAAAAAGGGAAAATAGGGTGGAATCTATTCTTTTTGTCCATCTAGAAAATTATAGTTTGACATTTTTGTTTCGTTTTTTTCTAATTTCATTCTGTGCTTAGCTTTGAATAAAATAACAGCAAGAAAATCTTTATAAATTAATTGATTTTTTGTTTGTTTCGAACACTTGGTTTATCTGTTCGGGTCATTATTTGACATTAAATTTGTCAATAAAGTCATGCGATTGGTTAATTTAGTTATAAAAAAACTGATTGAAATAACATTATTGATTGACATACTAGGTTATGTATTTAGTGGTTCCAAAATAATCGGTTTACCAAGGCTGACATCTCAAGTATTATGTACATATTTAATGAAAAATTTGTCATTTATAAGTATAGATCGCTTAAGATTTCAAGAAAACAAGTGGTGATTTAAACGTAACTAATTTTTGTACATTATGGAGTGTATATTGTCGACAAAATCGACTAGACGAGAACTCCAGGTACAAACTGCAGCTCTGATATCAAAGAAAGAAATATGAAAAAATATTTCTTAGCAGTCTTCTGGCAAAAGCTCTGAGAGTAGCTGATTGGTATGAACAAACTTCTATCGTTCGAAATCGACATTAAACTGTAGGTTCCGGTACTCATGGATAAAAAATTGACGCAAACAACATGGTACGTAACCCTTAAATAGGGTTGTTATATCGAATTGTGTATGCATTATGTTATATAACCGACCCACTGTGCAAGGAATTAACATTAATTTAAATAAAATGTAATGCTTGCATATGTAGTTGGATCTGTATATCGTCTGTTGAAAATATCGCTTCTATCGGGTCTTTTATTAAGCGCTTTCCATCTTTAAATTTAAATAAAACAAAGTGTGAGTCAGATATCAACAGAATTCGTTTTGATGATGTCTGTATATGTGGAACGTATAAGTAGCATTGTTGAAATGTCCGCCACTAATTTTCTGGGAAAAGCGCATACGAAATTATGCTTAAATAAGGCCGAATTTAAACGATGGCATGGGTTATGTTGGCTTTGTGGACCATTGTTATTTTTGGCTTATTCACATACACCTGTGACTTAAGAAATCCCCACAAGAAAAGATTTAATGGGCTAAAATCGCGCGATCATAGTGGCTAACATACATAGCTAGCAAATTCAACCCTGCTTTCAGTGTTACGGCCTAGCTTTTCAATATTTATCCATGAGTACCAGGACCTGCAGGTCAATGTCGAATCCGAATAACTGGTTTGAGAAGCTTGTTTATGGAAATCAGTTACTCTTAGAGCTTTTACCAGAAAACTGCAAAGAAATAAAGTTTTTTCATATTTCTTTCCTTAAGATGTCAGAGCTGGGGTTGAAATACAGAGCTCTCGCCATCGTAAGCCAACACACTAAGCTATGGTGATCAAAAATATTTATATACATACATACATGACTGGCCTTTACAACCCTGTGTCAAGGTTACGGCCTAGCTTCTCGCAGCACTCATGTTGTGTGTGTAAATTTTTATCCATGAGTACCGGGACCTACAGTTTAATGTCGACTCCGAACGACAGATTTGAGAAGCTTGTTCATGGCAATTAATTACTCTCAGAGATTTTGCCAGAAGACTGCTGCGAGGTAGTCACCGAAGAAAATATTTTTTCATATTTCTTTTTTTTTTTTAAGATGTTCGGAGCTGGATGTCGAACCCAGGGCTCATGTCTTAGTAAGCCAACACACTAACCACTAGACCACGGCGACTATAAAAAAAATATTTATATACTCGTATTTTAAAATTTTTTCAAGTATGATTTTTTTGCCTTTCTAGATTATTCAACAAGGAGCGATGGCTATTTTTCGTAAAATAAAAAAAAAATAAAATATTTTTAAATGCTTATAACCCATTAAGTAGGCCTCTAATACCATAATTTAAGGATAAAATGTGTGATTGATTTTAGAAATTTGTAAATCAATTTTTTCCTTTTTTCCCTTTGATTACTTATCATAAATGAACATCATCTTTAATCATAAAATCCTTTAACAGTCTATACAATAACCTTTAATACTGTTTCAATAACAAATTACACATGGGAATAATACGCAAACATCCTGTCACTATTCCCGGATAAAAGGGTGTATATCCTAATACGTTATATTTACGCACAAAGTAAACACTCTATTCACTTGTAAACGGAAGTTTATTTGTTGTAACAGCAACATATAAGGATGTCTCATATGAATATGTCATACTCATGTATGTAAACGATAAAGATATTTAACCTTTTAAACATTTTGAAAAATATATGATTATTTTATTCTATTTTATATGAATTTAAATTATCAAATAAAAATCTTTTGTGAGAGTTGAAGAGAATAAGAAAAACAGTATCATGAATTGATTTTATATTTTATTGATATCAAAGCGGGAAACCTTATAAAAATTTAGAAATTTTAAAAGAAAAGTAAAAATGTTGTTACTATTCCGTATTATTAAATTATATCAGATATTTCATTTTATATGTATTTTTATTTTATTTTATTTAATTTCTGCTGCTTAAATTTGCTTTCACTGCTATTTAAGCTAATCCGATGACAAGAAGTAATTTTTTTCGATTTTTTTCCTGTTCGATTTTAATCATCATCGACAGCGTTGACAAAGACAACACCTTAGAATGGAACATACATTGATTGGGTCGTTGATTCCTTCATTGATTCACAACCTCAAATTGCAAAATAAATCCCGTTGACGTTAACAATACAATTTGCAGTCACACTCACATACACCTATACATACATCAAGATAAAACAATTTTTCCTTCTTTTTTTCTTTTGAATTTCCATTGTCAATGACATTGAAAATGTGTGCAAAAGTTTACATGCGTTTGTGTGGAGTTTTTTATACAAAATTTTGACAAATTGCTGTTTTTACCACCCCTGTTGGACATTCTTTAGCAAATGACGTGTTGCGTTATTTTCTTTAACCGTAAAATCATTTTTAGATTTCATTATCTCTGAGAATTTCTGCAAAAAAAAAATATGGGTATTATTAAATTATTTTTCCTTTTTAAGACCGTTTAATATGAGCATACCCTATTAGGAAAAGAAAACTATTTTTTTTCTTAATTCTTATTGTATCTACAATATATGAGTATGTACATATGTACTCATAAACGATGATTTTGGAATATATTCTGCTCTATTTTTAAAGAATTATTTTTAGTAAAATTTAGAATAGCGATTACTTACATAAAAAAAAAAATAATTTTAATTGTCCAAAATTGTTGGAATATATTTTATGTGCTGTAGGCCCGAAGTTCGAATATATTTTTTCAATGTTGAAGCAGAATAGTATCCATGGGATGGTAATACAAACGTAACCATTTTTCTAACATTAGAAGCTGCTTATGGATCGTCCTACTTTGCAAGGAATTTTCAGGCGGTCATGTAGAAGTCATTTTATTTAAGCATGGACAAATAGAGTAGTATATACATACATACATAACTGACCATTACCACCCTATTTCAGAGTTTCGGCCTAGATTCTCGCAGCACTCATGTTGTGTGTGTTAATTTTTATCCATGAGTACCGGGAGTCCACTCTGACTGACATATTTGAAAAACTTTTTCATGGCAATCAATTACTCTCAGAGCTTTTGCTAGAAGAGTGCTGATATGTAGTCGCTGAAAGAAATAATTTGTTCATATTTTCTTCTTCAAGATGTCACAGCTGAGATTTAAACCCAACGCTATCGTCTTAGTAATCTAACACACTAACCGATAGACCACGGCGACTACAGAGTAGTATAAAGGATATATTATTTTTAAAGCTCGAGAACTTATTCAGTAATATTATTGGTTGTTATGGTATCTACGAGTTACTTTTCTTAAATAAATCTAAATATGTCTTCTAATACATCAAAAGTTGTTGGCTTCTCGATATAAGCATATCCGAGCCCATCAAAACGGGGGGCCACTTTTCGACGAAAGTTGTACTATAGGGCAAGATATGGCTTCTTGTTGAAACCAAATGTGTTTGATGTTTATCTGATTATTTTTTGTTCCTTTCAAAGGATAAAGAACATATGCCTGCCGCTTGTTTGTTAATCGTAGCAAGCATACAATTTTAGAGCACGTAATGCTAATTCGTTAACGGCTTGAGGAATGTATTCACTCCATAGACGACTACGTTGCCTATTGCTATGGTCATTTAAGCAGATATGAGCTACATCACTAAACACAGTTCTTCAATAAAAAGCTCATTTTCTGCCAATTTTAAATAAGCTTAATCAGAAAAAATGCGACACTTGCTCGGGCTGTATTGTTTGTTTTGTCAAAAGTTATTAAACTTAGTCTGAGGCTGCCATATTTTGAAATATTTTTGAATTATATTTGGCAAGTTAGTTTGAACATAAAGAACTTTAAAATTACTTTTCTAGTTTATCTAAACTAACCTTTAAATATTACATACATACATATACATACATAACTGGCCTTTACAACCCTGTGTCAGGATTACGGCCTAGCTTCTCGCAGCACTCATTTTGTGTGTGTCATTTTTTATCCATGAGTACCGGGACCTACAGTTTAATGTCGACTCCGAACGACAGACTTGAGAAGCTTGTTCATGGCAATTAGTTACTCTCAGAGCTTTTGCCAGAAGACTGCTGAGAGGTAGTCGCCGAAAGAAATATTTTTTTCATATTTCTTTTTTTGAAGATGTCGGTGCTGAGATTTGAACCCGGCACTATCGTCTTAGTAAGCCAACACACTAACCACTAGACCACGGCGACTACAATAAATATTACTTAAACTTTTCTCACATTTTGCAGAGTTTGCAATGAAAAATTAATTTTTCAAACCACTGTGCGCGAATTCGTATATCAAACGAGCTTTTTAACCAATGATAAGATTGCATAGCACAATCAAATTAATTAAATTCCTATAAAAAGAAGGCGTAACTTAACAATTAAATCAGTCCAGTTAAAACTATTGGCATATACTTTTATCAGAAATGTTACGTTCTTTGGCATTATTGGCAGTTTTCATAATTTTAAGTGCAGCTACCGATGTAAAACAATGTAAATAAATTTAAAATTAATTTTTATATTTTATAAATTAAAAAAAAATAAATTTTATATTTTACAATATTAACAAGGTGGCAACGGCAAACCCTTTCCTATGGTAGTAAATGTCAAAGGTTGTGATGTACCACCCTGTGATATTATTAAAGGAGGTTATATTGAATTTGAAATACAATTCGTGTCTTGTAAGTAGTTTTTCTAAAAAAAAGAAAACAGAACTTAAGAAAAACTATTTAATTTTGTTTATGTTTTTTTTTACAAATTTTTAGATAAACTCGTTACAAATGCCACTACATTGGTAAAGGCTAAAGCATTTGGTATTACTGTTCCCTATGAACTACCCACGGATGTACGTGATGTATGTTCGAATCTCTTGTATGATGCCTATTGTCCCTTGTATGCTACCGAAGATGTCACCTATTTGTTCTTATTCCCCATTGCCACTACATATCCTGAAATATCAGCTACAGTAGAGATATATATAGTGGATCAAGATGATTTAATAGTGACTTGTTTTAAATGTGATATTAAAGTTAAAAAAGGTCCTCCCTCACCTTAAATTAACTTCTAAATCTTAAGCTTAAGCTAAGTTAAGTTTTTTTTTATTAATAGTTTTTCTATTTATACGAAATATATTTTATAATTTAACAAGAAAAAAAAATATGAGAACTCTTTAAATATAAGTATTCCTTATAAGCCTTCTATTATTAAAAGCAAAAAATCTTAATACCTGAACATTAAAACATCAAATGGCACATTTGTCTCCCACATTTTTCATATTTACGCATCCCTTTTGAATTTCACATTCATTCGTTTTGTGTGCCTTTAAATAATATCAACAGGAGCGTAGTTGAAATATAGCAAGAGGAAAATATTTCATGAAAATGAAAAACTAAACCAATTGTATCATAAAACACAAGGATGCAAACAAAGTTTGTACAGTTGTGCTGTTTTAGCTCTATTAGGAAGTCGAAAGCAGCACAATGCATTGCTGCCAGAAAATGATGAGGTGAAAATGCTCTTATAAACTCTTCAACTTTTCTACTTTTTGTTGAGTCTAAGGCACATAAGAGGCAAACGAATACCTCCTAATATGTCAAATAGCTCCTTTTATTATATTACGCCCCTGTTTCCCTGATTGTTCACACATTATTTCGTAATGCTGTTTCATACCTTTTTTTGTGCAAAATCCCCAAAACATTTACATTTTTAATGTGTTTCTAAAAGCTTGTGTTGGCATTACAGGAAATATTAAAGCATCTGACTGCAATTTTGTTTTTTTAATACTTATATTTGTTTTATATTTGAAAAAACAAAAATTATGATTTTAAAAATTTTATATATTATTATATATTTACATTAAAAGTTTTTAGTGAACAATGCTAGTTTTGGCTAATGGTTAGAAGTTCATAAAATAAAAATTTACATTTTTACATAAACAAAAACAAAGCGAGTAATTTACAAAAAAAAGTTAGCCATTATCAACTTTTACTTATATTTTTTCTCTCAATTGAATTACATACTCTCTTATTCCTTATATTCCAGACTTCTTTTAGCCTTCCGCGTAAAAATTGTTCTCCATTTGGTTTTATTGCGGGCCGTTATTCTAGCTGATCTTTGATCGAGGATGTGTTGTAGTATATTCCTTCTTTGAGGCATTTTGTCATACAGTTTTCAGTACCAACTCTAGAAGTATATTCATACCACCTCAATTTGTTTCTCTCAGTTCTGTTATATAATGGGCCCAATTACACATTGGCTCTTCTTGTTTTCCTAAGAATTGAATTTAAAAATTGTGCGCACTTTCAAGAAAAACAATTCTTTTTTGTGCCGATTCCCCTAATTCTTTTTTTTTAATATTTGAATTTCAACCGTTCATAGTATCTGATCATCCATCACTGAACGGAATACTCAGTTTACAGACAGAAAGTGTGTGTGACGTAGATATTGTGCATAATGTTTTGTTTTTATATGAAAAATGAAAAACGATTGAAAAATAGAAGAAAAAGGGTAAAAAAATATAGGAAAATAAGAAGAATATAAAAGAGTTGAAATATTAAAAATTCCGTTTTATTTTTGAAACTTTAAAATGTTATAATTAGGGGTGCAATAAAAGACTGTAATAATCGGTTATGTTCTACAAAAGGAATTCGTTTTGTTATTCAAAAATATAAGTTGAAGAGCAATAACCAAAAGTTATCCTAGGGGTTGGATCAAGGAGAACTACAACAACATCAACTCAAATATAATTATAATCTTTTATTATTTTTATCCCGAGGAGCTGAGAAGCCAATCAATGCAGCAATGGCAAAACAGGTGGAACACCGGGATGACCGGCAGATGGACGGCTAAACTCATCCCCTGTATAGAGAGATGGACCCGAAGGAATTTCGGGGAGGTTAATTACTTCTTGACTCAGTTCCTCTCGGGCCATGGTTATTTCCGGAAATACTTGTACAGAATGGGCAAGGTGACTAACCCCTCCTACATCTACTGCGGGACGAATGATGACGATGCTGAACATACCTTTTTCCACTGCATTGAATGGCAGGATGAAAGAGACGCGCTGAGGGAGCAAGTCGGGGATTTCAATCCCGGCAACATAGTAGATAAGATGCTTGAGTGCGAGAACCTATGGGGATCCATACGGAACTACTCCGAGCACATACTCCGGAGATATAAGAGAGATCTGGATATTTTCCAGCGGAATGAGATGAGAGGACGAGCCGGTAGCTCGATACTGGCTCCAATTCTGGCATCCCCAGACATGGGACAGTAGAAAATGGTCCTTATGAGGACGACGCTCTGGGCCTTCCCAAAGTAATGCGGAAAGCGGTTCCGGGAAGGTATTCTCACCAGAGGAGGAGGAGGGATTGTTTTAGTGGATTCATAACTCGAGCTGTAAGTGCGAAGGCATTTTAAACCCTACCTCACACGCCAAGAAAAAATAATCTTTTATTCCTACCCCTAATTTAAACTTTATTGTGTGGGATTCTTGCTGTTGATTGCTCTTATATTATTCAGAAGTGAAGGTATAAGGCTGGTCATTGAATAATCTGTCAGCAGCAACCGATATCCTTGCGGTTCGCACTCAGTTCTTTTTGAACTGATGTCAGATATGATATTAGTAAGTATAATTCAGAGGTCGACACCCTTTTTTCCTCTTCCCCGCCTATTTTCCTAGGCCAACACAATCTACTGCATAAGTAGAGATAATACCCTGAGGCCCAATTTAAGGCCCCTATTATCGTTCACAATGCCTAAATGTTTTGTTGTAGTGGCTACATTACACGCGTATAAAAATAAACGTTCTAAATGATAGTCAAAGTATATGGTGAAACACAGAGGTGTTGTAAACCATAATCGCAATTTAAAAATACATAACTGGCCTTTACAACCCTGTGTCAGAATTACGGCCTAGCTTTTCTCCACACTCATGTTCTATGTGTCAGTTTTGACTAACGAGACCTACAGTTTAATCTCGATTCCGAACGACAGACTCGAGAAATTTGTTCATGGCAATCAGTTAGTTTTTTGCCAAAATTCAGAGTTTTTTGCCAAAATTCTGCTAAGAAATGGTTGCCTAAAGAAATATTTTTCATATTTCTTTTTGTCAAGATGTCAGAGCTGGATTTTGAAGCCGGATCAATCGGCTACATATTAGACTACGGCGACTACATACCAAAATATATACTTTTAACCAAAATAAAAAATAAAACTTGAATCATCTAAAGTATACTTGTTTCGTGACTAATATACCTTAATTTCCTATTTTAGTACTACATTTACTACTTTCTGAGATTTTTATTATATTCCGAGTACATTTTCATAAAAATACCTGAAGTGATAAACGACAGTCTCAATAAACATTTAATTTGTGTCATATATCAAGCATATACTCCGTATTACGAGTATAAATTGGTCATAATTTTAATTATTAAAGGCCATTAACTATATGCCCAAGAAAATATATTTTTAAGTGCAAAAAACAACGTTGCAATGTTATAAAAATTTTGCACCTGGAATAACTGAAATTACCAAAAACAATAATTAAGTTTCGCACTTGAGTCTCATAAAGTTGTTTTATGATTCTTTAATTCTTTTCATAATAAAATTGATTAAATTCTTATCGAATTTGTTCTGTTATAACACCTGTTGTTCGGCATATTCGTACAATCGAAGTTAAAAATAGAGTCAGAAATATAAAATTGGCTTAATTTTTACTATGACCAGAATAAGACACAAGAAAAGTAGTGACTTTTAATATAATCCAAGTAGACTTAACGATGCTCTACTTGCATTAATCAGTGATTTTATGCAGTGATGCATTTTCGGCATTAACCGAAACTATTGTATATTGTGTTCACCATTTTGAAACGGCTTAAGAACCACAATGAAAAGCGTTCAATTTTGTCGTTTTTTCTTTTTTTTTTTTTGTACTTAAATTTGTAGTAATAATCAATTCTTTTTAATTATATTTTATTATTATTCTATTATATTATTAGTAGGTTAGTATTAAGTGTCTTCGAAACATGATTACGAACTTTTTAATCTTTTCCTTTTTATTTTGTTTGTATTTGCCAACATTTTGTTATTATTTGACTTGGTTTGCTATGTTTGCAAGACTTCCCAGAAGAAGAAAGACTGAATATTGCTGTAGTTTTCAAAGAGATTTTTTGCAAAACTTCTAGAATATTTTAAATGAACTTTACAGGTGTAGGGTATGTATTGAATTAAAATAGTTATCAATAATATGTACATGGCAAAAATATATAAAAAACTTTATTTGTTTTTTTTATTCAGACTTTGGCTTTTCCATATACATTTTGCTATCAATTTAGAATCAAAATAATAACTGCATAAAATTAGTAATTGGCAATTAGTTTCTGCCAATAACCATTCAAATGTTATTCCAAGAACGAATCCTTATTAGACACGATAAGACCTTTCCGAAAAATACCAAAAATATGTAATTGGTATTAAATTTATAATTTTAATAATTCATAATTGGCAATTAGCTATTAAAAATAATTTGGTTGCCCCATTGGTCTAGTTTGTAGTATGCGAGGTTTGAGAGTTTGATTTCCATATATGTATGTAGGTACATATGTATAAAGTAAAAATAATTGCTCGACCAAATCTTTAACGCTTGCCTGCTTAATGGTTGACCTTTTTAATTGTTTGTATTGTGTCCGGGTTTTTATTATCATTTGAGCTTAGCGAAATACTAGAGAGAGTATCCATTTAATCCATTGCTGCATAATTTAGTTTTGATTCTTTAATGGAAACTTTTAATTTAGGTAATTCGGACAACTAATTATTGATCGTAAAATATTTGGTCTATCCATAATACTTCCAATAAAATCAGCTTGAATTTCTTTCACTGTAGTATTGCACTTATCCGGATATGAAAAAAACAATTCAGATAACAATGGTTTTTGATTTTGTTTTTTTTTTTGCAGATAGTAAATCATTATTATGGAAGTTGAGTAAAAAAAATAATCATTATGCAATTATATTAATTTAATTTTAAGTGCAAAATTTTAACGTCACCTTCATTTATAATGATACTTCAGATTTTATTCGATTAATGCAAATATTTGTATTAGGCCTTATTCCAATTGTCTACGTCGTCGTCTAACAACATTTTTGTTATAGAATAAAGGCAAGAGAATATTTTTTTCTTTATTCTATTACATAAATAATCGGTCCAGCCGTTCTTGAGTTATAAGCGTAGTAACTAACGCCACTTTCTTTTATATATATAGATATATAGAAGTATTGTGTGAACCCTGTATTTTAAAAATATGACGTCATTTTTTTTTTTTTTTTGGAATATTTTAGAATTTTTTTTGCTATTCTTCTTATTGGGATTTTAAAAATATGACGTAATTTTTTTTTTTTTTTTTTTTTTTGGAATATTTTATTTTTCTTCTTATTTGGCCAGAGACCATTCCAAATTGGTACGAATCATCGAAATCGGTCCAGCCGTTCTTGAGTTATAAGCGTAGTAACTAACGCCATTTTCTTTTATATATATAGATAATATACACTATACCACGACCCCCAAAGAAACAAAATTCAAATTTCATTTCAATGGTCAACCCTGTTCATCCTTCTCTTTCTTACTTCTATTTTATGTTAAAAATAGCTCAAAGAAATTATTTAGGCGCCAGTTAAATTTTAATTGAAATTAATAAATTTTATGTTTAAATGTGAAATTAAAAACTGGCCACCAATCCTAATCAATTCCATTGTAGACAATTTATATAGACTTATGACTTCTAATATTCGCTCTTGCTTGAAACTTTAAATTTAAATTTAAATTTCTCATACATGCTTCAATTTGAATTTTTTGTGACAGTATGTTAAAATATGACAGTTTTTGTATAACCCAATTTTATGTATATATTTGGATTGCAATACCCGTACATTTATGGTGCTTTTAAGGTATGAGTACAATAAAATTTTTAACAAAGCTGCTCAATTGTTTACGAAAAATTTTTAAGAAAAATAAATAAAATAATAATAATAAATAAAAAAATTATATTAATATCAATATTCGGTCTGTTTGGGTACTTTTCCACTAAATGCAAGTGAATGAAATCAGTTTAAAAAATCAGTAATAAAAATATCTAAAAAATATACACACAGAAATATAGTAAGAATTAGTGAAAACAGCTGATTGTAAAAATAAAAAATAAATAAATTTACAAAAAAGTGAAATTAAAATGTGCAATAAAAGAAATTTGGAAGCTATTTTTTCCAAAAACTTCATATAATTGAAGTTGATTAGTATGTTTTGATGATATTCTGGTATGTAATGGAAATTGATTTTAATTGATATTGAAATCGCTTTATATTCCAATTTGCTATAACTTTCAAATCTAGAAGGATTTAGAATTATGTTTTTACACTTGACCTTATTGACTATTGCCGCTACTTCGTTGAATATTAAAATTTTTAAACACACACCAAATACTTGCAAAAATACGTATTATTCTTGGTTTTTGAATTGTGTCAAAATTAGTAACAGCTTTTGTTTAACATTTTCATCTGGAAACTATCTGGTGTCATAAGGCTTTTAAAAGCCTTCACTAAAGCTACGATCACATTAGATAAATATTTGATTAAAAAATAGTGGGTATATTTTATGCCAAAAACTCCTCTAAAGATTGTTAAAAACCAATAATAATAAGAAATATTGTTTAGATACTTGATTAAATAACCTGGAGATAATAAAAAATGACAAATGCCATATTTAAAAGAAAATAGTGGTTACTTTCTTTTTCGTCTAATATTTGTCTAATGTGACCATAGCTTATGTATAGAAACGCTTTAGTACAGAATCATAAAAAAGTTTCTTATTAAATGAATTTAGGCTATGCTGTTGTGTGCTAAGTGGTTGAACTAATTGGTTACAATTTACGATATGGTTTTTGTACTAAATTTTTGTTTTGTTTGTTTCTATTTCAGATTTCCGTTTCCTGTAGCTGCAACTGTTATCAAATCTTTTTAAAAAGTATAAATTGTATGCATCCTTAAGGTAGGCAATATTTTCTTTCATTTTAAATTTATATTTATTTTATTGAATTGGTTTAACCCTTTGTGCACTTTATTTAAAATTAACAATTTTTTCATCTTGTTTATTGTAAAGATATTTATTGAATCTTATACAGTTTAAGTTATTTTTTTTAAAATTTCTTAAACTTTTTTTTTATATATTTTACTACTACTTTTTTTAGAATTATTAGGAAATACTGAAAGTAACATAAAAAAATTATTTAAAAAAATATTTCAATCTGTAACAATTTTATAAAAATGCTACACAACCATGATAATCGCCCTTTTTTATAGTGATTTTCGAATATTGTCGCCGAAAACTTATTTTTTTAAGGTGGTTTCAATATTTTTTAATGCTTTCGAGGCGGTATTGGTATTTATTTCAGCACATTTTCACATTCAGTTAGTTTGGAAGGACGATTAGATCAGGGTTTTGGCACAAATCTGTTGCAGGTTGCCGAAAGAAGTCGCTTGCTAAAAAAAATGTAATTGATATCACTACTACTCACGAAAATGGGCTTAAGGATGTCTAACAGAATGTCAACCCTTTGAAAGAAAGCAAACGTCAAATTTAATCACTTATAGCCTTTTTCATAATGTCAAAAGAAAAACTCATTAAACAAAAGAAGGCCAATAAAAGGAATATATTTTAGGTTTCTCTATGCCATCCTTTCCTTTCACCCATACTTATCTGCCACCATTTGGTTTTCTTACGTATCGTAAATATGGAAAATAAACTATTGTTTTGCAAATTTGTACAAATTCGTACAAATTACATTCAACTTTCTGTGGGTGTTAAGATATTTTAATCATTCCTCTAAAGGTGCTTGTGCACTGTCCTATAAGTTTTAAGATTTTCATTCGATTTTGTCGGAACAAAATCTAATGATTTTTTCTTTGATTGCCAAAAAAATCAAACGCAAAATATCTTTATTACATTTTTTGTGACAGTGTCATTTCAAGTAATATGAAAACTACCGCTGTTTGTGTTCTTTTTTATTTTACAAGGATGGATATATGGATACGGCAAAATTTTTTTTATTTATATTTTATAATATGAGTCATATTCAAATATTTTCTACAACTAATATTTGTAATTTATTTCAAATTATAGGAAAATAACTCCAAATTTTAACTATATTTCGAATTTATGTATTTATTTTTTAATTAAAGAAAGGAAAAGGTAAAACTATGATGATTAATTTTACGTTTTCCATCGCTGACTACATTTTTTGTATTTTTATAAAAAAGCAACTGTAATAAAATGAAAAGTCTTGTTGTTTAGAAAAATTTCTAAAAATTATGAGAACCTGTCAAATTTATCATATGGATTTTTTGGGTTATTGACACGTCGTTACAATTAGTGGGATAGTGGAAAACCAGCTTAAACAGAAAGTACTCGTATTGTATTCTTGTAGAAAATTTAATACCATAGACAGACGACAACGTTAGCTTGCATTAAAAACTTACTAATGCAAAATAAAATTATACCCTGACAGACGACAGTTTCTGCAATTACAGCGTATACAGCGTTAGTTTGTTTGTGAACTATTTTTATTTACTTTTACACCCATAGAAATGAGAGGTTTGTAACTTTACTTACTTTCTATCCATATTACTTACCAACAGTAAATAATTACCCAAAAACTGACTGATTTTATGTAATGTTGCCATATTAGAAAAGGTTATTGCAGTATAAATTCAGTTTGGTTTTCTACATTTACATTGTTGATAATGCGCAAGTTTATTTGAATTTACTCAACTGCGGTATAAAACCAGTTATGTTTTAATTGAATTACTTTTTATTTGAAAACAATAAAATTTAAAGTTACAAAATGCTGGAATTTAATTATTTGCCCTCTTGATTAATAAAAAAATAATATATATTTTTTGATATATAAAAAGTTTTTCTAACAAAATTTGTTTTACAAAACTGTTAAAAATCAAAATATGTATATATTTTTTTATTAATAAGACTTTTAGTTAGGACCCCTTTTAACTTTAATATCACAAATGAAACAGGCGATAGATTCACCACTTTCGTCCTTCAATGAAACCTCAACGGAAACGGGAATTTCGGGATAGTAAGTGTCAACATAGAAATTGAATCTATAAACAACATCTTCACCTTCGCTAATGGGACAAGAGGCACCGTCCAATAAATTGGCACAAACATCAGCAACATCTTCGGGCAATTCATAGGGAGTAGTAATACCTAAAGCGGTGGCACGAACCTTAGCGTCCAAGGATTGAATGTTATTTTTAGCTGAAAGATTTAAAATGTAAATTCATAAGTATTAGAAGAAAATAGGAATTGCTAAAACTAGAAAACTTACTTCCTACAAAGTGGACATCCATAATGGCTGTGTTACCTTTCACTACATCACAGGGTGGATCCACACAACCTTGAACATCTACGCTCAATGGAAAAGGTTGACCCTTTTTGCCTAAAATTAAACAAATATATATTCGTATGTAATATGTAATTCACAATATATTGTATTTAATTTTATTTTTTGTAAAACTCACATTTTCGAACGTTGGTAGCAGCAGATGAAAAGGCTACAAGGGTGACTAAAAGAAGAGCAAATAATTTGTACATTTTTTGGGATAATTAATGTTTTAAGCTTTTTAAATCACTTATAGCTAAAATAATAAGTTTCGAGTATTTATATAAAAACTTAAAGCATTTTATAATCAATTAAATGGATTCAGAGTTCAAAATTGTTTTCCCCAAAGAAAAAAAAAAAATCAAAAAAGAAAAACAACAGGTGATAGTTTACAAACAAAAACAAATTGGTAGACACTGTCTGAAATATTTATTTTTATCAATTTTTAGATTAAAACTTAAAAAGTTTGAAAAGAAATCTTTTCATTTGACACCAGTATTAAATAAATTTCCAATTTGTTTTATCGGTGAAAAAAAAAGAAAAAGAATTTAAACATCTGGCAGAATATTAAGTGTCAGTGGCCACAACACCTGTTCTATGAATCATAAATTTAAAAAGATAAGTAAAGTAAAATATATTTAATTGACTAGAAGTTAATACCGATGTTTCCAAAAAGAAATTCAAAACATAACATGCTTTTGTATGTCTAGACCAGATTAGAAAATCAGTTCATCACATATTACACAAAAACATTTCTTAAAAAGAACTCTTATTGCAGTAAGTCTTCTTTATTAACGCTAAAAAAATAAATTAATACTTGTTTTAAGACAACCTCCCTTACAACATAATTCATCAGTTCTTCGACGTATTGAGAAAATTCAGGGGGCAAATTACTGCATTCGATATCGAACGAAATTTGTATAAAAATTACTTTTAAATTGTATAAAATTTCGATCGATTTCGAATACCGTAATTTGCCCCCAGAACTTTTTTATATTTCAAAAAAGCAGTTCAAACTCATTTCCTGTCATTTCGTTCAAATTATGTAAAAAATTTCCGCTTTTCTGTTCTGCACATAGTTTTAGTAACTTCTTTGATAACAAAGGTAAACAATCTCTGTTTTAAAAGTCGTTGATATTAAAGTTGGGTTTATCAAGTGCTGGTAAGTGGGAAGTAGCTCTTCCCGAGAAGCCAAATCTTTTTGAATCAAATGTTGATATTTGTATGTACTACAAGCAAAAGAAGCAGGATTATTGCGCATTTAATTTTGTCTAAAACCAGAGCAATAGTTGCATATTTATTTTTTACTTTCATTTAACGTGCAATAGGCAACATGAGCCTAATTTACTTTTATTATGCAAGACTGCACATGTTAGAATACCCTTTGATGAGTCTCACTCACTAAAAAAGTAATTCTTAAGTCTTATTGCAGTCATTAAACCGGGTACCTCTTTACAAAATATAAAATCATTTTCTTTATTAAACTATTTGTGGGTATTTTTCTCTTGTGCTGTAATAAGAAATTTTCAAAATTATCGGAAATTAAAAAGAGTTGCTTTCAGTCTACATATGTATATTACATCTTGACTATATTTATTAAAGAAATAAAGCATGTAATCAAAGTAATCTAGACAAGACAAAGCTTAAAAGTTATTGTAAAAATTGTCTTGAAAGTCATAACTGACTATCAGATTTAATCACACAGTGTGCCACAAATTGTGAATACACACACAATTGTGAATATACATCACACTTAATGGTAAAAACTTATGGAAAATATTTTTTACATATATAAGTATACAACATCAGACTTGTGCAAACACAAACAAATTTATATATTCCCAGTTGACTCTTTCTTAAAGATATTCTCGAGGATAGGTGCACGACAAGAGACTATCCTGTACCGCGATTCAGAAGAAGAAGTCGACAGTTTTTATTGTTTGCAGAAACGGTTATGTGATTCACTAAATACACTTTAGCGACAGCCGACAACTCTAGCTTTTTTCTTCGATATTAACCGCTGCGAATATATATTTAAAATATTTTTTATAGATTTTGTTATGTCATACAGAGCCTAAAGTGTCTAGCAGGTGGTGTGCTTGTTTGCTTGATAATGTAACAGAAACAACAACGAAAAACAAATTTTTAGATTAAAAATCTTAAGGGCCAATGTAAACCAGCCACTTAACGGCTTTTTTTTTGTCTTTTTAAATTATTACATTTAATGACATATTTTATCTATAAAATTAGATTAGTGTTGTCAAGTCTATTGCTCTTAATCTATAAAAGTTATAGATATTTTGATATTTTTATATTTTCCCATCAATATAAATACCCGTTCGAAGCTTTACAATATTAGTTTCATTACAATACTTGTATTGCGGAATTCAATTTCTTCTTTACATACGTGTAGCAAAGCAAAATGTTTAAATTCATTGCTATCGTTTTAGTATCCCTGATATCCTTAACGGCTGCTACAAACGTTAGAAGATGTAAGTTTTTTTTAATAAATAATACAAAAAAAAAAACACACACACACACAAAATTTTTTTTTTAATAATTTTAAAATCCAGGCAAAAATGGTCAACCCTTTCCTTTAAGCGTTGATGTCCAGGGTTGTGTGAATCCTCCCTGTAACGTTATAAAAGGCTCTTCAGCTGTAATGGATGTACACTTTGTAGGAAGTAAGTTTTAAAACTCTAATTTGAAATAATTTCATACGATAATGTTTAATATAAATTATTTTTGTAACAGCTAAAGACAATATTGGATCCTTGACTGCAAAGGTGCGTGCTACTGCTTTAGGTCTTACTGTTCCCTACCAATTGCCTAGTGATGTAGCTAATGTTTGTGCCAATTTATTGGACGGTGCCTCTTGTCCTATTAGTAAAGGAGAAGATGTTGTATACAAATTTAATTTCTATGTCGACAAATCCTATCCCGAAATTCCTGTTTCCGTTGAGGTTTCATTGAAGGACAATAGTGGTGAATCTGTAGCCTGTTTCATTTGCGATATTAAAGTAAAGAAATAAGTTTCTTGTGAAATAAAAAAAAATGTTTAAGCAATTTATTCATGCAGTCAAAATGTGTCAATAAAAAGTAATAATATTATATAGCACTGCAATAAAGTTATACGTGTTTATATACTTAAATAAGGCAACACCGCTGAAGTCTGAAATCATAAAAAAGTGTTTATAAACGTTTTTCCTGTTATCGTACATTAAATCCTTTTGTTTTTACACTAAAATCCTTCAGATGATTTTTTTTTTCTTTTTTATTCTTTTAACAACGTGTTAAATTTAATAAAAGTCGTTCTAGAGCTGTAATATTATTAAAAATGTAATACACTTCGAAAGAACAAAAATGTTGTAATTTAAGGGGAATACAGTATCTTATCGTAACTCGTAACAAAATATCCACGAAAAAAATGTTTATAAAATTTTGTCTGGTCTTAAGTGTCTGTAGTCTAATAAGTGCAAGACTACGTCATATAATGGTAAAGCAAAATTGGAATCCTATTAAAGATGACGAAGACAAAAAGAGAAAAGTTGTTTCTGGACGGATTCAATTTTAGTAAAATGAATATCATATTGATGCCTAACTCTAAAATTGGTATTATCATAGAAGTGCACAATTCTTTTAAAACATATAGACCATTTACAGTTTGAGAAATTTTTGAGTTAAATGTTAATTTTACACCATCCAATCCAACATCCAATTGCCTCTGTACGATTTCTTTGAATTAAGGTCTATTTAATTCGTATTACACTAATGATAAAGTTCTTTTGAAGTAAGCATGGTACTTCAATTAAGATGAAAAAAGGAAAAATGTCACGTCATCGTCATACGTTATGCAAGATAATAAGTCATTAGTGTATAGAAGCAACAATAAAGGACTCTAAAATGCCTATCTTGATTATATCCAAAAGGTACAGAAACAGTGTTTGACTTATGGTTTATAAATACAATACATTGAGATCTGTTGGTTAGATGCGTAGATAACCATTAAATCGACTTTATCGCTGCTTATAACTCAAGCCTTCTATGTGTCGTCAAATAAACAGAAAACATAGATTTGTCGGCGTTGTTCTTTGATTTTATGAGCGGCTTATGAACAAGGGTTTCATATGGCTCCCTGCAGCCTTACTAGACACAAAGAAGTTCGGTAACACTGTCTTTTACGGTTTTAAAACCTTATCCAGACTCTTCACTTTAGAAGATGTATGCTTGTATTGTCTGGTGTATAATCACTCTCACTAATTTTAGCAAAAGTTTTAGGATATTCTATATTGCTCGTACATCTCCACAAAATCTTGTCAGTTAGATTCTAAATCTTTTGTAATACTTATCTAGTGAATTTATTTTATTATATAATATTTGCACTGCACTTGCATTCATCTTACCTTTTGTTTTCTAATAAACATTTTTTGGTTTTTCTCCATATTTGCAATAAGCATTTATGCAAGCTGTGGTCAACCAGAAAAATAAAATTTAAATTTGAAAAACAAAATGGGATATAATTCTCATTTAGTATATACATTTTTTAACATAAGAGTTTATTGTTTTAATACCATCTTTGGCAAAAAGACGAAATGGCCATAGGAAGCATAGTTATCCCCAAAAGCAATACATTTCATATACAATATTGAATATATTTGCCTATATAATGAAAAATATTTTATGTTTTTTCTCATCATTTTCTCCTACAGTGTAGCACTGAAAATAGAGTTGCATCACGACGTCTACTAGATTTCAACGTCATCTGCTATCGAAGTATATTTTTTTTATGGAAAATTCAAAATTAAAATTTTATTTATTGAAGGATAATTATCTGGAAAAACAATGCCATTCTTCAACCATACGGATCTCTTGTATGTTTTTACAATTGAATAAAATTTTAATATAAAGATTAGGAATTGACTTTAAACACATTTGTTCTGTTTTTATAATTTATTTGATTTCTAAATATATTTTGAAAATATTTTTTTTTTTAATTTCTAAGTACTTTAATAATTATAAGGTGTGTGCAAGAGTTTTGTATGCAAGTGTTGAGATGAAATAACAAATATTTTTGTATACCAACTTTTTTTTTTATTTTTTTTTCTATATACGTATGTATATATATATATGTATATATATTTATTTTTTGTTATCGAATTTTCATCATTTATTTCATCAGTTATAGAAAATAATAAATTATTTTCTAACTTTAACATCGCAAATGAAACAGGCTACAGATTCACCACTCTTGTCCTTCAATGAAACCTCAACGGAAACAGGGATTTCGGGATAGGAAGTGTCGATGTAGAAATTAAATTTATAGACAGCATCTTCACCCTTGTTAATAGGACAAGAGGCACCATCCAATAAATTGGCACAAACATCGGCAACATCTTTAGGCAATTGGTAGGGAACAGTAAGACCTAAAGCTGTAGCACGCACCTTTGCAGTCAATGAATCAATATTGTCTTTAGCTGTTACGAAAATAATTTATATTAAACATTATCGTATGAAATTATTTCAAATTAGAGTTTCAAAACTTACTTCCTACAAAATGTACATCCATAACAGCTGTTGAGCCTTTTATAACTTTACAGGGAGGATCCACACAACCTTTTACATCAACGCTTAAGGGAAAGGGTTGACCATTTTTGCCTTTAATTTACAAAATTCTTAATAACATGATCTAAATTTTTTTTAAATATATTTTTCGTTTTTAGACTTACATTTTCTTACATTGGTGGCTGCAGACAAGGCCACACAGGATACTAAAAGGATAGCAATGAATTTATACATTTTGTTGTTATCTTCAAATAAAATATGTGGTCAGCTTAACTTTGTTTTAAGAAGTTATGGCAAACATACTGCAACGGAACTATTTATATGAATTTTAATATTTGTTTAATATCATTTTAAAGATAATTATTAATATTGTTTTTTAAACATACTTATGTTTGTAAATACTCTTAATTGCTTCTGTGTTTATGTTTTCTGAATGGCTTTTGCTACTGATAAGAATGATAAAATATTGTCATAAAGAAAGTAACACCTGTTAAATGTTTTAATCATCGATATACATACTTTTTTATATAAAATATCTAATATTTTGCAATTAAATCCTTAAGACATTTAAATTAATTTTTAAACTTTTATGCCAAACAGAATATAGTTGCTTACTACATTAACAAACTGTTCATTTCATCTTTAAATAAACGTAAACTCTCATGGACCATTAATTAATTTCTCCGAAATGAAAGGGTAATACTGCTCTTGTCAACAGGCATCTGTCAGTTGACATATTTTAAAGAGTGGCGTAGTTAGGTGTGTAGTTAAATGTCATTAATAGCAGACTAGGTAGGTGTTCAAATTGAAAAAAATTTCCTTAAACATTACTTTTTCTACAGAATAACTATCTCATAAACCAAGTTTAAATAAATGAGGGTGCGTGGGATAGTGGTTAGAGCGCAAAAACTCAAACGGCCCAGATGAAAAATAAAAAAACTCAAACGGCCCAGATGAAAAATAAAAAAGGTCGTTTGGGGTTTTTTCAAAATTATAATTTAAAAATAAGTGGTTTCCCCTTCCCCGACATTCCACACAATTCCACCTTAACCAATGTCAACAGAAAGCCAATGTCAGAAAAGCGCCACCTATTGGATAGTAGCAGATAGCAGCTAAACCTAAATAGCAAAGGCAGTCACCACACAATTAACAGGAAAATATAAAGCAGGCAATTGCTGTTGATTATTCAAGGGTGATGGTATAATACTGGGCTTTGAATGATCCAATTCACAGCAATTTGTCTCATTCCTTAATGTTAATAAAAGAACAAAAATATATGTACTGTTCTTTCCAAGAATTCCAATACAATGCACAGCATTTAGTAGATGTTTATCCCCGAGTAGTGGTCTCAATTAAAAAAAAGAATACTACATAATGGTGGTTTAATGAATTACATTCTGGCTATATAAGTATTTTTTTTTTTTGACTGAGGCCTGCACTCGGGAAATAACCCCTACCTACTCATTGTGCTTGTCTAGCAAAATATGTTAGGAGAAGGAGAAAAAAGGGAGTAGTGCTTATAGACATTTGTTTTTAACTTACATACATTACTGGCCTTTACAACCCTGTGTCAGGATTACGGCCTAGCTTCCCGCAGCACTCATGTTGTGTGTGTAAAACTTTTATCCATGAGTACCGGGACTTACAGTTTAATGTCGACTCCGAACGATAGACTTGAGAAGCTTGTTCATGGCAAATAATTACTCTCAGAGCTTTTGCCAGAAGACTGCTGAGAAGTAGTCGCCGAAAGAAATATTTTTTTCATATTTTTTTTTTTTTTTTAAGATGTCAGAACTGGATGTCGAACCCAGGGCCCATGTCTAAGTAAGCCAACACACTAACCACTAGACCACTGCGACTACTTGTATTAAACTTACTAACATCGTAATTGACAGGAAAAACGTTCACGAAAACATTGTTCCACAAACGAAAAGTGTGGCTAAACAACGAATTCCCTCTATAAAGTATTGTGCGATTCACCAGACAATTAACTACAGACGAATGTGCTCTGAGAGGGTTACGTGTAATCCGCAAGAATATACAATCTCCCGGAATAAAAAAATTTTTATTTCATCAGAGAACCTTCCATACTAGTACCGATAGAACAATGAAATTGCGAATATTCAGATAATTGAAAAAGTTTATGGTTTAGTTATGATCCAACATAACTCACTAGTTTGAATGAACACTTAAGTGTGAGAAATCTGTGCACAGACACGACACAATCATATAAGTTAAGCTTTTTAGGGTTTTACAACCCTATCTTGGCGAATTGTCAAATACGTGCTGAAAAAAAACCTTCCTGTTTTTTTGCTCTTTTCAATTTTTACAAGGAAAATTTTTTAATTGAAATTTGTTCTCCTCATTATAAGTAATAAGAAGAAAACATTTTTTTTGAAAACTGACCTAAAAGAGTTTTTACTGTTTTAGTAAAAAGAGATAACTTTGTTTCATTGTGTCATGCTCCTAATCGACCATAAATGTAATGGTTACACAACTTTACTGTATTGTTTTTTGTCCTCTTCAGTAATAAATTTACTCTAGCTAATATTGTTTTAGACTTGGCACTTGTTTTATTAATGATTTAAATTTATGATATACATGTTCATTACAACGATGACTTACAATCTAATATATTTACAGGGTGATCTTATTATATTTAAAGTAATACACTTTGCGCATTACCTTTTTTTGGGGTTGAGGATGCCTTCAACATTGTTAGAACTGGCGGGCCTACTCATTTAGCATGCTATCTTGGAGAAGAAACAGTCAATAAATGTAAATGTGTGCTACACTTGTAGGAATTTCATTGGTAAGAGTTGAGGTGTGAAGTGGAAAGACGTGTAATGGGTTTACACATCAGTGATGAAGACATTTCTTTCTTGTTCACTCCGCTGGGAGGTATTAAGAAGAAAATTGTATAGGGTTCTTCCCTCTGTCCTTCATAGATGCGCTTTTGTAAGCATAATGGGCGTAAAGAAGAGTGTGCGCCAAGCGTCTTTGCGGAAATTGCGGCGGCTGGAGGTTTTAATTTTCTTGATGAAGCTGAGTTTGAAAATTGGGCTTTGTTTGTGTGCACCAAAATTCTGTAAAAATTTTTTGCATTACATTAGATGTATATTGTTTTAACAAGTGTGCCAAATTGGCCATTACAACCTTTTTCCAGAGTTACGGCCTAGCTTGTCACAGCACCAATATTGTGTGTGTCAATTTTTACCCATTAGTGCCAGAAACTAAAGTTTAATATTGTAGGACAGACTTGAGAAGCCTGTCAATGGCAATTAGTTACTGTCAGAGCTTTTGAAAGAAGACCACTAAGAGGTGGTCGCTGAAAAAAATATTTCTTCATATAAAGAAAGATATTATCTTTCTTTCAAGATGTCAGAGCTGGGTTTGAAACCGGAGCTCTCGGCTAGTAAGCCAAAACAATATATACTGAACTACGACGTCCACTGACACTTTTTTTAGACTTTTACTTTTTTACATGTCGTAGTACTCTCTCGGTATTATACTCGTAGTATGAATGTGGTTTTATTAGTATAAAAATAATTAATGCTATCTGTTTATTTATTGAAAACAAAGAACACAAAAAAAAAAATATTAATAATACATACAACACAGGTGGATGTTTATTCTGTTCTGTTTTATTTTTTTTTTTAATAAGAGACCAGGTGGTACTATTTTGTAATACAAGTTGATACTTACGAGTATTAATTGACTGACTGATAATGGAAAGGAAACCAACTGATTTCTTAACGGTAAATTTATCTATAAAATTGTTGAAATAAAATACTTGACCAAATTAACAAGTTAATAAGCCAATCAGAGATAATAGCTTTTTACTTTTTTGTTTACTTATTTTACTTTTTTTGTATTTCACTCTGATAATATGAAAATATTTGGAGTTTCCTCACACCTGCATAATATTTTTATCTCCTTTTTGAGAGATAATATTTTTTTTGTGGACTAGTAAACGTTGTTTTGATAATGTTTAAATATTAATAACAATTAAATATTATGTTTTAAGTATTTAGTTGTTTGTTAAAAGTCATATATAAAACACATTCTTTGTTTAAAAGAACTTGATTACAAAACATTTGAAGCTCTCAATTATGGAGGAGTAGAAATTAAAAAAAAATACTTATTTAAGTGGAAATTTAATACAAGAAAATTGTATGCCAAAGAAATTATAAAATTGTTTCAAAGGTAAAATACATTATCATCCCATCGAATGATTGTAGATGGCAACTCCAAACAAAATACAACTCTGACATCATCGTCGATGGAATTAAAGAACGCTGTAACTGACAAAACAGTTATTGTTCACCAGAGCCAAAAAACCTGTATGAAAGTAGAACAAATACACTGGTATTTTACATTTCGCAGACGGCGTAAGTGAATTTATTTTCTTCGTAGAAATCTGGGACCTGGACCAATCGACACTTATTTTTTTGCTGATAAAAATGATACAAAAAACGTATTTTCGATTTTTTGTCAGTTACAGCGTTCTTTTATTCCATCGACGATATGTTGCCTTTAAACATGAAAGTTCTTTCTAGAAATTTTTTTCTTTAGAGAATTTAACTTTGATCTAATTAAAGCGTATCTGATGAAAAAAAATTAATTTAAAAATTGATCACACTTCCTGGAGCTCGAAATCGGGTCTTTACTTTGAATAAATCTCTTTTTTGGATAGCATTAGTCACTTATTTGTTAAAAGTTGAGATGGAAGTAGAATAAATTTTAATGTGTTAGAGAACACAAATATTATATATTTTCAAAGTTAACATAAAGCTAACTTTAAATGTTAACCCTTCAGTTAGCTTTCTAAAACAGGGTAACGGCCTAGCTTCTCGCAGCATTCATGTTGTGTGTGTTAATTTTTATCCATGAGTACCGGGATCAACAGTTAAAATTCGACTACAAACGACGACTTGAGAAGCTTCTTCATGGCAATCAGTTACTGTCAAAGTTTTTGCCAGATGACTACTGCGAGGTAGTCGACGAAAAAAATATTTTTTTCATATTTATTTATTATTTTTTTTTTTGTTTCAAGATGTCAGAACTGGGATTTGAAGCCGGGGCTCATGTCCTAGGAAGCCAACACTCTAACCACTATACGACGGCGACGATGGCGATATACATACACATATATTTACATATATAATATCTAATTTCTGTAACAAATTTAAACAAACGTGCCACACTGTTTTATTTAAAATGTACGAGTATTTTTTAACTGAAGCCCTAATATATGCTTTGAATTTAAAATCACTTCGAATAATTTTATCAGTAACGGTAAGTACGATTTTTCGTTTAGTAGGCCCTCTTGACTCCTTTTATACTTTCAAGTTATTTTCTTGATAATTGTCTGTAGTAAAACAAAGTCGATATTTTATCTTTTAGGAAGACATATGTAAAAAGTTTAAAATGTTTACTTTTTTATCTTAAAAAAGTTCTCTGTTTTAAGGTACCTATACCTCAAAATTCGTCTGATTAGTAATTTGTGAGAAATGTTACCATTTGTTGTTTTATGCAATAGGCAATCAAACCAGTTTCAGATACTCTGAACTAAAAGTCAATTATTTTTTAAATAGATTTTTACTGGTCTTGGAAGATCATTATGAAATATTATGGTTAGAATCGGTTAGAATACCCATAATAATATATTCTTTTTATCAAGATAACTTTCGCTTCAACCAAATAATATTGGATAAGTTTGTAGGACTTTATATCACCAACTTGAAAGCAACACTTTGTACATCTTTGTAAATCATATCTAGAACTCAGTTTTGTGAAGAAGTCAAATGATACGTTATTAATATATTTAAAAAGATTTTCTGTAAAATGAGAGCACAACACATTTTTTGCTTTACTTTGTTTTACAATTTAGTTTCAGCGACAGACAGTTATATCGGCAGGTTGTACAAAGGATTGTCAAATAAAAAAGATTCTGGTGTAATCGAACTGTGTGTATAGCCATAAATAAACTTACGTCCACCTTTGTAACAAATACCGTAATAAGTAAATGTTTTGTTGTTAATCACTATCTTTTTCTCCAGACTACATGGGTATTTTGTAAACAATATTACATTTTGGTCAAGCCTTTCTGAAACTTTCGCGAGCTTTTTTTCCCCCCTGCACACTCGCTTCTGCCTTTTTTAAAGCACTTTTACTTTTATACGTACTAAATACATTCAGGAGCAATTGCCATAAACAAGCTTCTCAAGTCTGTCGTTCGGAGTCGACATTAAACTGTAGGTCCCGGTACTCATGGATAAAACTTTACACACAAAACATGAGTGCTGCGAGAAGCTAGGCCATAATCCTGACACAGGGTTATAAAGGCCAGTTATGTGTGTAGGTATATTCAGGAATTTAGGACCTCCACTACAGCCAAATAAAATAAAAATATTGTTGAAAAATGCTAAATTGCCACTCTCGTATTAAAAACATGAATAAAATACTGTTTCGTTAGAAACGGCTTAATTAGATCAGAACTAAATTCTTTTAAATTTGGTATATTTTCTTTTCAATGATATCTTGAAAAGGAACTTAACTTAAAGCCGAATTTAAATAAAATAATTTTTTTCTATTGATTGTAAATTAATCAGGAGTGTCATAGAATCCAATTAGAGTTTGCTTTTGGTCGTTTTTGAAAACCAATATTGAATTCATTTGGAATCATTCGAATTGAAATAAAATCAATATTCGAAAAACTGTTGTCTACATTACAAAAAATATATAAAAACATATTTTTTATTGGAGGAAGTATGCTCAGATAAGGTAAAAAGAAGGATATTGCGAGATTGCAGCAATCCACTTGAACTGTCTGAGACAGCGTAAGTATACTTTTTATACTGTATATTCATTTCTGAATATGCTGTTCAGATTTATGCAACGATTGAACCCATCTCGTTTTAAGATTGGCCACCACGTTGCGATTTTTAGCCGAAGGGTCATATCAAAGGTCTGTTGGAAATAACTCTATCATATCTCTGGGTAGAAGCACTGTTTCTACAATTTTAGATGCTGTGCCCAAAATAATGGAGAGCTACGATTTTCCTCAATGGATGCAACTGGAAATGAACTCTAGGGAGAAGCAAAGTTCTATTGACTATTTTTTAAAAAATTTAAAATCCCCTCAACATTTCGTTGTTACATCGTGGACACACACATCAATCGAAAGGGATGTTTTAGTATTTATTTTTATTTTAGTATGCATTTACTATATACAATATTTTCAAATATGTAACCATGCCATAAAAATTCTAACGGTAGATGCATGGTATCCCGGCTCCAACCATGACTCATTTACATGGAATATAAGTAGTTCCAGAAAACATTACCTTAGGAGATATGAATCAGGAGAACGGACCTCACTGTTATTGGCGAATTGTGGTTATGGTATTGAGCGTTTTTATGCTAAACCCATAAAAAGATACAGCATTTGCTGAAGGTATAAGATGCAAAATAATGAGGCTCAAGTAGCTTCAACATCAAATGACAATGATGACAATAACGTATTATCATCAAAGTAATGGACAAAGGATCAGAGATGAAATAGTTAATAACTTATAAAATAAAAAACAAACATATTTTAAAAATAAAATAACAGTTGCTTTAATTTATTCTAACTAAACGACAGCTGCTTGATTTATTTCCAATATTAAAATCGATAACAAGACATTCTGTGAAACCTAAAAAAAATACTTTTTTTTAAGACAAATACTCAGGGATAAACCCCTACTCATGCAGTGAATAGTATTGGAATTTGAATATATACTTTGATAGATGTGATGTTAAGCGCCTTATGTAAATAGAACAACTTGATTATCAAGGGCAATTGTTCCATCTGTCGGTGGATATTGAATGTGAGTGGTGAGCATCTTCACTAAATAGGTTAGCTATTATCTTCCCAGAAGGGAGCGCTGATCATTCGATTCTTTGTGGAATCGACTGGAAATATCAAGGATCGGTTTTTTAGTCAACTTCGAAATCAAAACCAATAATCTTGGATTTCAGGACACCAAATTAATTTTGCTTTTTAACTAAAAAAAAATCTATCGAAATGGAAAAAAATTTCTTCCAAAAAAAAACTCTACTGTAAGATATCTTATAAACGAATTTAGCCAACTTTTACTTTCTTGTATGGTAATAGTGAAACATGATTCATATATACAATAACTACTCCTCAATACATTAAACGTAATTCTAAAAATTCTTGTAATCTACGAGCTGAAAATTGATAAAAATGTGCCAATAAATTGCTTATAATCCACATTTGCTACTTCTAAATATTTTTCTTTATATTTTATAGGAAATTTCTTTTGTATGAGTCTGTTATCAAAGACAATCGCAATTTTAGATTGTAGTCTTTTCTAACCAGCAAAATAAACACCTGCGTACCATGACGCCTGAAATTAATCTATTTAACCTTTAAGTGATAAAACGGGGAAAAATATGTGACAAACTACATTTAAATAGAAAGAAACAAAAAAAGTTAAAAATTGCTTTAAATTTATCGGAAATTGCGAAAATTTATTGCTTACTACTCGCTGAAAAATCCAGCACAGTCATAATGTCTTGATGGCTTGAAGGTACACAATACGCTTTCTATGCCTCAGCCCGTCGTACGCTTTTCTCAAAGAAATAGAATTAGTGTATTAATGTCTTGTGAGTTACAGAGCACAAAAGCGTTTGCTGCTTTGACTTGTACAAAATAGACTTATACCATGTTCACACGAATAGCAATTATCGAGGTTGATTCAAACCTTATTTTCCCCAAGATCAACGTCATTCCACTCTATTCCACCTTAACAAATGTCAACAAAAACGAATGATCAGGAGAAAAGCGCCACCTATTGGAAAGTAGCAGATAACAGCTAAACCTACTTAGTGAAGGCACTCATCACACAATTAACATGCAAAGATGAGGCAATTGCTGTTGATCATTTAAGTGTGAGGGTATAACACTGGCCTTTGAATGATCAATTCACAGCAATTTGTTTCATTTCTAAGGCGCTTAATAATAATCTAAGAAAAAACATATAATTTTTCCAAGATTTCCAATACAATGCACAGCATTTAGTACAGGTTTATCCCTGAGTATTGCTCTCAAATAAAAAAATTAAAAAAATAGAACGTTAAACGCAACGTTATATTGCGCTTACCATTTATGCTAGGATCAATGTTGTGTCAAGATAAAAAACACCACTAAATAATCATAATAAAGAGAAGTAAAATCACAGAATTATCTGAAAGTAGCTAAATACTCATTACTTAACAAAATAGCGAATAAAATTTTAAAAGAAACATAAAAAACAACAAAAGCAACAAACTTCACTTCTCTACACGCTGTCAAAATTGAATTTTCCAATTACAAAGCATAAGGCATCGCATGTGAATTTTTGGAAAATAGAATTTATGAATTTCTTATGAATAACGCTATGAAAACAACTGAGGCAAACGTCGAATTTTTGTAGCGAATATCCGTTTCCAAAAATAAAACGTGTATTTGCATAGGAAAATACATACAATCAAAGCGTCGTCATACGCGGCGTATTCTACTAACGTAACTTCTTTGAATACTACTCGTATTACTACTAAATTTGTGTAATACGATAACACACTTATTACACAAGAAATACAAACTATAATACTTTACATTATAGTTACACCCTGACTTCTATGAAGCTCTAGAAATAATAAATTAATTTGGTCCTTATGCCGACTTAAGCTGGTATCGCATATTACCACAGTTATACGTATGTATGTATATATAAGTGCATATGTAGGTAGATAAGTTTTCATGCAATAGGTGTTTTATGAAAATTTTTAACATTTTGCTACTCCTTTATTTAACCTCTCACTTTATAATTTAAGCCATCTTAACCCCAACGTGCTTCCCCAACATTATTTAAATTAAATAAAAGGTTTAATATACATAGATAACTATGAAGAGAACTTCTTTCACTTTTTTATGGGTAACATACATATATACTTCGATATTAGATACAAAGATGTTCGTACAAAATGTTCTAAAGAAATTTTTTAAAAATCAACATTTCCTCTGTATGGGATGTGCCATGCTCATTTGTCTAATTTGTTCTACTTTGTTATTGATGTCTTGTATTGTTTATGAAATCATTTAGAATAAATTTAGAAACAATCTTAAAAAATCAATATTTAGTTGGTATGGAAGCTACCGTGCGTACTTCTTCAAATCCGCCAAATTTTTGCCTGCTGATTTTTGTTGACTATGAAGCTATTTGAACCCAATTTAAATACTTTTACTGCTACCATTTTGAAAATATAGGCATATATTCATACACTTTTATTTGATATAAGCGTGACACCGCCCTCTTGGAATTTTTAAAATTTGTGTGTTTTCCAGACTTCTGTATACCCGTTTCTTCTTTGGTACTCTAGGGCATGGCGATGAGTTTCGTATTAGCAATAACCATGAATTGTATGAGACCTTAGGCCATGTGGGCATTGTTCATACAGCGGCTACGCTCGCTTGTCGATATTGTTCGGATAGAAGAAACGGCTCCAATGGAAAAAGTTCTCGATGCGCTGTTTACGTTGATAATCCAAGTTGATGAAATTGGTATGACCAACTGGAGAAGACGCGCGTTAAGCAGAGACGCCACCCCGGGGATACAGTAAAGGCTGCTGATTATTACATCCCGTCAGTGGGCTGTTTTCTCCGGGGAATATGGAGTTCACCTAGCTCTGGGTGGCCTGGCACTCGCTATAGGCAGTGAGGTTGGTAATTTATTACTGACCATCTCAGGCACTGACCAGAGACGCCTAATCTAATCTGGTACTACGGGCATCAGAAAGCCCCCAGTTTACTTGTGTTCTCCGTCATACGAGGAGTGAGGCGAACCGGCTTGATGATTTAGGTGCGGCCCCTCGGGGAGTACACCTAGTGGCTGTGGTAGTGCTGGATAGAAACCTCTCAACGAGGGGGGTATCACTACCCAGGCTGTGGTGGTGCTAAATTGCTAACTCGTTGCTATGGGCTCTCTTCTGAGCGCCGTGCTCTTGTGCATGAACGTGATTAGAGGGTACCGGCATCGGGTGGCGGCGGTTGGACGCATTGAATTCAACTACCGCCCCGGCAACGCGCGGCGTGTGGTAAAGTCTCAGGACAGGTACGCACGTCTGAAGACTAGTGCTGAGGTAGGCCGAAATCTGTTAACGGGTTGTATGTAAGTTAACCCGTTTAGCTGTCAGACAAGTCTAACAAATTAACCCAAAAGCATACGAAATTTATATAAAAAGATTTAAAATAATCAAATTGTTATTAAACAACAGAAGTCGTAAAAATAAATGATAGAGAAAATAGAAAGCCCATATTACTAGCCAAGGGTTAAGGATTTTCTTTTTTAGCGCATAAAAAACTATGGAAATCCATTCGAATTCTAATTGTATTGATATGTATGCATGTACGAGTGTGTACATACATATAAAATTAATAAATTAGTTAATCGTTTAAAGATTAATATTTGCATTTTAGTTAGATTTCAGTGTGATTTCGTATAACGTGAATCGGCAATTTAGTCAAAATGTTAAAATTGTGTATTATTTTGTTACTTTCTTTGGTTACTCTTTCTGTAGCAACAAATGTTAAAAAATGTGAGTGACAAAAATCAATCGAATTTGAAAAACACAAATTTTACAGAAGATCAAAGCTTACGGAGAAGAACCTTTTATTTTTAAATAGTCCTCTAATACTCGTAATTCTTAAAATATAAAACAATTAAAAAATTTGTTTGAACCTTATCCCAAAAGCTGTTTACATTCTTTTTTTCTTCTTGAACTCAGCTATAATATCTGTATGTATTTACATATAAGCGGTAAAATGACAGACATGCAGATTAGCTAGGTTTGCTACCTTTTCAATACTTGTAACAGCGATTACAGTAAAGAGCACTTAAATTGGTCAACTATTTTCCTTAAGCATTAAAAGACAACTTCTTTTTAAATAGTTTCGAAGTTTTATTTTAAATATGTATTTTAAAAAATTTATGCAAAAAGGAAGAAAAACATGAGTCATTGAACGTATTTTAGTTAAAAGAAAAACTTTTTTATGTGCCACCATAATATGCAATAAATATCATTATTTGAAGGTAAAACTGGTCAACCATTTCCCTTAAGCGTTAACATTGAGGGTTGTGACGAACCGCCATGTACTGTTATCAAAGGTACCACAGCTGTTATGTATGTACACTTTTTGGGAAGTAAGTAATTATTTATATAAAAAAAATTGTGAAATAAAAATTATTTAAAATTATCCATGTTATAGCTAAAGAAAATACAAAGAGACTACACACTAAAGTGCGTGCCACTACGTTGGGTATTACTGTACCATATGATTTGCCAGAAGAAGTAGCTGATGTTTGTTCGAATCTTATGTATGATGCCATGTGTCCTATCTACGAAACGGAAGATGTTATTTATCAATTTAATTTCTATATTGATTTATATTATCCGGAAATTTCTGTAGCTGTTGAGGTGTCTCTTAATGATGAAAATGATGAGTCTGTGGCATGTTTTATTTGCAATGTAAAAGTTAGAAAGGGAGCTACAAATCCTTTAATGTTGGAATAACAATAAAAATTCATTTTTTTTATAAAATAGATTTTAAAAATAAATAGAACTGATGTAAATTACTTAAAATTCCTCGCATGATACTGAAATTTTTTTTATTATTATACGTAGAATCTCACAAATTTGAACCACTTTGTGCACCCAGCAATTCAAATTTCTGAAAGTTCGAATTTCTGGACATTTTTTTTAATAAAATGAAAAAATTGTAATAAAACTAAATGTGTAAACTTTTCTTTAACACAAAACAATTTTTATTTATTAATATATAAATAATTGAACATATTGAATTCAATATGTATCAAGTATGAACACTTTACTTTGAACTTTAGTTATTAACGGACCCAAATTTGTACAAACATATTAAATTTCACACGCTTTGAACCGACTACGAATAACTCGGTGATTCCCCGTTTTATTTTAATGAGCGAGAAAAATAATTTGTAGTGAAAGTACAAACAAAAAAAACACAAAACATCCAGAAATTAGAACCTGTAGTTCTAATTTTTGAGTGTGCAATACAAAGAAATGGCAGGCTCTAATTTCTGGACAGTTCGAATATATGAAGGTTCGAATTTGTGAGATTCTACATATAAGTATGTTTTTAAAGTAGGTTCAATCTTATTATGGTTCTCGAAAATGTTCTTCGACTATAGTTGTAAGGTTTTCGAATTTTTTTTTTTTGTCTTTATGATATTTCCTAAAATTATCGACTACAATGATTTCGATTTCAATTTCGATCGAAATCAATTTCCATCAAATTCCAGCATAGTTTTATGAATGCTTCTATAACTTGTACATTCTCTTTTCTTTTTTATGAACTGAAATAAATTGGATGACTTTTTTTCAACTTTTGGCATTCGATTTCGAGAATCCTAGTACAATAAATTGTAAAAGAATTTTTAACAAGGTTATATTTTGACTGAGAAAAAAACTTCAAAATTTTGAAAAATTTAGTCAAGTTCGCGTCAGAGACTAACTACTTCACCAACCGTATGGTCTTTATCACATTGACTGTAATTAGAATAAAATTTCATACTACAATTCGATGTATAAATTAATCCATTTGTTACATAACAAATATCGAACTATTAATCGTAAGTAAATCCGTACTCATATTATCTCAGGCCAGACTATGTGGTATGTTCTGTAAACCGAAAATGAATGGAATTGAAACACAATCAAATTTCAAATCTTTCTAATTTTAAAATGAGACAAGTTATTGATGTAATTTTTTAGATATTTCTTTAATAACCATTAACATAACTTCTGTGATCATCAAAAGTTTGTAATAATTGAAGCAATTAAGCTTTAATTGTCTTTGGAAAAAAAACTATGTTTCAATTTCACTCGATTTAATTTTTCAGAACCCATCCGTAGGATTAAAAATGCAAATAAAAGTGTTATGCAGCAGAATTTCTATGATTCATTATTTTTTTTTACAATTAAATTCAAACATTTTTTGCGAGTTTCTTTTTAATTTTTTCTTTCTTTTATTTGATTTTAATATGAATGTTCTTTTTTTGTTTTTTTGATAATAATTACTGTAGTGAATATTATATGTGTTAGTTTTATAATTAAATTTTAATAAAATTTGAATAGATTAAATAAATTCGTTTTGATTATAAACTATAAATAGTTTAATTTAAAAACCAGTCCTTATTTTAGACCTGACGCCAATCATACGCCATAATAAAGAATTTTAAAGTCTACACTTTAAAAGAGAAATTATATAAAAAGAATTTAAATTACATTTTATTATTGTAGAGTAGTTTTCATAAAAAAGAAATGAAAATTTTATAGGTGATAGTTGTGTAGTGAGAGTGTGGGACTAATGTAATACATTCCTTTTTATTTTGTATTTCGTTTTCCGGTTTCCGAAACATATAAGGAAAACAAAATAATAAAACAAAACCAACAATATTTCTATAGACAATATAGATTTTTCTTTTCGATTATTAATTAATTAAATAAATGTCAGCCATTTGTCTTTTGGGTTGTGCTCATTTTATTTTGTTTTAATTACAGCAACTATAACAACATGACCAACATTTCTTGAAAAAATTATTTCAAATGTTGGGCATGTTATTACGACCTTCGCGAAATTCATTCATTCCAGCATTCATTAGACGCAAAAAATTTATATAAGCAGCATTTTGAATTGGAGCATCATTATTGTCCTCGGCCAAACGAACTCGAACACTGGACGATGAAATGCCAAAGAATTGTTGGGGTATCAAATTTGGTTCAACTGCTTTAAATTCCCATCCAAGGTGATGCTTGCAAATTTTGCAAACAATTATATGCCACTGATAACTGCAAATATGTAAAAAAAAAAATTTAAAACAATAGAAAAGAAAAAGTCGTATGAAAAACAAATTTACAAAAAATTCTTTCAAAAGTAAAGGGCTTTCTTATTACTCGTAAATATGACCAAAATTTATGGTTGTTGCAAAGCTTTATTTTCATATTTGTTATTTCATATTTCATATCTGTCTTTTGTAATTCTATAGTTTCAGTATTATTAAAACAATCATACGATAATACCGTCACAATGTCAAAATATATAAACATAATCACCTAAATTTGTAATTAACGTACAGACAGTATAAGTTCGAAAGTTAAAAGAAAATATAATTTAGTAGAGTTATTTCCTTCAAATAAAAATATTATTTTAATTAAATAATTACAGGCGCAAGCAATTAAAACAAATAAAAAAAAAACAAAAACAGAAACTTTTAAGCGTATGATATTAAATGAATTTACACTCGAAAATCTGCTCCGTGAGCTTAAATTGAGTTCACCAAATGATTTTCGAAATCAAAAACTAAATACCCAATTATGCATATGATGAACACGGCTGTTCATTGTTAGGAAGAAAATCTTTAACTCGTCGTCTGCTCCGGAGTTACTTTTGTCTAATATAGCAATTCGTTTTAACTCCCTTCTATAAGCAGTTCGAAGAGAATTAATTTTTGTGCGACAGTTTTTTGCATTTCTATTGCTATATTCTTTATTTATTCTTGCCATAAAGCAGGCAAACCGCGATAATTTAATTACACGTTTATTTGGACGATTTTTAGCAAATTTTACTCGAACTGTCAATGATGCATAGCGATGAAAGGCAAAAGAATTTTTTGGCTATCAAATTTGATTAAACTGCGTTAAAGGCCCAACTATAGCGATGCTTGCAAATTACAAAAACAATTTTACGCCATAGGTAACTTCTAATGTATTTGAAATTTAATAAATAAATAAACAACTTATTAACCGTTTCACAGATTTTGTTCATTGTGTATTGATTTCGTTTTTCATTTCGTATTTTTTTGTGCTTTGAATTCCGAACGTTTTTATCAATCCTTGTTTTTTTTTTTTTTTTTTTTGTAATAAATTGGCAACATTATCAAATGTTGAAGCATAAAATTGCAAGGTGCAATCGTGCATGGAAACAGATGTTTCACATTTTTAATACATTTGAATAAATAATAAATTACAAATTACATTTAACTTGGCAATAAAAGTAAACTGAAACATTTTTAAAAATAGAATAAAATTTCAATGTTTCTTAAACGTTTTCTTTGATTTAGGTGCTGCTGTTGTAGAATGTAAACATTACACTACTACAGTGTCAGAATTTTGACAAAATTAATAGAACAAAGAGATAGGGAAATACTGTACAAACTGATTTCGACAACTCAGTTTTCTTTTAAAAGTTTTTTTTATGTAGTTTTAAAAAATTACCAGAAATAAAGTAAAAATAATTATTTAAAATAACCTTTTTAATAATAAATTTAAAAAGCGGGTAACTTTGTATTTCAATTCGAATCGAACATCTAACGAATACTTAAAAATTTACGAATTTTCGAAAAATTTTTGTATTCATTTATTATTGATTTTTCGAATGAAAAATTTCTTTCGAAAATATTTTCGATTCGAATCGAAATACAAAGTAACCACCAAGGTTTTTTTTCTACTAATAAAAGTAGTTTCGAGAATTTATTTGAACCTAAAGGCAACAAAAATGACAATACTTCGATTTTTGTTTTCTGAAGAACCAAATTACGAAATTAATTCGGTTTCCGAATGGAATTGAACTCTGTATAAATAAATATACATTTTATATGTAGTGATGAGTTAGTATATCATTAGTAATTAAATTATTTTGTTTAAAAGGGAACATTAAGGAAGGTTTAGGATTATTTTTAGTTTCATATGATTACTAATAATCGACGATTAGAAACAATTGAAAAATAATTGGTATTGAGATTATAAAAATAATCAAAAAACTAATCGTATCATTGTTTTTTTATTTCAAAATATTTTTTAAATTTCAGACCTAATTTTTCGATATCAATTGAATTTTTCAACTAAGCCAGTTTAATTTACATCACGAAAACATTAAAAATTAATGTTTTGAATTTTATTATTATTCGTTTTTCCTTTGTTAATTTTACAAATTCTATGTAAAAATTTCGAGTTCTATTTCTGAAATTGAAATCAACTGACATTTTAAGTTGCTATAACTTACAAATCCGCAAAAATTTGGAATTCCTTTTTACTTATTACTTAAAGGGCTACTGAAACAACTTCCTTGATTATTAAATTTAAAAAAAAAAATAAAACAGATTTGTTTTATATGATTTTGAAAATACAGACGATTTTAATTTCGATCGAAATTGTTATCACATACGGGATTATTTTTTTTTAAGGACAGAATTAATTTATTGAGAATTAAATGGTCGACAATACCATTAAACCTCTATTATCCAGCAGTCTGTTTATTAAATTCGTTTTATTTTATTATTTTATTTTTATTCGTTCGACAAACATACATAGGTTTTTAGGATGTTCTTGATGTTCTGGGCATGAGAATCAATTGTAATTGTAATGTCCATTGGAGTGTATTTCGAATGTCGAAAAAATATTAAAGTACCTTGGTTTTTTTTTTAAACGGTGCAATATTTACAAGACCGTTATCCGAACTAAGATGGAATACAACTCTCGTGTATGGACCAGTGCTTTAAAGTCTATCTTGAGACTTCTTTACCGTGTACAGGAAAGGGGCGAAATTGCTTATCATCGAAGTTAGGGTATCCAATACTATCGATTCGTTGGATAGAGACAAATGAAAAATTAAAGAGCTTTCAAAGCTATTCAAAAGAAAGGCAAATATCAAAATGTGTGCGTTGAACGCAACTGTTTTAAAAAACACTTTTGAAAGTAGACGCTTTTTTAAATTTAAAAATGTAATATGCCATTTACATTTACAAAGTGTTTGCCTTAAGTTTTGTTAAATTTTCGATGCCAACATATTGTTAAAACCAAATACTAATTTTTATGCCTTAAATATTTAATTATAAAAAAATAATTCTAGTATTTAATTTCTTTTCAACTTACCCTGGAAACCAACTATATTCCGTTGAAGGCGAGCCGCTGTATAAAATACTTGGTTTATTTATTTGATAAAGAGTATTAGTTTCATGAACATAACCCGCTGTGTATTAAATGTAATATGTGAATATAAAATAATATATTCTAGCAAAAGCCTAAAAAATTCCTTACCTGAATTACAATATTGAGATTGTACACCATGCTTTGACATGGCAAACAATTCACGGCAGTCGGCAATATAAATGGCGCAATTACGACAGATGAATTTAGCAGCCTTTAAAGAAATTCATTTCAACATGCTTTCAATAAAAAAAAAGATTTTTATACCTTTTTAAATGTGCTGGCTATAATTTTCAACCTAGTATTAACTGTGTTAGCTAAAAATATCGATTTTAACAATTCCTCGGGCAAGTGTAAATTACGTACCAACCAATATGACAATTGTGTAGGATCACTGGGCATTGTATCGATTTTATGTTGTGCCAATTGTGTACGTGCTTTTTCAATGATATTTGCAATATTGTGGGTTTCGTAAATATGTGCTGGCCATGGGGTGGTGGCAGCTTGCATGCGTTTATACATGTTTTGCATGGATAAATTGTCACGAAAACGATGCATGGAGCCCATATTAATGCATTTCAAGGGATCTTTTAAATAAATATCGGGTAATATCTTAACGAATCCATAACAGATCATACGCGGATGTGAGTTTATATATTCCAGGGGTCTGAAAACACAAAACAACCAGTTTTGAACATATCGATTTAATAATTTATATTTTAATAAGCAAAAAAAAAAAAAAAAAGGAAAAATACTAACACTGTCAAATCACTTGCTTTCGTAACAAATCTTTGCAATGCTCTGGATTTAATTAATGTATTACCACGATTATCTTCACCTAATTCATATATCTGACATGTTACACCATACATTAATTCATCTTTAGAGCCTGTATCATTTGAATATCTATTAGCCACAGAGCTATATCTATCGTAACTTAAACAAGGGAAACAAACTCCGAATAGTATACCATTTTGAGCATCAGTGTCTCCTTCAGTTATGGTCGTATGACTATCGACCATAAATGGCAATACTTCTCCAGGAAACAATACATGCTGATGTATGAATAAACGTAATTTTACATACTGACCCACTTCTAAATAGTTGACGCCAGAAACACGATTCATATTAGTACCCATGTATGAATGTTCGGCTGGTAGGTTTGTGTCGAAACGTACAGCATTTTCATTCATTTCTTGTTCATTTTCATTTTCGGATGTATCCTCATTATTATGCTCAATTTCAGCATTTGCTTCGGCTTCTGGCAATTCAACATCTGGTATTGCGAGTCCCAAACGTAATAGACGTCGTCGACGGTTATTTAATATAAAAAGAACACGGCGAAACCGTTGCATTATAGAATTTCGAGGAACTGGCCCAAAATTTGCTTCCGCATCGGCCATACTACGCCTGGTGTGAGCAATCATATTTCTTATTGTTTCAAATTGATTGGCAAAATCACGAAAATTAGGATGTTCTAGAAATGCCGCTTCATCCTCATCTTCTTCTGACCAGGTCTCTATATCTTCATCGACATCATCTATATCATCTACAACCTCTTCATCATTCTGTCTAGCTAGAGTATTAAATAATGTTGCCACACTATCGACAGTTGCACGTCCTGCAACGGCAATACCATCATGTACAGGTGCGGATGCACCCTCAATTTCTTCTTCCATACCTTCGGCGTTTTCACTGTCATTTTCTACAACCGCTTCATCTACCGGATTATCTCCAGGTGGTATTGATACTCTGTTTACCAAAACCAAAGGATAAAGCGGATCTATTCCAGCATTTTCAATGTGCTGGTCATTCTGATTTTCTTCTTCGTCAACATTATCAACAGACACACTAGATGTGGTTTCCGTCAATCCCTGTGCAGAATCCTGTGTTAGTTGCTGCCTGTTACAATGTTCTTCTACGTTTTGTGTTAACATGGTTTCACCGTCTGAATCGGAATTGGATTGCTGCATATCATTAGCTGCAAATTTGCTTGTAGAAGGCTCAGAATCTGTATTCCGTTTATTATCCGGTGCCTCATTCACTCTTTCTCTACTTGAAGACGGAATTTGTTGGTAACTGGCTGCCTCATCTACATCACTTGTCTCTACACAAGTATATACATATGTATACAAAATTAAATATACACCAGTAATAAATATTTATATTTTGTTAATACCTGTTTGTTCACTTTGTTCATCGACATCCATTTTGTTGTTTTCAAACAATTCAAATTGGCTATATTCGCATTAAATATTTTCACGGATAAAGAATTTTCACAAATTTTCAGAAAATGAAAATTTTTGTGTGTTTTGTTTCTATTTCTTTCTTTCTTGTTTTCTATTGAATAGAGTTGCCAACTCAAAAATTGCAGCTTACCCCAACAAACAAATTTGCTTGATTTAAACAACTTTCCAGAATGATGGAATATCGTTACAAAAACAAACAAAAAATCCGACAGTGGGAAAAACTGGTGTTTATTGTAAAGAAGTAAATTAAAAAAATTTGTAATTATTAATTTAACAATAAATATTACATTCATATTATATTTTCTTTACAAAGGATTCCTATTAGATACTAACTGTACAAAAATAAAATCCCACAAAAAATAATAGACACTTGATTATTGTGTGATGGAACACGTTTAAAATTCGTGTGTCATAATTTCATACAAACACTGTAACCAAAAATTAAACCATAACCGAAAATTTGTAAATTTATAAAGTTTGATTGTTCCCAATAAACTAAACCAGTAAACATATAAACATAAACATGTTCCCAAGTGTGTATCCAACATGATGTTAGTTTCAGTCATAACTGCCAGATTTGCCGATTTATCGGCATTTTGACGATTTTTCGATACAAAAATATCATATTATCGACTTGACCACGGTGCACTTATCATAAGGTGCCTTTGAGATTACAAGTAAAACAAAACAGCATGGCTTTTTGATCTTGGTCAGAGTAAATGATTAAACAGAACTGGGGCATGACGTTTTTTTCCATACAAATTGACAGATAAAAACGCTGGAGAATGCAGTCGTGATATAAAATCTATTTTATTTTGACAACGATTTTTCTTATGCTCCCATTTTTAGAAACAAATTCTCTCAACAATGCTACCACACTTTTATTAAATTTCATACATTTTGTAAACAAACCCATTAGCTTTTTGTTGTTGGCACAAAGAAAAAAAGAACAAAAGAAAATCGAAAAAACATTTGAAAGTTTAAATAAATTAATAAATTTTGGAATTTCTTAAATAAAATGAGCGATATTTTAGAAAAAATAATTGAAAAAGTGGGTAAAGATGATTAAATTATAAGTTCAATTCTTCAATTCTTTGCAAAAACTCTCATAAACTTAATTTTTAATAGCTTTACGTGAAAGAAATGTAAAAGCAATAAATGACAGTTCGTGAAGTTGCGGCCGTCGTTTTAATTTTGGGCACGTTTTCTCTGAGAGTCATTTTTGCCTGAAGTTGCGGTCGTATTCTGTTTAATCATTAAGTTTGAAATCACGCAAGTGATTTTTGGTGTTCTGAAAATCAGGAGCTTTTTTATTTTTAGAAGTCATTTTCATTGTTCTAAACCACAAACTTTAAGCTTTTTTGTTTCATTTATAAAGCTGCCAGATTCATTACTGCCATTTATATTAAAAAATCGCACATTTATATATCAAAAATTAACCAATCTATGCAAACCAGTGGGCAAACAAACAAAACATATCGCAAAAGTTACAACAAAGTCATACACTTTTCAAAATTTTTTTAATGGTATTGTACATGAGCAAAACCAAACAAATACTTTCTAAATGAAACAATTAGCTTTTCGCTCTTGTGCTTGCTTTGTTATTCCGTCACATTCGTATAATTTGCTCTTTTTTCTCTTCTTCTTTCCTTTTTCTTCTCATTCATTTTTTGTTGTACCTACGCACATTTGAGTTAGTGTATTTGAAGTACTCAAAACAAAAACAATATACAAAATTAAATGGGACAATCTTTCTCACTGTTTCTGTTTTATTTTTGTTTTACTCATTGTATAGAATACAACAAAATGAGTTCAAACGTTCAGTTTTGTTTATTTTCCTACTCTAATGCATCTATTTTACAATATATTACTTTCTATGAACAAATTTCATCATTTATTTCTTTTTTAAATAATTTTAATTAACAAATTTGGTCAAATTATACATAAAATAAAATGTTTATAAAAATTGAAATTTGCAAATTTCTTAATGAAATTATATATTTTTTTATTAAAGAAATACATAAAAAACAAATGATTTTATGTGTTTGTTTTTCCTTTTCTTCGAGGAATTGTAAACACAAAAGTGTTTAAAAAAGCAATTGGTTTGATATTGACAAGCATATACCTGACGATTTCACATCACAAAATTTCAAAAAATTTTGTGCTCAGAATATCTTCCCAGTGATTTGAAGTGAGAGCAAGTAGTGATTTTCAGAACATGCCTAATAATTATAAAATAAAATATTATCGAGACACATAAAAAATATGAAATGGCGGATAGAGCGCATAAACTCATGTTTATATATTCGAAGATCTGCTTTGACTGATTTTGCATTCCTTACTAATCCTGGCAAACATACAATAATATCCTACACTGATCCTTTTACAATTCTTATGTCGTTTTATGCAGCAAGAATTTAAATTTGAAAATATTTATTATTTTTGTAAATATATACTAAATTTGCGCATGCTTACGTACTATGTACATGCATTATTCTTGTTCGCCTCGATTTACATACATACATATAAATATGTTATACAGCTTGAAGAATATTTCAGGAATATTTGCGTACAATATAAAAATACTAATGAGTATTCTTAGTTAACCTATAATGTTTTAAGGGATTTCTTTTATGTTTCTACCGCTACTATAACGTGACTTGACGTGTTATTTTACACAAAAATTATTTTTACAGTTATCAAAAGCTACGGCAAAAAAAACTATGCGCTTTTATAATTTTGCTAAGTATCTATGTATTTTAGTAGTATTATTTATTAGTTACAGATTTAGACGCCTGCATAATCACTCATATTCTTCTTCTTTTGAATTAAGGAAAAGGATAATATCGGCAGGAGTACGTCCAGTAAGTACTATATGTTGTTCAACATATTCTTTGCTGACGTCACTGTCGTCACTGTCTTCAGAGCTATCATCGCTTAATTCAATCTGCATGCTTATAGAAGCCTCGGGGTCTTCAGTCCGTTTGCCATCCAGATCCTTATTTTTTGCTAGGGTATCTACATTTTTTGGAACTATGGAAATACATGTAAACAAATAATTAAATTAATTAAATACAACCACATAAATTTTATTTTAAAATTTTACCTGATTTCACCTCCTGATCCTCTGTTTCCATACAATCCATTTTGTCGCTTTACAAACAAAGACAATACTAAACGTTTCTATCGCACCGCATACAATGATACAATTTCAGCAAAAGAAAAAAAGAACAACTCAACAACAACGACGCACTTATCATAAGGTGCCTTTGAGATTACAACATGTAAAGCAGTAATAAAAATAAAATGGCTTTTTGTTGTAGGTTAGGGTAAAAATATGTCAAAAAAAAAACCAAAGCATACAGTGTGACAACAAAAACTATTTATGTAAAATAAACAGTTGATTTTGACATTTCAGCGTACAACTTCTAACAACAAAATGCCTGTTGTTTTTGTTTTATTTATGAGGCTACCTTCCAATGTATTAAAATTTAATGAATAAATAAAAAATAAAATTACAAAAAATAGAAAACAGATACGGAAAATGTCCGATACAAACAGTCGTCTACTGCATCCATGGTGAAATTATAGAAGGTGGTGGCAGGTGAAAAATTACAAAAACAGCTGGGTTTTTGTTTTTTCAGTTGTGATATATCAAAAGCAAATCGTGGTGAAATAAAATATTTTAAAATATTTATGGGTACTACTTCACTAAAAACAATAAAAAAGTTAACGAACAAAGTATTTTCACAAATTCTATTTACATTATATATGTATGTATGTATGAATGTGGTTTATTAAAAATTTTCCGTTTAAAATTAAATATGTTTTGTGTTTATTTTTTATCACAGCATAATAGAATAAATATATGTGGCTGTTGCGTGTCTGTAAACTCAAAAATTTTTTTTAATATAAAGTAATGAAATTTTAACAATATTTATGTTATTATTGTTTTTATTGAATAGGTCGTTAAAGTTGTGCTTAATTTAAAGTCCTCATCACAGAAGATCGAATGGATCATTCTGATACCTGGAATATTCGATATATCATTATATTTTTCAAGTAAGGTAGGGCACATCTTGTCAATTATAAATGCATTGTTTATGAGAAAAATTTACCAACGATCGTGACGTACCAAATTTTTGGAAATAAAAAAAGGTCATTTAATTGAACCTAAAAGTTTTTTTTATTATAAATCAGTGACACCGAACTTAATTAAAATGAGATGTTTTCGGTCGCGAACGTACATTTAAAATAAAGATAAGAAACAAAGCAAAAATTAAGGAACTTTTTTTGGTCTCCCTTCATTTGTAAAAGAGAGATTTTGAATTAAGAGAGCAACCATAACATTTTTTTGGATGTAAAAAAGCTAAATATAAAAATGTCTTTAGAAATATTAAAAACAAAATATGAAATATTGCAGTTTCTAGAACTATTTCCTCAAGTAAAACACCTTAGATATGCTGTGAAAGCATTCTATTATAAAAAGATAGACACTTTATTATAAACAATAAAATGCGATGATTATCAACATATTATTTTTTGATTCTGGTTTACCATTCGGAGAAAATGCCCATATACAAAAGAGTGTCAGTATTTCGATAATAAGCATGTACCGCGTTTCAACAATACGTTTTGACAATATGATATTAGCAAAAGAAGTCGACAATTTTTATTGTATGCAGTAACGATTATGTGACAACTGAAGAGAAGCCAGAGTAGTCACCGTGGTCTAGTGGTTTGTGTGTTGGCTTACTAAGACGATAGCGCCGGGTTCAAATCTCAGCTCTGAAAAAAGAATTTGAAAAAATTATTTCTTTTGGCGGCTATCTCTCAGCAGTCTTCTAGCAGAAGCTCTAAGAGTAATTGATTGCCATGAAAAAGCTTCCCAAATCTGTCGAGTCGACTTTAAACTGTAGGTCTCGGTACCCATGGATAAAAAATTAACACACACAACATGAGTTCTGCGAGAATCTAGGCCGTAACCCTGACATAGGGTTGTAATGGTCAATTATGTATGTATGTATGTATGTAACGATTATGTGATTCACTAAGTACACTATACCATAAAGTATAAGTGGAGATGTAATTGTGGTCGGACGAAACTAAAATTTGTAAGAAGACCCTCTAATACTGAATTCATCCGCAATAAAAACCATTAAACACGGTTGCGGAAACAGAGAGAAAATAAATCAAACTAAAACCAAGAGCACACTTTGCAAAATTTGTATATGAAAGTATGAGTTTTAAACTGGTTTATAAGCAAGTCTTGAAAATTGAAATTCTTTTATCGCGTGTGTCGAACGTAAGAAGTCTATAATATATAATTAAATAAGCAAACAAATTTTAAAAATCGCCGAAAACTTGTCGATCATCCCCAATAAAGTCCCCATCCCCAAATGATTTTTTTTCATCCCCATTTCAAAAAAAAAAAAAATTTATATTTATCCATTTTGTGTATAAATCCCCTAATCTGACAACACTGTTCTTATTTTCGTATGGAACAAATAAAATAAACTTTCGGCTAAATACAATAAATTTACACCAGGCCACAAAAAATTTTTTTTATAATAAGCGTGATTTTAGAATTAAGTTTGTACTATTTATATACATATATAGCGTTGGTCTTGGCTTATGTGGAGTTATATTAGATTTACGAATTACTAGAGGGGCTCTTGAAATTTTTGTATATAAAATGCCTGATATATTAGTATAATTTTAAATAACTGCACAGTAGCTGGACTGTTAAGGATTGCCTAAAAATGAAAGCTCAATCAGTTCTTGTAAAAAGCAACAAAAAATTATTTTGTTGAACTGTGTTATTTGTTGTGTAAAAAGGTATAGCATGCTTTTCGGGATATTTGTTGAATGTTAAATTTTACAAACGGAAAAACAAATGCTGCTAAAATTTTTTCACAAAATTGAACACAATACCAGGCTATACGGACATATACAAATTAAACTCTTTATATGTCGTACATTATAGATATTTTTCAGGTAAGGGCCTTAAAAAAAATATTTTTTTTATTTTAAATGAATAATAACATAGTGCAACAGTGACAAAATGCACGGAATCCACATTATATGGTCGATAGTACTACCAAAAGTAAAACCTTTTATAGAACTCAAAAGATTTTGAAAATCACTACATGATTTTAGAATGATTACATTTTTTGTGCAAAAAATTATTTTTTCTTGCACTTTTTTGCAAAAATGTTCGAAAAAATTTTTACTTTTTTCAGCATAACTTACAGGGACCATACATGGGCATACTGCATTACTTTTTTACTGCAATACGTAAATCAGTATTTAGCCAAAAGTACTGATTAATGAAAAAAGAAATCAGTATTCAGTAAATTTTACTGTTTACTGAAAATAGAAATCAGTATTCAGTAAAAAGTACTGTTTACTGAAAAGTAAAATCAGTATTCAGTAAAAAGTACTGATTTGTGTAAAAAAATTCAGTAAACATTAAATGACTGATAGTAGATACTGTGTGTTTTAAAAATGATATACAGTGGGAGCTCGATTTTGTTGCAATTATCGACCACTTTTTATTGTATCTGAAATTCAACCATTTTTAATAAAAAGAAACAAATTATTTGTAAAAAACAATTTTTTTTTATTAAAAACAAAAAACTAACTGTTAAAAAACAGTCTTCTTGTTGAAACATTGGCGTAGCGAGCAGTTTTTTGTTTTAAAAAGAGAAATTTTACAAATATGTTAGCCTACGCATTTGTGTTAACATGCATATGCTGCAAAACAGAAAACTGATGCGTTTTTATTTGTGTTTTAAAACGTGTTTGGGACAGCACTAACGTGGGAGAAATTATATTGAAAAGGGATTCTTTGATTAAATATCATTACTTTTATAAAACTACGTTTCTGAACAAGAAATACAAACAGAAATCATTGTAAATATATTAAGAAAAAAATATTGTTGCACTTATTGAGACTCATTTGTGAAAATCGTTGCACTTATATAGACTGTAATGTAAAAAATTTGCCTGTCGCGCTAATCGGGGTATTGCGTTAATCGGGGGTTGCGAAAATCGAGCTCACACTGTATATAATTACTGATCAAATTATAACTATTAGATCTTTTCGTATCAATTTTAATTAATTGGGATAATTTTTCCACAAATTTCATTGTTCGTACAATCCCAAAAATTGTTTTTAGCCCACCTTTGCTGAAGAGTGACGAAAATTTTAATGTGTTGGGATATAATTTGATCCTCAATATTAAGGGCCCTAAACGCTGATCCAGCAATTAGTTCCAACATATAGTGGCGACATGCCCAAAATATGACGTCTTTTCTTAATTTTTGGAGAAGTAAAACGCATGCCCCGATTCGCCGTCCTGTATTGGAGCTTGTCGTGTCCGCACACATAAATTGGACATTTTCAGTTAGATTCCAGCATAAAACCTTTTATCTCAAGCCGTAAAATTTATCTCAAGCACTAATCAAAAACCGCTATTTTACTGTCCTGCACTTATCTGTTTTTTAAGGCATTCCAGGGAGCAAAAAACAAAGTTCAATAAGTACAAGTTGCAAATGATGTCGCAGAACGTGGTGTGGTCTTGGCTAGTAGTTATTTTAATATCACAACTTCTGAAACAGACTTTCAGAATTTACTGCAGGGCATAGAGCAACATTGCAAGAACCCCAATAAATGATTTATAACAAATCAAATTTTTTTGTTGTTGTTTATAAAATTGTTGTATATTTAACTTCGATGCCAACCAAGCTTTAAAAGGGTACAACTCGAGAACCATAAAAGAAAATTTATTTTTTTTTCTGCTAACTTATTTAAAACTTAATAATCTTTTAAACTGCATCATTAGTTTTTTTAGTCTTTATACAAATTTTAAAAGTTATAAACCATTGTTTTCGATATTTCTTGAAAATTTAGGAAAAACTGTTATATAATGTATTAAAATGTGTAAAATCGTTGCCGAAACTTATTATTTATGCATATAAAATTAAAGATCGGAATATTTTCTTTAACAATATTGACTCAGAAATCAAGAAAATATCGATTTTTTACCAATTCATAACCAAAATTTAAATAGAGTTCAAAAAGCTCGATTTTTTATTAAAAATCAATTTGCGCGACCTCTAAACCACTTCTTTGTAGCTGGGCGAAAACTAGTTCAGTTCTGCTAGTGTTGTACATATTCCTTAACGGATGTTATTTCTCGTAAGAATACCAGTATCAAGATCTGAAGACTATTAAAAATCATCAAATAAATGAAAAAATATAAAAAAAATTAAAGATTTGTAGACATTTTTACTAATTAACATTATATTCCGAAATCCCGATAAGTCCCGGGATTTTTTAAAATCAATCCCGTTCGTGATCCCTAATACATATGTACATATTGTGTACATACATACATATATGTATACATATATATGTATATCTCTTTAAATGTACCTGGGTATCCTTTTTTATGTACATTTTGTTCTTATAAGACACAAATTCTAAGAATTACTTTGCCTAATTTAATATTCCTTACTAATCCTGGCAAATTTTCTTTTTGACCCTTCTTACTCATTGTTTTGTATTATCGAGTTATTTTATGTACCAAGAATTCATATTTTAAAATACTCTTTGTTTTTGTGAATGTTTAGAAGTGGGCGCATACTAAATACGTACATATTTTTGTTCATAAAAGCTCTTTTATACTCTCTTCTGCAATATTTCTCACCTTAAATTACAAAATTTAATCTAACAAAAGCATACAAATACACATGTATGTACCCAGCCAGCATTTGGATGATTGATTTTTCGATGATCACCTTTCTTACTTAATTTTGACTACTTTAGATGATTAAAAATTGAGTTTTTATATAGTTAGTCAAAAGGAAGAATAGTCAAATATGTATATTCCCTATGATTAAAAACTGATCGCATTTTTAATCATATTTCTGAGTTTCTCTTTCACTACTCTTGGAGAGCAAAATTTGATTTTATTATTTTTTTGCATTGTTGATTTTGTAAAAAAAAAAATAGAGTGAAGTTATTTTTTAATCACTTTATGTTTGAAATTTGTTTCTTCATGCTGAATCAAGCAGGTTTTGGTCATCAATATGATTCAATTCTGATTTTGTGTTTTGAGCGTTTAGTGTTATAAAGAGACATTTTTTATGGAGTTAAATGTTACAGATTTCTTAAGCTAAAATCCAATTTGATATTCATATAAATTCAAGTGGGTGGTATAGCGATTAGAGTGCTCGCACAGAAACTCAAACGACCGAGGTTCCAATCCCAGCAAAGGAGAAAAAATTTATGAAAATTAAAAATTGCGGTTTTTCGAAAAATTATAATTTAAAAATAATAATAATATACTAAAATTAAATGGAATTTAATGGAAGTTCAAATTATAGTAAGAATTGACTCAAAAATGGGCCGAATATTATAAAAAACATGATCATAAGATGCTTCAAATTAAAATAAAATGGGACTAAGAAATGAATCAGAAATAACTAAAAATATGATCATAAAATGATTGCAAATTTAAGTAAAAAGCTACTAAAAAAGTGATAACAAGTGATATCAAATATACATGAAAACTGCATAACAGAAGACATCATAAATGACTTTTTAGGAATAGTCATATGCAGGGTACCATTTTCTCCCGGCGGCAGAGTAATTTTTGATTAAAAAATGAGTGCATATTTGATTGTTTTAATCATCTAGAAGAATCAAATATGACTAGTTTTTGTTCAATATTTTCCCAAAATGCTGGCTGGGTAGTGTGCAATATAAAAAGTTTTATGTATGTATGCTAATATTATTGACTAATAATAATACTCGTATTTTAAGAGATTTCTTCTATCTTTTTATTACTCCGTAACATTACTTAATTTTTATTTTGTAAACAATTTTTTTACAGTTAACATAGCATCGGCAGAAAACAAATGTTTGATAATCTTGCTGTGTATTAATTTGTATACCACAATTTTTTAGTTTATAATTTAAAAATCTTCCAAATCACTGAAAGTTTCTTCTTCGTGTCCTGAACTGTAATCTGACACTCTCCCTCTTTCTCCAGGTCTTAAAAACGTCTTAAAATGTAGATGTCGTCTTCTATATCAATGTAATCTTCTTCCATAAGTTCTTCTTCATAATCTTCTTCTTCTATAGCTCTGTCGTTTTCAAAATCTTGGACTTGTTGTTCCATAGCTACAAATCGTTCTGCAGCTCTTCTAACATTTGGGACTTGTTGATCCCTAGGTTTGTTCGCCTTGCTTGTAGAAGCCTCGGTATCTTCAGTCCGTTTATCATCCGGATCCTTGTTTATTGCTTCAGTATCTGTAGGTTTTTGAACTATAGAACACACATACAGTCGAATTCGGTTAAAGAAAATGTAAAAAAACAGTATTAGTTTTTCTTATAGCCGGAATTTTTCTTTAAATGGACTTCGGATAGATGCAAAATTATTTCGTTTAAACGAACTCTTAAAATATTGAAATAAAAATGAAAAACATTGAGATGTTTTAGAAAAATTCAAATTCTAACAAAGTTAACAGACAAATTATAAACAATTTTAGTAATAAATGAACATTCTTGCCATAAAAAATACTTTTAAAAATAAAAAAGAAATTAGCCGGTGCCAAAAGTATTTTGTTGTCGATAAATTCTTAATACTCATATTTGCAATTAAGCGGAGTTCTTTTTATACAATTTTGTGCTCTTTAACGCAAAATCTGTTTCTTTTAAGCGGTTTTTCTTTAAAACGGATAAATACATTTCAATTTAAAAGAAAACATAAGTAAATACATTAATTTTGCTTATATCCGATTTTTTGTTTTAATCGGTGTTCTTATATCCGAATTTGACTGTATACATAAAAAATTGCATGCAATTATAAAATGTAAACATTACTCTTAAATTATACCTAATGGTTCCTTTTTCTCCTCCTCCTCCTCACTTTTTTCATTTATATCTTCTTTCTGGCCATTCCTGAGTAAGTATAAAAATTTTTCGTATGACTTAGTTCCTATATCTAGAACTGGTTCTGTATTCGCCCTGCTTGGAGAAGCCTCTGTATCTTCATTCCGTTTATCATCCGGATCCTTGTTTATTGCTTCAGTATCTGTAGGTTTGGGAACTATAGAACACACATATACCCAAAAAATTGCATGCAATAACAAAATTTAAATATTAATATTAAATTGTACCTAATTGTTTCTTGACCTTTTTTTATAAATAATAATAAATATCTTTTTTCAAGCTTAAGGTCTTTTTATATTAATATTAAATATTTATTTATTTTCAATATTTCGCTGCCCCTTCGTGTATGTAGCGACATCGGGAATTATTATTATTTTTTTTATTGTAAAGGGGCATAGAAATATTGGAAATAAATAAATATTTAATATTAGTACAAAAAGACCTTAGGCTCGAAAAAAGATATTTATTATTATTGAAATATTACTCTTAAATTATACCTAATGGTTTCTTTTTTTCCTTTTCCTCCGTTTGTTTGTTATCATCTTCTTGCATATTATCCTTGTTTAATTCTTTAACTCTTTCGTTTGACTTTTGTTCCATAGATTTCTTTTTTGCTTCCTTTTTTCCAGATCTTTCTTTAGCTTTCAACAATTTTCCTGCAGCTGTTTCAACATTTGGGACTTGTTGATCCCCAGGTTTGTTCGCCCTGCTTGTAGAAGCCTCGGTGTCTTTAGTCCGTTTGTCATCCGTATCCTTGTTTATTGCTTCATTATCTGTAGGTTTTGGAACTATAGAACACACACATTTAAATATAAATATTAAATTATACCTAATTGTTTCTTTTTTTCCTCTTCCTCCTTTTGTTTATTATCATCTTCTTGCATGACATCCCGGTGTAATTCTAAAATACTTTCGGTTGACTTTTGTTCAATAGGTTCAAATCGTTTTTCATTTGCTTTGCTTTTAGAAGCCTCGGTATCTTCAGTCCGTTTATCATCCGGATCCTTGTTTATTGCTTCCGTAACTGTAGGTTTTAGAACTATAAAAGTGTACACAAAAAATTGCATGCAATAATCAAATTTAAATATTACTAATATAATAACTTTCTTGACCTTTTTTTTATAAATAATAATAAATCTCTTTTTTCAAGCTTAAGGTCTTTTTATATTAATATTAAATATTTATTTATTTTCAATATTTCGCTGCCCCTTCGTGTATGTAGCGACATCGGGAATTATTATTATTTTTTTTATTGTAAAGGGGCATAGAAATATTGAAAATAAATAAATATTTAATATTAATATAAAAAGACCTTAAGCTCGAAAAAAGATATTTATTATTATTGAAATATTACTCTTAAATTATACCTAATGGTTTCTTTTTTTCCTTTTCCTCCGTTTGTTTGTTATCATCTTCTTGCATATTATCCTTGTTTAATTCTTTAACTCTTTCGTTTGACTTTTGTTCCATAGATTTCTTTTTTGCTTCCTTTTTTCCAGATCTTTCTTTAGCTTTCAACAATTTTTCTGCAGCTGTTTCAACATTTGGGACTTGTTGATCCCCAGGTTTGTTCGCCCTGCTTGTAGAAGCCTCGGTGTCTTTAGTCCGTTTGTCATCCGTATCCTTGTTTATTGCTTCAGTATCTGTAGGTTTTGGAACTATAGAACACACACATTTAAATATTAATATTAAATTATACCTAATTGTTTCTTTCTTTTCTCTTTCTCCTTTTGTTTATTATCATCTTCTTGCATGACATCCCGGTGTAATTCTAAAATACTTTCGGTTGACTTTTGTTCAATAGTTTCAACTCGTTTTTCATTTGCTTTGCTTGTAGAAGCTTTGGTGTTTTCAGTCCGTTTGTCATCCAGATACTTCTTTATTGCTTCAGCATCTGTAGGTTTTGGAACTATAAAAGTGTACACAAAAAATTGCATGCAATAATGAAATTTAAATATTACTAATATAATAACTTTATTGACCTTTTTTATAAATAATAATAAATCTCTTTTTTCAAGCTTAAGGTCTTTTTATATTGATATTAAATATTTAATTATTTTTAATATTTCACTGGCCTTTCGTGTAGCGCCATCGGGAATTATTATTATTAATATTATTATTATTTTTTATTTATTTATTTATTTTTTTTATTGTAAAGGGGCATAGAAATATTGAAAATAAATAAATATTTAATATTAATATAAAAAGTCCTTAAGCTTGAAAAAAAAGATTTATTATTATTTAAATATTACTCTTAAATTATACCTAATGGTTTCTTTTTTTCCATTTCCTCCGTTTGTTTGTTATCATCATCTTGCATGACATCCCAGTGTAATTCTAGAATACTTTCGTTTGACATTTGTTCAATAGGTTCAACTCGTTTTTCAATTGCTTTCCTTATAGAAGCCTCGGTGTCATCCAGATCCTTTTTTATTGCTTCGGTATCAGAAGGTTTTGGAACTATAGAAGTGCAGACAAAAAATTTTATGCAATAATTAAATTTAAATCTTACTCTCAAATTATACCTAATGGTTTCTTTTCGTTCCATTTTCCTTTTCTAGCTCCTTGAACAGCCTGGACTTGTTGTTCCCTAGGTTTGTTCGCCTTGCTTGTAAAAGCCGCGGTGTTTTCAGTCCGTTTGTCATCCAGATCCTTGTTTATTGCTTCGGTATCAGAAGGTTTTGGAACTATAGAAGTGCAGACAAAAAATTGTTTGCAATAATTAAATTTAAAGCTTACTCTTACATTATACCTATTGGTTTCTTTTTCTCCTTTTGCTCCTTTTGTTTATTATCATCTTCTTGCATGACATGCCGGTGTAATATAGGTTCAACTCGTTTTTCATTTGCTTTGCTTGTAGTAGCCTCGGTGTTTTCAGTCAGTTTGTCTTTCGAATCCTTGTTTATTGCTTCAGTATCCGCAGGTTTTGGAACTATAGAAGTGTACGTAAAGAATTGCATGCAATAATGAAATTTAAATACTTACTAATATAATAACTTTATTGACCTTTTTTATTAATAATAATAAATCTCTTTTTTCAAGCTTATGGCCTTTTTATATTAATATTAAATATTTATTTATTTTCAATATTTCGCTGCCCCTTCGTGTAGCGTCATCGGGATTTATTATTATTTTTTTTTTTTTATTTATTTATCTTATTTTTAAATAATAATACCTGACGACGCTACACGAAGGGGCATAGAAATATTGGAAATAAATAAATATTTAATATTAATATAAAAAGACCTTAAGCTCGAAAAAAGAGGTTTATTATTATTTAAATATTACTCTTAAATTATACCTAATGGTTTCTTTTTTTCCTTTTCCTCCGTTTGTTTGTTATCATCTTCTTGCATATTATCCTTGATTAATTCTTTAACTCTTTCGTTTGACTTTTGTTCCATAGATTTCTTTTTTGCTTCGTTTTTTCCAGATTTTTCTATATCTTTCAAGAATTTTTCTGCAGCTCTTTCAACATTTTGGACTAGTTGTTCCCCAAGCTTGTTCGCCCTGCTTGTAGAAGCCTCAGTGTCTTCAGTCCGTTTGTCATCCGTATCCTTGTTTATTGCTTCAGTATCTGCAGGTTTTGGAACTATAGAAGTGTACACAAAAAATTGTATGCAATAATTAAATATAAATCTTACTCTTAAATTATACCTAATGGTTTATTTTTTCCCACTTCCTCCGTTTGTTTGTTATCATCTTCTTGCATGACATCCCGGTGTAATTCTAAAATACTTTCGTTTGACATTTGTTCAATAGGTTCAACTCGTTTTTCATTCGCCCTGCTTGTAGAAGCCTCGGTGTCTTCAGTCCGTTTGTCATCCAGATCCTTGTTTATTGCTTCGGTATCAGAAGGTTTTGGAACTATAGAAGTGCAGACAAAAAATTGTATGCAATAATTAAATTTAAATCTTACTCTTAAATTATACCTAATGGATTCTTTTTGTTCCATTTTCCTTTTGTAGCTGTTTGAACAGCCTGGACTTGTTGTTCGTTAGGTTTGTTCGCCTTGCTTGTAGAAGCCTCGGTATCTTCAGTCCGTTTGTCATCCGGATTATTATTTGTTGCTTTAGTATCTGAAGGTTTTGGAAACATAAAAATATAGTGAAATTTTAATTTTAAAATTATTCTTAAAGTATACTTATGTTGTTATTTTTTTTCTTTTCCGCCTTGTTTTTATTAAAGTTCATATTGTCGCTTTACAAACAGCACTAAACGTTTCTATTCTTGTTGAAATTTTCTCACCGATAAAGAATTTTACCTTCAAATAGCAGTGAATATAAAGAAACGTTATTCTAAATGAGCAACTTTTTTTAAAACAGTAAATCTACCAAATTTTAGGATTACCTACCAAGCTCATATATGCTCTCTTTCACTTTAAATGGTATGAAAGTTGTTGTGTTGTTCTTGATATTTTTATTGGAGTTTCGTTACTGTATACACCACGGCGGACTTATAATAAGATGCCTTTGAGATTTCAACAAGTAAAACTGTAACAAGATGGCTTTTTGTTGTTGGTAAGGGCAAAGATCTGTCAAGAAGCTAAAGCAAACAGTGTAAAAACAAAATCACTTTTTATGAAATAAAACAAAAATTAACAACTCTCTTCTCAAATTGCTAAAAAAAATAAAGTTTCAGCTTTGGCTCTAATTTAGGTTACACAGAATTGTTTGTAAGGCGACAAAATGGATTGTACAAAAAAAAAAAAAAGGAGCAGAAGTAGTAATCAAGTATAATTTAAAAATAAAATTTATTTGGGTATATTTAATTAATTTAATGTTTTGTGTACATGTATTTTCATAGTATTTTCAAACTAAAGGTAAAAGTACACAACATGCGTTGCGCAAATTTTGTATTTCGCACGTCTGCAAAAAAAAAAGTTAAAATAGTGAATTTTTATAAAGCAAGTTATTGGCCAAATTAACTACGCATTTAATGTGTAAGAAGTAAAAATATTTTAAATTTTATATGCAGTAACATTGGAGTAGTTAGTTGACTTACATTGCAATATCAACGTTCCAAAATTTTATCATTAACCGTTTTTAAAATGTACAAAAAAGAAGAACAACTTAAACAAATTTTTTTCTAATAAACCTTTTACCAATTTTTATTCAGTAATAGGCTTTGTGCTGTGACAACCCAATTTATAATTATAAGAAATTTTTTGAATTACAAATTAGAATTTGTCTATAACGTTTTTTAAACAAGTGCAGAAGAGATTGACAAATAAAAATTATATGAAATGTACAAACAAAAAGAAAAAAACGGAACACCTCTGCCTTTTCTACTCCTCTCACCTACATACAAAAAACCGTGCAAAAAATCGTTGTCTTAATACACCATTGTAAACGTTAGACACTGCTACAAAATGTCTATTTTCCTTAAAAATTGCATTTAAAAAAAACCGTTAAAAACTTCTCTTGTGGTTGGCAGCGCATTTCTATTTTTACAACTCAGTCAGTGTGTTGAATTAAGCAGCTGTTTAACAGCTTGTTTTGTTTACAAAAAAAAAATCAAACAAAAAGTTCACATAAAATGATTAGAGCACGAAATTTTTAAATTAATTTATGTAGAATTTTACCATAACTTTACTGATAAAAAATAATATATTCTCTATTAATATTTAAAATGGGTCGTATAAATTGGAAATTACAAAAGCTTACAAAAAATTTAGTGTAAGTGATATTCATTGTGATTTTCACATCTAACTTTTCCAATTAAAAGCAAATATTACCCCTTAGTAATTATTGCCTTTGGAGATGGTCATACGTTAAGTTATGCTGGCGCTCGCTGACGTATAATCAGCACATGAACGCTTCCTACGCAACAGATGTATGTATGGAGCCAGTATTTTGGATTGTTGACAATTATACACATTTGTTAGGTCCGGTAAGTTTGCAATTAAATAGGTATATTTAACAATTGTAATCTTTAGACTGACAAAGTTCTTCAATAATTATTAATTTTTTAAAGATTCTTATGGCTTTACTTAAGAATACTTTACTGGACAGATTTAATCTATTACTGCTCATCAATCCATATTAAACGCAATAAATTAACTCATATATCGGTTTACTAAGTCCATTTAAGACAAAATTTAATTAGAATTTTTTCTATAAGTAGGATACAATGATAAATTCAAACAAAAATGCTGTAAAACTTTATCTGCCGGTTGATGAGAAAACAAAAATAATGATCATATTTGGGGGTAATTGCATGATTACTATGACAGTCAACATACATACACACATAATTGGACATTACAACCCTGTTTGAGGATTACGGTCCAGCTTCTCGCAGCATTCATGTTGTTTGTGTCAATTTTTATACATGAGTACTGGAACATACAGTTTAAAGTTGACTCCGAGCATCAAACTTGCGAAGCTTGTTTATGGCAATCAATTACACTCAGAGCTTTTGTCAGAAGACTGCTGAGAGATAGTCTCCGAAAGAATCATATTTTCATATTTCTATTTTTTTTTTCTGCAAGATGACAGAAGTAATGATAATATCCTACTTACAAAATGGTGTTGTAACATTCACTGATGTGTAGAGAACATCTTAGATTATGTCCATGCTGAAGCCAGGAAGACACAGAACTTCACTGGCAATCAACATGATTGCAAAAGAAATATATAATAATAGGAATTAAAAAAGCGAAAATGTTTTTTATTAATTGCAACTTGCAATCATTTTGGATTACTGTTACAAATTTCACAATCAATTACAAGCTAACATTTTGCAATCAGTAAGCGATTAGAGAAATTTTCTAAGAAATCTTTTTTTGTTTACGATTTCATAAATCAGAAAGCCCTATCAATTCTTTTTATTGCATGTAACAATATAATTTTTTTGTAATAACTTGAAAAAAAATTTATTTTTGATTGCAAATTGATTTCAATTAAAATTGTTGGAAATACCTACAACTATAATGCATAGATATAATTGAAAATTAAAATATTGGTATGTATTATAAAATATAAAAATATATAATGTATTTATATACTGTTTCAGTTTTTTGTTGTTGGAGTTGCTTTATTAACCACTGCAGTTGTCAGTATTGCATATTGGATAGGATTACCCTTTTGGTGGGAAAAGAATCAAACAGCTACAATTATACTGCTTATAATAGGCAATTGGTTACTTATAAATGTTGTGTTTCATTATGTAATGGCTGTTATAACACCAGCTGGAGAACCACCAGAGGTAGTAGATAGTTTCACAAAAAAAAAAAAATTATTAATTACTAAAAATTATTATAAATATTCTCATATTTTAGGGAATTTCATTGAACGATGCAGTAGCTGTATGTAAAAAATGTATAACACCTAAACCACCACGCACTCACCATTGCTCTGTATGCAATAAATGTATTTTAAAAATGGATCATCATTGTCGTAAGTTGTAAAACGAAAATCAAATTTATTAAATTCAAACTTATTATGTCTTAAGTAAATTTATACAACTGCCAAATAATCCGGTGCCACAATGTTGCCCAATAATGGTGTAATAGCTTTATAAGCATGTCCTTCTACAGTACTATAAGCAAAATTTCCATTAACACGAGCACTTTCCACTACAGCCGTATCATGTTCCGGTGTTCGTATTAAAGTAGTTAAAGGCACCAAAACACTAGCAGCCAAAGTGTAACCTAATAACAGTAGAAATACAACAAATATCTGAAAAAATAATTTTTAATTATTACTCCTATTATTTTAAATTATTAGTATAAAAAAATATGATACAAGCCTTCATATTATGCGAATTTTATATATTTGCTCTTGCAAGAAATAAATTTTAGCAACTTTCTTACTCGCTTTGAAATTTGTAACTGATTCTGATAAACTTAGTTTTTGATCTTTTATACTCATCCTTTAAAATTCTTGCTTAAGTTATTTTATGCAAAAATTCAAGTTTAAGTTTAAAAATAGTCATTGTTTTTGTTAGTATGTACGTAGTATGTGTGTATGTATGTATGCAGTATGTATGCGCAAAAATTTTTATAGACACAAACCCTTTAATAGAGCTTTTTGTAGGATTTCATGTTATTCTCGTTTACCTTGAATTTGGTCATTTAACCCAAGATATCCTTTATAGCATAATATGCATTGATGTAAATGTTTGAATTAAGTTACAATTTTAGTTTAATTTTTTTTTTTTTTAATTTATTTTATGAAATTTGAATATTTGTGTAGAATATAAAATGCAATATATCGTCATATTAAATGCAAATGGATGTAACTATACAAAATTTCGAAATTGAGTTTTTTATTATTTATGGTTCGTTTTATCAAAATTTGTGCAAAATTTTAGATTTCTACGATCAAAAATGGCCTATTTATTAACTAAATTTAAAAGGACGTAACTACAAGTGCGGGTGTTTCTAAATGTAAGAAGACAATAACAACATACATTTTTATATGAAAACCTTACATATACATACAAACTTATTTGTTGTATGTAGGGATACCAATGCTTATCTATCTCGATCTTGAAAATTATATGATTTTCAGGATTTAAAAAATGTTTGATTTTAGGGTTATTGCTTCTCCTGTAAAAAAACGAAAAGTGTAGTTACGTCTGTTTGCATTTAATATGACGATACGCATATATAATAAGATGCTAAATTCTAGATTTATTACGATGTTGTAATACAAGAGTTTTTCTTGTTACGAATTTTATTTAAAAAGAAGGTATCAAAAGTGCTAAATTTAAATGTTCAATATCGCCAAACTATAATTATAATGGGAGGGTCTATGATCTACCTGAAGAAAAAAAAATAAAAATAAAAAGGATTAAAAAGATCTACAACCTCTAGAAATACATTATCAATGTCGGCGATTTTTGCTTTGGATACTTGTGCCAATGCGCAACCAACTAAAATATTAAAGAACTAAAGAAATTCATTTTTAAAGTATGTACTACTATACTATCTAAAAGACGCAAAGACATTGCCATTGATTCAGGTTGAGCATGGAAAAAAGTGAAAACGTTGTATAGGTGTACTATTTGCCAAGACGGCGGATTTAATGTATAATTAAAACCACCAGTTTAAACTTAAATTTCCTTTGTTTGCCCGTTGTCTTAACAGGTCGCGGCAGTCCAATAAGAAGACAGCTACCAACTTCTTGTTAATGCATTTTGAACATGTGTCTAGTAATAAGGAGGGTTGCATTTAAATGAACTAAATACATATTATACTTAGTACTAAATACCTTGTAATACAATAGGCATCAGCTAGAAACTATTGCATGATTTTAATAATAATCTAGATTTATTTAAAGGTAAATTACCCCAAATTTTAGAATATTTCACCTCTTTTTTTATTTTGTACATACATACATACATACTTACATTTTCAAAAGTACTTTTTATTGCAAAAATGCACATTTATTTCTAAAATTGTATACAATTTTTTTAATAATTTTGTACTCCTCAGAATTTGAACTTATCTAAAAAATATCGATTTGTTTAATTTATATTTCAATAATATTTTGAAAGTTCGTTTAAACGAAATAATTTTGCTTTTATTCGAAGTCCTTTTAAAGGAAAATTTCGCTTAAAAGAAAAACTAATACTGTTTTATTACATTTTCTTATAACCGAATTCGACTGTAGTATTAAATTAATTAGAGCAGGATGATATAAAAACGAGAGCCAGCCAGTAAGCAAGTGATTATCTTTTTCTTCATTGTTCAATCTGCAATAGAAAAAAAAAACATCAATTATATCATTTCTTGAATTCCCAATTGGAATCATTTATTATATCTTTATTATGTAAAAATATAATTTATGATATGCATTAAATAGGAAAGAAACAATATGTATTTTTATTATTGCTTTATTAATAAAATTAGGATGTGCTGTTTGAAAATGCATTGTACTTACTTATTAATTGCTGCCTACTCGTATAAGCAGAACAATAAAAAAAGTTTTCAATATTTCAGTTTTGTTTTCATTTTGTTTTGTTTATACATATGTACGTACGAGTATTAAGCAAATAATTAATTACATAAATATTGAATGAATAATTAAATAAATATGAAATGAATCCCCTCGTATGTTTATAAATATGTGCTGTTATGTTTTTCCAGCTTGGCTTAATAATTGTGTTGGATTTGGTAATCATCGTTATTTTTTCCTGTATATGTTTTATACGACAATTGGTTGCCTGTTTCTAATAGTATTCGGTTTGGAAATTGGCTATGAATATCTATGGTTAGAACATGGTGATCATTGGACGGAAACAGAGCCATTAGAAGGACAACCAGTCAAACTCAATTTAAGCGGCCATATTATACCCGATGTAAAGTATACACTTTAGAGAATTACAGTTAGGTGTACAGAATTATTTATTTAGAAATCTAACTTTGCAGAGTCATCTTAACGAGTACGATGAAGATATTTTGTTGCCAGTCGAGCACAATTTACCTACACCTGCCAGTGCTATGGATGCTAATAGTGGTTATATTATAAGTAGGCGTAGAGCCTTATGGTTTATGGCCATAATATGTTCAGCTGTTGTTATAGCTTTGGGCACTTTGTGTTCCTGGCATGCCAAGTTAATAACACTTGGAGAAACTAGTGTTGAGGCTCACATAAATCAATCGGAACGTAAACGTTTGCTTTTGCAGAATCAAATCTATGTAAATCCTTATAATTTTGGTCCTAAAATGAATTGGTGTTTATTTTTGGGCTTAGTTAGAGGACGGTAAGATTGTCATTTATTTAACATTTTCTTTTCGTTTAATATTTTAAATATTTTATAGCACATTTTGGCGTACGGTTCTATTGCCTTCTTGGCATAAACCTGATGGTAATGGTTTAAAGTTTCACACCATACATGATCTAGCGGCCCAAAATGATGAGTGGCCTTAACTCAGACTGCACTTGTAAATTAAGTCCTTCCTTTTACAAATATTTTTTAAACTTATATTAAGTTTAATTCTGTTATTTTCTATTTTATAGTAAATATTTAAACGCATTTACCTAAATAGTTCCAAAAATATTCTTACACGTAGTAAAAATAAATTGTTAAGCCAATAATTTAATTTAAAAAATAAATAAATTTAGTTAATTACTACTATTCAATTAATTGAAAAATAATATATTATTGATTATTTTTTTTTATTCTTATTTTAATAAAACACTTCACATTTGGAGTACATATTCACAGTGTGCTATTATGTCATATTGGATTTATTTTATTTTTTTTTTTTTTGTTATACAAATTTTTCTTCATAAAAATGTTATAATTTTATTATAATAAGAATACCTCAAATATAAAAAAAATTCATATTAACATCCAGTCTTATAGTTATTTCTGTTGTTCAGTGAGAAAAAATTTCACCTGCAAGTTAGGATTGCTTTTCCGAAAAGTTAGTAATGGTTGTAATGGCCAATTATGTATGTATGACACTTCCGAATAATTGACAAGTATTTACATCCCTTAATGTATAAATTAATCCAAACTTATATAATTAAGTATTTGAAATAAAAATGTTGTTTAATAAAAATTTCAATTACCGTTATTAAATGCCATTAGAGATCAGAACTAAATTCTAATAAATGAATTAAGATTAATATTTTTTTTTGTGCAAAGATTTCTTAATTAGAGGATAAAAAAAATTTAGTACAGCTTTAAGCGACGCTATAATGCATTATGCTAATCGCTGGACAATGAACTACAAATAGTTGTGCTCTGAGAGAGGTATGTGTAGTCCGCAAGGATATCCGGCTATCCGGAATCATTCTATCTTATGAGAGCACTTCTACTATGGGAAGATAGAAAAATTAAACGCACGCCACATTGCGCTGATGCTCCAACGAATCGAGAGTTGGATACCCCAACGTCGCTGTTAAGCACCATCGCTCTTTCCTGTACGCGGTCGTGAAGCCCTAAAATAGACTTTGAAGCACCGGCCCATACATAATAGTTGAATTCCCTCCTACCTCGGATATAGGTCTTTGCAATTATATTACTTTAATTTATATAATTAATTTTACAAAATGTAAACGTGGTTACATTTAAGCCCACTGTATGGAAATGTGCCGTATTTAGTACCTGCATTTGTAGTTTTAATAATTACAAAAAAAATTGTAAATATGTTTTCAATACAAATTGAATAATAGCCCAACTGAAAAGGTGTTAGCGTTTATATTGGATATATTTTGTCAGATGTTGTCAATTTGCCAACAACTTGTCATAAATACAATAACATAGACTTCAGAGATTTATTTGTAAATAAATATACGTATACATGTCTGTAGGTATATTGTATGTATTGTTGTGAAATGAAATAAAAACAATAAATTTAAAATAAATTAAAATAACTAAGTGTCTGATGGTAATTGTTTTCTAATTTAGGCCCCGCTACATAATGAATTTCAAAGTATATGTATATATGTATGTATTCACTGGTAATCTTTTAAATCTTATCAAAATATTTAGAAATTTTTTTATTAAAAAAACACAGTATTTGTATGACGTTTTTGTGACCTTTTTTGCTCCATTTAATACTACAATACTTATATAGAGACATATTTTACCAGCACATTCAGTTATTTAAACATTTAATTTGTACTTAAATGTTAACGTACTTTTTTATTGGCCATAATTATGTTGTTAGATTTTTTTTTATCATTTACATGTCATGTTTTAAATTAATTAATATGAAAAATTTATTTTTATGTGTCTGTACAAGTACAAATTTTAAATGTGACAGGTACATATGTATGTATGACAAGTTTAGATTTAATTTTAAATCAAGGATACAATTTCTCATGACTAGAGTATTAGGCACACAATTGGATGGTTTTTGGAAAAAAAAACAATTTTCAATGATCAAGATAAAATTTAAAAATCTTATAAATTTATTTCTTATTATTTTATAAAAAAATTAAAAATCCAATAATGACAACAAATTAAAATTTAGAAAATTTATACATAATAATAATTAATAAAAAATTTAAAGTTTTTTATTTTCATATATTAAAATCTGTTTAGTCTTAGTCATGAGTACCGGGACCTACCGTTTAGTGTCGACTCCGAACGACAGATTTGAGAAACTTTTCCATGGCAATCAGTTACTCTCAGAGTTTTTGCCAGAAGACTGCTAAGGAGTAGTCGCCGAAAGAAATAATGTTTTCATATTTCTTTTTTTTTTCAAGATGTCAGAGCTGAGATTTGAACCCGGCGCTATCGTCTCCGTAAAATTAATTTTTTTAAAAACAGAAAATTTTTTAAAATGAATCCACTCTTAACTTTGAAAGTAACACCGTTATATTCATAACAAAAATATGTATTTATAAATTCTGAATTGAAACCACTTTCGATCGGAATTGAATAACATTCACTACTATTTACTTGGGCATTGAATTAAACTGTGTATCCACATTATAGTATCACGTAAGACAGTTTCACCATGTGGAAAAGCTATACAAGAGATGTCACCGTTTATTAAATTTGCTGAGGAAATGAAAGCCGGTTCACCTTTACACAAAACACCAAAATCCAAGCCAAAAGGGATAACGGTATCTGAAAACGAAAAAGAAATGAAAAAATGGATTTTTTGTCCACTAAATTTTCACTACCATTAAATTAGATTTTTTTAATACACAGATATAATTCAATTGAACATAAAAATTTTTTTTTTAATTTTCCTAAATGATGTCAAAATCAAAGTTTGAACACCCGTTGGAATTACAATCGAGTTTTTTTACTGCTCTGCTTTTCTATTCATTCCAATTAGTCGACATTCACGATACGCACGACCGCAGTCAAGGTAGTTCTCCATGGCGTGTAAACAATAAATTTTTCCTCAATGAACTGGACAGCCGAGTACAAATCCTAGTTATGGACTGGTGTTCATTTGAAAAAGAGAGCAGTGGAAAAACTGTTGCAATTCGGTTCATTCAATTTAGATGATAAATATAAAAATAAAAATGTCCAGGTTTGATTATCAGAAGATTACGGTTTTTGTGTTACCTTTCTTGAACTTTCTGAATTTTATGGGTAGCTGACCCTGAAAAATTGGCTTTTTCCTTTTTTTTTACATATTTAAAGAAATTAATTTATCTTACTCTAATGCACATAATCGTAATTTTTGTATATATTTATTATATATAATTAAACATACTGTCGTTCTTAATAAAAATATTACAAATAATAAATAAACTTCAATTTATTTAAATCTAAAGCGTTCTGAAAACCGCATGTGTTAAAGAGACAAGAACACCAAAACACAAATATTACCAATAAATTTAAATTTATCAAAAAAAGGAAAATATAAATATATCTAAACATGTTTAAAATATTATATGAATTACTAAAAAATATTAAACAAAAATACAGTATGTTTTTGTTAATGATCTTTAGTTTACGCCAAAAAAAGGTAAAATGTAAATAAATAAATAAATAAAAATAACTTAAACGGCCAATAACTATAACAACAGCAACAATAATTGGATAAAGTAGCGAGAAAAATATTCAATTTACCGCTTTAACAAATGGTTGCACAGCCTCAGTTTTATGTTGACAGTCAAACGTAAAACAACGTTTACGAAAAAAAGGAAAATAACGTAAAAAAATATTTCAAAAATTTAACCAAAAATTTATAACGCGACTATAAAAATTATTTCAGAAAAAAATTAAACGATTTATATGGTAAACAAAAACAAAAAATTACACACACAATACAAAAAAAAAGCCAAATCAAACATTAATCGAAGTTTAAAAAGAAATAATTTTAAAAAAAACGAAAGACTTAAGCTACAAACTTGAACTTGTTAAATGATCTTGTTGCTGTTGTTGTTATTGTTGTTGCATGCGGTGTAATTAAAATAGTTTTTTTTTGCTTTATTTTCTTTCCTTCAATATTAGAGCGTGCAAATGCGTGTTTGTGTATGAGTATGTGCATTAAAAACAATTTTATTGAAGAAAACCATTTAAAACATGTGTGGACGGTTCAATTTTTATTTATTTTTGCAAAATAAATTTAATAAATAAAATTTAAAATTTAAACGGAGGATTTGAAGTGTTTTAATGAAAATACAAGAGAGAGGAGAGAAAAACAAAAAATATTTAAAACTCATTTGCGATACATTTCAACGATAAAACAATTTGTCTTTTTTTTGCGTAAGATTAGTATTTACAAAAAAAATTTAAAAACGATAAAAAAAATTAAAAAATAGTGCAAAAATAAAATAAATTTGAATATTTTTTGAGAGACCAAAGCATAATTTGTGACAAAAATTTGTTTTCATTGAATAAAACTGTTATTAAATATCTTGACAGCCAACGTGTTTCTATGAATGCTTTCCATTTAAAGTGTTATTTTTGCTTTTTTGTTTTGTAATTATTTGTTTAGTCCCACATAAATAGTGTCATAAAACTTAATTTGTTTAAATATTTATTCTACATGTCTTATTGATAGCTAAGCTTTTTACTTTACAGTAGTTAATAAAAGACGTTTTAAAACTTAATTTTGAAAACAACAATTATAAAATAGAGCAACACACACGATCTGTTTAAACACTTTTGTGTAATTAAACGTTTTATTTTAATTATTTGTTTTCTTTTAATTGTGTTTTATTTAAAATATATTTCGGCACCTTTGAAAAAAGAACAGAAATATCAATACACCTATGGTCAAAATAATAAGTGCACATATATTTTATTAGTTATTAGGTTACTTTTTGCTTTCTTTCTGGAATTTCTATTGTTGGTTCGCAATCTCTTTATAAGTATATGCATTTATTCCTAAAAAAGAGAGCACACGTGCCAATCACTAGCGAAATTATTGACGAAAAAACAAGTTTAAGCACAAGCACCAGGGAGTTTAACAAATGATCCAAACACTTGAAGCCAAACCATAACTTTGAAATTTTATTTTAGAAATTATTACTATTCGATACGAAAGTTTATTCGATCATGGTTAGAAAGATGTGTTTTAGGATATTAAATTCAGGACTTAGAAATTCTTGTTATTTAATAAAAATGTTATGATTTTTTTTTCGTCAAAAACTCTTGAATATGCACAGGGCACAAAGAACTCTGATAAGACTACAGTAGGAGGAGTCGAAAACATATGTTTAGTTTGGCTAGTGTACTATTCCTTCACGAACACAATTTTCTCCTTTGATCATCAAAATATTCGTTGCAAAAAATATAAAATTCTTTAGAGAATTTAACTTTAACTTCAAGAGTTTCTGATGAAAAAAAATTAATTAAAGACATTTTTCACACTTCCTGGGGCTCGTACTTCAGGCATCGAGCACATAACTTCTATTTTTATTTTTTATTATCAATTGACAGTAATATACGTTTTGCTCATTCGAGTGGGATTCAATTAATTTTATTTCGCTTGTAGTGGATGTGACAATTGATCAAATAATTTTTTTTAAGTGAGAACGATTTTGTCCGAAATCGAAATCTTCAGCAATTCTTGCTCTTCTGTATTTTATTTCAGAATATTTTTTTTTTCGTTTTACTTCGTGTACGAAATTGTTAGTGGAATTAAAGCAAATCAGTTTTTTTTTTAAACAAAATTTTCCTTTAGTGTTAAAACATCGATTGTAATCCATAATTTAAAAGGGATCCTTTATTTTTAGAATTATTTATACAACTTTTCTTTTCATAAATTTAAAAAAATATAATATTTCGATTTTTTAATTTCACATAAAATTTTTGTAGTGCCAAATAAAAATATGATATTTTTATATATAAGTAAGTACCCTACCCTTAAATAATCTTCTCAAAGACTTTCGTTTTTAAAGAAGGAAATATACGTCTTTAGCTGCAGAAGGAGCCTATGCCTTAGTCTAAGCTGAAACCAGACACAACGTTAATCAACGTTCTCTGTAAACGGGCTTGCTAATCTTAACCAAATTCAAACTTAACAACTCGAAATATTTCTTATCATTTACAGTCTTTTGTACTTTAAAAAATAATCGTTTTTCCTCCGCTATGCAACTCATCAGTCAGAATTTAAGTTTGTGTTTCGATTTAATAATACAAGACCTATCAAGTTCCAGCAAGATATTTACTTACCAAATAATGAAACAAAATAAAATATTTTTCTTCTTAATGTCCTAAATATCTTCCATTACAATTGGAAGAAGGTACTAAAGTTATTATTCATGATAAATAGCTGAAGTTACAAAAAGAGCTAAAAATTAATGCATTAAGGCAGTTGTTAAGTAGTTGTTAATATAAGAAATATAAAGTAAGTTTTTTTGATGAGATATACAGTGGTGGATATCATGTTAGCGCACTTCGTATATGATATATTAAAACGTTACATACATACAAACATACATAATTGGCCATTACAACCCTTTTTCAGAGTTACAGCTTAGCTTCTTGCGGCACCCATATTGTGTGCGTTAATTTTTACCCATGAGTACTGGGACCTACAGTTTAACGTGACTCCGAACGACAGACATGAGAAGCTTGTTCATGGCAATCAGTTATTCTCAGAGCTTTTACCAGAAGTCTGGTAAGAGTGGTTGCCGAAAGAAATATTTTTTCACATTTCTTTCTTTTAAGAATTATGTACCATTTGTTAACTGTATTAATTTGTTTAATGAGTATAAGCAGGGAAATACAAAGTTCACTTTTAACAAAATCTGATATTATCAAAAGAATACATAATATATTAAAAAATATAAACTTATATTGATTAGTACTTCTTATTAAAAACCATGGAAGTGTTACTACCCTGCAGGCCATAAGTGATATTACGAATATAGAGATAGAGGATAAAGTATAGATGAGGGTCGGCCGTGTTACTATGACTTGCGGGGCTCTACTGCTATTAGTGGTCGTGGCACAGTGGTAGAGCGCTCGCACAGAAACTCACACGACCCAGGTTCGATCCCAGCGAAGGACAAAATTATAAAAATAAAAATTTGCGGTTTTCTAAAAAATTACAAATTAAATTAAAAATTAAATTTAAGAAAAAAAGAGGTTCCCCCCCCTCCAGCAAGATCATCTGCAAGAAACCGCCCCCTGACATTTCTAATCCATTCCACCAAAAACCAATGATCAGGAGTACAGCGCCACCACCTTCTGGGAAGATAACAGCTAATCTACTGAAGACGCTCACCATTCACATTAAACATCCACCGACAGATGAGGCAATTGTTGTTTGATCATTCGAGGGTGAAGGTATAACACTGGCTCTTGAGTGGACAAATTTACAGCAACTTGTTTCATCAATAATAAAAGGCGCAATATATTCAAACATCTTTGGAAAAAAAAAAGAACCTATCAACCATCTTCACATTCCAATAGAATGCACACTGCATGAGTAGGGGTTTACCCCTGAGTATTGGTCTTAAAAAAAAAAAAATAACCATAAAATTATAAATTGATCTATTTTCTTGTTCTTTGCTCATAAATTTGTTTTTATCGGAATGATTTTATTTATTATTTTTACTCTTTCTGTAACATGCTTTGCCATATTGTTTTATTTTTGTAATCAGGATTTAAATACAATGTAGAAATTCAATGACAGAAAGACCAATCTTGTAGCAAAAGGGACGAAGAAGTGAAAGGTATATTACACGGTACGTTGTACTGCACATTTTTCACTTCCCTTTTCTTATTTTCGTATGGTTTGTTTGTTTTTCCATTTTATTTTTCTCACTTCATTTTCATTTCTGTAGCATTTTGACAAAACATCGTCAAATTTAAAAAGTTGAAAAAAATGTTGTTAATGATACGAATTTTTATTCAAAAAACATTTTTATGTACGTTTTTAAAATTTTGTATTATAGAAGACATTTTTCTTTAATTTCGGTTTATTTTATTTTTAAAAAAAAAAGAATTTCTTCCCCGAGTTTTTTTGAAAATCTTTGTTGCTATCTTATCTCGACTTAAGGTGTTTGTCAAAATGCCACAGATTTGAATACTGGTATGTATGAAAAAAAAACTATCAAACAATTCTGTCTGTCTTCTAATTTTCATATTGCAAAAGTTTTCGTCAAGATCAAAAAAGAATTTAAAAGATGTCTGCCTATCAATTTCTGCGTTGTAAATCTAGATTTATGTTTAATACCTATTGCAGATTGTATAAAATAATTTCTTAAATCTTTATTTAAAGTTGGGTCTACTACTTAAAGCATACTTTAATTTTTACTATATGTAGTTGAAAAGTATATAAAAAAACCGTTTAATTTCAAGTTGTTTCTAAAAAGTAGTGTCTTTAGTGTTTGACTATGATTACAATCCTTCGATTCCATAAGTCATTTAAATAACGTTTAATGCATAAACACTGTTATCATTGGCTCCATTACTATATAACAAAATTTTTCAAATAAAAAAACAAGTATTGCTTAATTATCATAATTAGAGTAGCTGTTTAAATCTTTTGTTTATTTTATTAATTGATACGATATAAAAAAAAATTGTTTGATTGAATTGGATTACAACGTCAAAGCCCTTTCCGATTTGAATAAAATTAAATCAATCAACCTATAATTTAATAACGATAGAGTAATAGAAACTATAAATTAGCTCATACTCATATAATTAAGAAATTACTTAAATAGTTCAAGCCAAATACAATAAAGAAAAATTTAAACAAGACGTATTAATGGAACGTTTATTTGTTTTTATAGTAGCTGTTAATGTCATAAAAATGTACTCTCATTAAATTGAAAAAAAAGATTAAATTAAAAAAATCATATGTAAGTTTAACAAAAGATGATATTTATTTAACAACAACATCCAAAAAAAAAAAAAAACATCAAAAGAGAAGAAATCATTTTAGTTCCGTTAAAAACAAAAATTACTAGGGAAAAAATGCAAACAACTCACAGCAAAAAAAATTTTTTTTATTAAAAAGGTAAACAAAACGATTGAACAATAAATTTATATGATATGATGGTGTGTGAGGTGGTGATCTTGTTACATAATTAATATGTGTGGTGAGTGTGTATTGAGCCACTCAAACAGAAGTGAATACATCTGTTTTATTTTACATCTTATAGGAAACCGCCAAGTAAACCTTCTCCTATCCTTTAACAACTAAAGGGGAATGGAGAAAATCCAAAGATACAAATAAAAATAAACTGAAATATATCGCTTATTGTATGTGTGGTTGTTGTTGTTAATGATGTTATTGATTTTGTTCAATGGCTATGGCTGCCGCTAACAGTTGGCTATTGACTGTTGCCTTTTCTTACTTTCTTTATTTTTTATTTTGATTTCAGTTTGTAGTTTTTATATGTACATATGTATGTGTGTGTGTACAAACAATAAATATTGTTTTTTTTTATAAATTTGTTTTTGCATTTTTTATTTCTTTTATGAAATAAAGAATGTGCAGAAGAAAAATTTCAGTTGCCGTTTATGTTTTGAATTTTTGCTATTTGTAAAGTAGTGGATGAAAGTTTTATTTTGAATATTAATTTTAAAAATATTAAAGGTATTCACAATGACATCTTCAAATACAAGAACGTTTTAATATTGAGGCATTTTAATTTTAGTAATTTAATATGGGTTGTCAAGTTTGTTGTTCGTTTTTGTGTGCAAATGAAAAATAATATTCAAAAACAAAAAATATTTTTCACCATATAGGCAAAAACATTTAATATACATAATATATGAAATGTATTGCTTTGTAAATACTTTTGTTTGGTTTTTATATACTAAATGTGATTCGCATTTAGTTTATAACTATTTGAATATAAGTATTTGTATTTTTGCTTACCACCTTTGGGAAAAAGTCTCCTGACGAGTCTCTTAAGCAGAGACGAAATGACCATAGAGACATGCTTATCCCCAAAGCAATACATTTCTTATATTATGTATAATAATATTAAATTTTAAATTTTATGATGGTTTCTTTTCTGGATAAAAATGTTCCTTTAAAAAAAGTTACAATTTAAAAGCCTTGCTTTTACCCTATTAAATTGCACTCTGTTTTATGTAAAAAAAAGAACATAAATAATCGTCATGTTGTTCTATGTAAAAAAATTTAAGTAAAAAGAAAAAAAAATTACAAAAATTTAAATATTTAAATTTGAATTTAATTTATTTTAAATTTAAAACAAAGCTTCTGAAGATTGTCAAATAAAAAAAATAATAATAATGTCTCAGTGCATTATATTTACCCTGTGATTTTTTTCAGGGCGAGAAATATTGCACTTTTACATTTAATGGTGGCAATTTTTTTAAAAAAGAACACGCAACCCCTTTTTTTTGTTGCATTATTTTTAGAAAAGAATTCAAAATTTTATTTTGGGGGCTAAAGGCAAACAAAATTGTAAATTTTTTTCCAGAAAAGAAAATGCTATAAAAGTCGGAAAAGTGTCTCATTTTTAATACTAGAAATATTGCGACTTATAAAAATGTATAAATATGGTATAATATAAAAAGAGAAGCTAAAGAGTAATGCCCGTATTCATAAAAATTAAACGTGGTTTATAGAGTGCTTATTTGGCATACATATTTCTATGGACTACTTGTCAAATAAGCAATTAATAAAACTGTTTTATTTTTTATGAATACGGACATAAATTTTTATTTTTTTGGAAATATTTTATAAATCATTTATTTTGATTTTTTTTGTTGTCTTTTGACACCCATAGTGAAAACCTTTTTTAATTTGAAAACGAAAACATTTTAAATATACATAGAACAGATAACAGCAATAGAAAAAATCATATTTAACAACAAATGTGTGAATATTTTGATTTAAATTTTCCAATGTTGCATCTTTTGTGTTTTGCAAAAGTTGTTGCGTTTGTGAAATTAAAAACGTAAAATCGTTTCTTTTAATAAAAAATTTAAACATTGATATACTACTTTAAGCTTTCATAAATACATAATTAGTCATTACCGGGACCTACAGTTTAAAGTCGACTCCGAACGACAGATTTGAGAAAACAATTTACTTAAATGAAGGCAGCTGAAAACGATTATATTTTATGAAGCTTTAGTAAATTTATTTTAATGTAGGGGTGAAATTGCTAGAAAAACTTTGGACTAAATGTATTGAAAGTACGGAAGATTATATTAAAATATAAAATATGTAATTCTAATAATCTAGCATTGTTTTTTATTGTTAGTCTAAAATCATTTTATACTGTCCACCTAAAGAGAAGCTATGATATCGTAATTTAATTTTTCATTTGGCTATAAATCAATGTAATCCAAATCTTCATTTTCTGTACATAATTCTGCTACAAAACAAACAAAAAATTGAGAGTTTTGGTTAACTATACTATAAATCCACCTATTTATATAAAAAATATGTTTTTGATTAATACAAAATCCCAAGATATTATAAGTAAATATTACGAATGTAAAAACTTTTTCTTGTACATTATTTAGGCCATTGTTTTAGCTTCACTTGTTTACACAATTAAATTTTTATTGAATTTACTTAAAAAACGATTTTTGTTTAAATGTCTGGAATGACGTTGAACTTGCATAATCATTTAAAAGTGGGAAAGTGTTTTTAATAGCTTTTGCTTTTAACTTTTGTCGATCAATTGGTCAGTAGTTCAATATAAGATGCAATGCTTTTTCTTGAATATTTGTAAATATTTTTGTATTTTAGCGTGACATATTTGTTTAAGACAAAGAAAAAATGTTTATTATTAATTGTTTTTTAAATTAAATTAAAAAAACGATGATAAACGACTTAAGAAATAAATTTGTAATATGTATGATATTTCCCTATTCGTTTTTAAATTCATATATTAAGAGAATGAAATCAATTGCTAAAAATCACACAAATTTTCTTAGTAAATCAATTTAGGTTCAAATACTACATATAAGTACTTATAAGAAAAACTTCACTCCATCTGGCCTTCTCAATATTTACAAGACATATATCCGACCTAGGATGGAATATAACTCTCATGTATGGGTCAGTGCTTCAAAGTATATTTTAGGGCTTCTCGACCTCGTACAGAAAAGAGAGAAGGTGCTTATCAGTGATGGTAGGGAATTCAATTCTATCTATACGTTGAAGCATCGGCGAAATGTGACGTGCGTTTCATTGTTTTATCGATACTACCATGGGAGGTGTGCTGATGAAATAAAAGACCTGATTTACGTCGGTTATTTGTAGTTGATTATCTAGTGAATTGCACAATGCATTATAGAGGGAATTCGTTCTTTAGCCGCACTGCTCGTTTATGGAACAATCTACCCGCGAATGTTTTTTCTACCAATTACGATATTCCAATCAAATATCCACAAATACTACACCCTTTTCCCTTCTCCTCATAGTAAATTTTGCTAGACCAGTACAATTTATTGCCATGAGTGATAGTTTCAATAAAAAAAGCTACGGTCAAATTAGGCAAATATTTAACGAAAAAAACGTAACCACTATATTATGAAAGCATTTTTTTATTTTTTATTTCTTATTCCTTCAAGTTTAATTAATTCAATATTAACGTATTTTTTCTTATTAAGTATGTTTTTTAAATAATTTCTGAAATAATATTCACACACAAACGAAATATTTGAATAAAATATAGCTTCTTTGGTCAAACATTTGCCCTATTTGACCGTAGCTTTACCAAAGATACTACTACACATAGAATTGCATTGGAAACTTAACCCAGTTAGTTGTGCAATAAATATGCTATTATTACACCATTTATGAATTGAGTTCAATGAACGCCTTATTTTCGCTTTTAAATAAAGGTAAACATTTTAGGAATTAAAGGGTAAATAATAAAAAAAAAATCTGTTAAAATAGATTTCCAAATGATAATGAGGTGACATGGTTTAATTATTCTAATTTATTCTAAGTTTTCTTTGTATTAAAGGCAATTTAATTCAAGAAATTTGTAAAATATTCAAGTGATACAAGGTTCTATAAATTAGAATCACATGAACTTGAATTCTAAAAAAATATTAATTTCTGTAACATATAATCATATGATCAATAACTTTTTTAAAAGATAAATTTATAATTATGCTCGTATGAGTCTATGTGATTAATAACTATATATTATGTTTTATTCTAAAAGCTTGCATTGTCAAACAAAATTAATCGTAAAGCTAAATGTAATGAATGAAGTTCAAATTTTGTATTGTGGGCGCACACATGTGCACAAACTTACTGGCACATTTATATATTTTTCTTGTGCTGTGCCCACCTCTATATTTTAACCGTAAATTGTTATTGTTAACATTTTGTTTAAAACCTGTACTGTTTTATAATAAAAAGAAGAAATCAAATTATACGTCATAATAATACGTCATCGTATTATGCAAACAAAACAGAAAAAACGTAACTGCTCTTATTGAGCATCAAAAAGACTGTATAAATTTCACTTTCTTCAAAAGAAAAATACAAGTGTTTTGAAGGTAAAATATATTACAACAGCAGTAAACAAGAGTAGTAAAAAAAATATGCAAAAAATCAATATGAATTTCTACGACTCTTTTTTAAATAATTTTGTTTTTAATTCTCTAAAGAGAGTTTGTCTACTCAAGAAAACAAAAAACAATCAAAAACAGTCCGTTACTTGTCAAAGACGAAGTAGGTTATTCCTCTTTTACTGCTCTAGTGACGAACTCGTATTAAAACAAAATCTGCAAACTATGATGATACAGACATAAGTACTATAATCGTATTAATTAAATAGATTGAATTAATTTTATTTATGAAATCATAGTGTCGTTTATAATTTTATTTCCTATAATTATAGTATAATTAATTTTTGATTTTTAGACTTTATTATACAGTTGCTTGTCAGCATCGATTATGTATTCATTTTAAAATTATAATTCTTTAAAATAATACGTCAAGCCAAAACTATTTAAATCAATACGAGTAACAGTAAGAGTAGGCAATTAACGGTTTTTTTTCTCGAATAATTTTGAATTACAAATTATTAATTAATGTTTTGTTTTTCCAAGATTTTCTACATGGAATAAATGTTTTAAATATATGATACTAGCTGAACCCGGTGTGCTTCGCTACCCCCTCATTATATAATAAAATTAACGGCGGTGACGTGATTCATAGTTATATGGCGACGATAACAGTATTAAGAGCAATATACTACCAAATAAAAAAATCCGTTGGAAGGAACAAATTTGTACAGAGAACAAAAAGTTTAAAACTTTCAAATACAGTTAAGCGTGAAAGGGGGAGTGGCGTAAGAAATGTTTATTTATACCTCGCCTGTAGTATAATGTGTATAAACTTTGAAGTAAATCTGTTAAAAACTATATGGGAGCAATTACATAATTTTAAAAAAGTGGGCGTAAAAGTGGGCGTGGTCGAAAAAAAGTACCCTGTTAATCATGCCAGAGTCCAAGTTAAATGCTGTGAAAATTTTAGGAAGATCGGTCAAGAGGTTTGGTCTCCTATAAGGTACAAACAAACAAACAAATAAACAAACACACATTCAATTTTATATATTTTGATTAGTAACGAGTTATTTTAATTGAAGTTTCTGAAAATTTGCTTCAGTAAAGGATTTTCAGATCTGACATCTTGAAAAAAAGAAATATGAAAAAATTATTTCTTTCGGCAACTGTCTCTTAGCAGACTTCTGGCAAAGCTCTAAGAGTAACTGATCGCCATGAAAAACCTTCAGAAATCTGTCGTTCGGAGTCGACTATAAACTGTAGGTCCGGGTGCTCATGGATAAAAATTAACACACACAACATGAGTGCTGCGAGAAGGTACGCCGTAACCTTGACACAGGGTTGGTATGACCAATTAAGTATGAATGTATGTATTACACATTGTCTTAATATGTCATTGTCAAACATGTATGGAAGGCATAACATGGCATTGCCAAAGCATGAGAGCAACATTGGCAAGACTTTAGTACGTATACACACATATAACCTAAAATCGTTTTGCTTTTTTTCTCATTAAAGTCATTTCTCATTCAGGGTACAACCCCTACTCATGCAGTACATTGTGCTGGTCTAGGAAAAAATGTTATTTTTTCCTAATAGATTATGTTTGAAAATAAATTACAACAAAATCTGATGATCTAGTACTATTGGTTAAAAGAACGTATAAAATGCAGGAAAAAAATCATTAAAAACAGCATCTCAATGTATGTATGTATGTTCCTACAGGAATTTGTTCATTAATAATAAAACTTTGTTAAAAAAAAAACGTGTGGATCGATTTTTTCGAATATGGAAATGAAATAGAACAATATGTATAATCAGTTAAATATCATAAAGTCCAAAAAATTATTAAATAGGCACCCTTAAAAATGACTGCTAATAAATTCAGTCTATTATTGTCTGTATTTACAGTTCACTTTATCATTCATATATTCAATAAAATATTCAAAACTAAAGACAAAAACAAAAAACTGCGGAAATTTGAAATGTCTTTTATGCTGGAAATATTTTCTAGTACATGTAAGCCTTGAGTGGTATGAAGGTAGTTACTGATTATTTTTTTATATGTATTAGTAGACTTATACCATATATAGTTATTATATACGTATATCCACATACATATATCTGAACACACGTTGTGTTTATGAAGTTTATAATTCTAAAAGTTTTTTTTTTTTTTTTGCTTTTTTTTGTTTTGAGTAAATCTTTAAGAAGTGATCAGGTATTTAAATGTCCTACTCGTGCACGAACAAACTTTTGTATTGAATACTAATATGTGATTAAAATATGAAAGTATTGAGAAATATTCATTAAATACTTTCTATAACAAGTTCTATAATTTGACTGTGTAATTAAAAAATTTATTTTTTGTGATAATAACTTCGATGCCTTAGATACCAAAAATTGTTCTGGTTGATAAGGTGCCAAGGGTTTCGTGTAACCTGTATTGCGTAGACATAATTTAAAGTAAAAATTATAACAAATTCCACAGTAAGACGTTTTGGGTATCATTTTGAAGAAATGTCTTTTACACTTATAATAGTACACAGTCCCAGTCTTTAATTTTTTTTAACCAAATTCTTACTAAAAAAAACTACGAAATTCTTATCAGAGTACTTTGCACAAGTATTATACATATTCATTTTCTGTATTATCTATTGAAATTAGATTAAAGGAGCTATAGATCCTGAATCCTTTGCAGGTTGTAGAATAATATTTACGGTTCTAAATATTCACGTTTATGCGAATTCTGTGTATTATTCCAATAAATTATATACTACTTAGAATTTTATATTGCATATGCATACGAAAATTATATGTATTAGTAAAGTGTTACTTAAATTCATAAAAAATCATAAAACTGAAAAGATACCTATAGAGTATTTATTATGTAGTTTAATACAAAATCAAAAAGTATATCAGATTATTATCTGTGCTAATTAGTTTTTAATTCGCAACAAGAAATTTTTCCAAAATTGGTAGCAGGAAACAGAGAGAAAAAAGTATTTCATTAGCAAGTTTCTTGCTTAAGTCTTTTGTTTAGTTGATATTACCAAAATCATAGAATGAATTTTAAATACACAAGTTTAAGTCTTAAATCATTGTTATAAAGTTGTTCGACTTTTTTGTCATAAAACTTAAGTGTTGTAGTATTCTTACAAAAAGCAAGAACTTCCTATTTTACCAAAATTATTAAAAAAAAACAAACAATTAAACAACCTGACCTATCACAACTTAAAAAAAATAGAACTATAAAAATGAATAATAAAACTGTTTGCTTTTAACACTAACATGAATTAGAGGAGGTATAGTTTGTTTGTGCTCAATTTTGTAACACCGTTTAATATAATAAAACAAAAAAACATCTCATCATAAAAAACTTCTGTACCGAATGGTGTAACAATTGGGCCGAAAAATTAGAGTACAGAAGGTGTTACTGGAATTAAATCCATATAATTTTCAATTAAAGCAAACCTACTAATTATTTCACAGATGGTTTGTGAAGAATAGCAAGGTGAGAGAAGCAACTTTTGTTATTGTGAATATTATTGATTAAAACTGACACTGTTATACACTGAATGAATCCTATTAGAGTGCTTTTAACGAATCTGTGATGTTGCACAAAAAAATGTTCATAATTTGAACTATTATTTGTCATCGAAAAAATATAAATATCATAAAATAAAAGTCATTTTTCGTCAAAAATAACATTTTATAAGAGTTTTGTTTTTCGACAAAAAAATTATCTTTATTTTTTTCATTATAAAATAAAATGAATTTTTTTATGCAAACCGCCTGCAAACGAATGCTATATATACTAAATTTAACAAAGCATTCTTAATAAATTAAAGAGAATTAGATTATTCTTCAATTTTCCTCAAATGGATATACACCTACACCTACCTAACAGGTTCCAGTGCATTGTATTCAGAAATCTTAAACCAAAGGCAATGACTGTTCCATCCAGTGTCCCACAAGGCTGTTGTTTGTCCCCTTTAGTATTTCTTTTTTATATTAATGACTTACCAACCTGTATCAAATATTCTAAAATCCTAATGTATGCCGACGACGATCTGCCATCTGGAAAAATTACCAGTAGAATTATGCAACTTACTTCAGAAAGATATGAATAATTTTTGTGCAGCCTAAATTTAATGAAATTTAACCTAAAAAATGGAAATTTCTGCTGTTCTAAGATGAAGTCCAGTAGTCGCCGTGGTCTAGTAGTTGGTATGTTGACTTACTAAGACGAGAGCTCTGGTACAATCCCCGGCTCTGACGTCTTGAAACAAAGAAATATTAAAAAAAAAATTTGTTCTTTCGGCGACAACCTCTTAGTGGACTTCTGCCAAAATCTCTGAGAGTAATTGATTGCCATGAACAAGCTTCTCGACATTAAACTGCTGGTCCTGGTACTCATGGATAAAAATTGACACACACAACATACTAAGTGTTGCGAGATGCTAGGTCGTAGTCCAGGCACAGGGTTGTAAAAACCAGCTGTGTATGTTTGTATGTAAGAGAAAGTCCAATTCACTATATGTATAAGGTTGACTTGACACCTATTGTCTTGTAAAAGTTGAAGAATTTCTTGATTTTGACAAAAAACGTTCTTTCTTTCAATCCTCAAATCACTTAAATTATAAATTAGGCAATACATGATTTATGATTTAGTAAACGCTGGGGAAAGGAGTTTAGTTGTCCCTGTGTTTTAAAAGAATTGTGTGTACCTCGTTAGTCAGACTTATAGTGGAATACGTTTGTGTGTTCTGGAATCCTCAATGTGATGTTCACATTTTCAAAATTGAATCAGTTCAGAAACAGTTTGAACTTGCTTTTTCTTCAAAATGTTGAATGGAGTCTGAATTTAACTTCACAATATATTATATTTTTGAATAATTTATTCATTTCATTTTATTTTGATTAGTAAGCTAGAATTCATAGTTCTAATCCGACCAACAAGATATTACCATTCTTTTAAACTGCACTACTTCCGTTCAAACTATGCAAACTTTGATGCATTCCGAAGAATGTGCACCGAATTCAACAACGTTTTTTATCTTATTGAATACTTATTAGATTATAACACATTAAGATGAAGAATTACTGAGTTTTTGAATAATTAATTAATTTATTTTACTCTTATATGTTTTGTAAATATGGCATGTAAAAACCTTATAAAATATTAGAGCATGAAGAAAGATTCAAAATATTATGTTTAGTACCTTTAAACGTTCATATTAGTACACAGTGAGAACACGATTTGTGCAATTCTAGATTAGAGCATCACTCCGATTTTATCAGGTGCATATTTTTACATTGCGGTCTTTATAATTTCAAAAATGAGTATTAATAAGTGCAATATATATAATAGTTTTTTTGTTAAAAACCTGCACTAGATAATTTTGAGGGTACTTTTTTACTGCAACACAATTACAGCAATTTTTATAAAAAATATTACTGAAAAATTTATTCAAGTTGAGAAAATTTGTAAGCAGGTAACCTCATCAACAGCATTTAATTCTAAAACCTGTCTTAGATAGTGTATGTGCAATCCAGTCGGTTATTACCTGTCGATTTTAAGCAATAAATTCTAAATAGTACTTAAAACTGTTGGGTATCATACGGTTGGTGTAGTTTAAAATCTTTTGTTTGTTTAAACTTAAACTCAATTTAAGATATACTCGTATGTATAAAACGACTGTCTTAGAGTTAAACACAAATTATTCATTATTTAGCATCGAAAGGTGTCGTACATGACTTTGTGAAGATTTTTTTTTGGTAAAACACAGTTTGTTGAAAACAAAAACGAAAAAAAAAAAATAATTGACTTGAAAAAGAATTCTAAATTGGTTATGAAAAGAAAAACATCTCAAGATGTTTCAAAGACAATGAGCCCAATTAAAAACTCATTTTATTTAAAGAACCGGCTCATATTCTAATAAACCGTTAAACTCAAAATAAAAAAAACTTTTAAAGAAACCTTAAAACCAGTTGACATTCGTTTGGGTAAAAAAAGGCCCTGACCGCGCAAAACATTTTTATTGTCTTGGTTAAAGTAATAAAAAAAAAAAAACGTCAAGCATTTAAATTTAAAATAACTGTGCAAATTTAGAAAAAAATCTTTTGTTTTTCTTTTTTTTTAAGAAAGAATAATTTAAGCAAAACATGCAAATATTAAAAAAAAAATATTAAAGTGAGCAAAACAAAAATATGAAACATAAACAAATAAAGAAGTGTCGAGTTTAGATAATAAAAATTAAATAAACAAAAAAAATATTAAAACACTTTTAATGTTAAATATTAAAATATAATTTTTGTTAAAAAGTTGTTTTTAAAACAATTTATGGCCTTTAATAGCACAACATACTCTTTACATGTCGCTATTGAATTTATTTAAGACTGTCTTTAAAACAAATGGTGCCAAAATTAAACAAAACAGTGTAATTGTTTGGTAATAAAAAAATAATAATTTATAAAACCCATGAGAGAAGAATATTTTAAATTACTAATTAAATAAATAAAAAACAAAAATACAGAATTATATATATAAATATTATAATTAAAGAATAATAAAAAAACACACACACAAATGCTGCCTTTTAAACCTTGTGCCTTAGGTGGTAACACCATATCAATTGTATTAACCTTCGTTCTACTGTGCCTTATAATTGGTGTACCAGAATCGAATACAATCGCTATAGCACCATCCACATTTGGTACAGCGATTGCTAGAGCGGGTAAAATCTCCAATACTTTAAAGGTGAGTTTATTGTATAAAAATTAATCATATTCGTAATTTTATTTTATTTTTTTGTCTTTTATTTTATTCTTATAATTATAATTGAAATTATTTCTATGAGAAATAGTCTTGTAATATAGAAAAATTAAATATCTTGCCTGTATTTGTTTGTTTGTTTATTTATTTGCTCTTGTTTTTAATAAAGTCGTCCCAAAGGTTAAAATATGAATTATTTATTATTAAGGTGTGCGTCACTATAAACTGTAACACATCAAAAGTCAAATAAAAACTGACTGGAGTAAGCTAGAGTTAAAAATAAAACAGTTTTATTTTGCATTTTTATTACAGATTTATGTTCTGTATTATTTTATTTAAAAATTAATTTAATTTTATAAAATTTTTTATTTTATTCATTATGCCATCCATAAGCAATGTTATAGTGTTTTCGGTGATTTTTTTGGTACCAGATGTCCATTTATATCGAAAACTAGTAATGGTTTTGGGAACAGATGTACTCTTCTTTAGTTCTCTTTTGACCAGAGCCCAATATCTTTCAATAGGCCGCAGCTCTGGGCAGTTTGGTGGGTTAGCCTCTTTTGGAACAAAAATAACATTATTTTTATTATACCAGTCTATTGCGCTTTTACTGTAGTGACATATTGCCAAATCTGGCCAAAAGAATGTTGATATGTTGTGCTGTCTTAGAAATGGGAGCAACCTCTTTTGAAGACACTCTTTGATATAAATATCTGAGTTTATTGATCCCAATGTAACAAACGATGCACTTCTGTTGCCGCAGCTACAAATAGCCTGCCAAACTAGGAACTTTTTGGGAAATTTTGATAGTTTTTTAGTTCGGAACTCTTCAGAAACATTGTATCTACTATCCGCTACATAAAACTCTTGACCAGGAAGCTGCGCAAAGTCTGCAAAAACGTAAGTTTCATCATCCATTACACAACATTCGAACTTTTGAAAAAATTCTTTTTTGAGGAGTTTTGCTCTTTTTTTTGCTTCAATATTCTTCTTAGCATTTCTATCTGGAACTTTTTGGACTTTATATGTTTTAAGGCCAGCTTTAGCTTTAACTCGGCACACAAAACTTTCCGAACATTGCACGCGCCGGGCCACTTCGCGACCAGAAATGTTTGGAAGAGCCAGCAAAAGCTTCTCAACCTTTTTGGCTTTCGCGTCGTTCGTTACCAGTTTTGCTTTACCTGTTCCAGGCTTTCTTTCAATTTTTAGGTCTTTGTTGAACTTTTTGACCACTCCGGAAACACATTGCCTGGTCACGTGGACTTCCCTAGCAACTTTTGTATAACTCCAATATGGTTTTTTTGAATTATTTGAATAATTTTTGTATGCACTTGTCTTTGATTATCCATTGTGAACTAACTAACAAGTCAAATTTGACAAACTGATACATTTTAAAATCTGACACATTTTTCAAAGATATTGTGATTAAGAAAAATAATTTTGATTAAAGGTGAAAAAAGTTATTAAGAAAAATGGGTGTTACACTTTATAGTGACGCACACCTTATATTTTTTCTTTTATTTTTTCTTTTTTAATTTAGTAGTTTGTGGTATAAAATAAAACTATTGTTTAACTTTTGTAATTGGAAAACGCCATAATAACAAAGATATAAATATTAAAAGATTTTGAATTTTTGCATCGGAATAAAAGTGTCTGTTTAACAAAAGAAAACATTCGGGGGTGTCATAGAATCCATGTCGGTTTTTTTGAAAACCATTATTAGTTTATTTTGGTGTCACAAATGAGTAAGTGACTAAACTGAGTTCTGCTTTTGTGTTATATTTGTTATTGGGCGAAGAAATTCTGAGGATGTAAAAAGAAAATCTAAGATTATGATGCAACTTGAACTACGTTGCGATTTTTAGCTAAAGCGTCCTATTAGAGATCTGTTGGAAACAATTGCAGAATATCTACAATTTTAGATGATGTATAAAGTTCTGTTTACACGATTATCAGATCTAACAATATTGTCAGACCTGGCAATTTGCTGACAATTACCATATTGTGTAAAATTTCCACCACAATGTATATTGTCAGTTCACACCGTTGCAAAATATTTGACAGAAAGTCTGACAATCCATTGTAAGACAATTGACAATAACTTTTTCTGACAACGTTGGCAGGACAAAAATTTTCAGTTTACACGGTAATCAGATTTACTATGAAGTAACAATTGTCAGCTCAATTAACAGAATAAACTTATTGTAAAATTTGTGCAAGTGAAATTGAAAATTGTGTGATAAGTACATATTTTGTTAATTAATTAAAATATACATACAAATTATGATTTTTTTTTTCTGACAATGATGTCGTTGTCAGATGTTAAATATCTTACAATGATATGGCAATAACAAAGAAATGCGTTTACACGGTTGCCAGATGTCTGGCAATATTGTTAGTTCTTCCAATCTGAAAATGCTCTGACAATGTATTTTCTGGCAAAACATACATATATACCCAATTCACAAAATGTTATATTGTTGTAGATTATAAGTAGTTAAATGGTTGTAGATTATAGTTATAAAATAAATAAAAAAATTTATAATTATTATACATTTTCGAATTAAATTCGAATATTTTTTAATGGATCTTTATTATACTTATTGTATGAAATTTAATAGCCTAAGATCAGTTCTGCTAGTGTTTGTACATATTCCTTAACGGATGTTAATTCTCATAAGAATACCAGTATTAGGATCTTAGGCTATTAAATTTCATACAATAAATAAAAAAAAATAAAAAAAAAGTTTTCCAACTCTGGTGTATTGATACGACATTTCGGAAATATAGGAAAAATTGTCGTGCATGTTGTAGTAGTTTTTGACATGGAAATTACCAACAACATTATGTACAATAGTTGTAGTTTGTCATATTTTCTACCGATCTACGACAACTATAACATTTTGTGAATTGGGTAATTGAAACATAAAAATTGTAAGTTCAAATGATTGTAAGAAATTTTCTGTACATTTTCCTAACAATATTGTCAGATCTTACAACCGTCTGTACATAGTTTAAGTATTTAAAGTCATCCAGTGGTATATTTGCCCTCGATGGGTATAACTGGAAATGAATTCTAACGAAGAACAGATATCAAGGACACTTTTTACAGTAAATAAAAAAATTTTTCAATAATTGGTTTATTAAGTAAGAGCTTCGCCTCTGAACTCTTATAATATTAAAAAAAGAAATTAGAAAAAATATTTCTTTCGGCGACTATGTATGCGAATCTATGCCATTATAGCCCATACATATTCAGAGTTACAGCCTAGCTTCTCATAGCATCCATATTGTGCGCGTTGATTTTTTTCCATGAATACTGGGACTGAAACACCAGTTTTAAAAAGCCTGTTCATGACAATTAGTTACTCTTAAAGCTAAGAAATGGTCGATCAGAGAAATGTTTTTTTCGTCTTACATCTCTCCTTGAGGATTTCAGAGATAGGATTTAAACCAGAAGCTTTTATTTAGTATGCCAACACACTACATAACCTACTTTTACACCTTGCAAAAGTTAAAAAACAAAAGCATAACAATTGAGATTAATTTTCTTCTTATGGAAACTCGAGAAGAAGAGAGAATGAAAACATATTTATATTGAAACATCTTATTAAATATTCCAATATATAAAAATTTTGTATACACATTCTTAAATTTGTTAATGAAAAATCTATTATTCGCAACTGTCAATCATTGTGTCGTTCATTATGTTTTGTCATAATGAATACACTTATCATAAAAATAATAATTAAGCAAAATATTACGCACGATCTTTTGAGCCAAAAAAAATAATAATAAAAAACGTTAATTAAAAAAAAAGAATATAATTTTCATATATTTATAATATTATTGGCTAGCATATTGTGTTAAACAAAACTAAATTCAAAGCAAATTCTTCAACTGTAGATACTGCTCGTTTATTGCAATATTACAAGTCATATAAAAAATCTATTTTAAGACAATAAATGAACAAAAGTTTAAATATAAAAGAAAATAAAAAAATAGCATTTATTAATAATTATTTGCACAAAATCAAAACAACAATAGTTATTAATAAGCACGTGCTTTTCAGACATACAATTAAAAGAGACTTTTCAAAAGAAAACGAAAATGAAACACTAGCAGTCATTCGTATAATCAAGAATCAAGTCAAGGTCGTTTAATGAACTTAAAAAGAAATATAAATACAGTGGACTCGGTATATAATTAACTCTATATTTTTTGCTGCATTTTTTCTTTTTTTTTTGTCACGAGGATAAATTCTATTCATCCAGTATTGGTGCTAAGAAAATAAGTTTTGGAAAGAAAGAAGTAGTGGAGTAGAGTTTATTGGTATTTGATTTCAATCGATTCATATCGTAATTGAAACTCTCGAGGAAAAATCACTTTATGAACGAACAATAAAGCTAAACCAATGTTGTCAAATTTGTATAACTCAAAAAGCGATTTTACGCGCTAAATCACAGCTTTAACAAATATTTCTAATCCAAACCCGCTAATGTGAATAAAATATTTACTAAAACAAAATAAAGATTTGTTTTAAAATTTTATTCAGATAAAAAAATCAAATACAATTAATAAAACGTGTAAGAAGCTTAACTACCGTATTCATAAAAAATATTAAAGCTTTATTTGTCAAGAATTGCATAGCAATTTGTCAAATAAGCATTTAAAAAAAAGTATTTTATCTTAATATAATGAGATATTAGCAAAAAACTACTCTACGTATGCTTTGCATCTTATTTTGTGTGATAGTGTGGCACTAATGTTGCCATTTTGATGCGACTTTTAAAAGTGTGACAGAAATCGATAAGATTTTCTAGTGATTGAATCGTACGATAATGTATCATGGCCTTTTTGGGTATAAACTTGTCTCTATGGCCATTTCGTGTCGGTTCAAAAGACTCGTCAGGAGTATGCAGTAAATGAGAATTATATTCTATTTTGTATATAAAAAAAATTTAAAAGCAATACATTCCTATTTTTCAAATTTAAATTCTATTTTTCTCTTCTACTATAGTCAGTCATCCATTGGTTGACAAAAATGCTTGCAGTGAATTAACAGAAAAACAAAAATGTTTTATACTCGTATCATAAAACAAAAAATATTTATGGCCATATAGTCAAAGACATTCAATATTAATACATATTTAAATGTATTGCTTATGGTTATAAACATATCCCTATGGTCAATTTGTCTCCATATTGTATTATTTTATCATCATCATTTGAACAGAAAAAATAAAACTTCTCTTTCTTAGTCCGAGGTCACGCAATGAGCGGCTGAGCGGTGACCGGCAAAAAATTAAGACATGGAATACTACTGAAGTTGCACACAAGCGGCGCTGCTCAGCAATAGAACTTGTTCTAATTTTTAGTTAATTTCTGAGCGGCGAAGTATAAATATGTCAAAAGTCAATGCGGAGCTTATAATATCATCTGTACAAAGCCGACCGCTATTAATGCAAAATAGATTACCAGATCTTAAAAATAAAAATAAGGCATTTTAACAACTAACCGCAGTAATAAGTCACTTACAGCTCAAACTCGCTGCTCATTGCGTGGCCTCGAATTTACACTTCATTCGGAATTGCAGAGATATTTATGTTCTGATGTACAGTCTATAGATTTATCTATATATTTCACAGTTGTTACATTTTTTTTTTTGTCAATTATTTGCTAAATGTGAATGTACCTTAACATAACAAAGTATGTTTCGGTATGTTGTCGAAAACTTGTTACTTTCATTTCAATGTATTTGAAAGGAGATTTGACAAAAATACAAATTACAACGCCAAATAAAATTGGACCAATTTATTTATTTAAATTTTTCTCAAACTCTACTTATACAATGAGTTTCTCGTTCAAGTGACAAAATCTTTAATAGATCATTATAACTTCAAAGCTACCTTATTCCGTAATTCTCCTACGCTAAGTCTCTCTCCATCGCTAAAACCTTATGAATAAGTGTTAAACGCTTTCTGCCTACGAATACAATTCATGAGCGTGTACTGTGATTTAGAATTCTCATGCCTATTATCATTTGAATTTTTAATTTTGTATATTCTTACGCCCAGCATGATTTAAAACACAAAATCTTAGTACTTTAGCTGAAAACAATTACAGAATAGAGCCCCATGTAGATTTTAAGAATTTAATTTTTCAAAAGATTTTATGGAATTTATTGTTTTAATTACTTTTTTCAGTAAATAAAATTTCAAGGTGCATTAACTTATTACTCAAAGAATGTTATTTGTTTTTGTTAAAGAAAAAAACAAAACCTTTTAGCACTAAACACGGAAGACCTATAACTTATAATTGGTTGTGTTGTGGTATTTTTTATTTTTTTATTTATTTTTAACTAATTAAAGGTAAACCAAATACCTGAAGTTAAGTACACAAACTAATTTTTGTTATTCATTTGAATATTAAAAAAAAAAACATCAAATTAAAGTTTTAACACATCTAACTCACATGTTGATATACATTTAATGGGTTTATTACTATTTACATATGTACGAGTATATACACAAATAGCTTTCATTATATTACTTAAGAAAATAAGAAAAAATGTTTTAAACCTTAAATCTGATTATAAGATACTCCACAATAATAACACGGAGTGAGAAAAGATAAATAAAAATTTTCTATTAGTTACTGTCGAATTTAACAAGAATTTGACTTACAAATTTTTCAAACTCGTCCAATAAATTGAGTTACTCGTCACATTACTTTTTTCTTTTTTCAATATATTTTGATTCTTTTCTAAAATAATTTTGATAACATTTTGTCATGCAATACTTTTTTAATTATTTGAACTAAAATTTTTATTTCGAGCTTAATTTTGATTTAAACGAGAGATGCAAAACTAGAAACAGTCGAAAAAAGTACATTTTAATAAATCGGTCTAATAGACTTATAGATGTACATACATATGTATATATGCAACTAAAATTATCTCTTTTTTACTAAAAAAAATTTTTTTAAATTCCATTTCTATCTAATAAAGTAACTGCCTGGTGCTTTAAAAATTCATTATAAGAGAGTTGTTGTTTTAAAATTCTTTGTTTAAAATTTTATCCTTCCTAAGCATAAGTAAGCTTCTTTTGTCAAGAATTTTTCATGGCCTCGATGGCGCAGTAGGCAGCGCGTAAGTCTCATAATCTTAAGGTCGTGAGTTCGAGCCTCACTCGGGGCATTTAAATTTTTTCCGTTAAACGTTTTTACTACATAAATAAATTATATATACTTAAAAATTTACATTAAAAAATATGTAGAACGAAAAAAACAATTTGAAATGAATTAATTTGTTGTAGGGTCTATAAAATCTTCTTCATAAAATGTCCTTTTAAACTTTAAGATTACTAAAATATTGTAATTACTTTATTTTTAGCTGATTATTTGTGAGTCAATCACGCCTAAACGACTAAACCGATTTTGTTGTAATTTGAAATATAGATAGACTCAACTACCGAAAACCCAATATAGTATGTTTTTTACCAAAATTGAATCTAGGCGTGCTACCTCTCCCATAAAAGCTAAACACTAATTTTTGTATTTCTTGAAATTAGTTAAAGCTACAGTTTCGAAATTGGGTCTGTATGATTCCACGCTCAAGGCAAATTATCAGTTAGAAAGTGAGCAAAATTGGACAGGTGGGCGTGACACTTGCCGTATAGACTAAATACTGATTTTTGTATATCTTGAGAACGGTTAAAGCTTATCTTTCTAAACTCTGTATGTACAACTTCACCGTCAAGGAAAATCATCAGTCGGAAAAAAAGGGTGGAATTGAAAGTAGGAGTGGTACTTCTCATGCAAGTTAAACCTTAATTTCTTTATATTTTGAGATGTTTCAAAGCTGAAGTTTCTGAATTTGGTGTAATTGATTTCGTAGTTATTAGAAATCGCCAGTTGAAAAATTTGGACAAATAGTAGTGGTATGTATAGCGAAGCACACCGGGATTAGGCTAGTTTGTTTATAATGAAGCTTCTATATCATGAAGTTATTTGCTGGTCTCATGCAAATTAAATATGTATGTAGAACTTCTAAATTTAAAATTCTTGCTTTAATTTTTAACATTCTTAAATACAAAAAAATCCTTTTTGTCAATAATTTCTCATAGCCTCGATGGCGCAGTAGGCAGCGCGTAAGTCTCATAATCTTAAGGTCGTGAGTTCGAGCCTCACTCGGGGCATTTCTTTTTTATATAATTTTTATTTTTTATTTTTTTTCTAAATTGTTTAATAAAAATTTTCGTAGAATCAAAACGCTCAACATTTTCGTTTAAAAAATAATTCTATTCTAAGCTTTTTAACAATAAAAATAATGTAAGACCAAAACCCGGCCCCTTTGACAAAAAGTGACAAAACTCCAACCAAAATACCAAGAACAACACAACAAGTTTACTACCATATAAAATAAAAGAAATAGCCAGTATTAGCAAAAATACATATAATTGTTAGTTTTAAGTGGTAGTAAAACTAATAACAGCTGACTTTTACTTTTTAAGCTGTCACTTGTTTTATCACCGTACACACTGTGGCCTAAAGAAGCATTTAAAATTACTAAATATATTTGGCTGTTGCATTTTATATTTAAAAAGTTAGGTTTGAGTAAAATTTTTAAAGCGTTTTTCTGGGCGTCACATGTATAAAACACAATATTTTAAATTTGTAAATTACCTTTTGAAGAGCTATTTGTACTTTGATTACATATTCGTCCCACTGAAATACCCAAATTATTGGAGGAAAAATAATTAATATTTTTGTACCATTAAAAGTAAATGTCATATTTAAAGTTTATGTTGTCTTTTTTTGTATTGAGTGTCATTACTGTCTACAAATTATTACAGAGTTTTCAACTATATGTATATAAGGTTTTCTCATATTAAAGTTTATATATTTTGATTGGTTGTAGTCTCTAAAAGATTTATGTTTAAACATAATTCATATTGAAATATGTTTGTGTTGGCAGTGTTGTTAAATTCTTAAATTTAAAAGGAGTGTCATTATTCATAAAAAGGGAATAATTAAAATATAAAACAAGCAAGGCAACAATGGTAGCTTCAATGCGAATTAAATTCAAATTTTGCAAGAATTAATTGAAGATTTAAAAATTTATTGAATTATGAAAACAATCAAAGTAAAGAATAAACTATTAAAACGTAGTTTTTCACGCTTAAATTTTAAATTAATGAATCCAAAGCAATAAGATTAATCTAAATTTTCCTGTTGGGAGAAAAGGCATGTGTTTCGATTTTCAACAAAGACTCAAGTCTGTAATACTACATCAAGCAATAGTCTTATAAGACTATAAATATGTATATACATACTATATTATGAGACTGTATATACTTATATATATAGTCTTATAAGTATATAACTATAGTCACTCTGTAAATGTAAAAAAATCTTTTTGCCCTCATTTTTAAAATACGGAGATACATAATTTCATATTGGTTTTCCATTCGACTTGTATTATAAGTAAGGTATAATAGGTAGGTACCACAATTTGACTTAAAATTTACATTTGGCCTTTTCGATTTTTATATTTTTACATTAGAGTGCAAATCTAATATATAAAATTCTCGTGTCGCGGTGTTTGTTGCCAAACTCCTCCGAAATGGCTCGACCTATTTTCATGAAATTTTGTGTGCATATCGGGTAGGTCTGAGAAACGGTCAACATCTATTTTTCATACCCATAAATGCTAGCGTGACCCGCTCCAAGGGAAAATTTATGCCTCACCTAAATAACGTCCCGACTTCGATGAAATTTTAAACTAGATTGATCTCCCTACCGTAGAACTGAAGTACCGAAAATGGCAGATAATCATTTATCATAATTATTAGTAACGCAGACATTGATTGCTCATATCAATATTGACTTTTGCAGCTCGGTGAAGAGTATCAAATATATTTGAGCTAGAAAAATTTTTCCTAGAGCAAATTAACATATTTGGCAAAACAACGTTTGCCGGGTTAACTAATTTAAATATGTATTTTTTCCATACAGATTTACACAATTGATTTAAAAAAATGAAAAAAAAAACAAAATTATCCAACAAAACAATTAAGGGATGAAATGTTGTACATTTCCGCGACGAGATCACAAAACAATAATTAGTTATCAAATCAACAATATCAGACATTGTGTTATATGGTCATTTGAGACCAAATAATACTGATTTAATAAAAAAAGCAGCTACAAAATAGAAAATGCATTGCAAATGTATTGCGTGTGAGAATCAGAGTAGTTTCATGGTGTTCAAGAGAGTAAAAAACATTTCATAGGAAAATTATAAAAAAAAACTGAACAAAATAATACAAAACTTTTGTTTTTTTTTTTTCTTTTTTTATTTTAATTTAAATAGCCAATAGAATTGGTTAAAATAAAAATACAAATATTGTTGCAACAAAAGGAAAAACAATATTTAAACAAAATTATTAAATTGAAAATGCAGTCGGTGCTGTGCAGTGCTACTAAAAACCAGCAGCAAAAGTAAAAATTCAAACTTCAAAAAGACTTTTTCAACAAATTACTTCATTCACTTTAAATATGTTTTTTGAGGAAAATAATCAGTTTTAAACCATAAGTTGTAGAGTTAAAACACTTTGCAAAACGGAAAACGAACGCAAGAAAGTTACAAAATTAAGAAAAACTAAAGGAAAATTTCCAAAAAGTTGTTTTGAAAATCTCCTAAAATTTTGAATGCAAAAGAATTATTGTGATTAAAAATTAGAATTGCATATATTAATAACAAAAACAAAACAAAAAAACAGTGTGTATGTGATATTTCATATTTTTGTTCTTCATAATTTAAAGTTGCAAAGTGCTCTCTACTATTGCATAACCAGAAACAGTGGGACAAAAGTTCAATTTATTATATATAATAAAAAAAGGAAAATTAGGTATTGTTGAATTAGTTGGTCGATCAAATTTAAATTAATTCTAATTGATTGCTTCAGTTTTTAGTTATTAAGATAAAGTTTTTATTCACAACATATGTATGTATGTAAATCGATGTAGCAAACCTGGGTATAATATGACTATAATTTATATTACTCGACTGCAAAATACAGTATTTTGTGTAAAAATGTCATAGAAACTCAAGCATCATACTGTCTTAACATATCCTTGCAAATCGGCTAAACTGTTGTAGCTGGTTTGTGTATTCAAAACATGTTTTATTGTTAAATTTAACAAAATAACATCTGTAATAACTTCATTGTTAATATTTATTTTTCAAAACTATAATTCGCCATTGACGCTTTTTTATAGAAGTAAAATGCATATTTGCATTCCACTATCCATTTTTGGTTTTATTTCATTTTTAAGCTATTTGCAATAGAATATTAACCCCCCCCCCCCACCAAAAAAAAAAAAAATAATTAAATCAGATGCCTCAATAATTTTATTATAACTGGCGTTTGTAAAACTATGAACGATTTGTTTAATACTCGTAATAAAACCAAACCCAGTAAAAATATTATATACTTTTATAAGCTCAAAAGCAACTTACAAGGAAGATTTATCGAGAAGCAGGAAAGAAAAATTGTTTTAATTACTGTAAACAAAACTAAATTACCTGCTTACAGTAATTCGTTACATAGAATAAGGTTATATTTTAACGCAAAACATGAATTTACAATTGCATAATGTGAGATTTATTACTATATTGGGTAGATCAACAGCAGTCTAAATCTTCCAGTCGTTAGCGCATTGCTTTGCGAATCGAAAAAAACTTTAATAGTGCACCAGTAGCCTAGAAGGTAGTGGGTTTATATTACACCGCAAAAATATTTTTCGTCATAAAAAATATAATACAATAGCTAATGGTTCCTCATTTCTAATTTTTTGAATACGAATTGTAATACCCATGAATTCCCATTATATATTTTACTGAATATAGCTTAATCCTAATCAATAATTTTTTTCCGTAAGGAATATGAGGAACACCAATTAAATTTAAGTACATATGTAAATGAGTTTTATATTTAGTGAATAATTATTTTAGGGAAAAGTAATATGGACAACAAAAAATTCTTATTGGTTTCATTTTCTGGGAAATGTGATTGACGTAACATGGTGTAGTACTTCCATTAATACTGTATTGTATTGAAATTTAAACAAAATAAAAAAGAAATAAGATTTTATTTATCTGCTTTAATCTAACTTTGTCCCACTGTGTCCAAATAACCAGAAAATCTTCAAAATAAACAAACCAAAAGCAAACCTTAAAAAAGAGTATTACAAACTGTTTAGTTTTTAACTGGTTTTTTGTCTCTTAATACGCTCGTTTTATATAATAATAACAACAACAAAGAGATTTAAAAAAAACATACATTAATGGCTTGTCGTCGTTCATTGGAGTATGTGACTGCATTAGCAGCAATTGCAATGGCTTTAGCTCTTATTGCATTTGCAATATCGGTCACAAATTTAAGTCGTAATGACAATAATAATAAACGTGAAAGAAAAGAAACCAATGATGTCAATTTAGTTGCGAATTTCTCCGCACAAGCCACTAATACAAATGGCATACAATCAGAAAATAATTCAGAAACTCAATTATTAATTGGTACGACGACTATCAAGAATGTAAACAATTCAATGAAAAATTCAAACTCAACATTTGCACCATCCACATCACCAACTACAATGCCAACCACAACCGCAGATCAGAAAATATCTACTACTACGTCATCAACCTTAAGTGGTAGCAGCAAAAGTAGTAGTCAAGAGAAAAATGTTCATATCGTTTTGCCAACAATTGAAACAGCAATTAAGCCAGTGACATCCAATAACATATTCGCTGTTGACGATGTTGTTGATGATGATGAGGTTGTGGTCGTAGATAATGTTTATGGTGATTTTTCAACAACAACATTAACTTCCGCAATTGATCCTTCAACAATAGAGGTAAAATCGTATAGAAGCTAATAAAGTAAATTATTGTTTGAATACTTTCACTATATTTAAAAGAATGTATTCAATAAAATTAATATTTTCTTTGACCATTTTATTAATTTGTATTATTAAATAAATTATTTAGGCTTAAGGTCTTCTCTAAATAAATATTTATAGGGTTACCTCTGTTTCCATGAAAAATAAATTACGTTTCTTGAGGGCTTATTTAACTAATTTCTATGCAATACTGCAATAAGCTCCTATTTTATTTTCTATTATTTAAAAAAAAGAGCTTATTCAAGCGTTTAAAAATATTTTAAGAAAAAACTAATTTTATTTTTTATATTTATTTATGTTTTCAATATAAATTTTAAAACGTTTATAAAAGAATTTTCTTACGGTATCAGGGTATTTTATTTTCTTTTTTCCTGACGATGATGCTGTGTGCCACATATTGAATAGTAAATATGCAAGCACTCATTCATATTTAATATTCGGCCCTTGAAACTTAAGAATATGAGATATTTATTATAAATCTTTAAGTCTGTGATGTAAATACCCACAACGCTTTATATTTGTAATTGCATTTGACGTCTACCTCTCTTTTTATGTGAAATAACATTTTAAGCAAGAAGGTACAAATGTATTTACTTTTTGGCAAATACTCGTAAACGATTTTTATTCGTTGTAGCCCACTTTTCGATACACTTAAGCGTATTTATATCGGTTTTCTTTTGCACGCTTTCAAAATAACACGGTTGACAATAATAAACTTATCCCCTTTTCACATGTTTATTTCACTTTTCCACTGACAACTGATGCTCTTTGTTTCAAACAACTTCTGAAAATTGACTAAATTTTGGCAAATTTATATGGTATACAATATACATATATTGTATTTTACAGATTCATAGTATTTTTATGCCGTTGAATTTGGATAATGAAACTTAATTTGGTTGCCACAAGCGCAATTAAACATAAGCCTGTATTATTGACAATATATTTTACCGAATTAATTTAAACTAAGGAACGCAATAAAAATTTCCTACAAATTTTTAAAAAAAATTTTAATTTCATTTTTCAGTACCAGTACTTTTTCAGTATTTTCGTTTTTTACTGTTTAGTGAAAAAAAAATATGTATTTAGTAAAGAGTACTGGTTACTGAAAAAATAAATCGGTAATCAGTAAATTTTACTGTTTACTGAAAAAGGTAATCAGTATTCTGTAAAAAGTACTGATTATTGTAAAAAAAAATCAGTATTCAGTAAATTTTACTGATTTGCGTAAAAAAATGCAGTAATCATTAAATGACTGATAGTAGATACTGTGTGTTTTAAAAATGATATGTACGCATTGCTTACTTACATGAATAGTGGCATAACTGAAAAACTGCATTTCGAGAAAAGCTTCTTCTATAAATTAAAAATTGAAAAAATTATTTTCTTTTACATTTTTCAGTATGATGTTTTTTGAATTTGAAGTTTCAGCTATATAAATCAGTTTTTATTTACCCAATAACACTTTTCGTAATTAAGAAAAGGAAAAGCACACAAAATGCCATATTTCTCGAAACTTATCAACATGATTTTAGAAATCGCTACTTAATGCTGTATTTACTCAAGCGAAACAAACATATATTTATATACAATAGATTTCAGCAAAGCATATAATAAAGTGAACCATAGACTTCTTTTAAGTAATTGGATTTACTAGGAGTAACTCAAACAAGTTTAAACTGGCTAAGGTCATATTTGACTAGGCCTAACTCTGAAAAAGGGTTGTAATGGTAAATCGTCGTGCGGGAGTTTAAGAGCTCTATTCGCCATTTTAAATCTGTAATCCGTTTTAGGATATCTCGTCAGGTTTCTGAGAAAAATAGCCGAAAACGGAATGCAGATTTTAAAAATTTTGGTGTCAAAACCCTAAATTAGCATCTTTAACTCGAGATTTAAAAAATGGTGTATAGAGCATTTAAACTCCCGCACGACGAAATGATAAGAGCACAGCTACACAGTTAAAATTATGACTAAAGAAATTATTTGTTTTTTAATAGCCATACAATCTTTATATATATGTATGTACCTAAATAGTATGTATGTACATACAATTTCGTCGAAATTATAAGTTTAAAGCTTAAGAGAGTATACGTACATACATATATAATATAAAAGTTGCAAATAAAGTCGACTAGAAACTTAACTTTATCAGTCAACACAAAATAAAAATTCAACAATCCCAATATTATATGATTGCATTCTTTATTTTAAAATTCAAAATACTGTTTCGTTTATACATAAATATGTATGTATGTATGTATGTATGTATGTATGTATTTATGAATGAATGAAAAATAATCAAATTTATCATTTTCCAACAACATACAGAAATCATTTTAGGAAATTTTCTTCTGGTAAAATAACCCGCATTTTGTAGTGTACGAGTATGTGACGACCACTTTTCCCCAAACGAAATTGCACAGATTTGCACAATGAAAGTGAAAATAATTGTAAAATTATATAAACTTTAATGAACAAAAAAAAAGAAACAGAAAACAAAAAGAGAATACAATAAAAATTGACCATAAAAATATGCATTAACTAAATATAGTTGGTCGGCTAAAAAATGCTCGCATTTATGCAAAAAAATTATATGTATATATTTTTTATAGGCTATTATGGTTCATTGTATTGATTATATGTGATAAATTACACATGTACATACATACAAAACTCATACATACAATTCATACTCGTGTACATATGCAAATCCATTCATTATTTTTTGTGAAGATGAATAAAATTTTTATAATAACTTTTGTTTTTTTATTCATTTAAAGTTATTGCTTTCAAAATACATGCATACAATACATATGTACATATATGTACGAGAATTTATAAATATAATATGGACTTTTATTAAATAAAATTATCTTTGACGCAACTTATGATGAATAAAATCCATGATATCATAAAATTTTTTCATGTAATATTGTTTTAATGAACGTTAAAGTGCTTTGTTCTTATTATAACACAACAAACTCGCTAAAAGTGAAAGTTTCATAAATACATATACGCAATCAATGCATACATATCGTCGCAATTATTTAAGAACGCTGTAACTGACAAAAATTCAAAAATACGTTTTTTATATCATTTGTGTCAGAAAAAAATACGCGTCGATTGGTCCCGGTCCCAGGTTTCTTTGATGAAAAGAAATTCACGTACGCTGTCTGCATTTGGAAAAATACCAGTGTCTTTGTTCTATTTTCATACAGGTTTTTTGGCTCTGATGAACATTTTTGTTTTTGTCAGTTACAGCGTTCTTTAATTCTTGCGACAATATGTATGTATATTAAGAATAATATTTATTTAATATTTAATTTAAATATTAATTCAAGTATAATAAAATATTAAAACTTAAGAATTTGTAAAAAATAAGCAAAATTGTTTACGAATATTGAAATAAAAATAAGAAAGCGAAAACCAAAATGATTATTAACTGTGTTGAAAACCAAAAGTTTTTTAAACATACACATAGATGTGTGTATTAGACGACTGTATAGGATGGCTAAAAGAACCATAAACATTTTTAATAATGTTAATATTACCGTGATGCATCGTTTTATGCTACTTTGGCGTGTGTAAATTACAAAAAAATATTAAAATTCTGGTATAAATTTAATTTTCTATAATTCTTATTTAAAAAAAAAAAAATATTTTTTTTTAATTTTTATGATCTTTAAAAAGCTTCTGATAGTAAATTACATAATATTACTAATGCATTCAAAACTTACCAACAATTTGATTTATTTTTTTCAAATTTTATTACAGGAAACAACAGCATGGAAAACGTTAACATCCCATCCAAATTCATTGGTACAATTATTACCATCACGTGCAATGCGTGTAGTGCAAGAAGTTGTAAGGTCGTTCCGTGTAAGTATTTTGTATTGTATTTTCTCGCCTAAAATGTATATTAAAATTAAAGGTTGCAAGGTTTGAAAAAAGAAGTTAATAAAAATTCTATTAAAAATTAAATTTTTTAAGCCATAAATTCACACATGATTAATTAGTTATCGCTATTAAATAATGATTAAACATTTTTCTGCAAAAACAATAAAAACTAATTTAGTAACTCAGTAATTAATTATAAGTAATATGTATTTGCAATTGGCCATAACCAAACATGCATTCTAAACAGGTGTGTCCTTCAAATCTGTTCAACTTAAGCAGAACCGCAAAAATACAAAATAAAGAAAAAAAAAAACTACAATTTTGAAAATTTTCAATTGAGAAAATAATTGAGTGAGGGTAGAAGACGTTTCTTCGTTAACAGAATTGAACATTAAGAAAAAAATTGCTTGTAATACTACTTTATTCTAGTAAGTTAAGCACCCTTGTAAAGCTGTATTTACATGATATGTGCGAGTCATATAGAATGTCCAATTTGCGATACATATGAAATTCCTTGTGTTTATAAAAAAAAATTTAAATCGTATATATTCTCTTAAATAAATTCGAGTGAAATTCAAATCGAATGAAATTTTAAATTGTTATAATTTTTAAACGTGAAAATCAACTTATTTATATAATAAAACTTAAAAATAATTTGCGCAATTAAATTGAAGAAATATTCGATTTTAATTTCAGCCGAATATGCAGGTACATTAGGGATATAACTTTTTAACAATTTTTTAAAACATCAAAATTGGCATAGCACAGTCCGATAAAGCATAAAAATCTATAAGGGAACGTATATTTCAAAAAGTTCACACACCAACCGCTATCAAGTTTTGAAAATTTTTAATTTTCTTTTTGGTTAAGAAAAATTAATATGTTTATTTAAGACAAAAATATCTCATATATGAAATTTCATTAATATTTAAAGATGGTAAGAGATTTTTCTGCAACCCAAAATATATTTTTAAAATTTTTTAACGAAAAAAAATTTAAAAATGAATAAAAAACACCGAATAAAATTATGAATATTCAATATACACCTACTTAGCAGCGTGATCTTTTTTGAGAAAAATTACGAAAGGTTATGATTTTCGTGGTTACTAGGACATGGTTGACCTCATGGTACTATGCCAAAAAATTGGTTACACCTCTACTGTACATATGAAATAATAAATTCACGCCTACAAACGAATTTTACATTTGACAGAACCTATACTAAAAAGGGACTACATATATTAGTATCAGCTAATTTTTCAATTACTCGGTGTGTATGACAGAAATTAATTTAAAATAAATTGTGAAATGGATTTGGCTGATTGTGAAGTTGCTATTTGCTGCGTAATTGCAGTTGTAAAAGCAATTACAGTCTTCCACGGATAAATACCTTGACAAAAATTTTAAAATTTTATACGTGGAAGTCATTTAAACGAATACGGTTAATTGCCTGTATACTCTGCTGTCAATACATGTGTGCAACTACAACTTGAATTCTTCAATTCAAATTAGCCCAATAGAAGTTGTGTGCAACCACTGCAGCGCATTAAAGTTCACTGGAGATGAAATTGGATTGTGCTGTCTCAGTGACGAGGTTAAATTAGCACTATTGCTCTTGCCATATTGCATTCTTTGCTTAGTGGTGAAACACTAGAATCATATCATTTTCAATCGAATAAAATGAATAATTTCACTTGTTAAAGCGAAAAAGAAAATGAACCAGATTTTTTTTACTCGAATGTATACTATTAAATGTAAAAACGATTACACAGCGACGCTCAAGTGTCAACATGGTCCGCAATGCTTTAAGCAAAAATTCGTGCATATGCCTGGAGGCCTTATTCTGTAATTCCCCTAAGCTAATATTAAGATTTTATGATTTAGGACTTTTTGGCTACGAATACAATTCTTCAACCCTTATTATAATTTAAAAGCTTCATGCCTATTAAGTACCTCAAAATTTTTTAATTTTATATATTCTAACACCCAGCCTGTCTCAAAAACCCAAAACTTTAGCATTTTACATTAGGAGAATTACAGAATAAAGCCCCTGGTATCATTAACAAGACATTTCTTTTAATTTTTATTTTTAAATTATTGCCAGTAAATCCAACAAATGTGATCTATTCTATAGTTTAATCTGACAATACTTTTTCTCTACACTTAAGTTTAAACTTAAAAAATAATCAGATGGTATTGGTTATGATGAATAAATATGGTGATCATAAGCCATAACATTTATCAAAATCATATTCGAACACATATTTATGTTGCCATCATACTGAGCTGTCCAAACAATATTCAAAATTATTTTGCTAACACAATAAAACAAAGTTCATATTATAAGTCTTAGACAACTTGTGGTAAATTACCAAATTAGCAAATTGCCTGGTGAAAGAAGTGTTCATTGAACCATTAAAATAAAATCGAAACTAAAAGCAGTTTTTTTTAAATTACTAAAAACAAAATTGAATTTTCATAGATTTTTACCACAAAGAAATGGTGGTGACACCTGTCACTGCCAATATACAAAAAGACAAATGCAGCATAAACCACTATTACTTTAGTTTGATGGTATTCTGTGTCAATGCCTGCCAACTCAAAGAGTAAACATAATAGCAAAGCATGGCAAAGTTTTCTATGATTTCTATGTAGAGAGAGTCTGGGAATAAATGAAGCATTTAGTAGCAGCTTTAAATATTGAACAGCAAATGGCAAAATTGTATACTCGTTATACATAAATGGTTTGCTTTAATTGTATGAGTTTCTATTAAATAAATGAGATGTTGTCTATGATTCGGTCAAACAGATAAATTATATTTCAACGTAAGCTTTATCATATTCGTAGTTTTACTCAAAACATAAAACTTTGTTGATACTGATAGACAAATGTTTAGTGGCTGCAGGTATTCCATTCATTTGCTTTTGTACACTTAAACTTGTTCACCTAAAATGAAATTGCATAGTTGAAGTTCAATATACGAGTAAGAAATGATCATACTCTTGTTGCATGTTAAAAACGTATGTAAGTATGTATGTATTAGCCAATAAAAAACAACAAAAAGTGCATAACTGGTCAGAAAATTTGGAAAAACCTGCCAGATTTTATATTGCATAAGTATGGACAGAGATTGTTGCTTAAAAAAAAAATATATTTTTTTTTATTTATTTAATATTTCTTATATTGCATTACTAGTACGACCAGAAACGCATACTACTTGTAACTTAACCCAATTTTGTTTAATAATGGGAGCAAATATTTGTTAAGAAAGATTTTGTCTATTAAAATATGGGTTGCATTATAAATTTCATGATTTTAATTTTTATATTTGAATGACATGGTTTATTTCGAAATTTTGTTTTGTTTGAACACACAAAAAAGCTTCGCAATCTTTATCAGCACAAACAAATATTACTGCAACACATGTTTTAAATGACCCATTTATGGTTGTTATCATACTCGTATGCATAACAATGAATTTTTGTATGTGGGTTTGTTATTTTACTTGCTTATTTGAATTTTGTAGACTAACAGCTGCTTCTATAGGGAGGCAAATACCAGGTGGATCGAAATTCAATTCTGCAGGATCTCGAGGCTGACTTGTTGTGTCAGAGTAGGTTCATCAATCGAATAGTATCTTTAATACCTTTATTTCGAAATATAGGCGAGTCAATAGTTGGAACTCAAAGGTCTATATTTTGAAAACTAAACCCAATAATTCGTATGCCATTAGTTTTAGAATAATAAGATTATTCACGTGTCACCAAATGAAAGTATTTACTTGTGACTTAAGCTAAAGTCATACATACAACTTTGTGTCAGGGTTACGGCCTAGCTTCTCGCAGCACTCATGTTGTGTGTTAATTTTTATCCATAAGTACCGGGAACTACACTTTAAAGTCAACTCCGAACGACAGATTTGAGAAGCTATTTCATGGCTATCAATTACTCCCAGAGTTTTTGCCAGTAGACTGCTGAGAGGTAGTCGCCAAATACTGTTTTCATATTTCTTTTTCTTTTAAGATATCTGAGCTGAGATTTGAACCCGGTGCTATCGTCTTAGTAAGCCAACACACTAACCACTAGATCACGGCGACTACAAGCTAGTCATTTTAGGCAAATATTTGACTAAAAAAATTTGACCATTATTTTATAAAAATGTTTTATGCAAAATTATCGTTTAATGTAAGCATTTTCTTAAAAGTTGTTTAAAAATAAATAATAATAAGAAATAATATGTAGATATTTACTGAATCAAACTTAAAGTAAGTAATAAGAAATAAAAAATTAATTTTTTTCTTAATATAGCATTTTTTTCTGAGACCAATATTTAGGAGTGTAAACCCCTACTCATGCGTGCATTGTATTGGAATTTTTTTTTTTGACAAGTTGCTGTCAATTTGATTACTCAAAGGCCAGTGTTATACCTTGACCCTTGAATGATCAAAGGCAATTGCCCCATCTGTCGGTGCTGACTGGCTATGAAATGGTGAGCATCTTCACTAGGTAGCTGTTATCTTACCAGTAGGTGGCACTTGTTCTCCTGATCATTCGTTTTTAGATGGCATGCCAAAGATGGAAAAGAGTGGTATATCAAGGGGCACTTTCTTATGCATGGACCATTTAAGGGGCGAGATTATCTTGTTTTTTGAATTAAAATCTAGAAGAACCGTCAGGTTTGAACCTGGACTGTTTTGACTTGTATACAAGCATTCTAACCAGTATGCCTAATGTGACCGTAACTTTAGAGACGAATACATGCATATTTGTTCCTTTTGGTTTTTGTAATCTCAAGTAATCGAGATTATTTTTTGCAAACTGAAAATATTCGTACGCCTATTTTATTTCGATTTTATCACAAATGGAAATATTCGGTAAAGAATCGAAAATGTTCGGTGATAAATAATCATTTTTCAAATTGTTTATAAAGCCTGTCATTCATTGTTTCCACTACAAGCTAAAATTAATGAACCAAATCATGGGTAACTTACCAGCTGATCGACTTCGAGTTAATCGACCGTTTTTAGTGGCTGGAGTGGATTTTTGTGGCCCATTTCCAGCCACACATCGTAGCCGAGGTAAAATGCCATACAAAACTTATATAGCTGTTTTTGTTTGTTTTAGCTCAAAGGCCGCGCATTTAGAAGTGGTATCCGACCTCTCAACAAACACATTTCTTATGTGCTTGAAACGGTTCATCAGTCGAAGAGGCATTCCCCAAAAAATCTACTGCGACAACGCCACAAATTTTGTCGGAGCACACAACATACTCGTTGCAATAAAAAATTCGTTGTTCCATCAAGATTTCGTTCATGAGCTTAAAACGTATTCAGTCCAGAAAGGTTTTGAATTTTGTTTCATTCCTCCTCGTGTCCCACATTTCGGCGGTTTATGGGAGGCAGCTGTTAAATCAGCTAAAACATTGCTCGTAAAAAACATCGGCGTGACGTATCTAACATTTGAAGAATTGCAGATACTTGTAGCTGAAGTTGAAGCCATTTTAAACTCTCGCCCCATCGCTCCAATGTCTGACGATCCTAATGATGGTGAAGCCTTAACACCGGGCCACTTAATAATTGGTTCACCTTTAGTGGCCCTTCCTGAAGAAACCTTAAATCTCACCAAACCAGGGTCTCTTAGTCATTTCCAGCGAATTTCGTATTTGAAGAACCAGTTTTGGAAAGCATGGTCTAAGGATTACCTCTTGTCACTACAAGGACGAGCCAAATGGTCAAAGGTGGAGCCAAATGTCATCGAGGGCCAACTTGTTGTAGTTCATGAAGACAATCCCCCTCCACAACAATGACAGTTAGCTCGAGTAACAAAAGCTATACTTGGTTCTGATGGACAAGTTCGAGTAGTAGAGCTTAAGTCAAAAAATGGTTCTTTTCGTCGTCCTATTCATAAAATAGCTCCTTTACCTCCTCTAAATTCATCTTAAAAGAGGGACCTTTCAACGGGGGGAGGATGTCGGATAAGATCGCTTTAACATACCATCAATGTTTAAAGTGTCGTCACTCTCATTATACCGTTTATTTTATTTTAGTAGTCAGTCTCATTCCCTTAATGTGTTTGTTGTTACATACATATGTACATATGTATGTATATTTAATAAATATTTACAACAAATTGTTTTGCAATATTGCCTTATTCCCTTTTGTGTCGTGTCCATAGTTGATGGAATTTATTTACAGTTTTAAAAAAAAAACCTATACCTTAATTGTATATAATAATTTCTTCTCAAATTTTAATGATAATTGTTGTTCTTTTATAACGGGTCACATTTTTGTGTTTTACATATTTTTGAGTTATTTTGTGGTCCAATAAATATTGTAAACTTTTCTTAGTTCAGTTGTAATATAGACACAATAAAGAATACACCAAAATAAATTTTTTTTTGCGTTTTTAATTAAATTAATCAATTTGTTTAATTTCTCACGCGACAAAGCCCTTTTAAGAGTTTTTTTTTTTTTTTTTTGCGACTTAATAGAAAATTGTGTATTCTGTCGATCATTAATAAATAAAAGCAAATTTTTAAATTATAAATTTTTAACAAAAATTTAAAAAAACGCTCTAGTTTTATTTACACTCAAAGAAAACATACTAGTATTAAATTAATATTATGCATCAACAAACCAAACTGCTTCAGGATATTTTAGGGATTTGAAATCGCCAAATTTTTAGCAGTTTTGTTTTGCCGAACACCTATATGGCGATTTGAAATCGAAAATGCGAAATACAGTCAATTTGCTATTTTCAGAACATGGACGATAATTTAATGATTACTTTACCATTAGGTCTCGTTTAATGTAATTTATTTCTGTCCATATAGGAGTATATAATTAACAATTTGTTTATTAAACGTATTGGTTATAAAAACGTCTGAAAGTTTAGGAGTTTTAATAGGTATATGAGACTTTTAGCAGGCTTAACAATCAACCCTATCTATAATTATTATGAATGAAAAATTATGGTATTTTTGTTTTTTTTAATATCTGTAGTTTTAGCAGCGACATTCTCAAAAAGGTGATAAACAATTTAAGAAGTTTTTGTTAACCAATAAATTTGACACGTCAATTTAAATGTTCAGCATAAAAGTTAATAAGCAAATGCTTTGGTTAAAATCCGGGTCAAGGCAATATATTGCAAGATAAAATATTTCTTAACAACAATTTTACAAAGTATCTGTTTTTTTTCTCTAATTTTATTTTTGGCAATAATTACACATTTCAACTGTTGTAATTCAACTATGCAAGAACAAATTGCATTAGCCAAACAAAAAAGAAAAATTTAATAGCAATTCAAATGTTTAACAATGACCTTTTGTTAAAGTATGCAAATAATTTTTTACTTACAGAAAGATGCCCATGTGATTGTAACAACATCGGTGGGTAAAATACGAGGACGTTTTCAGAAATATCGTTCTGGCGAAAGAGGTGGCTATTACAGCTTTAAAGGCATACGTTATGGCCAGGCACCTGTTGGTGATAGAAGGTAATAAAAAATAAAAAATTAATAAAAGAAACATTAAAAGAATATATATGTAACATATGCACCTTTATAGGTTCCGTGCTGCTGAACCAGAAAAAAATTGGTTAGGCATTAGAGATGCTTCTAGAGAAGGCAATAGTTGTCCTCACAAAAATATGATTTTGGATACATTTAAGGGCAATGAAGATTGTCTATTTTTAAATGTTTTTACTGCCAAAATGCCCAAGGGTGAATAGTGAGTGTTGCTGTTAAATGCTAAAAATATTATTTTTTTTTTTAATGAGAGTTTTAAATTTTTTTTAGCAATCCTGAATTACCGGTAATGGTCTGGTTACATGGCGGTGGCTATTCCTTTGGTTCTGGCAATACCTTTTTATATGGCCCCGACTATTTGGTAGCTGAAAACGTGGTTTTAGTAACTTTAAATTATCGTCTAGGACCTTTGGGTTTCTTGACTGCTGGTCCAGATGCCCCAGGCAATCAGGGATTAAAAGATCAAGTTTTGGCCTTGAAATGGGTACGTGATAATATTGCCGCATTTGGCGGTGATCCAAATCAAGTTACTGTGTTTGGTGAATCAGCTGGTGCTTCTTCAGTTCAAATGTTATTACTGTCACCTTTGTCAAAAGGTTTATTTCATCGTGCTATCTCTGAAAGTGGTTCGGCTTTTAATCCCTGGTCTATGGGTGAAAATTCTGTAACCAGATCTTTTAGACTGGCAGCAAATTTAGGTTATGTTGGTGCTAATAATACAGAAGATATTTTAGAGTTTTTAAGAAGAGCACCAGCCATGAAACTTGTGGAAGCTGCTCCCACAACACTCACCGAAGAAGATTTTCGTAATAATATTGGTTTGCCATTTGTGCCCGTCGTAGAGGGTTACTGGAACAAAGAGGGCGAAAAAAATATGTACTATGAAACTCCTTTCATTACAGAGTCTCCGCAGGAATTGTATAGAAAACATAAATTCCATAAAAATATTCCCTATATGACAGGCTATAATACACATGAGGCCATGTTATTTATAAGACGTAAGTGAGAAATACATACATATTTCAAATTTTAGTGTGCGGAAAAAATTTTCTTAATATTTTTAATATTCTTTCTACAAAAAGGTTTGCGTAAAAATCCAAAACTTTTAGAAATCATTGAAAATGATTTTGAACGTTTAGTACCCCACGATCTCAATGTCACTGATCAAAGAACACGTGTTAGCAGTGATATGCGTCAATTTTATTTGGGTTCAAAACAAGTGGGCATTGAATCTGTTGATGAAATGATAGCGGTAAGTTGTTATTTTACTGTTTTCAATGGGTCGATTATGAATGGAAACCGGACTTGGCTTAAAAAAGTATTAAAATGATAACTGGCAAAGTTTTATAATTTTACTCGCAAAAAAAAATTTATTTGGCAATTTAAATTTGCTTGCCACGTACCTATGTATATAATCGACTCATCAGACTTTTATTTATATTTTTAACATTCCAATATTTGCTGTAAAACGGAATCGAGTTAAAAATCAATTACTATTTGTCTTTGAAAAATACTCGATTTTAATTTAACTTGATTTCGTTTTTCACCACATACCACTTAATTGTTTTGATATATGGTAATTTTTTTCTTTCTATTTATTTTTACTTAAATTTTGTTTTTTTATGTTTAATTGCAGCTACTTACCGATTTAATGTTTTTACAAGGTATCAGGCGCACAGCCAGACATCATGCCAAATATGGAAATGCTCCTGTTTATATGTATCGTTTTTCATTTGATGGTGCTTTAGGTTTATACAAAAGAATGTTGGGTTTACAAAGACCCGGTGTATGCCATGGCGATGAAATGGGATATTTATTTAAATTTGGTTTCTTTAATTTAAGTTTAGATCCAAAATCAATGGAAGTACTAGTCAAAAATCGTATGGTGCGAATGTGGACTAATTTCGCTAAATATGGGTAAATTTCTAAAAACAAATTGAAAAGAAAGGAAAAGAAGTAGGCAGACTAATGTTATTAATTTTTAATTTACAGCAATCCCACCCCTCCACACATAGATGATAACTTACTTACTACCACTTGGTTGCCCATAAATCCAAATAGTGTTATGGATAATTTGAATTTTATAGATATCACAACAAATCTGGTGATGAAAACAAATCCTGAATTTGAACGGCAACAATTTTGGGATTATATGTATGAGCATTATAATGGTAATGCCATGTAGATTTGCAAGTACAATAATTTAATACACACACATACATGAATTTCAATATACATTTTCTTAATTAAAAGAAATTCTACATTTTCCAACCATATACATAAAAACTCTATATTTAAATTATTGATTACTTATTAATGATCACAAGAAAATATGCATATAAATATTGTATATTGTTTAATTTAATCTCTTTCAATCATCTGCCATGTTTCCTCAAAAAGAAAATGCAAAGAACACATTTTTTAATATCATAACAAATGTGCGTGTTTTTCACATTTTACAAACAAAAATAAATAATAATTTAGTTTAGTTTTAGGCCTTTTTTTTAACATAATTATTATATATAAATATATAGTATATTGTATTGAAAATCTATTTTTATACACAAATATGTTATTATTTTATTTTAAGTTGTTCTTTGCATATAACAAAGCATTTAGTAAGTTATTATTGTATTATTATAAACATTGTAAATAGTAAAATAAAAATATATATAAAAAAAAATTACAAATTCTATTCATGCCACAATATTTTTTCTTTCCTAAATTATTTCTCCATAAACTCTTATTCAGCATAAACTTTTTTATATGTTTGCATAAATAAAATAAAAACTTAAACAAATAATAAAAAGAAATTGTTATTTTTTAGTATCGACTACGGTTGGCAATTGAGAAGAATGATACATGTACATTTGTAAAAGAAATATTGTGTCATCCAAAGTTAGTTCAGCTTTCGACAAAGTTTTAATGCGTGTCTTAACTTTATCTAAAATTTCACGTTCAGGTGGTGTCAGTGTCTCCAATATCTATAAAAAAAAGAGGATTAACAATTATAGTTGACAAGGTTTAATAATAAACAAACAAATAAAAAACTTCATTACCTCTTCTATATATTCTTCTGATTCTCCTCTCTCTTTCATGGTCGCTACAATACTGTCCAATTTTTGAGATTTCTCTATTAGTCTTTTGTGTTCATTTTTCTCGTAATTCGAACGTGTTATGTCATTATATAATGCCTTATAGCATATACCCAATACCATTTTGATTATCTACAAAATATATATATGTATATATTTTTATATACTAAATAACTAATTAAAAAATATTTTTTCAAAATACCTGTTTGTTTTTTAAAGTAAATAAATAAAACGCCTTGGCCGGGCCACTGCCCCCACCTCCAGCCTTACGTATTGTTTTAATTTGCAAGAATTGTTCTTGAAATAGATTATAGGACAAGAGTTTTGCTTCTTTGGCCGGTATCATGGCCTCTTTTTGTAAATCTTCATGTTCAATATATTTTTTCATACGCACGATACGAAATATACGTGAAGCTTTTGAGCCAAATCTTTCGGTAATAACGTTTTCTACACAGGCCAAAGCTAAATTTTCAAATGCTACCGACATATCTACCACATATTGGCCACCGCCCATTTCGCCTATTTTGCGTATAAATCCCAAAGAATCATCAGCTGTTGTACATAAAAATTTAAATTATTAATTGTTGTTTTTAATACGATTTTAAATTACCTATTACTGCTATATACTGATCCAAGTATCTGACTAAATCCAAATTGGCAGAATTCCTCTCCACCAATTGTTTGACTTCGACAACAGTAAAGGGATTAGAACTTTGCTGTAAAAGTTAAAATTAGTTTATAATCATTAAAAAAGGAAACTACAGTACATACAAGTTGCCAAGGATCTGTTCGTTCATACATTTGTTTTAAAATATATTTGAAACATTCAGCAGCACTTGCACCCAGTTTACGCTCTATTGCGCTCATCATAATGGCGTCTCGAAAATCTTGGTGAAAACGATTGAAATTTAGCTGCCATTGAAAAGCTAAAAATGTTAACAAAAGTTGTTAATTGTTTAAAGAAAAGTAAAAAAAAAAAAACTTTAACATGAGTTTTAGAAATATTTCACTTTAAAATTAAAAAATAAGAAGTTAATTATAATACATGATTCTAATAACTACCACAGCTAATATTATTCCCACACTATAATATCTCATCATGAGATATCATCATCAAAACTTTAAAATGAAGTATATTATTAGGAAATATGAATCTTAATTTATTAGCTAGAAGAATAAAATCCACCGTACAAAATAAGTGTTCTGATACTGCACCCCAAAAGTTTAGGAAAAAGAGAAATAATACGATTATGACCAAGAAGTTTAATACTAAAAATATAACAAAGTACTTTCCCAAACATCCTCTGAATAATAAGAAATTCCGTCTTAATAAACCAGAATAAGGCTTAAGCTAATATTTAATTAATCTTAAAGCAAAACATGAGCCAATATGTTTACTGGTGTAAGAGTAAAAAATATAAAATCATCTTACATTAAAAGAGATTTGTTTATACATTTCGTCGCAAGAATTAAAGAACGCTGTAAATGGCAAAAAAATCGCAAATACAAATTTTTGCATCATGCGTCGATTGGTCCCCGGTCCCAGATTTCTATGATGAAAAGAAGTTCACTTACGCCTTTGGCGTTTTGAAAAATACCAGTGTCTTCTTTCTACTTTCATACAGGTTTTTTGGCTCTGGTGAACATTAAATGTTTTGTCAGTTACAGTGTTCTTTAATTCTTGCGACGATATATAACATTTATTTGTTTTTCAGATTTTACTTCAGAATCTGTAATAAACCAAACCATTTAAGATTATCAACATTATAAATTAGCTGATTCTTAACAAATGTATATCTGTGGCTTGCGGGTTGGTGCTAAAATGGCTATTGTCGTTGCATTAGGTGCCTTTTTTAACTCTCTATTATTTTACTCCAACAGCCAATTTCTAGCCAATGTTAGTATGGACTTACATATATGGAAAATAAAAACTTTAAATTCAATTTTCTCAAAACTGGGAGCAAATTACGGCATTCAATATCGAGCGAAATTTCAATTTAAAAACAGTTTTCATATAAATTTTGTTCGATATCAAATGCAGTAATTTGATTTTTCTGACATTGGCTCTTTTAGCAACAAACCACAAAAATATTTATAGGGGTTATTAAAGTGATTATTTGATTTATATTCAAATAATTCTTTTTTAATCAAATATTGGCATTAGACGAAATTGTAAAAAAGAGTTTGCGGGCCGACGTTTAACAATCTTACAATTGCATTTAAAATTATATAATGAAAATAATTATTAGCTTTAGCTTACCGGCATCTTTAGATTGATTTAGTGGCAGTATGCCAGCTTGAATTTTCGTTAACGTGGGTATATCAATGTCAGGTAAGAAAAACAAATCGTAGGGTTCTATTTTAAATTTCGGCACAGGCTCTGGGTCTTCTTCGTTGGGCACTAATATTGGCAGTTTTATCAAATAATTATCTTTTACCATTGTTACAAATGTGTCACGTAAAATTTCCAACTTTTCACTGAGTTCATTGTTAGAATAGCACTTTAAAATGGTGCTGGAAGCCGTTTGGGAGCCACTATGTAAAAGTTCTTCGGCTATAGCAGCACCTACAGAGCCATACTTAGTTTGTATTAAATGAACGTATCTGCAAAAAAAGTTTTCTAATGAATATTGAAATATTTGTAATTAAAATAGAGTGTATTTTACCTGGAATATCTCAAGACATATAAAATTTCATCTCTTTTCAAAACGTATTCGGCAACAAAAGGATTTGACTCAGTGGCTTGAAATGCAACCAATTGGTATTTTATTAATATAGCCAAAGCAGTAGACACCTTTAAAATTTATTATTTAATAGAACATTTTAAAAGTTTTTATCTTGAGCGGGTTATTTTCTTACTTCTCTTCTTGATAAATTCGTTGACTTAACCAGGCTGCTCAATGTCCGAGCTGTTGCTGCAAATAAATGATCCCCCACTAGTTGCACAGTTTCTCCAAAACATTTTTTTAATATTACCGAACATAAATTACCATAATCTATAGACATAGTTTACTTTTTTTCCAAATTATATACTGAAAATTAATTATTTGTTATTTGCAAAACTTTGTTTAGAAAACGTGCATAGAAAAAAATGTAAACAAAAGTGCACGTTCTTAGTGTAGAACAAAGCTGCCATATGTTCAAAATTATAACAGTCGCAAACAGCTGTTATATTACTTTTAATTGTTATACTGTAAACAAAATGTAAACGATAGTTTTTTTTATAAAGCTGTTGCATTTGATAAACCGTTTTACCAATTTCATGTAAATCTAAACAAAAATTGTATTTTATTCATTGGTTGTAGTATAGACTAAAAAGGACAGAGGTAAGTAATAGGCAAACTCACCATTGAGCTGCTTGTAGTTTATTGAACACTTTCATACTGTGGTGATACTATTACTGCAGTTTGTTGGTTACTCAATGATAGCCAACTATGGTGGAATAATAGGTTATTAAAATTTATTAACCACATTGGAGAAATTTGTTTACCTCTACTGAGAGTTGAATACGTTTTTTTATGCTTCAAATATTAAAGAACTTAACCTAAACATTTACCAAATTTTAAATAGTGTATTCACCCTTCATATATTAAGGTAAAAGTATACAGCATGCCTTTCGTTGTTAACAGCGGTTACAATGTGCAATGTAATTCAACTTTTCAACTATCAACGCATCCTAAAACTTGTTTTATGAAAATTCACTATTTTAAGTTTTTGCTATGAACCTTTATTTATTTTCCTCCGGGAAATTTATTGTGCACAGAAAGTTCAACATATAAATTTTATTTTGAGGCTGACGGAATGGTAAAATGTAAAACAATCGTTGTTTGAGGAATTAATTTCGTATTAAATTTTGTGTTGATCTTGCTGATATTCTTTTTTTTTTTTAATGCAAATACTACTGGTCACTACAAATCTTGTGCCGCCTACTTTTTTTAATAAAATTCCATTATTGAAGTATGTAATAATCAATACAAATGTTGCATGATAACCCGAAAATATAACAGTAAAACAGTAATATAAAATGTTATACAATATGTATTAAAGAGACGAGAGCTAAGAATGCTATAATTTTTACCCCTTTTGTATATTTAATAGATAACCATGGTGAAATAACTTACAAGGTGGTGGCAGGTGAATATAGTACAAAAACAACAGGGAATTTATTTTTTGTTTTTTCAGCTCTTTAATGTCAAAAGCAGGTATGGTGAATTAAAAAAGCACATGTCAGAAGTGTGTGTGTGTATTTTTAACAACATACATGTCTCTACACCAAAACAAAAACACGAATACACACAAAGCAAAATGTAAACAAAACATAAATATAAACAAAACTTTTGACAGGAGCGGTATGACCAAAAAAAAAAACCCAGCTGGGTTGGTAACACCACCTTGTAAGTAATTCCACCATGTAGATAACATTAAAAGTTAAATTGCAGTATTGCCAACTTTTATATCAGCCAAAACGCAGGGTATTCTCTTTTTTAACAGAAAAAGTAAACGGAAAGGAATTAGCTGCATACATACATATGTATGTATGTGTATTTGTTTGTGTTTAAAGATTTTTGTATATGATACAAATGCATACTAATTTAACCAGGCAACGTATTGGATTTCCTGGACCAAATGAATACAATTATGTATGTATGTATGTATGCATATGTATAATTGATATTTTTTGTAACTAAATAAAGGAAAAAAAGTAAGGTTGTCACACAATAATGTTTTAGTTAACAATGCAAAATCAATATATCGCTTCTCGGGATGGTGTGTTTTTTTATAACAGATTACAGAATTTTAAACACGCAGATAAGTTGAGCAAATAATGGACAAAAAATGTTTGAGTGATAATACCAAAGCCAAATTAACATAAGACGGATGTCGGATTTAGGTGACTCGGCCTTAACAATAGTGCTAAATTTTGCTTCTTTTGTTTAGCTCTCCACGACATTTTATAAATTAATTTGCTGCTTGTGTCAACGGTAGACCAACTTGCCACACTTTCGAATAATACGTATTTGCTAATTACATGCAAGTACTTGCATGTGCAATTACAGGATAAACCGTATCAAAAGGCTTTCAAATATGTATAATAAAATATGTTCATACATAAATTTAAAAATAGGAAGTCACAAGTGCCAAAACTCCAAAACTAAGATAAGGTCATGAATGAATTGTTAACTGTAAATGGCTGAAAAATGTCAAGCAATATGATTACTTCTAATACATTTCTCTTTATCAGGGCAGTATATTTAAAGAAGTCTTAAAGTTTTTAGGCTTAAAAAACCGGGTAAAACGAGGATTAGTTGTATTATATTTTAATATATTTTTAATCACTATACAATGTACGTATAAAATAATTCGACTGACACACGCTAAACAAAATTTTAAAGATGATTGACAGACAGACAGGCCCTTCAAAATGTTTCTAATAGTTTACAACTTTTTCTCTATTAAAACAGCACACATGGCAACAACTCTTAAGCGAGAATGGATGTCAAATTGAAAAACCAGACAAACAACAACAATTTTTCATTATACTCATATTAACGTTTTGCTGAGTGCTATTTTTTGCCTTTTTTTTGTTATTTTATAAAATTTAAAGACCTTTTTAATATAGATTTTTTTTATTTCTTATTTTTTAATTTGTATTTGTATCTCTTTGAATATAGAATTTTGTACATTTTATTAAGTCTAAATATTTTCATTAATTTGGAATGATATTTTACAATCACTTAAAATATTCGTACATAAGAAGAGGAAACACGTGGGTTTTTTTGTTACAAAAAAAGCGGCAGTTACTTTTTTATTAATTTTAATGAAAAAGTAAATGTAATTGAGCCAACTAAACCTTGAACTTAATGAAATGCTGTATACTTTTTAGCTTTTTAATTATAAAAAAAGAAAAAAAAAATTAATTAAAAATAAAAAGAACAGAAAAAACTACATAAAGTTCTCATAATTGAAATTAAAGCAAAAATTATAGATTTTCGTTAATGCATAAATTAACAAAAATGAGACTTTATTAAAAAAATATTCATTTATATTTATTAATTCAGATTCATTTGAGTTTTTTCATAAATTATTTTGTACGTGGCCTACGGGGTCAAATTCACTGTAAGTTATCAGCCGATTCAACACGGTAAAGGAACACGTTTAATATTTAATCTATCTGCGAGATCACGGTCAACAATTTGGCAATTGACAATTGTTACCTCAAATGCGCAGAATATTTTTACAAATTTTGTTGTACGAGTGCCTTAAAGGACTTTTCCTTTAAAAGTATAGAAGAAATCTTTGTTTCTTTTTTCTTTATTTAATTTAAAGAAGAAAAACCATCTATTTCGTTGTGTATTTGGCAACTATTTATTCACAAATGAACGTGTAACTTTCACGATGATTTTCAAGAAGCCAGCGCCAGCACACACCATCGTCATACTCATAATAATAATGTTAACGTATCGTATATACAGAAAAGTATATAAAAGAATTTATAAAAACAATAACAAAGAAAACGTAGTACGTACTACGTACTTATTTACTAGAATGTTGTTTTTTTATATGGAGAGGGTATACGAGTATGTATAAGTATGGATATGTGAAAAAACAACAAAACTTGCTTAAAAATTTTAATCAATGAAATACAATAACAACAAAACAACATGTTTGGTGAGCCAGCACATGTCTAAGAAACTGGAATGTTTACATAAACAAAAAAGAAGAGAAAATTTTTGTAGTTGTTTTAATACTAGCTGAATAGATTCTATGTACATATGTACGCATGTGTATGTATGCATGTACATAAATACCTACTGCCATAATAGATACACATAATGAACACCAAATTACAGTGTATGACAAAAGTATATAAAAAGCAGTTTTTTCAAAATATCTATAATGAGTAGTGATCATTATCAGTTGGTACAATAGTACTTTCTTATACTACCGTGGTACTTCCCGCGAACACATTTGGCACTATTATTTTCTATGTTTACTCTTTTTTTTATAAAATTTTTATTTGGTATCAAATCATTTGAAACTTCAGGGATTCGGGGAAGCGTTGAGATAACTTTTCAAGAGAGAAAATAAAATATTTTTGAGTTAAGAATTTATAAAATTGTTAGAATTAAATTAAGTTTTATTTTTGTAAATAAAACCTCATAATAAACTAATCTCAACTGCCATATTGCCGGGATTGGATCCACATTGCATTTCTTTCAAGCCCTTAGGAATCATATAGAAAACTTTATTTAAAACTCCAAAAAGTAATGGCTAAAGAAAACAATTTTTCATCTCGAATTTTACAAAACAGTTTGCTAAGAATTTTTAGGTTCACCTTTAGATAAATATTCGTATAAGGCATGCTTCACATGTGCATGTAGACTTTTTTCTTCAACTGTAAATATAATTGTACTAAATAAACGCATTGAACTTTGTAAATATTTATACCTGTATAAGATTTTTAAAAAACGACTGTTCTTGGGTGTCGATTCCATGTGTACATATGTATGTATTGCGGGTTTGTTTTAAAGAGAGGGCACATTAGACAAAGAAACAGGCAGACTTCAAAAGAATTGTTATGGCAACTTTAAAATGTTAAAATATGCGTCATACGTACGTACCTATATATGTATGTCAAATATAAATATTTATATCTACGCATTTGCTACAAAGTAGATACATATTTTTGCAGAGCTTATAGTATAAACTTTATATGTACAATAGCAGCATAATTTCTTTATGAATCCAGCTTAACATTTAATGTTAAGTTACACCGTTGCCAACTTTTATATCACAAAAAACATTAAAAAGAATTCAAAACGCTTATTTTTTGTTTTTATTTTACTTGTAACACATTATTTTTTATCATTTCCATTGTGTATTTATACCGAGGGATAAATGGATGCAATATGACACGAATCATTTGTCCATTTGTGAAAAGTTATAGTTACAATGGTTTGGTTGAAGTGAGCCACACACGATAGTCTGTAGTTTACCAGGAACAAAATGCATTGTTTCGGTTTGAATATCAAGAAAGTTTTTCTCAGCTACACATGCGACAATTTTGCTTGTGAACGTAACCACCGAGTGAAATATGAAGAATTTTTTGTTTGAATAATCAATTATGAAAGCCTGTTGCTCTAAAACTAAATCAGTGTAATTTCATCGTTGTTGCCATCTTTAATTTTTCTGTGACTTGAAATTTATATGGCTAGAGGTGCAAATTCAAATGCAAAATACGGCATAATAAAGTCTCAACACTGCATACATTGCGATGATGCATAGACCTGACTACTTGTTATCGTTCCCAGTTTCCTACAACAGTGTTTAATATTGCCAACTTCTTACAGAATAGGTCGATAATGATGACCATAATCTACCACAATACGTATTTATTTTGATTAAATTATTCCAGATTAAGACCGCTTTTAAATAAATAATTGTCGTATATTGCTACTTCTCTGTAGCATCATCAGGCTATAAATAATTATGTCTTATTCCTATGTCGAAAATCAACATTGGCTAGTTTATGCTTTTAATATCTTGTTAATAGTGAAAACATATTCTGTCATTCTCTTAAGCTAAAATGCTAAAATTTTGGGTTTTTGAAACAGGCTGTGCCTTAGAATATATGTATACATAACATTAAAAAAAATTTGAGGTAATAGGCATGAAGCTTTTAAATTAAAATAAGCGTTCAAGAATTGCATTCGTAGCCAAAAAGTCCTAAATCAAGTTTATAAGTTTTTAGCGATTTAAGAGAGTTACAGAGTAGCGCCTCTGGATACAGCTAAGATCTGTCAACATCTACTAGCCCTTTTAGTAATTTTCTTTAAGTTGTATGACGTGTGTATAACACTCAAATATTTTAGCCCATCTGTTATATTTATCACTCAATTAAAGAGCCAAAAATCGTCAATAAATATTTGTCTTTTTGTTTTTTTTTCTTTGTTTAAGGTCAGCACTCAGGGGTGACCCATGACTTATGAAATTCTTTGTGTTTGTCTAGGAATACATAGATCTACATTTTACCCAAGTTAACATAAATTGCGCAGTCCAGAGCTATGCCTAGAGCATTTTTACCGCTTTTCCATGAACAATTTGCCCTAAGATGTATTTCAATAGGTTGTTCATTGGTAGGTCAAATATCGGGCATTATGGATTTCATTGAGATACAGTTGCACAGTAAAGTCTGCATATCCCCTTGAAAAACGATGTTTTGATTTATCTGCGAACAAGGCAGCAGTAAAATACATTCCAAACAAATTCAAACTAACAACAACAACAATATTTTGAGAAAAAAATTTAATGCCAAAAACATTTATTAACAAAAATGAAAAAAATTGGGATGGATGGGATACTTCGGACAAGGCAAAGTCTCTGATTGGGGTCAACCTGGCGGCCTCCAGAACGATCCTTGTTCCCGTTGTATTCAAGTCGACATACAGCCTCCACGCGGCCCTCCTGGATGACATTCTAGCACCCGCTAGCTTGTTAACTAATGTATGCGGCGATTGTCCAATCCCCTGGACTTTAAATTTGGGTTGTGCGTAGGGCTTGAAACCCACCACGTAAAACATTTTTTCAATGAAAACCAATACAATAGCCTCTAAACGGACCCCCTTTTATGTTGACGAACTTGGCAAACGTTTTAAGGACTATGATTTACGGATATGCACCTGGAATGTGAGAACCCTTTATAGGGAAGGTGCCTCTATCCAATTGGCGGATGCTCTCACGAAATGTAGGGCTGACATCACCGCCATCCAGGAAATGCGATGGATAGGACAAGGTTGTACGAGGCAAGCAACATGTGACATCTACTACAGCTGCCATGAGAAGAGACGCGAATTTGGCTGCGGATTCGTAGTAAGTAAGAGACTGCGCCATCTTGTCTCGGAGTTCACCCCCGTGAACGAAAGAATTGCTACGATCCGAATAAAGGCAAAGTTTTATAATATCAGCCTTATTTGCGTGCACGCCCCGACGGAAGAGAAGGATGATGCGGTCAAAGATGCTTTCTATGCAAAGCTCGAGGACGTATACGATAGGTGTCCGGCACATGACGCCAAAATTGTCCTCGGCGATTTCAATGCGAAAGTTGGACGTGAAGGTATCTTTGGCCCCACTGTCGGACAGTTCAGTCTTCATAATTCCACCTCACTGAACGGCATGAGACTGATCGATTTCGCTGCGGCGCGAAACATGGTAGTTTGTAGCACCAGGTTCCAGCATCTCGATATCCATAAGGCCACCTGGCTCTCTCCTGATCGATCTACCAACAACCAGATTGATCACATTGTGATTGATGGAAGGCATGTATCCAGCATACTAGACGTGCGCACATTTAGAGGTCCAAATGTCGACTCGGACCATTATCTTGTCGCAGCCAAGATGCGACTGCGTATATGCGCGTCGAATACGACACGTTCTAGTGTGCAAGGGAAGCTGGACATCAAAAAGCTGCGATCACAAGAGACAGCCAGGTCGTTTTCCGATCGTCTTTCTAACGAGCTCAATTACATCCCATCCTCTCTCGAAAGTATTGGTGGACAGTGGTCTCACATCGCTCACTCCCTGCGCAGCGCTGCCGAAACAGTTCTTGGTTTTGAGCGTCCTCCCCGCAGAAACCAATGGTACGATGAAGAGTGCCGTGAGGCCACTGCAGCAAAGAACGCTGCCTATAGACGAACATTGCAGTCCACCACTACAAGAGCAACGGTGGAGGCGTATAGTGAAAAGAGGAGGGAAGAGAGACGCCTATTTAGAAAGAAGAAAAGAGAGCAAGAAAGGCGTGATCGTGAGGAAATCGAGATATGCAGGAGTAGAAATGATGCTCGAAATTTTTATAAAAAGATAAGGCGTCTTACTACTGGTTTAAAGCCCGGAGCAACCTTCTGCAGAGACGAAAATGGTAACCTGGTTACAGATGCACAAGGAACACTAAGATTATGGAGACAGCACTTCTCTAATCTATTGCAGGGCGATGGCGACACAAATTCCGCCTCTAGAGATGCTGTGCCGGACCCAATCATTAACGATGACGTCGAGATCCCGTCCCCCAGCCATGAAGAGGTCAAGGTTGCCATATGGCGACTGAAGAACAACAAAGCAGCTGGACCTGATGGTTTGCCAGCTGAACTCTTCAAGTATGGAGGCGATGAGTTGGTTAGGTGCATGCACCAGCTCATTTGCAGAGTAAGGCTGGAGGAAAGTATGCCCAACGATTGGAATCTTAGTGCTCTCTGTCCCATCCTGAAAAAGGGAGATCCCACGATATGCACCAACTACAGGGGTATAAGCCTCCTCCCTATCGCATATAAGGTTCTTACGAGCGTATTGTGTGAACGACTGAAGCCATTCGCCATCTCACTGATTGGACCTTATCAGTGCGGCTTCAGACCTGGTAAGTCCACCATTGACCAGATATTCACACTGCGCCAAATCCTGGAGAAGACCCATGAAAGTCAAGTCGACACACACCATCTTTTTGTCGACTATAAGGCAGCCTTCGATAGCCCAATAAGGGATCGCGTTTATGCCGCAATGTCTGAGCTCGGTATTCCTGCTAAGCTGATAAGGCTATGCAGAATGACGCTGAGCAACTCCTGCAGCTCCGTCAAGGTAGGAAGAGACCTCTCCGAGCCTTTTAATACCGTGCGAGGTTTCAGACAAGGCGATCCCTTATCCTGCGACCTCTTCAACTTCGTCATGGAGAGTGTTCTGCGAAAGGCGGGTGTACATCGTAATGGCACTATTTTTAATAAAAGTGTCCAGCTCCTTGCGTATGCCGACGACATAGACATCATTGGGCATACCAAGCGAGATGTCACCGCAGCCTTTAATGCTATTGAACGAGAGTCTGCTAAAATGGGTCTGGCGGTAAATGAGAGCAAGACGAAGTACATGTTGTCGACGAGTAGGGATGCTGATCGCATCGGCTCCCAGGTTACAGCCGGCAACTATACATTCGATGTGGTCAAGGAGTTCATCTACCTTGGCACCGCCATTACCAGCAAGAATGATGTCAGTCTGGAGATCAAGCGAAGAATTACACTGGCCAACAGGTGCTACTACGGTCTCGGTAGGCAGTTTAGTAACAGAGACCTCTCTCGTGCGACGAAGTTAACACTCTACAAGTCGCTTATTCTTCCGGTGCTTCTCTACGGTGCGGAAGCATGGACGCTGTCTTGTGCCGATGCAGCGGTCCTGGGAGTGTTTGAGAGAAAAATTCTTCGCAAGATCTTTGGTCCACTGAAGCAAGGCGATGAGTTTCGCATAAGGACCAACTATGAGCTGTATGAGCTCCTCGGCGACGTAGATGTTGTCCAGCGCATTAACATCCAGCGGCTGCGCTGGCTCGGCCATGTTGTTCGGATGGAAGAATCTGCTCCAGCGAAAAAGGTTTTCGATGCGAAGGTCACTGGACGTCGGCGTAGAGGACGTCCATGTTTACGTTGGAAAGACCAGGTAGATGGAGCCCTGTCATCAATTGGTGTGACCAACTGGAGAAGGCGTGCGCTTAGCAGAGACGCCTGGAGACTAGTGTTGAGGCAGGCCGAAACCCGTTAACGGGTTGTTATGGCCAGCTAAGTAAGTAAGTAAGAAAAAAATTCATTTTTTAAACACAGAAAAGTCTGCATACGGCTATGTCGAAAAGTAGATATAATACAACTCTGTTCTTAAACAGTGCTACTAACCACTTCAGGTGTCTTTACTAAATACTATTAGTAGAAATGAAGTTATAGTGTTCGATGTTAACATTGTACTTTTTCTTATTTAACCCAAATGGGTAAAGAGATCTTTGTTCAAGTACGTGAGCTTATTGTAAAGTATAATAAAGAAAGCAAATCATTAAAAGAGATTGGAAAACTAGTTGAGCATCCAAAATCAAGCATTCAGACAATAATTCGAAAGTATAAACAAACAAAAAGTGAGGCAACCATACCAAGAAGTGGTCGTCCACCGAAACTGACTCCGCCTGCAAGGCGCCAAATTTTGTTATAAGTATGTTGAAGAAAACCCTAAAATTACTGCAATAGATATTGCAAATACTTTGGAAAGCCAGGATATTGCTTCAGTGCATCCAGAAACGGTGAGGCATCTATTGAGAAGTAATAGACTTCATAACCGTGTATCTCGAAAGAAACCCTTTATAAGTAAAATAAATGTGCAAAAACTTGTCGAATTTGCTAAGAAATACATTGATAAAGATGAAGGTTTTTTGGCAAATGTTTTATTTACTGACGAAAGCAAGTTCAACTTGTTTTATTTAGGCTGAAAATAAAAAGTATGGCGTCGGAATAATGAAGCACTATTACGCAAAAATTTGCTTCCTACAGTGAAACACGGTGGGTGGAGGCTCCGTTATGGTATGGGTGTGCATGACGGCGGCTGGAGTGAGCAATTTAGCATTTATCGATATTAATATGGATCGCATGGTATATTTGAATATTTTCAAAGATAATCCAAGGCAATCCACGCATAAATTGTGTCTTACAGAAGGTTGGTACTTTCAACAAGACAATGACCCAGCATACCGCTGGTGTTGTTAAAGAATCGCTACTCTATAAAATGTCTCATGAATTTCATTTTATCCCCAGTCAACGTATTTGAACCCCATTGAGAATTTATGGGATGAACTAGACCGTCGGGTGAGAAAAAGGAACATTAAAAATAAAAAGGACCTTAAAAAGGCTCTGCTTGAAGAATGGAATTTAATTTCAAATTATTACACAAAAATATTAGTAAATTCTATGAAATATAGATTAAATGCTGTCATACAAAGCCAAGGCGAGCCCACAAAGTATTAATTTTGTTTACTTTTGCTTTTATTTTAAAGTAAAATTAATTTTCTGTACAAAGTATGTATACTTTTCTGTGTTTAACAAATGACCTTTATTTATTTTTAATAATAAATGTTTTTGGAAAACAAATTTTTTCTCAAAATTTTGTTGTTGTTGTTAGTATGAAATTGTTTAAAATGTATTTTGCTGTTGCATTGTTCGTAGATAGCTCAAAATATCGTTTTTTAAGGGGGTGTGCAGACTTTACTGTGCCTCTGTAAATCGAAAATCTTTATTTTCAAAACCTCAGAGCTCTAATCGAGTTTATATTTTTTATGTGTTTATTAATACAAAATCACTGCTAAAGTTATATGTCTGGAACTGCTCTGGTACGAAATTTTCTGAGGCTGACATAGTGATGACGCTATAAACGGCAAAAAGCTTTATATTTATATTGAAAATTTCAAACCTTCAAGGATGTTAAATTAAATTTTAATCTGGCAACTCATAAGGTGTACAAAAAAGGCACTTCAGTTATTTTTTTTTTTCTAATGAAAAAATTAGAAATTCGTAATATGTTTAAATATTTGCATAAGAAAGGTTTTTTGGTATGAGAAATCAATATTGTGGTAAAGTGGTTAGAGTGCGTGCACAGAATTCAAATGACCGAGGTACAAATCCCAGAGAAGGAGAAAAAAATTAATTTGCGGTTTTTGAAAAAATTAGAGGTTCCCCCCTCCAAGAATTCCATCCTCATGAAACCGCTCCCTAGCATTTCCAGTATATTCCACTAAGAAACGAATGATCAGGGAAGATAACAGCGAATCTTCATAAAAAAAGGTGCTCACCACTCACATTCAACATCCAGATGTGGCAATTGCTGTTGTTCATTCAAAGGTGAAGGTATAACATTGGCCTTTGAGTGATCAAATTGACAGCAATTTGTCTCATTGACATAAGGCGCTTCACATCTATATCAATATATTCAACATTCCAATACAATGCACTGTAGGGGTTTACCCCTAAGTGTTAGTCTTAAATAAAAAAAAAACGAGGTGAAAGTGGTCCTTCATATGCAACAGTAAAAAATTGGGTTTCTGAACTTGAACGTGCTCGCACACGCATTGAAAATAAATCGATCATATTTTATTCTGTATCAAGAATTAAAAATGAAAAAGCTGCCTACAAGATGGGTGCTGCATTTGTTAACAGTTTGGATTAATTTAAATGCAATAAAATGACTTTTAAGATTTAAATATTTAAGTTTTATAGTTTAGCTTTTGTTTTTTATTATTAGACTTGGAACATTTCGAACTCTCCTCGTATAATTGTAAAATATGATTTTAAATTGTTCTATTCTTTTGACAGATAACAAAACGATATTAACTAACAGTCTATTACAGTTTAAAGAATTTTCTAGCTTTTAAGTGACTTTGTCTCACGGAGAACAAAATTATTAAGGTGAGATCTAATTAAAGGCCTTGAAGAAACTTGTTTACCACAGAATTACCATAATGTAAGCCTTTATTTTGGCACAATCAGTATTTAATTAGTAAAAAAAATCAATTCCTCACTAAACATTCAAAACAACTCATGTGTCAATTAAAATTTTGGGCACATATTGTATGTATATGAAGTTTTCCAAAGTCGAGCTTATATTTATTTCTAAAAATTATTCCTCCACACAAATTCCAAAACATCAGCAACTGTACTTTATTTTTTAATGAGAATTAGACTGTAAAAAACTAAAATAAATTATTTAAATTTCAAGCTTTTCAAAAATCACAAAACATTTTTATAATAACCATTAGATACATAATTTATTCTATTGACAATTTTAATTTTTTACTAAAAATCAAAAAAAAAAAAAAAATATCAAAAACACAAAAATCTTTTGCATTTTCGGAAAACAAATGGCAGGTGTTAAACATTTTTTCAATTGAATTTAAAACCATGCCGTTCATATACATAAATTCCTAATAATTGCCAAAAATGAAATTTAATTTTTATTTTTCTAATGCTTAGAACAGCACTAAACAAGCCACTAGCAACTAACTAAACAGCTTAAATGAACAAAAAATCAGAAAAGAAACATTGACTAAATGCGAACAGATAGTTAGTTAGTTGGTACCTGATCGACAGAAAGACACAAACGCATAGAAATACAAAAAGACGGACGAGCAGAATTTTGCAATCAACCCCATACTACTCTACAAACAAAATGGCCTTGTGCTACTCAAGCAGAACCGACAAAAAACCCAACAAAACAGTACCAGCTACAACAAATACATGCATGCAGTTGTGTTGCAGATACTATTTTGGTTATAACAGTTTTTCAGTTTCATTTAAAATTTTGGCCAACATTTTTCTAAAAATTTGGCAGTTTGAAAACAAGTTAAAGTTGAAGAGAAAAGTAGAACAACAATTTTAAACAATTCTGTTTAGTAATTTATTACCATTTTTGTTGTTACTCGTATCTACTGCCAAATTATATTTAAAATAAAATAAATCTTAATTTTTTTTTTAACTTTTTAAGAGACAATGCCGAATATGTCCCACTGCCATATCTTTAACGAAAGTTTAGCAAAGTATCCATACTAAAAGTATGTACTTGTAACTTTCATTCCTTGTCATTATCGGTCGGATGAAGGTTGATAATTGTGAGGCGGATATCGTTAACACAAAAAAAAATATTTATTTTATATCAAAAATTTTGAGGAAAAGAAATAAAATGGCAGTTACAAAAATGCAATGATGTTGAGAAAAGGGAAGTACGATAGAAAAAATAAAAACAAATTTAATTCCAATATGGGTTGAATATGCCATTTTTGAAATGACTGTTTCCGAATTTGCTGATTTTTTGGTATGAACAAAGTATACCATAACACTAAGACAAATATAAAATTAAAAGGCACTGACACTTCTGGATCCGGAAATATTAGGTCTTGAAAATCGGAAAAAAATACAAAAATGCACAAAGTTACACTTACTTAATTGTAATTTTCTTGAAAAGTATTATAGATACGCATCTCGTAAAAGTCGCATTTGAAAGGGCATTAATTTACCTTTGATTTAATATGCAACGTGATATTTTTTTTAAGTCAAATGTCAATTTCCTTTATCTATAAGTAAGAAGCCTATATTTCCGAAAGCGGCCTTTTTAATAATTTGAAAAAAAATTATGCCAAAATTATGGAATCTCATATATACTCATATGTACGAGTATGTAATATATTTCACCCAACTTATATATCGTCATTAATTAGACTTATGTATGAGTTCAATACATTTGTTGTGTGCAATATTTTTGTATAATACGCGTAATTTCGATTACAAGTACATTGTTATTGTTACTGTTAACTTGTAAATCATATAATTAATGTGCCGTCATATAAGAGTAATCGCATAGTACGTATTACGAGTATAACTAAACTTTTTTTATACATTGTGGCATAAAAACTATAATTAAATCGGTTTTACAAGTTTAATAACTGAGTTTGAACTTTTAGAGGCCAACTTCTGTGGCTTTTACAGTTGTAATGTACGAGTACTTTTTGTCTAATCCATATTTTTTATTTTGTATGCCATATAAAATAGAAGCGTTTTTACTTTTATGAAATATAAGGTTTTTAATTCAAACTACATAAATATTTTGAAAATCTATTTTTTTGGGGTGAACTTTATTGATAATTTTATTTACAAAAGAAATATTTTTTACATACTAAAATTATTTTTATTGTGGTAAACATTCTTCTTTGCAAACGTCTTTGTAAGCCTTGCAAACAAACAACTTTAGCGTATATTCCAACATTTTGGTTATTGTTAGACACGTTTGCAACACTTCCAAGGGCGTTTGGAGTGATTACTACTCATATTTAAATGAAATAATGAGAAAATAAAAACATACAGTAATGAAATATTAAAATTAAAAATACAATAATCTTTGATATGTTTAATTGTAATATAACATATTACGATTATAATATAAAAATTTATAAAAAGGAAAATATTTACATAATTTTAGAGAAATGAAGTTATTTTATTTTAGTAAAAAAATATTAAGAATAGGAGTTTTTTTTCACTATAAAATAATATTGAGAAATAATTTAATGTAACTAAATAATACAAGAAAGGAAGGGAGATAGATATAAATGTGAAACGTTTTATATAAACATGTGTAAAGATATGTATCCTTTAATTTACAAAATTTTTATATGAATTTTTTTGAAAGCAAAAACCAATATACATATAAATATATAAGATATTTAGAAATTTTACAACATATGAATGTACATCAATACAGCAATACAATAAAGCTTATGAATTCTTGCATTGTAAATCATTTCTTTTTCTTTTTTTTTTTGTTTCATTTTCATACAATTCTTTTTTGTGTAGAAATTTGCTCATGAAATATTTTTATTATAATACAGAAGGACATTATTTTAAAATCTAAGTCATTGATGTGATGCTTAACTATGGTATACTTAAAACGCAATATAATGTTTTCTTTTTTTTTAACTTAGTCGTTGTTTCTTTAATCAATACGTTTGCTAGAATCCTCTGAGGGTGGTCTGACCCAACCACCATAACGTCGTTCCATTTCACGAGCTACTGCCAGACATAAATGATCTTGACCTGGATTAGCTACAACTTGTATGCCCATAGGCAAGCGGCGACGATCTAAACCAATCATACAGTTGGTTACCGGTAGGCCTAAAGTATTAAATATAGCCATGTACATGGGCTCCAAAAGCTTATGATAGATTTGATAGTGTTGATGTGCAGTATTGGGAAATGTGGGATAGATAAAGACGCCATCGGTGCCAAGCAACTCTTTAAATTCAGTCTTTAAAGCCTCAATAATGGTGGCCAAGTGTTTGTGTCGAGAATTTGGTATGATTTTCATAAAGTTTTGCAAGTGGCCAAATATAACCGATGGCAAAATACTATCAGAACAACCAAAGAAATATTTCACTGTTTCGGTGCATACTGTTTTGGGTCTTTGGCCCTCCTCAGTTTTATGATAAATAGTTTCAATATTTTTCATGGTCAACATGGCCGACAGTGATATATCCAGAGACCATTTCATTTTACGTATATTAACACGTTTGGCTTTAAAATCATTGGCCACACGATTAATAGCGGCATGTAAATCACGACTCAGTGGTCTCATCATGCCCGAAGGACCATCATTATCCATAAAAAAGAAACGTATGCCGGTAGTACTTATTTCCTTATCCAGTGTCAATTTATAGCCTGTAGGATCGTTCATACATCTTAATAGCAAAGGCAAATCCTTGGCATATCTAGTCATGGGAGCAATAGTAAAGAAATCACCCCATTTAGGGAAATCTGATGTTGGGTGATGACCTTTAAACGATACCGCATAAGGTGTAGGTTTATGTCCCCAAATACCACTAAACATGGCCGGTAAACGTGAAGAACCACCTATATCTGAAGTTAAGCCCAGCAATGAGGCGCCGCTAGCTAATAAGGCCGCTTCACCACCTGAAGAACCACCCGGTGTCCTTTTTAAATCATAGGGATTTCTTGTTTGTCCCGTTACATTATTATATGTTTCCCATAAGAGACACAGTTCAGGCGTATTTGATACCAGTAAAATTATGCCGCCACAACGTTTAATTTGCTCGACTACTGGTGCATCGGATTTAGCTATTTGTGGTGTTTTAAAGACACGACCCGCTTGATTTGTCAAGCCTTTCACCGCTATAGACTCCTTCACCGTAACTGGTATACCCAAGAGTGGCGTGTTTTCCTCCATTTCATCCTCTGTGCTAAGGCCCATTTCGATAATACGATCTACTTCACGTGCTTCTTCTAAGGCCTCTTCAAATCGATCTTGGACAATGGCATTTATAAGAGGATTAACTTGTTTACATCGCTCTATATATGCCTCCACCACCTCTTCACTTTTGACCTGAAACAAAAAAAAGAAAAAACAAAGAAAATATTAAAATAATTTTTTATGTGTACATAACGTTAGCTGAAATGCGAACATACTTAAGAATGAGTAATTGGTTTATAATATATAAAAAGAAGATCGATGCCCTTTTAAATTTTTTTTATTATATAAAATAATTCAGACATTTTTAAAGAAAAAATAGCATTCTTTATTTCAGCTATAAAATAGAAAGAATATTACTTTGGTGGTTATGAATTTCTTTTGACGATATGTATTTTAAAGATCTTAAAAGACGTTTTTTTATATTAACCCTATGATGCATAATGCATCACTTGTGATACAGGCAATTTTCCAGTTAATTTTAATGAGAAAAGTTTTAAAAATAGACCTTGAGCTTAAAAAATTTTTTACATTGATCTTAAAAACTTTTAACTATAACAAATTTTTAAACAGAAAAAGTTTATGCATTGCAAAAAAAATAATAAAAAGGTGATTTTTTATATTAACCCTATGATGCATAATGCATCACTTGTGATACAGGCAATTTTCCAGTTAATTTTAATAAGACACATTTTATTTTTTTAATATGCCAATATAAGAGTTATTGTCTGAAATACTGCTAACATTTCACTACAACAAACGTAAATTTTAACTCAATTTTAACAAACACTTGCTGAATATATTTGAATAAATATATGCAATAAAATTCGTATGATTCAATTGTGATATGTTCACACGTGTATGCAAAAATTATTTAACTTTCTAGGCATATAGACTTCAACCCCAAATTATTTATGCATATTAATTTATTCTTTGTTCAATTATTGTCAATTAATTTGTGTGGTAATTGGAGTGCATTAAAGCAATCAATGCACAAAGTGAAATTATAACACTAATAATCACTTAACAAGTATTTAATAATATAACTATAATGATATTGTAGATAGAATAGGTTGTAATCAATTTCATAATAAAATAGTGTTGATAGATTTGAAAACGATTAATAACACTATGCTACAAAAGTGAAGAAAAAAAAAATATGTAGGGTGAAATCGTTTACCTTGTTTATCACTCATTTGGCCTGAATTTGAAGGGGATCATTTTCAAATGAACATGCAGATGGTCCGATTTTGTGGACATTTTGCAATCCACAACATTTCATGTACTATCTCCTCATAACGTTCACTTTTGTGTTTACTAGAAAATTTTCACGTACCGAAACGAAACCTTTCCATGTAATTTAGCATTAATATATGACTGATTGGTTTTTAATTTTTTGTTGGGGAAAAGAAAAAAAATCTCTGCCAACACTCACACATTATCTTCCTGTATTACGAGTTCCAAATGATTAATTTTGAAATGGAATCAAATATCACACTTGATGTTTTGTTCTGTGCATTTTTGCTTACATTTTAACCAAACATGTGTATATACTTAATAGAATAAATTTTAAAATTAAAGTGTATATTTGCATTAAATTGTAGGTTTTTACTTAAATTATTCTAATTTGAAGTTTTATAAGAAATTATAAGTAAATAAAAATACTAACTGCTAGTATATTTGTTAGTTATTTGTTTGACATCGTTTTTTACAGTTTACAGTATAGTAGTTATAGCGTGGTATAGTGGTTAGATCGCTCGCACAAAGACCCAGCGAAGGAGAAAAATGAAAAAATAAAATTTGCGGTTTTATAAAAATTATATTTAAAAATAAGAGGTTCCCCCCCCCAAGAATCTATCTTTAAAAAACCGCTCCCTGACATTTCAGTCTAGTCCATCTTTGAAACGACCCGCCACCTTCTGGGAAGAGAGAGAACAGCTAACCTACTTAGTGAAGACGCTTACCACTCACAATCAACTTCCACCGACAGATGGGGTAATTGCTTTTAATCATTCAGGGGTAAAGGTATAACACTGGCCTTTGAGTGGTCAAATTGACAGCAACTTGTCTCATCAAAAAAAAGTGCATAATAAAATAAATACAATAAATCTGTCTATGTATCTTCAAATTCCAATACAATGCACTGCAAGAGTAGGGATTTACCCTGAGTATTGGTCTTAATAAAAAAAATTACATATAAAATCTTTCGTATGAAATAGTTGTAAAATAATGCTGCAAAAGCAGTACCCTGTTCTTGTCATGATAAGGGTTAATATTTTCAGTTATTAAATTTTTTTATTATTATTAAGGCCAGCAATAGTGCATATGCACGCTGCTTTTTATTAATTTATTACTTTTATGGCAAAACCTATGCTTTCATTGCTAAACATCATATGTAACTTTTATTGCAAAATACAAATTGGAAACGGTGTAGTAATTCAACAACATTTTTTTCATGGTCATAATCATTTAAATTCCAAACAAAATTCCATGAAAAATCTTGTAAAGGCTTTAAACAAAAGCATTAACTGTTTGGTTTAAAAAAGTCTTTAAAAGCACAAAAACATTAAACAAAAGGAAAATTACTAGACAACAATTAAACAAATGTCATATTACGAGTATTAAGAGCATATGTATATTACAAAAATATTGTATATAAATACAAGTATATTACTTGAACTACATAAATATAAACTAATTTTAGTTGAGGTCACTACGAAATTTCTGTTTGATTGTTTTATAATTTTTTTTTGTTTTTAGCAAAAAATATTATTTTATTTCAAAAATTATGAAAATTGCATATAATTATGCGTTTTTCTTAATTTTTTTTTTTTAATAAAAACGAAAAAGTACTTTTAATGTAACAACGACTTAGCCAACCAACCAACACATTTATTGCATTCTCAACCTTAACAAACGTTACAAACATAATAATCATCATTATACTTTTAACTTTTATGGTTCACTAAATTAAATAGATTTTATAGCAACCAAAGCATGAAGTACTCGCATAAGAAGTGGTATGATTTTTTTATGTACTGACACTGGTTAATGGTTTACGAATTATATTTTTATTATGAAACACTTAAATTTGTTTCTATATTTGAGTATTTAATAATTTGAACAGTATATTTAAGGTCAAGACAAAAGAGAAAAAAAAAAGAAACAAAACTTTTGAATTTTAAACTTCACTTAAACCATAATAAAAGGGGTTCTTGTAAACTTGCTGTAGGGTTGGGTTAATTTTTTCTGCAAAGACGCTTATTTTTTAATATGTGAGCATAAAATAGCCTCAATTTTTATATATAAGTATAAAGATTAAATAATATTTTTTACATAACCCAGTTTAAATCACTTATTTTGCTGTTCAAGGACCCATTAAAATTTTTAAATTCCCACTAATTACCATAAACTACGAACGTTCGATTATCGATTTTGTTTAATATTTCAAATACAATCAATTTTAAATTTTTATCTAAAAAGCTTTAAAACAAATTCAGCGATTTATTAGATCAAAATGCACAAAAGAAATAGCAAATATTTAATTTTCAATAATACGAATATCTACATACTCCTTTACACATAATTGGTGTCACATTGTAAATATAATTTTTATAGATTGACTGTTAGACGGGTAATTACAATCAATCATTTAATTTAACATGCTTTATCAGATAACAGTAGAGACTCTTTATATAAAATCAATATAAAGAATTTTCTGTTTTTTTCTTATCTAAATAATGTGTTATCAAAAAATCGAGACTCTACTGTAAGTTAGTGTTTTAAAATGTGCAAATTTTATGTATTTATGGTAAAGCGAATGTATTAATTTATTGATAAATGTATGTATGTATGTACATGCATAAGTATGTATACATACACTTATAAATTATTGTAATTTTGCAATCGATAATGTTTGTATATAAAAATATATTTTTTTTTTAAATTTCTGTGCTTGTTGATGTATATATAAATACTAACTGAACCCGGTGTGCTTCGCTACCCCCTCGTTATATAATAAAATAAATGGCGGTGGCGTGGTTCATAGCTATATGGCGACGTTAACAGTATTAAGAGCAATATACTACCAAAAAAAATTCGTTGGAAGGAACAAATTTATACAGAGAACAAAAAGTTTAAAACTTTAAAATAAAATTTTGTGTGAAAGGGGGCGTGGCGTAAGAAATGCTTATTAATACCTCGCAATTTGAAGTAAGTCTGTTAAAAACTATATGGGAGCAATTACATAATTTTAAAAAAGTAGGCGTGGTCGAAAAAATGTACCCTATTAATCATGCCAGAGTCCCAGTTAAATGCTGTGAAAATTTAAGGAAGATCGGTCTAGAGGTTTGGTCTCCTATAAGGTACAAACAAACAAATAAACAAACACAAATTCAATTTTATATATTTAGATGTATGTAAATACTCGTATTTGCTTTAAATGTATTTATGGATAGCCAATGTCTATAGCAAAAATTTTTAAATGTTTACTAAAAACAAGAATCAAATAAAAAGATGTTGTCAGCAAATACATAAGTGTTAATAAAACTTTATGTAAAGTAATGCATTCTTAACAAAAAGCATATTCACTACCATTCATCAATCATGCATACCAAGAGTTGAAAAAAAAAACTTTAGAAATACAAGTATTCTAGTCTTAAAAAAAAAGAAATATGAAAAAGTATTTCCTCTAGAGACTACCTTTAGGCAAAAGCTCTGAGAGTAACTGATTGCCATGAACAAGCTTTTCAAGTCTGTAATTCGGATTTCACATTAAACTGTAGGTGTAAGTAATCGTGGATAAAAATTGACACACACAATATGGGTGCTGCGAGTATCTAGGACGTAATGCTGACACAGGGTTGTAAAGGTTAATTATGTATAGTATATATGTATGTGTATATTATCATATAAAAAGCCGATTAGACTTCGGCGCTAGAGCGCCCACATGAACTACCATGCCATATTCGATAGAGTTTAATGCCCTAATGACATTAAAAATAACCTTCGCCCTTTCCTGGCTTGTTGTGCCACCAGGTTATTCGTTTAATTTTTTGTAAGCGTATTTACATATGTACACTTGAGATATGTTTATTTGTACATATATACATACATATGTATATTACTTATTGTTTGTATTGGTTGTTGTATCCATTGAGCGAGCAAATATGTGGCCATCAAATAAATTTTTTATCAACCTCATCAACGGTGAAGCACATCAAAACAACAACAACAAAAATTGTAAAGCATATAATATACTGCTTATAAATACAATATATGTGTGCACTGTAGACACATACCTGAATAAATACAATGTAAAATACTTATATTTTTTTAAGTTATTGCAAAATTAAAAACAAAATTAAATAAACTATTTTGGAAAAACGAATATGCGATTTTTATTTCTCATACTCATATGTACATATGTGTGAGCGTATATTTAGTCTTTTTTTTTTGTGTGATTTTAGTTGTTTGTCTTCCTTCAGATGATCAATTGTAAGATCATGTTGTAAACGATGTTTTGTTTTTATGACGAGATTAAGCCGTTTAGATAAAAGATTAATTTTTTTTTACCGACAATAGTTATAGCTTTTAAAAAATGTTGCTTTAAAATATACAGACGTACTTTATAACATATGACTAATTTTTCTTTAAAATAAAAGTTTTTTATATATTTTTTGAGTGAGTATAAGTATTTGTTGGAAAAGATTTTTTGGGCCAAAAATTAAATATGACCCAAATAATATAATATGGATATAACTTTAAATTATATTTTTACAGGTTTTTCTAAATATGTGTGAGTAAATGCAAACTTATCTCTTGTTTTTAGTGAGGACGTATAAGATTTATTTCATATAGAAGTTCTGTGAAAAGGAACAAAAGTGTTATGAAATTACCAATTCATTAGTAGAGCATTTTACGTAAAGTCACATAGAAATTTAAACAAAGCAACAAAATAATCCATTATAATAACCCCAATATCAGCTGTTTACTTCCAATAGTCAAAATTTTGTTTTTTCTTCTTTCTTATTTATTTTGACGTTAAACAAAATTGAATTTAAAATTTTTTCTTTAATTTTAAACAAATTGAAACAAGAAAGAATATTTGAAATATTTATTTTTCGATATTTCGTTACTTCCTTGCGTAGCATCATTCTTCATCAGGCTTTCAAATGCTCATCATGCTGATGATGCTACACAAGGAAGTAAAGAAATATCGAAAAATAAATACATATTTCATATATTTATTCGACCTAAAGCTCGGATTATTTAACAAAATTTTGTTAGAAAGTAAATCAAAAACAACTAAAAAGAAAATAGATAGAGAACAAAGAGAAACAATTTAGCATAGTTTTTAATTCAACATTTAAATTTAGAATCACTTTAACAGTTTCTTCAAAGAGTTTACACATTGGCTATTGCAACCATGTTTCAAGGTTACACTCTAACTTCTCGCAGCACCCATGTGTATGTTTCAAATTTTATCCATGAGTACCTGCTCTGAACGACAGACTTGAGAAGCTTGTTCATGGCAATAAGTTACTCTCAGAACTTTTGCCAGAATATTGCTAAGAGGTAGTCGCCGTGGTCTAGTGGTTAGTGTGTTGGCTTACTAAGACATGAGCCCTGGGTTCGCCACCCAGCTCCGACATCTTAAAAAAAAGAAATATGAAAACAATATTTCTTTCTGCGACTACCTCTCAGCAGCCTTCTGGCAAAAGCTCTGAGAGTAATTAATTGCCATGAACAAGCTTCTCAAGTCTATCGTTCGGAGTTGACATTAAACTGTAGGTCCCGGTACTCATGGATAAAAATTTACACACACAACATGAGTGCTGCAAGAAGCTAGGCCCTAATCCTGACAGAGGGTTGTAAAGGCCAGTTATGTATGTATGTATGTAGTCGCCGAAGAAAATAGTTTCTCATACTTCTACTTTTGAGGATGTTAGAGCTGAACCCTTGTTTGAGCCCTCGTCTAGTAAGCCAACAAACTACCTGCTAGACTACAGCGAATACGATTGTACAGGAAAAACATACAACTGAAGCAGAAGAAGGCGAAGGCATATTGAGTTTCAAAACATTTCTCTGATTATTGGAGGATTTAGATTGATGTGGCTAGGGAGATATATGGTCTCATTGGTAAACATATCCACTACTAAGGTTTCGGAGCTGCTGGTGTTCATTAGGAAGGCAGTAGGTCTGTTGAACAGACAATAGACCCAAGGGGACACAATAGATCTTAGAGGTCGCAGTGTCCTGCCTTAGTGCTGGGTCTGAACCAGTTAATAATAATTGGATCTCAAGTTGCAATAAAAACTAATCCTGTTCCTTGTGCACACTTTTATTTTCATCTAGTTTTGAAGGTCCTTATATAACGATATATTTTTCAAATGTTTATTATTATTTTGATTGCTTTAAAAAATTATTCAATCAATTAGTTGCCACTATAAATTTTGCAATCAGCCATTAATTGAAAAATGTATTCTTTGTTTGGGATTGAATAAAGAGGCAATACCAATAAATTTTTTTAATTTGATTTGATTGGTATTGCAGACTTGATTTCAATTATAATTTATTGCTATTCCTTCTGATACATACAAATGGATATGTATAGGGTTGGCCATTTAAAAGTTTAAATTGAAAAACGCAATAAATCAAAAACTGTTTGAAAATTTGCCAATCTTTTTTTTTTTTGTGAAGTACAATTTTTCCGGTTATAAATGGAATACTATTTCATACACATAGCTGCCTCTGCTAGCATCACAGTGCCCCATTCGATCGGACCAATTTTCGAGCACTTTTTCATGTCTCGACATTGGCACCACGAAGCATAACCAATGTCTTTAACAGCGCCTCATAGTTTAACGGAGTAGTTCAACTAAAAACCGCAAATTCTTGGCGGCCAATTGACATCACCATTTCGGCTAATTAAACGGCCATCAAACATTTGACACAATAAATCGATTGTAGCATGAGATGTGTGGTAAGTTGCACAATCGTATTGAAATCAAACATCGTTCATATCAATACCACGAAGAGAAGGCACAAAAAATGGGTTATCATGGTGCGATAGGTGTCTCCATTGACCATAATGATTGCATCGTTCTCATTTTCTAATGATGCCTTCTGTAAGACCACGTGTGTGTTTTCTAAGTCCCAAATACGGCAATACTGTTTATAAACATTTCTGAATTTGCTAAAATCATAATCCTATTTACACTAAATCTATGATTAAACCGATTAAACTTTTCCTAATATAAAATTAATAGAGCAGATCTAAAATAGATTCGTAAATATCGTTGTTTGCATCATTTTTATCAGAAAAAAATACGCGTCGATTGATCCCGGTTCCAGATTTCTATGATGAAAAGAAATTCACTTACGCCGTCTGCATTTTGAAAAATACCGGTGTCTTCTTTCTACTTTCATACAGGTTTTTTGGCTCTGGTGAACATTAAATGATTTGTCAGTTACAGTGTTCTTTAATTCTTGCGACGATATTTTCTTTTTATTATATGAATAGAATATTTCTTAAATTATTTAATTTTGGACTGATTGGGCGAATTTTGAGGGAATCACAAAGTTATATATTTTGTAAAACATTATCAAGCATTATAAGAACTTCTTATTTGAGAAACATTCATTTCTCAAATCAATTTACTTTAACTTTAAAAATATGTAGATATAATAAAATTTTTTATTTTTCTTTTAATTAACAGTCTTCAAAGATACATATATACATATACTATGTATACATAGAACGCATTAAAAATTAATTTGCAAACACATTACTTGAAATTAATTGTCATTTTACAAAAGTACAATAAAATTAAAACAATTTTGATAAACTACCTTTAAAATCTTAAACGTCTGTCTCAATGTCTAGTGTTCACATTCATCCGTGTTCACTGGCGCACACGATATGTACTCGCAATTACGAGATTCGTACAACTCGTGCTTTAAAAAACAAAAAAAAACAAAATTATAAAAACTACTCTTGATTTTTTGGCTCCACTATTAATGGTGAAGATATATTGCGTTCAAGCTGATATATGTGACATCATGACGAAACTTCTATTGTAATTAATTGGTTGGCCTCTTCATAATGATTTTCTTAAACGGTTTAAGCATATTATCCTTAAAGATCTTGTTATCAAAGTAAAGCTTGCAATTTTAAATAGAATATGATTTGATTTATATTGATTTGATTATATATATGATTTATATTTAAAGTTTCAGACTTACTGGCGATCATTAAGAAACTGTAGGCCTGCTGAACGATCAGCGGTCTTGAAGGGAAACAATAAATCAATAAATGAAGAGTTTTGCAGCTGTCCTCGGTTGAAATTAATTATTATTAATAAGGATATTACACAGTTGGGCTAACTAAACATATCTCTCACTTAATTATAATTATTATTTTTTTAATGGGCATTTAAAGTTCCATGTCATCGTGTGCAGTTTTTATAGTCATCAGCAAAATGGTATTTTTTTTTCCTGCCATCAAGTTAAATGTGGGGTACAAAGTACAAAAAAAAAGTAGATGAAGCACTTTGATATGTAATTCATATTAAAAAACAATAACAAAAAACAAAATAAAAATAAAGCAATACCGTAAAAATAAATTTTAGAGATACATTTACATAAATATACTTTATGAAAGTGAATAATAAGCGACTCAAAAGTACTTTAAAAATAAAACCAAATATTGACTTAAAAAATGATTAAAATCGATTACTTATCTGTTTTTGGATCTACTCTCATATATACAAATTTCGTAAATTAGGATTATTATTAGGTAGACTTAAAAAAGTATAAGTAAACAATTTTTCTCTACATTAGCAACTAATTTGCTTAGATTCATGTCTCAATATAAGCCTTACTTATCATTGCAATGCAAAAACAACTGATTTTTAATGGTCTAAACTGAATTTATGGAAGATAGTGTTTTAAATTTTATGGGTTTGATTCCCACCAGAGGCGTTAAGCTTATAAATAAATAAAACCTACCATGGAAGAAAAAATTCAAGCTACAGGTCTCAAATGATGGTGATATGTCAAGCGAAAAACAATATAATTTATCTTGTCAAATTTTTAATAAAATTTTTTACTAAATATTAAAGATGATACTGTGTGTTGAAAAAAAACACTTAAGAAAATATAGCTTGTTTAAATAAGCATAGTGTGTAGGGTGCAATAATTCTATTTTTAGTATAATAATGATGCTTTTTTGTGAGTGTATGTCAAGTTTATTACTTTAAATACGAAAATGGGTGGAAAAAAAATAGATACACAGAAATACCAAAAACAAGAAGAACAACAAAACTAGAGGCTTTAAAGATGTCAGTCAGTTTTTATCTAGCATTGAACTTGAGGTTTTCTACTAAAAGTTGATTTTTAGTTAAACAAAAAAAAAAAAAAAAAAATTCAAAATGTAAACGTACATATGAGCAGATTAACTATTTTATTTAAAAACATATAACACACAGCGTTGTGCAAAGCAAAAGCGATAAAATTATAAAACATAATTAAAACAGTTTTATAAAAATACAGTTTGTTTGTGACAAAAAAGGGCATATCGGCCTTATTTTAACTAATCCATGTTTTCATATGAATTAGCAATGCTTTCCAGTACCTACTCTGCATGGAAAGGGAACATAATACATGGCATTTGTTCTACCGTCAGGATGTGGCAGATGAATGTATAGCATTTAATTTTTATCATAAGGGACGTACAATATGACTTTCCAAAAACATACTGAAGAAAAACTTAAAGTCGCAAAACTTGCTTTGAACAGTACCTGGAAACGTATTCTTAGTAATAAAAAGGTGTCAATGTCTGTTAGGTATAGTGTGTTTCGTGCGGCAGTACAATCCATGTTGTGCTATGGTGCAGAAATATGGGGCGTAGAAAGATACGATAATGTAGAAAAGCTTTTAAGATATTATATAAAACGTTCATTCCGTCTCCCTATTAACACTCCAAACTATATGATACACTTAGAAACGGGTCTTCCTACACTTTTTGAGTATACGCTTCAGTGTCATTTTAAATATATACATCGTATTATAAATATGCCTAATAATCGTCTACAGAAAATAATAGCACAGTATGTGATAGAAAATCAAACACTTTTTTGTAAAAAATGGTTAAGCATAGCAGAGGAAAACAACGTTCAAATTAATCTGCAAAATTATGACTCTTGGAAATTATGGCAACAAAATATGATAAATAAAATAAATAATGATAGAGAACGTTTTGTACAATTAGCAAGAAATAGTACCCAAAGAGACGGTTACAGCAAACTCAATTTCGAGCTTGGAGAAAACAACTATTTTAATGATAAATATGACACAGAAATTATAAGTACTATTTTTAAAACCAGAGGAGAGCTCCTAAAATTATGTTTTGAAACCTATATAAGTGGTGACAGTACGCTATGCACCATTTGTAACCTTAAAGTAAAAGGTGATGTTTTGCATTTTATTGGAGAATGTCCTATTTTTGCTGGTATCAGAAAAGCATATTTTGATAGAAAATTGCTCAAAACTATGGAAATATTAGATATCTTAAATGGGCAAGACTGGAAAAAGCTAGCATCATACATAAAATCGGCCACCACATTTAGGAATCAAATAATTGACGGAAATTTTTAAAAACAAACTTCTTCCACGAATGTTTTTATCCATGTGTAATCATATAATAGTATTTTATATTTAATTTTTATTAATAAGCTTATATTTTTAACTAAAAATTTATAACTTATGTATAAATATTTATATATATAATTATAATACATATATTGAAGGGTATATTAATAATCATATAATGCAATTGTAAAAGAAAAAGATTAAATGCGAAACTTTCGACCAACGGCAAATGTCAGGTCGTATAGCTTTTTTATTTACTGTTAAATTATATACTTTAACTTTAACGGAAACGAAATTGTTATACTGAAATTTAAGAAAATGTAAATAAAAAACCTCCTACTACTACTACTACATAAGGGAACAATCCTACAATTTTTACAACCATAAATTTATTCCACAAAAAAAAAAAAAAATACTTTGCCGTTTTTGTTAACAGTTGACCAAAAACGCATTCTAATGAAAATGTCTCACTATTATTTTGATCGATTTAAGTGAAGTAAAATGGATTTTAAATGGCGTCATTACATAATTGTTAATGAAACACCACTATACAACAGAGACAAACAAATAATCCAAGAAATGAAAGTGCATTAAAGAAGTCAATCGGCTGGTAGGGTTATAGCAACGGTTTTTTGGAATTTCAAAGTAATTTAATTTATCGTTTATCTTCAAGAATGTAAAAGAATAAATAAAAAAAATTAGTTAAAACCTTCTGAATCAATTGAAATTGTAAACGCCCAAATGAACAGGTTAAACAAAAACAGTCTCAGTTTAAACCTGAAACTTACAGAATCCAATAAATTCTTAGTCGCCGTGTTCTAGTGGTTAGTGTGTTGGCTTACTAAGACGATAGCACCGGGATCAAATCACAGCTCTGACATCTGGAAAAAAAGAAATATGAAAAAATTATTTTTTTCGGCTACTACCACTCAGCAGTCTTCTGGAAACAGCTCTGATAGCAATTAATTGCCATGAAAAAGCTTTTCAAGTCTGTAGTTCGGAGTCGATTACAAACTGTAGGTCCCGGTACTCATGGATAAAAATTGACACACACAACATGGCCTTTACAACTTTGAGTCAGGATTACGGCCTAGCTTCTCGCAGCACTCATGTTGTGTTTGTAAATTTTTATCCATGAGTACCGGGACCTACAGTTTAATGTCAACTCCGAACGACAGACTTGAGAAGCTTGTTCATGGCAATTAATTTCTCCCAGAGCTTTTGCCATAAGACTGTTGAGAGGTAGTCGCCGAAAGAAATATTTTTTTCACATTTCTTTTTTTTTAAGATGTCGGAGCTGGCTGTCGAACCCAGGGCTCATGTCTTAGTAAGCCAACACACTAACCACTAGACCACGGCGACTAAAAGAAACACTCCAATTAATAAAATTAATTCTCTTGTAAAATTCAAACCAAATTGTTAAAATTGCAAAAGAGAAAAAACTCCCTGAGAATTTTTATCTAGAATTGAATTAGATTTAGAATTTTAGAATGAAAATTTTATTATATTTAGATGCTCTATAGCTTTCGGTTTGTGCAACACTGTACTTGTAAAATTTTTTTTTTATATAAAAAAGAAAAAAAACTTTTATTATTTTTCTGATGAAATTTAATTTTATAAGTAAAAACTTATTTTTTTTAATTACAAATATTGTTTTGTTTATATTTTAAGTGAGGAAGTATTAATTAAAAATTATTTTTTTCTTTTAATTATTTTTTGTATTTAAAACATGAATTATAATAAGTTTGTTTGCTTTTGACAACAACAATAACAGAAAAGAAATACTTTGCTCGTATGCCATCACAATTAAACTTGTTGTTATTGGTGTCATTATATTATTGTTTTTTAGGACTTAAAGGTGAGACACAAGTAAGCAAGCAGGTGATCTGTTTAATGACCACTAACATCATTCTAAATAGAAAAAAAAACAAAAATTGTAGAAGTCATTATACATACATACATACATATATACATACCTATTAAGAATAATATTTTTTTTTAGTTGAAAAGGTGAAATTAATTCAAAACTGCATGCACCCTATTTATTCATTTTACTAAAATTCATAGAAATTTTAGAGTTTATAATTTTAAATGTTTTTTTTTTTCGAAAAACTCTGAATAATTTATCTCTAAATTTACTTCCTAAACTCATAGCTCACAACTACAAACTCTCTATTAAATTTTAAATACTTATTGTCGTTAACTATTACATACATATGTTTATTACATATTTTGTAGCCGATTGTACAGACAAAAAATAGTAACTTACAACAGTATATTTTTATAGGAGAAGCAAAAAAAGACTTTTCAAAAGTAATGCTTCTATATAGAAAATTAATCAATATTTTCTGCTTTTGATTGCAGAAGTTTAAAATTTTGTCAAGACGTGTGGTTTACTGGCATTTATAATAAACTAACCTATAAAAAACTAGACTTTGAATTTTATTTATTTACGCCTTTTTCCATTTATGTTCACGATATGTATGATTCCATTGGTTTTACTTCAGTTTTGTTTGTCCGTCCGTCAGTAATGCATAAACGACTGAATCGATTTTGTTGACATTTGGAACATAGTACATCGATTGAACTACAGCAAGTGCAATAGGGTATGTACCTCTCATACATACATACATATATAACTGGCCTTTACAACCCTGTGTCAGGATTACGGCCTAGCTTCTCGCAGCACTCATGTTGTGTGTGTCAATTTTTATCCATGAGTACCGGGACCTACAGTTTAATGTCGACTCCGAACGACAGTCTTGAGAAGCTTGTTCATGGCAATTAGTTACTCTCAGAGCTTTTGCCAGAAGACTGTGGAGAGGTAGTCGCCGAAAGAAATATTTTTTTCATATTTCTCTTTTTGAAGATGTCAGAGCCTGGAGTCGAACCCAGAGCCCATGTCTTAGTAAGCCAACACACTAACCACTAGACCACGGCGACTACATGTACCTCTCATACAAACTAAATAATAGTTTTTCTATATCTTGCGTATAATAAAAGCCAAAGTTTATCAGTTTGGTGTGAATGACTTCATGGTCAAGACAAATCATCAGCCAAAACATTAGCTGAATTGAACATTTTCCGTCTTGAGATCGATTGAAGCTTAACTTTCTGAATTTGGAGTATATGACTTCGTAGTCAAAAAATGTGGACTCAGTGCAATAATATTCTAATGAAATACAAAACAAAGCAAAAATTAATTAATAATTTATCTTTCCATTATTTCCAGGTCTGACATCTTGATAGAAAGAAATTTGAAAAAATATTTCTTTCGGCGACCACCTCTTAACAAAAATTCTAAGAGTAATCGATTGGCATGAACAAGCTTCTCAAGTCTGTCGTTCGGAGTCGACATTAAACTGTAGGTCCCAGTCCCCATGGATAAAAGTTGACACACACAACATGAGTGCTGCAAGAAGCTAGGCCGTAATCCTGACACAGGCTTGTAAAGGCCAGTTATGTATGTTTGTATTCTTGAAAAGGCTTCTTTAAAGGCGGCACCGAATTAAATTTGGTACAGTTGTAAAATAAATAAAAACAGGTTTTGCATTAAGAGTTACTTTAGTGCTTGAGTACGATTACGGGTCAAACAATTTGAAACCAGATTTAATTGTTTTTAAATTTTCGAGTTATGTTATGCTTAAGCAGTCCTCTAAGAAATTTCCAACAATTAACGCCAATTAAAAATCATTCCACATCTTTTTGCAGTGACTTAAACTTAAAATACTAGTAACAGAATTTATTTAAATACACTTTACCAAAAAACCCAAGCCACATGCACGAGTTGTAATGAATTGCATTAAATGAAATGTTAAAACTATTTAAATGAATAAAAAATTTGCTCTATTTCTTATTTGTATTGCAATTCGGACTTTCTTCACAACTAATTGATGGATGGATGGTTGTTGGCTGGTTGGTTGGCTGAATAGATGAATTGTACACAACCGTAATTTATTAGTAAATATGTAAAAGTATTTAAAAAGCTTTTTATGTTTTGCTTTTTTAGGAATTTCTATTTATAATTTACACAAGAATCAAGTGGTTTATTTTGAAATATACAGGTATGTTCTGAAAATCACTTTTTGTAGGAGTGATTTCAAATCACGAGAAAGGTGTTCTGAGCACAAAATTTTTTGAAATTTTGTGATTTTAAATCGTCAGGTAAATTCTTGTCGATATTAAATCACTTGCCTTTTTAAACACTATTTTACTTACAATTGGGCGAAAAAAGTAAAACAAACTTATAACATCATTTGTTCTTTATATATTTTTACAAAAAAAAATTATAATTTCATGCAGAAAAATTCTAAAATTTGCAAATTTTAAAACACATTACAATTTTCATAAAATTTTTTGATTTGTTTACATTTTTCACAATTTGCTTTTATTTTTCAAAACGATTTTTGGAGTTGCCAGATTTACAACACGTTATTTTATTTTATGTATAATTTGACCAAATTTGTCAATTAAATTAATTATTAAAAACTAAAATTTATAAAATTTGTTCATAAAAATTAATATAATGTAAAATAGTTTACATAGATTGGTTAATTTTTGAAATATAAATGTGCGATTTTAATGCAAATGCCAGCAATGAATCTGGCAGCTCTATAAACGACACAAAAGAGCTTAAAGTTTGTGATTTAGAACAATGAAAAACACTTCTAAAAACAAAAAAGCTCGTGATTTTCAGAACACCTAAGAATTTCTTGCGTGATTTTAAACTTACATGTGATTTGAAATCACGTGATTTTCAGAACATGCCTGATAAATTGTTTTTTTAATAAAATATGTTTTGTAAATTTTGCTTATTAAACAGTTACGGGGAAAATAAAGGCTGTAATTTTTATTCTAAAAAAATTATATATAAATTTTTTTCCGTACTACCAAAAATTAATGTAACTATTATGTTAAATAAAAATCAATTAGAGCAACCATTTAAACCAAAAAAATAAAAATAAGAAACTCTTAAGCTACGTTCACATTTGTCAAATATTTGATGAACAAGCGTAGCCAGTATTTTATTGAAAAGTTTTATACTAAAATTATGTAAACGTTTAACGTTTCCTAAAACATTATTGAAAGGCTGATAAACATAAAAAATAATATTTAAAGTCTTTAATTAATTAAATTTGAAGCAACAAACAATAACAAACAAAAAAATAAATAAATATTTCAATAAAATAATGACTTTTTTCATCAAATATTTGCCGAATGTGAACGTATCTTTAAGAGCAAATAAAAAAACACTCACACACACAAACATAAACAGAATGCAGTTTAAACAACAAAATTATTGATCAACGGGTTGGAAACAATATTCTGTTTTTGTTTTTTTAATATAATTTAACCCTTTATGGTGCAATGGTTGTAACTAATTTTATAGTAAAATTTATTTTAATGTATGTGTGTGATTACAACTAAAAGTTAAACGTTATGTTTCTTGAATTAAACTACCGGTTTCCAAAGAATAATTTCGTATTCATTAGCTGTGACGTTTTAAAATGAATTTTATGTTTTAAGATCCGTAAACAATACAGTTTATAAGATAGAATGAATATTCGGATTTAGAGATTTAAATAGGAAAATTTTATAGTGATTTTGAATTAAATTTATACAGTGTAAAGCACACATTAAGGTACTCTAATTCATATTAAAAATAAAGAAATATGAACAAAATATTTATTTCCTGTAGGTCCCGGTAGTCATGGATAAAAACTGACACACACAACATAGGGTGCTGCGACGAGCTAAGCCATAACCCTGAAACAGGGTTGTAATGTCCAATTATATAGGTATGTATGTAATTGATATGTATGTATGTACATTAGGGTGGGTCAATTTGTTCGGGACCGAAAAACGTGACAAAGCGTATAGCAAGGTCGTAATCTACGAGAAATTCTAAGAACTTTTTCCAAAGAAACCATGGTTCTAAAATCAAAATCGAGCTTCCGGTTTTTTAAGAGAAAATTAGGTGCTCAGGTCATCTGAAAATAATGCTATTTTTTTGGAAGTATTCATTTCAATTGGTGAGTAGTTGACCTGTAACGCTGGAATAGAGCTTATTTTAAAGGAAATTATCTCAGCTTTCTATATCTGTCCTCATTTATAGAAAATCATTTACCCAAATAATAGTTTTGGAGGTTTATGTCAAAATAATAATAGTTTTAGGTTTTTAACAGTTTGACTATTATTACTTTGACATAAACCTCCAAAACCATTATTTGGGTAAATAATGTACATATAAACAATTTAATGAATTTTATGTATATTTTATAATATTGAATTAATTGATTTGAAATTTGCACAAGTTTTTGTGATAATAACAAATAACCCATTAAAAATTTTAACGTGATTTTAACAAATAACGACTTTTTTATTTATGACTCAGTTTCTTTCAATGTACAATTTTGAGCTAGCTGCGTTTACTAGCTTGTTTTTGAGTGTTATGCAAAATAAATGATAAGCTTAAAAACTACCGCCACGATTTGGACTAGATTTTGCACATGAGTTTTATTAATTTTGTGTTGTGCTTATGCTGAGTTTTGTTTGTAATAAACTCTTAACCTTGTTTTTAAAGTAGTTGTAATAATAATGTCTCAATCACTATACATCAGTGTCCCATTAGCAGAATGGACAGAAAGCAATGAACCGAATCCAAAGCGTTAAAAAACGTCACAGTCTACTGGTAAAGTATACATACATATTTATATAGAGAGATATATGGCCCTAATTTAGAAACAAAAGACTATAAACTTAAAAAGTATTGCCCCTATTTAGACAAAATAGAGCAGTTAAAAGAAAGATACCATTTTATATTTAGCATGAAATAAAAAGAAATATATAACAGAACAGATTTATTAAAAATAAAAATTTATCAAAACTAAATAATACCAGCAAGGCGGTTTGATTGCGACTGTACATATAAAAGCATTTGTTAGAATACAAATTGTCTTATTGACTTTTATTTGGAAATATTTGCAATAATAAGTAGTTTACTGATACATTATCAAGATTAAAAAGAAAAGTATTCTATAATTATATAGAAATAAATTCAAGTTAAATATTTATATGTATGTATGAAATATAATTAAGAAATATTTTTATGTATAGTAGTGTGCTTAGTCGGCATTTACAATGCAGAAATTGAAAGGCAGACATTTTACAATTCTCTTTTGCTCTTGCCTAAAGCTCTTACAATACTCTATAGAAATTAGAAGACTGACAGTATAAGCAAAAATTACGAGAAGTAGAAAAGAAATATTCGTGTACTACACTCTTTACATTTTCGTCCCCATCGATACCAGCTTCGTCTGTCTGACTTTCAATTTCTACATTGTAAATGCCGACTTAATAAAAATTCAATGTGACTTGAAAATTGTTTGGAATAATTTTTATTATTTATTTATTGGTTGTGGCAAATAAAACATTTAATTAAAACGAGCCCAATTTGTCAATTGATTCTGAGACGACAAATTTATTAGAATTAATAAATTTATTAGAATTAATAAATTTGTATAAATAAAACGAAAAAAAAAAAAAATAATAATAAAAAATGCATACGATAACAATACAGTGTTGGAAAAAATATAATACTTTTTTTTTTTGCTGAAGGCCAGCACTCAGGGGACGACCCCTACTCATGCAGTACATTGTGCTGATCTAGGAAAATATCTATGTTATGGGAAGGGAAAAAGAGGAAGTAGTGTTTGTAGACATTTGATTTAAACTTATTAATATCGTAATCGACAGGAAAAACTTGCGCCGGAAGATTGTTCAATAAACGATAATAATAAGAATGCATTGTGTGATTCATTGGACAATGAACTACAAAAGATTGTGCTCGTAATTAATTTTTGACGAGCTACACTAAGAAGTAACTTTAAATTGAAAACAAGAATTTAATAATTTAACCAATACTAATAATACTTGTAAAAAATATAATTTTTAGTTATTCTTATTTAAAGAAAAAAAAAGAAAACTTACCTTTCTCGTTCTTATCATTTTGGCAAGATCAACGGCGGGTATTTCCAAGAGATGTGACTTAATTGGCGGCAGCTTTTTACGGTTCACTTTGATGTTGGTGAAACGACTATAGGGTACAACGAACCAACTGAACACGATCATTGCCGTACGCAGAAAGCGCCGCATTATGTACCCCATAATTCTGGAACAAAGTAGGACAGCAATTTTGGCGATTTATTATAAAAAATAGGCGGGGAAAAGAAAGTATATGTATATTTTTATACAATAAAAATAATTGTTATTATTAATTTTTTATTTTTTTGTTTTTAAGTTAAAACTGGGTCAAAAATATTTTTATTTATTTTTGTTTTAAATGAATTTTTGCAATGGATTTTTGTTATTGTTGAGAGATATATTTTTTGTTGTTTTTTTTTATTTCTATTTTTAAGGCTTTGCTTGATTTTGTTATTACTTCTGGCCAAGAGTTTTTAACACGTTAATAACCATCAGCCAATTTGGTTTAGCTACTCTCTAACAGAGAGTGCTAAAACCAAAGGCCTGGTTAAGAGCCAACTTAAAATTTTTTATTATTTTCTCCAATTTTTAGGCATTTTCTTGTTGTGTAGTATTTGGCTAAGAAACCACAGCATTTTCTGATATTAAACACTTATTACCAATACCACTAGAGCTTATGTAGTATAAACACTTTACACATTGGCTAAATAAAACAAAATATATATATTTTATAATTAAATTTTTCTGTTTCTCGTCTTGTATTTGTTTTGTATTTTTCTTTTTTTTTGTGTTTTCTATTAAGAATTGTGCAATATTTGATTTTTTTTGCTTCTTCTTATGCTACTTGTAACAGCAATAATACGTCTCGACCAACTACAGCTGCTTTGATTGGGATGGCTTATAATAATATTTGGCTATTTGGCTTGCAGCTTAAATGCTGTCGTGTTATTGCCACTTAAACTGCAAACAGACAGACACATACACGCACACTTTACAAGTAGACTTTGCACTTAAACCAATATTAAGTTGCACAATACGCGTTGCGTTTTTCTTATTTTTTTAAAGATATGTTTGCTGGCAGTAGGAGAATGACAATTTAATGGTGTTATATTATAGCATCTAGCCAGCCAAGATTTGTTTCTTTGAGTGCTGCTACAGGATTAAATAACCGTGTTCATGTAACGTATTACAGAAACCCCGAAGCGATAACCGATATCCGATCAAACGAGCAATCAACCGATCGTTTTATCAATAACAATTATACGCCTTTAACTAGTAGTAAAAAAAATTCAGGCTTTTTTTTAATTTTTCTTTATTCCGTTTCTAGTTAGAGCAATTTTTTATTTATTATATAATTTATTAATTTTTTGTTTAACTATAAAAGCTTTCTTTTTTAAGATTTTGAAATCTTAAAAATTAGTTTTTGTATGAATATGTATGTTTTTGTTCAAAATTAATCATAATTATTTCTTAGTTAATTTTCTGATCATCAATTATTTTTTACATTTTCTTTTTAAGTTTTTTGAACATCAAATTACACAAATATTATAAAAACAAAATAATAATTCACTTTGATTTGTTACTCTTTAACATTCAAACTCTGTTTAACAAATAGTTTCCTACACTTAAAATGCAAACCTATTTAAACAATTTATTTTATTGTGTATTTTTCTTTTTACTTATAAGGTCAACTCATATTTTTACTCTTAAGCTCGCTCTTACGCTCTCATATAAAAATAGTTTTTTTTTTCTTTGGAATTAAAAAAAACAAATATAAACAAAAAAACTAGTTCTTGTTTTAAATTTATAGTGTTTTTTTTTCGATTGTTTTAAATTTTGATTGTCAATAAGAAAAATATATTTTTCCTTCCATGCATGTATGCATAAGATTCTCATTCCGATCTCAAACTTCCATTAAAAATGCATTCATATCACAACTCACAGCATGTTGTACCTGAGTAAATGCCCCACAGAGACTCTCAACGTCAAACATGTTCTTTTGTATTTATTTGAGTTTTTTGTTTACAGATGCTTTTAAAACATGGCTTATTTAGATTCAACCCAGTGCTGCCAGAATTCTAATTCAATTTTTCACTGGTAAAGCGTCAATGTTATAAAAAATTTTTTAAAATTACACAAAATACATACATATTTATATATGTATGTATGTATGTCGATTTATGATATCAAATGTTGCGACTTTTATTTACGTATGTGTAAAAATGCATGTATAGGATAACGTCAAAAAATACGATGATACTTTTTTATACATTGTCTACTATATATAAAAAGTAAACTGAACCACAAAAATCTATAAACTCAACTAAAAGTTAAATTTAACTTTACTCTACAATACGATATATCAAAAATCCAAAATAAAATAGAAAGTATAATAGTGTAACAATATGATTTTCATTTGATCAGAGTTGTAGATACAGTAATCCCTCGAACTGCGCGGTAGATACGTTCTGAAAAAACAGCGCGCAATCCGAAATCGCGCACTGTGAACCCTATTTTGTATGAAATTAAGGGGATACGTTCCAAATCCTAAAATTATCATGAAAATTTTAAATTTAAACCAAGTAGATAACTAAAAAAGACTTTATTCAATATTAACATAAATTTAAAAATTAACATAAACAAAAAAGGTAAAAATTATAAATTAATTCTTAAAAATTAAACAAATAAAATCTTGAAATCAGTTCATTTTACATAGTATGTACATTATTAAAATGTAAATATATACTTATGTAATTAAAAAAAATCTTAAAATAAGTTAATTTTCATCTTCTGATGAATTTGTTCTATTTTCCTCTAATGGTTTCGTAAAAAAACTTGTTAATAGTGATTGCTTAATAGTATCTCTTGAACTGTAAAGTTCTTTATACGGCGCTAAAGCTTTCGTCAAAGGTCTACGGAATTTTATAGCACGCTCTAAATCAGGGAATAGGTCAATAGCTTCTTCACCAAGTTGATTGCCACGCTTCAAAAATTCTGCCAGTGCTTTGCTACTAAATTTGTTTTTTTCAACAATTTCTACATCTTCACTATCGTCATTTTCATCATTATTATTATCTGCAAAATATGTTATTATTTCTTCAACAGAAAGATCTTCATACCATATCATATTTTGCACGAAATATGTAATATGTACGCAAAAAAGAAAAAAAAAACCGCGCTGTTGCGAAACTTTTGCCGCGCAATGCGAAATTTTGGTGGTAAAAATAAAAACGCGCAAGTCCGAAACCGCGCAATTTGAAACCGCCCAGTTCGAGGGATTACTGTATTCAAAACCACAAAAAAATATGGATTGAAAATTAAAATTTTGTTCAAATAATCCTCGATTTATAGGAATAAAATCCACTGAGTTTTTTGTCTGATTGTAAAGAAAATCAAGTATGTATAAAATTATTTATTATACAGCTTTATGTTCTTATTATCTTTAGTACAGTTTTAAATTAGTTCCTTTTTTTTTCCAAAAACTATATGTTTTTTTCAAATTAGAAATTCACTCAAAATTTAAACTTAATTTTGTTTATTTTTACTATTTATAAAAACAGAAAAGATACGAAGATAATGTGAACCAAATTTCAATTTTCCAACCTTGGTTTTCCTATTATGGCCTTGTAAAAATACATACATACATACATAACTGGCCTTTACAACCCTGTCAGGATTACGGCCTAGCTTCTCGCAGCACTCATGTTGTGTGTGTAAATTGTTATCCATGAGTACCGGGACCTACAGTTTAATGTCGACTCCGAACGACAGACTTGAGAAGCTTGTTCATGGCAATTAATTACTCTCAGAGCTTTTGCCAGAAGACTGCTGAGAGGTAGTCGCCGAAAGAAATATATTTTTTTCAAGAGGAAAATCGAAATATAATCATTATTTTATTTTTTTTTTCAATTGATTTTGTTTAGTCAGATTAAATTTAAATTTTATTAAGTTAATCGAAGTATTGACATAATACGACAGTACATATTGTAATACGACTGTTAAATTTTTATACGTATTTTTTGCAATTTTATAGTATGTTGTGTTTACACTTATGTATACATATTTCTATTTTATTTTGAATTTTTGACATGTATGCATTATAGTGCAAAGTGGCTTTTAGTAAATATACATCTAGAATTGTTAATTAATATATTTTTTATTCTACAATATTAGTAACTTCGAAACGGTCCTCTCCACGAAAGGTAATCTTTCTTTTGAAATGCAACATTAATTTTAAATGAAAATAGTGTGTGTGCTTAGCACAAAAATTTCCAAAAACGTTTTTGTATAATGTAAGTTTTTAAAGTGTTTATGTTTTATGACTTAAAATATTTTTCAAAATAACTTTTTTAAAATTTAATAAAATGAAATACATAGTGGTGAAACGAAATTACTTAAAATTCTAAAAGAATTGCTTAAGAAACAATTTTTAGTTCCATTTCTGGCTATTTAAAGTACATAGGCATTGGCAACGTTGGTTGAAGCCAACATTATAAATGTTTTGGTTCTTTTGGAAAAAAACCGTAAAGAGAAATATTTATATTTAGAGCTTTATTTGATTACTCTTAATAATATCTCTTAAAATAAAAAGAGATATTCTGTTTGTCTTTTACTCTATTTTTAATTTTTCTTAACAATCTTCTCTTTCGCAGATGACAGTAACATTTGTCACTCTTATGCATTTAATCACAGGTGGAATCTTTTCGTTTTGGGGTGTGAAGGCAAAATATGAATGACACACTCACAAATATCCTACGAATTTAATGCGCGCAAAGCTCAATGTTGTTTTATCACGCATAGGCGATGTTGATGATGCACTCTTGTCATCGTTAGTATTGAAGATAGGTACGCTCTTAATTTTTTATGCATGAGAATTACGTATGCGCTCCGTTAGAATGATTACATTTGTCGAGGGTCGATAAAAGTTCCTCGGTTTTTAAAACGGAGTTTTAAGTAATAGTTTCAAGACCTTTATCCGACCCAGAATAGAATACAACTCTCATATGTGGACAGCTGTTTCAAGGTCTATTTTGAGGCTTCTCGACCGAGTATAGGAAAGGGCGAAGGTGGTAGGTTAATCAACTCTATCGATTTATTTGAGCATCGGCGTAATGTGGCGGCGTTTCATTGTTCTATCGGCACTACCTTTAAAGATGCTCTAATGAAATAAAAGCCATAATGACATATTTTTACGTACTACTCGTACCTCTCATTCTTTTGTAGTTGATTGTCGAGAGAATTCGGTATTCAATCGCACGGTTTGTTTATGGAATAACCTTCCCGCGAAAGTTTTTCCTGTCAATTATAATATGTATTAATAAATAAATTCAAATCTTTTTTACCCCTTCCCATAGTATTTTTTCCTAGGCCAGTACAATATACTACGTAGACGTCAGTCCCTACTTGTTGATCTCAATATGAAAAAAAGGAACAGATTTTTTGTTGCTTTATGGGGAAAGAAAAAACTTAATAAAATAAGTTTTAATGTAATTTCTATTAAAAAGGGGTTATAGATTTTGATAAGTTCTTTTGCGTTCCCGTTTTAATTAATAGAACAAAGCTCCAATATAATATCTTGTTGAAACAATATAAAAAATAAGAAAAATTGCTTGAAAAAGAAAACACAAATTCAGATTTGATAAAACGGTTTTACTTAGAATTTTATTTTATATTTTCTCTTCTTTAAATTTATCTTAGCAACTTCCTTTCTTTGGTTTGTGATATTTTCAGTTTGCAAAGTCATATTATTTCTTTAAATGTTCCCGTCAAATATTTGTCATTTATAATTTATGTATGTACTCGTATATACATACATATAACGTTTCTTGTATTTATACTGCGTCTTTATAAAAAAATTAAAGAAAAAAAATCTAAAAAAATAATGAAATAGACGCAATGTAAATACTACAATAGTATTTTTTTTTTATTTTACAATCTGTGAAAAATTATTTTATGATTGCAGACATCAAAGTTAATCGGTTTAAGTTAAAAATTATTCATTTTTATGTATGTATGTATATAATTTAACAATTTTTAACACTCTGACTGTCTATATAAAAAGTTTTACTGGTATATTCTAAAAAAATTAAATAGGTTTATTACGAACTAGTCTGTCAAGACAAATAAACCTTTTTGTAAATACGGCAGTTATTATATAGCGTATGTGTGCCAACTATTTAAGCATCGCAGACTAGTAAATATTTTCCTAAAAAAGTTAAATAATTTCTACATCCTATAGCCTATACTTGACCCTATATGTGTATTATTTGTGGCACACAAGACAGTAAAGTAGTTAAACATTTTCAATTTCTGTCTATAATTTATATTTATTGAAATTGATTGGAATAAAAAACTTTACTGAAAATCTACAGAATAAAAGTAGGCCCGTATTTAACTCATTTGTACGAGTTTGTTACCTTTTTTCCCTCAATTTCATAAACTCTTTTCATATTTTCATTTCATTTCATATCAAATTAAAAAAGACCATTTTATCAAAATAGCATTAAAAATAAAAATAATATGAACGCAGTTTGATAGTTTAATTTACCTTTTGTAATCCTAGCAGTACCGCATGGAAGTGACATCATATCGTCATGCGGGAGTTTATGTGCTCTAACAGCCATTTCATATTTTTTATATATCTCGAGTTAATGATGCCACTTAAGGTTTTCGACCCCAAATTTTTCAAGTCTGCAATCTGTTTTCGGATATCTCGTCCAGTTTCGAAGATAAATAGCCGAAAACGGATTGCAGATTTTAAAAATTTTGGTGTCAAAAACCTAAAGTGGCATCATTAACTCGAGATATATAAAATGACGGACAGAGCACATAAACTCCCGCACGACGATATATGTATGTTGACGCAAAATACTGTACGCAATGTTTCTCCCTCTTTGGTGCCAACTTACATATGGGTTAAACCACCTCAACTCAACTTAAAATATGCTGTTGGCTGATTTTTGGTATGAATAAAGTATATCATAACAGTAAGACAAAATAACAACTAACCTACATAAAAAAGATGCTCACCACTCACATTCAACATCCAGATGGGGCAATTGCTGATGATCATTCAAAGGTGAAGGTATAACACTGGCCTTTGAGTGATCAAATTGACAGCAATTTGTCCCATTGACATAAGGCGCTTAATATGACTTCTTCACATCTATGTATCTATGTATATCTATATATTCAACATTCCAATACAATGCACTGCATTTAGTAGGGGTTTACTCCTGAGTATTGGTCTTAAATAAAAAAAAAAAAAAAATATAAAATTAAAGAGCGCTGACACTTCTGGATCCGAAAATATGAGGTCTTGAAAATCGCAAAAAGTACAAAAATGCACAAAGTTACACTTACTTAATTGTAATTTTCTTGAAAAGCATTATAGCTAGGCATCTCGTAAAAGTCGCATTTGAAAGGGTATTAAATTACCTTTGATTAAATATGCAACATGTTTTTTTTCTTTGAAAAAGTCAAAGGTCAATTTCTTTACCTATAAGTCGTAAGCCTATATCTCCGAAAGCGACCTTTTTAAAAATTTGAAAAAAAAATTATGCCAAAGATAGTTTCGTTCTCTATAGTTGTGAAAAATTTCAGAGCGGAGGTCTTTTTGAATCAAGAAATAAAAATCAAATCGCAAAAGAATGAGATTAATACTAGTCTAATAGTGGTGGGATGATATACGATTTTTCGATTTCGATTAGCTAGAACCGCTTATTTTGTAAGTTTCTACAAAAAATAAATAAGTCAAAAACGAGGGATGTGGGATGGGGGCAAATGGCTCTTCATCGGGGTCAAAGGTTGGGTTGAAAGCATAAAAATCTACAAAACGCTACAAAGCTGTTCTTTTCTTACCGGGACTCTGGTCTAGAGCTTTGGGCTAGTAACTTACTTTCAATTTAAGGTAAAAAAAGGGAGGAAAATATAATTGTTAGGCTAAAGTTTAGAAAATTAATAAAATGTGCCGCTTATATAAGAAATATAAAATCTATGATAATGTGGAGGAATAACTTAAGTCGATATTAGATCCAATTAATTCACTCTTTTATGAGCTTCATAGTTATAAGAATATTGCTATAATGCAAAGCATTATAGTGCAAGTTCGCAGTCTAAAAAGTCTAATATCACTATACATATTAAATTAGATTTTTTGCATGAAATAACTCCTATAATATTTATACAAATTTGGAATTATTTTAAAATTTAATTTTTTTTTTACTTCAGCTGTTCTTTCATATCCAGATATGTCATCATATTTTGAGTAGATTTCAAAAATTTTGCGCAAACTTTGATGATTTTGCAACAGTAATACGAATATCTGGCAACTGTGTACCTACTCATTATTTTTGCATCCAATTAAATGTGTTTTTTATTGTTTTTCCAATGTTTTGTAAATCAATTGTAATGGCTTTATTTCAATTAAAAATATCATTTACTGTTAATTAAATGTTAATGAAATTGTTTTATTGTTTATACACATATTATTGCCAATAAAATAATTCATGTGTAAATAAAAGAAAAATTGAAATATTTAATAATAATGATGAGGCAATATTTTTAAACATACTCGTAAACAATATTTTCAGAATAATGGATTTCAAATGATAAAGAAAATCGTGTTGATGACGTTTTTTTTATTTTTTCTTAAAAAGAAAAAAAAAAAAAAAAAATCCCAACAATTTGACCTTTAACCCCTCAATAAAAAATCCACTAGCATTTGTATTTAACGGAAATCTATAAACATAACAATGATTTGGCATTTAAAAAAAAAAACTTCAAAATTTTGATTTTATTTAAAGCGATTGATTTTCAATAACTTGTATCAGTATACGGGTATAGAAATATACATTAGTGGGGCCCAATTTAAATTTTTTTTATTTAAGCGCAAACTTATCTAAAATTGGTTGCATTTGATAGACTAAAAATTTGGCAGCAATGGTATTTGAAACAGTCTGTTTCTAGAACACGAATGGTTTTTGTCATTCGTCTTTTTATATGTGAAACAACAACAAAAACACGCAAATTTGTTAGTGTTTCTCATATAAAAAGACAAAAGTCAAAAACCATTCGTGTTCTAGATACAGGCTGTAAGTATGTTGCAGATGAATATAAATGGGTGACTTAAATTTTCTTAATGATTTTGCTGTTTAAAATAATTATTTGCGGTATTCATAAGCTGTGCTGTTATGCCTTGTGCTGAGTAATAAGGCAAAATTCGTATTTGTCAGGCAAAGTTGATTCAAATATTGATATGAAAACAAATTTGAAACATTATGACATATTAGCACACTTTGTGACTACTCCATCTTTTAATTATAAAAAAATGTATTTATTTCTATGTGCAAAACATACACATATATGTATATGCCGAATTCACAAAAGCCACAAAATATAAATGCAATACTTGTCAAATAACCCCTTAACCCTAAATTGCATGATTTTTTTTTATTTTTCTGAAGTAAGCCACTGATAAAATTCACGCACAATTTTAAGGAAAAATATTTAAAAATATTTTATTATAAATATCAAAAACTACAGTCCAGTGGGTATAATCTAATGCCAAAATATTTCAGCAGGCACCAATTTACACTAAAGTTTTTGGACATTTCTTTTCTTTTTTGTAAAAAAAAATGTATTATAGAAATTTCCATCACAATGCAATGAAGGGTTAAGAAACCTGTAATATTTTTAATAGTATTATTATTATTGAACAGTTTGAAGCATTGTTATAGAAAACATTTAGAAATTTTAATAATACTGCCTCAGAAATCGGGAAATACACATTCAAATAAACTGTACAAATTGCTTTAAAATTTGGCTTTTGCTTGCTTGGATCTTTTTTATATATAAGAGGTTTTGTTGTTTAAATTCACTAGGTAAAACGTGGACTAATGTTTTCTCAATGACATTATTAGTAGAAGCAGAGGAAAACGAGATTTTCTACAAAAAAAAAAAGAAAAAATTTGATTCACCCTAATAAACACAAATATATACATATGTATATGCCACGTGGTAAATATAATTGAATGTAAATAAAGCAGTTTTTCTGTTTTTTAATTATTAATTTAAGATCAATAATTATTAAAATAATTAATACATCTTTTTTATGTCATCTCATATCGCACAATTCTTACCATTAAATTGACGTTAATTGGGTGTAAATTATTGTTAAAGCAAACAAAAAACTTTTAGTATTAGTCGTTGAGATTATCAAGAAATATTTCTATTATTATTACTTTTTTTTGTTATTTCTAAATGCAATTGCAAATATTTAATTAGTTTATGAAATGTGCAAAAACTTAACTAGAGATTGTGGAGAAGCATAAAATTTGTTTTCAGAAAATAGATAAAACAACTTCCGGTCAAAAGGTGATTTTTTATTTGTTATAGAACTCATTGCATAAATGTATAACAAAATCAGAGCACTTGTAACACATTCCAATTAAATAGCATGTTCAATAATACGTATGTATGTATTTGTTAAAACAACATTTGTTAAGAAATTCTTGAAATTTTTAATAAAAAATAATAAGAAAAGTTTAAGTCGGTCAAGACAGACTCAACAATGTCTTTACATTTTTGTGTTAACATTTTTGCTTTTATATATTAAACTATTAATGAGATTTTTGTTATAAAGTTAATTGTGAATTTAATCGAAAACTCTTCTTACATTCAAAATCAGCTGATTTGTTTACTTGAAGATATTTCATACCTTCGGTTCGATAACTTGCAATGAACAGCTGCAGTTTGTAAACATTATGAAGACATAGAAAGTGAAGCATTGAAATTTTAGCTTAAAGAAAATTATATTTTAACTACATTTTGCTTAAAGCTGCGATCAAGCCATCATCACAATCTGCCATCAAATCAATGGTGCTTTTAGCTGTTCCACATACTTTGTGACTTAAAAGTACTACTCACACACAATATTGTAAAAGTTAAAAACTATTGTAATTTTTATAGATTGAATTAATAAATATGTATTTATATTGATTCACCTGCCAACTTTCGAGAATACTATGCCATTAGTTTTAGAATAAATAGTTTAATCATGACCCACTAACTGAAAGCATTTGCTGGTGACTTAGGGAGTTAGATTTGTTTCAATCTTTGTTTTAAAACATTCACATTTTAATTGTACTTAATATAGGGGAATTATTTTAAATGTCAAATTAATTAATTTAATTTATAGAAACGTTTCAATACATTTGTTTTTCGCTCAAAAACTATTTAAAGAATGTTGAACAGTGAATGCGATTCAAATAATTTGATGTTAATCGAAAAGCAAACAAAAAATTAGATTAAGGTTTGACCCGCGAAACATGTGCAGTTGTTTATCAGTGCATACCTATTAATGAAAATAATATTTTTATGTAATTAATTAATTTGATCGTTATCGCTTTCTAATTAAAAATTATAGAAAGTTTTATTATAATTCAACATGTGAAAATAATAAAATTGTTTTTAAAAATGTTTGCTCTTAAATCCATTTCTAGGTGAATGAGTAGGTGAATAAACAATATACAGTATTCCCCGGATAATTGCCCCACGCTTAATTGCTTTTCCCGCTTATTTACCTCAATTTCTAAATCCCCATATTTTTTCTTACCATTTTCTAATAAGATCCCACGGCTAATTAACTTTCGCTTAACTGCGTTATTCGCTTAATTACCTCAAATATATTTTCCCCAAAGAGAAATTTCGCTTAAAATTCCCTCGTTTAATTACCCAAAATAATGGTTTTCTAAAAACCGTAGCTCAACTCAACTATGGTTATAAAGGCATAAAATGTCCGTTAAATTTACTTTCTAACTACTTTTTTGATACAACCTTCTAATTAAAGTCTACCAAGTTTATGTATAAGTCAAAAATTACTTGCTTTTCATATGTATTGATGGCAGTGTATACAGGCAATTAAGCATATTCGTTTAATTAACTCAAAGAGGCAATTAACCGTATTCGTTTAAATGCCTTCCACGCATAATTGCCCAAAAATGTTGACATTTTTGTCGAAGCAATTATTCGTGGAATACTGTAGTCAAATTTGAGACAATATCAATCCCTATGAGCGTTATAGGTCGATGGTTATCAATTTTGTAGTTTCAACAGTACGCACCTACACAGCTCATGCCACATTAGATACTTTACTTAAGTGATTTGAGGGTATGGCCACCTCATGTGAAGGAGATGTGAACTGGGCACCGAAATCGTGCAATTTATACCCTTTAGATTTTTTCTTGTAGGGTTTTTCTTGGATGATGACATCCATTTTTTATTTTATAACGGGTAAACTTGAGGTTCGCTTCAACCTGAGATAGATCGTACACTAATGGCTATTTATACTTGAATGAGATTAAATAGTCTTCATATGAACAAGGAAAAGACTAAATTTATTAAGTTTTTTGGGAATACTTTTAACAACTTACAGGTGGCACTTCAAATTCTGGGTGTAATAATTGATGAGATACCCTTTGTCGTTCCAGAGTCATGGAAAATAGAACATTTCAGATGTTCTTCACCCAGAGAATCAGTAGCGAGTCTGTTTTCTGTGCTAAAAATACACTGCTGTATTAATAAAATATATTATACGCTTATTAAGGATTTATTTGACATGTATTGCAGAGAAATTTGTCAAATAAGCCCTTCATATACATTTATATTTAGAACATTAACAATTTGCTTGCATGGGTACCAATACAGAAAAATACTAAAAAATTTAATATGAATAAATAAATAAATATCTATTTCAAATCCAGAATCAAGCTTGAACCTGAGGACACTCAAGGGTTAAGAATGTCAGATTTCATATGAAATACATTATAAACATTAAATTTATGTTTATAATAATCGTTTGTCCTTGACAAAAGTGCATCATAACCACAGGCAATGATTTATGCCTTTAAAGTTTAAACAAAACTGGGCATTTCCAATTTAAACACAAGAGAGGGAGAAAAAAAACCAATTTTAATGCACTTCAGAATTATTGGAAAAGGTTCATTAATTTTCAATGGTTGGTGACTCACAATTGGGAATTTTTGAAGGATTTTAAGAACTTAAATGGTTAAAATGTATTCGTTATTAACACTATCTTGTAAAGTCGGCAAATTTAAGGTGATTCCATATACAAACACACAAACATATCATAAGTGCATACACTCCTATCATTTATTAATTTGCTTTTATTTCTTTTAATTTAACTAAAAAGAGTGCAGGTGTGTTAAATTAAGAGAATTTTATTAAGAGAGTGTTAGATAAGGAATGAACAATATTTAGAGAGTACATACTAACAGTGATGCACAATTTTTATCTACTAAAAATAAGTACCATTTAGTACTTTTGGCAAGAACTAAAACATAATTTAAAGTTTTTACTAAAAGAAGAAGTAAGTATATTAAGGAATCTCATACATAGTCAATTTGATTTATTTGATGCCTGATATACAGTGTAGTTTTCAAAATACTAAATTTTGTTTGGTAGCTATCCAATGGAAAAAACGGATCGGTTATGTGAGCAACTGATTGTATTAATTATTATTAATTCAAATGCAAAGCAATTCAGCATCAGGATCAATAATTATTTATTAATTATCATGTATGTATATTCCCATATGTATTCTAAGTTTTATATTTGGGTATGTTTTCGATTATATTGAAAAAAAAAACAAAACAAAAATCCCTTAAATTTGGCAGAACAGCAAAAGACTACAAAAAGACTTTTTTGCACAACCTTCACTTACCATGGCAAAAAAAGGTTTTTGTATAGCAATTTATGTGAACAATTTGGAAATATATGTATTAGGGTGGGTCAATTTGTTCGGGACCGAAAAACATGACAAAGCGTATAGCAAGGTCGTAATATAAGAGAAATTCTAAGAACTTTTCCCAAATAAACCATGGTTCTAAAATCAAAATCGAGCTTCCGGTTTTTTACGAGAAAATTTGGTGTTCAGGTCATCCGAAAATAATTCACTTTTTTTGGAAGTATTCATTGCAATTGGTGAATAGTTGACCTGTAACGCTGGAAGAGGGCTTATTTTAAAGGAAATTTTCTCAGCTTTCTATATCTGTGCTTATTTATAGACAATTATTTACCCAAATAATGGTTTTGGAGGTGTATGTCACAATAATAATAGTTTTAGGTTTTTAACAGTTTGACTATTACTATTTTGACATAAACCTCCAAAACTATTATTTGGGTAAATAATTTTCTATAAATGAGCACAGATATAGAAAGGTGAGAAAATTTTTTTCGCTCAAAATAAAACTCACTTTCAATTTATGACTTTTTTTGAGGTTTTTTACATATAAAAATAACTAATAAAAGAACTAATAACTAATAAAAGAAAAAATATTAAGACATGCTTGTTCATTTTGTTATATGAAATATCATTCTTTTACGCAAAAATTATTTTTTTTTCATACATCATATATAAAGTAAATTAAAAGTGAGTTTTATTTTGAGCGAAAAAAATAAAAATCATAAATAATGATTATTTTTGAGTTATATTTCTTTTGCTCAAAAATAATTATTATGGCTGATTTTTATTAATATTGCTCAAAAATAATCATTACCATTGAAGAAAACTTTAAAAATCAAAATTTTAAAAATCATGACGGATATGCAAAGATTGTTAAAAAATAATAATAATGGTGCAAAAAATTTTTATTTATGTCTGTTCTAAATTATTGATTTTTTGATTTAAAAAAACGAACAATAATCATTCTTTACGGTCTCTGCTTAGAACTTTGTAGCATAAGCTACATTTTTATTAACTCTGCCCATTATTTGTACTGCTGTTGTCTAACATCATAACCATTTAGTACGTTTTAAGTACTTTTAATCATCAGCAAATACCTCAACACCTGCATGACGATGCTAAAAGTTTGTCGAAATTTATGAATGTTTAAAAATGTATATCCATTTTTCCCTACTTTAAATATGTATTAAATATCTATTTTCATGTCTTATCAATTTAGTTTCAGTAAATTATTTACATAAATAATTTTAATTCTGGTTTTTCGACCTTTATTATTTAATGTAAAGAATTACTCAAGCTTAAGGTCTTTTTTTAAATAAAAATCGTTTATTCATTTATAAATATTTTCAAAATTTGAAAATGATTTACAAATAAATATATCCTGAAGACGCTACACGCAGTAGTAGCGATATATTGATAAATGAAAAAACGATTTTTATTTAAAAAAAGACCTTAAGCTTGAGTAATTCTTGACATTTATATAAATACTATTTTTATAGTTTTCTTTTCTTATTATTTTTCAATCTTCCTACCAAAAGTACTATAAAAAATATAAATATGTATACAATATCGGGAGTAAATAAATTCTCTCTTAAAAATTATTCAATTCAAGCGGCTAAAGTGCTCATTTCCAGTAAAATTCACAACCCACCATCAGATATTTTCTTGTTTAGTTGTGCGGAAATTTTTCCATAGAACGGTTTGAAGTTTTCGTGTAGTGTCAAGAAAGTGGTTCGTTTTATTTATTTTATTTTTTACTACGCCTACTATACAGATAAATCACTTGATGTTTTATAAATTATAATATAAAAATACAAATACTCTCTCTCTCTTTCTTAGCATGATCGCAATGTATCAGATCATAAAACGCTCTGTTTGTAAACAAATTGTTGTGGAAACACTTCCAGCAACAGTGCACAACAGAAATTATGCCACTTTTTCTTCTGAAAATGAATCATCTGAGCAACATCCCTTGAAAGGTATTAAAATTCTTGATCTCACACGTATAGTTGCGGGACCATTTTGCACAATGATTCTGTCTGATATGGGAGCTGATGTGTATAAAATCGAAAGGCCCTATGCTGGTGGTGATGAGTCCAGAAAATGGGGTCCTCCTTTTTTAAAAGAAAGTAAAGATTCCACTTATTTTTTGGCTTCTAATCGCAATAAAAAGAGTGTTTGTTTGGACTTGAAAAAGGGTAGAGATATTATTTATGAATTGGCTAAGAAATGTGATGTTCTTGTAGAAAATTATGTGCCCGGTAAATTGGATGATATGGGTTTAGGTTACCAACAAATTAAGGATATTGCTCCTCATTTAATTTATTGTTCCCTAACGGGTTATGGCTCGAAAGGTCCCTATGCTGAACGTCCTGGTTATGATGTTATTGCTGCTTCCATGGGTGGTCTGTTGCATATTACTGGTGAACGTACAGGGCCTCCTAACAAAGTGGGTGTGGCCGTTACCGATGTGGCCACCGGCCTATATGCTCATGGGGCTATATTGGCCGCTTTACTACAACGTCAACGTACCAAAAGGGGGCAAAAAATTGATGTCAACCTACTGTCAACGCAGGTATCCATGCTGATAAATGTGGCCTCCAATTATCTTAATGCCGGCCTCGAAGCCCAACGTTGGGGTACTGCCCATTCAAGCATAGTGCCCTATCAGAGTTTTAAAACGAAAGACGGCTATTTAACTATTGGCACTGGCAGTGATCAACAATTTAAAGAATTTTGCCAAAAACTCAGTATTCAACATTTGGCTGAAGATACTAAATTTAAAACAAATAAAGATCGTGTTAAACATCGTAATGAACTTATAAAAATATTAGAGGAAATATTATGCCAAAAAACCAATAAAGAATGGATGAATTTATTCGACAAAGTTTCATTTCCAGTAGGTCCTGTCAACAGCATTCAACAGGTTTTTGGAGATGAACATATTAAAGCCATTAATCTGGTTAAAACTCTACCACATCCACTCGATGGCAATGTTAAGCTTGTGGGTCCTCCAGTTGTTTTTAGTGATGCAAAAAATGATGCACGTACGGCACCGCCTGTTTTGGGTCAGCATACCGATGAAGTTTTACAAGAAGTTCTGGGTTATACCAAAGAACAAATTAACGAACTGAGAATTAAGAAAATTATTGAATGAGTAGCTTAAATGTTGATATTGATTTTGTAATTACAAAGAGAACTGACAACACAACTAACTGCCATTTCATAGTATGAAGTAGTAATAAAATAAAATTCATTTTTAAAAATTAATAAGTTAAAGTTTTAATTAACAAAATTATTATTTTTTGTCTCTTACAACTTTTTTGGTTGTTTGAGTAAGTGAAAAATCATTTACGAGTACTTCTCAGTGCACATTACATACATACATAACTGGCCTTTACAACCCTGTGTCAGGATTACGGCCTAGCTTCTCGCAGCAGTCATGTTGTGTGTGTCAATTTTTATCCATGAGTACCGGGACCTACAGTTTAATGTCGACTCCGAACGACAGACTTGAGAAGCTTGTTCATGGCAATTAGTTACTCTCAGAGCTTTTGCCAGAAGACTGCTGAGAGGTAGTCGCCGAAAGAAATATTTTTTTCATATTTCTTTTTTTTGAAGATGTCAGAGCCTGGAATCGAACCCAGGACCCATGTCTTAGTAAGCCAACACACTAACCACTAGACCACGGCGACTACAGTGCACATTAGACCCCTTTTTATAGCGTGTAGACTATTTTTTGGGATACAGTTTTTTCACCAAAAACTTTTTCAAGCCTTAAAACAGAGTCAGCAATTTTTATATTAATTATTTGTAAATACCACATAAACAAAAAAAAGTATATAAAATGGAAAATATTTTTCGCCATGTAGGCAAATACATTCAATATATGTACATATATGACATGTATGTATTTCGTCTCTGCTTAGGAGACTCGTCAGTAGATTTGCTCCCAAAGATGGTAATCAAAACTATAAATACTTATGTTCAATAAATAATAAACTAAATGAGAATCATATTCCATTTAGTATACAAAAAACACACAAAATTATTTACAAAGCAATACATTTCATATTTGTATAATATATAAATGGTAAAAATAAGGGCAACTCCAGTTGAGAAGCGAGTTGAGCTGGCATTAAATTTGGAAGAAGTGTATGGAGTATATCCGAAATCAATATAAAATTAAGTAAAAAAAAGTTAAGTATGAAAATATGTGACAAAAAATAAGAGACTGTTCGATTTTTGAAATATTTGAAAACACCTCCCGCCACAAGTCCGCTTAAAGTTGTTTTGAAGCAACGATCGGCTAAAATGAAGATACTCAAAATGTGACTGTAGTTGTGAGCAGCATGTGTATATCGTCATATTAAATGCAAGTGCACGTAACTACACAAAATTTCGAAATTCAATTTTTTACTAATTATGGTTCGTTTTATCAAAATACATGTTCGTGCAAAATTTTAGATTCCTACGATCAAAAATTTCGATTTTATTAACGAAATTCAAACGGACGAAACTACAAGTTCGTATATTTTTAAATTCCAGAAGACATAACTACATACATATTTATATAACCATTTGCCATTCAAACTCATTTGTTGTATATAGGGATGTCAATCCTTATATCTCGATCGTGAAAATTATATGATTTTTAGGATTTACAAAATTTTTGATTTTAAACTTTTTTGCTTCTCCTGTAAAAAAGCAAAAAGTGTAGTTACGTCCGTTTGCATTTAATATGACGATATGTAACCGTGTGAAAAAATTTTAGTAAAAATTTGATAACAAAAATTTACATATTTTATTAAAAAACAAAAAATTTTATTAAAATATGATGATTTCGGAATTTTATTTTAATCACATTGTAAAAATAATCAAATATGTAAATATTTCTGTCTGTACAATTTTCTAAATGAATTTTTATATATTTTTTTGCAGTCTATTAGGAATTTCGTTAATATTCGTTTCGTAAGTTTGTGTCAAATACAGAAAATGTTTGTTATTACCGCCGATCGTTGTTTTCGAGATACAGAGAATCTACAATTAAGCATTCAATTTTAAGACCTATGCTCTGAGAAGAGTTTTCCATGGAGTACACACATAAGAGAGTGGAGTTTTGACAAAGTGTATAATGGATCGAATAGTCTGCATTGTAATTTACAGAGTTATTTCAATTAGAAATGTGTCCTACAAAATGGATCTCGTGATCGGGTACTGATTAAAGACATTCTAAAGCAGTCCGCTTATATTGATATTTTAAATGACCATGTTTTTTTTAGCATTTTAGAGACTATTTTGTAATAAAGAAATAGATAATTACCTCGACAAAACTGTCAAAATTTTTGGGCAATTATGAGTGGAAGATATTTAAACGAATATGGTTAATTGCCTCTTTAAAGCAATTAAACGAATACGCTTAATTGCCCATATACACTGCCGTCAATACATGTGAAAAGCAAGTAACATTATACTTTTACTTAGTCGAGATTCACACTTGTCAATTTCGATTCGTCAATTTATTTATTTATTTCAAAATGTAATATACTATGTAGCCTTCACCCAAAAACTCAATAATTGACGATAATTGACGACTCGAAATTGGCAAATGTGAATCACGACTTTTAGATAAACTTGGTAGACTTTAATTTTAAGGTTGTATCAAAAAAATAGTGTGAAAATAAATTTTAGTTGAGCTAAGGTGCACTTTTTAGAAAATAATTATTTTAGGCAATTAAACGAGGGATCTTTAAGGGAAATTTCTATTTGGGGAATATATATTTAAGGTAATTAAGAGAATGACACAATTAAGCGAAAGTTAATTAACCGTGGAATTTAAATTGAAAATGGTAAGAAAAAATATGGGGATTTAGAAATTGAAGTACATAATTAAGCGTGGGGCAATTATCCGGGGAATAGTGTATTATATAAATATTTTTAATCTTATTTTATTTCACTGAACATTTTTTGGAAACGAAAAAGTCATTGAAGCATACCATACTCTGTAATGATTTTGGATAATCGAGAAATAAAAGTCGATAAGCAATCCATCTCAACCAGGCTATTCACGCGCTGACTACTTCAAAAATGTATTCTTTACGACTGACTTCTGTTTTCTAATTTGAAAACGTTAGTGTCAATTGTTTTATATCCAACAAATAGGTCTTCTTAAAAATATACTTCTGAAGAGGTTCAGGAAAAATTTATTTTATGAAAAACTCTGGACTACAGCTTTAAGAAGATTGTGTTGAAAAACATATTTAAAAAAAGACAGTAACTATGTAATACGTTTTGTTTCTTAATAATACATTCTTGTTTTAAAGAAATTAAATAATGGCAACTCTGTTACCCAATGCAAACCAAACAAAAATAACTCCAACAAAAAACAATCACAAACAATAACAAAAACCACAGAGGCCATGGTAATGAATATATCTTTATAATGCAGTATTTTTACAACAATAATAGGTAGGTATGTATCCTATTATTATAGAAATACTAGCTGAACCCGGTGTGCTTCGCTACCCCCTCGTTATATACATATTATAAAAAAGGTATTTTGTATAGCAAACATTATTAGTGGTGTAAGTAAGTATCTGAATTAAAAGAGAAGGGGGCGGTGAAGTGGGCGTGGTTCATAGTTATATGACGACGTTAACAGTATTAAGAGCAGTATATTACCAAATAAAAAAAAATACAAATTTCTACATAGAACAAAAAGTTTGAAACTTTCAAACAAAATTTGGCGTAAAGAGGGGCGTGAAAGAGGGCGTGGAGTAATAAATTATTATTTATACTTCGCCTGGAGTATAACGTGTATACAATTTGAAGTAAATCATTTTAAAACCATATGGGGGCAATTATATAATTTAAAAAAAGTGGGCGTAAAAGTAGGCGTGGTCGAAAAAAAAGTACCCTATTAATCATGTCAGAGTCCCAGTTAAATGCTGTGAAAATTTCAGGAAGATCGGTCCAGAGGTTTGGTCTCCTATAAGGTACAAACAAACAAACAAACAAACAAACAAACAAATAAACAAACACACATTCAATTTTATATATTTAGATGTATAGTAATATTGTTATAATTATTGATTTTCTAATTACATACAAAAATACTGTGTTCTACTTACTCTTCAAATACATCATAGAACCGCCTACTGCCATATTTTATTATTGTTTTTATAAAGGCCACTATTAAAACAAAAGATTGCCTCACAAAAGACATAGTTGGTTAGCTTTCGAGTGAGTTTTATTTTCTAATTTGAAAAATTAACAAAATATTTTGTTTTTTTTTATTTAAATTTCATTTATGGTTTAGTTTCTTTTCTTACACAATTTCTTTTTTTTTTATTTCATATTATAAAATTTAAAAGAAGACAACACTTCTCACAGGTTTATAAGGTGACAACCTTCTTCGCACAAATTTACTTAACAACTGAATGTCGCTGCTGCAACATTGAAATGGTTAGACACCAGCAACAACAACAAATGAAGGATGAATAACTAAGTACGAGTATGTAGCTTAGAAATCTAATGCACTAAAATAAATATGCACATAAATTAAGTAACACAATTCCTCTAAATGTATTACACTTATTGGAATATCTGCTCACAATATTAAAACTATTTTGTTTCTAAAACCGCTAAAATTTATTGTTTTTTAATGATAACCACTAACAACAAACCACAACCGAATTGAAAGATCGTAATGTTCCAACTAACATTAATAGCAGTAACAGAAGCAGTAGCAGCGCAGCAGCTTGAAGAAAAAAGAAAAACTCTTTCTTTACTAATTTATAAACACATTTATATGTAAACAAAACCACACAACTACACAAAGTACCCACAAAAATGTTATTGATACTCGTCTAAACGAAAGTAGATAGAAGTTCATTTAATACAAACGCCGTTTTGCTATATAGACGTAAAAAAAAAAAAAAAATACAGTAAAATCTCGAAAAAATTAACCAAAGTGTTCCAAGGGCAATCAACTTTTCGAACTTTTAACTTTTGTAAGCATATCAAAAAATTGAATTAAGTAAGAAAAAAAAATTTAAATTTTCTTTCATTAAATATATAAAATTTTTTTTATTGGATTAGTTTTCATCATCATGGCTGTATTCAAAGTCACCATTCAATACAAGAAATATTAATTTGTACGATGTGAATTCATCCACGACTTCTTCGAATTATATAGTCTAATGGGGTTTTAAGTCCCTAAAAGTAAAGTGGGTGTGCAGATTAACCAAAGGCCAACGGTTTACCTTGTGCGAACCATTTCAGTTAGCACACAGCAAAAATGCTATTATTTCCTTTACAATTTTTCGGCTGTTTTGGTCTTTCTGTTTGTACCAAAAAATTATTTATAGGGTAAAAAACGAAAAAATAGACCAGCTTCATCTGCCTTATAAAGCTGCGAGTCGGAGCAGATGTTCATTTCTTTAATATTTGCTAGTAAATTATGAATGAAGTGTGTAACACTCGACGTTTTCTTAAAAAGTATTTCCGACATTAACAGCCTGTTCATAGAAGACGAATTTAAGTGTTTTTTTTTTCTTCTTTCACATATAAAAAGACGAACGTCTTAAACCATTCGTCTTCTATGAATGCAATGCTTTTTTCTGCTTTGACGATTTTTTAATACAACTAATCGCTAACGACTAAGCTGATATTTTTTGTTGAAAGTGATAATACTTTATTTGCAGCTCAAAATAAAAATGAAATTCGAGGAATATTATAACTCAATAAAAAAAATTAAAGCTCAGGGTTGAAAGTGAAAATATTTTAAAAGTATAAAAAACTCAGGAATTTATGAATGTAATTGACAAAATATTTAATGTTCACCAGAGCCACAAAACCTGTATGAAAGTAGGAAGAAGATACTGGTATTTTTTAAAACACAGACGGCGTAGATGAATTTATTTTTATTATCGAAATCTGGGCACCGGACCAATCGACGCGTATTTTTTTCTGATAAAAATACATAATGCAAAATAATGTATTTTCGATTTTTTGTCAGTCACAGCGTTCTTTAATTCTTGCGTCGATATACTCTAAACCAGGGACCGGAAATAAGAGTTCTTTTTCAATTTTTGAAGAAATAAATCATACATAAATGAACATTGTAGAAAACTTTTAATTACACCATCATGATTTTTAGGCGAATGCATCCAACATATTGCATGATTTTTAAACTTTTGATTCTTATTTTAACAATCAAAAATTAGAGTTATTTTTGATTTTTATTTTTTTAAATGAAAAATAAAAGTTATTTTTGATTTTTATATTTTTATATCAATAATAAAAATCAATTCAAAACTCTTATTTATTTGTTGATGCCGTATGTATTATAGTATGCTGCTTCATTCAAATTTCTATATGAATATAATATATTATGTGACTTATCCATTATCAGCTATAAAAACATGAATGCATAGAAATAGCTTATAAGTTTTGGCTGCCATTCAAGTCAGTGTTAGGAGGTCGTTTTCAGGTGTTCAATTTTACCATCATAATTGATTTTAAATGTTCCTCAGATAAATTATATCTCAAATCTCCCAATATTTATCTGAGTGCTGAAAATGACTTTTCTACACTGACTTGAGCGGCAGATACAGAATTAACAATTAAAGCTAATTTTCGAAGCCATGGAAACACAAATGTTTTGCTCTCCCAATATTCCAATAAATTAGCAGAAGTATCTAAACGCTTTTCTTTGACATATTACCTATATCACGAATTTTGAATTGATTTTTATTATTGATATAAAAATATAAAAATCAAAAATAACTTTTATTTTTCATTTAAAAATATAAATACCAAAAATAACTCTTATTTTCTACCTAAAAATATGAAAATCAAAAATAACTCTTATTTCTTGATTTTTTTTTGATAAAAGTCATAAGAGTTGCGGTCCCTGCTCTAAACATTTAACTTCTTAGAGCAGTACGGAAATACTGTTCACTTATCCGAGCGTTTAACTTATATGCGAATTAAATTTTTCGAGATTCTACTGTATAAACAATAAATAATATTCATTATGAATTAAAAATTTATTTGAATTTGTGATAAATTTAACTCAGTCCAGAGATTTTTGGCGAAGGGGGAGTAAAAGAAAATGAGGGAGTAGAGAAAAGATTAACAAAAAAAAAAAAAATTTAAGATATATGTATGTATGTATGTATGTGTGTATAAGTATAGTAGCAGCAATGTTGGGAAATTTGTGAGTAAAAATCCATAAAATTTTATCATAGGCCGAGCCTTTTGGCGATTAAGGTGAGAAGGCAGAATATGAATGACACACTCACAAATGATCTGAAAATAATCTCGGAGTGGGATCGCGCAAGCAGGGTAGAATTTAATGCGCACAAGACTTAATATTGTTTTATTACGCATAGGCGTGGTGGTGATAATGTAATCTTTTCATCTGTGACTATGGGTAATATAAATATCGAGGAAGCAGACGCTCTTGATGTCCGTTGGAATGATCACATATGTATTTCGAGTGTCGAAAGAAGCATTCACGTGTTAATTTACACAAATACTCGGTAAGAAGAGAGATAAAAAGAAAATAATGTGATAGTTTGATGCAAGAAAAGTAATTGGTTTTTACTGGACAAATTGTTCCTGACAAATTGTTTGTATGATAATTGCTCATGATTGGTTCACCTAAAATGTTCGACAAAATATGGAAAGTATTCCATATACAATAGAATCACGAAAAATATGACACGCATTCTTTTTCATTAAGCTCCCAAAGTTAATATTTTAAATAAACTATTTATTGTAGTCGCCGTGGTCTAGTGGTTAGTGTGTTGGCTTACGAAGACGATAGTGCTGGGTTCAAATCTCAGCTCCGACATCTTTAAAAAAAAGAAATATGAAACAATTATTTCTTTCGGCGACTACCTCTCAGCAGTCTTCTGGCAAAAGCTCTGGGAGTAATTAATTACCATGAAAAAGCTTCTTAAATCTGTCGTTCGGAGTCGACTTTAAACTGTAGGTCCCAGTACTCATGGATAAAAATTGACACACACAACATGAGTGCTGCGAGAAGCTAGGCCGTAATCCTGTCACAGGGTTGTAAAGGCCAGTTATGTATGTATGTATGTATTTATTGAATTATTCAAAGAATTTTACTAACTCTAATATTTATTTCAAATTTTATATTTATAAATTAAAAATTAAGAGTACGAGTATTTTAACAACAACTTGGCGTTCTTTTATTTATTTTCTTCAATTTGAAAAACCCTTAGAAAAGTTAATAGTTGGCTACAAGTTAGTTAACTTTGGAACATATCGGTTAACTTTTTCGAGATTCTAATTGTTATTTATTTATTTATTTTTATTGATGAATTGGGAAATGTTAATTGAACTGTCTTACCCTCAGTGAAGCCACACATTGAATTACGATGAGAAAATTTGCACATGCAAATCAGTCATTATTCAAAGAAATATGTACGTACTTAAAAACACTTGATAGCTATAAATATACTTTAAAATAATTGCAGTAGCTAATTTGAGCATTTACCCTACAGTATACATTAATTATTATTTGATAATGAATGGTTTTTTTCTATTTTATGTAGAAATTATTTTTTAGAATTTTTTTTATTGTTGCGCGAAACCGTGACATGGGTCAAACAGTCACATCTAAGTCTGAGTTTTTTTTTTTTATTTGAGACCAATACTCAGGGGTAAACCCCTACTAAATGCAGGGCATTGTATTGAAATTCTTGGAAAGGATAGTACATTTATGACAGAACATACATTTTTGTTTTTCTTATATTACTATTAAGCGCCTTAGGAATGAGACAAACTGCTGTGTAATGATCATTCAAAGGCCAGCCAGTCTTATACCTTCACTCTTAAATGAACTACAGCAATTGCCTAATCGATTGTGTGGTGAGTGTCTTCGCTAAGTAGGTTTAGCTGTTATCTGCTACTTCCCAATAGGTGACGCTTTTCTCCTGATCATTTGTTTTTTTCTTAAGGTGGAATAGAGTGGAATGTCGGGTAGCGGTTTCTTTGTAGATGGTCTTCTTGGAAGGGGGGGGGACCTCTTATTTTAAAATTATAATTTTGAAAAACCCGCAAAACAACTTTTTCATTATTCACCTTTGCTGAGATTTGAACCTGGGCCGTTGGAGTTTTTTTGCGAACGATCTATCCACTATACCACGCACCCCCTAAAGTTAGCAAAAGAGGTCACAACTAGTCAAAAGTTTCGTAACAATATACTTATTGCAACCTACACTTATGAAAAATTATTTCTTTCGGCGACCACCTCTTAACAGCCTTCTGGCAACAGCTCTCAGAGTAACTGATTGCTTCTTAAGTCTGTCCGGTTGATTTATTACAGTTTTATTATTCAAATATACTCTGGTGTAGGGCATCATTATTCAGGGTATTTTACTTATTTATTTTACTAAATAAATACAAACAAAGCATTTGCTACTGGCTTCACTTTTTTGTTTTTTTTTTTTCTTTTACTTTTGTGGACAATAAAACTGGGTGTGTTAAGTTGACGTCTCTAATTGCTCAAGTGGATGATTCTTAAGTGCATTCAGTTGTAAAATGTTTATTGCGACCTGTTTTTGTTTTTAATTAATTAATAGTTAAACAAATGAATTATTCATAACTTTTTCACTTTTGAAAAGTGTTTTAATAATAGCATTTAACAATTCCATATCGCTGCTTAAAACGTAAATATTATATATACTTATACCTACATATATATAAATTTGTGAAAAAGCTCCTCCTCCTCCTCCTATGCAATAATTGCTTCTTAAGAATTGGCACCAACATAAGCAGTATTCTCAACAGTGCTTTCATTGCAATGATGCACAGGCCTGAGCTTATTCTTAACGCTTTCAGTATCTTCAAATTTCATTATAATTTTGACAATTCCCTGCACAGTAGATTGTCGCAATCACTCCACAAATCACGAAAACACCCTACATTTTAATCATCATTTCGGCCAAAAATATTAACTATTTTTACGCATTCTATGGTTTTTAAACAATCCCTATTACCACAAAATGACTAATTTTTTTACTATATAAATCACACTTCAGATGACAGATACTCAACAGCTGATAATCTTGCCTGATTGGTTATTTGAATACTATTTAATATATTACACGATATACAGACATGTGTATGTGGAAATGTACTTAAAAAGTAAAAAATGTTTCTAAAATATTTTCTTGTTTTATTTAAAGTCAGATTTAAAAATTTTGTTTCAATATTTAAGAAAATAAAAATTTTATATTGTTTTTCCTGTATGATATGATATTTTGTATTTTAGGTAACGATATATAAATAAAAAGAAAAACAGTATTTAAAAATCAGAGAGTTACTGATAGGGCTAGAAATTTAAGCTATCAGATTAAAGCCAAATCCACTTGTTTTGAAGCATTCCCCATTGCTTGTGACGAGAGTATGGATATTGGGAACGTTGCCCAGTTAACTGTTTTTTTTTCGATGTCGCAGACTTCAACATTTACGAAGAATTATTGAAACTAGTACCGATGCATGACACTACTACAGGAGAAGATACATATATTTAATTGCGTAGATGAATTTCTGCAAACATACAATTTACGTCAGTCGAAATTGATGTTTATAGTAACTGATGGACCTCCTTCAATGATCATTGTATTCCAAAATTTTGAGGGCAAAATTGATTAAAGTTGGAGTATCTGAAATTTACAAATATTTTCCAGGCAGATTTGAAAACACTCAAAGATTCGCATATGAACTTTCGCATATGTCCGTGTTTGGAAGGACTTATCGGTGCGAACAGTAATTTCCTCTTATAAAAGGTAATAAATCCTCAATCAGATCAAGAATTACTGACAGCCATCTCGAGTCACTATTAAAAAGTGCCAAAAATCTGAAAAGTAATATTACTTTGACCTTCTTTTTATACTTTTTAAAATACACCAAGTTTACTAGAAACATTTAAGTCGTATATTTTGTGACCCTCGTAAACTTTTATATTCCTTTTTTTGCCCGTGTTAGGATTTGAGTTTGACATGCATGATGTACAGGGTTTCAGTATTTAATATGAACACATACATACATATTACCAGTTGATCAACTAAGCGAATTACTTACTCGAGAGTAATAAAACAAACACTTAAAGATTTTTGCAAAATATTTCAGTTCAGTTCACTTTATTAATATTTCGCAAAAAAAAATATTTAATTTTAAACTTTTTATTTTGTTTTCTTTTGTTGCTTTAAAAAGCAATTTTCTTTGGTTGTGTTTCAAAAATAATGTTTTTTTTTTTTAATTTATAGTGTGTAATTTAGATCTTGTTAAATTTAAAAATTTTTTTTTTTTTATATATATTTTATATTTCATTTTGTAGATGTGAAAACTTAGTGAACATTTTAACATTCTTATTTTAATTATTAATTAAATAAAACTTTTTAATACAAAATATTTAGACTTTTCATGTATTTTTTTTTTGTGCTTGAACTTAAATTTATCTTGGTTTGTTTTATAATTTCTTATTTAATTCAGTGATACTTATTTATGTATAAAGACAATAAACATTTATAGCAAAAAACATTAATTTTGTGAAAACACTCATTTTTATAAATTATTTATTTTAGCATTTTTTGCTAATATTTTTAAAATACTTTTTATTTATTTATAAACATTCACACATGAATTGAAAAATACACTCAGTACATATTTTTAATTTTTTTCAGTGTATATAAAAATTTTTTAAGTGTAAAAATAATTGTGATTTTTTTAAGTGTAAATATAGTAATTCTCTTTTTGTTTTTGCACAATAAAATAAATTTATTGATTTTAGCAGTATTTTTAATACATATGTATGTATGTATGTATGTATGTTGCATACGAATAAAAGTGTCCCAATAAATTGATCAGATAAAGCTAGGGCCAGGCCCAATTTAGCTTTATTACAAACTACTTTATAAATAATCTGTTAAAGACAAGCTTTTTATTTTATTTAAAATTAAACTTCTCTCTATAATTAAATTGCAAGTGTTCATTGTTCAAAACTTCTATGTTTTCTTTTATGTTTAGTTTTTAGAACTCAAGATTTTGAAGATTCATATAAGTTTTAAAAATATTTTACTATGAGGTTAGAAAATATCTCGTTAATTACAAACCCGGAACATATATCGCCTTTGACATCAATCAATATAAACGATAGATTTAATATAGTGCTGCGGCTCCTTAACGACGGCAATTTAATTAGAGCTAAACGGATTTAAAATGCAATCCACGTAGGAAAAATACAAGAAATTGCGATAGATTGATTATATTTGATAATTAAACTTCGTCGACCATCGTGTTTTTGAAACCAAATTTAGTTTAGGGCCAAAGTGACTGCCCTGTAGAACACTAGAGCGAGAATGTACGAACTTTATACTCCTTGACATTTTTCGACATTCTTTTTCAAGATTTAATAAAATTAACAAAATCTGTTTTTAATCTTTTACAAAAATGTCAAAATACGACAAACAGAATAAGGCTGATTGTAATAGTAAAAGAACCAGTTTTGTCTTCGATATTGATAAAGAACAACTGATTCACTTAACAGTAGCATCCTTAAGCCCAATCATTCTTAACTTTCATTCAAATAATATATGACTTATCTTATCAAAGGCCTTACTAAGATCTGTTGATATTGATGCTGATAAGGCGATACTATTATTTTGAAATCCTGGTAATATAATCTGCTTGTAATTAGATTTTCAAAAACTTTGAATATGATGCTTAATTTCGCTATGCCCCTATAATTTTAGTTTCGGACTTAAGTATTTATAACTTAATAGCGAAAAAAATTTGTTTCGCTCAAAGTCAGAGCAATTTTTGTTTTTCTTTAAAAAAAGTCATAAATAAAATAAGCTAAGGATCATGAACATCGGTTGGATTTTGCTTATTTTATTCAAAATTAGATGCAGGTGCCTAACTATGACCAAAATTAGCAGACAATTTATTTTCTTGCAAAATTGATGGAATTTTTTTTTTGTTTTATTTAAAAAAAAAAGTTATAAAAAAATTCTTAAAATGTAAATTTTACATTTTTAACATTTTCCAGATATGTTGAAAGCAAAATAACCCTTAAAGGTACCTAACTGTTGAAAATACGAAAAAATACTATTTAGGTGATTTATAGAAAAAATTTGGTGGTACTTGGATTAAAATCGGTCAAGCCGCTTTCAAGTTATGATGAAATATGTTGACATAACTACCGAGTTTTGGGCCGATGGAAAAAAACTGAAAACGGATTTGAATTCAGCGCATCAAAATCATTATTATTCTATATTGTTTACAGGCCTTTATTGCTGTAGACCAGTGTGAAAAAAGTGAAGAATTATATATATGCAGGTGTTCTGGCATAGCAATTCTCTTTTCGTGAAGTCCATAGAGTACGGAAATGGTTTTAGTTTTTTTCGATCACTTCATTAAGTGTCTTTTTTTAATAGCAAATACATATAGTGAAATATCCGTATTCACGAAATTACAACTTCAAAAAATTATAAGTTTTGCGTTTTGAAACCGATTTTCAAAAAAAATTCGAAGGTATTAGTTTTACATTTCAAACAAAATAATGTTTTCGTAAATTGGTTACTCTATGGGCTTCCACAAAACAGAATTGCTATGTTAGAACCCCTGCATATTTTTTCTGTAGCACAGTGTTATTAAAGCAGTAAATTTGTAGTTATAAATTTATTTATCTAAATTAAAATTAAGGAAAAGTGTCTCATTTATTTAAAATAAAATACAGACAAAAGATTAAGATCTCATTTCATCTGTATATACGTATATATGTACATATACTTATACATATGTACATATGTATGTATTGACTCAATTTATTTCAAATTTGAGTTGAAATATTTCAGCTGGTCCTTCGTTAAAATGTTGTTTTATAATAAGAGTTAAATTTTGTGTTACCTTTCAGATGTTTCCTTACAGTTTTCCTCATTACAGTTCTGCAGTATTAGTCCTTGTTCCAATTTATTCCGTTAAATGAATTAAAAGATGTATTCGTTGTCATGAGATACGTTTTTTTTCTTGAATTTTTGTATCGTTCTTAACATTCGATGTAAGCCGAATTTTACAACATTTAATTTAATATATTCGAAGTACTCGTAGTATACACACACGTGTTTAGCTCAATAACATAATAATTAATTGTAAAAAAAAATATATATTTTAAAGGACTTATAAATATATTACATTTCTTATAAGTACTCGTATATGTAAGTATGTATATTTAAACAACAGTGTTGAACAGACAAATATTCGTGTAAATATATATGTATGAATATTTTATTTATTATTTTTTATATTTGTTTTTAATTAACTTTAATTGTTTCAAAAATACAACAGATTTTTATTGAACTAATTTGTCGTATACAATACTTATTAAATTGTATAAAGTTTTACTTTTTTAGAAAGAGCACATTTAATTAAATCTTATCAACTAATTTAGTTCTTATTTACTAAAATCATTTCCAATTCAATATGTATGTATATATGAATAAATGTAATAGAATAGTTTTTCTTTTATTATTTCTGTAGTGTGTATATTTTGCTATAGAAATATGGTTTGTATTTATTTATTCAGTTCAAATTTCTTATTTTTCCTTTTTTACTACATCACGTTTAATGGCTGTTGCACCCTGATAAGGCCTTAAAAAAATTACGAAGCACACCAAGGGGTGAAGATATAACATTGGCCCTTGAGTAACCAAATTGACAGCAACTTGTCTCATCAACAAAAAAAGGCATAAATAATATATACTAATCTTCAAATTCCAATACAATGCACTGCATGCGTAGGGGTTTTACCCTGAGTATTGGTCTTAATAAAAAAAAAAACAACAATTGGATCTAAGCTCCGGAACGACCCGACACCCAGTCCGTCAATGATTATCAACTCAGCGAGGAGGAACTGCCAGCAACAGGAGAGCTGTTACAACAATAGCAAAATATGGGCAGATATGCTAAGTTTACTACGTTCCCAAAGTTTGCAAAGGAAAGTGATTGCTCCAAGGTACTTAAGTAGAATGGTGGGAAATATTCAATTAAGAATGCTCGTAGTTGGAGAAGGTGAAAATGTTGGACTAGAGCTTTATTATGATTTGATAATGACTGCAATGTTTTGTCAGGAATGTATGGTAGGAGATTCGTAGACGATTTAAACTCTTTGTCAATTTCTCATTAAGTTTCTTATGGAAACTCACTGGTTGGAACATATAAATGCATTCTTGCTAAGCCATCTTCTTTAGTTTTTACCTTTCATCATGTACATATTCTCAAGTATGAGCTCAATGGGTCATAAAATCTATAACATAAGCACTTAGTCATTATAATTTTTTTACTTTACGATTTTTTTTTTATCAAATAAATAAATACTTTTGAATAATTATTATATCGGTCTTAAGATCCTAAAACTTAAAAATTAGATTATGAGAATTATATTTTTTCTCTTTCGAATGAAGTTCTTACCAGTTTTACCAACTCATAGATAAACTTTGAAGCACCAGCTTGATGTGTGGCAATGTCGCCTCATTAAAATACTGCAAAAACTATTATTGCAACGTACTTTAATAACATATGTATACGTACATAGTTTCCATAGTCTAATTTCAAGAGAATGAATATGTAGGAAACTAGTTCAGTTCTGTTAGTGTTATACGTGTTAATAATTCTCATAAAGAAAACTAATTTCAAGATCTTAAGACCGATATAATAATTATACAATAGTGTTAAATAATAAAGATCCAATAAATGATTCCAATTAGGAAATCTGAAACAAATAAATACTTTTAAATAATCTAAAATACAATATTCTGCCTTCTGTCTTACATATGACAAAAATGTATGGTATGAATTTAGAGAGATAATAAGGGTTTGCATTAACTGGGCTAATAAAATGAAAAAGATACTTCGAATTTCGGTTTATATGTTGAAACAAGTATACGAGTATAACACATAACAATACAGTTACGTGTACAGCTTCATTTCATACGAGTATAACATATTAGGCCTTATCAGTTGTAAATATAATCATTTATTTCATTATTAATAATATGTATAAAACAATAATTAACACATTGACGCTTTTTTCTTTTTCTTTTTTTTTTATTGTACCAAGGATGCATATAGACGTCATTTACGTCAAAATGTTAAAAATTGTTTCGGTTTTTCTAAATAATAGATGAAAAATATTTGAGTTTCTTTGTTTTACGAGTATAAGTAGATTTGTTTTTGTTTTTTTCTTTTTATGTACATATATTTATAGTGTATATTTTACTGTTATTTAACTTCATTTGTTAATCACAACCAAGATTTACTCACATCAAGGTGTATGGTATATGGTAAGTTTATTGTAATATTTAGTTCATTTATTGTAATATGTATGAAAGTAGTATAGTATATTGTGGATACCGCAAAAAGGGACCATCAAACATGCAGACACTGATGTAGTTAAAAAAAAACACTTAAAATAAAACATCAATAGTTTAAAAACAAATACATATAAGAAAATTTAATAATTTTTATTAAAAACTTAGAATCATACGTACATACCATCTAAGAATTTATGGAAAGAACCAAAATGCATGCAACCAGTCAAAATATGTCCAAAGTTTATATAAAATCTAATTGAATAGCTGAAATTTGATTAAGCATTTGTCTAAAAATGCTTAAAAAATAAAAAATAAAAAAAAAATTCCAAAGATCTCAAAATAAATTTTTGTTTTAAATCTCTTGTTTTATTTGAATTAAAAAAAAAAGAAAATAGTTATACAGTAGTATTACTCTTTACTTATGTTTATTACATACACTTCTTCTCTTTGAAAATTTATTAAGAGTTAGAATATAGACTAAAAAAATATTTTTTTTTTCTTTTTGCATTCTTTTTTTAAATTCTATAAATTTATTTATTCATAATTATAACGAAATAAAATTATTTGTTTTGTTTTTTTTTTTTCATTTTTCTGTTTAAAGAAAATAATAAAGGTAAACAAAATTTTATTATAAAAAAATAAAAATAAAATTTAAATGTATGTATTTATTATGGATATTTAAAAATATGTTTAGGTTTGTATTATTATATATATTCCCTTATATATTTTGTATCTCAGGGCGTGGACGTCAAAAATATATGTATATATGTATATATATTTCATATTAATTTATTAAAGTAGTCCTTTTTATTTTCAATATAGTACTCGCATATGTAAATATTTTTAAAAGTTTAAAAGTAATTTATTTCTAAATATTTCTCTCCTTTAAAACTTATTCACATTTAAAGTGCATATTCATAAATCGTATGTTTTTTTTTTTTTTTTGTTATAATAGTTTTGTAATAAATATTTTTTATATATTTTTTTTGAAACATCATTTTTGTTTTAATAAAATTGCCAATGTTTCTTAATCGTTTCGTATTCAAAATACGCTTCATTTCAAAAATCCATTCAGTATATTAATATTTATTCATTTAATAGCAACAATGTATTGTATATAATAGATAAAACGTTAAAAAAAAATATATATATATGCATAGATAAAATATATTTAAGATTTTAAAATTAAAATTGCGTTCAATATAATATTGATTCGAAGTCCGCAAAATGCATGTTGTCACTGGGAAATGGAAAAAAAAGAAAATAAATGAAAGAAAAAATTAAAATTAAAATTAAACAAAAATAAAGTTTAATAATTATTAGCATACAATACAAATAACATTTAAATATAGATTAATTTAAAAATATAAAAACGTTTCAAAGAATAGATTAAATATACAAAAAATAACTACAAATTACATACAAATGTTAAAAGCGTGCAAAGCGAAAACATTTTGGAAAGACGATAATCTTTTGTAATACACAAACAAAAAACATTAATATATAACTTTTATACCGTCCAAAAATATTTCCCTTAACCCTGCTACTACGTTAGGGTCATTTTATGAGCCAAATTGCATTTTTCCGGCGAGTAAAGAGAAAAAGACCTTTACAGAATGCATTACTTGTAATAATTATGTCTGCCCATCGCACCGAAACAGAAAACATAAGTTTATATAAAACCTACTGAAATCATCACGAGTCTTCAAAACTTTTTTCTTTTGTAAAAATTAATATTTTTATAATAAAAATATATCGGGTCATAAAATGACCCAAAACATAATATACGTAATAGCAGGTGTTAACGCTACTCCCGAAATCCCCATGATTTCTTTTCAATCCGGCATCACTTATTCTATTTCGAAAAGGGAAATTTAATAAGTATGACGTGTATATTAATTTAACGAAAATTCTATTTGTCAAGAAGCATTTTACCGCCTTCGCCATCTTTTCTTTTTGTAAGCACTTGATTGTGAAGCGGTTCAGACGTGATTGCCTCTTAATTAAATAGAATTCCAAATAGAATTTTCCAGGAATTTCCATACCAAAAAGTATGTAAAATTATTTGTAATATTTTCTAATTTAAATGAATATTGAATATATATATTTGTATTATATTTTGTAAAGGAATTTTAATAAAATTATATTTCGTGATAAATTAAGCCTTTTATTGCGATTTTGTAATTTATTCAAAATCCCATGGAAATTGCTGGCTCGGCCGATAGCCTTCTCAACAAGTTTAAAATTCTTTTTGGTATGGAAACTCCTGGAAAATTCTATTTGGAATTCTATTTAATTAAGAGGCAATCACGTCTGAACCGCTTCACAATCAAGTGCTTACAAAAAGAAAAGATGGCGAAGGCGGTAAAATGCTTCTTGACAAATAGAATTTTCGTTAAATTAATAGCAGGGTTAAACAAGAATACAAATCCGGATTCAAACAGACATGCAGGTTGACAGACAGATTCAGAGGGGAAGCGTTAAGATATTAACGCAACGTTAAGTGTACACACATATTGATTCGCTATACAAACAGGAAGAATATTCGTGTGCGGCAATACTAATGCTAGTTCGGTTTCAACGCTTATAAAAAAAATGACAAAACATTCCCGAACTAGATTGAAAATGCTAACCTTTTAACTGAATCTATTGTATATTTATTATGTATGTTTATCGGTGTTAAGATCCTTTTATAAGAATTAACATGCGTTAAGTACTATTGTATAACACTAACGGAGCTCAACTAGAAATCGACCCCTGCTACGAAGGTCTTATCAGTTCTTTCGGTTATACATACATATTTATTTTTTATATTACTCGTATCTATTTAATTCACAATCTATTGATACTGGATGATATGAATTAGATGTTAGGTTATAATTCATTGTCATTGCTATTGAAAAAAAAAAATAATTGCTTTAAAAATACATATATATATAAATATTTAGCAATTTCTTTTTTACTTTCTTACAAAAGATTATCGTTCATAAAATAAAGGGTTAAAGAAATTACTCGTAATGTTTATAAACTAAAAATTTTAAAAGACATTCATTCTTTAAATATTTTACAAATGCATATGTATGAGTATAAGTATGTGTACGTATATTTGTTGGTACATAAATTTTCTTTCAAGATATCTTTTTGCATAAATTGTTAATCATTTGTGTATAAAAAATGTGTGTATGTGTGTGTATTTTGTTTTTATTAAACTTTATAGTATTTCAATTAAATTTATTTTCATTGTTTTTAAAGACACATACATTTATAGTTAGTATATCCATATGTATATGTAATATATACATATATATTTTTTTTATTAAATATATTTAAAATAACAAACACATGCATCACTTAAAAAATTAAATAATTTAATAATTTTTATATTCTTTCTTTTAAGAATCATTTGTAAAATTGTCTTTTAAAACCTTTTATCAGTTTCTCACTATTATATAAGTAAGTATGTTATGTATATATACTATATGCTTGATATTATATATAAATTTTCCTAAAAATTTTACTAAATGAGCTTAATATGTTATTTCATTTCATTATTATTTATGTTTGTATTAAGATTTGCTAATTTATAGATGCATAATTGTGCTATTTTGTAAGCTAAATTAAACAAATTGAAAATGAAATTGTAAAATTTAAATGTGGAAAAAAGAAAGAATTTATTGATTAGCAATTATTGTTGTGAAAAAGGCATGAAAAGTTTATTTTGTTAATTAAATTAATTTTCTATTTTTCTAGATATCGAAATCGAATAAAATTTCAAATTGCCATAATTTTATAATCTGACAAGGCTTAATGACATACGATAACATTAACATTAGCTTCTTTGATTATAAAACGTTTAAGATAATTTGAACATTTACATATATTGTGTGTGTCTATCGAATATATTTTCGATTTCAATTTCATCCGATTTCGATTTCCAGAATATGGAGAAATAAATGCTACTTATAATAGTGGCATAAAAAAAGAATGTAGTAAATATTTTAAGGAAAATATGTGTGTATGTATTTATGTATATTAAAAAAGAATCTAAACAATACTTTGAATTTGTTGTTACTGGCTGCTTTGTCACCAAGGAAAACTAACAATTTATGTATATACATATAGAAGCATTAAAAACTGAGTTTGAAACCTCCTACAACAATTGGAAAATTAAATTCATTTAGGCTTTCAATTATTTTTATCACTTTTCATATAAATTTTCAATAACAAAAAATTTTCTATTTGTGAAAAACACTCAAAAATATGATTTTTTAACAATCGTCTTTTAAAAAGAGACTGTACATTTATTTTGTTGACTATAATTTATAACCTTAAAAGCACAACAAAAGTGGCGTTGAGTGCAATAAATTTATATGAATTTTATACAGTTTTATAGGGTCAGGAATCCACAAGAGCAAGAAAGCATATTCATGTCAACGCTTATGAATATCTCTTACACATTCATGACACATTTTCTTCACGATTCAGAATTAGATTTTCAGACTTGATTCTATTGGTTTGAAGTGCTGTACATAACACGACACCTAGGGCAAGGGGACAACCAAAACAATACCTTTTTAAATAATATCTTCTTCAAAGCTTTTGTTATACATAAGCATATGCATTAGAGCCGTACTACATAACAAGGAAAAAAAGGTTTCTCCGTACCGCCTCCAATATAAATTATTTTTTCTAAGAGATTTCGAAAAATGAATTTTTTTTAGCCGAACGTAGTGGTCATGCCTTTTCAATTTTTTTGGTTATATCTTAGGCACTTACAGTCCAATTTTAAAGTGTGATATAATCGAATTTAAGCAGATGTTACGAAATTATTCAAATCATCTCTTTATTTATATTTGTTTTTATAAAGAAAAGGAATTCATTACCACTCAACTTTCTTAGTGTTATTTGTGGACACAAAAAATCATTTAGGTCGCAGTATCTGCATTTGAATGTACTACTTATGGGAATAATAATAACAAACAGTATTACGAATGGCCCTGCGGACGTGGACACTGCTTATTATACCATTGTGGCACCCTATATATTTTAAAATTTTTTAATTTATAAACAAATTAGTTTTCTTCTTTTATTGAGAAATCCTTGGAAAAAAGTCTAAATTCGTGTGATGAAAAATTTAGTTCTAATCAAATTAAAGTGTTTTATAATATAATTCAAGCTCCTGGTCTTTCTTAAATAAAAGATGTTAATTTAGCAAAAGTCGAAAAAACAGGAATAAAAAACTACAAATTAGTTTTATAAAAAATAAAAATAATAAAAGTGTGTAATTTTCTATTTTTTAAATGAAATGTTACATAAACACATGAGCAGGAAAAAATCCCAAGTGAGTTTATGTCAATGAAAAAATGTTTTATGTTCATACAGTAAATTATTTTAATTGTCGAGAATGTATGAGATGACAATGGTTGATGTGTGTTTTCGCGTTTAAAAAAACGATTACACAATGAACTTTGTGAAAAGCAATACACATTCATAATTAGGATATTAAAATATATGCCTTTTTACTTATGAGAATTAAAACAAAATTGAATGTGTTAAGAAAAATAAAACTAAGCAAATTTGTTCTTAAGTTTATTATTAAAACCAACATAAACAAAGCTATTAAATAAAAAGAATTAACAGAACTAAACAAAATTTGTAAATACCTTTTCTGGATTTTAAATTGTTTGTCTTGAATACATTTTTAAAGCATACATTCCTTTCGTAAGGCACCAAACATGGTTCTTTATTTTATTGTATTTTTTTTTTTAATTATTTACTATTTTGAAATCACAACAAAAGCAATTATAGATTTAATAGTAATAATAGTTTGTATTAAATTTTTTCGACTAAAAATTTAGATCAGACAATTTTTTTTTTGTTTTCTTTATAAAATTATTAAATATTCTTATTTTCTTTTTGTTTTTGTTTTTATCCTTTTTTCAGCATGACTTAGAGTACACAAAGTACATCCCAATCAATGCCATTTGTATAAATATCGAGATCATTAAAAGTTACATTATTATTACTTTCATTATCGCTTTCGTTATGAATCATATGTTGAACGTAGAAAAAAAATTAATAATTTATGGCAGTGTAGTAATTGTAGTAGGAGGTACAGAGTGTAGAAGATTTAATGCATATTGTTCCCAAAATTAACCATAGTAAAGTTGTATAAATATTAATGTAGAAAAAAATACATATATAAAAACAAAAAAGAAATGATTAGAAACAATTGAAAAATAATTGTATAAAATAAAAGAAAAAACCGAAGCTTTTGGCATACAACACTAATGAATTTAATTTTAAAGTGAAGCTTAATAAGCATATGTTTTCATATACAAATTCAAAGTATTGCTCAATGATTCAAGGTGTATTTGTTAATAAGGGAAATAAATAATATTATTGAGAAATGTACATAAGTGTTGGGGAATGAAAAAAAAAAAAAAAACTAAACAAATATATATTTCAAATACAACTTACTTCCCCATTTGCATATCCTGTGGATGAGGAGATTGTATACTGTGATGTGGTGTTACACCACCTCCACCTTCTATGGCTGGCACATTAACACGTATCGTATTTGGTACATAACCATCACGACGAGCATTTTCATCTAAAAACAAATTTATATTTAAATTTATCAATAAAAGATTCAAAATAAATTGAAAAAAGGGGTGCACGAGAAAAACTCACCAATTCTTTGTGTATAAAATTCACCAAAAGCATCGTCACGATTGCGATTTGTAGGATAAACAAAACTTAAAACCTCTAAATCATGTATACGATCGGCTAAGCCACGTATATTTAAATCACGTGCCGTCCACGGCGATAACATTAAAACTTTTTTTTCAGCCACTAAACCAACAGTTATGCCACCTACAGTATATGTAAAAAGCAAATTAACAATAAATCATCTGTTACATTTTACATTTAAAATTCTGCAAAAACTTACCTAATTCTGAATCTGAGAAACGTAACAAGAAAGTTCCCCTCGGTAACATGGCTAAAATTTCTTCGGCTTTACGTTTATTAATGAAACCGATAATTAAACCAGCTTTCCATAGACTTAGTAAGTGATCTTTGGTTAATTTCATTATGGCAAAGAACCAATCCCAAAATGTGAAAGAACGATCTGGCAATGGTTCTTTACAAAATTGGGCCCACGATATATAATCATCCTCTCCATTCAAACCATTTCGACGGAATAGTTTCTCATCTGCAATTGAAAAAATCAAGTCATTTACATATAGAACCATTAAGCTTTTATAAACTTACGCAAAAAGTTTAGATTTTCATCAGTTAAAGCGCGGCCTGTAGATGATTCAAATTTGGTATTTAGAGCCAAAGCTAACTGAGACCACGGTACTCTTTCGGGCACTTGAAATGGTTCACGTACTATATCAGAGAATGCATTATCCCATGTGATTGTGGCCCAAGACTGTGGCTCTTGATTACCATGTACAATAACTACTACGGGTAATGAAATTGTCCAGACCTATAAAAAAAAAAAGAAATGCTAATAATCTGTACTGAAGCAAACAATACAAATTGAATATTTTAATCGGCAAATATACAGCGACAGAAAGAGTTTAAAAATTATAAAATTCTTCTTTTCTGAGTACATTTTGATTTATTTATTGGTAAAAATTTAGAAGACATTCGAGAATAATGGTCTTCCTTATTACTATGTAAGAGGATGTCGATATCAATTTATGTAATTCGTTTAGACACTACAAAATTTGCCATTATGTCGTCGTTGTAAACAACAAATGGTCACAAATTTTCGTCACTTACTATTTTCTAGGCCTTCCGGAGTTCTAATAATATGTTTATAATGAACAATTATTGTCAATAGCAACTGTAAAAGTCCTATTTGGTGTTGTCAGTTAAAATTGGCCACGACATCGATGCTTAGAAACCAGTTTCTAATTATTGTATATTTTAAAATAAAATAACCAATTTATAGTGATTTAATGTTTAAATTAAAGGACTCGTATGTACAATCTTAATTATATTTGTGATTGGTAAATTTTATTGTTTTTGATTTTTAACTTCTCTTACCCTAATTCTATAATCATTGACTATAACCGATGTGTAAAAGAGTAAAGCAAATTTTTCATCCATAACACTTTCAGTGCCTTTTTTCTCAGCACGTTTAATTTTCTTCAATTGCATTGTTCTGAAAATATACATTAAAAATTAATAACAAATTTGTTAAATTAAATTAATATTTACCTGAAGCTCGCCGAAAATACTCTAGTCTGGTTATTGTATTCCATAGTACCAATATTATTAACTATTTCACCTGATGAGGCTGGATTACTGCTAGATGACTCAGACATGGTACGTTGTGCAGAATGACGTTGAGCTTGAGCCTCTGTAATAAATTCAAATAACTTATTAGCATATGAAAGGAGCAATTTTAATATTTATTTTTAAACAATATTTAAATATGTGATAAATGTGACTGCAAAAATATAATAAAGCAGACACTATATGATAATGTTTAGATATTTTTTTACACAAACCTCAGACTTTGCAGAAACTTTATATTTTAAGTTTAAAATGAAATGAGATTTTGGAAAATTTAAAAATAAAAAACAAATATTTATCTAAAAATTCTTTAGATATATACATATCTTTACACAAAAGCTCTTTAATTTCTTTTATTAATAACCAATATTAATACTAATTAGAAAAGTATACTTCATTTTTTATAATGGCTTCCCTGGTGACAAATGATTCTGTCACCAGTTCTAGCCTATATCTAGTTCTAGTCTAAATTTAAAATGTAAAAATTGAAAGGCAAAGGTAGTATTAAAATGACTCTGAAATTAGAAAAATAAACTGAAGCAACAAGCAAAAATTACGAAAAGATGAAACGAAAAATGTCCTATACAAACATTTTCGTCCTGCAGCCTACTTTATTAAAAGCACCGTCCGTCTGTTTTTTAATATCTACATTGTAAATTTTGACTTACATAATATTGAAAACTATGTTTTATTGGTCTTTTAGGATATTCCAGCTAAATAAAATGTAATTGGTTAAAATTTAATTGGTTATGTGAATTGAATTCGTTTTGAATGCATTTCTTTAAATTTATGATATTCGAAGTCATAAAAAATTAAAATGGTTTAATAAAAATCAGCCACATTTTGGGCTCTTATGGCACCAGTAGCGGTACATTTTTGTTTCCGATTTCCTTGCGAATCGCATTTGTAAAGTACGACTTTTGTTTTTGTTTTTCTGACTGATATCAGATACGATATTAGTAAGTTTAAATCAAATGTCCACACACTCTTTCCCCTTTTCCTCATATTTTCCTAGACCAGCACAATGCACTAATGAGTAGGGGTCATCCTCTGAATTCTTACCTCAGTCTTAAAAAATCTTGTTATTGCTGGGGAAACACTTCATATGATTCATATAAGTCATTATACAGAAAATCAACAATGATATAGACCTGTTTGGTTGAAATGTTTCCATGTGCTCCCGACGGAATTACCTAGTCAGCAGTGAAGTAGTCTACCGGTGAATTTTTAATGATAAAAATTAATAGAAGATAACTTTGTAAAAAAATATATATATTTCTGTCTACCAAATACAGTGCGAGCTCGGTTTTCGCAACCCCCGATTAACGCAACACCCCGATTAGCGCAACAGGCAAATTTTTTACATTACAGTCTTTATAAGTGCAACGATTTTCAAAAATGAGTCTCAATAAGTGCAACACTACTTTTTTTAAATATATTTACAATGACTTCTGTTTGTATTTCTTGTTCAGAAACGTAGTTTTATAAATAAAATCATATTTAATCAAAGAATCCCATTTCAATAGCATTTCTCCTACGTTAGTGCTGTCTCAAACACGATTTAAAACATAACTACAAACGCATCAGTTTTCTGTTTTGCAACATACATATGTATATTTACACAGATGCGTAGGCTGACATATTTGTATAATTTCACTTTTTAAAACAAAAAATTGCTCACTACGCCAGTGTTTCAACAAGAAAACTGTTTTTTAACATTTAAAAATTAATTTGTTTCTTTTTATTAAAAATGGGGTATTTTCAGGTACAATAAAAAGTGGTCGATAATTGCAACTTTTTCGATAATTGCAACAGGCCACTTTTTTTCAAGTTGCGAAAATCGAGCTTGTATAAATTCAAATGGTCTTATTTTTTCTTTTAATATTAATTTAAGTAATTATTGCCAACAAAATGTGAAGACTAATAATAATAATAATTTTTCTAATATAATATATCTAAGTGGTGCTATTATTTTGATAACAGCTGTCTGTACATAGTATATTCATAATTCACACTCAGCTTTTTATTAAAATGAAATATAATCAGTAATCTTTAGTGTATTATAACCCTTCTTCTTCGAGTTTGCAATATTTAAATAAAAAAATATATAGTTCATTTACTATTTAGTTTAAAATTATTTGTCAGTTGAAGAGAATAACCCATTTTGTATTCGGTAATTCAATGTATTTTTTATTCAATGCTGAAGTTAAGTAAACTATTTTGTAATAAGAGCTCTATTAACAATTTAATTACCAGGTTTGTATGTTTGATTGACATCAATAGAAATAAATATTTATAAATGTTAACGTATACATTCGAGTTAAATATTGTTAATAAAATAAAATCGTGTTTAATAAAAAAAAAAAAAAAATAAATAATAAATATAACAGGTAAAATTATATACAACACAAACTACGACTACGCCCTCTTTCGAACTTCTAATTTTCTAGTTTTCTATATCAGCGCAATCCCATGCAAAGGCTTTCGGTCATACTCTGAGTGCAGGTCTCATTAAAACACAAAAAAAAAGAGAAAGCCTATGGCAGAATTTTTTTATTTTATATTTATATACTATTGATTGATGCATTCTATTGAATATTTTTAAATATTTTATGTCTTAAAATTACTTAAAACTTTATTGCATAAAAAAGTTCTGAGAGTGTCTTTAGAACACATTTTTATTTATAAATTAACTTACCTGAAAGTATAATACATTCAACCGAAGGACTATTAACACTTATGCCCAATTGTGGTCCAATTAGCCATCGTACTGCAGCTGCAAATCTGTTTTAAATAATATATAAAAATTTTTTTTTTAATATAAATATTAAAATACACTTTAAACTAAAACATAACAAGAATAAAATTGTATGTCATTATTTTCTCATTTTACCTGGTATTGGTTTTCATAACCTGTGGTGGTTGTTTTTCCACTATAAATGACGACAGCACTAGCAATTGTTGAGCACTGCGTACACGATTTATCATTTCACTGATGTCATCATTATTGTCTAAACGTATCATATTCATCATATTGGCATTATCCAGTATTTTGCCCACCACCTCTACCAAAAGTTCAATGCAACGTTGAATGTCATCTAAATTATCACGGAATGGAGCACCATTGCCAGCTAAGGCCTGATTACGCTGCCAGTTTTTTAATTCTTGTATAACGCCTTCTTGTATGCTACTATAATGGCTAATTATACTATTCAAATCTTGTAATATAGTAGTACGCGTAGATGCCAATATACGACACTGTTCTTGTAATTGAAGATCTGTTGCTTGTATATCTTGGGGGGTCATATGGGATTTTCGTTGATTATAGTTGCTGAAACAATTGTGAAATGTATCATAATTGGTACGAAATTGTTGCGTTTCCGAAAAGAGTGCATTAATTTCCATATTTAATTTGGTTATAAGACCATTTAAAGTATAAAGGTCACTACAAACATATGGATTGGCGGCATTCCCAATGTTTGGTGTATGCATGCCGGGTGCAATGGGTATAGAACTAATGCCTAACATACTGCCACTACCGCTGCCGTTAAGACTCATATATGGATACTGTGGCATTTGGTCGACCAGCTCTAACTCACGCTGTAGACCAGTACGTATGTGTGTATATAACTCCACGGCTGGTGTTTGTGTTATGCTTGTGCAAATTTCGGCAAGTTTAAATTTCATCAAATTATCGTTACTGAGAGGTATAAGTTTTTGTTTTAAATCCTCATAGAATTGATGAGCAAGACGTTCATATGATTCAGTCGATGTATTTATACGTGTTGACCTATAAAAAAAGAAAGTTAAATGGTTAAAAAATGTATTAAAACTACATATCGTTATAAATGAAAATACATATATTTAAAGTATTTATACAATTTTTAAAGTTTATCTTCAGAAATTGTTTTAATAGTAACAAGAGTATCTATGTTGTTTTATATCATTTTATAAAATTAATATTTATATACATCTCCTTTTAAGTCTTTTAAAAAAAGTCTTTACATTTTCTTAATGGCATGCAAGCCTTAAATCAGAAAGTACATCCAATTTAACACGAAAGTTGATACAGTCAACTAGCAACAACATTTTTTTATAAGAAAAAGTGATCAAATTGTAAAAACTCTAAAGCGTGAACACTTTTTCTCGTTAATTTTTTAAGCTTTATATACTTTGAATTGAGAAATCTCCATTTGTTTTCTGATGGTAAATAGAATGTCTAAAATTTGACATTCGAAATCCTGAACAATCTTGAAAATGTGAACTGCTGTGGTGATAATTAGTTCACGTTATCACTGTATTTTGAAGTCATGTATATTAATTGTAAGTTAAAGTTAAAGTGCATGTAAACAAATTCAAAAATGTTCATATAGCTGATTATCTACACCAGGGATGAGCAACACGCGGCCCGCGGGCCGCTTGCGGCTCTTTCAACATATTTATGCGGCCCGCCAAACAAATGTTGCTGCTTCTCAAAAATACACATAACATATAGACACATTAATCAACGAATTTCAATTACGAAGAAACTGAGAAGACAGCAGTTTCCATGAAAATGTTTTCCTAACCATTAATTATCGATGTGGATACAGTTCCATGCAGAATAATACTGATGTAAAAAATGTATTTCTCTCAGTAAACATCGAGAATGTTTATAAATCCGACCACCGACCAATTACCACCGATCAAGACTGAGTAATGCACGATTAGAAACTTGTGTGTGTGTAGCTACCTCATCAATTCCGGCTGATATTGATCAGGTTGTATCGAAAAAACAGTGCCAAATTTCTCATTAAAAATTTCAAGCAAATACTTTTTTTTTTTGGCATTAAAATGTAAGTATATATGAAATTTTTACTCTTTCTTAAATTTTATATTTTTTTATTCTAATTTTTATTATTATTTTGTAAATTATTAGTATTTATGTGCGGCCCGCCAAAAAAATTTAAAATTTAAAGTGGCCCGTTGATTAAAAAGGTTGCTCACCCCTGATCTACACCACAAATAGTGGCTCGAAGCTTATTTATGCGGTAAATTTTTATATTTAATTAGCGGACCCTGGGCCTGCTTTGCCAGACAAATTAAAATAAAAATTCTGTACATAAAGAATGTATTTAACAGTTCTCAAGATATACAAAAATCAATATTTATTTTTTATGGGAAATACATTGCTCTCTTGCCCAATTCCGCCCAATTGTTAAGTGGTGATTTGCATTGGCCATGCAAAGATGTGAATAAAAGAAGTATTTTGTGAAAATGAAATCGCACATAATGTCAAAATAATGCCCATTTAATCTTTTTTTTAGTTCGTTTTCTATTTCGAAAAAAATTCAAATAAAAAAATCACAGAAAAAGTAAATGTCCAGAAATTTCTAAACTTCTAATCCACTTAACCATTCGTTTCGTCTCTAAAATGCCGGATACATCTGTTCACTGTCTTTATAAAAAATCCCGTCGCAAAAAAAAAAAATATATTAATGCAAGGCTGGGCACATTCGGAAAGGTTTGAGTAAGAACATTTTGAATTTATTGAAAAGTTAAGCTAAGAATGCAATGTTCAATGTTATCATTTAGGTTGGCCGACTAAAAATTTAAATACATTACTTACATACATATGTATATGACAATGCTGCACAAAGGTGTAGCGAAATGTTAAACAATAAAAATAAAGCATTTTTATAAAGATCTTAAGCTTAAATATGTATTGAAATTCTTATTAAAAAGGAATTATTTGCAAGGGGTTTGCATATTTCCTGCAATTCATAAAATGTTGCAAATAACACTTCTTGCCACCATTAACTGTTACAAAATAAATAAATAAAACAAATGATAACTAATGGAAATGTCTTATGAAAAGTCCTAAACTCTGCACAATAATTTATTTCAAAGAGGCCTGGAATAACGTAAATGCACTTTTCTACAGAATAAGTAATGGGTACCGAGTATTGAGTATTTGTACTAAATTTTAGGTACTCAATACTTAAAAGTAATTATTATTTTTTCTTCGAAATTGTATGAAAAATTTATATTTTAACGGCCAATACAAAATTCTTTCTAAAAGCACAATACTTTATGAAATTGCTTTCTCTTGAAAATAAAATTCTTTAAAAGTATTGAGTATCCAAATGAAAGTATACAACAGTACCGAGTATTCTGCTATTTTCATAGCAGAATTTGACAGCACTAATTTAAATGTATTCACAATAATAAAAGCTTTAAAAAATAAATTCAAATTTATTTCTAAGAAGTTTTTTAAATTTAAAAATTAAATACATACATATAGTATACATAAAAAAACTTGAATTTAAATGCCATAATTTGTTCATACTCGTATAGGAGATAATAAAGATACTTCGACCTGAAGGTCTATTGTACAGTCCTCGACTTAACTAGGGTGTCTATAGTATCTCCTCCACTTTCGTCGCTTGACGAATTTAAAATGTCGGTTATTTATTTGATAATGACCAAGGTACCTCTTTCTAGTTGTCTCTGCTCAGCCGTTTCAGTTTCACTAGACAATCCCACACTAACTTCGAGTAAATTTCATAAGAGCCAAATGCTGGGATGGCAGCCTGACTATCGAAAAGTATGGTTATCTCCTGCCGTTTGCACCCCTGTCTAAGTTAAATTAAGAGCATCTTTGGATAGCATAAACCTACACCTGGCAAATGCTGGCGAGTTGCAACAACTAGAATATACATTAAAGCATGTACTGTACTTACAGTTATTATGTAATGCTCTGCATCATTGTCCGCAGACGTATGTATCCATGATATTCATACGACAGACACTTTGAATTTTTCCATTCACCCCTTGAGATGGCATTGTTGTTATTTTAGTAATTTTTTATTATTGATAGTTATTGACTAATTGACACGTGTTCACAATGTGTACTATCATGTATTATTTTCCTTAAAAATAGTAGAACAATATCTAAAATGTATTTTTTGCACACACTGGCTATTATTTTAGCTCTTTTACTTTTTTAGTATGTATTATGAAAGGATATATTTATTTTTGTAATTTTGTTCACCTCACTTGAATTCAAATAGTACGTACACTACCCTTTGAGGGGGTTGTTCACAACAGTCGTATTTTTTTCGTGCTATTATAATAGAACATTTAATTTTATAAACGTTATGTGAATCTCCCAATTATGTATTTTGTTTCTCAATTTACTATTATTTTTATATTTAATATTAATTAAGGCAAATTAGTTATAAGGTGTGGTTAGTTGATCAGCTGTCTAATAATTGTTGCTGGTTGAAACTGTCAAAATATATTGTGGTAAATTAAGGTGAGAGCTATCAAATCAAATTTCATTTCATTTTGTAAAACTGACCACACTTTATAATCAATTCGCCTTAATATTATTTACGACTAAATTAAATAAATTTTGTTTTGCTTTGTCAACTAGTTTTAATAAAAACTCGATAAAAATTGGAGATTACACTGATTTGAAAATTTTTTGCAGGGTAATGCAAATTAATGACGGATAAATGAGGTGATTCGCTCTCGAAATTATATATGGAAAACGTATAGAGAATATAAAACGTATAGAGAACCCCATCGTAGTGAATATAGCGTAAAAACTTTCATATCGTTCCTTTCATTACACCTTACCTATTTGTAAGGCAAAGCATAAAAAAAATTATTTAAAATATTAAATACTTTACTTACATTATTCTTTCTTCAATCCATGGTGCTAAATAGGCTCGTATATCGGCTAATCCTTTTTCTTCATAATATTGTATCATGGATTGTTTAACTTCCGCATTGCACGCAATACGTTTCCACAAACTCATTGTGACAAAGTATGTTTGTGCTTCGCGTACAGCGTGCTTTTTTTTAATTTAAATCTTATATAAAACTCTAGTCCACACTTTAAATAATTCCTTTTAGTCTTTATCCTTTTATTTACGTTTTATTAAAGAATTTCGCGAAAAAGCCAATTGTACTTAAACTTAAGATTGTAAATTCAAATACTCGTTGGTTGATGAGTTCAAAGGATTATTTAAATTCCAGTTTATCGTAGATTTCTATCTGTGTCAACAAGCTTTTAAAGCAATGTAAGGCGTCATAAATGATACATTTGATAATCTTTTTTATATGTGAATGATTTAAATTAGATTTACTGTAATGGAGATGGATGAAAAATGATTTTCGTTTGTTTCTTATTTCTTAGCCAATTTTGATGAGTAATAGATGCACTAAAATGAAACGCAAAGGAAAATAAACAAAAAATAATGGTTATTATTAAAGTTTTGTATTAATGAAGAGCATGATTTAATTTATAATTGTTATTGTTAAAAATAATAATGTATAAAAATTAAAAATATTATAGATATATTGCATAGAAATTTCTCAAATAAGCCTTTAATAAACCTACAATATTTGTATGCATGCAGCAGGAAATATGTAAGAGACTTACTTAAATTATTATGTAAATATAAAATATTTTTATCAATACATATACGAGTAGGTTCGGTTAGATTAGACAGTAAGGCATAGAAGAAACATTTTGATTCCTTCAAACTACTATTAATGGATTTCTGAACTTTCTACCTATTGTTTCTCTCGTAAACATCGCCTTATATTATATTATTATTTATACAGTATTCCATGGATAATTACTCCAAATTACTGATTTTTCAAAGTTTTCCGTGGACTCATCTTTAAAAATAAATACATGGTACACGTTTTTGATGCGGTTAAGGGATATTATACGCGATTACATTTTAAGAAAATAGTAGAAAGAAGTAAAAGATAAAAACAATTAATAACACTGTAATCAAAGAAACTACGACGGCGGTGGTCTCAAAATTATATGACCTAAACTAGCAAAACAAAAACAATTTGCACAAAATTATTTATTTCTCAAGATAATTTTCTTTTTTGTTAGCTCGATACTCTTTTTCCAATGATATTCAATAGCTCCAATACTATCTAGGTCCTTACAAGTACCATTAACCTCAAACTTTAAATTTTTATTCAAATCTTATACCACTGTGACATTTATTAAAGTTTGAAAAAAGAAAATAATTTGAGGGAGTTAAATCTGGCGAATAAAGTTCGTGATGAAGTACATAAATTGAACTTTACGAATCGTAGCAAAAACTCGGCTTTATTGTGGTTAAAGCATTTTCGAACGCTCCGTTAAAACATCTACAAAACTATGTTTGTTTTTTCTTTTATTTTAAGCAAATGCGGCTTTTGTAGTTTTTGAAATGCTTGTAATTTTAGCTGACTCACGCACAGTCATCAACGATCATCCAATAGCATTTTGCGAATTGTTTTAACCGTTTCATGTGGATGCAGGCACTGCCATTGCTCCTCAGGTGTGTACGAGAACGAGCATTCTCTTCCTAAGTAAAAACTTGACTTTATAGCGGTGAAACATTTCCGAACAATTCATAAAAGCATCCTTAAGACGCTGTTTTGTTATATTAAAAGAAAACATGGAATTTGCAATTTTTTAAATGCCTGTAATAATACCCAAAGTATAATCAGGCTCAGTTTTAATATTAGTTGCACTGAGATTACCAATATTTTCCATGTTAACAAATTCACTATGAAAAACAAATACATACTAAACAAACACCACATGATGTATTACAAGGTTGTCACTATTCACCAAGGTCACCAATTTTTTCGAACACAGAGTTTTTTTTTTCTTTCTCTTAACAATACTCGCTTTGGTTCTTTGATATTTTCAAGTGGAATGTTGTAAGTAATTTTTTTAGATTTATTTATCTCATTATTTGTCAATTATATTATTTTGACTTGATTTTTAGTTTCATCTTTTCTTATATGTACATAATTTATGAATAAAGGAGTTAAAGATGTATGAGAGATTGATTTAAAAAACATCAAAAGTACATACATAATTGGTTTATTTATTTTTAATTCTGATAATTTTTAATAATTTCATTGTATGTAATTCTAATTAATCATGAATATTTATATATTTTTGGATTATTTATAATGGTAATCAATTAATGGATGTACACACATACATACATGTGTATGTATAATGATAATGAAATTAATTCTAAACGAATAAAAATAAAGAAGCAAGAAATCACCCACAGGTACATTAAGGAATAGAGAGAATATTAAACGAAAAAACCCATGAAGACCAACAACAAAGAGAAAAGGTAAATAACCTGTTTCTATTGTCGTCCTTGTCTTAAAATTTAATATGTTCTTTTGTTTTGTTTTGCCTGAAGTTTCAAACAAAATGGATTTAACCCTTGAACGGCAGATGTGAAGGTAAAATATTGAAAAATTGTCTAAAAATATGATAACAGAAGAAAAAGCTATATTTTTGTAAATAGTTTTTGTTTGCAATTTTCTTTATTTTGCATTTCAAGTACATAATGTACCGGAATATCAATAAACAGACGGCTATAGACGCGAGCAATTAAATTTAATTGAGTTTTAAGGTCAACTACACACAAACACGTACATACATACAAAGGAAAATATTCTATTCAATTGAAAAAAGGTGTTGATAATAAAATATCACTTAATTGAAGGTAATTCCAAAAATGGTATTTTTGAGATTTGAAGGTAGACTGAGAATGGCGACAGTTAAACCTTTAAAAGGGTGTTCCAAATTTAACGCACGATTTGAATTTGTCGCCACTTTTGCAGTAAGTTGTTGGCAATCCTGAAAAAAGGACAGTTTAAGATTAGCAAACAGCCTATTTCCATTATTAACCAATATTTTAAAATTTTCACCTCGATGGCTTTGTTAATCTCCACAGTTGCCGTATGCGGAAAATCTAATTGTGAGCCCACAACGTATAATTGTTTGGTGCGGATTTGAGATTGTAGGAATTATTAGAAGATATTTTTTTTTAATGGGGCTGGTCAAGCAGCAACTGTTACTCGTGCTCAATATGGCGACATGATAACTCAGTTCTTTCTGCCGAAATGTTTTTTACACTGTTAATGTCAACTTTTATATAATGAGTAAACACTTCCATGTCGTGTGTGATTTCTAAAACATTGCTTGTGTAAAAAACACAATGAAATTCTTGTAACAAAATTTCAATTAGAGCAGGCTCTAATTTCGTATGTGCACACATATGATATTAAATTTCTATGTCGTGCACAAACATTAGTCGGCAATGAATTATGTGTAAAATAGTTTTTTTTTATAAATTTTGTGCCTAAAATTTTTTTATTTATCCACATATGCAATTGTACATATGGGTTGAACCACCTCAACTCAAATTAAAATATGCCGTTTGCTGATTTTTGGTATGAATAAAGTATAACATTAAGACATATTTGAAATTAATGGGCACTGACACTTCTGGATCAGGAAATATGAGGTCTTGAAAATCGGAAAAAAATACAAAAATGCACAAAGTTATACTTACTTAATTGCAATTTTCTTAAAAAGTATTATAGGTAGGCATCTCGTAAAAGTCGCATTTAAAAGAGTATTAAATAACATTTGATTTAATATGCAGCATAATTTTTTTTTAAGTCAAAGATCCATTTTCTTTATCTATAAGTCGGAAGCTTATATCTCTTGAGAACATGTGGATGACTGCAAAACGTAATATTGGAATAGATTCGAATTCATCGAATAGGGAATGCAATAGAATTCGGAGTAATATTAAAAATATTAAAGATTTAATATTGTATTTTTTAGTTTATTTAAGAGTTTCAAATGTTTTGAACACGTGAATTTCGACTTATTTTGTTAAAACTATTCTTTTTTATTTTCTTAAGTCAATGAAGAATAATTTTCGCTTTGTTTTAATATAAAACAGAACTGAATTTAATAAAAATTAAATAAAAATGGCTGCTTAAGGTATTTTGATTTTAAAAATCAACATTTAGTTAAAATGTGGTTTCAGTTGCAAATGTTTTTACCACTACTGTACATATGTATATCAATTTGAAAACTGTATTTAAAATACATTTGGAACCTATTTAATTTTTAATACATTCGGAATTCGGTTTTCATCTAGTTTAAAAAAAAAAAAATATTTGTTTTTAAAAATGTCATTACTTAAAAACAAATTTCTTTTATTATTTTTATAATCGGTTTTTCCGGAAAATAACATGAAGCGCATTTTCTTTGTTAAAATATTAAGAGTAACATTTAAGGGTTAATTTTGTAACCAGAAAAATGTTAGTTTAATTTTCAATAGACTAATGTTACATTTGTTTTTATAAAAATTAAAAATTAGGGGATGATTACGTATTTTAAATCCTTCAAAAGATCTTTGTCCATTTACTTCTATTTAAAATATAATTCAAATTCAATTATATTTCATTATCTTTTTTCTTGAATATGTTTTTTTTTTCTTTTCACTTATCGAATTGTTGTTACCACTTTCAAACGCTAGTTAACTTGTTTTCTTAATTTTCTTTTTATATTTTCTTGTCTAGCAACTCTACTCATGTGTACGTGATTATTTTATAAAAAAAAAAATAAAATATTCCACACATCATATAGTCTTCCTATTTGGTCAACGTACAGAAAAAAGGCAGCAAAACAAATTCTCAACATGTTTAAAATATAATTTTTAATGCATTTAAACTGTTTTACCAGAAGAAAAAAAATTATTTTATTTCTTGTTTCAGCAACCCGACACAAAAGTCACGTAAAAAACTTAAAGAGAGTAGAAAAATAAAATTAAATTATAGTCATTTATTAAAGTAAAAGTAGATTCTAAGTAAATATTGAGATTGTTTAGGATTTTATGAATATATTTTATGCCAGCGCTTGATCCAACCCTCGAAACATTTTTTATATAGTATTCGGTTTTCAGCTTTCTGCGATTTTTCCATTATTTCCTCTCGGCTGCTGAAACGCGTTCCCTGTAATGCTTTTTTAACTCGATTGAACAGAAAGAACTCAGAGGAAGCCAAACCAGGTGAATTCAGTAGTGGCTGTTGGATGGTATTTGTCGGATTCAGCCTCTCAAATCATGTCTTTTGTGACGTCTAAACGATCCCTGTTTTATATGAAATTGAGGTCTTCTGGCACCATATTTGCTGCTACACAACGGAAACCCAAATCATTAGCCAAAATGTCTTGGACGGACCCATAGGCAATTTTTAAGTCCTTGGCTATATCTCTGGTGCTTAGTTTGAGAAATATATACAGTATGTCAATAATGAGTTTGCATATTAAAAATAACCAGCATTTATTTATAATCATTTGTAATTTTACGGTACTTTTATTACCAAAAATTAATGTTTTTTAATGTATACCAAATTTATAGGTGTTTACAGGGATTGTGTAGAAAAAATCTTCGATTCAGTTAAAAACAAGAAAGAAATAAAACAAAAACAAATTTTTACATCTTTTTACACTGTCAAGAAACTGTGCCCGATTTTGATGAAACTTGAAACGTATCTTTTGCTTGTTTTAGGAAGTTTTGAATTAGATTTGAATTATAAGGAAGATTTTGGTGAAATTCCACTATTTTCTTAATTAAGTCAATGATCTACAATCACTTCTTATTTAATTTATCAGTACCGGCACCTGCAAATACACACAAACATATTATCAGTATGTATATATAAAAAAACTTTATCTTGAAGTCGAAATCATAAGCAGAATGTTACAAAATTAACCTAAAATCTATAGGTGTGAAATTATGTTTATTTTTAATCCCAATTTGTTAAGTTTTTATACAGATTTGGCAGCAAAAAATTAAACTGTGGCAACACTGGTTATGTTTATAAAAATTTCTTTTACTTGCTTATTGTTATACATTTTTTTTATTATTGTACAAAAACAATTGCAAATAATCATACAATGATGCTTGACAAGGTATGAGTACAGTTATTGTTTATTTTTTGATAACTTTTATTATTGGCTCTTGGCTTTTTTTATTTTATTTGTTTTTAATAACATTTGACGGACGACAAGTGCAAAACTTCACATGTCAACTAACACAAAAAAACAGCAAAACACGTTTATAGCAAATACAATTATAAGGAACTTTATTTTTACCGAACAGTTCTTAAAAGCCCCAAGTACTTAAAGTAATACTTTTTTCTTTTATTACGGATATAGTGAACTTCGTCTATAATGAAGTAAATTGCGCGGTACCTTCGAGTTCGTTATAATCGTGTTTTACTGTACTTGAACTTTATTCTATTACACTACACCACTAAAAAAGAAAAAAGTTCTCGATACATCTTAAATTAAATTAATTGATTTAGAACCATACCCTATAATGGATGAAATATATCTGTTTGACGAATAAGTTGCAATTAAGAAATTTGATTGTTTTTGCAATGAGTTTTCAATAAAAGCAGAAAATAATGTCCGTGTTGAATTCAAAATCCTTTGACTGAAAAATCAGTGCATAAATATTCTTAATTCTTAATAGAATTTAGTTTCTGATCTAATTAAAACGTTTTTAAAACGAAATAAAATTAATAAAAAATATATAGTAGATCATCACAACCTGTCTGAGATTCTATTTCAGGTCTCCAGATCATATAACTAACTATAATTAAAACTTTAATTATTTAAATTCAATATTCATATATTTACCTCAATTAATAGAAGAAAAAAAGATCCTAAAAAGATAAAAAAAAAAATAAAAATTTTAATAAAATATTTTTATGGTAATATTTTTGTATACATATAGTAAACTTACATCTATAAAAAGGTTTATTTTAAGAAGCTAATTGAGAATATTTTTTTTTAATTTAATCGTAAGAAGTTAATCAAATTAAATGTCTTACAATTAAAAAAAAATATATTATAAGTACATTTTTTCCATCAAACTGTCAAGACAAGTGGTGCGACTTGTGTTAAAGTATAATTGCATACGTTTTTATAGACACCTCTCATCTTATGATTTTGTATTTTAATTGCCTTTCTTTGCCATAAAGATTAAGTCAGTAGGAAAAAAATTAAATGATTTATCACATTGATTATTATAAAAATTGTAAAAAAAAATCCTAAATAGTCAACTGAACAACGAGACTACATGTTAATCAAAAGCGACTTAAATAGAAACTTTGTAGAAAAATATTAATTAAAATAAATAAAAAAATTCAACTTTAGTTTGTTTTACGAGACCAAATTCTATTTAAAAGTACAAATTTATTAACTGGAAAACAAATTTCATTAAATATTTTCTTAGAACTTGGACTTACAATTTGAATTGCATTACATGCGTAGAAAAATTTAAAAAAAGATAAGATAAATCCACTTTCTTTTATAAAATTGTTTAATAAATTTTATCTGTTACTGCACAAAAGTTTGAAAATCTCATTTTGTAATCAAAAATTATGCAATTGCTTCTAAAACCGTCGAAAAAAAAAACCATGAGTTCCAAATTAATAACGTTAGTATTTAAATACTTGCAAATGTTCCCGAAACACTGTGTCAAGGTAATTAAAATATATAAAGAGACTATCGATAGAAAAAAAAAGGCTGCGGTAGAAAAAGCGGCTTTTCAGATCATAGGTTGGGTGAGAAAAAAAAAGAATTTTATTGAAATAGTCCCAACTTTCTGAAAGAACATTAACTCAAAAGGGAAAATGCTCCGAGACTTTGGTTAGAAAGGCTGGTCTGTGGACATATTAAGTGCAAAAAGTTCTAAATAGAAATTCGTAAAAGACATTGGTGGCATAACAGAGAGCAAACGTTTTGTAAAATAATTTTTTTTTGTAGTAATTTTTTTTTATCAATTTTGTATAATGGATGATGAAAAACATACATATCGACGATGGAATTAAAGAACGCTGTAACTGACAAAACCTTAAATGTTCACCAGAGCCAAAAAACTTTCATAAATGTAGAACAAATACACTGGTATTTTTCATTCGCAGACGGCGTAAGTGAATTTATTTTCATCGTAGAAATCTGGGACTTGGACCAATCGACGCGTATTTTTCTGCTGATAAAAATTCTGCAAAAAACGTATTTTCGATTTTTTGTCAGTGTTACAGCGTTCTTTAATTCCAACGTCGATATGTGCTAACTGGTTTCAATCAACATCCTGTTCAAAAATTTCTTGTAATGGATAACAGCGGAAATGTTGCAGAAGAAAATTAAATTCCTAAATAAAATTCTTGGTTTGGCAAGCCATTTGCACTTGTGGTCAAAAAAGCAGTTTCCAACGTGTACACCAAAGAGAGCCTTAAGAGCTGACTGCTCTCTTTTCTCAAAAAACATGATATACCCTAATTTCTTTGACCTGATTTCGCTACTTGCCATTACACTAAGGCAGCGCTTGAGTGGTACCAGACAAAAAGTATTAGATTTACAAAAAATAAAACACATTTTTAGGATTTTAGAGGATTCGTAAAAAGTGAAGACGAACTTAGAAAATAGCGCAGAATTTCATATAAAAAAAGCAAAGGAAAGTATAGTTAAAAAAAACCCTTACGGCAGGTATTGCAGAAAAAGTTAAAATTTTATCAAAAACAAATAGAAAATTTTATAACTCATAAAATTTAGAATTCTAATAAATTTAAATTTATTACATTTAAATCTAAAAGGAAGGAAGGAATTATGCCGCTGGTTTTAATTTTATAATGTTAATCACGAGTACTATTTTTTCGCCCCGCACTTCTTAAATGTATTCAATTACCCTAAAAAAACACAAGCAAAATTATTTCAGAGGGTTATAGTAGTGTTGAAGCTTTAACAAAAATGTAAAGTTTCTGTCCTCCAAGTAAGAGACCTGTTAGCTGTCTTTTTGGCAAGAGCTCTAACACATTGAATTTTTTTTTTTAATATTTGACTTCACAGTCACAATCATATTAGGCTAATACATATTTGACAAGACAAAGACCAGATAACAACACACGCAATGACATCAAAAAGAAATTAAAAAAATTGATTGTGAAAACAAAATTTACGGGTATGTTCGAGAATCCGAATTTACTCGAAAATGGATTACTTCAGCATTTCAATCGAAATCTGGAATATATCCGTTAGACTTTTTTATCTCCTGTTTTTCTCTACTCCATACAACAACCAACGAAAAATAAATAATTTTGAATCATAAAAAATCAGTAAAAATTGCGTGTAAGTCAGAATAACTCCGAATGAAATAATGCATATTTGAAAATCAGTTTAATTAAAATTTATGCATTTCATTCAAGAGATGTCGTATTTACAAAACGTTCCTTGATTATTACAAAACAAAAACAAAAAAATCAAAAGAAAACAAATATTTCATATAAACGTCGAAAACTGAATTTTTTCAAAAGAATGCAACCAAACATAATTTGGAATTATGCAAATAAAATTTTTCTTCTTTTCCTTGTAATTTCTGTATTTCTCCACTGCAGTACAACATGCACAAATACACAGATGTACAAAACATTTAATATGAATAAAAATTTTTTTTAAATATTTTTATATGAATGAGAAAAACTCATATAAACCAATTCCAAAGAGCATATTATTAGACATTCTTGACAAATATATTCTTATCTGGAATATGACAACCAAATAAAGAATCAGGCGAAAAAGTATGTGTTATTTGCTCTATTTAATATTAAAAAAAGAATATTATAAAATTAAAATAAATATGGTGTTCAAATAAGTGTTGGCAGGTAATTATAAATTGTTAAATAATTTTTATTTATATATTTATATTATATATTTTTTTCTAATAAACGATTATTAAAAATGTATAGAATGGTTAAGACTTAAGACTACAAATTTTATAAAAAGATCATACTTGATAACAGTCGATACAAAGTTTTCAGTAGTCGGCATGTTATATTCCTATAGTCGGCATATGATTTATTGATAAAGATAACAAATAACAAATCTTCAAGGAATTAAAATTTTTGTCTTTTAAATTTTTAGTATATGATGGAAGCAAAAAACGATTTCATTCGAAATTGCAATCGACTGAAGTTTCGAGATAAAATTCTTTTTCTTTTACTTATCATTTTCATGACTATTGTCACTACTCCATCTTTACATACATACATACATACATAATTGGCCATTACAACCCTCTGTCAGGGTTACGGCCTAGCTTCTCGCAACACTTATGTTGTGTCTGTTAATATTTATCCGTGAGTACCGGGACCTACAGTTTAAAGTCTACTCCGAACGACATATTTTAGAAGGTTTTTCATGACAATCAATTACTCCCAGAGCATTTGCCAGAAGACTGCAGAGGTAGTCGCCGAAAGAAATAATTTTTTCATAATTTTTTTTTTTAAGATGTCAGAGCTGAGATTTGAACCCGGCTCTATCGTCTTTGGCTATTAAAATTTTTAAATAATTTAAACAGATAAGTTTTATACGACATTGAAACTAAAGACGATTTTAATTTCTGACGAAAACAATTTTTATCGCATACCGGCGGATAACTACTAATAAAATTAAAAAAAAATAATTCAGTATAACAATAAAATCGAATATTTTAACGAATCTGAGAATTCATAACTTTTACTTCGGGTCTAAACAGCCACGTTATTAATAATATTGGCATGAGGGTCATGATATTGAACTACTAGACCATGTTGTATTTGCCGTGAACAAGCTTCTCAAGTCTGTCGTTCGGATTCGATGTTAGACTATATGTTCTGCTACTCTGAAACAGGGTGGTAAATATGGGAATCCAAATTCTAATAATTCGACACCTGTGCGTATAATAGCGGTTTATATATCCACCGATTCACTTATCATTGAAAAACTTTTCTCTTATCAATACAACGAAGACAATCACTAGATCGACATTTTTAAAGTTTGTCGGAAAAACTGGTAATCGTCACTTTTTTCTCCTCATTTCCTCTTCTCTAATATTTTTGCCATTATCATTGGATTATTTAGAATTTCATTTAACAAATCAACAATTTTAAGTGGAAAGCAAGTATTTCTAAAAGTTCCAATGCATTTTGGGCACTTTAACGAAACCAGCAGTAAAAACACCTACCGACTTTAGGACAACTCAAAAAAACTCATTATTAATTCTACTGACTACTGAGCAAAACTATTTAAAACTCATTTTATGTGCATCTGGGTGCTACTTGAAATTATTACGCAAGTTGTTTAACTACCCTCGTATACAATGAATGGACATTACAAGAGATTTTTTTTATTTTTCTCTCATTTTATTTCATTTTCAATTTTTTTTGCCTATAATTAAGCAAAATTATTATTCAAAAATGTATACTCGTAGTTTCCACATTTTTAATTCTAATGAAAGTCGCTCAAAATGATTTAAATTTAAGTTCAAAAGCTATAGTTCGCATCAGCATTATTTATTTATGTTACCAACACAGGGCAGTTACAAGAGAAAAAACTATTTAACAAAATTTATTTCTGAAATTTCAGCAAATTTTGTTATTTTATACCACATTATAGTTATACAGCAGTTATGATTTATTTAATTGTAGGATTTGAATTTTCAAAACTTTTCTTTTGCTATTATTAATTATATATGTACATATAAAATTATACTGAATTGGAAGCACTAAGACAATATTATTGTATGACAACGTCAAAACATAAGCTTATGAAGGCTATAGTACAAAAAAATATTAAAGAAAAATTTGCATAATTTCCACATCAAATTTGAAAAAAAAAGAAAAAATAAAAATAATAATAAAAAATTATAATAAAAAAACAAATATATTTACGTTTGTATTTTTTTTTTATAAAATTCTTAGAAAAAAAAAAAAAAAGAAGCAAGTGGTCTTGGGTAGGGTGTAAACTGCAACAAAATATGTACTCGTATAATATTTATTAAATAATTTACACTATAATTCAGTTAAAATGATTTTGAAACAAAAACTGAGAAAGTGGAACAAACAATTTAAAATTTAAACAATAATTTTATTTCTTGAATTCCTAATTGAAATCAATTATTGGATCTTTATTAGTTAAATATATTCATAATTATTATATAAAAATTCCAAGTGAGGTTTGTTCCCTCTTCCATTTTTTCATATAAATTCAATTGTAAAAATAAGAAAAGGGAAAAAACTCCCGGGGAATTTTTATTTATAAATGAGCTGTATGAGAATTAATATCCGTTAAGGAGTATGTAAAAACACTAGCGGAACTGAACTAGTTTGCGACCCCTGCTACGAAGGTGTCATCAGAGTTCTTTGTGTTTGTACATATTCATTTTTACATTATCTATTTAACTCAGCATCTACTGATATTAGATTATGTGAATTATAAGTTTTCACTCTTTCGAAAGAAAATTCGAATAGGTAACGTAATACTTTACGTTCGGCGATAAGTTTATATAAAAAACCCTCTTAAAGAATTGTTTAATTACACAGTGACCTAAACAGGGTCCATAGGTAGCAAACCGTTCAAAATTTAAGGTAACATAAGCTACAAAAGTTTACCTAAGATCTCAATAAGCAACTTCCTAAAACATTTGAACTTCCTAGGAATGATACTTAATACCGTTCAGGCAGCGCTTAGGTACACTTCGGGACATTTTTTACTTTTGCGGCTATCTAAGCAGTGTTAATTTCATTTCGACAGAGCGTTCAATAGTATAGTAGGTTGCAGGAGGCAACTAAAATGTAAACAAATAAGAAAAATAATCAGGGTTGTGATATAAACATATGTTCTTTGAATAACGTGGTTTAATTTGTAAAGAAAAAAAAATAGAAGAAAAGGAATAGTAAGACTGTATCAATAAGTTTATAAATAGTTCCTTCCTTATTTTAATTGACCTGAATCTTAACTAAAAGATTATATAAGGTGTGCGTCACTATAAAGTGTAACACCCATTTTTCTTAATAACTTTTTTCACCTTTAATCAAAATTATTTTTCTTAATCACAATATCTTTGAAAAATGTGTCAGATTTTAAAATGTATTAGTTTGTCAAATTTGACTTGTTAGTTAGTTCATAATGGATAATCAAAGACAAGTGCATACAAAAATTATTCAAATAATTCAAAAAAAACCATATTGGAGTTATACAAAAGTTGCTAGGGAAGTCCACGTGACCAGGCAATGTGTTTCCAGAGTGGTCAAAAAGTTCAACAAAGACCTAAAAATTGAAAGAAAGCCTGGAACAGGTAAAGCAAAACTGGTAACGAACGACGCGAAAGCCAAAAAGGTTGAGAAGCTTTTGCTGGCTCTTCCAAACATTTCTGGTCGCGAAGTGGCCCGGCGTGTGCAATGTTCGGAAAGTTTTGTGCGCCGAGTTAAAGCTAAAGCTGGCCTTAAAACATTTAAAGTCCAAAAAGTTCCGGATAGAAATGCTAAGAAGAATATTGAAGCAAAAAAAAGAGCAAAACTCCTCAAAAAAGAATTTTTTCAAAAGTTCGAATGTTGTGTAATGGATGATGAAACTTACGTTTTTGCAGACTTTGTAGTAGTGGATAGTAGAGGCAATGTTTCTGAAGAGTTCCGAACTAAAAAACTATCAAAATTTCCCAAAAAGTTCCTAGTTTGGCAGGCTATTTGTAGCTGCGGCAACAGAAGTGCATCGTTTGTTACATTGGGATCAATAAACTCAGATATTTATATCAAAGAGTGTCTTCAAAAGAGGTTGCTCCCATTTCTAAGACAGCACAACATATCAACATTCTTCTGGCCAGATTTGGCAACATGTCACTACAGTAAAAGCGCAATAGACTGGTATAATAAAAATAATGTTATTTTTGTTCCAAAAGAGGCTAACCCACCAAACTGCCCAGAGCTGCGGCCTATTGAAAGATATTGGGCTCTGGTCAAAAGAGAACTAAAGAAGAGTACATCTGTTCCCAAAACCATTACTACTTTTCGATATAAATGGACAGCTGGTACCAAAAAAATCACCGAAAACACTATAAAATTACTTATGGATGGCATAATGAATAAAATAAAAAATTTTATAAAATTAAATTAATTTTTAAATAAAATAATACAGAATATAAATCTGTAATAAAAATGAAAAATAAAACTGTTTTATTTTTAACTCTAGCTTACTCCAGTCAGTTTTTATTTGACTTTTGATGTGTTACAGTTTATAGTGACGCACACCTTATTACGGAATACATAAAAATACAAAATAAATAAATAAAATATAAAAATATAAATAAAATAATACTTTAAAATTTAGTTTAAAACACAAATACCAATAGAATAATGCACTTTATTATTAAAATAGTCAGGATTGTTATTTAAGCATATGTTGTTTTGATTTAATTTTTTTAATGTTTTGACAAAACTTTTCCACTTTTATTTAGGGATAGCTCTTAAGAGTGAGTGAGGAGATTTGGATCAAATAAAGACATCTATATTAAAACAAACACCAATTTTGAGGGCCTTAAAAGAATCTTTCTTTTTCCAGAAGTAGTACTTACAAATGCTGAATTTAGTGAATTTCAAGAAAGATACTATTGAAAAATATGGCCTCTGTTAGAAAACAAATTTTAATTTATGTTCGTACATCCTCTTACCAACAAAAATTTTTTTCGTATTCTTTACAGTAAATTTAAAAGCCTTAAAAAGTTTAAAACTAAATTCATTGGTTTGATATTTTTATTTATTTTTTTTATTTAAAGTTGTACTGGATTATATAAAATACAGGATTTTGTTTAAAACTAAGCCATGCCCCATAATTCTTTACCAAAATCATTTTATCCTTTTTTATAAAATTTCCTCTTAATAAAATAATTTATTTTTGTTTTAATTAGTCCTATAAAAAGAAAAACTTTGAGAGCAATTAAAAAATTCCAAGTAATAAATAAAAGGTATACAAAACATTCTGTAATATTCGTTCTGTTATTCTTGCTTTCTCGCAAAATGTATATTGCTGTAATACATTTTTTTGTTTAGTCCACAGATATTTAAATATGTAATTGCTTTTAGCTGGTGGTATCTGCATAAGCTGGGATTTTTAGTTCAATTTTTTAATAATGCATACCAGCAGCAGTATTTTAAAAAATGAAATTTGGTGTTGTTATGAAAAGGAAAAAAAACATTTAAAATAAAATATTACTTGAGCATGAAAACTGTTTATTTTTATAGAATAGAATAACATTGCAATCTCTCCATTCATTCGAATGAATAAAAAGAGTAGGTTACGGTACTTTAGCTTATGGATTTAACTGTGTAAAATAAATGTTAAAGCACTGGCCAATATATACAAATTTGATATCGTCACTTATAGTCGAAAAGGTAGTGGCCACTGCATTGTCCACTTATTGGGTCTTGAGAGTTTGGCACGAGACTCTCATTTTGAAACAAGGAGGTCTATTTACTATTTAACTCGATTCGAAAAGCAACAATATTCGTATGTAGCTTTTGAATCGAAAGCCGTAATTCAAAGCAAACGAACCCAGAGTAGTACGAGGTATGAAGAAAAATAACCGTTCTTTTAAAATTTCGTAATTTTTTTCTCCTATGTTGGTACAGTACACATGTCTGTTATATATGTGTGTAATATCAGCCATACATACATAAATGGCCTTAACAACCCCGTGTCAGAATTACGGCCTAGCTTCTCGCAGCACTCACGTTGTGTGTGTAAATTTTTATCCATGAGTACCGGGACCTACAGTTTAATGTCGACTCTGAACGACAGACTTGAGAAGCTTGTTCAAGGCAATTAATTACTCTCAGAGCTTTTGCCAGAAGACTGCTGAGAGGTAATCGCCGAAAGAAATATTTTTTTTTTATATTTCTTTTTTTTTAAGATGTCGGAGCTGGGTGTCGAACCCAGGGCTCATGTCTTGTTAAACCAACACACTAACCACTAGACAACGGCGACTAAAATTTAAATATCAGCCATACTTGTTGAAAAAATTGTATAATTTAATGGAAAATGTAAAAAAAAATTACAGCATTTGGTTAAAATGAGGAAGTTTAAGGAAAAAAATTAAAAGGTTTGAAAATTGTTTAAATTTTTTAAAACAAAACAAAACAAAAATAAAAAAAAATTGATTGTGTGCATTTGTGGTAAGAGGAAGAGAATACTGACAGAATCCAGTCATATATTGTTAAAATTGACATTCAAATGTAAGCAAAATTTGAATTATAAAAAATCTTTTCCCATGTTTTATTTTCAGATTTATTAAAAATTGGTTATGTTATCTCATAGAATAGAAATTTCAACGGATGAGGATAAATCGCACTTATCTTTTATGATGCTGTTTTGACTGGTTGATGTATGACTGTAGTAAACCTTTTTTAGCACCAAACCCTAAAATGTCACTAATGGGATAACTGCCTTGTATGGCTTTTTATCATTTTAAAATAAACCATGCTATGCTAAGACAATTATTTTAAAAAGCTAAATTTCTTACGTTATAATATGTGTAGCGATTGTCCGTCTGTCTATCAACCCACCTGTAATACGGATACAGGCTATAGTCTAAAATAAAATTTTAGCTAAAAAGATGTGACACTTTTATTTTTTTTAAAGAATTTAAAATTTTTTTGGTGCCCCAAAGGTATAGTTGGTAGAGAGCGCTAGATTTTGGGTTCGATTCCTCTAGTCTGCGTCACCACAAACAGCTTATAATCTTGGTCAGTTCGCTCGTAATAATAAATTTAAATAGTAAATAAATACATACTTGTAAATAATAATTAAATACATTTTGTTAAAAATTTTTTTGATAATTTTTTTTTTTTTTTGCAACTGTCATTTTTTCTTAAAAGAGTAGTTATTTTTCAGAATTCGTCATGCGGGAGTTTATGTGCTCAATCTGTCATTTCATATTTTTTATATATCTCGAGTTAATGATGCCACTTTAGGTTTTATATCCCAAATTTTTCAAGTCTGCAATCCGTTTTCGGATATCTTGTTCAGTTTCGGAAATAAATAGCCGAAAACGGATTTAGGATTTTAAAAATTTTAGTGTCAAAAACCTAAAGTCGCATAATTAACTCTAGATATATAAGATGGCGGATAGAGAACATAAACTCCCGCACGACGAATTGATGAAACCATAGAGAAAAGAACCACAGAGTGGCATCGGTAAGTACAAATTTTAACGAAATCTAGTGAAAAGGTATGTTTTGTTTGGGATATCTGGCAAAAACTCAATGCATTTCGATTGAAATCTTTGAAAATGCATATATGCAAGTGTAAGAAACATTGGCCCATAGACACTCGCGCCCGCAGGTTGAAAATACCGCACAATGACTTCTGTAGAAGCTGTAATGACGAAGAGGAAGAGGAAACAACGGAACATTTTCTCTGTCATTGTCCCGCACTGGGGGATCTGAGAATGAAAATCTTTGGTCGTCCTGAATTTATCGACAGATCTTGTTTAACTAGAGGTGACTTAAACGAAACTCACACCTTCGTAAGATTATCGGGTTGGTTGGAGAATGGCCAACGGTCGTAGACATTTTTTAGTGGATATAATAGTATCACAACGGGATCTTATTGGACCCAAGTGTGCTTTGCCTAGAGGCGGCTGCCAATTTAAACCTATTCTAACCTAAGTGTAATACACTCTATATGTATGTATGTATTGTACATTTGCATCATTTATTTCATGTCATTCTGTATGTTTATTACCTATTCAATCTATTAAAGTAACAGCAACATCAATTAATTCTTTTGTAAAAGATTTAAATGAAAAAAAAAAAAAAAACAAACGCGATGAGAATAAAAAAGGAGTAAAAACATAGCGCACAACATAACATAAGCCAACACAAACAATAGCAAAACAAACAAAAAATGCAAAACAAAAAGTATTTCCAATAAAACTACAGGAAAATTTATGGAACAAAGAAAATAAAAACGTTGTTAAGCTAAAAGCCTGTAGGATTTTACTTCAAATGGAAAATAAATATTATCACTACTTTCAACTTTGTACACACATTCATTCACTCAGTCGCTCGGTCATAAACACACACGAACTCACTCAGGCAAATACTAACGACTCAGGTGGGGATCTTGTATGATTACGTATACACAATACCCCATAGCAACTTTATTAACAACGACCCAAACAAGCAAAACAAAAGTAGAGTGAGAAAATGTAAAATAAGGACTACATGCATAGCAAATTTAAAGGAAAAAAATTGTCAAAACCGTCATCAAAAAATCGTCAGAAATAAAAAATTTAAATATCATTTTTTTAAGCAATTTAAATTTATTTGTATTATAGTTAAGTATAAAAAATCTTCTTCACGGCATTTATGTTTTTTTTAATAACAAGCTAGTATACAGTGAAAGTGTAGTTTGAATTGAATATATGTTAATGGTTACCAAATCTCGGTAAGGGAAATCAGAACTTATTCAGAAACACCATAAAAGTTTTGCATATACAATACATACCTGCATACGAGTAAATATACTATAAGTACATACATATGTACAGTCATGGACATAAGTATAGGCACAAGCAGTACTTTCAAATAAAATACAAATTTTTACGTATTCCCAGACTTAAAATAATAATGTTATTAACTGATTATGACTACAGGATATGTACATTAACAAAATAACAAAAAAATTAAAACAAATTAGTTTCAGGAACAAAACAATATCAAAAAGTACTAAATAAACTCAGTTTTCTATAGGACAAAATTATAGGCACAGCCAATTCTTGTGCAGACAAAAAATCCTACAGAAGCTTGAATTAATATTTTGTTGACAATCCATTTTGTTTTATAACAGCCTTTAAACTATCTGGCATTGAATGTACCAATTTTTTGTGAGCTCTTCGCCTATTTTATTCCATTCTCCGATCAACGTTGCCTTAAGATCAGCTTTGCTTAATAACTTCTCTGTTCGAATTCTTCGGTCCAATTCTTCCAACAAATGTTCGATGGGATTTAAGTCTGGGGACTGCGGAGGATGTGGCAAGCCATGTGCGGTATTATAAACAAGTCACTACTTCACGTCGCGAGCCGAATGTTTCGAATCAGTATCATGCTGGAATGTAAATGACTGCGGAAAATTTAATTTCTCTGCGCTTTAATTCCTTAATTTCCGAAAATAACATCAACACAGCTTTCTTAAAATATAAAGGAAGATTTTGGTAAGAATGTGCACTCTGAAACTGTTCGGAGATTGCTGTATCAAGCTGGTTATAATTCAAGAGTGGCTAGACGAAAACTACTGATATCTGCAACCAATCGAGAGAAGAGAATGTCGTAAGCAAAACAATTTGAAAATGAGCCTTGTAGATTCTGGAGTCAGGAACTTTTCTCAGATGAGAGTAAGTTTAGTATTTTTCGACCTGGACATTCTAGATTGTAAAGAAAGCCTAATACAGTATATACTGAAAAGATCTTAAACCAAAGGTAAAGTACGGCGGGTGAATAATAATGGTCTGGGGCAGCATGTCCGCTGCTGGTGTTGTGGAACTTATCTTTATGGAGGGAATAATTGACAAAGCTGTTTGCTTTAACATTTTGAAAAAAAATGTTAAAAAAAGCGCAGAGAAATGATATTTGCGTCAGTCATTTACATTAAAGCACGATAATTATTCGAAACATTCGGCTCGCGACGTGAAGTAGTGACTTGTTTATAACACCGCACATGGCTTGCCACATACTCCACAGTCCCCAGACCTAAATCCCATCGAACATTTGTGGAAAGAATTGGACCGAAGAATTCGAACAGAGAAGTTATTAAGCAAAGCTGATCTTAAGGCAACGTTGATCGGAGAATGGAATAAAATAGGCGAAGAGCTCACAAAAAATTGGTACATTCAATGCCAGATAGTTTAAAGGCTGTTATAAAACAAAATGGATTGTCAACAAAATATTAATTCAAGCTTCTGTAGGATTTTTTGTCTGCACAAGAATTGGCTGTGCCTATAATTTTGTCCTATAGAAAACTGAGTTTATTTAGTACTTTTTGATATTGTTTTGTTCCTGAAACTAATTTGTTTTAATTTTTTTGTTATTTTGTTAATGTACATATCCTGTAGTCATAATCAGTTAATAACATTATTATTTTAAGTCTGGGAATACGTAAAAATTTGTATTTTATTTGAAAGTACTGCTTGTGCCTATACTTATGTCCATGACTGTATATCGCTAGAGACACAATTTTTTATTGGAAAAAGTACTGTAAATTGTAATTTCACATGGTATTTATTTATTTTTTGTCCTATTAATACGAGGGCGGATCAATAAGACAGTGAGTTTTTCGACATAGTTTTGGCAATCACGCAAGTTCATAAATGCATGGAAATACAACATCTGTTTTATTTTTCAATGCTTTTATTGCTTTACTACTTTGTTTTGGTGGAAGGATTTTTTATTTTGTAGAATTTCTTTTTTTAATGCATATTTATGACAATTTTACAACAGTTTACAGCTTTTAAAATTTTCAAAAATTGCCTCAATAAACAAAACTTTTGGGTGTTCATAAATATACTGAAAAGTCATTGCATTACTTGACAAAGAAGTGTTGCTTTAAAATATTGCTTCGCCTTTTAAACGAATTTATCTGCAGTGTTGCAAAAACAGCCATTGTTGTCAATGTAGTACAATATTTTCACTGCTTAATTCAGCAGTATGTATGTCTTATTTGAAAGCATTTAACTTTTCAAAAATTCTGCTAAAAGTTGTTTAGCAGTAAAACTATAAGCTCTGAAGATTTTTTTTATTAAGGGCAGCACTCAGGGGATGACCCCTACTAATGCAATGCATTGTGGTGGGGTAGGAAAATATAGTGAGAAGGGGGAAAGAGGGTTGTGAACCTTTGATTTAAACCTTTTAATATCATATCTGTATAAGCTTGAAAGGTCCTACTTTCTAAATTCGAATCGCAAGGAAATCAGTTGCTGTTAACTGAATATTCAATGGCCAATGTTATACTTTCATCACTGAATAATCCAACAGCAATCAACCCCAAGAAGCCGGCACCGTAAAGTTTAAATTAGGGGAGAAGTAAAAGATCATAATGATATTGGATATGGTGTTGTTGTTCTACTTGATCCAGCCCCTGGGATAATTCTTAGTAACTACTCCCCAACTGCCTTTCTGGCATGGGAGCCAATGCAAGAGAGCTATTGCTCTCCGCCAGCGTAGCCAGTTAAGTCCTTGCAGTGAAAGCCTTTACACCATGACAAGGTGATTATTCAACGAGACTTAAGCTATTTGAGATTTGAGATGTCAAATTTCTTGTGAAACGTGTTTTGTCAAATTATTAATTCAAGAGCCCTAGCAAACCAAATATATATTTTCTCCAAGCCAAAAAACTCAGAAACCATTGAAGTTTTTATCTATTTGATTGATTAAAGGAATGATTGATTAAGACTTAAACCAGACTTTCTTATTTATTTTTAAAAAACTTGTTCTAAAATATTTTTAAAAAACTAAAATTGATTGCCCAGAATATAAAGCCATTAAAATAATAGGTATTAGAATAAAATACTTTATTAAAAAAGTTATACCTATATATAAGAAAAGAAGAAAAAAGCAATAACTTTAACTACACCATCAATAACAAAAAGAAAAAGGATCACAATAGATAAATAACGAACAACAAAATGAACATTAAACTTTCTATTTGGCAGACGTCATTTTGCATTGAATAATTTGAATAGATGGAAGGTTTGTCGTAATTTGAATCTCTTATGAATACGGTAAACATTACGATACACAACATGCTCCATAAATAAAAAATATATATTTTATAAAATGAAAGAAGATATACCACATACATACATACATACTGGTATAAGTTTTATAAAGAAGGAGCAAACAAATTTTGTGTTTAAAATTGCTTGCTCTCTCATATATTTCTCAATTATTCTAGTCTACAATAGTAATAAGGATATACAGGATTAATTCATAAACTTGTATTACAAATTATTTTTCTTTTTAATAACAACTCAGTAGTCATCATCTGTACGAGCAACAGGAAAGCAAACATTTGACAATGAAAATAGAAGCTCACAGTGTGTTATGATAAGGCCACCCACCACCACCACTCTCCCGTTATTCAATTAACTTTTATTAATAAAAGCTACTCGTAGAAAAAGTAATTTTAACTTTTTTCATATTATAACAGAAAAAACGCATAATTTTTTTCGGTTACAAAATGTTTGTCTCTAAAGCAAAGTAAATAATTTTAGACAAATTATAACAAATTGTTAATAAAATCTTAATATTGTACAATGTACAATGGATTTAATTTGAGCGCGCTAAATCAGTCAAAGTAAGACTATCCAAGAATTTTCCAATGTTTTACAATACAGTGTTCTAAATATTCCCTGGGAGTTTTTTTCCTAACCTTGTTTATTAACATTTAACATTCTATGCAGTATATACTATAGTCCTAAGATGAAAACATTAATAAATAAAACCAAGGATAGAGAAAGCGATAGAGATAGAGAAAAATCAAAGATGACAAAATAAATTAAGTAAACTTTTGGCAATACACTGGGAAATTCTTTCATTAAATACATTGTTAGCAACAACAACAAGAAGTAGTAACAAATTACTTTAAAAGTAACTTATAAACCTTTGGCATGTAAAACTAACAAATCAAAAAGTAATATATGATTTAATAATTTTTCTGTTACGTAATCCAAAATTTGTATCTTTTGTACTTTTTAAAGGGGTTTCCTTTGACTTTAAAATTGTAGACACTGTGGATTTCTATAATTCATATTTCTTGCATAGGTCTTTTGCTTGCAAATAATTCCGGTGGTCTTCAATGAATTTTATTTTGTCTTACAAAAACAACCTTTTCTTTTACCCATTTTACTGTTTACACGATAATTTAATACGTAAAACTAACTACTCGTACATATCGTCGAAAGAATTAAAGAACGCTGTAACTGACAAAACAATAAATGTTCAGCCAAAAAACCTGTATGAAAGTAGAACAAAGACACTGGTATTTTTAAAACGCAGACGTCGCAGGTGAATTTCTTTTCATCATAGAAATCTGGGACCGGGACCAATCGACGCGTATTTTTTTTTTCTGATAAAAATGATGCAACAAACGTATTTTCGATTTTTTGTCAGTTACAGCGTTCTTTAATTTTTGCGACGATATAGTAACTTAAAGAAAAAACATAAAAAGAGCTGAAAATAATGGTAAATTTGTTTTTACTCTCGATGGTTTTTGTTTTATTTGTTCGTTAAACTGAAGGTATAATTGTTCGATTGTTCAATATATAAGGTAAAATAAGCGTTCATTAAATGCGGTGTTCGTTAAAACGATGATTCGTTAAACCGCAAAACTACTGTAACTAGAATTCAAACAAACAAAAAAATTTATTAATTTTAGTGCATATTTCTTTAACAGTGCATATGTATATTGAGGGCATATTATTAATTTTATAGTGCATATTTTCGATTTTTTAGTGCATGAAAGTCGCTGCCCTGCTGATCATAAATGCCAGACAGTTCGCTTGACATTTAGCTCTTTTATAGATCTATAAGACATAAAAAATAGCCGCCTTTCAGATTATATGTTCATGAAAACAGGGTTGTAATAGCCAATTATGTATGCACGTATGTATGATTATATGTGTCATTTATAGTAAGTTCATAAATTATAAATAACTTGAGAATAAAAGTTAGAAATCAGCTATTTTTCAATTAGAGCCTATTTTCTCCTCTTGTTAGTGAAAACACTATTAACCTTATGCTAAAGTACGTAGTATGTTCAGTTTTGTTACTTATCTGTTTGTTGGGTTTCTTATATGTTTGTAATAATCCTAATAATTATCGTGCATGTGTGTGTGTTTGTTTGTTTACATTATAAGCGACATATGTATGTATAAGACTATATTTTGATTTAAATACTAGTAACACAACTTTAATTAAAAATATATACGAATCGAAAAGGTAAAGAATTTTAATTAATAATTTCTGCATATACATACATACATAAATATGTATGCAAATATTTTCTTTTAACGAAATCTAAGTAAGAAATTTTACAAAAGCTTAGAAAATTTTGTATAACTAGTAATATGTTGTCTTATCACAACACATGAAATCCTTCGTTCGAAATTAGCATTTATAAAATAATTTTGTTTTTTTCTTGTAATGCAAGAAAAAAAGATACAAGATAGTGTTACTTTCCACAAAACAAAATTGAAAGACTAAGCATTGTGACTGTCATTGTAAAGGTTAGAACAATAAAATGGATCCTTCGAAAAACTTTACAAAGAAAAACGAATTTAAAGAAGAGTAAGGAATTTAATATCTATATGCATACATAGGAACGTAGGATTTTTTATTTAGAACATCAAAAAATGCATACACACACACGCATTGACATTTTAGTTTTAGTAAATTTTAGAAATATCAGATTTCATTGCTAAAACTACTTCTTATAATTAATAAAAGTCCAATTACTAATTTTATGTTATTTTTAAATTTAAAATTCTTTATAAATTTAGTTTTATAAAGCAAAATTCAGTAGACGTTGTCCTATCTAAATATAATTATACATAAGTACGAGTATATACATAATTAGTTTTCTAGTTATACGAGTATGTATGTCTTAGGCCTAGTTTTCAACTTCTTATTTATATTAAATGATATTTAAATGCAACTTTTAATTTTTCAGCGCAAAGTTAAATGAAACTTAAATGTCATTTAAATAACCTGTTTAAAGTTTCTTTTTAGAATTTTTCAAAGATAAACCAATTTTTAAATTTAAAGAATATTTAAAATTTCTTACTACCAGTTCTGTTTAAAAATAAAAAGAAAAAGAATATTTCAATTAATTTCTGAAAAACATAAATTTTCATTTTTCTCTTTAAGGAAATTGCAACTTTTTTGCAAACTGTTATTAACGCATTAGCTCACCATTGTTTACAAAAAATTTACATTTTCATCTTGACAACCACACGTCTCTTCCATTATAAAATAACTTCAGTTAATAAAACGATTTTTTTTTTTCTTTTAGCTTTGCATGCATAAATATTTGCAAATAGTATGACGCAAATAAGAATGTCAAAAACTGTCATGTAAACTATTAAAACTTTACTTATGTAAACTATTACGACAGCACCGCAGGGTCGGTGTTGATGTATGTATTTAGAAATGAAAAACATATAAAGAAACGTCACTCTGAGCCAATATTTATACATACATATGTATGCTCATGAATTTTAAAATGTTTATAGTCTATGTGAGCAGGAATATTTTCTATAAATAGAACGCAGTTATGATAATTTATACAGAATAAAAATGATTATTTAAATTATTTCTTTTCTTTGCATAAAGTACAATGTATTTAAGAAATCATGCTGTTAAAAACAGTTTTAAATTCTATATTATTGAATTTTACGCAGCATTTTGCTGTAGATAACAATAATAGTCCTTCGATCAGTGCAATTTTATAACAATATATCATTAAAAGTTTTTTTTTATTATTATTTTGTTCAATAATTAGAAGCATTATTTTTGGATAACGAGCTTGTTTCTAAAATAAAGTTGGTTTGCGGGAAAGTTATGTATTAATAGAAATCTATAGAAATCATGTAATGGTTTCAATTCAAGAAAATAGTAAAACAGGGTTTTTAAAAAATAGAAAAACTATTATAACGCTAATGTATTTCGGCGTCTGTACTATAGCAAGTGTCTTAATATGCCATTTTTTACTTTACTTGGCTAAAAAAAAAGAGTTAAAAATTAAAATAAGATGACAAAATCGGTATTACAAATAAAATGTGAAATTGTTTTCAATTTACATGTTAAAGTTTTCTTGTTCTTGTATGTTGATTTGCAAACAATATTAATTTAAAGGAAATGTCTTAAATAAGCAGTGGAGACTATTTTTTACCTTGTTTTGATGTTGTCTTTTTTGATATTGAGAATACGATTTTGCAGAAATTAAGACCAATATTTAAAAATAGTCAAAATTAATCAGAAATAATTATAATTGCACTATTTTTTATTTTTTTATTTCGGATTATTTTTTGAAATTATTAGTAATCGTGATTATTTTTTGATTATTCGTAATAGTAATCAATTAAATTACTCGAAATTGAAAACAATCGTATTATTATTATATTTATAATATAAATCAAATATATATTCCTGATGATGCTACGCAAGGAACTAATTAGAATTAATACATATTTTAATTGTTTTTAAAATTATGTCCAACTCTTTGTTGTTTTTATAAGTATTAAATAAATAAAAATTAATAACAAATAATTAATTAAAGAAATAAAATTTGTAATAAAACAAAAAATTATAATTCAATGGAATTATGTATGCAGTATATACTTGTATATATTTAGATAAATATGAATATATGTATGTATGTTTGTACGCTATGGGCTTAAGTAGAATATTCTTTGAAAAGAGATTACCAAAGTTTAAGCCTATTTAAATATTTAATAAATTGTGTAAGTTTTTTTTTCGAAATTATGTTTTTTATTTTAATTTTTATTATAGGTTTTATAGCCTCTTTTTTTAGAAATCATAAAAATAGCTCCAACAATTTCTTAATTTGTTTTTTTTTATGACAGAACTTAATATTAATTAACTCGTTTTCTGATTTTTTTATTTTCTACATACCTATAAACCCCAAAAATTTCAAAACAATAAATCGTAATATAAATAAAAGTTTAATCCTTCTTTCTTGACGAATATTGGCATTAAAACTTTGAAAAAGATATACTATATGGTACACAACATTTGTATAACACAAACATACATAATTGGCCATTAAAATGCTGTGTCAGGGTTAAAGCCTAGCTCTTGCAGCACCCCTGTTGTGTGTGTCAAGTTTTAGCCATGAGTACCGGGACCTTAAAGTCGACTCCGAACGACAGATTTGAGAAGCTTTTTCATGACAATCAATTACTCCCAGAGCTTTTGCCATAAGACTGCTGAGAGGTAGTCGCTGAAATCAATATTTTTTTAAATTTCTTTCTTTTACATTTCTTTCTCACACAATTCATCTTTAGCTTTAAAGTGTTAACCTTTTGCACCCGAACGGCGCCTCTCAGGCGCCATCCTTTTTATTACTGCAACTCGAACGGCGCCCGAGAGGCGCCATTACTATTTATGATAATATTGCACCATATGCATGCTTGCATGCGTTGTAAATTTTTTTACTAGGAGTGTGTGAGATTAGTCCATGGATTTGTGAAATTATTAGTGGATCAGCTAAAAGGAGATTATCGACAAGATCGTGGAGCTGGCCGTGGTTCGACATCTGCAACTACCGATAACAGTATCCTATTAAATGGTAAGCTACATGTGATGCAAAAAGGAAAAAAGAAAGATTGTAGAGTGTGCTCTGACCGAACGACAAAGAAAAGCGGAAGACGTGAAACGGTGTATTACTGTGACACATGTCCTGAAAAACCCAGGTTACACCTTGGAGAGTGCTTCCTCAAATATCACACTAAGGAAAATTATAAAATATAATATTAAAATATTATGTTTGTAGTATGTAAATAAAAATGAAATATGTTAATAAACTACTTTTGTTTAAAATACTTATGTTTGATGTATTACAATTTTTTATTAAAACTACTGTCGGGTAGCTGAGTACCCATACTAAAAAATGGTTCGGGTGCAAAGGGTTAAAGTTTGGATTTGGATTTATTACCAATTTAGTGAAAAAAAAATCGGAAAATTTAATTTTGAAATTGAAATTAAAAATTGAATTCAAACAAAGATTGTTGTTAAACTCGTCACTACCTATTAGAAAAGTAGTATCACTTTCAAGGAATTTTTTGTTTTTCCTTTGAAGTAAGTACTTATTACCATTGTACTCGTAATCATTGTAATTTGTCATCCTATCCTTTCGGGTTTAAAAACACATCCTATGTTTAATGTAAATCTTTAATTATTGTTACTAAAGACCCAATAAATATAAGAAAGAATAATAATAAAATTTATCAATTAGTTATTCAATATTCTATGGGGAAACATTCATTAATAATTCAAAGATTATATAGGTAGTTTGGTTTTGTGTAATTTTTTTTATTATTCTTTGTTAATATTATACATTTACAAACATTACTACTATTTTATTATTATTTTTATGTTATAAATATTAAAAACTCGTTGAACAAACCCATTTAAACTGTTTTCTGTTTTTCTCTTTTTTTTGCAAACTATAGATCCGATGTAACGAGTCGGAATAGTAAAACAAAAAAGCTGTTTTAGAATAAACAAAATTCACCCCTTTCCTTTCAATTTACCAAGAATTTGAGCTGTTTTCTAGGTAAAAATGGAAGGAAAAACGCTGGATACATACATTTAAATGTTTAGGAAAAAGCCCCCAAATGGGTAATTGATAAAACATGTTTGTATATTCCCATATGCATAATATTGTTAAATTTCTTGCACTCTGTATCTCTTTTTCTCTGTATAATATATTTTATTATATGTAAATAATAAATACCTTTATAATGTGCATATATTATATTTCAATATATTCTACTCTATTGTAGATGTTTTATTTAGTAAAACCCAACATATATATTTGCATTGGGTAATAACGTACCTGTAATTAGATAGAGAAATAAATCAAAAAACTTGTTTTAATTAATTTATAATTTAACAGAAATTTTTAATTAAACTGTAACAAAAATTTTAAATATAATAATAACTTATTAATAAGAATTTGTATATAATTTAATTTTGGTTAAATGTAAACAGAAGGCTACCGCTGATTCTGCTGACTGAAATTTAATTACCATATTGCCAGGAAAATTTTTAAAAATACTTATACACATTTGAATACTTATACATATGCATGTATGGATGTATGTACATATGCATAAATATATAATATACAAGCATATTCATCATAACAAATTTTTAACCTTTAACATATTTGTATCTACAACAACAACAAAATTAAAATAAAATAAAATAAAATAAAATAAGCACACAATTACTTTATGAGTATACCCTGGTACAGACAGTATTATATACGAATAACACTTAAAAAAAAGCTTAAAAGAAAAACATTAATCAAGAAATCAACGCTCTACTACCCGATTTGGGGAATAAGAAGAATCATTGAAGCTAATTCTGGAAATTCTAAATGCGTGAAAGACACGTGTTAAGGGTGTTTTTTTTTAGCTGCATAAGAACTACGGATATGGGTGCTATGGTTTGGCAGCTTAGAACACACTAGCCAACCCGGTTTTGAACTACAGCAACAAGTATCTTTTCTAGGGTAATTTGATGTTCGGAATTCAAATCTGTAATTGGTTTTTCTTAATGGTGGAGATTTATTCTGATGGGGTGGAAAATTTTGCCCCTTTTATAAAGGGACTACTCTCCTATATTACATTATAACTAGAGAACGATTTAGCGGACTTGAAAAAATAATATAATTTTCATTGGTAAGAAACCGTACTAAAACATGATAGTCTTTAAAAAACTAAGCTTTTAACGCCATCTTTTGCAAACCAATGCCAATTAATGCATTCATCTTTTTTTACACAATTTTTGTAAATTTATTAAAAAATTCTGTTTTGTGAAATATTTCTTTCTTTTTTACCTTGAATTATATTTATATACTCGTACAATTTTTTTTATAATACTCTTATGCATGTTTTTATTAATTAGTGTTGCTTGGTCAGCCTTTATATTTTTCATTAATTTATGGCTTTTTAAGTAATTATTTGTTTGTATTTTAAGTTTGTTTCCACATTTCTTTTTTTTTTAATTCATTGTAAGCTTTAAGTAGTAATTAAAAGAAAAATATTGTTAAGTACTATAACAAGTGTTTCTACAGTTATTTTTACAAAGTTGTTTTCATTAAATTCTCTTTGTAACCATACCCAAGGTGTGGAGAAGAATTAATGGAACTTACAACTTAATATACAGCCAAGTTCGTTTATTTTTTTTAACTTAACTTGTGTATCAGAAATTTGTTATTTGCGTAAAACTTGGTCAAAAACGTTTTAAAAAGCCTTTCGGCGACTACATCTTAGCAAAAGCGGTGAATGTAAACTTCTTAAGTAACGAAGGATAAAATATGACGCACACAGTATGCATGCTATAAGAAGCTAGACTTTAACTCTGAAAAAGTGGTGTAATGGCCAATTATATACTTATGCATGCATAGTCTGTTGGCTTACTAAGACATTAGCGCCGGGTTCAAACCCCAGTTCTGACATCTTGAAAAAAAGACTACCTCTCAGCAGTCTTCTAGCAAGAGCTCTGGGAGTAATTGATTGCCATGAAAAGCTTCTGAAATCTGTCGTTCGGAGTCGACTTTAAGCTGTAGGTCCCGGTACACATTGATAAAAATTAACACACATAACATGAGTGCTGCAAGAAGCTAGGCCGTAACCCTGACACAGGGTTGTAATGGCCAATTATGTATGTATGTATGTATGTATGTATGTATGTATGTACGTATGGAAGTATGTACATATGTATCGTCTGTAAAGGTTAAAGATTACTAAATTTGGCCCGAAAGTAATGTCATAGTGTAAACTGACTGCCATATATTGTAATTGTCGATATATGTATATAGTTTATTATGTAAAGAAAAAAAAACTATGAAGTTTAAACGCCAACCCTTCGGGTAAATTCACATTTATGCTTGGCATTGCGCATTGTAGCTCGCAAAACATATGGCTCGTAATCAACAATGATCGAGATCCAATGCTCAGCATTTAAAATTACGATGGTTCCATTAAAAAAGAAAAATTTTACAAAATTAAACTGATTAAGAAAATAAATTGTTTTTGGAAGCAAAATAGAGATTCATGTTCGAGAACATTAAAAAAAATAAATGGAATTGAGTTCGAAAACATTGTAAGGGAATTATAATTCATATACATATTTGATCTGATTATTTTTTCCATATTTTCTTTTTTATTTTTATACGAGTACTAGCTAAACAAGGTGTGCTTCGCTACCTCTCTCGTTATAAAATAAAATTAAAAGTATTTATATATTTTGCAGACAGTTTTGGGAGAAAGAGAATGGGACTACCCCACTATTTAAATTAAAATTTATTTTAAATTTGAGGTAAAGGCGTTAATAAACGTAGTAGGCAGGTAGGTGCAGAAGTGTGCATGGTCGATAATATTATCGTGAAATAAGTATTCTTGACTCATAGCTGCACGCTGAGAAAATTTATGATCGGTTAATAGGTCCAGCCTCCAATATATCACAAACAAAGGAGCGTGCTCCGCCAAATTTTCTTTCGAGACGTATTTCTATTCATGCCAATACCATATATTGAAAATACTGCCGCCGTTGGTAAAAAAATACCCAAGATATTACGATCTTACATTTTAGGTTACATGGGCGGTGCCACGCCCCTTTGTCCAATCAAAACTTCATATAGCCTATTATTCCGCCATATAACCTAAAATGTATATATATATATTAGGGTGGGTCAATTTGTTCGGGACCGAAATACATGACAAAGCGTATAGCAAGGTCGTAATCTACGAGAAATTCTAAGAACTTTTCCCAAAGAAACCATGGTTCTAAAATCAAAATCGAGCTTCCGGTTTTTTACGAGAAAATTTGGTGTTCAGGTCATCCGAAAATAATGCTATTTTTTTGGAAGTATTCATTGCAATTGGTGAATAGTTGACCTGTAAAGCTGGAAGAGGGCTTATTTTAAAGGAAATTATCTCAGCTTTCTATATCTGTCCTCATTTATAGAAAATTTTTTACCCAAATAATGGTTTTGGAGGTTTATGTCAAAATAATAATAGTAAAACTGTTAAAAACCTAAAACTATTATTATTGTGACATAAACCTCCAAAACCATTATTTGGGTAAAAAATTTTTTATAAATGAGGACAGATATAGAAAGCTGAGATAATTTCCTTTAAAATAAGCCCTCTTCCAGCGTTACAGGTCAACTATTCACCAATTGCAAAAAAATAGCATTATTTTCGGATGACCTGAGGCCTTATTCTGTAACTCTCCTAAGCTAAAACTCTATCGCTAAAAATTTATAAACTCGATTTAGGACTTTTTGGCTACGAATAGAATTCTTGAACGCTTATTGCAATTTAAAAACGTCATGCCTATTACTTCCAAACTTTTTAATTTTATATATTCTAACGCCCAGCCTGTTTCAAAAACCCAAAATTTTAGCATTTTAGCTTAGGAGAATTACAGAATAAGGCCCCTGAACACCAAATTTTCTCGTAAAAAACCGGAAGCTCGATTTTGATTTTAGAACCATGGTTTCTTTGGAAAAGTTCTTAGAATTTCTCGTAGATTACGATTTTGCTATACGCTTAGTAGGCAAAAAAATTGACCCACCCTAATATATATATATACATATACATACATATATGTATAGACAATATTCATTAAAAAGTTATACTTCATATTCATTCGTAAGTATGTTATGCGCTGATTTTGCAATTTAATTTATGATTTTAAGGTTTCCAATTAATACCATGTATACGTATCTATTTAATTCTTTTTTACCTCTTTTTTATTATTTATGCGAATATATTTGAATTTTATATTATTTATCTTTTTTTTTTTTGTTTGTTTGCTTTTTTATTTTAAATCAACACTACTGGTACATTGGTTGCCTCAATGATAAAAATCCACAGAAAATGTTTTTTTTTTTTTTTTATTTGCAGACAATACTTTACTCATATAAAAATAAAAAACTTACTCGTACAGCACACTCACTTAACAGATTCATTAACAATCATAAGTTTATAGTATAACCGAAAAGTAAAATACAAAATTAAAGATATAAACGAAGAGGAGGAGTCGGAAAGAGAGTTAATATTAAAAGTTGATTAAAGAATAATATTGAGCCAAATCAAATCTTAATCGTAACTTTAAATAAATTATTTAAAATAAACTAAATTTAGATGTTAAAAAACAAAAGAACACACGTGTGGTTACTTAATTCAGTTGCTGTTTATATTTCTTTAAGCATATACGGGGGGGATTGTTTTGAAAAACGAATTGAATTTTTTTATTTTTCAAAGACAAATAAAACTTAATTGCGCAAATTATGCTATAGTTTTGATAAAGAAAGATGTAACAGTAATGGTAATATTTTAAAATTATAGCAGTTCGTAATTTCATTCGACTACAAGTTTACTCGAATTCGTTTCTCAGAACATGAAAGATAGTCAATCGACAATATAAGCCAAACGAATAAAGTTTAAAAAAACATGAACGTCTAAAACCATTCGCCTTCTAGAAACAGGATAGATCAATAAAATATAGAATCAACATTTGAAACTGATTTCATCAGATTTCGGACAAGTGAGTGTGGTACCTCCTGAATCTATGTTCCGGAACAACCCGACTCCCAGTCGGCTAAGGATTGTCAACTCAGCGAAAGCTATACATACCGATAACTTTTTCCACAGAAAGGGACTTACAACAACTGCAGTTTGTTTTAAAATTTGTTGACAAAAAAGCCAAAGTCAAAAAAGTCAATTTGAGTCAATCTACATCAAAACTAAAAGATAGTCGTCCATATTGCTTACGGTAATGTCATTAGAATATCATCGGCGTCACCGTTGACATTCGCAATAGGCGTGTTGTGGATATTTGATTTGAAGTTTTTCACATCGTAATTGACAGAAAAAACATTCGCGGGAAGATTGTTTCATAAACAAACAATGCGGCCAAAGAATGAATTCTCCCTATAATACAAATCTCCAAATCCTACAAAAGGATGTGCTCTGTTAGAGTTACGTGTAGTATGAATATGTGATTATTCATAATTAATGATGGCTTTTTACTAATTCAATTTATATTTTTTTAACATCAACTGCAGATCGTAGATTGTAGGTATCCTAAGAAGAAATTTAAAAAAAAAAAATTTTTTTGGTATACCAAGTAATTAAAAATGGATTCGAGTAACTTAGAACTGTGCAATGACAGTAAACATATTGTAAAATAGATTTACAGCCAGGCCCACGATATCGAATCGTGTAGTTTTAAGGGACAAACAGCTGATTTGCGGCACACTAATTTTTGTGTAGCCAAAAATAAATGCGATTGGTAACACAAAATTTTTCACAAAATTTTTGCTTTCACAAAATTTTTTTACACACATATACATAAATAAACAAAATCGGAATAAGTTTGCATTTTTTGCACACGGTTGCATTTTTTACTGTACAAATTAAGCATTTCAGCGCTTTTTTCGTGTATATTCGCGATTATTTTTTGATATGTTGATATGGCAGCTTTGTTGTTTATTTGCATTACGTTGGTAACGTAAAGCAAAGCGAACGATAAAGTGACAATTAGTGGGCCGCAGTTTAGATTCACAGTGAGTGACTGAGTTTCTTTCGCTTAAGTTTTCTTTCGATATCGTGGGCCTGGCTGTTAATGTATATTTCATTCTCATTTCTCTTTTGTAACACTTTCTTTCTATGGAAATAAAATACAAACGTCCTACCTTTTTTTTTCAAAAGCACCCAAAAAGTTAAATATTTAAACAATAAATTATATAAAAGATAAATAAATTTAAAAAATAAACGAATTTCATTTGATAATTTTCTGATAGTAAAGAAAATACAAACGAGATTAAAGCAATAAAGAAATATGCACGTATGTATATGCGTCATTTTTATTAGAGAAAAAAAAATTAAAAATAAATAAAAAATATTTGTAATAGTTTAGAAAAAGCTTGGGAATGTCATACTCAAATCTTTGAAATGGTTATTTAATTTGAAATAAAATAATGAAAAATAAAACAGCATGTACATACTTTTTTAAATAATTAACAAAAATGGTAGATAAGTTGTTTTCATTAAATGGTATTAGAAATAAAAATATTCTTTTTAATTTGAATTTAATAATTTTATTGTATGTTTATTAAATTCCCACATTTTTACCAATAATTCAGTGTCTATTTAAGAGACCACAAATAGAAAATGTATTGCTTATTATGGTTTAAACTGATCACCCAATAAATAGTTGGTTATTTTATTATTTATTTTTGTTTGAAAATAAAGAATTCTAAACCACAAAAAATAGCAGAGAATTACAAAACAAACAAAAAAAGACTATTAATTTCCGGTTGAAATAGTTTGGTAAACTGATGACAAAGTTAAAAAGCATCACTTAAACAAATGAATATGAATGTGCACATTTAAATTATAAATGTAATTAAATTAATAGTCAGATATTAAAATAAAAAAGAAATCGTTCATGATAATGTGAAGGAATATACAAGAGACACATTTAAAGAGACAGGCTATAATTTTAATCTACAAATATTTTGTAAACAATTACATATCCAATTATCAAAAATGTAATAAACATTTAGCAATTTCCAATTATCATATGAGGTTTTACACTATCCCACTGAGTTTTCCGACAAAATCATTTCTATTTATGTGGTTAAATTAATAAAATTAATTGTACCAACTAAAAAGTAAATTGGGAAAATTTAATGACACTAACTTTTTAATATATAACAATACGAACAATATAACGTATAATCAGTATAATACAGCATGAACAATTTTTCTTTTTAATATTGTGAAAAAACTTATGTGTGATATGTTTTTTATATAATTCTCTTCCGATATTTGGAGTGTGAACATATGTACGTTAAAATATTTTGACAAGATTTAAAATTTAGAATCGATTGACAACTCAGGTATTATCAATGAAAGGAAAAGAAGAGTTGCATCCTTGATTATACATTTTTTTCTTTACTTACATATTTTCGCCTTGTCATTGTCATAAATTAAATTATTTATGAAGACTTCCAATACTTTTTTTATATTTTTCTTTTATTCCCTTCCCTATAAAAATTGAAATCGAAAACTTGTTGTCAATTCATTCATTATCTGTTTCAATTTACATTATCATGAAAAGAAATGTTGATATAAAATAAAAATACATTTCGAGTAGTAATAACAATACAAAAATAAAAAAAGACGTTGACAACACATAAAAAATGCCTACAAAACAACACTCAGACGCGAAACAATCCCAACAAAAAAAAATTACAGTTTAAAACAAACACCAAAAACCACATCATTATCGGATCGAGTCCATATTAAAAATGCATTTATTCGTTTCACATTTTTTCTTTTGCTTTTCTTTTTTTTTTTTTTTTTTTTTTTTTGTAAAGCATTTATTGTACGTTTTTAATTCTATTTTTATTCAATTTACAAAAAACTGCATTTTTGTTTATATTACTCATGCCAAGGCATGAGACCGGCTGCTATAAATGCAGCACAAATATTAAAAATCAGCAAATCTTGTCAAAGTTGCTATTTTATGATAATCAACATTATTTGTTGGATTTATGGAGAAAAAAAAAAGGAAGATATGTCAACATATTTAGTGCTGCATGTGAATTGGCTTGTCAAAACAAAACGTTTAAAAATAATGTCAACAATATACAGTCTGCCAACTACGAATTACGTTACATTACACTAAAGGCTAATGTGTAATTAAATACATAAAATTTTAATATATGTAAATTATTATTAAACCGTAATTAAATTAAAACTCACTAACAAAGAATAATAAAATAAATTAAATCTCAGAGTAACCAGAATATGTAGCAATACAGCTTTACAATGTGAAATTTAAAAACCATTAGTGTATGTACTCAACAACCGATACATATTAAAAAAAAAACGTTAAGGTTTATTTCAAATTTAAGTAGTTTAAAATGTAATTACATATTGTAGTTGAAACCGGGTATTTAGCTAAGAACAAAAACTTTTTCAAACTTTATACATATGTCAAATTTTAATGGTTTGAAATGCAATTTTTGTACAAAAGCCTGTATTTAGGAGGTTATCGAGTTGTGGCCAGCGAATTCGCTCGGATGTTATTGACATTAAAATAAATAAATAGAAAAACTTTCATTTCGACTAGATAGCTTTATTTATTTAAAGCACTATCAACTCTTAATTCTCTTTCTTTTACATTTCTAAAACATTAAAATACTCCTCTTGCTGTTGTATTTAACAAACTGCTGTAGACGTTGCTAATTTTGTACGATGTGATGTAAAAAAAATAATTGAAAGCAAAACCGTCTGACCCAGAATTAAAAAATTTATAGATTCAGAAATATGTTTATTCCCCACATATGGAAATATAAAATGTTAAATTGTTTTCACCCCTTCTATTTTTATGCTAATTAATGCTGGGTGTACGATAAACAAACACAAAAAAAGCTGATTTGAAGTTTTTAAAACGATCGAATGAACAAATGGTTCGAAAAAAGTTTGTGTCACAGTGTATACCTGCATTGATAGAAGATATAGAGCTTCAGAAGTAAAAATCAGCTGTATTAATTTTACTACCATTTAGAAACAATGGTTACATGCGTTTTAGCTAATATTTGCTGTTTCTTTTTTTTATTTAAATGGTAGTAAAATTGTTGTGTCGTTCTTGTTATTTTTGTTGGATTTACGTCACTGTGTCAAATGAAAAACTTTAGAAAACTATAATTATCGATTTAAATCTATGCTTTATCAAATTGTCAAAAATTGTCTTTTCGTATAAAACAAATCTCATCATTCTATAAATTTGAGAAAAATAAGATTAATATTTATGTGTATTCCATTTGTCATATTTAAATTTTAATTTAATCGCTGAGTTGAAATGAAGACTGTGTTTAACTAATAACTTGCACTTTTATATTTGAGGAAGGAATTGGGCTTTAAATAAAAATGTTTAAGGAAATTTTTTTGAAAAGTAATTTTCAGTATAACCTAAAGAGCAGTTTAGACGATAATACTTTGCGTACGTAAAATCAAAGATAAAATATTATGAAATTCGATCCGTATCTCAAAAATGAGAGTAAAAATCTTACTACAGATATTTTTTCGTTTACAGGGTTGGTAAAATACCAAAACAACATAAAATGAAAACAGAAAATGAACACTGTGAATACATTTAACACAAACAAAAAATAACATAGAAGTACTTACCTGATCTAATGGTGTGATGGAATTTAAAAAATTTCAAAATATAAAGAGAGCCGTGCGACTGTCAAATTTTCATCTGTATTTTCTATCAATGTCGTACGCTCTCATTACATATCAAGTTTACACGATACTATACTCTCTCTTCTACACGAAAATTTGACATGTAGTACGACTTGTATTGCCGTCTAAACCCGCCTTAAAGAAGAAAAGTAGGCTTGAATTGAGCTTTAACTAAAAATGTTATTTTTATTTTATTAACAATTTGTGATTGACGAAGCTGCTAAGTATCAAAATATTTATTTAAATTTTTACTTGTGGAATACACTTATGGTAGAAAATAACTCTTTGTTTTTAAACGCAACATCAAAAGCTTTTTTATATATACAAGTACGTTGAAGACATAACAGCAGTTCCGGTTGTTAGAAATACTGTGACATCTTCACGTTATAAGGATTATTTCAAGAAAACTGCAATCAATGACTGCTTGTAACATGTTGTAAAGCTTTAATTTGCATTTTAATTCTTGTAGTTCTTTTTTTTTTTTTTTTTTTTTTGTTTTTTTCGATTTGTTCCATAAGAAATATGAAAAATTAAAAGAATATCAAAGGAAATGTCAGATTAAAAATTAAACATTTAAACAACAACAAAACACAAAAGAAAATAAGAAAAGAAACACAAAGAAAATAGTAGCCACTGCCTGTTGAATTTTAAATAGATATTTAGGATTTGACAGACAAGTGATTAAATAATGAGATGATAGAATTACACTTTCTAAGAGTATTTTTTTACAAATACTTTTTGATCATACCACGTTAAATTTATTGAATATGTAGGTATTAATTTATAAGTTCCATTTTTCATTTTATAAAGCTGCTTGTATTTGTAATAAAAATAAAAAAAATATTTATGAATAAACAAACATAAAAACAGAACAGAATGTGCATATTTTACAGATTTTTATTTTTTTATTTTGTTTATTCAGTTTTTTATGTACAATTCCATTTAAAATAACAACATTGCCATTATGAACCGAGTTTACAATGAATGAGAGAATTCTATATAAAATACATTAGACTTGGGGTTGAGTTCAGACTTTCATGCAAGAAATATACACACCTTCAACAAAAACCAACCAGTCAAGATTAAAATAAAGTATAATGATTATAAGAAAAGTTTTTGTTAAAAAACTTATTGAGGTCCAGATTTCGTAGATATAGAATAAGCTATATCTATATATAAGCATAGATTTTATTATCTGTCGGTCTAAGAGATATAAAACAATGGTGTGTGGTTATATAAAACTAAAGTAACACTGAGGAACATAGCGATAAATTTTATGTATTTCTCATAAAAACAAAGTGTTTATAGAATTCACACCATAACAAAAGTGTGCGTATAACGCATGCATACGTAAAAACTATCAGAGAAAGTAGAACTTTCGAACGCATGTATACTGGTTTCTAAATTGGTTGTACCGTACACAAGTTCAAGCATAGGAAACCTTATTTGTTATTTAACACTCAAATTTTTTTGTTGCAACTGAAAAAAGAATTCGAATGACCTATATTTTGACCTATATCTCGCAAACCAAGCTTTGCCGCTCAATAATTTCTATGCTTGGAATAGTCGAATTATTCATGGATCAGAAATAAAATATACTCTTGCTATGCTCGACTATACCTATCGCAGAAAAATAAAAAAAACATTTTTTGCCATATTGGCAAATATATTCAATATTAACATTGTTCAGAAAAATAGAAGAGAAATTTGAAAAAACAGGTATGTATTGCTTTTAAACTCCTTTGTTTGTTTTTATACAAAAGGGATATAATTCTCATTTTAGTGTATAAATGAAATCTCCTGACGAGTCTCTTGAGCAAGGACGAAAGGGCCATAGAAACAAGCTTATGCCCATAGACAACACATTGCAATATTATTAAAAAATATATAATAATTAGCACGTTTTTCTTGAGACTATAATCATGAGTTCCCCCTGTCAAGAGACTACTGTAAATATGAGAGAGACAAAGCAGAAATAATAAGTGCAGTTCTCCTATTTTTTTCCACTAATTGTTTTTTTATACTTTTGAGTGTAATTTTGTGTATGAAATACTTTGTTTAAATAGATTTTCATTTTCAATTTCGTTTTCTAAACTATTTAAGTTGCTTTATAATACTGTAATAACAAAACAGCATCAACCGCACAACAACAACATTAACCCATTAAGATGCAGTGTTATATAGTAGGTATAAAAATGCTTGTGTATGTATAGTTATTGCCACATAATAATACACACATACAGACTATATTATGTAGTTACATAAATATAAATAAATTTATGTATAGGTATATATCGTATCACATCGCATTGAATAGGAGACGTTGACGTCGCCGTTTAACCATTATACACATTTAAACAAATGTACGATATTACTTTTGACGTCGCCATTCCTGGAAATATAAAAAGGTAACCAACCCGGGATATACTGTGTATACCCAAACACATGCACATATACAACATGCACGAGTATAGATATAAACAAAAACAAATAAACTAAACTCAATAAACAGCAACTAAGAGAACAAAAAAAAAAACAACCAAGAACTGTCTAAATTTAATCGATTCAGAAATCGACAAGAGAGCATTCAGGCCAAAACACAAACAAACTAATCAAATAGAAAAGTAGTCGGTCAGCCAGACATTCAGTCAAATCATCTACAACGTACAAATACACCTTCAGTGTTCGATCAGTTTCATTTATTATTTGTTTTTTTTTTTTTTTTTTTTTGTAATTCTTCTTTATGCATACATATGTGTGTGCATAAGTTAGTAAGTGAATATAAACGTACATTGACCATATTAGAGGCCGTTTTAAATGAGTATACTTAGTTATCGTTGCTGTATTTTTTTTGTAATCTATGTAGAAGAGAGAATGGGACAACGAATGTTTTTTTTTTTTTGTTTTCAATAGTGTTTTGGTTGTTCCTGTTGATGTAATTAAAAGGAATAAAAACTTTATGTTGGCCACTTTTTTTTTACCAAAATTAGTTATTCAACCTACTTTTTACATTAGATATTAGCAAGAATCAAACTTCTTAAGGGCAGCAATTAAAAATCCAAATACATATATTAAAAGAGAATATTTACTGCTGTATTATTGAAAATTAGTACAATTTTTTTTTGTGGCCAGAGAACAGATTGAATGTATTCATGTTTGCTAAGTATTCATGCATTCATTGTTTTCGCTATGTACTCATTCAACATCAATTTCTAGTTATGTTGCTTTATTCACACTCTTTGTTTTTGTTGATTGCCTTTTGCATACTCTTTGTTAAATTTCAACCATTCATATCATACGTTGTCCATTTATTGCTTTTTCTGAGTGTTAGATGATGTTACATTCAATTCACTCTTTTATTGTGTTGCTTGATATTACTTAAACAAAATAGTGGCAATTGACAACAGTATACTCATTTTGTATTTCTTTCGGGGACTACCTCTCAGCAGTCTTCTGGTAAAAGCTGTGGGAGTAAGTGATTGCCGTGAAAAAGCTTCTCAAATCTGTCGTTCGGAGTCGACTTAAAACTGTAGGTTCTGGTACTTATGAATACAAATTAACACACACAACATGGGTGCTGTGAGGAGCTAGGACGTAACCCTGAAGCAGGCTTGTAATAGTCAATTATGTATGTATTTATGTATACTCATTTTTTGTGAATGCATTCAAAGCTCATAAAGAGGCAATCAAACTTTTCTCTGTTGAGGGCTTATTTGACAAATATTACAGATTTATTTTTATTATTTTTTATGAATATGAGAATATTACTGTCTAAATAATTCGATTAAAAAATAAAACATATGTATATAAATTTTTCAATAGTATATTTGTACTAATTTTTGGGTACCGAATGTTTAAAAATAACTACTTAGTACTTTCAGAGTTGTATTTTTTCTTCGAAGATGAATAGAAAAATTAAATTTTAACAGCCAAAATAATCCGCAATACTTTATGAAATTGTTTTCTCTTAAAAATATTAAAATTAATTATAAAAACATAAAAAAGAAACTTTATTCGGGGTTATTAAATTAAATTAAATTTGCTGAAAAATATGCTAAATGTAAGCTTTGTAAAAAAATATCTAACAAAGGTAAGCATATGTTTTGTAGCATAAAATTTTTTGGAGGGGACCTCAAGTTGGCGTAAGACACTATTCGTTTACAGATATTAATTAAACAATTAGAAAGGTAGCCCTTCTGACAAATAGATTTTAATGAATCATTGTTTTATTACTTTAAATTTTTATTCGAAATCAATGTACATACATATTTATAACTAATCTAATTAAAGATATTTGATTGTCGTAAAATGAAATTACGTGAGGTGACTAATGATGTAGGCATCTATCTCAAACGTGCTATATATGTATGTATGATATTTTGCATAAAATTTTTTGGCGTATATATGAAAAAACGCCCTGCCCAAAAAGACCCGCAATTGCCTACACTTAAAACTAAATGCAGCCCTGTGATGTAAATAAAATGTTCTTTACATCTATGCATTGCATTATTCATAAAAGAGCGAACAATGGAGCAGAAATGGAATTACATGGACTTGTTTTTCGTTGCGTGCAGTTATCTTTTTGAAGCACAAAAACTTTTTCGATATGTTTACAAGGGCAAAATAACCCAAACATCTGCCAAAGCTAGTTTAAAATAGATTGTGTGAGAAGAGTATTAAATTAACCAGGACAATTCAATCTTGGAACCCAAACGAATTTTGTTGTAATATTAATACCCGTATACTGTTTCAACAAAATCCAACGAAAATCTTAGGACTTGTAGAATAGTGCAAAAGTACGAGTACCTTAGCACTCAAAATTTACCAATACTGAAAAGACTAACGTTACGTTATACATTTTCACTAACTCTGCCTTTAATAATAACTTCAAATAAGAACATTTTGTTTATTTTTGATGGTTTGTTCTTGCTATTATTTTTCTAAATTCTCCGTTTTTGTTTTTATTACAAATTAGCTGCTGCTGCTGTTTATACTTATTAACAATCAAAACGCAACAGACATTTTCCACACCTCACCACATTAAAACTATATGAATTTGTATACGTATAACTAAATATAATACCAAACATGCACACACCATTACTTTACACACATATATTGCCTGTCATCAACATTTGTCGTCATTGTTGTTGCCATTGACAACATTTTCTTGTTCATTGATATCGTCTTATACGGAGAGTTGTTACGACAACAACTTCTCTTCTTAAGTAGGAATGGTGGCCTTTATATAGTACGGAGAGTGCAAAAAATGTACAATGGCTGCTGTTTTATTTTCATGCAAACATGCATATAAAGGAGTGTGTTTTGATTTTTGTAATATATGTATGTATAAAGAGGAAAACATTTGTTTAATGTGTTGGTAGGTATTAAACAGCAATGTCAAATTAGTGCTTTTGGCACTATTTTTAATGCTTTTTAATATTTTAAAACCACTGATGACAACTTTTGCGTCATCATAAGCATTATGAGCAAATAAAAAGAGAGTAAAAATTAAAGAAATTGCGTGAAAAAAGCACCAAGTTAAATTTTCCTTCTACTGATGATTTTATGATGAAAAACTGACAAATAAATTTTTATTTTTTTATATGGATATGTACCCACATCTTCAAAAAAACTTAAATTTTTCAAAAAAAATAAAAAAATATTGGTCATAAATAGACGATTTATCGGGATTAGGCCATACATAACATAATAACATAATAAAACAGAATATGGTTTTTTGTAAACTTAGTTAAGGAGAAAACACGTTTGTTGAATTAAGTAATTTCGTTTTACGCTTACTTTCGTTATTTTGTTCAAATGACGAAGTTGAAAAGTTTAATGAATGTTTTTAAAAATAAAAAATCGTTTGTTTTTAATTTCTGAAACTGTCTTACTTGATGCCTGTTGTACTATTTTTCAACTTTCTTTGAAATAAATTTTATCCCTGAAACTATCGATTTCTACCAAAAATCTTCTATCCTTTCAATTTCTTTCCATTTAGGTAGTAAATTTCTATTTTATTAATTATACTTAAATTTTCCACAAATTAAAAAAAGAAACTTGAGGAAAATTTAGTAGCGTTTGCGAATACTACACAAAACAAAAATGTAAATAAAACGCCGATGGTTAAAACATGATAATAGTCATAGTATTAAAATGCTTCACCATAATTATTACTCTAACTAGTATATTTTGTGTCCGCTAAGCCATTTTGTCAAACGAAACTTGAAAAAAATCCAAATAATAAGTTTATAAGTAACTATTTATAATAAATAAAAGCTTGAAAAGAGACAATCTTTTTTGTATTCAAATGTATGGAACTTTACTTTGTACTTTATTAATTATTTTAATTATATTCAAATGAAAGAAATATTGTTATTTTTCCGTTTTTTTTTTGAGCTCTTAATGCGTAATTTCGTGTTAGTGTTTTTTTTAATTATATGTGATTTTTATTTTAAAAAGGTTGGCATCACTGGGTCTTGTAAATGTATTTAGTCTCTTTATATATTTTTATATTTTGAGGTTTTTATCACAGTTTATTGTTGTTGTTGTTATTGTTTTTTAAGTGTTTTATTTTTTATAACCAATGTTGTCAGATTACGAGATTTATCCCCAAAATGGGTTTTTTTTTTCTATAGTGCAATATGAATTGCTGGAGTCTTTGTTAAAAAGACTGAATTATGTTGAAATACATTTAGTACGTCTTAACACGCCATAATCCAAAAGTTTTGATTCTTAAAGTAGATTTTGTATTTACACTTACATACAAAAGTGAAGATTTTGGTGTAGGTTTTCGGGGGTAATAAAAACACAGTGTTCAGTTTCCAAATACGATAAAAGACTCTTGCATATTAAATTAAAAAAATAAAAATTTTATTTCTTTTTTGTTACAATTATAAGGAAAGTGATAAAGTTATTACCGTATAAAGCAAGTGCTAAAGTTATACTAAAAAGTAAGGCTAAAAAAAGTACTTGTTAATAGAAAGAGAAACTGGGAAGAAAAAATAAAAGAGAACAGTGTTACAATATAACACACAGTTTTGGGGAATTTCGGGGATGTAAATTCAAGTTCGCGAATAGAAATGAGAAACAATCTGACAACCCTGTTTATACCTCTACTTACAATCTATATCAAACACACATTTCTCCTTGACTGTGATTTTTTTTTTGTGGAGGTCAATTTATTTAGCACATTTTGTTTCTCTTTTATATTTGTCACATTTTCGCCGGTTTTATATTTTTCTTTTTTTTTTGTACATCATGTAGGTATTTAGATTTTGTATTTTCATTTCTCGTATTTATTCCGTTTTTTTATTTTGTTTATATTTTTTCAAATTGATACCCGGGGCGGCCAATAATTAGCCAGTTAGGCGAGAAAATTAAGACAGAATGACTCATAATGTTTAATTTTATAAAACTGATTCAATGCATTGAATTATTCGTATTTCCTTACTTTTGTTTTTAAATTATTGGTCACAAATAAAATAAAAAAAAAACAGAAATACAAAAATATTAATTGAAATGTTAATTTAATTATCAGCTTTTTGAATACTTAAATGATAAAGAAATTAACTTTAAATTAGTATGTCAACTATAATATTTTTAGAATGTTATTATCATGGTGTTTTTGTTTAACTCTTTTATCCACACTTTATAAATAAAATAATTGAATTTTTATTTTAATTGGGGCTTACTTTTTCAAGTAAAAAGAAAAAATTAAAATACGTATGTCTTTAGGTTTTTTGTAATTGGGTGGTTAGGCAGCTGTGGCAATAATTAAACAAAATCGACAAAAACCAGGATTTATATTTTCGAATTCGGAGGAACATTACAGCTTGTGTATTGAAGCATAGTACGTACAATTTTCTCTGCTATATTTTGCACATTTTAGCGAAGTGGATCCCTTAGGCTGATGCATGCTACTTTCTAAACGTAATTTTCATCATTTTTGTGTATAGGTAATAGGAAAGACAAGACAGTGCTGAAAAAAAACCTCAAAAACTGATTTGAAATTTTTCTCCTAAGCCAGAGCCATGAAACCTTGACATAAGTACATACATACAAACATGTCATTATGCCTTTTCAAACACAATGGTTAGTAATCTAGCTAGACTAGCTTCTGGCAGCACTCATGTTGTGTGTGTTAATTTTAATCTACGAGTACCGGGACCTACAGTTTAAAGTCGACTCCGAACGACAGATTTGAGAAGCTTTTTCATGGCAATCAATTACTTCCAGAGCTTTTGCCAGAAGACTGCTGAGAGGTAGTCGCGAAAGAAATGTTTTTTTCATATTTCTTTTTTTTTAAGATGTCGGAGTCGGAGTAAGCCAACACACTAACCACTAGACCACGGCGACTACAAACAAACTTGATAATAATGTAATACTGACTTTCCGGAATAATAAGTTTTAGAAAATTGTATTTGATAAACTCAGAAACGTCTCGTTTAAAAAATGTAATTGAATTGTTTATTAACACTTTTTCAACAGAATAAGCGAAAATAAAACCAACTAAACAGACCACCCAACCTGTGAAAGTAATTTTACCGGAATTAATTACGAAATTTAAAAGAACTATTTCAGAGTAAATTAATCCCACAGTGGGAAAAATGCTAAACAATCGCTTTAGTTTTTCTCGAAGAAACCGGTTTTCTTCAACACAAGTCAATATTAGTAGACTATTTTATTAAGTACAGTGGGACACATGTAATTCAAAAACTGCTTCCAAATAAGAACTGGTCATATAAAAAGCATGCCTTCCGTAATAAGCTTTATATGGTGGAATTTAGCTTCTCTTTGCTTACCAGTGTTCCAATTTTTTATGGCTACCTATTATAGTAAAATATTCACTAATCGAATTCGGCTTTATAGCCCACAAAAGTAAAACAAAATAGGTTTTTTATGATCCCCACATTACCAGAAAGTTCCAAGTCTCCTCCATCAAAATATTAAAACTTTAAGGCCCATTATTTAGTCTTGGGTTTTTTAGCTCTTTTGAGTGAGCGCTCTTCTTAGTTCAGCTCACTTTAATGAACTATGTCGCTCATTTAGTTCAATAGCTCATTTAGTTCAATAGATCATTTAGTTCAATATTTTCATTTGAATCATATTAAACTTTTTTTTCCACTGGTATTGCTCATGTTGTGGGCATCATTTGTATACGTAGCTTTTGTATACGTAGTTTGCCTTTAAATTCAAACTCAATCGATTTTGTTTTACAGTAATCGGTTATCAATTATCATACTATAGTGAAATTCAGGTATACAAATTAATTTTAGCCTTACAGAAAATTTTAAAGAATTTTGTAATTAATATACAATTTTATTTTCGATTTCAAAAATTACGCATGTATGTACATACATGCACGAATTTATTGTTATTGTAATTGCAAGTTTATTTTAATTATTTAAAATATTTTATTAAAAATGCTAACTTTTATTCAAATTCGACAGTAAAAAATAAATATAATTTTCTTTTATATTGCTTCTAAAATTATCATAAAAATCCTTAAATTTCCAAAAACGTAACGTCCTATAAAGTTTCTGGCAGCTACGTATATTATTTCCAGCTGGCATTACCAATTAGTATGTATGTACCTTCAACATGAAATGTCAAAGAATAAAAAAGATTCAAGAAAGAAAGAGAACGAACTAATAAGAAAGATGAGCGAAAAGAAACATGGATTCACAAGAAAGAAAGAAAGAAACATGAACTACTGAGCGAAAAGAAACGTGGATTCACAAGAAAGAAAGAAACATGAACTACTGAGCTAAAAGAGCATATTGTAATGAATGGCTCTTTTAGCTCACTTGAGTGAATAGCTCAGTTGAACTATTTCGTTCATGAGCTACACAACTCTACCATTATTACAACTTGCCGTTAGTTAAAGGTAGGATTTTATCAGACCGATAAACTGGTGTTTGTTATTACAAGTTAACTTTTACCTAAAGGTAAGGCAATCTTCCCAATAACTTTATCGTTCACTTTAGTTTAAAATTTATTTGTAATAACAAAAACCAATTTATCGGTCTGATAAAATCCTACCTTTAACTAATGGCAAGTTGTAACAATGGCCCTAAGTACTTGAATTGTTTGGCTCATCAATGTAATAAAAATGAGAAAAAACGTTTTTTTTCTTTATATTTCAGAAATTTAAGGATTAATAGTATGAAGCTACTTGCTTAGTTCCTTAAAGTTAAAAATTTAGACGCAATATAGATACCAAGTTCTGAAAAAAACGTAAAAAAAAGAAGATGGTTTTAGGAAAACTTTCGAAACATATTTGGTGGCAACGGTATGTTGTATAATAAGTCTTATTTTAGAGAAGAAACCCAAGAGAAGATGCCAAGGCGTAACGACTAAGGACCACTAGAGTAATGAACTTTATTAATATTATGTTTGGTTAACCCTGTTTTCAATGTTTTGACAAAGCGTTGCCGTTTATATTTAGGTATGGCGGTACAGCGTAAACGCTGTGCGTAAAAAACAGTTCCGTTCGCCGCTTTTTTTAGGTATGCCTCTTACCCACCACTTTTGCCGATTTTGTTCTTCATACACTTGTTTACAATAAAAAGCAAACAGAAATTAAAAATTTATATCAAGGATTATAAAAAAAAGTATTGATATTAAAAGCACAAAATGGTTATTCTTATTAAATTAAATATTTATAGAAAATTACACATTATCTTTTTTTCACTAAGATGGCCTATTAAATGAAATAATTATTTATTAGCCAGAAGCTTTTGTAAAAAAACTTTTTGAATTAAAAGTTTTCATTTATAATTCATTAATTTATTTGTTTATTTTCATAAGTGGCAAAGACTAACAAATGTACTCGTATTTAACAAAATAAAACAAAACATGGTTTTTTTTAACGTAAACAGCAGGCAAAACTTTATCTTCCAGCGACTTTTATTACCCCCCCAGACGTAGTGTTCATATTGCAGAAAATAAAAACAAAAAACATTTTTCACCTAAAAGATAAATATAAAGCAAATGTAGGCGTTTTTTATAAAAAAAAATAATAGAAATATGGATAGAGATGGTTGGGTCAGTGTTGTGTACCTGCCAAAGTATGTGAAAAATTCACAACACAGAGCATGCATTCGGGCGCGTGTATTTTCCAACCCACACAAGACCATTAACAACAATTTCATCATCACTATCATTATTATTTTACTGTATGAAGTAGAATATTTAACTATTTAACAAAAATTCTATCGCTTAAGTAGCACAAAACTTTTACTAGCGGGCAAACTTGGCAAAAAAAAAAAGATAAAAAATGGAAGAGAGAAAAAAAGCATTCTAACATTTAAGTTTAAAAAGAATTTTGTTAAATATTTTCTTTTTTTTTGTTAATATAATATTTTCTTTCTCCCTTTTTTATTGCACGAGTATCTTGTCAAACTAAGAAATTATAATTTCAAGTCTAATAAAAACATAATTTCTCCATTTATTTTTGCTATAAAAAGATGATAAAAGACCGAAAAAATAGAACAACAACCGCAAACTTTTATTTTACTTTTTAATTCATATTTAGTAGTACTAACTAATCCATTAGGGAAAGATACATATGTTGTAATATGTGCATACTTAAGTATACTAAAAAAATTAAATATCGCTCCCTTAAGTTACATATATTATTGCATCATAGTTATTTGTACATACAGTGACTCCATTGCATAATTGAACAATAGTGTGGCTGACAAACTAGTATATGTGGTTTAAAAAATATAAAATTTTAAATTCAAACTTTACATATGTATGTTCTAGTTTTACAACAATACAAAACGGAATAATCGGAAAAAAGAGAGTATAATAGAATAGAATGAATATTTGTTTCTATGCTTGAATATACTCTCAATTAGAGAACACTTCTCGAATCATTCTAAACTGGCAGAAAAGCAAAACATTCATGCAGACCTTTAGTATTCAGTAAGTCTGAAAATAGACGTAATCTATATATATATGTAGAAATTTCCAACTGCTCGATGCCAAAGTAAATATTTTTTTTTATTTTAAATGATAACAGTTTGCGGCTACGCTGGCATATTGTTCGAATGGAAGAATCTGCTCCAGCCAAAAAAGATTTCGATGCGAAGGTCACTGGACGTCGGCGTAGAGGAAGACGCTGTTTACATTGGAAGGACCAGGTTGATGAATCCCTGTCATCGATTGCTGTGACCAACTGGAGAATGCGCGCGCTAAGCAGAAGCGCCTGGAGAGTAGTGCTCAAGCAGGCGAAACCCGTTAACGGGTTGTTATGGCCAGCTAAGTAAGTAAAACTTCATATTTCTAAATTTACTCCAAATAACTTTATTGACAATACAAATCGTCAGTCAAAAATTGGGCGAAATTGTATATATGGGCATGGTATCTTCCATAGAAACTAAATACTAACTTTTGTATATCCTAAGAATAGTAACAAAAAAATTGTTTGAAATTGACCTCTAAAATACCCAGTTTTTGATATTGTTATCTTGTTCAGGAGGTTAATAGCACTTTCCTGTAAAAAGTTTTTATTTTAGTTTTTATTTTTGGTTTCAATATAAATTTCAAAACGTTTATAAATTTTCCAAAAAGTTCCTAGTTTGACAGGCTATTTGTAGCTGCGGCAACAGAAGTGCATCGTTTGTTACATTGGGATCAATAAACTCAGATATTTATATCAAAGAGTGGCTTCAAAAGAGGTTGCTCCCATTTCTAAGACAGCACAACATATCAACATTCTTCTGGCCAGATTTGGCAACATGTCACTACAGTAAAAGCGCAATAGACTGGTATAATAAAAATAATGTTATTTTTGTTCCAAAAGAGGCTAACCCACCAAACTGCCCAGAGCTGCGGCCTATTGAAAGATATTGGGCTCTGGTCAAAAGAGAACTAAAGAAGAGTACATCTGTTCCCAAAACCATTACTAGTTTTCGATATAAATGGACAGCTGGTACCAAAAAAATCACCGAAAACACTACAACATTGCTTAAGGTGCTTTTACACTATTCTACAAGTCTTAAGACTTTCATTGGATTTTGTCGAAAGAAAATCTAATGGTTTTTGGTCTGACTGTCAAAAAATCAAACGTAAAATGCTTTTATTACATTTTGCTTTTACACTATCACATTTAAAATAAAATGGAAACAACAGCTGTTTGTGTTTTTTTCTTTCTCCAAGGATGGACATATTAATACGGCAATATATGTTTTATTAATATTTCATAACATAAGCCATATTTAATTATTTTTTACAACAAATATTTGTAATTTATTTTATGTTAAAGAGAAAGAACTTTAAATGTTAACTATATTTTGTATTTTTGTAGTTATTTAATAAAAAAGGAATAAGCAAAATTATGGCTAAAAATGTTCAGTTTTCCAACCCTGATTTTTTCTTATATTTGCGCAAAAAAGCAACTCTGATAAAATGAAAAGTCTAATGGTTTAGAAAAATTTCTAAAAATGATGAGAGCCATACGACTGTCAAATTTCTATCCGTATTTTTTGACAATTCATTACAAATTGCTTTCACACTATTATACTTTTTCATTTTATTTGAGTTTTTGACATGTCGTTATACTCAGTGGGATAGTGTAAAACCACCTTTATGGATGGCATAATGAATAAAATAAAAAATTTTATAAAATTAAATTAATTTTTAAATAAAATAATACAGAATATAAATCTGCAATAAAAATGCAAAATAAAACTGTTTTATTTTTAACTCTAGCTTACTCCAGTCAGTTTTTATTTGACTTTTGATGTGTTACAGTTTATAGTGACGCACACCTTACATACATACGGAAAACCGTAGTAAAATCCGACTATGTCAAAAAGTAAGGCTGAATTTGTATGAAATTATACAATTATTGTTGGTGGTGCGGCCTATAACAGTAAACTATTAAATTTGAATTTAGTTTTTTTTTTATTGTTGTTATTTTTTCTCTCAACTTTTTTATAAATAATTGTTTTTTAAATTAGTTAACAAACATTGTTGTATTATTTAGATTTATTATTCATTCCTAAAGTTTCCTAATTTGCCTATTTTTGTTTTGATTTGATTTTTTTATCAACTGTTGCAAAAGTTTTAAATACATTTTAGATGTTTAAATTTATTAAAAACAAAAAGTTTTCAAAAAAGCTAATCTTTCAAAAGAGAAAAAAATGCTAAAAAAACTGATACACGTTTTACTACAGCTTAAAAAAAACGATAACCAACCAAGAGCTTATGGCAAAAACTGAGTGAAACCCTTTTTAGAAATATAACAGAGGAAGTTTATAAATTGAAAAAAAACTTGTTTGTTATTAAAACTTAAAAACTTGGAAAATGATATATAAAAGGCAAAACCCGGTAATTCTAAAAACCGAACAAAGAAAACAAAACCGTCATCACAGTAGAAATGGCGGTTTATATCTCAACAGAGCAACTTCATTAATTAAAAAAAAAATTGCAGATTAGAGAAAGCTACGCTAGTAATATCTCAAAAGCTTGTCAATCCCACTACTGATGATATTATGACCAATACAGATTTAAAGAATAAGTTAACCCATTAAGGGCCATTATAACATGTTACTGGCAGTAAAAGATAAGATCTTATCGGACACATAAATTGATTTTTATTATTATAAGTATAGGTTAACATAAAGCGTGAGGATTACAGTTATATTTTTTATCGGAAAGTTGTAATAAAGGCCCTTAGTGTAAGACATGTGTTGTGTTACTTAACAACAATTCAAGTATACACATCTAAGTAGTTTTACTTGGCTCTTAGTACCAAGTTAGTCTTGATTTGTTTTTTTTTATTTTATTTATTATTGTACAAGACTATTTAATAGTAATCGAAACCACGACTTTCATATCGAGTGTTACATGTAATGGTTTTAAAACCGCTAGTATTACAAAACTGTCAGCTGTTAAATATCTGTCAACTAAAGTGTAATTTATTTAGTGAAAGAACAACACATAAAAATATATAAAACATGAATACTACAAAATTAGGTATTCAAAGGTGGCCACTTTTTAGGCGTTACAAGATGATTAGGACACGTCAATTGTCCACCAAGATATATTAGACTTTTTTTTGTGGAACTACTTCATAGACCGTATTTAAATATAACTGGTATTCTAATTCGTATATAACAAAATAAAATACTTTTAAAACTGAAAAATGTATAACCCTTCACTGATAGGTCTTACACACTAACGACTAAAAGGTGTGCAAAATCCATTAGTTACCTTATAGTACGTTTCCACTTGATTGTTTTGCGGCATAAACTAGTTTTTGTTAAGGTACGTTCACATTTGTCAAATATTTGATGGAAAAAGCATAACAACTATTCAATTGGAGCTTTTAGTTTTTTGAGTGTTTACTTTTTCGAATTTAATCTATAAAAAATTAAAATATTAGTTCTTCTTATTATCATGTTTAAAATAATTTTGTAAGAAATGTTTACACAAAACAACATTTTTGTATAAAATGTTTTCATAAAATAGTGGTTACGCTTTTTTCATCAAATATTTGTCAAATGTGAACGTAGCTTTACTTGTTTTTAAAATACATTTTTTAAGTTTGAAAAACACAATATAAAACTACTTTTGCTGCAAAATATGTTGAAAATTGTCAGTGCAACTCAGTGTTGTTCTTATGGTTACAAATCAACTATGGGACATCCAAAACATTGACATACAGTTGTTAAAAAAAATAAATTTAAAGAAAAATATTTGGGGGATTCAAATGGTCGTTTTAAAGTGATATATCATAAAACAATAAAACGAAAAAATATAATTTATGTAAACAACCCGTCATAGTTTAGTATATTATTTTCAATTTTATTTTTTTGTTTTTTTTTTTTTTTATCAATTTACGACAAATTAGTAAACATAGGTTGAAAAGTCTTAAACTATTTTAAAATTGTATGATATTATGACCATAGACTTGATAGGACCCCGTTGGAATACCCCAATTATACAGTGGTGGAAAAAATAATAAGAACGAATTTATATCCTCTGTTAACATGCTTCAAGCTTTTTCTCGCTAGACTTTTATTGTTGGAAGTCAGTGCCGAATTCATTTAAATTTAACTGTATTTCATAATTTATTTACTCTTCCAATCTGTTCCTCTTTAATTATTTTTTATTCAAAGAAAAGTGAAATACTCCTTGGAAAAAATAATAAGAACGTATATAAAATTGAGTGAAATGCTTTAATATCGCCGAATTTTTTACGGTAAAATTAAAATTTAAAAAATCTAGGCAAATAAAGATTTTTGCCTTATTCAAAACTTTTTTATTTTCGATCGTGTTATAAAAAATTTTCAAAAAATGGGGCGTGGTGTTCATACTACAGATTCCGAACAAAAATTGATATTAAAATTAAAAAGTAACGGATTTTCCATAGGTAAAATTGCTCAGGTTCTAAATTGTTCCAAGTGTAAGGTTTACGCTCTTTATTACAATAAAACCCCAGAAAACCCTGGAGGAAAACGTAAAACTTCGCCACGGTTCGACCAACTTTTAGTGCGGTACTCTAAAAACCACCCATTTTAATCGTTATGTTCAATTAAAAGTGATTGTGTGCACCTGTGACGAGTCGCACAATACGAAACAGATTGCAGGAAGCTGGGCCAAGAAATGTATCTCTTTTAAGCAAAAATAAATATACAAAAAAGAGTACAATTTGTCAAACAACATCTGAAACGCCAAACATGGAAAAATGTATTGTGGTCAGATGAAACAAAAATAAATTTGTTTGGATCGGACGGAAAAACATATATTCGACGTTGTCCAAACAAGGAATACGACCCAAAATACACAAAAAAGACCGCCAAACACGGTGCTGGTTTCTTAGTGATTTTGGGCTATTTTTCTGTGTCTGTCTTTGGTCTAATTTCAATAATACAGGGAAAAATGACCGCCAGTGGTTATTTAGAGATTCTCAAAAATAAAATGCTTCCATTTGCGGAGGAGGATATACCCTTAAAATGGGAATTTATGAAGGACAATGATCCCAAACACCCTGCCAGAAGTGTTAAATCGTTTTTTGTCGAAGATGATGTGCCGGTATTAGAGTGGCCATCGCAGTCACCAGACCTAAACCCTATTGAACACCTCTGGGGAGTCCTAAGAAACAAATTGGGGGCTTTGAAAGTAAAAATAGGGACGAAATGTGGACAAAAATTCAGGAAGCGTGGTATTCCATTTCGCCGAGTGTGTGCACAAATCTTGTGGGCTCCATGCCGCGGAGATGCCAAGAAGTGATAAAAATGAAAGGAGCTTCGACCAAATATTGAATTAATATTAGGATTTGATGGTACTTTTAAACAAAAAATTATTTATATTTTGCTAAATATAAAAAGTTCTTATTATTTTTTTCCAGGCATTTTTCAAAAAACCCAATTAACTAATAGAATTATGCAGAGCTGCTACTTGTTTTTTTTTATTTTTAGTTAGTCGAATTGAATATGTTTAATTAACGTAATTACTTTTTTATTTATGTAAGAGTAAATATAAATTCAAGAAAGTATGCAATTTTTTACCCGTTCTTATTATTTTTTCCATCACTGTATATTGTACATCTGTAATTCAAAGGGCTTTTTGTATTACTTGAAATTGTTTAAATAAATAAATGAAAATAATATTTTTATAAATTTAAAAATAAAAAATTTAAATAAATAAAAAAAAAATATTTTAATAAATTTAAAAATTAAAAATTTAAATAAATAAATAAAAAAATATTTTTATTTAAATATTTACATGGAAATTTATAGATACACAAATATTTATTCATATTTATTCCAAACAGAGTTGGGTTTATTGCATTAGATTTAATTTTCCACTAAATTTAGTGGTAGTGGAAATTTATTGCATTAAAAAAAACAAATTTAGTGGTAGTGGAAATTTATTGCATTAAATAAAAAAAATTTAGTGGTAGTGGAAATTTAATGCATTAAAAAAAACAAATTTAGTGGTAGTGGAAATTTAGTGCATTAAAAAAAACAAATTTAGTGGTAGTGGAAATTTATTGCATTAAAAAAAACAAATTTAGTGGTAGTGGAAATTTAGTGCATTAAATAAAATAAATTTAGTGGTAGTGGAAATTTAGTGCATTAAATAAAATAAATTTAGTGGTAGTGGAAATTTAGTGCATTGAATAAAACAAATTTAGTGGTAGTGCAAATTTAGTGCACTAAATGAATCGATTTTAGTGGTAATGGAAATTTAGTGCACTACTTCTGAATGATTAGCGGCTGGCAATATTAACAGTCCGCGCCATTAAAATCTTACCTATGGTGAACTGAATAATATATTACATTTGAAAGTACTAAAATTCTTATTAAAACAATAACAACAATTATTTACTTTATGCAGGCGGACTCAGTAAATTAAGAAAATGACATTCACAACAATTTATTTTGACATTGACTTAAGCTATGTATGCATTGAATAATATTATATCCATATATGAAGGTATATTAAAACGATAGTGGAACTGAGGTAGTGGAACTAAATTTCCATTCCACTATAGTGCCAATGGAGTTATATTCCATTACCACTAATTATTCAAAATTAGTGCACTAAATTTCCACTACCACTAAAATCGATATATTTAATGCATTAAATTTCCATTGCCACTAAAATTTTTATAATTAATGCAATAAATTTCCACTACCACTAAATTTATTTTATTTAATGCACTAAATTTCCACTACCACTAAATTTATTTTTTTTAATGCAATAAATTTCCACTACCACTAAATTTATTTTTTTTAATGCAATAAATTTCCACTACCACTAAATTTGTTTTTTTTAATGCAATAAATTTCCACTACCACTAATTTTTTTTATTTAATGCAATAAATTTCCACTACCACTAATTTTTTTTTATTTAATGCACTAAATTTCCACTACCACTAAATTTGTTTTATTTAATGCACTAAATTTCCACTACCACTAAAATGTTTTTATTTACTGCACTAAATTTCCACTACCACTAAAATGGTTTTATTTAGTGGTTAACTATTTCTATCTGCATTTAGTGGTGGCTGCAATATTGCTGCATTAATACTAAGTGGTTTAGTGGTAGTGGAAACGATAATGCATTATAAATTCAATGCAATAAACCCAACTCTGATTCCAAATATGTTCGGACAATAACTTATTTTTATGAAAATTAATATGAAATTTTACTTAAGTTTTATTTTTTTTTATAAATGTATATTGTAAATTTCCTTTATATTTATTAATAATGCAATATTATTTGCCTTTACTGTAAAAGATCGTACTCGCAATTTCCAATCAACAAAAATATAAAAAATTAAATGAAAAAATGGACGCCAAACGGTAAATTTTTGTTTTTTAGGGGATTTTTTTATAAATCATATTTTTTAAATTTTTTGTTGTCTTTTGAGTCTTTTGATATTTTAAAGAAAAAACTTTTTCAATATGTAAGCTATGTGTTTACAACAAAAGTTTTAAGATCCCGTTATATTGATATTTTTTTAAATTTAAAGATACTCATTGTGAATACCTCTACTATAAAAAATGTAAAAAATATATATGGGCATTTCCTCAAAATGGTAAACCAGGATCGAAAAAAAAAATATGTTGATAATCATAGCATTTTATTGCTTATAATTATAAAAAAGAGTCTATATTTTTATAATAAATTGGATTCTTAGCATATCTCAGATGTTTTACTTGAGAAAATTGGGCTAGAAACTGGAATATTCAAATTTCATTTTTAAGGTTCTTTTAAAGACGTTTTTATATTTAATTATTTTACATGCAAAAAATGTATTATGTTTTCACACTTTCTTCAAAATGTTTCCTTTACAAAAAATTAAGAAGGAAAATGTGTAGGGAGAAAATAAGAAAGTTCGATTAACCGTTAGTTTTTGCTTTGTTTCTTGTCTAGGTTACAATCGTACGGTCGCGACCGAAAACATCATTTTGTTGTTATTACTTTGCATAAAACGTCAATAGGTGCCAAGACATACCACATTTTAATTAATTTCGATGTCAATAATTTGTAAATAATTAAAAAAAACTTCTGGGTTACCATTAAATAGACTTTTTTGTTTGCAAAGTTTCGTACGTTCGCGACCGTAAGAAAATTTTTTCTTTAAGCAATGAGTTTATAATTGATAAGATGTCGCCAACTTTACTTTAAAAGTGAAATAATATACCGAATATTCCAGTATCAGAATGATGCATTGGATCTTCTGTGATGAGGACCTAAAATAAGCACAATTTTAACGGCCTGTTGAATAAGAACAATAATATTATAAATATTGTTAAAATATCATTATTTCATATTGAATAATCTTATTAATAAAAAAATATTAAAAAACACTGTGCTTTACTGAAATCTATTTATCAGAAGGATTACGTTCTCGAGAAGTTTTCTTATTCTTTTATCAGTATCTGTAAAGGAATAGTGGCATGTGGCATATATTACAAAAAAATCATATGTATGTGTCACCACTTAATAAAAGGAAGATATAATCTTAGTAAGTGAATGTTTGCAAAAATTTTTTATTTAGCTTGTTGATCATTACTTTACTGTAATAACCTAATAACGTATTTTTAGACGGAGTTTTGTTTTGCTAGTTAAAATTTTAATTTTCCACACAACTTTAATGTAAAAGTACAAGTACCCAAAAATTAGTAAAAATACTCGATACTTGGTACTCATTACTCAATACTTTTCCAGCACTGGTTACCACACACTATAAATAGAGGATTAAGCATGGTGATAATACAAAAAATAAAAACCTATGGAAATATCGTAGGTTCGCGACCGATACTTAAGCCAATTAAACGAAAACCAATAGAGATAATTTATTGTGTAAATACTGTATAGAGACCTACATTAGTATGCTTTAAAAATTATTTAACCGCTTTTGATTACTCCGTTGCATTTCGCAGAATTTTACATTTCACTACTGTCAGCTAAAGTTGACTTCTATTTTGCGTACGTTCGTGACCACGTGTTTATAACAATTATTATGAAAACTTCAACTCGATGAAATCCATCTTTTGCACTACATATAGAGCCATAGCTGCCAGATAAATTGACCTTGAAATCGTCAAACTTCGACAAAAAATCGTCAAATTGATTCCTTCAAATCGTCAAAAAATCGTCACCATATTGTATATTAAAAATTATTATGCTACATAGTGTGTTTACGGTTTCATAAACATGTACCATTCTAGGTTTCAAAAATATCAAAATAGTTTTGCTATTTTCTTGTAACATTGATGTCGATGCCAGTGTGTGAAGACGAATGGTTTAAGACTTTCGTCTTTTTACATGTGAAACAACAAAAATAATACTCAAATTTGTTCGTGTATTTCATATAAAAAGACAAACGTTTAAAAAAATTCGTTTTCTATGAACAGGCTGTTAATTTATTGAAAAGATAACCGTATAAATTTATAATGTAAAAATAATATACGATGCCGATGTTTTGGCTATGGTTTAATTGTTAGATTTAGTGTGTGTATCTAAACACGAATTTTAAAAGTGTTCCGCAAACATGTTCCAAAGTGTGTACATAGCATTACAATTACAAAAAAAAAATACTAAAAAATATTGTTGTTTTTAATACATAATACAGTTAATTTTGACAAAGAGTCTATTGTATTTTGTATTTTAAACGAAAATGTTTACCATTTTTATTAATATAAATGTCAAATTACTTTCGAAAGTTCGGAAACAATCACGTTATAAAGGCGTTTTTTCGCAAATTTGGTTGTTAGAAGAAAATTTTTTTACATTTTTTAATTTCATTAGTCTGAAGAAATAGTTCAGTACCGTTACAGTATGTTGCCTGTATTCATAAAAAATAAAATTGGTTCATAGAGTGCTTATTTGACATATTTCTATGGAGTAATTTTCAAATAAGCAATTAATAAAACTGTTTTATTTTTTATGAATACGGGCATGTGTCTCTAAGCCGAACTGAAATATTCCTTCTTTTGTATTGAACGGCTTATTTTAGCCAACACTGTAATACATTGCATATTTAATGGCATAGCTAGCTAGCAAGGGAATAATACAGATAATATTTAATAGTTTGGCTACGAAATGTAAATGAGTGTTTGTGTGTATGTATGTTGTATGTATATATCTTTCATTATTATTTCGATATTTATACACAATACAAATGGAAGAAAGCACCACCTACCTACCTTTATGAAATAATTTCAATTTCAGCAGTATACTTGATGGGATGATTTGTTGAAATGTTGGGATATTGAAAAGCAGGCAAATTCCCCCAATTCAAACAACAAATATTATTTCAGCCAAGCACACACGCAAAGTATTCAAACGATTTTGTTTTTCTTTTTTCGAAATTTTTTTCTATAAAATTTTTTTAAACACTACAATAAATATTTTATTTTTTAAACATTTTAATAAAACCACACAAAAATAAATTTTTATTCAATCATTTTTCTCCGGTTAAAATATATTACGTTGCACTTTTGATTATTTATTTTATTTTTTTTTTTTCTTCTCTTCTTTCAAAAATAATAACAAAAACAAACCCTACTGTAAAGTATTAATTTGCAATAAATAATACATATAATTTTTTTATTATTGTAGTCTTTTGCTGAGTCAAACAGGCTAAAAACAACAACAAATTAAACCCTGAAAAATAAAATTTTTTATTTTGGATTTTTTTGTTTTCTTTATTTTAACCGAACCTGCTCAATCACTGACTAGAACCGAACATAAGAACTTCGTAAAGAAACGTTGTAAAAAAAACAAAGAATTTCTTTTTCCTCTTTTTTTCTCTCTACAAACACGAAATATCCGCAATATAATGAACACAACCGCCAACGGCTACAGCAAAGAGAACATTAAAATAATTTGCTTTACCGAGAGCAATTAAAACAAACTTTGTTTTTAACAAAGTGCATGCCTGAGTCGCCAACTTTCACATTTCATAAATCACAAAATTTAAAAAGAGCGTGTATTTTTGAAAAAAAAGCGCCGATTTTATTCAAATTCTTAAATTTTTTGTAAACTAATGAATTTGGCACAATGAATTCTTTGTTGACGGATATTAAATCGCCGTGGTCTAGTGGTTAGTGTGTTGGCTTAGTAAGACGATAGCACCGGGTTCAAATTTCAGATCCGACGTCAGAAAAAAAAGAAATATGAAAATATTATTTCTTTCGGCGAATACCTCTCAGCCGTCTTCTGGCAAAAGCTCTGGAAGTAATTAATTGCCATGAAAAAGCTGCTCAAATCTGTCGTTCGGAGTCGACTTTAAACTGTAGGTCCCGGTACTCATGGATAAAAATTAACACACGCAATATGAGTGCTGTGAGGAGCTAAGCCGTAACCCTGACACAGGGTTGTAATGGCCAATTATGTATGTAGGTATGTTTTTGGAAACAAACAAACAAAATTAATTTTTAATGTACTTTTAACTTTGTACAACGCGATTACAATCTCTTCTATTATTTTTGGAAAGAATACAACACAATGACAACAAATAACACAACCAAATAAGTACAAAAAAAAAAACAAATTACATATTGCTGTCAATGTACACTACGTACGTTAGAAGATAAAACTGAGAAAAAAACTTAGCTTCGCTTTGACATTTGAGATAAAATGTAAAACTAGGTCTACTTTTATCTTTTTGTGCGCTTTAATAACCTGCTCTTGACTTTCCTATATTTTCGGAAAATTTTAACACAAATTATCGTTTGTATATAATTTTTATTATATTGTTAATTGTGTAATGTTTTGCGTATAGTTTTCTATATATGTAGTTTAGTGTTGGCAAAGTATTGAGTAATGAGTATCGAGTATTTATACTAATTTTTGGGTACTCAATACTTAAAAGTAACTACTCAATAATTTAAGAGTTGTATTTTTCCTTCGAGGTTTTATGGAAAATTTAAAATTTAACGGTCAAAACAAAATAATTTTTAAAAACACTATACTTTATGAAATTGTTTTCTCTTAAAAATAAAATACGTTTAAAGTATTGAGTAGTATTGAGTACCCAAATGGAAGCACTCAATACTATCGATTAATGAAAAGTAGTAGAATTTGACAGCACTAATGTAGTTGTGTATATAGATTTGTATATATAGTTTTGTGTATAATTTTGCCTTGTTTTAAAAAATTAAAATTGTATTGCATAGAAATTTGTCAAATAAACCTTTAATTTGTCTATTTTGTTTTTAATGAATACAGCAGAAAGTTTTTAATGCACGAAAAATGTCAGATTACGAGTTATAAAATGTGAAAATTTTTAAATTTCATCTTCTAAGCCTTCAAAGCATGTGTAAATTACATCGTATTCAAGTGGAATTGGAATAAGTAATTTTTTAATATGATATCATTAAAACAGTCCTCCAATATTGTAAAAAAATTTTAATATGCGTATATGCAAGCTATCTAATATCATGTGTACATAAATTAATCTTTGTAAGCCAAACGATACAAAATTTTTTAGGAAATATTTCTTGTTTATTCTTTTTAGGATAAAGAAATTTTCGGTCGTTTCCCAAAACAATATTATATTAATTTATGTTACAGCCGTTTGGTTAAGAAAATATTATTATTTGGAACTGTTAATGTTTTTTATTATCATCTATGCACTGATAAAAAAATAATTTTCTTATTTATAATGACATCACATCAGAATTATTTCTTTAGTAATAGTTTCAAAATTTCTTTATACAGTTATATGGGTTGAACCAACTCAAATCAACTTAAAATATGCCGTTTTTGAAATGGCCGTTTCTATATTTGCTGATTTTTGGTATGAATAATGTATATCATAACACTGGATCCGGAAATATGCCGTCTTGACAATCGGGAAAAAATTTACAAAGTTATACTTTCTTAATTGCAATTTTCTTGAAAAATATTATAGGTACGCAAGCTCTTAAATTTTCATTACCTATAAGTTGTAAGCATATATCTCTGCAAGAGACCTTTTTAAAAATTTGAAAAAAATTATGCCAAAGATAGTTTCTTCTCTACAGTTGTGACAAATTTCAGAGTGGACGTCTTTTTGGATCAAGAAATAAAAATCAAATTGGAAAGGAAGGTGTTTTACAAGGAGATTAATACTATTCTGACAGGGGTGGGATAGTATACGATTTTTCGACTTCGATTAGCTAGAACCTGTTATTTTGTGAGGTTCAACAAAAAAATACATGAGCCAAAAAGAAGGGATGTGGGATGGGTCAAACGGCTCCTAATCGGGGTCGAAGGTTGGGCTGAAGGAATAAAAATCCACAAAAAGCTCCACAACTGCCCTGGAGTAGGCAATAGAGGCATTAAATGTTAGGCCGACCCTCACTAATATTTTATCCCCAACTTTTTTTCCGAAAATACCTACCCTCCCATTCACTCTCTAGAGAGGTAGGTGAAAATTTTATAAACTTTGTGCTGGAGCCCCTTTAGTGTTTCATAGGTGTCTATGATGAACATTAAATTGAACGAGGTTATTCTGTTTTGTAAAGACGATGTTTCTTGTCTGCTTCCCATAGATGAAATCATTTTAATTTTTTATTGTAATGACCGTTTGGCCAACATTTCTTGACAATAATCAAAAATATCATCATAGACATGATAGACAAATAATATAAATTATATGAAAATACATAAGCGTATGACGGTTTTTCTATTATTTTCGAAAACAAGCATGTACTTTTTGATTACAAAAATTTCTTTCACAATATCGAATTACATATAGAAGTAGTTTAAACATTATGGAATTATAAAAATATATACATATATTACACCGATTTAACTAAAGCATTGGGAAACAAGAAAATTGATATTTTAAATTGTGGTAAACAATTTGTGCGTTATATATAACACAGGGACAACACTGATGGCAAAATAAGCAATGACAACAACAAAGCGAAAAGAAAAATAATCAGAGTTTTAAAATACAGCCTAATAAAAAAAAAAAATAAAGAAGAACTACATGTTTTTCGTTAATTTCTTTTTTAGTTTTCTGTAGCAAATGTATAGAAATTTACAGAAATTACAAAACAAATATTTTTACTAAAACACTACTCTGATTTAATTTAATACTATATTATGCAACTGTTATAATGTACTTGTTTTTTCTCTGGTACTCACCTCCTACGCTTTTTAATATTGTGTTCTTTACTGTTTCTACACTTTTTATCACCTGCTACGCTTTCTTTACAAATTTCTTACTTTTTTTAATGTGTATATTTTTTCAGTTTTTTTTTTTTACTAAATTATTATTTATATTAGATTCGAAAGATTTTCTATCAATTCATGAATTAGTACTTTTTATTATAAAATAATCACTTGAAAGGTTTATAAAACTTTTGTGTCTATAAGTTCCAAAGTACTATCTTTTTTGCACGCTACCTTTTTTACTTGTTTGTTAAAAGAATACATATACTTTTCTCAGGTAATTATTAAGTTTATCGTTGCACACTTTTCGTATTTTAAGCAAATTTTTTATCTAATGTTTTCAATTAATTTGCAAGCATTGGTATTTTCTTTCACAACTTTGTATAGCACTTCGCAAATTTGCTGCGTATTTTCGTATCAATAGAGAAGCAACAATTGAATTGCATTAGTTACAAGTGTTTCCATTGTTGTTTAAAAAAGTATACTTAGTTTTACAAAACCGCTAAAACAAAAACGTTCAATTCGAAATTAGTATTTGTTAATGTTTTAAAATTAATCTGTTTGCCAAAATATTTAGCGCAATATTTTATTGTTTTTTACATTTTAACAACAAAAACCTCTCTTTAAACTAAATATTTATTTTAATATACAAAGAAAAGAAATTTTGATTTATGCGTTTCTTTTTTTCTCCGATTTATCAACACTTAGACTGCATGTAATTAATGTGCTGCCAGACTGTGTAATCATATTATTGAAGACTATGGCAAGAAAGGACAAGCTTTTCACCATAGGTGGTGAGTAATAATAAATCTGTTTAAAGAATGGAGAAGGGTATTATTCAAATTATTTTTAACAACTTCAACTATATGCATAAGTATATAAAATCAATTAGTAACCCTCAATTTGACGCAACTTTGTTTACATGGAAACATTTTTATGCAAACATTTCAGGTTATACTTAATGATTCTTTTGATTAACCAGTAGTCCTCACCACAAGCACAAAAAAAAATTCCTTAACTTGTGGAAACGAAATTTACGCCCATGTGCTGGAAACAGGGACCGGAAATAATTGTTATTTTTTTTTCTGAGGAAAAAGGTTACGCAAAAATGCCCTTTATCTGCATTTGGTAATTTTTAACCATTATCAGTACATTTATATTATTTTGGTTACCGTAACCAATTACAATGAGAAAAAAATTTTTTTGGTTATAAGTAACCATTAAATCAACCAAAAAATATTTTGGTTAAGAATAACCATTATTTCAATCAAAAACCTTTTTTGGTTAGTAATAGAGTTCTTTCCCGAGAAATCCCGTCCCGGGAATTTCAATTGTTAAAATTTCCCGCTTTCCCGGGATCCCGAAAAAAAAATCCCGGAAAGCGGGAAATTTTAACAATTACAATTATTACATCCTTAATTTGTAAAATCTTTTTATTGATTTTAATCATTCTTGCGATAGCTTCCTTTGCATCATCCAAAATATACAAAAAATGTTGCATTTTGTGGAGTAATAACCAAAAAAAAAATTTTTTTTTGATATTGGTTATTTTTAACCAAAAAAAAAGTCTTTTTTAATATAATGGTTATTTCTAACCAAAAAATTTTTTTATTGGTATAATGGTTATTTAGAACCAAAACAAATTTTAGGTTGATATAATGGTTATTTTCAACAAAAAAAAAATATTTCTCATTTTAATTGGTTACGATGACCAAAATAAAATATATTTCTTGTTAATGGTTAATTATAACCATTATATAAATTCATTGTCATTAATGGTTAAATATGACTGTTTCGTAGTTTCTCTTATAACTGTTACCGTCCCTGGCTGGAAATCGCAAATCGCATGAAATAGGCGAACTCGATATGAAATCGCAAAAGAGGTGTGCTAGAGTTCACAATCGCCAGAAATTAGGCGTTTTCAAATCACAAACTTTTACGCATGTGATCTCATTTGCCGTGCTGGTGTGAGAGCTTGTTTACTGATCGCTGCGTTTTGTATCCAATCAGGGAATTTACATAAGTTATTTCGTTTACTAGAATGCAATTTTTTTGAAAAATTCACGTAAACACATGATCTCCAATGAATCTTTAAACTTACATATATACATATGTATGTAGAGGATAAAAAAAGTTACATATTTTTAAGATGGTTATACAGATTGTTTTAATATTTTTTTGGTATTAATTTATAAATTCTTTGCAATTCTTTTTTTATAAATATTTATTTAATTATTACTGTTTTATTTATATTAGTACTGTAAATACATAAAAAATACGACTTATTTTATTTTCATACACTCTTAATAAATAGTAGATATAAAAAACAAATTAAAATAATATTCACATAAGTAGAAACCAAATATTGTTCTGAATTAATAGATTTTAATAAATACATTCTTAATAAATAGTAGATAAAAAAACAATTAAATTAAAATAATATGAACATAAGTAGGAACCAAATATTGTTATGAACTAAAAGATTTTAATAATATATAGTTACAGAAAGAACGAATCTAGAAGATTCACATACTTTTTTTTACACTTTACAATCTTATTTTTTAATTTCAAAAGCATTACATTATCGCCACTTTTAAATGGTTTTAATTTTGTGCTGTTTTCTACGGTTTATTGTTAAAGCTTAAGTTAAACAACTTTTTACTTGTTTTTATTTTTTTTCTGTTTTGTTAGGAAGAGAAAATTGTCATAAAAAATTTAAATGAACTAAAATAGTTAATTTGAAATATAAATAACTTGTATAACATATATAACATGTATGTATAAAATTAAACACATATATATACATATAGAGGTTGTTTCCAAAACTATTTAATTAGAGATTGCCCCCACAACGATTCAAATGTAACAACTCGCACAATAATTCCTTAATTAGATCATAAGTAGAAAAACTAATGCCTGCAGCAATTGGTCCTTTAATCCAATTCATACTTAAACCCTTATAAAAACCATTTTTGATGCCTTCTTCCCTGTAAAGTAATAAATAGCAGAAAATAATAAATAAATAAATACTCGTATCTCCTTCAACAAATTATTTAAAAACAAAAAGCAAAAATCTTACTTATATATTGTTTTTAGGGTTATAAAAATGTTGGGATATTTATTGGGTCTATCTTTGGTTACGCCCATTGTTTGCATGCGCCTTCGTACAATGTCTAAAGGATAGCTGGATGTTTGTCCTACAGCACCAGCAATAGCGCCAAATGTTAGAGCAATTAGAGTATTTGGCTGTGGATCACCAGTCATTTCTGTTAAAGAAACAAAAAATTTTTAGATTTTATTTTCTGTTACGTGTATAAACTATTTTAATTCTTAAATAAATTCCTAAAAGTGGCCTTTAGACTATCCAACAAGTCGTATGATATGTCACAATTTTTGTGTAAGAGAGTAGCAGTGCGATAGTGTAAATATGTAAGTGCAGCAGAGATAAGAATACAAAAAGGAAAAGAGAAGTAGGAAGTCACGGCAAATAGAATTCGTGATTTTTTTTCAACCACTCTATTTTTTCAACTTTCTACACCAACACATTAAAACCCCCACGTTTGAGGTACACAAAAGAAAAGTATAACACTGGCCCTTGAGTAATCATCAAATTAACAGCAAGTTGTTTTAATCGGAATGCACTTACATAATATGAAAACTATCCTATTCTTTCCAGAAAATTTCCAATACAGTCCACATCATGAGTAGAGGTTTACTCCTGAGTAATGATCTCAATAAAAAAAATTAAAGTATACTTTAATTCAAAATTTGTATGGCAAATAAAGACTTGAAGTCTACTTTATTTCATTTTTGCATATGCCCGTAATTCTTTTATTTATCAGAAATTATCAACTTACCTTCATATTTACGTTTCAAGGTTTCATATGTGAAAAATGATGTTCCAGCATATGGTATAACACCTAAAATTGTTGCTAGATAACCTCTATACAAAGTACGAGGACCTTCTTCTGCCCAAATTTTCACAAAAACACCACGCAAAGTTCTAAAACACACCAAAATATCAAATAACTTATTTGGTAAAATATATTATTATTCAATAATACAATATAAATACTTATATATAAGAGATTAAAAATATATAAAAAAAGTTTAGGAGAGACACTTAACAGGTTAAACGAATACCCATAATAATAATAATAATAATTCAATAATACAATACCTATAACCAGTAGATTTATCTGTAACAGCCATACGAGCTCTCGCTAAATCCAAAGGATAGGTTAGCGATTGTGAAGTTACGCCTGCCAAAGAGCCCGCCAGAAAACGCTTCAACTTAGTACTAAAAGGAAATAAAAACAAAAAATATAATCTTTTCGTTTGAATAAAATATTTTAAGACACATTTTATCAAAATTCTGTATAAAGTTTAAACTATAAACCTACTCTGTACCATCTTTATCCACATGTAAAATTTTTCGCCATTGCTCATGAGCTGTAAATTGTATGGCTCCATGAGGTACAATACGTGCCAGGGTAGCAGAATTTCCGCGCCATAACGCCAATGTACCCTCCTTGGCATGTGTCTGCTTAAGAAAGTCTATGACACCTTTCAAGGAATAGCGTACATTTTTACTGTAATTACAAAGAAAAAGGTAATAATTGCCAAGTATGTATTTAAATTTTAACAAACGCATAAAACTTACTTTATTTGAAAATTAATTTTTGTACGATCTAAAGGTGCTATAGTGGTCTTAGCTAGGGCTCCTGCTGCTGCGCCTGCAGTTAAACTTACTAAAACCGTTTGGTATGTATTAGCTATAATTCATAAAAACTCTTTTGAAGGTATTTATGAATTTAATAATGATTAAAAAGATGCTTACTGATTACAACAGGGTTTTCAATACCATTGCTAAGCTGGTGGTGCTCTTGATGCTGCTGTTCTACTGTGGCTACTAAAGCGGGTTCATTACTATTTTTTGGAGTATTAGCGTCTGCAGTAACGGCTGCGGCATCTGTTGTGGTAATCTGAAAATAAATTGTCTTAATAAGCATCGCACAATTTGATTTCTCCAATAGCGGGCTCATTGGAAATTGTATTATAAGGTAAAATATATATGTAAGTGGTTGTTAGAGTCTTTGACATACCGTTTTTTTGCTTTATTTATATTAAAATGTACCCTAAGACAATATACCTAAATATCCTTTTTAGTTCTTTCAATAATGAAATGGTAAATTCAATATCTTAAATCACAAATTAAAAATATAAGTAATTTAAATGTACCCCTAATATACTGGTACATAAGCGTTTAGTAATGTGAATATGAAGAACTCAAGCGTCTGCCCTATCAATACCGTACTATTGGCGATTGGTATTGTCTAGGTAAAATTCTGTGATTACTTACGGATTGGTGAGGATTATCATGTCCAGATTTAGTGTTTTTCCAGGTTGCAAGTGTGGGACCTGGTGACATCTGTTAACTCTTTCTTTTAGGAACTACTGTTGTAAAAGTGAATGTATAGGAGTTGACTGGTTTTCGACTGTTGTGTCTCTTGTAACGCGTTAAAAAGTATACCTTTCCAGGCTGTTGTTTTTTGCGGTACTTTGTTGACTGAGACATGAGTATGTATGTAGTATATTGGTGCTGCTTCTGTATTTTGGATTTGTTGTATTGTAATTTACTGTATACTTTTTGTATTACCTCACAATTTGTTATTTATTTATTTTTTTCTTATTAATATAATTTATAAATTTCTTTGAATCTCAAATTTTTATTTAATTTTTTTGCAGGTCACAGTGGTCAAGTGTGCTGTCGACAGTTAAAATATTACAGTAGTTGTTGAACATCCCTGGTTTCTAGTAGCTTACGTATATGGGTTGCCATATTTATAAAAAGAAAACATGTAAGTTATATTCAAATATTCTGGTGTGTGATAAAAAAACTATTTCTTTCGAAATTGAAATCGTCTGCATTTTCAAAGTCATACAAAACTTATCCGTTTGAATTATTTTAAAATTTAATAATTCATTGAACATTATAAATAAATAAATAAGAATAATCAACGGATTAGTGGGTAGTAATAGTTATTAAGATTATATCTTGTTGTACTGTATTTACTTTAAATTAAATAAAATAAATAAAATAAAGGCGGTGCCTAAAAAAAGAATTCGAAATCTTTCAAGATTTTAGTTTCCATCACATACCAGATTATTTTGATACTTAGTCGTGATTCACACTTGTCAATTTTTGTTGGATTTTCTTTTGAAGTTGCATTTCATACACGAATTAATTGACTCGTCAATTTTCAGTTTTATTTGCCTACAATTTTCTATCTTTTTGACAAAGAAAAAGCAAAATTGACGAGTACGGTTAAGTTTCTACCCCTTTACATTCTCTTCTTTCCCTTCACCCAAAAACTCATAGTAGACGAGGCGAAATTGACACGTGTGAATCACCTCTTACTAGGTATTGGAAAGATGGAAAGTCAAATGAAATAAAGGAAAAAATAAGGAAAATTAGAGTAGCAGGCGGCTCTATCTTATGGCACACTACTATGTAGTGTGTTGGCTTAAGGCACCCTTACACGATATGTTTTTTACACGTGTTTTTTAAATTTAAAATACATAAGTTTTTTGTTGTGTTTGTCAAAATTAGTCAATTTACATAAGGTTTATAATTTTTACTCACAAACGTATATGTACAATTACATATGTAAATATAATATATGTAAATAATAAATTTTTAGGTACACAATTTATAAAAAAAAACTATTTTACAAATAATTCATTGCCGACTAATGTTTGTACAGGCATAGAAATTTAATATCATATGTGTGTACATACGAAATTAGAGCATGCTCTAATTGAAATTTTGTCATAAGACTTTCCTTGTGTTTTTTACACAAGCAATGTTTTAAAAGTCACACACGACATGTAACTGTTTACTCATGTAAAAGTTGACAGTAGCAGTGTAAAAACATGTCGTGTAAGGGTGCCTTTACTAGACGAGAGCTTTGGTTTCAAACCCCAGCTCTGATATCTTGAAGAAAAAAAATATGAAACTATATTTCTTACAGTGACCACCTCTTAGCAGTTTTCTGACAAAGTCGACGTTAAACTGTAGATCCCGATACACATGGATAAAATTTGACGAGCACAATATAGGTGCTGTGAGAATCTAGGTTGTAACTTGAAGAAAGGGTTGTGATAGCCAATTATTATTATTGTTTGCAACATTGTATACACTTGAAGATGTCGCGTTGATTTTAAAGTTATGTAAAGAAGTTTGATTTGTAAAAAAAATAAAATTAAATAAAACACAGAATTTAAAATTCAACGAACTTCTTGGTGCCACTCCTTAGAATAATTGAAAATCAGTTTTATAGAATTTTATAACAATTTTAGTTTTTATATTTACAATAGCCCAATTCACAACCGATGTCGTATTATTTTTTTTTTTCTTTTTATTACTAACATTTAAATTTAAACAATTTTTATATATCAATAAAACAATACAATAAAGATTGTGAAATTGGAAAATTTAATTTGATTTCTTTAATTTGTTTAATTATTTTTATAGTTATAATTTATTAATAAATAAAAAGTCTAATAATCAATCACAATTATATAATAGACCGGATTTATATTTATAGAGGTTTATGGTAGGGGTAGTAGTAGTATAAGTAGTATTAGTTGTACTACAATTTATAAATTTTTAACTCATATTTATTTCACCTCTTTAAACTTTGTAGAGGATAAAAAATAGTCATTTTTAAGATGGTTATAGAATTTTTTTAACATTTTGTTAGTATCAATTATAAATATTACAGTTCTTTTTTTATAATTATTTATTTAATTATTATTGTCTTATTTGTGTGCGCATTTTAAATAAATCAAAAAACACGACTCATTTTTACAAAGTCTTAATATATAATAGATATATATAGATATATAAAAAAAAACAATTACAATAACATGCAGATGAACAGGAACCAAATATTGTTTAGAAGTAAAAGATTTTAATAAAATACATATAGTTAAAGGAAGAACCAATTTAAAATATTGAATACATATTTTTTGTATGTACTTCACGATATTAATTTTGAAATTTCGACACATTCTATTTTCATCACTATTAAATGGTTTTAATTTTGTATTGTTTTATAAGGTTTTTGGTTAAAGCATAACTTAAACAACAAGTTCTTACTTGTTGTCATTACATTTGTTTTTCCTTTGTTTTCTTAATAGAAAATAAAAAATTGTTATAAAAGTTTTAAATGAAATATAAATTTTAAACAATTAGATAACAACAAAGTATAAAATTAAACATAATTATATATATCTGTGGGTGGACGAAACTACTTAATTAGAGATTGCAGACAAGCTCCGACCACGCTTCAAATGAAATAACTCGCGCAACAATTCCTTAATTAAATCATAAGTAGAAAAACTGATGCCTACAGCAATGGGTCCTTTAATCCAATTCATACTTAGACCCTTATAAAAACCATTTTTAATGCCTTCTTCCCTGTAAAGCAATAAATAGAAGACAAAAAATAAATATCGTATTATTTAAAAGTAAAAAGCAAAAATCTTACTTATATATTGTTTTTAAGGTTATAAAAATGTTGGGATATTTATTGTATCCATCTTTGGTTACGCCCATTGTTTGCATACGTCTTCGTACAATGTCTAAAGGATAACTGGATGTTTGTCCTACAGCACCAGCAATAGCGCCAAATGCCAAAGTGATTAGAGTATTTGGTTTAGGGTGACCAGTCATTTCTGTAAAAGAAATAAAAAACAGTTTATTTTAATTAACTGTTACATTCATAAATTTCCAAGAAAAAAACTAATTTTTAACGGCTTTTTTAATGTGTTCTAAAAAAATTAAGATACGATATGTAGGGGAGATAAAAGACCAAAAAGTATTAACTACTTATATTAAGTATTAACTATATATACTATATATCTGGAAAAAAGAGAAATATGAAAAAAATATTTCTTTTAGCGGCTACCTCTTAGCAGTGATCTGGCAAAAGCTCTGAGAATAACTGATTGCGATAAACAAGCTTCTCAAATCTGTCGTTCGGAGTCGACTTTAAGCTGTAGATCCCGGTACTCATGCATAAAAATTAACACACACAACACCCTGTAACAGGGTTGTAATGGCCAACTATGTATGTTGTATGTATGCAACCAACCAACATTACTGAATTTATATGAAAAACAAGAAAAAAAGTGCAGTCAAAGTAGCAAAATTCCTGAAGTCTTTCAATTTCTACAGCATTTCCATTTTCTATTGATTAAATAGAAACTGTTGAGAAACTTCTGTATGCTTCTTAAAAATCAAGCAGTCGCAGTTAAAGCAATAGTAAAACTGCAGAGCTTCAACAGTTGACAAGTTCGAGAGCTTCTTGTTTGACTGACTTTAACTCTTTCAGCCACGGTCTTACATATATAATTTTATTAACAAAACAACTGCATTTTTGGGTTGATTAATGTTCATTTATTATACAAAAAAAGAAAAAAATAAGTTTGCGCTTCAGACTTTTTTGGAATAGGGTGGTTAGTTTAGTAACCACCGTTACAGTTGGCATAAAAATTATTCAAGTAAAGTGTAGTATCGGCAGCTATACTTTATAACAAAAAAATAATTCTGATGAAAATCGGAGAAACATGTCTTATTTGTGCGTATGCAAAGAGGAACTTTACAGGTTCTGCATTGCCATATGGTTCGCACCGAGTTCTTTTTTGTGCTGTATTTTCACATCTTTGTGATGTAGAACTCTCTGGCTGATGCACACTGCTTTCCAGATGCAATTCTCTTCCTACTGATTGATTGTTTTTCATTATTTGTACCGGTAGTGGAGAAGAGGGTTACGAAATCGAGCGCTTAGTGTCTGATTTAGGTTTTTTCGCCTGAACTAGTGTTAGGATCCCAAGGTAAACACTTCTTCGAAACTCTTTGGCAATGAGCTGATGAAGTTCTGGGTGGTGTGTATTCTGGAGTTCTTTATATACATATAATGTAAGAGTTTATGAGGGCACTATGCAGAAAATGAAAAAAAAAATCGATGCCACCATTTGCGGGCTTTTCGGTCAATGGCATAGATTTGATGTGCTGGAGGCCCGAAGTTCGAGTTGACAGTGTCACAGGCTCATAGCGTGTAACTGACTGGCAAAAGTAGTACACAAATTTTATAGAGGTCATCCGAGTCAAAATAATCATCAAGTTCTGGCTGTAATCGTAAAGGTATATCACCGAGTATAATCAAATCGGTTTCTTGGTCATGATATTTTTCTTCGTCTGATTCGAAACTACACACACTTTCACTATCAGAGGGTATATCTTCACACAAAACATCTACGATGGCTTTTTCATTAAATATTCGCGGCAATCTAATTGTATACATAAAACAAAATTATGTGGAAAAACAAATAATTTAGAATGTACGATAGTCACAGTGGTTAGTAATCTAACCACCATATTACTTATGTTATTTTTTGTATATTATGCTATTGCTACATATATATATTAACATAAACCAGAAGAACAAGTACTAAATACTTAAATACCACTGATTTCGTTTAATAACAAACACTCTATGCTTCTTTATTTCAATAACAACCGACCAGTTAAAAAAACAATGGGCTGCCCTGAGTTTAAATAAAGATATAAATATTACTAGTAGACCCTAGTGACAAACTTTCGCAACAAATGTTCAACGATGTCTTTAAAAATGGTATTAATTATTAATTTGCCAATGGATGGAATGAAAGCAAGTTTAAACAAGCAACAAACCTGAAAGAGTTAAGCTGATTCCGAAGCTAAAGCAGAAGAATTAGTTATTTCGAAAATGTTTCACATGAAATGAGTTGTTGTACGATAATCGTAATGAGTTATTGGAACATTTAACATTAGGTTGCTTACGATAAAAGAAAGGTAGATGAAGTATAGAAAATTTACTAGTTAAATTGTCACACTAAATTATGATATCGTATGGCAATACCAAAAGGTTTACCCCCATATTCATAATAAATTCAAATGGATTTGAAATTTATTTTAGAAAAAAGTTGTATGGAAAATTTGACATTTTAAATTTATTTTAAAGTCGCCCTTTACTTAAGAATATTATTAATTTACAATTAATGTTTAATCACCAACTCCAAAAGTGGCTCTAAAAAACAGCAACACATTTTAAAACATTTTAAATAAAAAACCCTAAAGATTGCTTTAAGTAACTTAAATAAATAAGTAATATTTTTTTTTGTCCTTATAAGAAACCGCTTTAAAATTGTAGAGATTCTCACTTACAAATGTTTATACGAATATGAATAATTAATTATAATTCTGTTTTATAATGGAAATCATCAACTTACCTTTATATTCACGTTTTAAGGTTTCATATGTGAAAAATGATGTTCCAGCATATGGTATAACACCTAAAATTGTTGCTAGATAACCTCTATACAATGTACGAGGACCTTCTTCTACCCAAATTTTTACAAAAACACTACGTAATGTCCTAAAACACAAACAAATTATCGAATATGTATTTGTTAAAACAAACGAATAAGCATAATAATAATAATAGTTCAAAAATACAATACCTATAACCAGTATATTTATCTGTAACAGCCATACGCGCTCTTGCTAAATCCAAAGGATAAGTTAGCGATTGTGAAGTTATGCCTGCCAAAGATCCCGCTATAAAACGCCTTAATTTGGTACTAAAAGAAAATACCAAATCAAATTACAATTTTTTCTATTGAATTAAATGTTTTGAAAAACATGTTATCAATTTTATTTATAAACCTACTCTGTACCATCTTTATCCACATGTAAAATTTTTCGCCATTGCTCATGAGCTGTAAACTGTATGGCCGCATAAGGCACAATACGTGCCATGGTAGCAGAATTGCCGCGCCATAACGCTAATGTGCCCTCCTTGGCATGTGTCTGCTTAAGAAAGTCTATGGCACCTTTTAGGGAATAGCGTACATTTTTACTGTAATGATAAAAAAAACAAACAGGTAATAATTTATCCAGTAGTTAATCTTTAAAAAACGCATAAAACTTACTTTATTTGAAAATTAATTTTTGTACGATCTAAAGGTGCTATAGTGGTCTTAGCTAGGGCTCCTGCTGCTGCGCCTGCAGTTAAACTTACTAAAACCGTTTGGTATGTATTAGCTATAATTCATGAAAATTCTTTTGAAGGTATTTATGTATGTGATAATGACTAAAAAGGTGCTTACCGATTACATCAGGATTTTCAATACCATTGCTAAGCTGGTGGTGTTGGTGATGCTGCTGTTGTTCCGTGGCTACTAAAGCGGTTTCATTATTATGTTTTGAAGATATCGTGGTGGTGGCGGTATTTAAATTAGAATTAGCGGTTGCAGTGACGGCGGCAGCAGCTGTTGTAGTAATCTGGCCATTAGTTGTCTTAATGGGCATCGCAATATTTGGTTTCTCCAAAAGCTGGCTCATTGGAGACTGAAATTATAAAAAAATAAAATTTTAAGTGACTACTAATAATTTTTTGCTTTTCTTTATTTATATTAAAATTTATTTAAGTGTAGGTAATAAGTAAAATGTATGTAAAATAAAAAGATATCCTCGTTAGTATTTTAATTTTAAAAATTAAATTAAATAAAATAAATAAATTTTGCATCTTGTGATGCAAAAAAAAAACTTTTTTGTGGATTAGTGTTGTTTATTAAAATTAAAATATTTAAAATAATAATCTTTTAACAGATTATGTATTTCAATAATCTTTCTACATACATACATATGTATGTATGTAATTATGTTATTAAACAATTTCACTCTGAGTGTTTATTAAAAAAAATAGATTTTTAATTTTATTTCATAAATTATTTTTATTCTTAACTTTATGCATTTCTATTGCAAGTCTTATCAGAGTAATAATTAAATACATATAAACAAAATAAAACATTGATGTTTCCTTTTTTTATTTATAGATTACAATTTATACTGGCGTTAATAGATTAATTTCATAAATATTTTGCTAAATGTTACAACTAAACTTATTAATATTAATTATTTAGAATATTGCAATTCTTGTCTCAAATAATGAACAACAACTCGTGACAACAACATTAACAGATTTGTTATGATGTTAAGTTTTTAATAAAGACAAGTATGTACATACATACATACATATGTACTTATGCATTTATAGAAATAAACATTCAAAATATAAATAAATAAATTTATAAAAATGCAGTTTATTTTTTCAAAATAATACGTAATTAATAAACAAATGGTGGAGGGGGAAATATGAAGAGTTTGTTGTTTTATAGTTCAAAATAAGAATTTAAATATTTTTATTGCAAAGAGAATTGACTGAATGGCCTTAAATGGCACGTTGATTATTATCTAAACCAGTTGCGTCCAAACACACATGCCCTGATATTTGCATGCTCTGCTAGTTTTATATTGGCTGATCGTTGTTTCTTGACAAATTAGACATCAAATATTATTTTTTCAAATTGTGCATATGACTTGGACCCAATTTATTTAAACAATAAAACTATCTCTTCGAAGCATTCTTTAGCAGATAAGACTCCACACAGGGTGATAATTTTTCAACATAACTCTTGTGTTATGGTTTTTTTTTTTTCTTTAGGACCAATACTTAGGGGATTTTATTGGAATGGATAGACAGATTTTTTTTCCTTCTACTAAATGAGACAAGTTGCCAAGGATATGATTCAACGTTGAAATGATCAACAGCAATTTCCCCATCTGTCGATGTTAATTGTGTATTTTGAAGTGGTGGTGCGATCTTTGCTAACTTGGTAGGTTACGATGCTTGCTTAAATCTGACTATAACGTCCCAGTAGGTTGCGATTTTTCTGGCCATTCGTTTGATAGCAAAGCCAAATATGGATAGTGTGGAATGCCATGGGACCGCTTTTTACGGATGGACTCCTTAGAGGGGGGTACCGCAAATTTTTGTTCTTCATTTTTCTCCTGTGCTGAGTTTTAACCTGAACTGCTTTGTATTGTAAGCGAAAGCTCTAACCACTACACTACACCATTCCTATGTAGTACATACTCAAAATATCAGGTTGGGATTATTTCACTAATTTGATCGCTTTTATAAAAGTACGTCTTCCTATAATCGGGGATTCCGAAAACTCACTGTTTGGTTTTTTTTTTCTTTTAAATATTTAAATTTTTATTTTTGCAATTTCGCTTCTAACAAGAAAATAAGAAATTGTTCGTAAGTATTGCAAAAAGCTGTTTTGTTTTTACAAGGGTTTTACAATTTTTACGCCAAAGAGAAAATGTGATGCATTGCCAACTTCTCGGCACATTTCGAAGCGTTTTGCCGAAATACTTCTTTGTATATAAAAGAGCATTCTTTATGGTTGCCGCAGTTTAGTATATAGTAAGCTTACTATGCGATAGCTCCAGGTTCAAACTCCAGCTCTGATATCTTGAAAGAAAGACGTGAAGAAAATATTTCTTTCAGCAACCACCTTTTTGTAGACTTCTGGAAAAAGACCTGAGAATAACTGGTTGCCATGAACAATCTTGTCAAGTCTGTCGTCGTTCGGATACGACGTTGAACTATAGATCCCGGTACTCATACAACAAAAAAAAATGACGCACACAAAAATTGAGAAGCAAGGCCGTAACTCTAACAAAGGGCTATAATGACCAATTATGTACATATCGACGATGGAATTAAGGAACGTAACTGACATTTTTATCAGCAGAAAAATACACGTCGATTGGTCCAAGTCCCAGATTTCTACGATGAAAATAAGTTCACTTACGTCTGCGAAATGAAAAATACCAGTGTATTTGTTCTACTTTTATGAAAGTTTTTTGGCTCTGGTGAACATTTAAGGTTTTGTCAGTTACAGCGTTCTTTAATTCCATCGTCGATATGTATGTATGTGTGCACTACATATAATAACAATTTGTAATTCACTAAATACGCAACTATACAGAACACAGAAACTCATAAGAAGTATTGTAAAATCAAAAATAAAAAAGATTGGAAAGCAACTTCTGTGTAATACCTCACCTCAAAAACATTCGCGGTTTTCTATACTTAGTATGTAAAATAATTTTAATTGATAACAAATAGTGCCTTCATCAATAAAATTTGTATTTAGATTTTGCTAAAATAATAGCAGAATGATTATTTGTTTTTAAAATGTTCGATTTTTTTATTTTCTAGACAGAATTTATCAGCGTGGCAGCATTTAAAAAACACTCATAAAATAACAAAATGTTTTTGCAATAACAATAAGACGGACTAGACATTTTAAATCACTTAAATTATTTCATTTAAATCTTAATAGAATATAAGAATAAAAGCCTTAATTAATTTATTTAATAGAATCAAAAAGAAAAATATTATTTTCTCTTTCTTTATACATACTTATGTATGTATTTCTATTAAATACTTTTGTATATTCCGAAGGAAATCATGATGATGTTTTCATAAGTGGGTAAGCCATTGTTGGGTATTTGTTTATTAAACGTTGAAAAGTAAACTTATATTTTCTTGGCTTTAATCGAAATGTTTTAATTAAATACAATATAACAACAAATTTTATAAATTTTATATTTTTTTTTTTCTAAAACTATTATATTCTATTAATAAAAGATTGTTCACGTGCGCAAATTTTATTGTTATTTATTTATGAAAGAAATAACCATAAAATTGAGAAAAAAAACTGTTTAAATAATAAATGTTTTCATTTATCATTACTCTCAATAGAATTATGTATCAATTTACATCATCCTATGAACAATTATTTAAATAATTCTATTTATTCTTGCCCTAAAGAATACAACATTCCCTCCTCTATAACCCCTGCTGTGCAATAATAAACCCTTAAACTATACCTATTTAGCTATGGCTTAAGACATCCTCGAGGATGGGTACACGACGCATACACGATTGCCAAAACAATTCGTCCACGACATTTTCAAACAAATGTTGAAAAAATCGTGGACAACTGGTTAAACGACAATGTCAAAATCTGTTATTTTTGAAAGCCATGAAAATTATAATGAAAAGCAAGCAAAGGATTCATAAGATTGGCAATGAAATCAACAAAAGCGAATTAAAATTGTTTTTGTCAACACATAAAAACCATCGTGACTTAGGCATTGGTTCGAGTCATTAATTTTCATTTTTCTAAATTCTGGCACCAACACATGATCTTCAATGACATACTAATGTTCAGTTGTGCATATTTCACCTAAGTTTAACTACTTCGTCATATAATATTTTGGTGGGAAATATTAAAAAACAATTGCTTTTGTTTTAAATCGCATTCGAAACCACATTTCACAAATATGTATTTGATGAGAAAACGTAACCACTGCTACGTTATGGAAACATTTTATACATAAATTTTGTTTCATGTAAAACATGTCTTAAAATAATAAAAACAAATTACAACTTCATGTGGATACCACGTAATAGCACATATTGTGAATACACCAAATATGTATATGACAAATATCTGAAGAACAGTCGAAATTTCTTAAAATCGTTTACTTATTCTAATAAACAAGTTCTTTTTAATTTTTTTAATGAAAATATGCGTTTTTATTTTATGTGAATTGGTGGTAAATCAAAATTTTTTTGTTTTTCTTTTAAATATTTTTAGTTTTTTGTTTTGCTTTTGTTTTGTGATTACAATTTTTGTAGGCGATGTAGTGAGAAATTGTTTTAAAAAATAAAAAGAAAATTTTTTAAACAAAATTTTAGCATTATATGTACATATATACATATGTATGTACGCGTACATGGTCAGGGTCGAGAGCACATGTTGTATACTTATTTAGTTGTATATTTTAAAACTTTTATTTTAACACGAAAATATTATTTATTTTCTTAAGTTTTCTTTTATAAAGATAAAAAAAATATTTAAAGTACAACACATAGCTGGCAGATTTGTCGATGTGTGACCTAAATATAGCAAATTAGCGGTTAAACGATTTTAGTCCTTATCTATAAAAATTATGAATCCAATAATTTTTTGTTCTTTTCTTAAGAAATCAGTATGTAATTAGGAAATGAAAATATGTTGTGGACATTTAATTTATACTTGTTCATAATCATATCATAATTGAGAGGAAAAGCACAAATATGCGGGGAGATTATTCCATAAACGAACCGTAATTATAAAGAACGAATTATAATACTTTGTGTGATTCACTGGATAGTCAACCAAAAAGGATATACTTTTTAAAAGGTACGAGTACTACGCAAGAACATTTGACCCTATGTTGAGCGAATATGAATAACAGAAAAAAAAATCAAAAACATAGTAGAAGAAATTTAATCGAATTAATTTAATTAAAGTTAATTAATTCAATCGAATTTAACCTGAACTCGTTGGAAGAAACACCGACTCCACTCGTATGCGCTTCGTCCTTCATAACTATTAATTTAAATTACAATAGATCAATTTCGGACCAAGTTGACTTTTACTGACAATGTTCATTCCGTCAGAAGCGCGAACAATGTTCACGAAACACCTCTAGGCGCAGTATAGAAAAGCGTTGAAGAAGATACTAATCAATAAATTCGTCGCTGTAACTGGCTTCGCAACTGGAGTTGAGTTCTTCTACCTTATGAAACATTTTGTGCAAGGCTCATGGCTTAAAGTCTTTCAAGATTCAGCTTATGCAAAAATTAAAGACAAATAAATGACAATCGCCTGCGCCGTCAATTCGCCGAATAGGCTGCTATTGAATTTTCATTCAAAATTTTGTTCTACGATGAATCTAATTTTTTGTCGCAATTAGATTGAGTATAATCTACAATCCTTTGTTAAAACATTGCATCAAAATCCACAGAAAATTACTGTTTGGTACGCTTTATCAGGTACCTAACGAATGTCTTTACGATAGTAAGCACTCGATGGTATACTCATTACCGTATGCTAGACTTTCAAGAGTATTCGTACAATATCGAATGCCATAATATGAAAACAGAAAATTTTGACAGAACTCAAACGACCAAGGTTCAATCCCAGTGAAGGACAAAAATTATAAAATAAAAATGTGAACTTACATTTAGTCTATTTCTTTTACTTTCCACTAATTTTGATTTATTATCAAACTATTAAATAATTTTAATTTCAAATTTAATTCATCTATTTTCTTGTGATTTTCTTATATTTACTCGTACTTCGTCAAATATTTGCCTAAAAAGACTAAAATTGTAATGTTTATCAAAAATACTAACGCTCTCAAAAATTTTCCTTTAAATAAAAAATAATTATACACCTTTGAACAGGAATTTTTAGAAAAAATATTAATAAAACTATTTGCATTTAAGTATAAACAAGATTTGAAACATTAAATCAAATATGACATATAAATCTTAACACATACTGATAAGATAACTAAGAACCTCAAGCCTTTTAATCATATTGAGTTTGAAATACTCATGTATTTTTAACACATAAACATGATAGATTAGAAATGTAAAAATTCCATTATATATAACAATGCAATAGCAAATGTAGTGGGTACTCGAAACGTTTTTGATCGTGTTTGTTTACAGAAACACTCAGTAAGGAGAGTAAAAAAGAGGTAGTCACAGTGTAGAGGAAGAAATTTACGATGAAATAATTGTTTCCTAAATATTAAATATTAATATTTTACAATTGAAGCAAACAAATTTTCATGTATACCTACATACATACATATGTTTCTCAATTAGCTGTTCCAAATATATAAAATATTTAACAACCAATCTACATACATATGTCTGTATATATGTATATTATTTACTGTCATGACAGGACTGTCAATTAAAAGAATTAAATTAATTATAGTAAATTTTTAATTAATTATGGTAAATTAAAAATAAATATCTGGGTCTAGTAAGTAATGTACTTGACTGCTAGTGCGAGGGTTATGGGTTCAGTTCCCACCAAAGACCCTAGTCTACGATACTACACCGACCTTATGGTCTTTGTTACTCTGCTCTTTATAATTAATTAGAATATAATTTAATATTGTATTGTAATTTAGTAAGTAAATAAATATTACAGCATTTATTTTATACTCGTATCTTTTAACTACATTTTTAAGTATTTACTGAGGTATTCATAAAAAATATTAAAGATTTACTATGCGTTTATTTGCAAAGTATTATATTGAAATTTTTCAAATAAGCCCTTAATAATTGTGTTAATTTTATATAATTTTTTTAAAACTACACTAATATTGAATGCTTAATGATACAGTAGCCAAGTCGTTTTAATAGGAAATACATTAAAATCTACAGTGATCATTTTCATACTTATTTGATTCAATTTAAAAAAGGTGTAAAAAATTCCGCAAGCGAAAGGAATGTTCAATGTGTTGAAAATTTGGGAAATTTGATTGTGTCGAACGTTTATGAATTGGTTGTTTGAAAAACTAAACGAAATCTACGAATTTTTCAACAAAATCATATTTAGTGATGAGATCATGATAACAATTTTTTTTAGCAAAAATTGTCTAATTTCTGCCTTTGTTTTTTCATTTGAAAGATCGGGTTTACGTGTGTCGACGAGAAGCAAGAAGCAAGCTTTTTTGCTAAATGTGGTTCAAAATTTTGTGAAAAGAGTGGACATCTGCCGACGTGCTAGAGGTGGATATTTGCCAGAACTTCTCAAAAAAATTCGGGTTTAAGCCAATTTATTGTATTTCCTAAACTCAAATTTGCCCACCCTTTAATATTTTTTAAGGATTTTTATCCGTTTACCAACTAGTCACGTAAGATATTTGTACTTTTCATCTTAATATCTAGTTTTTTAGATATTTTTATTTATTGTGATTTTCTTCAAAGGTTTAAAGTACAAAATACTTCGTGTCTTTTTATCTCTTTTCTTTTTGTTCTTTGTGCTCGTATATTTTATTTGTTTATATGCATGTATCATTTCTACAATTCTAATAACACATCTGTTCTTAATAAACAAAACCTAAAAGCATAAACCGGATCAGCTAAATACTGACTGGTACTACTCGTATAAACTCTCTGCTTTAGAAACTTAAAACCTTTTTGAATAAAAAAACAACAAACGACACCTCGTTATCTGTTTTTTTATTTTTTGTTTATTTATTTTTTATTTAAACTATTTATAGAACGTAAATGTGTGTGATTATAATTGTAAAATCCGCATATATCGGGTCTTCCATTCAGAGCCTCCTATTTTTAAATTTATATAAAACAAAGTGTGTGTGAGGTATCATCGAAATTTTTTATTCCTTTGGAAGATCTTTTGGAATATAACATTGTTCAAATTTCCGCCAGGCTTCCCTGGGTAGAGGGCAATGTCCAATTTTTCATGGCTCTGACACACAAATCAGACCAAATATCACCGATGACATAGGTTATGTTGGCTTTGAGGACAGCTATGATTTGTGCCTTATTTGTGTATACCTGCGACTAATGAAATCTCCACAAGAAAAAGTCTAACGGCGTGAAATCACACGATCTCTATGGCCAGTTCACATCATCTTCACGTGATATGCCCATGCCCTCAAATCGTTCAAACAGAACGACTGTAAATAAATGACAACTAATTTGACAGACATAGCTTCAACTGCCAAAGTTTGGAAGTCCCTGTTGAAAGACCTTATACTTATATTTACTATATATGCGCATCACCTTGACTTTTTTCATTAAACTTATTGTTGTTGTTTTCTAAGCCTATAGTTGCTTTCCAAGCTATTTTTATGACGTTTTTGTTGTAAAATATCTTTTTTATAGTTGTTGTTATTATTGCAATTTTTTTGTTTTTATTTGCATGAACAAAATAATATCGTAATCAAAACTTGTTTACAATACGTTTGCCGGTATTTGTTGGATTAAGAGGATATTACCCTTGTCCGGCTTATATTTTTTCTTTTGTTGTTTACATTACACGTAAAAGTTTATTACACTACAGAATAATCTTTTAAAAATGAAATACCAGAAAGCTTAATAAAAAATTTAAAAATTATTTAAAAATAAACTTTTTACTGTAATTAAAAAAAAACCAAACGCAGCATTTCAACATTTCGAGTAGTTTAATTACTGTAAAAACTAATTATACGAATATATAATAACTATAATTAGTACAATGGTACTTTTTTTGATACTATTTGATTCCAAAAATACTGACACATTTGCAGGGACTGTAACGGTTATAAGTTATATCGAAAATCTTATTTTTTTATGGTTATTTTGAGAGTTTTTCCAAAAAAGGTCAGCAGAAAAAGAAAAATAAAAGTTAAAAAAAAACTCTCATAAATAGAGTTTTATTTTTTCGTCATAAAATAAAACTTATTTTGCGAGTTTTATTTTTCATTCAGAAAGTAACAGTTATTTTTTGAGTTTTATTTTTCCATCATAACCGAAAAAAGAAAACTCCTAAATAGAGTTTTATTTTTTAATTAAAAAATAAAACTCGAAAAATAACGGTTATTTTCCGACTGAAAAATAAAACTCAAAACTCTATTTTTAATAGAGAAATTGTACTATAGGTATAGATCGTAATTTTTATTCTTACATTATTAGAGACCAGAGCCTCAGTTAGCCAAAATTTGACGATATTAAACAGTATCCAACAATCAACTAATAACTAATTCTGCAAACCTTTCAAAATATTCCCTTTCAAAAATAGCGAAGTAGACATATACTACAATTTTTGGAAATAAACAAGAGACAAATTTTTGAATCCCCGGGTTAAACCAGTCAGTGCCTGATGTTTTAAGTTAGATGCAATCAAAACAAAACAAGCAAGAACAAAAATAAGTACTCCATGAGCAAAATTGTGTAAGTGGTTTTGTTATTGTGAGCATTTGAACATGGGTCATTTAATTCAATTGTTTGAGCAACTGTACATATAAGTATATGTATGATGCACTTGTTTTTCATTTCAATTAAATTGTTATTTGCCAGAGAAATATTTCTATTTATACAAACAAATGTTATTTTTAATGAATCAACTATTATTATTACTTTTCAGTAGCAGGACAGAGAATAACTAAAATGAGTTCTACGCAAACAATAAATAGAACGTAGTAAATTATTTTCAAAAGCTATAATGCCTACGTAACGAGGGCTGTTAATTAATTTTATGACTCTTACATGAAATGACAAATTGAAATTGAAATTGTCAGCCTCTGTCAATTAACTCCAACAAAAATTTAAGTTTGTTTTTGATATCAGATAACCTCTTAATTTACGAACAGAATTAAAAACTAGTGATTATTTTTTGCTAAAAAAAAAGTTTCAATTCTGAGTTAACATTTGGGTATGAGAAAGTTTTCCACAAGATGGGTGACGCATATAACAACTTTGCAGGCGTAGTTAAACTCAATATGCGGGAAAATATATCCATTACAACACACCAGAGACCCAAAGTTGTCAAAACTGTAGGTTTCTCTTGGTGATATGACGCCAGCCAATACATTAATTGCGATCAACATTTTTTTAAGATGCATGCGGTCTAATTTACGTTGATTATTTTCAAAGGGGTAAAACAATCAGTACCGAATATAATATCAATATATTGCAATATAAAAAGTTTTCATTATATAAAACCATGAATTAAATTACAATTCAGCCTTCTCTTCGAAAAGGGAACATAGTGATTATTTCATGTTGCGCAATGGCTAGGTTAACATAGAATTAAGTTCAGCGAACAAAACAATTCATAAATATACATACATACTTACATGTATACATACATACATATATACGGGCATATTTACCTTACCTCAACAATCATCATTTTAGGAACAGTGTGTAAAGCTCAAAGGAGACTAGTTTGAAAACTAATTGATTTCTATTAAAAAAAACTCACTGACTTATTGAACGGCCCTCGTACATGATTTATTCTGTCCTAAATTGACAAAATTTTGTTGCTTGATAAAGTTTATTGTTTTTTTTATTTGTATATGGTTTCTTTCGTAATTATGTCCAGACTTATGTACGTAAGTATTTAGATGTCCTTTTATTTGTAAACGTTAGAGTTCAAATTTTTTTAAATGTTATTGGTTTAACGACATAACCTTTAAAGCCTCAATTATCAAAATTGATACCACATAGTACGCTTGCTTGTTGATGAGACAAATTGCTATCAATTTGACCACTCAAAGGCCAGTGTTATACCTTCACCCTTGAATGATCAAAAGTACCTATTTCTATGGCTGTAACTTTATTTAATTTTTCTCACAGGAAGAATCCAAATACAAACCGAAGTAAATGAAAAATATCAGGAAAAAATGGCGTAGAATTTAAACTAACATAAGGTTCAATTGTTATTATTCAATTTACATACATCCAGCACAATTGCAGGACACTGATAACAACTTGATATTGAAACAACATGTAGAATACGTACATACGTATATGCAAATGTACATAAAAAATCGCAATTCAACAGATTGTCCATGGAATACATATGTATATCAGTAAAGTTGATTAAATTTTGAAAAGCCCTATAAGAACTAAAGAAATAAGCTTTTTTTGTTATTATTAGAAATTCAGAGAAAAAAAGAATTGAAGGTACAGCAATAATTATGAAGTGAATTTATTTAGCAGTTCTTAATAGTAGTCATTTGAAATAAGCTGTGACTCTTTACCTATGCATGTACCTACATACGTTTTTGATTTTCATTTTGTACTTTTTTTCAGACTGAAGAAAATTAATTTTTCTGTAATCCTTCAAACAGGAACTGGTTGAAATAAGATGTGAGACTCTGTTGTTGATTGAACATCTTATTTGTTCGCAAAGATACATAAATAGGTGCCTCTTCTTTTCTCATTTTACAAATAAATATTTATTAGGGTGTTTAATGAAAATCTTTGTTTTATATCTAACCATTTAAGCGAGCTAAGCATGTATTGGACCACCGTTTATCTATTACATTTTAATATTGATCGCATTGCCTTGTTTTGTAATTTTTAGAATCGTTGGAGTTGTGTTGAATTACAGATAATTGTAGATCCAAACTAAAAATTTGGTTTCATTGTAGTATTATAAATTTTATTTGCAGTTATTGCCGAAATTTTAATTCCGAGTTTTTTCAAGAATCCTATTTTCTACCAATATTCTTGCAAATGTATTGTATATGCTCCTTAAATTTAAAAGTTATCTATCGATAATGAAACCTTGTCGACTTTTTCTTTATTATCTTAAAATTTATTTTAAAGTTGGAATCACTAGTCATATTAATTCCTATTAATTTCGTCTTACTCTCATTTAATGCTGTTTTTTTGTTATTAAATTATTAAATTTACTACTAAATCAATAAAACATACAAATCTACCGCCTTAATTATACCTAAAGTGTAGAGAAATAATAAAGACATAAAACTGTTATTATAATTATCTGAACTTAAAATCATTGCTGCTTGTACGTATGTACGTAAGTATATATTCATCTCAATTAACTATCTGCCTACGGCAAAGAAAAGCTTTACCAAAGTTGGTCCATTGGACTCATTTGCATGGATGTAGTATGGGTCTACTGTACGGTATGGCAGTAAGGAAGTTTACCTTATCCATAATCAATAAAAAATTCAATTCCGAAATTTTGTGTAGTTACGTCCGTTTGCATTTAATATGACAATATGTACAGTGAACTCGCTAAAACGTGAATACCCGGAAGCATGAACGACTCGGAATCGTGAACACTTTTATGTTTGCATTGACTACTCTAAAACGTGAACAAGGTGAAATAGCTCTAAAACGTGAACAATTTTTTTTAATGGTTTTTTAAATTTTATTCGTTTTATTTCTTGAATTCGTTTAAATTTGGGGAGTCCCAGCATAAGACATCATACATACATATTTAGCTATCTATTTCAACAAAACATGCACATGTGTAGATAAGAAATCTTAAGGAAAAGGCCCATACCTAAGATGGTTGAAAAAGACACATATCAAAAAAAGATAAGTGATTTTTTCCAATAAAAGTACTATTTAGGAAAAAATCCGTCTTTTAAAAAGAGTTTATTGAAGACTGAATTTTTTTGCTACACCCATATAAGTATTCCCAACCCTTTTTTGTATTATAAGTATATTTTTTAATTATAGAATATTTAGCAGTAGTAGTACATACATATATGTATGTATACAATTCGTTTGCTTACAATTTTTTGTTTGTTTCATATTCACGAAAATGTAAAATATGGCAAAAAAGTTTAAATAAAATTTTATATAATATTTTTTTAAATAAAATTTCCAAATCTGATTGAGTTTTAGCCAATATCTATTGCTAAAATTTTACCGATCGAAAAGGTGAACAAATTTGAAAATGTGAACACCCTTGATCAAAATTAGTTCACGTTTCCGCGAGTTCACTGTATGTCTGCAAATTGGTCTCACCAAACTAAACAAAGTAAACAGTATTGTCGACATTTGTATACATTATATGTACATGTTAAAGTTACAAATATCTTCCTTTTTTCGACAATCCACTTTAATTTCTCGATCACATTTATTTTGTCTGTACTCTGGGCTAGTTTCGCACAAATTATTGGGTTTCTTTTTTTTCATTATCTAATTTATTATTTTATTTCCTACTCTTTTCTGACACACACATCCACACACATGAATATATTATCAAAATTCTGTTGTGTTATCGCAAATTTACATACATCTTTTAGTATTTTCTCTGTTTACTCAAAATAACAACGAATACTTAAAAAGAAATTAAGGGATAAATATTAACAGAGAAGAAAAAACAGAGATTTGCCCCCAAAAGCAATAACAAAATACGTTGCTTTATTTATGTTGTTATTTTTATTTTTCTAATTTAGCAAGTTCCTTTTGCTTTGCTAGCTAAAAACTTAATTATATAATTAAAATTAAAGAACTTTCTTTGTAGCTATATTCTAATTAAATAATTTTCAATACACACCCTGTATTAAAATCAGTTGAAGTTGGACTTTGTGCCTTGTGGGCCAGAAATGTGTTGTTTTTTTAATAAATTATATTCAATTGTTATTTTTTAATTAATAATTGAACTGTATGACACTTTATTGTTATTACCACAAAATATCATGTAACACCCTGTTTTGTATATTCTGCTTTTGTTACACTATTTTATTTTGATTCGCAATTTTTTTTAGGTTTTTAATTACATTCCTTTTTGCACAATTAAAACAATTTGTTTATTGATCAGTTTAGGTTATATATTCTTTGATATTTAATTTCTTATTTGATTAATTTAATGTTTTGCAATTATTTAATACGCACACAGACACACGTTAATATCATACCGTCACACAACTTTACCCTGCAATTCGCAAAATCGAAATGACAAAATAAAATCGCATAATTTTCTCTTATTGAATGAATCCTCATGTGTGCTTTTTTCCACCAAGTAAATATGAAAAATTTATAATTGCCATATAGTTTGATAACTATAAAAGTTTAAGTGGCAATATTAACAAAATGCAAAAAAAAAAACAATAAAGCAGACTAACAAAAAAAAAATTGGTTTGTTTTTGTTGTTTTGTTTTTACACTATCATTCATAGTGCTGCCAACTGCTTGCGTATGGGATAAGTGCTATTTTTACTACACTTGGATTAATTATATAAAAAATTTAACTATGGCTAGTAATCTCAGACATTAAAAAATTATTAGTATCCGTAATAATTACTATGTAATTAGATTATTTTGTTTAAAGAAGAAAATTTTCAAATTTGTTACCTTTAGAAATAATCATGATTACTTGAGATTTCCAAAAATAATCAGAATAATTCAAAAAAGAAATATGAATATTTTATAATTATTTTCAAAATTTTGATCCACAATTATACAATTTTCCTAAAAATAAATGAATAAATAAATAAATAAAAACACTCAAAAACGCCTATGGAATGTAGTAGTTTAAGTAGTATTAGAGTTACATGTGTCTCTTAAAGAGGGCGTGGTGGTTTGTCCTTATTTAGGAACCACAATTTTTAGTCAAGATTTCTCACGAAAGTTCATCTGAAGTAACAAACTAATTCTGTTTTAATGTGTCTACAGATGGGAATTATACAACACAGAAAATGTTAAATTTAAAACATAAAATTTGTATTCTCAATCTGAAAAAAAAATACTTTATAACGTTTTGAAATTTATATTAAGAACAACAATAAAACACGAAATTTTTTTTGTTTAAAATATAAAATTTTAAACGTTAAGAAAAACTCTTTTCTCAAACTAAGCCTATTAAAAATGATAGATCAATGTTTTCTCTTATATATGCTGATGACGTTACACTTTTTGATTCATTTAATAACATCTCTGGTCAATTATGTACCTGTAAAACTTAATAACGAAAATTTCTCCATGTAGTCTAATTTCAAATTACTGGATTTAAATATGTACATATTAAGAAATTCTGCGAGAAGCTAGGCCGTAAGCCTGACACAGGGTTGTAAAGGCCAGTTATGTATGTATGTATGTACATATTAAGAAATGTAAACATTTCGTTGTTCATTTAAACCTGATACTTGATATCGCTAAACAAGGTATCAATTATTTATGATTTTGGAATTTTGTTGGATCATGAGTTAACATTTTATGGACATATTTATATGATGGTAAATAAAGTTAACGGAAGGCTTAGATTTAGAAAGTGTTGGATCCACGCAATAATATCTATAATAATATCACTGTATCTGGGCAGAAAAATTCATTTTATGTTGCTGGAAAGGACTTGATTGAAACTCGTATGTACTTCCTTCATATGAAAGCAGACTTGCTCTTATTAAGTTGCCTGAAAAGCGGGATGATGGAGATGTTGATTTCGAGCTTCTTTGAACAAAATATGTTTATTTACAACCTGTTTTTAGAAGACGAATGGTTTAAAATATTCGTCTTTTTATACGAAATTTTCCAAATTAACAACTTCTATTATTCAATCAAATTAGGCATTTTATTTTTTATGCAGATTTAGTAAAAATTATCTAAAAAAAAATTTAAAAAATAATAATAGGAATTATATTCAAATTGTATTAACTTAAACAAATTTGAAGCCATTGCTTGTTAATAAATATTTTTATATATATATTGTATTGCTTATAGTTAATTCTTAAGTAATGTAGTAATAACATATACGTAAATATATATTACCATAAAATATTAATTATTAATTAGGCTCTTTTTCGCAAAATATTTGCCTTATGTGATTATACCTTAAATTAAAAAAAAACTAACCAAAAATCAAGGATAAATTTACAATTCACCTGTTGATGCATTTCTGCACTTTCAAGGGTTAAGTATTAAAAATAACAATTTGGCAACCCCAAGATAATGCAGTGAAACAAAGGCACAAAGAGTGTGTGTAAAAGTAAATAAGTGCATTATTTTTTTTCCACTCATCACGTTTTTTAGCATTTTATTAATTAAACATACGTAGCAGATGTACTTAATAATTATATCAAATAAAAGAAATTAGAACAGTTCTTAATCAAAACAAATTTAGTTTATTAACAACAAAAGAATACTACATACAACTCTTAAGTACTTATTTATAACAAAATATTAAGTAAAAACAACTAAAAGTATCAGCTTAAAGTAAAAACATACTTGGAGTCAAAACAAAATTAAGTACAAGAAGTATTTAGAAATAAAAAAAAATAAAAGGAAATAAAATGTGTGCTTCAGCTTCTCTAGAAAATGGTACATCATCTCACTCAAACTCGGAAAGTATCGAGTTAAATGAAGAGAACACCGACGACAATATACCCATTCCAGCTATAACATCTCTGGAAGAAATTTTAGAACAATATGGACCAAATTTCAAATTGTTGCAATGCAATGCACAAGTTGCAGAGCTATTGACCATTATAAGGGATAAGTAAGTGCAAAACAGTAAAATATTTTTGAAATTCTATATCAATTGCCGATAAAGCCGGCATTTAAAATTACAAATTATATTTAAAAATGATAATTATTCCTATACATTTGTATATATGTACGTACATTTTTACACACAGATTATTTTTTCTAAATTTGAAATATTTTTCTATAGGTATATCATATAGAAGAGCACATTGTAATTGATTTTTCCTTGTGTAAATTTGGTCTAATTAAACTCTACAATAGTTGTTGCATAAAACAATATGCACGTATGTACATATGCATGTGGTTTTAAATTTTCGTTGATATATTCATGTTTATGACACGAAATTTATATTATTGTGTCCAATTGACAAGTTATTCTCGGTAATTCCATTGCGACGGATGTTACATTTTTTCACTTTTAATTATATAAAACTAAACCTTTTTAGACTTTCCTAACTCTAATTGGTAACTACCGGGCAGGCCATATGTTGGTTTTAATTTGAACCATAGGTTATTTCAAATTTGGCAGTACTTATGTTATTCTATTCAGTTACAAAATGCAGTATATAATTTACAGCCTGTTTCTAGAACACGAATGGTATTTGACATTCGTCTTTTTATACGAGAAACACTAACAAATTTGAGTGTTTTTGTTGTTGTTTCACATATAAAAAGACGAATGTTAGAAACCATTCGTGTTCTAGAAACAGGCTGTTACTTTGAACGGGAAGAATAGAATACTCTTAAGCAACGTTGGATTTATTAGAAATTTATTGCCAAAACAAAAGCAGTGGGTCGAATGAAAGGAAAAAAAATCATCTCTTCGGATGAAGCTTATTTTAATCTTAGTGGTTACGTTAATAAGCAAAATTGTATTTGAGGCTTAGAAATCCACACGTGGTCCTACAGAAGCCAATGCACCCATTACTGTTTTGGTGCAGTTTGCGGAGCGGAGGCATCATTGGCCCATTGACCATTTGTGCCAGTTCGTCATGGTATTGATGGGTGGTTCCAATCGATTTATTGCGTCAAACATTTGATAGCCGCTTAATTGGCCGAAATTTTGATGTTAATGATGGCCGTCAAGAAGCTGCAATCCAGAGACAATTTAGCATACAAAGGCCAACATTCGTTATGCCATTTGCGAGATACGACTGTATACACTCGAAAGAGTGCTCGAAAATTGATCAGACCAAAATTGTTACTGCGAGGCCAGCCGCGACCGCTATATAAATCAAATAATATTCCATTTCTAACCGAAAAATTTGTGCTTAAGTAAAAAAAAAAATGGAAAATTGCAAAACGTTTTTTTTTGCACTTTTTAATTTAAACTTTAATATGGCCCACCCATTGTTATCGAGGTGTATTTAAGTCTTAATGGACATTTAAATGTATACGATATAAAAATTGTTAAAATTTTTTTCTGTTAATTTTTAAAGCCGATTTTTTAAGTCTGATTCCGTAACGCCTCGTTAACACACTAGTGTTAACTTAGTGTTAACTACTAAGTTATAAATAAAAATGAATAGAAGCGACATTTTTATAGAAACAAAAAAAATTGTATGCAATGCCAGAGTTTTTGCGCACTTTAAAACTATTAAACGTTATATTATACTTATTTTAATAGCCTAAGATCTTACTACTGGTATTTTGTAATTTAATGGCCTGTTTCTGTATGACAAACAATTTTAAGCAATTGAAAATTTATATGAAAAATTCTCAATTTTTCAAATAATTTTGAGCATTTTTCATACAAATTTTTTATCGTTTGAAATTGTTTGTCATACTTGGTTTAATTTTGTTGGTACTCACAAAGCAGTACATACATTTAAAACACAGTATATGTATTACTAAAACATTACATTTAAACAAACAGTACGTTTGGTATATATGTATGTATCTCACATTTCTATTCTGTTTAAGATATCCAATTATTGAAATATAAATACTATGTGTTCATGTATGTATATATAAATATTTTCTAGAAACACAACTCGAAGTGATTTCAAATTTTATGCCGATCGTCTAATACGTCTAGTCATTGAGGAGTCTCTTAATCAATTACCTTACTCAAATTGTAGCGTCGAAACGCCCACCGGTGCCATATATGATGGCTTAAAGTATCAATCTGGCAATTGTGGTGTATCAATTATACGTTCGGGCGAGGCAATGGAACAAGGTCTACGAGATTGTTGCCGTTCGATAAGAATTGGTAAAATTTTAGTCGAATCTGATTCGGATACGCATGAGGCTCGTGTGGTATATGCACGTTTCCCAGATGATATATCACGTAGACAAATATTGCTGATGTATCCTATAATGTCAACCGGTAATACGGTTTTACAGGTAAACCAAAAATTATATTCAAATTCTTATACAAAATTTGTTTTGTTTTTTTTAACATTGTGTACATACCTACGTATGTACATACATATCGTCGATGGAATTAAAGAACGCTGTAACTGACAAAACCTTAAATGTTTACCAGAGCCAAAAAACGTTCATTAAAGTAGAACAAATACACTGGTATTATTCATTTCGCAGACGGCGTAAGTGAACTTATTTTCATCGTAGAGATCTGGAACTGAGACCAATCGACGCGTATTTTTATTCTGATAAAAATGATGCAAAAAACGTATTTTCGATTTTTTGTCAGTTACAGCGTTCTTTAATTCCATCGACGATATGTTGTAAATATTTATATTGAAAATATTTTTATGATTATATTATTATATTTTTTATTTTTATATTATAGGCTGTTAATGTTCTTAAGGAACATGGTGTACCCGAGAATAGTATAATTTTATCGAATCTTTTTTGTACCCCTATGGCTGCTAAGTGTGTTGTTAGCGCTTTTCCTCGTTTAAAAATTTTGACATCAGAATTGCATCCTGTAGCTCCCAATCATTTTGGACAAAAATATTTTGGCACTGATTAGATAATATTATAAATTAAATATTTAAATGCGCACGTACGACTTATTTTGCTAACACTAATAAACGTACATACAATATAAGTTATTCTAATATAAACATTTAAATTATTATATACGAGTAAATTAATTAAAAATATAAAACAAACTCTAAATAGATTAAGCTGCTAAATAATAACACAAAATATTATAATATTTTTAGAAAAAATAAAATTTAATTTTAACATTTTATTTATATACATACATAATTATTTTAATTTTTTTCATTTTTGCGAAATTAGTGTACATGCATAATAATTTAATCCAAGTTTTTGTGCAAACTTGAAAAACTATTACAAATATAAAACCCTTAAGGCACCCATACACGACATGGTTTTTACACTGTTACTGTCAACTTTTACATGAGAAAACAGTTACATGTCGTGTGTGACTTTTAAAACATTGCTTGTGTAAAAAACACAAGGAAAGTCTTATGACAAAATTTCAATTAGGGCATGTTCTAATTTCGTATGTGCACACATATGATACTAAATTTCTATGCCTGCACAAACATTAGTCGGCAATGAACTATGTGTAAAATAGATTTTTTTTTATAAATTGTGTGCCTAAAAATTTATTATTTATTTACATATGCAATTATACATATACGTTTGTGAGTAAAAATTATAAACCTTATGTAAATTAATTAATTTTGACAGACACAAAAAAAAACTTATGTATTTTAAATTAAAAAAACACGTGTAAAAAACATGTCGTGTAAGGGTGCCTTTATTATTTTTAGTTAAAAAAACTACATAGATACGAATACTAATTTAAAAAAGTTACAAATCCGAATTGTTCTCAATAGAAATACATATTGCCAATATTTAAGTACAGTTTTTATATATAAAATAATTTCGAAAGAAATAAAAAAAGTTTCAAAAAAGAAATAAAGAGGAAGTGAGCTTTTTTCTTTTTCATTGAATTCATTTTGCATTCAGATATGAATTTTGTAATTTTTCTTAAGTAAAAAGTTACTAAAAAAATAACAGAATGTAAGATTGCTTGTATAACACGTCATTGCCAAATTGCTGAAGGTTTGGCCATAAACCGAATAGCTGTACAAATGAAAACGCTATTAAATGGTGAACATTTTTTTTCAACGCACTTTAAAAAATATGTTTGCTGTTTTAATTAAAAACCAAAAACTTAACCAAATAAAAAAGTATTTAGTAAAAAAAATTCTTTTTGCTATATACCTCACTATGCATACATACATATCGTCGTGCAGGAGTTTATGTGCTCTATCCGCCATTTCATATTTTTTATATATCTTGAGTTAATAACGCCACTTTAAGTTTTCGACCCCAAATTTTTCAAGTCTGCAATCCGTTTTCGGAGATAAATAGCCTAAAACAGATTCCAGATTTTAAATATGTTGGTGTCGAAAACCTAAAGTGCCATCATTAACTCGAGATATATAAAATGGCGCATAGAACACGATATCAGAGAACAGATTGAATGGATTCACGTTTGCTAAGTATTCATGCATTCGTTGCTTTTGCTATGCATTCATTCAACATTAGTACAAATTGTAGTACAATTAGAAGTACAATTGTAGTACTTACAATTTGTACTAATGTTGCATTATTTACACTGTTTATTTTTGTTGATTGCCTTCTGCATACTCTTTTTTAAATGCTGTTACATAAATACTTTAGGAAAAATATATATTGCATTTTATTTATAAACATGTCAACTATTCATACCATTCGTTGCTTTTTTTGAGTGTAAATGACTTTAAGAGAAAACAAGCAATGCAATGCATGAGATTCGTTACAATCACTCTTTTACTGTGTTGTCTTGCAGTGATGGAAAATCCAGTACTTCAGTTCTTTTTAAGTCCAAAAAATACTGCAGTACCCCCACGACAAATTTAGCACTTTTCTTCTTTGTTATCACTTGGAAACAAAATTAAATGAGCTTTTAAAACATATATGAGCTTTTTAAAACACTTCGCAAACTGTTCCACAAAGTCATAAATTTTCCAAATTTTTTAATCGTTTTGTACATGAGCAAAATCAAAACAAATACTTTTTAAATGAGAAAGAGCGCAAACAAAACAATTGGCTTTTCGCTCCTGTGCTTGCTTTGATATTTCGTTACATTCGTATAATTACGTACGAGTATAAAACAAAAGGAGAAACGTATTTTTTGAGTGTTTCATTTGGTTCGTTTGTATATTTTTTCTTTTTTTGAATAAAATTTAAATCATAATTAAAATGTTTACTGCTTCGCCAAAAAATCTTGTTTCATTTATGTATGTAATCAATTCGCAAACGTTTGTAAACGTATTTTCTTCAAGCTTTTCAATTTTGTTCTCATTCATTTTTTTTCTACGTACGCACATTTGAGTTAGTGTATTCTTAGTGCTCACAAACAAAAGCAATATACAAAACTAAATGGGACAATCGTTATCATTGGTTTTGTTTTACTCATTGTAAATAACAAATCAAAATGAAATCAAACGTTTCGTTTATTTTCCTACTCTGATATAAATACTTTAGAAAAAATATATATATTGCGTTTCGTAGTCGCCGTGGTCTAGTGGTTAGTTTGTTGGCTTACTAAGACGATAGCTCAGGGTTCAAATCTCAGGTCTGACTTCTTGAAAAAAAAGTAATATAAAAAAATATTTCTTTCGGCGACTACCTCTTAGCTGTCTTCTGACAAAAATTCTGAGATAACTGATTGCCATGAAAAAGCTTTTAAGTTCGTCGTTCAGAGTCGACTTTAAACTGTAGGTCCCGGTGCCCATGGGTAAAAATTGACACATGAGTGCTGCGAGTAGCTGGGCTCTGAAACAGGGTGGTAATCGCCAGTTATGTATGTATGTATGAATTCAAATCTCATAAACAGGCAATCAAACTGTTGATGAATGGTTTTAAAATCAATCTGTAGTTCAATGAATTCAAAATTCAATTTGTTTTAATATAAAATATACTAATGAGTACATTAATATCATCAGCAATACGTCTGTCGTTTTCATCTTGACGTTATTATTCTAATTTGTACCATTTAAATAATATATCCTTTAATGATATTCTGAAGCACCCTATTGCGCCTTTTAAAATAATTTTGTTTTTGGCTTTATATATCAGTCATGTTGTGGTTTTTGTGCTCTCCCTATCTCTCTTTCTAGCATTACCAGTTTGAGTATGATTAGTTCATTAATTAGACAAAGTCGGGTATAAGTAAAAAAAAAAAAACATGTTTGAAGTTGTGTGTTGTGAGCATTTCAAAAAAAGAAGAAGCAATAAAGCAATACTAAAAGAAAAAATCCAAAATGGTTCACGACGTGTTTGAGTTGATGACGAACTAATAACAAATAGTATTTTATAAATTAAAAGGAATAAAATTATTGAAAGCTGAAACTTTTAAAATTTAAATACATTTTATGTATAAATAAAAACGTGAAAAAAGAAACATATGAGAATAATGAAAAGTTTACGGAAAAAGTGTTTTTGAGAAACGAAAGCGACGAAAAGTTAAACTGGCGTCTCTCGTGTGTATTCTTATTGTTGTTATAAATGAAGTGTGAAGCTGCCCTGATATAGAACAAACTAAGTAGCAACAACAACACAAAGTAAAAAATTGTATATAGAAAATTTAAAGCAAAAGCAAGAACAAGAAGTTATTAATTGAGATTGCGTGTAAGTGCGTGTGGTTGTGTGAAAGTATATATTTTTTATAGCGCAAAACCGAGTGTAAAAAAAAATTTGTATGATGGCAAATGTTTCACAATTAAATGATTTAAGAAGTTATTCCCGCCATTGGCTGGGTGAGTTTATCGACCTGTATCAATTAGAGGAATGCCTGTGGCAACCAAAACATCCCGATTACAGCAACAATACCGTACGCAACAGAGCCTACGACAAGCTGGTGGAAAAACTAAAAGAAGTCGAACCGAACCCCGACCGTAACATGGTGGTAAGAAAAATCAATTCATTGCGTTCCGCCTTCCGTCGCGAATACCGCAAAACGAATGCCAAACAGAACTATGAGACGCGTTTGTGGTATTATGATAAACTATCGTTTATAGCTGACCAAAATCTAAAGCGCAGCATTGGCAACTTAGGAGGTGGTAGTGTTGGTGGTGGTAATAGCAATGGTTCGGATGTTAAGCCACTCAAACGCTCGCTTACCTTGGCTTTTGAAGATGATGATTCCATGGAGTTTGAAGATGAGCACCAAATTGAGGCGAGCAGTGCCAATTCAACTTCGCAGACAGATTTACAAAACGATCCAATAGCAGCGGTGGCCAATGGTGAAATTGTACCCGTTTCCATAGTCAAGAGTGAAGATCAAAACTTACAACAACAGCAGCGTCATCACCAAGAACCTCCACCACTGCATCATCATCATCAACATCAGCAGCAACATCAACACCATCAACAACACCATCATCATGCAGCAGCGGCAGTGACTGTTTCAGCCGCTCAACAGATTCACACTCAGACCCAACCACAACATACGACAGCCGTCAAGGTGCTCGAAATCACTTCTCTTGATTCAAATTCACAACGTGAAATTCAACAGGCCGTCAACTCGCTGGAACAACAGCAACATCAAATCCAACTACAACAGCAACAACACCAGCAGGCCAATGGTGCTGCTGCCGCTCAAATAGCACAAATTCATCAGCAAGTTCCCACCATACAAATAGCACGTGAACATCTACAACCATTATTTGGCACATCGGCCACTACATACACCACCGCTCCAGCTGGTTCTCAACGGTCAGAAGATGAGTTTGATGCAATTGGTATTAATGTGGCCAGCAAATTAAGGGTCATGAATACTCATCAGCGTATTATAGCTGAGAAACTAATAAGTGATGTTCTATTTAATGGTCAGTTGGATAACTTAAGTGTCAATTCTCATTTAACACAGTAGGATGTTGTTACGTTGAAGGTGGAAAAACTTCAACAACAACAGCAGCGACAACAACAACATCAAATACAAACGCAACATCAATTACATCAGCAACAAATGCAGGAAAATCAACAACAGCAACAACCATTATCACTTTTAGAATGGTTTAGTCATTATTGTCTAACATCATCATCTGCTATTTGAACAAATTAAAAGTATCCCTTACGATAAAAGGTAATAAAACGAAGTCTGTAAGCGAGTAGAAATTAAATTAAAATTTAAATTATTTATTTTAACACAAATAATATATACAGTGACTCTCATTAATATTTACAATTTTTATTTAGTGTTATTTAAAAAATATAATTTTTTGTAAAAATTCTAACGATACTCAAAAGTTTTAATATGTATTATCATAACAATAGACCGTTGAACATATTATAAATATTGTTAATAATTTCAATAAGATTTAAGCTTTATATCTTTACAAAAAAATTATTTTTTATTTTTTGTATAATTTTCCTTAAACGGTAGATCCGCTACAGTATTATACATATACTTTAACGGATGTTAATTCTTATAAAAACACTAGTTTCAGGATCTAAAACCTAATTAAAAATTATAGAATATTTTTATTTATTTTTAAAAAGGAATTTAACACTAAAAAATTGTTACATTACTTGTATCAAACAATAGGCCGTATTCCAATTGGCGACGTAGTCGTCCTGTAACGGCATTTTTGTAATAGATTAAAGGCGAGAGAAACATTTTTTATTTTTTCTGTTACAAAAATGTCGTCAGTTACAAATATAAGTAACATTTGATTACTTATTCTTTTAAATAGAAAATAGATCAATAGATCTTATTCCGTCGTCATAGTTTTACGACATTTTTGTAATAGAATAAAGAAATATATCTATAATCTATAATAACGACGTCACCAATTGAAATAAGGCCTAATATTATGTTGCCCTTGAGTATACAATTGCTGCTCTGTTTGATAGAGATGAGAAGCTCTGTCCCTATGCTGACTCCTATTTATCTTTATGTTTATATTTCTTTCTTTATTGAACCATGAGAATCGAGTGTTCAATAACTGTTGACCCAGCTAACAACCATCTGCCATCAAGTTTGTTATATTTATGGAGTTCCATACAAGTTTCTTTGTTTAGACTTATAGTCTCAGAATAGGAACTACCCTCTTGCCTAGTATCAATAGTTTTACTATAACGAGTTACAAGGTACTGAGCCTTTATTAACCCTTTGACGACGAACGGGACATATATGTCCCATTTAGATTTTTCGTCATTAAAGACCCATTTTCCAAGGAATTGTAATGTAATCAATGTTGTTCGATAAAAAACAAATGCACTTTTTGGAATATGCACTAAAATTAAGTTATTTTTGTTTCAACTGGGCTTAAACTGGTCTCAAACTTAAAAATTTGTATCTTTTTTTTTACAATTTTTGTTTACTTATATCTCGGTTTCGAATTGATAGTGTTGGACAAACTTTTAGTATTAGATGTACCAATGCCTTTTACAAACTTATTAATTTATAGATTTTGAATCGGTTCTATACTTTTTTTTGGGAGGTTGAAAATAGTATGGGACATATGTGTCCCATTCGTCGTCAACGGTAAAAATAAGGGATATTTTTTTGTGCATGTTTTCTATTTTATTAACTTGTATATTTGAAAAACAAAGAAAGCAAGAGCAATTAATATTATGATATAATTAAAATTATGATATCTTATACCTATAAATAAACTAAAACAATATCGAACTCAATTGTGATAAATTTCAAAACAATTTCTGTTCGCTGTAAAGCACATTTTATTCCATTTCTTGTGCAAATAATACACCGGTTCCTACCTCATCCTTTCATTCTTGTTTGAAAATATCCAACGAATTTCGAATCCAGTAAATCAAAAACAAAATCTAGAAGATAATCTTCGATTTACGATCATGTTCGTAATACGACTGAAAGTAAGTAAATCTAAATCTAAAGTAAGTAATAATTTCCTACTAAAGTTAATCAGGAGTTACATAACACTATATCATTTTTTAGTCCATAATATCAACGCCTCCCACTGCTGTATTATATTGCGAAATCATTTTTGGACATGCCACTGTAATTTTATTTACGGATCCAGCCTTGCGTCATTTGACAGTTACAGTTTCTATTAGATTTATGAAATTTGATCCCATATGAACCTCACGATTATCCACCCATTTTATAAATGAAATTCGATTTGACATTATGATCTGGATGTCTTCACGTTCAAACGTTTTATTGACATAAAATTTTGGCATTTGTTCACAATTTTGTCGCAAAGTTTCACAGGCTCGTATTCCATTGGTCATCATTTTATATAGTAATATTAGACTATTCAAAAAGATATCGAAGATTTTTCCCATATTTTCCAGCCCTGCTGCCACACCTAGAATAATAGATTCGCCAATGATAAACTCTCTCTCTCTCTTCCCTTTTTCCTGTGTATGTATGCAACAGCACTACAATTTTAACCCCTAACTTATGGGTTTGTCCTTCATATTTTTTTTTTTTCAGTATATTTCGACTGGTAAATTTTACGGTATGCTCTTCTATGGACTGGCATTTGGCTTGACTCAAAGAATTTCCAACAGCTAAGTTAAAATGATTTATTACTGGTAGGGAAAGGATTTTTTGAAAACGGTCTCGAGTGGTAACCGTGGAAATAAACGGAATTTAATATATTTCCATCGTAGACCATCAAAGATTACTCACAATCTGTATCGGCAGATCATTCCAAAAAGTACTTTCAACTCTTTTTTACTTATGGAAAATATTATACCTTTCTGTTCACAATAAAGTTTTGTAAAGTACTCTATTGGTGAATTAAACTATCAAACTATTATCATTTTCAGTATCCGATACGTTCAAAATCTGTAGAATTTCACTTTCAGTTTTATAAAACCTACGCAATCTGCTCATTCTTAAAATTATATTATGTTGAAAGATGTTGGAGGAAAACATATTTTCAAACCGTATATAAAATCACAAATTAGGGCATGTAAACCGTTCGACAGTTGATTAGAAATTAAGCCACAATTACAATCGTTGTTGGTTATATTCTTATATAATTAATTTATACTGTTATATAATGCCCATGTTTATTTTTATAGCGACAAAAATGAGCTGTAATTATAATGTATTTATTCCCAAATAATTATACTTGACGACGAATGGGACACATATGTCCCATGATTTTTCTCCTATAAGGAGTAAAAATTTTTAATTTTTTACAACACTTTAGTCTTGAAATGTTATGTTTCCGATTAAGAATCCGCAAACAAAATTTGAAAATTTCCAATTTTACATTCTTCGTCGTCAAAGGGTTAAACAATTATTTATAAATGATAGATGATGTCTCTTGTAGTTGGAAAATTTTTCCCACTCCTTAATAGATGATAGGGATATAGATGTTAAGCTGTTAGATGGTGCGAAACAGTCAAGTCCTACGAACAGAAACTCATCTGAACAGATGACAGAAAATATAGGTGAATCCAATTAATTTTTATAAAGTTAATAACTAAATTAAATATTTAGGAAGTATAATAATTTATAACTAATAATAAAGGTAGGATTAATATAAAGATTAAACTAAATTTAAAACTTAACTTAATTACGAGAAAAATGTGGTAATTTCTTAACATTATTTTAGACTGACTGTCTCAGACATTGTTATTTGAAAATTTTAAAATTCAATTCTTTTAGATATACTATTTTGTCAAAATAGTTTTTATTTTATAACTCAATTTATAATTTTTATAATAGAGTAAAAAGCGAAGAATATATGTGTTATTATACATATTTGTAATAAGTTTGTTCAAATACCACAAGTTGCATTTGAAACTAAAGGAAGTAAATGGCGGAAATTTAAAACCGAATATGTATAAATGAGAGTCACTGTACAAACATTACTTAATTTTTAATTAAATACAATATGCTAAACTTTTCTAAAAAATCTTAAATCAATGTGACAAACTGTTATTATGCTGGGTGACTGAAAATTTTGTTCGTTTAAATCTGTGGCAATTTGGAAGAGTAGCTTAAGTCGACATAAGAGAGAATTGAGTTAAGGCGTTTGGGGCATTACAGAAGCAAAGACGCTTAAATATGTTTAGTCCGTTTTGAAAAATTCTATTTTTTATCAATGTTATGTACGTTTACTTTTTAGCCTAAGTTTTTTAAATCAATAATGCATTGAACAAAACAACTTATGTACACATAGATTTGTTTACATATTCAGATTTTCGATTTATCATATAACTTATATTTACATAAGTTTTTTTAATAAAATGTGATTCTTGTATACAGTTAACTTAAGTGAATGTAAGTTCTTGAATAAATCCTCTTATGTTTACTTAAAACTATACAATACGTACCTTTTATTTCAACAGAAGCGCTTAAGTTACTTAAGGACCTGTCCAACGCAGATTTCAGTTTCGAAAAAGCGCTTAAGTAGAAAAGGCGTAAAATCTTCTAAAATCAACCATATTTTTTTAAAATATTCATCCTTCTTCTCTAATGAATATGGTACCAATATATTAGCTCATAAATTATTCGCAAAAAACATACAGAATAAAAATTACACAAAATTGATGATATCTCAAAACTTCAATTTTCGACTTAAGCTACTCTTCCATATTGCCACAGAAATATTTATTTGATCAATCTTCGTTTAGAAGATTTATTCGTTTACAAATATGTTCTATTTTAAAATTTAATGATTTTTAAGACAACTTTTATGAATAAGTTTTAATTACAATTAAAGTGCAAGTTATATACATTTTATATATCTTATTTATTTATTTCATTGGTATTATATACATAGCCCTGTGGCCAATAAAGATTACAATACAGACACTAATATACACTATGAGTAAAAATTAGAGAAACTAAATGTATTGATGCTATTTGAAATATCCTGACAATTCTAGATAATGTATGAAATTAATTGTAAATAAAAACAATTGCAAAACAGATTAATTAAAATTAAAATAATCATCATAATACCAAATTATTAGCTTCTAATATTGAACACATTAGTAATATTGCTCTTAAACAAGGCAGCAGTAAAAGAGTGCGAATGAAGTTGCCTGGATAAAAAATTTCACAATCGTGCCACACGTACAAGGATTGCTCAAAATACATTATTTAAAATACGAGAAATAAATATTTGAGGTTTTCTTATTTTTTTTTTCTTCATTGAAATTTAACAATCCTAAATAGATATTGATAATAATAGGCTAAACTTAAGATAATCCTCAAACGTAAAATTTAAAAATCCTCACATGCAGTACGACACATGTGTCCTCAATCCAAGTCCATAAACTAATGTAAAACCCTTACGACCTACAGACTCTACTCTATCACCATTACCTAAATTACAGCCTGAGTATATGTATCTCTAAACAATAATTTAACCTCGACATACAAGGGCAAACGCATCATCATCAATAATAACACCCAGGCATCTAAGGCTATTAACAACCTTAATAGCAGTATTAGAGATCCTTAGATTCAAGTCCAAACATCCACCACTACCAGATCCAAAAATCAAAACCTTTATCTTAACAGGGTTCAAATGAAGGTTGTTAGGAAACTTCCATCATTATTCACAGTCAACTCAAATGTACTAGAGTCCAAACAATATCCAGTCCACAGGAGTTGAATATCATCCTCAAAAATACATACCATACATTCGCAACCACTAAGTGTTCAAAAAAGTTATTGAGAAATATGGTAAACAGCAGTGGAACAAGTTCTGAGCCTTGTGGAACACCAGATCTTACACATTTAAGGTCAAATGATATACCATTCAGTTAGACATATTGTCTACGATCACATAAATAAGACCAAATTAAGCGACAGGCAGATTTAGTAAAATTATTTTTAGGAAAAAGCTTATCCACAAGACTTGAGTGCCTAACCTGGTCAAAGGCCTGAGAAAGATCAATCGACACCAAATATAATAATAGCCTCAGTCAGTTTATTCAGCAGACTAAATGACAATCACTCAGTAACCTATTTCCATCCAAATAGCTCTACATCTGGACCTTCATACCATTCTTTAGAATTCAAAGAGAATTCCCACACAGCTAATATGATACCAAGTATCGCACGTTTCACATTCAATCCCTGAATCAGTTTTTGTAACATTTTTGTTACAAACACTATATTTATAGGCAGGTGTTATTAAATATAAACCAAAAAACGCTGCTATTTGAGATTTAAGCTTATGCACAAACTTGGTTATAATCATTCGATTATAAATATAAAAAAAAATAAAAATAAAAAAAAAAAAAACAGAATAACATAGTTTAGCCAAGAAAACAAGTGCTATTAGTTTTAAAATAATATAAAATTAATCAACTAAACTATTTAAATAGCTAACAAAATAAGTACAGTTGATTTAAAGATTCAATGTTAAAAATTTTAAAAGTATTTTTTCATATTAAGAAAACGTTTCCAACGTAGAATGAATGAATGTTTAGCATGTTGAAACGAAAGGTCTTGCGTCGGCTTGTCGATTCCAATGTCCTCCTGAATTTTCTCCTAATACGATATCGTCATTTATTGTGAGACTATGAAGGTATGATAGTCATCACAACTTTTCCTGGGTAAATTAGATCGATGTGTCTAGTATTTTAATCAATTAAAATTATGTACATAGGCATATGTATGTGTGTATGTATTTAATAATGCTAATATTTATTTTTAAACTACCCATAGCACATAGATAATAAGCTCTAAACAAATTAATACATTATTTAAATATAATCTTTATCTTTTTCTGATAAAGACCTAAAATAATTAAATAATCTTGTAACCGTATATGTTTGCCAACTAAAAAAATTAAAATAAATACATACCTTTTATTTATGTAAGAAATTATAAAAGTAAGTATGTAATAAGAAAGAAAAAATTATAATGTTTGTATTACAAAACTGGTAATAACTACATGTTTGTATGAAATACATTTTAAATTTTAGCGTAATAATCATTGTATGTATATATAATTAAGTTATGAATGATTTATTTGTTCTCGAATTATTGCTTTAAATGTTAGACATAATATTTCAATGTGTGTAATAAACTAAACTGCACACTTTTTTAAATTTATCTACATATTTCCTTTCGAATATTAGCGTTTGACATGCCGAAACAGGTAGTAGATTTACTTTTTTTAATATTTTTGTTTAATAAATAAATAATAATAAAAAAATATATATTTAAACATTAGAAACCACTGTCTATTATTGATGATCACTTTAATAAAATCAAAAAGACTGCATACTTTTTAATTGTTTTTAAATTTACCTACAAAAGTATGATCAATGATTGAAATAAGAAGCCCACATATATGTACATTGGGTACTATTGTTAATTCCGCACGCAAAGGGAAATTGTACGAAAAGAAATATCGATCGACATGCAAATTGCAATTATTCATTCCTGCGGTATAAGGATTTCTTCCATTTCTTCCAACTGCAGTTTGTTTGCATTTTTTATTCTTGAAAAATTTCCGTGTTTTAATTATACATATATGCATATAGTATACATTAATATATCACACGAAATAAATCAAACTTGAAACACTCTTTTTGCAAACTTTAATATTTTGCTTCGCATTTTAATTTTTCATGTTCCCATATAAAATAAATAGAAAAGGGAGAAAAACTCCCAGGGAATTTATATTTAGAATTAAGCTGAATATTTTTTGTTTGATTTATTTTATTTTTAAATTTATTAAATCTGTAATTTTTTTCCAAATAAGTTATTTGAACTTTTTCCGCTCTGTTTTTAAATCTAACATCTTTTATTTTTCCTAGTGTTGTTTGTTGAGTATAAAAACAGAGCTGCATTACAATGTTCTCTAGATTTTTAATATATTACAACGAAATCTTTTCGCGTCGTAGATTTTGTATTATATGGGAAAACTTCTTGAAATCTACTAGATTTTGATCGAAATATCAAAATATTATATTACTTTTTTAATTTTTTTTAATACAATAAATACAAGAACAACCGTCAATTATTTTGTTATAGAAATGCAATATATAGCCAAAAGATGAAATATGTCTCAAAAGCTTCATAGGCAAGAACTCAATACTTCTGTAATATTAACATACCTTTTCGACTTTAAAGTTTATTTTCCTGTTGGATCCATATGAATTTATTAGATTCAGTTTATTTTATTAAAAAGTTTACCTTATCTACAGTCAATCCTGAAAATATCTATTAATGGTATAGTAGGTTTATGGCTTTTTGGGATGGAATAACCATATTATATAGCAGGGGGTATGGAAGAATTGCTACAATAGTTGACATTTAAAAACTATGCTACCAAATTCTGAATTTACTTCTACATCGAAAAGCAGGTCTACATAATTGAATAGCAGTTATTTCATTTCCGCCATGTAATTTTATCTTTATTTTTTGTAAAAATAAGAAATTCTCTATAACTAAAATTTTATTTTTCAAATAAACTAAATGTTAACACAAATACGATTTATTCATTATACATATATGCAGGAGAACTTGAATTCTAAGAATTTGCAGTTTTCGCTGCAACCGCTTTGGAGGGACTTTCGTTGCCGCTGAGTTTCCTAACACAGTATTTGTAAAACTGCAAAAAGTCACTTTGTATTTATAAAGGATCTGTAATATGTTTTATTACTTACTGTTACAACCGGCAAATCAATTTCCTCATGTTCCTTGACTAGAGTGCGATTTTTTTGCAAAAGACTCCAGCTGTAATGCATTGCAATTATAGCCGGAATCATAACAATGGTGACCAAGTTGCGTGAGACAAACCTTTGAATTTTGTTTGGTTTATTATCCATATTTTATTATTTCTTTTTATAATTCTAATAATTAATGATTAATTTTTTTTGAAACTATTACGCGAAAACTGTGTTGTTATGTACTCTTTGAAGTTTGTTATTGTTTTTGTCCAACTGATTTGTCATCTGTGTTTTATCTCTAATGGATAGGGTGTTTCATACGTTAATATATTTGCTATGTTCGGTGTTGTTAATTAGCTGCAATTTGTTGTTATTTTCTTACATTTTCTGTCTTTTTCTTATTATTTATTTATTACATAAAATTTTTATGCGAAAAATTGACTTGTTTTCCAAGTTTTTCTTAATATATTTTCTTAGTTATTAAAATAAGTACAGGGCGTTTCATATTTTATTATGTTTAGTGTTGTTAAGTAATAGCAGTAATCTTTGAATCATGCTGTAATATTTAGTGGAGATTTTGTAGTTTAATTCGTTGATTTAAATAAAGCGGGAAAATTGTGAATTTGTGTAGAAGAAAATTATAAAATCGTTTTCATTCAAGATTTAATAACAACACCTTGCAAAAGATATCATAGCTGGTGAGTCTAATAAAATATTATTTTTAATGAACTAGCGACTGGTTACACGGCCACTTAACTGTTTATTACAGTACTTCGGTGAAGCTGGATTGATACCATTACTGTTATTTGAATGACAGCTTTTCATCAAAATAAGATGGAATGTTAACTGTTGTTAAGAGACAAAGAAACAAACAAACAAACGAACAAACTTCTGAAATCTGGTTACATATGTATGTATGTATGCATATATGTATATATATTTAATGTTAATACTTGACCAATTTACAATTCCTCCGTAAAGTAAGAAGTACATTGTGTTACACGGCTTGTCCGTGGCGAATGTTAATTATGGTTTTTGCAACTTATTTTGCTAACTAAAGTAAGCTGGAACGCCATTTTTATACATATTAATATATGATGGTTTAAATATTTAGGTTTGGATAAAATCTGACCTATAGTTGTATTTTATTATTATTTATTAAAATTCAATATGCTGGAAGCCTATAAGAATGGCATTTTCTTTTCCACAAAAATCGGTTGCATTTTATTATTATACTAGCTGACCCGGCAAACGTTGTTTTGCTTAGAAAAGTATTGTTTTTGTGTGTATTTTAAATACAGGTACAGGATCAGATACAGGTAATAATTTAGGGAGATCGTATTCCTACTAATCTTAGAAGCTTTATGTGTTACACTTCTTTAAAAGAGCGATTAAATGTGTTCTACCTCCTGCTGGAATACCCTTCCTCTGACCTCATCCCGGGAACATGAACAGGGTTTAAGTTCACGGAAAAAGTGGGCGTGGAGGTATAAAAAACTATGGTCTACAGTCAGCCCTACTGAATATACAGACAAAATTTTATAAGAATCGGTCAGACAATCTCGAAGAAGCTTTGTTAAAAACATTGTGACATCACTCCATACAAAATATATCAGAAAATGAATTTTCTTTATATGTACTTTCTTTTTTCTTGAATATTTTAGAAATTTTTTTTTTGCTATTCTTCTAATTTGGCCAGAGACCATTCCGAATTGGTACGAATCATCGAAATCGGTCCAGGTGTTCTTGAGTAGCGTAGTAACTAACGCCACTTTCTTTTATATATAGATTACATACATACATACATGCATACATGCATCTTAAAAAAATTAAGAAGACGGATTTCAACCAAAATTATTAAGACGGTGGGTATTGATTGGGTCTTATGTTTATGGCTTACATTAATGTTTGGCTAAAATTTGAAATCGTCTCTAAGTTTCAGAATTTGGTCTGAATGACTTCATAGTCATCAGAAATAAAGTGGGCGGAATTGGACAAGTGGGAGTGGTGACCAATATACAAACTACATATATTTTGATTTATATATCTTAACAAGGTCAAAGCTGAAGTTTCTGAATTTTGTATAATCAAATTTTTGAATTTGGTCATTAGTCTGAAAGTAAGTGGTATTGGAATAGTGGGCGTGGTACCTCCCACACGAAGTAAATATTGATTTTTTATATTTTGACATTCTCATATAAGCTAAATATTAATTTTTGCGTATCTGCATATCTGGTAAACGGATAAAGGTAAGGATTTTGAATTTGGTCTGGATGACTTCACAATCAATGAAAATCTTCAGTCATAAAGTATGCGGAATTGGATAAGTGGGCGTGGTACCTATCTCACTAACTATATATTGGTTTTTGCATATATTCGAAACTGTTATTTCTTATTTTATTTTACAGGGCTCGCTAGTAATTCTAAAATATACCAATTAACAATTTCTAAACAATTAAAGATAAACAACTGACCTCAACTCTTTATTAATATTGTTTAAAATTATACTGCTTCATTATATTTTCGATTTTCTTTCTGATGTGTGCAGGACTACAAATAAAAAGAAGTTAAGGAAAAACTATTATTAGTTTATGCAAATAAATTCAGTATACTCACTAACTATTGGCTATGCCATTAGTCACAACATGATCTAAATTGCTGACAGACTTCGGTTGAGCCACAACTGAATGAACCACATTGCCTAGAAAAAAAGGATACAATAATCTTGCATAGGGTATTTTTAGTAGGCGTTTTATATATTCATTTTTGGTATCACAATTTGAATATTCAATTATTGACCATAAGCAGCGCACAGCCTTTACCAATGCAAATGCAAAAAGATTTGATTGGGGATACACATAATAACAAGATCCAGCTAAAAATGATGAAATAATATGATTCCAGAGATCATGATAGAGGCCTTTACGATTTAACCAACAGTGGAGGAACTATAACAGAAGTTAAAAGAACTTAATTCAGATTTGTAAACATAAACGAATAATTTTTTGCAGTTTGGGGATTCACAAGGTGAGCTATTTATTGTTGTTTTTTATTAAAAAAAAAATTAAGCCATTATCAAGACGTATATAAGTAATTACAATATTTTTTGTATTGATGTAGTTTTAAGAACAGTTCAAATATCGGGTGATTTTAAAACAATTTTTTTTTGACGACAGCACTGTTTTCGTTACTGAAAAACAAGATTTTACGGTATTGTCGACGTCAAGTTGGCGTTTTTTTTACACAATAAAAAGTTAATAATAAAAAACTTCATATTTTGTATAGGTACATATTATACTTGGTTCTCTCTAGCATTTGTTGTTTCCTTCTTTCAATTCTATAAGAATACTGTGCAAAAAAATGTAGGCTCTAAAAAAGTTACATCTTTATCACACACAATAAGGCATAGTAGCTTACTTTATAAATACCCCAAGTGTTTTAATTTGTATTAATTTGCAAAATGTGCTGTGTATTATGTAATTATTATTATTTACATACATATGTACTTACTCTATATAATCCAATATAAGCTGTAAGTAATGCCGCTGATTGTATACGAACATTTTGTAATTTGCCAATTAGATTCGATGATTGACAATGGGATGTAATATTTTTACCCATTAACATTTTAACTGTGTCCAAAGTTAAACCCAATATAAAATAATTACGCATTCCTTCAAATATATATTGTCGGCAAATACTTTGATGGTGTAGTCCACATTTTGGTTTCACCTTGTTTTCATTGATTCGCAATCGTGGATTAGGAGTTAAAATCCAAAATTCCTGGTTATTATACATTTGTTTGCCATGTAAAATAATAGCACTGCATAACATGAATATTAAGGTTTGCAATAAACGGGAGTTGGCAATTGTGCGACTTATGAAATTGCTGCGCTTTAGAAAAAAATCTTCAAATGCCTACAACAAATGCATTAATTACATTATGCTACAGAGTAGAAACAAATTTATGTAATTTTAAATGACCCAGTGGATGTAGTGAATCAGTTTATAATTTTCAAAATTTTTGAATACACTCCTAAAATCTAAAAAAACGTTTTTTCAGTGGTTTTTTAAAAAAAATTGTAATAATTTTAAATTACGAGTACGTTGGAAATGTGTTTGTAAAAAATTTTAAGTTTTGAAAATAATAAAAATAATAGCATTATTTTTTTGATTAATTTTTTGTAATCCTGATTATTTTTAAATTTTTTTTTATCGTAATCATAAAAACCTGAAAATAATCGTAATGTAATACATAGTTATTTTTTTCTTTTGAATAAAATAATTACATACTAATGATTACGACCAGTGCTGGCAAAGTATTCAGTATTGGGTACCTAGTAAATTTTAACGGCCAAATCAAATTGTTTTATCTTAAAAATATTAAAATTAAATTTCAAATCACAAAAAAAGAAACTGTAATAGGCGTTTTTATAATAAAGTTAATGGTCAACATGCTAAATGAAAAATATGTGAAAAAACAAAAATTAAATTACAAAGGTTAGCTTACGTCTTTTATTAGGAGGTGGCAAATTCATACATATTATATTTTTATAAAATTTTCCAGTTTGGGGACCTCAAGTTAGAGTAAGCCACTATTTGTTTACAGATACTAATGAAAGAATTAGGAAACTTCTCGAGAACATAATTCTTCTGACAAATAGAAATGGAAGTACCTACAGCTTTTTAATGTATTTCTAAATATTTATAATTAATTACAGGGTGTTTTTTTTAGAGGTATAGAACTTCGAATTGAAATAAAACACAAGAAAGTCGTTTTAATGTCCATCAATTTGGCTTTATTGGAAGGATAATTTTATGCCATTAATGTTTAAATATGATTTCGGGCATGTGGCCGCCGCGGCTAGCTCGAATAAAGCCAATTCTACAGGTCCAATTTTCAACCACTCTTTCGAGCATATGGGGCCGTATGTTGGCAATAACGCCACGAATGTTGGCTTCCAAGTCCCCTAACGTTTCTGGTTTGTTGGCGTGGACGAGCGACTTCACATATCCCCAAAGAAAATAATCCAATGGTGTCAAATCACACGATCTTGGTGGCCAATTGACAGGTCCATTCCGCGAAATTATGCGCTGATCGAATGTTTCCTTCAATAAATCGATTGTGACGTGCGCTGTGTGGCATGTAGCGCCGTCTTGTTGGAACCACAACTCATCCACATTCATGCCATCCAATTCGGGAACAAAATAGTCGGTTATCATGGCTCTATACCGGTCTCCATTAACGGTAACTGACTCTCCAGCATTATTTCGGAAGAAGTATGGCCCAATGACTCCACCAGCCCATAGAGCACACCAAACAGTCAGTTTTTGTGGATGTAATGGCGTCTCAAGGGTCTTATGTGGATTCTCTTCACTCCAGATACGGCAATTTTGCTTGTTGACGTAGCCATTCAACCAAAAATGAGCCTCATCACTGAACAAAATTTTGCGATGAAAATCAGCATCGAGATCAATCTCATTTTCGGCCCATACACCAAAATCACGACGCATTGCATGGTCTCGCGGCTTTAATTCTTGCACAAGCTGGATCTTGTAAGGTCGCAAGCCAAGATCTTTGCGCAAAATCTTCCATAAAGTTGATGGACAAAGCTCCAATTGCTGTGCACTGTGGCGAATCGATTCATTCGGGTTCTCTTCAACACTTTGCTCTACAGCGGCAATTGTTTCTTCGGGGCGCACTGTTCGACGTCTCTGCGGATGCGTATTATCACATAGAGTAAACGTAGTACGAAAACGATCCATGGTTAACCGAATTAATTGCTCTGATGGACGATTATGTCGACCATAAAATGGACGGAGCTTGCGGTAAACTTCGCGAACTGAACCATTATTTTCGAAATAAATTTGCACGATTTGCAAGCGTTGTTCTTTTGTCAACCTGTTCATGATGAAATGGCAAACCAAACTAAATATTAATCACTTGACAGCCGACAAAATGGCCGCCAGTTAAAAAAGTGATGCCAACTTAAAGTTCTATACCTCAATAAAAAACACCCTATATTATAACTATTATTTATGTTGCGAGTATAATGATTATTATTTAATTTGAAGTCAAGTTTACATTAAATAACTAAATTATATTCAAAAGTAATAAGTGTCAAGTATCTTTTTTCACTTATAAAATGTTGAAAATTCAGAAAGTCTGTTAAAAAATTAAAATATTCAATACTATCGAGTAAGAAGAAGTTCTAGAATTTGCTAGCATTAATTACAACTACTAATCATTATTTAACAGTTCATCCATTTAATCAGAAATATATACATATATAGAATGTATGTACTTATGTATATGTATGTAACTATTTGAATATCTTACTATTTACATATGTTTCCAAAACCGTACAAAAATTAAAATATAGTATAGAGCGACATACTCGTAAGTTAAAAATTTATTTACACGTAAAGCCCTAAACAATATCTTCAGATTTTGATTCACTTAACAAATTCTATTGTATAACCTATACTATAACACCGTATTATTAAAAGCATTATTTGTAATTTAAATATAAATTAGGATTTACTTACACACTGAAATATAGTGTTTTCGTATAGATTGATAATACGGTTTGTACCAAGGTATGTAAAATTAGCACCCAAAACAGTTGGCACAAACAAAAAGTTATAATAGCCAAAACGTCCAAAAATATGTCTAAAATATATAATTTTAATACATTGTATGAGTATGTATGCTTAATGCCCTTACCTGAATAAAAGCCTTATACCGTATCATGTATAAAAATTTTAATTTATATACATACGTCCGTATTACCGAAATACACAATAACTGAAATGTTTCTTTTTTGAGAAATACTTTTGTACTTTTGTTAATAATAATTCTGAAATATTTTCATTACATAATTCCAAGTTTTTTAAGAAAAAAATTTCAAAGATATATTACATTTTCTAGCTGACCGTTCGATTTGCGTTCGATATTTAAAAAGCGTTAAAAAGAGGGAAAAAGTGTTTATAAATTAAAATATTATTCATACACATATCGCTCATTTGCGAGAAGAGTGACATAACTCAAAAAAAGCGATTTTGAGATAAATGCGTTTAAACATTTTAATGCAGAAACACCTTTGGTTGTCGAAAAAATGGTAACAGAAAATAAACGCTGTATGCTTTTATTCAGGTACGAGCCTAACAGTTACACATATATATGTATATTTTTAAATTTTTAAAATAAATACATACATATGTAGATGATGGCACTTACATACATACCTAAATGTACATATAAAAAAATTAATAGAATAACCAACCATACACCCCACTACAGAACAGCCTATATAATATTCCAAAGTTTTTTTAAGTTTCTTTTTATTTAGGCTGCGCACATGAACTAGAGCCGGTAGCTGAAATATTAACATTTTATATGCTAGTTTTTTTCTTTTTCTTATATAAACATTTTTCTTTTTTATATACGAGTACTTACGAAACAAATTGGTATAAAATGTTTGAAATTCGATATTAAATATAATAATATATCTTTGCTTAAATGTTCTCTACATGTTTCTGGATGCAACAAATTTTGACAAGTTCTCATTTGTATATGTTCATAGAAAAATTTACTATAACTCGACATTTTTTGTTTTTCTTCTTTATTTTCTTTTTTTAAGCTTTGAATTTATCCGACACTTGTATTCAAAGCAAAGTCTTAAGTCAGACTACAAGTTTAAATAAAATATAAGTATTTTGCATTTAAAATGACTGAAATTGTGTGTAAATCATGGAGTAGCTGCCTGTTACCGTAAAACAAGCAATTTTAAGCAATTGAAAATTTTATATGAAAAATACTCAAAAATATTTGAAAAATTGAAAGTACTCATCGACATACAATCTAACTACACACATACATACATATGTACATATACACTCAATCTTCTGCAGGTGATAATGTAAGGAAGGATTGCGACATATGCCAGACGTTTTTTTATATACTATCCGGTAAATTATACAATAAATGTCTGACTACTGCCTTTAAAATTTTCCTTTGTATTCTAAGTGAAGTTTTTTTTATGTTCTTCGTCGTAGCTTATAAAAAATATTTTTTAATAAAATTTTATAATAAATTTTGTCACACAACTGACAAAATATTTAGGGATATTTTTTCTTTTTTTAATCGATAATAACTCGACACGGCTGTCGGCGTAGGACTTGAACCTGGCACCTGTTTGTCTGCAGTTAAGCGCTTTAACCACTACACCACGCCACCATCATCAGTAAAGTGATATAATTTTAATTTTTGGGCTTTCTTGAAAACGATAGAAGCTTGAATCTTCAAACCTCATAAGTCAGAACTTTTGGTTTTAATGCCAATGTTTGATAAAAAAAATAGAATATATCTGCGATGAGAAATGTGGATATGACATTTTTAAAATGAATCTATATACATATGTACTCATATGTATGTATTTATAAATATGTTATCATTCGAATTTAAGTCGACTATTTTTCGAGGGCAAATACAATTTAATTGCGTTATTCAATAATAAGCAAATATGAAAAAAAATATCTAAACCTTCTTACATTTTAAAATTATAATCCATTCGATTTTAATATCACTCATTTTCGATTTACAGAACATATCAGATAATTCTATTATTAATATTATTAAATATGCGCATATTTGTATTAAATATGTAAATGCAGTGGTATATGTATCATTAAAAGTACATACCCAGCAGAAAATAGTGCTTACCAGTAAGATATTTTGTAAGGGAGAAATAATGCATGATATTTATTTGAAATGAGTCGCTACGAAGCAATAGATTTTGCAACCAGTAGGCAAATACGAGTAGTATAACAAATCAAAAACAATGCCTTACCGTGTAGCATTTTTGGAAGCTTTAAGGTTTGAAAAAAAGTATAATGCTTCCATTATTTGTTACAATTTTAATTATTGCCTCCAAATTTTAAAAATTTTCTGCCGGGTATATTGTAGAAAGGTCGAAGAAAATTATATAAATTTATTTATATATCTACATATGTATGTATTGTACATATCGTCATATTAAATGCAAACGGACGTAACTACACTTTTTGTTTTTTTACAGGAGAAGCAAAAAACCTTAAAATCAAACATTTCGTAAATCCCGAAAATCATATAATTTTCAGGATCGAGATATAAGGATTGGCATTCCTACATACAACAAATGAGTTTGCATGTACTTAGTTATGTCTTTTTGCATTTAGAAATAAACGCAGTTGTAGTTACGTCCGTTTGAATTTCGTTAATACAATCGGCATTTTTGATCGGAGGAATCTAAAATTTTGTACGAACATGAGTTTTGATAAAACTAACTATAATAAATAAAAAACTCAATTTCGAAATTTTGTGTATTTCGTCCGTTTGCATTTAATGTGACGATATATATTTGAATATACGTATGTATATGCACTTACGGGCTATTTCTTTTTTATTGTTTTCTACTTCTTTGAATCAACTATGAATAATACAAATTTTAAATTAAAGGTAAGATCATACTGGGCGACACCATACTATATAGTACAATGAAACTACGAGATACTTTTGCTATATATAAGTACTACTAGAACTACAGCTACGCTGCAATAAAAAATTTTTTTTGGGAGTTTTAAACCAGTGAATTTAAAACTGCAGGTAAAGTAGCAAAAGTCGTGAAGTTTTTCAATTTCTGCAACTTTTTCATTTCCCATTGATTAAAAATAAACTTTTGATAAATATATGCTTCTTAAAAATCAAACAGTCGCAGTTGAAGCAATAGAAAAAACACAGCAACAAAATAAAAACAGCAAAAGTTCAACAGTCGACATGTTCGATAGTTTTTTGTTTGACTGACTTCCAGTTGATTCGAATGTTAAACCAGAAAAAAAAAAAACTGAGAAAAGAAAACTAACTAAAAAACTAAGACTCACTTTGTAATGTGATTCCGTTTTTTGTAATTATCACCTATTTTGGATGAATCAGAATGACCAGTTTTTTTCTTATTACTGTCTTATTCCATTTATCCCCATTAGTCAACATCGACGACATGTACGGCAATAGCCGTGGTGGTTGGAGGCAGTGGCGAATTTAAAATTGTTGCCATCCTTTTCGATTATACTCGTATCACACAATCAATTTTAATAGTAAAAAAAATAAAAATCTACCATCATGTAACACGTATGAAAAAAACAAAAATTTGCAAACTTGCACAACATCAACAGTAAGCATTCCCTCTCTAAAGTTTTGCGCCAACTAGCGGCAATAAAAACTGTGTCAACTTAGTACATTAAGACAAATCGTATGATCTTACCTGTAGATAAAGGCTTTAGTGTTTTTTTAAAACTTTTACAATTGTATGGTTTAGTAAAAAATTATCTGTATTTAAAAATATTCAATATAATATATAAAATGTGAGAGAAATACAAAATAAGACAATCAAACAATTTAATCAACTTCTTCAACGGTGGGGCCACCACGAGCACCTTGACCTTGAGACTTTTGTCCGGCATCACCGGCCCCATGCATCTTAGACATAATAGGTCCGCAAACACGTTGACAGTCTTTAAGATGATCCTCAAATTCTTCCTTTTCAGCTAAAGTATTGTTATCCAACCAAGACATTTCGGTAGAGCATTTATCGCGAACAGTTGATTTATCGGAATCTGTAAGCTTACCAGCTGGAGACTCTTCAACGGCCTATGAAAAAAGTTGTCATTATATAAGTTGGAGTTATTTTGAAAATTTATCTCATTTATAACGTACCTGTTTACAACTAAAAATATAACTTTCTAAAGCATTACGTGCCTGTATACGTTGTCTTTGCTTTTCATCTTCATCTTTGTATTTTTCAGCATCGGATAACATTCTATCAATTTCGGCTTTCGATAAACGGCCCTTGTCATTGGTGATGGTTATTTTTTCCGACTTTCCAGTACTATTATCCTTAGCAGATACGTTTAAAATGCCATCAGCATTTAAGTCGAAAGTAACTTCGATTTTAGGTACACCCCTTGGTGCTGGTGGAATACCCGTTAAATTAAAGGTGCCCAATAAATTATTGTCTTTAGTCATGGCTCTTTCTCCTTCATATACTTGTATGGTTACAGCATTTTGATTGTCACTATAAGTAGTGAAGGTCTGCTGCTGCTTGCAAGGTATACGAGCATTGCGTTCAATTAATTTAGTCATAACGCCGCCGGCAGTTTCAATACCCAAAGACAAGGGAGTAACATCTACTAAAAGAACATCTTGAATTTGAGAACTGCCCACACCGGTTAAAATGGCTGCTTGGACAGCAGCACCATAGGCTACAGCTTCGTCAGGGTTAATAGACAAGTTTAATTGCTTGCCACCAAAGAAATCTTGCAACATTTTCTGGATCTTAGGAATGCGTGTTGACCCACCTACTAACACAACATCATGAATTGAGGACTTGTCCATTTTGGCATCAGTTAAGGCTTTTTCAACTGGTTCTAATGTAAGACGGAATAGATCCATATTAAGTTCCTCAAAACGGGCTCTGGTAATCTTGGAATAAAAGTCAATACCCTCATGAAGAGCATCAATTTCTAAAGAAGCCTCACTGCTTGAAGACAAAGTACGTTTAGCTCTTTCACAAGCCGTACGTAAACGTCTCAAAGCACGCACATTGCTTGATAAATCACGCTTATGTTTTCTCTTGAATTCTTCAACAAAATGATTGACCAAGCGATTGTCGAAATCTTCACCACCCAAATGTGTATCACCAGCAGTGGATTTCACTTCAAATAAAGAGCCCTCATCAATGGTTAAAATGGAAACATCAAAGGTGCCACCACCCAAATCAAAAATCAAGACATTCTTTTCACCCTTTAAATTTTTATCCAAACCATAAGCTAAAGCCGCTGCTGTTGGCTCATTAATAATACGTAAGACATTCAAACCAGCAATGGAACCGGCATCCTTTGTTGCTTGACGCTGAGAATCATTAAAGTAAGCTGGCACAGTAATGACCGCATCGGTTACTTTGCCACCCAAATATACTTCAGCAATTTCACGCATCTTGGTCAAAACCATCGAACTGATTTCCTCAGGAGCGAAACGTTTGCGTTCACCTTTAAATTCTACTTCAATTTTTGGTTTTCCACTATCATTTATAACCTGGAATGGCCAATGTTTCATGTCTTGTTGAATTTTTGGATCATCAAATTTACGACCAATTAAACGTTTTGCATCGAAAACGGTGTTTCTAGCGTTCATGGCAACCTGAGAATGAGAAAATGAAGAGATTTTCATAAAATGGTATAACGAAATATGTGTTTTTTTTAGAAGTTTTTACATAATAATATATAAGAAAGTTACGTATAATCCACCGGCATCTCTGGGTGGTGCGCATCCGAAATGTGCAACTTTCCATAAGTTTTGTGTTCAAGTCTGGCACCGTACATTGATTTTGTATATGGCGACGATTTAAATACACTTTATTTTTCTTAGTGAATAAAGTAAGTGGAGACTGAAACTTTTTAAATATGTGGTATAATATGGTTATAATATATGCTTTATCTTCTAATATATAGAAACGGATGAATCGATTTCAGCCAAAATTCCAGGGTACGTTGGGAATAGTCTTTAAATTGTTTATGTGAAGTTTACGCGAAATCGGCCCATTGGTTCCGGAGAAATGACATTTAGATTTTCCTATATATTCCCATACAAATTCAATGTAAAATTTTTTCATATTATGCTTAACTTATATCTTAACAGCTGTTAAAACTAAATTTGGTCTGAACGACTTCATATTCAAGGAAAATCATCAATCAAAAATTGGGCGTGGTACCTCCCATGCAAGTTAAATATTAATTTCTTTATATCTTGAGAAGTGTTAAAGATTAAGTTTCTGAATTTGGTGTAACTGATTTCGTAGTCTTTAAAAATCATCAGTCGAAAAATGTGTACAAATGGCAGCGGTAGGTGTAGCGAAGCACGCCGGGTTTAGGCTAGTAAGTATATACATACATACATATATGTATGTAAACGAACTTGAGAAAAAATATCTCTGTGTATTTATATAGCAATTATGTTATTATTTTTGTAATGCAATACATTTTTCAAGTTCGAAGGTGTTTAAAATTCAGTTTCTCTAAAGAAAACCTACTACTAATGCATTTTAAAAAATTTACATATATATGTATTGGACGATATCAGACTAATGACCTTTTCTTTTCTTCAAAAAATGTAGTATTTTAGATTTCACATTATATAAATAACATCGTGTCAAGCTTTTTTTAACGGATAAGATAGTGTATAATTGTAAAAGAGGGCAAAATTTAAAAGAAAAATCTACAAAAGGAAACAATTTTTTGGTAAAAAGTCAATTCCCAATCGAAAAATTAGTTTTTAAACTGCAACTTAAGGTTTGAGATGTGTTTGGCAAATTTCAAAAATATATTTCTTAAGGAAATATTTGAAATAATAAATACTAACTTTCAAAGATAAAAAGACACCAAGACACCAGGATAAGAAGAGAAAAAGGAAAACAGGCATATAAAATATTTGCTCAAGTTGAATTTATGAGTGGTACAGGTTTGCAAATGTGTGTGTTTTTATGCATAGTTTATAATAGAGATCTGTATATCAGCTTACCATTACATATCGTCGATGGAATTGAAGAACGCTGTAACCGACAAAACCTTAAATGTTCACAAGAGCCAAAAAACTTTTATAAAAGTAGAACAAATACACTGGTATTTTTCATTTCGCAGGCGGCGTAAGTGAATTTATTTTAATCGTAGAAATCTGTGACCTGGACCAATCGAAGCGTATTTTTTTCTGATAAAAATGATGCAAAAAACTTATTTTCGATTTTTTGTCAGTTACAGCGTTCTTCAATGTCTACCAGAAAAATCATTTGACAGGTATTTTTTTGTCATAGGCAATACGAATTGAATATAAGGCGCGGGAAATTTAATAACAAACATACATACATAACTGGTCTTTACAACCCTGTGCCAGGATTACGGCCTAGCTTCTCGCAGCACTCATGTTGTGCGTGTCAATTTTTATCCATGAGTACCGGGACCTACAGTTTAATGCCTGCTCCGAACGACAGACTTGCGAAGCTTGTTCATGGCAATTAAATAGTTACTCTCAGAGCTTTTGCCAGAAGACTGTTGAGAGGTAGTCGCCGAAAGAAATATTTTTTTCATATATTTTTTTTTTAAGATGTCGTAGCTGGGTGTCGAACTCAGGGTTCATGTCTTAGTAAGCCAACACACTAACCACTAGACCACTGCGACTACTATAACACAATAATGAAATTTGTTACCACGGCATATATTCTGATAGCTTCAACTATCAACAATGAATAGACAGCTGACTGAGCAACAACACTTTATAATCTATACGCCTTACTCATACATTTTAAAAATATTTTAAGATATTTCTATGCCGTTACAAAATTTCCAGTTGTATTTTTATAAAAATTATAATTTCCAAACAAAAGTAATTTAAAAATTTCTCTCTCAATGAAATTTAATAACAAATTTATTATTTTTTAAAGAAAAAATCTAAACATCTCTCAATACCATTTCTACCCACAGAACCAATAAACACTTCAAAATGCCAATTTTAACATGCATACATACGTATATACATACATATTTATTTAAATCAAATATTTAAAAATAAAATGTGCATCATATGTATGTATATCGTTTTTGATTCTCTACTTTTAAATGTTTTTGTTTCTATTTCTAGAAATAATATACATTTCTAAACATAAATGCTAAAAAGAAATTTTTGTTTTGATCAAAAAATGAAAAATTATATACATACATGCATACATACTATGTGCATATACATACTATATACATAAGTATATATATATACATATAGATGTACTTAAAAATGCAAAATATATCAGACGAGAATCTTCCATCACTTCTTTTCATTTTAAATTTAATTTGTTTTTCTTCTCTTTAGTGGTTTTTTTTCGAATTTCAAAAAAATATTTTTTTCTGCATACAGATATTGAATCTACTTATACATCCACCTCCACAATTACTATGGGAATATTTAACATTCTTCCATTATTAATAATTATTGAATTTCTAATTTTCATTGGTTATGATTTTTATATAAAAAATGTTACATTTCTGCCATAAATGTAACCATATTGAGCATGTTTGCTTATTACCATTTTTGGCCTGAACATATTTTTTAAACAAAGGCTTTTATAACGTTTTAAGAGATTAGTTTTAACTCTATATCGCTCAATTTACCATATCTGCAACAAACTTTAAACAACACATCGCACTCTAAATCGTAAACATTTATAAACCACAAGTAACCAAAATCGTTTACAGGTCAAATCTCTAACGATGACGAACATTTCGTTACAAAACACACAAATTCAATTCAAAGTTTGGTTGTGGTTTTTTGACGCTGTTTGCTACGTTTTCAGGACTTACAAGCGCTTTTACAACAAATTATTAAATTATTACTTAATTTTAGAACAAAATGAAATGTTGAATAGATTTTTTAATTTGAAAATTCTTTCAGAGAAATCTTTAATCTCTTAATTCTGTCACTACATTGTCCTTCTTACTTAAATACTCAGCGTAATATTTGGTTTTATTCCAGTTGGCGACATTGTTGTCATCTGACGACAATTTAGAATACAAAAATTGTTTTCTTTTGCATTTAATCTTTAACAAAAATTTCGTCGGAAGACAATAAAATCTCCAACCACAATAGACCGATTTATCTAATTTTCAAGACTTTATGATTAAATTCACTTTCATCAACATATAAGAAAACGTTTTTATATCACCCATTAGGCAATATTAATTGATTTCAAAGGACTCAAAACTTTCTTCAAGTAGTTTTAGTTGGACATGACTGAATATAGCATTACTACAAATATGTGACTAAATATGATATATTTGTATATGAAAATTTTACCAGTATCTGCCGTCAAACCGAGAATAAGACCACATAGGCTTACAAAGTCCCATTGTGAGGTTTCCTTGGTAAAGAAATGACTGTTAACTAATGCAACTTCCCTAATTGGATGACATTTTTCATGGTGGCACCATGGCATTGCAAAACGTTGTGCAAAAATCATTAATTGCCGATGGTCTTTTACATGGTATTCATTCAGCTTGCAAGGCTTTGGATAAACGTCAAACTGTTTTGTATATCTTGGCTGAATCTTTTGAAGAAACCAATTATTAGAAGCACGTTACTACTCTCAAATCTCATTGATTCGCATCGATTCTCCCAAGAAACTCGAGGGAAAAATTTAAAAAGAAGGTTCCGTTGATGCCATCAAGGACTTCGGTGAGGAAGTCCAAGTTTTGTATGTCATCAAGAAGCACTTCAGACAAAACAATTAAACTCTAATTTTTTAGTCCAATCTGTGTAAATGGAATTCATCTTTTTCGATGATATCGAAAAACTCGCACCAAAACAACATCAATATACGATAATTAAGAAGGCGTGAAAATGACATTCTTAAACCTCTAAATTTTTTTCATTGCATATATTTCAGGCATATTAGATTCGTCGATTGTTAAAACTTTTTTTAGAATTAACTAAAATTTCAATTACGAATGAAATGTAATACGAGTATTTAAAATAAAAGATCAACAAAATTAAATTATACCATTATTTTTATTCTCATTTTCAATACTGAATTCATAATTTAGGTAAATAGGAACAACCAGGTTTCTCGTGTTAACGAATAAACATTTTATTTTATTTATGTAGAAAAAAAAACAAAAACAGAAAAAAATGAACCAAATTAATCATTCATCAACTGCCAGAATATGTTTTACACATAAATTGTTACAAGTGAATTATGAATGAACAAACAAATGTCAAATTTTATGGATAACATGTCATATCTATCAGTCACTTTGAATCAATTTTAACAAATTCGTCATCATTTATGTATGTATGTATACATATGTATCTTTGAGTTTGTAAAAATATTTCATATATAGAAGTTGAATTTTACATTAAAACACAGAAAAAATATAGTAAAATAGTAAAAAAATTACAAAATAAAAAAATCAAATATTTTTAAATGACCATAAGAGGTCTTTAGCCAGTTGTCGTCAAACGTAAAGTTTTTAAAGAAGAAGAGGTCAAGTAAATCTTGATGCTACTGTGTTTCTCTTAATATTTGTCGTTATTGTAATTGTGTATTGTCAACATAAATTTTTTCCCAAAATAAAAAAAAAAAAAACAAAATATTATCAATAAATCAAATGGTGTGAAAAATAATTTTAAACAGTTTGTTGTTAATTTTTTTCATGTTAAAGTTTTTGGCAAAAACAATATGCAACAAATTACACTTTTAGAATAATAATAACGATGAAAAAAATCGTACCAAAATTTACATTAAAATAAGGAAAACAAACAGCATCGTAAATTTCAACACAAATATAACAGACATAACATACAGTAGAATCTCGAAAAAGTTAACTCGCTCAAAAGTTAAACGCTCGAATAAGTTAACAGTTTTACAGTAGCAACGTACTGCTCTAGAAAGTTAATCATTCAGTTAACTTTTCAGATTTCTTTTTAACAATAATTTTGCCGGTCATAAATGTGGCAATTTTCGAACTTTACGATACTCTCTCTGGCACTGTGGTCTTTAATTTTGTTCATTGATAAATGGTATTCCCCGAAATAAGTTAAGTTGTTAGCTTTGAGTTTGTGAGATATGTATTGTTTATTTAAAAAAAACATCTCAAAACAGAAAAAATCATAGCAAAATATGATAGATTTGCAGCAGAAAGTGAAGATTTTAAAACGGATTGACCAAAATATTCAAGGTACCATGATAACGGTAAATTATAACCATCTCTAAAAGAAAGAAAAATTGTCTGCAGTTTATGAGTCTGTGTAAAACTCATATAAGAAAAGCACACAAGAAAACACTTCATAAATACGATATTCCAACCTCTGAATTGAGTGAAGCAAATTCATAGATACATTTTGAAAAATTCAATTGTTGATGTCAACAAATTTCACATGCTTTATCAAAAGAATTTAAGTTTATTACTGATGTTTCTTTCTTTATTCAATTTTTTAAATGCTTAGAAAAGTTAACAGTTCGACAAAGTTGCTTGTCCTTGGAACATTTCGGTTAGCTTTTTCTAGATTCTACTGTACTATTTATATGAAAAATATGTCTTATAATATTCCTTTTAAAAGAGACTTGTACATATTTTATTTTATGTTCTTTCAATAAATTGTTCTACTATTTTTCTAATATTTCTATTAAAAAAAAGACAAGTATTTTACAAAAGGTTACTTTAGAATGTTTTGAAATTATTAATTTGATTTTTTTGTAACTCCTTATTTATCTTTGTAATAATAGATTACCAACAGATACAAGGCGTGATTTAAAAAATGTAATAATAGTTTGCATATAAACCAATAAATTCAGTTTTAATTTTGCGGAATACCTATTGTCAGAATTGCATGCTGAGGAAAAAAAAAATGCAAAATTTTGTTGAAAAAAAAAAAAAAAAATATAAATACAAAAAATGTGCTAGAAAAAATTCTAAAATACTTATAAAAATATATTATATTGTCACTTTGCTTATAATTAGTTAGAATTTTGTTTAGTAGTCCTATGAGATTGTATGATAAAAAATAAATAAATATACGGGTTTACAAATTTGGAAAAAAATTGAAAAAAAAACTTATCGGGGTGCGATGAATTCGAATCTGGCATAAAAATTGGGCTATAACGTCTTGTTAATTTTTTATTGCATGCAGACAATACTGGAGAACACTCAATACTGACATGACATTACGATTTTACAACTACGAGCATTAACTTGACAGAAACTCACATTCATTCTAAATCTTCATAAGGAGCATATGGGTTACTGATTCAAGCTATATTTGCTTTGGTGAATATTTTGGGGGATAAAAAGAATATGCAATATCAGAATCATTAAGATATACATATTTACATTATTTTGGTTTAGTCATTCAGCAGGCTGATGGTGAACGACATTTACAGACTCAAGCTGAGCTGAATGGTCTAATTCGGTAGTCACATTTACCGAAGCAAGACGCAGAATTCCTACCTTCACGCATGCAGCAGTGGAAATATTTTGCATTTGGGACAAAAGTAACAATCTATAGAGATAGAAGCCTATAATTGGCTGCATATTTTGAAAAAAAAAAAAAAAAAACCTGAGAAAACTGAATGGCGATTATTTTAAATTCAGCTTAAAGAGTCTTCTTTTGCATAATTGGAATGAAAAACCATCCATACCAATTGCAGCGTGATCAGCAAGATTTAATGAAAATTGAAAGAAATTGATTGTTAAGGATTTGGGAAAAAGCGTGCTGGGAGACTATTGGGAGTATTACATACATCTGTATATGTACTTAAAACTGTCATGAACATACTTATCTCTTACAGAACTGGTCTTTTTACCAATGAAAGTTGTAAAGGGGAAGATTGACATGTAAAATTATCGGATCACAGGTCAAAGGTGGACTGATCTTCGGATTCCCTGCCCTATAGAGGGAGGGATTTTACCCTAAGATAAACCTAAATAAGGCGAGAGTGCTAATTGAATTTTTGGATCACAACGAAAGCTAAACAATCAACAATATGCTAAAAAAGTTTGTATTAGATGCATGTTTAAAAAACATACAAAAAATGTGGTTGTATTAAAAGTTCAAATGATTATGTATTGATTCAATTTAGATAAAAAATGCATGATTTTGTACGAGAATTGAGAGAAGTTCTACTACTTAATTTCAAATTAATGAATTTTGCTGGGACATACAATAGCATATATTAGTACTCGTACAATTGAGATTAAATTATATCGTCATTATTATAATGCATTCAACTATGCAATTATAGATTATCAACTGACACGAGGTGTAATTTAAAAACTACAATAGTTTGCAATTAAACAAATAATTGCAATTGCTGTAAAACTTATAATTTAAAATTTTTTTAGTTGTAAAAGTTGTTTAAAAAATTAAATGTTTTCCTGGGCCAAATTACTGCTACGTGGTCGAATCACCTTTGGTATCGAATTCAATTTCGTAAGGTATTGAATAGATATTGTAATATAAACATATTTAAGAGAAAACTAAACGAATATTCAAAAAAACAAAAGCAAACGAAACAAAGTCATATTGGGGAAACAATTTTTAATTTTTCAAACACAAATCTCAGCATCATTTGTAACAGTGCGAACATTCCTCATTTTGTTTGAAAACAATTCTTCGTGTGAATGAGTCAATGTTTGGTTTGCAAAACTGTTAAAAAATTAATAAATTCTTAGCTGGTCAATCGTCCGAATGTTTGCAGAAGGTAAATATTTTGAGTACTGGTAATTGCTTTGAGTAATTTTTTAATTTTAATTGTTAATAACTCGATGTGTGGATAGTACTCATTCTTTGCTACAAAAGCCATCAAACAACGAACACTTGTTCTTCTATAGAAAAGGATATTACAACCGTTACTTTTCGTTTGTAGTAAAACTAACATATGACTTTACGACTCCTGCTCTAAAAATACAGGTGGAAAAAGAAGTTGCTTCCCACACTTTGACGTAGAGTAGGGGGGTCAGATTAAAGCCTTGGCTTTAAGATGCCGCAGATGCAAAGAGTTTGTTTTGCCCCTATGTTCCAGAGGGATCTTTGAAGAAACTAAACAATTTTGAATCAGAGAAAAGAAAATAATAATGAGTTTCAATAAAAATTTGTAATTGATTTCAGATTAACAATCAAATTTATGATATCAAATAAAAGATTTTAATTGAAAATAGTTTTAATTAACAGTTTAATAAAGTCAGTTAAAATGTTGGATTAAAAATAAAATTAAAAATATATAAATTGAAAATAATAAGGAAATTATTAAAAATTATATTGAATCAATTAATAAACAATTTAATAAGAATTGGTCACAATTTAATTGAAATTTTAAATATGCAATAAACACCTATTTTTATTTGTGTTATGACAATTGCCATCATTCCTTCAAAACAGCTCTTTAATAAATTAAGCGTATCCATAATTGAATGAATTAAAACAATTAATTAAAATTTAAATTAGAACCAATAAGTGTTAAAGTGAAATAAAGTATGAAATAAAAATTTTTGTTTGTTAATTTTTACTTTCATTCGATCTGTGTTAAAAGTTCAAAACTCCCTAAATTTCTATTTATAGAGCACAATTTAAAAAGGTTTAGTCTGCTCTTTATTAACAATGCTCTAACATATTCACTGTACATATATGTATATTAAATGCGAACCAGTATTCCTGTATGGCCCATATTGTAGATAAGCTTAATTTTGTGAAAACCAGATAAAGGACCTTGATCCAAATTTCACATATACATGCATTTGCTTTTTGTGCATTGAATGCTTACAAAAGTCTTTTTCAATATTAATGGTAATCACTTATCGTTGCAAACGCCTTTTGAAGTGTTGCAAACGTTTCAAACCATGTCAAGTAATAGCAAAATGCAGTCATATATGCTACGATTGCTTGTGTGCAAGGCTTGCAAGGGAATTTGCAACGAAGAGTGACTACCGCTATTCGTATACGAAAGAATGAAAGAATTTTTAACAAATTTGTAAATATTTTAATAAATTTTATTGCAGTTTATTTTTTCGAAAAAAAAAAAAAATATTTCCAACAGATTAAGGCCTAGTTTTTAACTTCCTGAGTCCAACCTTGTCCATTTAAGTTTCATTTAAGTTCTACATATAAAGAAATGTTTACGCCATCTTGTTTTTATGTTATGCAAATAAAAATAAAACACTCTGCAGTGTTCTTCAATTTCAAATAAAAAATGGAAAGCACTGTGAGATATGATAAATGTTTACTTCTGATGGTGCTACCATACTTTACCTCAATTAAATACCTAATTTAAATGTATGACTGAAAAATTAAAACTGTAATCAAAGGCCACTTAAGTTTAAATTAAAATTAACTATCAGAAAACGCTTTATTTAGATCAAAGTTAACTGCAATGAATATTTTTTGGTAATTAAAGAAGAAATGATGTCCGTGAATTAACTAATTTCATAGCTTCTCAAAACTGTCGTTTGGAGTCGACTTTAAACTATAGGTCCTGGTACTCATGGATAAAAATTGATACACACACATGGGTGTAGCTTGAATCTAGGGTATAACCTTAAAACAGGGTTGTAATGGCCAATGTTGAACATATAGCATACACTCGTGATCCATCAATCCATTACAATGGATCGCGATCCAAACATCACAATATATATTGAACGTGTAGCAGTGGGTTGCATATCATTTAAATCACTTAAAATTTTTTGTATGACAAGAACTTTATAATCATTCATAAAATAAATAGCGGTAATCGCTTTTCGCTGCAAATGTCCTTACAAGCCTTATACAAATACAGTATGTCTGCCTAGGTTTTGTTACTGTTTGACGTTATTGCTACGTTTGCAACGAAGAGTGATTACTGCTAATGTTTCTTTTGTTCACATTAACTTTTTAAATAAACTGCTCTTGCTCTCAACGCCTTAAAAGCGTATAGAGATCACTTGTAATTTCACGCATTTACACGTTGTTTTGTTTCTATAATTATAAATCACTTGATAAATCACATTGTATTGTATTCAATATCCACGGTTTTATTTTATAATTGATTTATTAAACCAAATATGGGTCTGACAATTTTTTAATTTTTTGTTTCGTTTATAATTTTTTTTCTTATTATTTCAGCCATAGCTGTTGGTTACTACTGTCCATTTTGGCTTGTTAAACCAATTGAGATTTGAGATTGATATTTTAGTTTTTTTTTTGTAAATTTTTACCTGATTTTTGGCAGCATCACCAATTAAACGTTCGGTATCGTTGAATGCAACATAACTGGGTGTTGTACGATTTCCCTGATCATTTGCAATGATCTCAACTTTGTTGTGTTGCCAAACACCAACACATGAATAAGTGGTACCGAGATCTATACCAATTGCGGGAGCTTTAGCCATTTTCGGTTTAACTCTGTTTTTTATTTAATTTTAATTTTAATATAGATTTTAATCCAAAACTATTAATAAGCCTTAATGCTGTCAAATCACACTGACAATCTCTGAATTTAATTTTTTTATTTTTTCTTTCTATAATTTTCTATATGCAATTCAGTTTTTAAAATAGCCACTTTTTAAATTGTACTGGCTTTTTGCAACGTTTCCAACGATGTCCAACGTAATACTAATAATTTTTCACAATGATTCACTAGATTTTATGGCTGCGTTAGTTCAGCTACTGATGGCATAAAACGCTTTATAATAAACTGAAATTATTTCGTGTTTCTGTTTTTGTTTGTTAAAATATTAAGAACTCTCTTCATTTAACTCTTCGCTGATGAAATGAGTAAAATTTTATTCGCTTGATTTTAAAATTTTCCTTTTGATTACTGAATTTTTTTTTTCCAACAATTTGTTTATATTTTTTTTTAATATTTTCTAGAACTTTGTGTTGTTGCCATTTGAATATAAACAAACTAAAAAATTAAATTTATTAAATTATGTTTTGTTTTAAAAATAACTTTATTCGTATACAATGTACATATGCATGTTTTTATATGTATGTAATACGTACATAAGTATGTATATTTTTATTTAATTATGGCATTTATTATTAAACATGTGGGGGTGTCCTCATATGACGTCACTGTCTACTTAGAAATTAAACTATTAAAATAATAAACATTTCATTCATCTTTTGCCCTTCTTCTTTTTCTTTTGCCCATCTGGCCAAGCAAAACCTCTGGATTTTAATACATCCTATAATTTATTTTATTATTTTACAAAAAATGTCATTCTTTCGTAGGATACTTGAGATATTTAATTCACCTGTACATTATGGCATACATAATAGGCATTTTCCATGGCTGCATCATTGAATATGTCACAACCTAATGATTTACCACCTGTGCTTTTTTTCTTACTGCCACCATCTTTCTTTTTCTTATCATCACCATCACCGCTGCCACCATTACTAGAGATTGAATCTTTACTGTTACGCTTTTTACGGCTTTTTGGAGCCATATTTTGAAAGTATTTTACTTATTAGAAATTTACGTACGAGTATTTTACCTAAAAGTGCTTCTTATTAAATTATAGTGATGGAAATATTGATTTAATTTTTAAAACATAGTTTCAACAGTAGTCTTGGCAACCATAAAATAGGAATATTACAATATGAGTTGTCTTTTTTAAATTCGTTTTAAACCTGTACAAACATTACTATTTGAAAATTGAGTTTTTTTTTAATAAAACAAGGCTTTTTGGTAAATAGCGTAGACTTCTTAAGGTTCTCAGTAAAAAATCTAGCCTCAGACGAAGCAACCTTGTAAGGAAGAGATATATAAACTTCACTTACCATCTCGTTTTTGTTCAACCAGACCAGTATTCAGGCGATGACCCCTGATCATGCGGCGCATTGTACTAGTGTTAGGAAAATATATCATGAGTAGGAGGAGGAAAAAGGGAGTAGTGTTTGTGGATATTTGATTTGAATTTGTTTATATCGTAATTCAAAGGAAACACATTCGTGGGAAGATTGTTCCATTAACGAACAGTGCGGCCAAACAACGAATTCCTTCTATAGGTATACTGCATTGTGCAATTCATTGGATAATCAACCACAAGAGGACGTGCTCTGTAAGAAGTACGAGTTGTACATAAGAAGATTATTTGGAATTAATATCTTTACTTCATCAGAACGCTCTCCGGGGAAGTACCGCTAGAACAGTGAAACACACGCCTTTTTGAGCCGGAGCTCTTAAAAATCGATAGATTTTGATACTTTAACGTCACTGATAACCATCTTCGCCCTCTTCTGTACGCGGTCGAGAAGCCTCAAAAAAGACTTAGAAGCAACGGCCCATACTTGAGAGCTGTATTCCATCTTGGTTCGGATAAAGGCTTTTAAACATTAAAAAGGTCAAATGAAGTGAAGTTTTAATTTTTTGTACAATTGAGGAGATAAGTATCGGAACATATTATGTATGTTTTGATCATACATATTATTAAATTTTTGAATAAATTCACAAATGAAAATAATGAAGAACAGGAGTGTAGAATAGATAATTGAGTAATTCGCAGCCTAATAAATAATACACATTTCTTCTGGTCGATTGTATGCAAAAGTGGCACCCATTTTGCTGAAAAATTTCTCATATTCAAGTAATTCTTCAACTTTATTATTATTATTACATTTATCCTCTTGTAGAAAGTTTACGACTACTGATCTATTACGATTGCAAATAATTAAAAAATAATCAGATTTATCTGAGTTTGCAAAATACAATAAAAAAACTAATTCGATTTTTATTTATTATTTTTGATTTATTTTGATTACACTAGGAGTTCTGACGTAGCAATTCTCTTTTCGTGAAGTCCATAGAGTACTGAAATGGTTTTAGTTTTTTTCGATCACTTCATTAAGTGTCTTTTTTTAATAGCAAATATAGTGCAATATCCATATTCACTGAATTATAACTTCAAAAAATCACAAGCTTTTTTTTTTTTGGAACCGATTTTCAAAATTTTTTAATTCAAAGATATTAGTTTTACCTCTTACACAAAATATTTTCGAAAATCAGTTGGAAACTGGCTGAGTTACGGACGTTTAACTTTAAACAAAACACACTTTTTTTTAATAAATTTTCATTTAATTTACGCTCTAAGTTGGCCGTGAAGTCGAATATTTTTGTATTATTATATTCGTAGAAAAGCTTGGTAAAGTAGCTTTTGAAAACACGTAAGTTGATAAAAATCGACTTAAAAATTAATGAGAGATACTAAGTTTTGTGGTAACATATGTTTGTTTTCTGTTTTATTTTTTCTTAGAAATGACTCCGTGTCCTATTTCTTTTATTAAAATTGCTGCCAGTACCTCGCCTTCATGACCACCTTCCACAAAATAGAATTCCTATGTCAGAACCCCTGCATATTTTTGGTGTAGCACAGTATTACTTTCAATATATTAACCCAGATTCTTTAATTAAAAAATTCTTCATATTGAATAAGTTAACGAACGAATTAAATACAAATGAAACAATGAGAGTGCAACTGAAAACAGTTGCCGTACATAAGATGAATTTTTAATTGGCAACTTGAGTAGCGCTGCCATTCATAATCTATTAAACAATGTGTATAGACGTGTTGGACTACTAAGTTCCATTGATCTTTGATTGCTATTTTAATTTACCTCGATTTTTACTAACAGGTAACATGTAACATCCTTTTCAAGATATTAAGTTTCACATCCCAAAATTAATGTTTTTAAGAGCCTTATTCTGTAATTTCCTTAAGTTAAACTGCTAAAAATTTACAACTCGTACAAATGTACAAAATTAAAAATCTTAGTTAAGATAGGCATGTAGCTTTTAAAACGCAATACACGTTAAAAAATTGTATACGTAGCTAAAAAGTGCTCAATTAAACTTATAAATTTTAAGCGATAAAGTTTTAGCTTAAACGAATTCCAGAATAAGGCAGCAGATATTAAAAGTTTTTAAATAAGTTAGAATTTTATTGAAATCCTTGAAAATACTCTGGCCATACAATTGACGCAATCCAAAGACAATATGATGATACTCTCGTATAGACACCTGGGTTTTGACTGCCACAAAACTCTCCATATGAAATAATGCCAACCAGATAATAACGATAAAAATTATGTTTATTTCGAGGTTTGAAATTTAACTGCAACGGACCTCCGGAATCACCCTGACAAGTATCACGATTCCTTTCCAAATCATGACCACACAATTGAGTATCTAATATGCCATAAGGTGTTTTTTCGTCACGCGGTAAAATTTGCTTACAGTTTTGTAAGGGTATAAGAGATAAACTTAATTCAGTTAGAATGTTGGTGGGAGCTTTAGCAAAACTGGTAGAACCATATCCCATGGTAAATGCTTTTTCATAAGGTATATTATGGTTGGCCCATAATAAAATAGGGCGTACGAATGTACTAAATCTAGAGGGATGAAAAGAAAATTACAATATACTCATATTTATTGGAATATTGTAGTTTAAGGCCTGTCCAGAAAAGAATTGACTTCACAAGTTTTTGTTAAAAAAATATTAAATATTAGTTCAGTTCTGCTAGAGTTTTTACATATTCCTTAACGGATGTTCATTCTCATAAGAATACCAGTATTAGGATCTTAAATTAAAATTTATACAATAAGTATAATATAGATCCATTAAATATTCGAATTTATTTCGAAAAATGTATAGTAAATATTAACATTTACACGAATGATTAAAAAACAATTTGTTACCTTCATCAGCCAATATTCGAAATTCAGTGGGTAAATTCGATATCGAGCGAAATTTTATACAATTTTAAAAGAATTTTCATACAAATTTCGACCGATATCGAAAAGATTTTGATATGGTCACATTCTTTCTTTATCAAACATAATTATTATTACATACTTATATATGTATATGATTGGCTAATACAATTCTTTTTCAGAGTTAGAGCCTAGATGCTGACAGCACCTATATTGCGAGCGTCAGTTTAACATCGAATCCAAACGACAAACTATAGAAGCTTGTTCGTTGCAATCATATTTCTGTTTTTCAAGATGTCAGAGCTGGATTTTGAATATTGTTCCTAAAATACTTGTATTATTAGATAAGTAGTGCAATTCACTAACTTTAAAGAAATACTTAGGTTTCTGTTAAATTCTATAAAATTTTTTAGAAATCTGACTTGAATTCGTATTAAGCTCCATATTCTGTGTACAGGTCTTTACAGAATTGCATTTTAAGCAATAACTAAAAAAATTTATGTATGACACCAAATGTCATCATGATGGAACATTGCTATCGTTTGTCTCGATGAAAAGAAATATTGAGTAACTTGTTGTTTATATTAACAGAAATGTCTACATTTCGAGCCACATCACTGTACTTTACAGTTTGAAATTGTAATTCTATACAATTTGACATAAAACATTTTAATTATTTATTTAAAAAAAATTACAAATTTTTTCGCGAACAGACCTTATAAACAATTTTAATACTTACTCTACGGGGGACTGTAATTTAAGTAAAGCAATATCATGATAATTCGTTAAAGCATTATAACTGGGATGTACAATGATTTCTTTTATAGCCCTTCTTTGCGGTTCAGTATTTCCTGTTTGATTCTTTAAATTTATAATACCCAGCTTAACTATTAAAGGTGCTTCTCTGGAAAAAAAAACTCACAGTAATTAAAGTTCGTAATGTAGTTGACTTCTAAGAAAAAGTCTTACCCGCTTAGAGAACAACAATGGGCCGCTGTAATCACAAAGGATTCACTTATTAAACTGCCACCACATTTGAATTCAATTACTTCTTCATTTGATAAAAATCCTATAGCAGCCTGTAAGAATAAACAAGAAATTTAAAATATTAAATAATTTGCGAAATATACATATGTATATAACATTCTTGTGTAAAATACTTATGTATATACATATGCATATGTAACATACCCTGCAGCTAAAGTTACAACTAGTAACGTTTTGAGACAGTCATGTTACTAGTTGTAAAAAGACTGTCCCAAAATTTACATATTTGAACTAGTTCAAAAGGGACAAAGTTTTTATTTTTTTAATGTTTTAATATAAAATGTAACATACAAAGCAATAAGTTTTTATTGTCATTAAAGTCATTTAGTTTTCATCGTGTTATAAAAACAAATTAAAAGTTTTGTTTTGTTTTTCTTTTGAGAAAAATTTAAATTTTTAACGTAATAATAGTAAATTAAAAAAAAAAAATAAAAGTGATAATAATAAATAAACATTAGTGAGTGTGCAAAAATGATTAAAAGAAATATGGCAAGATTAATAAAAAAGCAACGTGAAGTCTATATTAGTGGATTAAGGACCAGTTGCGTTGAAAGTGTAAAAAATACGGACCATTTGGATGTAAGTCCTGAACTGTTTGAAGTACGTCAGATTGCAGGCAAAATTCCTACAGAATCATTCAGTGACAAGTTAGGGAAGTAGTATTTAATTAAAATAAATAAAACGTTTTATTATTGTTAATGTTATGTACATATATAAATTATATATTTACATTTAGGTCTCTACAATGGGCAAACTGTGAAGGAACAGTGTGGGAAAAAATTTAGAATTAATTTTGGACCGTCGAATTGTTATGAGGTATAACATTGATGGCTCCCACGGGAAGCTGCGCTTAAAAAACTACGATAATTTTTATAAAGCACTCATTAGTAAGTATAAATACATGCATATGTACATTTTTTAGTGTAAAATTTTAATTTACTTTTATATATTTCAGACTCCATTGTGAGCTTAGCCAGCACAGGGCAGAAAGACCCTGAGACTGTTTTGCGTCAGGCAATGAAGTTATGCAAGAAAAAACAGTTTCGGCAACAAGCCAAATGTAAAAAATCCGACGAAACAGAAAAAGAAAATTTTTAGTTTACTTCTATTTTTTTGTTTTTTTGTTTTTGATTCAACTTGAATTCTTGTATTTTTTATTGTTTTTTTTTTTAATTTTTTCGATTAATGAAATTTTATTATTGTATGTTTTTTATGTTATGTTATATTAAATATATGTAGAAAAATGCTTATTAAAAACATTGATTTTAATTAATTTCGGCAATATTTAATTGGGCACTAAAGCTGGTGTACAATCTTCAACAATGCAACTAGTCGAAAACTGGTATAAAACGGAGTGGTAATTATCAGTAAATTTCGCAACTAGTACGTAGCTGTCTTAAAAATACTAGATGAAAGACTAATATTTATGTACATACATGTTCTAGTTAATAATTACTAGTATAATACTAGTTAGCAACTGTGCACAAATGAACTAGTTGGGCTCCTATGACAACCTAATGTTAAAATCGATAGTTTGATATATGAAAAAAGGACAGATAGGCAACCAGTCTGAAATAAAAAGCAACTAGTATACTTCTACTCACATACTAGTTATTTTATCTGCAGGGTATGTACATACTTACATATCTACAATACATACATACATATACTTACATAGGTATACAACAAAAATCTTTAAACTCGTTTTTATTTCGTTTTATATTAAATTCAACGAGTAAACTTTATCATTGCTTAGTTTAGATATTAATCTAACTTGAATTTATATTCTAATTGATGTTTTTAGGTTGACACATTCAAACAAAGTTCATTCTACTTAAGATATATTCAATAAGGTGACGCTGTTGGCCCGTTTAACTGCGTTTTTTTTTTACTAAATTTTATTAAAGGCTTATTTGGCAATTTCTGTTTAATACTTTTCAAATAAGCCCTTAATAAACATATAACGACGGTTAATGTATTTCTTAAACGGTAAACTGCATAGCACCATCATACGTTTTTATTTCATAACCGTCAAGCTTTCGAAATTTTGTTTAGCGATGAAAGTATTTAAGAGTCGGAGAACTCAGAAGTGATTTTGTAAAAGCCATTACATAAAAAAAATTAATAGGTGCACATTACGATCTGAAGATGTTATTAAAATGTTTTTTTTTTATCGAAAATGAGTGGTCGTATGATAACCGACTTTATTTGACCCGCAATTGAAAGTAATGAACTCAAGGATAAGTGTTTTTTTTTTCTTTTTTTTAGCCATGAGCCGCACATCCAACACGACTCTATTTTAGCTTTATTGCATAAGAAACTTCTCAGTCGCGTAATTTCTTGTTGTGGTGACGAATTAGACACCAAGATCATGCATGTTGATGTCTATAGACTTTTTGTGGTGCTACATCGAAAACGGAATTTGAGCGAGTAAAAACACCTAACGTTGGAGCGTTTGAAAACAATATTCGTAATAATTTAATTGACACTGTACTTCGTACAAAAAGGCAAGATCGTACCCTTGTAATGAAATAAATGTTTCATTAAAATGATCGTTTTATGTGTACATTTTAAACCGAAAATTATATTTCTAAAAAATAAATCTAAAAATGCATAACTCCGTAATAAGACTGTCAAATTTATCGTATGGTTTTCTTCAACGTAATGCAACATTTTATCAGCGTTTACTTACTACATTTTTCTGTATTATCTTAACGATTGGACTTTGTTTTAATTATTATTTTAATAATTATTTACCATATGAGGATATTGACCAGGTGCTACTATCGAACGTCCATTAAAATCGTCATTTATTGATTCCATTTCGTTTGCACTGAAATCGTTTGTTCTTCTTTGATTTTCCACATCATTATAGATATTAAAGAATTTTTGATAGTATTCAGCCTCTGGGGCATTGGGAGTTGAATGTTTGAAATTTTTATGATATTCCACATGGGGTTTAACAATTTCGTTCCTATTAATCTTCTCATTTTTTGACCAACCTTGTGAATATTGATATTGGTATGGTTCTATATTGTCTGTCAGTTGTTCATTATATTTGGCCAAATGTTTATTAATGTTTTTCAATTTTGCATTTAAGGAATTGCCTCTGTTAAGACTGTTATTATTGCGATTTTTTCCATTTTTCTGATGTCCAAGAGCTCTACCTCTAGGACCAGATCTTTTAACATTATAATCTTCATCTGATTGTTGTTCATTGGAAGACTCTTGGCTCTCCTCTGAGGATTGATCTTGATTATCTTCATTAAAATAATATTGTTTTTGCCGTGCTGAACGCTTTTGTGGGGCCTTATTGTAAAAGGAACTGATTTCTTGTTTTTTATTATTATTAAAATAAAATTGTTTAGATGTATCTTGTTGTTGTTTTTGATCATTTAATCGTTCACTATGAGAAAACTGCGCATTATCAGAAATTATTATGGGTTCCTTTATTATTTTACATTGCAATGTTTGGCTACCAAGCTCATATTGTGATTGAGCCTGAACTTCATGTGGTTGTAATGTGGACTTTAAACGAACATGATTTTGATTTGCCACACTTTGATTTGTTGCAGATAAATTCATTTGATTATATTCTGTTTCCCGATTATTTAAATATGACTTTTGATTACCATTATTATTACACAATGTATTTGAATTATTTGTATGTTCACTATTATATTGGGTAGAAACTTTGGTGAAAATATTCATTACAATTATTATTGATAAATAAAACATGTTTTTGTTTTGTTTTAATTTGTTTACTATATATTTTTTTTTAATTTTTCAATGAAAACTTTTATAAGCTCTAAGCGTTCTGTTAGAATTTCGGCAGACGACTGTTGCGTCAGTTATCCAAAACGTAAAATTTATTGAAAAAAACAGTATTATTGTTTAACTTTAAAGCCGCGAATTTATTTTTAATATATTTAATAAACTGTATATACATATAATTAAATTTGGGTATTTGTTTGTCAATATGTAATTTACAGTAAGGGACAATATTGGTGTTGTTCAATTGAGTAATTAATAAAAATATTTTTTTATTAAATTATTTTTATATAAAATAAAAGCTTATATTGAAATGGAAATGTAATAAACAAAATTTATTTGAAATATGTTGTATGTATGTATGTATATGTATTTACAACAAAAGTTAAACTTGTTTGCTATTGTCTCCAACAAAAATATAAAATGAAATAAATTGCCTTTTACTGAAAATTTGTTTTAACAGTTAAACGAGTATTGCACATTATAATTTCGCCTGAATCCAAAGCTGATAAGAGAAAGTGTTTTGGTATGACATCATTCAACCAAGTTTGTCTAATATCAGTATACAAGCTCACATACAATCCGTGGTTCAGACGATGACTCAAAGTACCCTGACATTTTCCTTTTTAAGAGTCTTTCAAAATCTTCTACAATTCACTTTATACGTCTTAAATCTTTTCTATTACTTTTTTAATCTGCTTTATTTTGCCTTTAATTTAAAGCAAGTACAAATGTCACTCAAGTTCGATAGTGTGTACCGCACTTAAAGTTTTTGTTTTCATATATTACACAGCTAATCCTGTTTAAATATGGTAGATATGTTCTCAAAATTACAACTAAAAGAAATCATGTGGCTCTAAAAAAATTTAAATTTGTGTTTCGTAAACCATACAAAAATTGAAGTATAACAGTTTGAAAAGTTCATAGGCGGAAAACACGTATTTAGATTGCCTACCTTAATATATGAAAGAACCAACCTTTAAAATATACGTGAGTAAATTTGATATATGTCGGACAATTGGTGTGAAACCTGTTCGTAGACCTTAAAAGAGCTCTTACTGAAAAAAAATTCTGCACTGATGAAGAGGTATTATTTGACACTAAGACCAATTTTGTGGCTAAAGAGGAATCGTACTATAAAAATCATGTTGAAAATTTGTATAACCTCTATAATCATTGCAGCACTCTCATAGAAAAACTTAAATTATCTTATCAGTAATTTTGACGTTAAAAAATGGCAAAAACTTTTTAAGCGCAATTGAAGATCTCATTGGTCCCTTCACTGCTCCATGGTATATCACAAATAGTGTTGCTGAGATATGTCCAATTATATATTTATTGGAATTATATATTTTTTAAAACTGAACGATGTAGGGGTGATACAGGATCTTAAATTATAGGGTTATTTGGTTTTGCTCTTAGATTTCATATTACATATTGTTACGTAGAAATACATACATACATACATATATACTACATACATACTATATATACATATTAATAATCAAAAACCTAGAACAAGTAATAACATACATAATATTGTATACAACACTTGCCCTATTCATGTTAATCGTTTGCAACACACACACGCGCAAACGTAGAAGCCAATAGCATTAAAATAAACAATACCAAATCCACTTTAGAACAGTGGTGGACAAATTTGTTTTCCACTTGAGTTAGTGAGATAATTTGAGAGTAATTTGAAAGTACTGTGACAAGCCAAACTGAAAACAAAGATTTTCGTATGAAGAGATCACTCAAACGAAATCGTCTACTTTAATTCTGTTATGACTTATGTTTCAAAGATGTAAAAATAATTTTGTTACGGTGTTTAATTTTAAATCAGAAAAAAAACTTTCTCACATAGTTATGTGAACGGGAAAAATTAAAGAATTTCTTTTCAGTTCAGAATAGGCCGAATCATCCAAAGTTTTCCAGAATAATAGCTTGTGTATTTCCGGTAAGACTTTAGACACGCTTTGTAATATAACAAGTTCTCTTTGTATTTCAAACTCATAGTTAGTAATGTCAACATTAACCCATTCGCTGCCAAGGACGAGTATACTCGTCCTACTTTGAAAACAAAATACGCGGAATTACTTTATCCCGTTATCTGCTGAGACACTGTAATCGACAATAGTGAATTTCTAAATGTTGCCAAATTTCGCAATATGTCTCGTTTTATTCCATTTTCTTTATTTTATCCATCTGCATGATTTATTATTTGTTTTTCTATTAAAACGTACGCAAATACGAAAAAGGATATCGAGTCCTCCTACCTTCATAATACCAACGACGAGTATACTCATCTTTAGTTTTCTGCTTGTAAATGATTATGTATGATAATATATGTGCACTTACCAAGAAATAACAGGGTTTTGGTAAACAATAACACTTAAAATATAAATGGCAATATGACCGACTTCATATCTGTGGAATTTTGAAAAAAACGTCTTCTCTCGAAATAAGACAATTTACCAAGATTTTTATAGTAAATATAGAATTTCCTTGTCCTTCTTTTGCTCTAATCACCGTATTTCTACGACCTTTGGAACGCAAGATATGCAGTTGACTAATCGACCTCTTTCACACTTTCCCCCAATTTCAATTTGACAAAACGACTTCTTTAAGAGAATTAAGAATAATTTGAAAAATTTAATGTCTATAAAAATTTTATTTAATTTTTATTATTATTTTTTTTTTTATTTTTTTATTTTTATATATACATATATATATATATATATTTTTTTTTTATAAAACCGAAATATATTTTCCAGATCAACTTCTTTCATTCTTTTTTTTCATATTCCATTTTAACAAAACAACATGTCTTGACTTAAGCGACTAATTAATTAATTAATAATTATCAAATTTAATCAAAAAAATTTTGACAAAACGACTTGTATGGTGGAAGCTAATTTTTTTCTTTAAAATCTATTTAACAAAAAGTCTTAAATTAATTTTTTGTCGTTTTAAAGAAAACTATTGCTTTTAGAGTTTAAGTTTTTGTTAAGTTAAGTTTTTGTGCATAATATCCAAGTTCAAAATTTCTTTAATTTTCTAAGCAATAACTTCTATTAGCCTTTTTAACTGTTTTTTTGCTCTACTGAAAAGTTGTTGATTTTGAAAGAAGACGTTTTGTCAAATGTCCACAGATATAATTTAGGCTTGGCAGCGATTTTCAAAAAGTAATTTTTTCTTAATTTTATTTAATAAATCTAAAAAAGCATGCAGTTTTAGTGTTTTTAATACAATTAAAAAAAGTTTTTTTTTTCTTAATTTAAAGATTTTGGAAAAGAAAAATATGACAACTCTGCGTGTAAGCCAAAAAACTTTTACAATAGCAAACATTATACTCTGTATGTATATAATATTATCTAGTTTCACAAAAATTTAATTTTTTATTAATTTTTTATCAATTAATACGACGAATCTATACAGCGAATTTTTTCTGAAATATACTTCGTTTACCCTAGTTATGTTCCGGGCATAAGATTTATAAGTCCTAATTGTAAGGAAAAGTAATTATGTGGCTTTGTGTCAAATATAATTGATTTGAAACAACTTTTCATTTCGTTGTAAATTTGAGAAACTCGGTACTTTAACAATAACTGAACAATACCACTTATATTTAAAATTTTTCCTTAAGTTGGACCATACAATGCTATTCATTGAGTTTTATAGACAAAAAATATAATGATTTTTTTATCGTTTTTTACTTTTGACTTTTTGTAGTTGTAGAAACATTTAATAAATTCTGCTACACAGTATTGCAGAAAATGTACATTAAAAAAGATCATTCTCTACAATACAAAAAAAAGAAAAGATTGATAATGAATTTAAATTATTGTTCGAAAACACATTCTGCTAAAATAGCATTTAGCAGAATTTTAAAAAAGATAAATGTTTTTCAATGAAGGTAACTGCTAAATATAGCAGTGAAAACGCTAAAATGGCAACAATGCAATTATTGTTTTTAGACGATCGTCTAGTCTTTTAATACGAAAAGTGCTCAAAACTTGAGTGTTTTTTTATTGTTTTACATGAGCACAAGTAGAATAAGACGATCGTGTGCAAGCTATAATAGTCTTCTGAAAACAGGCTGTTAATTTAATAACATAGAAGAACAAATATATTTAACAAGATTTAAGGTTTAATTTGCGGTTTAGTATCACCTTAGATTTAGATCGAGTAGATTTAAAAAAAAATTAAATAAAAAATTCCAAACATTTAACATTTTTGTCATTATTAATAAGGAAAAAATTTAAAAACAAGAATGGTGGCCGTTAGTAAATTATTTGAGCCTCCGTTTTGTCATTATCATTGTTCACAAATAATTATACACCCGGGTGTTAGCTGTTTTCGTAATTTTATATTTAATTTTCAAAGCGATTTTGTATCCTCTTTGAAATATTTTTTACCTCTATTAATAGTGAGTTTAAAATCTTTTTTAATAAGGTTTGTGGTGAAACGTGTGTGAAATTCGTTTTTTTTTTCTTTTTATTGTATATGGTTTCAGACTCCTTTAGTGATCAAATATAAAAACCTGAATTGGGATTTATTTTTAAAAACCGTAAAATTTTATTTCGAAGCTTCTAGTTGGACTACTTTGATTGGTTCGAGCAGCTTTCTCTTCGCTTGCTGTTTCAGGTTAGCACAAAAACAAAATAATAAAAACCTAATTTTAAATTTTAAAACAGGACATCTCAGAAGCTATTGCTTCGCGAACCCCTTTAGAAATTTCGATATAAACGAGTTGCATTCTCGTATAAGGCAACTGAAGATGAAATTGATAAGTTCTTAAAAGAAATAGAAATAAATTTCCTTTACATTTTAATTCTATTTAATAACAACAAAAAGTATGATGCATTAACATCCAGACACAAATCACATCAAACATCTAATCCTGTCTTCATTCATTCCTAATTAATCTGGCATTATTTTTGCAATAGAAGAATGTCATTGGAATTCACAATGGGATTCAATTACTTATGTATAGTGCGGTTCGAGACACAAGCATCTTTATCTAATACATAAGGACATTTTAGGCAACCGAATTCTAGAATATACCGAATAAGAAGTGCCACATTTAGGTTATTTTAATATTCAAGTATTGGGTTTGTCAGCACAATACGCCTCCTGGGATGGGCAATATCAGTTTGTTGTAAATTTCCAAAGACCAGTAATACAAATTGAAAAAATCTTGATCTTTTAATTTCATATAAAGAGATGTTATAAAAAGCAATTTACTGTAATATATTAAAAAAAAAGTGGCAGTGGAGAGTTTAGTGAATAGTGTACTAAACTGTTATTGCGAGAATTGTGGGTTCCCACAAGAGATTTTTATCTGTTATACTATGTTTTTACTTACTTGTCTTTCGGCATAAAACTAGTTTTGGCGTGGTGTGTGTAAGTCTACTAAGATCATAAATTCCATTTTCACCAGATCCTCGATATTACGCATTTCTATTACACCGAAATCTAGTGCTTTTAAAATTTCAATCAAAATCTAGTAGATTTCAACGACATTTTCCATACAAAATGAAATCTACCTTATCACTAGACTTGACTGAGATCTAGTCGAAATCTGGTAAAATTTATAATGCAAATTGAACGCTGTTCAAGAAAAAATGAAATTTTATTAAAATAAAATAAAAAAGCCAAATAGCGTGCGTTGTGTAGTAATACATTTACATTGTGTTTTAAAATTGTATATTTAACAAATGCTGGCGCTTCTGTTTTTTCGGCAACATTACTTCAGATTGGATTGAATATAGTATAAATAAATGTTCTATGTCTCCCATTTTTGTTTATTATTTTTATTATTATTATATTATCCACTTTATCCACCTTGGCATTGGCATTAAAAAACAAATAGCGCATGATCAGGAGAAAGCGCCACCTACTGGGTGTTCACGACTTCACAATCAACATCCAGATGGGGCAATTACTATTGACCATTCAAAGGTGAAGGTATAACACTGGCCTTTGAATGATTAATTGACAGCAACTTGTCTCAGGCTCTTAATTAAAAAATAAAAAATACAATTTACAACTCTAATTTTTTTTCTCTTGTATTTTATTAAATGTCAAAAAAATCAATGTAAACGATGTCGTTTCAAGGAAGATTTTAGGTCTAATCTACTAGATTTCATTGTAATGTAAACGCACTATTAGTAGCAAATATGAAGAAGCTCCCAAGTACTAGCTGATCGTTTATTCTATAAATTCTGTATGTAAAACATATATATAAACATAAATGCCCTGTATTTTATAAAATCGCTAATCCAAGAATATCAATGAAAGGTTCTCTGCAGAATATATTTTATTGCATACATACATGTACATATGGACTAAACATTGAATAAAATAACCAAAGACTTTAGTACCCCATTAAAAATAAAGAATTTAAAAAGCAAAAAAAAAGAAAACAAGCCACGATGGACAAAATTATTCATCCACCGTAAATATTTCGTTCTCGAAAAAAGAAAAAAAAAATTTAAAACCTTGTTTATAACTGCCGTGGATTTAGAGTGACCAGATACACTCTAATTGGCCATTACAACCCTGTTTAAGAGTTACGACCTAGCTTCTCGTAACACCCATGTTGTGTGTGCCAATTTTTACCCATGAGTACTGGGATCTACAGTTTAAAGTCGACTCTGAACGACATCCTTGTGAAGCTTGTTCATGGAAATCAGTTACTCTCAGAACTTTGTCAGAAGATTTCTCAGAGGTAGTCATATATCTTTTTTTCAAGATGTCAGAGATGGAGTTTGAATTCGGAGCTCTTCTCTAGTTAGCCAACATACTAACCACTAGATTACGGCTACTACTTCGGTGGTATTACAGTTTTAAATTTCGACACAGCATTCTTACATTCTTACATTTAAATTCTCAACTTTTTTTTGCTAAAACGATGAAAAATATTAAAATTGCATTGGGTGACACATTCTCTTTTGCTGTCATTTATAATATAGAAACAGAGCGGGAAAGGAAAAAGAAATCGGTTTCAAGCAAAAAAGAAGAACAATCGACAAACATGTAGACATCACAACTTTATTCGATTAAACTGCGATTTAGATTTTAATACGTTTTCTACCACATACCTGATTATACACTAATACAAATATAATTATATATTTTTTAATATTTTTCTTTCATGCTAAATAATATACATTTTACTTAAGGTGTTTGAGGCTCTAGGTTCGAGCCCCGGGAAAGTTCTGATCAATATTTTTATAATTTAATTTTTGTTTCGTCAGAAACGCTTTATTTAAGATCAAAGTTAACGGCAATGAATATTTTTGGTAATTAAAGAAGAAATGATGTCCGTGAAGGAATAGTACACTAGCCAAACTGCCAAATTATAAAAATATTGATCAGAACTTTCCCGGGGCTCGAACCTAGAGCCTCAAACACCTTAAGTTATAATGCGCATGCTTCTAGCGCTGCACTCTAACCACCACGGCTACAGTCGTGCATGTCGTCGATGCCGACTAATGTGGATTAAATGGAATAAGAGGGCAAAAACAAAATAAAAATTGTAATTCTGTTTCATCCAAATAAGATGACAATTACAAGAACAGCAATGATGGTAAGAAAAGGAGAATATGATAAAAACTGTTGTGTGACTTTACTTCGACTAACTCATACAAGTGTATGTACATACATGTGAAAGAATATAATTTCAGTATGCGATTTCCAAAAAAGTGTGAGTTAAATAGTTGATGTTTGGTCTTGAATATGCACAGGACACAAAGAACTCTGATGAGACTACCGTAGCTGGAGTCGAAAACAATTGTTCAGTTTGGCTAGTGTACTATTCCTTCACGGACATCATTTCTTCTTTAATTACCAAAAATATTCATTGCCGTTAACTTTGATCTTAAATAAAGCGTTTCTGATGAAACAAAAATTAAAATATAATATACATTTTACTTTTTGAAAAGTGATTGGTTGAAATAATAATGTGAGCCACTGTACTGTATGTATATACCTTTTTGGTGTTCTGCAAAAAGAATCTATTTAATTTATAACATTAAAAAAAAATTAAAAATTAAAATTAATTTATATGTAAATACGAATACTTCAAAAAATTTTTACTTTATTATTTTCTTTTTTTCTTAATGCTGACAAAATTAACAATTCATATTCTCATGAAAGTAAAACAATTTATATAGGAACCGTATTTTTTTATAAAGAAAATTTTTTTCTAAACCTTTTTCTTTTATAAAAAAGCGAACAAAAACCACTTTCAGTTTAATGTTTATTTTGTTATTTATGTATTTAAAAATATATGTTTTCCCCGTAGGCTAATGGTTCGTGTATTGGCCTATCAAGACGAGAGCTCCGAGTTCAAACCCCAGTTCTGACATATAGAAAGAGATCTAAAAAAATTTTTTTTTCGGCGACTATGTACCTCTTTCTTAGCAGTCTTCTTGCAAAAGCTCTGTAAGAGTAAAACTGATTGCAACATGAAAAAGTTTCTCAAATCTGTCATTCGGAGTCGACGTTAAACTGTAGGTCCCAGCAGTACTCATAAAGAAAAATTGGTGCACACGACATGGGTGCTGTGAGAAACTAAGCCAACACTCTGAAACGGGTTGCAATGGCCAATTATGTATAAGTATAATATATGATTTTTAGGGTCGTACCTGAATAAACGCGTACGATGGATATTTTCTGTCAAAATTTGTTCATGCCCATGGAAAGGTCACAGATTTCTCATAATTATTTATTTCTCATTCGAAAGGCCATAATCTTCCATTCTAGATAACACTTGATTAAGTAATGAATAGTTAGTTAGTGGGGGTGGTTTGAAATTTCCAAAAAACAAATCGTAATTATGCTAGAAAATACCTTTAGAAAATTTGCATCACGACCGAAATGTTTCAAGTTTGTTACATTTTGTTGCACTGTGTTGTTTATTCTCATAAAACAATAAAACTTTTAGTTACAATCTAATTAATTACGAGAGGATAAAAACCATCTTATCACTGTTATCAAAAGAGATCATAATAAATGCTATGGAGACTACATGTAATCAGTTTCAATATTAATAAAAGTTATTTTATAATTATTGTTTTAAAGTCTGTATATAGTCCGAGTTCGAATCCCAGTAATAGTAATAATTTTTTTAATTATTTTGTTTTATCAGAAACGCTTTATTTAATTAGATCAAAATTAAATTCTATTAATGTTACTTCTATTCTATTAAGTAAAAAAAAAAATCAAAATTCTTAATAGAAATTCACTAATTAAAACGTTTCTAATGAAACAAAAGTTATTCTACAATATAATGTTTCATTGACATCAAATGTTCAGAAATTATGTACAAATAAACTTTTCAGATTCTTTTACTAATTCATCAAATAATACTCAAAGATTCATATATGCATACATTGGAATTCAAGTGATTAGAAATAAAATTTGTTATCTATACATAAGATTTAACATCCCTAAAATTTCCTATCCCATATCCCTTTACTAATTCATCAAATAATAGTTAAAGATTCATATATACTTACATTAGATTTCAAGTTATTAGAGATAAAATTTGTTGTCCATACATATGATTGAACAATCCTAATATGGTCTATAATAAACTAGTAATTTCAAAATATGTATTTTAGTAAATAATTCCTTTATTTTTATTACTTTTATTCAACACGTGCCTTTAGTTTAAATATTTTTCTAATTTGTTGTTTTTCAATAACTTTACTTTAAGATTTTAATTAGTTGTAGTCGTCTAATTCACACAAAAAGCAATTTGTTATTTTACAGAAACATCCTGGGTAGTATGCGTGTGTACCCGTCACTTTTCATTCCCACTACACTTGGCGCGCAATTCTGTTGGTTCTTCTCGCCAAGACTTTTAAAATTATTCACAACAGCATCGTCACACGCGGTACATATAGATAGATACATACATACACCTATTTACTTGATATCCAATAATAATTAATTGTTTAAATTTTAAGGCTCTGGAAACAATTTTACGACGATTTCCTAATAAATTAACCCATTTAATACTTTACTCATCTGTGGTACAAACAATATTATTCATGTTCAATAGTGCCATCATATTACACTATAAGCGTAAAAATATTTATAGAGACTTTTGGTTTATACAACCGTATGAGAAAATAAATAAATCCACATCCACTGCCAAAGGCCAGCAGACCGATGTAGGAAAAGCGTATACCAATAAAAAGAGCGTGATTGCAAAGTGCAGCCATACAAATTTAACCTGTACGAAATTTATTTCAGATGGCATTAAATCGTATATAGGTTTTGGCATTCTTTTGGATATAGTGGCAATGGCAATGAAGAATAAAGTTTCTAAAGGAAATCAGCATTTTTTCCTTCAATGCTTAAAGAGATTTAAGCAATTTAGACCGAATATGACGGTTTTCTTTGTATCGTATGTCGGTTTGTATCGGGTAAGTTATATACATACATACATATGTACAAATGTATTTAATATTTTAATCATTAATTATACATAGTAAGTAAACTTGGTTTTCACGATTGATCTTGTACAAATTTGTGCTACATAGTTTCTTCATTTATAGCCTATACTTGCGCCATTATCAATGTGCCTATGCTATGAAGTAGTATGTGAACTTATTGTATTTGCTTTTTTACCCAAAGAAAGGAAAGGTTTGTAACTTTGCTTAATTAGCCAAGCGGTATTGCCATATTAAAAAAGCTTAATGCAGTTTAGTTTTCTTCATTTAAATTACAGTTAATCCACATTTAAAGTTAATAATTCACAAGTTAATTTAAATTAATAGGCTTTTCATAGAACTCGAATAGCCTACAACACACGTATAAAGATTAACGTTAAACAAATTTGCGTTCATATAAAGTGAATGTTATTATTTTTTTAGTAAAAAACATACCAACTGACAGATTGTTTTCGTTTTTGTAGCACGAACTTCTTGTGAAAAACAACAAAAGCAACTCGAACGGAAATTCATATTCGTCTACAAAAACTCAATATAATACAACGAATATGTATTTCAAACAGGGACCGTAACAGTTACGACTTTTTTCAAAAAAGTCAAAATATAAAAGTTATTTTTTGACTTTTATTTTTTCGGTCAAAAATAAAAGTTAAAATTTGACTTTTATTTTTTAAGCCAAAAATAAAAGTTAAAATCTGACTTTTATTTTTTAAGTAAAAAATATAAGTTAAAATTTGACTTTTATTTTTTAAGTCAGAAATAAAAGTTAAAATTTGACTTTTGTTTCTACTGAAAGCTGATATTAAAAAAGTAAATACAATTTTATTTAAATATTAACACAGTTTTTATTTTTAGAATTATAAGTACATGTCGAATTTGTATTAAAACAAAAAGAAAAAAAAAATTATAATAGAGTATGTATACAAAACCGTTTACTTAAAAAATAAAAGTCAAATTTTAACTTTTATTTTTGACCGAAAAAATATCGGTCAAAAAATAATTATTATAAAGTGACTTTTTGATAAAAGTCATTAAAATTAAAGTCTTTTAGGTTTATTAGTCCTTAGCATAACAACATCAATATGCTGTATTCAAATATCTGATAGACAAATTATATCCACCTGACTTTTTGATTTTAAATTTTAATAATAACTGTTATTTTTGGTCCCTAAATTCAAATATTTACATTGATATAATGAATACAGACATATGTTATATGCACCGACTCACAAAATTTTATGTTTTATTTTACCTTTATAATAAATTATGTATGTATGTATAAGTACATACATATGTATGTATCAACTTCTAAAAACATAATTTTACAGCCTGTTCATAGAAGACGAATGGTTTGAGACGTTGTTGTTTCACATATAAAAGGACGAACGTCTTAAACCATTCGTCTTCTAAGAACAGCCTATCAAATTTTTTTTTATTATTTTATGCTTTTTTTTTGTTTTTGCCGCCCTATTAGGATTACCCTTTTTAATACTAAAAGTAATAATTTTCTATGAGCAAAAGTAAGTAAATCAAGTTTTATTATAGAACGGCAATACCGTGTGACCGCCGCATAACGTTACGTATTCATCTATAATCGATTCGTTTGTGTCTTCAGTCGTACCACTTCTATCAACAGGCTGTGACAAAGCCTTTAAATTAATATGTGCTTTAACTTAGTTGTCAGTTGAGAAAGTCAAGGTATCAAGGTGGATTCTATGTGACAAGGCCTCTAAAGTATAAGTACATAACATTTTGGCTTTCGCACATCTTGGAAAAGAAAAAAGTTAAAATAGTGTATTTTCATAAAGAAAGTTACTTGAAAAATTGCAAACGTATCTAACGTATAGAATTTAGGTAACTTTTAGATGCGTTGACAGTTCAGCAGTTGCTTTTCATTGTACTTTGTAATCGCTGTTAAAGACGTAACTCATGTTATGTACTTTTGCCTTTAGCCTTTGAGTCTTTAAATTCAAATTTCCTTTATTATCTCACTTATCTTGGTATGTTTCGTAAATTATATTTCAAATCCTTGTACAGACATCGGACATATTGATATTAGTTAGTAGTATTTAGCTGGTGACAAAACAAATCTTGATGATTTTCTTAATTGAACTATGAAAGTAGAGTAAAAATATGGAATACAGTTATTTTGAACGTTTCTTTCATTTCAGTTATCTTCTTGTTTGCTACGTAAACATTATGGCCATTTATCATTGGATCAACAACACATTATATCAGCCTTTATGGGCGGTTTATCCTATTTCAGTGTAAGACGTACTAATTTCCTCATGCTATCTATAGTCATAGCTATACAATTACAATGGAAAAAGTTCTGCAAAGGAATTAAAATTACTGAAAAGGATAAGAAAACCAATTTGGCTTTATGGTTGATAAAAAATGCTCCCTTAGCACAGATAATATTTAGCTTTAATATAGGCTATTTAGTACATAATTATTTTTTAAATTCAGGTACAGTCAACAGTTTGGCCAGACGTTTTGTTGATGCTAGTACTTCAAGTAGGTGAGTATTACACTTAATTTACATATTTGTTTTTTATTTAAGCTTTTATTGCTATTTTTTTTTTTTTTTTTGTATTTCAGAATTAAAAAATATCATAACCTTTTGCTTCAATCTGATTATAAAACTTTAATTAATATGGCTGAAAATACTCCCAAAATTACAACTTTTTTATAATTTTGTTAGTTTTTTTATGTAATAAAAATACGTGTAAGTAATTTTTTTGAGAGTATATATACTTATATATGTATATGTATATCAACAGTTACTTTAAGTATACCAATTATTTGTTTACATTTTATTGTATAAAAGATGAATGTCGAAACATGCTTAAGCATGTTCAAAATCGAAACTGTTTTTTCTTTAATTGGGAATTACTTAAAGATTTGAAAATTTATTTTAAACAACAAAACAACTTTAACAAAAAAGTAAGTATTGCTTGAATATTTATGCATATAGAAGGTTTACTGCACATGCATACATAGTAATAGCAGTAGGCACATAATAAATTTTGTACTATAAAAAAAAAAACAAGAAAATAATGGTTGTTTAAAATATTCCGTTATTTTCCTTTCGAAAATACAAACTTTGTTTTTAAAAATTTTTATTTCCAAATTTTCGATTTCGTTCGTTTTATAATTGCCAAGTTTAAAATACCACTATAATAAGTATGAATAGCAAATGTATACATAAATTTTGTTAAAAGAAAATTTGACGAACATTTTATGCTTATATAAAAATAGCTGAATTAAGCTGTAATTTTTAGGAAATAATTACTTTAGGTAATTAAACGAGGGAATTTTAAGGAAATATATTTGAGGCAATTAAGAAAATAACGCAATAAGGCGAACGTTAATTTACCGTGGAATTTTATTAGAAAATGGTAAGAAAAATATGGGGATTTAGAAATTGAAATAAATAAGCGTGGGTCAAATATCCGGGGAATACTATATTCTCATTTTATCTGAATTAACCAAATATTACTCTACTATTATGTCCATTATTATAACTGGCTTTAAGATTTTGAGCAAATATTTTAACAAATAGTTCGTTAAGGCTATTTTAATTCAGGAATATAAACAGTTTGATTCTCATATTTGATAAAACAGGGTGCCATATTTAAATACGAATGAATATTCTAATGAAAACTAAAAAAAGAAAAAACTCAAGATCTAAAGAATATATCTAAGTAGCCATACATGTGTATATAAATTACTCGTATTGGTAGTTAATCCTTTCAAATAAGGGCTTTTCTCCTTTCCCATCTTTTTGCTTAAAATTCATTTCCGAAATGTTACTTTTTATTTACTTATTTTTAAACATAATTTCTTTCAAATAACTGAATTCATAAGAATAATTATTTATAAACTTTAAGCACACTTGCATGAAATGATAGTTGATTAAAATAAATTTTAAAATTAACGACTTTTACTTACATCCTTCGTTTTGTTTATCTTTTGCTTAATAAAAGAGCAACACTGTATTCTTAATAACACAGGTAGGCGTTATTAATACTGTTTGAATGCCAGGCACCAACAAGAAGCTGCAAATTAGTCTTCTGCAAATTGTGCCGGTTGTTGGATGTGTTTTTTGTGTTGCTGAGTTTTGTTCTCTACTCAACTCAGTCTTATGAAATACGTATTTAGAATAGTTTGTGTTTTTGTAAACAAAAAGTGCAATTGTATAATTAATTATATATACATATAAAAAATTAAATGAAAATAAGTGCCATATACAGTTAGTACATTATACTAATGTGCATAGTACATGCACAATCCTATCCACATTATTAATAACAGTATTAAACGTTCTTATTTGAGTATTAAAATCTAAGAAGACAGTTTAAATAACTGCCGAGGTTTACAAATCAATGCAAAATATAGTGGCTGGTATGAAAATTGTATAAAAAGAAATTAAAAAGGAAAAAAAATAGTTTTAATTGTTTTTGTAATTATTATCAACCAGGTAAGGCTTTCCTCGTCGTTGTTTTGCGAATTTCATCACAATCCACAACGGCAGGACGTAGGGTCCAATATAAAACGCCACTGCTACTGCAGCAACAACATACACATTCATACTTAGATATTAAAGACTGTGCAGACGAGTTGGAAGAAGATTCTGCTATAGAACAATCATTTAAAAGGGCACGTCTGAAGGTGGCAAGATGATTCAAAAGGGTGACGATCTCATAAATGGTGCAAATCATAATTATCAATATCCTATTTATGAAAATATCAATGATTTACAAATGGCTACCACCAGTGGAAATTTAACCCAAGCCATGAAGTAAGTATATAAACTAATTTCGGTTATTTTAAATATGTATATATACAATAAAAAGCTTTTCCAATCCATATCCATTCCATTCAATTCCATCACTATAATTTTAATTTTTTTTGTAGTTTTGAAGATTATGTACCAATTGAGAGCACCTTACCACCAGTAGAAACGGTTCTACCTCAATACATACCTACGCCACCACCATCTCTGCCTTCTCCTTCTGTTAACATGCAAACCATAAATACGTCTGTTCCTCATCATCAAATTCAGTTTCAACTTCAACATCAAACACCACTACCACCAATATCGCAACATAATCAAAACAACCGCTCTCAGTACTCTCAATGTAAACAACAAGAAAATCTGCAAAGTCAGCCGCAGTCGCAACAGCATCAGCAGGTTGGTTTTTATTCAACATCACCCTTACAATACAATCATACTTATAATAACAATAATAATAATAACAATAACAACATGGAATCCACTATGAAAACTCAGCTGTTTGTGGATCATAATTTGTAAGTATTTAAAAAGAAAACAACAAGGAACTAAAAAGATTGTTTCTTTGTTTTGCTTCCACCTTTTATTTGAATATTGTTTTGTTTCTAACGTTTATTCGCTTATTTGTTTTGTTTATTATGAGCTGTTGCGTATTATTCTTTATTGTTCAAATTGTTTTGAAAGGTTGTATTTAAAAGGCAGCACTTGTAAGAAACATTTGTAATTAATTTAGGAAATTATTGGAATGCTTTTAACTTTAAATAATACAATTTATTAAAGTACTCTGTTTACATTCTTACAATGATAACAAAGTAATTAATTTCAAATAATATTAAAAGTTTTTTTTTGACAAAATTACTTTCTTATATAAAATGTTCCTTGCAATATTATTGTGCAATTATTGACATCGCATATCTTGTAAGGAAATTTGCTCAATATATATTATTTTATATTGTGCAACTTATTGAATAGTGTGTGTCAAATCATTTATTTTATGACAATATGTGAATTCCTATTTATTTAGTTATTGTGTTTTATGTCTGTAATTCTAAAACAAATTTCTAATTTTCGCTTTAAAAACTGTACTCGGTAAATTAACAATTTGTAATATTTCATTACATGGAAAGGTGCCAGCAATTTATATGGCTAAAGTAAAATTTAAATGTAATCTATTCTGTAAACTTTGTGACTTAGTATTCTTTTCACCAATCTGCTGATTAATTTATGTATACTTATAACTTGCATATACTTAAATAAAACCTCTTGTATATACATATATATGTCTGTATATGCATATTTATTTGTTTAAATAATCACGCGTTTATTACAAAAATATTTCTTTTACAGTGAGCGAAAAATATCTTCAACATATTAAATAAAGTATTATTAAAATAAATTTATTTAAATTTTTGTGAAGCTGAGTTAATTGCATTTACAAAAATTTTTAGCTCTTCAATTCAAATCAAATAACGGTAACAAAATATTTAGAGGTAAAATTTTCTTTAGCTATCAGCAACCCCCGTTTTAATACCAATGGTATACAACCAAGTGTTTCTTTAGATTTCTCTTTTGTTTTGCATTCCACGGCTTCATTTTTTTCCGAACGAAGTTTATAGTGTTTTTTCATTTCAAAAAGATTGTGTTTTTCAGTTTTTTTTTTAATTTCATATTTTTTTAAGCAAAATATAGTTTCTAATTAATTTAAAAAAATAATTATAATTTAATTTTCTTAAATTTTATTTATTCGATTTTAATAATTTTATTTCGTTTGGAAAAAACTAAAGATGCGTAAAAAGAATAATCGTAAAATTAAAATTGATGTACAACAGCAACACATTAAAGAGGAAGAATTTATTTATGAAGAAACAATAGAAACAGGATGGTAAAATACTCTATATGCATATGTATATGCATTTATTAAAACTTTTATTTACTATAAATTTAATTAAAATTTTTATTTTATCAATTTGATTTTAGTTCTAGTCAGGCTAATAAAATAACTTCATTGGATACATCTACCTCACAAGTTCCAGCTAAGAATCATTCTCTACTATGCCAGGAAAACGTTTTTAATGTATCAGATGCATCAACAGTTGAGGCTGAAGAAGGAGATAATGTGTAAGTAACAATTTATATTTCCTTCATGATAGTTTTCCTACGACAGAAGTTCAAAATCATTTGAATAAATTTTTCAAAAGAGTGTTTTTATAAATGTTTACAACGTCAGGCTAATACAAAAATGTTGAAAGTAAATGGCCATTTGACACAAAATGAATTCAATTTGTATTATATTTAAAATACAACAAGTGGTCGTTACAGCACTGTTTCAGGATTACGGCCTAGATTCTCGCAGCACCCATTTTGTGTGTGTAAATTTTTATCCAGGAGTACAGAGACCAATGCCCGTATTCATAAAAAATAAAATTGGTTTATAGAGTGCTTATTTGACATATTTCTATGGAGTGATTGTCAAATAAGGCATTAATAAAACTGTTTTATTTTTTATGAATACGGGCACTAGAATTTAATGTCCGCTCCGAACAAGAAGACTGCTAAGAGATACTCACCGAACGAAATATATTTTTCATATTTCTTTTTTTCAAGATGTCAGAGCTGAGATTTGAACCGGAGCTCTTGTAAAGTGTGGATATTTATTCTACCAAAAAATATAAATTCCAAGCCCAGAAATATAAAAAGGACTTTCTTTATGTGAATATAATTAAAGAGAATTCAAAAGAATACAAATATAGTTATATCTATTCCCACCGAATCATAATGTCATTATATTATTTTTTTTTCTTTTTATGAATGTAATTATTACATAAAATTTTTTTGTAGAAACTAAGGGGAAAAAATAGAATATCTTTTGTTAAATGTAAATAAAATAAAATATATATATTTCAAATGTACTAAGTGCAGCCAGCATCTTCATATCATATACTCGTATTCTAAAAAAAATTCATAAAAAACATTTACCTTTTGCTCAATAATAGGCGGTAGATAAATGGGTAGTAGTGAAGTTTGTATTTCGAGCTTTTGATTCCCAACAAAAATTGTCACAAAATTCAAAAAAAAAAAAAAAAATAACAGTAGGAACCAAATCATCGCATTCGTTATTGAACGACTTTGATCTAAATCGTGAAATTTTTTAATCTAAATTATTATTATTCGCTCTGCTTTAGCCCGAGTTTATTTGTAGTTAAATTAGCCTTTTTTAATATGTATGTATTTTGGTCCTAAAACTGAATAAATGTTAAATTTTAAATTACTAACATTTTGAGTAGAAAGTTGTACATTTATTTAATATAAAATTTCGTTTTTTCTTCTAGAAAGATGAAAACAAATTCTTATATCAAAACTTTAAAGCAAACAAATTACATATATTTTTTTAACTTTTTATTTTGTTTTGCTTTTTAGAAACGATGAACAGTTTACTTATTTACAAAATCTAAATGTGAGTATAAATAAGTCTGTTTTTAAAATTTAAAATTTTAATTTTCTATTTCTTTTCAGTCGGATAATTTAATGAAATTTAGTCAGGTAAGCTAAAAGCATATTATTATTTGGAAACTATCTACAAAAAGAATTAGAAAATTAAATTCAGACGTTATGTATTTCAAACCATTGTTAACATATTTTCTCAGAAAAGACTTTGTATTGGAAGTTCTTTTTATTTTAATGAAAATCTCTTTGCCAAATCACTTTGTATCAATATAAGTAGAAAACTGGTAACAGCTGATAAAACCTAAAAAGAAAAAAGCTTATTACACAATATATATTTTTTAAATCCTATTAATTATGTACTTACATTATGTAATATACCCATATTCATATTTAGAAGACCCATAGGTTGTATTTTAAAGTTAATGACCAAAATTTCAAATGAAAACTTTTCAACAGATTTTCCAAAACGCTCATCAACATTGTTTAATTTAATACGTTGTAATTCTAAACCAGTTTGTTTGATCTGAATGAAATAAAAAAAATATTTATTAATTTATTTGCTTCTGATAAATTCAACTTACTGCCTCAATAGCCTGATCGGTAACAAAACTATTCATGGCTATTTCTAAAAATGATATCACCAGAAATACTCCACTAGTTAAGGCATTAAAAACATCATAACTTTCTCCGTTAATCAATGCATCAGCCAGAGCATAATATTGACGAAAAAGACCAGCTGTAATTCCAAATAAATTACACAATAAAGATGCCAGTAGAGGCATTGCCGATATTTCCGTATATGATAAAGTTTGCGCACATATTAAAGAATACTTTTCAGACAATTCATCTAATTTATCCGATAAAATGCAAAATCTTTGCATACGATAAAAATTTTTGTGCAATACAATTTGTTTGACACTCTGTAAAAAGTTGACTTCATTCCTAATTATAACCAGATCCCGATTTAAAGCCAAAGTTGCTCGTTTGCACATAAACATAGCAGAAAATAATATATTTGGTACAATATTTGCTATAATTAAAGGATATAAAGTATATAGGGTCCATAATAAACTTTTGCCTTCATTATCATCACGTAGTTGTCTTAATATCAGTGTTATCTCAATAATTGTGGGGAATAGAAATATTTTTGTGATTGTTAAAAAAAATTCTTTGTGGTAAGCCACGGTTTCGGCACCAAAGTAAGCCATCGTCTCAAATACACGTGATGCATTATAATATTCGGCAAATGCTTTGCAATATACTAACTGTGAAACGTAGTTACCAGTAGCACCTATTAAACTTATACAATGATATAAAGTTACAGCGTTGGTTAAATCTAGTTCTTCTGACTTGTAATCATTATACAGTCTTAAAGTATAAACCATAATAAAAATAATCGTGGATGCAATACACCAGGCGATAAAAAAATAATTTACATAAAATTTTTTCTTACGAAATGAATACATATTGCAATTTAAACCAATTGCCACTAATACGGCCACAATTATGCCAAATAGAAATTTCACCATTTGTATGTTTTCCATAGTTTTTAATTAAAATTTTTTACCGAATAACAGTTAAAGAATGCTTAATTAAAACTAAATAGTTGAATAATAAATTGATTCTTCATACAGTCAGTTATGTATGTGTAGAATTGAATATGAAATTATTCAGTGTTAATTGTTTTTTAATTGTCTTGCTCAATATCTGAATAGGGATCAGTAAATTAATTTCTTTTTTTAGTACAGTAAACACCTGAAAATTAAAACGTTGTAAAATTAGACGCAGTATTCTTTATATATCAAAACGTAATTTTGTCTTACTGTTTGTAATTTTTTGTGTAGCTGCGCTTTCTTTAAATAAAGGTAGAAAATGTTTTTTTAAGTCTGTTAAACAGTAAACAAAATATTTAGAATGTTGCAAAAAATATTAATGTAAAAATCAGCAAAAATCAAAAATAAAACTGCCTAAAAGAAGTAGGAGTTTGGCTGCCTTGTCAAATGTCTATATGCAATGTCAAAGCAGTGTTTAAATCAAGCAATCATACTTTACTAATTTTTGTAAATCAAAAACATTGCCATACTAAACTTTTGAACTTGTATTTGCTTTGTATAATAAACACATTACTATTTGTAAAATTAAAAATGACAGCAAGAAGTATGATTTTGAACAAATTTTTGGACTTATGTGGGGATAATAGCTCTAGAAGCAAAATAATTTATAGCAGAATGGTTTCGAAACAAAAACGTCTTGCACTTCTCCTTCTTGAGCAACATATTTCAAGAAAAATACAAAAAAAAAAAAACTAGAATTTTGCATATATTATATTCAAATGTCGAGATAAGTCATATCGATTAAATGGCAGATTTAAATTTACCTCATCCATTTTTTGGAATACCTGGCAATACAAAACAGAACGTTTTTAAGGTTTCGCGTCAAATGAAAAATTTTAAATCGAAATAATTCTATTAAAAAAAAATAAATAAAAAGTTAAAATACTTTACATATTCGTATTTTTCGCCATTGTGTATAAAAAGCATATCTACATACATAATTGGCCTTTACAACCCTGCTTCAGGATTACAGCCTAGTCTCTCGCAGCACCCATGTTGTGTGTGTGAATTTTTATCCATGAGTGCCGGGATCTACAGTTTAATGTCTTCTCCGAACGACAGACTTGAGAAGCTTGTTCAATCAGTTATTCTTAGAGCTTTTGCAAGAAGTCTTCTGAAAGGCAGTGGCCGAAAGAAATATTTTTTTTATATTTTTTTACTTCAAGATGTCAGAGCCAAGGCTTGAACCGGAGCTCTCGTCTTAGTAAGCCAACACACTAAGCACGTGACCACGGCGACTACTAAAAAACATTGTCAATTTAAATTATGCCTTAGTTGCTTTTGTTTGCGTATTATCTGAGAAAAAGTGAGTTTATTAAAGTTGATATGGTTACAATTAAGAATACGTAAGTGACATTGTCATATTGCAAAGCAACTTCCGTTTAGAAAAGTAGCTATTTATTTAATAATTTGGAATGGATTAAAACCCATTCACAATCGGTACAGAATTACGTATAGAATTTACAGCACATTTTTGCAAGAATGGATTAAATTGTTATTTGGTTAAGTGTGATTCCCAATTATAATATTGAAGGGAACCGAATTTTGATCACTTTCATTGCTTTTCGCAATGGTTCAATAAAACTCTTGCCCATAGCCATAAACTAAAATCAGTATTTTTATTTAATTTTTCACAATTTTATTTATTTGATAGAAAATCTTAAACTCAAATCACTTTGTATTAAAATCAAGACAAAACTAGAAACAGCAGATAAAACCTGGAAAAGTATAGATTATGAAAAATAAAACAAAACATAATTATTATTATAAGTTAAAAATTAACTATTTTCTAATGCATATAGACTTACCGAATACAATACTCCCAAATTCATGTCGAGTAAACCGATAGGTTGTAGTTTAAAATTAATAACTAACATTTCAAATGAAAATTTCTCCACACATTGAGTAAAGCGTATATCAGCATGTTCCAATACAATACGTTTTAATATTAATCCGGTGCTTTTTGCCTGTGAAGTAAAAGAACATTTTATGTTGAATAAACTTATTTATATATTTATGTGTAAACCCTCACCTCGTCAGTACTCTGATCGGCTACTAGACTATGCATGGCAATTTCTAAAAACGATATTACCAAAAATATACCATTTGTTAAGGCATTAAAGACATCATAACTTTCATTATTAATTAGAGTATCAGCCAGTGCATAATATTGTTGAAATAAACTCGCCGTTACACCAAAAATATTACACAATAATGAGATCATAAATGGAGTAGCGGCCAAATCCATATAGCTTATAGTCTGCTTGCATGTGACAGAAAATATCAGCGATAATTCATCTAACTTGTCAGATAAACAACAGAATCTTTGCATACGATAAAAATCTTTTTGTAAAATCATTTGTTTAGCATTTTGTAAAACATTGGCTTCTTTTAACAATTTTTCTAAATCCTTATTTAAAGCTTTAATGGCCTGACGACATACAACCATAACGCCAAAAAAACAATTTGGTATAACATTAGCAATTATCATGGGATATAACGTATAAAATGTCCCCAGAACATTTCTATCTTCATCATCTTCACGCAAATGTTTTAAAATCAAAATAAATTCAATAACAATGGGAAATATAACGATTTTTGTAAAAACAAACCATATGATATACTGATTAATAACAGCTTCAACACTAAAATACTCTAAAACTTCAAACACATTTGAGGTGTTAAAATAATCACACGAAGGTTTACTAACAATTAACTGTGACATATAATTTACAACGCCAGCCAAAACATTCATATAATAATATAAATGAACCGCACTATTTAAATTAAATGTATCTGATGCGATTTCATTATAAAATCTTTTTAAATATATAAAACCGAATATAATCATTGAAGTTATGGACCACAATATAAACAAATAATTCACGTAAAATTTCTTTTTACGAAACGAATACATATTGTTGTTTAAACCACAAAGAGTACAAATGCCGAATAGTATTCCTATCAAAATTTTGACAGTTCGTTTTTGTACCATTTTGAATTCTATTGTGTACAATAAATGTTGTGGAATGTTATGGTACAACTAAAATTATGAATGAAATATTTTCTCTTTAAGTCTCGTGACTTTTGCATAACTAACATAACAACTATAAATTCGTAATTGTTATTTAATTATACCATTTATTATTATACTCGTACTATCTTAACAAGACAATCTTTGGTTCCGTTTGCGTTTTACGCCGTATTTGTTTAAAAATAACGTTTGTTTATTTGAGTGTTTTTTCTTGTTTTTTTTTTTTGGCAATAACAAATACAAGTAACTTTCATTCATAAGTCTTTACATTCTATTGTAGTAATTAAAAATAAAATGGAAGGTTTTAAGTTAGGGTTTGATTGCAACTCTCCTTTCCTTTAAATTAATAAATGAAAACGTTTAATAAATAGATAATGCAGTTCTTTCTTTCTATTATTACGTTTTATTAAAAAACAAAAAAACAAAAATAGTAAAACGTCACTGATTGTCATCATTTCAATTACAACTTTTATAATGAAAGCTCTTCGATTGTTAAACGCTCCACATTTAAATTAAAGATATGTAACAGCTAACACTCGTGCCCAGCCGGTGGTTTTTAAATCACTAGACGAAAGAAATATTTTTTATATTTCGGCGACCACCTCTTAGCAGTCTTCTGGCAAAAGCTCTGAGAGTAACTGATTGCAATGAATAAGCTTCTCAAGTCTGTCGTTCGGATTTGACGTTAAACTGTAGGTCCCAGAATTCATGGATAAAAATTGACGCACACAATATTGGTGCTGTAAGAAGCTAGGTCGTAACTTTGAAAAAGTGCTGTAATAGCCAAATATAGTACATATGTTAATAGGTAAACATACAGCAAAACATTACATGGGAAAAAATATAATGAAATTAGGAGTTTAAACAATATCAAAGTGTTTGAATTCAGGTGAACAATTTATTATTTTAACTAGTGGTGTGACCAGTAAAGTTTGAGAAAAAAAGCAAATGTTTTAATTTTTTCTTTTAAATTTTATTTTGTCATAATTTTGAAAATACAAATACTCATACACGCATACATACATACATACATATATTGTATATTTATTTTTCCTCTATTAAATGATGTTCTTTTATGTACAAATTTTGTTCATGTCTCTTAAAAACACAATAAAAGGCTACCAGGCCAATTAAATTAAAAATACAAATAATTACTATACAAATAATACTTATTACCATACATTTATTATGTCTAGAGCGACTTTTCCAAGGTATTGGACGATTTGTCTTTGGTGTGACACCCATAGATTCCAATTCCACATCCATTATAGAAATATTTTGGTAAAAATTTATTTCGAATGATCTTGAAAAGTATTTTATTTTATTTATTTTTCTTTTTTTAATTCAAAATTATTTCAATGAATATCGTAAAGTCAAATCAGTTTGTATTAAAATCAAAAGAAAACTAGTAACAGCAGATGAAACCTATTTAGAAATAGAAATTCGAATTTTTATTTAGAAAAGTAAAAATATGCAGAGTAGAGAAAACATGACTCACATCATTTAATAAACCGAAATTGATTTCAATTAAGCCCAGGGGTTGTATTTTAAAATTAATTACCAAAATTTTATAGAAAAAATTTTCAACGGATTGACAAAAACGCACATCCACATGTTCCAATTTAATACTTCTTAGAATTATGCCCGTCTCTTCGATCTGTAAAGAAATATACAAGTTTTTGATTACTTTAAGAAGTATTTATATTTTTAAAAATATTTTCAGTCAAACTTATGCATGCAACCAATTCCCAGAGAAATAAAATGGATGTGCTTCAAGATTCATGCAATTTTCAATAAATTCCTAAATTTCAATAAATTCATAATTTTTGGAAGTCGTAAAAAGTAGCATGAAATATAATAAAAACGAATTAAAATTGTATTCGTCAAGACTTTCTTGAATAGCGCATTTTAAATAAGTTTAATGTTTTTAAATTCTCGCATAAACACAAGACCTTTAATGACACGTTAATGTTAAAATGATGATCCCAGTTTTAAAGCACAACTTTTGTAAGAACTCAGCAAAACATTGCATAACAAAAATATAATGAAATCACAGACTTAATACATGATGAATTGGTTTGGGTGAAACATACATGGCTTTAGTAATTGTGTGTTCTGGAATATCATATCGTCGAAGCATATTTCAATTCATTTTTATTGATAATCACATGATTTGAGAGCTTATTTTTCGTAACTTCAAAAAATTATGAATTTAGGAATGGATTTAAAATTACTTCAATACATGTAATGATTTGGAAGTCGTGAAAATAGCATCCGCTTTATTTTGCTAGGAAATATTTTGCTGGATTAGTATGTTTCTTACGGCCTTCATATTTTGTTCAGCCACAAAACTATGTAGTGCTATTTCCAATAACGATATTAAAAGAAATATACCATTTGTAAGAGCATTAAATATATCGTAACTTTCTTCGTTGATTAGAGCATCGGCCAATGAGTAGTATTGACGAAAGAAGCCAGCCGTTATTGCAAATAAATTACACAACAGTGAAGCCAGTAATGGTATGGCAGACAATTTAATAAAAGTCAAGGTACTACAGCATATCATGTTATACATTCGCAATAGCTCATCTAATTTATCGGCTAAATTACAAAATGTATGCATACGCTGGTAATGCTTGTGTAAACGTATTTGTTTTGAATTTTGTATAAAATTTGCCTCTTTTGCTACATTTTCTAAATCATGATTGAGAGCCAGTATACCTTGACGGCATAAGATCATTATACCATAGAAACAATTTGGTATAACATTAGACAAGACCAAAGGATATAGAGTGTAAAAAGTCCATAGCAAACTTGTATCCTCTTCGTCTTCACGTAAATGTTTTAAAATCAATGTTATTTCACTTATCAAAGGATAAACAGCTATTTTCGTTATAACCAATACGATTTGTGAATGAAACATTTTTGTATCCACAGTTAAATAGTCCATGGCTTCAAATACACGTGATTCATTAAACAAATTTGAATATGATTTACTGGCTAAAATTTGTGACACATAATTTAGAAATGCGCTTATAACGTTCATATAATAAAATAAAGTGACTGTATTTTTTATATCGAATTCCTCTGTAATAATATCATAATATAATTTTTTTATATAAAGCCAGGCAAAAGCTATCATGGAAGCTATGCACCAGACCACAAAACAATAATTTATATAGAATTTTTTTGTGCGAAATGAATACATATTGTTATTTAGACCAAGCAAAGTACAAATTGTTATTAAAAAACCTATAATATATTTTACAACTTGTTTTTGATTCATTTTACTTCCGCTAAAGAAAATTTATTTAAATCGTTGTTAGAAAAATAAGTAACTGGCTGCTTTAAATACCAGTAAAATGAAAAATAACGACATGTTTCCCAAAATATTGTTTTATGCGCAGGAATATTATTTTTAGTACTATATTTGGTGTTAATTCTTATTTAATTGTTCAATTCCATTATCAGTTTAAGATAGATAATCATCAATTGATGAGCCAAATATTTGACAAAAAAGCCTAACCACTATTTTTTATTTTTAATATTTTATATAAAAGTTTCGTTTTATGTAAACATTTCTTTAAAAATTATTAAAAAACAAATTTTAATAAAAAAATGTATAGTAGTTAAGTTTTTTTTTCGTCTAATATTTGCCTAGTGTGAACGTAGCTTTGTAGGGGTTTTATTGGCTTAGAGTTTATTTAACGCTTAAGATGAGTCTTGTCAAAACTTCCTAAAGAAAAAAGTGCTAGATTTCGTTAGCAAAATTGCAAAAAAATGTTTTTAGAAATATGTATGTATTTATAACGGGTGCTTTTTATAGAGTGTCACAGCTTTGAGTTGGCATCACTGCTTTATTGGACCACCCACTTAACAGCTGATAGTTGCTTTTTGTTAAGTTTGTTTTGAAATTTCAATATGAACTGACTTACACCAGAGCAACGCATGCAAATTGTTGCAATTTTTAATCAAAATAATTGTTCTATTCGTCAAACTTAAATTGAGGTCGATTTTGAATTTCTATTCAAAATTTTATTTTTCGTTGAAGCCCATTTCTGGTTGAATGGGTACGCAAATAAGCAGAATTGTCGCATATGGAGTGAGGAAAATCCACAAGGTTTTGTCGAAACATCATTACATCCACAGAAAATTATTGTTTGGTGCGCTTTGTGGGCCGTCAGAGTCATTGGCCCATATGTATTCAAAAAGGTTTTGAAAATTGAAAATAACAGTGGCAGCCACATGGCAGAAATTGTATTTAAACATTAATTTCATAGGAGCCCGTTATATTGATATTAAAAATATATTTCATTGCTTTATTATGAATTAAACTTGTGTCACTCTATAAAAAGCACCCTATATACATATTAGAAATAAAAATTTGTAGTATTTATTTTATTAGTTTTTCTTGGTATAATATATATAATAAAAAAATTTAACTTAATTCTAGCAATTGTGATGGAAATGCGAAATGCGATTCGAACAAATTTCTATAGTACTTAATTACATAATTTTGTAAATCTGTTACTTGATGCGAAACGAATAAAGTTAATGCCTTTCACATCTTGTCGAAATATTTCTCTTTTTAAGATTATTTTTTAAGATATTAGTTTAAAAACTAGATTTCAATAAAACGTGATAAAAAAGTAAGCATAGCATAATCGATATGTATGGAAAGTGCAATAGGTTATGTTTCCTTTTCAAATTTGGATCTGAGCGTGGTACCTCTCATACAACCTAATTAGTAATTTCTGTATATCTTGAGAACGATGGAAGCTAAAGTTTCTAAACATAGTCTGAATGTTTATACGTTTAAGGAAAGTCATCAGTTGAAAAGTGGCATAGTGCCTCCCATACAAGTTAAATATTAAGTGTGTTTCTTTACTTTTTGGGTAAAGTTCGGGAAATAGAGAGTAAACAATAATTTCTCTCTATAAGAGACAAATTTGTCCAAAAGTACGGGAACGCAAAAAAGCAAATATTTTACCCATTCACATAAAAGTATGAAAACACACAACTTTATGTCACACACACACGCATATTGAACATGTACTTTCGCAAAAACAAACGACAATAATTAGACTTATACATGTTAACTAAGGCAAAGATAAACTTTTTTATATAAATATTGAATTAAATTATACTATAAGCCTTTCACTGCAGGTTTATAAATATTTTTTAATTCAACTTTTGAAATTTTTTTTAGTTTTTGAACCTTTCATTTTTCTATTATTTTTTAAACAGCTGATTATTTGTTTACTTGCACAAACTAGCCCGAAGAAAAAGTACGGGCTATTTCGTGCATGAAGAAGAAGAATGTTACTCTCTCAAAAATTCTCTCATTTACCCAAATTTTGTGTACGGGAACGCTTTTTGCTAAAATTGGGATCCCGCGGGCGCCCAATGTAGAGTAAAGAAACAGACCTATTGATGTTTTTATATCATGAGAAGTGCCGCTAATGTTAACAAATATGTATATCATATTTGATTTTCAATTATAGGAGTATTGTCGCCAATTTAAAGCTTTTTAATTTAATAAACAAAACAATTGTTTTAATTCTTATTTTGACATATATTTTTCATGTTCGAAAAATACAATTAAAAACTAGTTTTCTCCAAATATGACGAAAATTGTCTGTGCAACACTGCGTTCCTCTTTTGATTACAAATGCAACGCTAGGTTATCCATTTATATTGATTTACAAATTAGGAAACAATGAAACTTTTTTCAATATACATTTATTTTATTATTATTTACAATATACGTTGCCACACTTTAATCTTCTACTATTACATGTGTTCTGTTGTTCGAAGTTTCGAAATGTTCGAATTGAAATTTGTTTCTTTTTATAATCAACAAACAATTTTGTTCACCCAACGTTTTTTTTCTTTCTTTAAAATGTATTAAAATAAAGCTGATAATATAAGTGTTTCTTAGTATTGCGTTTCCACTTACAATATTTGTGTTTGTAATAATGAGTAGCAATTATTTTTCCTCGATTTCATTTATTTACGTAAATTCTATTTTTTATTTTTCAGCTGATTCCATTTGGGATAAGATAACTTTATTATAATCAATTTAAAAAATATAAATTGTTTTTATAAGAGTACGTAAATGTTTACTGTTACTGGTACTTTTGTTAAGAGATATATGTACTACAATATAAAAATAATTTTATTTTTAGCTTGATATGTATTTGATTTGATTAACATGTATAGAGAATATAAAAAGAGAGTTTTTAATTATCATGTTTGAAACATTTTTTTTTTTTGTTTGCAAATATAGACTCTGTTTTGATAATTTAAGTAATTTAGGGTACACAGACAATAATTGTCTTAACTGTATACGTACATATATTTGTGGCTTTGAGGACGTCGCTCTGGGCCTTCCCCAAGTAATGCGGAAAGCGGTTTCGGGAAGGTATTCTCACCAGAGAAGGAGGAGAGATTGTTTTAGTGGATTCACCACTGGGAGCAGCTGGTGATGATCGGCAGTAAATGCGAAGGCATTTTAAACCCTTACCTCAAACGCAAAAAAAAAATTCTAATAATTGAGAAATTATATAGTACAGCAATTTCCAACGAATTTTTGAATTCAAAACGTAAAACCATTCATACGTAAAAATATTTCTTTTATAAATTTCAATATGGCAGATATTTGGAACCAAATTAGTGTGCACCAGTAAAAATTTATCGTAATTTTTTGTTTTTAGATTACGCGATTCGTTAAAATTTTAAATTATAGCATACGATGACCAGTGTTTAATTTCGTATCGTCATTCGTACTTTTCTTTACTAGTGAGTAAATAAAATACAAAAAAATTATAATAATGATAACGTACGTTTAAGTTAATACTCTATTGAAGAACTTGTGTTAATTATTTGACGGCTTCTGTAGCCTAAAATTAATAGCGTTGACACATCCAATAAAATAATTTTTGAAATTTATTTTCCTTAGTCAGTTAACTCATTATAAGTCAATTTATGCAGCATAAACACATTGGCGTAAAAAGTTTCATTTGATTTTCACACAATGTCGTACTCGCTGGTTAGTACTCACTCTACACACATGTAAGTTTCAGCTAACCATAAGTTAACATAGAAATATTTAATTTAGTTTTAACACACGATGTTATACAAACTGACTAGTACTCACTCGATCTATATAAGTGTCATCTAATCTGTATAAGTGTTATTTAATTCCCTGCAGGCAATTCAATTAACTTTCAATTAATTTAAAACTAACTATTTCTCAAGTAGTGGTGGTTGACACTTGGATTACTTTTATTTGAAAACAACTAACTATTTTAAGATTGCGATGTTCTAGGAAGTAGTCAATTGTCCGACTCTGCATTACTTTCAATTAACTTTAAAGTTAGTTACCTAGCCGTTAACTTAAAGTTAACTTTTTGTAGCTAGCTATAAACACTTTGATTTTGGTAAGTTCTGGATTACAATGTAGTTAGCTTATAGTCAGTCCATAAAAGTGAATTATAAGTTAGCTTTATTTGTAGTCTACTACCAATTTGCTGGCAGGGTTGTTATGAGCTGAAATCATGAATTAAAACTGAAAGAAAAAACGAAAACACATTTCAATTGACCATTATGATTTTTCTTCTTTTTCTTTTTTAATTATTTTCAATAATACCTCTTATCTCTGCATTAGTTTAGTAGTGAGTTAGTTCGTAAAAGTCCGAAAGGGTATACATACGAATATGTTTTCAACATGTGTATGCTAATAATTCGACTTTGTTAGCATTACCGCTTAAGTTAGCAATTAACAATAGCATTATAAGACCTAATTTAAGCTTTAAACCTGACTTAAAATAGTGCCTCTTAGTTTTGTTTCACTCTTGCATCTTTTATCGAATTTTGTAATTTGTAATTTATGTAAGATAACTAACGGGAATAAATTTATAAAAGACATGAAAGTTCAAATGATGATGGATACTTAATTCATAAAAATGTTATCTGTTTACACACTGTTCTTTACTGTTTTATCATTAAAATTTGTATGAAGTTAAACTGTCTCATGCATACAGTGGTATACATTTGTGTAAGCGCACATCATTATTTTTGAAAGATCCTATCTTAACCTAATCCAAAACTTAATTTATTTTTTATAATCTTTATTGATTTGTCATTAAAAATTAGCACTTGAGACTTTTTAATAAAATTTAATTTTTTCTTAGATGTTGTACAGTGTAGTGTCCATTGACTATATTATTTGATCAAAAAGACGTCAGCACTATTTTATAAAAATATTTAACTGAACCAACATAAAAATACTTTATCCGATTTTTATAAAAAAATTAGTCACAATTCACACACATCATGACTGTCTGCCTGATAAATTTTTGTGAGAATTTTTTTTTTAACCTGCGTTCAGTTTTTGTGTCATAAATTTTTGGCGTTCTTAGCTTTTATTTTGTAATATTATGGATAAAAAAAGAAATAAACCTGTACATTCTCTTTTCCCCTTTCACACCATAAACTCAAAATTTGACAATTCAGACTTGATGTGTGTGAATTTGGACTTAGTGAATAACATGTCTAAGGTTGATGTCAGAGTTAAGCTATAATGTAAGATTAAGCTAGAGGCTACTATTTACATATATTTTCCTTATGTGTTTGTTCCAAAGATGTCAGCAGACTAAGAGCGAAACCTAATGCAAGTTTGTGTTACAAAGCTGGAAGTGAAATGGTTTATAGCACTTTGTAGTTTCTTCTTCATTTGGTAGAATTCTTTGTGCATTAAATAAAAAATAAATAAAACAAAATTAGCGAAATTTGTGTATTTTTTCTTTCTTTACAAAAAATTGTAAGCAAAAAAAAAATCGCTTTGTTCAATATAGCATTCACTCTGACACCTTCTCGCATTGATATAGCACAAACAGTTATCGCTTCTATCTTCGCTTCATTTCTAGCGGCCACTCTGACATCAGCCCAAATGGTTATTTTTAACAAATAAAAATTTCTTAAAACATTCTTGTATGTGATGGAAATCGATTACGATCGAAATTGAAATCGAATGCAAAAATCTGAAATAATTTTCTACGCATCACTTTAATGACTATTGCTGCTACTTTCTTCATTATTGCTTATAAAATTTGAAAATATAGGCGATTTCGAACGTATTCGTTTTTCAGGACATACCGCATAACTATTGGTGTCAGCTTCACTCAATTTGTGCTCATTTATAAGAATATGCGCCTAAAAACAGCATTAATCGTTAAAAAAAATTGAAATGCTTATTTGACAAATTTCCATGCAATACTTGTCAAATGAACGCTTAGTAAACAGGCGTTAAGCTACGTACAGACGATTGTCAGTTCGAACAATATTGTCAGGTCTGCCAATATACTGCCAATGTAAAATTGTCAACACTCAGATGATTGTCAGTTTACACGATTGTCAGAAAAGCTTATAATTTCATTGTCAGTCAATTGTCATACAATAAATTTATCTGCCAATAAAAATTGTCAGTTCACACGGTTGTCAGATTGCTGTTTATAAAAAATTGCCAGATCATTGCTAAACTGAAAAAGCAATTGAAGAAAATTATTATTTTTGTCCGGTTGTGAATTATAGTGCATTCAATTTTTTTAAATTAATTATAATATTTGGTTTTAATTTATTTAGCACTTTTTGTAGCTTTTATATATTTTTGTTATTTTGTTTCAAAACCGGAGTTGCCAATAGAAATATTTCTCTGACAATGATGTCATTGTCAGATGCATTAGATTTAATACATCTGCCAATAAAAAATGAGCTTACAATGACTACCAATCATCAGACAACAAAATCGTTGAGTGTTCACACTATTGTCTGGGATGTGGAAATACTATTGTCTTACAATGTACTGACAATGCTTTTTCTTAAAACGTTGTAAGACAAAAATTGTAAGTTTAGACGGTTGTTAGATATTTTTAGCAAATTTTACTGCGAATATTGTTAGATCTGACAATCGTCTGTACGTAGCTTTAATGTTTAACCCTAGAACCATAACGTACGTAAATTTTACGTGCACTTTTTTTTTTAATTTGTCAAAATTGTATGGAAAACGATAACTGTATAATGTAAATATAGTAAAAATTCTTTTCTTTTTATACAATATGAATTAAAATAAATAAATTAATTTAATTTATTTAAATAAATAAATTGAAAATTTTCTAACTTGAAAAATTGCGTAAAAATTAGCGTTATGATTCTAGGGTTAAATAAAGTCTTAAGTAGGTAATTATTTAAAAAAATCACAAAAGGTTAAACAAAAGAAAAATGTTAGTCTAAAGAAGATCGTTTTAAAAAATTAGGTGCTTTTATACGTATATGCGCAACTATACTACCACCAAACTGTGAGTAATTTTGTATCGTTTGTTAACATTTTTTCTTAATCATTACTGAATAACGAACGTGAACATGCTCAATCATGTTTCTTTGTGAATGAGTAGTGACGTCAGAGTTTACACGTCATTAGGTTTTGCATTCATTCCATTATAAACAGTAATGAAAATGAACAAAAGAAAAAAAAATACTTTTTACAACAACAAACAAAAATATCTACGCGATATTAAAGTACAGAACAGCGTTTGTTTACTTCACATATACAATTTGGATTCTCAACTATGAAGTTGATTCAATTTCATAAATTTCGAGTGTGTATTATTTTTTAATTGAATAAATTTTAATTTTTTTTAATAAATTTAAATAAAAATTACAAAAAGAAATAAATAATTAAAAACAAAAAATTTTTTTTAGCAATCTGTGTTGCAGCAATTGATGCAAGAACAAATAGATGTTAAACCGGTATGTTTGTATTTGTATTTAAATAATAATATTTAGATTATGATTTTTTTTTTTAATTTTAATTTTTAGAATCTAAATTTTATACCAACTTGTGAAGAGCATGATCATGGCGGCTATAATTTTCGCATACAAGTCCATTGCTCCGATAAATATCCCCAACGGCCTGGTGTTATATTTTCAAAAGAAACGCAGAGGGTTTATTTAAAAACAAATGAAAATGTTTACATTGATTGTTTCTATACACAGAAAATGCCTATACAGCCCTTGAAGGTAAGAGTTTTTGCTGTATTCGATAAAGACACCGGTGATCCTGTCTTGAGATGCCAAAATCATATCAGCACCGATAATGGTGAGCACTCATATAAACGGAAATTCCTTAACATATGAGTAATTCTCTTTTTTCTTTTGTATATGTGTGTATGTGTTCGTTTGTTTGTTTGTAGATTCCAATGAAATTATTCGCAGAAGTTTGGTACGTTGCAAAAATCCTAATGCTGTTTATTATGGTTCCGACACCGGTAAAAGCATTAACGATCGCTATTCAGTGGTAGTGCCTTTAAATAGCGCCGTTAAGGATAACGAAACAAATGAAATGAAACAACAATTAATAATAAGTTTTACTTGCTACAATTCCTGTATGAGTCGTAAACAAACAGCAGCAATATTTTTATTAGAGGGAGCCAAGTAAGTTTTTATTTTGACAATTTGTAATATGATGAAATACTATAAAATATCATCATCCACCATATCTTGTTTCTTCATCCCTGACTTTATTTCATTAGTGGTGAAATTTTAGCACAACGTACGCTACATGTTAAAATATGTACGTGCCCAAAACGTGATAGACGTTTGTATGAGGGTCAGGCGACAAGTTTAAATAAACGCAAGCATACTGAAGGTAAGTGAAAAATATATGGGGGGAATTTTAAAAATACATTTTGATAGAATAAGTGAAAGATTGGTAAAAATAAAATATAAATAAAAGTCGATCATAGGACATATTTACATGCAGTGCCTACGAAAAAAGTGCTTTAAAATAATAAAATGCAACAAATTTTAATTGTTGACGTAAACTTTTTGAAGAACTTGTTTTTTTTTTATAATTTTGAAATCTATGGTATACCAGTAGGTTTCCAGTTGTGCACATTAATATACACCCCACAATATAACAAAAATTAATTAAATCCCAGTTCAAAGATTACACAACGAATAACTCAACTTTTTGAAATTTAATACGATATTTTTGTTTATAAATGAAATATAAAAACCCATGTGTAATGGTATATACAGTGCACTCGCGGTAATGTGAACTCATTAAAACCAAGGGAGTTCGTGTTCGCGAAATTGTTCACTTTAGCGATTGTTGAATTTCGTGACAAAAGTATAAAATTTTACAATATATTTAAGCCTGTAATTTACACGCTTGAAAGTGAAAACTTTTTTTTATTTGAATTATCAAAATATAAAACTACAACAAAACGAGATCAAGAGAAAATAATGGTCGTGATTTAATTTTTTTTGCCAAATGTCATGGATTCCAATGGTATCATCAACATAAGAAACATTGGCAAGCCAAGCACACCATACAAGTTAGTAAAACAATGCTTTAATTGTAATATCAAAGTCATATGCAAAAGCTTTAAGCGTTGTTCACGTTCGACGGTGTTCACTTTATCGCGAGTGCACTGTATATACATACATATGTTACATCTAAACTATTTATTTTAACCACTGACAAAAGGAAGGTTATAAAGAATAATTGTGGAAAATAAACTTCGAATTTATTTCAACTTTTCGATTCACATAAACCTAATGGCAAACCGTAAGTTTTATTTATTATGGTCTAAGAGCCATGAAGGCTATCTGTGATTTAATGTGAGGTTTTAAATTAAAATATCTTTAAATTTGTTTAAAAAACATTTAAAACTGATTTATGTGCTGGAGGCCCGAAGTTCGACCTCAAGAAGAGTGATCAATTTAATTTTTGTATTAATTTTTGTTTCGTCAGAAACGCTTTAATTAGATCAAAGTTAACTGTAATTCTGTTTCATCCAAATAACATGACAATTACAAAAACTGCAATTACATTTAGAAAAGGAGAATATGATAGAAACTGTTGTGTGACTTTACTTCACTAACTCATAAAAGTGTATGTACATATACATATATGAAAGAAAATAATTTCAGTATGTGATTTCTTGAAAAGTGTGAATTAAATAGTTGATGTTTAGTCTTGAATATGCACAGGACACAAAGAACTCTGATGAGGCTATCGTAGCTGGAGTCGAAAACAAGTGTTCAGTTTGGCTAGTGTACTATTCCTTCACGGATATCATTTTTCCTTTGATATTCACTGCAGTTAACTTTGATCTAATTAAAGCGTTTCTGACGAAACAAAAATTTAATACTGATATTTGTTTTCGTTGAATTTCATATGTTTCCACTATAAAACGTTTTACAAAAAATATTACATTTCACTGATACCAATCATTAGCGATTATGTATCAGCAAATCGAAATTAATACAATGAGAAATCTTTCAACAGTTCAATACCAAATAAGGTATTAAGTCATTACAAAAAATAGTTGATTTACTACATTTGAATTTAAACAAACAACTCTATATTAATTAATATCTCTAAAGTCATTTCATAAAATTTTAAAAATTTATTCAAGATGTTAACGAAGAGTGTTCACCCAAAAAAGTACCAATATGGTAAACTATTTGAGAAGTAAAATAAATTTTACCAAATTTACGCTTCAATGACATTTTGATAATGAACTCTCAATCGAATGGATAAACAGACAAGTAAACGGCAAAAGATTCGATTTTTCAAACAAATTTATGTTGATAATACGTATACACACTATTTGGTAGGGTCAGTCTACTAAGGTCATTAAATAGTAATTTCGACAATCGTTTTAAACATTTTACATTTTTTTGTCTGAATTTTTCAAGACAACGTAAAAGTAATTGTATTTTTGAAGTCTCACAGATGTTAGATCATAAAATAGATTCACATCTTACTGAAAACCACTGTCTATGCTATATTAACTTTATTATTAATACCGGAAACTTTTATTATATTCTGTATTTTATTTTCAGATTCGAATAGTGTTCCTACCGAAGCCAAAATGGCAAAATATGAAAACAATTCTTTAAAAGACGAATATAGTCGTAGTAGTTTCGATGAAGCCAGCGATGATGGTATCACAACAACGTTTTCTGGTAGTGTGCATCATGAGAAAGAAACCGGAGATTTTGTTATAACATTAAAATATAAAAGTCGACAACAATGGTTGCAAACTCTAGCAGGTATATATGGTAATGCTGTTGCCAATGACATGTTGTATAAAAATTCTATGAGAGGCGGAAGAACGCGTTATAGAGAGCTTATTAACAAATTATATGGTATACTAAATTATTATAATTGAAAAAAAAAAAACATAAATTAATTGGAAATTTTAATTTTATGTTTCAGAAACTGCCTGCAATTTGAAAGCTACTTCAATGTCAACAGAGTGATCTTTTTTATGTGTATTAACTTCCATTTTTCCATTTAATCATAACATATATTTTTAAATGTTTATTTTTAAATGTTAGTTTCTGTTTATCTATAATGATCTGCTATTGTCCACAGTGATAATAGTGAAGTATTAGAGTCTTAATTTTAGTTGTATATTAAGATGTGTAGGTTTTATTAAAAAAGAAAAAGAAAAAAATCAGATAAATCTTACAGATATATTTATAATATATCTGCTTAAGCTTTAATAACTTACTATACACATACAAATAATATTTAATTTGTTATTTTTTTATTCATTATATTACATTTTGCATTTTCTGTGCATTCATTCCTTTTTGCACTTTTTACTGTTGTTTAAATTATGTGTGTTTTCCTTTTTTTATTGGTTTATTTAAATGTTCACAAAAGTGTCTTTCTTAAAGGTAATAACTATCAGTGCCTTTTTTCCTACTTTATTGTTTTATGTAAGTGCTTTATTAATTATATTTTAATTAATTCCAAAATGTTAATGTTAAAACCAAATTATTATAATTATAAATGACGAAAAAAAGTACAAGTAATACAGGTATGTGATGAAAATCGAAATTAAGTGACATTGAAATCAACCGAAACTTCAAATTGCTATAACTTTTAAATCTCAAAAAATTTGGAATTTTCTCTTTATTCATCATTATCTTAATGGCCATTGATTAACTTTCTTTATTACGAAAAATTTAAAATTAAAAGGACATATACGTTTCGTATTTCTTTGAAAATAAAATGGATTTTACTTTCACTCGTTTTCGATTTCCATCACCTACATAGCTGATAATATGATAATGAAATAATAGTACATGTAAAAACGTTAATAAAATAAAAAATATATATTTTTGATAAATGATAAAAATGTTTTATAAAATTTCAAAATTTGCCTAGACATAAAAAATTGATTGAAGGGTATAGAACTTAGAACAGATGGATAATCGAATCGAGATTGTATAAACATACAAGAAAACATATCCATTTTGATAAGCCTATAAACAAAAGAAGTATTGAGAGATAAAATTTTAGTCATAATATGAAAAAATAATGTTTAATAATGTTTATTTACATATGCATGTGTATATGATTTCACACGGATAATAGATGTAAAACACGATTAAGGGAGGTAAGTATAATACAAAACAAACACCATACCGGTTAATAGAAAAACACACATTCGGAAACGCGTTATTCGAAATATCAAGCGAAATATGTACGAACATCCGTACATATGTATATAAGTGTATATCGTACATTATATGATTGACATTTGAAAGCTTGTATTTGTCGTATATTCCGTGTCTGGTAATTTGAGAATTATGTACATACTTGATTACCAATTTAGTTTTGATATCTGGGGGGTTACTTTGTATTTCGATTCGAATCGAAAATCTTACAAATTCGTAAAAATGTTCGAATTTTCGAAAAATATTTGTATACATTTTTCGAATGGGAAAGTTTTTTCGAAAGCATTTTCGATTTGAATCGAAATGCAAAGTAATCAATCAGGGGGAACTATTTAAAAAAAAAAAATTTTTATCTTTATTTTCTGTTAATTAAACATAAAAATATATATTTTTATAAATATTCCGGTATGTGATGAAAAACGATTTCGATCGAAATTGAAATCCTTTGTATTTTCAAAGTCATATAAAACTTATCTCTTTTAATTATTTTAAAGTTTTAATAAACAAGGATATAATGGCAATAGTCAGTGAGGTAATGAGTAAAAAAGGAATTTAAAATAAGAAAGGATTTGGCAGTTACAGCAGCTTGAAATTTCATTTAATTTCAATTTTGATCGAATCAATTTCTATCATATACCAGATTTATTTTTATAGAAAAGAAAAAATATTCTATTTTTACTTTTACATTTACATTTTTTGGCAATCTTTTTTTTAATAATTAAACATAATATTAATGCTGCCGGTGCTATAAAAATTGTTTGTTATTATTGTATTTGTATTTTTTGACTTTTAAAACAAGTTTTCATTAATCTAAAATAATTTCGAAAAATAATTAAAATACGCGATTTTCAGCACATGTAAACATAAAATTGGAAATTTTTAAATCAGAAATAATTTTGAAATCTCATATTTCCCAGCCCTACGCCTATTTAAAAGTAAATTTTAATTTTGAAATGAAATATACAATGATGTAAATTCTCACATATAGATTGCTTTCCTTCACTTGTGACTATGCAAATGGCTTTCGACTAATTTCCTACAACTTTTTGCATAAAGTGTCCGGATTTGTATTACAGATTTGATCTTTTAAATGAATATTTTTGTTGGATTAATATCCGAAATTGCATGTGTGCGATAAGTAAGCCCTAATTCCCATCTAAGTTATCCTTGATTTTTGTATAAGTATATCTTGAGAACAGTTCACAGTAAAGTGTCTGAGTTTAGTCTGAAAAAAACCATAATCAATCAATTTTTTAGTCATGACTCAAAAATTTAGCACAATTAGGTAAGTAAGCGTGGTATCTCCCATACAGGCTAAAATTGATTTTTGTATATCTTAAAAAGGGTTAAATGTAAAGCTTCTGAATTTGATCTTAATGGTTCCACAATCAATAAATATCTTTAGTCAGAAAGAGGGCAGAATTGGACATTGACAATTGGACTCGTATGTTGAGAACAGTTAAATGTAAAGTTTCTGAATGTGGGCAGAATGACTTCACTATTAAATCATTAGAAAACATATTCTCTGCTTTAAATATCGTTTTAAAATGGTTGCTTCAATGAGATTATTTTATTTTGCCTTGGAAAACAGGCACAGGATCCGCTGGTATTATATAATTTTTCATACTAATTTTCAAGACTTCAAAAAATTATGAAGTTTTTGAAATTTAAGAATGCATTTTAAATTTACTCAACTCATGTAATGATTTAAAGTTGATATTTTGTCTGTTTTAAGTAAATATGTATTTCAAGTTTTTTATATCAAATATTAAGAGTCATAAAAAGAGTATTTAAGATTCAACACATTCATTTTCATAGTCAATTAATTATTCATAATTTTTACTTCGTTCGTTAAAAAATAAAATTTAAACTGTACCATTTTCCTTTTCAATTTTTTTTAAATCACAAATATTTCTTTTACCATCAATTTTCAAATTCATTCTGTGCGTCTTGACAACATGTGTTGCTAACATTTGTTCAGTAATACAAACAGTTTGCTTTTATCTATTTTTAAGAAGCAATTTTCTTCATGTCTAGGACAATGAACCATAAAAACAAAACGGCAAATGTCATCTATTAAGAAAAAAAAAAAAAAAAAACACAAATCCAGAAGACTGTTTACATTTGAAGAAACCACAATTAAATATTAAAAAATCATAAAAGAAAACTCTATACGCCTGCGTGCTAATATCTTGCTAAATACCAGATGATGAGCATAATGATGACATCAGCGACGTTAGTTCAGGAACAGAATGTTGGCAATGTTCGAATGGCGGTGTGATTTGCACGCGTTACAAACAACATACACATATGGTTGAAATATTGTACAGAAACTTTACATTTTATACAGATGTGATTTTGTACGAGCATTTAAACAAATTATTTGTATTGATAAAAGCGTTATTATTTATTAAATGCAGGAAAATATAATTTCTAACACAATTTTTAAGATGTTGAATAATATAAAACGACAAATTTACACAAAACAATAACTGTGTCTAGATAATTTGGGAAATGTGATAATCATTTCCTTGAAATATAGCAAATAATCTATTTCCATGGAAATATAGCAGTTAATCTGTTTGATTTGTAAATTAAGTGAATAGAAATATTTTGAAGATAATGGTGCATACCCGCATACATACATATCTGTGCAGCACGAAAAGTTTACACTTAGGGCCACTTTTTGAGTCTGAGATTAAACATGAGGTTTAGGATTTAGTTAACTAATCTAAGAATTAATTTAATCCGGTATAAATTGTGTTTTGTGTTTTTGAGTATGAGTTTAAACCTATTAGTATTACCATACTGAGTAAGAAAAATGGCATTTTTTTTTTGCAAATATAAAATATATTTTCACAGCATTCTGCTTATGTATATCATGCATCTACATTTTCATAACACTTTGTTTTTCTTATTAATGAAAAGATAATTCCGCCAAATATTTTTGAGCAAAATAAAGAATTAAAAAATTTATATAAAAGATGTCTTCCTTCAAACATTGAACAAAAAATATTTAGCTTAGAGGCTAAACATGCATCATATTTTACTTCTAGTGAAGTAAACTATTTATAAAAGTTAGTGGATGACAAAAAAAAAACATTATAGAGTGTAAAAACCGAAAGAACCATGGCGACTACGAATCGAAAATGCTTTTGAAAGAAATTTCGCATTCGAAAAATCAATAATAATGAACAAAAATTTTTCGAAAATTTTAAAATTTTTACGAATTCGTAAGATTTTTGATTCGAAGCGAAATACAAAGTAACCCCCCAGGTCAGTTTTAACTCAAAATTTGGAATGTTGAGGTCATCTAAATCTTTTTTTATACTTATATGTGGGCCAATTAGTTCTAAGCCACTATATACCGATTTTTTTGGGCAAATGAAACCTTTGTATGAACTCTGTATCGTTACACAAATTCAAGTGATTCGTGCTCTTATTAATATTGGCTTCTAATTTTTTGTTTTATTTATATTTTCATATATTTCCTGATCATTTAAATCTTCATGAGCACTTGAATAATTCATTTTTATTTAACTTTTAATTTTTGTGTTTTCATCTTTCAATGTAAACAATCAGTTGACAGTTCTCTTTTGAGATTAAACTACCAGCATCGGTCGATTAAACTAGCAATGAGTGAAATGTCAATTCAATAGATTCGAAGAACAGCTGATTGATTTTATTTTACGTTTTTATTTTCTATTTGAATAATGTTTTTTTTGAAGTGATAATAAAAATATTATCCGCAAAACAAACTAGAGTTGTGATTGAATTACTTTACTTATAAGGTCCTTATTGTAAGTGATGTACAGTTACGCGTCGATTATCCGGGTTATATTAAAATATACAGAAATTTACTTTATTTTTTTTTTATTGAGACCAATACTTAGGGGTAAACCCCTACTAAGGACAGGAAGGAAAGGACAGTACATTATGACAACAGAACATATATTTTGTTTTCTTATATAATTAAGCGCCTTGGGAATGATACAAATTGCTGTGAATTGATCATTCAAAGGCCTTGAATGATCAACAGCAATTGCCCTGTCAATGCATGTTGATTAAGGTAAGTGCCTTCGCTAAGTAGGTTTTTAGCTGTTATCTGCTACTTCCCAATAGGTGGCGCTTTTCTCCTGATCATTCATTTTTCGTTGTCAAAGGTTAAGGTGGAATAGAGTGGAACGTCAGGGAGAGGTTATTTTGTAGATGGACTTCTTGGAGCGGGGGACCTCTTATTTTTATATTATAATTTTGAAAAAACCGCAAACTAACCTTATCATTTTTTACCTTTGCTGGGATTCGAACCTGGGCCGTTTGAGTTTTTGTGCGAGAGCTCTAACCACTATATTTTGATTTAAACATTCGATTTATGTAATTAGAAATTCAAATATACCACATATTTTTATACAAAACATACAAATCGTCATAGAGAATTCAAAATCAAAAAAAGGGAAAGCATCGGATTTAGGTTTACATAATAAAAGACATAAGAATGCGGCACGGATAATAGATGTAAAGCACGGTTAATAGAGATAAAACACGGATATTAGAAGTAAAACAGGGTTAATATATGTAACCGATTTATGGAGGCCCGGTTAATCGAGGTTTAACTGTATTTATAAACAAATTATGACAAGAAAATAGTTTTTTTTCTTTTAGAATTTGTATGTATTATTAAAGCAGCTTTTGATAAACTAATTACAGTATATGTACATATGAGAGAGTACTAGCTGTGCTAGTTCTATACAGGTAACTCTCGTATAACGCGATATCTATATGACGCGGTTTAAAAAAATCAGTTTCAAAACATGTGTGAATAAACATACGACCTTCAAGGTGAATCATATAACGTTGAATTTTCGTCAAACGTAACCATCGTGTTATACAAGGAATACCTACATAAAAGATCTATAACTACCTATCAACTAATTTCTGTTTTATTAGTTTCGACTTTAATTATGGTTTGTAAATATGCATCAATTTGTGGAATAATGTTTCATGAAAGTGATTTTCTTCCAATTTTTTTCTTCTTTCATTATCCCTTTCAGCTTTCGTTTTTGCCTCTTCTACAGTTACGTATATAGTTTTGTTTTAGAGAAATGATATTTTCCCCTACCCATTATCTTATTGCTACATGTTTTATATGGGCTTACCATATTAGTTTGGTGTAAAGATAGTCAAGATTTCCAATTAAAATCAAACTTATGAGTGAAAAAAAAAAATTTAATTGCAGTGACAATAACCTACCCGAACATTAAATATGTTAAGACGAGAACATATGCTCGTAAAAAAGACGTACGAAAAATTTATAATTAAAAGATATTTTTAATTAGAATTGTTAGCAGTACCACAGAAGAGAATGTTATTGAACTTTCCAATATAGTTTATTTTTTTAGATTTGTTGCATTTTCACTGTACCCTACAGTACAATGGTCTGGATGGATGGCAACCGAACTTGAGTTGCGTTCGTTGCCTGCCGTTTGCACTCATGCTTAATTATTTAAAACTTTAAACTGCACGTTGTAGGTATTGTAGGGTATCTTTGTAGAACTGCTTGTTTGCCGATAACTCGCTTAAATGTCATCTTTACATTCGAATAAGAAAAAACCACCTGCTACAACAGCTTTAAAGCAAATATATATTTCCAAATAATTTTTCGTAATTTATTCATTGTTATTAAATAGGCAACTACAGCACAAAAACATACCGGAAGAGGGTAAAGCTAAAACTTTAAACGACACTTGTTGCCTTTAACGGATTAAATTTCCTTTTTTTGTTTTGCTCATAACAACGAAATGACTAGTACATGGTTGTTGCCCAATAGGTTGGCTCAGTATTTATTCATAAATATGTATATTATATACTTACATACATAGTATATGCATATATATGTTTGTATATTTTTTAATATAAAAATTCCAACTTCTCTCTTAAGAACGTGCCTTGAATTAATATTTTTAATTCTTTGTAAATGAGTCGAAACCTTAAAGAAAAAAATTATTAAAATTTTCGTTTCTAAAAGCAAATTGTGCTCAAAACATTTCAAGTTCCTCTTCTCTAATAATCATTGTAAACATTGGCAATGCTATTATGTTGTACACCATTAAAACTTTTTTGTGAACTGGTGTTTTGGCTTTAATAGAGTTATCAACTGGAAAAATCTTATGCTGCTAACATGTTTTTCAAATATTTATTTAAATAATACTCGTACTTATATATTCATTCATAAACACTATTAAAGTAAATAAAAACAAAATATTCATAATCTGACTTGAGTTGAGAAAAATGCTACACTATGGCGAATATGTAGTCAAGAGAGAATTTTAGTTTTAGTTTGAAAGAAGGAAAACATCAAATTAGAAAGTGTTAAGCGCTGTTTTTGGCCCATAGAATACTAAAAAATTCGCATATACATACAATATTTTTGATTAAAACAAATTTTCATATGTCGCATAGACTCCCTAATAGCTGAATGCTGTTATTTCGGCGTTGTTACGTTTTCATTTCAAATATGATTTCGCAGAGACTTCTTCTCCTGTTTTTTTGGTCCCAATATTTCTCTACTTAATCAGTTTTTCATAACTTTTACAAGCATTATAGCAAGACCATATATTACAAGAGACTTGCTTAGTAAGTTTGATTGATTGGTTGGGTGTGGTGCTGGCAAATTTTACTTCTTTTCATTAACCTTATATAAAGGAATAGTTTTCATTTGAGAACTCAGTGAACAATCTTCTCCTTTTAACTCCGAATCTCATCTACTCTTGTGCAGATGACAGCAACATTTCGTCGTGCGGGAGTTTATGTGCTCTATCCGCTATTTTATATATCTCGAGTTAATGATGCCACTTGAGGATTTTGACACCAAAATATTTAAAATCTGCAATCCGTTTTCGGCTATATATCTCCGAAACTGGACGATATATCCAAAACAAATTGCAGACTTGAAAAATTTGGGATCGAAAACCTAAAGTGGCATCATTAACTGTTCGTTTATTGAACAATCTTCCAGCGAATGTTTTTCCTGCCAACTATGATATCATTAGGATTTAATCAAATGCCCACAAGCACTACTCCATCTTTCTCGTTTCCTATAATATATTATCCTAGACTAGCCAAGTGTACCACATTAGTAGGGGTCATACCCAGAGTGCTTAATAATAAACAAATTTTATTTTTACTCTTGATACTACTTTTTAAATGTCAAATATGCCTTTTTGGTGTAGAACTTAAGCGCCGAAATTTAATTGCTTTTACGTATAAATGTACATTATATATACATACTTATACTAGTTAAACCGGCAAACGTTGTTTTGCCATATAAATTTGCTCTAGAAAACATTTTTTTAGTTCAAATATATTTGAACTGCAAAAGTCAACATTGATATAAGCAATCAACGTCTGAGTTACCACCAATTTTAATAAATGATTATCCGCCATTTTTGGTACTTCAGATAGGGAGAAATATCGTCTGTACCGCCCCCTCTGAGTACTTCTTAAACAAAAAAAAAAAAAAACCTAATCGATATGTGTTCTACGGTACGTACGAATAGGTAAACATATCTAATTTAAAATTTCATCTATGAAAAATAGACGTTGAACGATTCTCATACCCGATATGCACACAAAATTTCATGAAAATCGGTCGAGCCATTTCGCAGGAGTTTGGCAACAAACAACGGGACACGAGAATTTTATATATTGGATATTGATACACATAAATATATACAAATATTCTTATTCATCCATATGTACTTATATTCATTATCTCTTTTGCCACCGCTAATGTAACATTAAATATTTTCTTGATTGCAATTGCGATTTAACAGGTTGTCAAGTGTACTTATTACTATTTCCTCAAATGTATGCACTTATGTATGTTACGAGTACATATATATGTCTGTATGCGTGTTAAATTGTTAAATTAGAATTTTTACGAATTCGCTTCAAGTGCATTTGTCTATTTTATGTGGAAAACAAAATTATTTAAGGCGGTACAGAGTAGTACGTTCAGAAGTGCATAAATTTAGTACGAAGCCTGTGCGTCTATTTTTTTGAAGGTAATAAATAGAGGTTTTAAATCTCAATTATTTGTTGTAGTTGTTTATAACAACAACAATAACAAACAAAAAATATACATAATTTGTAATATAAATAACAATAGCAAATAATGATAATGATGTTTTTATTAAATTAGCATTTCAATTATGGTACGCGATTCAGTTATTTTATAAATTATTATAATTTTTTTTTTCTACAGTTGTTATTGTAACTGCTGGCATTATCTTAATGGCTATTAAACATTACCAGATAAGATCTGAATCTTGAAGTAGTTGTTGAACTTGTAGGATAATAAAAAAACACAATTTTACTATTTTTCCGATTTATTTTTAAATTTAATTGAAGTCAGTCAGTCATTGTTTATTTTTTTTTTACTAATTTTATATTCATTCTTGCGGTGGGAATTTTATTATTTTTTTTTTGATTTGAGTGAAGTGTTCGTATATTATAACGAAGAGATCAGTGGAATGTGGTTTACATTTTTTAATGACTAATTTTTTTTATAATAAAATTATGATTGAACTTTGAGTGTAAATGAAAATTCAATAAAAAATTCTTGAGTAATATAATAAAAGTGTAATGTAATTCCGTTATAGAGAGACAAGAGAGAAGATTTTAAACACATACTTATTAAATAAATGAGAGAGAAAGAAAAATTTAAAAATATTTTCTTAAAACATAAATTAAAAATTCTAAAATTTTTAATATTCTATATCGCTATTTAAACTATCAGTTGAATACTAAACTACTTCATTGAAATAAAAATATGTATATATCTGTTTAATCCATTAGGGAATCAGAAGTTAATATTATTAAATTTTTTTTTTAAGTTCACAGTACAGAAACATTTTTTTATATCTTTATCTTTCAAGATGTCAAAGCCCGGAGCTCAAGTCTTAGCCAAGTCTAAGCCAACACACTAAGCACTCGCCACTACGACTACTCAACTGTGCGAATAATTTTGGAGTTTTTTTTTTTACTTAAAAGTAAATTTTCATAAAAAAAATTTTAAGTACCTTTTAATTCAAATTAAAGTAATAATGTTTTTAATGTTAAAATGATTTAACAATCAATTAAAATGCTGTTACAATTACGATATACGAGTGTATACATACATATATGTGATCAACATTTACCCTTAACTAATGGATTTTTGTGCAAAAATAAATTTAAAATATTTTACTTCCTACACGAGTAACAATAAAAAATACATTTATTAAACTGATGTTTAATTACATGGAATAAATTATACAAAAATTTATATATTTCATTTTTTCGAAAAGTCTTAAGAGAAAAGACACTGAAGATGATACACTGCCGAATTCTGTATTTTATAAGAAAATTGACGGGAAATCTCTCGATATGAATTATTCGAAAAAAAACTTTTTTTAAAACATGGCATGGACTAGTGTGTCATAACTTCATATGTATAAATTCTGACTATTTAGACATGAGACTTAATGATTAAACAGAATACGACCGCGACTTCAGGCAAAAACGTCTCTCAGAGAAAACGTGCCCAACATTAAAACGACGGCCGCAACTTCACGAACTGTTATTTATTGTTTTTACATTTCTTGTCTGTAAAACTATTAAAAATTAAGTTTATGAGAGTTTTTGCAAAGAATTGAACTTATATTTTATAATTTAATCATCTTTACACACTTTTTCAATTATTTTTGTTTACAAAATGTATGAAATACATTATGGTAACATTGCTGAGAGAATTTGTCTCTAAAAATGAGAGCATAAAAAAAATCGCTGTCAAAATAAAATAGATTCTATTTCACGACTGCATCCTCCAGCGTTTTTATCTGTCAATTTGTATAGAAAAAAACGTCATGCCCCAGTTCTGTTTAATCATTTATTCATATTTGACTGTATAAGAAAAAAAAAGTGTAGTGCGTTTCATTGTTCTATCTATACTAAAATGCGAGGTTCCCTGATGAAATGAACGATTCCGGATGATCGTATTGTCTGGCACATCCATTTGTAGTTGATTGTCTAGTGATTCGCATGCATCAATGCATTATAGAAAGAATCCGTTCTTTAGTCGCACCCCTCGTTTAAGGAACAATCTTCCAGCGATTGCTTTTTTTTCTGCTAATTATCAATCAAATGCCCACAAGCACTATTCCCTCTTTCCCCCTTCCCATAACATATTTTCCTAGACCAGCACAATGTACTGCATGAGTAGGGGCCATCCCCTGAGCGCTAGCCTTAATAATAATAAAAAATTATTGTTTAAGAAAGTTGCTTGCTACGCCAATGTTGGTTGCAAAAACGACGTTGTTGTTTTGACGTACAATACTTAATAAGTTGAGTTGCATATTGCATTTGTTACTTAAAATAAAGAGTCATTGCAGTAGAATCTCGGAAAAGCTGATTTGCGTAAAATTTAAAAACTCTGATAATTTAAAAGTATTTTAGAATCAATGTGCCGTAACTAAAAGTTAAAGGAGTATGATTTTTTTTAAACAATTCTTTTTTCGGCCATACACGTTAATGTTGATGACAAAACTTTAAATGAAAACCATGATTTCGAAGTGTTCGATACGGATAATGCGGGGTAAATTATCCAACGAGATATTAAGTTATCAAACTTTAAAACCTTGTGGATACCCAAGCGTGATGTGTAATCAGCTTTACAAAAGTATTTTACTGAATCGTATTTCTATGTTCTATCTTCAATATTCCAATACAATGAACTGCATGAGTAGGGGTTTACTCCTGAGTATTGGTTTTAAAAAAATACTCAGTAAAGGGAAGTTTACATTATACTATTGTATATTAGAACATGTCGTCAACGTAGTCTAGTGGTTAGTGTGTCGGCTTACTAGACAAGAGCTCCGGGTTAAAACCCCAGCTTTGAAATACCTCTTCGGCAGTCTTCTGGCAAAAGCTCTGAAAGTAACAATTCCAAGTTTCATTTGATCAGAATTGTAAATTTACAAAACCACAAGAAAAAAAAAAAAAAAACTGGGAATTGAAAATTGAAATTTTGGTCACATAATTTTACTATTTCTTTCAATTTCAATTAACAACTACAAATTAATAAAACTAAAGTTAAAATTAAATTTATTAATACATAATTTTAAAGATATTACATATGTATGTATGTATATGTACATATTTCCAAAAAATAATTTAAAACGATATGTATAGGCAAAATAAGTTTTATTTGGCTTTGAAAAAAAAAAACACTCGATTTCTATTTCATTCGGTTTTGATTTTCAGAATATATTATTTAGCCATTTTTATTTTTGACACAGATTTTTGTTTTACTCTCCCTAAATGTCTAACTGATTTACAAACAGACCTAATAGTCTACAGCTGAATGAGAAACACATTTTTCTCATACTTTCTGATAATAAAAAATAAAACATGAACGATGCAACTTTTTCGAACCTCTACTACGGTTTCTTACTAATAAATAATCTTACATTTCATTACCAGAATTGTAATGAATACTGATGCATAAAGTATTTGTTTCCTGCCAAGGCATTAAATTAATGAGTAAATTATGGATGACAACCGAATTCTGGTCAATTTGTCAATATGTAATTTATTTTAGATGCCTATAAAATTCAGTGTAAATTGGTAAATCTCAATTAAAATTTTTGACTAAAATTTGTTAAATTTTAAGTACGAATAAAAAGAAAGAAAATTAAAACCAATTTTGCTATTTTAAAGTTATCAATATGGGAAATTACAAGAGTAAATATAACTTTTAAAATAAAATTTCACTCAAATTTGTTTCAAATGCATTTTATTTTCAAACTAAAAATAAAATATCATTTGTTTACCTTTTTTCTGCCTAAAAAAGTGTCGCGGCTCAAGTGTGATGGATAATATTTTTTTCGTAGACAAGTGGGGTTTTAAAACACTTTAAAAACAAACTGCTGCATTACTTAGAATGTGTTTAGTTCACGTACGAATCAACCAGTCAACCAGCCAAATTAAATAAAGTCACGATCTTTTTAATCTTTTGTTTACTTTAGTGCTTGTTTGTTTGTTTTAAATATCTCATTTCAGATGTATGAGTACGTCTGTTACTCGTAAAAAGAAAAAAATCTTATTGAGATGTTATTTCATTGCTTCAACACTTTAATGAAACAACAATGTGCAGGTGTTCGATATACAGAATACGAAGCGATTGCTAATAAAAAATTAAAATTCATATTGAGTGGGGCTAATACATTAACCACTACAGAGAAACCCACTCATTTATAAGTGGAGTCTTTGAAATTGAGAAAGAGTAAAAAAAAATACAAAACAAAAATTAAATATGTTAAGAGAGCAAAAGAGAATACTGTTTGTTATGATATACGAGGAAATATGATACTTTTGCAAATGCTCCAAAATAGACGCGATACCAACACGCTAAAAGCAATAACAACGTTAACGGTTTTATACAAAACGCGGCGTAAAATAATAACTTAAAAAAGAAGAAGAAAAAGATGCTGCAGCAGTAGAAACAAGTTTAATAAAAATAAAACAGTGTTGGGAGATGAACGTTGTGGAGTAAAACAAATAACTGATCAACCAACAATACAACACAACCAGTACTATAACAATAGAGTAAATAAATATTGAATTTAAAAAAAGAGAAACTACAATAACAATAAAACGGGAATTAAAACTTGTATAAAAAAACAACAACAATAATAACAAAAAAATAACGACGAAAATAAACAATTTTCAATAAAATCAAACCCGACAAATTAAACGCGTTTAAAGCGTCGTTAAGTGAAGAATACGGAAAAAATTAGTTTGAAAACGTGAATTAGGCGCGCATGTTTTATTTAAAGTGCAAATTATTGCTAAAAAAAATTCAGAAAAAATTGTGAAAAAATAAGGAATAATTTTTCAGTAAAATTTAATAAAAAAGAAACAAAGTTATGGTAGAAACAACTGTGGTTACACGCACTACAGAATTGCCAGCTCCTGTTACTGGTGTCTCTTCTGTTCCTGTGCGCATAAACACCACCACCACTACTACGACCGCCTCAACAGCCACCCTCAGCTCCAGTGGCCGTCAAAATGATGAAGTCACTCGTGGTATTTTCAATTTAAAAATCATCCTGTTCCTTTTACTACTGCCTCTGGTTTTATTTGCGGTGTTTCTTAAACATCTGTTGGACTACTTGTTCGGTTTGGGCCTAAAAGAAAAAGATGTTGCTGGTAAAGTAGCTTTGGTGAGTATATATTGAAACAAGATTGTACGACAAATAAGGTCCATAGCCATATAAAAGAAGTCTGAAACCAAAAAAGGCATTTGAAAAATAAAAAATAACCGCTTTAAAAACAAAAACAGCGCATACATTTATCAATTGCATTGTGAGGAAATTTCAAAAATCTTTAGCAATTGAACAGCACTTCGAAACGTGTTTGGTTCTCAAAATAACATATAAATTAAGAAAATAAAATAACTCCTACAACATTTTAAATCTACTTTACTTATAGGCAGGCGGGCATACATATGTTTGTGTATGACGAATGCAATTACTAATACATGTCAATAACAGGTAGCTCTCCCCATAATTTAAAAATCACAATTTAATATTGTTAAAAAAAAAATTCAAAGAGAAATTCGCCTTAAAAAACAACAACAATTATAGGCATATAAAACCTATAAAATATTTCCATTTTGTTGTTGTTATTTTGCCTGTTTTTGTTTACTGATCATATCATTTTACCCCTCTTTGTTATCAATAACAAACCTCATCGATTGGTTATAGAATAACAAGTTTTTGAACTTTAACTTTTAAAACCATATGTATGTACATACGTATGTATGAGTATTTAAAGGCCCATTTTTGTGTTTTACTTTTAATTTCTACGAGCAATTTTCTTATAAACTTTCTTTTAAAAAATTTATTAGAAAAACAAAATTTTTCTCTTTTAAATGCATTACTTAAAATATATAGAAAAAAAATATTTCTCACTGTTTATGCGTATTTTTGCATTTTCTCGGCTTCTTGCCAACTGTTTTTTGGGTGTGGTTTATACAATAATTTTATAATTTACTATCGTATCATCATAACTTTACTAGTTATTTATAAATTAAATATTTATTTTGGTTTTATTATTGTTTACCAAACTATGTTTGATTCCGTATATAAACATATCCATACATATCTTTTGTTTATTTAATTTTTAATATCATCCGGATACATGTTTGTAAATAAAATAGTGTTATACACTTGGCATTATCAGTATTTGCTAGGGTTTGTGTCTTGATTATACAGAGTTTTAAAGTAATAATATCATGAAGTATTTTAACCCTAGTGTAAACAGAGAACATTTTTGAAATAATTTTATTTATTTAAGCAATTCTTAACAGTTAAATTAACTTTTGTAGAAAAATTAAATTTATAAAATAATGATCTAAAAACCGGGATTTGAATCCCAGTAAGACTGTTGATTCAATTTTATGAGTTTATTTTGTCTGATCATTAAACACCTCAATTAGATCAGACTTAACTGCTATTAACTGAGTTAAAATGTGTTTGACAAAAGTTTGATTAACTCGCTATAAAGTATGTAGAGATAAAGTGGGTTAAATAGTTAATAGCTGTCAAGAAAGATTACCGCAGCTAGGGGTCGAAAACATGCTCAGTTCGGTTTCTGAAAATTTTCATTACTGATATCATTGCACAAATAATCTAAATTCATTCAAGAGAATTTAGTTCTGTTCTAATTAAGGCATTCAATGAAGCAATAAAATTATTATAAATAATATTTGCATGTTAGGAAAGAATTATTTTCCGCAAATGGGCTTGTATGTGTTAATATCGAAACAAATTTTCTGCACTGTCAATGAACTTTCAAATGGCTTAGTAGCTTTTGAGAAAAGTGCTTTTTCTCAGTGACTTCAAATAAAATTACCAGAACTGAGTACCACTTTTTAACTCCGCAATGCTATACAGTATGGTGCAGTTTGGACAGCTCTTTCCATACGTTTGTTATATAAAGTTATGATATAGAGAAAAACAATGCTTTGTTACTATATTGCACTTTTCAAATTTAAATGCGACAAATTTTTGAGTTTTTTAAACGTGTAGCTGATTAATCAGTTTTTTTTTTGATCACTTAAAATACTCGAAAAAGATTCAGCGAAATGATTTTTAGAAAAACAATCTTACAAATGGTAGCTGGGGTATTTCTATTCTATTTTATTCTCACTACTTTAGTAATACAATAACAAGTTTGATACAAATGCATGGCTGGCTAGTATACTATAGACTATTTTCGAACTCATTATGCAATACATGTTGAAAGCACCGCACTGGGTTTTTTGTTAGTAATTATTTTTTCGAATGGCAACCAGAATATTTTATTAATAATTCGTCAATGAAGAGATTCCCCTGATGCAGCAGTCACTGTAACAATTGTTGCTCTTGTTGCTGACATTATGCCGCCAATGCAGAATAATTCGAATTGCGTACTACAGTACTGTAAAACGCAACATTTTGTGTCAAAATATAATTAAAAAAAAACATGTTATGTTATGTCATGTCGTCCCAAACTCTATGTTATGCCATGGCATGCAAAGTCAGAATAGTACCTTAGCATGTTATTGCAAATCGGCTAAGCTGCTGTTTTAACATGCAATGAAGTTGATACAAGAGATCACACAAATTTTGTGTAATGCATAATGCTTCGCATAAATGCCTTTACTATTATAAAGAAGTTTATAGCAATTGTTAAACGTCAAATGGTAGTCGCCGTAATCTAGCAGTTAGTGTGTTGGCTTACTAAGACGATAGTGTCGGGTTTAAATCTCAGTTTGAAAAAAAGAAATATGAAAAAATTATTTCTTTCGGCGACTAACTCTCAGCAGTCTTCTGGCAAAAGCTCTGAGAGTAACTGATTGCCATAACAAAGCTTCTCAAATCTGTCGTTCGGAGTCGACTTTAAACTGTAGGTCCCGGTACTCATGGATAAAAATTAGCATACACAACATGAGTGCTGCTATAAGCTAGGCCGTAACCTTGACACAGGGTTGTAATGGCCAATTATGTATGTAAACATCAAATATTTTTTATTCTTGTGATGTAGATTTATAGGTAAAATAAGCATAATTAATACAAATATTTGATTATTAAGACGAAAGAAAATGTAAAATTAAAAAGTCAAGCCTATATTGCAGAGCTGCTATTATATATCATACAGTTGTCTTTATATGGATACAGTGCACATACATAAAGAGGTTCATATTTATAAGTAAATTTGCTATTTATTCTTTATTCTTTGCTATTTATTTCTTTAGAATACATACATAAGTATATTTAACCACATGGATGCCGTTGTATTTTATGTGATATTTTCTCAAAATTTGGTCTAAATATTACAAATTTTTTTTATACATATTAGACATTCAAAGTCGCACTACTGTTTCAATGAAATAATGGAGACCTTTTAACTGTCAAATTTGTCGTCAATATTAAAACAATAATGGCAGTCATTAGTTAATAAAACTTCGTAAAACGGTATACATTTTTTTCGAATCCAACAAAGCTACAAGTTTAAAACTTTATTTGGAAACGTGGCAGTATTTTTTCGAATATTAAAGTTTGATTCTTTATTCTTTCCTTATTATTTTGATTTTTACCCTGCCATTACACAAGTAAGTACTTTAATGAAAAAACAAACATTAGTAAAAAATTGTGAGTGAAATTTTCATGAAAGTACTTTCATGTGTAATGGCAGATTTAGTACTAAATTTTGTAAAATTAAAAAAAAAAATAAATAAATATTTTTGTTTTATAAATTCCTTGCTTTAGCAATAAATTCTTTTAAATGATTTATACTCTTAAGTGAATAGGTAAATTTAATGTTTTTTCTATAAATCTTTATTGATTGACTCACTTAGTCACTTAACTACGTAAACACTTATCAATTATGGCTTTTTTGGGAGAAGCTTCTTTTACCAAATTTGGTCAATTAAGAAATGTATTTTTTAATTAAGTTTTCTATTACACGCACTTATCTATTGAAATGATCTCGATTTTATTTTATTTTCGGTTAAAAGTTGATTTTTTTCTAATGTATTTACGCTTTAGTGATTTCTTTCAGGCAGGCATCATTACAACAATTTTCTTTAAAGTTGCCTGCCCTCTTCATAAAATGACTTAAAAACTATTTAGAAAAATAAAATATAGTGTTTATGCATATACGAGTATGTATGTACGACTGTGTAAAAATATGTATGAGATTTATTTAAAAAATGAATTGACTTTTTAATGCCTTTTTTTATTAACATTTTAAATTTTTTCTTTGTTTGCACTCAGGGAATGAGCCTTACTCATACAGTACATTGTGCTGGTTTGGAAAAGTATTAAGGGAAAGGGGAAATAGGGTGTGAAGCTTTGATTTAAACTTACTAATATCGTAACTGATATCAATCAGAACAAAACAAAGATCCTACTTTAAAAATGCGAACTGCAAGGAAATCGCTTGGTGTTGATTGACTATTCAAAGATTTTTTCAAATTAAAAACTTATTAAAAAATTAAAATTTTTACCATAGGCTTGTGTATTTAGATTGGAATTTATTTTTATAAATGTAAATACTTGATCGTCGTAAAGTAATGGGTACTAAACGCGAGTTCCGGACTTACACCCTAGCTCTCTGGTATGTTGAAGAAAGAAATATAAAAAATATAAAATATATTTCTTGCAGAGGCATATAATCATATTAAATCTTATATGGATTACGTACATATAAGTAGATAATTGGCCATTACAACGCCTTTCAAGAGCTTTTATTTCTTTTTTTCAAGATGTCAGAGCTGGAGTTTGAAACCGGAGTTCATACTAGACTGCGGGTTATATATAGGGGGAAAATTTTCAGAAACAGGGCGTAGATTCAGATGTCTTGGCAAATAAATCTTTTACAATTTAAATTGTGTCATTGCAATGCCACTTACAAACTTGAATTAGATTTGTAAGGATTTCATAATGATTTTAATGTGGGGATATACTTATATATCATTTAAGTATAGTATATTACTCTGTTTTTCATTTTTTTACATTCGTGTTCAAAAGTGACTTTTAGGGAAGCTTCATATTAATTCGCTAAAACAAACAATAACCAGAATCAGAGATGGCTAGCCGATGATGCGATTGTATCTTTCAATTTGTATGTAACTGACACGCAACATCGAATGTTGTGACTCCTGAAATGATGCTTTAATAACCAATGCTTCATACAGCTCATAACAGGTGACAACTTTCTGATGTAACGAAATACAATATTACTAAATCGATTTTTCTCGTTGATCTTTCTGTATAGGCGAAATAATTTGGTTTTTAAGATTGTTTATGAACAAGCAAATTAGCTTTCCGAAATCCATGCAAAGCCCATTAAAAAATTAAAGTAACATTTTCTTTTTCTGTTTAATATTAATACCGCAGATGAAATCTTTTTCAGTAGGCCATAATTTCAATAAAGATTATTGAAGATATTTAAAAATGTTTATTTTGACGCACTTTAATCTTAAGTATGATTATTTTTTAAATTTACCTTTTTTTATAGTACTTTTTATGTAATTTTTAATTTAAATTAAAAATACGGGAATATAAGATTCGTCATCTAAATTATAGATTCTCAATTTCAAAAAACCTGACACTCCTCTAGAAATATTTCAAGTTCTTATTATACAAATTTTATTACAGAAAAAAAAATAATAATAAATGCTAAATATAAAACTTCAAATGAAATGAATAATGTATTCTATTGTTTATTTGAAATTTATCCAAGCGAACCATTTTTACAATTACGTCACGTAAACGTATAATTATTTCTATATTGTCTGTGTCATTACCATATGCATACGTAGTACGAGTATTTTAAATATAAACCATGTAATTTTTAATATAAAAATTGTCACATAAGAATAGAGTGTTATTCATACCTCTTTATGGGATTTTCTTTTATTTGAAAAATGATGCTGAAAGTTATATGAGCGTTTTTGAAAAGTGAATAATATTTTTGTGCGGATAACGCCTAACCTACAATATATGAGCTCCTCGGCTCTCTATATCTATCTCTATCCTTAGTGGATCAAAGATCTTGCAAAGAGCTTTCCTTTCGAACACCCCCAGGATGGCTACATCGGCACAAGACAGCGTCAATGCTACCGCATAGTAGGTAATCACCCGAAGAATTAGCGACTTCTAGAGTGTTAATTAAGTCGCAAGATAGAGGTCTCTGTTACTAAACTGCCTACCGAGACTGTAGTAGCACCTGTTGGCCAGTGTGATTTTTCGCCTGATCACTAGACTGAGATCATTCTTGCTGGTAATAGCAGTGCCAAGGTAGATGAACTCCTTGACCACATCGAATGTATAAATGCAGGCTGTAACCTGGATGCCGATACGTTCAGTATCCTCACTCGTCCATGTACAACGTCTTGCTCTCATTCACCGCTACACCCATTTTGGCAGGCACCCATTCAATAGTATAAGAAAGCTGCGGTGACATCTCGCTTGGTTTGTTGTGAGTATATACAAGGAGCTGGACACTTTTGTTAAAAATAGTGCCATTACGATGCACACCCGTCTATCGTAAAGCACTTACCATGACGAAATTGAAGAAGTTGTATAATAACGCTCGGAGAGGAATTTACCTAATGATATAAAAATAATAAATCTCTTTTTTCGAGCTTAAGGTCTTTTTATATTAATATTAAATATTTATTTGTTTTCATAATATTTGTTAAAATAATAATTTCTGAAGACGCTACACGAAGGAGCAGCGAAATACTAAAAATAAGCAAGAAAAATAAAAGCAATCAAAAATATTAATCATGTTTTTCTAACATTTTTCGGCCTCAAATATGTTAAATCAGGGAGAATCCATTTTACTGAACACCACTGTATATTGAACTTGTAATGCTAAAAGGAAAAACTTTTAGCTATCATTGAAGGCTGCAGTTTTCTAAAACTTGTATAGAATATTAATGCTGTACACTTTGTAATAAGACGTTTTAGGAAAACGTTTAGGAAACGTGTTGGCTTACTAAGACATGGGCCCTGGGTTCGACTCCAGGCTCCGACATCTTCAAAAAAAGAAATATGAAAAAAATATTTATTTCGGCGACTACCTCTCAGCAGTCTTCTGGCAAAAGTTCTGAGAGTAACTAATTGCCATGAAAAAAGCTTCTCAAGTCTGTCGTTCGGAGTCGACATTAAACTGTAGGACCCGGTTACTCATGGATAAAAATTGACACACACAACATGAGTGCTGCGAGAAGCTAGGCCGTAATCCTGACACAGGGTTGTAAAGGCCAGTTATGTATGTATGTATGTTTTAGGAATACATATCTATATCCCTACTTTTGCAAAAAAAAGGAAAAAAATTCTTTACTTTATTTTTTTTTTAAATTAGCGTACATGAACGCTTGTTTTTGTACTCCTTTGGCATGAATGTATTCAAAACTTATAATGTTTGTATTTTTTTTTTTTTTTGCGAATGATTATTGTTTGTAATTAATTTACTATGTACGAGCAGAGTATATGGTTCAACAGGTCGTAACCTCATTATCAACATCATTAGCTGTGCAGCAGCATATTGTCTTCATTTTGTATTGAATGAAATAAAGTTGCTCGTACAGAATGAATGCTGCTGTAGCTGTTGCCATTAAATGTGTATGAGTTTTGTTATTTGCTTTCTGTGCTTTTATTTTTTTTATTTTCAATTCATTTCAAATTATAGGGTTACAAATGTCGTCGTTAACATTTAATTAAACAAAATACAATACAAATGAAAAAACAACAACAACAACAACATCAGCTACATTAGCAACAACAATAATAAAACATTAAGAAGAGGGTGCTTTACACTTTAACGAAAAATATGAATGAGTCAAAAGTGATGAATGGATAAAATTGCTTAACCCATTAAGAGTTTTTTTTTGGCCGCAAAAGCTTTACGTTTATTTGTAATATTTTCTTTTTAATTTTTCACGAAGCCATCACTTGGGGGATGCAGGCTAAGTACTGCTTTGGTGCTAATAAAATAGGTTATGAGTACGAAGTAAAAGAAGTAATTTACGTCTATTCATGATATAGTGATTAGAGCGCTCGCACAGAAACTCAAAGGATCGAGGTTCAATCGCAGCGAAGGACAAAATTTACAAAATAAAATTAGCGGTTTTTTCTAAAAATTACAATTTAAAAATAATAGGTTCAACCCCCCCTCCCCCTCTCCAAGAATTCCATCTTCAAGAAACTGGTCCCTGACATTTCTAGTCTATTTCACCAAAAACGAATGATCAGGAGTACAGCGCCGCCACCTTTTGGTGAGATGTAATTAAGGATGAAGATATATATTCCAAAAACGTTTTATTATAAAGTGTACAGCATTGATATTCTATAGAAATTTTAGAAAACGGCAGTCTTCAATGATAGCTAGAAGTTTTTCCTTTTAGCATTACGAGATCAAGTACATACATACATACATACATAACTGGCCTTTACAACCCTGTGTCAGGATAACGGCTTAGCTTCTCGCAGCACTCATATTGTGTGTGTAAATTTTTATCCATGAGTACCGGGACCTACAGTTTAATGTCGACTCCGAACGACAGACTTGAGAAGCTTGTTCATGGCAATTAATTACTCTCAGAGCTTTTGCCAGAAAACTGCTGATATTTATTTTTTTTAAGATGTCAGAGCTGTGTGTCGAACCCAGGGCTCATGTCTTAGTAAGCCAACACACTAACCACTAGACCACGGCGACTAGGAACATATACAAACAGTGCAGCTAAATAATCAATTTTCGTTTTAAAATATTTCTCGATTCACTGGACAATCACAACTACAATCGTAACTACTACAGTACATAATTGGCCATTACACTATGGTTTCAAATCCATCTTTTTTGGTAAAGCATTTCGTGATAAAATAAAGTGATAATTGTGGGAGTTTGTTGAGAAATACTGGCGAGATATAAGTATGTAATTAAAATACACACTTTTTTAAACTTCCATGCAACTTCGTGCTCACACACTACTTTTGGTCAACGGAACTACACAATCATAATATTAAGAATTACGACAAGTACTTACTCAAAAAAAAATAAAATTCCAAAATATTCCATAAAACTACGGCTACGTTTTCCACTTTTTAAATATATTACTTTTTAAGGTTTCTTCGTTATAAAGTTTTTATGCTATTTTAACACTTATTTAAGTTGAAAATTTAAACTTTGAAAACCTAGTAGACTTAGAGTGTTGAAATTAAGAAATCAAAACTTACTTCTAAATTCTTTTAAAATTTTTAAATTAAATTTTTGTCAAAAAAACCCAATTGAAACCATAGTGTATCGAAACGCTGTTTCAGGATTACGGCCTAGCTCCTCGCAGCACCTATATATTTTGTATGCCGCAATTTTATCCATGAGTACCGGGACCTACAGTTTAACTGTCGAATCTTGAAAAGCTTGCTTATGGCAATCAGTTACACTCAGAGCTTTTCAAGCTTTCAACTTGTCTAGTTTCATTACCACAAAACTTTAAAATTTTTCAATCCAGTTCAAATTATAAACTAAAATGTTTAAATTTCGTTCAACGTTATACTTTAAGGGGTTAAAAATAAATTTTAACATGTGATGCAATAAGCCAATGCAAGCAAATTTGTTTTGTTTCACTATTGTTTTATCAATCAAAGAGTAAGAGAGTAAAAGAGGTGGAAATATTTTCCAAACAATTTGAAATAAAGAGGTGGACAATTAAGAGAATTAAATACTTTGTTTTTTAATGAGCATGAGATTGTTTTACCGAAAATACAAAAAACATGAGAATTGTTGTGTTATAATAAATGATCTATTGTTAACAAATTAACAAAAACAAAAAAACCACATATTAAATAATAATAGAATTTCTTAAATCATGTGAACAACTTTAAGAATTACATACAAATTACCTTCAAAGAACAAATTCGCAATAATTAAAAAAAAAAATTACATTAAATTAATATTTAAAGTATTTAATTTAATAATAGACTTTTTACTGTTCTTGTTGTATTTTTTTTTAACACAGGTAACAGGTGGTGGCAGTGGTTTAGGCCGTGAAATTGCTCTTGAATTGGCACGTAAAGGTTGTAAAATTGCTGTAGTCGATGTAAATTCCAAAGGCTGTTATGAAACTGTCGATATGATTTCAAAAATTCCCCATTGTGTTGCCAAAGCTTATAAGGTGAGTTTTGCTGGCTGCAATATATTTACAAAATCAATATTTTACTTTTACTTTTTCGTAATAATTTTTAACACAGACTGATGTCTCATCACCACGTGAATTACAATTAATGGCGGTCAAAATTGAAAAAGAATTGGGTCCTGTAGAGATACTTGTAAATAATGCCTCTCTAATGCCAATGACTTCAACGCCACAGTTAAAAAATGATGAAATTGAAAAAATCATTACCGTTAATTTGGGCTCATACATCATGGTACGTACGTGATTTTTTTAACCATTTTTTTTGTTGTAAATACATATTTTACTGGTACATATTGAGAATATAACAAATAAAATTAATAATGTTGTTAAAAATAAATATATTTTTATTCTTTTATTTCCCTTGTTTTTGTGGCTTTTTATGTTCATCTTTTCTATATGCGTTTGCACGTTAATTTCATTGCTCACTTGCATTTAATTGTTGTGATTGTATGGCAATGGCTTCGTTATTGCTACAGACAACTAAAGAATTTTTACCAAAAATGGTTGCACGTAAATCTGGACATGTTGTTGCAGTTGCGGCTTTGTCTGGTAAGTTGAAAATAAAATTTCTTTCTTGTTTTATATATAAATGTATTGTTGTTGTATTAAGAAATGACTAACGTAACGTCTTTTTTTAATTTTTTATGGGTTGTACTTATTGGTTATCGTGTAATAAAATAGTATGACATTTAATTTTTTTTACTCTACACTACTGTAAATAATGAAGATTCATATAAGGTGTACAACTTATAAAAAACCAGTACCTTTTAAAATTACGCGGATCATTGTGGTCGTCTTAGTCTTGTATGTAGGCTGTTGGCTTACTAGACGAGAGGCTCCGGGTTCCTGGGGCTTGAACTCTGACATTTTGAAAAAAAGAAATATGAAGAAATCTTTCTTTCTTAGCAGTCTTGTGGCATAAGCCCTGGGAGTAACTACCCAGCAGAAAATAGTGCTTACCAGTAAGTTATTTTGTATTTTTATTTTTTGTACGGTAGAAATGCAAATTTATTGCAACCAGTAAGCAAATAGCACAAAAAATCAAAAATATTACCTTATCCTTGAAAGCTTTAATGTATAAAAAACAATAAAATGATTCTATTATTGCTTACAATTTTATTTATTGCTTCCAAATCTTAAAAATTTTCTGCTGGGTAACTGACATGAACAAGCTTTTGAAGGCTGTCGTGAGCATTCATAGTTAAACTGTATGCCCCGGCAGCGGTGTCAATTTAGCGCGTTTTGACTATGAATAATAAGTTCTGAATTATTTCTTTGTAACTCTCAAATTTAATTTAAAGTATCTGGGTTTGGCATATCAACTTTTCTTTAAATTTTAGAAATATATTTCGGATAAAAAAAAAAACAAAATATATGAAATGTTCTATAAGGTGACTTACTATTACTGATCGCATGTTTTTAAAATTAAAAAATCATTTCATAACTTAACCCACACATTTAAAAAAAGAAAAATCATTGCAAATAACAAACTTTAACAAATTTAAATTTTTATTTATTTTAATGATTTTTTTTCTGTTTTTCTCTACAGGTCTTGTTCCTCTGCCTGGTGCCGGCATTTATACTGCCACTAAATATGGCATATTGGGTTTTATGGAAGCATTACGTTGTGAATTACGTTTATCCAGTAGCGATTATGTTCGAACAACAGTAGCGAATACATATTTCATGAAGACGAGTGGTGATTTACATCTGCTTAGTGATGCTGGGTAAGTTGAAATATTTAAAAACATAAATATAGATTTTATATACCGTAAGATCTTTTATAGATATTAAAAAAAAATGCTACATATGAATTATTGAACTTTAAAGGTGACCAAATAAAGATATTTTTTGTAAGTGTTCATAATTTAATGACAAGTCTAATGAGTCGATTATGGATGGCAAACTCATATTAAAAAACTCTGGTTGCCAAAAAAACAAAATTGTTTTTAAAATTATTATTTTAAAATATTGTTTGTCAGTTGCCATCTGTAGTGTCTTTATTTGCAACTGGCAAATCAACGAAGACTCGATTATCATCCATATATCACCAATAAAGACAAATAAAACAACTCGTAGTCTGACAAAAAATAAATAAATTTGGCAAAATACAAAAGAGTATGACTTTTTAACGTCTAAAAAAATATGTTAAATATCTTGACAGCCTTATAAGTGCCACTAACATATGAAAAAACAATTTTTTTAAGTCAATTCCTTCTTAAGGGGGGTTTAGAGGGTAATACATTCCGTACGACATGTAAAATTTTTGTGTAGAAGAGAATGAATAGTATCGTGTAAACTTGATATATAATGAGAGCATACGAAATTGAGAGAAAATAAGGATGAAAATTTGACAGTCGTACGGCTCTCTATGTTTTTTGAAATTTTTTGAAAAACCATCATTACATTAGATCAGGGATGCGTTTTTATATTTTTATTTGTTTATGTTAAATGTATTCACAATGCATGTAAATTTTATGTGCATGGGTATGTGCATTTTATGATTTCATTTTACTTTGTTGTGGTATTTTACCAACCGTGTAAATGTAAAAAATATCTGTCGTAAGATTTTTACTCTCATTTTTGAAATACGGATGGAATTTCATAATATTTTCTCTTTCATTTTACGTACGACTTGTATAACCGTCTAGACCCGCCTTTAGTAAGGAATATTTTAATATCTTGCTAAGTCAGTCACGAACGATTAAATAATGGTTTAAGTAACAAAACAGCTGTTTACTACTGCTACTACATATGTAACCAGAAACAATCTAAAAATTTTCTCCCATAATGATCAAAATTGGCCAACAACATTTCGTTTATAATAAAGGTTTATATATACAATGTATTGTGATAATGTATTGGACCATCTTGTGCTAAAAAAGAAAACATTAGACCACTTTTTTTCGTAAATATTTTGTCTAATGTGACCGTAGCTTTATGGTTATATATTTCTGTGCCAATAATAAAACAAAACTAAAATTTGGTCACACTAAAATTGCATGCAACATGTATAACATGCTTTTTTTCAAAGATACGTAACATCTTTCTTAAAACTTTAATGTTCTTACTCAACCAAAAACAAATAAACATTCAGACATACGTGTACATATGTATGTATTTATTTTTATAAAAATTATGTGCATGTATCTGTCTGTCTGAATGAATATTGTTTGTTAAGGATCCATATAAGCCGTTATAATTGATAAACTTATGATTCTTTATGCAACAGTTTAATATTTCAATGTTAAGATTTTTTTTCAATTTTTGTCTCACAATGTTTTAATTTTTTTTATTATTTTTACTTTAAAACAGCATCTCGAGCAGTTATCCTGGCTTACCAACAGCATATGTGGCAGAGAAAATTGTCCGTGGCATGTTGTTCAATGAGCGTATGGTGTACGTGCCAAAAATATTTGCATTAAGTGTCTGGTTGCTCAGGTAAGTAAATAATAAAAAAATGGCAAAAAATTCAAATAAAATAAAAACGAAAAAAAAAAGAAATATGTAAAAAAAGTAAAGGTCAGTCAATTAAGCCTTTGGGATGCCCTATCCTACATCACTTAGTAATTATTAAGCCATAATAGCAGCAAGTTTTATTAGAAAATATTTCAATTTTGAAATAAAACTATAAGTCTATATCGTCAATGGAATTAAAGAACGCTTTAACTGACTAAAAATCGAAAATACGTTTTTTGCATCATTTTTATCAGCAAAAAAAAAAAATACGTGTCGATTGGTTCAGGTCCCAGATTTCTAGGATGAAAATAAATTCACTTACGTCGTCTGCGAAATGAAAAATACCAGTGTTTTTGTTCTACTTTTATGAAAGTTTTTTGGCTCTGGTAAACATTTAAGGTTTTGCCAGTTACAACGTTCCTTAATTCCATCAAAGATATTATTTGTCAAAAATTAGTCTATTGCTTCCTTTACAATCGCCCACTCGCGAGTAGTGCCTGAAGTCATTATCCTGTCCAACTTTTCTTAATTATAATTTTAGAAAAACCGCAAATTTTATTTTTATAATTTTTATCCTTCGCTGGGTATGACCCTCAGTCGTTTGAGTTTCTATGTGAGCGCTCTAAACACTATACCACGACCCCCCAAAGAGTTAAAGTCTAATTTTTTTGCATACGAACATAACAATAGAACAAACTTCCCATGATTAAATTAGATTAAACAACACCAAGAGTATGTAGTCCTCAACTTCTAAAGCGATGAACACAGTTCCTCATATCTAATGTGGAGACTTAATAACTATCACTAGTTGCACAACCTTTTGTCTCTGTTATAGATGGTGATCAATTGTTTCTGCCCAGCTGGATGCCAACACTCATTATATGTATCCTACTAACACTGTGGATTGTGCTAGTGTAGAAAACTAGGAGCAAACTTAGTGTAGAGATTAAGTTTAAAAATTATTGAAAAAACCGAATTTGAGGAAGAAAAAGTGCTATCTTATCAGGTCAATACACCAGTTACACATACGCTATGGCGATGACCAAATTTAAAGAATTATATTAGTTCGACCGATTAACTTGATTTTGCTTCTTCAGATTATTTTCTATTTACAAACTTTACTGGCTGGCTCAATCGTACAAAATTTGTCAATATAGAAGAGGCAGATGAGATGCTGTTGATGAGTAGTTTTTTTTTTATAAAAATGTTTTTGAAGTTATTGAATATCGCTGGAAAAATTCTATCGAGCCAACGAGATTATCTTCAGAAATTAATAATTTTTTCTACAAATTCGTTGAGTTTTTTATGTTATGTTCTTGGAGATTCCTCGTCAGTCTTTGTCCAGATTTATAGCGGTGTATACGGGTCACTGGCTGTATAATCCGCACTGCAAAAGTTGCGGGAATACTTCTGAGAGTGACACTGTAGTTCATTTCCTTTGTGATTGACTAGGTCTGACAGCTATACGATTGAAGTTTTTTGGGGTGCCTTTTTCGATAGCTTGGCGCAATGTGCGAACCTAGACCCCCTTGCTTTACTCCACTTTATAGCCAGCTCTGGTTGGCTGTAGTTCTTTTCATATTTTGGGTGATTTCAGTTTGGTCCTGGAATGGTATCAAAACGGCACCTTGTGCTAACTGCCGTTGATTACGTTTTTGATTAATTGGCCATTTGACCTAGCTGTGGTAATTTTGTGTTTTTCACTTAACTTGCCTATACCTACGAGTACCGGAGTCACTTATTTAAGGGCACAAAAAATCCCATATTCAGAAGCCGGTATCTTTTGCAATTTTTAACCGATTCCAGAATTTTAAAATAGAAATGGAAGCTAGACATCTTGAGATATAAACAAAATCATGACAATGGTGGTTTCTTAACTAAGGAACCTTTTTTTGAGGAATTTATAAAAAAAAAAATCTAATAATGTGGTATTTTTTTTTTTGGTTCACTTGAATAAAGGCACTTGGATTGAAATTGAATTCGAATAGCATTTCAAATCTTTATAATTTTAATACAAGACTAGTTATTGATATAACTTTTTAATCATTTCCTTAATAACCATTAAAATAACTTCATTGATCAACAAATGAATTATTTTGAATTATTGTCGATTTCGTTTTTCAGAACACACTCGACATTTTCATATAAGTTTTATACAAAGTGTAAACGGGCCTAATATTATGAAAATTAGTATCTTTTAAAGATTGTAGGTGTTTAATTATTAGTAAAATGGATGAATTGGTTTTAATTTTGTTTTTCTTATTTTATTTTTTAATTAAAAAAATTTAATTTTTGCTTTTTTTTAATTCCAGTTTATTACCCACTAAATGGCAGGATTATATGCTTTTAAGGTTTTATAGTTTCGATGTACGCAGCCATCATTTATTCTATTGGAAATGAAATGAAATTAAAACGAAAAAATCAATTATTTTACGTGCCAAACTACAAAATCTGTTTAAATAGTTTACATTTTATATATATATATTTTTGTAAGAACCACATACAAATGTCCTTACAAATACATACACATGAACATATGTTACATACTTACATAGACATACTGTATGCACTTGTACAGCGTTTTTACAACGTTTTAAAGAATTATACTTTAAAAAAGCTTACTGGTCATTAACAAAAAATCATTTAATTGATATTGATTTCAATTAAATTTGCATTTTATTTTAGTATGTATGTATTTATTTTTATTATTTTGTGTTTATTTTTCATTTATTTATTATTTTTTTTTTTTTGTTTCTTTTATTTTTAATTTTAATTTAATATCATATGTATGTACGTTTTTTTTATTATTGTTAACAAATTACAATTATTTTATTATCTTTAAATGTCAGTATATATGCATACATACCATACATATGTATGTATATCTTAATTTAAGAATATTTTTGAAATAAAATTTTACATTTTTAATGAATTCAAAAAAGTTTTAGTCTTTGATTGTATTTGTTTTTAATAAATTAAAGATTACATGCAGATTATCTGCCGAGTTGTAGGTGATAATTATGATTATTCACTTTCCAACAGAAATGAAAATGGTTGTCTTCCTCCTGGCCGAAAGTTGGAAAGGCATGAATGTAGGTTACAAGCGTTTACCAGTTAATGGCTAGAAGCTGTTGTAGTGTTTTCACTTAGTAGAGGAATATCTGCAAACCTTTCACTACTAAAACTGTTTATTAAGACCCCCGATAAATGGCATCATATGGTCAAAAGTCGTGAAACTTTCAAAACTTCTTTAGATACAGCTAAGCTATTCCCAACAGGCCGACAGCTTCGGAGCCTTTTGTATTGTTTTATACTTTTCTATTAACCAAACTCCGTTGTGTTTGTCCAGTTGGTATCGGATGATCGTTTGAGTTTACAAAATGTAAATACTTCCGATTATTTCATCTTTATGAGGAGTATTATGCCATGTTTTTATTTGCTTAATATACAATTTCAATATTACATATACATTAAAGCCCGGCACATGTTGATCTATACAACATAGTAATATAATTGTCATGCCATGTTAAGTCGTTTAAACATGTTCGACAGAGACATATTAAGACAATGTGAATTGTGTTAGAGTAAAAGTTATGCATTGTTTAAATGCTCATTTTGTACACACCAACATGGCAAATGAACATGTCAACACATGTGACATATATTCTTAATCATGAATTCTGATAATTTGTTTGAATTATTATACTTATAAAATAAAACTGCCCATAAATTAGACATTTTTTAGATCAGAGTTCTTATTGCAATAATCTTCTTAACAAAATGTGTTTGATTATTGTTTAATATGGTATTGTATATAAAATAGAATATTATTGTAAAATATGATCTAGTGTTTAGTGTGTTGGCTTACTAAGACATGAGCCCTGGGTTCGACACCCAGCTTCGACATCTTAAAAAAAGAAATATGAAAAAAAAAATAATTCTTTCGGCGACAACCTCTCAGCAGTCTTCTGGCAAAAGCTCTGAGAGTAATTAATTGCCATGAAAAAGCTTCTCAAGACTGTCGTTCGGAGTCGCCATTAAACTGTAGGTCCCGGTACTCATTGATAAAAATTTACACACACAACATGAGTGCTGCGAGAAGCTAGGCCGTAATGCTGACACAGGGTTGTAAAGGCCAGTTATGTATATATGTTATGTTATGAATAAAAAGAAAAAATTAAAATGAACATTTATATACTTATTTGTAAACAAACATTGTATATATGTATATGTAGTTGCAAATACACCCTTTAAGACCGAGTGATGTAGCCAATATTTATATGTACAACACTATTAAAAACATTATGCACAAAAAACATTCATAGATATGGTATTCAACACAGCGAGCTACAACAGCTTAGACGATTCTAAGACAATATAATGACATGGCATGACTCTGACATGACATGACTCTGTGTCTGAGTCTACATGACATGGTATAGCATGGTTTTTAAAAAAATGCAATTTTTGCACAAAATGTTGCGTTTTGCAGTACTTTAATATACATAAATCCTAGTTTGAAAAAAAATCAAACATATTGAACGTATTCATATTTGATCATCTTAATAAACAGGGAGGCTAATAAACAGCATAATTGTAAAGAATATTTGACTCATTTTATTAAAGGAGGTTGGTTTTATGTTTGTGCTTTAAGTATAAATTTATTTTTAAGTACATATCTATTGCAGATCGTTGAAATGCTTTATTAATTCCGTATGTTGAAGTGCTACATCATGACTTTTTTGCTACTTGATTTCTTAACGCAGTCCTTATAAACAAACAAAGAAAGTGCCTTTACTTACTGAGCATCAACGTTCATATGCAATTAAAACTTGAAAAAGAACATATTTTGTTTAAATAATGAGACCCATAATATAAACTTCTCCTTCATACGTATTTTAAAAGCTAAAATTAAATGCAATAGCCAAATAAAGTCAATAGATTCGACGCCCATCTGTTTTCCTATTTTATTCAGAATCTTTCAAAAAATTATTTGATGATATTGATCCTATACAGGATATGCAACGAAATAATTAAAAAATATACTTTTTTTCGGGAAGGAATTAGGTCGGAATTATGGCCATCAGTTTGAAAAGTGAATCCTAAATATTGCATTTTATGTCGAATCACCATCGGTTCTACTGCTATTTTCAGCTCATCTAAGATGCGCCTTCTTCAAGGACACCAACAAACTTTTCGAATATAACGAAACTATTTGGCATGACCGACTTTTAATATATTTTCACAATAATTTTATCTTTCAGTATTAAATTTCAATATTTTAAAGAATCTGGTAGCAAATTTCATAACAATATTGTTATCAAAATAATAACAACATTTGTTATCAGTTTTTCTGCTCTGATTTCCACAAAAATTGATAACATTCTGAAAATAATGTATCAAAGAAAAAATATCTTTTTTGTTCTAATTGCAAGTTGGAGTTTCTCACAAACTAGTTAGCAAAATAGATAGTATATAGGCCAATGTTGTAATGAAAACGTGTTTTATTTAAAATGGCAATTGTGTTTAATCACACAAGTCGAGTTAAAAGTTTATACAATCAAGTGATTTCAAGTGAATTTTTTAGTGACTAAACATGTTATTCATTAAGATATTCTGTATTATAATGATAATCAGACTACAACCGATATTGTGTCGTGTATATGAAGAATGTCGTGGCATTAATAAACCCGATGTAGTGGTGGCAAGTAAAAAAAGTTGTGCAAAATATATATTCTGTGCTGGTGAAAATTCTTATGAGGGTGAATGTTTAGCTGGAAATTATTTCAATGAAAAAGAGGGTAACTGTGATGATCCGGTAAATGTCAAGTGTAATATACAACCTGGCGAGGATGTTAAAAGCATTTATGATAAAGATTATACACAAGCCCCTACGCAAGAGGAAGACGTTAATGACAATGATGATGACGATGATGGCGGGGATGATAGTGATGACAATGTGGAAGATAATGAAGATGAGTCATCGGAAACTACTGAAGAAAATCTGGATAACGAGAAGAACACTTCTGTCGAGATATCAACAACTTTGCCAAAATGTCCTCAACTTATGGGCTTTCACAATATCAAAAATATAGCAAATCCTGAATCGTGTGTAGCCTTCTTTACTTGTTATAATGGCATGGCTATAGCAATGTTATGTCCCGCTAAAATGTATTTTAATGAAGAATCAGGCAAATGTGAAACGCAAATGCCAAATAGCTGTCAGGTGGGTGAGCTTTATAAAAACAACAAGAACATATTAGCAATAATCACTTTTCGTTGCAAACGCCCTTGCAAGCTTTGCAAACAGGCAATCGTAACAGATATGCCTACATGGTTGCTACATTTGCTATACTTCTAAGGGACGTTTGCAACGTGGAGTGATTACCGCTATACTTACAAAAGTAGTATCCTATTAATTCTATTATTTTTTTATTTTGTAGTCAAAAAATTTGTTGCGTTTAAAATGTCATAAGGGCGTGTATGATTATTTGCCTTATCCCAATCGTTGTGAATATTATTATTACTGTATGAATGGCTATCTGTTGATCATGCGCTGTCCCTACGATTTTAGTTGGCATTATGAGCAGAGTACGTGCGTTCACAAATCTCAATCGAAATGTTATTCTAAACATTCCAGCCTTATCAATCGCAATAATAATAATAATAATAATAATAATAATAATAATTAAGATTTTTCTTTTTATATGTTTTAAATATTAAGTTTTTGTTTTATTTACGTGTTAATAAATATTTCATTAATATAGATTTTAGGTACCATTTTTTAATTTTTTTAATTGTTTTTGAATGTTTTTCAAAACTGATAATTATAAAAAAAAAAACATTATTAAATAATATCGTTTTGTATGTTCATACAGTGTGAATTAAAAGAAAGCGTACAACGTAATTTGTTACATAGACTATTATCTACAAAGAAAATAAGAAACTTCAGCTCATCTCTGCGGCCAAAAATGCTTAATTAGGTATAGTTCAGACCTTGAGTTGCACATTCCAGCTGCTAAGTGACGCGATAGAGTATTTTGGAACTGGATCACTGCCTTATTAAAAGTATCACGATCCTTGTAAGCCTAATTTTTTTTCTTAAATTTGTTTTTGTCACTGTATGGAAAAAACAACTTTTTTATATTTTTTTTTGTATAATAAAGACTTGGCTTTTGATTCTGGTCTAGGAATATATGTTATGGAAAGTGTTTGTGGACATTTTATCAGGATGTTTTTGATACATCTTGTAATGAATATTTTCCAAAATCTGCGAAATCTTTATTTAAATAATTGAAATTTTATACAGATCACACTTTTTTAAACATTATGGAGTTTAAATTTATATCCTCTAAATCTTCATTAAATTTAAATAAAATAAATTTTATGGTTTTGTAGGATGCAGACTTTATTAAAACAGAAAATAATTTTAAATTATTTGTAATTAAAAATATAAAAACCAATATATTTTCACTTATTTAAGAGTTAATTTGTGTGATTCATTTATACATTCCTTCATTCATTATTACTCGTATTAATATTAATTTTTATGATTTTTTTTTCTCATATCTTTTTTGATTATGAAAATAAATTTTTAATATTACATTCAATGTAAAATGTTAATGGTCGAAAAGTTATGTATATGGGAGGCTAAAGAAAAGATTATTATATATTATTAAAAAGTATTTATATTAATGATATACGAGGACAGTTTTCCAATTCCAAGCTCAGGAAATTTCAATGGAACATTGTAATTCTTAAATGTTTTTCATTACTAATGAGCTATATGTAAGTTTTAATATATCGCTACCTAAAATGCGAAATAACGTACGAGTATCATCAAAAAATTCTATGATTTTATTGTAAAAACCATCAATTTTTAAGATATTAAAATTTTATTCCAATATTGTAAGTAGTTTACATTTTGTAATGTTTTCTGCTTCTCCTGTAATTTTTAGAAAAGTGATGAAACGTTGTTTCGCATTTTAGGTGACGACATGTATATTTTTTTGATTATGTGTATTTAAACATCTGAATTCCTAATATCATAACCAAATTGATATCGCTTTATTTCTTGTAAGAATCAGAGAGTGCTATCGATACATATTGGACATATACAGTAAACTGTAACACCGAGTGATGTAGCGAATATTTATAATATTATTTACAAAACACATTCATACACTGGTATTCAACACAGTGAGCTACAACAAGTTAACTGATTTGCAATAACATGCTAAGACACTATGATGACTTTGTATGACATGGCATGACACTGTGTTTGATATGACATGACATAGTATACCATGGTATTTTCATTATAAATGACATTTTTGAATTAAATGTTTCGTTTTGCATTACTTTAATGCATAGCGACTACATTGATTCACTCTTATTCTGGAAAATAATAACCACAATTAATAAAGAATCTGTTTGAATTGTTAAAATACTGTGATGTTCTAAGTAATGTAGACCGACTTTTACAGCAGTCATGTTATTATTAAGGGTTCAAAATCTTTCGAAAGTAAACAAATAAAAAAGAGAAAAATAACAAATACTCTCTAGACAGAGAACAGAATATTACAATTTTAATAACATAACTTTACTGATGTCATGAAGGTTAAAGAAATACTTGGGTGGTAATGTGGCTATAGGGTCAAACAAGTTGGTCAATATTGAAATTATATTCGAATATGACTGTAAAGCGAGTAAAATTCAAATCAATTGATTTTCAAACACAACTAAAATATAATATAAGCACAGAAGTCAGGTCCAATGACTCTTGAACGTATCAAGAAAAAAAAATCAAACACTTGTATTCGTAATATTTAAAAACTATAACAATTTGATTTTTCATTCGATTTCACTTAGCAGAACATACCTGATAATTAAAAAAAAATGTTTTTCTTTAGAAAACGCTGGATTTGAAATATTTATTTCTTAGTAAAAAAAATTTCCTAATTATCAAACTGCCCTCATAAATAGGATATAATTAAATACCATTTAGTAATGGATGCTTGTGAAATAAATACATATATAAACCGTTTATTTATTATGAGTGGGAAGTTATAGGCATATCAGAACTTATTGAAGAATTTTAAAATGTAACAAATTTAAGCCTTTGGCCATTTAAATACATACGTGAAAAAAAAACTTAAATAATACAATGAACCTTCTTTTAAACATTCGCCCTCATAGTGTTAATATCTATACCTACTAATTAATAACGAGTATTTTTTAGTTGCATGAGAACTGTTTGCAAGTTTATAGAGCACTTCGTCCAATTGACAGCCAACATATTTGGTCTAGTGCGCTAACAATTTCTGCAGTTATTTGTAATTTTGGTGTAATTTGATCATTCAAAGGCCAGTGTTATACCTTCACCCTTGAATGATCAACAGCAAGTAAGTTTAGCTGTTATTTCTGATACTTTCCAACAGGTGGCGCTTTTCTCCTGATCATTCGTTTTTTGTTGTCAGTGGTAAAGGTGGAATACAGTGCAATGTCAGGGAGCGGTTTCTTTGTTCATAGACTTCTTGCAGGGGAGAAACCTCTTATTTTTAAATTATAATTTTGAAAAAACCGTAAGCTAACCTAACTTTTCATATTTTCACTTTGCTGGAATTTGAACTTGGGCCGTTTGAGTTGTTGTGCGAGCGGTCTGACCGCTATACCATGCACCCCACTTATATGGATCAAAATCCTTTTGTTATGCAGTACCTTCAAAGGCATTACCTTTACGCACCTCTTTAGGAGCTTTCATATAAAGTTGGCATCTCACCATCCTAAAGAATGCGGTCACTTTTCAAGTTCTTTAATCACTCAAAAGGTCCTACAAACTCTGAATTCTTAAATGAATTAATAAAGTATTTCATTTTATGATGGCATTATTTGCTGCCTATTAAAAAAGGTGACCAGATTTCAAAATAAATTAAGGCTAAAACAATTATATAATAAGGTTAAAAAAAGCTGAAAAAAAATTAAGCCAAAAATAAAGCTATTGAGCAGAAAACTTTCTTAAGTTGCATGGTATTAATAGCTTAAATAAAACGATACATGCGGTAATCAAATTTTATTGCAAAAACACTCTCAAGTCCTTCAAATCCTAATGTAAACTCGAATTTCTATACAATGAAATTACGACGTAATTTTAAAAACACAGCTATTTTGACCTACTTTTAGGGCCATTATTACAACTTGCCTATAAAGTGTCCGATAGTTAAAGGTAACTTTCGTTAACGGGAGGAATAAAGTGACCTTTAAATGCTTTTCGTTATTACAACTTACCTTTAAAATAAAAGTTATATTTTTTAAAATACGGCAATACCAGAACAAGAACCGATTACTTTTTGCATTAAATTTGTTTAAAAGACACCAAGTGGCAACAACACGCATGTTTACTTGAATAAATAAACAAAAAAATTTTTGTAAATTGTGCACTAAAAAAACTTAAAAACAAAGAAATGTGTTTTATTTTCCATTTTTATTGAATTTACTTCTTTGTTGGCAAAGAAAATAAAATATTTTTGTTAATAATTCAAGGAACAAAACAATATGGCAGTCTCAATAAAATATGGTAAGTTGAAAAATTTAAACCTCACGTTAAAAGTTAAAGGTAAGGCAATCTTCCCAATAACTTTATCGGTCACTTTTAGGTTAAAGTTTAGTTGTAATAACCAAAAGCAATTTATCTATCCGATAACATCCTACCTTTAACTAAAGGCAAGTTGTAATAATGGGCCTTAGAGTATTTTTAGGTCCTTATAATGAAATTCTTTAGAGCGAATGTTTCTATAAGGAAATTATTTTACAAAAATTCCCAAACGGGGAAGTCAAAATCCCCAAAATACCCAAAAGTGGCAACCCCGAATTCCCAAACGGGGTTGTGAAAATCCCCAACATCTTCAATTCCCAAAACGGGGAAGTGGCAACCCCAAATTCCCAAACGGGGAAGTCTAAATTCCCAAAAGTTTCAACCCTAAATTCCTTAAAGGGAAATTTGCAAATAAGAGTGATTAAAAGCAAAGTTAACAAGTGATTAATGTAATGTAACAAATGCAAGCGTGAACTTATTCCCTTTTTCCACTGAAAATAAAAATTTTGTCTTAGTCGCCGTAGTCTAGTGGTTAGTGTGTTGGCTTACTAAGATATGAGCCCAGGGTATAACACCAGCTATGATATCTTGAAAAGAAAAAGATATATAAAAAAATTATTTCTTTCGGCGATTAACTCTCAGCTGTTTTCTGGCAAACTGATTGCCATGAAAAAGCTTCTCAATTTTGTCGTTCGGAGTCGACTTTAAACTGTAGGTCCTGGTACTCATGGATATAAATTTACACACACAACATGAGTCCTGCGAGAAGCTAGGCCGTAATCCTGACATACATACATACATAACATAACTGGCCTTTACAACCCTGTGTCAGGATTACGGCCTAGCTTCTCGCAGCACTCATGTTGTGTGTGTCAATTTTTATCCATGAGTACCGGGACCTACAGTTTAATGTCGACTCCGAACGACAGACTTGAGAAGCTTTTTCGTTGCAATCAGTTTGCCAGACACTGACACAGGGTTGTAATGGCCAATTATCTATATATGTTTTAAAACCAGAAATATTCGCAGAGAAGAGAGCAGTGTTACTGTAGCGTGAAATCTTAAAGAAGTAGCCGATATGTCGATTCATTGTTGTTCTCGACTTGTTGACAGTTGTCTTTCGAGAAAGTGAAAAATTTTACGTAAAGCTCTTGGCTTACGTGTCTATAAAATGCATCTGCTCCTTCAAGACTTTAAGTCAAATCACCATCGTTTGTGTGCATTTTTGCTGACTGGGTTCATTCGAAACTAACCGAAAATGAGAATTTTTTTTATCGAAAAATTGTGTTTAATTATAAAGTTAATTCTAAGTTAAACAGAAAAACAATCTTCAACCCGAAGATACAATATACAAATTTCTTTATTATTGCATCATTGATTACATTAAACCATGTTCTGTAGGATATTAAAATAAAAATTAAATTTTAATAAACGTACATCCATCCTATGGAATGGAATAGAATTGATGGCATATTAAGTCGTAATTAATAAATATTTAATTATTAAAAATATTTTAATCTTTTATTAATGACTATAACGTGCTGATGTTACCACAAGAAGAATATAAAATTTTTAAAATAAATAATTTGAAATAAATGTTTGATAGGTTTTATGATAAAAATTCAAAAAAAGAACAAAGAACAAGTAAATATAATATTCAACAGTTAATGCTACAAATTTATTTTTCCTTAAAATTAATTGAAATTGGAAAAGGAAACGACACGTAACATTTGTAAACATTTTTTCATTTTCACAGTGTTAGTCCAATCTAAGGCATATGTGGTATTTTAAGTGCAATTTAATTTAACAAAACAAACACTCCTCCATGTTGACACTGATGGCTTGGAGAACGTCGTTCTCAAAGAAATATGAACCAAAGATGCTGTAAGCACAAAATCCTTACCCACAGCTGACTTTTTGGAGATACATTCAAACCTCTGGGATCTCTTGTGAACTGGTATCGTTTCGAATTCGAAAATTTTGTTGGTTCACTTACTTATTCCTCTAGAAGTGCGCCTAATAACCAAAGATGATTGTTTGACTAATTTTTTCTTACGTTGCCCAAACACAGCACTCATTTTGATTAAACAATTTTATTATTTCCACGTGTTGTTGTTCATCAGCAAATGGTGATTTGGAAGAACAGATTGAATAAATGCCAAAGTTTGAAAGTCCCTGTTATTGATTTTTCTTCTTCTTCGCCTGCTGTTGTTTATAAACTAATGTCGTATAAGACATGGAGTAAAAAATTCTGCAAAACTGCCCCATATTTAAGATTTGATAACACGTAAGTCAGGTAAACCACAAAGAATTGAAATTAATTTTTCTCTTTTAATATTTCCCCAATATATACTTTGCCTGTTTAATTTCTAATAATCTTTAAAGTTATATGTGTTTCTACTCAATACAAATAAACGGGGAAATTCTATTAAAAGAAACATAAAAAATATTTTCAATAAAAAATAAAACAGTTTTTTGTTACCCCACCTAAGGGGCTTAAATACAAACGATCGTTTCGAATGTCATAAAAAAATATATACATATACATATGTATGTAGTTATGTATGTACATACATACATTGCATATCTACTATGTATATATAAAAGGGCAATGACAATTCTATTCAATATTTATGAAGTGCTGCAAATGTTGCATCTTTGTATTGTAATTTATATATTGTTGTTGCACGAATGGTACAGCAGTTCATATTTGTTTACAAATACATTTTGGGGTCAAATAATAAAAAACAAAAAACAAGAGAAAAAAAAGAAAACCAAAACAAATCCAGTGTCAGTGGCAGCAACTACAGCGTAGAAGCGGCAACAGCAGTTTGTTTTCGTTATTTAATATTTAACAACTCGTTGGCATCATAAACAAATGTTGAAAATAAATAAAAGACAGGATTTTTTTATTCTCTTTATAAGGAACGTTTTAAAATTAGAAATTATTTTAAGTAAAGCAACAACAAACAGTAATAAAACTGTTGCACATGCGCAGTTCGCATGCCTCTGTGAATTCATTTTATTGCTGTTACTCGAGTAGTTAATGTGCGTAAGCCATCATCAGGTGCTGGGGGTCTATTTTTTATTTTCTTTTTTTATATTCAAGTGATGCATTTCTTGAGCTCCCAAATGTCGTTCATAATTGTAATTAGAATTTCCATTATTTTCTGCTGTTCCATTTTGAAAGCCACTTATTTTATATACTCAAGGGATTTTGTTGCTTCAACTAATTTTATTTATTCGTTTGAATATTTTTCGTCTTCTTAAAGAAGTACTTACATACTTTTAAATTTTTGATTTTTTTTCGTAATTGAATTTTATATTTTTTTATTACTTAAAGCATAACGCATTCTAAGTATGTAGTTGCTGCTGTAATTTTCGTAATAATGTTATGGGAGTTTAACCAGCTACTGTTGTCTATTGTTCAGACTTTAAAAGGAATCTAATCTTTATGTTAAACAATTACTATTGTAGGGTATAGGGTGAGCAAATTTGAATTTAGGAATCCTTTGAAATTTATTTAGCAAAAAGTTGGGAAATTTTTGCCATGGAACTACTACCATTGGAAAACTACCAATATTTGTTTCGAACGTTTATGAATTGAGTGTTTGAAAAACCGATCTTTTGTGGTAATATTTCACTAATCATCAGTTGCCTTGGGACGACGCTAAAAGCCACATAGCCGGCCAAACAATTCAGTTATTGCATGAGAAACTTCACCGTCGCGATTGGGTGATGTGAATTGGCCTCCTCGTTTTTGCCATTTAACGAAGTTGAATTAGTTTCTCTGTGGACACTTGAAAAATCGGGTTTAAGTAAATAAACCACCAACAACTGACGCTCTGAAAGATAAAATTCAATTAAAAAAAATAATTTGGTTAGTTGGAACATTTACCAGACATCATATTCCATTATTAATTCCCATAATTTCACTTTACTTTGGTGTCAATAAAACTGCATTTGTCAACAAAAAAGATGTGCTAATAACCTTAAAGCAGTGATGTCCACTACTACATAAACACACTTGCGCTTGTGTATGAAGCAGAGAGAAAACTCTGCTTACTTCTACCAGAAATGGGAATGTTCGAATTACTTTCTGTTTATAACTTCATAATTATTTCTTCATAATTCTGAGTAAGGTACGTAATCGGTTTTCCGATAGACATGTGACCGATCTATTAAGAATAAAGGAATACCGAGATCACGTAGATTTGGAGGAAATAATGAATAATTATTTTAGTTAAATAAAAATGATACAAAAAATACGCACTATCCATCCCTGCACTATGTTAAAGAGAAACTAAAATGTACAATGTTTGACTTCGACATAAGCAGAATTTATTTTTCTATCACGCGTTATAGGGAAAGAGATTTCTAAACATCACTGCCTTAAAGTTACCCACCATATACATATAAGCATAATTATAATAAATCAAAAATATAGGGCACCTACTAATTGCCTATATTTTCTTTGATTTTCTTCTTAAGTTCAGGGAAATATAGCTTTCTAACAAGGTTTCGTAGGATTCTTTGCTCAATGGTTTAGTCCGACTTGTTATTTTATGGCTCTGTGTATTCCATTTAAGCCCTGATATCACTATATCATATTTGAATCTTGGCACAATATTACCAGTCCAAGTTAATATTCTGCACATAGTTCGTCTGTTGACAAAATCGGATTTGGCGGCAAATTTGGTACACAAATAGGCAGCAGATTTCTTAAGTCTTAAGCTCCAAAGATCTGTATTTGTGCCTTTGTCTTGTACCTCTCATGGTAAAACTATGTAATTAGTAGTACCCACATAACTGCGACTGTGAAGATTCTCACACAATTATGTTGAGCGTGAGTAGCATGATCGCATACTTTGTTACGAGTCTGAAAGTCCGTTCTCGTTTTATTGATACACATATTTATATCCTTGTTACAATAATATAATCCCGAAGTACTTAAACTTATTCGCTACCTCGATAGGTTCACCGTCTAGAAATATATGCCACCTATGGACGAGTAGTATTGTATGAAGTATTTTCGTTTGGTAGATATTAATTTTGAGGTCGACTGCAGTAGCGTTGTCTGAAAGTCATTCCTGTTTCAGTTTAAGTCGAAGAAGTTCTGAGTTACACATCGTTGGTGTACCGGTGAACCCAGCTGAAAATATCAAATTTGTAAACGTGAACTTGGCCTTTAAGTAAGAATTCTCTTCTGAGAGTACTTTCATCTCGAATATTTTCTCGATCTAGGAACTTGATCTAGTGAATTCTGAAAAGACTCTGTTGGAATAAAATTTGCTCGATACTAATGCGGTTTGCTTTCGTCAGCTTGTCGACCATTCTCATTGCATTGACTTGGGACATATCAAATTACAATATTGTTTGTTACAAAGAGTTTTTCAAGATAGCCTAAGCACTGGTTTGATTACAATTAGAGCAGCTTCATTAGTTTGTATAAAACGACAAACTTAAATTGCTGAAAGACTGCCTATAAGCATTAAGATCCTTACCATTTGTATGAAAAAATAACCACCTCTACATACATATCGTCGTGCGGGAGTTTATGTGCTCTATCTGCCATTTCAAATATATCTTGAGTTAATGATGCCACTTTAGGTTTTTGACACCAAAATTTTTAAAATCTACAAGCCGTTTTCGGCTATTTATCTCCGAAACTGGACGAGATATCCGAAAACGGATTGCAGACTTGAAAAATTTGGGGTCGAAAACCTAAAGTGGTGGCATCATTAACTCGAGATATATAAAATATATGAAATGGCGGATAGAGCACATAAACTTCCTTACGACGATATGTGTGTCCGATTTGTTCCACCCATTCGTAAGTCATGGTAGGCTTTTAAAATTTACAAAAAAAAAAATAGAATAAAACTTTTTAAAGAATTCATTGTTTTAAGGATCTTCTCAAACGTACGTACATACGTTTCTTGGGTATATACTTTATAAATGCGGCTGAAAAACAAAACACAACACTATAGCGTTTATCCAATATGTCATAAAACAAAAACACAACAACTAAATGAATGACTGACTGAATGACAACATGCAAGAATGACATAATGAAACAATATTTTCAATGTTTTGTGTTGTTGTTTTAATACAAAATTTTTTCCTATGACAAGTGCATTTGAAAATTTATTTTTCGATTTTTTGATCATTCCATTTTGTATTTCTACACGTTTTTGATTCTTGTTTTAAAACCTTAATTTATTATTGTTTTTGTTGATGTTATTGTTGTTGTTACAAATATAGTTTTAATTTTAAAACTTCAAAATCATTACACCATATGGGGTCTATTTGCTATTCAATTTCAATTTGAGTTTTCTTTTAACTCTTTACTTGGTATAGCATTTCACTTTATTTTTGAATATTTTTCAATTGAAATTTGTAATTTGTATGCAGTTTTTTGTATATATTTTATATAAAATTTTATTGTAACACGAATGTAATTTAAAACTCTAATTTACTTTACATATTTGTATGTATGTACGTACATATAGTATGTTTGTATGTTTTTACATGTAACGGTTGTTAATGTTGCATGCAACCAAATACTTTATGTACTTGATAAACTTTGTCGTGTATAAAATAATGCTTCTAATATCACATGATAATATGGTTGTTATACTCGTACTTGTTGTGGTTTATTTTTAATAAAAACCCATTTGTTTCAAGTTTGTTAAAATTTGAGATTGAAATTGAGGTTTTAATATAAACTATACATCCATACATGTGTATGTACGAGTATATGTATGCAACAGTAGTTTGTCGATTCTTACACCAATTGTGGCATGTTACAAAAAGCTTTTTCGTTTATTACATAAATTATTATTTATGATGAAGGTGGTTCTTTTTATTAGAAAATGAACATGTGAGAATATATTTAAATAGATTTCAATTTTTTTTAACAACATCAAGGTTGTTTTAAAACACTAAAACAATTTCTTTGAAAGTGTGCTTCTCAATAACATTGTGTGTATAATTTTAAGTTAAATTATTCTAGAGATTATATTCTTGTAAGTGATTTATAAGAGAATAAAGATCTCTATCTTGTCAACTTTAACTCAATATTTTTTAGCACCGTTCACATTAGCAACACCGTCTTAAGGTCTACCAGGGTCCAGGGATACAATAGGTTTGGAAGACCCAGCCAGTACATACAATTTTTATACAAATTTTATTATTTTTGCTATTTAATTTTTTTTTAAATGAACTGCAAATGATACTAAATTTTTTGACATTCAAGACTCATAAACAGCTGTGATTAAATGTCATTTTGCGTAGTTATTTCACCTTTACCATCATCGTTATTGTTTAGGTCAATTTTACTCATACACAAACACGCAGATAATAGGTCTGTTTCTTTACTCTACATTGGGCGCCCGCGGGCTCCCAATTTTACCAAAAAGCGTTCCCGTACACAAAATTTGGGTAAATGAGAGAATTTTTGAGAGAGTAACATTCTTCTTCTTCATGCACGAAATAGCCCGTACTTTTTCTTCGGGCTAGTTTGTGCAAGTAAACAAATAATCAGCTGTTTAAAAAATAATAGAAAAATGAAAGGTTCAAAAACTAAAAAAAATTTCAAAAGTTGAATTAAAAAATATTTATAAACCTGCAGTGAAAGGCTTATAGTATAATTTAATTCAATATTTATATAAAAAAGTTTATCTTTGCCTTAATTAACATGTATAAGTCTAATTATTGTCGTTTGTTTTTGCAAAGGTACATGTTCAATATGCGTGTGTGTGTGACATAAAATTGTGTGTTTTCATATTTTTATGTGAATGGGTAAAATATTTGCTTTTTTGCGTTCCCGTACTTTTGGCCAAATTTGTCTCTTATAGAGAGAAATTATTGTTTACTCTCTATTTCCCGAACTTTACCCAAAAAGTAAAGAAACACACTTAATAATAGGCATTGTGTTGTTGTGTGATAATGGTGATATTGACACAAGCAGCTAGAGTTGCCACTTTTATAATAAAGAAAAAACCTCACCTATTAGCTAAAAACTGGTAATTCTGCTAGAAACAAGAACAAATTTTGGGCGATTTTTTTGACAACATTTTTTTTTTATTTTTTATTTCAAACATGTTCAGTTTGGTTTATAATTTAACCATAAATCGAATACAGTGTATACAGTGATAAAACAAATGACAGCTCCAAAAGTAAAAATCAGTCTTTGTAGTAGCCGTGGTCAAGTGGATAGTGTATTGGCTTAGTAAGACTATAGCGCCGGGTTCAAATCTCAGCACTGACATCTTGAAAAAAAAATATGAAAAAAATATTTGTTTCGGCGACTACCTCTCAGCAGTCTTCTGGCACAAGCTCTGGGAGTAATTGATTGTCATGAGAAAGCTTCTCAAATCTGTCGTTCGGAGTCTACTTTAAACTGTAGGTCCCAGTACACATGAATAAAAATTAACACGCACAACATTAGTGCTGCGAGAAGCTAGGCCGTAATCCTGACACAAGGTTGTAATGGCCAATTATGTATATATGCTGTACGTATGCATGTATTGTACACTTCTTCTATTTTTTGGTCATTTTGGGCGACCTTTGTAAGAAAATCTCGCACTAGATTTATATCATTGGATATTAAACCGCGCATACTTAGAGTGCGAACAGAGGAAAACATCACTACTGTACGCTAGTATTGTTGATGATGACCGTGAATTAGCGATTCAGCGCCGCTTGAAGCAATTGGGCGATTATTAAAAAAAATTTTTTTTTGCTCAATATGGAAGAGGTTGAGTTGACTGACATGTGGTTTCAACAATGGCCCGATTAAAAGGCAAGTTCTGTAAACAGTTTATTTTACGTCTGAAGCCGGTTAGTTGAGCGTCTAGATAGTGCGATTTCTTGTGGGGCTATGCTAAGGTTCATGTTTATGGGGACAAGCCCGCAATGATTGACGCTCTAGAGCCAATATAAATGAATTTATTAGTGAGATACAGGCCAATATGTTGTAAAGAGTATGACAAAATTGAACCCATCATATAAACCGTTTGCGGAATAGACGCGGTCAACATCGATTGAAATAAAGATTTCATACATCTCTCTAAATTTTATGTTGTTTTTTTATTTAAATCCGAAAGATCTTTAAAAACCACCCACTATATTAAAAACTTTAAAAATTATATATTTGTTAACATGCAAATCAGCCTAAGAATGGAGGCCTTAGTATATATGTACACAGAAAAAATTATTAATGTATTTTTTTTAATTAACCTGTTAATTAAAAAAAATTTTTGTTTCGATTAAATAATTAATTGGTTTGATTAACTTTTTAATGTTTCATACAACTTTACTTTAAATACCTTTAATTAATATTACAATCAGCTTAATTGATAGCATTAATTTCTTTGCTGGTGAAATAATAAGTAATTTTTTAATTGAAACACATTTTTATTTTTTTCTGTGTATTTAATAAACTAAAAAGTTGTAAATATAATTCAATGAAACGATTTCTTATAGTCAAAAAGATTAGATTGTTCTATTGGAAAGGCACCACAAAAGAAGTTAAAATTCTATAAGAATATTACAAATATTCTCAAATTTCTTCTGTTAGATTTGTTTAAATAATTTTTTCATATACAATTTCGTTACAAATTTTTATTTTGCATTTTAACCGGAAATCACTAAAATAAATAATAACAACAATTACAACAACAATGTCAACAAGCAAAGGCTAATTTTTTAAAATTTACTCCACTTTCATCATTCACTTCTCATTCAATGACTCTATTAATAAAATCCATCAACGGTGCTTTTTTTATAGGATCATTCATTCGATCGCTCGTTTAACGGGCGATAACAACACTAGAGAACCATCAATTAATTTTCATTTGACACATGCGACACTTTTCAAGTGTTTCAAAAGACGATCTTTTTTGTTTTTTAATTTAATTTTTATTGAAAGAAAAAAAAACTTTCCATTTTCTTTATTGTTTTAATTTCTTTTTTTTCATACTTTGTTTTTAAATTTTATAAACAAATGATACGATTGGAAAAAAAAAATCTGGCGTTCAATTGTATTCTTAAAAAATCATATTGCCGGTGTTATAATTGTTGTAGTTTTTTGTTTTAAATTTTATAAAACGTAAGACATTTTAAAGTGAGTTTTCTTTAGTTTTGAACATAAAATCTATAAAGAATTTACATTGTTTTTAATTTTTGAAATATGACAAAAAATAAGGCAGTGTTTTCAATACAGCAGATATTCTTTAAAAAAATGCATTCGTTTGTTGGGCTTATGCCAAGCAATTTTTACGAATGTTTTAGTCATGAAATGTGCGGTAGCGAAGATTGTTTCAAAATTACTAAATTTTGAGCAAAAACAACGTCGCATGTACATAGCTCAGGAGCTATAGAACATCGTCAACGACGATCCAGATTTCCTCAAAAAGGGCATAACTGGTGACGAATCAAGAGAGTATGGACACGACATTGAAACCAAAGCCCAATCATCCCAATGGAAATGTCCACAAGAGCCAAGATCGAAAAAAGCACGTCAAGTTCGGTCAAATGTGAAGATTTTGCTCACTGTTTTCTTCGACTACAATGGCGTGGTGCATCATGAATTTTTGCCACAAGGTCGTACGGTCAATAAGAAATACTTCAAGTTATGAGCCGTTTGCGCCAAGAAATTCGTCAAAAACCAATCATGGATTTTGCACCATGATAACGCACCAGCTTATACATCGATGCTTGTGCGTGACTTTTTGGCCAAAAACAAAACTATTATCATGCCTTAACTACCGTATTCACCGACGCTGACTTTTTCCTTTTTCCAAAATTGAAGACACTGATGAAAGGAAAGCGTTTTGCTACGATTGAGAAGATAAAAGAAAAATCGAAACAGGAGCTGTTGGCGATACCAAAAAGGGCGTTTCTAAAGTGTTTCGAGGATTGGAAAAAAACGCTGGCCTAAGTGTATTATATCTGAGAGGGATTACTTTGAATGGCACAAGATAGTTATTGATGAATAAATAAATACTTTTTGAAAAAATTGAAAATAACGGTTATTTTTTGATCATACCTTGTACATAACAGTGGTTCGTTAGATATCACTAATCAGCTTCTAATCGGTTAGAAATGTTAATTTGTATAGGAAACTTCTATCCATTTAACATAAAATTCTTCTTTATATATTGTTTTCTCTATATATGAAATAATTTTTGTACATGAAATAACAATTACGAAACATTTAATTCTTTTAGAACTCTGTTGTATACTATTCTACACCGGCACTTTTTTAAATTGTGTGATTTACTAAAAAAAAGAGACAAAAAAAATAATACAAAACAAATAAAATTAAACAATTAAAATAAAAAAGTCGAAATAAAATTGAAGACAAATTTTCAAAAACCTTTGTATGGGGTCAGAATTTCATTAATAGCTAAACAAGTGTATCCACAATGCATCACATCGTTTGATATTCTATCTGATCGTATGGTATTGATGATAATAATGATGGGGTTTTTTATTCTTTTATTCTATAATTTTAAATACTTTTTTGTATGTCATGAAAAGATCGTTTTTTCTTCTATAAGCACGTACTTAGTGAATGTATAGGGTAATTTAAAAATTTTTTGATTTATGATTTAGATCATAAAGTGAAAACATTTTTAAAATATTTTTGATTATTTAATTTTGTTTCGTTATTAAACGCTTTATGTAGATTATAATTAAATTCTATTAAAACTTTAATGATAAAAGATCTGTGCTAAAAGGTTAAGATTCCCTTTGGTCCTGGCGTGAACGGAATTTAGTGCAGTTAAATTAATAAATTGCAAGTAGGTATGTGTCTTCAGGAAGAACATGAAACGTTGGGTTAGAGAATTTGACGATTCTTATATTACTACACATCTGTTCACTTCTCTTGTTCATTCTGTTCTGAAATATTGCTCCGTCATGTGGGATCCAGCGTACAAAATTCGTATTAATGCAATTGAATCAGTGCAAAATCAATCTTTATTATTTTTTCTACGAAGATTTCAATGAAGTCCACTTCCTTCGTATGAAGCATCAGTTTCTCTTATTTTAATTTTTTTTTTTCTATTTGAGATCAATACTCAGGGGTAAACCCCTACTAAATGTAGTGCGTTGTATTGGAATTTTTGGAAAGGATAGTAAATATACATATATTTTTTCTTATATTATTCTTAAGCGCCTTAGAAATGAGACAAATTGCTGTGAATTGATCATTCAAGGGCCAGTGTTATACCTTCACCCTTGAATGATCAACAGCAATTGCCTCATCGTTGCATGTTGATTGTGTGGTGAGAGTCTCTTATTTTAATTACATACATACATACATAACTGGCCTTTACAACCCTGTGTCAGGGTTACGGCCTAGCTTCTCGCAGCACTCATGTTGTGTGTGTCAATTTTTATCCATGAGTACCGGGACCTACAGTTTAATGTCGACTCCGAACGACAGACTTGAGAAGCTGTTCATGGCAATTAGTTACTCTCAGAGCTTTTGCCAGAAGACTGCTGAGAGGTAGTCGCCGAAAGAAATAATTTTTTCATATTTCTTTTTTTGAAGATGTCAGAGCCTGGAGTCGAACCCAGGGCCCATGTCTTAGTAAGCCAACACACTAACCACTAGACCACGGCGACTACACTTACTCTTATTTTAATTAGTCGTAGTAATATGTTAAGTGTTATGTTGGTTTTGAATATGATTAATGGTATTACTTGTTCGGATTTTTTTTAATAGAAATATACATATCTTTTAATGTTTATTAGTGTTCTATATGAAATTTTTTACCACTCTCCATTAAAGCAAACGAGTCGTATTAAGAAGCTCCCGCTAACTTACTGGTTATATTGAAAATATTTTCATAAATCTCACTTATTTGTTACTTTTCACTGATAATATATAGGGTGTCCCAGAACTCAACATCAAGCCGAAACGGGGTAACAGGAGTCATTGTAACCATCATGTGAAAAGTAAGAAAAAAAAATCTATCCCATGCAGTTTAGAAGTTATGGCTATTAAAAAAAAAACCTAGAAATTTGGTCAAACTGTAACCATGTTTCGGTTATTGTGGTTAATTTTTATTGTTTTTGTTCATTTAAACTTTGGAACCTTAACTCTAAATAACATTCCTAGAACCACAATCAAAAATAATGACGCAATTGCCCCAAGTTTTTTAGAATTAAGTCTATTTGTTAAGCGATGAATTTAAAATTTTCAACATTTATCGTCTATGAAAGGCCCTCCTTTAAAAAAACGTACTAAATTGCTTTGGCAAGTGCTATTAAAAGATCGCACAGGACTGTAAAATAGTACAATGCTTTTTAGTTTCATCCTAAAAAAAACTGGTAAAAAATAAAAACCTCGAGTAACCCGTGGTCTAGTGGTTAGTGTGTTGGCTTACTAAGACATGAGTCCTGGGTTCGACACCCAGCTCCGACATCTTTAAAAAAAAAGAAATATGAGAAAAATATTTCTTTCGGCGACTACCTCTCAGCAGTCTTTTGGCAAAAGCTCTGAGAGTAATAAATTGCCATGAACAAGCTTCTCAAGTCTGTCGTTCGGAGTCGACATTAAACTGTAGGTCCCGGTACTCATGGATAAAAATTGACACACACAACATGAGTGCTGCGAGAAGCTAGGCCGTAATCCTGACACAGGGTTGTAAAGGCCAGTTATGTATGTATGTATGTAACCCGTTTTTTGCTAACCCATTTTACTCAGTCAAATATTTTTTATTGATTTTTTTTACGTTTGGGCTTCACGTTGATTTCCGGGACACCCTGTATAACGTCAGATAAAATTTTAAAAATGAGCGTTATTCAGATTGATAAAATCAAAGGAAACTCATTTTTTGAGGGATACCTTTATCTAGTATGAAAGTTAACATAGACCTTTATTTAATTCCTTCCAATTTTTTAATGATGTTATGAAATAACTAAAAAACTACTTGGACCAAATTTAGAGACTCCTATTGTTAATAATTTAAGAAAGTAGATAAAAAATATTTACTTTGTTTGAGTGTGGCATAGCTAAGTTGAAATTTTTTAAATTTGTATAGTTTATGTTCTCAGATCTGCTGAATATAGAACTAAAATTTCATAAGAATCGGCAAAGCTATTTCATAGGAGTTCTGTTATGAATATTAGGTCTGTTTACGTGCATAAAAATTTATACAAATTCGTAAACATTTTCATTTGATCGTGTTTGTTCACACAAATACTTAGTGAGGAAGGAGAAAAAAGAGAATAAAGTGAACTCTTGATACAAGTGAACTTAGGGGTAGGGATACTAGTAAGAATTTGTAATACAAACTAGAGAATAACGCTAACGTGTTGTCAATGCCAAAAAAAAAAATTGTTTCCTATTGCACAGAATTTCCGACTTAGGTTGTCAAAGGAATATCTATCAAATTAATTAGTAGTTTGCTGAAGAATACCACTTTGAAAGTGTTCAGTAACTACTTTTGGGTATCAAGTACTCTAAGAAACAACCGGTTTTATGTACCCAATATCTAAATACCCAACTTTAGCGTGAAATCTTTTTATTTAAATTAATAAATATTCCATTTTAACGGTAGTGGATGACTGTTTTGAAAAAAAATATTATTTCGTAAATTTCTTCCCCTGTTATAGGTATTATCACATTATCACAGACCTATTGTTATACGAATATTGACTATATTAAAAAAGCTAGGATAATTTATTTTTTTAGATTTTTCGGCTAATTTTCTAAATAAAAAATATTTTCCATTAATCTTTAAAATTGATTTTTTAAATTTAAACTTTCTAGCAAACAACCAACCATTTCTAAAACGAATTAAAAAAAAAGAAACCAAATTAATAAATAAATATTTAAGTTTCCTTTGATATACAAACAGTGTTTAAATATGTATATTTACTTCAGTACTTATTTATTGAAAAATAAAAAAGAGGGAAGTAAAATACTTACAAAACAGAAAAAAAAAAAAAAAATACTTTTCTAGTTTCGTTTCATTTCGTTTACCATGAAAAATAAACTGAAATTAATTAAAATTGATTTTTAATGACTTTCATTCTTTGGCAAACACAACATTTCGATTCGATTGAAGCATCAGAAGAAGTAGAAATAGCGAACACGTTCAATAACAAACAAAACAGACAACCATTCATCCAACCAATAAACCAACCAACCAACCAGCCAGCCAACCATTAATGCATTCAGTCAAACAGCATCAGCAGGCATCACTTTGAACATCATCACCATCACCCTCATCATCATTATCATGTCCTTATTATTGTAAAACAACAACAATAATTCTACAACACGATAAATAGAAAATCCTGTAAAGCATCTTGATGGCAAACGAATAACCACTTGTGTATGTACGTGTTGTTGTTGGTGTTGCTGTTGTACAAAAAGTACCATTAAAATGTTGTTGTTTTCCTTTTATTTTTTTCTTTGTTTTTGTTTAATTAAATAAAAATAATATTTTAGTCGGTCATTTGAGACTTTAACCAGGTTTATATGTTACTTTAGTATTGGAGTTATATAGACATCAAACGCATTAAGCAGCTTAACTTTAAAAGCTTTTTGTTATGGGAGTAATTTTTTATAGTGTAAATTCTGGTAAGTGCCTCCAAGAGTTGCTGTAACTTTGGACTACAAATTGTGAAAAATACTTTTTATTAATTTTTTTTTTTGTAAAATTTTGTTACAAGAAGCCTATTTGATTGATAATTTTTATGTGATTTTGAATTTTTAGTTTTTCAAAAAAAAAATATTCACTTATAGATTTCATTTCTGCCTTCATAAAGTTCATTGTGTTGAACTTTGAAATGTAGGGTATTAAGAACAAGAAATTGTTAGAAAAATAAAAAATTAGCGAATTTGCTTGTTGTTGTTAAAGCTTTGCTACTGTAGAAAAAATTTACAAATTTCCACGCTTGTACACGTATCGAACTACAATTTGCTACGAATTATAATGGACAGTGGTGTTCATTCATACCAAATGTATACAGAAAAAAAAAGAAGTGGTTTTTTAGAAAATAAAACTTCACTTTTGCCTAAATGTTTTAGTGGAATTGAAGTTAATGCTTTGGTTATCTTAAGACCTACTATAAGGCCTTACAATTTTGACTTCTGAACTTTGACAGTTCCTAGCGGCCGCAATGTTGGAGTCACATCTAAATAACTAGCTGCCATTCACTACACAGAAAAAACTAAAACATAAATTAATATATTATTATTACGATTGTAGTGTAAATTAAATTCTCCACTAGTTTTTATTATTAATTATATTAATATATTAACTTTATTGACCTCTTTTTATAAATAATAAATATCTTTTTTGGAGCTTAGGTTTGTTAAAATAATAATTCCTGACGACGCTATACGAAGGGGAAGCGAAATATGGAAAACAAATAATTTTATTATTATTTAATTTTTTTGAGCTTAAGGTCGAATAAATATTTATTTTACGATATTTCGCTACTTCTATATAAAAAGACATTAAGCTCGAAAAAAGGGATTTATTATTATTAATTATATTAATTAATGGACTAGTAATTTTGTGTTTTGCAACAAGACTGTAGCCAATTAAAATTATGAAGATAACAGCTAATCTACTGAAGACGCTCACCATTCACATTGAAACATCCACTGAGAGATGAGGCAATTGATGTTTGATCATTCGATGGTGAAGATATAACACTGGCTCTTGAGTGGGCAAATTGACAGCATCTTGTTTCATCAATACAAAAAAAAAGGTGCAAAATATACAAACATATATGAAAAAAAAAAAATAAAAAAAACCTTCTTTCAACCATCTTCACATTCCAATACAATGCACTGCATGAGTAGGGGTTTACCCCTGAGTATTGGTCTTGAAAAAAAAAAATAATTGATAAAATTAAATTTTTAATTGTATCAACCAAAACAAGAATATATACGCAGAAGCATTTCTAATTAAGCGTTTTAACTAAAAATATTAATTGTACTAATTAAAATCACTGTTATTACCAATTAAATTATTAATTGAAATCTAAGTTATTATTTACAGTTAAATTCTTGTGGTGTTAAATCTCCTTCTTGTTGCCATGCAATTGTATTATTTTCATAAATGTATCACTGCACTGCATCACAATATTTAGAGACTTAAATCAAGCTACTTTGAGTTTTTATTTTTAATTTTTTTAAGATGGTACTCTCACCACAAAATTGCATACCTACGTTGTGCATTAATTTTGATTCTGTCATACGAGTTTACCATCTTGATACGGCGCTGTGCTGCATTTATGAACAGGCTCTCTGTGAGATTTGTTTTAAAAATAATCTGTTTTTGCATTATATATTTAAATAGTTTTTTATGATCAATTATAACTTAAGATACTATTGTCGTACAGTGGTTATATTACGAAAGCTAGACGGAAGGAAGTAATTTATTGTAAGACTTACAGCCTGTTTCCAGAAGACGAACGGTTTAAAACGTTCGTCTTTTTATATGTGAAACAACAACAAACCACTCAAACTTTTTAATGTTTTTCATATAAAAAGACGAACGCTTTAAACCATTCGCCTTCTGGAAACAGGCTATTAATTTATTTTAAATTTACAGAAACCGTTAGATCATAACGTAATAGCTATTTTTTAAATGATCTGGTATTTTGAGTCTGAATTCCAAAGAGATTGGTAATATTTTTTTCTTAATTGATTTGGTAAACCGAGTTCGAAGCCCACAGGGATTGGTCATATATTTTTAAACTAATTTTATTTCGTGAAGAAATGTGTAATTAGATCAGAGGGCTAATTAAGGCATTCGATATCGAATGAAATATCTATGAAAATTGTTTTAAAATTGTATGAAATTTCTTTCGCTATCAAATGCCGTAATTTGCCCCCTGATCTGCATTCTATTAACTGATTTCGAATTTTTTTTTTTGCAATGATATCTTAATCAAAGGAGAAAATTATATGCCTCGAGGAATTGTACACCAACCGAACTGAATATGTCTTTTACTTCAGCTACGATAAAATAAATATCAACTATTTAACTTACACTTTTCCATAGAATTCATATATTGGAATTATTTTTTTTTTCTATATATTTTGTATTGAGCTGGTCAAAGTCTTGTGAAGCAACGTTGCATTTTTATTTATTATGGCAATCTCTTTTGGATGACCAGAATTACCACAGTTTTTTCATTGTTGTCTTTTTCCATTTGTTTCCACACTTTTGTGCTCCTTATAAAAATACATTATAGATTTTTAAATTTTACTTAAATAATATTATATAGTATATATCGTTCGAAAGATTTCCCACTTATCTTTCCATCAGTATTCATTAGTTTAAAATCGGTGAATATGGGACAAATTTATTATGAATGTTATGCCAAAAACCTGAAAAGTCAATTGAAATTGAAAGTGTTTCTTCTATTTCAAACTCAGATACTCTGTTATACTGAATAAAACCAATCGAGAAATAGTTTTACTTTCCAGGTATTTTTGATTTAATTTTTTTTATCGGTACAGCTTTGCACCGGCTAGATTAAGCAGTTGAACCACTGTACACCGTAACTATTGTTTGCTGAGAAGCATTCAGGTATTTGTATTCTAATTGTATAATTCTAATGATGGTTTCCATTACATTTCCTACCAAAAGAAGAAATACAAAGAGAAAAGAGACTAATAGTGGAAATATAAAACTTTTGAAAATGCAATTAATTGCACTTTTAAACTCAGCAGCCATCTTCTGTAAGACACAAAAGGAAATTTTAAATTTAAATAAAAATATATTACTAAACATTGTACACATAGACAGTCAAGATGAAATATATAGAAACATACTATATTTGCTAAATTTTCTTTGAACTATTTGTTAACTTTGTTGAGTTTAATTATAGATAAAATTATCTTGAACTGTAGTCGCCGTGGTCTAGTGGTTAGTGTGTTGGCTTACTAAGACGATAGCGCGGTGTTAAAATTTCAGAAAATTTAAAAAATTATTTCTTTCGGCGACTACCTCTCATCAGTCTTCTGGAAAAAAGCTCTGGGAGTAATTGTTTGCATTCAAAAAAGCTTCTCTAATCTGTTATTCGGAGTCGACTTTAACTTGTAGGTCTCGATACTTATGGATAAAAATTAACACACACAACATGAGTGGTGCGAGAAGCTAGGCCGTAACCCTAACACAGGGTTGGAATGGCCAATTATGTATGCATTACCTTGAACTTGGTTAGTAGTGAGAAACATTGGCTCATAATCAGAAACGTTCACTAAGAGTTAACTTTTTTAAGTATCTATTTAAGTTAATCACAATAATTTTAATAATCTAGGCTGAGAACATTGTGAACAACCCTCGTATAAACAAAAATAAAATGCCATTGAATTAAAATCGATTTGTTTTCGTTACACACTATTACCTCGAAACAATGAATGTTTTGCTGGGATTAGCGATTAATTCGTTTTTACCAAAAACTGAAGAACATTGTCAGTTCACTGAGAAAGCGCATAATTATTAATGTTGTTGTTGTTGTTGTAGGCTACGAGTATTTTCAAAATAAAATTGTCTGCTTCAGTATCACTATTTCGGTAATTTAATTTAAAATAGCTGGGCGCCTTTCCTATAGTAGCTCAACCAACACTTAAATGGATGTTCACTGTAAGTGCTTCTCCATTTGTTTGGCAGACAGTCAATTAGTAGTGCATTTGGTGTATAAGTTTTTATTCCTATACTAATAATCACATTTATTCTGCTGTTGTTATTGTTGTTGTTGGTTTTCAAAATATTTGAAAATGAGAATTGGGAAAATTTTTACAAGATTTGTAGTGAGTACTGATACTAGAAATACCAATTGAATGAATTACTTTTTTATCATTTGTTGTATTTTTTTAATTATTGTTTGAGATTATAAATCAGTTTTTTAATGAAAAAGGCTTTACAAAACTTTTCAATGTTAAATTAAGAACAGAAAAAAAAGAAATTGTAAATATAGGATGATTTTTTTAGAGCTTAAGAACTTTTATGGTAATACAAAATAGAAATATTGTCCAAATATCTTTTTTCTATTACAACATATGTAAGTATTTCCACCCAGGCTATAAGCTACATGGTTTAATTTGATTTGTTCAAATAAGCACGCAGTATGGCAAGTTGCCCCATATTATTCGATCCAAATATCGTTGATATTTAATTTTTAGAAATATACATTCAGTCATTAAGATTCAAAAGCTCTCGTCATTTACTGTAGCGGCAGTTCCTTGATTATTTCTAAAGAAATAAAACCTGATGATTCCGCCACCGGATAACCCATATCAAACAGTGAACTTTATTTGTAGGAAATGGTGATTCATTAACGACTTGATAATTGTCTTCACTGCAGAAATGAGCTTCAACACTAAATACAATTCTTTGATGAAGATACTTATCATTGGCAAGTTTTAAATGAGTGCAATTAGCAAAAGTGCGAAGCACATGATGGTCGTTTCTGTGAGTAACAGAGTGCCAAGAAAAAGCTTCTCCAGTCTGTCATTCGGATTTAACTTTAGCATTCCTGATTATTACGTCAGGTTACTTATTATAATTCCAATATGTATAAGAAAAATAAAACACCATCTCATAAAACAACCATTGAACAAATGTTTCAATTTTGCAAGAACAATATCAAAATGATATCAGAAACAGCAGCATATTTTAAGGCATAATAATTTATTACAACTTCTCATACTTTACAAAATACTTATATCAATAAAGCAATATTTGTGAGCATGGACTTGTGAGAGAATTTTTAAAACAACACACTTTCATTATTATTTCCATAAACAGTTACAGACAAACATAAAAACAAAAAAAAACTGCTTTATTTCATTAAGTCAAAAACACTCAGTCATGCACAATAACACTTTATCACACATATGCATATACAAATAGATGTGTATGTATGAATGTCTATATTTTTTTTATATCATTTGACATCCTGTTGTCTTTTTCAATGAAAATTCATTATCATTAAACATCATGAACATTAACTGTGTGGTCAACAAGTAAAAGCAACAGAGAGAGAGAGAGAGAGAGAGAGAGAGAGAGAAAGAGTGTGAGTGACATAGCGAGATAGTGAGAGGAGTTAAAAAACAAAGCAGCAAGAAAATGTTCAAACACTTACACATTTTGTATATAAAAAAATGAAAACTAAATGACATTGGCATACAAGTGCATGCAAATATGTAACATCAGCAAAAGTTTATTAATAATACTCTACAACAGTGTCCGGCAAGAAAGAGGACATTATAAAATGCAAATGTATTTGTGAACAATATGTACCCTATGAAGAAATTTTAAACAGTATTTTTATGTAAATCGAATTATGTAGGAATAACGAATCATGTATTTCAATTTTCTTTTATGAAAATAGGCAAAATTATAAAAATATGTACGCACAATATAATTTGAAATGTATGCTTTTGGGGATAAGCATGTCTCTATGGCCATTTCGTCTCTGCTTAAGAGACTCGTCAGGAGACTTTTTCCCAAAGGTGTTATTCAAAACTATAAATACTTATGTTAAAATAGTTATAGACTAAATGCGAATCATATCCCATAGAGACATGCTTATCCCCAAAAGCATACATTTCAAATTATATTGAATGTATTTTGCCAATAAGGCGAAAAATATTTTTTAATAATATGTACGCACCTTAATAATTGTTTTTACAGCCTTTAGCTATAAAAAAAATATCCAATAACGGACCATGGACACATTTTTTAGAGCTGTTTAAAGATAGTTAAGAAAATTATACATACATACATAATTGGCCATTACAACCCTGTGTCAGGGTTACAGCCTAGCTTCTCGCAGCACTCATGTGGTGTGTGTTAATTTTTATCCATGAGTACCGGGACCTACAGTTATAGTCGACTCCGAACGACAGATTTGAAAAGCTTTTTCATGGCAATCAATTACTCCCAGAGCTTTCGCCAGAAGACTGCTGAGAGGTAGTCGCCGAAAGAAATAATTTTTTCATATTTCTTTTTTTAGGATGTCAGAGCTGAGATTTGAACCCAGCGCTATCGTTTTAGTAAGCCAACACACTAACCACTAGACCACGGCGACTACTTTATTATTATATTTAAAAATTAACTAATTTTTTGTGACTTGCAAAGATTCTTTGGTCATCTTATTTTTTCACTTCTAAGTAAGTACAATTTTTAAACTCTAATTTGCTATTTGTTTTGAATTTTGTTAAAATTCTTGTTATATGTACATATGTGTATGACGATGACATTCAGCTTTTAGGGGCTACAAGTGCCTGACACTGCTATATAATGTCTGCATAAGCGAATTCCTTTCCTTAATAAATACTTCTTCTTCTATGTGCCTGTGTGTGTGTGTTTGTAGGATAAAAGAGTGTAAAGAGCATATTATTTGCATGTGTAACAGCATTGTCTGCAAAACCACAAAAACAATTTAAATTATAAAAACTCAACAACTACAAATGCAGTCTTTTTTAATTTTAATTTTAATTATGGCAAACATAAAAGATTACCCAATACGCCAAATAACTTGAGAGCAACAAACATACAAATAAAAGCCTTTTATAACGCAAATAACTGAATTTGTGAACTCCACCTATTACTATCATTTGTCCATATTTTTGGACTGATTACTTTTAACGGGAACAAAGTAAAATTCAGAACAAATTCATGAATAGTTAATTAATGTGGGATGCATCATGCCTACTTGTCGCCCATTTTTCCTACTGATGATTCGTATTGACTATAAAATTAATCACATCAAATTCAGAAACTTTAGCTTAAACACTTGTCAAGATATAAAGACATTAGTATTTAACTTGTATGGGAGTTACCATGATCACTTTTCCAATTTCGATCACTTTCTGACTGATGATATTCCTTGACCGTGAAATCGTGCCAAATTTAGAAACTATAGCTTTAACCATTTTCAAGATATACAGAAATTTTATACAGTTAGTATGGAAGGTACCACGCCCAAGTCCAATTTTGATAATAAACAGTTTCGGTAGTTTAAGCAAATTTCAACAAAATCATTTCAATCGTTTAGATGTGATTGACCGACAAACCAAAAGACTTACAAAGGGATTTATATATATATAAACGGATTATATAAAATCACAAATCATTGCTAAGAGTGGCACATTGCTGTTCGACACATTTCCATCAGCCACACCATCCTTACTTATTATGCTATCAATAAGATGGATGAATTTAATTGACCAGCAGCCTCAATCTAAAAACTATTGAGAAGTTGTAGGTTTGTGATTATCTTGGCTATCTTAAGCGTCCGTTTTCTTTTAAATGTTTATTTTGAGCCTTACGCGGTTACCAAACAATTCTAGTCTTTCAAGTTTCAGCTGCTTTAATGGGAGGTACTGAAAAATATTGTTTATTTTTCTTTTTCTGCTTCTAAACAACAAAATTCATTAAGGCTTAATTTAATAATTTCTTAGACTTCGTTCATAACGATTTTGCGAATTGGGTTGAGTAACTGAGAGTACATACTCGTACTCGTATGTACGTTTGAGTGCATGTGCATGTGCATGCGTATGTGTCATTTAGAGTATTTTTGATGAAACTTCAATGCCAAACATGAAATTTGTGTTGTTGTTGCTTATTTTATAATTAAGTTTCCAATGGAGTAGAATAAATTAAATTCTTATTGTTTTTGTCTAACAGACTGCCTGGGTTTATGACTGGTTGGTTATCTGGCTGACTTGTAAAGAGATGGACATTTTATATATTTTTTTCACTCCTGGCTTTGAATAGTACTTTTCACTTAAACAAACAAATGAAACGTGAATTCAATGTGAATTCAATGTGTTTCATTACAATAACTGTCACATGCCGGTCTATATAATTTTAAAAATTCTTAATATTACATTCCAATTAAAAGGGTGTTCGAAAATTTGAGTTTTTGGTTTTTCAACAAGCGGGTTTGTTGTGGCATTCAACTTAGAATGTTCGTTTATCAGAACTAAATATGATTCTGATATGAATTGGTGTTACGAAATTTTTTTGGTTCGAACAAAAACAATAGCGGTAATCACTCTTCGTTGCGAACACCCTTTTCAAGTGTTGCAATCGTAGCAACCATAGCATATATGCCTATATTCTGTTATTGTTTGAAACGGTTTGCTACGTTTACAAGACCTTCAAGGTCAATATACGCCTGTAAACACACATTTTTGTTAAAATAAATAAATTTATAAATTTTTATAATTTATACATTTTTTTTAAGATTTTATACATTGTTGCCATTTTTATTGCTTTTATTTAATTTTTTTTAAAATATTCTTAAAAAATTCTTTTATTTTTTTTTCCAATTTTCTTCCCTTTTTATTGCTTAAATAACTGGAATTTGTTTAAAATTTTAATTTTGTTTATTTCTTTCTCTCTTTATGTTTTTATTATCCTTTCAAACTGTGTGTTGGTTGTTGTTTGCATACATGAGAGCAAATACGTTTAAATAACATTAAAAATTTAATTTCCTATTGTTGTTGGTGTTAGCACTGTTTCTATTCTATTGTTGTTATTTAGTAAATAAAAACTGTTTAACTACTTAAACAACAAACACTACTACTCCGTCCGAAACTGTTATTTACAGTAACGCACTTGCCACATCTAAAGTAATGCAGTGCACAGACAATTTTACTTCAATTTTAAACATTTAAATGAAAAAATAACTGAAAGTTAGGAAAAGAAGAGAAAGAAGAGCCAAAAGCATGAATTCACAAAATGCTGGGTAAAGAGTGTGCCTTTTCTACATTTAGGCATTTAAAATTTGAAGCCGACTGGGTATATTTTCTTTATTTTTATTATTTTTTTCTTTTTCAGTGTACTAAAATATCTGATTGGAAAGTAGTTTTATAATTTTTAAGTTAGTGTATTTTTATTTTAGTGTATTTTTAAATTAAGCTCACATTACGGTCAAAGGCGAATGTAAACGTCAAGTGGTCGCCGACCGCAATCCCAGCAGAAATTAGTGCTTACCAATAAGCTACTTTGTAAGGGAGACATTGTAAACAATCACTTACTCGTGCGCATCAATAATGCATGATTTTTATATGAAATGCGTCACTCAAACGACTCTTTAAGTGGTCAAATTGACTGCAACCTCTCGCATCAACAAAAAAAAGGCACAAAATAACAAAATTAAATAAAAATTCATCTACATATGTATATATCTTAAAATTTCAATACAATGCACTTCATAAGTAGGGGTTTACCCGTGAGTATTGGTCTTAAATAAAAAAGGGCTAATAAAAATTTAAAAATTTTAGTGAAATATTGGATACGCCTTTCCCGCAAATATATATGTCTATACAATGAGACCGTATCGTTATCAAAAAAGGTTTAAAGAAAATCAGAAGATTATTACTTACATTTTCCCAAAGACAAAACAACTTTGAAGTAGACAACTTGCGTTAAAATAATTTTCGGAGTATTAAAAGCTGATCTTTAATGACCGTACGCTTTCGAAAATTTATTGGCCGGTTTCTGTAAACCGAACGATTTTAAAAGTTCGCAATTCTTAATGCAAAAGCTAAACAACAAATTATATTAAAAATTGTCAATATTCGAAACCATTCGGTTATATTAATACACTGAAGTTTTCTTTAAAAATTTTAAACTGCTCTACCGCTGTGCTTTCATAGTTTTTGGCCATGGATGTTGTGCAAAGTTTGTACAAAAATCCAGTCATTTCAAACTAAAGTGTAGGGTGCTATGTAATTGAGTTTGATTGAACACTTGTTATCCTTTAGGTGTGCATAAATACAATTTTAACTGCTCACACACACATATGCACATTATATTATAAACTTATATACATACATATACATACGCAGCCACAATAAAATGCACGTGTTGCATTCTATGTTTATAGAGCCTATTTTGTGTTTTTTGTTGTTTTTTATTTACATACAAGGATTTTTATTGTTCATTTGTTTACATTTGTTTTCTAAAGAGTTGTGTCCATTGTTGTCGTCATTTTATAGCAAAAACAATATCAGAGTAAAATAAAAAGAGGCTTTTAGAGAGCCTTCTTTGGCTATTATTTTTGTTGGCATTTTATAATTATTTTGAAAACATCTAAAGTCTTTGTACAGTTAGACATTGTTGTTGTCATTAGCAAGGCACTGAATTCACAGAAAACAGAAAATAATAAAACTCTGAATATACGGCTTAATAAACACCTACATAACAACACATATTTTCTCGTAAGCCTAAATAGAAGTGCTGATGAATGCTGGTGCATACGAGTGATTGAGTAGGGTTTGCAGATTTTGTGATTTTTCGCCACATGTGGCGATTTTATATTTTGTTTAGCGATCTAATTTTCGTTGTCACCATATCACTCATAACGTTGGCTATTTTTGAAAAATATAAATTTAATTTTGTTCTGGAAATATATTTGTGTGTCTGAAAATACAAAAATTCATAAATATTAAATACGTATGTATGTACATATGTGAAAACAAATTTATGGCTTGTGGAGTTAGCGCATTAAGAACTTTTCAGTCAGGCGTTTCTGAGTATTTATCTTTCAATAGAACTCGTCTTCGGAATAGAAATCAATATGAATTTCTTAAAATTTTTAGATGTTAAATGTAAATACTCGTATTTACATGCATTAGTGTATTAGTGCTGGGTCTGAATCGGATAATAAAATACTCGTACGCATGCAGCTTTTGCTTTTTTTAAGTATTCTGAAGTTAATTGTATTCCAAGCAAGTAGGCAATGAGAAATTTCTTGACCATGAAATGCGTAGCTTGAAACTATGAACAAATATTCGTAAATCCCACAATTTGCTAGACAATAACGTTTTTTATTGTTCCATTTGATTTCCTTCAATATTTTGTAGTGTAAAAAGATGCTTGTACCTTCTGCAACAGCTGTGCAATTTCTTAGAATCTCATTAACTTTACCAGCTTTTCCTTTTGTTTTTTGTACGTCTATATATTCTTGTAAGTCTGTTTGTTCGTCAGTCAATCACGGTTAAAAAAGTTGGAACCGATTTTGTTGAAAATTGAAACAAAATTTTTAAAATCTGCAATCCGTTTTCGGCTATTTATCTCCGAAACTGTACGATATATCCGAAAACGGATTACAGATTTGAAAAATTTGGGGACGAAAACCTAAAGTGGCATCATTAGCTCGAGATATATAAAAAATATGAAATGGCGGATAGAGTACGTGCGGGAGTTTAGTACGACGATATATTGCTGCAACTACCGAAAGTGCAATAGGGTATGTTTTTTTTCAAAATTCCTAATTATTATTTTTTGAATATCTTGAGAACGGTTGAAGTCAACATTTCTAAACTTAATCTGAATGACTTCATGGTTAAGAAAATTATCAGTCAGCAAGTAGGCATAATCGGAAAAGTGGGCGTGGTATATTTCATACAAACTAAATACTGAATTTGTATATCTTGAGAATGGTTTAAGTTAATGTTTTGAAATATGGTTTGAATTACCTCATAGTCACTAAGAAAGAGCAGCCGAAAAATGTGGATAAATGGTATGGCGGTGTTTAGGTGTATAAATATAAAGAACGCTGTAACTGACAGCGTAGTAGTCGTAGTTGCCGTGGTCTAGTGTAGTAGATCGCGTAGTTCTCAAATCTGTCGTTCAGAGTCGACATTAAACTGTAGGTCCCGGTACTCATGGATAAAAATTTACACACACAACATGAGTGCTGAGAGAAGCTAGGCTGTAATCCTGACACAGGGTTGTAAAGGCCAGTTATGTATGTACCTGACAAAACCTTAAATGTTCACCAGAGCCAAAAAACCTGTATGAAAGTAGAACAAAGACACTGATATTTTGCAAAACATAGACGGCGTTAATGAATTTATTTTTATCGTAGAAAGCTGGGACCGGGAACAAACGACGCGTATTTTGTTTCTGATAAAAGTTATGCAAAAAACGTATTTTCGATGTTTTGTCAGTTACAGCGTTTTTTAATTCTTACGACGATATGTAGACACCTAAAACACAACAACAATAATTAAAATTTAAAATTAAAATTTCAAATTTTCTCCATTTTTTGCAACAACATGTATTGAGTGAGATTTTTATAATAATGACAACACTTAAGAACAACTGCTGTAAATCATAATCGTGGTTGTTGAATATAAACAACAGAATATACAACAACTACGATGGGTGTTGTATATCATAATCGCAATTTAAGAAATACAACATCAAATTAACAATTGCTGTGAATCAATTAATTAAAAAAATCGAAAAAATTTGTGTGTTCTCTAGCCAATGATTTTACAATTTTGGCGATTTGTTACATGAAATTTTGCAATATTTTAAATTTACAATTTTGGCGATTTGTTACATGAAATTTTGCAATATTTCAAAAATTTAAAAATAATTCTGACATCCCTATGACTGAGTATGACTTCACTGGTGTTACTTTTTTGTTGTAAGTTTTTTCATTGTTTTTGTATATAAGTAAGTGGTTGTTTTGTACACTTTTTCTTTATAAAGTGTCATACAAAGTTGATGTGTTTTCAAAATGTTAAAATCCAGCAGTATTTGCACTATATGAGAGCCTACAAGTGTAGGTGCTTAAGTGTATGGCTGTGTGCTGGTGTTAATTTTGTTCATTATTTAAGTTTCTTTGTCATAAAATCCTTTCAACTTTTTTTAATTGTTCACTGTCCAAATTATAACATCCTTAAGCCTTTTTTAAATACGCATTTAAAGACTTTAACGTTAAAGTATGTTTTAGCAGCACTGATTTTCCTTATCCATATTTTTATTTCCGTTGATTTTTATATTTCTCTTGTAGGACTTTTTTTTATTTTTTCCTTAAGCAGGTTTGTAACGTATTTTTAACAAAAAATTCCCAAACTAATTAATTTTTTTTTCACTTTAAAAACATATTGATTTCTATTGTCTATTTTAAATGAGTGTTTTGCCTTTCAGACGTTACGCACATGTGTTTGTTTGTTTGTGATGAACAAAATTTATTAGATTTCTTTATGTTTCGCTCTGCCGGAAATTTGTTTACATTTAAATACACTTGTACGTTTTGAACAGTCAAAGTTCAAATAAATCATGTCTTTTAGATACTTTTTATTCTTGAATTTTTATAAATTTTTTTATTTTTCCTTCTTTTAAACTGATTTTTTAAAGAAATTTTAAATTTAAAGCACCTGGGTTTTTTTACTTTCTTTCTAAAAGGGGAGTAAAATTAAAAAAAATATATTTATAGTTTGTCTAACAAGAAAATATGTTTTAATATATAGTATAAGTCGACTCCGAACGACAAATTTGAGAAACTTTTTCCTGGCAATCAATTACTCCCAGAGCTTTTGCCAGAAGACTGCTGAGAGGTAGTCGTCGATAGAAATAATTTTTTATTTAATATTTCTTTGCTTCAAGATGTCAGAGCTGAGATTTGTACCCGGAGTAGCCAACACACTAACCACTAGACCATGCGACTACTACAATGACAGAAATGATTTTTTTTTAAATTAAGTAAGTAATCACAAAAAAAAAACATACACAAGGGGAAAAATAAAAGTCGGTACAATACGCCGAAAGTCGGATTTCAATTTTATTTTTTTTAAACATTAGGACAAAAAGTAAATGTAACACCCGTTGATCATTAAAATAAGAAAATCTGTTAAAAAATACCAGCAACTGTATACATAATCGACAGCAATAAATAAATAGCTACTCCTGTAAAAACAACAAATCAGGAAAGAAAAACATTTTGTTTATTTAGATGGTGTCAAGGACAACAAATTCTGATTTTCTCACGCCCTTAAAATGTGGTGAACAAGTGTACAAGTCCTTTTTGAAAATGTCAAATAAACAACTACAACAAGCCGCTCAATATGTTTCTGAAAAAGGAATATGTTGATTACATGGTGTAATTTACATTTTCTTACTTCTCTTATTTATATTTATTTTTGTTCTATAGAATTTGTTAGACATTTAAACAGACATTCTGTCATAAGCAAAATATCCCATGTATGTATGTAGAATATATCTGTATAGATAAGCAATAATAGCTTAAGTCAAAAAATTACATTTTAAAATCTTTTTAAATTTGTATAAATTATTTTAATTTAACTAATTGCCATGAACAAGCTTCTCAAGTCTGTCGTTCGGAGTCGACATTAAACTGTAGGTCCCGGTACTCATGGATAAAAATTGACACACACAACATGAGTGCTGCGAGAAGCTAGGCCGTAATCCTGACACAGGGTTGTAAAGGCCAGTTATGTATGTATGTATAAATTATTTTAAATTTATTAAAAATTGTTTGGTGCGAAAAATCAATCCGTAAATTAACATACTGATAAAAGACTTATTACACAGGAATATCATACTTTATAGAATAGTTTTACCCTGATTTCTATGAAGCTCTAAAAATAGTAAACTAATGTGGCCATATGTGGACTTAAGCTGTTATCGCATATTATCACAGATATAAGCAGCTGTTTTCAAAGTAAAGATCGGAATATAAATAGTTTAAGTATGCGTTTAATGTATTGTGGTAGTCAAAACAATTATTTTTTGGAAAAAGTAACTACAATATACGGGTGAAAACATTTATATACAGAGTTTGCTTGGCGGGCAAACTTTTTTTTTTTTTAATAGATATAATTCGAAAAAAAAACATGATGTCTGCCTAGAAAATCACCAGAAAACTGTAACGGTTGTAAGCTTACAAATTTTAGATTTTGAAAGCTATGACTTTTATTTAGACTATCACACTAGTACTCATCTACAAAACAATTTAACAAATCAAACGATTCGTAAGATGGTATAACACCTCTGTATGGGATATATGTATATAAGACTTTGCCCATTTGTGGACCGAAAGTTTAAAATAATTTACCGTGGATCTACATACCTTACAATATCTTAAAAATATCTTAAAAATATCCTATCAGTTTCATCTGTGTGCTGTTTAGTCAGTTATTTTTATGCCTTCGATATACATTCTCTATAAGACCTAGGCAACGCAATGAGCAGCTGAGCGGCGAGTTTGTGCGGTTAATGCGGTTAGTTGTTAAAATGCCACTGTCAAGAGAGGTTTGTTTAATGATTTTACGCGAAAATCGTATTCATATTTACAAGAAATTAATTTAAAGCAGATTTGGTTTTCATTCTATAAATCAAACAAGTCGACATTACGGCGAATTTAATTTTTTTTGCAAAGTTTTTCGGAATGTATCTTTTAAACTTTTCGACTTTGCTTTTGCTGTCTCTCTTAGAAATAAAAAATAATAATAAATATAAAAAATATATATATATATAAAAAATATAATAAATATACATGTTTTATTAGAACCTAAATAAAATGTATTAAATAAATATATAAATTGAATAAAATCTTACCTGTGCAACCGCAAATTTCACCAACTTTACTCCATAATTTATCGGTTATATTTTTATATATATTTTTTTTTTGTGCTCAGAAATCAACTAAAAATTAGAACTAGTTCTATTCCTGAGCGGTGCCGCTTAGACGCTCAGAAATGCCGCTCATTACGTGGCCACTCCAGTAGTATTCCATATATTTTAACTTTTGCCGCTCAGCCGCTCATTGCTTGGCCTCGGCCTAAGAATGAAGAAACAGAACAAGGTGTATAATTATTTGTAAAAGAAAAATTAAAAAAACAGAAAAAAATTAGCATATTTTGGGGTGTTCTTATTAATTTTTTAAAATTCTTTTTACATGATAATTACTTATATTATTAATATTTAAAAAAAAAGCTACTTTAACATACATTTTTATCTATTGCATGTGCTACAAAATTTGTTTGTCTATAGGCGTTGTACGATTGTGGACATTATTTGACTAAATTTTATTAAAAATATGTAAGAAAATATTTTTATCCTGTAACAGACCATTTTATGTGAAATTACCCATATGATTTTGATGAATTTTGCTCATTTTTCTTCTACTAATATTTTCCTTTGCCATTTATATATTCCATTTAAGCACTAATACCCATAATATTTTAACTTCTTAAAAAGGTTAAGTAAACGTAAGAGAGAAACAGTGTTACTGCATGCACAACGGTTCTAATCCTTGCAGTAGTGGCAGTAAATAATATAATTTAAGCAGTTGTTGTTTTACGAGTACTTATTGGTGGTTTTCTTCGTTTGCTTCATTTTTTTTAATTACTGAACTGAGTTTGCTTTTCTCTTCTGTTATTGCAGTTGTTTAGTTTACAATTTTTTTACAGTATTTTTCTGATTTTTTGTTTTGTGTAGTTCTAATGACAAAATATTAAGTCGCTGTGAAATGTGTGTTTTTTTTTTTGAGTGTAATATATAGGATTATCCCCATTGACATATTTTCAATATTTTATGTCTCTACTTCATATGCTTGAATTAATCTTCTATTTTTCAACATGATTTTTGTGTGTTTATTTTTCACTTTTTAATTTTAAATAAATTTTAATTCAAACAATGTGTTCCCGAAAATCAGGCATTAGTTTTAAATGCTTTGTTTCTTATTTTTTAGTTAAATTCAGCTCTGAATTTATTTTAATTTTTATTCTTTTTATTTCATAATTAATGACTGTTTCGATAAGACAGCAGTGGTTTTCTATTTATTCTGGTGTAATCGAATATCGAGTCTTCTAGTTGTGCTTAAAAATAATTTTTGATTAATTACTTCAATTGTTTTTCTAATATTTCTTAAGATTTTAAATGGTCACGCAATTAAGATTTTAAATAAGTGCATTAGACAGTCAATCGATTATAATGAAAATTTTTGTTGAAGTTAAAATCATTTCAACAAATTTTAGAAAAAGCATCGATAGAGATAATATGTGAAAAAATAGGGCTTCAATTTCAATTCAATATCCATTAGGAAGTGGCAGCCTCGTAATTACAAGGCACACTTGAGCACGCATAGCGGCCCGTTGTGATTGAGAATTAAAAAAAATATCGAAGTGGGTCGTCAGTATACTTTAGATATTAAAGCTGTTTTTTTGTCCTCCACTGTACATCCTAACTCTCACCTGCTACCGTTGTGGAAAATAAGAGAGGGTGGAGAGGAATCCATTTTTCGCGCCTTTGATTGTGCATTTTGGAATCGCTAATGGTATTTTGTAAAATTTTAGTGCACACTTATGCGCTACACAATAAGGCATACAGAGAAGCGGTTTGATATATAAACGAAGAATTTACAATAATCACCCTGTCATGGTGTATAGGCTTACACTGCAAGAACTAAACTGGTTAAGCTGGCGGAGAGCAATAATTCTTTGGCAGGGTCTGAAAGGCAGTTGAGGAGCAGTAACTAAGAATTATCCCAGGGGATGATATCATCATAATCATTCCTCCCCTAATTTATACCATATTAGGGGGGGTTCTTAGAGTTGATTGCTGTTTTTAGTAATAAAGGCATAACAGTTCTGACATCTTAAAAAAAGAAATATGAATAAATTATTTCTTCGGCGACTACATCTCAGCAGTCTTCTAGCAAAAGCTCTAGGAGTACGAGTAATTGAGTGCAATGAAAAAGCTTCTTAAATCTGTCGTTCGGAGTCGACTTTAAACTGTACGTCCCTGTACTCATGGATAAAAATTAAAACACACATCATGAGTGCTGCGAGAAGCTAGGCCGTAACCCTGACATAATGTTGTAATGGCCAATTATGTGTGTATATGTAGCACACTGTACTGCACTTTAAACTCTACGGCATTTTCTTACATGGAAGTATATTTGTAAGAGAGAATATGAAAGAATAACTAGTCGACACTAGTCTTAACGACGCGGTTAATTACGCTGTATTTAATATGCACTGAATAAATGATTAAACAGAATACGATCGCAACTTCAGGCAAAAACGTCTCTCAGAGAAAACGTGCCCAAAATTAAAACGACGGCCGTAACTTCACGAACTGTCATTTATTGTTTTTACATTTCTTGCATGTAAAGCTATTAAAAATTAAGTTTATGACAGTTTTTGCAAAGAATTGAACTTATATTTTATAACTTAATCATCTTTACAAACTTTTTCAATTATTTTTACTAAAATATCACTCCTTTTATTTAACAAATTCCAAAATTTATTAATTTATTTAAACTTTCAAATGTTTTTTCGATTTTCTTTTGTTCTTATTTTTCTTTGTGCCAACAACAAAAACCAATGGGTTTGTTTACAAAATGTATGAAATTTAATAAAAGTGTGGTAACATTGTTGAGAGAATTTGTTTCTAAAAATGAGAGCATAAGAAAAAACGCTGTCAAAATAAAATAGATTCTATTTCACGACTGCATTCTCCAGCGTTTTTATTTGTCAACTTGTATAGAAAAAACGTCATGCCCCAGTTCTGTTTAATCATTAAAGCGGTTTTGCTTCAAAGTGGAAACTCGTCATATTATGCTCATGCCTGCCAGAATGAAGGCGAAGCTTTTACATTTCTCCTTTATAAACTTGTTTGTTTCGCAGTTTAACGTTTTATTGGGATTTATTGTCCTTTCTGCTCTTCTTTAATATTTAAAAATTTGCTATATTCTGTTCCGTTCACTTTCTCAAAATCTGTAATGGTGGGTTAAAGCGTTAAATTATCTTCACTGACCTCTTCAATTGTTAAGTATAGACTATTTATTTGGTAAACATAAGAGCGATTAGGCCGGATGTTATAATATACCGTTAACAATAACTTCGTTAAACACAAGTCGTATAAGCTTTTATTAAACTTTGTTTTATTATATCAATTGTAGTGCACTGCTATGTGCAGGAACAATTAAGATTAATGACATCTAGTTGAAGTATGTAAATTCTCGGGAATTCTGCTTATTCACTTTCCCTATCAAACAAAAATGAACTTCATCGGAGAATAACATTTTTATAGGAAATTCAATATCAAATTGTGCTTCAGTTTGTGATTAGGCGGCGCGTACAACAGTTTTGTGTCTTTGGTTTCTGCGTATGTTATGTCTTAAAAGCTTTTACACGAAAACACTGTCGTCAAATTTTCATAAAGTGGAAGAACACAACCCCAGTTGCTGAGACCGGCTATGAATTCATTGATTTGGTTCTTTTTCAATAATTCCCTGTACAGTGATTACAACTTCTTCAATACTCACTATTTAATATGTCAAAGTAGGCAAATTATCAGTAAGAGTGGTCAAAGAGGATCTATAGAACATTAAATGGAAGAACTGCATGGTTAGGTTGATGAATAGCACCATTATCAATAATTTGTAACCGTTGTTTTGGCGTAAGTCGATCCATAATAAAATCTCAAACCAATCTAAACAAAAAGCAACTATCAGTTGCACACTCAAATTTGTGAACTTCTGTATAAAATACCCTTTAATAGTAAAATTAATGTTGTTGACATCGATTGTTGTCGGGGTGATCATTTCAGCTATTTTTTTTATGAAATTTTTATTTCGGTATTGTTTGTTAGTGCTCAACTCTCAATTCTTGTACAAATATTGAACAACGAATCATAATTTCTTTTTGTTTCGTTAATCTTTTGCCTGATTGTCTGTCTTGTTTTCTGATCATAGTTTTTTATATTTTCAAATGACACTGAATCGGTGCAGGAGGTGATTATTTTAAATTTTAATATTTTAGTTTTTTGTGGTTTATTTTTTATAGCAAGAGAGTAATAGCAACAGCAACAACAACAATTTACTATTTATTTATAAAATTTATATTTCAATTTAAATCAAAATAAAAATAAAAAAAGTGTTTAATAACGACTACAGGCAACATTCAACCTAAACGAAGACAATAATAAATCATTTTGTGTATTAATGTTTGACTTAATTGTTCAGGCATATTGATGAGAAGAAAGGGAAATTAGTTATAATCTGTCAGGCATGAATGACTCTGTATGGTACCCTACTATGTGTAATTTAATTATTAAAATTTTCCTGTTACCATAAATGAACTTTAATAATACATTTTTTTTGCCCGAACAATTTCTATACCTTTTTCTAATTAAATTGCCACTAAAGTTTATTTAAGTCGCTGTGGTCTAGTGGTTAGTGTGTTGGCTTACTAAGACATAGGCCCTGGGTTCGACTCCAGGCTCTGACATCTTCAAAAAAAGAAATATGAAAAAAATATTTCTTTCGGCGACTACCTCTCAGCGGTCTTTTCGCAAAAGCTCTGAGAGTAACTAATTGCCATGAACAAGCTTCTCAAGTCTGTCGTTCGGAGTCGACATTAAACTGTAGGTCCCGGTACTCATGGATAAAAATTGACACACACAACATGAGTGCTGCGAGAAGCTAGGCCGTAATCCTGACGCAGGGTTGTAAAGGCCAGTTATGTATGTATGTATGTATGTAAAGTTTATTTAAAAGTTTAGTTTTAGTTTCATGACAGCATTACAGATAGATATGTTTGATTTGATTCAAAAACTGTTTTCAATGAAACACTTAATTAAAAACGGTTTGTTTTAAAAGTGTTCACCTACGTTGGCTATAGCGTGTCACTTATTTCTATTTCTATATTCTACTTATTCAAGTACTCATAGTAAGTATTTTTTATTTATTATAATTTGATGTTTTGTTTAAGAGTTATGAAAAGTACAAACTCTTGTTTTTTTAGATTTTTGAAAAAAAAAAATATTTTTTTTAATTAATTTTTTATGGTTGTCTTTTATGGTCCAATAGAAAATTAAAAACACAAAACCTAAAACAAATAAAAATGAAACCGGTGTACAAACAGTGTACTCCTGTGCACTTAAAAAGGAAAGCAATTATTCAAAACAAACTGTCATCACTAATTTGAAGTGCTACTCCCATTCTATAACACCATAATGAAATCTATTTATTTTTTCTTTTTCTTTTAATATTCTAATATGATGTTATTTGAGTACATTTAACTACTGTGGGAATTTTTAAGTGGCCTCTACACTCAACTCCTGCCAGTCTAGTCCTTTACTAAAGGCTGAAAAACATGTACAAGGCAAAGGAGTATTTCAAGTAAGAGGTGTTTTTTATTATTTCCATATGGTGGCATCATAATGATGTTTCTTTTTAATGATTTAAAACACATGTCCTTGATTAGAGACATCATATGAAATTTTTTTCTAAAAAAATTAGAATAATATTTGAGATTTTCATTAGTTTTCCCATATACTTACTACATACATATATACTGATACTTAAAACAGATGAAAAAAAAATGAAAATTTATTTAAAAAACTAAAAGGTTTTATAGTACGTTCAGGCACTTAAAGTGACTTCTTTTGAGAAAATCAAGATAGAAGAGTAATGAAGATAGTAAGAAAATAATATAAATTGTAAACAAAAAAAAAATGTTTTAAAACAAATTCAAATATAGAGTTTTTGCCTTTTTGCAACTTACGTTGGCTATTTTAAATTTATAAAAATTCTTGCCATACCACTATTGGCCTACAATTTCGACGTAATGAACTTTGTTATCATTTTACGATATCGAACACCAGTGACATTTTCAAAAAACAATGCATTGTGAGTGCATTTGGTGTTCTGTAATTGCACGTGGGCTCTCCGAACCATGAACACAGCCATTCTGGTCATAAACAAAGTCATCGCAGTGTATAAAATATTCCAACTGCAGTCGCCAAACTTTTATAATTTTTAAGATATTTATCAATAATGAATACAAGTTGATGTATGGTGTATGTATGGTGATGTATGTATGTACATATATTCTCTTTTTATTAACCTTAAAACTCATAGCTGTCAAACTGATCTTTTTTTCAAGGTCCCAACCTACTTAGTTCAAAAATGGCAGCACACAAATATATTTTGTAAAATATATAAAAAAATTTTACAAGCTTTTTGAACTAAAAATTTGAAGATTATTTGTGATAAAACTTAGTTTCTAAAAAAAGCCACTCTTCGTTGCGTTCAAAACACAGTAAACCACGTCAAACAAAGGAATTTGTAACGAAGACTTATTAACGCCAATGCTTTCTTAAACAATAAATTTTTGAGCATTGTTTTTATTTAAATAAAAAACTAATAACCAAATTTATATCTAAAACAATATTAGTTTTATGAAATGTCCTTGCAGTTTTATTCTGTCAATTGACCCATTTTTCGGTTATTTTTCTGACTCAAAGTTGTCTTTCTTTTCTGTCCCTTTGTTATCGAATAAGTGCCAATTCACACTTTTCTGCCCCTTTGTTATCGAAGTGGTGTTAATTTGAAGTTATACCTGTACTCAGAAGCATTGTCATTTCTTCTTTAATTACCAAAAATATTCATTGCCGTTAACTTTGATCTAAATAAAGCGTTTCTGACGAAACAAAAATTAAATTATAAAAATATTGATCAGAACTTTCCCGGGGCTCGAACCTAGAGCCTCAAACACATTAAGTTATAATGCGCATGCTTCTAGCGCTGCACTCTAACCACCACGGCTACAGTCGTACATGTCGTCGATGCCGACTAATGTGGATTAAATGGAATAAGAGGGCAAAAACAAAATAAAAATTGTAATTCTGTTTCATCCAAATAAGATGACAATTACAAGAACAGCAATGATGGTAAGAAAAGGAGAATATGATAAAAACTGTTGAGTGACTTTACTTCGACTAACTCATACAAGTGTATGTACATACATATGAAAGAATATAATTTCAGTATGCGATTTCCAGAAAAGTATGAGTTAAATAGTTGATGTTTGGTCTTGAATATGCACAGGACACAAAGAACTCTGATGAGACTACCGTAGCTGGAGTCGAAAACAATTGTTCAGTTTGGCTAGTGTACTATTCCTTCACGGACATCATTTCTTCTTTAATTACCAAAAATATTCATTGCCGTTAACTTTGATCTAAATAAAGCGTTTCTGACGAAACAAAAATTGTCAATGAAAGTTGAATTTTGTTGCTATGTGAGGTAAATGTGTATGGTTCAATTGTGTGTTATTCTTACATGTTTATAAGTAATCACTGGCTTATCAGGGAAAACAAGAACTATTTGGAACTATTTATTTCAACAGACCGAATTAACTAGTTAATTTACTGGTACGACGACATCAACCACGGGATTGATACTGTGGCACCGGTAAACAGACTGTCCCATAGTTATTTATAATGGGGTCAATTGTCTGTTTCTACGACTACCACATGTTAAAATCTCCGGTCGTTTTACCGGTAAAAAGACTAACAGTGTCCCTTAGTGATATGTGAAAGTACCAATTTGGGACCGGTCCAGCGCACTGCAGGGGTATTTTGGCCCTTTACATACATTCTTAGTAGGGACATAAACATACCCATTGAACATACCCATTGGAATAAAAATTGAACATACCCTTTTATTATTACATGTTTTCTGAAACGTAACCTCTATAGTGTTAGTCAGTTACGGAAATTTGAAATTATGTTAACTTTAACTCTGGGAAGGGCAGATAAAGAAAACTGTATCGTAGTTGAGTGTGGAAAGAAAAAAATTATATTTACAAAACACTCCACCCGCTCGGCATTAGTCGCATATTCGTCTACAGGTGCAAGAATCTGGAGATTGGAAAGATAGTCCCAGGTCGGGCCTTCCACATACCCTTCGAACACAGCAAGTAATCAAAGCCATCAAAACAAGAATTCAACGAAATCCTTTACAGAAAATCATTTCCCGTGGGTTGAAAATCACACAAAAATCCATGAGTCGTATTATTAAAAAATATTTGGTTCTTGGAGCTTTCACACTGCGTACGGGATATTTTTTGACTACAGCTTAAAAAAAAATAGGATAGAAAAACCCAAACGTCTTTTGGGGAAGTACGCTAATAACTTGCATAGAAAAATCTTGTTTACGAAGGAGACTATTTTTACCGTACAGGAAAAGTTTAACAAATAAAATGATAGGGTTTATGTCCAGAACTCATTTCAAGAGTCGATAAGGGTCATATTCCAGCTGCAGTCATGATTTGGTGGGGTCTTTTACGATGGGGTGACTGATTTGCATTTCTGTATTTATATAACATTATGTAACATTGGCCATTACAGCCCTGTTTTAGGCTTATGGCCTAGTTTCTAACAGTTTAATGTCGGAACGACAGGTTTGAGAAGCTTGTTTATGGCAATAAGTTACTATCAGAGCTTTCACCAAATGACTGCTAAAAATACATCAAATAAATAAAATTACTGTCAAATTGTATTATGATGTTTAGAGGTAGAAGCTATCAAAATAAATTGTAGTGTTATAGACTTGCTTGTTTGACATTACAAGCAATTCGTCTTAACACTATACACTCTGTGTATGGCTGCTCTTATTTGTGACAAGAACATCATAAAGGCATCCTTAAATTGAACAAAAAGAGAAAAAGAAAAAAAAAAAAAAAACAATTTTAATCACATTTTATTAATTCTACTTAAAAAACCATTTGTTCCTTTAGTTGTTGCTTTCAACTAAACATACTTTTCTTAAAACTTTTAATTTTTTTCTGAAATAAATTCTTTTCGTTTAACAAAAATGCATTTGTTTCTTAAAGCAACACGTGCAAGAAGTGTGTCACGTCTTTTTTACGTTGCTGCCTACTTTTTGTTGACTTTTTTTGTTTCGATTAAAATTTTCCTTTTTTTTCAAATCAATTTTATGCTGAAGCTCATAATTCATATTAAACACAAATAACAACAACCACAAAAATTTTTTGTACAAAACAACTGAAACTTTTATAATAAAATCTGTCAAGGCTGGTTTGTTTTTTATTTTGTATTTTATTTTTTTTTGGTTTATTTGACATAAAAAATCTTCACGGGAGCAACAGTTTGGTTTTTTGTACAGAAAGTAAAAAACACACAAATTCCAAAATACTTGTATTGTTGTACATGGATATGTGAATGCAACAGTGAAACCTCAACACTTCTTTATTAACCACTAATGCAACAATTGCGTTGTGTGACTTAAGGCGTTTCTTAATATATCTCATAAATGACATTTACGATAAATGACATAAATATGCATGCCTGTATACTAGAAGAATAATAATAAAAAAAAAACAAAAAAAAAGCAAAAAGTTTAGCTTCAAAATTAAATTTATATAGAAATTTTCGTAGTATCAATTAAATGTTTAATTGATTTCGTACCAACAAAATAATATTTCGTTGGTTAGCTTTTTAAAAATATCAATTTAAACTTTATTTAAAAACAAAATATAAAAATTGTGAAACATTCTATTGAACAGTTTAATTAAAATTACATTACAACGAAAAAAAAAACAAAAAAAATACAAAAACATGAAAAAATATTTCTTTCGGCGACTATCTTTCATAAGTCTTCTGGCAAAAGCTGATAGCCAAGCCTCTCAAGTCTGTCATTGGAGTCGACTTCTAACAGTCCCGGTGCTCATGGCTAAAAATTGACACACACAGAATGAGTGCTGCGAGAAGCTAGGCTGTAACTTAGAAATAGGGTTTTATGCATGGCCATTGGCATCATTTTTTCAAAACAGCTCAATAAGTTATTAAGCTCGTAATTGAATCAATTAAAATAATGCATTGAAATTGAGATCAAAATCAGTTAAATGTTTAATTGAAAATATTTTTTTAGGGTATTTTTTAAAAATTGTACAAAATGTATGTAAATTCTTTGAATTTTAAAAGATTAGTTACCACTTGGTGTTTCCATCAAAGTTTTAGTGTTTCACTTCTGTGTCTTTCTAAAAGTTCATACTTTTTGAAACTCCATTTTGATTTTATGTAAACGTTAGCCAAAAATAAAAGAAATTATCGAAGATGAATGAAAATTCGTAAACAATGCCGTAAGCCAGATAAGGCGACAACGATGATTGATAAAAGTTCTCTTTTAACGCACATATTGTACATATATTTGTTACTTCTAACGTATCTTACCCCTTTTAATCTAAATTTTTCTTTCATTAAACTATTTTATCGCTGAAAAGTCAAAACTCGAATACTTTTGCCATTATATTTGGTGAAATTTTAACTCAAATATTTCGCTCTGGTAATTCTACAGTCAGCGTAGAACTATAATGTAAAGTATTATAGACTATATTTGTTGTGTAATAAGTCCATTGTGAATATAATAAATTACAGGTTTTTTGCAAGAAGCAATTATAATAAAATTTACGTAAATTTGGGAATATTTCAAAAATTTTATTGACTTAAGCTGTTATTGCTTACCAACACTTTTTTTTCTGTACATTAAATCGAGTTTTAAGCTAATTTCTTGTATCTGGTGGCTCATTCGAAGTGTCTTTCTTAGGCACCGTAAGCTAACTTATAGCTAGCCGAAATTGTGCAGAGTGAGAAAACTGTCAAGTAAAAATGAAACTTTTCTAAATTTATTTAGGGTCCGTTGAGTTTTATGCATAAGCTAAACACCAGCTCATACGACATCGTGTGTTAAAATCAAATGAACCTTTATTGTGTAAATGAGTCACTTTTCGCTCATTTCGCTGGTTAACAATAGAGAGTTTTTATTTATTGAAAATAAACAAATGCAGGACCTTTTGTTGAATTAACACCATTGTTTCGTGTGCTTAGGTTATTAAACCTTTGATAAATAAAATGCTTTAAATAGGAAAAAAAACTATATTGAGTGACTAGTGTCACTCGTTATCAAATACCTGTCAGACATTTCTTCGCTTTCATGAAAACGGTGTTTAGACTGATTCAATGCTTCGAAGAGCAATGCAAAAATGTTACCTGTATCGCATCTATTAAGTCATATTTAATTGCAATTATTTTTTTGGGTTTTAATAGATAAAACACTTTGAATTTTACCAAAAATATATCACAAAGTTGCCATTATAAAAAGCTCAAACATAGTGTAGCTGAATGATCTTCAAAAATATTTTTTTATTTTTTATATATGTTTTATTATTTCCCATCACCTCGAATTAAAATTAAATTTTGTTCAAAAAAAACCTTGTAAGCCGATAAAATGCTTTAGCCATATCATGATCTTTATTAAGTTTTATCAAAAGTCCCCATTTATAGTACGAAAGGTGATATTGTTTCTGTTTTATTGAAATTTTTTTTTAAATATTTATTTAAATATATTTTTTTCTTCCTTTCAAAAAATTAAATTTTACTGAATTTTTAAAGTAAAAATTTATAATTTTTTATTACACAGAATTTAAGAAAAATGTTTTCCTCCTGTTAACGTTTGCTGCTGTTGTTTAAACCATATTAACTGTTGCAATCATTATTTCAATATAAATTTTCTTTATGAATTTGTGCTGTTCTCAAAAAAAAAAAAAAAAAAAAAAACACTGCAGAGACTCAATTGAAAAGAATTACAAATGTGAGCGAGTGAAGTGTTCATGATAATTTTGTTAAAAACGTATGTCCATTGCCAAATTATAAGTTTATTTTTTATATATGTATTTGTATGTGTGTATGTGCTTTAAAATATATATCGTGGGAAACAGATAATATTACTGACGAAGGATAAGAATAATATTATCAGTCTTATTAACGTTGTCGTTGTTGGTGTTGTTGTTGTCATCATCAGCGCCATCATAGTCAGCCAACCAACAAGAATATTTCCATCATTATCTTTATTATTGCCGCCGTATAACGATTATTACTGTGTGTGGCAGTAACTGTTTTTCTCTTTTCTCGCTCATAATTAAATTCGTGCAACATCTGCCTGATAGGAAGGATATGATGCAAACGCACGCACACATACATAAACATCTGCTGTTTGCTGTTGTAGTTGCATTTGTATTGCATTCATAAAGTCATTTGTTGCCTTTTAAAGTTCATAATCGTAAAATATAAAAAAAATATTATGAGAGATATCAAAGTTAGAGGAAGAGAGAGTAGGAAAGAGAGGAAAAATTAGAGTACAGGTGAACCTTTGATAACACAGGTTATTACAACCACTGATGCCAGATTTGATGATTTAACGTTATTTTAACGAGGTGTTAAAAGCAATTAAGATTTGACGATTTTTTACTTTAAAAGTACAATTTTCTTCAAACAAAAATAATAATTAATACAGGGTTTTACTAACTTTTGGTAGTACAATCGAACCAATACTGTGAAGTCCGTGCATTTTTCCAAAAGTTTTTATTTGTCGCATAGTGTAATTGACTACAATTCGAGAAAGTATTGATATACCAAAGTATAACTAACTCCGACTATTTCCTTTATAAGTCAACTGGTGCTGATTGACACACATTAAGTTTGACGTATAAACGATTTCTCAAAACTAAAACCTATCTAACGTGTTATAGAAGGCCGACATGTATTAAATGATAGGTAAATAGAAGGAGATTTTCTGCTTGGAAAAAAGGAGTTTATTAAAATAATAGTTGTTGTTGTTATTATTGTTGCAGTTATTTTACTCATTAAAATGAAAAGAGAAAACTTTTACGAGGTCATTTGAGTTGTGATTTATAAATATATTTTTAAATTAAAAAAAAGAACGCTTACACAGGCACTTAACAAAGGATTTACTTTATATTGTGCAATTTAATAATAATTTTGTTCCTCTGCTTCTGCTCTCACTCTCTCTCTCTCTCTCTTTTCAACACTGCTGAAATATATTTGAAAATAAAGTGTTATTCTACATGTACTACTATTTGCAATTTTTTTTTTATTTGTAAGAATATGTAGTTTTAGCCAGTCGAGTACACTTTATGATACCGCTGCATTGCCATAAGTGTTGTATTTTTAGGAATTTGTTATATTGTTGACAAAACTAAAATGACATTTGGTTTATGCCATAGACTATAGTTAACCAAAACTCTAAATTTTGTTTGTTTTGTACCACAATTGTGTACAGAAAATGAAGATTTGGATTACATTGCCATATACAGTGAACTCCCGGAAACGTGAACTAATTTTTACCAAGGGAGTTCACATTTTCAAATTTGTTCACCTTTTCGATCGGTAAGATTTTAAAATATGCATTTTAGCAATAGATATTGGCTAAAATTCAATCAGATTTGGAAATTTTATTTAAAAAAAAATATTATATAAAATTTTATTCAAACTTTTTTGCCATTTTTTACATTTTCGTAAATATGAAACAAACAAAAAATTGTAATTCGTGTATGTACATATAAAGTTTTCTACTACTAAAGTTTCTATAATTTAAAAAAAAATATAATACAAAAAAGGGTTAGGAATACTTACTTATATGGGTATAGCAAAAGAATTCAGTCTTCAACAAACTTCTCTTAAAAGACGGATTTTTTCCTAAATATTACTTTTATTGGAAGAAATCACTTATCACAATGTGCACGTTTTGTTGAAATAGATAGCTAAATATGTATGTATGTTGTCTTATGCTGGGATTCCCCAAATTTAAACGAATTCAAGAAATACAATGAAAAAAATTTAAAAAACAATTAAAAAAAATTGTTCACGTCTTAGAGCTATTTCACCTTGTTCACGTTTTAAAGTAGTCAATGCAAACATAAAAGTGTTCACGTTTCCGAGTCGTTCATGCTTCCGGGTATTCACGTTTTCGCGAGTTCACTGTACAGTCGAAATAATCGGGTACATTTTCTTTTGCAACAAGAATAACAGCTGAAAAATTATCTGGGAGTTGGGTGCTGCCCTTGTTAACAATTGAGCAAAAACGCATTCTCAAGAAAATTTGTAGAGCTTGTTTGGATCGATTTAAGTGAAATATATAAAAATGTGTGATGGCTTACTAAGAGGATGGCGCCGGGTTAAAATCACAGCTCTGTCATCTTAAGAACAAACAAATATGAAAAAAATATTTCTTTCGGCAACTACCTCTCAGCAGTCTTTTGGCAAAAGCTCCGAGAATAACTAATTGCCATGAAAAAGCTTCTCAAATCTGTCTTTCGGAGTCGACTTTAAACTATGGGTCCGGGTACTCATGGATAAAAATTAACACACAGAACATGAGTGCTGAGAGAAGCTAGGACGTAACCCTGACCCAGGGTTGTAATGGCCAGTTATGTATGCTCGGTGTAGTGTTGCGAACTAGCGTCTCTGGTGGGAAGCGAACCCACAACACTAGCTTTAGCAGTCTAGAACTCTATTTTCTTCATCGCTTTGATTACCCCACAGAAAAGCAAGTCAAAAATAAATATTCTATTAACAGCAGTCAAAATTTTGAACGCCTTGACCTCACAAATGATTCATCACAGATAATATAGCAAAGTTTGGATTTTCTTAGGAAAACTTCTTCTTATTTGTTTGTGTCGTTGTCATGAAAATTCCTAGTTGAAAACAATATCTTGCAAATTGCGACTCGAAACTGATTCTGTACTGATGATTCTTCCATGAAATGAAACAGAATGTACTATTACCACTAGCTGTACATATACAAAAGTAAGTGCATGTTATTAACAGACATACAGCAATAGTAAAATTGCGTAGCATAATTTAAGGCGCATAGCAGCATACAAATTAAATACAGAGAATGAAAATGAAAACAATATACCGTTAAATTACAAAAGTAGCAGAGTTATAATTGTAATAAAATTTATATAAAACAACAACAAGAAAATTAAAAAGTAATAGAGAGCAATAAAAAGTCCTGCGTTCATTTGTTTTTATTTTTAATAGACCGCTACTACAACGACTACATGTCTGGCCGCCTCTATTGCATTCATACATATGCTTGCGCCTATTCGGGCGGTAATGCTTTATGAGCTTTTTCAAGTAAAAATATCATTTGCTGTTCCGTTTTTTTTTTCATTCCAAAATGACTTCACCACAGTACACCATCGCGGCTACCAATTCAGCCAAACAACCAGCAGTTGTGGTCGTTATTTGCATTTCTGCTGTTGCTGTTCTTTTTTTTTTTGCAATTTTTCTTTTCTCCAAAAGGAAATTATTTTAATTGTCTTGTTTATTTAATGGCCTTTAATTTTATTTATTCGGTAAAATATAATTTTACAACATCAGCAACAACAATATACTGCCTTGTAAACTATTTTCGTTACAATAAAATTTTATGCAAAGTAATTAACATGCCTTGCCTTGTGTCCTTGAAAGCATAAAAAAAATATTTAAATTGAAGGTTTTGCAACAATATTTAAAATAAATTGTTTAATTAAGGTGCCATAGGTGCCATAAAACAAAAGGTTTTTGCGGTAAAATTAAAATAAGAAACCAATATTTAAATATGTATATACGAGGGCAATACCATTAATAAGGCGACTTAGCAAACAAAATATCGAAAATTTACGAAAAATACTTTTTAGTCAAAATTTACACAACTTTTAATTCTCTTTTGAGGCAACTTTAAAAAATTCTTTCCCATTATACGATGAGTTTTAACTGATTTCTTTCTTTTTCACTTGAAATATGAAAAAAAAACATAGAACGAGTCATTTTGGTCACCCCTTTCTTTTAAAAAAGCGATAACATCTTACAACAGGGACTTCCGAACGTTGACGGCTGATAATGGCCCTCTTATTAAAACAAAATTTGTTAAATTAGCTGTCATTTATTCAGGCAACAACACTTGCAAATAGTAAAATTCTTTTCTCAAATCTTTGTCAAGATTACGGCCTAGATTCTATCAGCACTCATATTGTGTGTGTAAATTTTTATCCATGAGTACCGGGACCTACAGTTTAATGTCGACTCCGAACGACAGACTTGAGAAGCTTATTAAAAATTACTTTTTTGAAAAATCATTTTCAGTGATGAAGCCCATTTCTTAATGAATGGTTATGTGAATAGATGAAATTGTTGAATTTTTCAACCATACTAATCCACATAGTTTCCAAAACGTCTAATGCTTCCCGAAAAAGTCACTGTTTGTTAAGGAATTTAGGTTGGCGGTACCCACCGTAATTCTGAACGATGACTACTATCTTCTTTTGACCTGATTTGAATGTTTTGGACACCAGTGACACTTGATTTCATCAGCTTATGGTTATTCTGCACGAGCGTTTTAAGGGGATGGTCATCTCAAGTGCAAGAGATATTAGCTGTCCGCCGAGGTTGTGCGATTTGATATCGTCATACCTTGTCTTGCATGATTTTCGTTAGTCGCAGTTGAATGCAAAAAAGCCACAAAATACAGCAGACCTCACCGGCATCATAACCCATGCCGTGGATTAAAATCAGAATGATTTATGCGCCAAAGTCAAGAAAACTAGGACATTTAAGATGTGATCCAAACTTCGATCAATCAATTATGGCATCAATAAGGATTTCAAATGAACAAAAAATTTTTAATTTCAAATGAACAATAGGTTTGAGACAAGAAAAAAATATTTAAAAATTCAATGTAATGAAATTCTCAAGCTCAAGGTCTTTTTTTAAATAAAAACTTTTATTTAATTATCAATATTTCGAAAAACCAGAATTAAAATTTATTTAAAAATTCACATTCTATACTCTGCGCACTTTCACTTTTATGTTTATACTAGCTGAACCCGGTGTGCTTCGCTACCCCTCGTTATATAATATAATTTAAAGTATTTATATATTTTGCAGACAGTTGTGGGAGAAAGAGAGTAAGACTCCCTCACTATTTTAATTCAAATGTATTTTAAATGTGAGGTAAAGTCGTTAATAAACGTAGTAAAGAAGCACCAAATTTGTATATAGAACAAAAAGTTTAAAACTTTCAAACAAAATTAGGCGTAAAAAGGGCGTGAAAGGGGGCGTGGCGTAAAAAATGCGTATTTCTACCTCGCCTGGAGTATAATGTATATACAATTTGAAGTATATATCTTTTAAAAACTATAGAAAAGCTATTGATTTTAAAAAAGTGCGCATAAAAGTGGGCGTGGTCGAAAAAAAAGTACCCTATTAATCATGCATCCGTGTTATATGCTGTGAAAATTTCAGGAAGATCGGTCTAAAGGTTTGGTCTCCTATAAGGTACAAACAAACAAAAGTCGTAATACGTAAACTGGCCTTAAGAGTGTATGATATTTATTTTAAATTTTATTTGCAAATCAAAGTAGGATTAAGGATTATATTATGGAATAGTCGGTGTTAAAATTACATTTGACTACATAAGTGTTTAGAATTTAAATCTACTGAATATGTGATCAAAGCCATTTAAAATGGTTTATTGTAGTCGCCGTGGTCTAGTGGTTAGTGTGTTGGCTTACTAAGACGAGAACTTCGGTTCAAGCCCTGGCTCTGACATCTTGAAGCAAAGAAATATTAAAAAAAAATATTTTTTCGGCGACTACCTCATAGTAGAATCCTGCCAAAAGCTCTAAGAGTAACTGACTGCCATGAACAAGCTTGTCAAATCTGTTCGGAGTCGATGTTAAACTGTAGGGTCTGGTACTTATGGATAAAAATTGACACACAAAACATGAGTGCTGCGAGAAGCTAGGTCGAAATCCTGACATAGGGTTGTAAAGGCCAGTTATGTATGTATGTATAGTCGGTGTTAGAATTACATTGGACTGTACAAGTAGTTAGCATTTAAATTCATCTAAATATATCAGAATATGTGATCAAAGCCTTTTACAATTATTTCGTATCTTGTCTAAGATCCGTCTGGTATATGGCAAGTATTACACAAACAGTTGAAAGAGACGAGATTTAGACTACAACAGCCGGTAGGTAAACTACCCTGAAGAAAAATACTTCAATTTGTATCTCTTATTTAAGAGAATAATTTTTTCCAAAAGCATAAGAAAATAAAAACGAATTCAAATAAAATATTTATAAAAATGCATTAAAGTGTGTATTCCAATTGCACATATTCAATCAGCCTGACAAGGATGCTGTTGTGATTGATTTAAATAAAAAACGTTTAAATTAAGGAAAGCAAAGCTTAAAAAGCTGTGCGACAAAAAGGCAAGGATTTGTTAAATTAATAACATTTAATGACAAGTACTTAAAACTGTTAAAAAATTTAAAAAAATCAAATGTAAAAACACTACATTTCACATTATAAAAGCAAAGGGAGAAAATAAGTAGAAATTTTCATTTGAGAAAATAAATTTGAAAATTTACATTTTTTACTTTCTGGGAAAATGATTTTATGGTTTAATTAAAAACTCATTAAAGTGAGCATTAAAATGTCTCAGCCTCCCCTACTCAAGCTATAAAAATTCAATAATTATTACATATAAGAGCTAACAAACATCCGTTTCTTATTACTGAAATATTCTTAAAAAACTATTCGGCCTTTTAAAGCCACTTTACTAGTGAGTATAAATTAAAAAAAAAAAATTAAATTGCCCTCGTATTTATCTAAAGATTTTGAATTCTTGATTGTATTGCTTTTCAGCTTAAATTTACCCTTTGAGAGGAATACGAGTAATTTTCTGATTTTCATATCGTTTAAAAAGTATTTAAATTCTTATAATAAATTTCTCTTAAATTATATTAGTTTTGCAAAATAAAATTAAAAACCAATATGAAACGGAAAACACTTGTAGTCTGGCCATCAATACAGTATAACTACTTAAGAAGAAAGGGAACAAGAGGAAAAGACGAAATGAAATCATGTTTTAAAATTCTTTCATTTTTAATTATAAAATTTCATTGCTCACTTGATATTGAGCAAAAAACACAAAAATAAAAGTAAAAAAAAGTCATACAAATACTCTACGTGTTGTCAGCTTTTCGGATAACTACTACCCAGTCACACTTTCATACTGTGTTTTTGTGTTTTGGGTGACGGTGACCTTTTTCTTTGGATTTTGAAACGTTCAACAATGCCATCGATGTCTGAATGTGCAATAAAAATGTTTCCACATGTCTGAGTTCAAGAGAGTTGACATTAAATTGACTGAATTGAAAAATAATGAAAAAAATAAAAAAAAAAACAACAACAACAATATCAAAACAACAACAAAAACAATACAACAACAATTGAAGTATAATTTAACAACAACAACATCAACAATATGACTTAAAATGGCAAAGGACCATTTTCAAAGAAAAATAATAAAAAAAGAAAGTGTGAATACCAAAAAAAAAAAAAAAATTTTAGAAAACGGTTGAAGGAGTAGCACAAAAGAGAAAATTCTGAAATTTCCTCTTTTCTTATTTCAATTTTTTTTTAATTTTTTTTTTGTTTGTATTTATTTTGACTCATGTATGACATCAAACAAAAAGTCATTAAAATGTTGAGTGTAATGTTTAGAATTCATATACTCGTTGATTTTGATTTAAAATCGATTTTATTTCTACAATAAAAGGGATTTTAATTTTTTTTTTAATTTATTTTATTTTTTTCCTACAGTTTAAATGTAAAAATAATATTTTCTTTTTTTTTTGGCAATAAAAATATAGAAATACAAATCGATTTATTTTTTATTTTATTTTAAAATCGTGTCAATTTTAATGGGGTTTGTTTTTTGTTTCAAATTGTTTAATGCTTTTAAACTATAACAACAATAGGAAAATAATAAAGATCGTAATGGGAATGTCAAAAAATCTGCCAATGAAAAATTATTTTTATAAAACTTGTATACATACATACGTACATACATAATTGGCCATTAAATTGGCCTGTTTTTGGGCTACGGCCTAGTTTGTCACAGCACCCATTCAGGTTGTGTGCATCAATTTTTATGCAAGACCTACAGTTTATCGGAGACTCCGAACTACAAACTTGAGAAGCTTGTTCATGGCAATCGGTTACTCTCAGTTACTCTAAAGTGTGATATATCAGTATTTTTGTCTCAAGAAGACTAAAGTTTTGCCCTTAAAGACTTTGACCTCAATTTTGGTATTTTCGAGACAAAAACATTGAAATATAAATTTTTTTTTGCCGAAAATGGGGGTGGATTTTTTAGATTTTCGTTATATCTTTGACATTTAACGTCCGATCTGTAAGAATGATATACCAATGTTTTTGTTCTTCTCGAGACAAAAATACTGATATATCACACTTTAAGATCAAACTGTAAATGCCTAAGATATAACGAAAAAACTAAAGAGAAGACCCCTACATTCGGCTAAAAAAATTTTTGTTTTCGAAATCTCCTTGCAAAAGTACTTTATATTAAAGGCGGTACGGGGGAAGTTTTTTTGAGGTACGGTCTAATGTATACTTATGTTGTATATTTTTATGGATTAACAAAACAGAAAAAAACAGAGAATTAAAGATCGAAATATTGTCTTTAACAATATAATATTGACTCAAAAGTCGAGAAAATATCGATTTTTTACGAATTCATAACCAAAATTTAAATAGAGCACAAAAAGCTCGACTTTTGATTAAAAATCAATTTACGCGACCTCTAAACCACTTCCGAAAAATCTGAAAAAATTCTCAAAAATACTTTACCTTATAAGTATCCAAATTAAGAATGATCTTCCCACGAATTCCAATTTTAAATTTTATTTGGGACACCCTAATGTACATATAAAGACTAAAATATATTTTCTTTTTTATCTTTACAAATTCAATTACAAAATAAAAGGGTGGCATTGGAAAATATTATTATTTATTTATTTGCTAAATTACAATACAATATTAAATCATATTCTAATTAATTCTAAGAAGCAGAGTGACATAGATCATAAGCTGGATGCACTGTCGTAGACCAATTTCTCTGATGAGCCTAGCAAAGTACAGTCTAGACTCTAGACCACTGGAACACCCAAGGTAGAAAATATTATTATTCTTTTATTGATGTATAAACACATACTAACGATTTTTATTCATTAATTTTATTAAGTGTAGTTATTATTTGACCGCGTACTGTTATTCTCACATCTTTATTAAATTGTTTTATACTTTTAATGGTTCTCTTTTTGTATTTGATTATAAAACAATAATTTTATTCAATTCAATTCAAATATTATTGCAATTGTATGTGTACGTAAGTGTGTTTGAAATAGAGAGAGTGTCGAGTGTATAGCATACGAAGGTGTCATCAAGTGTCAATGTGAGTATGTTTTGTAAAGTGTATGCGGTTGTAGTTGGCCTTTTAAAAACAAATAAAATTTATTTACTTCATTTACCAACAAATATAGTATATGTATAGGGTGTTGTATAAACTCGATACAATTTATGATGTACTTAAATGTCAAAACAGCTGTCATATTACGTAAATTGTCATGAATAGAGTTGCATTTGTAGAACTCTACCAAATTATGCAATTGACTTATGCTGTGAGAGACAGCGTACAAAATCATTTTTTTGGATATTATGGAACAAGTAATTTTTGTGGCACTATTATATGGTTTTACAATTTAAAGTCCTATCGAGCTTTAAAAAATTCCTTTTTGGTATGTATGTGGGCTTGTGTTTATTTTGTTGTTATTAATTAATGTTTATGGTTTTATAGTGTCCTTATTGTTGTACGTTTTTGTTATTTTTGTTGCGTTTAAATTTCATTATATTTCGTTGTTGTTGTTGTGCTGTTATTTTCAACACACATTCATAAATATTTATAACCATCGATTAGTTGTTATGTTTGTGTTGTTCTTGTTGTTGTTGTTGGTATTATTGATATCAAATTAATGGTTTTAATTGTAATATAATCACCACCAAAAAACATAATTAAGTTTCAACAATTAATAAATGATAGAATACAAAACATTTTACATTTACAAACACTTATTCATATTGTACATACACATGTACTACTTGCAGTAAGCTCTGTATTTCAAAACACATACAAACATACAAACGTTTGCATATTTTATTAAGTATGATTGCGTGCAATGTGTGTGTGGCTGTGTGAGTATGGGGGTGTATGTGTGCATTTGACTTTCATTTAAATTTGCCAACAATGCCAAGAATTAAAATTAAAATTGAAAAAATATTCGCATTTTAAAGTGATTGAACTGTTTTTAGTGTTAATTTATGCTATAAATTTACCATGAATATGCCATTTTATTTACGATCGCCATTTTGTGGTCATGTTGGAAACAATTATTTTGTTTTTGTTTTTTTTTTCTCACCACAACAACTTACATTTAAAATATTAAATTACTTTTGGGCATCTAAAATTTATTAGAAAAACAATTCACTAAAATGTGAAGTATTTAAAGCATTATTTACTCACTGACTAATGAGTGATTAAAAGTAATTTTGCATTAAGTGATTAAAAGTAATTTTGTTTGAAAATGTAAAAAAGAAAACGCTTTAAATCAAACTGCTATTTTGTCATGTTTAATTTGTTAATTTTGGATGGATAAAACAATAAATGTAGTAAAAAGAAGTTAAATAAATAGCGTTGTCCGATAAAGAGGATTGTAATAGGCGTTCTGTGAAAGTGATGCAAGTTTTCTGTGTGCGTATTGTTGTCGAATTTTGTAAATTCTTACAAAATTTCGAGTAAGAGTTAAAAACTCGGGTGTGTGTTTTATAGGGCCTACAAGATATTTATAAAGGATTAGCAATGTCCCTTTCAATACCTCTTTAACATAATTTACTTACATACCTGGGCATACTAACTCGTTAATGGATTTTGGTCTGTCTCAACACAGAAATCAAGGCGCCTCTGCTTTGCGCGCGCCTTCTCCAGCTAGTCACACCAATTGATGATAAGACTTCATCAACTTGCTACTTTCAAAAAAAAACAGGGTCGTCTTTTACGCCGACGTCTAGTGACCTTCGCATCAAGACTTTTTTTGTTAGAGCAGTTTCTTCCATCCGAGCAATGTGTTAATACGCTGGACAACGCTCACATTGCCTAGAAGCTCATAGTTGGTTCTAATGCGAAACTCATTGCCATGTTTTAGTGGATCAAAGATCATGCGAAGATCTTTTCTCTTAAACACTTCCAGCATCGCTGCATCGGCACAAGATAGTGTCCATGCTTCAGCAACATACAGAAGCACTGGAAGAATAAGCTACTTGTGGAGTGTTAATTTTGTCACAGAACAGAGGACTCTGTATCTTAACTACTTACCGTAGTAGAACCTGTTGGTCATTGTGATTCTTCGTTGTGTCTGCAGACTGATATCATTCTTACTGGTAATGGCAGTGCCAAGGTATATGAACTCCTTGACCTTAATTGGCTGAAACCGGTCAGCCTATACGTCTAATGTCTCTGTTTGTTGACAACATGTACTTCGTCTGGCTCTCATTTACCACCAGACCCATTTTGGCAGATTTCAACAGCATTAGAGGCCGCAGTGACCACTCGCTTGGTATGCCCAATGTTTTGTTTTTGTTCTTATGTTTTAACTTCGCTGCCAAAAATAATTTTGACGGGGAAAACTTTTTCTTATAGTTGTTTTACGCCAACGGTGATGCCATGCTGTTGTTTTTATTTCGCTTTTAAAGGACAACCACAAATAAAGTACGGCGGAATAAAAAAATAGAACATTATAGAGGTAATCACTCTTCGTGGCAACTGCCCTTGCAATAAATTTCGGTTTATGATGCTTATTTTGTGTTCCCATGAAATTCGTGTTATAAAAAATTAATACAATCTGTCAGTTTTTATGTTTTTCACATAAAAATGACATTCGCTTTACACTAACGCTAGTTTGCTTGACGTTTCGATTTATAGGTGCATTATAGGCAATTTGTGATCGCCGTTGTATGTAGTGTGCTGTTTTAATAGACGAGAGCTTCATGTTCAAACCCCAGCTCTGACATGAAAGAAAGGAATACTAAAAAGTTTTTCTTTCGGCGACCATATATTACCAGTCTTCTGGCAAAAGCTTTGAGAGTAACTGATTGCCGTAAATAAGCTTCTCAAGTCTGTCGTTCGGAGTCGACTTTAAACTGTATGTATGTATGTACATAAACCAACCCAAATAAAATTATTAGAATCACTTAAAAAATTTAGATCAGAGTCCCTAATGCAATTACATACACACATAACTGGCCTTTACAACCCTGTGTCAGGATTACGGCCTAGCTTCTCGCAGCACTCATGTTGTGTGTGTCAATGAGTACCGGGACCTACAGTTTAATGTCGACTCCGAACGACAGACTTGAGAAAATTGTTCATGGCAATTAGTTACTCTCAGAGCTTTTGCCAGAAGACTGCTGAGACGTAGCTATCGAAAGAAATATTTTCTTAATATTTCTTTTTTTGAAGATGTCAGAGCTTGGTGTCGAACCCAGGGCTCATGGCTTAGTAAGCCAACACACTAACCACTAGACCACGGCGACTGTATGTATGTATGTTATATAAAATGAACTAACCACCTACTTTGATTTATTTTTAATAAATTATAATTTAATGCTTTCAATGAATAATTTTCAAAACATTATTAAAATTTCTACCCTTTAATTTTATTTTATTTTAAATAGAAAGCTGATTATATATTTATTTAAAGATTCATTGATTTTATTTCATGGAAAACATTGATTTGTTCTTGTGTACTCGTAGTAGATTTCAAACAATTCTACGTTTCAGATGCAGCCTTTCAATCGTTACTCATTTTCCAGCCACCCCATTTATGAGGCCAATAATCACTTTCATACTTAATAATGCTTGAAGAGCAGAAATCTTTTAAAGCATTTTAATAACAAGGGAAAAGAGACTTTTAGAAAAACAAAAAACAACAATAAAGACAAAAAGAAACCAGAGCTTAATGTTATAAACAACAACAACAACAGCAACAACACTAAACAAGTAGTAACAAAAAGGGAAACAAAAAATCATGTTCAAGTTAATGCATGACTTATTTGCTGAGTGAAATGTTGGCATGTATTTGCTGTTGCATAAATCTTCTATAAAAACCAGCGAATGAAGAGGAAGAAGAAGAGAAATAAACACACCAACAACAATAATATTTATAAGTAATTTTTCTAACAACAACAAAACTAAGTGATGATGTGAATTTAAATTTCAAGTTGGATTTTCTTTTTAGCTGTCATTTACTTTCTTTTTTTTATTCCTTCTTCTTGTTGTCACTGGTCTACATGACACTGTATAGTCTTCTAACACAAAAAATATGAAAAAAAAAATATTACCCCGTTGTTGTGTTCATTCCACGCTTAAGTTGAAATGAAGATGACAAAATCAGTAAAAGAGATACAGAGATAGTATCTTTGTGTTTGTGTGTGTGTATATGTTATATTCGCCATCAAATAAGAAATTTCCGGAGTTTTAAAATGAAAAGTTGTCACTCAAACGCAAAGGAGTTAATTAACGCGTGTGATTGAAAATCGTGAGAAACCAATCATCATCGTCTTCAATCGATTGTTAGCTATTGGGGTATGCAACACAGCTTTAAGCGTTATGCTCGAATGGAATAGTAATGCTCGCATATTTTTGTCTGTTCATCTTTATACGAGGATCGTACACAAAATACAAAATTTTACATTAGCGTGATGAGCAAGTCATTGTTAAAACTAAAGATATAATCGATTAACAGGGTTGTCAGATAGTTTTCAACTTTTATCCCCAGTTTCGAAATTCGTATCCCCAAAAATCCCCAAAACCTTCATTAATTTATCCCGAAAAATCCCCACATAACCTGCATCAATAATTTTGGATGTATGTACATATTTTTTATTTGATATGTAAATTTTAAATTTGGAGACTGTGCAGATCAACTAAAAATCTTGACGACATTCTTTCTAAACCAACCTCTTGCTCGCTCGATGTGTGCTTCAGGTCGTTATTTTGTTGAAATACTGATCGCTATGCCACTTCATATTCAGCATAAGACATCATGATGTCGTTGGAAATATTTGTATAGGATACCGCATCTATTTCACCTCAATTCTAAATAGATGTATTGTGCCATATTATGGAAAGCATTCGCATTCCATAAGTAAATATAAGTGGAGAAGTAATTGTGGTCCGACGAAACTAAAATTAGTTTGTTTATCTACAAAAGAAGTAATTCAGCAGTAAGAAGACCCTGTAATATCAAATTCCTCCGCAATGAAAACCATTAAAAAAGGTTGCGGAAACATAATGATATGGGGATGATATTATTTATATGAGAAAATAAATCAAACTAAAACCAAGAGCACACGTTGCAAAAATTTTATATGAAAGTATGAGTTTTAAACAAGTTTATAAGCAAATCTTGAAAGTAGAAATTCTATTGAAATTCTTTCATCGTGTGTTTCGAATGTAAGAAGAAAGAAGTAAGAAGAAGAAGTAAGAAGTTTATAATATATAATTAAGCAAGCAAACAAATTTAAAAAATCGCCGAAAACTGGTCGATCATCGCCAATTAAATCCCCATCCCCAAATGAATTTTTCTATCCCCATTTCAGAAAAAAAATCCCCATTTTGAGGATAAATCCCCTAATCTGACAACACTGTCGATCAAGTCCGATTTTCAACTGTCTGGTTGCTTTCAGCTGTCCGTGACTTTGAAGTTCACTATATCATGCATGCCTTTTTTTTGCTGTAATTATGGTCTGCCCGGTTTATTCTCATATTTAAGTATTTGGTGATCATAGTTCGCCGAAAACCTTCAGTATTTCAAAATCACAACGAGTTACATTAAACTACGGATATCACTATAAAACAACTAGCTTTACCCTATTTAAAATGTAAATGAAAATTATTAGTTTAGTACACTGCGAGATCTGCTGCGTTTTCCTTACTGAGTATAGTTGGCGGCAGACTCGTCGTGTTAACTCTGTTAATGGTAAATATGCAAAATGGCTGGACGTTTTGAATCTGCTATTTTTTATCTCTTGGTTTTTTTTTTCTTCGTCACATTGTGCTTTGGATTTCGCTTGTGCGCCATATATTATGTGTAGTGGTGTATTAAACACATTTACTTCAAAAGTATAATTATTGAACACAGAACCACATGACCACCATTATAGCGCTGTGGATGACTTAGAGAAATTTCTATTTTTTTTTGGCGACAATGAACAAGTTTATGCTGTCAATACAATGTAATACATGGAAATAGTGTTTTAAAAATGCCACACAAGGCATATAACTTTTAAAAATGTGAAACAAATAGAGAGGTACACTGAAAAAAAGTAAACTTACAGATCAAATATTTAATTTGTATTTGTTGTTCTGAAATAATTAAGTATCTAGTTGACTGTCTGACTTTATTTATTGTTAGGGGCATTTGTAGCCATGTGTCTTCTACGTATCTTGCTATTGTCGTTTTATTACCAAATTAAAAAAGACTTACCAAAGAACTTTCGCAAGCTTGAGAAAGTCTCATGAAACTACGACTATAATGCCGCTTATGACAATCCTATATGCTCAAAGGACATGCTTGTGTTTGGTATCCTGGAAAAGTTAACTTACAATTTGAAGAATGGCGGCAGCTGGCACAAAATTTTCGGATAAAATTGGAAAGTACTCTTCGGCTTATTAGATACCAAATGATTCTAGGCAGGGAGACATTTTATCATACCACCTTACAAATATCTTGCTTGACAAGGTCACACAAAATATGTGTAAGGAAATGTGGATATGACACTACAGTTTTGCGTAAAATTTTCAGAAAATAAAGTGGTTACGCTCTTTTAATCAATTACATACATGCATATCAGGATATGCTAATGTGAATGCATTCTATAACTTTATCATTTAAACAAACGAAATTTTGGAGGATCATGAGATGATTAAAAAACAAACACTGAATTGGAAAAATAATATGTTTTATTGCTGCAAAAAAAAAAAAAAAAAAAAAAACAAGACAGACTACCCTCGTATTTTTTGGTTTTATTAAGAAGAACTTGAAAATTCTCACAGGTATTGTAATCATAAAATATTTATATTTTTTTTTTTGTAGAATAATAACTGAAGACTGTATGGCTGAAAATCTTTAAAAAATATTTTAATAATAGGAAACGGATGTGTTAAAATGAGACAAGTTAATGGTGGCATTATAATAATTATTGAATTTTAATTGCCTAAAGTGGGGGTGGCTGAGACTTTTTAATGCTCACTTTAATGAGTTTTTAATTAAGCCATAAAATCATTTTCCCAGAAAGTAAAAAATATAAATTTTCAAATTTATTTTCTTAAATGAAAATTTCTGATTATTTTGTATTTTTGCTTTTATGCTGTGAATACATTTCTGGATTTTATAGTTGAATTTCTTAAATTTTTTAACAGTTTTAAGTGCTTGTCATTAAATGTTATAAATTTAACAAATCGTTGTTTTCTTTTTTCTGTCATAGAACTTTTTAAGGCGAGTTGAAAGAAATCATAACAACAGCACTTGTATTCGGTATTGACAAGATAAATATTTCATAGTTCTTCGTGTTGTTTCCTTATTCTCTGGCAAAACATATTCATCAGCAACTTAAATAAGAGAGAGGGATTAACTAAGAGGAATTGATAAAATAATTTTTTATGGTGCCAATTTAAGTAGTTTTCTATAGGATAGTTTACCTGCCGGCTGTTGTGTGGATCAAAAACCAAACTCGCAATACTTATTTGCCTAGGGAGAATACCAGAGTAGTTTAAAATAAATGTAACGCAACATGAATAAAAGAATTAAAAAGAATCAAAGGATTTTAGATAGATCAAGTAATGCTGAATTCTTATACTTATTAAGGTACACATATTGAAAGAACAACACTTCCAAGGACATCAATTAGTTTTCAAAACATTAAGTATTTGTGGAAGATTAATACGAAAAAGTGTTGCATGTTATTGCTCAACTAAAATTTATTAAGTTTTAGAGCAATGAATCGCACTGGTAAATCTTGGGAAAGAAATATCTTCGGTCTTTTGCACACACATGGCACACATGGCATAACTTCATACTGAAGGCCAAACAAAATTATTAGAATCACTTAAAAAAATTATTTCAGAGTTCCTAATGCAATAATGTTTTATATTTAATTGCTTTTATGCAACACAGCCTACCCGGTTTTCAATAACATGCTAAGACATTGTGTTTGAGACGACATGACTTAGCATAACATGGTTTTTTTTAATAATAGACATACAACAGAATCAGTTAAAAAAAAATTTACACTGGAATACAAATAAAAGCATCCAGAATTATTTATAAACTAGATGACCCGTGCGAATATTTCACTTGATCAAACAACTACTGCAAAGTATTGCCAAAACAGCTTTTCATAGTAAATAGAGGTATTGTCAGAATGGATTTTAATATATACATACTATATTATGTAGAACTGCATTACTATTAAGCCACACTTGAACAAAAACATATAATCATAATGACAACAGTATTATCATGCAATTCTTTATAAAATATAATTTTTATCAATGAAAATATACATTTTTTAATTTCTAATTATTTTTCATCATTAGTGTTAGAAATAAGATGTCATTCATTTAAAATAAGATGTCATTCATTAACACGTTCACCACTCACATATTTTTTGCACTTTCAGTAAAAACTCACGAAGAAAAAATTTGTAATTATGCGACCCATATATGTGACATGAGTTTTTACGAAAGCTCCAACGTCACATATGTGTGACGCTGAGTGGCGAACGTGTTAAATTTGATGCGGTGGTATGGGAGATATATATATATATATATGATAATATATATGATGATTATATCAGAGAAGTTCTCTTCTACTCAGTATTAATTAAGCAGTGATGAAGTAAAGCTTGGCTATTAATTTTGTAAAAGTAAAACAATACAGAAGTTGTTTAGTGAACATTTAAATGACGGAACCAGATAAATAATATTTTCTATTTAAAAGATTTATAAAACGAATACGCTTGGAAATGTTAAACGTGTTGCAACAGCTTCGGTTCCAAACATTGACTTTGCGAACTGTAAAACTCACTAATATTAAAAAAACTATTTATTTGCAAACTAGAAGATGTAAAATATTAAAAAACAAAACAAAAAAAAATCTTTCATACAAATTTGATAAAAGCAAAGTTCCTTAAAAGACTTTAAAAAATCGAAAAAAAAAAATCGAAAAAAAATTAGAAGGACGAGAATGAAACAGAAATAACCCACATTCCAAGCATTAAAGAACTCAACAGATAAATTTCTTGTCATTCTTTTCATTTTCGTAGAATTTATTTTGTTTTCTGTTTTTTGTCTTAAAATGCATGTTTCTCAAATATTTGTTTGTGAAAACAAGTTTTTGCACCCACTACAGATTAAAAATGCAAATGGAAGAGAGTAATTTAAAATAGAATTTTTAAACCAAAAGCTTAAACTTGATTTTATACGACTTTTTGTAACCTACAGTGTAGTTCAAGAGTATTCGAGTGCTTGGAACTCAATTTGAGAGTTAAATTGCAAATATGCAATCCAAATTAAGTATACGAAAGAGACTTTTTACTCATTTGTGTGAGGGTTTGATCTAAGCTTGCTCCAAGTTTATAGAAGAATTATTTGCAAGTCTTACCAGAGAGAGTATTCATCCAATTCTTATGGCAAAAATCGTACCAAGATCTTATAAAATAGGCAATTATGAGAAGAAAATATATATGATTTGGGTAGATCCTCAAAAAATTAGATAAAGCAGACAGATGGCGCAAGTTTAAAGCAATGGCTTTAAATCGGAATCCTTAGCGAACTTTTTAAAAAATAATGATAATGACGAATGATTTCTAAATTGCTTCTACTCGAAATTAAATTATGGGACTTAAGTCTAAGCATAGCTTAAACCAAATTAAGGCATTTATATGTAAACTTTTTCAAAATTTAATGCAATTTCACTTCATTTCGAATATTGCAATTTTGCAGCCAGGTTTTAAAATTAATGTTCACTAATAAAACATCCAAGATATCGTAATTCAAAGGCTTGATTTTGTGTTTGCTGGAATGTTGTAGTCGCCGTGGTCTAGCGGTTAGTGTGTTGGCTTACTAAGACTATAGCTCCGGGTTCAAACCTCAGCCTCTGACATCTTTTTTTTATTGAGACTAATACTCAGGGGTAAACCCCTACTAAATGCTGTGCATTGTATTGAAACTTTTGTGTAAAGGACAGTACATTATGACAACAGAACATATATTTTGTTTTCTTATATTATTAAGCGCCTTAGGAATAAGACAAATTGCTGTGAAGTGATCATTCAAAGGCCAGTGTTATTTATACTTTCACCCTTTAATGATCAACATAAATTGCCCCATCGTTGATTGCGGTGAGTACCTTCACTAAGAGGTGGCGCTTTTCTTCTGATCATTCGTTTTTCGTTGCCAAAGGTTAAGGTGGAATAGAGTGGAACATTAGGGAGCTATTACTTTGTAGATGGACTTTTTAAAGGGGGGGACCTCTTAGTTTTGAATTATAAATTTGAAAAAACCACAAACTTTCTTTTTCATTTTTCACTTTTGCTGGGATTCGAACCTGGGCTGTTTGAGTGCTTGTGCGAGCGCTCTAAACACTATAACACGCACCCCCTTGAAAAAAAGAAATATGAAAAAAATATTTCTTTCGGCGACTACCTCTTAGCAGTCGTCTGGCAAAAGCTTTATGAGTACTCAATTGCCATGAAAAAGCTTCTCAAGCCTGTCGTTCAGAGTGGACTTTAAACTGTAGGTCCCGGTACTCATGGATGAAAATTAACACACACAATATGGGTGCTGTGAGAAGCTAAGCCGTAACTTTGAAACGGTCTGTAATGTAATGGCCAATCATGTATGTATGGAATGGTGTAGGGTACAAAGAGAAAGTAAAACTTAAATATATTTTTATTAAGTCTCTGTGCATGTGTGTGTATGTATATTAGGGTGTCCCAAATTAAATTAAAAATTGGAATTCGTCGGAAGATCATTCTTAATTTGGATACTCATGAGGAAAAGTATTTTTGAGAATTTTTTCAGATTTTTCGGAAGTGGTTTAGAGGTCGCGCAAATTGATTTTTGATCAAAAATCGAGCTTTTTGAGCTCTATTTAATTTTTGGTTATAAATTAGTAAAAAATCGATATTTTCTCGACTATTGAGTCAATATTGTTAAAGAAAATATTCCGATCTTTAATTTTATGTGCATAAATAATAAGTTTCGACAATGATTTTGCACATTTTGATACATTATATAACAGTTTTCCCTAAATTTTCAACAAATATCGAAAACAATGGTTTATAACTTTTAAAATTTTTATAAAGACTAAAAAAACTAATGATGCAGTTTTAAAGATTATTAAGTTTTAAATAAGTTAGCAGAAAAAAAAATAAATTTTCTTTTACCGTTTTTGAGTTGTACTCTTTTAAAGCTTTATACCCATTTTTAATACTGTGTGAACTAGGTTGGCATCGGAATTAAATATACAACAATTTTATAAACAACAACAAAAAAATTTAATTTTTTATAAATCATTTATTGGGGTTCTTGCAATGCTGCTCTATGCCCTGCAGTAAATACTGAAAGTCTGTTTCAGAAGGCATCAATTTCTGAATTTACTGCAGGGCATAGAGCAGCATCACAAGAATCCCAAAAAATGCTTTATAACAAATCAAATTTTTTTATTGTTTATATAATTGTTGTATAACCTATAGTTCACACTTTATAGTATTAAAAATTTCATACAGTGGGTACAAAGCTTTACAAGAGTATAACTCGAAAACGGTAAAAGAAAATTTATTTTTTTCACTGCTAACTTATTTAAAAACTTAATAATCTTTTAAACTGCATCATTAGTTTTTTTAGTCTTTATACTAATTTTAAAAGTTATAAACTATTGTTTTCGATATTTGTTGAAAATTTAGGAAAAACTTTTATATAATGTATCAAAATGTGCAAAATTATTGCCGAGACTTATTATTTATGCACATAAAATTAAAGATCGGAATATTTTCTTTGACAATATTGACTCAGAAGTCGAGAAAATATCGATTTTTTACCAATTCATAACCAAAAATTAAATGGAGCTCAAAAAGCTCGATTTTTGATCAAAAATCAATTTGCGCGACCTCTAAACCACTTCCGAAAAATCTGAAAAAATTCTCAAAAATACTTTGCCTCATAGTGGTCCAAAATAAGCTTGATCCCCAAAAAAAAATTTTTTTTGGGACACACTAATGTATATATTACATGTGTGTACTACTCGGCTGCTGTTTTTGATGCATTTGTTTGATTTGTAATCTGATCTGCTTGACATTTACGTCTCTGATGTTTTACAGTCAATGTCATGCGTTTATTTCTTACATTTAAAGTTATTTTCTGTTGTTATTTTAGTTGCATGTGCATGTAAATGTAGATGTCTGTGCATGTATTCACTTGTTAGTTTTTCTTTTCGAATTTTATTTTCACTACTCCTACATTGCCTGTGTTGTTGTTGTTGTTGTTGTTTTTTGTGTGTGTTTTTCTTGACATCCTGTCAATTTAAATTTGATTTTAACAATTTATTTTTCTTCTTCTACTTTTTTATCATTTCATTTCTTAAATTTTTGACATTTTTGTGTTTCAATCCATTTATGTTTAAATTAATTTGAATAATGATGTTTGTGAAAATACAATATACTTATATGCATATACATGAATATGTATACTGATAATATAAGTGTATTTAAATTAGTTGTATACATCTATACATATGCGTGCTTGTATATATTAATGATAAATTAAAATTCCATTCGTTTTGGAAATGAACTTCATTTGGTAGATCAATGACTTTAAATGCATTCCAAGAAGAAGTTTCAAGCAAAATTATTTATTACTGTGACATATTGTATTTTGATTTAAAAATAAGAAAAAATATATAAATTTGTTTATACTTACATACTTATACACAGATATACATACATATACATATATATTTTCTTTAATTTCACAGTCATTAGTGCAGTGGTGGAGATAATAGGAGTGCGGTCACAAAACTAAACAAACTGGCGTTGGTCATCGCTATACATTTCAATACTTAATATTAAAATTTGGTTCTTTGTTTACGAATGAATATAAAACATTGGATAACAAAGGCCGTACAAGTTGGCAGGAAAACAAGATACAAGTCGACCGATTAAGATATCTCAGAAATGATCAGAAATGGTTAGCAAACAAAAATATATATATTGTATAAGAATGATCGTCGACTGAAAGTATATACACAAAATTGGCCATTACAACCCTTTTTCAGAGTTATAGCCTAGCTTTCCACAGCACTCATATTGTGTGCGTCAATTTTTTATTCACGAACAATGGGACCTGTAGTTTAACGTAGAATTCGAACGACGGATTTGAGCAGCTTGATCATGACAAACAGTTACTCTCAGAGCTTTCTCCATCAGACTGATAAGAGTTTGGGAATTGGATCTCTCATATACTCAAGACTAGAATACGGCGACCACTACGTGAGATGAAATGATAGGCATTTTTAAAAGTGCTATACTGTTGACGGAAAATTTGATGATGACAAAGCAGTGCGCAGTCACATTCTTTCTAAATATAAACTTATATAAGTTGGTTAAACTTCAAGGGCCGATGTTGGCTTTGAATAAAACACAAATTCTGTAGGAAATCATGTATTGAACAAAATATCAGCCAAATGCCTGCCGCGACCGCGCCCGTACACCTCTATTCGATGGTCCAACTTTTCGATAACGCTGAGACGTAATTGAGGTTCTATGCCGTTAATGTGCCGAATTATCTTCAGCCACAACATTGCGAATAGCAGCAATATTTTCTGCTAATCGAGCTGTACGAGCACACACATCTCCTACAGACTCGATTTGCTCAAATTTTTGCGCGATTACTCCGATTGTACGATTGTACGAAGTGCACGATATGCATTTTGATTTGAACGCTCATTTTCGAAGTGGCTACATACATATCCTCCAAAACAATTTACATTTTTGTTTTTTATTTTCTCATACTATTTATTTAACTGTTTTTGATTTGCATTTGCATGATTGACTTATGGCCTGTTTCTGTATGTATGTTGAAAATTTGTATGAAAAATGCACAAAATTATTTGAAAAATGGAGTATTTTTCATACAAATTTTTAATCGTTTAAAATTGTTTGTCATACAGAATCAGGCCATTATTGTTTTTTTTAATAAAGTAAATATATGAAATTTGAACTGTTTTGTGGAAAGTAATCTAAAAAAATCTAAAAGAATTGTTGAAAATAATTGGGATTATTTTTTGATTACTTTTGATTATTTTGTACCATTTGGCACTATTTGGCACCTAGTAATCATTACTAATGTAATTTATTCGTAATTTTTTTTTTCGGGTAATGAAAATGCATTTACGCATACCGTTAGGTTATGTTGGGCTCTAGGCTATGCCTACCTACCAACTAAAACTACCACCCTATTTCGAGGGAATTTCCGCCTTCCCGGGACCACTTTTCGTATTACTTCTGGGAGGCTCCCTCACATTTATAATGTTTTCTTTTCTACCAAAAAGTGCGTCATTTTATTTAAAATTTGCAATTTTGTGTTTGTTTCTCAAAAATGTTTTGCTTTCTGAAAGGGTTTCATGTTTTATTCTACAAAATTCACACTTACTAATGGCGAAAGGCATTACATTTTACGCCCTGTATAAATCGACAGTGTTGGTATTACACTATGAAACAGATGATTTGTATTTACTTATAAGGCTACCATACAGAGTTTGGAAAAAATCGCTATAAATCTTTATCAAATTTTAAAGTTAATTTTTTTCATTATTTTGTAAAATGAACATTCTATCGGAAAAGCCAGACGATCATTGTTATAAAACAAATTATATTTCGTGTTACAAAAGTGTTATAAAATTAAATTTCTGATAAAAAAAAGCGTTACAAATTTTAAGCCATCAAATCAGAAATTTGGGAACGCTATTGTTTTGTTTACATTTTTTAAAGAAACAGCAGAATTTAAGAAGCATTAATAAGAATTTTAATAAAAATCAAAATCGGAATATTGCAGCCTCAATTTTATGTGCAAAGATTGAACTGAATCATTTGTTAGATTCATCTTGTTCGTCTGATGTAGACGATTTAATTATTTTATTTCAACGAAGTCATCAATCAAAACAATGCTGCTCCCTTTTTTTCTTATTTGTGTTTTTTTCTCGCCAAATAATCAACGCCATTATTACAGGGTTGGTTAAACCTTCTTTAGGTTTCCCTATTAACAGGGCGACATTCTTATGGTAGAAAAGAAATCACTATTAGTCATATTGGCCTTCCACTTTCCTCATCTGCAGCAAATTGTCATATCGGACTTATCAGTCTACTGTATGTATTTATTAGTAATTGTAATCGCAATTTATCAGATATGGAGCTAAACAGAGCTATAAAACCGAGCTATAAAAAAAGTGAAATAGTTGATGACGGTATAACTGAAAAAACTTAACTTTACTTGTTTAAAAGTGCTTATGAGAAATAATTTAAAAGTTAAATTGGAATTATTTGAAGAGGGACATAGTTGAGAACCAAATAAATATTTTTCCAAACTACTTAAAAGGTCGATTTTTGTGTGGTTTTGTTAAAACTTGGTGAATATAAAATTAACAAAAAGTCTGATTATTAAAGTGTTTTACATGGGACATATCTGTTTTAATATATTGGTATATTACTTGTACTAATATGGCTGCGTATGAGTGGTAGTTTATGACTGGAGAAACTGTTATTAAAACAAAAGGCATGATATCAAAGCAAACGCTAACAACAAAACTATTTTATTAAATAACAACAAATAACAAAACCTAAACACTTAAACACATGTAAACATTTTAAGGTTAATTTCGCACCATTGAAGAGCATCTTTCTCTTAACAAAGTAAAGATTACAACGACTTCGTTGGAGTGTAATTTTTTTGTTTTTGTTACATTTGAAATTTATTTGGCAAATATTCAAAAATGTTTTCTTTCTTTTATATTCCAATACTACATGTGTACATACAAACCAACACTTAGTATGTAAGTATGTGTGTTATATTATGCGGAATTGTTCTGTAAAACGAAATGGAGTGAATTTGAATGGGAGTGTATTTCTCAAAAGCAAATAAAATTTAATTGCATCTATTACTTTATAGATTTGATAATCAAAGAAGTATGCTATTAATGGTCATTAAGCAAATTAATAAAAAAGCATATTAAAAACATTTTAATGTTATAACAATTGGAAAATCTATTCAATTTTAATTTAAATCATTTTTAGTTTACAGATAATAGTTTTCTATTTAGCAGATCTACTGTCCAGAGGCCTTATTCTGTAATTCTCTTAAGCTAAAATGATAAAATTTTGGGTTTTTGAAACAGGCTTGGCGTTAGAATATATAAAATTAAAAAATTTAGAAGTAATAGGCATGAAGCTTTTAAGTTACTATAAGCGTTCAAGAATTCTATTCGTAGCCAAAAAATCCTAAATCAAGTTTAAAAACTTTTAGCGATAGAGTTTTAGCTTAGGAGATTTACAGAATAAGGCCTTAGTATGGTAATTATTGCTCTAAATAAAGCAATACAATTTAAAATTGTTTATAATTTTTTTAATTTATTATTTTAAGTATTTATAATGCTGTGTTGGCTTGCTAAGAAAAGAGCTCTGGTTTCACCCTGATATCTTGAAAAAAAAATTTTTAAAAATATCTCTTTCGGCCACTACTTCTGAGCAGTCTTCTGGCAAAGGCTCTGAGAGTGACTAATTCAGAGTTCAGAGTTCTGAGTTGACTGTAAACTGTAGGTCCCCATACTCATGCATACAAATTAACACATACAACATGGGTGCTGCGAGAAGCTAGGCCGTAACCATACAACAGGTTTTTAATGGCCAATGTGTGTGAGTAATTTTAATTAAAGAAAAAATTTATAAAAATATATGTATTTTTCCTATTTTCTTTCTTTTTTTAATTCTATTACGGATTTTATACATTTTCACTATACATTTGATGTTTTTCTTCCTTTCAGAAATGACCAACAAATTTTCCATATATATGAGCAACTTTTCTTTTATCTGTTTATACATATATATTAATAAAGGAAATCCCTTGAAAAAAATTAGTTTTTTTTATCTTTTGAACTGCTACAACTGGAGCCAATATCATTCATTCATTACCTCGTAGTGCTCTTCAGAAACCTTTAAAACATTTATAATTTTAAAAATTTCATTAAATTTAAAACTCATTAATAATATACAAAAACGCTTCAACACTGCCAGAGAATGTGCAAAAGGAGAAAATTAGAAATTCTTGTGTTTTGTCATAAACATGTCAAATTGAAATCAAGTGTAGGTTGTCCTTAAATTGCACTTGACCGAATGCACTTGAAAAAAATGTTGAAGAGCAAAAATAAAGAAAAACAATCTACTCCATCAGCAGCATTCAGTTGCTTTTAACACAATAAGAGCAAAACAAAATAGCTCTCTAGAGTAGAGTCATAGTTTATTTTTATGCGCTAAAATGGAACAAAAACAAAAAAAAGCACGTTGCTACTTACTTTTAATTTATTTAAAGAAACTAAGTACCAAAAATATTCTGTACGCAGGCAATCTAAAGAGAAAATCATTTCTGACAGCTTCTTTTTCTTCTAATTTCTATTTACTCTGCGGCCCTATTTGCCTCTTTTTAGAGCGCAACAAAACAACAACTGCAGTTATTCTGTTCAGAATTTCATGTGAGTAAAAAAATATTTTCTTTTAAGGATTTATTTTCTAAATTACGAGCACATTTACAGTTTAATGGTGGACATTTTATGGTTTTCCAAAGTATCGTCTCATTTCAGCGGGTGTTTTATTATAAAGTACGTACCTTGACCTCTGCTTGTTTTCCTTTTTCTAAAGTGCGCATAAGTTAAAACACATGCACGCAACCAGAGCGGACCATGAAATTTAAAGTGTTTTTAAATTGTTTTAAATTTGGTAATTAATTTCAACAGCATATATAGAAAGAAAACTTGGCATGACATATTTGTGGTATTAAAAGTGGATTTGAAATTTAAACATTAAAAATTTGGTTGTGCTTGTTTTATTAAATAAATAAACAAATATTAACAAAAAGTCTCCAAATTGTTTTTATTACCTCATTTTTAATTTAATATTTTAACTAAAATCTGATTTAAAACAGAAAACGTTTTTGCTGGAAAACATAAATTTAATGAAATATTGCCGCAAACTAAAAAAAAATAAAAATTAAAAGTCATTCATAAAATAAAGAAAATATTAAACGCAAAAACTAACAGATAAGAGCAAATAAATAGCATCAAATTAATTTTTCTCTAGATTGAGTTTGCCTAGGTTACTTTTATACACGTTAGAATAGGATTGTGCTAATTTTAAAGCACCCGGCGATAACATAAACAAATATTTCATTTCAAATCAAAATTTTTAAATACAAATAAGCATGTCAAAATACTGAATGTCAACTGCTGGTCTGTATACAATTTTGGTGGTCTCATGCTTCTTGTGTTCATATGGTAGTGAAGAGATTGCAGCAGTCTCCCACTGGCAGTTTGAAAAAAAGGAACCACATAGTTTGAATAGGAAAAAGTTTTTGGGTAGCCATACGGCTACTCCTTAGCAATTGAGTGTAGCTTTTTAAGACAGTGACTATTTCGATAGTGGTTTTATTCATCATCATTACTATATAAAAAAAATTCTTCAGTCTAGGAAGCTTTGCTGTAACCATTTAGTCAAGTTGTTAAATGCAAGTCAAATTTCTGTTGCAATATTTTTGGAGCATTTGAACACATTTGGTAATGTGGACTGCTGTTAAGAGAGTATACTTGTGAGCTATTTATTTTTATCATTAATTTTAAAGACCTATCGATGGTCTTATACATGACATTTAATTATTGTACAAATGCCCATAGCGTGTTTGCTGGATGGTGAAATCGTATGTTGATGGTGAATTTCGCTGTAGTGGGTTGTTTATTCGTATAGCCACACAACCTATTGGAACTTTGAACCGAAAAAGTCTAATAGTCATACGATCTTGGTGGCGAATTCATATTACTTTTATGTGAGATGACTATTCTCTCAAAGTACATACATAATCAGCCATTGCAACCCTTCTTCAGAGTTACTTTCTAGCTTCTCGCAGCTCCTATATTGTGTGTGTTAAGTTTTGTCTAAAGAAATATATTTTCATGTTTCTTTCTTTCAAGATGTCAGATCTGCGGTTTGAACTCGGAGCTCTTGCTAAGTAAGCAAACATAGTACATAATAGCCTACGGCTAGCATAAAATCCTAGCGTAAAATGTTTAATATCGCATGAACGTCCGCCATTTTTTTGTAACCAAATAACGTATGTACACATAAATATTATTCAATACAGGCTAAAATATGTTGATAGTCAATTTGAATCTCAATACAAACACACAAAAAACAACAGGCATTTAATTGCTTAATGAAGATTGAAGAAAAGCCTATAATTATATATAAAGTATGGTAACACTTCTTAAGACCATAAAAATTATTCTAAAAATGTTGACGATTATACAACATTAAATTAATAAATAAAATATTTGTCTCTTTCTTTTAAATTTATAGAGTTTTAAACACTTGTTATATAGAAAATATAAAAAAACTATTGTTTTTAAAAGTTTACAGCATGGCATCACAGATAGCCAAAATACTATTCTAGTTAGCAGCTCGTTAGCTACGACGCGGCGTACAATAAGCTGCTAAATTTTCATTATGCATTTTAAAACGGTCTTTGCATATAACATAAGCCCACAACAGATTTATTCGACACTAGATTTGAAAATATCATGCAGCGGGGCAAGTAAAAATAGAGAAGGCCATCGCCATTTTATGCCTTCAGAAATCTATTTCAACAAAACTGCTGTATATATCAGACCGGAGCAATATTGGCTACTAAGCAGCTGCTCTGGAAATTTGAAAATCAAAGAATTATGTTTAATAGATTGTTAAAAACTTCACATATTCTTCCGCCCGTATGCAAAATTATAAAATTTGATGTAAAAATTTGTAATTGAATTAATGTCCTATACATTCCTACTTTAGAAAGTACTTACATATCATTTTTTTCTTCATTTTGTCTAATTTATGTTTTAGTATTTTGTTAATGTTTCCTGCTCTTATTAATTACGCCACTGTAGCATATTAATTATATATGAGCGTTTGAGTGTGTGGGCACAATGCCCACATTTAAACACCCGCACATTCAACTGTAGGCAATTCCTAGAAACAGACACCTTAAAGTGTATATAACGATGACATCTTGTATAGCAAAAAAAAAAAAAAAAAAAAAATAAAAACAGAAACAAATCTTAATATTTTGTTTTAGAAAATTTTGGGAAATAAATAAATTTAGACAGATCATTTCTTTTTTATTATTTTTTTTTCTATTCTTTTTTTCTTTTAGTTGTACTGTGATGACATATATTTGTGAGAAATTAAATAAAATAGAAAACAAAAGATTTTTTAAACCAACTTAAGACTTTAAAAACAAACAAATGCATATGATTGTGTACATACAAGCAAATTAAAAAAATTTTGTTTTTTTTAAAGAAAAATAAAATATTACAAAAAAAAAATGAGTTGTTTTTTTAACCCTTTGAAATGCTTAGAGATCTTGTAGCTTATTGGGTATATTAGACACTGTTTGTACAGAATAAGGGAGACAGGCACACTTTTAATTCTAATCAAAACAGCAACCGGGAAGAGATTAATATTTATACGAGGCATTTAGCTTTGTAAATGCTTTTATAACTCTCATTGCTTCCCAGTTGGCCTTCTCATGGACTTGGCTGAATGACATTAAAAAATCCTAAATAACATTGAAGGCATGTTGTAAACGCATATTAACACGAAATCTATGAACGACAAAGCCTACTACAGGGTGTCCGCCGGGAAGGTATACTACTTTTTTTGCCGCCATTTTGGTAAATATTAGCCTTGAAATTTCATATTTGGCAATCGTGAAGTAGAACCTTGGCAAATTTATTATGGAAAAATATACTGTAAACCAACGTGTTGTAATCGTTAAAACATTTTATCAAAATCAATAACCGATTTGAATAAAAAATTATAATGAGTGACCAGGCACATTTTCATTTGATCGGATATGTGAATAATATATATAGTCGGTTCTGGGCAATGGAAAATACTCAAATTATTCAGCAGTAACCTTAGGGTCTATTAAAAGTGACAATCTGGTGTGCAATTTGGTCAGGAGGAAACATTGAACCTTAGTTCTTTAAAACTTAAAACGGCGTAACGGTAACTGTCATTGGGGTGCGGTATCGTGATATGATTGAAAACTTTGTAATGCCACAACTTTGGTATTGAGTAACTTATAGTTTCAACAACACGATATCACATCGCATACAGCCAGGATTACAATGGTATTACTACGAGATCTCTTTCCACATTAAGTTACTTTAAGGAATGGTAATATTGGTTGGCCTCCATGGTAGCCTGATTTGACTGGTCTGGACTTCTTTTTGTGGGGATATCTGAAAAGCAAGGTTTATGAAAAACAAACGAGAAACGCTGGAGCAACTCAAACAAAATATTCGTGATGAAAATAATGAAATACCGCGTGAAAAATGTCCTCAAAAGGGTTTGTATTTGTGAGGCGGACATTTATCTGATATTGTAATCCATACATAATTGCCGACATTAAGGAAAACATTTATCAATATAAGATAAATTTCCTTTCATTTAATCAAAAATTATAAACAAACAAAGTAGTATACCTTCCTGGCAGAGTAGAAAAATAAACAAAACGATACGTTTAATCTCATTTTGTTTTGTTATTTACAAGGAGTAAGACAAAAACAAAACAAAAACAGTGAAAGCGATTGTCCCATTTAGTTTTGTATATTGTTTTTGTTTTGAGCACTACAAATACACTAACTCAAATGTACGTAGGTACAACAAAAAATTAATGAGAAGAAAAAGAAAAGAAGAAGAGGAAAAAGAGCAAATTATACGAATTTAACTTAATAACAAAGCAAGCACAAGAACAAAAAGCGAATTTTTTCGTTTGCGCTCTTTCTCATTTAGAAAGTATTTGTTTTGGTTGTGCTCATGTACAATACGATTAAAAAAATTTGAAAAGTTTATGACTTTGTGGTAACGTTTGCAAAATGTTTTGTTTGTTTGCTTACTTTGTATACTACTTTTTTTTACTATTGTATTACTACGTTGACTTCAATTTGTATAAATCTATATATATAATTTCGTTGTTTGTCTCTTTCCGCAGCTTCTTGAAGCCGTCTGACATCGCAGAAAGCTGAAATTTTGCATACTTAAAGCTCATTTGCTACACATGTGTAAAACGGAGCCAGATTTTTGATTTTCCGACTGTGGTCGGCTTTATGACTAGTATTCCAATAAAATATTAATTGTTGTTGAACGTATACTTAGAACATTAGTAGCCTATTACAGGATATCGAAGAAAAATATTAAAAAACGTTCTTTGGCGAAGGAAATAAAATCATTCAAAATCGAATAAAAATAAATCAAAATTATTTTCTTTTTTTACTAATAAAACCCCAACTCGTTGAAAGCATTCATTCGACATCCTGAAATAGGAGATCAATCGTTTTTGTATAAAAAAAACAATTTTATAGCTTGGCTTCAGCACTTTTAAAGGCTTTACAAAACTATTAACTCTGTTTTCATAAGGTTTCCATAAAACAACTATATAAGTTGTTTGAGGTATATGTGCTCAACTTATTAGTGTTAAAGAAAACTAAATTTTGTAAAAAACAGTTTTGTTTGGTAACCGTGTTAGTGCAATGGGATTACATGCACAGAAGGACAACAGTGAAAACTTTCTCGAATAATTTGTCGTTTACACCTCTTAAGTGACGACAGCATGTAATATATTTCTGTACAGAGTGTCATCAATTGAATACGGAAAAGGGCAACACATAATACCGGGTCAATTAACTTGTCGTTTAAATAGCTTGGATGACAACAACCTGCAAGGCAATGACGCTTAGCTTTTCATCAATCTAGTACATATACGAGTACATTGATTTAAGCAGGACTTCATACAAAATATTATCGTTAATATTGTTAAACAATTATTTCCTATCCAACATCTTTGAGGAAATATTCCACAAATTATTGTACAGGAAGACTTGTGCAATGCAATTGTCAAATAAATTATTATCGACAAAAGTAGTCAGTGATTAATTTAAACATTTTTAAGAAAAACTTTCTCAACGACAATGTTCTTAAAGATTATTGTATGCCAACTAGATTCATAACTACACATACCCATTCATATTTCTACATCGAAACTGGTACGCAGAATGTTTTTCGGTAATCTTCCTTATAACAGATACTAAAGGCAAATGAAAGAGCCCAAATTCATGGATATCATAGAAGTGAGTGTGTGTGAATGGGTGTGTATGAGGGAGGAATGCTGTAATACAAGTATGATAATGAGGTGCGAATGATGTTGTTGTGAATGTTATTTTTATGTTTTTCCCATTTTATTTATTGTTGCTGTTGTGCTTATTAACTAAACCAATTATTTAATTTTTTTGTTTTCAATTCTATTTATTGCTTTTAATTTTATTTTGGTGTGAATAATTTCATTCACATTTCAAATGCATCCATGTGTGTAAATGTTCAATCGTGACTTCATGAAAGTGTTAGTTCATAACCATATGTATGTACGAGTATGTGCATGTGCAAGTGCTGGAGAGCGTATAATTTGTTATTGATAAATGATTTTTAAACAAGTTGTTAAATGGAAAATTTTATGGTTTTTGTTTATTTAATTTAATTGTTGATAAATTTTATTACAAATTTTTTCTGTTACCCAGTCTAAGCATACAAATGCGATATGTGTGTGTGTGAATAAAAGTTTTGGCGAATTCGTGGAGTAATTCATTTGGAAAATATAATAAATATTTTCAATTATACCACATATGTATGTACTCGTCCATATAATTAAGTTCCATATAGAATTACAAAAACAAAGAGCATCAGAATAAATAAATATTTTCTAATCCGACTATGATAGTAATTTTTTTTTTTGCATATTAAATGTTTGTATTTGAAGTAAATTTTTATAGAAATTTTAATCACTTTAAATTATAACAATAGTTATTATTACAACTATATTTACACTACCTAAGTTTCTCAGATAGACTCAGATAGTTTAATTACAAATCTATTTTAATTTTTATGGTTTTTGCCTGAGTTCAGTTAAAAATAGAACATTTTCTACCTTCAAAATTATTGCCATCTGAGTTGTAACTGTTATAATCTGTTCTAATCAGATGAGAAACTTACATAGGTAGTGTAAATATAGCTTACGGCCTATCTCATATTTTGTGCGTCAATGTACAGGTTTGAAAAGCAATCAGTTACTCTCAAGGCTTTTGCCAAAGCCGGTTTTTGAAGCCGGAGTACGCCAAAACATTACATTTTAGACTACAGCGGCGACTACAATGAATGAATAAAACAGAAAGTTGAGAAATGGGTTTCAAATCTATTAAAAAAGCGGAGAACTTTATTCTGGATATCACAATTCTTTTCAAAAAATGTGAGTGAAAGGTACATGATCACCTCAACCCAACTCCTACAAGGCGCAACAGAATTTTTCAGAACATAACACTAAAGAGCTTTACATGTTCCAGAAGCGTTTATGACTGAAACAAGTATATTTATACCAGGCCTGTTCAAAAATAAAAATTTCATACACAATTGTTCCTTAGCTAAACTCACATGTATTCTTACGCTCTTGCTTTCAGTCGTCACTGAGACAGCGACGAGTTAACATGTGTGGTGGATGTACGCTGATTTATTGTTTGCAGTGGGAACAAAATTAATAGCAATGCACACAAATATTTTTTATTATACATAAATGAATTTGCAAATGCAATACCTTATTTATCATAGAACACTTAAAAATATAGTTTAAAAGTTTTTCAGCGACATTTTCATTATTTTTATAAAATTTTTAATAAATTTAGTGAACAAAACGAAACTTAAAAATTTTTTTTGTTAAAAAATTAAAAGTACTTTTTATTTCTTTATAGCAGATTAGTATTTATAAATTGTTCTTAAAGTAATTAAATTTTTAGATGAAATTTTATATATAAATTTTACTTAAAAAAAATTCATGCAACTGCAGATACTGCTACTTACACGTACAGCAGTGTAATTATCATTTTCTCACCAACACAACTACATTTTTAATTTTGCACAGGCCTGATTTATACTGTGGAAAGGTTTGTATAAGAGTTGTTAGGATGATATGTTACTCACAACGGCAGATGCTGTAATCGTTTATGAGTAATTTTATTTGCTTTCAGAAAAAAAAATTTTAATTGGATTATCCGGCTCTAGTGGGACCGGCACCAACACGGATAATCGAAATACATGGTTAATAGAGGTTATATTAAAATGTATACAGAAATTTATTATTTTTTATTTAAATAAATAAATATAAATCGAATATTTATGTTTAAAGCGGATTTAGGTTTACATAATAAAAAACATATGAATACGACACGGATAATAGATGTAAAGCACGGTTAATAGAAGTATAAATCTCTAAAGCACAGATAATAGAGGTAAAAAATAAAAAGAACCGCATGCTGTTTAATAGATGTAACCGATCAATAGAGGTTCGGTTCATCGAGTTTAACTGTATTTGGAAAAACATTGTTCCCTTGTTCTTTCCTTTTATATGTTATCAACTCACCTGTGTCATGTAACATCTTCCCTTTTAGAGTTTATGGGGGTCATCCACTATATTCTTACTCATATGATTTTAATTAAAGTTAAAGACACAAAAAACAAAAAATTTTTTTCGCCTTATTGGCAAATACATTTAATATGCTATTAAATTTATGCTTTTGGAAAAAGTCTCCTGATGAGTCTCTTAAGCAGAGACGAAATGGCCATAGAGACATGCTTATCCCCAAAAGCATACATTAAATTTGTGGGCATTTGTCTTTACTTTGTGTACAAGCTGTGTTTTGCGGATATGTATGGTAATGGTAATGGTACATAACATTTTCCATTTAGGGGAGGCACAAAAAACGACAAGTGTAGAAAAGCCACGAATCAGGGTTTCGGTGTCTTCCTTATGACTTTGCATTCCAGCACCAATATTCTATTCGGTACACATAACTGTTTGCCTCGTTGATAGTTTTGCATAGAGAAGAGTAAAATGCATGGGAAAATTATCATTAACTGCACGAATGGCTTATTCACTAGGCCGTTGACGTTATTGGGATTATTTTTTTTTTCAAAGTAAATTTTCAAAATTTTTAAGGATTGTTCTAGCATGAAACGATTCATAAAGGCACCTTAAAATTTACATAACATAACTGGCCATTACCACCCTGTTTCAGAGTTACGGCCTAGCTTCTCGCACCACTCAGAATGTGTGTGTTATAATTTTTATCCATGAGAACCGGGACCTACAGTTTAAAGTCGACACCGAACGACAGATTTGAGAAGCTTTTTCATGGCAATCAATTACTCTCAGAGCTTTTCATCTCAAAATTTATTGAGCAGAAATATCAGTTTGACATACTCAAGCAGTTAAAAGCAAACGTTAGCTATAGTGGGTTTTAATGCATGCAAGAAATAAAATTTTTATAAATAATACCCTATCCTGTAGCATATTTGGAAGCTTTAATGTATAAAAAACAATATAATGCTTCTATTATAGCTTACAATTTTTTATTGCTTTCAAATCTTAATAAATTGTCTCTGTTTTTTATTTGAAGAATTTATCAATAATATTTTCTTAAAAAAATAATTTTGTCTTGAAATTGCTCACAAAAGTCGTGTATTTTAAATGCCACCATATCTTACGTACTGGACTTATTCTGCGTTTAGCAAAAAATAATATATATGTATGTACTGGTGTTCTGCCAGTTCAAGTTCATTATATTTTATTAAGAAAACTACACACAAAACAACTTTTTTTTTTCAAGAATCACCAACATTACAGGACAAATTATTAATAATTTTTAATCTGGCTTTTATTTTGGATTTCATCCAAATTTTTTTATATATATTGTCCATGACAAAGAAATAAAAAACGACAAACGAATTAAGGGCCAAAATATTGTGTATGAGATCATAAATTAAAAAAGGTCCCACTAATTTTGGCAATGAAAATCACATAAAATTGAAGGAAAACACACAAAAAAATTTTGTTAAATCTTTATCAAATAAAATACTGCGTAAATTGGCAATAAATGAAAAGGGAAATCTACAATCAAAATGAAATCAATTGATAGTATTTTGTTTAATTCCTTGTCACCTTGTAGAATTCAAAAGAAATTCATGAAAAACTTAAAAGAAAAATCTTTTTAAAAAAATAATTTGAATAATTTTTTCTAAAATATTTTATTTTGTTTCAATATTTCATTCATTGTATTAATTTGGTTGAGGGTATTAATTTTTCGTGTTTGCATTTAGTGATGATGATAATAATGTTGTTGATAAAGGCAATGGCAAAAGCGTTGAAAATGCTGATGATTTTAATGAGGATGAGAATAATAATGATGCCACTTGGCCAAAAGCGATTATTGTTGACGAAAATAAAAAAAAAAAATTAAGAAGAATGATAAAAGAAAAAAAAGCAAAATACGACACTAAATTGTGTGTTTTGACTAATTTTAACAATGATGTAACTTGTCCCAAAACACACACTCATACGTACAAACAAGCAACAAACAAAAAAAAAAATAATGAAATATTGTGGTAAGAAAATCATGCAACAACAATGACAACAAAAGCGAAAACAAAAAAATTTTTCTTTCTGCTAAAACGGAAAAGCGTCACTATAAATTGGGCGCGTGGCCAAAACAGCATCATTTCTTTTCTACTTGATTTGAAAATTTCGTGTGTAGTTGTTATTGCACTTACGATTGTATAAACTGGTAAATGTTTTACTGAATTAAGTTGCCTGTCATGACACGTTGCCTTACAAATAATGATACTTAAGGCAGACGTACGCCAAATTAAAGTGTTTGCCAAAAAAATACACCAACAAAAAAATAAAAATTAAAAAAAAGAGATAAAATCAACAACAAAAACAAATATATTAAAAAATAAAAATCAACTGAAAATTTGTATTTTATTTTGCAAATGAAATTTGAGAGAAAAAATAAATATTAACACTTAAACACACTTCCACATGCACTCTTATATGGCGGCAGTCAGTCATATTGGTAACGTATACGCGCACTCGTATTTTATGACCATTTTTCATTCTACACGCTGTTATTTACGCATAAAATTAAACTGTACAAGTAAAAGAAGAATAAGAAGAAGAGGCATAAATTGAAAACTATTTAAAATTTTCCAACACCTGACTCATACATCCGAAATAAACATCCTCTATAATATGATTTCTATCTATGCTATGCAAGCAATAAAAGAAATACAACAACTTGATTGGTGGCTGTTACACAGTGATTTGATGTTGTAATTTTATGTTTAATTTAAAACCAAGAAGTCCTTCTTCAAGAAACCGCGCCCTGACATATCCAGTCTTTTACACCAAAAACTAATGATCAGGAGTACAGAGCCACCTTCTGGGAAGATAGCAGTTAACCTACTGAAGACGCTCGTCACTCACATTCAACATCCACCGACAGATAGGGCAATTGCTGTTGATAATTCAAGGGTGAAGGTATAACAGTGGCCTTTGAGCTACTTGTCTCATCAACAAAAAAGGCGCATAAAAATTTAAACAAATCTATCTATGTATCTTCAAATTCCAATACAATGCACTGCATGAGTATGGGGTTCACCCCCTGAGTATTAGTCTTAAAAAAGTGCATTACGGACAAAGACCAAATTGGATTTTTGTTCTGAGGATTTCAAAGTTTCAATGCTGTGGTTGAATTTCAAGTAATTTCAGTATTATTTTAGCAAAAAGCTATCAACTCGCAGTTGCTGAAATGTTTCGACAATTTCTTTTAATCTGCCAAAATCCGAGTATAAGACAACGGAGAAGATACAACAGCGGGTCCAGTTAGCTGTACATTTATCTATTTTTATTGAGGTCAGGATCCCCTAAGGCGCTCACCTATGCAGTACATTGTGCTACTTTAGGACATGGATGCCCAAGGTAGTAGTATTGGTGAGATAAAAAATAAGATACAGAAGTTCTGCAAGTGTAGTTTGTCTCTCCCACTCAACATGCTGATTATCTATTGGTTGATTGACGATCAAAGAAAAGAGCGTAAGTATACGTGTGAGTTTAATTTGCATCTTTGCTTTAAGAAAATATTACGTGAATGGAGAAAGACTGAGAAGTGTTACCAAACATACATGCATACATACATATATACATACATACATACATACATTAATGGTCTTCACAACCTTGTGTCAGAACTACGGCCTAGTTTCCCACAGCATTCTCGTCTTGTGTGTTAATTTTTATCCATGAGTACTGGCACCTACAGTTTAATGTTGACTCCGAACGACAAATTTTAGAAGATTATTTATGGCAATCAGTTACTCTCAGAGCTTTTTCCGGAAGTCTGCTAAGAGGTAGTCCGAGAAAGAAATATTTTTTTCATATTCTTTATTTCGAGATGCCAGAGACGGGGCTTGAACCGAAATTATTGTCTTAGTAAGCCAACACACTGTGAACATTTGATTTAAACTCATTGACATCGTTATTGACAGGAAAGACTCTCGCGAAAGATTGTTCCATAAACGAATAGTGCGGCTAAAAAACGAGCTTCATATATAATGCACTGTGCGATTCACTGACAATGAATTACAAAAGTATGTCGTCGGTCGGGAGTTTATGTGCTCTATCAGCCATTTCATATTTTTTATATATCTCGAGTAAATGATGCCACTTTGGGTTTTCGACCCTAAATTTGCAAATATGCAATCCGTTTTCGGATATCTCGTGAAGTTTTTGAAATAAATAGCCGAAAACGGATTACAGATTTTAAAAATTTTGGTGTCAAAAACCTAAAGTGGCATCATTAACTTGAAATATATAAAATTGCAAATAGAGCACATAAACTCCCGCAAGACGTTGTGCACTAAGAGAGGTACGTGTGGTATGTGATTATCAACAACTTTTTCTATATTCTACTGTATTTAAATGTTTTACTTATTTTATAAAAATAATTTAAAAAAATAGACAATTTTCACTTACATTTTATAGAATTGGCAAGAGCTGAAATGAACAAAATAAATAAATTTTTATTGAATTATAAAAAATTCGATAAAATTTTAATGTTTAAGCAGTTTGGAGAACGTAAAAACTACTGTGAAAAGCATAAAACATACTGCATGTGTAAGCAATTTTTAACGGAAAATGCATTTTAACCCCTTCAATGATTCAACATTGAAAATTTTCTGAAAATGAACCACAAAAAAAAAAAAAAAAAAAAAAAAAAAAAAAAAAACAGCAACGAAACAGCAGCGATAATAAGAATTTTCCTCTTTAAAAATAACCAACAAAAAAAAATTTTTTTTTAAATCCTTTTTGGAGAAAAACTTTGCTGCAACCACACATTTTGAAAAGAAAAAATCAAACCTATGAATAGCTCATAATAAAAATAGTGACTAAAGTGAAACACGCTGAAGTTCAATGCAATTTTGTGTGTGTGTGTGTGTTTTTTTTTTCTTTTAAATAAGAAGTGTTATTGCAAATTAAAAACATATTGTCATGTGTGTTATGTTTTTTGCCAGTTCTTTTCATTTAAATTTCTAGGCAATGTTGCATTAATGCAACAACTCACTAGGATCAGATCATGCCACAAAAAAAAAAAAAAAACGGCAACTTAAAACTACAGTTATAACATTTATAAGAGAAGTATAAAAAAGACTTCTAGAAGATATAAAAGTCAGTTAACACTGGACTATTGAATGCTCTACACTCACTAATAAAATATAAAAATAAAATAAAAAGTGACGATTTATGGTAATTTTTATGATTTTAGGTGTCAGTAACCGTTTAAAGATACATATTTGCTTCTACTTGCTTATATAATAAGAACTGACTGTCTTTTTAATAACAGCTGATTTATTAAAGTGTAGCAACATTAATATAATTTAATTAGACAATTCGTGCTTACTCACGTGCATTAAATTTGATTCGGCATATCTTGAGGTAGTGGGTAATGGTTCCGTATTTTAAAAAATTTATGTGCAGTGCATTGAGTTGGAATTCGGAATATATAGATATAGATAGAGAGATATGAAGATATTAAGCGCCTTATATCAATGGGACAAATTGCTGTCAATTTTATCACTTAAAGGCCAGTGTTATACCTTTACCTTTGATTGACCAACAGCAATGACCCCATTTGAATGTTGAATGTGAGTGGTGAAGCATCTTTTATGTAAATTAACAGTTATCTTCCCAGAAGGTGGTGCTGTACTCCGGATCATTAATTTCTTGTTGGAATAGGCTGTTAATTTCAGGGAGCGGTTTGGTGAAGAAGGACTTCTTTCCTATTTTTTAAATTATAATTTTTGAAAAACCTAAAATTTTATTTTTTTTATTTTTTCTACTTCGCTGGGATTTGAACCTCGGTCGTTTGAGTTTCTGTTCGCACGCTCTAACCACTATACCACGACCCCCAACTAATTTTTTCTGTTAATGCCAAAACACCAACAAATTTAGTATTGATTTCAAATTCATTTGAATGTAAATACAAAATATGGAGGATGCATATATAAAATTTAAGAATTTGCTACAAATAATAACCGGCATATGCCCATACACACTGAAAGTATTGTAGGGTGTAGCAAAACTAAAAATATCCTCTTTAACACAAACAATCCTTGTTTTTATTTTATTCAAAAATATTTATTTCACTTAAACAGAAATTATTTCGTTAAAAATATGTTTTTGCTGTTTTGATTATTTTTATATGCGATAGTTTTTGTTACTCTGTGCGTGCTTGTGGTGTTGGTGGTAGTTGTGATGCTGGTGTCAGTGTTCTTTTGTATTGTTTCTTTCTCGCTTTTTTTCTATATGTTGCACGTTTGCTTTTATTATAGTTGTTGCTGTTTATTTTACTACATTTTGCTATTTTAATTGTTTTTTTTTTTTGTTTTAGTTTTTTAATATTTTTCACCACATGTGTACTTTAGCGTTCATTAACTTTTTGCATATTAATAAAGTGTTTTCTCTAAGTAAAATTCTAAAAAAAAAACAAAATTATGAGGCCGTGGTGTTGCAGGTTTTTACTATTTTTATATGTTATATGTATGTGCAACATTTATTCCTTATTTTCAAACATTAAACTATTCTTTTTAAAAAAGGAAAACAAAAATTTTAATATAAATTTTATGCCAGAAAATGTAAAGGAATTAAATCATTAAAACCATTCGTAAGGTATACATACATACATACGCACATAGATTTTTTAGAGCTACGGTACCTCTACAGTTTACCGTCGAATCCGAACGACAGATTTATTAAGCTTGTTCATTAGGGTGGGTCAATTTTTTTGCCTACTAAGCGTATAGCAAAATCGTAATCTACGAGAAATTCTAAGAACTTTTCCCAAAGAAACCATGGTTCTAAAATCAAAATCGAGCTTCCGGTTTTTTACGAGAAAATTTGGTGTTCAGGTCATCCGTAAATAATGCTATTTTTTTGGAAGTATTCACTGCAATTGGTGAATAGTTGACCTGTAACGCTGGAAGAGGGCTTATTTTAAAGGAAATTATCTCAGCTTTCTATATCTGTCCTCATTTATAGAAAATTGTTTACCCAAATAATGGTTTTGGAGGTTTATGTCACAATATTAATAGTTTTAGATGTTTAACAGTTTTACTATTAATATTTTGACATAAACCTCCAAAACCATTATTTGGGTAAACAATTTTCTATAAATGAGGACAGATATAGAAAGCTGAGATAATTTCCTTTAAAATAAGCCCTCTTCCAGCGTTACAGGTCAACTATTCACCAATTGCAGTGAATACTTCCAAAAAAATAGCATTATTTACGGATGACCTGAACACCAAATTTTCTCGTAAAAAACCGGAAGCTCGATTTTGATTTTAGAACCATGGTTTCTTTGGAAAAAGTTCTTAGAATTTCTCGTAGATTACGACCTTGCTATACGCTTTGTCATGTTTTTCGGTCCCGAACAAATTGACCCACCCTATTGTTCATGTCAGTCAGTTACTTATAGAGCTTTTGCCAGAAGACTGCTAAGAGATTCATATTTCTTTCTTTTAAAAATTTCAGAACGGGAGTTTGAACTCGGAGCTCTCGTCTAAGTAAGCCAGCACACTACATACTAATCTATGGCAATTAATGTTTTAACTTTCGTATGACAAGCAACTAAGAAAGTACGAAAATGTATATTAAGCTTTATATGAACAGGCAGTAAAAAATTTACTTACAAAGCACATCTATCGTAGTCACCGGGGTCTAGTGGTTAGTGTGTTGGCTTACTAAGACGATAGCTCATTTCTTTCGGCGACTGTCTCTTAGCAGTCTTCTGGCTAAAGCTGTGAAAGTAATCTGATTGCCATGAAAAAGCTTTTCAAGTCTGTCGTTCGGAGTCGACTTTAAACTGGAGGTCGTGGTATTAATAGATAAAAATCGATACACACAACATGAGTGCTGCGAGAAGCTAGGCTGTAACTCTGTTTAGAGAGTTTAGCCTTTATTTATTTACATACAACTTAAAGTTTAAACTTAAATATCATGGCTTACAAATTAATCTATACAGGATGCAACAACAAAAATGCGAAATTAGATGAATATGTGTAACTACATTGTGACGGGTGTGACGACTATCATACACAAATTTTTATTATATTATTATATTTTTATTTTTTTATATATTTTTATATATTTATTTTATTTGTTTTATTCAAACATATACGATTTTAAATAAAAAATTTTTAATAACATAATTTGTGCTTAGAAAGCTATTAGAGAACTGTAACGGATACGAACATACAAATTTCAGGTTTTACTGAATTATGATCTTTAGGATAAATTCTATAAAACTTTCGTAGAAAGAACATAATAATTCTAGTGTATGTAATTGTTAAACGTTATTTTTAAAATATTAATTGCTTGTTGCTGAAAAAACCTAGTTTTTCTTTCACATAGTTGTGACGGATGTGACCTACTATGACAACTCAAAAAGTTTTATGAAATAATCTGTTCAGAATAGAGTAATTTAAGTGAAGCAGAGACGAAATGACCATAGCGACATACTTATCCTCAAAGCAATACATTTCATATATTGTATTGTAATTTTAAAATATTATCAAATTGTGAAGAACACAAAAAATGTAGACTAAAGAAGTCAAAGGGTTGTTCTACAAAGCGTAACACGAGACTTGAATTGAATATAATTTATAATTACGAGAACAAACGAATTTATTTTATCTACCCTTCCTAAGAACGCATTCATTAATAGATCTGTTGCTGATTTTCTTGTGATTTGTTTTTTTTTACTTCATGCTGATACGCATAATGGCCCTGATCTGCAGCAATAATAAAACAAGTGAAAAGTGCTAAAGTTCGACAGCATTAACGAACGGCAAATATACAACCTAACCAGCGATATCAGCAAGCAAATATCAACAACAACAATTACAAAAAGAAAAAAAAGGTACTAAAAAAATCGTCAACTATTTTCTTTTTTGAACAAAACAAACAGACAAAAAAAAAATGTCGGAAAAAATAAAAACACATGTACGAGAAGTACTTCTTCAACCATGTGTGCCAAGATCGCTGCTAACTGTCACTTGTTTAGCTAAAACTGAACCAAAGTGAGTGTATGCATCTTAGTATTGACTCACTGACTCACTCACTTGTTTACTCACTTATGAAAGTTGTGTATGATGTTTTTATTGGTATTGTGTGTGATTTTTTGTATATTTTTATCAATAGGGCCAATTGGAACATTTTTGACATTCGCTTTTCTTACAAGTGTTTAAAAAAATCAATAAAAAGAAAATAAAATTAATATTAAGCAGATATAATAAAATGTAAAATTAAACAAAATTAAGTGGGTTTTAATTTTGCTATAATTTTGTAAAAAGTTGACACTTACAACCCAATTGGCATCGAAAAGTTAATATTGCTAAGCACTGGTTAACAATATTGGAAGCTTTTGCTAACTCATAAATCAGCCGTTTAGTGCCAAAGTGTAAATTCATGAACAGATAGATGAATATTAAGTCCTAGAGTTAGAATAGTGACATTTATGTTATATAAAATGGCATCAATCTAATGACAAATCCGATTTAAAATTTTTCCTATTTTCTACTATTGGTTCACAGGTTTTGTATATTAAGCGCTAGGTGCTCCTCGTAGCCTAGTATGAAGTGTTTTGGCTTACTAGAGGAGAACTCCAGATTCAAACCCCAGCTCTGACACGTCTTTAAAGAAAGAAATATAAAAATAAAATATTTCTTTCGGCGACCAGCTTTTAGTAATTTTCTGGCAAAAGTTCTGGAGGTAACTAATTACTATGAAAAATATTCTCAAGCCTGTCGTTCGGAGTCGACGAAGGTCCTGGTACTCATTGCCACCCACGGCCATGACGCACATAATACGGGTGCTGTGAGAAGCTAGGCTATAACTCTGAAAAAAGGTTGTAATGGCCAATTATGTATGTGTGTGTGTAAGACCTATGGTATATATTTTTAAAAATATGATGTGCTGAATTGAGACGGAGCAGCACGCATTTGAATGCCAATAAAGCCTAAAAAAAATTTTTTTTCGCGTTTTCGGATGTTTTAAATATCAGCATATACATTGAAGAAAATCACAAAAAAAAAAATTACAAGAACCAGACAACTATTTTTCTGCCATTTAAAATTAAAGCGATAACAAGAATTTAGCAAAAATACAAATATTTTTTGGGTTAAATATTAGTAAAATTAACAAGAACTTGTTTTTCCTTTTAAAGCTGTCATTTATTTCATCACTATATACACTGTGATTTATGTAGATGTTTCGTCAAAGAAGTATTAGGTTTGCCCAAAATCTTGCTTCAATCACACAAGGATCCTTTACTTTTCGATAACAATGACAGATGAAACAAAGCTGTGACTGTTTATGTGTTAAAATCTTTTTTGTTGTACTTTAGAGGACTATATAATGCGAACATGATTTTACTACATTTCTAATTCATTCAGCCAACTGAAAATTTTTTCAAAACATCAACCGATCTTGTCCAAATACTACTCCCTACTTTTTGTTCCTGCCATATTGTTTGAATAGTGGTCTCGTAATAAAAAAAAATTTCTTCACCAGATATAAAGCAATTAAAAATAGCAATGTTACCTTATTCTGTAATTCTCTTAAGCTAAAATGCTAAATTTTAGGGTTTTTAAAACAGACTATGCGTTAGAATATAAAAAATTAAAAAGTGTAGACGTAATATTCGTGAAGCTTTTAAATTACAATAAGCGTTCAAGAAAAATTCTAAAATTATATATTCGTAGCCAAAAAGTCTAAATCAAGTTTATATAATTTTAGCGATAGAGTTTTAGTTTAGGAGAGTTACAGAATAAGGCCTTAGCTCTCACATATACATAAAGAAAACTTTACAACTCATGAACTCGTATTGTCTAATGCTATAAACACATTAAAGTCTACCAACCAGCGACCACAAGCTGTCAAAAATAGAATACATGTGTGCATATGAGAATAATTATTTTATTGGCAACACGACTATCGACCTATTTCTATTTTTCTTGGCGACAATAAACAGTTTAGTGCTTGCTATACAATAAGATGCATCGAAAAAGGTGTTTCAAAAACGCAATACATGAATATATATTGCATTAAAATTGCGAATAGTTTAAGTTGCACCACTGAAAAAAAAATTAATCATTTGTTTAAATTTTTTGTTTAGTTTTCGTTTACATATTTCATTTATTTACTTCAGTTTTTATTTCATTTTTAATTTATTATTTAATTACCTTTTTTCTTAAATTTTTATTTATTTATTTATTCTTTTTTTGTGTGTTAGTTAACGTTATATTCAAGGTGTCAAAAAAGATGTTTATTTTGTAGCTGTAGTCGTTATTATAATTAAGTAGCTGGCTACTGTTTGATCTATTACTCTTGAGTGATTCGTATTTATTAAACAAAATTTCCTACTGGGTATATATTATAAAATTAACGCATTATGTATTTCAAATAGAACATGTTAGAAAACTAAAAAAAACCTAAAATTTGGAAAAGTTGCAGCAGTCAACGGCAACTGCAATGAGAACAAATATAATAAAAACCAATAAATATTAACAAAATATAAACAAAAGTGTACATACCTACATACATACATATATGCAACAATAAAATAACAAAAAAAAAAAAAATACAAAAAAAATTTTCCTTTTTTAAAGCAGTGTTCGAAAATAAACTGAACATTATTATATGTACGGTTCACAAATCCAAGAACGGTATTTATTTTTTTAGTGTTTGTGTATTTCTACACAACCAGAATAAGTCGTTCCGTTTTTTGTTTTAAAACAGTACAGTTTTAGTGTTTGTATACATTTTGGTTTAGTGATCTTGGGTTATTTTTCCCCAAATTTCAAAATATTTTCTTTTTTTGAATTTTTTATCAATCAGTTTAAAATAAAAAAATTGAAAAAAAATTACAACATAAAAAAATATTTTTCCTTTGTTTTTTTTCTATAGGTTAAGAACAGTATATTCGTTATGTAGAAAATTCAAATATATTATAATGTTTTTGTTTGTTTTGAATTTCCTACACAAACACTTTTAGTGTTTCTGTACTTAATATTCTACAGTACAGAACACTAAAGTACGTTTTATAAGGTAAATTTTCGAACACTGTTTTAAAGTAATTAGAAAATTAAAAAAAAGAAAAAAAAAAGAAAAAAAAATAAAAAAATAAAATTATAAAAATGACAACCAATAAGAAGGAGTTAAAAAAGTAAAAAAAAACACACACACACACATAAACATATTAAGAAATATAAACATGTGAAATGAAGAAAAAAATTTACATGTGCAGCATGCAACATATACTTACAATGCAACACAACAAAGAGAAAAACCATAAACTATTTTTTTTTATAAAGACAGCAGCAACATTACAAGCATTATTTGCTACTGACTGACTGACTATAGAGGAAACTAAAGGCGACAATTTTAATATAAACACAGAGCGACCGGCTGGCTAACACTGATGCAGAGCGGCAGCTACACAATCGATCGTAGTCGCAATGCTATTTAGTTGTTGGGTGTCAGGGGAAAACTGAGAGGGGTCCGCAGTAGACTATACGAACTGATCCTTAGACGTGTGTTTAAATAATGAACATCTTTTAGTTTAATGGTTTATTCTAAAAAGATACGTGGTACGTTCAAGAACTCATTAAAGAAAATGCGGTGGATTTTCTAAAATAAAGCAAAAAAAAAAACCAAATAAAAAAAAACGAAAATTAACAAAATACGTGAATTTGAATATTAAACACATCACTTGGGAATATACATACACTTGTTTGTAGTTTGTAAGACTATAAAAATAAGAAAAACATTATATTTCTTTTGTGACACACACTTATTTAATTAAATACATGGGGTTTTCCCAAAGAAAACATTAAAAAAGAAAATTTTGGCAAATGAGCCAAAAAGAAAAGAAATAAAAAAAGAAAATAATTTCGTTGCGCTTTAAGAGAATTTCAAATCAGAAATATGACATCAATTTAAAAAGTGAACAAATTAAAGTGAAAAGTGTGGCCAAATGACATTAAACACGCTTCTAGAGAGACTCTATAAAAAAATCAAAAATATTTAAAAATTAAAAAAACAAAAAGTTATGAAGTAATTAAAAAAAAACACCATGTCTGCCACTTTGAAACTAAACAGTCAAAATCTAAGCATTCCCATACACAAATCAACATACCATGAAATGCCACAACCCATTACACCACCCTATATGACATATGCAACAAACACACCAAACCAAAATGGTAGTGGACATCAAGAGCAACTTAAATCTTTTACAAACTCCACATTGCCAATAATACAGACTTCAGTTACAACGCCAGCAACATTAAATTGTAATTTAATGTCGCCTCCATTGAGTGCCACACCAATAAGCGAACATTTTCGCGCTTCTCTCTGCAATTTGAAATCATTCAACAGTGTTAGTAATTATAATGACTTTGCCACAGCCGATGCTCATTTTCCAGATTTTTCACAATTAACATTTGCAGCTGTTGAAACACCAAATTCAATTTATGGCAGCAATTGTGTTAGTGGTAATGGTTCGAGTAGCTTTAATGGCGGTCTTATATTGGATGATGGAGATTTTTCGCACAAGCGTCAGCAGTCCATGTGTTATTCAGGCGGGGAGGATAGCGAAGAATTTGGTCAGTACTCGGATGATGATGCAAAATGTGAAACAATGCAAATGCAGGAACAAACGCCACAAGATGTATTTCGTTTTGAGCCAGAAGATATTGCACGTCTAACCGAAAGTTGCCAATATGATGAGCTAAATGGTAAAATTACAGCAATGCCTCAAACACCGTTTACTCCCCAAACACCTTACTCCTCCGCCTACAACAATACTTTCATGACATTTACTTCTTCTACTGCAAACACTCAAACGCAACAACCACAACAACAACAACAACAGCAACAGCCATTGCAGCAGGAACAGCATTTAAATGACTTTAATATGTTGTACTCCAATCAGCAACACTACAATAACTTGGCACAGTGTACAAATTCAGATAATCAAAACAACAATGATGGCCTAAATTTAGATATAGAATATTATAATTATGATGAAATTAATTGTCAATCCAAAGAACAATCGCCTTGTTCCTCACCACCTTTGGATCCTTGGATGTCTTTAACACTTAGCGATTCTATGCAACAGCCTCTGCGGCAAGAGTCACCTAAAATTATAAACAGCAGTTATGCTGGTTTCACGCCGCCACAAGAACCGGACTATGAACCGAGCATTAAAAGCGAGGCATCTGCGAAAACTAAACTGCCCTCGATGATGTCAACATTTGGTACTCCAAAATATGAACCTTTAAATGTTTACAATTATACAGATTTTAGCGAATGCCAAGCCAGACCGCACATTTACAGTTCACCTACCACGGCAGCCAATAATAATTCAACTCAGTATCCTTCACATTTAAATTCCTTTAATGGCTTAAATAGTGATGATTTTGCGAATTGCAATATAATGAATATGGATAAACCTCATAGGGAACACAAATGCATCTGGACCATAGACGAACTGGATGAGATCAATGAAGAACTAATGAATGAATTCTGTAAACATCCTTTACAGCCTCAAACTGGCTATACACAAAATAATTACTACTATTACAATAATGATAATGATAATACACTGAATACCGATGAAGATGAAGACAATAATTCGATAGATATTACCACACAAAAGAGACAATTGGAAACTGAGGAACAAGAAGAGGATAATGATGAAGTGTTTGTAGTGGAAAAAGTTAAAGTTACCAAAACAAGACGTAAACGTTGTACATCAAATACTTCAAATACCTCCAGTGTACAGTCTTCTAGTGTAGCATGCAGTGAAGTAGAGTTACCAGTGGGACCCATGATATGTCGTTGGACTGATTGTAATGAAACTTTTCCAAATCAAGTGGAATTTGTAGCGCACATAGAAAAGTGTCATGTGGATGTGAAAAGAGGTGAAGATTTCTCATGTTTCTGGCATGAATGCCCTAGACGCTACAAGCCTTTTAATGCACGTTACAAATTGCTGATACACATGCGAGTGCATAGTGGGGAGAAACCAAATAAGTGTCCGGTAAGTGTTAAATTCCTATAAAACCGAATTGGTTTGTTTTGCAAAGGCATTTAAATACAGTTGCAGAAAGTCATAGTTGGGAGTATTGCAATCATTAATGTTTGCGATTTTAATATGATTTCAATCATATCTTGCTTTGTAACTGGTAATTGGGTAATTTGCAGACAATAAGTCCTTATTCACACTATGCCTTTTACGACGCCTTTTATTGCAGAATTTTCTGTTGAAGCAGCTGTCAATAACTGTTTCGGTTAATACGATTATTTTTAGTTGATGATGTTCTTTTTCGTTTTTTAAGACAAAATAAGTCTCTTTGTTCCTTCCCTTTTTTTACTACACTCGTCATTTTCAAAAAAAGGAGGTGGTAAAAACTAGGTGGTAAAAGACATTGTGTAAATTGGGTGTAAAGTCCATAAGTGCGATGCCATTTTCAGTAAAAAAAATTAAAATGGTTGCAATTAAAAACTCAATCATCTAATGATGAAAACTTCTTTGGCGCAACAATTTGATTGTAATAATACATATGAAATTAAACAGTACGACAGTGAAAAAAATGCACAGTATGTGTCTAGGCATTCAAAATAACTTACAAAAACCAATTTGTACCGAAAAAATGTTATTTTTTACTATTTTTTAAAAATTAAAAAAATAAATAAAAAATTGTTATTTAGGGCACAAATTGGTCTTTGTAAGTTATTTTGGATGCCTAGACACATTCAGATTGTATTGATATGTTCACAAAAGATGTTCAGATTTACAATTTCTACAATTTTGTCATATAGTGTTAGTGAAAAATTTCCTGTAAGTTATCCCTGTAAGTTATGCTTAAAAAAGTAAAAATTTTTTCGTACATTTTTGCAAAAAAGTGCAAGAAAAAATAATTTTTTGCACAAAAAATATTTTAAAATTTGTTCAGTATCTTTAAGTTTGAGTTAGCTGTTGGCCAAAAACTGAGGACATCTTTTTTTGAGTGATGCAGTGATTTTCAGAATCTTTTACAATGGAACCTATACTGTAGAGTCCGTGCGTTTTTCCAAAAATCTTCATTTGTCGCATAGTGTTATTAAACAAAATTAAATTTTAATATAATTATTCATAAAAAATACAGAATTTGAATTTTAATATGTTTTTTGGTTGCATTTAAAAATTTTACAATCAATAAGTGATTGCAACTTGAACATTGTGATGAATTAGTGCTTGGATCTTAAAATGTTGCAATCTATGAGTAATTCGAATATTTTTGTAAAGAAATTCTTCTTAATTGTGATTGCAAACAATTTTTTTTGTCATAAATGTAAAAAAATAATTTTTCCACCGCTATAAAGAAATTTGATTTACCCTCTACAGTGCTAAGAATATTTGAAAGCATTATTTAAATAAAATTAAATTAAATTATTAAAATTATTATTTAAAAAAATATTTAGTAGATCAGAATTAAATTCTATTCCAAGAATTGAGAATATTTTTGCAATACTTTCAAATCCAAACTAGTAAAACAATATCCGTGAGGAGAATGTACAGCAGACGAACTGAACATCTTTTTTTTTACTTGAATTTCCAGGTCATCAATGAAAAAGTATTTTAGGGAAATTTGTAAAATAATTTAAAGGTTTTGAAGGAAAACCTGTAACGTAATCATAGGGCGAATTTTGGTCAAACATGCATGATTTTAATAAAAGCGTGACGATCATATCGCACACCTAGTTCAAAAGTGACACAACTAAAAAAAATTTTTTTTGCTTTATTATTTTTACGAATAAACAAGTGCACTCAGCATAGTTTAAGCATATAAATAAAAAAAAAATTTTGAGTTGTGTCACTTTTGAACTAGGTGTGCGATATGTTAATCCGATAATTAAAAAAATTGAAATGATTCTCATTTAGTTTATAACTTTTTAAACATAAATTCTTATAGTTGCTAAAAAGACTCCTGACGAGTCTCTTAAACAGAGACGAATTGTTCATAGAGACATGCTTATCCCCAGAGGCAATACGTTTCATATTATATTGAATGTATTTGCCTATAAATCGGAAAATATTTTTTGTTTTTTGAGTATGTTGACAAAAGAAATTTTAATTCTTTTTACTGAATATCAGCTTTCTTTCATACTAGCTTTCTGGATTGCAAAAAATTATTTTAATTTATAAGTAGAAATGCATCTAAAATGTATGCAATGATTTAAAAATCATGAAAATTATATTCCTCTTAAACCACTTCCATTTTACTCTGTTGCATTGCTTGCATGCTCAGCATTATTTCATAATACTCGTACAACCCAGCAAAAGATTCTATGACAAAAATATAATAAAATTGCAGGTAGAATACAAGACGAAGAGGTTCTATTTAAATCACTCATAACATATTATTGATGAATATGAATTTAGAAATAAATAAATCGAGTTCTTAATAATGATTTAGAATTTGTCAAAATTTTATTTCGTTAAAGAAAAGTAAAGCAAACAAAGGAACATTTAATTTTCTCAATTTTCCACAAATTATTAATAAAAAGTATTTTTGAAGAAGTTTGTCTTAAGAAACTCTGTTTGTTTTAGCCATACAAACTAAATTGATTTTAAAAGCTTTTAATAAAAACTATTTAAAACTTTTTATTTTAATATAAAATATAAATATTTTTGAAATTTTAATGTGAATGGTTTAAATCTAATGTGAATATCAATCAATATAAAAAATACTCACAGTCTTTGCAACACCAAACACTTGTATTTTTTCTTTCAATTTAAATAAAACAAAAAGAGAGAGAAAAAAATATTTAAAAAAACAGTGAAATTTGATATGAAATCTACAAATCTGTTGAAGTTATTATTGTTGAATTTTTGTTTAAAATAAATAAAACAAATTTCCTTTTTTTTTAATTTTTATTTGTCTTTTCTTAAATATTATTTTTTCATCATCGTCTGTATGTATGTATGTTTTCTGTGGATATGCACGTGAGCAGCTGTCACTGATAACATTTCATTACATTGGTTGGGTCCCTTTTTAGATCTCTTGATGGTCTGTTGTAAATAAATGAAAATGATGATGAAAATGGGTGATTTAAATGGTTTCTATTTCATTTGTGTGTGTGTGTTTTTTTTTTAATGTATTTTGTTTTTAGGAAAAACTTTCTCAGACGCACATATGAAATAACAACCGCACTTTTATTTCATTTCAATGTTTAGATAGAAGAGTAAAGAAAAGGGCTGAGATAGCTGGCATATCATGATTTCCTTGAAATTTATAAATGCCATCCATGAAATAAAATGAAAATTTTAAATTGAAGTGCAAGTTTTTCCCAAAATTATAGCACGTGATGCTATTTAAAGTGGTTTAATATAGACATTAAATTTATTTTATTTGTTGATTTTTTGTTATTTTGTTTTTCTTTTTTTACTTTTTTTATTTACTTTACTCCATATGTTTTCATAAAGTTTATTTTTTTTATCATATTCCATCACTTGAACTTGTGCTATGGCCATATGTTGCATAATAAGCTACTACAACAAAGTCAAATTATATTACAAAAATAAAAAAGCAGTAAAAGTTTTCTTTTTGTTTTTCTTTGGAAGAAAATCTTTAGGGATAAGAAAAAGTAATTTCTGGTAAAAACTGTTGATTCTTTTTTTTTTTCGACAAAAATCGCTTAAAATTATCATTCACTTCAGTGGAATTTTTTTTTTAAAATTTTCAACATTAAAGTTTTGTTTCTGAAAATTAATTCAGTATTTGCTTCGAAATTAAAACGCGGTAATTATCGGCAAAGAAAAAAAAGAAAAACTTTTCCAAATGGTTTCCAAGAGACGTTGAGTCATTTTATTTGTACAAAAGAATTTTGCTGCCTTTTTTTTAAGACCAATGCTTAGGGGTAAACCCCTACTCATGCAGTGCATTGTATTGGGATTTGAAGGTAGGTAAAATTTGTTTGTATTATTCGCCTTTTTTGTTCATGAGACAAGCTGCTGTCAGTTTGATCACTCAAGGGCTAGTATTATACCTTCACCCTTTCAATGATCAACAGCATTTGTCTCATCTGTCGGTGGATGTTGAATGTGATTAGTGAGGGTCTTCGATAGGTTAGCTGTTTTGGTCCCAGAAGGTGGCGATGCACTCCTGATCATTCGTTTCTGGTGGAATAGACTGGAAATGTCAGGGAGCGATTTCTTCAAGATAGACTTCTTGGAGGGGGAACAAGAGTTCCGGGTTTAAACCCCAGCTCTGACATCTCAACAGTCTTCTGGAAAAACCTCTAAGAATAATTGATTGCCATGAACAAGCTTCTCAGTCTGTCATTCGGAATCGACTTTAAACTTTAGGTACCTGTACCTATGAATTAAAATTGCCACACACAAAGGTTGCTGCGAGAAACTAGGCCGTAACTCTGAAACAGAGATGTAATTGCCAATTTTGCATGTATGTTGTTACTGCATTTTGGTTTGAGTATTTGAGTATTTCAATACTGTTTTATAGTAAACCAATCTGGATGAGTTGACATCTGGGCATGTTGAATAATAGGCTCCTCTGAACCTTTTAAATTACCGGGACTGGAATTATACCTGCTGATGTTTAGTATAGGAAAGATATTATTATTCTTATATTCTCTTATGATGTTGTTGTATCTAAATGGTGCAGGAATTTTGGACTTTATAAAAGTCCTCCCCAGTTTAGTATCTAGTGTGGTATTAGACGAGAGCTCCAGATTCAAACCATAGCTCTGATTTCTTAATAAAAAAAAATTTTTTTTTGTCGACCATCTCTTAGCATGTTAGTCATGAACAAGCTTTTACTGTTAGCAGTCGACGTTAAATTCTAGATCCCGGTACTCATGGACAAAAAGTGACGTAAATAATAAGAGTTGCTGTAAAAAACTATGCCGTATGCATAAATTTCCTCAATTTGTGTTAGAGAACATAAACTAAGTTCGACTTAGTCTGAGTTTCAAAGTTGTACACCTAGGGTTAGTTCTGAACCCCAAGTTGTGATAGAAAGCCAATTTGTCTGAGAGGATTTAAAAGGCGACCTGTTCGACTTATTCTTGTAAAACGTCAGTTAGGTCAAGATGAGGGCTACGACTTAATCTTAGGTGCTGAATAAGCGCTTTGTTCCTAGGACCTAATCCCCTTTATGAAACTGTCATTTGGTGGACTGCCCTGAATTAAGAGTGTACTGTCAAACTCCTTGCAAAAATTTGCTGAGTTGCGTACTACTCTAAAAGCTCATTCACATTACTTGTTAGAGAAGTTTGGCGTAATGAGAAATATTACCCTGTCACCCTGGTACATTACACTCTCGGTATATATCTTAATTCTGGCTGAGGATCTCATGGGTGTAGGTGAGATTAAGGTTGCTGAAGAGGAAGTTTGTCGTAATAAGACTTATAACCCTGTCAGTCTGGTATATTGTACCCTCGTAAGACATCTAAATTCTGGCTTAGGATTCCATGGGTGTAGGTGAGATTGAGGTGATGGGTGGTTGTTGACTAGAGGATTCAAAATAACAATCGTCGGCCTCAGATATAGTCATTTCCAAGAATTTAAGGAAGTCTACATGAACGATTTCAGACTGGAAAACAAGATTGGTAGTAGAATTATTTCTGATAGTATTAGCACGGGCATGTCATTCTGGTCCCTGACTATATATATAGAGTCTCATGCCGAAATAATGGCTATTAATTATACTGTGAAAGTGTTTCTGGGTACTTTTTAATTAAGTGTAAATTTAAAAGCTTTTATTTTTTTTTAACTACGCACATACATATGTACTTTGGCTTACGATTTTTTTTCTACCTAATAAATATAGTAGAAGAGTCGTAGAACGTGAGCGTAGAGCGTGAATTTATAATTTTTGTTTTTAATTTTTAGAAAATATTTGCTTTCATATTGGCATTAAATTGGCTAATTTGTTTTACAAAATATCTTATTTGCATAATATACATATGTAACTGCCCTGCTCATAGAAACGTGTGGTCTTTATAAAAATTGCAAATAAGATTTTAATCATAAATTATAGCCAAATTAAATATTTTCTAAAAAATTATTAAAAAAATTTTGTTTTTGTTCTCATACTCCTCAGTTTTCTTAAATTACTGTCAGTTGTTGCAAGTTCTACATTTAAAAGCAATGTTAGGAGCTTACCTTTCCCTATAATTATATAAACGTAAGAAAAATTAATTAATTTTGTTCAAAGATTTATTATTATTTTTTCTTTTGTAAGCAAAATTTTATTATTTTATTACCCTCTCAGTGCTTTTGTAAAGAATTTTGCAAAATAAAAGCTATTGCTACATATTGTGGCAAAAGTTTTTTCCTTATTTAAGAAAAATATAGATATCTTTGTAATACTTTTCCCCTTAACCTTTTTAAAACTTTTATAAACTACATTTACAAATATTTGCATATCAAAAGCTAAAGTTTTAGAAAACCTGTAACAGTATTTCAACTTGAATCCAACTTTGTCTTCCTTTCTCCTACCCTCTTACCTTTAAAGACTTATTTGTAAAATACATATAAACCTCTAAACATGTTTACCTATTTCATTACAGTTTCCCAGCTGCAATAAAGCATTTTCACGTTTGGAAAATTTAAAAATTCATCAACGTTCTCATACCGGTGAACGTCCCTATGGTTGCCAATACAAAGGCTGTCTAAAAGCATTTAGCAATAGCTCAGATCGTGCTAAACATCAAAGGACCCACTATGATACGGTAAGTGTCACAAAAATATGCTAATAAAATTATGTGGCAGCAAAAATAGTAATAACAAATACAGCCCCGCCAGCCACACTGTAATGTTTACATTTAAGGCATTTGAATGTGTTTCACTTGTGCTGGTTTTGTAAATTTCAATGGAATCCAATCCTGCCAAAATATTTGCTATAAAATAGAAACCAGTCATCATATTTTATGTTGTTTGTTTGCATTGCATTATATTGTGCATTGCACTGCTGTACTGTGATGTGTGTGTTGGGTTGTGTTGAACGTATTTAAGCATAAAACATGTGAGTGATTTATTGTTTGTGTATGCAATTGCATAACATGCGACATATTCGAGTAACCATATTACATCGAGTATACAAACATGCAACATATTGTTGTGACTGAGAGCCTTTGAAAAATATTGTTACTTTTAGTAGGTTTTTATGTATTTTTTTTTTAATTTTTGGTTATTGCTTGTGTTTTTACTTGCAAATCCATAATAACAAAAATTTTAGATTTCAAGGACTATTCATGCGGCTGAACTGCTCTTTGTTTGCCAGATAACTTGAAAGCATTGAATGTGTAACGCACGAATGAAAAACATGTTTTAGCCCAGATTTTCCTTTTGTTCATGGCAACATGAAGTGCATTCATTACATGCTCTCTAACATTTGACAGTTTGTAAAGCCTAAACCAGCAGTAGGCACAGGTGCATCTGCCACCGCCAGTGGATTATAAAATCGTTGTTTTATTAACAATTTTAAATATGTGCGTACTTGTTAGTTGCGGCTTACAAAAGTTAATGAAATGTTTGTATTTGTTGCCTGTTGACCAACAAAACATTTTTGTTAACATTCCTATAAACAGGCAAGTTGCAACAATAATAACGTATTTTCTTTGGGGGATTTTAGGCTAAAAATATGAATGAAAACGGTTGAAATAGAAATTAAGAAAGTGTACATGTTGTGGTTGGTAACTTTTAAATTGTAAATTAAAAATATTGAGTGTTTTCAGCAAAAAAAAAAAAAAAAAAGAGAAATACGCTTTTGCCACAATATGAGGCATAGAGAAATTTAAGAAATATATTACATCCAAACATATTCATAGTACTTTATGGTATTAAATTCATTTGCGACATAATGCAGCAATTAAAGGAATACTGAAAATGAAGAAGAAAATAAAATAGCATCAGTAGCATAAGCATGCCAGTTCATGTAGTTTATATTTTTGTGTTAGAAATGCACTCCGCCCTCACTAAAAAGAAAACAATTAGAATTTAAAACTACGGAAGCAAAATGGGAATGCAAGTTATCAGCCAAAGATCATGACACACTTTCTTGTGGCAGGTCAATAGTATATGTATGGCTTTGCTGTGTCAACAATACAGCTGACTGGTATTCGAAGGAATCAAAACCGATTTCACAATAAGTCAATTGATCGAAAGTATCGAAAAAGCGGTGATAATTTATACTGGGCACTAGACATTAGTAAAGTATGAAAATAATATTGGCATGAGACTTAATAAACGCTTCTACAGAAACAGAGGAGGAGATGGTATTGAGAAATCGATGCGAATGTCCAGCATTAGATAGGAAGAGGCCAAAAATACCTGGACTCACCATACTTCTATACAAATCGATTCATTCACTAGAATATCTACACTTCGTCAATTATTTTTTCTATAATATGATTCATTCTAATTAACAAATCGCAAAATTGTTCATTTAGTTAAGTTTTAACTCGTGGTATAGTGGTTAGAGTGCTCGCACAGAAACTCGAAACAACGGAGGTTCAATCCCAGCGAAGGACAAAAATTTTAAAATAAAAACTGGCGGTTTTTCTAAATTATAATTTAAAAAAATAAGAGGTGCAGTACAGTACAGTACAGTACAGTACAGTACAGTACAGTACAGTACAGTACAGTACAGTACAGTACAGTACAGTACAGTACAGTACAGTACAGTACAGTACAGTATAGTACAGTACAGTACAGTACAGCGCCACCTTCTGCTACCAAAACAGCTAACCTACCGAAGACGCTTACCACTCACATTTAACATCCAACGACAGATGAGACAATTGCTGCTGATCATTTAGAGAGTGAAGGTATAATCTATAAAAAAAAAAAGCAAATTCTATCTATTCTTCAAATTCCAATACAATGCACTGCATGTGTAGGGGTTTACCCCTGAGTATTGGTCCTAAAAAAAATGTTCTTTCTATTTTCTATTGTTCTTATTTTTCTTTGCGCCAAAACTAAAAACCATATGGATTTGTTTACAAATTGTATGAAATTTAATAAAAGTGTGATAATCCTGTGTCTCAAAATGAGAGGATAAGAATCTATTTCAAAACTGCATTCTGGCACGTTTCTATGAGTCAATTTGTACGTAAAAAATCGTCAAGCTCCAGTTCTGTTTCATCATTAAAACCGCTGCATGTTGCAGTGAGAAATAGCGCAATGGTTAAGGGTCGATCAGAATAAACTCTACAACTTTCAGAGGTGTTTTAGAGTAAGACTAAGCAACAAGAGTTAATGGATTAGTTGTAAACTTCTTCGAAGAAAGTATCGTTATATGGTACATTGCCAGGTTAAAGACTTGTTGTTTGGGGATATTATTTTGAAAGTCAATGGAAAAATGTTCTTAGTTCAACTTAGGAGATACAAAGTACGGGACAAGTCAAGCGTGTATCCAAGCAGTTAGCTACTATGAAGTTGACTATTTGGATAAATTGAACCAACTGGACAGAGACATAAATATCAAATTTATGCTGTATCCCGAGTGACGTGGAAGTTCCTAGGAATGAAAAGTTTGATTAATTTCACGGGGAAGCGGCTTCCACTCCATTGATGAGACCCTTCTATGGAGAGGGACATAGGTAACTAAAGGTAAATCAATGAGAACTAAGTTCTCAGTTTAGGCCTATCAAAAACGAAAATCAGAAATTAAGGTTTTAGACGAAACAAAATGTCAATAAAAAATTATCACAATTTCGACGAGAATTAAAACTCGGATTTCCAAATCGTTTAACATTTAAATTATTTTGTATATCATTGTCTATAGAGACAGCACATACAAACTAAAAGAGATTGTGTATTAGGATAAGATGTTTATGAGGTTTCATTTTAAATTAAAAATTATTAAATTTGTGTTTCTTTTTTTTCCAGAAACCATATGCCTGTCAATTGCCTGGTTGCACTAAACGCTATACTGACCCCTCTAGTTTGCGCAAACATGTTAAAAATCATGCATTACGCAATGCAAATGGTCATTTGGGTCGTAGAAAATCTTCAAGTAACGCCTCAACTAAAACGAATAAAAAAGCCAATGCCAAACTACGCAGACATTCTGAATCCTCCGTAATGCAAGCCGCTAAAAATAAAAATGACACGCATAAAAGCAATAACATAATGCAGCTACAAGGAGTAGATGGGGCACAAACACACGGTAATAATAACCACAATTGCAGTGCTGGTAGTAGTAGCAAACAACGCAGTACTAGTTGCAGTGAGGTGACAACTAACAACTGTTATGATGGCAAACAAAAATTAACAAATTTAATTTATAATACAACAAACATTATTAAACAACAGCAACAAACACCAACAACATTAATTGAAATACCAGCATCAACAACATGCACTGCCACTGCCACTGCCACATCCACATCATTATTATCCACAGCTAATCACAATTCAATGAACTTTAATGAGTTGTCAAATTGCATTGTTACAATTGAACAGTATAACAGTGACAATATTAGTGGCAACAATACAAACAAAATCAATTGTATGGAAAATACTTGCAACAATAATAATAATAACAATAAAAACCATTATAATGACATTGACAAGAGTTGCAGTAATAAAAATACAACATCCATTTTGACCACGACTTCAGCCACATATAATTTGGCTAACAATGCACTAATAATAACAACAGCACCAGTAGCAGTAGCACCAACACCAGCAACAAATAAATTGTGTGGCAACAACAGTAAAAATAATAATCAATTAAATGAATTTCAACAAATGTTACAACAAAACTCATCATCAACAACAACAACAGCAGCAACATCTTCATTACCATTATCGTTGTTAAAATATCAACAAGAAACAAATGTAACCAATACGACAGCATTCAAATCATTAACATGTGATGGCCACAATAGTAATACAACAATATCAACAACAAGAAATAATGACATTACCATAAATTCGATTAGCAGCACACAATGCCACAATAATATCAACAACAGCCAAACAAACCATACCCCTACAATCAGTCCTATTACAGCAACATCAACAGAAACAGAAACCTCTATGGCTGGTCATGAAAATAGTGTGTCTAGTGATGATACAAATGAATTTGTCTCATTCGAATATGTAAAAAGGTTACTGTCCGAAACATTCGATTATATGGATGAGGATGATGATAATGTTGACGCAAATACTGATGGTAACAGTTGTTGTAATAATAATGGACAAAACTCAAATACCGTTGGGAACTCTTGTAACTCAACAAAGTTGTCGGTATCATCCACATCATCAACAATGCCGGCTACTACAGCAAGTATTGATGTTTTAGCTGTTGCTGTGGCCAGTAGTGGTATTGGTATCATTAGTGAAAATAAACTTAAGCCCATAACTCCAGTCTCATTACACTCCCCCTCCACCTCTACTATCTACTCATCGTCATCATCAATAATGACAGCAACAACAAATAAACATGTTACAAATGCGTGCAATAAAAATTTACAAAATGACAATATTGCTGTTGCTACTGCTGTTGCTACAGCCTCAGCTGACAGTGTTGTTGAACAAGAATTTGCCAATAATTTTGATATGGATTATTTGGAAAGTTTTTTATAAAAAAGATTTCTTCAAAAGAAATTATTCTTCTTTTTTACATTTCCTTTAAACTTACCAAAGACATGAACCAAATAATTATGATTTTTTTTTTTTTTTGTAATTTAAGAATATTTTTTTGCACCCAAAGACATTATAAACATTATCTCTTAAGATCTCTACCAAAAAACAAGAAGAAAACTGAAAACGAAAACAATAGTTTTAAATAAAATTTATGAACTGGTTTCGTAAGACAAACGATTTTAGACAAACGATTTTTCAAAATCATTCGTCTTATTACGAGAACAGACAAGTTGATCGTTCCTAATATTGTAATAAAAATTATACAATTTTGTAACCTGTTTTAACTATAGCGTTAATCACGCTTCATTGCAAAATGTTGATAAACATGTTACGACGCCTACAGCTACGTTTGCAAGGCTTGTAAGAGCATTCGCGAGGCATAGTGATTACCGCTATTCCCCTCTTCCATTTTAATAAGTGATGTAAAAAGGTCTTCCCAAATTTAATTTTTTTTTTTTTTAGATTTAAGGAAACAAATAAAAAAATTTTGTAACCATTTAGTGATTTAAAGAGTCTTCCCAAATCCCAGTTATTTACTATTCAATTAAGAAACTTCGTTATTAATTTTTAATTTTAAATTTATATAGAGTTTATATAAAACAAAAACAAAAAAATTTATTCTTCAAATGCTTTAAAAACAAAAACAACCCTTTGTTTCTAGAATATGTATGATTTCAGATATTCGTCTTTTCATGCAAAAATCACTCACAAATTTTTGTTGCTTTTTTCTGTTGGTTTTTATATAAAAAGTCGAACCTCTGAGAACATTCGTCTTCTAGAAAAAGTTATAAATAAGTTTTTTTTAATAAATATTTTATAATTAATTGTAATTAAAAGGAATAGTTTTAGCAAAATTGTTAAAGTTTTTTCTTTCTTCCTTTCACTGTGTAATTTAAAATAAAAATATTTTTACACATTTATGCATCGGCTATACCAAAAGAAAAACAAATATTTTTAATTGTTATTACAAATAAAGAAAAATATATGTATATAAACATTTTAAACTAAAAAAAATTAATTTTTTTTTATTTTATCGAAAAAAAAACAACACAGTAGCGTTGGCAAAATATTGCATAAAAGATATCGCAAAAAACTTAAAAAAATTCGATCTTTGTTACCTTTTTTTACCTTTTTTGGTCCATAAATAACAAACCGTTTAAAATTTGAACTCTCGCGATCACGCACCAACCGCAGCAGCACAGGCAAAACAGTAAGCGCAGCACACACAATAAGGGACGCAGCATACAATATAAAAGCGACACGACGCTCACATAGAAGCATTGCACAACCCGGAAGTTTTAGAAAGTTGTTTATTGAGTTAAATTTCTGTAGTTAATTTTTTTCTTAAATTGTGAACGGTTCGCTACCTATGGACCAAAACAGGAGAAAACAAGGTTTAAAAGATTGATTTTTTTTTAATATTTTTTTAGATTTTGGTCTCGAAGATGAAGTTTTTTGATTTTACATGTTTGCAATTTTTGTTCCTCGTGGCAAGAGTTACAACTTTGTCTCAGAAAATAAATCACAATTCCAAATAAATATTTTTTTTTGCAAATTTGACACGAGGCCCCAAATTTGATGCACGTATATGGTTATATTTCTATGACTTAAAAAACTACACATAGTGCAATATATTGAAAATCTTTTATTTTTTCGCCGCAAAAAATTAAGAAAAAATTGTCGATAAAAACAAGATCGATATATTACTTTCGAAACATTAGCGATATGAAAGCGAATATACATTTTGCTTGTCATGCTTTTTAGTATGCATCAGAGATCAGCAATGAGTCGCTTTTTAGCGATTCATAAGCACTTATGAAATTTTAAGTATAAGTGAGTACAAGTAGTTGAAATTTAACTACTCTGACTCACTCACTCTCACACAACGTTGATTCATTAACAAAGGTTGCAATAAATATGAGTAAAATGTTGACATCAAACTCATACTCACTTGGATTCATAATTTTATAAAAATACTTATGAGACTCACACTTGATTCGAGTGACTCGAATCATATGAAAAAAAATTTACCGTTTTAGTCGATAGACGTATACAATACAAAAGGAAATTTATATGGTGTATACAAAAATGAACATGCAAATAATAAACAAAAATAAGCGAAAAAGTTTAAGTTAATAAGAAATGTATTAAAGAAGATAAAAAGAATATATTATGATACTCACAATTATATCATAATTATTATTTATATTTATATATAAATTCATAACAAAAAAAAATATTTTTAAATTTTTTCTAAATTTTACATTGTAAAAACTTATAGTATACTTAACAAACTACATCTTTATAATCAATATTTTTAAAATAGATTATTGAAACGAAAATTGCCCATATTGGGCTATTGCCTTTATGTTTCCGAACTAATAGGAGAACTCCGACACTGATTTTCTCCTTAATATCACTCTTGCAATCCATTTCTTTATAACCTGCTTATAAAAATAAAAAAATAATTAAAAATTTTTTTATTTCTTTAAAATATTTCCTATACAAATTAACTTTTTCGCTTATGTACATTGTTACAGTTTGAATATTTATTATTATATACACCATATCTATTTTTTTTTTAGTGACGAAAAATAATAAAAAGATAATAAATTACATAGTCCAAAACATAGTATTTATTTAACACGATTCATAGCCCAAAACTTTTTCTTTTGCAGTCGTGTGGTAAATGGTTGGTAGCTGGGAATGTGTTTATAGCATTAATTTACTCTCGTACTAACGCAGTAAGCAGAGCAAACACTCAACAGTTTGTATTCGAATCATACTTATTTTTTCTCGTCTGTATGCACTGAGTTAAGGAGAGTTGAAGTCAACAACATCATACGTATTATTAAATATAAATGCGATGAGTACTTCAAACTTTTGAGATGAGAAGAGTCTCCATTACATTAACAAGAGTATGAATGCGTATAAGTACAAGAAATTATGAATCATGATTCGAGTATACTCACTTTTTCAGTACTCATTGCTGATCTCTGGTATGCATGAAACATATTCGAAAATTTTCAGAGAAATTATAGTTACTAACAATTTATTTTCGAGAATTATTCGTTCTAGCGAATGCTCATTTAATTCGAAACTCAGGTCAATTGGGCAGTGGGAGCTGCTGCGACTGTCACTTTTTCATATGCATTTTTTTCTTTATCGTATATTTCGATTACATATAACATTTACACTATCACACTGCTACTCTTCTACACAAAAACTTTTCATACTAGTGCTGGCAAAATATTGAGTAATGGGTACCGAGTAATTGTAGTAATTTTTGGGTACTCAATACTTAAAAGTAACTACTCAATATTTGAAGAGTTGTATTTTTTCTTCGAAATTGTATGATAAATTTAGATCTAAACGGTAAAAATAAAATTCTGTCTAGAAATATAATACTTAATGAAATTGTTTTCTGTTAAAAATAAAATCCGTTGAAAGTATTGAGTAGTATTGAGTACCCAAATTAAATAATGAAAAGTAGCAGAATGTTACAGCACTATATTATACGACTTATTGGATAGTCTAAAGCCCCCTTTACATACTCGTATAAGTATGAATGAGTAGTTTTTAATTTTTTTATATATACGAGTTAGTTCATTCAGAAACCCAAATTAATATAAAGTGTGTACATATTTTGTAGTCGCAATGGTCTAGTGGTTAGTGTGTTGGCTTACTAAGACATGAGCCCTGGGATCGACACAAAACTCCGACATCTTAAAAAAAAGGAAATATGGCAAAAGCTCTGAGAGTAATTAATTGCCATGAACAAGCTTCTCAAATCTGTCGTTCGGAGTCGACATTAAACTGTAGGTCCCGGTACTCGTGGATAAAAAATTGACACACACAACATAAGTGCTGCGAGAAGCTAGGCTGTAATCCTGACACAGGGTTGTAAAGGTTAGTTATGTATGTATGTATGTATGTATGTATAGTTTTTAATTTTTTGTTGTATAAGAGTGAGTTCATTCAATTACTCAAACTAATACAAACTGTATACAACTTTTGATTATTTTTAAAATGTATTTATTAGTGGAAGCAAGGGTTTTAATTGGACTGATATCCAATAGAAAAAAGTCGAAAAATTTAAAAGCCTTTTTCATCGACTTTATATCGCAGCTAAAAATCTTCAAAGCTTTTAATAAATTTTGCAAAGAATTGTGTCCCCTCATGAATGTACATCTCTGTAATCTGTAATTTGATAAAATGATTACAAAGTGATTTTACAAAACTAAAGCTTTATATGTACGATATTTCATAACGGTAATACTAGAAAACATATTTTTAGATTTTTAATTAATGAAATCAAACTTGGAATCCCTGAAACACTCTCTCTGAAGTAAAATTGAAAAATTTGCTTTTAACCTTCAATTAAATTACTCTTTATTGTAAAATGTCATTTTGGTTTAATTAAATTAAAGACTTAAATACATGCAATTTTGTTTGTCAATTGTACGCATGCATTTGTAATTAAGCATTAAGTTGGTTAAAGAAATTTTAAATATATTTAATAATTTGATTATTATTTAACTAATAAATTTGATTATTAATAAAAATAAAATAGAAGTACATACATATTTAAAAATAGACAAAACTTTTAATTAGGTTATTTTGGACTATAATTTACTTTATAGAGAGAGTATATTGTACCACCTTAATGTTCAATAAAAATGAAATCCATCGTTTTAATTCAATGTTTGGCAGTTGAGATTGCTTGTAATTTTATGTAAAACAAATACATACACGTAAATGCAATATTTATGCCACAAGACGGCATAAAAGAAATCATGTTTAACATTGTTGTCGTTGTTGTTGTTGTTGTTATCGTGTTGCATACACACGCACACTTGCATCAATAGAAACCCAGCAAACAAAGAGCCGTGACTCAATATTGAGAAAACTTTAAAAGTAAATTTATTTTCAAAACTATTGCTTGAATACTATAAATTCTAAAGATAATTGTACATAATGCTCTTTTGTTGTTTTCTTCCCAAATAACTTTAAATTTAAAAACTACACAGTTTTCCTTGTATGTGTGTGCCAACAGATTAGTTAAGAAAGTGTTTAAATTGCACAAGAAACTTGTATATTGTATGGACGGCGCATATAGGGGATTTTGATTTTTGATTTTTGATATTTTGACATTTTAGACTAAATGGTATGAAGGAAGTTGATTTATCGTGCGCACCGTCCGTAGACATATCACACGCCGCCCATGTCAGGCGGCAGTTGAATTACAGACGTCCAACCAACGCCACCTAAAGCCGGTACCCTCCAATTTCGGATATCACTATGTAACATCGGTCAGAGGAGAGCCCATGGACATTAAGTTAACAATTACGCCACTACCATTGTCTGGATAGTAGGAGGTTAAACTACTACCCAGCAGTACCACGGCCACTACGTGTACCTCCGAGGAGGACCTCACCAATCATCAGGCCGAACCTTTATCCCGAATGACTGGGGGTTGTCAGTTCGGGGGCTCCTGATGCCCGTAGTACCAGATTAAGGCATCTCTGGTCAGTCCGTGAGAACGCCAGTAGAATGCCACGTGCACTTACATCAACAGACTACATCGCCAGGAACTTCAAAACTCTACCGCCGCCAGCACAGAAGCCCCCCGACCAATGGGAACCAAGTTTCTCAGACAAGACCGCCCATAAGAACGACCAAGTCTCCACGAGGCCCCAAAAAACCAGGGGAACTAACGCACGTAGCCCTCAACCGTTGAAACCAAGCGTCTCAGACGAGTCGCCCATTAGGTACGACAAGTCTCCTCAAGGCTCCACCAGAAGGTACAGCTACAACCTACAGCAAGTAGTATCCCGGACGACATAGCCGTCTCCGCAAGCACACGCATTACATGCATCACCAGCGATACTCTGCCTATATTGAGCGCCAGACCACTCAGGGCTAGGTCGAACCCAATATTCCCCGGGGAAAACAGGCTACTGACTGGGACACTAGCCAGCAACCATAAATGTATCCCCGGGGGGGGAACTAAATGGTATAATCAAATCAAAAAGAATTACTCCGAAAGTGCACTTTTTTAATTATTTGGGTTTTTCATTGATCGATTTTTGTTATTCAACAAGTGCTGACTAACGCGAAAAGTACAAGCGAATTTTCTCCGATTTTATAATTATAACTGAAACCAAGGCCCAAGAGTTTTACGACAATGGAAATTTTTTCTATTTCACATAGGGTTTTATGCTCGAAGTTTCTGGATTTTGACAAAGACAGAACAAAATTAAAACAGTTTTTGCAACAATCGCCCGTTGGCTTAAACGAAACTAAAGCATGTGAAATTTTGGATACAATATATATAGGCTTTTACTGTAACTTCAAACAAAGATGTCAGGATTCTAATCGTGCGAAGTCGCGATTTGAAAAAAAAAATGCAAATTGGCTTGAACGCACATTTACGATAAAGTTTACTTAGACTGAATGTCCTACCAGTTCTGCACTTGGTCGGCCACGTAAATCGTTAGAGGAGTGTACCTCTGCAAAATCTGTTGGATCATACTGCTAAAATAGTCCTAGAGACCAAGTCAGTAAAGACTCAAGAAAGTCGTAAAAAAGACTATTAAAAATATGGCCTTAGACACTCCAGAAAATGCATTTAGTCAGAAAAAGCATACTGTAATAAGCTCTTTTAGAATAATAATTTAAAAATAGATTTAAAGTAAATAATAAATTAAAAAAATCAGTTAGTTATTGCTTTTTACATTGTAGGTAACGATATACATTTCTCTAACTTTCTTTATTTTGATTACTTTTGTGTATTACTATTTAAATAAAACTAAATTTGTGATGAAATCACTACATTTTTTGACAAATATATTTTTTTCCTCACTTTCTTACAAAAATCCCCAGTGTGCGGCGTAACAGAAGCTATATTTCTATTATTTTTAATGATGGAAAAGTGGCTGAGTTTGAATTCCCACGTTTGAATTAACATTTTAACTATTATTTCATGTTGCTCGGTTATTACACGATCTATAAGTATGTTAGTATATGGCAAACTTTGCACTAAATAACTAAGACTTTAAATGACAGATTTTAAAAAGCTGACAACCTTATTTGATGACAATGTTATTTAAAATAAAAGTATAAAACTTAAATCTATATTTATTATTATGCTTTAAACGTTGACCATTTTGTATGTTGGGATGTGCCACATGAAAAATGTTCTCGTATGCACATATTTAATAATACTCGTAATTTATAATAACATTACATTGATGTTGGTTGGTGTTGCTTATTTATGTATGCATGTGTGTATTGATTAAATTGCAAGTAGGAATATGAATAAATAAAATTTACTTATATGGTTCAATTCTATATGATTCGATTTCAGTCAATTCAATGCAATCAATACGATACAAGAACAATCAAGTGCTATACAACCCAACTTAAGTCAATTGAATTCATTTCAATGCAACCTGCTGTATTTTCTTTGACATTTTTTTTCCTTTTTTTTTCATTTTTTGTTTAATTTTTATGTTTTACTGACGCGTAATTTACTCTTATTATGTGGCATCATGGTTTTCTTTTTACCAACAACAAAATAAAGTCGAAATCATACTCGTGTATTTTACAAATGAGTTCTTTTTTTGTAGTATTTTCAGATTTTATTTCTCATTTATAGTAAATACTGTACACTATGTATTGTATTGTTCCTGTGTTGCAGTTGTTGTTTTGTTACGGTTTGTTGCGACAGGTAATTTATGATATTTTACTTTTTAACTTAATTAAAGAATACATTATTGGTTTGGTCGCAAGCATTACACTTACATTACACACACACATACATACACACAATCATAGTTAATCAATACATGTATTTGTAAATAAAAATTTAATTAATTACTCGTGTATAGTATATTTGTTTATAAGCATATAAACATTCATATATACCCGTTTATGTGTGGATGTGTGTGTAGGCATATGTGTACATTTGTACTTGCAACATAATTATTTAAAAAGAAATCTGATTAAATTTGCATATGAAAGTCATGATTTAATTAAGATTCATTATTAAGAGTTTTTTTGAATCCATTTTTTCATTTATAATTATAAAAAAAAATACAAATGGCTTTATTACAAAGCCTGTGGCAATCGTAATAATGACACAGATAATTACTAAAAGAGAATGTCTTCTCTTTAAATTGGTTTAAATAAAGGATTAGTGGATTTTTATTTTTATTTTTGTAAATTTTTGGACAAAAATATTTTTTTCTTTTTTAAATCTATTTTTCTTTCATATCATTTCGACATTCCTTTGTAGAAACTTTATTTTGTTTAACGTATTTAATTATTTAATTTGCCAATGCAGTTAATATGTTGTACTAAACTATTTGTCGTGATATTTTCAACAAAGTTGCTGAACATACCATACACCTCAGACGTAAGGAACACATAGTATTATCTCTTTCAGACCGTGATGCATCAATTGTGCGGGTGGGTTTAGGTCTCATTATTTTCGGTTATATTTGATCAACATCAAAAAACACCGACATGCATCGATTGCGCTGATTGTTCTTTATGTTTGTTTCTCACACTATTCTGCTATTCGATTTACCGTTATTTAAATTATTTCGAAAATCTTGCGTCAGATTTCAATTTTGTCAAAATGAGCGGTAAAAACAATTTCTGTTTGCAACTACAAAAGTACTAATGGCTAATAAATAGTGAAATGGGGCATATTTTAACTAAAAAAAATTATAAATTTTAATATTTAAAACCATTTGAAGTCATTTGATGCAATAAATATGCGCTTCAGTTAAAAAGGATAACGAGTGAATCAATTGTGTGTGTGTCCTGAAAATCCTTGAAGGATATAAAAATGGTAAAATCTAAACATTGATTATATTTTCGTTCGATATGGAGACTATATAGTCCAAAAATAAGTAAAAAATTTTCTTTAATTTGGTGTCAGGTCTGAAAGGGTTATACACCGATATGCTGCAAGAGTTGGCCAGAGATAGAAAATTTTAACCGCCTCTAAAATAAAATTCCGATGTGATCTGTCGAAAGGCCAACACACGTATATAGTTTTTTAGTCTCCTCTACCACGATCAATTGTCAGAACCCCGTAATTTTGCAAAAAGTTTTAAATTGTTGTACAGTGTTGTTTGTAATAAATTAATTTCAATTACATAAACTTCAAATATATTTGAGCATTTAATTGTTTTAAACAAAACTGTGTCTTTGGAAAAAAATATCAATAAATCAACCGTTTTAAATACTTTGCCACTCTTTTCATTTTAGTTTTTTTTTTTTTTTTTCTTTTTATATTCGTTTGGGAAACCATAAAAATAAAAACAATTTATTACTGGCCATGATACTGAAAATTAAACTATAAACTATAGATTTTAACCAGAACTATTTTTTCGGCTTTCTTTTTCTGCCTGCAATTTTGTTGTTGTGGCTGTTGCTTTTGGTTCTACTCATATATTAAATAAAAACTAATTTATATATGAACAAAAAACAAAAACACAAACTTACAAATATCTGCTCTCTGGTTCACATATAACACACAAAACAGTTTTTCACCCACATACAGACAACAAGTTTAAAGTACCAACCGGGTTAAAAGACCAAAAATGCCATCAAATAATTTGTTAAAATTTAATTAACCAGCAAAACAAATATGTGAAAAAAGCAAAGAACAATTGAAATGAATAAAAATTTATATACAAAAATTCTAGCTAAATAAAGAGACAGAGAGGAAGAAATAACAGGGACAAGTGTATGGTAACTGTCTAACAGGGTTATAAAGCCACACTCTAACATTTTGTTATTATTGGGATTATATTGTAAAATATTGTTAAAAAAAGGCAAAACAAAATATAATAATAACAAATAAACCAAGCTTATTGGTTAGTGTAATTTTTATTATTTTTGCAAATAAATATTAGGGAGGTTCATATGATTTTCATTTTTAAATTTAAAAATTGTTAATCCATTTACTACGTATTAATCTACATGAGCTCTAGAAGTGTCAAATGCATTTATATAATTATCGTTTTCAAATTCAAAATTATTTTACTGCAAATAAAAAGTTATTTGAACAAAATCAGTTCTCTTGCTCTGGGAGAGAAAGCTCAAATTGCATATAAAAAATTTATTCAAACCAAATAAGTTTGAGAAAGAAGTGGTTGAAGTCTTAAGTTTTAAAGTTCTCTGATAAGGAAGTTGCTCTTTGTGCTTTCTTGGATATGGAGGGTGCTTTTGACAATACAGGCTTCGACTCCATTACTAGTTCTTTGGAAGGGAAAGGGGTGGAAAGGGCAATTATAGCTTGGATCGGCTCCAGGCCGATTGACCTTCTAAGTACCACATAGAATTTAGCTTTGTCTACTTATTACCATAGCACACTCACAGCGTATATAAAAAAAAATTCTGCTACTAATCTTTATGACAAGAGAAGTGTGGGATACAAACCCAAGGTAGATACAGAATGTTTCATAAAACGCATTACGCTGATAGACTATTGAGACATTATGTTTCAGAGCATTGTCAACCTATCTAAAAGGAATACTTGGAAATGAAAATTTAAACACTATATAATAGTAAAGGTCATCAAAACCTAAGCAGCTGTACATTTACATTTCCGGCACAACTGGAATGTAACAAAGCGCTCTATAACCTGACTTCTGTGGATCTGATTACCCTGAAGTGACATGAGCCGGCTAAAATCTATGCTGAAGAGGAATTGAAAAGACTTTTATTAAATTTTTTCCTACTTTTGGCTAAACAAGAAATTTCCTAAATGGAAGATGAAGCAATAGTCATCATCCATTGTGAGGATATTACAACAATACTGGTATTCTCGATGATTTAAAAAAATTTCTGCACTACGAATTAAGAGGACAAACTTCACTCTGAAACTAGAAAAAAATAGTCGAAGACACAGGTCACTTACTACGCCTACAATGAAATCCGGTACAAAATGGGTACAACCAACACTTATATGAGCACTTGATCACCAACACTTCTACTTAAAAAACTGGTTTGCTTGCTTGGCGTGTCCAACTAATAACGGATAAGTCGAAATCTAATATACAATATCAAGAGACAAGAGAAGATTGTATATATATAATATATAAATAAAAATTGTTTCGTTAATGAAATGTGTTTAAACTCTTAAATATTATCTATAGGCAGAGAAAAAATATAATTTTGTAAATAAAAAAAATTTTGTCCTTAACAACTATAAGATTTAGGTGTTTTTTTTTTTTTAGATATGACAGCTTTGCTGTAATGAAACGATATAAACTTATATAATTCCCCATTATACATAAAAACAAAATTTAATATGATCGTAGATGCAACATATTGTTTTTATCCTAAAAACTATACACAAACACATATCTCTCTACTAACTTGTAATTTTTGAGTGTGATGGTATTAGTGAAGGAACACATTTTTCTCTTTGTAGTGAATATTTCAACACCCACTTGTAATGTTGAGCAACGAAAAGAAGTAATAAAAAAGAAAAATCTGAATTGAAATTGAAACTTCAAAGCAAACAAACATAATTCATGAGCAAATTGAGTTTAGAAGTTTTGTTGTTGATTTTAACTTCATTTTAGTTATTGTTGGTCCTGTTGGACTACTGCATATTTTTATAGAATCGCAACTGATGTATAGACCACACAATGGCAATGCATAGTTTATTGGTTTTAATAAAATTTCAGGAAATCGATGTATTTAAATAATTTAAATAAAATGCAATAACTTTATATGGATTTTTGTTAAATATTTCTGCAGTAGATGGTGACAATAGACGTTTACGTATAAGTATACGCAACACGTATGCGATTGCGAAGGACTATGCGTTTGCAAGGTAAAATTTTTTTCTAAGGATATTTTTGTAACACATCGCTTGTACAAAATTTTGTCTTAATATGGGAGTTTAAAATCTCAAACATTATTATAAAAAAAAGAAAAATTTATTAACTCCTGAAAAAGAGAATCCAAGAAAGAAACCATTCATAGCATAGATTAGCTGAAGTCTGTTATATCAGAAGAATGGCAGAATATCTCATTCGATTTAATAAAAGGTCAATGGGATATACGGTTCATAGATAAAATGCTGTTGCTAAAGCAAGAGAAGGAGTTATGAACTGTTTAAATAATACAGGTTAGACAAGTTTGAGGCTAGGAAGTAAATTATCTGTCAAATGATGAAATGTCAAAAATTGCGCTGTCATGCTTTGACATTTATTAAGTAGAAGGTTGGAAAATTTAACCATAGAACGCTTCACTACCATTGTTGGCTGAAAACTGAACGAAAACAACTCACATTTCAAAACAGTCATTTTTAGTGAAGATACCATGATAACCGATTTTTTATGACCAAAATTGGCTAAAGTTGAAATCAGTGACCTTTGGCCTGAGCAGAACAGCGCCACAAGCCACACAGCCGATATGTTTTGGCTATTGGCTGTCTCGTTCTTGTGAATAACTCTGCTGAATTATTTTCTCTGGAGCCATTCGAAAACAACATACTCACAGTATGAAAGGTAAAATGATCGTATAGGACCAGTTTATTTTTGTCAAATATGTTAATCAATCGGCCGAAAGAAAAGGTAATTGTTTTTGCAATTTTCAGCCCATAGTGCATAAAATTAAATACTGAAAATTTTATGAAATCAGTCTGGTGTACACAAACTTACTAAAAAGTTTGTAAATTATTTCTCTAATTTATTGCAATAATTTTATTGTTTTATAGTGAAAACTGGATAAACAAAAAACGACAAATGGATTTTCAATAAAAAATAACACAAAGTTTCAAAGTCTGCTTAGGTCTAGCATAGGCTTGGCTGCTGCATTTAACTGCTTACCACCCCCATTATATGTTATGCTTATAATTGCTGCCATCAATTAGTTTCCTTTTTTTTTGTTTTATCTCTTTTATATTATCCGCTTTGTTTCCCTGGCTTTTTATTATTATTTTTTTTTATTTAATTTTTAAAAAGTCAGACATATAGTTTTTTTGCTTTAAATATTAATTTCGAAAATTTATATATCTTTCATGTTCCATAGTTCTAATAGCCTAATAGCTTTACCAAAAACATACAAAACTAAAAACTTTTCTCTTCTTCAATATTGTATTTTTTTTTTTATAATTTTATTATATTTTTTTCTTATTACTTTAAATTTTTCTTTATGTTGCTTTAACTCTAAGCACAGCTGTTGTTGCCTGATTGTATGACTCGCATGTATTCATGCAACATCAGTAAATGCTTATTGACCTTAGAAAATTGTTATTGCTACTGTGTCGTTAATATTCTGGCTGATGTTGCCCATGTAGCCGTTGTTGTTGCAGTTTTAAGTTACGCTTAATTTTACATACTTCGTACTTTCTTTGGGTACTCGAGGAGTGTCAGTGGCAGCCCTCAACATGTGTGGTTATACATAAATTTTTAACATTTTTATGCGAGGGCAGTTAATTAATTACACTTTGTTCAAAAGAAGTTTCTCGTGCTAGTATAAGGCTTATGTGTATATCTACAATGCAAGTGAAGCTTTTTTTTGAGGAAAACTTACGGAAAATAGCTGCAATATTAATGTAGTAAAACTAGGACCTATCTCGTCAACTTCTGAGGGCCGAAATCTAACTCGTTTTACATCAAATAAGAAAGAAAATTACAACCTCTTTTTTTAGCCGAATCTGAGTTAATTGTCTTAGTTTTGTCATCTTGAGATTTATTGTGAGATGCTGCAACGAAGAGATCAAGATTGAGCCACATGTCTGATTCGAAATATAATTAAATGGTAGAATAAGAAAATATAGTAGTGTGTTGGCTTACTAGATAAAAGCTCCGGGTTTAAATCCCAGCTCTGACATTTTTAAAAGTAAAAATTAAAAAAAAAATTCTTTCGGCGATTACCTCTTAGCAGTCCTCTGGCACCAGATTTGAGAATAGCTGGATTGCCATGAACAAGTCCAGTCTGTCGTTCGAAGTCGACGTTAAACTGTTGATCCCGGTACTTATGTATAAAATTTGACAAACACAACATGCGTGCGGGCGTAACCCAAAGTGTTGTATTGGCCCATTATGTATGATGTATGTATAATAAAAAAATTCGGTAAAGAAAAGTAAAAAAAGTCTATTCAAAATAGAATAAAACTCACACCATCCAAAGACCATGTAGAAAACTAAACAATGCTAAATTATGCAACTTAAAGGCAACTATGCTAAGCAACTAAATGTTTTTGAATAAGAAAGAATTGCAGCTATCAAGCTGCCCTCGTATTGAAAGCGGTTACTGTTGTTACCATATTCTTAAGTTTATTTTAGTAGCCCTGAATATATGCGAAAATATACATGTAAGTACATATGTACCCCGTTGGACTTTTACGAGCTAGCTAACTAATAGTTGTTAAAAAGCTAAATCGGATCTGATACAGATTTCTTACTATAAAAAAGTAAGAAAGAAAATTATATATGAGTTTTCGTTTTGTTTTTTTAGTTTAACTCGTAGTGTCAGCTGCAGCGTGTTATTTTTAGCAGTTTGTAGCAGTACAAGCTAACTTCCAATTGTTAGCTGCAACTTATCCAGAGTGAGAGCCAACCAACTGGTATGACATACACCTTATACAACTAGAATGACATTGTGCGTCAAAATCAAACGAATATCATTTGAATAGTTAGTTTCTGAGTTATTTTTGACTTATACTACTGGTTAAACCATAATATAGCTTTAAGTTAACTCTCGTCCCGACAAGGTATGGACTTTTTATGTTTGTATAGGTTTTTTGTTTTTCTGTGCTCTGTCGGTTGCATGCATGTTGCATGTTGTTATTTTATAGCATTTTTTTTTTTCTTCTTCTTCTTATTTTCTCTTAACTTCACCTATGAAAAACATAAAAGTTGAAGCATTTTGTCTTTTTTTTGTTTAATTTTGATATAAACTTTAGAATAATACGTATACTGGTATCCTTGTGTACGCGTGGATGTAGTTTTGTGTAAGAGTTATTAATTGTGTCTGTATATGTAAATGTAACCCATATGTTACAAAATAATGCGTCGGGCATTAGCAAAGAATTTTAATACAATTTAAAAGTTTGTAACAAATGTTATGGGTTTTTGGATAAAAATTGAAATATTTTAAATAAAATATCATGATTAAAGGATTGAATACTACGTATTGCGTTTAAAACTCAAATCTCATTATCATTCTAAATATATATATATTTTTTACTTTATATACATACATACATACATAATTGGCCATTACAACCCTGTGTCAGGGTTACGGACTAGTTTCTCGCAGCACTCATGTTGTGTGTGTCCATTTTGATCCCTGAGTACCGGGACCTACAGTCTAAAGTCGACTCCGATCAACAGATTTGAGAAGCTTTTTCATGACAATCAGTTACTCTCAGAGCTTTTGCCAGAACACTGCTGAAAGGTAGTCACCGAAAGAAGTAATTTTTTCATTTTTTTTTTTCAAGATGTGAGAGCTGAGATTTGAACCCAGCGCTATCGTCTTAGTAAGCCAACACACTAACCACTAGACCACGGCGACTACTACTACTTTATATACGTTTATATATTTCCTGCAGATTTAGAAGTAGAAATTGACTCCAAATCATTCGTAACTTGCTTAAGAAAAAATCACTTGCTAGTAGCTACCCCAGTTTCCACAGAATTTGCTTTTTGGCTTCTTACTATCTTACTCAACTTGAAATCTTTGTGGGAAAGCTAAAAAAACCGAGCCGTTATTTCAAAGAATACAATATAAAAACAAAAGTATTTGCAGTATGTTTTTTGACTTTTGACAGTTTCAATTATTGTTAATAGTTTCAATAAGTAAATAGAAATCAAAACATTTTAAGTTTCACGAGTCTCTTCATTATGGAAATATCATTTGTGGATTAGCTGGTGCAGTTAGGCTAAACCAATAATTCCATTTGATCGTACTATCTATATAGACTTAATACATAAACTACTTTGTTATAACAGTATCTGTCAAATTGCACATCACATGTTATTAGTGAAATTGTTAGTATCAGATTATTTAGAATATGGCAGTTGATTACCGACAGTGTCATCCCCATGTTAAAATCGTCAGTTATAAGCATTGCTAGTAGTTAGATCAGTAGCTAGTCATATTAATGATTGGCATGCTGTGCCTATAAAAATTGGGTTTGGATGGCCCAGGTAGGCTTCAATAATATTATTTTCATTATATGAAAATGGGGGGACCAATTTTTAAGTCGTCAATACAGCAGAATGAGTGGAGTTATTATTTAGGGCTCTGTAACGTAGTAAAGCAAAATCGTTTTAGAATTTTAAAGTATAAGCATAAAAACAAATTATGCAAATTATATTTCAAATTATATTAAATTTTACCTAGAAGTCAAGCAATTTAAAAGCATTTCCATTATTATCTTTACATGTTTTTTTTTTTTGATTTTGTTTAATTTGTATAATTTTTTTTTGGTGACCATATGCTTAAGTTGGCATTTAACATTTACGTTGTTTTTAATTTTATTGCGGAAATGCTTGTCATTGTTTCCATTCAATTGCCATACAAATGGTTGTATCGATTATTTATTTATTTGTTATATTGACTTATTCATGTTATTGTTTTTATGGCTATTGTTGTTGTTAAAAAAAACGGTCATTCATATCCTTTGAATCAAGTTTATATCTGCCCATTTTAAGTTGTTGTATAATTTAACAGAAAAAAAAAAGAAATTAAAGTTTTATTTGTTCGCGTTCGATTTAACTGTTGCAACTGAGAAAAAAAGAATGTTTTTTATAACATTATTTTTTTTAACACAAAATTAATTTAAATAAATTGATTTTAAAGAAAACAAAATATAATTTTTATAAACAGAAAAGGGTTATTCGTTTTTAACCCTCATCTAAACCCCGAACAAAACTGATATTATTTAACCTTTATGTGGTTTTCCATACATATGATACACATGTGTTTGTACATATTTTAAATATTTTGTTATAAAAAGCTTTTTTCTATGCAATTAATTAATTTTCTATATTGCATTGATGGTAAAGAAATATTTCACAACCATCACTTCAATATTTGTCTTTTAAATTCATAAAAAAAAATTTTTTTATGTGTGGTTTTCTACACCAGGGTAAGATGAGGGTTAAATTCGTAAAAAAGTATTAAGCCGAAAAAACGAAAGTCCATGAAATCTATGGGCATTTAACAAAATTACTTATATTGAAAACACACACTTTAAAGGAGAGCAAATTATTTTGTACGCTATTATTTTTATGAATTTTTTTTTTGAGAATAAATTAAGTATTAATATTGCAAAAGCATCATATCAGTGTTTTTGAAAGTTTTGTTTTTAATATTTAAAACAAAAATAGGATATTTTGTCATGAAATAACTTTATAGAAAAATATAAAAATAACAGAAAGACTTTTGTGCTGGTAATTCCTGTGTTCCTTAATATGTGTTGCAGAAGCAACTCTTGCAACCTTACCGGGAAAAACTTGCTGAGTACAACAGAGCTCAAAATAACAAAGAGAAACTTGTGGAGAGATTTTTCTAGTCTTATGCAAAGTATCAAGGAGACATCCAGATTGTTTTTGGCTAAAGGCTACTCGAATCCAGCCGATGGGTCATGGTCGGATAGCTGGATGAGTTACAGGATATTTTTCTTTGTGCTTACTTTTTTGGCTGGATTTACATTGACAGATACAGAGTGGTGTTGAAGGCGATATTTATTACATAATTCAGTGCGATAGGCTATTGTGCGCGTTAACAGTTTTTCACCTTTCCAGTCTCCGGGCCAGATAACATCTTTTCGAAAATGGTGTAATATGCGGTATTCCTCAGCAGGCTATGGGTGGCTCCAATACGGATCTCTCTCTGGACTATGTTCCAAAAAGCTAGAGGCGAGTTAACGTCGTGTTTATTCCAAAGATGGGAATGCGTAGCCATGAATGGGCGAGGGATCTATCACCCTTCCGTCATTCTTGCTGAATACATTAGCCAGCATTAAGTTTATAGGGTGATATGTGTGCCCTCGGGGGGTTAACATGCATATCAATTTATCGAAATGGCTTTACACGAAGTAGTGGGAGTATCACTAAAAGATCTCTCGAGAACAGGCAATTTGTCAAAGCAGACATTCTGAACATTAAAACTACCATCAAGAATGTACACAATGCGGAAATTGAGAATGCCTTGTTTGAAGCTGATTTGGAAAAAGAGAAACCCGTCAGGAATTGGGTTATTGCCATGCTGAGTAGTAATAATGCTTATCAATGCTTGTATGGGTAATAGAAGAAGTTACAAGAAGTTAAAACAAATGGTTAGAGATACCCCAAAGGGAGGGATCTTATCACTACTTCTTTGGCTTCTTATTATGGATTCGATTTTGGACAAATTTGATGGCATTGTTATTAAGCTATGCTACTAAGCATACATGTATGACGTAGTAACTTTCACTATTGATTTCCCTCCATCGAAGCTTTGGTTTTCAATACAGGCAAGGACGAGCTAGGCTTGTTTATTAGGAAGCTAAGGATCTCATATTTCAAACTGTCAAACATTGGTCAAAAAATCAAATAAAAAAAAGATACTCAAATCAATGGTATCAACTTCCCGGTGGCGAGTTCAAATACACATGGTTATTTACAAATTTTCATCGACGAATCATCGTTGCACAATCAGCATCAAGTCGCATTTTACACGAAATTTTCAATATCAACATTTTTATTGATGAACCTTCATGACAACGACATAAGCAGAAACACTTACGAGTATGCATGACAATTCCATTAATGTGACACTTTACCTAAGCATGTCCAAACTTGGCGACATTGTCTGTTATGAGTTGTTTTTAAGCTGAACTCTAACGGATTTTGTTGCTTGGTGTGTCATGGTAGTGGTTAGAACGTTCCCACAGAAACTCAAACGACCGAGATTCAAATCCCAGTGAAGGAGAAAAATTAAAAAAATAAAATTTGCTGTATTTAAAAAATTATAATTTAAAAATAAGAGGTTCATAGTTGAAAAAAAGTGATATTTTTCGATATTCATGTATGACCCCAAATAAAATTCAGCAACTGTCATTAATGATTTAATACTGTCAGCGTTTGTCATGATGATTCAGTGTGATTTTTGAAATCGGGTTTGCTTACTGTAAAGCTGTATTCACAGCTTATGTTATTGTCATAAAGTTTCTGTATTTAAAATGAGATAACGTGTAAGCAAAATATTTTAAGAACATTTTCTTTTCGATTTTTTGATAATCAGACAAAAATCCATTGAATTTTCTTCTTACCAAATCGCGTTAAAATCTTAAAACTTGTAGAATAGTGTAAACTAGACTTAGTTTCTGTAAGAAAAACTAATTCCAAAGTTATAAAATTAGATATATACAAACATATGTTAATCACATTTTGTTTAATCAATATGTTAAAAATGTGTTTTGTCATAAAAAATAAAATTAAAAGTTACCTTAATTAGTTTACAAAAGTGTTTATTTGAAAACACCAAACCCAAAGTAAATTTGTTTTATTGCGTTAACAATAAATTAATACTGAATTATCAGTAATGTTCTTATTCATACAAATTCCAGTAAAAATTAAGATCCTGTACAAAATTAGCAATAAAATAATCACACATTCATAAATTTTGTATTTTTATCAGGTGCTATAAATGTCTGTTTTTTTTATTTCCCACCTCAACCAATAAAAAAATAAAAAGTTTTTTGTTGAAATCAAATTGCAAACAAATCCGCAAAATAAAATTTAAATACAAGCAGTAACAATTGAAATTTAAATTACCAATTTATTAACCGCCAACAACAAATAAAAAAACAAAATTTTTTACCGCAAACATAAAACACAATTACACACACACACAAATAAAAATTTGTAACAAACTAAACTTCTGTAGTATCACGGAACTGTATAATTAAGCATTAGCAAAATAACTGCCAAACAAAACTCACACCTGAATTCCCATGAGAGCTCTACAATCAAATACAAACAGTACTCGTACAAAACCGCACAAAAAAAAGAGAAAACGAACAAATACTCGTAATTTCAATGCAAATTACTACAAACCAATAAAAAACAAACACACACACACATGTCTATACACGAAAAAATATAACACGTTTTTTATTTAGCGATCCTTTAGCAACACTTAAACACACACCTACAATTACAGGAACAACAAATTTTAAGAAGGGAAAATACTAACGATCAAAAAATAGCATCACAACAAACGTGTTTGTATTTGTTAATAAAGAGTAAAGAGCAAATTTTATGTATTAAAATACCATACATAACAGTGTTGCCAGAAACTCATTACTAGGGCAACCAAAAATATGCACTAGCATTTTTTTTTTCTGGATGTTACTGAGATAACAAGCAAAACATTAATTCATTTTAGGAAAAACTACGACGTTCAACCCTTAATTGCATGAATTTTTTTTATTTTTCTAAAATAAGCCACTGGTAAAATTCATGCACAATTTTAAGGAAAAATATTTAAAAATATTTTACTATAAATATCTAAAACTACAGTTCAATAGGTATAATCTAAAGCCGAAATATTTCAGCAGCGACCAATTTACACTAAAGTTTTTGTACATTTCTTTTCTTTTTCTTAAAAAAAATTTATGATGGAAATTTCCATCACAATGCAATGAAGGGTTAACCCCTATTTATTACGGCATATTTTTGCATATTTTGCCATAAATGCATACTTTTGCATTTTTAAATTTTTTTTTCATATTTGTATGGCATATTTTACAAACCTTTACATATGTTAGAAGAATGTACGTGTATTGTCAATTTTTATTTTTCAAAATAATGACTACCTATTGACGTAAGTATAATCTATTAAATAATACGGGTACTCTTGAAAACGCTTAAAACTAACATTTGTGAAATTGGAGAAAATTGCGAGAATGGTTCATGAAGCTGCAAATTTTAATACTGATAGGAAAATTCTGTTTTGTAAAATTTGCAATAAGCCACTGTCAGTAGAGAAAAGTCAAATACCTATTGAGCTCAATACAAAAAATTTAATCTAGGAAAAGTTTGCTTATATGCGTTTGATGTCGAAAAAACTTCCTCGATGTAAAAGAGCGTTTTACGATAAAGCAGCCAAAGCTTCATGTTTCAAAATTTATCATTTATTGCAACAATAATTTAAATTATTTTTAAGCCCCTATGACACCTACTTTTTTTTGTATTGAATTGTTATAGAATTGAAAGAAAGAAACAACAAATGCTAGAAAGAGTGGAATATAAAAAATGTAAACAAAATATTTATTTTTGTTTTTGTATTTATATTTATTTCAATGTTGATACTTTTTATTTTGTAAAAAATGGTACCTTGAAGGCAAAAATACCCTAAAATCGCTTAATTGTAGAATAACACCATAAAGTTAGCAACACTATAATATTTTAAATTCTAAATATCAATTTTAATGTAAAATATTTTAACTTGTTTTTGACACACTCCACTTTTTTATCGATAACATTTGTAAATTTTTTGGCGATTCTGTATTTATATGAATATAGTTGAACTCTTTACACCCTTTATACTTTCTTCTTATATTATATTTGCACTGTTCTCCAAATCATTTTTAATACAAAAAAAAGTAGGTGTCATACGGGCTTTACTCTTTGGTTTTGTATTCTTGTTAGTCTAAATTTTTTGAAATTTTTTTTAAATGCCTAATTTTGAAATCAATAAAATATAATACATATACATATGTATGTAAATATAAAGGAATATAATTTTATTTGGTTGTTGGCTAATTTTATTTGACACCTATCATGTTTTCAAATTTTTTCAAAAAAATTCACGTAATTTCATATCAACATATATATGCATTGCGAGTTTTATAGAGCATATTTTTAACGCTTAAAACTGTTTTTTCAATGCATATTTTAGGCGCTTAAAACTAATTTTTTAGAGCATATTTCTGGTTGCCCTACTCATTACCAAATACCATCAGATGAAATATAGCATACAAAATCCGTTAAATTATTTTACAAACCGTACTCGTATACCTATGACATGACTGTAATTATAAAGAAATGTCTACAATATAACAGAGTTTGAATAAACAAAAGTATAACTGGACAGGAAGTTTGGAGATGATTTAGTATTTTCAGCATACAAATTACAGGCAAAGGTTAAACTGAAATATTCTCAGTATAGCGACTTTGCAAATCATCAACTTTTTAAACATAAAAATTCCAGGGGGCAAATTACGGCATTCGATATCGAACGAAATTTCTATGTAAATTGTTTTAAAATTTTATGAAATTTCGTTTGATATCGAATGCCGTAATTTGCCCCCAGAATAGAAATTAAATGAATTTTATCAAAACAAATTCATGGCTCATCAAATACAGTTGCGAACTACTTTTGAAATGGAAAAAAACGTCATTTTACCAAATTGTATATTAAAACGCCAAACAAGTTTTAAAATCGCTAACTTTGAGGACAAATCACCAGAACTGACAACCCTGCTGCTGGTTGTATACATAGAATGTTCTCGTACGTAGAAAGGAAGTCATGTTTATAAAAAAATAGGAAAAAAAAAATAAATTTAAAATTAAAATTCCATTGATTACAAAATTGTTAATCCATTGAATTTTTGCTGTGGCTGTGGTTGTTATGGTTTAGTGTTGTTCACAAATTTTGTTAACACCAACCAATACACATTCACAATTACACTTACACAAGTACAATTATTTAGCACTGCTATACCAACACAGGAATATTTAATTTTTTTTTATTTCGCAAATTGAAAAAAAAAAAAACTTTTGAAAATTGTATTAAAACACACAAAAAATACGTTTTCTAAATTCTAACAGTATTTGAAAGGAAGGATATTAAAAAATAACTCCAGCACACGCAAACAATTACTTTCAAAAAAAATAAAATAAAATCAAAAGCCACCATCTCTAATTTACATAAATTCATTACCACTATAAAACAGAATTTTTAAATTACGAATATGAAGTTAATATTGATTTTTCTGGTTAAATAAAATTATAAAAATGAAAAAAAAATTTGCCACAATAATTGAAAATAAATATTTGTTATAATAAAAATAAAAAAACATGCTACATCACATTAGCTATTACTTCTGTGTATATTATTAGTTTACTTATATATAGAAAATATCTGTGGTTTTATGTCCCTACATGATATTTATGCCCACATATCGAGCTTAACACTTATATGACTGTGTTCAGCACATGCAACATAAATCAACAATTTTTTTTGAATAAAATGATATTTGATAGTCGTTATACTGATATGGTAATTTTCTTAAAAAAATATATAAATTTGTAGGCATGTACGATAATACTGTTTTATTATGAGAAAAAAAAAACGCTGTAAAATTATGTCAAAATCTTTTTAAAAGTGTAAGGTAAGAACGGCGATAAGCTAAGACGTAACCCTGAAACAGAGTTGCAATGGCTAATTACAATATATATGTAATGTAATATGCCAACTGCAAGGAAATCCATTGTTATACATTCACCACTAAATTATCTAACAGTAATCAACCCCAGAAGCCCGCACAGTAAGGTTTAAATTAAGAGAGAAATAACAAAAACAAAATGAACCGCCTATGGAGTCCCACTTTTTCGTTTAAACAAATACGACTTTGGAGCTTTATTTATAGAGATACTTTTAGATATACAAATGCAATTGATCATTACAACCCTCCCTAAGATTTATGGCTCAACCTCTTACAGCACCCATATTGTGTGCGTCAATTGTTGTTCAAGAGTACTGGGACCTACAGTTTTACATCGAAACCGAACGAGAGATATGTGAAGCTTATTAATGGCAATCAGTGACACTCAGAGTTTTTACCAGAAGACTGCTAAGAGGAAATATTTTTTAAATTTCTTTCTTTCAAGATGTCATCTTTCATTTGATTGTAGATATATGCTCATTTAAGGAAAGTTAAGATCAATTGAAAAAAATTTAAATCTTTCTTTTGTGATCCTAAATGGTTGTTACTTTTGCTGTTGAAGCAGTACTTATGCATGAAGACAAGGAAATATAGTTTTATTATTACATACAAGACAAATTGCTGTAAATTGATCATTCAAAGGCCAGTGTCATATCTTTACTCTTGAATGATCAACAGCAATTGCCTCATCGCTGCAATTTTGATTATGTGGTGAGTGCCTTCGCTAAGTAGGTTTGGCTGTTATCTGCTACCTTCCAATAAGTGGCGCTTTTCTCCTGATCATTCGTTTATTGTTGACATTGGTTAAGGTGGAATAGAGTGAAATATCAGGAAGCGGTTTTTTGTAGATGGTCTTCTTGGAGGTAGGGGCTCTCATTTTTAAATTATAATTAAAAAAACCTCAAATTAACTTTTTCATTTTTTACCTTTGCTGGGATTTGAACTTGGGCCGTTTGAGTTTTTGTTCGAGCGGTCTAATCAGTATACCACACACCCCAAAAAAAGAAAAAATTAAAAAGATTTAAAAAGTTTAGGACTCTGTGGAAACGTTTGCGAAATGTTTTGTTTGTTTTCACACTTTGATTTAATAGCCATTTGAAGTGATATACTGCGGAAAAAAACCATACTTTCTGCTGCTTCTTTACTGTATCACTTTCGTTGATATACAAAGTGTTCTATATCTCAATGCATTGAAAATCTTATCTTTCTTTATAGAAACCTTTTTTTAATATATTAAGTAGTATTATTTTCCTTGACCTTTTTATTAATTTTATTATTAGTTAAATTATTTGAGCTTAAGGTCGAATAAATATTTATATTATTTATTTTACGATATTTCGCTACTTCCTTGTGTAGCATCTACAAATATATATTCCTGATGATGCTACGCAAGGAAGTAGCGAAATATCGTAAAATAAATAATATAAATATTTACTCGACCTTAAGCTCAAATAATTTAACTAATAATGAAACCTTTTTTTTATAAAAATGTATAAATTTGAGGTACTTTTTTCAAATGCTGCAAAATATATCCTTTACCCCGCAATTTTAACACCTCACCGAGACATTTTTTAACATTCTGCTTCTTAAATTTACTTCAAATAATTTTGGCCGCCCAGATCGTCAAAATACCCTCTGAGCGGCTGTAAGAATTTCATGAAATCAAAATTACCAAAATATGTTTCTTATTAACCTTGAAAGAATAATTTCAATCTGTTCAGAGTTTAGCAATAAATAAATGAAATAGAATGCAAACCATTCAAGCAATAATAGCAATTGAACGAAGGCTTATAAAGGTACTCGTATGGCCTTGAGTTGAAATTTATTCAATCAGTTAGAAATTATTCGATTTATGCAAGTTAATAAAGCTTTAGAAAATATGTATTTTCCTTTCTTCTCTCTCTAGGTTTCGTTTTAAACACTTTTAATTGAACAATACTTTTATTTTGATTTTTTTTGTGTTTTTTTTTTTACTTTTAACAAACACTCACTCAACAACCTTCATTGTTTAATCAATTATGGCTTTATGTTTCATTCAATTGTTGTTGTTTTTATTGGTGTTAAGGAGCGTATGAGTGATTTGTGTTTAAATAAAAAAAAGCTTAAAACTCTATACCTTTACCGTATATAAGAATCAGAGGAGATTTATCAAAGCATTAAATTGAAAATGTTAATTGAGAAGCATAAAGCACTATCCAAAATGGTGTTAAAAAATGTTTGTATTGCTAAACAAGTGAAGGTTGTTTATGGGTTGAAGGACGTTTTAAGTTTATTTGTTTCATTTCTTAGCAATATTTTATTGGAAACTGGGTTTATTTGGTAAATATTTTAGAGATTTAAGCAAAAATGACTATGATTTTAGGTTTCGTTTTGTATTTTAGCCGACAAGCTTGCTAAAATGAAAAAAGTAAAAACAATTTATATATAAAAATATAAAATATTTTAACAATAAAAGTCGTAGTCGTCGTGGTCTAGTCGCTAGTGTGTTGGCTTATTAAGACAAGAGCTCAGAGTTTAAACCCCAGCTCTGACTACCTCTTAGCAGTCTTGTTTCAAAAGTTATGAGAATAATTGCCAGTCGCCACCTATTAGGAAGTAGCAGATAACAGCTAAACCTACTTAGCGAAGGCACTCACCACACAATCAACATGCAACGATGAGACAATTGCTGTTGATCATTCAAAAAAAATTCCAATACAATGCACAGCATTTAGGAGGGGTTTACTCCTGAGTATTGGTCGCAAATAAAAAAAATCTTTTTGTACATAAGCTTTTTGAAAAGAAATCCAAAAACCGGTTTTCGAATAGTTTAAAAACCGCACATATTTAAAAAACGGTGTTCGGTTTTTATTTAAAAATCCGGTTACGAATAATTCGAAAACCGCCACATTTTAAAACTAGGTAAAAAAAAACCGGAAAAATTGCAAAAAATTGGTTAATCGAATAATTTAAAAACCGGTCTTGACTACTCTATTTTTAAATGAGCGCTTTTCGCTGTTGTGCTTGCTTTGATAAACTATCACATTCGTATAACAAAACGAGAAGAGAATGTTCTCAAATCAGGCGATTTGTAACAATTTCATAAATAAGAATTAACATTTTTTTCTCTAACACGTATTTGTATAATGCATTCTGTGTTGGTTTAATTCATTTCTTTGAATTTTATTATATTTTTTACATTTTGTAAAAATTTTACTTACTGTTATCGCATTACAAAATTTATGCATTTGTACCGTTTGTATATAAATATACACATTTGTAAACAAGAAGGAAAAATAAAAAAATAAAACTGTCAGTTATTTTATAAAGTTAGTAGAAAAGGCCAAACTATTGAGCATAAATTTTTATCAAATTAATATGTATGACAAACACTTACAGAATTTATTTATTTTAATAGTTTTTCATTTAATAAAACGTATACTTTTGGTAAAATGGGTGTGTACGTATATGTGCCAAAGCGATATTATGGTCATGACAAAATATAAATGGAAATAATATTTGTTGGAACAAATATAGGTATAATGTTTTAATATTTATTATCTTAAAAATGCTTAAGGCTATAACAAATGAACGAACGAAACACACATACTTGTACAATTCAAAATCGTTTCTGGCTTCAATTTGTTATTTTCTCTTTTTTTTTAAATTGAACACTTTTTTCCAAACGAGAATACACACGTTTTATCCATGTGCAATTAAAATGCATATAAATGAAAGAAAATCCAAACATAATTTACACAAAAACAAAAACATATCCACCCACACACACACACGTGTATATGCAATAAAGTTTCTCTTTAACAATAAAATAAAACGGAAAGAGAGAGAAAAATCCAATGAAAACAAGTACCAACCAGGGGTGCCAGATAATTTTAATTAAAGATCGGCAAATTTCGAAAAAAAATTCGGCATTATCGGCATTCCAAGGTAAAAAAATCGGCAAAAAATCGGCAAATTAAAACTTCCCGTTTTAAGTACCATACACCTATTTTTATTAACAAAAACAGAACAATTCAGCATTAACATTTATAGAAAATAAAATAAAAATCAATAAAAAAATATACTTTTTACAAATTAATTTTTAATTAATTAATTAAGTTTAAAATTTTTGTATGAATATATATTTTATAAATGCATACTTGAGTTCAACAATTTTTAAACCTATTTTAACATCAGTATCAAAACAGTTTAAATTGTTAAATTTTAAATAATTACACAGTGCGACAGTGAAAAAAATGCACGGAATCCACAGTATAGGTTCGATTATACTACCAAAGGTTAGTAAAACCCTGTACTCGGTTTGGTCAGATTGACCTCCAATTTTTTTTATGGACCTCAAAAGATTTTCAAGATCTAACTTTATTTACTAACTTTTGGTAATACAATCGAACCTCTACGGAGGTGTTCGTGCATTTTTCCGAAAGTCTTCATTTGTCGCATAGTGTTATTGGAAAAAACAATTCCTTGTAGTGATTCATTTACACTGGTTTACACTAAAAATGTACATTTGATGAGATGTGATGTTTCTTATGTATTTTCTTCCGCTGAATTAAAAAATCAAGGTTAAAATTTTTTTTATGGAACAGTTTTTGAGATATGGTCCATTTCTCATTTTTTCGACCTTTTTTCACTTGACAAATTATATCTCGAGATAGATATGTCCTATTGGGTCGTTCTTGGTACCATATGGAAGGTATTAAGATGACGAACAAACATGTACAACTGGATTTTTGATCTGTAAAGTGGTTCAAAATATATTGATGAAAATATGACACATTTTCAAAAAAATCATATTTTACAGTGCTTCTGTGCCGATGGAAAAGTACAAATCGTCGAAAAAACATCTGGTTTCTCTTCATGTACGTGAAGATGATACTTCTACGCAAGAGCTAACACCAACCAGAAGAAAATCGACCGAAAAATGACAAAGGTATAAGCTATTGAGTGAAACAATCCAAAATATTTTCCAGTTGTGATACTCATATTGAATGTATTTGGCCATTGTGGCGTATGATTGACGTATGTATTAAAATCGTTTAAACCCAATAAATTGTAAAAAAAAAATAAAATATTCCAAAAATATGGGATTTGATTGTTTCACTCAATAGCTTATACCTTTGTCATTTTTCGGTCGATTTTCTTCTATAAAAAAAATTTTAACCTTGATTTTTGAATTCAGCGGAAGAAAATACATAAGAAAAATCACATCTCATCAAATGTACATGAAAAAAATTTCATTTTGTAAACTAGTGTTACCAGCGAATATCGAAATTTTTTTTTTCATTTAGATTGAGTTTACTGAAAATTCTATCCACATTTGCTGAAGATCGTGGAAGGATCATACTTTGTTGTACAAACTATGACATCACTGGAAATGCAACTGTTACATCCCCTCGTTTTCAGACATTTTGTTTTGCCAAAAAGTCTACAAATTTATTTCAAGTCCTTCAAAAATTTCATCAAAGTTCAAAGATTTTAACTTTCTGAATTCGGAATCTAAAATTTGTTTTTCTTTTCTAGCAATAAAGCTAGGAAATTCTCTCAGAATTTCCGTGAGAGAACTATTCTTATTTTTAGTAATTTTGTTAATTTGATTTTTGTGAAGTTTTGATTCAGATATTAACTCTTCAGCCAATACTCCCAAATACACTCCATCAAATTTCAAAAATATTATTTGTGTTTATAAAATCCGTTAAATAAATATTTTTATTTTTTAGAATACCGTTTTTTGTACAGGTTATGTATTTCTGTTAATACACTTTGAAAAATTCTGTTAATATTATTTACTATTTTAAGAATATATTTTAAAAAATAAATATATTCAATTTGATTTGTTTAAACTTTTAATAATTTTTTTTTTTGTTGTATCAATTTGATACACATTGGCAGCCAACGAAAAGTAAATTTTTAAGGCAGTAACTTTTTTGGTTTTATTTCTAGCATCTTCTAAATGTTGTGAAATTGATCCAATCTTTTTGGACTATTTGATACATAATTGTAGCAAATATTTCAGTATTGTACAAAATTGTAAATATACTAGAACAAATATAGTACTTTAAGCTTTTTTGAAAAAATCGGCATTTTTTAAGCAAAAATCGGCCAATCGGCACATTGGTAAATTTGAAGTAAAAAATCGGCAAAATGCCGATAAATCGGCAAATATGGCAGGCCTGGTACCAACACTATTGCATATGCAAAGGCTGATTAAGAAAGTGTGTATGTAGTACGAGTGCCATTATACAGTATGTCAAGAAGTTGTCTTTACATTGAGCGGATTCAGATACCAATCAGTAAATAATGTTGTCTTGTGACTGAATTAATGCAGGCATGTTTGATTATAATTAGTACTATGAGCAGCTGTGATCTTTATTAATGAGTTTTCTGAGAAAAGTGGTGTTAGCATCGAAATTGCGTCGAAGCTAAATCTCCGGGAGTTTAATCAAGTATTGATTAAACTGATTGATCGCATACTGAAAAGATTCCTAAACTAGATCTTTACTGCTGTTAAAACCTCACCTATGAAATCTTGAAGAAAAGTATATGAAAAAATATTTCTTTTGGCGACTTTCTCTTAGCAGTCTTCTGGCAAAAGTTCTGAGAGTAACTGATTGACATGAATAAGTTTCTTAAGTCTGTGCTGCGAGAAGCTAGGCTCTAACCCTGAAACAGGGTTTAATAGCCAATTATATATGTATGCAGCATTAAATCGTAAAAAACAGTGACTTATTTTCGTTGTATGAAATTGAGAAACATTTTGTTATTGATTAAACTATTCGAGCTTTAAGTTGCTTTTAGATTGTATATCCTGACGTTCGATTTTGGGTTTCCAGACCATCTGAAAAATAACTTTTTGACAAACTGTATACAAAAGCAGTTAGTTTTTGTATTGTTGAATGTGTCTATTTGGGTGTGTGTGTGTCAATAAAATTTCATTTGAAATTGTGTGATACAATCAGGCAAACAAACAAACAAATACAATAAATAAAGCAACTTCATTACACGCACTAGCAAACTATTTTGCATAAGCAACAAGGGTCACACACTCACTCTTGCACACCCATAATAAAACGCACTTATTCTTATGCTCTTAAATAAAATAAAAAAATAAAAATAAAATACAAAGCAATAATAACACCAACTCCAACACCGACAACAATAATAATAAATTCATACTCTCCAACAGTCAAAGCAATTAACACCAAAAAATTCAACAGAAATTGCATTTCAATAAATAAACATTTAAAAAATAGAATGAGAGCTACCTACTCATACACGTACACGTATAAAGAAGACTCTGTGCTCTGCTTACTCTCTCATTTCCATATAACCATTTACACTTTCGTTTTAAATTGGTATCCTTTTTTGTTGACTCACCCACCACATACAAAATGTGTAAAATTTTTATATACGAGTAATAACAGCAATGAATAAATATTTTCAAGTATTTTATTTTATGTTTATTGTTAATGAAGCGGGTGTGTGGGCTTCGAATGTATGAAATTATTTAAAACAGCAACACAACAACAACAACAACTAAAATATAAACAAGCAAAGCTCATTGAATTATTTTTTTAGGTCATTATAATAACGGCAAATAATTTACTCACACACGTACACATCAGAATAGATATGCACATTTGATACAAAAACAATTAAAATAAAAAATTTTATTACAAACATTATATGCGTTCATGAGTTTAAACCAGTGATGTCCAAAAATCTCTTTCCCTATAACGCGTGATAGGAAAACAAATTCTGCTTACGTCGAAGTCAAACACGTACATAATAAAAAGAAATTTGGTTACTCTTGCTCTTTTTAGATTTTAGCTTCTCTCCAACATAGTGCAGGGATAGATAGTGCATATTTTTTGTATCATTTTTATTTAACTTAAATAATTATTCATTATTTCCTCCAAATCTAAGTGACCTCGGTACTCTTTTATTCTTAAAAGATCGGTCACATCTCTATCGGACAATCGATTACGTACTTTACTCAGAATTATGAAGAAATATTTATGAAGTTATAAACAGAAAGTAATTCGAACATTCCCATTTCTGGTAGAAGTAAGCAGAGTATTTTCTCTGCTTCATACACAAGCGCAAGTGTGTTTATGTAGTAGCGGACATCACTGGTTTAAACATTAAAAAATGATGTTAATTCGGTCCGCAGTTCTTTCTGCGGAAAACTGAATAATGTGGTAGCAGAGCCGTTTACCTGGACTCGTCGTCGTCATATCACGAACATCACTGATACGAATTTTGAAAAAAGATTTGAATTTAAGGGTTTCAATTGCCTCAAGAGCTGAGGACTACTGTTCATTTTTGTTACCAAAAATTAACCAGCTAATCATCAACGTATTACTATCAATTTATGCCAAAATCAATGTGGTGAAAACTTTCTTTCTAAAACTGGCCCTGGCCTCACGTTTATAATTCAGAAGAACATATGACAGGCTGGTTTCGTTTCCGGCTGTCTTTTTTGTTCGTTTTGTGTGCTTCTTGATAAAAATGTTCCACTTTATCCAACCAGACGCTTATTTCTCAAAGCACTAGTAACAGAAGTTATAAAGATTATGATACTGGTGTTGCAAACGTAAAGGAAACTTAAAATTGCGTACCAGGTATGATAAAATAAATAAAATTGTAAGCAATAATGGAAGCATTATATTGTTTTTTACACATTAACGCTTTTAAATATGCTACAGGATAAGCTTATATTTTGGATTTTTTTGTACTACTTGCTTACTGGTTGCAATAAATTTGCATTTCTATTGCATTTTAGCGGCTCTCTTCATATAAAAATCATGCATTATTGAGGCGCACGAGTAAGTGATTGTTTACAATTTCTCCCTTACAAAATAACTTACTAGTAAGCACTATTTTCTGCTGGGTAGTCCTAATTCTGGCATCTTTAACAGTTGCTACGTATATCAAAGTAAAGCAATGACAGCATTTAAAGCATTTTATTTACTAATTTGCAATGACATTCCCGAAACAATACACTTAAGCGGTATAAGAGTAACAGTATCACTATTAAATTATGCCCCACTGCACAGTGGCCAATTTGGCTTCGCTAGCGGTATTAAATTCAAATTTTCAAATTTGAAAAACCGTTAATTTTTTTTAACAATCGATAACACATACATTCACTAGATTTGTATCGATTTTTAAAAGCTCAGCTTACAGGTAATGAACAGCTGTGAGCTGTCAAAGTCAACATATGTTTCTGCAAGTGTTGTGCAAAATATTTCCGCCTTTTTGATCATCGTTTTGCTATTCCTGTTAAACTTGCAAATTTTACTATTTTCATTAAAAGTTTTGTTATATACTAACGCCAAGGTATGTATTATATAAAAAAACTGTTATCTGTGTATACTTATGTTATTTATAAAACGTAATCGTGTTTAAGTGTATTAGCAACTCGCCCATTGTAACGTACGCCTGTCTTTCGTGGAGTAGAACTTACAAAATTCACCTGCATTCAGTGTAATTGTAAATTTTCCTATATGTGTAAACCATTGTATGTCCAAAATGTCCAAAATTTACTGCGAGTACCTGCGAGCCTTCAATTTATTGTACTTTTTAGGCAAAATGTCAATGACAAAACGCACCCTTTTTTTAATTGGCATGAAGAAGCGATCCCCACCAAGAAGTTTTTCGCCGTGGAAAATTATGTGTTTGGTACCGTTTTGAGCAAAATTACCTATACTGAGAAGGAGGAAGCGCTTGAAGTCAGAAATAAAGATTATCGGAACATCCGTGAAAATAATACCAGAAAAAATTACAGGAAAAATACAATGGAAGATATAATTAACGCTCGTTTTGTTTCTTCTGATCCCTTAATATTTTCATTGTCCAACGGCTCATCAATTTCCTATACCAGAAATATTAGTTTCGATAAGGAAGTTAAAAGCTTGGTTATAATCATAGATGGGCATTTTTCAGTACCAGTACTTTTTCAGTATTTTCTTTTTTTACTGATTGTTGAAAAGAAAAATCAGTATTCAGTAAATTTTACTGATTACTGAAAAGAGAAATCAGTATTCAGTAAATTTTACTGATTACAGAAAAGTGAAATCAGTATTCAGTAAAAAGTACTGATTTGTGTAAAAAAATTCAGTAAACATTAAATGACTGATGGTAGATACTGTGTGTTTTAAAATTGATATGTACGCATTGCTCACTTACATGAATAGTGGCATAACTGAAAAACTGAATTTCGAGGAATATTTCTTTTTTGTATGTTTTTACTTTTTTTAATTATGAAATGTGTTATTGGGTAAATAAAAACTGATTCATATAGCTGAGACTTCAAGTTCAGAAAATATACTGAAAAATGTAAAATAAAATAATTTTTTCAGTTCTTAATTTTTTTCGAAATGCAGTTTTTCAGTTATGCCACTATTCATGAAAGTGAGAAATGCGTACATATCATTTTTAAAACACACAGTATCTACCTACTATCAGTCATTTAATGTTTACTGTATTTTTTTACACAAATCAGTGCTTTTTACTGAATACTGACTTCACTTTTCAGTAATCAGTACTTTTTACTGAATACTGATTTCTCTTTTCAGTGATCAGTAAAATTTACTGATTACTGATTTTTCTTTTCAATAATCAGTACTTTTTACTGAATATTGGTTTACGTATTGCAGTAAAAAAGTAATGCAGTATGCCCATGTATGCTTATAATGTATCATTTTAAAGATGATTTCTCTGAATCTAATACTGAAGAATCTGATTAATATTTCTTTTATAATATGGTTTCTCTTTGAGTTGACAATTTTTTTTTTTATTTTATATATGAATATATAGTGGAAAATGTTTATTGAATTAAAAACAAAATAAAAAATTAAAAAAAAAAGTTAAAAAAAAAAAATTTAAAATTAAAAAAATAAAAATAAAAAAAAATTAATTTTTTTTCCAAAAATTGTTTCATTTTCATTTTTTTGAAGATATCTTCTTTACTTTGGAAGCTATGAATAAAATGCCGCTAGCGAAGCCAAATTGGCCACTGTGCACTGTAGTAAATGCCATGTAAATTGAGTAGCTTATTGTTCCCTTTATGCAATATTTATACAATAACATATAATTATACAAATTGAAATAGACAAGGTTATACTTCTTTAACAAAAAAATGTGTAAGTGCAGCTATACCAGGTATGCTTTCAGGCGGTTAGAACACACACAAATATTTTCATTAAAATGATTTATGTTTGTAATAATTTCAATGACGATTTCCATAATGAATATAAATAATTAAATAATTTTAAATATATAAAGCAAGTTATTATTCATTTCAAATTTTCCTATAATTATTAATTTTCACTTGTTTTCTCTTTTTATCTATGCCCCACCACTTTATAACTGCATTACTCGATAATGATAAATAATTTGCATAGTTTTTATATCATTTCCTAATTAAATTTTAATTAATTTATAGACTTGCCTTCAATTAACTTTAACCCCGATTAATAAACAGATTCCTTTAAAATATACCACCCAACGCCGGCAATAATGCCACCAACAATTATCACCAACATCTTTGTGGCAATCCATTGCTGTGAATGCTGCGGCTACTGCAGCTGTATCTATAGCTGTGGCAATAAATACAATGTCAATAGATCAATTAAAATTAAATTAAAAGAAAAAGAAAACTTTTCATTAAAAATTCAACCACAAATTGAAAATGAAGATGAATTAGAAAGAAAATGCATTTTTGCGTAATAAATGAAAAGAGAAAAAAGTGAGTGACACAGTGAAAATAATAACTGATTGACTGACTAACTGAACTGTCTTCTCGACGTTTAGAGGCAAAGAGTAAAGCCAAGAGAATTGAAAAAAAAACCAAGAGGAAGGTTTTGCATACTAAAAAGCAATTTAATTTAACAATGTGTGTTCAAAAGGGTACCACTATTCTTGTTTGTACGATATTTTTCAACAAAATAATAATGAAAAATAGTTGAAAGTAATGAATGAACAAAAATGATTGAAGAAATAATTGCATTGAATTGAACTGGAAAAAAAATCTATAACTGCGAGCTATTCATACTGAAAAGTCAGTTTTTGTTGAAATGTTGGTTACAATGACAACAAATCAATCAAGTCTGTATTCTCTCCATGATGACTGTTATTTACAATTAAAAGCCGTTATTGTTATAAAATTCACACACACAATCGTCATCAAATGCATTTTGAATTAACTCGTATTTCAAAATCAGAGATGGCATAGTTTTGTTGCACAAAAGTAATTTTCAAAAGGTTGTCAGAATGTGCAAATTCTTTTGAATTGAATTTTATAACTGCATACAAATATAATTGACCATTACAACCCTGTTTCAGCTTTACGGCCTAGCTTCTCGCAGCATTTATACTGTGTGTTTCAATTTTTATTCATAAGTACCGGTTCCTATAGTTTAAAGTCGCTTCCGATCGACAGACTTGAGAAGCTTTTTCATGACAATCAAATAACTCCCCAAGCTTTTGCTAAGAGGTAGTCGCCGAAAAATGTATTTTTTTTTTTCGTATTTCTTCTTTTCATGATTTTAGAGCTGGGCTTTGAACCCGGAACTTTTGTCTTGGTAAGCCAACAAACTAACCAATAGACCACGGCCACTACAATAGTAACTACTCAGAGGAAAAAATGGAAGTGTTTCTAAAGTAAAATTATTCTCATTACTTCTAAATCATAATATTTTTTAATTTATGTGCTCTATGCCCGAAGTTCGAGCTCCAGGTAGAGTGATCAAATTACCAGAAATATTCATTGCAGTTAACTTTGATCTAATTAAAGCATTTCTGACGAAACAACAATTTTTTTTATTTATTTTAAACGCATTCCAAACTCGTAATTTTTTGAGGGCATGAAAATTAGCATGAACAAGTTCTGAGTATTAAATCTGTGTTGGACATAAAAAAAATATAGACTAAATATTTAATGCAGCTGCCAGCATGGCAGTGTAGCATAATACACAAGCTCTTATATTATTGATATATAGACATAAAAAAACTTCCCATAGAGGGCGCAAACTATTTCTCGACTGACCCCCAAATTGCAAAGTATGTGAATTTGGACACAACTGATTAAAAAAGTACAAAGTTTAGTTTATAACTTTGTTACTTGTTTAAAAGTACTTAAAAGTGTACTTATGCACTTTCGTTTGACCCCTACTTAATATGGACATTTCCATACCTGGAACAACTACGAGTATATGTGACAAATGGTAATTAATTTCTTTCTTTTTCAAATATGTTTGTCTACTCTGTAAACAGAGCATACACAACCAAAATGTATAACAGGACCTCATATAGTAATATTTGTACGTCTACAAGAGTTCTTTTTAGTGTCTAATCTTTATGTAAACACCCATATACAAATATGAAAAAAAAACATTATGCAAATGCAAACAACGACAATCTCTGTAATATTCTAAGTGCTGCTGCAGTAGGAAAATAAAAAAAAAACGTTATAACTGGACGTATGAAAGAAGAAAACTTATTGAAATCAAATTCAATTAACGCGATTCTATAAAAGAAAAAAAAAAAAAAAAAGAAATTGGAATAAAACGCAAAAAAAAAAGAAAGTTAGAAATGAGTTAAAATTAAAACTGAAGTTTCTTTCATTGATTCATTTCATCCCTATTTCATTCTTTTTCACTTTTCATTTGTTTTGTTGCAAAATTTCTTTTAGGTTTAGAGGTAAAGTCTAAAATATTGTTGGAAGATAATTAAAGATAGCAAATAAATAATAAGGAAAAACAAATCTGTAAAAAAAAAGAAAAATATACTGTTAATGTTTTAGAGATCAGCATTCATTCGTTTTTCTTTAATTAAGGTCAGATTTTATAAATTAAATGAATAATTTAAAAAAACTTGGCTGTATAAGTTAAATTCAATCTAATCCAGATGGTCAAGGACATTTTTAAATATTCAATACCTTCATCATTGAATAATACAACAGCAATGAACCCCAAAAAGCCTGCACAATGAAGTTTAAATTAGGAGAGGAGTAAAATGTCATAATGATATTGGATATGATGTTGGTGCTGTTCTCCTTGACCTAGGCCCTGGGAGTCCTTGCAGTTGAGTCCTTGAAGTGTAAGCCTTTACACCACGTCAAAGTGATTATCTCACGTAGATGGATTAATTATTAATTCAAAAATATGGATCAAAACGACATCAGAAAATTACAGTTTTTAGATATTTAATTTCCGTGTATCTCTTTAAAACAGAAACAAATCTGTTAGTTTAAAGGTATAGAGCAAATAATTTCGTCAATCTTACAGTGAAAGTTATTTTATTCAGCATTAAGAACTCAGACGCTGCAAAAGCATTTTATTGAAATCTAAATTTTATGATATAATTGAAGTAAAATTGGCAGTAACAGTTTAGTAAAGTAAGAAATATTTTGGGTTGGCAACTAAGTCATGTTGTAATAAAAATTTGAGCTACATTACTCAAATTCAGCTATATTACTCAAATTTTTATTACATATATGCGCAAGGGATACACTGTCATACATAGTAGAATGGTTCAATCATAAAAAATTTGATCGTGCCTTTATCATACAAAAAAGATGATATATTCATATATAAGTAAGTACGTACATGTGCAAATTGCTTGTTGACCTCTTATAAAATGCAACCCTGATATTATGAAGAAAAAAGTTTATGAAGTTTTTCAAAATATTATAAAGTCTGACAGACTTGCCAAAAAATCTGCCAAACAGATGCATTTTTAGACTAAACTATCATACTTTTTGAACACAAACTATTTTTTTTAGAAAATCACGACCTTGACTGTTGAAATCTTCTTCTTATTATGTTAACAGTCATTCTTATAACTCCAGCTTTACTAGTTCATTCTTAAAATTTTTTTTTATTTCAATATCAATATGGAGTTCAAAAATAAACATTTTCACGATTCTAGATGTATTATTTTCGTAAACAAAAGAACTAAGACAAGGCCCCTTAATAAAAGACAATAGTAAATATGTTTGTAAAATTTTTGTTCTGCAGATTTTTCGCTTTAAGATATTACGGTTCATTTATTTTATTGTTAAATCGGCAATTACTTAGTGTCCAAACCAATTTTTTATTAACGGCTATTAAAAAATCTTTATATAGTAAATATATAAACATTTGTTTATAACTTTTAGGGCCATTATTACAACTTGGCTATAAAGTGTCCGTAAGTTAACAGGAGGAATAAAGCGGCCTTTAAATGCTTTTCGTTATTATAACTTATCTTTAAAATTAAAGCTATGTTTTCAAAAATACGGCAATACCAGAACAAGAATCGATTACTTTTGGCATAAAATTTGTTTAAAATACACCAAGTGGCAACAACACGCATGTTTAAATAAATAAATAAACAAAAAGAATTCTATAAATTCTGAGAGGGACCGTAACTGTTATGACTTTTATCGAAAAAGTCAAGAAAAAAAGTTATTCTTTAACTTTTATGTTTTAAGGCAAAAATAAAAGTCTCGAATTAAGTATTGCATAGTAATACATTAGTTTTATTGCCTCCAATTTATAGGTAATAATAATTTAATACATGACTTTTATTTTTGCCTTAAAATATTAGAAGTTAAAAAATACTTTTATTTTTTGAGTAAAATAATAAAAATCAAAATTAAAAGTTATTTTTCGACTTTTATCAAAAAGGTCACATATTTAAAAATCATATAAAAATTTGCATGTACATGCATCATGATGATACCAACCAAAATTTTCTACGGTCATTTTTTATGTGTGCTTTTTTGATGTAAAATTTTAAAAATAACTGTTATTTTCTGTCCCTGAATTCTGCTCTAAAAAAGTTTAACAACAAAGAAATGTGTTTTACTTTCCATTTTTATTTAATTTATTTCTTCTTCTGGCAAAATAAACAAAATATTTTTACTTATTTGTTCATCGAACAAAAAATATGGCAGCCTCAATAAAATATGTTAAAGGTAGGGCATTCTTCCCAATAACTTTATCGGCCACTTTTAGGTTAAAGTTTTGTTGTACCTACCTTTAACTAAAGGCAAGTTGTAATAACGGGCCTTAATATATATTTGTTTAAAACATGTTTTTCATGCCGTTTAAAAGATATTATAAAACAATATTACAATAATACATAATTGATTATTACCTTTTCTTTTTTCGGTTATCCTATGGTTCACTTATCACCAAAATACTAAAATTTAAACTGTGTTGCTGTCCTTCTTGGCAGTTTATATTTATTTACAGCCTTATGTAAAATAAAAAAAATTAGCTGGTCGTTGAACACAGTGGCTAAGTTTGTTATTCCAATACGTGGAAATTCTTACTAGTTACCTATAGTAGTTATCAAATAAAGGGTATGGAAAGTTTTAATAATATCAGTCTATAGCGGGTGATAAACTTGCCAGTTTTTTGTCCCATATACTAACGAGTTGCTAATTTCTCATTATACATACGGCCGTTAGTTATTATTAAGTACCCAAGGGAAACAAATTGATTACCTTATTTTATAATCAATTAAATAATATCTGCCTTCAGAGTATATTACTTTTTGAATTGAGAAGGTAATTTCATGTGGCACACAAGCAAATATTAATTACCATGTGTATTCTATACCCACATCTTCAGAAGAATGAATTCATTGTTCTACATTTTATTAAAAAAAATATATTATTTCTCGTTATTCCTTCAGAATATTAATAAAAAAAATTAATTTATGCATTACAAATAATGAATTCTAATATTTATTACGGGGAGACATTAAAAAAATTTATTACTTTCGTAGGATATGATCTGTGTTAAAGGTAATGGTTTCCGGACTCACCAATACACATTTCATGTATTACCTTCTCGATTATCATAGATTACCATTTCCCGGTGGATAGGTACTTATGTACTACTGTACACGCTCAAGAAGCATTATTTTATTTTTTTTAATTTTTAAGGCACAAACACTGAATATAAACAACGGACCTACTTATAGGTACTTTTTTTTAATAAAATTACTAAAGAACATACGTATTCACACTTTTTATATTTTTTTGTTTGATTCTAACCCGCTACAATAAAAACAATGCATGTAATACAAAACACAACAAAAAAGTATCAATTTATATCTCTTGCACTCACTCAAACGACTTAAAAAAAACAGAAAAAAAGAGAACCTTAAGAGATTAATGGTAAATTTCTTTATAAAACTTTCATCAAATTACGAGTATTATAATAACATTTTAATAATTAATGTAAAATATACAGTTTTTGTTAAATAGTTTTTAATTCAAAACTATATTTTCTAATTAATTCACGCACAACTAGTAAATGACCGGCATTTAATTTGCAAAACAATAAACTAAAGAGCAGTAGAAGATAAAGATTGGTTATGAAGAAAATATATGTAAATAAAGCTGCCAGACAAGTAGTGGGATAGATGTATCATTAATAAAAACGGTTGGGGTGTGTATTGTGTTAGAGGAAATAGATCGAAAAACGTTAAAAGTTATACGGCTGTTAACAATAATGCATATATGGCAATACATTTTGTGTATATTATTTTCAGTTCCTTTTTCTCTTTATTTTACGCAAATATGTTTATATTTATTTAGGCAAATATTTAACGGAAAAAGTGTAATATTTTTCTTTTCATTGAAATATTTATTGCAAAGACATATTTCGTTTTATGTAAGTATTTCTCCAAAAATTAATTTAATTAATTAATGTTTTTTATAAATACATACATAGTGGTTACGTTTTTTCATCAAATATTTATTTAATGTGACCATTACTTAACAAAAACGCCTTTTTATTAAATAAAATTAATGTAAATAATTATCCAAGCTCAAGGTCTTATTAAATATTATTTATTTATCGATATATAGCTACTCCTTCGTTTAGCGTCTTCAGGTATTATTTATTTTTAAAATAATTTCAAAATAAATTAAAAATATATAACAAAGTTGTCAATAGAAATTTAAAAAAATATTCATATTAAAGCCTTAATTTTCTTTTCAGCAAAAACAACTTCATTATAATAAAATTACATAAATGGGGTTATGGGTACTTGATTGCCACTGCAAAGTTTATGTAAATGAATAGGCGCAGTCATCTTTTTCTTTTTTGTGCATTCAACAAACAAGCGAATGAACTCATGATGGAGAATGTATTGTTGAAAGACTTTTTCTAATATTGCAAAGCAGTTTTAGTGGTTATAGTCATCAAATTCATTTTCAAGTTACTTGATAAAATCTCTGTGTGAAAAACATACATATTTTTTTTTTATTTGTTACTTTAGGTTCACAGTTCTGTTTTCATTATTTCTCTTTGTGGAGGTTTTGTTGTTGGTTGTTGGTAATATTCGATAGCTGGTGCTTGCCTTGCTGCCATCAACTTAAGACTGCACACAATTGACCTGAATGGAGGAATACCGATTTTTTTTTCGCGTGCCTCCTATACAAAACATTTAAATTAGTTGGAACAAAATGGTAGTGGGTTTTTAGAGCCTGATTTTTTTTTTCTCTTTTTTCGATTATGTTAGTTTTTTTTTTGCCATCGTTATTATGTGACATTTGCATTTCCGTTTCCGTGACAGCATCCATTACACCAGCCATTACTACCACTTAATCGAGTTTATAACATGTAATCAACACTTTCAATATTTGATGCCACTTGCAAATGCAAACACTCAACGTTCTTAGGCGACTACCATTTGTGCCACAGTAGCAGCGAAAAAGAAAATCAAAAAACATCATCAACTTCGTCAGCTTTTATTCCCTGTGATAATGACAGCGAAAGAAAATGACTAAAGAAAACTAAAAAGAAGTACAAACACATTCTTTAAAAGCAGAACAAAAATCTAACAAACACAAAAAAAAAAAAAACAGAAGAATTAAATAAAAAAATATTTTTATGAATTATGAAACTGATGAGAAAAAAAAAAATCAAATAACGGAAGTGTTTGGAAATTCATTAATATATTATGGCAGCCAAATGAGTGAAGAAAAGAGCAAAAGAAAAAAAATAAGAAAGAGGTTTAGTGTTATAGAACTACAACAAAAATAAATCAATCGGTAAAAGTTAACCAAATGATACCCTATCGGGTGTGTTCTGTTAACTCAAATCGAGGGAAAAGAAACAGAACTTGTGAATTTTTTTAAAGTTTTAATAAAAAAGCGATTATTTTAATGATCAATGTTCATTGAATTAATAAAGGAAAAAGCATGGTGGAATTACTTACAAGGTGGTGTTACCAACACAGCTGGGTTTTTTTTTTGGTCATACCGCTCCTGTCAAAAGTTTTGTTTGTATTTATGTTTTGTTTACATTTTGCTTTGTGTGTATTCGTGTTTTTGTTTTGGTGTAGAGACATGTATGTTGTTAACAATACACACACACACTTCTCACATGTGCCGTTTAAATTCACCATACCTGCTTTTGACATTAAAGAGCTGAAAAAACAAAAACAAATTCCCTGTTGTTTTTGTACTATATTCACCTGCCACCACCTTGTAAGTAATTTCACCATGGGAAAAAGAAACGAAAAGCATATAAAATTCAATAATAATATTAATTAGAAATTTTATTACAGAACATAAGCACATAATTATTGTGTTTTTTTTTAGCATTATTATTTTGCGGTCTCTAGTAAAGCTTGTTTGCATTACATTCCGATTCTGTTCATGTAGTTATAATTTTTTTCTACTGTAGTAGTTTCTAGGCTAGCCGTTTTAGAGTTTGCACTTTTGTGACGTTAAAAACAATGCCCTCTGAGTTAAAGTACTAGTCAAAATGGTATGTAACCTTCCTTTTTTTGTAGTTTTTTTTTTTTTTTTTTCAAAGTAGCACTGAAAGATCATTCTACGATCTTGTCTATTGTATTAATGTCATATCCTCCGAAGGAAAGGAAGAGGGAAATAAAAAAAGAAACCGGTTGCCATGATTTTTATGCCGCAAATCCAACTTCACCTCATTTAGCACCCATTAACTTTGAGAAAATCACTGAGTTGTCTCTATTTTCTTGTAAACAAATCACCCTTCGTCTGGAGATCAAAACGCGTCCATATTGTGGTTGAACAACCAATCGTAAATATTTTTATTTCATTTTGATAGAAAGACTTAAATTGTCATCCAAACGGCTTAGAATATTCCGTACTTTTGCACAAAAAAAAAACGAAATTCAGTAATTGCCTAAGTTTACAGCGCAGAGTTTTTAAAGTATTTTTTAATTTTTCCTTCTTAGAACCATCATAATTTAGAATTTGTTCTCCGAGTAGAGTGACTGCACTGCCCACACATCCTGTGACCTAATCCAACCTTTTAAAGTGTTTATCTAGTTTAACTTTTGTTGGAGTGAAATTTTATATTTTTTTTTTACATTTTCTATTTAAAACACAAGGTAACCTGTCAAAACAAAATCTGACCGAAGTGGTGCAAACATTAAAAAGCTCGCCCCTGTATCTTATAAATGCCAAAGCCCCGGATCAGTTTCTTCAATGTGAATGTCGTATACTAAGACGACATGTGTTTAGAAACACGCTTATAATGACATTACTGGCGGTATGTTTTATATGATGTATTCTCCTTGTTTCACGTAATTTTTTCTTAGCAGTCTTTTGGCAAAAGCTCTGATTGCCATGAAAAAGCTATTCAAATCTGTTTTTCGGTGTCGACTTTAAACTGTAGGTCCCGGTACTCAAGTATATTGACCTGAAAGTGCACCTATAAGTATCCCAAGCTTTTTCTGTGCAGTTTCAGATAGTAGATGCCCAAGTAGATTTTGGGGTGGTGCTCTAGTCAGGGTGAAATTTAAAAAAAACAAACTTAAACTTTTATTTTTTATTTTCTGCCGAATATTTCGAAAAACGTGAAAGTAACCTTTAGGCCTCGTTACTCAAACGTTAACGTAAACGTTGCGGAACAGCTGTTCAGTTTTGCTTATCAAGCCTATGTGTAAATGATTACTCATACGTAAACGTAACGTTGCGTTGCAGGCGAATCCAATAAATTTAAAATTTTTCGTTTTTACGTATCAGCTGTTTAAATATTGTAAACCAATTCTAAGCCATTCGCTGAACTCGGCCGCAATGTTTACGTTTGAGTAAAAGGTTTCCATTTTATATACTATGTACCATATATTGTGCTGTAGGGTATAAACACTAAAGAATATAATTTTTTTTTTCAAATTAAATTTATGCAAGTTAAGCGTCAATAGGTAGTCTTACTGCAAATAAAAAAAAATCGAACATTTACAATAATTATATAAGTAGAACAAAAAGAAAAAAGAAACATTCTTTTATAACAAACAGAAGGCGTTTTTCTTCTTGACAATATTACAGAGACTATGCCACTAGAATTTTATGTTTTTTTTAATGCATTTCCAATATTTCTTTTGAGTGTCCTCATCTTTAAAATGTCTTGTTGCATGCAAAAGATGAAAAACGGAATATAATATCACACAAAATCTAATCATATTCAGCATAATTCATTATAATAATCGCTAAGTTCCTTTTTCAGTTTTTATGCACTGGCCATTTTCATCTATTGTTGGCAGTTTTTTTCTTTTTGAACCAAGACGTTGGGCTGTATTTTTTTCTTTAAATTGATAAAATAGGGTGGTGACTTACAAGCTTAAGAAATAGCAAACAAAAAAAAAAAAAAAAAAAACAAAAAAATCAAAAGAATTTAATAGCGTTTAGAAAACACTAAAGTATGCACTTCCATTCCATCAAAAAGTGATCATTAAAATCTCGTTATATTTGAAAAAAAAAATCTAAAAAAAAGTCTTAAATTATATATTCAGTAGTTGACATTTATTTTCAAGCACTTCAATTATTAAATTTATTCTAGTTGTAAATATTTTTTTTAATTATTTAATTAAGAATTAAAGACAAAAGTAATTATCAAGTGTTGATAGTTTTACGAGTGAAATATTTATTTGCATGCAAATTCAAAAAATTTAATTTATAATAAAATTGGTTTGTTAAACATATTGTTTTAATTTGATATATTAAGTCCCCCTTTAAAAAAAAATAAAATAAAAATTAAAAGTAAAAAAAAAAAAAAAAAAAATAACTTTAAGACTGTTAACATGAATTCCGGAAAGAGGTTTAATGAGACATAAAGGAATTTAATCGATACCTTCAGGAAGAAAAAATATTCGAAAAGGAAAATTTTTAAATATTTTAATCCATACGTGTATGATGCTGTTGTAAGAAACTGCTTCAAATTAGATACAAAAAAGTATAGAATAAAGGCCCCAAGGTAACACGAAGTTAAGAGTGCGCCAGAAAGGTCAAATTCGCTTGGAAAAATGTATAAAAATAAGGAAAAAATTGGAACTTTACAAAAAATGTCAAAGCATCCCGAAAAATGTACTGTTTGCTTTGTATGTATTATGAGCCGGTGGCATTATTAGATCGTACAACTTCAACTACATCGAAGGCAGGAACGTTACTGTTAATGGTGAGGGCTATTGAGCGATGATTATAATATTTTTTTTTTAAAGGAAGAGCACATTCCAGGCTTCATTTCAACAAGACGTTGCCACAAAAACAGGTGTGTGTATTTTACGTTTACAACCAGACGCCAAGATTTTGTGATTAAACCCTTTAGACGACATTCTGAGTGGCTATGTCAAGGTCATGTCTATAGGGACTAGATCCCCATGATTGATGTACTGGAAGCCAATATTGAATAATTTGTTTGTAGACCCAGTGTATGAACCATTTGCAGGATTAACATCGGCCAAGAGTTACAAAAATTATTTTTTACTTATATTATTAAGAGCCTTAGTAATGAGACAAATTGATGCGAATTGATCAGTTAAAGGCCAGTGATATACTTTCACCCTTGAATGATCAACAGCAATTGCCCCATCGTTGTATGTTGATTGCGGTTAGTGCCTTCGCTACGTAGGTTTTTAGCTGTTATCTGCTACTTCCAAATAGGTGGCGCTTTTCTCCTGATAAATGTTTAAACATTGAATTATATGGATCGTTTCTTCGACTTAAATAAATATTTTATACATTTGTTTAAATGTTATGTAGCTTTTTATTAAATCAAATTCTATAGTTCTTAAAAGGTCGCCTATTATAAGCGGCAATACTGAAATCATCACTTTTTGCCATAGTCAATTACTAATACTAATTTCACTATGTAGAGCATATTTCTGAATAACAAACTCTCAAAAGTAAGTAGAAAAAACCCATATTATTGGTTTTTATACTATTGTGAATACCGCCGTTTATTGTGAACATTATGGTTTAAGCCAAGCCTATTCCTCCAAGTCGTTTCGACTGAATTGAGTCTTCATCTGCTGTGGTAGCACAACGGGCTGCTATGTGTTCTCAAAACAGTTTTTCATGCTATCCCTTCCTAACGGGACAGTGTGACAAGTTACTCTTTTTGTAATAGTTTTAAACCGAGGAGTTGTAGATTTTTCCAATATTGTGATATACATGAGCTTCTAGACTTTTTTCCGTCTTTAAAATTAAATTTCAGTTTTCTAAATTTAAAATGTCTCTCAACAAAACTCTAATTAAATGGATGAATATACTTTCGTTTGTATTTTTATTTCTAAAAGTAAGTTTTATTTGACAAATAATTATTAATGTTACACAATATAATTGCCTCTCCATTAATGCAATTAATTTCACTTTAAAATTTTACGCTTCTAAAGAAACATAAATAATGAATCAAGGAGGAGATGGCCTGCTTTGCAATTTGTAATTCATTTAATGTTTTCTAAAGTTCTATTGAAATTTTTGTTAGTGAAACTTCACGCGAGTTGTACAATTTTGCTGTTCAAAATTTGAAATAAAACGTCATTGTGCTAATTAATGTAATCATTACGAAAGCATCGTCTATGAAAGAGTTATTGAAAGAAGAAATTATAAAAAAAAAAAAAATTGAAAATATTTGAAAAGGTGAAAAATGTGAAATAATTTTGGTTGAGTGTCTTTTAGAGTAAATGCTTTTAAATAATAATTATTACTTTAATTTCCAAAAAAAAGAGGCCATAAAGTTCTTTAAATGGACGGCTTGTATATAAAATGTTTAACATCTTTTTAGCAAATTATTTGTTGATGCCGGAATATAAAACAACAAATATAACTGGCCTTTACAACCCTGTGGCAGGATTACGGCCTAGCTTCTCGCAGCAGTCATGTTGTGTATGGCAATTTTTATCCATGACTGCCGGGACCTACAGTTTAAAGTCGACGCCGAACGACAGACTTCAGAAGCTTGTTCATGCCAATCAGTTGCTCTCAGAGCTTTCGCCAAAAGTTTGCTAAGAGAAAGAAAGATATTTTTTCTCTTTGTTTCAAGATGTCAGAACCGGGGCTTTAACCGGAGCTCTCGTCTTTTTAAGCCAACATACTAACCACTAGACCATGGAGACTACATATATGCGAGTATATAAATCTCTTTTTAAGTCTTTCTGTTGGCCGTTAATAATGCCATTTTTATTGAAATTTGGAGCATAGATCGATTTAACTCTTAATTGCATGAATTTTTTTTATTTTTCTAAAATAAGCCACTGATAAAATTCATGCACAATTTTAAGGAAAAATATTTAAAAATATTTTATCATAAATATCTAAAACTACAGTCCAATGGGTATAACCTAATGCCGAAACATTTCAGCAGCGACCAATTTACACTAAAGTTTTAGTACATTTCTTTTTCTTCAAAAAAAATATGATGGAAATTTCCATCACAATGCAATGAAGGGTTAACTACTACAAGTGCAATAGGGTATATTCGTTTTTTTAAATTTGGGCCTGGGTGTATGGATGGTACTTATACATACAAACTACATACTCGTAGTAACTTTTGTATATCTTGAGAACGGTTAAAGCTACAGTTTCGGAATTTGGTGTGAATGAGTTTATGGCCAAGGTTAATCATCAGCAAGATATTGGGCATAATCGACAAGTGGGCGTGGTACCTCTCATACAAACTAAATACAAAATTTTGTATATCTTGGGAACGGTTAAAGTTCCTAAATTTGGTGTGAACGACTTCACAAGTCAATTAAAATCATTTGTGAGAAAGTGAGCGGAATTGAAGAAGTGGGCGTGGTTCCTATCATACAATTTAAATATGAATTTCTTTATATCTTGAGAAGTATTAATCTAAAGGTAGGTTTAGTACTTTCCGCATAAACTAACCATCGACTTCTTTATATATTGGTATCGGTTATAACTTAAGTTTTTGAATTTTATCTGAATTCACTACAAATCATCAATGGAAAACTGTGAACAACTGATAGTTGGATGTGTAGAAAAGAACGCCGGGTCTAGGCTACTATAAATATGAACATGAATAGATTGCGGTTTTTTCAAAATTATCTAAATATATAAAATTTAATGTGTGTTTATTTATTTGTTTTTTTTTTTTTTTTAAGACCAATACTCAGGGGTAAACCCCTACTCATGCAGTGCATTGTATTGGAATGCGAAGATGGAGACCAAACCTCTTGACCGATCTTCCTGAAATTTTCACAGCATTTAATTTGGACTCTGGCATGATTAATAGGGTACTTTTTTCGACCACGCCCACTTTTACGCCCACTTTTTAAATTTATGTAATTGTTCCCATATAGTTTTTAACAGATTTACTTCAAATTGTATACACATTATACTCCAGGTGAGGCAGAATACACATTTTTTACGCCACGCCCCCTTTAACGCCCCTTTTCACGACAAATTTTGTTTGAAATTTTTAAACTTTTTGTTCTATATACAAATTTGGTGCTTCTTTACCACGTTTATTAACGACTTGACCTCAAATTTAAAATACATTTGAATTAAAACAGTGGGGTAGCCTCACTCTCTCTCTTCCACACCGGGTTCAGCTAGTAATCTATAAATAAGAGGTTCGCACTCCAAGAAGTCCATCTATAAGGTAACCGCTTTCTGACGTTCCACTTTAATCTTTGACAACGAAAAACGAATGGTCAGGAGAAAAGCACCACCTATTGGGAAGTAGCAGATAACAGCTAAAAATCTACTTAGCGAAGGCACTCACCGCAATCAACTTGCAACGATGGGGCAATGGCTGTTGTTCATTCAAGGATTAATAATCTTTAAATGGCTTACATTTTATAGCCAATCGTAATCATCAATATATTCTTCTTATTTTTTATAATTTGCTACACTTGGTACATGTCTTTCATAGACTGTAAAATGTTTTTCTGTCTTTTAAGGCTTCTGTCAGAAATATTATAATGAGTCAGAAAAAAAAACTCATAAATCTTGAATGTCTTTTATAAATCAATTTTACAATTCCTACACTCAGATGAATGTGAATATATAAATATTTCTTTTTTTTTCTTCTTAATATTCTGGTTCTACGAGTACATCATCAAAATAATTTAATGATGAATGAAAAGATGAAACAGACATTATCTTATTAAATAAAATCTACATACTTTAATAAAATCTAGACTTACCTTTAAACTCAACATATGTACTTACATATGTAAGTACATAAAGCATAACTGCTCTTGCTCTTTTTAGTTACTTGAAGGTATAGAAAGAAGCATTTACTCTTAATGCCATTATTTTTAAATTAATTTTGTAATAAATTTGATGATGATTTTTATTTGACATTTTTTGTTCAAGACAATCAAGTCCAAGATTTAAATATTTTCTTTCTTAAAACAAAAAACAAAAAAAGTAAGTTGTATGCTTGAGAAGATATTGTTGGTGCTGAGAATGACTACAAACACCCGTCAACCCAACAACATTAGTCGGTAGTTGTAGCAACAAGTATTTGTCGGAACATTGGTAAGATATTCCTTAAAATGTAAAGCTTTCAGCTAAGGCTGAAATGGGTGTTATTGCATTACAGTTATAATAATCTAAATGACGATTATGGGTTCATAATGATGATTTAAAAATTATGTAAAAGTTCTTGTATTAAGAAAATGAAGCTGAACTAGAGGATGTTAAGGCTGCTGTTGACAATGAAGACTGACAGTTGGGTATTACAAAAGATGAAGACATTGTGTCTGTTATTGAGTACTGGCACTGACACTGGCACTGTCTCTGACAATGACTGTAACCTGCAGCACTTGCATTTGATAAAGACGTTGTTGTTGTTGAACTTAAATTCAAGCATGTTATTGATGAACTGGTTGATTTACGAAAATTTGTTGCCTCTTCTTTTGCACACTGACAAACATCATGTTTTACTCTTCTTCTACAATATTTCTCTTTGGGTTTAATCGCTCTGGGTATGGTGGCATATGGAGTTTCACAGACTCTTACTTTTATACTGGAATAGGGTCTTTTACTAACACCAGTTGTTTCGAAAAGACATGTGGGTGTTGGCTTTAGATTATTTGTAGACTTTGAAAGATATTGCATTTTATTGTTGGCCATTTGTTGGCAACATGGTTTAGAATTTATATTCCACATCAAGTTATCAATACTGTTCGTTTGACCATTAAGATAAGATTTAATATCGTAGTTGGGTGCTGACAACAAGTAATGATTTCTGCCAGTAATTCTAATAAAATCGTTCAATTGATTTGTGTTTTTAGCAAAATTTTTTAATGAATCTTTTCTACTTTCTCCCTTAAGTGTGTCTTTCTTGTTGGCTTCCAAGCAATCTGCAATTTGTATTGTTGTTGTAGCTGCAATATTATTATTATGGCCATTTGTTAGATTTTCCAACGAATAAGCTTTTTTTGTTAAAAGTTTTGTTAAAAATTTATGGCATTTTGTACTTTTAGCACTGTCTGTTAGTTTTCTATCATTATGTTTCTTCTCATACGCCAATGTTTGTTGCAGTGTGTCTTCTTTTGTAGATTTATGATGTTCTTGCATTCTAAAGTGTTGCTGTTGCTGTTGCTTTTGTAATGTTGTTTTAACCATTTGTTGTTGCCTCTTGTGCCGTCCAAAGATTTTCTGACGCACTTTATCTTCATTGCGACATAAATTGAAAGCATTTGCAATAGTTGTCTGTAGTTGTTCAGCAATTAAAGCTGGTCGTGGATAGTAACGATCCCGGCATACGGGACACTTTTCGGCACGTATACGACAATTGACACACAGCAAATGACCATTTTGACATTGCATTGCGGGTGGTGTTATCGTGTCCCGACATACTGGACACTCGATTAGACTTAAAACACTTTGTACTACCAATGAGAGTCTTTGCAAGGTACGTGGCATCGGTGCTGCACATAAACTCTGAAAAGATTGAAAAAAAAAGAAAAACTTCATGATAGATAATACGAGTATTTTAAAGAGTTTTATTGAGGGCAAGCATTGATTTTAAAATAAATAATAGGAAGAGGAGAAAATAAGTTTTTGCTCAACGCATTTTCTGCGCGATTTAATTTTCTACATTATGGAAGAAAGACAGGAAGGAAATGTTACTTGGTTGGTTACTTTCATCATATAAAATACGTTCTGGTTTTATTGCTCTTTCCTAATGTTTTTAGTTTAACGACGTCATGTTGGCTACAATAAAAGCTTACTTAAAGTGAAAAGAAACTTACATATACGTGATAATTTTTTTTTTAATTTTATTGAACGCCATATGCCAATGAGACGAGTTGCTATCAGATGGTCACTTAAAGACCAGAGTTATACCTTCGCCCTTGAATGATCAACAGCAATTGCCCCATTTGTCTGCGGATGTTGATAGTGAGTGGTGACCGTCTATACTAATTAGGTTAGCAGTTATCTTCCCAGAAGGTGGCGCTGTACTCCTGGTGGAATAGACTCGATATGTCAGAGAGCAAATTTTTCTTGCAGATGGACATCTTTGAGGGGAGAGGAAATATTTATTTTTTAAATTATAATTAAAAAAAAAACCTCAAATTTTATTTTATAATTTTTGTCCTTCACTGGGATTGAACCACGGTCGTTTCAGTTTCTGTGCGAACGCTCTAACCACTATGCCACGACCTGGTTAATTTAAATTAACCAGGGCTGTCTTATGGGTTCGGGGTTTCAGCTCGTAAATATAATTTACATGTTAAAATTTCTATAGCCTTTCAAAAATATTTGCACTAAGAGACCACCTTGTGTTCATACATAAGTAACTGGCCTTTACAACCCTGTGTCAGGATTACGGCCTAGCTTCTCGCAGCACTCATGTTGTGTGTGTCAAATTTTATCCATGAGTACCGGAACCTACAGTTTAATGTCGACTCCGAACGACAGACTTGAGAAGTTTGTTCATGGCAATTAGTTACTCTCAGAGCTTTTACCAGAAGACTGCTGAGAGGTAGTCGCCGAAAGAAATATTTTTTTCATATTTCTTTTTTTGAAGATGTCAGAGCCTGGAGTCGAACCCAGGGCCCATGTCTTAGTAAGCCAACACACTAACCACTAAACCACGGCGACTACCACCTTGTGTTCATAAGACTTTAAGGCTTTATTTAAAATTTGGAAACGAAATCAAAAATTGCTCTATTTCTTTTGGATGAACTTAAAGCGTTTTACTAAAATATATTCATGTGTTTGTCATTTTAATTTCCTCATAGTCTCTGCTGCAGTGATGTTTTCAACCTATAAAATATTTAGACTTAAAAGATAACATTACAATTATAAAATAAACTTTTTTAAACTTTTTTTAAATAATTGTGAAAAATAACGTCTTTAGGGTACAAATTGGTCTTTGTAAGTTATTTTGGATGCCTACACACGTTTAGATTTTATTGATATGTTCACGAAAGTTGTTCAGATTTATAATGGCTACAATATTGTCATATATTGTGAGTCAAAAATTATGAGTCCCTGTAAGTTATGCTAAAAAAAGAAACATTTTTTCGTACGTTTTTGCAAAAAAGTGCAAGAAAAAATTATTTTTTGCACAAAAAATTATTTAAAATTTGTTCAATAGGGTCTTCACTATATTATAGCCGAACATAGTTAAGCAGTATCTTTAAGTTTGAGTTAGCTGTTGGCCAAAAACTGAAGACACCTTTTTTTGAGTGATGCAGTGATTTTCAAAACCTTTTGAGGTCCATAAAAAAAATTGGTAGTCAATCTGACCAAAACGAGTACAGGGTTTTACTAAGTTTTGGTAGTACAACCGAACCTATACTGTGGATTCCGTGCATTTTTTTTTTGCTGTGTTATTTGAATTTTGGCCATTAAAAGTTTACTAAAATCAACTCTTAGAAGTTTTGACTTAATGTTGCAATTAAATGTTTGTGCAAACGGTGTTACCTTGTCATGCTGATGTGTAAGTATTTAACACCAGTGACTGACTCTGTGAATTTAACCTAAATGTGGCAACAATTACTCACCCTATTTGCAGAAATTTTTTATTGACAATCAACAGCAAAAATATTTCATAATTTTTTTTAACAATTTGAAGTTGACACCAGTTTTTACTGCGAACAGGCTTAAAATATTTAAAGTCTTCATGTCAACAACATAAAGTGGGACCCTTTTATGTGTAACAAAATGTTCATATTTACATGCATACAGTGGTGTTCAACAAATTAGCATCAAATTTAAACAAAAGCAGTAAGGAACAAAAATTCAAATATTACTTCTATTATTTTTCTTATGCCCCCAAATAATCCACATGTTTTGTAACAAAACTAATAATAGTAATAGAAGTCTTTATCCAGCAATACAAATATATTAATCTATAAAATATTACTTTCTTTTAACAGAAGGTTAATGGTGTTTTCTTCTCTACCAAAAAGTGTTACGATTTTATGTTTCTCTCTCTCTCTCTCTCTTTAACAAAATACAGTGTTGTCAGATTAGGGGATTTATCAGCAAAATGGGAATTTTTTTCTGAAATGGGGATAAAAAAATTCATTTGGGGATGGAAATTTTATTGGGGATGATCGACAAGTTTTCGGCGATTTTTAAAATTTGTTTGCTTGCTTAATTATATATTATAAACATCTTACATTCGAAACCCACGATGAAAGAATTTCAATAGAGTTTAAATTTTCAAGACTTGCTTATAAACTTGGTTAAAACTCATATTTCCATAAAAAATTTTTGCAATGTGTGCTCTTAAATTTAATTATTAAATTTATTCCTATCTTTTTGTTTCCCTTTATTCATATCCATATGTAAAAACACTTAAAACTAACCAGTTCATACAGGGTGAACAAATTTAAGGTTAGGAAGTAAAATGGCTCTCAAATGATGAAACGTCAAGAGTTGAGCTATAATCCTTTGACATTTATTTAGTAAAAAGTTGAAAAGTGTTAACCATAAAACGATACACTTTTATTAATTAGATAATATTTTCACTAAAATTTGGTTACAAAAATTTAATGCTGTGGTAACACTGAACACAGGTAAGTACATACATATAATCTCTCTAGGAAAGTACGTAAAGGTTTAAAGTTCTAAATTGTGGTCTTGTCTATTTTATTTAGCAGCACTGTATGCACTTATATATTGTAAAAGAAATCTTTATTTAAAGTAAGAATAATAATAAAAAAAAAATAACCGATTTTTATGGCAATCAGCTTTTCTTCTCATTTTAATTCTTACCTCTTTATGGCAATTGGTATTACAGTTGGAACTCCAGAGTAATAACGTGACTTGATGTTGTGAGGATTTTACCAATTTTGCAATTTCCGTGATACGCAAACCCAATACATCACAGCCATTAACCTGTCAAGGAAAGAGATGCACAAATGCAATAACAACAACATCAATAAAAAAGAACAACAACAAATAAAAGTTAAAAAATATGAAATAAAAATCACAAAAAAAACAATGAATCCTTTTTTAAGAGCCCAGGTACTAACAGTTAAGTTTTAGTAAAAGTATCACAAACATGTCCTGCCACAAGCAAAAAAAATGATGCAAAACTTTTTTTTAAAGTATTGACGAAAATAACAAGAAAATGCATTTCTTGACAAGAAATAAAACCAACCAAAAAAACTCTAGTGCTGCTGTGTATTTACAGGCGCAGTTTTAATGCAAATCATGGCAGGTATGATAAAAAACAACGTGAAAAAATCATATTGAAAAGTTGTCAATAAATTATTAACCACTAAAAAAAATCATCAAATCAAATATGCTACTGCTCTGCTAACACTCTGCCGCTACAAAACAATTTCAAATAAATACAAATACAATAACATTATCCAAAGCAGCAAATAATGAATTTTGAGTGTTAAAATTAACAGCAATAAATAGAGTTCAGAAAAAGACTGTTATTAAAACACGCTATTACCTGTTAAGGGAACAGCATTATCAAATTCTTAATGTTATATTAACAGTAAAACCAACTATAGCAACATTTTATTAGTGAAGCAATGTTTATATTTATTAATAGTCAAAATCTACAACATGTTTATTGTAATTAACATTATTTGAAAATGTTTATAAACAAGTTGAATTTATAGCGAGTGTAGCAATTGTTTATAAGCATTTGATTACTTTTTTGCTCTTCTAGATTTTATAAATTGTTTTATTTCTTGTACGTTTAAAATACATTTGTTTTATTGTTTAAGTAGTATTTTTTTGTTGTTTTGCTTGATACACATTTTAATTCACCTTTACTGACATACATACATGTATAGATATTTACTTGAAACGAGCTGGTAAAATATTATAAATTTGACCTTGTTTGGTTTTTTTTTTTTGTTTTTTGCCATTAAAATAAAATGCCTTTTATTTGATTTTTAATAAAAAAGGGGAAGTCATTAGTAAAGAATTCTGATAAGAAAGTCTAGAATAATGACTTTAAATTAAAAAATTTTTCAAAACTGCATTTCATTCTTCAACATTTCTTTTAAACACACACATACGTACATAGTTATATGACAAGAATGCGGCATTCTTATATTTCTTTCTACATTACACGCCGGTAAATTAGAAACACCTTTTTTGTTTGAATTTTCTTTAAATTTTCAACAAGTCTTTTTTGTTTTTTTTTAGAAATACTAAATGAAAAATCCTCTATAAAAATATAAGCATATGTTTTTTTTTGTCTTATACAGAGTTATTTATTCTTTTGCTTCAAGAAGCTATTATTTTAATAAATTTTTATTTCAGTTTAATGACAAGGTCAAGTACAACGGCACTGAATAAAGAAATAAAATTTCATTTAAATAGCTTTCTCTAGCTTGGTTGCAGCATTCAATATTTTTTTCGAGCATTATCTAGACGAAAGATGGCTTTTAAATACTTTAACGCTGCACATAAATAATTTGAATTCGCATGATGTTGATGGCCAATTAACTTCGGATAACCGAAAACCTGTGCGAACTGGAAATTTCACATTTCATAAATCCAAAATCGGTGTGTTTTGTACCTCATGGCACTATTTTGTTGAAACTATATATCTCAGCTCTGACATTTTGAAAAAAAAAGGAACGAATAAATTTATTTTTTTCGGCGACTACCTCTCAGCAGTCTTCTTAAAAAGCTCTGGGAGTAATTGATTGCCATTAAAAAAATTCTCAAATTTGTCGTTCGAAGTCGACTTTAAACTGTAGGTCCCGGTACTCATGGATAAAAATTGACAAACACAACATGAGTGCTGCGAGAAGCTAGGCCGTAACTTTGAAACAGGGTGGTAATGGCCAATTCTGTATGTATGGATGTACATATCGTTGAGATCACTATCGTTTCCGCACTATTTCAAAATATAAGGTATGCAAAGCAGAAAAATATTGAATTTTGAAATTCCATGGACTACGTGAACTCCTCGATTAGCGATTTTTTTATGCTGGAACACTTGTCTCGAAATCATTGTTACGAATTTTCCTTTAGAGTTCGTGTATTTGTAAACGAAAAACACCGATAATGTTGTTTTAATTATATAATGTTTTATATAGAACTAACTCAACAGTAATGTCAAGCTCTATTTAGAAATACATATAAATATACTCGATTGTTCTACGTGTAGTTTGTTATTGTAATAATTTATGTATACACATAAGTTATATGCGAGAAATAGTAACAAAAACAAATTTAAAGGATTGTAATGCTGATTTTGCTTTATAAAATTATTTTCTCGCTTTTTTGTCAATTACAGCGTTCCTTAATTCTTGCGACGATATGTACTTATAGGCCTAATCAAGCACAACGTGCAAAGATTGAAAAAAAACTATTATACTTTTACAAGTTGTAGGAATACTTCAATATGTCTTCGATTAAAAATCAGAAAAACCAATATGTTTCCAGGATGTTTACTTTCGTGTTCATTATCAAAGCTCTAAATCAGATTAGATGCCGATTGTGTGGAGAAACGGAAGAGGATGATAAAAGTCTGAAAAAACTGAAATTTCCAGCACTTTTAACGATGTATTGGAATAAATTAAAAGTTAAATTAAAACAATAAAATACAAAAATTATTCAATTTTTAGTTTATTCATTATTATTTCATTTGCAAAAATAAATAATGCTATCTTGGCTCTAATTAATTCGTTATATCGTGAATGTATTTTATATAAAAAACTTTCTTTAATAAAGCAAACAGAATATGCAGACTAACGCATGATTTAATTTTATATCTCTGATCGATTGAAAACTAATTTATATAATTATTTTGAGCCACATTTGATCCCTTTAGAGATATTAAGTCTCGTCTACCCATTACAAAAATAAAAAAAACGAAATAATTTTTAAGGAAAACTATAAATGTTTCTTCGATTAAAAGCTTTAAAAATAGAAAAATACAATTTTATATATGAAATGTATAGAACAAAAGTCAATGACTACAGGAAATTATAGCATTGTAGCCCTAGGGAAGGAAGTACATTCGCAACACATTAACAGCAAAATATAATATTTCATGTAAAATGAAAAAATCAATTTTAAATAAATTATTAAAACGACTTTTGCATCACTAGAGACACAATATGAAAAAAAATAAATGACAAAATTACAAATTATTATTTATTTATTCACTTATTTAGATTACAAAATACGCTAATGTAGAAAATTATGAATATTTTAACAAATAAACTTTCGTTATGAGCTATTTTTGATAAAAAAAAACGGCACCATATAATGCATATTCATATTAAAATTAATGTTGCATGTTTAGAGGCAGAAGTTATCAGAATATTAGCGCTGCCCTAATATCCCAGCAAATGTAATAACTTGATTTTAAATTAGCTATTTGAATGCAATTGCTTCTTTAGGGATAGCTTTGGCAATAAAAAGAAGAGTTTTTTTTTAAATTTCATATATAAGTATATACGAGTATGTTTCATTTTTAAGACTCTTGTTTATTGCTTTGCACATAAACTGTAGTCGATAGAGTGCATTGAAGAAATTTTCAATTTTTAAAATTTTTATATTTTGAATGTTCTTATTAGAAGAATTCTAATAGTTGATGCGGTTTAATTATAATTTCATTTAAAATAATTTTAAAATTTAAACAGATAATTGTCGACAGGCCTTTATTGCAATTATTATTTTCCAGATAAGCCAAAAATAATTGAAAAAAAGCTTTTAGAGTTCTGAAAATGAATTTATGGCCTGTTCAAGCGCTTGACTTCATGTTGGGTTGTACTTTATTTGCATGTGTGTTCACAGGTACATATATTTATACATACTATATAAAAAACATAATTTTTGCAGAATTATTCACTGAACCGTTATGGTGCTAAAGTTAATCATTATAAACACACCCAGCAAACATATGGGTTTGATTTCAAATTAAAATAAAATTAATATCCATAGTCTCTCAAATGATAAAAGACTTGAAAGCGATAAAGTAAAGTATGGGATATTTTTTATTAAAATTTATGTTTTTTTTAATTTCATTTTATATCAATTTTATTGAAATAAAGCAAAAATTAAAAAAAAAGAATTATTTCGAATAAAAGAAAACAATGACATAAGAAGTGATCTGATAAAATTAAGAATGCTGTTGATATTAAAGAGGGCTTGAGAACTTAAAATTATAAAAAAAGACAGTAATAATGTTGGGATGTTTTTTTAATGTGTTTTTTTTGTTTGTTTTTTTTTTTTGTTTTTGTGTTTTAGTCGGAAAGATAATTTTAATCAATTTGTTTTTAAAATATGATTTCCGGCGTATATGTTTGCCAGATACTTCCACTATTGATGTTATTTTGATGGATTTCTTCGCTTAAATATTGGCTTTCAATATTGGTTTGTTTAAATTGTTGGTCTGACAGCCTAAACCACTGACTTCATATAGAAAACAATTTTTGCACGAGGTGTAAGTCAAGGATCTTAAGTTTTCCACTACGAATCTACATTTAGGCATGTATAGTTGTAAAAGTGATTTGAATTTCTCTAAAAACTTAAATTATTAAGTCAGTTTTTATTAATATATGTATTATCAATAACTTAAGTTTATATATAAAGAAGTTTATATATGACAGTAACAATAAATTTACACTTTTCCAACTATTCGCTCTACTGTCTTGCTAATTTGGAAGAAATTAATTTTCTACAATGATCTGACATATAAGTACAATGATTTAAAGCTTTCTGTGAAATTTATTTACGTGAACGTAAAATAATACTGGAAAATATAAACCAAAATGAAAGAATTTCGAATTTTATATATAATTTTGTAGTCGCCATAGCCTAGTGATTAGTGTGTTGGCCAACTAGACAAGAGACCGGAGCTGAAACCGCAGCTCTGACTTCTTAAAAAAAAAGGATTTTCAAAAAAATATTTCTTTCGGCGACTACCTTCTACTACCCTCTTGCAAAAGCCTTGAGAGTAACTGATCTCAAGTCAGTCGTTCGAAGTAGATTTTAAACTTTTAAAGTCCCGGCACTCATGAATACAAATTTTCATACACAACATGGATGCTAAGAGCAGCTAGGCCGTAACCGTAAAACAGGGTTGTAATAGCCAATTATGTATGAATGTACATAATTTTGTGGTTTATAAACAAAATATAGAAAAAATTAAAGTGAAAGAGGAATATGCTATGATTTCTATCAGATTTTATGAGAATTTTTTATCTTAAATTTTCAAGACTCATTCCTGTTAGCCCCACAACATATATTTTCAATCTTTAAAATAAATTGTCCTAATTATTATCAGAACGTCTATGTCACATCTAACAATTTTTATATTTTTGACATCTAATTCGATTTATTTTCTGCCATGACAGCAGTAGGTTTAGATTTGTGTTTAATATTTTAAAATATGTGACTTAAGGTTTGCTGTGATGCATCAGTGTTTATATATCGTTTAGTGTATATGTAGGTTACACAAGTTATTCTGTGTTTGAATGTATTTGTTTAATTGTCATAGTGGTAGTTAGAATTGTAACATATAAGTATAAGTACATACATGTTGACACCTATGCGTGTAAATGCACAAATAGATGCAACATCCTATCAATCAATACCTTTTTGTATAATAAATAATGATTTGTGTGTGAATATGTACGAGTATGCATAGACCCAGTGGAAAATTTTATAAAAAAAAACAAAAACTATAAATGCTAGAACTTCTTCTAAAACTAAAAACTATAAAAAGATAACATAATACTCGTAAATATCTCAAAACAATAAAAAACTTTTGCGGTTAATATTTAAAAATATTTGACCTTATATTTCATGACCTTATTTAGTTTATTCAACAAGTCTTATGGGCAACAGAATATAATAACGTTTTCGGTTCATGTTAATTACTTTTTCTGAATCGAGTTTTAATGAGAAGCAAATGCTTTCTATACAGACACAACTAGTTGAACACAAACAAGAAGATCAAGGACCAAGTAGAACAACAATATCATCATTATAATCATTTATTTCTCACCAATTTTAACTTTATTGTGCGTGCTTCTTGGGGTTAAATGCTGTTGATTTGTTCAGTGGTGAAGGTATAACACTGAATTGAATAATCAATCAACAGCAGCCGATTTTCTGGCGGTTCGCATTCTTAAGGTAGTACCTTTGTTTTTTTCGAACTGATATCAGATATGTTATTAGTAAGTTTAAATCAAAGATCCACACCTTTTTTCCCCTTCCCCGTCTATTTTCCTCGACCACCACATAGTACTTCAGGAGTTTTGGTTATCCCTTGAATGCTGACCTCATTAAAAACAAATTTACGTTTCGCTGCTTCAGCATAGAAAAGCAAGTGAATGAACGCATTCCTTCGATGTTGTAAAACAGTCTAAAGAGTTTATCTTTTAAATAGTAGTAGTTTATTTCCTTTTGGGCATTTAAATGTAATTCATAAATTTGCTTCATTTAATAACACATTATGACTTAATTTGAGTGTGTGTGTCTATGTGTGTGTATGTCAATATATGTATTTTATAAACAAACTTTTAAATAAAATTAACATATTTATTAATTAAACTGATATTTATATGTAAAAGTGATAATTAATTTTAATTAATAATTATTTGTACACAGGAAAATCATATTTTAGTGGAAATGTAATAAAATAATTATAATGAATTTTTAATGAGGTCACGTTGGTGTAACAATTGTGTTTTTTTTCCTTTAATATGAAATTTGTATTAATTTAGTGCATTTTAAATATTATAAATAACTACCCATCTTTATTAGTAGAAAATTGTGTTAATTTGTTATTTAAATTTGCTAAAGAACTGTTATTAGGCATTTAAATTTCAATAATATTGAATGAAATTACATATAAAGCAGAAATTAAAACACTCTACCCTGTCTTAATGATTTCCCAATGTTAAATTATACTTTAGTGGAACTTGTAGTAGAACTTGTAGAAGAACTGGGACTGGCTCGCTGTAAAGACGTCTGTGAATATTAAGTTTTAATGCAGGCCAGAAAAAGTAGTATTCGATAGCAAGAAAAATATGGTCAAAACGATACTGCTCAATGGCATCATAGAAGTTAAAAATATCCTACATGAACAAATAACATGGTTTTAAATTGTGAACAGAACAAAATTTTGTTAGAGCATCATCTATTTGCAGTATGAACATTTTATGAAAAGAGTAAATGTGGAAAATCATCTCGAACTTGTAATTAAGGAACACAAAAGTGTTTTGTTTGACTCGATAATCAAAATAAGAACTGTTTTAAATTTTGAGCCAAGCCATAAATGGCGAGAAGCGGATCGTAACAGTCACAAACTGGACATAAATTAGAAGAATTAGTGTCCAGAGATGCATTAGCGAATTTTTTACAAAACAATCACTACATATTGACAAGTATCCGCAAAAGAGAGATACAGAAAGAGGGTACAAGTATAGCAATATTCAAATTTCAGCAATAGCTGAAAATCAATTAATAAATAATAATCACAACTATAATATTTTAAATATTATATTATATTGTCATGGCAGTTATAGCCTGTCCATGGAACAAGTCTAGCCAACAACCCACGTATAAATAAAAATGTCAAGCAGTTATGGGCTGAATTAACTGTCAATACAATAAACGTATTGACGGATAGATCGCTTTCTTTTAAAAAAAACCAACGCACATGCAAACGTATATTCATCCTGTAAAATTCAATAAAAGATAATGACAAGAACAAAAACGAATGTTCTTTGCGCTGATTCACACATATTTGTACTTTCTTATTAGCTTTTAATTTGAAATTATATACCGATTTCCAAATATATAATTTTTTATTTATTTATTTTTTTTTGTATCATTTTGTTTGTTTACAATTATAAGTTGTTTTTCTTTTTAGAGTCACAGGTTTCTATACTAAAAATATTAATTTTCTATGAACAAAATTAAATAAACCAAGATTTGTTGCACAATGGCAATACTGTGTGTTGATACTATACTCGTATTGGCATGTTTGTCTATTCCAAATTCGCTGGTGCATTTGACCTGTAGCGCGATTCAGTAACATATTTTAACGATAATCGCATTGTTTTCAACAGTAAACAACAGAGTTGTCGATATTGCTATTCATTATCTTTTGTTTACGATAGTCCCAATAGCTATTGTCGTAAACTAACGACATTTTTATGCTGTTTATTCAGTTGGAAAATCCAAAAATTTTTTATTTTTAAATTTAGTAGAGCTTTGTATATAAGCTTTGTCAGATAACGTTTACGGAAATTGTGTTTAAATGCTTTTACACGACATGTTTTTAATTTAAACAGGGAAATTTTACATTTAAGACGACGAGTAGTATATGTCGCCTATAAGAGGATTAAATCATGATATTTTTTCTTCTTCTACCTTGTGGAAGAACTGAATATATTTATTTTTATATTACAAATTGCTATTTTTCAACATTCTAAAATCAATGATAAAAACGAATGAAAAGATTGTTTTTCGCCAAATAACAAACCCGGGGACAAACATAATATACCCTCTACTACATGTAGAGGTGTAGAGTAATGAAATGTAAGCAAAATGATGAATTGTTTGGAAAAGTGCCAAAATAAACAAACAGAAAAACAAAAAAAAATCGATAACCATGAACATACAAAATGAGTTTAAATTTCATTTTAATTTACATTGTAATCCATAGCCATACAAATGCAAATTTAAAACAGCATGATCAACATTTGTCAAAATTACTAATAAAATTCTATAATAAAATGCTTTTCAATACTGACTGACCTCTAAGACACAATCGCCAGCTTTCAAATCGGCTTTGGCAGCAGGCGTAAATTCATCTACAGCACTTATCTAAAGGGTAATTAAATTTTAAATTCAAATTGAAAATTAAAATTGTAGTGAAGACTTTCAAAAATTATACCCAAGGATATGGATCCCATTTGGTGCGCGTCAAATGAAAACCACAAGCTCCATTAGGCGATTTTGTTATTGTTAGAAAACGCACAGTAGACTCATAATGATCATCGTTACCAGCATTATCGTCATTATCACTATCACAGTTGTTTTCAACTCTCTCTGTCATATAAACATTTTCTTTTTCATTTAATTTTATAGAATTGCTCGTAAAATGATTTATTTTGTCATTTTCATATAAAACTTCAGCATCTAATTCTTCGAATGATTTTGTTTTAATTGATAACAATTGAATAGAATTTTGTTTTACCGACATTTTTTAACTTTTTCTCTACTGTTTCAAGAAAATAATTTTCATTTAAGTATGATTGAATAATACTTTTGTTAAATAAATATTTATTCCATTTGTTTTATGTATTTATTACTTTATTTTTCAATATCATATGATATTTGTTATATAAAATAAAAAAAACAAAACAACATAGAATATTAACTTTTAAACTATTTTTCAACTCAACTTTGAAACGGCTACGTGTGTTGTATTGTCTCGTTTTTGATTTCAACTGAATTTGTTTCGTTTGTTTCTGAGTTTTGATTTTTGTTTTTTTGTTAACTTATATTATCTATTCATTTATAATAGGTTTTCTTTAATGTCGCTCTCTTAAGTTGTTTTCTTAACTTTTTTTATAATATTTTTATGTATATTTTATTAACTGTTTTTCTATGAGGTACCCTACAATAAGGGATTTAGGTACAGAGAACTTAAAACAATGCTGGCAATTCTATAATTATGTAAGTTGTTTAATAACAAAATGCATATAAATTTTTATTTTCCAAAAGCAAATATAATGAATATCATAATTTAAATTTTTTTTTTTTCAGTATAGAAATTGTAGAACACAAATGTATAAGACTTTGCCATCAACAGATAAATAAATCGGTCTGTTATTCGTAAGGGCAAATTAAGACATTCGCTATCGAATAAAATTACTTATACATACAATTTTTAAATTTTTCTGTAATTCGTACACGGCCGACTACTTATTCGAACGTACGAATCTTTTTCCTTTTGGGATTCTCTTACTCAATATATTGGAGAATAAATGGTATCGTAATTTCTTATGTTATCATGCGATATCACGTGAAAGACTTGCTTGCCCCATCGCAAATACTCAATCGAAATGATATTTTTCTATTAAAAAAAAAACATTAAATCAAGGCAAGTACAAAATTAACACAAGAATTGATTTTGCCGTAATTTTTGTAGTCAGCTGTTCGCAACCCTGTAAAAAGAACATTCAAAAAGAGCTGAGAGTTTAGTGTTAGCAAAAATGAAGCATTATACAATACAGCAATACATGTTCGTTATTGAACAATATATTTAAAAAAATAATGAAAAATTGGCGGCTGCAGTTCCAAAATTTTATACAAAATATTATAAAAATAGTGTTTTACCCTCCACAACCATGAAAGGAATAATTAAACTATTTAGGGGACGAGGTCATACACTAAGACAAAAAAAGAGGTCACTCTCTCTAAGAAGTCCATCTACAAAGTAACCGCTCAATGATCCACTCTATATTCATCTTAAACTTTGGCAACGAAAAACGAATGATCAGGAGAAAGCGCCACCTGTTGGGAAGTAGGCAGATAACAGCTAAAAAAACTTACTTAGCGAAGGCACTCACAGCAATCAACATGCAACGATGGGGCAATTGCTGTTGATCATTCAAGAGTGACGATATAAAACTTGCCTTTGAGTGATCAATTCACAGCAATTTGTCTCATTCCTAAGGTGCTTAATAATATAAGAAAACAAAACATATGTACTGTTCTTTCAAAAAAAATTCCAATACAGTGCACAGCATTTAGTAGGGGTTTACCAATGAGTATTGGTCTTAATAAAAAAAAAAACAAACAAACATATGTTTACAGCGTATAATCACAAAACTTCTGTGTCTTTATCTTTATAAAGTTCTACAACAATTGAAACCTTATTACCATGAACTGCCACAAGCCATACAGTGAGTAAAACGAGTCGTGTACTCTATCGATTCAGTAGTCAAAATATCGTGTAATTTATTAAATTTCATCTTATGGAGATATTAAAAATCAAAGTGCTATGCACTACTAGAGAAATTAATTGATGCTTCAAAGAAATTTAGCCAGAATTATGCAGAAAGGACATGCAAATTTGACGAAAAGTTGAGTACATAAGCACACAATTCTATACATAATGTTGTTCTAGCACCATCATTATGTGATCGAATTTGTCTTAAGAATATAACATGAATGCCAAAAAAAACGCTGCCATTTTATTTAACAATAATTGTAAAGAAGAAAAAAGAAATTTTTTGTAAAAATGAAACAAAGTCAGCTGTTTTTGACGTATAAGCAGATGTCCTTCTTTTTAATTTTCAAATAACACAAAACTTTTCTTTTATAAAGGAACATTAAACAGCATTTTTAATGAATGTAAAGGGCACGAAATCAACTTTTCTTTGGTAGAAAAGAAAACACCATTAACTATATACAGTCGAAACTCTCTATAACGAATTCCAAGGGACTGGATATTTACTTCGCTATAAAGAAAATTCGCTATATGGAAAAGAAAAACAATATTGTTGCTTTTAACATTTTTTATTTGTAGTAGTCAGTTATTTTGTTTGAAGTAAATTTTTCCACTTTCCTTCTTCAATGCAAAGGCAAATGGATAGCGACTGCAAGAAATCTGAGAGATGGTAATGATTCCAGTTGTCACTGGCATAGTTCGGTGGTTCCCCTACTTTTAATTTTATGGTAAATAAACGATTCAAAGCATCAGACTCTGCTTGTGCGTTGTGAAAGCAACAAAGTACACACAGAGCAACAATAACAACACCTATAACACAAAGCGACATCGATTTCTTTTTTGTGTGCGTGTGTTCGGTTTTACCTAATTCGTTATATGGAGATTGAAAACGCTTTAATCTTGAAGTTACGGTCGCAAAAATACTTCGTTATAAGGAAATATTCGCTATATGAAAATTCGTTATATGGAGATTATAATACACTCAAAGTAGACTCAAAACACAGTGTTCTTATAATTGCTTCGCAATAAAGAAAACTTCGTTATACAGGAGTTCGTTATAGAGAGTTTTGACTGTATAGGGTGTTTGGGAGTCTACAAGTACTTATGACTTGAAAAAATATAAAAAATTAATGTTCAAATATTTATTTTTTTTTGCTATTTTAATATTTGTTTTATTTCCGAAGCTTAACTAAAAACGTTAAAGAATGTGTAAAACATGTTAAAGATGTACTCGTACATATGTTTGTATTTCTCGTATCTTTTTCTTTCCTAAAACGATTTCATAATCTACAGATGTGTTTAAATATCTTCATGTATGTTATTGGTGGCTGAGTTTTTGTTTTTTTTGCTCAAAAATAAAGAGAATCCATAATCGTAGTAATCGCTCTAAACCTAATGAATCATTTAAACATTTATAACACCCGAGTCATTTAGGTAACCGAAGAGAACAGCCAGAATCACGATATTTTTATTTACTAAAAAAAATAAAACAAACACACATAATAATATAATTTACAAATAAAATGCACAATAAATTTATTTTTTTAATTCAAATAATTGTCCACCATACCGCTGTTTTGATATTGAATTTTAAATGATTGAACCATTTTTAGGCCATTTAATGGCCATTGCTAACAGCTGTAAACTTGTTCCTAAACTTGAAGTCATGATAACAGTAAGAGGTTTTAAAATACTAAAATTATACTCCCTCAGTTCTTTGGTTTATTTGTTGTAAACATTTAAACATTTTGATGAGATGACTTCTTTAATTTTTTAATTGTTTAATTTCAAATTAATTTACGAATATTAAGTATACTTAGTAGTTTGTATGATTTTAAAAATGCAGTAGTAGCTATCTAAGTTAGTATTTGAGTACTAAAAAAATTCAGTAGTTTCTTAATTATTCTATTGTGCTTTAAGAAGTTTATTTTCGATGAAGTATTGGCACAAATTAGGGGATTTTTTCAATATTTTTCTAGAAAAATAAAAAACTTTTTTAAAATGAATTTTTAAATAGAAGGGAAATTATCAAAAAAATATATTTTATAAATTAAGCACTTGACACACCTTATGCTGTTCGTACACAATTTGCAAAAATAAACTTCTCCGCAATCGTCTATTTTTCTTTCTAACTTGTGAGTGAGTAAGGCTATATATGTATGTGCATTAAGGAGCTTGCAAAACTTGTCTAAATTATGGAAAACCTACTCTATTTTTGATTTTTCTTCATGATCTCTTTTTAATTCCAAATCCTATTTACTCTATCGCAGATGACAGAAACCTTTGTTATTCATATTCATTTGATCGTAGGCCGAGGCTTTCGGAGATTAGGATGAGAAAACAAAATATGAATGACACACTCACAAAACGACTTGCAGATAATCTCTGATTGGGGTCGTGCGAGCAGGGTCGACTTTAAGTCTCGCAAGTCACAATATTGTTTTGTCACAACGTGGTGGTGACGATGTAGTCTTATCATCTGTGACCATGGGCAATGTAAGTATGAGAAGGCAGTTGATCTTGATATTCTGGGGATAAGAATTAACTGTGATGCTAATTTTTCTAGTGTAAAAAGATGTATTCAAGTGTCTTTGGTTTTTTAAACGGTGCACGAGATACTTCACACCGTTTGACCTTTTTAATATTCACAAGATTTTTAGCCGACCTAAGATGGAATACAACTCTCTTGTATGAGCCAGTTCTTCAAAGTCTATTTTGAGGCTTCTCAATTGATTACAAGAAAGGTGCTTATTAATGACGGTAGGGTACCCAAGTCTATCGATTTGTTGGAGCCTTGGTGCAATGTAGCGTGCATTTCACTATTCTATTGGTACTACCACGGAAGATACTGTGATGAAATAGGAATATTAATGCCGAATAGTCGCATACACTTGAACCTGTTTTTATGCGGTTACTTGAGACCGCACAAAAAAAAACTCACATAAACTGGTTATTTTAGGAAATACGAAAGTCAGTTTAAACAAAGTCAAAGCTAAAGCTTTTCTTGATCATTAATAATATATTTACGTCGACTATTAAATAAGTTTTGAAGATTAATAAAAATATTTCCGTCGAGTCAACAATTAATAATACATGCACCATATCTACTAAAATAACCAGTTTATGTGAACAATTTTATCCCTGACTGTATGTGAAATTGTTATTGGAATTTTCCTTAAAGTTATTAAACTGTTATTTGTTAATAAAAAAAAAAAAAACAACAACAAAAAAACAAGTTTAAAAAATCCACAAGTCGCATAAAAAAGGCGCATAAAAAAAGCGCACAAATCTAAAGTGCACAAAAAACACCACATAAAAACAGGTTCAAATGTATTCGTACGGACCACTCGTAACTCTCTCAGAACACAATACATTATAGAGACAATTCGTTCTTTCGCCGTACTGTTCGTTTATGTAACAATGTTCCCGCAGGAGTTATTCCTGTTAATTATGATATTAGTAAGTTTAAATCAAATGTCCACAAACACTATTCACTCTTTCCCCCTTCCCATAAAAATATTTGCTAGATCAGCAGAATGTACTGCATGCGTAGGGGTTGACTCCTGAGTGATGGCCTTAATAATAAAATAAAGTATAAATACTTATCGTCGTGCTTAAGTTTATGTTCTCTAGCCGCCATTTTATATTTTTTATACATCTCGAGTTAATGATGCCACTTTAGGTTTTCGACCCCAAATTTTTCAAGTCCGAAATCTGTTTTCGGATATCTCGTCCAGTTTTGGAGTTAAATAGCCGAAAACGAATTGCAGATTTTAAAAATTTTGGTGTCAAAAACCTAAAGTGGCCACATTAACTCGAGATACATAAAATGGCGGAAAGAGCACATAAACTCCCGCACGACGTTAAATTAAAATATGAACTCATATTGCTATATTTTTGGAAAGGGTCATAATAAGTATAATACATTAATCGTTTGCTGTGTCTTTTGAGCTATTTTTTTACATGGTTTTTTCTGTTATATATCTTTCAAAAACAGGATTATGTGTACTATTCGGGTATATAATATTAGCATATTTTCCGTCATTTTTTTAAATATTTTTGAATGGTTATTACACTGTAATAATATTTCTGTAAAACGTATTTCTTTATATTTTCTGAATTTGCAATTTATATAGACTTTTTTCAATTTTAAATATGCAGTTCTATCCTAATGAACCTCAGTGTAAATACGAATATTTTTAAAAATTAAAAAAAAACTAATTTATCTTCGAAATCAATCTTAATCAGAGCGATCAAATATTTGCAATACATATTAAAAATTTTACTTTTACAAACATTCATAATTATATAAACTTTCTTACATACTCGTCCATACATATGTATGTATGTATTTAAATTAGCAATTCATATTTATTTAAAATCATTTTTGTAACAATCAAAAGTTATATAAAAAACTATCAATCACATCTATTTTCTATCATTTGTAGATGTCGTTCATATATGAATGTGCGTTTAACAGATTGTCGAAATTTTTTTTTTGTATTGATTGTTTCTAATGAAAAAGTTGACTGACCGATTTTTGATTTTGGCAATGAGCGACACACATTTGCAATATTGAATCTTTGAATGAAGACCAAAGCCGATATTAAGTTCACTGCTACCGAAAAAAATAACACACAAAAGTTATTGACTTTCATTTTCAAATGTCGCAAAAAAAAAAAAAAAAAAAAAAACCAAAAAAAAACCAGAAGTCATTATACTGATACATACATACCACCTACAAAAATATTAACGCTTGAACGACAGAAAAAAGCGGTAATATTTTAAGCAAATATTTTTTTATTTCCAAAACTGAGAGAAAAAATTTGTTAAAAAATTAGAAAATTTTCATGGGATGTAAAACTAAGATTTGAATAATTGTATTTTCATAAGAATTGCTTTCTTCGTAAAACCACTTTAATTATAAGAGAACTAAATTCAATTAAATGAATTTCGATTGTGCTTATTTGCAATGATTTATGAATCATAGAAGGAAACGACATATCGTACTCCAGCTACGGTAGTCTCATAGCAAACATCAACTTTTTAACTCACACTTTAAAGGTTTTTATAAGAACTTTTGAGTCCCTTCAAATTTATTATTTGTACAACAGACCCACGGCCTTCTTAAAGAATGACAGCAAGTCTGGAACTTTAGTGGTGGATGTGTTATTCAGAGTGATCATTTTTCATCTTAAACACATCTGTTAACGCCACTTTCAAAATCCAGATAAAATTTTTTAATCTGACAATGCCTTAATATTTGTACTAAAAATTTATATTCTTCCAATTGTCAATTTGCTATAAGAACATAAGCTTGCGCGGTCATTTTGTTTAAGCCATCGCCATATTTAATTTAAGCACGCATTCTTGTAAGTCATAAGTTGGAATAAGCACTAACTCGTAAAGATTATTACCGATAATTTATTTTAAGTTTCTGGTTGTTTCCCTACGAACAACATCCATCTACATTTATCCAGAACAACACATTCAGACAACATGTGTTCTGCTGTTTCTGATTCCTATAAGCACAAACATCTGCAAACATCTACATCTGTGATAGCTATTTTCTACAAATACGATTTCCACTACAATGACCTTTTCGTCATAAGTTTTAGGCCTGGCCTCCCATATTTCAGAACATCAGAATGGCGCCCAAATTGTGAAGTAATCACCGCCTTAGCGTGCTTAGTACCAATTTAAGCCTTCATGTTTGTATTTTAACTAACTGATTCCCATTTGAGTACCTCTTAGCAGTCTTCTGGCAAAAACTGTGAGATTGTGAGATTGCCCTGAACAAGCTTCTCAAGTTTATCGTTCGAAGTTGACGTTAAATTGTAGGTCCCGGTATTCATGGATAAAAATTAACACACAACATGGGTGTTGCGAGAAGTAAGGCTGCAACCCTTAAACCAGGTTGTAATGGCCAATTATGTATGTAGGTATGATTCCCATTCTACCGTCAAATTAGCGAAAGCACCAATTTTTTTTTTATTGAGACCAAGTCTCAGGGGTAATCCCCTACTAAATGCTGTGCATTGTACTGGAATTTTCGTTGAAACGACAGTACATTATGATAACAGAACATATATTTTGTTTTCTAATATTATTATTAGGAATAAGACAAATTGCTGTGAATTGATCATTCAAAGGCCAGTGTTATACTTAAAAACTTTGAATGATCAACAATAATTACCCCATCGTTGCATGTGAATTGCGGTGAGTGCCTTCGCTAAGTAGGTTTTTAGCTGTTATCTGCTACTTTCCAATAGGTGGCGCTTTTCTCCTGATCATTAGTTTTTCGTTGTCAAAAGTTTAGGGGGAATAGAGCGGAACATTAGGGAGCGGTTACATTGTAGATGCACTTTTGTGTACTCTGGTAGTCATTGGCTCAAACGGCTATTTTAATATGTATAGGATTTTCTATAGAAAAGCATTTGAAAAGTTGCTTTGAAGCCAAAAAAAATTGTGTAAAATGTCATTTAACGAGTCTTCTAGGATTTTAGTAACAATCTGTATATTTACGAGTTTTATGAAATTCTCTTCATTTAATGCTCATAGCGAATTTGCTTTAGTTATGGCTTTCTATAATAAATTTTTCTCAAATAAAGGTCATCTAATATAAATTAAATAAATAATACAATTACATGCTATGGTTTATTGATAAATGTAAATTAATTTTCAAACATTTGCCAACTGCTCAATCTCTAATGAGCTTGGTAATAGTAGACAGCGGTGGTGACAGTAGGACTCCGGAATGAATGAATTCTCAGCTCCATTGCCGCTTATTCCACAGTGTTCAGGTATCCAATACAACTGGTCTCAATTTCCAAGTGCTAGTTTTTGGAACATGTCGCAACAATATTTGACAAGTTTAGATGTCATATGATGAGAGGCTAGCTGCCTTAAGGCAGCTTGAATAAAAAATAAAGAAAAAGTTATACATTAAATAAACATATCCCAGAAGCAAAACTATAGTGTTTCATTTAAAAAAGCTGCAGAAAAAGCGACCTGTATGAGCATTAGTAGGAGTCACGCCTCGTGCTTGTTTCATCAACTATAAAAAATACTTTAAATAAAACGGTGCTTCAAACAAATGTTTGGAGAAACTTACATTACTTTAAAACCATTTTTGTTTATTAAACGTTATCTTCAAAAAGAGTTAAATATTTCAAGAAATTTATTTATTTCAAGAGCTTCAGGAATGGTTTTGATGACAGGATGCCCAGATAGTTTTTTCCATTTCTTGTATACATTTTTCTAACGCTGAAGCTGTTCTGTGATTTACAATTCTATTTGTTACTAAAGATGATGAAAAGTCTGTTCAAATTACATCTGTTTTAATTGGTCTAGAAATAAACTAAAATTTTTTAAGTGTATGAGATTTTATAGCAAAAAAAAAATAAAAAAAGATTGCAAACAATGCGACACGTTATAATTGTGCGAATAGAAATGAAATGCAATGCAATGCAGTGAAATGGAATGAAATTAATTAATTAATGGAAATATTTACAAAACGAAGATTAAGTTGATTCAGTTAATTAAATCAAATAAGATACAATTTTGTTTTAAACAAATAAATTCATTAAACAATTTTAGTAATTAATTCGTTAGGTTTATATAAAGCAACACCACAGCACACCCCACCACACTACACCGCAGGGCCACTACTAAATGCACATAAAGACTAACAATTAAAGGCCAACACTATGTAAGCCTTTATCGTGTATGTTTTAAAAGAATTTTCAATTATTTGCTAACAAACCATTTAAAACTAATTAAGAAATTTTTATTTAAAGAGAAAAGATCAAACACTTTTTAGGGAAAAGTTCAAGGTTAAAGCGATATTTGTACTGTTAAAAACTAAAGACTTCTTAGAAATTTAGTAAATCGTGCATTCCAGCATAATAAAAAAAGTTATGATTTACATTTTGAATTGAATAATATCTTTCTTGTATGGTTGCAATCAGATCATCCACTTAAGGTCACAGAGGATATGATAATTAGTCGAAAAAAGTTAACAATCTAAGACTCGCAGCCTGTTTCACAATATCGAAAGAATGCTTCCATTCGCTTGCTCAAGGAAATAATAAAATAATGGGTTTTATGAACAACGTCAACGTCAGGATTGGTCACTTAAATACATGTTAGTTATCGCGTGATGGAATAATAGACTTTTTATACACATAAAATGAATGTAGATGTTTGTATGTTTGAGGTCATAGATTCCCAGCAGAAAATTTTTAAGATTTGGAAGCAATAAATAAAATTGTGAGCAATAATGGAAGCATTCTATTGTTTTTTATACAGTAAAGCTTCCAAATGTGCAACACGATAAGGTATTATTTTTGATTTTGTATAATATTTGCTTACTGGTTGCAATAAAATTGCGTTTCTATTGCATTTTAGCGGCTCATTTTATATAAAAATCATGCATTATTGATGTGCACGAGTAAGTGATTGTCTACAATTTCTCTCTTACAAAATAACTTACTGGTAAGCACTATTTTCTGCTAGAATGCTAAGCAACTGAACCGATTTTCTTTAAATTTTGCACATTATCATTTTGTATCCCTAAAGGGAAGTATAGGCTAAATAAATTTTATAAATTCTGACTGGGCGGTGCCACGCCTATACAAAGTATGTATTTATTTCAAAATATTTTTAAAATGTTAACAGTAAAAGGCTCTAAACTTCCTCTAAATAACTTCATACGTCAAAAAGCTTATGGAATCGGAGAAGTTGGCGTGTTACTCCCCATACATATCTTAAGATTAAGATTAAAGCAAACGCTTCTATATTTATTTTAAATAAATAAATACTGATTTGTGTATATCTTAGGAACAGTTAAAGTAAAAGTTTTTGAGTTTGATCTGAAAAACTTCATAGTCAATACAAATCAACCCAAAAATGTAGTGAATGCGATAAGTGGGCATGGTACCTACAACACAAATTAAGTATTTTGTAAATCTTGAGAATAGTATTAGTGTAAGTATTTAAATTTTGTTCATATAGCTTTACGGTTAATGTAAAAAATCATCTGTCAGAGAGTGGAGTCATTTGAACAATTGGGAGTGGCACCCGCCCTACAAAATAAAAATTGATTTTTTATAAAAGTATCTTGAGAACGATAATAGAGAAAGTTTCGCAATTTGATACAAAGAAGGCCTTTTTTTTTAGTTGAGACCAATACTCAGGGGTAAACCCCTACTAAATGCTGTGCATTGTATTGGAATTTGTAGTCGGAGTGGTCTAGTGGTTAGTGTGTTGGCTTACTAAGACATGGGCCCTGGGTTCGACTCCAGGCTCCGACATCTTCAAAAAAGAAATATGAAAAAAATATTTCTTTCGGCGACTACCTCTCAGCAGTCTTCTTGCAAAAGCTCTGAGAGTAACTAATTGCCATGAACAAGCTTCTCAAGTCTGTCGTTCGGAGTCGACATTGAACTGTAGGTCCCGGTACTCATGGATAAAAATTGACACACACAACATGAGTGCTGCGAGAAGCTAGGCCGTAATCCTGACACAGGGTTGTAAAGGCCAGTTATGTTATGTATGTATGTATGTATTGTATTGGAATGATCAACAGCAATTGCTTCATCGTTGCAGGTTGATTATGTGGTGCGTGACTTCGCTAAGTAATTTTAGTAGATTTCAGCTGTTATTTGCTACTCACCCAATATTATATATGCATATCATCATCATATAGAGGTAGTGAAGCACTCTGAAGTTTAGCTAGCAAAATATAAATTATTTTTTTTTTTTTGTGAAAATAATTTTCTGTTTTTTATACATTTGAAAACATTTGCAATAACTATCATATTTATATAAATTGTAATATATAATAAATTGTTATATGTTTCGTAAAGACTTATTTGACAAGCATTGAGTAGACATTTATCAAATAAGCCCCCAGTATATATTTTATTTTTAATGACTACGGCAGTATATATTTATTTAAGTTTTATTTCCCTCTGGAATTTTTTCTTGACATACAATTTATAAAGTAATACAAATAGTAAATATTTACCAATTATTATTAAAGGTATATACATAGTATATACATAATTGAAAATTACAAGCCTGTTTCAATTTTTATCCACGAGTACCGAGAACTACAGTTTAACGTCGAATCCGATCAACAGATTTGAAAATCTTCTTCATGGCAGTCAGCTACTCTCAGAGCTTTTGTCAGAAGAGGGTATTATTATATACTACATTAGCAGAGCTGTTATTATATTTGTTGGATATCATGTCAAGGAATGAAGAAGGATGGCTTGGAATATCAGAATATTGGTTAAAAATACTACAGACGAAGAAACCAGACTTGGAGCCGGTGAACTAGCTATATTCCAGAAAACACAAGGGAGGTCTAGACAAGTATAGATAAAGTAATTAAGAAGGTACTGGCACCTATATGGCTAAAGGGGAGAAAACTCCGAAGTAATATGCGAGCGGTCCGGAGGTGAGGAACTTCTGGGAGAATGAAGGAGTAAAGGAGGTTTATTAGTCGGGATACACTGGTGGTGAGCCCTTCATACCACTTTACCGAACGGCGTAATATAGTAGCAGTTAAGTGATGAATTTTAAGAAGAAAGGCCGAATGTGCCTTCAATGAAAGTTTTGTTTTATCAGAACAATTTCACAGTTAACACATGCAGTTTTTCAATGACCAAAATCAGTGCATTAAAGTTAGAATCAGAGTAGGAAAATAAACAAAATGACACATTTGATCTCATTTTGTTTTGTTCTTTACAATGAGTAAAACAAAAACAGAACAAAAACAGTAAGAGCGATTGTCCCGTTTAATTTTGTATATTGTTTTTGTTTTGAGCACTACAAATACACTAACTCAAATGTGCGTAGGTACAACAAAAGATAAATGAGAAGAAAAAGAAAAGAAGAAGAGAAAAAAGAGCAAATTATACGAATTTAACAGAATAACAATGCAAGCACAAAAACAAGAAGTGAATTTTTTCGTTTGCGCTCTTTCTCATTTAGAAAGTATTTGCTTTGGTTTTGCTCATGTACAATACGATTAAAAAAAATTTTAAAAATTTATGACTTTGTGGTGACATTTGCGAAATGTTTTGTTTGTTTGCCCACTCTGCTTAAAAGTGATTCATCATCCTGTAGATTTAGCCTTCTTAGTTTTTTTATAAACAGAGTATCAAAGTTTTAAAATAACTATAGATAAAAGTGTATAGAGCTAGAAGAAGTTTATATTGGCGGACAAACAAGTTGTTTTTTTTTTTCTAATTTGGCGTAGTTTACATATTTAATCGGTTAATTTTCGTACTGACCTTTATATACATTTTAATTTAGCTTAAAACTCGCCAATACTCCTGTGCTAGAATAGAAAATCACAATTGCCCACATATGTATGTATGTATGTTACATCTTTAGTTTACTTGTAAAACCTTGAGGTCAAATGTTGTGATTTATTATGGACAATTATGAATGTATATACATACTTTGAGGCAAATTTCTTTAAAACAACACACAATACATATTATTAATAATTTTTTATTTACATTTTGTACGTGTCAAAATATTATGTTCACGAATAACAATAACCAGAAATTCAGCCTCAAGTTATAGTTACCGAAAGGCATGAGTGTAGGAGGCATGTTGCATTTAATTCGAATAATAATTTTATGGTTGTAATTAATAGAGAAATAATGCAAACAAATTATACAAGAAAACACCTACAAAATAATCATTAAATACTTAAAAGTGGCTGGTACTACAAGCAAGTAATTAACGAAAACAATTACTGTTGACTTTCAAATTAAATTAAACCATTAAAGAAAGAACGAAAGGCGAGTTTAATGACCAGTTCAAGTTTATTTTTTTGTAAATTAAAAATAAATTTAATTTTCAAATAAATTAAACCGTTGCGATTAGTTTTTTTTATTATTTATTTGTCAATAGTTGAACAGTAGGAAATGAAAGCTTGTTTGTGTATTGAAACAAAGCTTTTTTTTATTTCTTAAAAGAAGTGAAGAGCTTTTTTAAGCCAATGTTTAGTTTTAAGCAGCAATGGGTTAAAAACTAAAAATATCTTTTAGGTGATTAGATTTGTTTAGCTCTTTGCGAGGTGCGCATCGTTGTAAATCAAGGCGCACGCGCTCTGTACGCGTTTTCAAACGAACGAAACTTAAGATAAAAAAAAAATTAATAACGTGAGACGAAAAAGCCGCAAATATACAAAAAAAAAAAATAAATATTGTGAAAAGCACTCAAAGTTATTGCGAAAAATTAAGTTGTTGACGAAAAAACAATATAAAAAAATTTTTTTCTTAATACAAGTACGAGTAATGTGTATTACCTATTACTGGATGTTGGTGTTAAACAAAAATATTTAATATTTGAAATTCGGTTTTTTTTTCTGTTTAAAAATCACACAATTTTTGCAGTTTTGATGGTGCAATAGTTGAGAAATTAAAAAAAAAACGGGGAAAAAAAACGATTTAAAAATTTTAAGAAATTAAAAATAAATAAAAATTTTACAGAGTTTAAGGGTATTCTCGTTTAAAAATCAAGTGTTTGCAATAAATTGCTTTAAAAATTGTTGTAAAAAGTAAGTTTAAAAATTATTAAAAAAAAAAAATATTCATAAATTATATTTATTTTTTATTTATTTTTAATTACCAATTGCCAAAAACCCTTACAAATTGAGTTATTTTGTTTTTTCATTACCTTTGGGTTATGCCATCTATTGCCAGTGTTAACTGATTCTTTATTTCTGTTTGTACGAGTACTTGTGTTTGCGGAAAAGAAACACATTTTAAAACCAGCAATACCAAAACAAGTTTGCGGTTTTAATGTTGATTCAATTACGCCAACAGTAATTTTGCAATATTCAAAAAAAAAAAAAAAAAAAATAAATAAATATTTCTAATAAACAAATTCATAAAATAAAATCTTAAAATAATAAATTTTAGTATGAGTATAAAATAAAAACAGACAAATTATTTTTATATTCAAACAACTTCTGATAGCCACGTTGAATTAATGGCCAATAATATATAAATTAAATAAAACATGTTAATCTGATCTGATCTGCATTCTACTATTTTAGGTTAACTAATATAAGTAGACATGTAGTACTCGTACGTACTACAGTTACACAGTGCAACAGCAAAAAAAAAAAAAAATGCACGGAATCTACAGTATAGGTTCGATTGTACTACCAATACTTAATAAAACCCTATACTCGGTTTGGTCGCCGTGGTCTAGTGGTTAGTGTGTTGGTTTACTAAGACATAGGCCCTGGGTTCGACCCCAGGCTCTGACATCTTCAAAAAAAGAAATATGAAAAAAATATTTCTTTCGGCGACTACCTCTCAGCAGTCTTCTGGCAAAAGCTCTGAGAGTAATTAATTGCCATGAACAAGCTTCTCAAGTCTGTCGTTCGGAGTGGACATTAAACTGTAGGTCCCGGTACTCATGGATAAAAATTGACACACACAACATGAGTGCTGCGAGAAGCTAGGCCGTAATCCTGACACAGGGTTGTAAAGGCCAGTTATGTATGTATGTACTCGGTTTGGTCAGATTGACTACCAATTTTTTTTTATGAACCTCAAAAGACAAAAAAAATGTCCTCAGTTTTTGGTCAACAGCAAACTCAAACTTAAAGATACTGCTTAATGTAGTGAAGACCTTACTGAACAAATTTTAAAATATTTTTTGTGCAAAAAATAATTTTTTCTTGCATTTTTTTGCAAAAATGTACGAAAAAATGTTTACTTTTCTTACTTTTTTCAGCATAACTTACAGGGACTCGTAATTTTTCACTAACAATATATGACAATATTGTAGCCATTATAAATCTGAACAACTAGGCATCTAAAGTAGTTTACAAAGACTAATTTGTATCCTAAAAACGTTATTTTTCACTTTTTTTTTAAATAAAAAAAAAAAAATTAAATTTATTGGCTGATATTTTGTATAAAATTATTTCTGATCCATAGGTATTCAATGAGTTCAATGAATTGCTTACCAACGTATCTTCAATAACAGTAACGACAAATTTCAGGTACGGCATAAATGTTGTAGAGCCGAAATCGTTGGGTTTTTTTAGGAAAAACATTTTTTTTATCTTAAAATACACATATCGGATGGGCCATATATCGGTTTGAATTTGAACCATCAGTTATATCGAGCGATATATTAACTAAATGGAAAGAAAAAAATTTTGACTTGAATTCTAAGCAATAGCGGTAATCACTCTTCGTTGCAAAAGTTTTCTTACAAACATACTAAAAGTAGAATATATGCTTATATGCAATGAAGAGTCATTACCGTTAATATTAAAGAAACAGTTTTTTTTTACTGAAAAATACAAATCGTTAACTGTCATTTAAAATATTACAGCTGACTTGTAATAAGGTTTTTTCAGTTCATATTTAACAAGGTTATGTTTAATGAGTAGTAATATCTCAGCAATAATTTGAGCTAAATTTCCCCTTTCAAAGCATGATTTGTATATGGCGAGATATCACTCTACTATAACCTTCTTCCACGTAGGTGGACAGAGTAATAATTTACTATTAATTAATATAGCCGATAATCACTTTTCTCTGCAAACGGCCTTGCAAGTGTAGCAAACTTAGCAAAACATATCAAAATGTAAGAATATATGTTACGATTGCTTGTTGCAAGGCTACTAAGAGCGCTTGCAACGAAGAGTGATCATCGCTATAAATTACAGATTACTTCTAAGTAAGGGAAAACTGTAAAAAGTTAATTTAGTTTGACTTTACGAAAATCAATATATTATTTCAATGGTATTGGCTTAATTTTTGCCTCTCAGTAAGTCTTCATAGCAAGCTAATACACCAGCAAACTCTAGTCCCATATCAAGTTTTTTTTTGGCAAAAATTAAAAATTTTTTTTTTTCAATTATTAACCCTAGTAGGTATATCCAGGTCTGTGCAGACTTTTTGCATATAAAACTGTATAACTGTATAACTTTTTTGCTTTTCATGTTAGAGACAAATCCTTCCATGACTTCCTGGAGCAACTGTCTCTAAACACAATGAGCGATAAATCAGAGCTATTGTGGACCCGGGTTCGTGTTGATATGGGTTTACAAATTTTTAGTCATAAACAGCATAACCAGGTCTGTGCAGACCTACATGGGATTTGTATGGAAATGCATAGACAGATGTGTTAAAAGTCTGTATAAATGCATTTTATGCTAGGAAAACCACAAAATGAAAAATAAAATTGCATTTTTATACATCTTAGTTATCTATTAACAGTATTTTATTAATAATATGTATACAAAGGAATTTTATACATGGCATTTAACGCAGAAGTACCTGGTATTTGAGAGTTGTTGGCATATCGGATTTTTGCAATGAATGCAATGAAATTATGTTTTTCGCTGTTTTTTGATCAACTTAAAACACAGAAAGCATGATGGTCTTTTGACAGAGGAAGCGGCATGGACTGGACGGTCATCTATGGGCGGGCCAACAGCTACCTGAAAACAAACAAAGTTTGTCAAGTTCGTCGAACTCAATTACATCGTACAAGTCAAAGGATGGTAAGATTTGGTCGACAGTCTCGGCGACCACTGGTAGACCTCGTGCACATAACTGTCCCACGATGAATCGTGAAGGCACTATGCGAAACCTCATCTTCAGATTTAAATTTCTTTTAAGACCCCAGATTTATAGCACACCTGAAACAAACCGTAAGGACCAGTAAATGGTCTGAGATGGATCCTGACCAGCCACCGCGAGTGTGAACGCAACTTGTAACGGAAACAGAATTGTGAGCTTTTTTGGCCTAACCTTGTTTGCGGCCATATGCGAGTCAAACATTCAGCCGAGTAATGACTTGTGGGGACAAAATAACTAAAATTTAAAAATTGATTTAGTTACAGATTTTTATGCCTTACTTGACTGGTTTTGGTGGTATATATTGGATAAAACGAACGCGGCCTCGGTAGGGGAACAGTTCGGAACATATCAGCGTTCTAAGTTTTTCATGAGCATGTTACAAACATCGATTACGGGCGATTTGTTTTTTACAAGTCAACCATTTCTCGTGATACCGTTATCAAATCTAATATACTGTTACGAATTGTCCTTTATAATTCGTTTTATTATTTAAGGGTTCGATATTTGTAAACTAAAACACCGTTACTTTTCGATTTAAAGCTTTATTTACACTCTATAACGTTTAAAATACAACTAACTACTGACTGTAAACCTTAATGGGTAGCCCTTTTTATAGTTCTAATGTTTTATTCTAGTAATTTCCAATTGTTTTTATGTATCAGTTTTTACATAATTATACAACAACAATTTCATTTTTAATTATTAATTTTATATAATTTTCATATACATTTTAAACCAATATGTATTTGTGTTTGTGAGTTTCTATATACATTTTCCCCTACATGTATATTTGTTTTTGTAATGATTTATAATTTTATAAACATATTTGAGAATGTTCCTAATATATTTGTGTTTGTAATAATAACAGCAAAACCTACTTTAAAAGACTGTAATGACGACTTTGCTTTAACAAATTATGTTTTCGTAACAATACTTTAGAAAAATTCTATATCGGTTAGCAGACATCGTCGCCTTATAGATAGGGTAGCCCTCACGACTCACCGTGGGACAGTCATGTGCACGAAGTCTACCAGTGGCCGGAGGAGCTGTTAACCAAATCTTACCGTCCTTCGACTTGTACGATTTAGTTGAGTTCAACGAACTTGACAAACTTTGTTTGTTTGCAGGTAGCTGTAGGACCGCCCATAGATGACCGTCCAGTCCATACCGGATCCTCTGCCAAAAGACCATAGTGCTTGCTGTTTTAAGTTAAACAAAAGCAGCGAAAAACACATTTTCATTGCATGTATTTCAAAAATCCGGTATGGCAACAACTCTCAAATGCCAGGTACGTCTGCGTTAAATGACATGTATAAAATTCCTTTGTATACATATTATTAATAAAATACTGTTAATAGATAACTAAGATGTATAAAAATGCATTTTTATTGTTCATTTTGTGGTTTTCCTAGCATAAAACACACATAAACACACTTTTAACACATCTGTCTATGCATTTCCATACAAATCCTATGTAGGTCTGTACAGACCTGGTTATGCCATTTAGCGACAAAAAATTCTCATACCGACTAGGGTTAAAAGTGATTTTATTTTCTTAATGGCAATACTCCAAGCAGTTAAGAAAATATGTTGAAATCAGATGAGGAAACTTCCGGTCTGTTAGGCTTTCAAACTTGAATGTTTAAACATGTGTTCGTGAGCAGCTTTACTATTGTCTAATGAACAAAATTTAAAAAAAAATTTTTGTTTCATCAGACGAAAAAAAAATTTAATAATGACGAAACAAAAATTAATAAAAATAAAATTTATCACTTTTTCTGGGGCTCAAACTTCGGGCCTCCAGCACATAAAATTAAAAAAAAAAAAAAAAATACGATACGTAGCTTTATGGTATATTTCTGAATTTTGTCTTTCTTGTCGTACTTAGTTCTTGTTATTGTGATTGTGTAGTTTTGTAGTCTGAAATCTAACCAAAAATTGTATATGGGCATGAACTTGCATGGAAGTTTAAATGTGAAAGCTTTCATCTAAGTAGGTATTTAAGGTGTATATTCATATAGCACTAGTATTTTTCAGCAAACTATCACAATTTTTGATTAACCGTACCAAAATAGAGTGGGTTCTTCTAAATTTAAAAAAAGCTGATTATTCCTCAAAAAAAAAAAAACATTTATTAAAACATGTTGATCTTTTTCTATTTTCTCTATCATCATCACATATATTATTTCTAAAGCACTTTTTTTTTTGTCGGTTGCAAATATCTCCCATACAGCCGCATCAAATTTAATGAATGATATCTCATTTTAAAGCTTATTTCTGACACTAATGACGAAAAATAATTAGAAATTGAAAAATTAATATTTTCATTGATAAAATTATATTTTACATAGAACTGCATGATAATACTGTTGTCATTATGATTACATATATGTTTTTGTTCAAGTGTGTTAATACAGAGTCGCTGAATAGTAATGCAGTTCTACATAATATAGTATGTATGTATTAAAATCCATTCTGGCAATACCGCTATTTACTATAAAAAGCTGTTTTGTCAATACTTTGCAGTAGTTGTACGTTTAAAGATATATTTGTTTGTATTAAGGATTCGTACGGGCAAAAAGTTAACGATGATCATTGTATTCAAAGAAGTATTATAAAAGCATTTAAACATATATATGTATGTATGTATGTAAATATGAATGATATATTATGATTTCTAATATGTTTATATTTTTAATAAAATGTATGGAAGTTACTAAAATTTCTATTAATTATTTTCATTTTATGTTGCAAAAATAACAACTAACGGTGCGAAATATTCGCACGGGTCATCTAGTCTGTGTTAATTTCGACGAAATCATTAATTTCAGTTTCGATACGTATCCTTTTAGTGAGCCTAGTAGGTGGGCGTGGTCAAATTGACTAATTTCTTTTTTCATCCATCCATTAAATGAGCCCCAAATTAAAAACTCTAACATGATTACTTTAATTTATTTAAAAAAGAAAAGAAAAAAATCGATTTGTAACCATAATGAAGTTAAGCTTCTTTCGAAGCTTCCAAAAGTACAAAACATTTTTGCTAGGATATTATATTTAAAACGAGTTAATTTTTATACTGTACTAAAATATTTTTTTTATTGCCATCAATTTATAACTTTTTTCTATTATATTTTAGCAATATAACATATTGACATGTTAAATAAGTAGATAAAATGTCGACAATATTTTTTTGTTGTAAAATTATTTATTTTTATTGCTGGTTTGAAAGTTTTATTATTATTGTTATTTCTGTACTGCCTCCAAATATAAAATCCATATTTTATTTATGTATCTTTTTTCAATATATTTTTAACTGTAATAAATAATAATTTTTTATAATTTTTTTCCATTTCTTTAGTCTTTTATTATCACTTCAAATATCGTCGTGCGGGAGTTTATGTGCTCTATCCGCCCCTTTATATTTTTTATATATCTCGAGTTAATGATGCCACTTTAGGTCTTCGACCCCAAATTTTTCAAGTATGCAGTCCTTTTTCGGATATATCGTCCAGTTATCGAAGATAAATAGCCGAAAACGGATTGTAGATACATATTAAAAAATGTCTAAAGTGGCATTATTTATGGCGGATAGGGCAAAAAACTCCCACTCGACGAAATATGTTTCACTTTCCTGAAATTAATCAGCTGCTCTTTGAATTTGTTAATTAGTTGGCAATTAGTTACAGCTTTACCCATCATTAAGTGTATACTTTTCGTGCTGAAAGTAAAGGCGGATTCATCCATGAGTTTCTGATAAATTTTTGATTCGGACAAAATTTTTTTTATATGTAGTTTGACTTTTCTCTCAGAGAGCGAGAGAACTGATTTTGTGCAAAGTACTCTCAGATTGATTTAAATTAATTTCAAATATGGTACGAACCATGGTGAAATTACTTACAAGGTGGTGGCAGGTGAATATAGTACAAAAACAACAGGGAATTTGTTTTTGTTTTTTCAGCTCTTTAATGTCAAAAGCAGGTATGGTGAATTAAAAAAGCACATGTCACAAGTGTGTGTGTGTATTGTTAACAACATATATTTCTCTACACCAAAACAAAAAACACGAATACACACAAAGCAAAATGTAAACAAAACATAAATATAAACAAAACTTTTGACAGGACTGGTATGACCAAAAAAAAAACGCAGCTGGGTTGGCAACACCACCTTGTAAGTAATTCCACCATGGTACGAACCACATTAAAAAATGTTGCCACATCATACAAAATTTATACAAAAGTCATGCCATATTGCTTGTCATTTGTATTAAAAAATTAGTATGGTAAAGTGAATAATGTAAAGAAAAAGCAAATAAGAAGTAAACATATTAGAATATAAGAAATATTGTAGGCAAAAATAAAAAAAAACTAAATTATAAAATATTATTTAAGGTAGTACTATTAAATAAATTTACTGTATAATTGTTACAAATGATTTTTATCTATTTTATCCATCACAAAACAATATCTTTTTATGTTTGCTAAATAATTTAAATCAAATATTATTAATTCTTTATTTACTTTAGTTATAAATTCGAATATTATTCGCTTTTAATTTGCTTAATTTCACACGAATATAATTAATTTTCTACTTCGTTGTGCACATATTTATTTATGTAATTTTTAATTGAATATGGCAGCACTGATTTTACGAACAAAATTTCTGAAATGGGTGAATCGTGGTGCAGAAACCTCTCAATAAACAAAAAATTCGTTTGCACAAAAAATGTTTTAGAAACGTATGGGTCAATCCGCTTTAACGATATGTGAATAACGTAAATAAATACTTAAAAAAATTGACACTTAGTGAACATTTTTTTACTTAATTGAACGCTTTCTTTGTTGATACTCAGTTATTGCAATATTCTAATAAAAGTTTACACAGAAGATATTTCATTCTTTGAATACGAGTTTAAAAAGCAAACATTTTTGTAAGTGCGATTGTCAGCTCACCAATTTTGTGACTACAAGTGTGGTAATCGCAATTTTTTTCCAATATGTGAGCTTCAGGTTATGGGCAAATACCTTTAAAAGAAACAACCCTATCTGTGAATGATTAAAAATTTTAAATTTAAGACCTTGTGAACGCACTGTTATTTATTAAAAATGCGTTGAACTCTTATATTTTTATGTATTTTTGTTTATGATTTGAACCAGTTTTTTATATTTTTAAAACCTTTAGAAGTAAACAATACTGGAATACATGCTGTGTGTCAGGCAGTGCCATAACCAAATCATTAATGTTAAAATTATTATAATGAAATGAAGGCGTTTAATAATTTCATAATTAATGCGACAAATTATTAAAAGAAAAAACAAACAAAAATAAACTGTTTTTAATAGATTATGTGCATCATAGCTACTACTGGTATATACGCGAATATTTAAGAAGTTAATGTTATGTATCAGATTATAGATTATGTTTTAATTATTTAAGCTATTCTAAAAATTTTGAGGGTTTTGTTTTCGAGTGCTGTAGAATAAAGAAGTTTCAAATTAATTCTTTTTTTGAGTCATAGAGAATTTAATTTTAAAGTTATTCAATAAAATAATTTTTGGTTGAAAACAAATTCAGCATTAGAAATGCTGCATATAATCAATAAAACCATGCTATTTTTTAAGCCACTACTGTACTTTTTCTTAAAAGTTTTTTTTTGCTATTCTAAGCATTTAAATAAATTATTGCAAAAATTTCATGCTAATTTTGAACAGAAATATAACTGATAATGATGGAATATTTTAAACGAGTTCTTAAAATTTTGAAATATTTTTTGATCCAAAACAAAAATCAAATAATTTACGATAATTATCAAGAAGGGAAGACTATAGAGAAAACTATAAATGTTGCAGGTATTTATTTTTGCCATTAAAAGTATTCTTTTTTTTAAGTGGATAATCATCACTGGCAAAATTCAAATTAAAAACAAAAGAAATTTAAAATCTAAACAGATGAAAGCAAAATTAAGAACATATGACTAAAAGATCTTTTTAAAAAATATTAAAATCGTGTTTTTCAGTTGCTTAGGGTTGTCAACCTTTACTTAAAAATTTTTTCTTGTTTTCTTAACGAATGAAAGAAATCATACGAGTATATATAAGACAAGTTTTTACGTGAAATAATACAACACGTTTATTTGGTTTGCAAATAAAAAAAAAACTTAATAAAGCAAATTATTTAATATTTTAATAGATTGACTTTATATTGAAATCTGTAGTATTTTTAAAACATCAAAATGTCTTTCTTAAACTAATAGAAGAGCATTTAACACCTACCGAACACATTTTTCCGAATTCATTAAATGGTGTTCTAGGTGAGTAAAGTAAATTAAGCAAACGTTCAAATTGAAAGTTGCTTTAATTCTAAGGTGACCACATGTACTCTTTTTAGAGTAGAGTCTTCTATTTTCACTGGCTGTCATTTATAAAATTTGTGTCCTCTTTTTATCATCTTTTTTGAAAAGAATGATAATTTTTTTTATAAATTAAAGTAAATTTTATTTATTTCTTGAACTCCTATTTGAAATCAGTTATTGGATCTTTATTATGTAAATCTTTTCATAATTACTATATCGGTATTAAGGTCATAAAACTGGTATTCTTTATGAGAATTTACATTTATTAAAAAGTATGTAAAGGGACGATACAAAATTAGAGCTACAGGGAAAGCAAACGACGACATATTTCTTGCCGGTCTTTTGACATTTCCTTTTAGTAACGTTTGTCATTTCATGATGGAAAGATAAACGAGCCAACAAAGAGTCGAAATATTAAAATTTTCTACCGAAATTCGGAGTCAGTGGCCTCAATGTTAAGAGCGCTACGTCTAATCGATATAATCGTCCCAGCAGATCAACAATTAAACGTCTAGTGGAAACATTTTAATCCACAGACACAGTACAAAATGTTTCCGTGCCAGTGAGACAAAGAAGTGCCCGTAGTGTCGAGAATATTGCTGCCGCTGAGGCTTCACTTGAAGAAAGCCCAAATGTGTCTTTCACACGTCGCTCTCAAGCGTTGTGCATCTCTGTGACGTCGTTGTGGCGAATTTTGCGAAAACATCGTTGCCTACATCCTTACAAGATCAAATTGACGCATTAACTGAAGCCGCTTGACCACCAGAAGTGTCGTATGTTCGTGAATTGGGCTGAGCAACAACTTGAAAATGATTCGGATTTTCATCGAAAAATCATCTTCAGCGATGAGACTCATTTCTGACTGAATGGCTTGGTCAATAAACAAAATATGTGTTATTGGTCAGGCAGCAATCCACACGTACTCCATGAGTCATAATTGCATTCCGAAAAAATTACGGTTTGGAGCGGTTTATGGGCCCGCGGCGTCATTGGGCCGTACTTCTTCCGTGATAATCAAGACCGGCACGTTACTATGAATGGAAATTGCTACCGTTCAAGGAATGTTTTTTTTTTTAATTTATTAGATTGAAATGAAATTATGCAGGTAAATTGATCAGCAATTTACCCAAAAGTTACCTACATACATATGTAATATTAACGTACACATGTTTGATGTCTAGATAACATTTATACCAATTACCTTTTGACATTTCGAAAGTATCTAACTTAAGAAGCAAAATTTAAAGCATTTTTAAATTGGCTTAAATAATTTAAATTAGAAAATTAAAATACTGACAGCAAATTATAAACGATTGATTAGATTGTTAAAAAAAACTACAAAGAAACAAAAAAATTTCCTGTTTGAAGTATTAAAAAAAAATTAAAAACAATAATAACCAATTAGAAAAAAAAGAAAAATATGAATAATTAAAAAAATAAAATTCTTTTAATATTTTATTTAAAGCAAAAATAAAAGCATAAAAACAAGGGATGCTTAACAATATAGCTGCGAAAAAACATTAATCAAAAATAGATATAAAAAATAGCAGCAACAAATAAAACAATTTGTTTAAAATATAATGAATGCGGACATTGATTACATTTTGAAACAAAGAAATATAAAAAATAAAAAATTAATAAAATGTCGCAAATAGAAAATAAAACATAACTGCACCTTTACAGTGCAATTTAAAATAGAGCATTAAACTTTAGTTTCATACAAAATGTTTGAAAATCAATCCAAATAGTGCAGTGTAAACGCTATACAATTAATAGTAAATCTGTGTAGTAGTATATGTATAAACAGCTGTTTATGTTGTTCTCTACAGGGATTCTTTTTTTATACTTTGCGCTGCTTTTAATCCGCTTTGCCAACAATTGCTATATTTCGTTATTTCTTTGTGTAACATTCTTAGTAAAAAGTAGTTGTGCTTAACAAATATTTATTTGAAAGGTTGTTTAGGATCAAATATTTTAAGAAGTTCTAAAATTACTTTTATTTTCATATAGTGGAATTTATTCAAATTAAACAATTTTACATTATCGTTCATAACATTGGGCTGGCGCAATGGACAAATTTTTTTACATATCATTTTATCCAGTACAAGACGTAAATGTGCCTTTATTTTTACAACCTTGCGAAGCCTTTACATTTGACGTTCTAAAAGCCAAACATAAATTGGAGCATTGAGCATTGCCTGTTTGTCAAAAAAAATCTCATGCTCATGTAAAAGCTATAAAGTAAATCAAGATGTCTTGATATCACCGCTTAACAACTAGAAAATCCGATTTTAAAAGCACGTTAGAAAGTGAAGTTGGTTGCAGTTTAACAGGGCGGTTTTTATTTAAAAGTATTGTCATTTTAGGTGTTTAAATTCAAATCTGGCAATTTACTCATTACATTGTACAACAATTTCAAACTTTTTGCAAAATTTCGGGATTCCGATAATTGATCCTGGTAGAGAAGTCTAAAAAAATATATACGTCGGTTAAAATTTTCCATCTCTGGCCAACTCTTGCAGCATATCGGTGTATAAAACTATGTTCTACTAATATCTGAGGTGTATGATATGTTCAGCAACTTTGTAGAAAATATCACAGTAAGTATTTTCGTAGAACATATTAACTCCCCCCGTAACTGCGTTTTGCGGCTTTATTCTAACAAATCGTAAAAAGCACGCCGAAAGAGGGGAGGGGCGTAGATAAAATGTTCTACAAAAATGTTGGCCATAAAATTTTACTATATATGTCAGAACACACCAAAACCCAAAACTTAACGCAAATACCTAAAATCAATCAAATTAAAAATTGCCCATTTAGGGTTAATTTTGTTATTGTTTAAAAATTTAGATGACCCCATCCCTGATGGGAAGGTTTGACATTAAAATATTGAATACTTTTGTATATACGTCCCTATGATGTGCTTTTTACGATTTGTTGCAATAAAGCCGCAAAACGCAGTTATGAGTTTCTCCTTTACCAGGATCAATTGTCGGAATCTCATAATCTTGTTTCGGGTTAAACAGTGTTATTTCTTTTGGGTTTTGTTTTGTTGAAAATGTAAGTTGGCATAACTGGTCAATGCACAACATTAGTGAATTTAATTAAGTAAGTCAGTTATTGACTTTCGAGGTTGCACTGTTATGAAAAAAATTTAGCAATAGAAAATTACAAAAAAGAAATATCTTTTAAAAGTGGAAATGTTAATGTAATAGACGAATAAAAACATACACACTGGCTTGCAAATAAAAAGCAGGTAACAGCATTATATTAAATGGGTTACAGCGTTAACAGTTGATTTTGTTTTTAAGCCTGTTAAACATTAAAAAACAAACTATGATATGTGGCCTGGTAGTAGCGGCCTGAATAAAAAACCCAATAAACACACACACATTTTCAAGTGTGTTAAATATTAGTGAGAAAAAGATTTAGGCGGAAAAAAGAGAGAAAAGAGAAAAGAAAAAGAGAAAAAAAGCTTTATTTGCGTGTAAATTAGGCGGTCAGGCATGCGCTTTATTTGTAACACGTTACAGCCAAGTTTGTTTACAAAAAACATAAACGGGTCTTTAATTTCTTAATCGCATTGAATACAGTGGGCTAATAGAAGCAAATGTATATAAATTAACACAAAGGAAATATCAACTATCAAAACAGATTAATGTGCTGTAAAAATGAAATTAAGTACTCATTTACCAATATGACAAATTTCGTACAATTACAACAATTATTAAAGTTAACGGAACTGGGTGCTTTTAATAGCGGTTTAAAATAAACCACTCATAGTAGACATATCTTGCTGAAAATTTAAGAGATATTCAGTAATACATAATAGCTAAAAAGATCAGGAAACAAATTACGGCATTCGATATCGAACGAAATTTATATGAAAACTGTTTTTAAATTGCATGAAATTTCGCTCGATATCGAATGCCGTAATTTGCCCGCAGGTTTCAATTAAAAGTTTAATATTTACTACTCTGGACATATTAAAGGTCATATACTTATCAGCTTGACCTCGTATTAAAGATTGTAAAGCAAAATTCATTAGAATCCTTAAAGGCAAGTTTTTAAGTTTGTTTACAAAAAACATAAACGGGTCATTAATTTCTTAATTCCATATAATACAGTGGGCTACTACCCTCAAGATTGGCTGAACAATTTTTGTAAAATTAAAACTTTGCCTTTATTTTTTTAAATCTCTGATTTCACTGTACTTTTATTATCATGGCGTTAGAGACTTAGAAGAGTGCGTTACGTTTATGATGCAATAATTTTTTTTTTTTGTTTTTTTTTTTGAAAATGAAAGCTTTTTTATATGTTTTTTTCCCAAGATTTTAAACTTAAACTGTAAATTTAATTACAAAATCTAGAGCTTATAAATTGTTATAATCAATTTTTTATTAATACCGTTAAATGTTGATGTGCAATATTTTGTTGTTGCTGATAAATTTTTAAACAACATTTTTATATGTTTTGAAAAAAAAAAAACAAAATATTTCAAAACACTCATTTGGTTGATTCAGTCAGTCAGTTACTCAGTTGCATTTGAACGATTTACAAAAACGGTTAAAAACGAATTAAAAAATAAACAACAGACACAAATTAATTTTCAAGTTAAAGATTTTCAAGTTATAAGAAGAGGCAACAAGTAAAGAACAAACAAAAAAAATCAAAAAAAAAAAAGTGTTAATATCTGTTAATAATTTTGCTATGAAAAAAGAAAAATTGTTTAAATAATTAGAGCGTAAATTGTTAAACAAAAATCTTTTTTATTAAAATCATAATGTATTGCAATAAAACGCATTTTAATAATTAAGAAATAAATAAAAATAATAAGAAAAAAAAAAAAGAAAACTGAATAAGAATTAAAATACACAAACAAAATATTCTATATAATTTACTCGCATAATGAGTACTCCAAACAAGATTATCAATTATAAGTAAAAAAGAAAAATCAAAAAGAATTAATTTTTGCTTTCTACAGCTAAAACGAAATCTCATCAAGGGCACTTAACGTTTATTACAATTCGCAAAATATTTTTGACGATTTTAATTAATGAAATCTGTGTTAAATTTACGAAACCCTTAAGAAATTAATGTGGTTTTATTGAAATAGTAGCAGAGGAAAAGTCAAAGTAATACAATACAAATACGAGGTTGGTTTAAATAATAAAGTTAATTCTTAATATTAGTATTTGAAAACAGAAACATTATTTTGTATTATTAATATATGAATATTCATTCCACAGTGTATTGTACAGTGATGAAAAAAATGGCAGCTCCAAAAGTAAAAATCAGCTGTTAAATTAATTTTCCAACTACTTAAAACCAAAACTATATGTGTTTTTACTAATGTTTGCTATCTCTTTCATTTTAAATTGTAGTAAAATTGTTGCGCTGTTCTTGTGGTATGTACTTATTGTATTGTCTGTAAAATAAGTCGCCTGGGATCAAATTTAACAAATACGAGTAAAGATCAGGTCCTTTATTCTGATAACTAAGCAATCAAATGTTTGCCTTCATGGTACAATCATTAGAAGGTTTAACATGGCATGCAACCATGTGGTTTTGCAACTCTCTCTACTGATTATCAAATGAATGCAAGGCTGTGATTGACCATTTACTTATGCAGTACATTCTGTTGGTCTAGTAATATGAGGGAAAGGGTAAAAGAGTGAGTGGACCTTTAATTTCAATTTACGAATATCATATCTGATATCAGTTAGAAAAAAACAAAGATCCTACTTTAAAACTGCGAACCTCAAGTAAATCGGTTGCTGTTAATTGATTATTCAATGGCCAGTGTTAAAACTTCACCACTAAATAATCCAACAGCAATCAACACCAAGAAGCCCGCATAGTAAAGATTAAGTTAGAGGAGGATAAAAAATGACAATGATAGATATTGAAAATGGTGTTGTTGTTGTTGCCCTTGATCCAGATCCTGGGATAATTCCTATTTACTGCTCCCCATCTGCCTTTCTGGCATGGGAGACCCTACAGAAAGCTATTGCTTTTCGTCAACTCAGCCACTTGAGTCCTTGTACTGTAAGCCTCTATACCACGACAATGTGATTAACCCTCATATTAAAAAAATTAATAAAGTGTTCCAATCTCGTTCATTTTCTTCCCCCAAATTTTTCGTTCACTCTATATGAACGCAAATGTACTTAACGTCAATATTTATACGTACCGTCGTGCGGTAGTTTATGTGCTCTATCTATATTTACCATTAGAAAACCCCTGGGGAGAATATTGTCCAAAAAAAGTTATCACCCTAATGAACAGGCTGTCTAATTTTTTGAACACACCTGTATTATTATAAAATCCTGAATAATCTATTAATTTGTCTGTATAATTCTCTTAGTGTTTGTTTAATGTTTTTATTTATAATTTAATGCAAAACAAATACATTTTAATAATTTTATAAAAATTAAAGAAAAAAAAAAATAAACATTTTCAAGTTGATGGTTGAGTGATTAGTTTTTGGCTTAAATGGAAAAGTAAACGGTGAAAATGAGACAAAGAACTATTGCCAGCCATCCGGTAAATATTCAATTTGCTTTAAAATCTATTGAATCGAGCATATATTTATGTGTCGGTAGGTATAAATACATTTATAAGTGAATGAAGCAAGTCTTTGTGGCTAAATTCGCATAGTGGTGGTGTGGCAAGTCAAACACTGTGGTTAACCAAGCAAAATAGTCAAAAGTGTATAATCCCCACAATCAAATTATCATCAAAATTAACATCATATAATATTTTATAGTAACGCATGTACATATATAGTGCAACAATAATATAAATATATAAGTATTATTTTTTTTTTTCAATAGTAACTTCAAGGTAATTATTGTTATTTAGAAAATTACTTAATTTTATTAATAAGCAATTTTCATTTTCAATTATTTATAAGTGAACCATCGATTACTTATTGCATTATTTTGTTGAATTGTGGAAATTTTAATGGTTTCTTGAATTTGAAACGAGGCCATTTAGGTAATTAATCATTAACATATATTTCTTAGGCTTTAAACAGTTTAAAATTGTTTTCAAAAAACTTTTAAACTAATTGAATTAGAAAGGTTTAAATGTTCTTCAACTTGTTTGAATAAAAGTTTAAAATTTTAATTATTTAAAATTATTAAAGCCCTTTTATTTTACCAAATTTTAAAAGTTGTTCAAAAATTGTTTTATTTAAAAAAAAAAAACCTCATCCAGTCGGTAGTCTGAAAACGGATTCATCGTTGTATTACAATAACATTTTGCTCAGATTTTTAGGGTATGTCAATAACCACTCGGTAGGTTGCTCAAATTAAGATAGATTTTTATGACCAGATGGTTAGACGCAGTTGCATAGGAATCACAATAAATACGTAACACGATGGATTTGTTCCAGGGAACACTGTATACAAAAAATCATTCAAAAAAAGACAACACATTAATAATAAATTATATCGATTAAACTACTGTAAAAGTCATAAACAAGTTGTAGTCCTCCTTAATATAGGGAAATAAATTAAAACTTTAATACAGCCATTACAAGTTTTCAAAACTGTGGAAGTTTTTAGCGGTATAAAGCACCACTTGTCCATGTAAAATCTAGCTTTTTAAACCGGTTCAAGAAATATTTAACTTCATCTGACCTTCTTAATATTTATAAGACAAGATAGAATACTACTTTCATGTATGTGCTGATGTTTCAAAGTCTATTTTGGGTCTTCTCAATCGGGTTCAGGAAAGGGAAAAAGTGTTTATCAGTAGGGAATCCAGCTCTTTCGATTCTCTTATACCAGTATTAACAAGGAAAGTTGTCTGGTGAAACAAAAACATTAATTCCAAATAACCGCATATTCTGAGGTTCTACTTATACCCTTTGTAGTTGATTGTCCAATAAATTGCATTATAAAGTGAATTAGTTCTTTAGCCGTACTGCTCGTTGATGAAACAAATTTCCAGCGAATGTCCGCAAACACTACTCTCTGTTTTCTCCTTCTCGTAATATATTTCTCTAACACTAGTAAAATGCATTAAATGAGCAGGGGCCAACCCCTGAGTACTAGTCTCGTGTTATTACGTACAAATAAAGATTGGTTTGGTTGTACTCGTCAAGGTGATGTAATATTTCGGACAAACTTTATAAACGGCCTTAAAACAGAAGTTCTGCTAAGAATATTGCAGTTGTGGCGATGTGTGCAGATGTCTAATAAGGCTCTACACTATCCACCAGCTGACTTGTCTTGCAAGTGGAATTGAAGATTTTCTCTTATAAAATTTAATGTTAACCGCTGAGGAGCAAACACGTTTAGGTTAACTCAAACCGTCCTAAGAAAGACAACTTTTCATCGTAAATCATAATGAGCTACGATGCCCATTTCCATCTCAGGCATAAGTCAATAAAGAGGACTATAACTTCTGGGGCATTACAAATCCACGAGAAACGGTATATCCCAATATGCCACCGTACAATAAGATGTTTCAAACACCTACGTATGGCATACGCTACAGATAATGACTTTTTTTAATTCAACTAAACGAATAAGGACTGGAAAGTACGTGGCTTAAACAGCATGAAATAATGCCGCATACTGTGTGACCCACTATTGAAGTTTGTAATTTCTGGGTTGCCTGTTATTTTACATTGGCCAGGTAGAACGACCAATTTTTAGAGTTTTTTCTTCAACATTTTTAAAAATCGGGTGTTACACTATTAAAATACTCAAGAAAAATATTCGATAGAAAAAAGTGAAATAATCTAATCCCCGGAAGTTCTAACAACAATATTCTAGAATGTTATAAATCGGCCACGCATGGTTATCAATAATGTCTAGTAGTTAGCAAGATATCATTTTTTCTCTTTCAAGAGAGAAAAAAAAACAAAAACAGCTCTCCATTAATAACAAGAATGAAATAGAAATAATAGACATACAATGGGTTTACTCTAATAAAAAATAATTTTTTCGATGATAAAAATACTTAAAAATTAGGCAACGTTACTCGGCAAATGCATGTTTTTTCAGAAAATTCTCTCTTTACGAACCTTTTATATTAGCTTGCTGTCGAATATTATCATTAAATATTTCTCTTACTGTTACTTACTAAGCCTGTGCCCGGGTTCAATCCCCAGCTCTGACATCCTAAAAAAAAGGAATATGGAAACAAATATTTCTTTTAGTGACTACCTCTCAGCAGTCACCTGGCAGAAGCTCCGAGAGTAACTAATTTCCATGAACAAGCTTCTCAAGTCTGTCGTTCGTAGTGGACTTTAAACTGTAGGTCCCGGTACTCATGAATAAAAATTAACATACACAACATGGGTGCTGCGAGAAGCTAGACCTTAACCCTGAAAGAGGGTTGTAATGGCCAGTTATGTATGTATATGTCTTACTTTTTCTGTAGAACGACTTCCTCATACGTTGAATATTCTTCTATTTGAGGAGCTTCTTCCTATTAATGAATAGTACTTATTATACCATACAATCTCGTTGCACTGCACCATCGATTCATATATTTAAATGATATATGAAGAAAATTGTTTAATGCATAACCTGCTTTTGACAACTTGGTTTCTTATGCAGACTTAATTTTAATGAGAATACTCAAAAGTTGTCACTAAAATTTCGTGGTTTTTTTTTATTATTTTGTAACAAAATCATAAATGAAATAAAATTTTATAAGGTTTTACTAATTGATTTATCGTAGAAAATTAATATTTCAAACAGGGGATTATAAATTTAATGCTCTTCGTAATAAATTAAATGTAAAAAAAAAGTTGAAAAAATACTTAAGAACGGATACTAAAAGACATTTATTTCGTAAAAACCCGCTATAAGAAGTTGATTAATTATTTTTTATTTTTAGTTTCTATTTTTAAAAAAATATACGTATGAATGAATACATTTATAGAAATGAGCCATTAATAATATTATACCAACAAACTAGCATATAAAGCGAGATTTATTGGATAAAGTTTTTACTTTGTAATATTTAAGCACAAGAAGTTTAAAACTTTAATTAATAAATTACAAAATAAAACTTAATTTCAATAAAGAACCAATTGATAAAAATCAGTTCTGAAAACATTTTCATTTAAAACAAATTTAAGTAAGTCGATTAGATTTGATTTTTTTTATAATATTCTTTAAAACAATTAAAACGCATTAACAGCATAACGGAAAGAGGAAATTTCAACTTACTGGCATTACATACAAATATAGACATCCTACAGTAGGTAATAGGTGATGCCAAACAAAATTTTAGATTTGGCAGACCTTTATTTTTTTTTCCTTTATAATTTAAAATGTGTTGAATAAGTTCGTAAACATAAATAGTTTATAATTGTCATCAATTTCAAACACTGTAATTATACCTTTAAATTCCGCACAAAAAGTCGGTTTATCGTATGCTCACTAACACTACGAGTTTTCGTTGCACACGACATTTTTGATAAGCACCATACTTTCACTTTTGGGTTTTTCGAGCCTATTCATGACTTCCTATTTATTTCCAGTGTTTGAGGTAATCCTACCCATAATAACTCGGCGTGTTCTATACGTAGTTTGTCGAATGTGATATGATCATTGCTGCTGGTTTGTACGATTATGACATATGGTTTTCCTATTCGTATTCATTTCTGAGTCAATTATTTTGACTGTCTTGACAGAACCTATTGTTCTATCTTGAATTTCTGAAAGTGTATGTGATAGAAGATAAATATCATCTGCATATTTTAAATACATACATACATAACTGGTGTAAATTTTTATCCATGAGTACCGGGACCTACAGTTTAATGTCGACTCCGAACGACAGATTTGAGAAGCTTCTTCATGGCAATCAGTTACTCTCAGAGCTTTTGTCAGAAGTCTGCTAAGAGGCAGTGGCCGAAAGCAAAAAGTATATATTTTTTTTAATATTTGTTTACTTTAAGATGTCAGAGCAGGGAAACTACACATATACTCCTACACATATACTATTAAATACTATAACTAATTACGTAAATTCTAGAAAAAAAGTTTTCTTAAATTGTGTCTCAGTTTCTCTATAAAATAATCCATCAATTTTATTTCGTTTAGCAGCTCTACCTTCTTTATTTAATCACAGATTTCTATCCCAGTAGATGTATGTAGACTGGACTCACGGGCATCAGAAACAGCAGTACACATATTATATGAATATATGGCTCTTGATAGAATTAGATGGATGTGTCTAAGAAGGAATATGGACATTTCCACCACTAAAGTTCCGGACTTGCTGATGTTCATAAGGAAGGAAGTCGGTCTGCTAAACAAACAAATTGACATAAAAGATCTTATAGGTCGCAGTTTGTTGCAATTTTGCTGTATCTAAATCAAATTATCATAATACTACATCAGTTGGAAAACATTAACAGATTCGTAAAAGGCTAGGTTTCACTCGATTCAAATCAACTTGTTTTAACAATTAATTTAGTACCCAATTATACTCAATTGTATTATTACTCTACATTACAAGTTATATAACAACTCAAGCACAGCTAGCATAGGGTATTAAAGAGCTTTGTTTTTCTAATTCACTTTTAATTCTTTATTATTCCCTGTTTACATGCTAAATTTAAGCACATTATCTCAGTACAAGTTCACCTTTAAAGAAAATACTTGTACACTTGAAAAAATAAACACAAAAACGTTTTTATTTTCATGGTCAATGTCAAGAAAGAAAAAAAATTACAAAAAAAAAAAAACTTTATTCTCAATTGTTTGGAATTCATGTGTTTGAAGAGCAATTAACTTGAGACAACTCAACTTAAAATCAATACAAAAACGTTAAAAATTTAGATATACAAAAAAAAATCATAATATCTATTGAATTTATGTATTAAATTCAGTGTTGCCGAGCTTAGAAAAAAATGCTAGCTTTGCTTTTGGAAAATAAGCTAAAAAAAAGCTAAAATATTGCTAGAAAAATATGCTAAAAAATTAAAAAAAAAATATTTGTGAAACACTTATAGAAAAGAGGTATATTTCTAATCACGCAATAATAATAACAATAAAATTTAACTTAAAAACGTTATATAATAGACTGAAATAAGCAAGTCTTGATTTCATGGATCCATATATGTATGCAACACATACATATATAAAAATTTCTTTGTAAGTCTGTCTGTTTGTCGGTCAAATACGCCTAAAGCTTCGAAACCTAGACTGAATGACTTTCTGGTCAAGCCAAATCACCAATCAGTTGTCGGAATTGGATAAATAAGTACCTCCCAAAGTAGTATTAAAATATGTACTACCAAGGCAGTTTGACAGATTCTTAGCCTAACAAAGAAAAACCTAGCACTCGGTTTTCTTTGTTATTAAAATTATTTAATTTTTCAATTTAATCTTCTGAACTTTAACACACTTAGTCCAACGATTTTCTATGAATTCTATCCATTTAATTTTCTTGAATTTTCTTTTTGTGTTTAGATTTGGGAACTAATCGAAGTTAGAAGGCGGTTAATCAAGAGAATAAGGTGCTTCAACCATTGAATTTTGCAACTGTTCAAACACTAATGTGGCATGGTGCTTTGTCTTAAAGAGATCCGGGTCGCTTCTCTTGCTTTTTCAAACTCAATTCAGCCTAAAACATCTTTCAAGAGCAGTAGTAGTTTGATTGGACCTTATCAGTACGGCTTCAGACCTGGTAAGTCCACCCATGAAAGTCAAGTTGACACACACCACCTTTTTGTCGACTATAAGGCAGCGTTCGATAGCGCGATAAGAGATCGCGTATATGCCGCAATGTCTGAGCTCGGTATTAGTGCAAAGCTGATAAAACTGTGCAGAATGACGTTGAGCAACTCCTGCAGCTCCGTCAAGGTAGGAAAAGACCTCTCCGAACCTTTTAATACCGTGCGAGGTTTCAGACAGGGCGATCCCTTATCCTGCGACCTCTTCAATTTCGTCATGGAGAGTGTTTTGCGAAAGGCGGGTGTACATCGAAATGGCACTATATTTAACAAAAGTGTCCAGCTCCTTGCGTATGCAGACGACATAGACTTCATTGGGCATACCAAGCGAGATGTCACCGCAGCCTTTAATGCTATTGAACGGGAGTCTGCAAAAATGGGTCTGGCGGTAAATGAGAGCAAGACGAAGTACATGTTGTCGACGAGTAGGGATGTTGAACGTATTGGCTCCCAGGTTACAGCCGGCAACTATACATTCGATGTGGTTAAGGAGTTCATCTACCTTGGCACCGCCATTACCAGCAAGAATGATGTCAGTCTGGAGATCAAACGAAGAATCATACTGGCCAACAGGTGCTACTACGGTCTCAGTAGGCAGTTTAGTAATAGAGACCTCTCTCGTGCGACGAAATTAACACTCTACAAGTCGCTTATTCTCCCGGTGCTTCTCTATGGTGCGGAAGCATGGACGCTGTCTTGTGCCGATGCAGCGGTCCTGGGGGTGTTCGAGAGAAAAGTTCTTCGTAAGATCTTTGATCCTCTAAGGCGTGGCGATGAGTTTCGCATTAGAACCAACCATGAACTGTGTGAGCTCCTCGGCGATGTGGGCGTTGTTCAGCGCATTAACATTCAGCGGCTACGCTGGCTCGGCCATATTGTTCGGATGGATGAATCCGCTCCATCGAGAAAAGTTTCCGATGCGAAAGTCACTGGACGTCGGCGTAGAGGACGACCGTATATACGTTGGAAGGACCAAATTGATGAAGCCCTGTCGTCAATTGGTGTGACCAACTGGAGGGGGCGCGCGCTTAGCAGAGACGCCTGGAGAATAGTGTTAAGGCAGGCCGAAACCCGTTAACGGGTTGTTATGGCCATCTAAGTAAGTAAGTAAGTAAGTAGTTTGTATGAGACTGATGATGAAGGCCATTTAGAGACTCAAGCTGAGCTGCATAATCTAATTTGTGATTTACATTTAACGAAGCAAGACGCAGAATTACTAGCTTCACGCATGCAGCAGTCGAAACATCTTGCAGTTGGGATAAAAGTAACAATCCATAGAGATAGAAACCTGGAATTGGTTGCATATTTTGAAAAAGGACACACTCTATTCTCTACTATACGGATGTTAATGGTTTGTGTTAAAAAAATGAACCAGTGCTCTACGTACTCATACAGTTTAAATCCACAATACAGTTTTGCAAAATGGTAATTAAAAACCATATGTAGCAATTTCTCGTGCCATTAATACAAAATAAAATTACAAGTCAATGACTGAAATTTTGACGTTACTGAACTACAACGCTAATAAATGGAGATCCAGAAGTTTAGCCTCTATGGCCATTTCGTCTCTGCTTAAGAGACTCGCCAGGAGACTGTTTCCAAAATATGGTAATTAAAACTATAAACTCCTACGTTCAAAAAATAATAAACTACATGGCCATAGAGACATGCTTATCCCCATAAGCAATACATTTCATATTTATTGAATTTATTTGCCTAGATGGCGAAAAATATTTTTTTTTTTTGAATAACAGATTTAGCATTAAAAATGCTAAATTGGCAACACTAATTCAAATACCTAAAATTATGCATTTATGGCAGTGGCATGACTATGATTTTATGACTTGTACGCACGTACTCACTAAACGAGTACGTTACGCATAGACTGAACACCGAATTTAATTTACTTTTTGTTATAAATTTTGTTGAACAAGTATTTAATTTTAAACCAGTTCTCTGTGTTTTTTTTAGCATTTTTTTTAAATTTTTTACTGTTGCTGTGGTTTTTTTTTTCATCATTGCATTTGTTGTTTTTGCTGTTTTTTTTAGAAAGTATAGAATTTTATGTAAAAACTCAGAATAAAAAAACTTGACTTTTAAACAGGAACTACTATTTTCCACTTCATTAATGTTTTTTGTTCCCTCGATATTATTAATTTGAAATACTCATATTGCAAGGGGAAGGTATGCCCAGCAAAGTATTTAATAAAATTTATTTTTTTTAACAAAAAATTATTTTTTTAATACAATTTAATAAAAATCCTTTTTTGAAGTAAAGTTTGATCAAATGAAACCATTTTGGGAACCGATTTTTTAACGATTAGTTGAAAATGGGAAATCGTTTTGAAGATTCAAAAGAAATACATCTCAAAAATAAGATTCAAAAATTTTTTAATTTGAGTTCAGTGTCAAATTAAAAATCAATAAAATTATAGTAATATATTTATAAACGTATGTAAGTGCAAAAAAACCATAAAAAAACCATATCGAAAAACTGTTTCCGTTGGCTGCCTAAGCAAACGAAGCCAATAAACGCATTTTTTTATTGAGACCAATATTTACTTGCAATGATTTCTTAATTAAAAAAAAATATTAGGTAAATGTGAAATGTATTTGTTATGGTATGTTTCTATGGCCATTTCGTTTTTGCTTAAGAGTCTAGTCTGGAGACTTTTTTCTAAATATGGCATTAAGACTATAAACTCTTACGCTTATCCCCATAAGTACTACATTTCATATTTAATATTGTGTGATGTGTTTGCCTATATGGCGAAAAATAGAAATTTTAACTGAATGTGTTTTCAAATCCAGTTCGGTAGTCTCATCAGAGTTCTTTATGGTCTGTACATATTCATGATCCCCCCTGGGGATACAGAAAAGGCTGCTGATGATATGTCCCGTCAGTGACCTATTTTCTCCGGGGAATATGGAGTTCAACCTTGCCCTGAGTGGTCTGGCGCTCGATATAGGAAGAGAATGTCGGTAATGGTGGTTATGTGGCGCATGGCCGTAATGCCACGCTTGTCTCTTTAAGTGCGCGTGTCTGGCATTTCTGGTGTTCTCAAGGACTGACCAGAGATGCCTTAATCTGGTACTACGGGCATCAGGAGCCCCCGGTTAACCAATCATTAGAGAAGTGGGGTTACCGGCCTGATGGTTTGGGTGCGGTCCTTCGGGAAGTACACGTAGTGGCTGTGGTAGTACTAGATAGAAACCCCTCAACAAGGGGTGCTAAATTGTGGTGGTGCTAAATTGCTACCTCGGTGTTATGGGCTCTCTTCTGAGTGCTATGCCCTCGGGCATGGTGAGATTAGAGGGTACCGGCAGCGGGTACCGGTGGTTGGGCGCATTGAACTCAACTACCGCTCCGGCAACGGGCGACGTGTGATTAAGTCTACGGACAGGTGCGCACGTTAAATCAACATACAGTAGTACATGTTCATGATAGTCATCAACTATTCAACTCACACGTTTCTCTATATAGATTCTATATTGGAATTATAAATTTTTACACAAACTTTGTAACCAATAAGTCATCCTTTTTAGTCGTACAGTCGTGGTGCTTAGAAATCTGTGTTTTTAAAGGCGTTTTATGACGAAACAAAATTAATTAATAAAAATTGATAACCAATCATACTTGAAGTCGAACTCATATTTATATATCATTAAGGAAATAAACTAAAATATTTATATTCTTATAGACACTAAACTGATACAAATAATTTTAAAAACCTCAGCTAAACGCATATGCACTTAAGCATACCTTCCCTTCTCAAGATGTATTTTTTTATATATTTTTTCTAATTACCAAACATTTAAATTTGCTTTCATAAATTATTCGACAAACTTTTTTATAAAATACACAAAAAACTAGAAATACACAAACACATGCAAATAAAACATTATTTCAAAGATACAACAGATGCTGGTTTTTTTCAGTTGCTGACGTAACGAGGCATGAGTGTAACAACAAGTCATTGCTGTATGAGAGGCGTGTTGGAATAAGTAGTTTGTAAATATGTTTTTGGTTCCGGAAAGTAATTTGTTTGATTTAGAGAAAATTAAATTAAAAGTAACAAAGTAATTAATAATATAATATAATAATTACACCCTACACTGCTTATACTATAGGTAATGATGGGCTGAAAAAGTTTGTGTTAGTGTTGAAATAGGTAACAACCTCACAATAAATTTAAAAATTTTATTGTTTGTCAGTTCAGGAGAAAATTGTAATTAAAAGTAGTAACTGAATATTAAAGCTAATCTGAGGTAATACAGCAGATAAATATTCTATAATCCAGTTTTTTTTGGAAACCCCCTGTAAGATGTTTGATTATCTAGAAGTCTTTTCTCATTTCCTATTATTAAGTTAAGACCTTTGAAATAGTCGCACCAAATACTGACTGCCGTATTTAAAACAACAATTTAGCATAGAGAACTTGCAACAACAGCTATCAACTATTTGAATGCTGAATGCACAACGAACCTCGATGTTTATATGCTATATGCGATTTAATGGTAAAAGTGAACGAAATAGGACAATTTCTAGTGAATATGTAACTTAATGGAGTGTCAGGTTCTAAGAAACTTTTTAGGAATACACGTACAATAATTGAGTATTCAATGTATCAATTCAATCAATTGTTTTCTTTATACGACAATCTGAAATGGATGACTCAAATGACCTTATTTGAACACTTAATTACTTTCTTTAATTTTTCGTCACACGTCAATATTTCCTATTTCTTTTTTAGCTTTATAGGTTTTTATTTACTTTTTTTTCATGATACAGTAACTGTTCTATTTCTTAATTTAGTTTTTAATTTATTTAATGGATCAGGTAAGACAATTATCGGGTATGTTCTGAAAAACGAGTTCAAGCGAAATTAAAACCGAGTGTTCTTAATGTCGCCGTTGTCTAGTGGTTAGTGTGTTGGCTTACTAAGACGATAGCGCCGGGTTCAAATCTCAGCTCTGACATCTTGAAAAAAAGAAATACGAAAAAAATATTTCTTTTGGTGACTACCTCTTAACAGTCTTTTGTCACAAACTCTGGGAGTAATTGATTGCCATGAAAAATTTCTCAAATCTACCGTCCCGAGTCGACTTTAAACTGTAGGTCCCGGTACTCATGGATAAAAATTAACACACATAACATGAGTGTTGTGAGAAGCTAGGCCGTAACCCTGACACAGGGTTGTAATGGCCAATTATGTAGGTATGTATGTTCTTAATTGCGCAAATTGTTCTAAAGATTTGGATAGGAAGCGTATGAATAAAAAAATTGTAAAATATTTTCAGATTTTAAAATTTAAAGCAGTTTGAAATATTATTCGATTTCAGTTTCACTCGAATTAATTTTTCAGAACACACGCGTATAATTAATGTAAAAAGGACCATGAACGCAAAACGTTGCAAACGATAGCAAAACCAGAGTTAACAAAAAGAAAACTAATGCTGTGTGTCTAGTGAGATCGAAAAGGAACTGTTCTTTGACTACATTTTGTTGTTGTTTGCCTTGGTTTGCTATGTTTTCAAGACTTGCAAGGGCATTCGCACTGCTTTTTGTTCTTTTTTTGTTTAGCGTCAAATGCGTCTTATATGTGCGAAACGAACGAAGATCACAAAGAACCATTTTATTAAAACAACTGGTTTTCAAAATATATTACCGAGATGTGTTATCTTTTTTCTCAAGACATTAAAATTAATTTTTTGTAAAGAAATCAATTTCTTTGCCTTTAAAATCAAATAAACTGAAAAAAAAACGATCACCAGAAAAGCAACATTTTGTTGTCGGAATGAATATAAATTAGAAACTTTTTTATTTTCGGCTTTGAAACAAACTTTGGCAATTTGTATGCCGCCAAAAAATTTAAATTTTAAAAGAATTGAAACAAAAACCAGCAAAAAGCAAACTTTAGCCTGGTTTTTTTGTTTTACAAGTTTGTAAATCTAATTAGAAAACTTTACAGTTGAACGCCTGCAGCTGGTGTAGAGTGAGAGAGAGAATGGTAAATTGTACAAAAAACTGTAAACCTTAAAAAAATATTTGACGGCAAACAAAGTCAAACACCTTAAAATTAAAAAAAAAAAAAATACCAAAATTTATTATCAAAACCAAATTTTAGGAAATCTTAATAGGGTGGTGGGTAGGCTAAGAGAGGTATCTTGCATTTCAATAAATCTGAAGGCAACATATTTGTGTTAAGAAACAAGGCCTTTAACTGTTTGCACACAATACTCGCAGCATTCATTGTACTGTTTGTAACTCCTTTCTATACAAAAATAATAAAGCCTTGCAAAAAAGGCTCTTTAAATAAAGGCCTTGTTGAACTGCTTCTTTAGAAAAAAAAAAAGAAAAACATCAAACAACTTTATCATTCAGTGTCTGTGAACTGTTACAGTAGTAGAAGACGGTGTCGCTTTTAAAGCATTAAAAATGCGTACAAAACACCACTAAAGACGTGACATGTTTTCATTAAAATTAAATCGAACAAAACACAATGAAAACATCTAAAACAGACACATGATTTTGGCAACAAACACATACAAACATATGCACGGTTTTATTTACACACGCAAAAGACAAGAAAATCCTCATCAAAGAAATGCTATTTGCTGCTGACTCTCAAGGTGAAATACTATAAAAACCAGGACTGGATTATGACACACTGTTTGCCAAAAGAGAGAGAAAAACAAAGAAAAACGTTGAGTTTAAAGAACCTAAAATAACTTTCGTAGACAATCAGTCATCAGCCAACATTTTTAAGGATGAAGAATTAAAAAGAAAGAAACATAAAAGTTCTTCATCATCCTCATATTTGTGGTGAAATAGTGTGAATAATGGGTTTTTAGGAAAGACAAAACTGATTATGGCACGCAAACATAAAAGTCACACTTTAAGTGGTGTTTTTATTTATTTGATTTACAGACGGCATTGTAAAGGGCAACCTAAATAGTAAATTGTTGAATTTGTAGTAAAAAAAAAGAAGTAATAAAAAAATTTTGTTCTTCTAGTGAATCCTCTATACCCTTTATGATACAAAAATAAAATCCAATTTATTTAAATTAATAATAAGCTATTATCGCATAGTTCTTGCAGAAGTTCGTATAGAGTAATGCACATGGAGCAAAAGTTGTTTTGCATTAGGGATGCCACGCCCACTTTTGTGTTTTTCAATATTATAGATTTTTGTTTTTACCAGCTTGAGAACTTAAATAATAATGCAAGACAGAAATGTTCATGGAATTTAATTTTTATTTAACATTGAAATGCAGGTTTAGAACTTAAAATATCACAGTACTGCTCAGTGTTATATTCAGCGTTTAAAGACTTCTAAAATATTTAATTGCTTTTATTTCTGCTTTGCTAATGCTTCTTGAAAATAAAGCAGTCGCAGTTAAAGCAAGAGAAAGAAAAACCGCAAGATTCCAAAAGTCGACAGGTTCGAAAGCTTTGTGTTTGATTGACTTTAAGTTGGTTCCGAAATTAAAACAGAGGCACTAAAAAGAATGGCAGCAAAATAATAACTGCAGCACTTCAACAGTCAACATATTCCGACTCTGTGTTAGAAAGTTTGTGTAAGTAACTAACTCAAAAAGCTTCTTCAATTTAGTCTCTCTTTTATTCTATTGAGACCAACACTCAGTGGTAAACCCCAACTAAATGCTGTGCATTTTATTGGAATTTTCGTGGAAAGGACAGTACATTATGAAAACAGAACACATATTTTGTTTTCTTATATTATTAAGCGCCTTAGTAATTAGACAAATTGCTGTGAATTGGTCAGTGTTATAGCTTCACGCTTGATCAACAGCGATTGCCCCATCGTTGCATTCTGATTGCGGTGAGTGCATTCGCTAAGTAGGATTTTAGCTGTTATCTTCTACTTACGTATATTTGAATATCAAAAACAATGCCGCGAAATTTATATTTAAATTTTTTATATGACATTTTTTGTAGCATTTGTTATATATTTTTTTCAATTCCATAACAGACATACATAATTGGTTTTTACAGCCCTGTTTCAGGATTCGCAGTACCCATGTTGTGTGTGTGAAGTTTTATCCATGAGTACCGTAACCTACAGTTTAATGTCGACCCCGAACGACAGACTTGAGAAGATTGTTCATGGCAATCAGTTACTCTAAGAGCTTTTGTCAGAAAACTGCTGAGAGGTAGTCGCCGAAAGAAATATTTTTTTCATATTTCTTTTTTTTTTAAGATGTCGGAGCTGGGTATCGAACCCAGGGCTCATGTCTTAGTAAGCCAACACACTAACCACTAGACCACGGCGACTACAAAAGAATTCACTTATATTTTATAGAAAAGGCTTCATTTTGCTACCAGTTATACTTAGTTATTGATGTTGTTAAACATATAAAACACAAGCGAAATTAAAAATTTAAAGCTTATATAAGGTATTCGATTTTGACAATCTCTCATTTTGTAGAATATTATGCAGACTCCTCTTGTTAAAATACACCTAACTTCTGAAAAAAAAAATTACCCAAGTCACAAATTGTTATACTTAGTTGTCGTAGATCGGTAGAAACTATGACAAACTACAACATAATGTTCTTGGTAATTTCCATGTCAAAAACTACTACAACATGTACGACAATTTTTCCTATGTTTCCGAAATGTCGTATCAATACACCAGAGTTGGAAAATTTTTTTTTTTTATTTTTTTTTATTTTTTTCAGATATATTTTAAAAATTGTTTGAAATGTTTTTGTTCTTTTCTTCTTTTTAAATTTTTTATTCAAGAAATTTGATAATACTGAATAACATCTACAACAATATTTACGACAAGGTGTTCACAAAATGAAATGCCATTTAACTATAATCTACAACAATATAACATTTTGTGAATTGGGTAAATGTTATAGCGTATGGTTATTACCACTACATGTCCTACTTGACCAAATGTTTGTTAACTTTTTATCAACATTTTGATTCAACATTAAGTTTGCGACTGTTACTACTAAAAAAGTACTTCTGTATGTAAAGAAAAGCACACACATTTATACGTTTTCTAAGCGAAAGGATTTAATGGCACAAGCATTCACTCAAGGTAGAATTAGCCGAACGTTGATGTAACGTAACGCAACGTACGTTGGTTTCTAGCATATGAAAACAATGCAAATGATTATCCAAAATAAATGTCACGTTGACGGGACGGAAGAATCTGTATAAAATAGAATTTCTCAACGTTTTTACGTTACATTTCAAAGCGAGTGATGGGACTATTGTATGTTAAATGACAATGTGGCCCAAATGCCCTTTTTGGTACTCTCATGCTTATTTGCTAATCATTTTCTTTTATACTTATGTGTGCAAAAAGACTTTAATTTTTGAAGTCTTTAGATACATATAATGATATTTATGTGAATAATTTAAATTTTTATGTGAATATAAAGTTTGTTTTTAATTTTTTTTTTTTTTTCATTTCAAAGTCCCATGTTTTACTTAACATATCTTCGACAGACGAATTATATACATACCAAATGAAAAATTTTTCGATTATCTAAAAAGAAGCATATGGGATGCATGATTGATTTACGTGCTAGCTAGTTACCGAGATAATTACAATTTTATTTAAAAAGTTCTACTTAAAAATTAACTTTTTTCGTTTCCGGTCCACAATGGACCAATGGATCCGATTCAATGAATAATGGCTTTAAACCAAAAATTTAATATTCAGTAGAAGTATGTATAAGAAAAAAATTTTAGGAAGCATAAAATACAAGAAGTAATTATAATATGCTCTTATTTTGGTACTTCTGGTACCTTTTTTAACTTTGTGTTAAATTAACAACATTCATCACTGCTCTAAACAGCTGGCTTCATATTGCCATTTAAAAATTAAAATTTTTTATTTGTGCTGTGTTTTGTGAAAAATAAGTAGAAAAATATAATAAATTATATTATCAATATTAATAAAATAAAACATTATTATATTTTGTTTTTAGTGGACGACGAAAAATTAATATTAGTGGTACAGGCAAATGAATGCCTTTATAATTTTTTGGTTTGTTTTGTTTTTATTTAGATCTTCTCTTGACAGATGACACGTTTGTATAACTGCACATACGTACGTATATTAACGTACGTACCGTTTTTACGACGTTTGGTTAACCAGGCCTTCAAACTGTGTAATTAAACGCACGTCAGCTACGAATAAAAACCATTTACGATTGTTGAGTGTAGAGATAAGTAAGTATTATAGAAGAGACTGTGATGAGTGAAGACGCAAATGTATGGTTTAACTGCACGTAAAGATAAAAAGTTTTGTTGCATTAGATGAGGGCTTTTATGGTATGAACTTTAGCAAAGAAAAACGTTTTAATTTTCTAACAAAAGTCTTTATATTTTTTGGAGGTATTTTATTTTATTTATTTGTGTCTTTGAGTTAAAAGAGACTTTTAGTTTTTTCTTTTTTATAGAATTTTTTTTTCTCAATAAAGAAGGATGGCATTTTATTATTAAATTTTTTAAAACCTTTAAAAGTTGAAGTTTGCGGTAGATGAAAATTAATATTAAAACAGGTTTTTTAAATACTAATCCATTAGTTAGTTAGGCTGTAATAAAATAAAAACAATTGCCCGTATTCATAAAAACTATTTTAGGTTTATTGAGGACTTATTTGACAAATTTCTATGCAATACTTGTCAAATAAACCCTCAATAAACCTAAAATAGTTTTTATGAATACGGGCAAATATCTTTAAGAATGAGTAAAAATATGCTAATTTTGTAGCATATTTTTCTTTTTCCAACACTACTACATATAATCTTGTTCTTTTAGGGTATATAGTTCCAGGAAAAAGTTAAAAAAATTACGCACACATAATATATTGTATGGATTAAACAAGGTTCAGCGACTTAAACTTGAAACTATATAGTTTCGCAAAATATAACAACAAAAATAATTTAGGCAAGTTGTGGAAACCGTTTCATGTTTCCCAACAAAAAGGTATATTATTATTAATCACATTAATTCAAAATCCTGCAAAAGAAAACCGTGCAAAAACAATATGAAGTGTGCGAGGTGTTTATAATAAATTACCATTTATATTTAATAATCTAGAAATTTCATATCGAATCCCAGCGTAGTCGCCTTGGTCTTGGTTGGCTTATCAAGACTATATCGCCTGGTTCAAATCTCAACTCTCACATCTTGAAAAAAAGAAATATGAAAAAATTATTTCTTTCGGCGACTACCTCTCTGGGAGGATTCGGTTGCCATGAAAAAGCTCACAAATCTGTTGTTCGGAGTCGACTTTAAACTGTAGCTCCCGGCACTCATGAATAAAAATTAACACACACAACATGAGTTCTACGAGAAGCTAGGCCGTAACCCTGATAGAGGTCTGTAATGGCCAATTATATACATATGTATCCCAGTTAAATTGCCGAAAATTTTTGTTTTTGACGACAAACCGACTTCAACTAACTCATTTCAAAGTATGTCCAGAAAATTCAATTTCAATATGCGATTTCTAGAGAAAAGTGTAAGGATAAGTGGTTGGTGATTATTATGAATGTTTACAAGTAACTAAGAGCTTTCATCAGACTACCGTGGGTGGAGTCGAAAACGTGTTCAGCTCGGCTGGTATACATTTCCTCCGCTGATGTCATTTTCTTTTTTGATAGAGAAATTATTGTAAAAATGTTCTACATTTTATGATAAAATATAAATATATATTTACTTTGGTTTGTAATGCGCTGCAACAGATATAAAATAAATTTTAGAAAAGTATATATGAAGTATAAACAGGCCGAATTATATATTATAAGGTGCCGTTAAACTTTATTGCAGTATATGGAGGTGGAAGCTGTCAAAATTTCCATAGTTATTGTGTTTGTTTTAAAATTAATTAAGTAATAAAATTCGACAAAGGGTTTAACTGAGACAGACTGTCTTTGTTTAACCCTTTTATAGCCGAGCCAAGTCATAGTTCACAGAACAAATTTCCATAAATCGACTAGACCTTGTAATTAATTCGCCGAGTATAAAAAATAACTTTAAAAAGTCAGCATTTTGAAAAAATTAGAGAAATAAAACACAATACTTTTTTTTTGTTGAAAAAAGCCATTGGCTCAGGGGTAAAACCCTACTAAATGCTGTGCATTGTATTGTTATTTTCGTAGAATTTACAGTAAATTATGTTTTTTCTTATATTATTAAGCTCTCTATGAATGAGACAAATTGCTGTGAATTGATCATTGAAATTCCAGTGTTATACCTTCACCTTTGAATGATCAACAGCAATTGAATCATCGTTGCATCGATTGCGGTGAGTACCTTCGATAAGTACGTTTTTAGCTGTTATCTGCAACTTGCCAATAGGTGGCGCTTTTCTTCTGATCATTCGTTTTTCGTTGTCGAAGGTTAAGATGCAATAGAATAGAACGTCAGAGGGCGGTTACCTTGTACTTATTTTCAAATTATAATTTTTGCAAAAACCGCAAACTAACTTTTTCATTTTTCGTCTTTGCGAACCTGTGAGTCTTTGTGTGAGCGCTCTAAACACTATACCATGCAAATACAGTACAAACATTTTAATTTTATTAAAAATATTTTTTTATTTTATTTTCTGTTTAAATTTCAGTTAAACTGATGTCAATATGTTGAAATCTTATAAAATTTACACCTGCACAAACGGCGCTTTGGGTCTACACTTGAGTCGGGCACCCTGGGATCCATATCCATGGGTGAGCAGTATACAAAAGGATTCAAATTCCTATCAGGCAGGCCTACGTATTGGCGACTGTTTGCTTGAATTGAATGGCCAAGATGTGTTGGGCATGAAAATCTCTGAGATTGCAGCCCTTTTAAAAAATCATTGGCTTAACGAGAGTAGCAATCATGTTAACGTTGTGATATGGCGTAATAAATGCAACAACAACAATACTAACAATGGTAATGCAACAGATATATGCAACAACGGCGATGATGTTGATGAGGATGATGACGAAGATGAGGAAAATAATGCGGTAAGTCTTGTAAAATATAGTTTTTTTTTTCTTTTTTTTTATCTTCAACCAGCAGAAAAAAAAACTGTTAAATATTGCATGTCTTGCTTGTTAATTATTAAGTTTTTGAATGAATAATTAAATAAATTGCCAGCAGCTATTTTCATACTGTTGGCAACATGTATGTACTCGTAATCATAGTATAGAAGATAGTGTTGATGACAAAAGCGGTGTTTATTTTATTTATTTTTTGTTGCTGTTGCTACTTTATTTACTTACAATTTTTTTCTTTTTCTTTTTATTTTTAAATTTTTATTACGTGGCTAAATGTGGGTCATTGTAACATATGATGTGTCTTGTTTATTAAAATAATTTATTTCGCTTTTTGCATGTACATACTCGTACATAAGCATGAGTAAATAAAGTTTTGTTTTCAGAAATATGTTGACAATTTCTTGGGTTTTAAGTAAGTCAAGGTTCAGGCAGGTTTTATAATTGCAAAGTTTATTTTCATTTTATACTTTTTGACGTTTTAAGCTATAAAACTTGTTAAAAAAATAAAAGCAAAAGTAAGTTCCGAATTGTATAATTTTCATGGTCAAACATAAATAATAAAAAATAGAAATTAGTGAGAAAGGTAGTGAAATTTTAAACCTTAAGTCATCAGTCGTAGAAATTTCCCCATAAAAAGAAGGGTTTACACTAGAACAATTAAGAGTTACAACTCCCCTGCTTCTGTAGCTGTAACATACTTGTGCAAAAATTAGCTCACTCAGTAAATAACCGTATTTGGCAAACAATTTTCTATTTCTTAACATAAATTTTTTAACTTCATACAAAGTTCCCAATCATTTGTATTTTATTTTAAAAAACAAATATTCAGACTATACTGAGACACAGAAATTTTCAAATATTTAAAGGTTTTAATTAAAAATCTTAAACTCATAATCAATAAATCGTAGTTGGTATTATAAATTGTCAGTTTGACAAACATATTATCATATCAGTTATATATGATTGAATTTAGTTGGAGTATGAAATAGAGCTGCAAAACTATCGATAGTCGGCCCCATCGATAGTTTCGATAGTTTAAAAAAAAGTATCGATACTATCGATACTATCGGTTTTATATTTTTCTGAGAAAATTAGAATTGCAATAAGAATTTTTGGATATATTTTTACTAGGTTCTTTTAAAATCTAGTGGAGAAGTAGAATTCAATTTGTATCTTAAGTCCAGTAAGTAAAACTCTATTAAAATATAGCAAGTACCATGTATGTATATGGGCTATTATTCGCTTTCAACTGTCTTTCATAATAAATGTATTAATTTAAATATAAAATATACATATGTATACTATTGTAACATAAATTTCAATTTTATTACAAAATAACAAAAAAAAAAAAACTCAAATTATTTGCGAAAAAAAAAATTAATTAATGCTGTTAATTTGAGATAATTTTTTTAAATTAACGTTATTACCCGTAAAAGGCCTTAATGTTCAAAACGTAAAACATTCTACATATGTAAATATCAAAATTCTAATTAAAAGGGATTATAAAAAACAATTCATAAATAAAATTAGCTACAGAAGCGTTAAATTTAGGTATTTATAAGTTATACCAGGTTTACCCAATACTTTTTGTTAATGAACAAGAGTTTATCGATCGTTTTTGGTCTATGGTCTTAATTGGCTTTTCCGCTTCTCTGAAACTAGGGTGTGAACGTTTAAGGTGATCTAATAAATATGTATTTGCCACATAAACGGCATTTAGCACAATTTTTATCTTTGGTTATTTCAAAATAAGTCCAAACATCTGAATACGTCCTACGTATCTTTTTTTGAATACCCTCTTTATCATTGTTGTCTACCTCAATGTTTTCGTTGCCATTTTCTATTAAACACAGACAGACATACACACTCCTATGGATGTGTCCATTGGACACATATGTACATACATTTAAATAGTATTGTAATAATACTTACATACATACATACATAACTGGCCTTTACAACCCTGTGTCAAGATTACGGCCTATCTTCTCGCAGCACTCAAGTTGTGTGTGTAAATTTTTATCCATGAGTACCGGGACCTACAGTTTAATGTCGACTCCGAACGACATATTGAGAAGCTTGTTCATGGCAATTAATTACTCTCAGAGCTTTTGCCAGAAGACTGCTGAGAGGTAGTCGCCGAAAGAAATATTTTTTTCATATTTCTTTTTTTTTTTAAGATGTCGGAGCTGGGTGTTGTTGTAATAATACTTACATTCTGATAATTGTAGGAATCTCTTTTTAAAACTTTTTTTTATTTGAATATTCTTTATTCTTTCAGAAATACTATTAATAATACCAGAAACTTTTACTTTAAAACTTCTTTGTATTATTTTTGTGCAGTCAATAATTCGCCGCTGTCGCTATATTAAGGTAGCCGTTGCCGCTGAATAAAAATAACTAAGTTTAAAAAAAATTAATTATCCTAAGGAGCTTAATAGGATAACACTTTTTTGAAATATTGACTCTATTTTGTTTTACATTAAATAAATGCAAATATATTATCTTTATTGAAAAATTAGAACATACATACAAAAATTTACCGGCAGCAAAAAATCTGCGTTGAAAAAGTTTACCTTTAAAATTTTCCGATAGTATCGCTACCGATAGTGAAATCATCGATAGTCGGCCAAAAATAAAACTATCCATACATACTATCGATAGTACTATCGATTGTTTTGCAGATCTAGTATGAAAGCATAAATAAATTGAAGCATATGCTGTCGTATATTCAAATACACTCGTATTTTAAATGATAAATATTCTTCCCTATAGATTTAAAACTGAATAATGTGTTTGGACGTTGGCAGATAAATATTTTTGTTTTATAAATACAATATTTATATGAAAAATTCAAAAGGGATCATAAAGAAAAATACAGGGGGGAAAAAGAAAGAAAGTTTTTTTTAAATAATAGAAAAAATCTCATAAAATTAACAGGTGCATGTGTGCTTGCAAGTAAGTTTTATATGTTTCATACTGAAATCTTTATACAGCACATGATATAATAGCGTACAGGTAATTTATAAATATCCTTATTGATTGATAGATAGATAGAATGTATACTGTTTATGTCAATGTCAATTTGGTAAAGAATATTATTTGACCAGCCAAACAAAATGTTCAAATATTTTAAAACTAAAATATATTTTTGTACGTGAATGAATTGTTGTAAAATTTTAAATAAATTTTACGCTTAAATGTTAGTAACTGATGTACGAATATTTTTAAGTAAGAAAATAAAAATTATGAATATTAATGATTTAATAGAAGAATAGTACTGACCTATGCATATACAACTATGTACATTTTCAGTTATATGTATAAAAAATTGTGTACATTCACATACTATATATGAGTTACTTTGCATCTGAAAATATGTATCTATGTGGCTGAAGATAACATTGAATTGATGCAAATTTTAAGTTTATAAGTACTTTTATTTCTACGCCATTTGAACTGCAAAACATAAAAGAAATAAACTCATCTTCAGTTCTTTAATATTCAATGAAAAATTAAAAATCTACAGACTAATTCAAATCTTGGGACATCCTTTATTTACAAATGAACACAATTAATTTTTTCATATTTGTGAGTTTTCTGGAAACTAATGATGAAAATTGTGGTTCTAAAAATTTTTGATTATGCGTTGATACTTCAATGAATATATTGGGACAAGCATTTCTGTACAATACATGGAGCAGATGCCTGTGCATCTTTTTTTAGAATTAACTGTTGTTATACGAGATTCTCAATTTAGTGATTTGGAAATAAAAAAAAAAACCATATATTTATTTAAGTGTTAACGTGTTATAAGACGTTACAAGAGCGTATTTTAACACGCTTCTTTGAAAGTTTCTGACTGAGATATTTTCAGGACATGTTCTCATGCATTTACTAACAATCAAATTAATAATTTTACCTTTACTTTACTGTTATGGTACTAAAACTTATAAGATCTGTGAGCAAGCGAGGTTAATAATTTTGCATTCATATTTGTGAATCAATATTGAGTATGCTACATACATATATATAGACAAAAATTTTGCCAGAAGCAAATTAAATTACTTTGCGGTTTTTTCAAAATTTTAATTTCAAAATTAGAGCTCTCCCCCTCCCTTCCCTCTACAAGAAGTCCATCTACAAAGAAACCGCTCCCTGACATTCCACTCTATTCCAACTTAACCACTGACAACAAAAAACGGATGATCAGTAGAAAAGCGCCACCTAATGGGAAGTAGCAGAGATATCAGCTAAACCTACTTAGCGAAGGCACTCACCACACATAATGAACATTTAACAATGAGGCAATTGCAGTTGATCATTCAAGGCTGAAGGTATAATACCGGCCTTTGAATGGTCATTTCACAGAAATACATATAGAAAAAAATTTTGCCAAAATCAAATTAAAATTAATTGATGCAATTAAAACTTTAATTGGCTATTTATTTATTTACCTCTTTGAAATATAATTTATTTTATATACTACTTATTATTTCGAGTGGGGTGAATTACAGTATATGCTCGTTGTAGTGTAGCAGACCGGGGTCACTGGTGAAAATCGAACCTACAACCATTGCACTAGCAAATTAGCATAACAAGACCCAGGCCACTAGGGCACCCATTAATTTGCTATAATTTTAGTGCAATATTTAAAGTTCATTAAGGCCTAGCTTCTTGCAGCAGCCATGTTGTGTATGTCAATTTTAATCCTTGAGTACCAAAACCTATAATTTAACATCATTTCCGCACAACAAACTTGAGGAGCTTGTTCATGTCAATCAGTTACTCTCAGAGCTTTTGTCAGAAGACTGCTGAGAGGCAACCGCCTAAAGCAATGTTTTTTCATATTTCTTTTCTTTAAGACATCAGAACTGGGGTTTTAAATCCAGAGCTCTGGTCTAGTAAGCCAACACACTAAACTATAGCGAGAAGATAGGTGTAACTCTGTAACAGGGTTGTAATGACCAATTACGAGTATGTATATATGTCTGTATGCATGTATCTGAAATTTATTAACTAACTCCATTAATATTATTTATATTATTAGTAAACAATTTAACTGGTAGTACAAATTGGTTAATTAAAATCCAGTCTGCTATTATCTCTGTGTAATGATATTACCCAAATTTAGTAATAAAAGTTCTACCATCTATAATATTTTATAATACAAATCAGAAGCAATATATGGATTAACCAGTATTAGTTTTGATAAGTTAAAGTTACACTTTTTCCCTTGTTCATTTTAGTATTGATAAAACTAAAAATTATAAACAATTCTGTGTCTTATTACATGGGACAAGTAGGCTTTTGTTTGATAATTTGCAAATGCCTAGAATAATCAACAAATTTCTTCTTTCCTAAACACAAAATCTCTCATAAGTTTAAATATATTTCTGGCAATATATTGAGTATTTTCAAAAATATACAAAATATACTTTTAATCTTTAATTAAGTCTACAAGTATTATAAAAGCAGCAGAAAGGGGAAGAGGAAGTAAATCACTATAAAGTTATAAATCAACAAAATCAATAAAATACTTTCTATTTGTTTACCTGTCACAGTACAAGGCAGTGCATGTATTCAAAATATGTTTTACCATATGAAATTCTTGGCATTCTGTCCATTATCATCTCAATTTAATTGACCTAAATCGATAGATAAATTAAACATTTTAATTTAAAAAACAAAAAACAAAAAAAAAAAATCTTTGCAAAAAATAGAAAGTGAAATGTTCATAAAATCCTTGAACCTTTAATATATTGAAAGAAAAAAATCTACAATAATAAACAGTACTAATCTAATTAAATTAAACTTTTATAACTTATATTTATAGTATACTAGCTTTACTTACCCGGCGTTGTTCGGGATTCTATATATGATTCACGAACAAACATAAAACACACACATACTCTATTGCTCTTTCGGTAATTGAATCTGTCTATGTTCAACAAAATCGGTTTAGTTGTTTAGGCGTCATTGATGGGCAAACAAGCAGACTTACAAAAGTCATAGTTTAAAATCCATGAATAAAATTTTTGTTTAATGACGCCAGTACTCAGGAGATGACCCCTACTCATGCAGTACATTGTGTTGGTCTAGGAAAATATGAGAGAAACGGGGAAAAGGGTGTGGGCCTTTGATGTCCACTACTACATAAACACACTTGCGCATTTGTATGAAGCAGAGACAAGACTCTGCCTACTTCTACCAGAAATGGGAATGTTCGAATTACTTTCTGTTCATAACTTCATAATTATTTCTTCATAATTCTGAGTAAAGTACGTAATCGATTGTCCGATAGACATGTGTTCGATCTATTAAGAATAAAGGAGTACCGAGGTCACATAGGTATGGAGGAAATGAATAATTATTTCAGTTAAATAAAAATGATGTTGAAGAGAAGCTAAAATCTGAAAAGGGCAAGAGTAACAATATTTCTTTGTATTATGTACGTGTTTGACTTCGACGTAAGCAGAATTTGTTTTCCTATCACGCGTTATAGGGAAAGAGATTTTTGGACATCACTGATTTAAACTTACTAATATCATACTGATATCAGTCAGAAAAAAAAGGTTCTACTTTAAACATGGGAACCGCAAGGAAATCGGTTACTCTTGGTTGATTATTATTATACCTTCACTACTAAATAATCAAACAACACTTAATTCGAGGAAGCCCGCACAGTGAAGTTTAAATTAGAGGAGGATTAAAGAATATAGTGTTATTGGAGATGATGTTGTTGTTATTCTCTTTCATGCAGCTCCTTGGATAACTCTCAGTTACTGCTCCTCAACCGCCTTTCTCGCATGCGACCCCTGCCAGAGCGTTATTGCTCTCCGCCAGCTTAGCCTATTGCGTCCCTGCAGTGTAAGCCTCTATCTCACGATAAGGTTATTATCCCACGTAGAGGATGGTATGGTATTTTTATAAAAAAATCACCAATAACAATCCTATACTTTTGTATTTTAATACACTATTACAATTACACTATTATTGTATGGACAACCCTACAAAGCCTCTTGTAAATTGTTTACAACAATTTAAGTAATCCTTATGACTGGCTGATAGTTACAATTTTTTCATAAAATGTTTGCCTGTATGTGACTGTCCCTTAAGTAATTTAAAAAGTTTTAAAAATTATAATAGAATGACAAGCCTTAATATCTTTTTTTCCTTTTTTTATAATGAAAATAAACTATAGCGCACAAAAAATATTAATATTTAAAATATTGAAAAGTAAATAAAAGAAAGTCCTGCTTGTAGTATATTTTAATCTACTTTAGGTATGACTACGAAATAATGTTTCCTTGAACTTTATATAGAACATATTTTTCACTCTTTGCATATATTAATCTCTTTTAAAAGGCAATTTAAATAAAAAAGGAAAAACTATTTTTAAAAATAAAATAAAAAAATAATAGAAGGAAACGAAAGCGCTACAAACAAATCAGCAGAAACAACTTTATTTTATATATCAATTTAAGATTTAATTTAACCCTATGATTCATGGTGATCAAATGAGATACAAAGACAGTTTTTTTATACAAACAACTGTTTTGCGGATCTATCCTGTGTTTGAATTCAACTTGAATTATGAATTATATTTTCTATTTATTTAAAATCTTGCATTTACCTGTGAACACACTTAAGATATCACATTGAGACATTTGTTGAGATGATATTTGCTTCAAAGGCATTTAAAATATTTGAGCAAAGAAGAGACACATTTTGACAGCTTAACAATCTAATCTAATCTAAACACAACAAAGGCTACCGACCATCGACTACAAGCTGTCAAAAATAGAATACATGCGTGCATATGAGAATAATTATTTTATGGCAACACGACTACCGACCACACGACTACTTTTGTAGCCCATAGCCAACTTAGGCTAATTTCTATTTTTCTTGGCGACAAAAAACAGTTTAGTGGTGCCAATACAATAAGATGCATGAAAAAGGTGTTTAAAAATCGCAATTCATGAAATATATACATAAAAAATGCTAAAAAAATTAAAGTTGCACCACTAAAAAAAATAATCATTTGTTTACATTTTTTGCTTAGTTTTCATTTACTTATTTCATTTATTTACATCAGTTTTTATTTTATTTTTAATTTATTGTTTAATTAGCTTTTCTTCAGACATTTGTTGTTTTTTGTTTCCTCGCAATTTCACTTACAAAAAATAAGTTTGTTATAATTTGTTTAGGTTATGTTCAACGTGTCAAAACAGATGTTTATTTTGTAGCTGCAGTCGTTATTATAATTAAGTTGCTGGCTACTTGGCTACTTTCGTAGCCAGCGATTTTTGTAGTCGTGTGTTCGGTGTTCGATAGCCTTTGTTGTGTTTATAGCATAAAGTTCAATATTTTGAGCAAGTCCAAGTGTTGAATTAAAAGTTTGAACTATAATTTTAGAAGTAATCTGAAACGGGCTGTAAAGGCTTACTAAGACGAGAGCTACGGTTCAATCCTCGTCTCTGATATCTTAAAGCAACTATATATATAAAAAAAAAATATTTCTTTCGGTGACTACCTTCTAGCAGACTTCTGGCTAAAGAAACTGATTGCCATGAAAAAGCCTCAAGTCTGTCTTTCGGACTCGACATTCAACTGTAGGTCCCGGTATATCATGGATAAAAATTGACACACACAACATGAGTGCTGCTAGAAGCTAGGCCGTAATCCTAACACAGGGTTGTAAAGGCCAGTTGTTTATGTATGTAAAGGGATATTACCCCTAAAGTAATTAGTGATCTTTGAATTTATCATGTTACGATAAAAATTTTGTGTAGAGTATCAAATGATTAGGTGTGAGCGAAGAAAACTTTCTTATTTATATAAAAATATTGTCGCAAGAATCAAAGAACGCTGTAACTGACAAAAAAAATCGAAAATACGTTTTTTGCATCATTTTTATCAGAAACAAAATATTCGTCGATTGGTCCCGGTCCCCGATTTCTATGATGAAAAGAAATTCACTTACGCCGTCTGCGTTTTAAAAAGTACCAGTGTCTTTGTTCTACTTTCATACAGGGTTTTTTTTACGAGTACATATAACATTCGACTTCAAGTGCATTTTTTTGATGTAAAAGTAACGAAAGCTAATTAAAGTTGTTCTAAATTTTTTGCTATTTTTTTTATCTAAATTTTTATTTTATTTTTATTCTTTTTTTATTTCTTCTAAACTTGCAGCACAACATTAATCAGCAATCGTTGCAAAAGTTTGCAACTTGCCTGCAACATATTGCCCAATTATTGGAATGTCCTGTTTGCCTTGAGGTAAGTTTTGCTGCAAAAAAATTTGTCTGTTTTTTTTTTTGTTTGTTTGTGTACTTGTATTGTCATTGTTGTTGTCTATAATAAGCCTGATGAGACAAACTTTTGTTAACACACATACATACACTTTTATTATCAACCTGTAGTTCTTTATTTTTTCGTTTCATATTAAAACTTTTTTATTTCGATAATTTCTTTGAAGGTAAAAATTTGCCATAGAAAAAAAACTTTTATTTGAAATAGAAAAAAAGGCCACTTTATTTTTTTTGTCATTTTTGTATTTGAAACGAGTCTTAGAACTTGTCAGGAATATCGATGAGTTTTGTTTGTTTAAAGTATTGAAAAAGTGCAGAAAACATAGAAAAACCCAAAAAAAGGAAAAAAGGAAAAAATTAAAAGTCACAACTAAGGACACTTAAATTATAAGTAGAAACAATAAGTACTAAATTTTTGGGCCAATTTGCTGCCCGCTAAAAAAGAATTTTAAAGTGGTACTTTCATTCTTAGGAGTTTAGGAAAAATAAAACTAGATTGTGTCATCGTTATTGGCAATTCAAATTATTCAAAAGTTTATAAAAATTGGCTGCTATTAAAAATCAAGCATTTTCGAAAAAAAATTTAAAAAATTGTTGATCCATATTATTTCGTCTTTGGAAAGATTCTAGATGTACTCTAGCCCCTGTTATTCGTTTTAAAGAATGTCCAAATCTTTTGAAAATCAAACCTTACATTATTACTTACGTATTAAACCAATTACAAAAATTCTGCGAGTACTTATTTGCCTAACTGGCAGCACATATGGTAGGCTTGAATTCCTGCACAAGTTAAATCTGGAAATCTTTCAAGCCAAGATTCTTTTATAAAATTTGTAATATGAGTTAAGAATACAACCTAAATTGATTGACTGAAAAGGGCTACGATTAGATTGATTTGGATCTTCTTCTAAGCTTCTTTGTACAGCGGATACAGTTTTTTTTATGTACATTGTTAGTTATATCACGGCAAGCGCATATTAATAAGAGTAAACGTTGTTGAACAACGATTCATTGTTTTTCGAATAAACCGCATTGAAGAACGATTAGGCAAGATATTTAATAAACGACCTGCACGAAAAGTCTGAGAATACAATCGTAATTATATTAAATTTTTTTTTAACAATTTGCAAGCTTTGTAGTCGCCGTAGTTTAGTGGTTAGTGTTTTGGCTTACTAGACTAGGGCTCTGGGATCAGACTCCATCTCTGAAATTTTCAAAGAAAGAAATATGTTTCGGCGACTACCTCTTAGTAGACTTTTTGCAAAAGCTTTGAGAGCCATGAGCATGATTCCAAAGTGTGTCATTCAGAGTCGACGTTAAACTTTAGATCCCGGTACTCATGGATAGAAAACAGACACATACAACATGCGTGTTGCGAGAAGCTATTTAGGTCTTAACCCTGAAGCAGGGTTGTAATGGCTAATTATGTACAGTGGTGGCCATATAATTAGAAACGACTTATCAGCACACATTTTTCTTAATATATTTTTAAAATTAAGTTCACAATACCAAAACTAAATACTATAAATTGTAAAGTATTCAATCATTATTGAATTTATAATAAAAATATTTACAGCTGAGATAACATTTTTAAAAAAATTAACTTTAAACGAAATATAGCACTTTTATGTTGGTCTTATAATTAGAAACGACACAAATGTTTTCACAAAACTTAAAATTTTTTCCACAAAAGTAAACAAAAATTGACCTATCCTCTAATAGGATATTCTCTTACATATTTTATTTTTGAAAATATTGGTTTATATTTGTCTTCTTTGTAAATTTTGTATTAAATGCTGGCATGTTTACAGAGACATGTTTCCATAGGTTTGCTGCATCATTTGGAACTCTAAGACTTTTTGTTCTTTGGACTGTTGTTCGTGTGATTCCTTTTTACAATTGCCTATAAGTTTTCAATTGGGTTTAGATAAAAATTTTACGATGATAAGTACAAAATTTCAATATTTTTATACGAAATCCAGTATGTCAATAACTTAGAATTTTGATTTGAGTCGTTATCATGTTGAGAACGAGCATTTTCTCAAAAGAAATATTGTTCTATTACATTTTTTAAATTGTTTTTATATTGATATTAATCAACTTTTTCCCTTTAGTCTTAGAATGGGTTCACACCACACCACGAAATATCATACCAAGTTATAATACACCACCACTGTTTTAACAAAATACCTAAAGTCTTAAGGATTTTACTGAGGAACATCTTACGTAAGATTTTTCGTCAGGTGAAAACAATATATTCTTAAATTCATTGCTTGTAAGAATTCTATTTCAGATAACATGCATATTTGTTGAGCATTTTGTTTGCAGAGTCAGTGTTTTTTAGTATTTTTTTGCCACATGCGGTTTTTTTTATACAATACATTTACGAAAGCCAAAATGCTTATAAACGCATTGTTATTGTCCGTGTTAATATTTCTTCTCTCATTTGTTGCCCAGTTTCACCCCAATTTTGTGTGAATTCAGAAATTGGTTACCTTTACTGATGCTGCAAATAATCTTATCTTCTACTTGAGGAGTTTCTCTAGCACTGGACTTCCTGGCTAGGGTTAGAAACTTCTTTTGTTTAATTTTAGAAGTGAACTGCACCAAACTTCACTTGTTTGGATTATGAAAACCTTTGTGCGATAGCCCACATTGACAGTAATTCCATTGGATACGCCTTGAAGATGCCCTCTCTTATTTATGAAGTGCATCACTTGTTTTTTCCAGTCTTGAAAACTAAAACGTATTAAGTTAATTTAAATACGATCTACTGAATTTTAAATTTAAGACTCATAATAAAAAAAAGTTCATTAATTAAAAAAAAAACTTGAACGTTTCTAATTACGTGGCCAGCTAAAAACCAAGTACTTAGAAATTAACCAAAATTGTTTTAAAGTGCAAGCTTTAAATTTAAAGTTCTTTTTCAGCGGCAATAATGTGGACTGTGGGCTGTTCGAATAGCGGTGCTTATAATTTTTAGTAATGGTTTTAAAAGAAGTTACACTTTGATTTCATTTTGATTAAACATCGTTTCTAATTATATGGCCACCACTGTATGTTTGTAAGCTTTGCATAATGGAATATCTAGGCAATCTAAACCAAAATCAACTATTAACTGTTAAGACGGTTGTCAAATAATGCAGTGTGACTAATTCGAAGTTGTGAAAGTCCAAAAAAATACCCGGTATTACTTAAATTTTTCATTACATTGGTTATGTTGTTCATTAATTCATATTAATTCTTATGCCCGTATTCAGAAAAAAAAGAAATTAATTTTAAAATAACTTTTTAGTCAAATTTTCTATAAAATTGTTTTCTAAAATAAATTTCAAATCTATTTTAATATTTTAGGAATAGGGGGTTATCTTTAACTCGCTAACTGGCACCTCAACACTGGAAAAAAATTAACAAATTTCAAAAGATTATAGTTCTAAGCGTCCTATAAGAATTGAAATGTGTTTTAAATAAAAAAAAATGAGGAATACAATTTATTAAGCAATCAATTACTTATTAAATCCATAAAATATTTACTTCACAAGAGAACAAAATATTTTACTTCCCAGCATAATGAACTGTAGAACTTCAATTACTAATTATTGCCTGTACACTATACATACTAGTTATATATGCTACTGCATCATATGCATATCTTTACTAATTATTTTTTTAGGTACTTTTTGCAAATCTAATTTTTGGGTACAACTTAATCGAATTCCATTATTGTGTACGTAAATATAGAAGTCTAAGAACATTAAAGCTATTTAACTACTGCCACAAATTTGTACTCGTAACTGCCATAACTAACTGTTCTATTTAAGTTTCGCCAACTAGAAAAAGACAAGAGCAATAACAAGTTTCTTTACTTATAGACTTTTCCGCATAGTAAGAAACTGTTTGCCTAAAAATGAATATAAAAAAGGCTGTACAAAATACGTGTTGTCAACAGAATATGTACGAGTACAGTAAACTCTTAAAACATTAAAACTAAAATGGCCCTGCAAAATATTTTCTTAAAAGAAAAAAAAAATTAAATATTTTAAAAATCTTTATGCGTTTGTTAGTCAGACTACAAATAGAAAGAATAAAATTTACGATTTTAAAGCGTGTTTTAAAAATATTTTAGATTTAAAGCCTTTTTTGTTAACAACAAACGAGCACCTGTAACATAAAAATGTGTGTATAAGTATGTATGAGCTGCTGAAATACTAAAAAGTTATGCAGTTCCATATAAATATGAGAACGTTACCAAATAATAAAAGGAAATGAGAAAAAAAAATTAAATTTTGTGCAGAAGTACTTTAAATACGAGTATACTCCTTCTCTTTCTCTCGGTATTAACGAACTTATTTGTTTCTTTAATATAGTGGGACTAACACGCTCATAACTAGTGATGTTTATAGAAAGAGAACGAGTTATGTTATGTTATGTTATAGCGGAAACAAGAATATTCGTGTTATGTACTCGTTTATGCGAGTGTTTAGTTTTTAAATTTTTTAGTTGTGCTACAACCACATGTATGTATGTATGTCTTACGAATGCTTTACCCAGTAAACACAATAAAGGACGCTTGGAATATAATGCTTTTGTGTGTTAATAAACTTCCAAATTTTTTATTAGATTTAATTGTTGATTGAAAATGAGCTATAACTCTATAATATTAGCTCAACGAGTAGCTCTTGCAATACACTTGGCCATAAATTCAAATCGAAACTGCCTATTTTTTTATTAAATCGGAGTATGTAAGAAAAATTTCTGCATTTTATCTTGAACATCGGGTACTTCAAGAAATTGCCGGTGGTTTGTGCTAAATATTGTTGATGCCTCTTAGAGAGATCAATGGGATAAGAAAGCAATAAGAAAATAGAACACAATTACAAACAATTAAAGGGTGGAGAGCAGAGAAAAATTCAACATATTGTATTACGACACGTCTCCGACTAAGTTCTTGCAAAGTATGTAGAAAAAATATAATTTCAATATATGATTTCAAGAGAAGAATAAGTGAGTTAAGTCGTTGATGATTATTATGAATATGTACAATGAGGCCCTATCACCATGCTGTAACCGATGTTGAGCTGAAACCGAAAAATGTTTCCTCAGGTCATTTCAGAACAAAAACGTTCCGCGTCTAAGCCAATTTCTGAAAGCCCTTTAAGATTTTTTTTATTTTTTCAAAATTTTTTATTTTTCATTTCTTAATGTAATTATGTGATTATAATCAAAATCACAAACTAAAAACTATCTTTGTTAAGTGAAATTAACTTAAGATTAAGAGTTCGTGTTGATTTGCATTGGAGGAAAATATCTTGTACGACTTTGATGGCGCGTTTCGCACAAATGTTGATGCATTGTGATTTTGGAATTCTTGACTCATTTTTCACCCAATGTCTTAGAAAGCATTTCTGAGCATTAGTAAAGCCCGATAAGGATTTGTTTAAGGCTTCTAAGTAACAATGGTCTGAAAACCAAATGTTATACCAAGGCCCACATGTAAATTCGTATATTGCATATAATTTGCTACTATATTTTGGAATTACTATGTAAGATAGAAACGCAAAAATTGCTGTAGAATGCCATCTAGCATTACTGATCCATATAGCATTTAAAAGCCTGTCCTACTTCATATAAATATTGCATATTACTGATCCCAAACTTAATTGCATTTGATGCGGAACCTTTTTTAACGATATCGAAAACTAAAGATGCAGTTCTTATTGTTTTTTTATGCACTACATGGTATGGATATGGCCATTTTGATATTTTAAAAAATTGTAAAAAAGTTGTATCCCTAATGTACAAGTCTAAAGAATTCTTCTGAGATTACCGTAGCTGGGTTAACTAGGCTAGTGTACAATTTCTTCAGGGATGCCAATATCCCCTTTGAATCAGAAATTATTGCTAAATTCTAAATTCATTTATTAAAATTTAGTCTTAATCTGATAAAGGCGTTTTATGACGAAACAACAGTTCTACCTTTTGTTGAGAAAGCTGTATTTGTCAAGGTGTTTTTAAGTGGGCTACAAACAACAAATTATTTTTAGTTTGAAATCAAGACTGTATGTTTGCTGGGTAAGGTTTTATTTTGCACACGTAAACCCACACACACACACACACACGTACATTTTTACACTCATTAGTTTCAATAGAAAATTTCTAGTGCAGCGATTCGTTGATTATGTTTTTGTCAAAACTATTGTATTTCCTCTATATAATCCTACGTTTTCTACGTCTATCATCGAATTTATTTTCTATGAAAAATTTTTAGTTTCGTATATTAAATTTGAAAATTGTTCCTTTTTTCATGAAATTTATGAACAGCACAGAATTTCATTAAATTTGGAAAACACAAAATTTAAAATTTCCATAAAAGCATTTATTAGAAAATTTAATATAGAATTTAAAGGAATAGCAATTTTGCAGAGTAATGAAAGACAAAGATACTTACGCTTGATTAGTGCATTAAAGAATCTGAAAATAAATAAATTAAAAACATTTAAATAAGATGTAAATATCAGTAGTAAAAACAAAAATATATTAGAGAATCCTAAAATGAAAGTATACTTAAAAAAACGGGGATTATAGTTCTATCAGTACGGCCATAAGTTTAAGTTTTTGCTTTTCTTCGTGTCAAGAATTGTCTCCTTTTTCATGAGATATGGCGTGGCTTCCTACAGCATCAATACGTGTAGTGTGTACGTCAAGCTTGAGAAGCTTGTTCATAGCATTTAATTACTCTCAGAGCTTTTGCCAGAAGATTGCTAAGACGTGGTCGCCGAAAGAAATATTTTTCCATATTTATTTCTTTTAAGACGTCAGAGCTGGGGTTTGAACCCCGATCTCTCATCTAAAAAGCCAGCACACTACCAACTTAACTAGACCATATTTTATATAAAGTGCGATTTTTTAAAAGCTATAGGAAAGTTAAAAAAAAAAAAAACACATAAAATTCAGAAAAATTAACGAAATCTTTATTTGAATCAATAGTACGGTCCATATAATTTAATGTTTGAAGATTATTTTATGCAAATGTTGACCGTGACTGCGCCTCAAATGGTCCATCCGTTTAGTCCAATTTTGGCATAATCTTTCCAACATTTCGGTCGGTATCTCACGAATAAATGCTTCAATGTTGTCTTCCAATGCGTTAATTGAAGCGGGCTTGGCTGTGAAGACATGAGCTTTAACAAAACCCCACAAAAAATAGTCTAAGGGCGTTAAATTCCACGATTGACCGGTCCCGAACGTGAAATAAAATGTTCATCGAACTCACCTCTCAATAAGTCTTTAGTCTTGCACCAGCTGTATTTTGAAAGGCTTCACATCTAAACCCTTCCGCAAAAATTTCCACGTCGTTGAGTAACAGAGGCCCAATTGCTGCGAACGGCGACGAATCGATAATTGATGGTCATCATTTACACTGGCCTATACAGATAAGATAAAAGCTAAAAAATCACCCTTTATATTATTTTTAATATTTTTTTATGTTTTACTTAAAATGTATGTATGTTTTACTTAAATTTTTTAGCTTTTATCTTATCTGTATAGGCCAGTGTAAATGATGACCATCAATTATCGATTCGTATGTTTGTAACGAATATTATTTTTAGTTTGAACATTAATAGCATGTATGACTTAATTGTGGCAGAACTATTTAACTCCTCCTTATAGCCGCAAACACTACAATGAGAGGAGGTCTTGAATTAAGATGTAAAGTCTCTTTTGTGAAATTAACAATGGTTTGTTGTGTTAAAAGCCATGATACAATTCAAGGCGCATTAATTATAAAATACCTTTGAGATTACACCAAGAACAATATTTACAAAACCAATATAGCTTTTTGTTGTTGCTTTCTGTAAGAAACTGTCAGAAAAACCACAATAAAAATATAAAGATAAAAACAATTTATAGCAGTTTTTTTTAAAGAACGGAAAATGCTGAGAAAATCAACAGCTTTCTTACAATTTGACTAAAAAGTAGCTTAGCTGTTATTTCCAATGCACCTCGCCTTCTCAACACAATAATAGCTGTTTACAATCAATTGTCAAAATCTTTTTACTTGTGTAAAGTGAAGTCTGATATAGTTCTGCAAAAATTAGCTGGAGCTTGGTTTGGTTCAGTTCAGTTTGGTTCAGTTTGGTTAGTGAACTATTTCTTCACAGACATCATTATCTCCTTGAATTATCAAAAGAAAAATTCATTGCAAAAATCTAAATTCTTAATAGAATTTAACTTTGATCTAATTAAAGCGTTTCTGACGATACAAAATTAATCATTTTATTTCATTTATAAGAAAAAAGAACTCACTATTTAAGTTATTACCAACAACAATTGTAATTATTTAAGAAAAACATACAAAAGGTTATTTGTTCTCAATAATGAATTATTAAAATTATTAAATATTGATTTTCCTAAACTTGAATGCCTCTTCGTTGATTCTAGAAATTTCATCAATAAAAGGGTCAATATAAATAAATTTGAATATATTTTCCTTTTCACCCACAATTTATTTCATAACATTTAAGGTATTTGCACAAATATTTTACAAATTAAATACAAGTAAGCAAATGAAATGAAAATCAATATTATGGTTGTAAATATTTCATTATCATCATCATGTATTTTAGACTACAACGATTCATTCAACGATTCTATTTAAAGCTTTTGATGTTTAAATAAGAGAAAAGAAAAAAAAGATAAGTTTACAAAACTAAATGGATGATTTATTAATGAAACCCTTATTTTATGACCATTTATTATGGGTATTCATAAGAAATTAATCACTTGCAGTTGTAAGTAAATGTAAATGATAACACAATTAAAAAAAACGATAATGAATTTAATGTTAAAGAATAGAATTTTGAAACCAACAGTGTACTTGCATATTGTATATGCAAACACTATGGAGTTATAAGTTGCACTAGGTATGCAGTATCTTAAACATTTTATTTTAAAACGACTTCCGCAATACGCCATCTTTAGTGGCCCTTATATATAGTAGTTGCAAAAGCATAAACCAGTTTAGGTTTTAGGCATTTTCTAGCAACGTAAATCTGTACATCTGAAAATGTGAAATCAATTATGTTTAAATTGTTTTTATTTAACAATTTTTTTTAGTGAACACGAATTATTCAAAATTAATTAATGCAAAAGTATCTGGTTTTTATTGCTTTCTATGCATCTTTCAAAAGTAATGACCAAAATCAATTTAAACAATTATAGCTTTTTATTTTCTACAAAAAGTGTAACATTTTATTATTCTTTTATAAGTATATAATATGTTATATAATCTTTTTAATTTCGTTTTATTTCTTGTAATAAACACTGTAAAGGATAATATTATAAAAGGCAATGTTTTGTTAAACTGTGATAGAAAGCTAAAAGGGCAGCATTTTTTTGTAAAAGAGAAAACGTCATTAGATTGGAAGCTCCTTTGCTATAGTAAGTATATGGTATTACATAGAAATATATAATTGGGGGATCCAAATGGTAGTTTTAAAGTCATATATCATAAAACATGATTGCTGTGAACAGTTTAGTATAATATTTTTAATTTTATTTTTTTTTTTATTATTTTTTATTTTTTTTATTTTTCAATTTATGACAAAATGATAAACATAGATTGAAAAGTCTTATTGTTTAGGACTATATTCGTGGTATAGTGGTTGAGCGCTCTTACAGAAACTCACACGACCAAGGTTAAATCCCAGCAAAGGACAAAATTATAAAAATAAAAATTTGCGGTTTTCTAAAATTATAATTTAAATTAAAAACTAATAGGTCCCCCCCCCTCCATGAGGTTCATCTTCAAGTAACCGCTTCCTGATATTTCCAATCTATTCCACCAGAAACCAATGATCAGGAGAACAGCGCCACCTTCTGCTAAGAAAACAGCTCACCATTCAAATCAACGTCCACCGACAGATGAGTCACTTGCTGTTTGATCATTCAAAAGGGTGAAGGTATAACACTTGTCTAATCAACAAAAAAGGCACATAATATACAATACAAATATCTATAAAAAGAAATCTATCTCTCCACCATCTTCATATTCCAATACAATACACTGAGTAGTGGTTTACCATTTGAATACCCCAAATATATTTCTGGTATTAAATACATTTTATTATATTACAACTGCTTTACGCAACTCTAATGTTTGCGATCGTTTGTTCCGTAATGATCACAAAAAGGTAACTCAGGAAATCACTTTCAAACCATGAAGATTTATATTTTCAAGTGTTTTTATAGTTTCAATCATAGTTTTTTATAAAAAAAGTAAAATTCTAATGTTTACTCAGTAGTACGAATACAGTAACTAAGCGGAAAAAATAGCAACTCATGCAGTTAGCAAAACTATTCTTAATTAAGCTTTTTTGATCTCCACTGTATATAATTCGTATAGTATTCAAAGGCTGTTTCTTACTGCATTTTAGGCTATTGTTTTATGCTGTTTTTATGTATTATTATTAGTATTAGTATTGTTGTTGTTTGTGTATCATTGAATTGGTTTGCAATGGTTTAATATGATTACAAAGGACTACAGAAGTCATTGTAATTTTTGAATTATTTGTTAAAAAACAAACCATGTTGTTAAAAACAGAATTGAAAAGAAGACCACACTACTCCTTCCTAGAATTTAATTTCACCAACACATTCGCAATATGACAGATGCATTTATAAGCAAAAAGAAGTGACACTGTGAGAGAGAGAGAGAGAGATACAGCAAACAAATAGGTTTTAAACAGGGATGCTAATGTTCAGCTTTTTGCACCAGCTGGGTAAAATATTTTTGTGTTATAGATTTGAGAATACTCGTACGTCTTCATTTCTGGAAATTTCAAAATGTTGGTTAAAAAATATAACATTGTCTTTAAGAGAATTTTATATTGGATTTGCCATAAAGTTGTTTAATGGATTCGTCAATATAAAGTACAACCCAAGAAGGCTGATTGGGCTTAAAAAACAGAGTTGTACTAGCCGAACGTAGCTTACGTGCTAGCTCTCAAGAAAAAGGTAAATTAACAATTCAACAACAATTCTTGTTGTAAGGCTATAATAGACCGCTATATTATATACCAGACATCTTATATATCAAACGAAAGGTCTTCTTAAGACCTTTATTACGGTTGCAATATTGAGTAAGTAAGTCCGATATAAAGGCGAGTCCATAGTAGGCCCTAATAACCAGGATTTGCCGCACATTAATTACTATGCTATTAGTTTTACAATAATTGGATTATTCGTAAGACAATAAATGAACACATTTGCCGTGGTCTAGTGGTTAGTGTGTTGGCTTACTAAGACGAGAGCTCCAGTTCAAGTTCCGGCTCTGCCATCTTGAAACCGGGGCATAGAGTTTGAGGTCAACTCCGAATGACAGATTTCAGAAGCTTTTCTTGGCAATCAATTACCTTTGCCAGAAGATTGCTATGAGGTAGTCACAGAAAGAATAATTTTTTCATATTTATTTTTTTTAAGATGTCAGAGCTAAGATTTAAACCCGGCACTATCGTCTTAGTAAGCCAAAACATTCACCACTAGACCACGGAATTGAACAATCTGGCAATGTACATCTCATACAGAATAAATATTAATTTTTGTAAATCTAATTTTTATTCAAAAAGCGGATAGCATGCAAACGACTTTGGTAGATTTAATAAAATTGGTAGAAAAATTTGTTCAACAGTAGCAACACTGGTTTTTCAACAAAACCAAATTGGAAAATTATAATTCTAAGATTTAAAAGTTGTCAGTAGTAGGAGTATAGAACAGAAATAGTACAAATGTGAATTTAATTTATTAATAACAATTTACCAAAACACAAACAACAACAATAATAAACGAAATAATTACAAAAATATAAACAAACAATATTAAGAGCAGATCTTATACATGCATATGTATGTATGTGTATGCAAACATTGATACCCTTCGTGTACACACACTTCTAAAAAAGGCAATTATATTGAGTTAAAAGCGAATACTTAATGTCCTATTTGAATAAAATATAAAACATTTTTTCTAAACCTTTTAAAATTCAGCATCGTTGTGAAACTTGAAATGCAACAGTTTTCACTTAAACGTGTTTGTGTGGCCTATTGAAACAGCAGAAACTTAAAAAAGTTTTTACATCAGTAATCAAAGTAAATCACTACTATAAACGGCAATGTGCTTTTAAGTTCTTTGAAAAAAGTGTACTAATTTACAAAACAAGTTAACAAACAGAATAAAAGTTATAAACACTAGGGTGAGTTCCGTCTTTGCCATAAGGGCAACAAATCAACGTTCAGATCATCCTCAATCTCTGCCATCAGGAAGTCGACTTTTCAGCGACTAGGTTCACTCCCATCTCAGTGACTACGAAGCAGAACTGTCGCTTTTCGAGCCACCGAAAATCTGTATGAAACATTTGATGGACCATTAAAAACCCATCTAAGTTACTACACTGTATGATATTCCAAAAACAATGTGTATCAAATTTCCACTATGATTTACAAGACCTACAAACCCAGGTTTAAAGGTTTTGTTTTAAGACATTTCAATAAATTGTTACTGAAACATGTATTGTTGTAATAGGAAGGAGTAACAGCGTATACTACATGAGCTATAATTGAGATGTTTAGGGTTTCCGGGTCCCTAATGTTCCTTTTTGAAGATTTACGCTACCCGGCAAGATCACTGAATTTAATCCTTCTAGATTTTGTGTCAACTAGTCACAGACTTTTAAATTTTTCATACGGATTATATCCGTGGGGAAGTCCAAATCGTATGCCCGAAGTTTTTTCAAAAGTAACGAAAAATGCCATGAAAGAATCCTAATATTTTCTTTTATAAAGACTAGCACTAAGGGGTAAACCCCTACTCATGCAATGCATTGTATTTGCATGTTGTTGTCAATGAAACAAGTTTCTGTCAATTTGATCACCAAAAGGTCAGTGTTATAACTTAACCCTTGAATGATCAACAGCAATTGCCTCATCTGTCGGTGGATGTTGAATGTGAGTGGTGAAGGTCTTCACTAAGTGGTTAGCTGTTATTTGGCGCTGTATTCTGATCATTCGTTTCATCGTGGAATAGATTGATTATCAAAAAATTTACAAAAAAAAACAAAGGAAGTAACAAATAGGAAATAAGAAAAACTGGAAATGTCCCCTTAGAAGCATTGGATGTTTTCTTAGAATTGTAAAGCAGAATAGTACCACTGCATGTAGTAAATAATTTCGATCGATTTGTTGTTAAATCGGTAACTAACCGGAGTTTTGTAGCAGATAAATAAATGTTTAATGCTTTAATCGATATAGTAAAATGTGAATACGAAAAAAAAAGTTGTTTAATGTTACAGATATCCTCACAACCTTAATAGAATTATGTAGGGTGAGGTTGTTTTTAAAAAGCCAAGACAACAAGCATATGCACTACAGAACTACAAAAGTACAAATAGAAAGCATTATAAATAAGATTTTTTAATTAAAATTATCACCACAGACAAATGTTGCAACACAAATTCTCTGCATAAAATTAAAAACATTAAAAGAGGGAACATTTAAAAATTTTAAAATAAATAAAAAATTATATTGAAAAAACGTTAAGAAAAATTTAGTTTCATATGGTCTCACTATCCTTTTAATTCAAATTTAAATGAAATTTTTGTTTTTAGTTTCTCTCTCTTTACTTATTGTCAAAGATTAAATTTCTAATTTCGTAAAATTTAAAAATAAAATATAAAATTAAAATTAAATCTTTCCTAAAGCAAAATTCCATTTTTTTTTCTTGTCTGATGGCATTTTTTTTTTTTGTAAACCAATTCGTTTACATTACCTTTACCAGAGGAGCTACACTTGAGAATAATAATGCAACTCACGTATATCCATTAAGTTATTATGAGATTTTTTTTGTTAAAGGTTTACAAATATCCAGTTACTTTGTAGATTATCAGTTTAATTTTAAGACTACATAAGCAAACCTATAGGGTTTCATTTGAATTTTAATTGACAGAATAAATTTCATCTAAAAATTAAGTATTAATAGTGTGGATATTGCACTATTTAAGAAGAGAAAGTAAAGCAGTACAACATCAGTTACAAATATTTTGAGAATATATTAAAAAATCTTATTATATAAGTTTCAAAATTTGTAAAATTAAAGAGATTCTTATGCAATGATATAAGTAAATATAACAAAAATTAACGGCCGTATGTATAATTAAAATTAGAAACTTGTTAGTATACGGGACAAAAAACTGGCAAGTTTATCACCCGCTATAGACTGATATTATTCAAACTTTTCATACCCTCCATTTGATAACTCGTCAGATAATCCTTTGAGTAAGAATTTCCACGTATTGGAATGACAAACTTAGCCACTGTGTACAACGACCTGCTAATTTTTTATTATACATAAGGCTGTAAAAGATTACAAAATTAAAATATAAGAAAAGAATGCATGTCTGTGGTTAGTTAAATCATTCTCCAATTAGCCCTTTCCAGCCCTTTTGATTTTACATATTCGCTACCAACCTGTTAAGAAAAACGTTTTATGCACCATGTAACTAATGCGGTTCGATCAATGTCCACACAAGCAAGCTCCTTAATATCCTCAAACAGCGGTTTACACAAAGCTCATACTTTCTCCTTCAATAGCTGCAAAATCAAAAATAATTGTTGTAGACAGATTCTTTCCTAGATATTATGATTTTATCATTCGTAACATACCCTGAATGGTTACTTTTGACTTAAAGGCAGGCCTGTGCAAAAATAAAAATTTCATACACAATTGTATCTTAGCTAAACTCACATGTATTCTTACGCTCTTGCTTTCAGTCGTTACTGAAACAGCGACGAGTTAACATGCCTGTTGGATTTATTGTTTACAGTGAGAACAAAATTAATAGCAATTCACACAAATATTTTATTATTGTAAATGCGTTTGGTAATCCCCAATACCCTATCTATCGTAGAAAATTTAAGAATATAGTTTAAAGGTTTTTCAGTGATATTTTCATTATTTTTATAAAATTGTTAATAAACCGAATGAAAAAAACAAAACTTAAAATTTTTTTTTAATGAAAAATACTCTTTATTTCATTATAGCAAAGTAGTATTTATAAATTGTTCTTAAAGTAATTAAATTTTAGATCAAATATTACATATAAATTTTAATTTAAAAAAATTCATACAGTTGCTGATACTGCTACTTACACGTTCAGCAGTGTAATTCTCATATTCTCACGAACACAGCTACATTTTTACTTTTGCACAGGCCTGCCTAAAGGCTACTATAAAGTATTTAATTAATAAAAAAAATGGCTCTCATAGAGCATACACTAAATAACATGCACTAAATTTTATTCCAATTTTTTTTTAGATTTCATTCCAACTATTATTTTTTTTAGCACTCCTTGCCTCATCTCTAATACCCTTTATCTGCCCAAGAAAGGCTCGTTTTCATTATGTACAAACAAGTACACGTTATGGTTTCAAACAATTTTTTTCTATATTACATTTTAATTAATGATTATGAATATGATTCGTAACCGTAAACCATTACTTATTTATTGTAAAACAAAAAACCATATTGACCAACTTTTTATTTTCTATCTTTTGCATCGTCTTTTATATTCTTGGTTTTAGTAATTAAAAATCATTTAAATTTTTGAAACAATTTTTTTTCTCAATATCTTGTTTCATTCATTTTGTCATTAATTAAAGACAAAACAATTTAAAGAATTTAAACAATTTAGATATAAATTTTATTTTCTAAAAAATTAAACAAAAAACGTTAACTTGTTATTGTACTTTTCCTCATAGAAAGATATACCAAAAAAATATTGTACATTTTGTAAAATAAATACAGCAATATCGGGTCTTTCATTAAGATCTTACTAAAGTGTTTGTGAGATCTCATAGAAATTTTTTGTTCGTTTACAATAGCAATTGATGCCATCAAATGATCGATGTGACTCTGGTGCATAAATTTATCTGAATTTGGGCAATGAGGTAGATTACTTTCACTTTAAGGACCGCTGTGGTTTTTGTCTCATTCATATACATACGTCTCCAATTTAGGGAAATTGCCACCAGAAAAAGTCAAACTAGGGCAAAACGTACGCTCTAGATGACCAGTTTACATCAAATCCACATGAGGTGACCATGTCCTGTTAGAAGACCCTATATGCAAATACACTAAAGATGTATTGTCTTGCAAAATTTCAATGTGGTAAAAGAAGCATAAAAAACCATATCAATTACAAACAAAAACATAATAAAAATAAAAGAATATTGTTTTTATCGTCGCACGTCCATTATCTAGATTTTCAAAAATATTACACAGACCAATTATTTTATTTAAAAATCTCTCTGGGTAAACTCTTTAATCTTCTTTTTTGCATATAAATTTATAAGAAAATATGGAAATTTAAAATTATTCAGAAAAATTGTCTAAATTTCCAAAAATAAATTTTTATATTGCAACAGAACATTTATAGGAGGAGAGTTTGTATGCTGTATGTAAGTAAGGACGAGTGAGCATTTTCTATATAAAAATCAAAATTTAACACATGAAAGACTAAAAATTAAGGCTTAAAATTCACAAACTGTAGCAAGACAATAAAATAAAAAATAAAAAAAAAACCTGAAATAAAAGAGATAAATAAAAATTAAAAAGGAATAAAATGGTAAAAACCAAATAGTCTCACATAAATTTTAATGCACACATACATAGTATGTGCATATATATGTGTGTTCTACATACACATACGCATAAACAATAAACAGTAAATACGATACGTATAAAATTATGTAGTAAAGGTAAGAACGGATACAGATTTAATTGAAAAAAGGGTAACAATTTTAGTGAAATAAATAAAAATTTTTTTACATTTAAACACTCTTCCTCAATTAAACTTCTAAATAACGATCACTTTTTAAAAACTTAATGCCGTTGAGCGTATATACACATGAAACCATAGAAATAGTATTTTGGAAATTAGTACGATACGTACCATATATTGACAATCAGCCTTACTCCACAGCATTGGTCACAACTATTCTAAAGACATTTCATTAAAAAATAAACCAGCTGAATTGGGTCTTACAGCCTGTTTATAGAACACGAATCGACAACAACACACGAATAAATATTAACGTCAGGCAGCTTTGGGTTCATATAAAGCGAATGTCATTTTTTATGTAAAAAAAACGTAACAATTGACAGTTTATTTTGGTTTTTGTAACACGAATTAGTTGTCAAAAACAAAAAAAGTTGCGCGAATAGAATTTTTAATTCGTCAAAACAAAATTTATTAATATATAGTAATATTTGTGAAAAAAAACAATATTATTATAATTATTATCTGTGAAATATTATTAATATATGGTGAAAAAATTAATTACATTGTTTTATATTGCTTGTATAATGGATCCCTCTGCAAAAAAAAAGTAATTTGCATTATTTTATGTTATTTAATTTTTTTGTTTTTATTAATGTGTATAAATTAATAAAGCATTAAAATGACAACAGTAGTTCAGTTCCAAAAGTTGGTGCGTTGTATGAAAGAATTTCCACATTTGGCAACTGGAAGCCTTCAATTTGGTAGTAGCAAAGCTGCGTTGGAGCAGACGTGGGACACAGTCGCCAAAAAAATAAATGCTTACGGTCCTCCGGCTAGAAGTGGCGCTGAATGGAAAAAGGTATGGCATTACGCTTTTCAATGTTATTTGCTATATACATACATGTATGCATGTACATATTTATGATCTTAAAATATTTTTGTTACAGGTCTGGGCTGATCTGAAGAGCCGCCTTAAAAAGAAAATTTCTGACAACAATAATTTGCACGAAACAGGTGGCGGTCCTTGTCGCGTTTGCAATTTATGTAACATTTTAGTATTTTACCACTATTATATTAATTACAATCACAATATATTATCACAAAACAAATACAAATTTTTTTGTTTATTATTTTGTTTGTTTACAATGAGCATATGTTCTTCTTTTTGCCGCCATGTTAGGATTACCTTTTTCTATGTTAAAAATACAAATTTTCTATGAACTAAAGTAAACAAATCAAGATTTATTGCGATATGGCAATACTGTTTGTTGACACTAGATAGTCTCATGCGCCACATAACGTAATGCGGACGAAAAAGGTACTGATGTGTTATAAAAACCAAAATTGTTACGTTTTAGTCCATACACGTTTCGTTCGTGTCTTAAACCATTCTTGTTCTATAAACAGGGGGTTAGACATGCGAGGCGGGTGATCATTCTAAAATTTATGTACAGTTTACAAGGGGCCAGTTGTGAAACTTTTAAGAGATTTGCTTACAAGTCAGTGGGGTTTAAGAGCGCATTTATGAACAACGTCTATAAAAGGTGAGGATTGTGTTTACAAGCAACTAAACGTCCACGTCTATTAAACAAAACAGCACTAGTCCAAAAGGGAAAACAACCGATATATCGCAGTGTCTTAGAACTGTGCTCGGCCTGAATTAAATACTACCAAACAAATGATTACTTCTGTTTATGTAGTTTATAACTCCTTGGCTTACAAGAGCTTAGATAGGTTGGTACTCTAATAGAAAAAAAAATAAAAAAATTAAAATTTTAATACCTTTTTTTTTTAATTAAGACCAATACTCAGAGGTAAACCCCTACTAAATGCAAAATATATAGATATAGATAGATAGATAGATGTGAAGATGTTAAGCGCCTTATGTCAATGGAAAAAATTGCTGTCAATTTGATCACCCAAAGGCCAGGGTTATACCTTCAGCTTAGAATGATCAACAGCAATTACCCCATCTGGATGTTGAATGTGAGTGGTGAGCAACTTTTTATGTAGGTTAGCTGTTATCTGATCATTCGTATCTTAATGGAATAAACTAGAAATGTCAGGAAGCGGTTTGGTTTTTGAGTTTCTGTGCATGCGGTCTAACCACTATACTACGAACCCCTCAAGCACCATAAACTATAACTTCCACACAGAAAGACTCGACTTATTCTACTCTACTTGTAGAAACCTCTTTATTTCAGAGTGGGCAAACAAAAAAACATTTCGCAAACGTTGCCACAAAGTCATAAACTTTAAAATTTTTTTTAATCGTATTGTACATGAGCAAGACCAAAACAAATACTTTATAAATGGGAAAGAACGAAAACGAACCAATTCGCTTATCGCTCTTGTGCTTGCTTTATTATTCCGTTTTATTCGTTTAATTTGATCTTTTTTCTCTTCTTCCTTTCTTTTTCTTCTCATTCATTTTTTGTTCTACCTAGGCACATTTGGCTTAGTTTATTTGTAGTGCTCAAAACAAAAACAATATACAAAACTAAGTGGGACAGTCGATCTCACTGTTTTTGTTTTGTTTGTATTTTACTCCTTGTAAAGAACAAAACAGAATGACAGCAAACGTTTCGTTTTGTTTATTTTCCTACTCTGCTTTATTTAATTTTAATTTAGTATAATTTTAAAATATTCATGCCTCGATATATGAGGTTTCATTTAAAAATTTGAAATAATTTGAAACTCCCCCATTTTTCGCCACTACTGAATGTGCCACAAATTCAACACAAACAACAACAGCCAGCATAAATTTTTTTCTAAATAACACAGATAGTAAATCAACTATAAAAAAATTATCATCATCATCAATATCCTTGACACAAACACATCAGTACTCTTTGTGTATGTACTATTTGAATTTATGCATGAGTATGTATGTATGTGTGTAGGTTAGATTATTCCAATTTGAAATTATATTTTAGGCTCTTAAAAAATAACTACAAAGTATTGATGCATGATGATGTTTATGTAAAAATATATCTCTTTTTTTTTTTTGGTTTCGATGCATTCACATGCAGCATTGCAACAGTAAAATCTTTCAGTATTAGTATATGTAATAGATACATACGAGTAGTTATATATGTATTTACATATACTATAGATATCTTTATGAATAAGGATAAACACAATAAGATATTTATCATGTTTTGCTATGAGATGCTCAATTAAATTATATTTACAAAGCCTTTAACAAACACATATAAAAAAAGTGAAATTTAAATCCAACACTCAAAGAAAAGTATATGAAAATATTTATATGTGAGTACTATTGAATATTCATTCGGAATTTTGTATTAATAACTCTGTGCTACAACAAAAATATGCAGGGGCTCTGACATAGCAATACTGTTTTGTGGAAAACCATAGAGTACACTTCGTTAAGTGCCTTTTTTAATAGCAAATATAGTGAAATACCCATATTCACGATAGTATAACTTTAAAAAATCATAAGCTTTTTGTTTTGAAACCGATTTTCAAAATTTTTTTTTAATTCGAAGATTTTAGTTTTAATAATGTTTTTGAAAATCGGTTGGAAAATGGCTGAGTTACGGACGTTTAACTTTAATCAAAACACACTTTTTCAAAAAATTTTCATTTTATGTACGCTCTAAGTTGGCTGTGAAGTAGAAGGTTTTTAACTTATTCTATAAATAATAGTTAACCCGGCAAACGTTGCTTTGACATATAAATTTGCTTTAGGAAATAATTTTTTAGTTCAAATACTTTTGAAACTATTCACCGAACTGCAAAAGTCAACACTGATATGAGCAATCAATGTTTGCGTTACTATTATTTTTAATAAATCATTATCCGCCATTTTCGGTACACCAGTTTGAGAAATATCTTCTGTATTACCCTCTCTGAGTACTTCTTAAAAAAAGAAAAACAGAAACCAATGGTGGAATTACTTACAAGGTGGTGTTGCTAACTCAGCTGCTTTTTTTTTTTGGTCATACCGCTCCTGTCAAAAGTTTTGTTTAAATTTATGTTTTGTTTATATTTTGCTTTGTGTGTATTCGTGTTTTTGTTTTGGTGTAGAGACAAATATGTTGTTAAAAATACACACACCCTTCTGACATGTGCTTTTTTAATTCATCACACCTGCTTTTGACATTAAAGAGCTGAAAAAACAAAAACAAATTTCCTGTTGTTTTTGTACTCTATTCACCTGCCACCACCTTGTAAGTAATTTCACCATGCATAAACCATATGTGTTTAACTGTAAGCAGATCTATCTAGTTCAAAATTTCATTGACGTCGGTATTTTATTTAGGCGACGCATAAATTTTCCCTTAGAGTGGATCACCTTAACATTTAGGGGTATAAAAAGTAGATGTGAAAATATACATTTATTAATCTAAAGTAGTGTTAAGACACCAACAAAATTTAATAAAAATCAGTTTGTTAGTGAGAATAAGAAAGTTGAGAAATAGCCCTTTTAATGCCCCTTCTGAGTACTTAAAAAAATTTAAACGTAAACCATAGGGGAGGTCATGCTATAATCGTTAGAGAAACTCAAACGGCAGAGATTCAAGTCTCAGCGAAGGAGAAAATAAGTAAAAAATAAATTTGCGGTTTTCCAAAAATTATAACTTAAAAAAATAAATGTTGACCAACCTACCGATATGTACACAAAATTTCATGAAAATCGGGCGAAACATTTAGGAGGAGTTTGGCAACAAACACCTCGACACTAGAATTTTATATATTAGTTGTTGATGTGGTGCAAAGCAAAATAAAATATTACAAAAAATCCCATGAATAAAAAGTCAGCAGGGGAGGTCGTGGCATATTGGTTAGAGCGTTCGCATAGAAACTCAAACCACCGAGGTTCAATCCCAGCGAAGGACAAAAAAAGTTATAAAATAAAATTTGCGGTTTTTTTAAATTATAATTTAAAAATATGAGGTTCCCCCCCTCCTCCAAGATGTCCATCTGCAAGAAAAACTGCTCCCTGACATATCCAGTCTATTTCACGGGAAACGAATGATCAGGACAGTACAGCGCCACCTTCTGGGAAGATAACAGCTAACCAAATTAGTGAAGACAGTCACCACTCATTATCAACATTCACCGACAAATGGACAATTGCTGTTTATCATTCAAGGGTGAAGATATAACACTGGCATTTGAGTGATCAACTGATAGCAAATTGTCTCATTGATATATGGCGTTCCATAATAAAAAAAAGTCTATCTATCTATCTATCTTCAATATTCAAATATGTACAATGAACTGCATTAGTAGGGGTTTACTCCTGAGTATTGGTCTTAAAAAAAAGGAAAAAAATCAAATTCTTCAGTTGAAATGTCATCATTATTTACTAAAAAAAATTAAATAAACCACTGCATTAAAATCAATTAAATTTTAACAGAATTAATAAAAAGTTAAGAATACAAAACACTGTAAATTTAATTCATATAATTGTATATTGTACATACGAGTATGTTTGTATATTGAAATCGTATAAACATTTTTAAAATATTTTTTATTTATTTTTTAATTTATTTTTCATTTTAACTCATATAACACTCTTGTTTTATCTCTTTCTTTTCTTCTTTTCTGTGCCAAAACAAAATGTAGGTTATAAAACCACCAGGTTGGCAATGTTGCAACGGTCATGTGCTCTGTAATAATTGTCGCAATCGTTCTGAAAAGTGTCCTGTATGCCGTGTACCATTGGGACCACGTGGCCGATGTTTGTTGTCGGATAAATTATTTACTTTGTTGGCTGATAGTTTTCCCTGTGATGGTGGTAAGTGTAACACAACTGAGACAAAAGTGAAAAGGAAGTTGCATTGCTTCCTATTTAAGCCCTTATTTTCGTTTTTACTCCTTTCAGAATTTGTACTAAAAGATTAACATTTTGAGGTTTATTTTTGTTTTTTTTTTTTAACTTTTTTGGCGACATTGTGGTAAATGATGAAGTAGAAATGAAGGGCTGCACCGTGTCTATTTATCTCATTAAATTAGTTGAATATTTTATGCTTTATAATGAGTTTACTTTTGGTTAATGGCAAAAGGGTAGAATTCGTAACAAGAAAAACATTCATTTACCAGTAGTTGAGTGCAAAGGGTAAAATGAGATTTTTAAATTGAAGTTACTACAGATTAAAGTAAAGAATGTGTAAATTTTGTTAAGCAATTAGGATTTAAAACCGTTAAAGGAATTTTTAGCTGTAGAATTTTTTGGTATAATAATTAAGATTTAACTAAGTCATAATTTTACAAGTCAAGTAATTAAATGAAACTGAAGCAACTGCACAAAAGTGTAGAATATCAAGAGGATAATGAAACTGATTATACTTGTACATTAACTCAATACGAAAATGTCTGTCGGCTTTAGTTTTTTTTTTTTTTTTTTATTCTTGACAAAATGTAATAATCTGGTGTACTGCATTATACCATCAAGGACATCTTGAATTATTGAAATCAAAACACAATAGTTGGCCAAGTTTGTTAATTTCTCAGGATTACTGTTGAGCTTTAAACATTTTTAAAGCATGCAATGCCGTTTTTTTTAACGAAATGAAAAAAAGTGAATGCTGTGTCCTGGTTAAATATCACAGACATCATCACATTAAAACAATTTAATGCCATCAAGTCTTCTTGTTAGCCAGTAGAGAATTTTTGAAAAGGGAGCTTTATTTTTTTAAAAATAAATTTCATTTTTAACAGCCTAATAGCTTATTTTTTATAAAAATTTTGTTTTCAAAATCTATACAAGTTAAGAAGATCTTGAGGCTTAAGGATGTAATTGGTTCCATAAATTATTTCGTAAACATGCTTGCATCTCGTGAATATATTACAAATAAATATGCTCAGTTTTGCTGTTTGGCACTAATCTGATAGCAATTTGTTGCTGGCCTGGTGAAGTGTATACTAAATACACAATATTACCCAACATTTCAATTTAGAAACTCTAAACCTTCTGATTTTGAAATTTTTAGAAAACATCTAGGATAGAATGGGAGCAAGCGTCTCATAATCTATCTCAAAGTGGGAGATATAATCAACAAAGAGACATAATAATGCAATAAGTTCTGCTACAAATATTTAAAAATTTGATGAAATTATAAAATAAACTTTTCTGCACTGCTCTTATAATGACTCTGCATGAGTTTTTTCTCCGGGCGATGGAAATGCTGTTGTGCATAGCATTCAGTCGTCACTCTCAAAGATTCTAGACTACCAACTATCGGGTGGTTAAATTGTGAGGACCGATGTTGAATGTAAAATACACCTAAACGTCAAGTTGTTTTCTGCATTTCATTTTGACCTTTCTTAGTTTCAGAATACACAATCACGCAAAGCGTTAAAGTTTATTATGAAAATGGGCGTTCAAATCAAAATGCATATCGTGCACGTCGTGATTTTTTCGGTCAGTTCAGTCGTCCAAATGTGCGTACAATCGGAAAAATCGTGCAAAAATTTGAGCAAACTGGGTCCGTAGGAGATGTGAAAACACTAGTGCATGTTCATGCAGCTCATACTGCAGAAAATATTGCTGTTGTTTGCAATAGTGTGGCTGAAGAGCCGTCCACTTCAACACGTCGGCGTTCCCAACAATTGCACCTCTCACGCTTGTCGTTGTTGAGGACGATATGTGGTTTCAACAGGATGGTGCCACTTGCCACACAGCTTCCCCCCCGGGGATACAGAAAAGGCTGCTGATGATATGTCCCGTCAGTGGCCTGTTTTCTCCGGGGAATATGGAGTTAAACCCAGCTCTGAGTGATCTGGCGCTCGATATAGGTAGAGAATGGTTGGTTATGTGTGGTGCAAGGCCTTTATGCCACGCGTGCTTCGGACGCTTGTCTCTGTAAGTGCGCGTGGCAGGCATTTCTGGCGTTCTCAAGGATTGACCAGAGATGCCTTAATCTGGTACTGGGCTTCTCTGTCATTCGGGAAGTGAGGCTAATCGGCCTGATGGTTTGGGTGTGGCCCCTCGCGGAGTACACGTAGTGGTTGTGGTAGTGCTAGGTAGAACCCCTCAGCAAGGGGGGTATCACTACCCAGGCAGTGGTGGTGCTAAATTGCCAACTCGGTGCTATGGGCTCTCTTTTGAGCGCCGTGCCCTCGTGAATGTACGAGATTAGAGGGTACCGGCATCGGGTGGCGGTGGTTGGACGCATTGAATTCAACTACCGCCCCGGCAACGGGCTGCGTGTGGTAAAGTCTCAGGACAGGTACGCACGTTAAACCCATAACAGTTACCACACAGCTAAATGGCTCTTTTGCGCGGCATATTCAATGGCCGTGTTATCTCACGTGGTAGCGATGTCAATTGGACTTTTCTCTTTGGGGTTATTTGAAAGAAGAGGTGTATGTCGATAAGCCAGCCAAAATTCAAGAGCTAAAGGATGAGATAATTCAGTACATTAAAGCATATAACCTCAATTATGCCCCAGCGTCATCGAAAATAGGACTGGCGGACGGAGGTGTGCCGCAAAGGTCGCGGCGGCCATTTGGCTGCTATTTTGTTAAATACAAAACATAATAAAAATAAATGAAAATAATTGCCTTAATAATTTGTGATTTATTCAAAATCAACATCGACCCTTAAAATTTAACCACCCTTTGTATTTCCCTTCTCTTCTACCAGGGAATTTTACGTTTAGACGCAACTTAATAGCGAAAATGTATAAAAGAAATTGCTTAATTATAAGAAATAGCATATTGGCCATGTTAATTATTATTTTTAATATGACTTTTTTAATTGTTTATGCCATAAAGAAGGACTAAAAAAAGTAAATAAACAAGCAAGTAAAGGATATGATAAATGAGAGATCAAGTAACAAAGAAAATAAAAAAATAAAGGATTTTAATTTTCATTCTACCATAGAAATTCATAAAAAATATATAAACAACTAACAAACACAAACAAAAAAGAAAATTTAAAATAATAACTCACAAAGTGCAACAAAATAATGATGACGAAGATGATGGATATGGTATTTTCCCCGAGGCTAGTTTTAAAATTATGTAAAAAAAAAAAAAAGAATTAAGCCTTAAAAAAGAAGGAAAAAAAAGAAACCAGTAAAGATTATCTAAAGAACACGTATTCTGCCAGTTGTTAGCGTTTTCAATACATCTTCCAAGACGAATAAGCGACAGTGGTCGAACTCTGCAAAGCACATGGGAACATTCCGAACAAATTATCAGAAAAATTAAGCAACAATTGCTTAATATTATGAGAGCGATAAATTCTTTTGTTATTGTATTGCCGCCATTTAATATTTTTGATATAACTCGAGTTAATGATGCCACTTTAGGTTTTCGATCCCAAATTTTTCAAGTCTGCAACCGTTTTCGGATATCTCGTCCGGTTTCAGAAATAAACAGCAGAAAACGGATTACAGATTTTAAAAATTTTGGTGCTAAAAATCTAAAGTGGCATCATTACCTCGAGATATATAAAATGGCGGATAGAGCACATAAACTCCTACACAACGATATGATATTAGATGATTGAAGAGTGAAAGTGTATCTGATATACGGTGCATTAATACTGATTGAGTTCAATGCAATTTGTTGTTACATACATACATAACTGGCCTTTACAACCCTGTTTCAGGATTACGGCCTAGCTTCTCGCAGCACTCATGTTGTGTGTGTCAATTTTTATCCATGAGTAGCGGGACCTACAGTTTAATGTCGACTTCGAATGACAGGCTTGAGAAGCTTGTTCATGGCAATTAGTTACTCTCAGAGATTTTGTCAGAAGACTGCTGAGAGGTAGTCGCCGAAAGAAATATTTTTTTTTTCATATTTCTTTTTTTGAAGATGTCGGAGCCTGGAGTCGAACCCAGGGCCCATGTCTTAGTAAGCCAACACTAGACCACGGCAATTTGTTGTTAAGGTGTCACAAACATCAGTATAAAACACAATATACTACCGCTAACTGTTGTAGGGTGTGTACCTACTACATACTTGTACATATGTTTTAAAAAGCTAATATTTTTTACTTTTTTTTACAACAGAATGCTTCATTCATTTTCTCGCTTTTTTTTCAAATGTAACGGATATTGTTTAGATTACAACAACAATAATTTAGAAAAAGTTTAAGAAATAAAAACAAAACAAAAAAAAAAATGGCAATAACTAAAGGGGAGCAATGTTTACACAATTTAAACTTTATTACTCTTGTAGTTGTAGTTGTCGTTGTCGTTTTTTTGTTTTTGTTTTACTTTTTCGCTTTGCCATTTTATTTACGAGAAATTGTCCTTTTGCTTAACAATGTATTGTTCCTCTTTGTTTTTTATTTTTCTATTTTACTTGCACTGTTTTGAGTACATTATTAGTTACACAAGTACAGGAAAGATGAATAAACAGACCAGGAATATAGTAGTGGGGCAAAGCTGACTTTATAAGACTTATGGATGGATATCATTTTATATATGGAATGTTGTCAAACAACATACATCTCTATATACATTACGAGTATGAGTGACATAGCCAGTGAGGGAGGGGAAAGAATCCCTGGCAAAAGTTATTAAAAATGTTTTAAATAAAATACAATAAATTTTAAATTGTTTAAGCCATTTTTAAAAGGTTAAATAAAAAATTGCACAGAATGGTGTGGTAGAAATTTATTGTAGACAAAATTAAAAACAATTAAATCATAAAAATACTGCAATCCCGTATACTGGTTAAAGCGCACACATACAAATCAAAACAGGCAAGGTTCAAACCTCCGGAAAGGCGAAAAATTGAAGAACGAAAATTTCGGTTTTATAGATTTTAAGAAAAAAAAAAAAAAAACAGAGCTTCCCCTCTCCAATCCATCCATCCATAGGAAACCGCCCTCTAGCAACTGCCATTTAAAAATGAATGACCAGAAGAAAAGCGTCGCCTGCTGGGAAGATAACAGCTATCTAATGAAGATACTGATACACCAGTTCAAAATCAAGGTGCAGCGACAGATGGAGCAAGTGCTGTTGATCATTCAACGATGAAGGTATAAAACTGGGCTTTGAGTGATCAAATAGACTGCAATTGTCTATGTCTCATTTGTAAGGCGCTTTACAAGAAAAAAAAAACTCTATGGAAAAAAAGAATGTACGCATGAGTAGAGGTTCACACTCTTAAGTATTGGTCACAGATAAAAAAATATTAATACGCCCGATGATCCGGTAACAAAAAAATTACATAATTTTGATGTGATAGTATTGAGCACTCAGATCATGCACAATTCTAATGGAAAACATAAGTAATAATTTTTTATTAAATTAGGTTAGCAAAATGCAGCCCAAATTTAGTCCCACTGAAGTTAAATTAGTTTATTTGCGCTGTTTTACGCGGTGACATTGGTGCCACTTCTTGTTTGGCCCCTAAGATTGGGACATTGAATTTGTTCCCCAAGAAAGTTGGTGATGATATCACCAAGGCTACCTCCGACTGGAAAGGTTTTAAGATAAACTTTGTTTGACAATCCAAAACAGACAAGCCACCATTTCAGATGTATTCATCTGCTACGAAAGATGGTCGTGCGCCATCATGTATCCAAATAAATATTATTAAACGGCTTTACTGTATGAAAATAAAGAAAAGACAATGAATTTTATTAAAAGTTCATTGTTTTTTTAAGAAAAAAATGTGTAAAAACTATATCAAACTGCCCAGGTTCGACTCCCAGCAAAGGTGAAAATGAAAAAGTTAGTTGGCGGTTTTTTTGAAAATTATAATTTAAAAATAAAACGTCCCCAATCCCCTCCAAGAAGACCATCGACAGCTCCTTAACATATCACTCTAATCCACTTTAACCATTGACTACGAAAAACGCATGATCAGGAGAAAAGCACCATCTATTGGAAAGCAGCATATAACAGCTAAAAACCTACTTAGCGAAGGCAGTCACCACAATCAACATGCAACGATGGAACAATTGCTGTTGATCACTCAAAGTTGAAGGTATAACACTGGTCTTTGAATGATCAATTCACAGCAATTTGTTTGACCCCAAATCGCTTAATAATATAAGAAATCAAAACATATGTTCTATTGTCATAATGTAGTGTTCTTTCCACAAGCATTCCAATACAATGCACAACCTTTAGTAGGGGTTTTCCCCTCAGTATTGGTTTCTATAAAAGAAGTAAAAAAGCTGTAATATAAAACTCAATTAATTTGAAGGTAGTGTGTTTATAATTTTAAAAGTAAATTTAGTTTCTTTCTTTTACCGATTTGAGTTGTCAGCGAGTATAGGATTATTTCAAGCATGGCTTAAATGAAAAGTTGATTGGCGACATTCAGACAGTGTGAGAGACTAAGTTAATATTTTATATATGGAGAATCAAATAATTAGAAGACCTTTGGTATAAACTGTCGCAGATAATACAATTTTTGATAACTGAAGTGGGATTTAAAAGAAAACAAATTATATTTCTTAATAAGACCAAAAAGTTATTGCGTGAAACTTAGGAAACCTTCTCTCCGCTGATCCAAGCGACACTCTTTTCAAGTTATACCGGAAGTTCAAAAAATAAGAAATAAAGTAAAACGCAACAACATTTAATCTTAACTTGGCAACATTTAAGATTATGACTACAACACAGATTGAAAAATAACACTGTCCACTACATTTATGTACAACAAAGAAAGAACAGCAGGAACTGCAACAATAATAATAGCAGTTTATGTATAAAAAAAAATTCTTTTGAAAGTTTAAAATGCTAAAAAATAATATTATGTAATAAAAAATAAATAGAAAAAAACAAAAAACAAAAAAATTATGATGAAAAATTTCACATTTAACAGCGACAACATTGAAAAAACTTTAGCAATTTATGGAACGTAATTAAGTCATAAAAAAGCAACAACTACAAAGCTAAACAAAAAATAATAAAGTAAAAAGAAAATCAAGAAAAAGATAATAATAAAATTATATTGGCATAATAGCTGACCCCAGGAAAATAATCAGAGAATACTGTAAAAATCAGGATAATTCATTAGAAATTAGTAAAGTTTCTAATTCAGAAATACTTTTAATTTTTTTTAGCATAATCTCTCTTAAGCTTAAAGTATTACAAATAGTATATAAATTGTAAAGAAAAATGGAAATATTTCGTAGAAAAATTATCAATAACTGAGTAAAGCGCGTATTATACGGTTAAACTTCACTTGACAGAACAGCCTGTTCCAATCCAGCTCATGTAAAAGAGCAGAATTCATGTTTGTTAACTTTACTGGATAAACGCCGTAATTATTTTAATCTTTTTTTTCAAACACAGTGCAAACTTTGATTATGTTTTTATACGCGAGCATTTAAAATAAAATTCATTAAAGTCTATGAAAGTTTGTTTTTATGTATGTATACTGATATTTGATGACAAACTTGGCTGGATAGTGTAATAACAAAATATTCTCTTTCTTATCAGCCCCTTTGTAAGACGAAATTTTATCGTATAATACAAGCTTAGTATTGTTTATGCAAATCGTTTTTAATAATAATAAAATATGCCACACATACACGTTCATATATACTCGTACACGCATAGCATTATAAAACACAATACCAGAAACATGTTAAACACTTTACATAAGAATCCAACAAGTAAAAAAAATTAAAGAAGAAAAGTTTCTGTAAAGCATAAAGCGTACATAAATATTTACAGGATAGCGTAAAGATCGTGGCAAGTTGTTTTGCTAAAAGTAAAGCTTATCAATTAAGAATTATGTAAATATATGACAGTAGTGAATATCATAATAGATATATATAAAAAGCGTTTTATTTTTTAGGTTTTAGGTATCAATCACGAATCTAAATTGTTTAAAATTTTTTAAGAACAGGTGAAAAAATATTTTTATTTAATGTTTCACTTCTGATCTCAATGATTGATCCAAATCTTTAATTACAACATACATAATTGGCCTTTACAACCCTGTGTCAGGATTACGACTTAGCTTCTCGCAGCACCCATATTGTGTGTGTTAATTTTTATCCATGAGTACAGTGACCAGCGTTGCCACAGAAGAAATTTTTTTCCTACCAAAAAAATTTCAAAAAACCTACCAAAATTCTCTGCAGTCTACCAAATCTCAATAATATAAAAATTTTTAATAAATTTTTAAGCCACCAACACCGCCAGACATAACATTAACCCCATCTGTGGCCAGCCCTGATAACATTGTGTGGCCAGAGTCTAAATAACATTCAGGTTGTGGGTAATTCAAAACATTATTAAAGTTAATTCAGCATGCCATACTTGCATTTAAATGGTGTACCGATTTTCGATCAAAATTTGTGCAATACTTGCTTAGTTCTTTCCTTGGTATTAATTTTTACCATATTATTTTGATAATTTTTTAAGATTTTAAATGCTTTTTGAATACACACCGCAAATGGAACAACCATCCATTTATATACTTTTAGAAAATTCACTATTTTATCTTTTTTTGACAGCAGTGCAAAACACACAATTGGTACAACGCATGGTATGTATAGGTCCTTTTGGCTTAAATCATCTCTATGTAATAGAACAGAAATGTTTTATACATAGTTGCCCCACTTGTGAAAATTTTAAAGAGTGTTAACAGTTTACTCGAAAAAAAAAGTTTTTTTTCTTACTAAAAAATTATAAATAGTGTTTTCAACATAAAAATCTACCAAAAACCTACGAAAGTTGCAGCAAACCAACCAACCTACCAAACGGTTTTAAATACACGAAAAACTACCAATTTTGGTCCAATCGGAATAAAACGGCAAAGCTGACCGTGACCTACAGTTTAACACGTTAACTGCCGTGTCACCCGTATTCGGGTGACAGCAAAAGTTCTCATCAGGCCACGTCACCCGTATTCGGGTGACAGCAAGAGTTCTCATCAGGCCACATCGGGTGACTCCTTCCAAAGGATTTCCGAACATATTTAGATAAATATATGACAGGAGATAATAATACTGTTGAATTTTTTTAAAAATCGTTTATTAACAAAATTATTTACAGTGCAAAATATTGAAGCATTCACTGCAAAGTTGCGGTTGACCAGGGCAGCTTGGACAAAAAGTAGTGGGTTTTCTGAGATTTGCTCGTGCCTTTGATCGTTCCAGTTCTTCTCTTTTATTTGCGTAACACCGCTTGCATGCGCGTCTAAGGCTTTACCGAAAGAAATGTAAACAGACATGCGGTAGCAGAGCACGCATCTTACAGTGGCGCCGGTGGCCTGACGGGGATTTTGTTGTAAACACGCGTGGCAGTCAACGTGTTAATGTCGTCTCCGAACGATAAACTTGAGATGCTTGTTAATGGCAATCAGTTACTCTCAAAGCTTTTGTCAGAAGTCTGCTAAGACGTATTCGTCTAAAGAAATTTCATATTTCTTTTTTCAAGATGTCAGAGCTGAGATTTGAACCCGGCTCTATCGTCTTAGTAAGCCAACACATTAACCACTAGACAACGGCGACTTTAATTACTCATGAGTAAATAATTGCAATTATTTTTAAATTTTTATAAATGGAAAATAGAAAGCAGTTCTCAACCATAAAGTATGCTATAAATTTTAGATATTTTTACGCTTTAAGTGCTATAGCACTGTTTCCTTTATAAAAGAAAGTAGTATCTTCAATACAATCGCCTTAACTAAGTTACAACGTGGTCCTATTTCTCAAACAATTAAACGGAGATAGTTGGTTTGTAAATGAAATGTCATTTTAAGAGCAGCACAATGCATGCATATATGTATGTATGTGTGTGTTTAACTTTAATAACAATATTCTTAGAAAACCAATTTTCTTTTATGTTGAATTTCTTATGAAAATTTATTAAAAACATATTTCTGTAGTTTATAAGAAAAAAACAACAAAATTAAAATAATTTTTTTTTCTCTTTTCCTTCTCTCTTTACATGCTAAAATTTACTGGCAACAACAACAACATCTAATACAACAAATAACTCACTATTACAAATAAAAAAAATGAATACAAAAATTACACATAAAAGTTCGCAGTAACAAAAATTCACCAAAAGATAGACGGAAATGTTCGCCGGAATTTCATAATCAGCCAAAGATGGCCATCATAGGAAAGCATCAACAGCAACAGTACTCTCAACATGAACAGCATGATAAAGACGAACAAGCAGCAAAGAAAGCCAAAGATTTTATTTTAACTTCTTTAAGACAACGGCGTAGAAGAAAAATTTCTATAACAAAATTGTTTAACGAAGGCAACCTGAATGATGAAACCAAACGGGAGGAAGAAAATTCCTATTCATTTATGCAAAAACAGGCCATTTGTAACGGCAGTGTTGTTGATGTTATTGCAAGTAATCAGAAATCATTGCCAGCTGATTATAAGAAAGATGACGATGATGATGATGATGATGCTACTTTTCAAAAACTTACTAGCAATATGGAGGCTGATGTAGCAACATTGACAACTGCAATACAACAATGTCATTGTGTTACGTGCTATAAGCCAGATAAAGTTGCTGTCGGTAATAGTGCTGCAACAACCACACAATCACTAAATAAATATATATTACGGTTACCAAGTCAGGGCCAATGTGCAACAGCAGTGGTAACAACAAATGAAGCAACTGTGGCAATAGTTAACCGTGAAGAAAAATATCAGAAAAATTATCAGTGCCCCACTGGGAAATTATGTTGTTTAAAGAACGTGAACGTGTTGTCGCAGACAACAAATAATAACTTCATGTCAGCAGCAGATAACACAGCAGTGGCAATCAAAGAACAACAGAACAGGGTTAATAAAAAATTCTATAAGACTCTTGCAAGTGAATGGAATGTTTTGGCTCATCTAACCGAAGATCATCAATTACCCGTACAACAGTATTATGGTGTATATGGGCAACGTATAGAAGTGCACAATATAATCCACTCCCACTCAATAGCCTGTCTTAATCTCCGAGGATGTGAGAGTTTTGATACAAATGTGGAAAAATTCTTTTTAGCCTGCATACCCTTAAACAAGTGCAACTCTAAAGTGGCCATATTTCTGTATCATATGAATGCGGGTATCATCGCTACTACTGCTACTACCACTGGTTCTTCCTCTGACTTGAATTCGGAGGTCAGCAGTTTTGAAACGATTATAGAAAATCCCTTAACGGGCATTAAATGGTATGGTTGTGCTCATTCTTTAAACAAACCCTGGTCACATATACTGCAGGAGCAACATTTCTTCGAGCATCATATTTTAAAGAGTTCTGGTCAACAGCAACAACATCATTTAAAGGTTAACAGTGTCAGTGTCAGTGTGAGTGATACAATGAAGAGTGATGATGACTCATTCGTTTTTGTTGTCAAACGAAAATAAGTAACAAAAATTAAAATCGTAACGGGGGTGTTAAAATAAAACAACTCAAATCTAATTTAATACTGAATTTAAGTAGAAATCGTAAGAAAATACAAATTTAATTCAAGTTGGAAGTAAATGTGGTTGTAACAGCAATAAAAACTAACAACCTTTGGATTGAAGTGCATCAATTGATTTAAAATCAGTTTTGAATTCAACCATTTAAGCTTCAAAATAGAAATATAGGCAATAACTTTCCAGACAGTTAACCATGCAAGAGTAATCATGGCTCCAAGTGCTCCCAGAAATTTTATATAATCCTTCATATTATTGATTCCACTTCATATTGTTTACATTTATTTTGACTTGTTTGTTTTTCTACCTCTTTTAAAAAAAAAAACTAAAGTTTCTTGTAAATTATTTAAAATTATTGTAATTACACGTACAGTTTTGTTTTTTAGATAATACTTAATGAGTTTATTAAGTAATAATTTGTTGAATTAGATGTGTTATTCATAATTAAAAACGAATTTATTATTTTATTATCATGTTTTTCTCTTATTTATTTGCATATAAAGTCTGATTTAATAAAGTTTTTATTTAAGTAAAAAAATAAATAAATAATTTAATGGTTTTTTAATTGTTTTCATACTTTGATTTTTATCTAAACACAATAGCAAACAAGTGTATACACAAAAATAAAATAATTCAAAATTTAAATGTTTCAATTTATTAAGAAAAAATTTTGAAAAATACATGAAAGCGTTCATAAGTAAACGAATTATAGTCAGTCAAACCCGACTAATTATTAATAGTGTAGTACTCGTAATATATCTCAGCGTGTTATAATAATATAAATTTTAGCAGTTTGATATTTCTGTAACATATTTTTTTTTTCAAGAAATCCATCTACAAAGAAACCGCACCCTGACATTACACTCTATTTCATCTTAAACCAGTGACAACAAAAAACTAAGATGGATGGAGAAAAGCGCCACCTATTGGGAAGTAGCAGATAACAGCTAAACCTATTTAGCGAAGACAATCACCACGCACAATCAATATGCAACAATGAGACAGTTGATGTTGAACATTCAAGTGTGAAGGTATAACACTGGCCTTTGAATGATCGATTCGCATCAATTTGTTTCATTCCTAAGGCGCTTAATAGTAATATAAGAAGAAAAATATATACTATCCTTTACAAAAATTCCAATAAAATGTACGGCATCAGTAGGGCTTTACCTTTGAGTATTGGTGTCAATAAAAAAGTAATTTTTAATTCAACGCTGAATCCGATAATGGTTTATAATAACTGGGGGCGTAGTGTAGTCGTAAGAGCGCTCGCTTACAACAAACAGATGCCTTGATTTAAGTCCAAGTACATACATACATACATACATAACTGGCCTTTACAACCCTGTGTCAGGATTACGGCCTAGCTTCTCGCAGCGCTCATGTTGTGTGTGTCAATTTTTATTCATGGGTACCGGGACCTACAGTTTAATGTCGACTCCGAACGACAGACTTGAGAAGCTTGTTCATGGCAATTAGTTACTCTCAGAGCTTTTGCCAGAAGACTGCTGAGAGGTAGTCGCCGAAAGAAATATTTTTTTCATATTTCTTTTTTTTTAAGATATCAGAACCTGGAGTCGAACCCAGGGCCCATGTCTTAGTAAGCCAACACACTAACCACTAGACCACGGCGACTACAAAGTCCAAGTACTAGAGAAAAAAAAAATAATAATAAAAATTATGCGGCTTTTCGAAGTTTTAATAAAAAAAATATAAAAGGTTTTCCCCCACCTCTAAGAAATCCATTCTGGAGAAAGTCGTCCCCTAACATTCTACACTATCCACCTTTGAATTATCAAAATAAATGAACAGGAGAAAGCATCACCTACTGGGAGGTTATAGACAGAACGTAGCAAGCATTAAAACCTACCAGTCAACTTTGAAAAGATCTTCACGACTTCACAACAAATTGTCGTGCAGGAATTGATGTGCTTTATCCGGCATTTAATATATCTCGAGTTAGTGATGCTACTTTAGAAGTTCTTGATACTGAAATTTTTAAAATCTGCAATCCGTTTTCGGCTATTTATCTCCGAAACTGGACGAGATATCCGAAAACATATTGCAGACTTGAAAAATTTGGGGTCGTAAGCCTAAAGAGGCATCATTAATTCGAGATATATACAAAATATGAAATGTTGTTGATCATTTCAATGATGAAGGTATATCACTGGCCTTAGGATGATCAACTGACAGCAACTTGTCTCCACAGTCAGCCATAAGCAATACATTTCATATTTATTTCTCAATTGTTTTGATCAATAATTATTTACATCGCGCTTATTTATTACTGATCTATGGGTTAACATTAGAAGAAAAATTATAATCAGGGCACATCCGTTCAATTGTTCCCGTAAAAATATGTAAGCGTGAATGATAATGAATGAGCACCAATGAGTCGGAAGAGAGAACCAATTACTGAGAATACTGCAAAATCGTCAAGCTCGAATTATTCTATAGAGTTTTGCTAGCAAAAGAGATATTTTAGGCAATACGTACAATATTATGATGGTTCACAAGCTTAACCCCAACTGTAGTGCTTTTAATCTCTTACAATTTCTTTATACCTAATATTTCTAATTCTTTGTATAATCGAATTATTATGACGTTCACTATTACCTCATTACTAGTTTTGTAGTAATTTGTTTGACAATCGATATTTATAAATGGCAAACTTTTAACTAAGCAAATGAAACTTCAGATGAGGCATATTGAACAGCTGACAGCCTTGCCAGAACAACGAAACTCGATATTATCTATTAGAGTCAATTAAACGTCAAGCTATACGAAATGACTTGTTGATCACACATGTCAAAAAGGGCAGCGATATGTGACAGTTCTTTAATAGGTTTAACACTTTTGTAAGATCTACTGTACTTTAAAAAACGCCCTCTACATTTTAAATAAGTTTTAAATTTCAATTAATTTAATGTCAATTATGATATTAAATGACAATTTAGTCATGTCTGCCCGTCATGTTTATTTGTTCTCTTTCTTGTTTGTCGTCTGTGATATGCAAGTGTACATATTATGATGACAACGACAACAATTTGATCAGTCTATCGTTATCGTCATCATTATTATTTTCTTGTTATTTAAATGGTCATTCAATATCGCATCAATCGACCAGTCCAGCATCTGACCAATGAACAATTAAAAACCACAAAAATATTTACACCAATATTGGAATACATACACTTACATACGAGGTTGGTATAAAAATTCCCTTAAATATTTTTTAAAATATATTTTGTTTTCGTCAGAAAATAATTTAGCTATTTGTCAAGAATGAAAAAAATTTTCTAATGTGTTGATATCACTTAGTAATTGGAGACATAAATGCAATAAAATTTTCTTTTTCTATATTAATGTTATAGTAATCGACTTCTACAGTCCAACCAAATTTAAAAGAGGTTTAGCACGGATTAAATTAGTTTTGCTTTCTAAACTACAATTTTTGATTTTTTTTCCGACTTTATTCATTAGCGAGTAGCATAGTCTGTTTCTACTAGAGCGTGTCAGCAATAATTGGTGTAATATTTTTAAAATTGATATATACTTATATATATTCTCCGCGGTTTTCTGGCAAAGACTCTGAGAGTAACTGATTGCCATGAACAAGCATCTCAAGTCTGCCGTTCGGAGTCGACATTAAACTGATGCTCCTGGTACTCATGAATAAAAATTAATGGCCAACTAAGTATGTACATATATATTACAAAGGTCGTATGATTAACTCTCCATTTGTCTAAAATGAATATCTTCTGATATTGATTTTTTAATTTTCTTTTTCTAAAAGTTGGCAAGAGTCACAGATTGCTCAGTTCTAGTGAGAATTAGTGTTTGCACTTTAAATATAAATTATTAAGAAATTATTGAGGTGCCCTCTCATCAATAGCTCATATTTTGTACCAGTATTCTGCTGTTCATATATTTCATATGTAAACTTCGTTGATTTTTTTTTTTTTTCTTTATTTTATTTCTTTTAATTGAAAATTGTTTCAACACCATCACTGATATTACTAAGAAAATAAAAAACAACAAATTGTTCAAAAATTAAAAAATAAAAACGGAAAATAAAATATTAAATGAAAATTTATTTATAACAGGGCAAAATGGGAATTTTTGATAGAGCAAAAAAAAGCATAAAATATCCTTTAGACCAGGCCTAAAGGATAAAGAAAAAATAATTACTCACCAATACATTTAATAAAAAAAAAAACGTATAGAGAGGCATACCCAGGTGGTCTTTTTTTTTCAAAACAACATCGAGGAGGGCTGGACGACACGAAATGGACTCTTAGAGCAGGGTTTTAAGTACTTTTTAAATAAATGTCGCAGAAATCATACACAATAATCTGCTTAAAAGTTTCACTCAGTCTGTCCTTGACCACAATTTGCAAGAATATTTCTCTATATAACCGACAACTTAGAGGAAATATAAATATCTGCGGTCATTTGTCATTTTCAATGATTATGCCAATTGGGATACTGAAAAAGGCTTTCCATATATCCCAATAAATTTAAAATCAAACGTTTAAGCACAATCGCAAATCTTAATGTCAATTTCAATTTTTCAGTTTAAGCTTTCGTGAGTTTTATAATTGGATTTAGCTTGTTGGGAATAAATAGGAATTTAAAATATGAATGTTGTAGTTCATTGTTTTTAATTTATAAACAAATGTAGTTCCCATCTTGTACACTAGGTTAAAGTTTAATCAGTAACAGAAAACTCTTATTAAAAGATTAAAAAAATACAGACATCGAAATATGAAGAAACCTGGATACACGTTAAGGATAGGAGGAAGTAGCAGCCTTGTACTAACAAGGCTCACTTGAGCACGCCTAGCTGCCCGTTTGAGATACCACATGAAGTTAGGAAGCCCTGACAGCCAGAGGCTTCACACAAGAACCACTACTTCCCCAGAAAATTATAATGGAAACCAGCCAGAGAGCCTAGTGAATTTGGCAATTGATTTAATGTCCAGGATTGATAGGTCAGTCAAGCTATCGAGAAAAGGAGATCCTAATGTAGGTAATCTACGTCGAGCCAGGAATAGACACTGGCAAATATAGTGAACCACAGTATCTTCTTCCTTAATTGGCCCACAGCCACGACAGAAGTCATTTGAGGGTAAGTGCAGTCTCCTTGCGTGTCTGCCCATCACACAGTGACCTGTGGGGATAGGTACAGCGAAAGATATGTTCCTGCAGTCTAGTTTAAAGAGTTGATTGGTACGCCTCAAGCCCAGCTTAGGCCAGGCAAGTCTAGCAACGTGACAAGACTCCTCCTCCGTCCAATTAATATTTCCGACTAATAAAGAGTCTAGCTAAAGAAAGTGATACACCCACTTCCACCTGAGGTTAAACGTCCGGCAGAGACGTACCCTCCCTAGCCAATTCATCTGCAGTGCAGTTACCCGCGATGTTCCTGTGACCAGGAACCCAAATCAAATTAAAGATGCATTGTAGCGAAAGTATCCCAAGGGAATCATGACAGTTGCTGAAAATTTTAGAGTATGTGCTCAAACTCGACTAGCCTAGCGAGAAGCTAGGCCGTAATCCTGGCACAGGGTTGTAAAGGCCAGTTATGTATATATGCTCAAACTCGATAGAGATCTGACCGCCGCATGGCTGTCAGATAATATGGAGATTCTAGCAGTGATAGTGCCACTCTGAAGTATCATATTGGCTGCATGACATATAGCCATTATTTCGGCCTGAAAAACGCTACACATAACACTATATCCCCAATCCTAGAACCATCAGTGTAGACTTCCACCGATCCACTGGGAATGTCCTCGCCAGAAGCCCAATCATCCCTACTTGGCATCAGCGTATAGAAGTCTCTGTGTAATTCCAGTCTCTGTGAGGTGTAATCAAACAGACAAACAGTTTGGAAATCTATTACGATTACAGGAGATTACAGATATAAGCTTCAGAAGGTGAATAGGACTTATCATTATAATTATTTAATTTAATTTTTCAATTATTATACGAATTTGTGAAACAATTAGGTGTTTGAAAGACAATATTTTAGAATATTCTTTTCGCAAAAATAGTTCTCTAATTTAAAAGCTTTACAAGATTAAAATATTTAGCGCAATAGTTCGCTGGGATATCTTTGTTATTGTTTGAGAGCTGTGTACCAATGTATAAGCTATACAAAGGATCAAACTTTATATATGCAAAGTCTGTTATCAAGTGTGTTTTACGTTATCTCTGTTATGTTTTTATAAAAACATTTACCAAACAAAAAATTTTTTTTTAAATAAACAAAAAAGGTTGACGACGGTGCACTGCAGCCACACTTGATTGAAAAGATATTCCCAAAGTTGCTGTTATTGCACCAGCGGTATAAATAACTGACATCAGCAATTCAGTACTGAAACAATTTTTGTAACAACCCATAGTAGCCACCACGACTTTATCCAATTGAAAGAAGTGTTTGGATTCATTACCATTTCCATCGCTCTCATAAGTAGATACATCATCTCTGCATAAACCCACTCAAGAATGGATGTAAAGTAAAGTGAATGTAGAATGAAAGTATTTTTTTTTTATAAAATGGCACTGCAATAAAATAAAATAAAAAATAATAATAAAATATTTACAAGAAAAACCATTAAATAATAAATATGTTGCATTTTTTAAATTATGCAAATTGAATTTTTCCCTCTTTTGCTTCCCTCTCATTATGATTCTTTTCAAAATATTTTTTGATTTTATTTCTGTGAAATTTGTTTATAATTTTAAATCGCTTATTACTAGCAGCAAACATACAGACTTGATTATAAATTGAAAAAAAAAAAATAAAAAATAAATTAAATTCATTGAACGTTTGAGAATGATTTAAAATTAAATTGAAAAGAGAAACATTGAAAAGAAAAGTTTCTTTTTCCAAATTGAATTGATTTTAAGATTAAAAATTATTGCCTAATTTGATTTTGACTTTATCTACAAAAAGTTCATATTACGTTGTTCAGAAACAAATCAAAAATTAGCAAATTCATTTGTGAGAAATAATTTTAAAATTCGAAATTATGTGGTAATAACTTTTGATAAAAAAAAATATAAAAACAACAAATCAATCTCCAAATACCATGAGTTCAATTAATTACTAAATACAAATCAAAATTTGGCTTAATGAAGGCTTGAATTTTGCATGTAGTTACTGAAACATAATCAGCCTGCCTGTCTCATGATGTCGAACATGAAATTTTGTGAAGGAAAACAAGTCACTCGTTATTGGTTGAAAAAGCGTTCAACAGGGACGCTGCAAAGGTAGAGCGACAGTGACAGCAAACGACGTCATATTTCTTGCCGCTCTTTTGACATTTCTCTTCAGTAAGGTTTGCCATTTCATGATGGAAAGACATACGAGCCAACAACGAGTCGAAATTATTAAAATTTACTACCGAAATTCGGAGTCAGTAGCCTCAACGTTAAGAGCGCTGCGTCCAATTTATGGTCGTCATAATCGTCCTAGCAGATCAACAATTGGGCGTCTAGTGGAAAAATTTGAATCCACAGGCCCAGCACAAAATGTTCCCATACCAGTGAGACAAAGAAGTGCCCGTAGTGTCAAGAATATTGCTGCCGCTGAGGCTTCAGTTGAAGAAAGTCCAAATGTGTCTCTTGCACGTCGTTCTCAAGCGTTGGGCATCTCTATGACGTCGTTGTGGCGAGTTTTGTGAAAATATCTTGGCCTACATCCTTACAAGATCAAATTGACACAAGAACTGAAGCCGCTTGACCACCAGAAGCGTCGTATCTTCGTGAATTGAGCAGAGCAACAACTTGAAAATGATTCAGATTTTCATTGACAAATGACAGCAACTTGTCCTATCAACAAAAAGACGCATAATATACCAATATCTTTAAAAAAATCTCTATCTATCAAACATTTTCACATTCCGATACAATGCAATGCATGAGTAGGGGCTTACCCCTGAGTATTGGCCACACGTACTCCATGAGGCTTCATTCCATCCTGAAAAAGTTTATGGGCCGGCGGCATCATTGAGCCGTACTTCTTCCGTGATGAAGAAGACCGGCACGTAAGTAACTGTGAATGGGAATGCTACCGTTCAATGATAATCGAATATTTTTGGCCAATTGGATTATATGGACTTGGAGGACATGTAGTTCCAACAGGACGGCACTACAAGCCAAACAGCGAATGTCACAATTTATTTATTGGAAATCAAGTTTAGAGAGCGTGTTATCTCACGAAATTGTCCAGTCGATTGGCCGCCTCGGTCGTGCGATTTGACGCCGTTAGACTATTTCCTGTGGGGCTACGTCTGGTCTATGGCCTATGCCAACAAGCCAGCACGATTGATGAATTACGAATACATTACATACATACATTACTGGCCTTTACAACCCTGTGTCAGGATTACGGCCTAGTTTCTCGCAGCACTCATGTTGTGTGTGTCAATTTTTATCAATGAGTACCGGGACCTACAGTTTAATGTCGACTCCGAACGACAGACTTGAGAAGCTTGTTCATGGCAATTAATTACTCTCAGAGCTTTTGCCAGAAGACTGCTGAGAGGTAGTCGCTGAGAGAAATATTTTTTCAGATTTCTTATATTGAAGATGTCAGAGCTGGGTGTCGAACCCAGGGCTCATGTCTTAGTAAGCCAAAACACTAACCACTAGACTACGACGACTACTTCGTACGAATATCGAACGTAAAATTGCAGCAGTATCAGCCGATTTGTGCTTGGTCAGGAACCGTAAACTAACTTTTTAATTTTTCACCTTTTACGGGGATTTGAATCTAGGCCGTTTGAGCTTTTGTGCGAGCGCCCTAACCACTATACCAAACAAGCTTTAAAGCAATTAAGCTCGAAATCAATAGGTATAATAAAATCCAATAAGCAGAAGAGCAATTTATATTCCAATGTAAGTAATTATTTAAATTCATAAAGAACGCTTAACTCAGATAATAATTCAAAACTGAATGATGAACAAACACCAATCTAAACTTTTACTCTTTACTGTACTTATTTAAAAATAATTTACAATTTTACTAATAGAGCTATTGAGGAGACAAGTAATAGTAAAAATAAAGAGAAAAAATTCACGTCAGCAATTGCCAACAACAACTTAATGTGATGGTTTTAAAAAATAAATGTTGCATTTACCAATCGATGATGATGATGATGACGGTGATGATGCATTCCTGTCAAATGGATATTAAATGTCAATTATCTCCTATAAATGAAAATATATTGAAATAATTTGTGTTAATTTGGAATGCAACATGAGCATAATGCACACACAAACACACAAATAAGGATGAATATAAAAATAAAATTTATAATGAAAAATAAATTAAAACGTAAAGATTTTAACAAATAAATTAAAAAAATTCTCTGAGAGCCAATATGCCATTTAGCCAATGGAAAATTTATTCATACACCTACTCGTACGAACTACTTATTTAAAAATATAAAATCACACAAGAAAAATATGTTGATATTTAATTAAGAGACTGTGATTAAATGTTGTTTTTTGGTTTTTTATTTTTTATACTTGTACATATTTTATATAAATATATGAATATTAATCAAATCAAAACAAAATAAAATTTAATTAATTTTAACGAAATGCAAAAAAAAAGAAGAAAATTAAAATGGAAATAAATACATATGTACACCAATCCGTAGTATGCATTTCATCATTATTTTTATTAAAATATTGCTGTGTGAGTCCTTTTTTTTTTCTCTTAATTTATTTGCAGCAATATTTTCCTATTCCCTTTTATATTTAATTGACAATTTATGAAATCCTTTAACAATTTATTTAATTTGTAATTTTCGCTGTAGTTTTAATTGTTGTAAATGTCACAAAGGGTTTTTCTTTAACGCGTTACAATGAAAGCATTATATAAAATATTTAATTTAAAAAATATATCTTCTTTTTTAAAGCAATAAAATTTTAAATTATTATTCATTTTCATCAAATGAAGGGTTTTAAAACGTTGTGCGAAAAACAGAATATGACGTGGAAAAGTATAATTGCATAATAAGTACTCATTTGAGATATTTGAGCGGTTAATTTAAAATCAAATCCCCTCCCTACCACCTGATTAATAGGATTAATTTTGTTTTCGTCCGAAAATATGACCATCTTTTAATTAGAGTCGATGTTTTTAATTCTTTCTTCTACTTTCATTCATGTTGTTTTGGCTCTGGTGCACATCAGAGAATGACATGAGTTGATTCGATTTTACTGCTTATTCTTATTATTACTGCTTTTGTTTTGTTTTTAATCATTAACAGTGGCAACTGTATTGCTTGTAGAGTTTACTTTTGTAAATGCATTGTTTATTCTTAATCTTTTTTTAGATACCGTTAGCAATAACAACATACAAAACACTCCTTTGTATACAAAACACTCAAATGATTCATTAAAGCTCAACTAAGAAATTAAATCGTTTGACTGAAACAGTGAAAAAAGTGGCATATTTTATTAAAAATATAAGAGAAACTGCATTATTTTTCATTACAATCGTGTTATTGTTTTTCTTTTGTTCGTAGTTAGTTTATTCACATTTAAACAGTGAAATACTCAAACATACTTACTGTTTTTGTGATTGGTTGGAGTGTTTAGAATTTGCAAGCAACTACAAGCATTTTGTAGCAAAAAACATACTAAATTGAATCATGCAATAGCAGCATTCAATTAGTTAGTGTGTATTGCTAGCTCAATATTCATTTTTAAAAAGACAAAAAATTGCCATTTGAGTGCGATTCATGTCATTCTCTAGTGCACATTAAATGTTTTGTCAGTTACAGTGTTCTTTAATTCTTGCGACGATATATACGTATTTGCAAATAGTTCGTTAGTCCCGATTTACACGTACGAAAATTAAATGGCGGAATGGAGCTACGATTTAAAAAAATAAATTTTGTAAACCCAATTGCTTATTCCAAAACTGTTGGAAAAATTCAAGTTATGATAGTAAAGGGTTAAACTTTATACGGGCTTTGATACTTAAGATAAGGTAACAGACGATTTTATTATTTAGAGCGATCATCACAAATTAAATACTTAGTTCACAAAAATAGTAAAACAAATAGAAATGAAGAAAGACTGTCTGACATGCTCTTTGTGTATTTACTTAGTCCTGTAAGTCGATTTAGTGAAAACACTTTATAGGTATGGGCCGATAATAAGATACAATTCCTAAAAGTGTACAATGTATAGTATAAAAACTTAGCAATGGTTGTCAGTCCCGTGACTTCTGAAAAACATTTTGAAAAAGTTTCATCAGTTTTAGCACAGCAAAGTAGAGTGCAGGTTAAAAGGGTTAATAAAATATTATTTTTACAAACTAGACACCAAAAATATTGGGACTTATTAAATCTGTTTAAGAGCGTGAAAACTAAATTGCTATAAATATGTACTTTTTTTTCAAATTTGCTAATTTTATATTGTACATTTTACATATGAATTCAATTTATTGTGAATTATTATAACTAATTACTATTTTAACGAAGTTATATTATATTGTTTTTGTAAAAGCAAACGGTGTTTTGTATCTCTCTTTTTTTTATAAACCACTATCACTATCATTTCAAGTTTCAACGGAGAAACATCCCAAATTTATATTTGTATTTATTGAATACTTCAATTATTAACTCAAAGTTCCTTTTTTTATGTAAGTTGGCATATAAAATAATATATAAATGTATAAAATATACACTAATGCCCGTATTCATAAAAAATAAAATTGGCTTATGCAGTGCTTATTTGACATATTTCCATGGAGTAATTGTCAAATAAACAATTAATAAAACTGTTTTATTTTTTATGAATACGGGCATTAATATCTATATTACAATATTAATTTGAATTTTTAAATAATATTACATAAATAAAAATTCGTCTATGTAATTAATCATTATAATCGTTGTCCCAAGATTTTATAAATACACGGTAAACCCCCAATTAACACGTATGTATGTATGAAAGGTTTTCTTAATGCTTAATCCCCTTAAACATTAATTTATTTAAATTTAATAATAATATTATTTGCAAATTTAAACAAAATCATACTAAATTTTACTAAAATAAAATGTTTATTTTCATTGAAATTTATACATTTTTTGTTTGTTTTGCTAATATATAAAAATTTGAAACGATTTATAGCAAAACATACATACATACATAACTGGCCTTTACAACCCTGTGTCAGGATTACGGCCTAGCTTCTCGCAGCACTCATGTTGTGTGTGTCAATTTTTATCCATGAGTACCGGGACCTACAGTTTAATGTCGACTTCGAACGACAGACTTGAGAAGCTTGTTCATCGCAAAACATCAATGTTTTTATTCGATACGTCGCAAAACATCGATGTAAATTAACAATGCAATGCATCGGAAAAACATCGATGTATTTTTTTCGTGAGCATGCCTACTTCCGATCCTCCATAATTCAATTTAAAAATCTAGGCAAAGCTTTCGATGGCTTTTTCTTTACTTTTGCTCGATCACACTGACAAGCAAAACGCAATGTATTTCTAACTGGCTACACAGACAGACTAAAAATCTAAAATAAGATCAAATTTTTATGAATTTGCACTGCAGTCCACTCTCTGCTGGTGCAGATCTCGAAGAATCCGTTTCCCTTGGTCTACGCTCAAGATTTTATTTCATCTACTTGCACAAATAGGTATTGGAAAAGCCACATTTTAGTGCAATTTTATAACAAGCCTTTCACTGATATCGATAATTGATGCTACTACACGACAGCTTTTACCTTTTCTTAAAAGCTAGTGAATTACGCTCCACAATATTCTTCGGCCAAAAACGTACCATTTTTTCGTTAAAAATAATAAATGTATTAAAACTTCTTGAAAAAGAGTTAGAAATCCACTTAAGAACTATATTCTAAATTTTAATGTTTTTATTAGTTATTCACTGCGTTTCTACTTCTAACTGCATTTGGTGCTACAAAAAATTTATCCCATGCATTTTTGTGAATTATTTTAAAGAAAAAAAAAAAATTACAAGAATGATAAAAGAAAACGCAATGACAAAAAAATAAGTGCTTCATGAGCAAGATCGGAAAAGTGGTTTTGGTGTTGTAAGCTTTCGAACCTGAAACATTCAAACACGTGGTCAAATGTTTGAGTGTCTGACTGTATGTGAGTAAAGTATGTTGAGAGTCGAAACTGATTCCGTTTGAACGCCGTTTAAGCAGGTTTTATTTTTAATTTCATTACATACAATTTATATTTATATTAATACAATATATAGAAAACATTTTATATTTAGTAATACACACCCACCTTTTTTAAACATTTCTATTCTCCATTACAGCACTTGTTTTTGACTGCTATAGTCAACCGCAGTTGTTTTATTTTCTTATTTACATACGATACTTATGTTTTCTATAATGCATACAACTAACACCAACTACTCACCACACACACAAAATGGCATTCACTCAGAATACAATTTAAGAAACACTGTGTGAAAGCACCGTAAGAATTGATCTTTCTTTGCTAAACGATAGCAAAACACATTACATCTTTTTCTTCATAGATTTCATATAAAATAACATTTAAATAATTTAATTTAAACACAACACTTAGCTTTTATCACTTTTATTTTAATTATTTTAATTAAATCACTTTTTGTTTAAGAAAACAAAATTTCATTACAAAAACCACGACCGCTTTATGCGAAGTTAAAAGAAAAACTAAACAATAACATATGGAGACTGATTAATGGTTCTCTTTTCATTCTCCAAAATAAAGTCTCCACTTTATCACTGATATTGATATTTAATTGGTTTTTGGTTACTTTTATAGTAAAACGGATTAAAATAATTGTGGTTCGTGGTTAATCAATTAAGTAATTGGAAAAAAAAAATTATTTATTAAATAAAAATAATTGTTTTAATAATAAATAACTAAAAGTTTTTTAGCGAAATATTAAAAAATAATTGTGTTTAATTAAAGAACTATTCAATTGTGAAAAAGTTAAAAATTGTTGATTTTGTGTCTTTTCTACTGTTTCATGTGTTGTTGTTTAGTTTTTTTTTTTTTCAATGAAGAAAAGTTTGTCAAAGTGGAGGATATTGATATGGTGACGTTATTAAACTGATTTTTTTTGTTTTAAGTAAACAGTAGCCTTAAATGTAAAAATGCTTGAAGGTAAATTTAATTCAATATTTAATTTTGTATTTAAAACTGAAACTAGTTTTTAAAAATACACAAATATTAATAAAATATACTCGTACATATAAAAGTTGGTTTGAATTTAAAATTGTTTGTGTTGAAATTAAAACTTGCCTTTAAAATAAAAGTTGTATTTCTTAAAATACGGCAATACCGGAACAAGAAACTACAAAGTCGGTACGACACGTCAAATATTTGTGTGAAAGGGAAAGAATGCATTTGTATGTTAATTTTTAAACGATAATACTTTTCGTTCGCAAAATCAAACAATTAACGAAATCAGTATACAAAGCAGTGGAAGTTACAACAATCCTATTTACAATTTAAATTTATTTCCTGACATTAAATGCTTCACTAAATAAAATAAAGCATATCATAAAAAAAAGAAATCTAATATCTCATTAAACATGGAAAATAAACAATTTTCTAATTTTTTTTGTTTTATTTTATTATTTTATTGCATTTTATTCTTTACAGCTCTACGGGAATTTCAATGTTCTCTTAAATAAAAAATATGTTAAACAATTATGAAATAAAATAAAAAAAGATTAATAAAAAAATAATAATAAAAATGTCTCTGTAGGCAATGCATATTAAATGATATTGATGACGTTGCTGATATTGAATAAAAATGTTCCCAAATATTTTTAGTTTAAATTGCGAAAACTACATACAGCGAAGCAAAACAAATGAGAAGAAAAGAACAACAAAATTAATTTAAAAATCTGCCAACGACAGGTTATTTTAATGAATATTCAAAAGATTGACTGCAGAAAAAAATCATTTATTTGTTATTAAAAAAAATGAACAGGAAAAGGCAATAAAAATTTACAATTTATGAAGAATTTTTTTAACCTTTATCTGCTCTTTGCGTCGAAAACGACGCATACCCAGTACAATTTTTGAATTTTTATTAAAATGGCTGGCTAAAAGTTGATAGAATTTCCTGACTTTGTAGAATACATAAATGTGCACATTTAGACTTATTTTCATTTTATAAATTTTATTTTTTTGGTATTGTATCTAAAAAGTTACGTTGCCTACCCTCATGCGTCGTTTTCGACACATATGAGAAATCGTATGTTTTTTGGCGGGTAACTTTGTTTTTTTACTAGTCATTGTGCTTTTTGTAGGCGATAAAGTAATTTGTGACTAATTTATAAACAAAATATATCAGATAATTAAAAAAAAGTAAATAAAATATTTGTCAAGTGAAGAAGTAAGAGTTCTTCTAAATGAAAGTGAAGCTGAAAATAACTACAGTTTTTCTGATATCAGAAAGCCTGTAATTAGTATTGGTGTAGTCAGTCACAAGATGGCAGGATTAGAGCTTAAAATGTTACCAATCTTCCGCCCGTTGTAACACAAATTGCATCTTCACAGGATATTTCTAAGGTATATACCAAAGCTAAGTATGACGACGATTTCTTGCGAATTGATTCCAGCTTGTTGAGAGCTTCTATGGGTGTTTTGATTTTAGCTGGCGTATATAAGTATAGGTAAAATAGCTACTCATTATACATTAATGTTGAAAATATTTTTAGATCAAAAACATAAATCAAGTGTTGATTTATTCGATGCAGAGTATAGTCGTATAATATTAAGGGCAGTTACGTCGAAAAACACTTTTGAATATACAAATGAAGTTATTCCTTTGGATGATACCATTAGCTTTCACTTTTGACAAACCAACATTTGCATTCACAGGCAATGCATGTATTGATAGAAAAAAAGTGTACAATTTTACAATGTACTTTACTTAATTCTAGAAAAGTTGAACCCGGAGATCAAAAGGCTGCCAACAATCATGAGTTATTATAACAAGGCCACAGCCTTATTCATAGAGACGTTCCCATTCATTTTTTCTCTGAGTAATTATCAAATTTCAATTAATTTTTTTTACTTCAATATAGACTGTGTCGATATGGTCGATAAGATGCTTTCTTGCTACAGTTGCATAGCTGCATTAAATGCATTAATTATTTTCAAAAAAATTAACCCTAATTGCCAAACAACGCATAAAGTTGTAATAAGAAGATATTTTCGACGGGAACTGTGGTTATCCTTTGTATGCCAAATAGAACAGGAAGGCTACGGTCAAGGTCATTTGTTAATTTTATTGGTATGCCATTTTCATCATATGCATCGAAGAAATCAAAAAGCGTTTCTCCACAAATTAAAGGAAGACTAAGTTCAATATGTTTTAAAAGGAATTCAACCTCAAAAAATAACATGCAAACTACTATTTGTTGCTTTTGTCCAAAAAGTGCATGTAAAAACATATATTTTTAACCAAAACGTTTGTGTTAAATGCATCGATAATAATTCACTTTAATATATAATAAAACTAAAAACAATTTTTTAATATTAAAAAAATATAAATACTAGCAATTTTTAGTTTTCTCATCATGTGTGTTTCTCGTTTTTCTACTAAAAACCATAAGAAATATTATGTGCGTCGAAAACGACGCCAGGGTAGACAATGTAATTTTTTTTGAGGAGCAGATGAAGGTTAATAAAAGCGCAGCCGTTAAAAATAAACATTTAAAAAAGAATAAAAACAACATTGCCAACCTTCTATATTACAATTCAAATTATATGACATCCTAAGAGTGTGCTTCAATTTGATAATGTTTAATATTATGTTTCGTTTAGAATTAGTTTAAAGTTGCCACATTCCATCATGAAAATAAAAACGTATTTTTATAAGCAGGTCGGGTTTATTTAAAAAGCGATTTATATAAAATTTATATTTTAAGTGAAATGCCTACAAAGAATAAAAAGTTTTTAAAGAAAATAGGAAAGTTAGTGCTTAACTAGTGTGGTTTGAAATTATCTTGGTGTCTTTAGCACTAATTGCCTTGGAAAGGGACGATTGTTATCTATAGAAGTTTAGAGCGGTAAATATATACACGGGTGAGAATATGTACTAATTTCTAAGCTAGTATCTTAAAATAACATTCTCTCCAAATTTAGTGTGTTAGTATACTTTATGCTTAGTAGATTGTTGAATGAAAGAAAATTTTCGTCTTTGAAGGGATTTAAATAGATTAAAAATTGTAGAAGTTAGCTAATGTATATAGACCTTATTGTAAAGTCAAGCTTGTTTTTCAATATTTAATCCAAAATACATACAGTAAAATATGACACAAAATATACTTCCATAATTAAAAATTGTTCGTGCTTAATTTAGCAAATTAGTTTCGAAAATTGGACTTAACTTTAATAAACAAGCTACTTAGAAAACACACTTACTATGTATGTACGTTTCTAAAGTCAGTTATTTAACTGGAATCTATACACACTGAGCTATTTATTTTAGCATACACAGTAATTACGGAGTAAATGTTGAAAAAAACCTATTAGACTAAAATTTTTGTTTCTTAAAGTCTTTTCCTATATATGAATGTACGTTAGGTTAGTGAAATTGCACTTGAATTTAGATATCATTGTTTATAAAAACGTATAACGTATAACTTAACAGAGGTATTCGTTTAAACTTTAGGCATTAAAGGTTAACTTCCTAAACTTTAAATATTTTTACGATTTTAACTCTATACTTACTACAGGGGCATGGCCTGTAAGGCTCATTTTGATGTTGAAATCAATGTAATAAAATAAATTTCTCACTTATCTATTACAGCCAAATTTCATGAGTCTTATTTTAATACAAAATTCAAAATGTTTTGAAAAATTTTGTCATATACATACAATAGAAATGTTTCAGTTGCAAAAGGTAAAATTTCAGTTATGCTTATTTTAGGCTTATTTTATTTAAAAGGCAATATATGCCTATAAAACCAGATAAATCAGGAAGGAATAAAAATTTGGTGACAGTAAGACAAGCTATCAACGGAATGCAATTCCTTATTTAATAAGCAGAGGTGTTTTGGTTTGAGCCAAAGGGTAGTGGAAGAGCCGTATGAAAATATTGGGTGCAATATAACATGTGTGATAACTATTTTAATACGCTAGGAAAGAGAAAATAGTAGTAAAACTTTAACATTACTTGTACTCTTGGAAAAATATATGCGTTGTGTTACTTCGACATCTTTGGCCAAACAGAAATAGGCAAATGGCGATGCATTTAATTGTTTATTTAAAATGTTTGGATTTACAATTTTTATTAGCTTTGAAAAATTAAAACCATGCTTTGTTAAGAGTTACACTTCCGTTATTTGATGCTATATATTTATAAAAGAGTTCTGATCAAAATAAGCAGTTAATTTTTTATTAATTTTTTGTTAAGATTTTTTTGCTAAACAAAACTTATAAATTTCAAAAGTTCGAAAAATGAACTTTATTTATGAACTTTCCAAACAGGTTAAAAATAAATTAAGACCTGAATAAGGCTGGCTGAACTACAGGCCTAAAAATTTACAAACAAAGCTGAAAATTGTTTTTTGAAATAACTTCTGAATTTGAGACGTTTCTGTTTACACAATTTGTAATGAACCAACTAAGACTTTCATATATTATTGTTCATTTTTTTTAATTGTTCCACATTTTTATTATAGGTATATGTATCTCAAAGAACAAAACTTGATGTTCATTTACTACAAGATATTTTTTTATTGATTTCCGGGATAGAAAGTATTTTATTAACATTTGAAATTTGATCATATAAGTATATGGAGAGTGTTAACAGCTGAGCGTAAACAAAATAATTTAAAGCAGTTTTTTTTATTTATTAATTTCATTTTAAAAGTTTTTTTTCTAAATCTCAAACAAAACAGAATTTAAAAACGCTAATCGGTTTACTTTCAAATTATGGCAACACTCACATGTGTTGTACATGTGTTATTTGTAGTTGTGTCTGATAATAAATAATTGATAATGAAAACTAATGCTAGGAACACAATTGGGACGAACGACGAATTTCGTCCAGCATGACGAATTCGTTGTTGAAAGTTCGTTGCGTAAATTCGCAGTGTGACGCACAATAAGGACGAAAAAATAACAGCTGTTATAATAAACAAAGTTTTGTGTGGCAAAAAATAAATATTCAATTTCAAGTTCAATTTATTGAGAATTCTTTCTAGTGTGTGGCAAAAGTGTTACCGTAGGGAAAAAATAATTGAATGCAAAAATTAAGCATTAACAAAAAACAATTAAAAAGCAATTTATGGTAAATAATTGTGTATATTTAAATTAAATTGTGTTATTTAAAATCAAACAAGTATAAAAGATTGAAATATATCTTATTTTACTAGTATGTTTGAAAATAAAAAAGAAACACGGTAACTCTGTACTGATTTGTTCGTCGTTCGTCGGCGTTAAAAATAGAAATAAATCTATCGCAGTGTTCGTCACGCACGACGAATTTTGTTTGACGGCGGTATTGTGTTAATTTTCATAAGCACAAATGTGTTTTATCTTTGACGACGAAAATTCGCACCGAAAAATTCGTCGTTCGTCCCAATTGTGTTCCTAGCATAATGCATATATACATTCATTAAATACAAATTGAGTACATTTGTTGTTGCCTTAATATTGCTAATGATGGAGTGTTTTTGAAACCACTCAAGAGTTAACAAAAAACAATAAAACAACAAACAATAATGGAATTCTTAAGTTCAAAAGTAAAGAAGAAATACAAACAAATCTTTTGTTTTTTTCTATTTTCTGAACGCTCAGCTGAAAATATTAGAAATGTTTGTTGTTGGTCAAGAATTTGCCTAAAAAATAAATGAGCAAAAAGCAACAAAGAGCGCGGGTAGAAGAGAGAGAAAAAATTTAGGAATTAGTTTTGCTTATAGTCCCGGAGCAATTAGTTTTAATTAAAAAGTGAGCCCGCTTTTATTAAAAAAGAAAAAAAAAAAAAAAAAATAAACAAAAAGAATAGAATAAAACCGGTGCCAAAGGCAAACAGTGGAATATTTTCACTGTGCGTGCATTAGCGGTAGTTGAACGTTTCGTCGTCTTTAAGTAATTAAAATTTAAAACAGAAAAAGCAAAAAATAAAGTGAAAACAAATAAATAAATGCATTAAAAAAGTGAAATAAATAAAATGTTATTAATTAAGAAAAAATTTCTTTTGTAATATATTTTAAATAAGAGTTTTTTCTTAAACATTGTAGGTATTTTTCACACATTTTAAGTGATACATTGGTATGGTTATTACTGGCTTTGTAGTGATAAAAAAACACTGGTGAAGAATATTTTATAAAAATAACGTGCAAATACATACATGCATACATATGCATATTGTTTATATTAATTGTATAGTTAGCGGGAGTGTATTGTTTCGCTAGTGTTTGCTGAAAAGCTAATAATATGAACTTTTGAGTAATTTTGGTATTTCAGAAAAGAAGAATAAGAATTACTAGAACAAAAATGAGCGCAAACCGTAAGTATTGAGAGAAGAGAACATAGAAAAATTATATTTGTTGATTGAGAAGAATTTGCAAAATCAGCTGATTGAGTTTTTATTTAGAAAGTACAGTGACTTTCATAATAGTTCATTCACAGAGGGAAAAAAGGCGTTCTAAAATTATTAACCAAGGGTATCAAATTAAGAACAAATTGTGAACAATATTTCGTTAACATTCGGTACCAAATCAAGCTTAATGCGTTATTAAAATAAGAACAAATGGCACAAAATACCATAAGTTAACAAATCAAGAACAACCGGTACAAATCGTGAACAATTGTATAAAAATATCATAAGTTAATAAAAAAAAATCAATACCAACCGTTAACGAAGTAAGCACAAACGGACTTAACTCAATTTTAATACCAAATGGTATCAATTTCGGTAGTTTTCTACCATTTTTTTTCTGAGTGTTGAAATATTAGATTGCAAATTTTTTTTATACCTATATGTATGTATAAATTGCTTTTATTGTAGCATGACCACGTTTGAGATGATTGCAATCTTTTAAGCGCCTGTGACACCCCCAGACGACATAAGACACCCCTTTGTTTGTTCAACTGACCGTCGTCATTCACACATTGCACTACAAGTGCTAGCGCCTATAGAGGAATATCATGTTCTGTTTAAATGTCAGACGACATACGACATTGTGAACATATTTCTTCGCCTAAATGACAATTTCCTATTAAATCGTATATTATTATCGGTATTTCTAGTAATCGAGTTGAGATCTTCCAGCATGAAATATATTATTTTTTCCTCGTCTCTACTGTGCTCTTATTTTGAGATATTCATTGTATTTGACATTTTAAAATATAATTTTAATTGCAATTCATTAGGAAACCACCTTCTGACAAATTTAACCAAATAAATCACAAAAATAATGATTAATTCTCTGGCATAAGCCGACAATGTCTTGCTTTAACAGCTTCATTTGCAGTCAATTAAACAGTCAGTGTCGGAGTCCATTACTCATGCGAAACACTTGTTTATGTCTTGTTTATTCTTTTAGCTTACGGCATACCACCAACAGCATTAGAAGGGCCAAAAGAAAAAGAAAAAGAAAAAGAGTTGAATTGGCTACAGGCCTACAATACGCAAAGACCAACAGCAGAGAAGAAAAATAATGACGTTGAAAATGATGAGAAGTACTCTAAAGCTCAACAAGCAAATCAAATAACACTTCAACAAATTAAGGATGAAAAGCAACAGAGTGAACAGCAACAGCAACAGCAACACTATCAACATGCAACAGCACCAACAACAACTATGACAACTAGTTTAAGTGGAGTAAATAAGAAAAGCCACCAAGATGATGTCGTTCAAGCTGTTGATGTCTACAAGAATAACGAGTACGATGACGACGATAATGGCCTTGAAGAAGAGAATGATGGAGCGCTAGAAAATGAAAACAAACACCTGCTTGGCGGTCAAGAGCAACAGCAAAATTACACAAAAAATGCAACAACGTCAGCTTTACAACCACGTGCTAAAAGAACAACTTATAAGACCAGTAATAACGACAAGTATAGCTCATACAGCGAAGACCATCCGTTACAAGGTAAGTGAAAACATAAGGTTTTTATTATTTAAGTTTACATTGTCTTAAACAGAAGCGAAACAATTTTTTTTGTGGATTTTTATAAAACCACTTCCAGTTTCTGTGTGTTTTGACTTCAAGCATATTAATGTGACCATACAAGTACATGCTGCAACACATACAAGTTGTAAATAATGGAAGGTAAGAATAGAAATATGTTTTCATGAAAGACATAAAAAAATCAGAGTTGCGCACAGATTTTTTAAATAATTTTTTGCACACACGCAATCACTCTGAAACATACAACACAAAGTAAGAAATTAACACTCTTAAACAATTACCACCAGTGCTACCATTGCAATTTGACTGTAAAAGTGACTTAAAGTCTTATGTTCTTATGTTGCATGCAACACTTGTTCACTTCTGTTAAATTTATTTTTATTGCCTCTTCAAAAGAATTAATTTTTTCAAGAAACTTTGTATGTATGGGTTTGCGTCTGTGTGAAAACAATTTAAAATGTACAGTTTTAAAGTAAACTGTGTTCCTCTTTAATATATGCAACAATAAAATTCAACTACAATTGTGCAACAAACTACAACAAAAGTTACAACAAAACCAATGCTATTCACAAATACAATATTAAAGCGTTACAAAAGTCAGAAACAATAAAAAAAAAACCAAAATTTTACCAAAACACATAAAGAGTTTACTTTCGAAGAAACGGGGATGTTCTATGGTATGCCTTTACTCCTACCATAGCTAGAAATATCGATAAAGTTTTTCAGTTTTTGTTGCAGCTATTTTACTTGTCGCTTTTTACTATATTCACAGCGCTGCCAATTAAAGCAGCAATTGTTGCCAAACATAAGGAACCGTTTCATTTAAGTTATTATTGTAGCAGCATATTTAAAATTAAATAAAAATCTTATAACCCAACAAAGCAAGAATACCAAATATTTCCAAGAGCTGAGTTCAATATTCTAAAACTGCCTCTTTCATAGCCCACCAAATAGTACTCAGGTCTTTGAATCTCTTCCGTTCCTTGACAACCTCCTGTTAATTTTATTGGTGATTCATCAAAGACAGAACTAAGTACTTGCTATTTCTGCTAGAATATCATAAAGAAAAGTGCCAACTCATTTAATTGTATGGGTGAACTCATTCCCTGCAAAAAGTGCGACTACTCCATGCACGTGTGTAAAATGTACTCCATGATGGACCATTACTAGTAACATCCTTAACCCTTTATGCATGTAAAAAAGTGACCCATTTTACATTGCGATGTCCTAGGAGAGGACCAGGTCCAACCAAATATAACATAAGAGTAACCTCAAAACTACTCTCATGTAACTACTCCATGAATTATACAATTGAGATTAGTTTCAAAACTACTTCACGTATATACTGCATGGATCAACTTTTGTAGTTATTTTGGTAACTACTTTATGTCATTAATTTATGGACTACTAACAGAAGACTATTTCCTACAAACCTTTAAAATTTAAATCAAATTTTAATTAAATTTTTTTAACACTTTTTAAGCCCTAATATATTTTATGATTTTACACTTGTATGTAAACACAAACTTTGAGAATAACTGAACATGAATGCCGCCAGCGTTACCATTCAGTAATTTTTTAACTTAAATGTGTCGCCAGTGTTGCCCAATTGTAAATTTTACTTCAAACATACAAAAAAGTACACAATTTTATTACATAGGACTATTCTGGTAACTACTCATTTTGGTTATGTAGTCCAATTTTTTTTTGCAGGGTTACTTTAGCCATGTAATGGTTCAAATTTGAAATTATTTATTCCCTGTAAAGTGTGGAGTTAAGTTTTTTTTTAAACTTAGCTTGGTGGTATCAATTTGTTTGACTACTAAACAGGCTTAAATCATTCTATAATATGAACAATTGTTGGTAACTGTTGTTCAAAATATCTGACTATATGCTCTTGATCTCTTGAGTGTCTATTTCTTAAATGGCTCTACAGAGATTCATCTATATGGATGGCAATCAAAATCTTTGCATACAAGTCTGTCAAATATTATTCTAATTATTTACGAACAGGTAATGACGATCATTAGACTGAGTATAGTAGTCGCCGTGGTCTAGTGGTTGGTGTGTTGGCTTACTAAGACGATAGCGCCGGGTTCAAATCTCAGCTCTGACATCTTGAAGAAAAATGAAATAAGAAAAAATTATTTCTTTCGGCGATTACCTTTCAGCAGCCTTCTCACAAAAGCTCTGGCAGTAATTGATTGCTATGAAAAAGCTTCTGAAATCTGTTGTTCGGAGTCAACTTTAAACTGTAGTTCCTGGTACTCATGGATAAAAATTAATACACACAACATGATTGCTGCGAGAAGCTAGGCCGTAACCCTGACACAGGGTTGTAATGGCCAATTATGTATGTATGACAGACTATAGTATCTGGTGGAGATCGAATCCACGATCCCTGCACTAACAGACTAGCACGCTAACACATAGTTCACTCTGGCACTCGATCGTTTTTTTCTTTTTTTTAATTTAACTTTTAATCAACTTGTCTTTAGGCTGTCAAAGAATCTTTTCTCTACTGTCCGTTATCCTCAATTATCGATTTTTCGGTTTTAAAAGTAAACGTAAATAAAATACATATAAAATATCGTTGTCATGATATTTCTTTTTTATTATAAAGTTTGAACGTTGACATTATGTGTGAAACATTACATCATTTAAATGAACTTTACGCGAAGTGTTGCAAGTATTACTTCTTTTGAGGTCATTTTTGACTAGCCACGACAGTCGTCGTTCCATCGCCCTTTTCGAAGAAGTAAGGTCTAATCAGACCTTCGGACCAAAGAGCGCACCAAACAGTGACTTTTTTTTTTGATGTAATGGAATCTCTTCAATTACTTGAGCATTCTCAGAACCCCAAATACGACAATTTTGTTTATTAACATACTCACAGAGTGAGAAATTCCACGTATCTACGACGTTGTGAATGGTTAGCTGGCTTCAGTTGTTGCTTGAGATGGGCTTTATATATGTAGATGTAGGTGTAGATCTAAATGCAAAATACGCCATAACTGTAAGACAGTCCTAATTCTTGAGAACGACGAGGAATCGACACATTGTGGTCTTCGGGAACACTTTCACTTACAGCAGCGATATTTTCAGCGGAACGAGCTAAACGATGATGCACAGGCCTTAAAATATTTGTAATCGCTCCAGTCTCTTCAAATTTCTTCTTAATTTTGCCAATTGCTTGCGTAGTTGAACGACTATGTAAACCATAATCTCCTCTTAAAGCACGATATGTGGCTGTGGCATAATCACCATTTTTGTAGTAAGTTTTGATAATTTTTGTGCATTGTGTGATAGTTAAGCGATCTATTTTCGTCAATGTCAGACTTTTAACTGAAAAGAAAAAAATTGGTTTAACAACTTAGTTCGACAGATGTCGAATTCCAGTCCTATACATGCTGAATAGAAAATAAGAGGATGGGTGAACTTGGGAATATTTTACTTCGTTCTATGATATTAACTCTCAAAGTTTTTCTGTGGTAAAGTACAGAACAGACGGAGTTGCATCACCTTATCTGCTGTTTTCGTGATTACTTTAAAAATGGGGATTATTCATCAATTTTACTGTGATTCCCCAGCTCAGATGTTTGAAGTTTTTTGGAGCTCCTTGTTTTACTCCACTTTTTAGACGGTTTTTGTTGGCTGTAGTTCTTTTCTGCTGAATTCAGTATGCCCCTCTAATCGTATTAAATCTTTACTTTTTTCTAATTGCACTTGTTCATATATTTGATTGAATAGTCATCTGATCTACGTACGCTTCGCTTTGGTCAGCCCTGGCCTAACAATTATTTGAGTTTCTTTATATAGAAATTTATAGTTTTATGAAAACTTGCTACGGCAGTCTGTATGCAGCATAACATTTTCAACTATTGTACTTTTTTATATGCATGCTACTTACTGAACTCCTACAGCTTGTTGAAAAAAATCAGAAAATTATTTCTAATTTATTTATTATTGTTGTTAGGTTTTCTAACCGGAATGTCTGTTAACAAAAACGATGGAAACTTCTTGTTGAATTTAAATTACAAATAAATAATCAGCAACAACAACAATTTCCAAATATCTATTAACGAGGTAAAGTTTCCCTATGGCTACTGTTATTATTAAAACAGTGTTGATGACATTTTATTTCCTTAATGATGTCTGTTCTCTCCAAATTTAATCCTCCAAATTATGTTGTCGTTTACTTTTGAATATTCAATTCTATTTAGAGTATCCTTTTAGTTTTTTTCTTTTGGGTCAAGAGTTAAATATTTTAATATTAAATATGCATATTAAAAAAAAGTCAATTATATATGGAATGTGTTTTGAATAAAATAAGTATATTGGGAATTTATTCTATTTTTGTTGCAGATTTCGTTATTCTGCAAGTGTTGCTTAACAATTATATGAAAAATAAAAAATAAATAAATAAAAAATATAAAAATATTTTTGCATATTTATAAAGAAATCTCAAGCAAATATTTTTTTAAATAAAAACTAAAATTTTTTAAAAGATAAAACGATGCAATTGTTATGTCTCTGCTGCTTTCTACAGGCGCCAATGGAAATAAGCTAGACATGCATATACATTTCAATCGTCTGTACATAATAAAACTGGGAATTTACTAAATACGAGTATTGGTATATTTCTGTTAAAAAAAAAAGAAAAACGAGGGTCGCAAAAGTTCTGTAATCAATGCTGTAAGTTTTATCTCTATAATAGAAGGTCAGAGAATGTTACATGTAATAAGATTTTTTGTTTTGGTAACCGCTTAAATTTATTTTTGAATATGCAAAAAAATTTTATGTAAAGCTTTCTTTAAAGCATTTTTAAATTAAAAAAAACTTGTAAAACATAATTAATTTCTCTTCATCTGATATAGTTCCAGTCAATGTTCAGTAAGTAATTAATTTGAATTTGTTTTGTGGTACTGTTTCTTTCATTGCTTTAATTTAGTTTTAAAGACCATCTACACAGAAATAGCTCCCTGACATTCCACTCTATACCTTACCAAATATCAACAAAAAACAAAAAAATCAGGAGTAAAGTGCCACCTATTGGGAACAATAGCATATAACAGCTAAATCTACTAAACCTACTTAGCGAAGGCACTCACCATACAATCAACTTGAAACGATAAGGCAATTGCTGTTGATCATTCAAGGGTGAAAGTATAACACTGGCCTTTGAATGATTAATTCACAGCATTTGGTTTCATTCCTAAGGCGTATAATAAAAATATAAGAAAAACATAAATGTACTGTCCTTTCCAAAACATTCCAATAAAATGCACTGCATTTAGTAGGGGTTTACCCCTGAGTATTGGTCTCAAATAAAAAAAAAAAAAAGATGATGAATAAAAAAAACGAAATAATTGGTTTTTTCATAGAGGTTCATAATGTTGAGTTAGCAACACTGATTTATTTTACAAACGCTTAACAAGTAGTAGTTTCCCTGTGTTTGGTTTGGGTTGATATTTCATTATGTAGAGACGATTGCAAAATTGTTAGATTTATTTTATCCAAACCAAAATTTTCATGGTTCACTTCTTTCATTTTACTACGTTCACAATCGTCCTTCAGAGCCGCTAATTTGAAAAAAATTAACCCTTTTCAGTCTTTCTGATCACATTTTGTCTTACTAATAATATGTATCTGGTGATTCGCCGAACAGTGAACACTTGAGAAACTGTAGATTTTGTACAGCAAAGTATTAAAAAGGAAATGATGATGAAAATTTCGCCAAAGATAGGATTGTACAAAACTATTTTGCCTTAAAAACTTTTAAAATTCAATTTATGCAAGAATTAATGCCGAATAATCATCTCTGATGAGTCAAGTGTTTTTTAATAAATGGGTACGTAAGTAAACAGAATTTTCGCATTTAGAACATGTTTTTAGACAGTCCACAAAAAATTACTATTTCGTCGTGCGGGACTTTATCTGCTCTATCCGCAATTTCATATTTCTTATATCTTATCTTATATATGATGTTACTTTAGGATTTAGACTCCAAATTTTTCAGGTCTTCAATCCGTTTTCGGAAATCGCACCCAGTTTCGGAGATAAATAGCCGATAACGGATTGCAGATTTGAAAAATGTTGGTGTCAAAAACCTAAAGTGGCATCATTAACTCGAGATATATAAAATGACAGATAGAGCACATAAACTTCCGCACGACGATTTGCAGCACTTTATTGGGAGGTAGAGTTATTGATCCATATCTTTTTAAAAAATGATGATGCAAATACTGCTATCAGTGGTGAACGGCTAGCGTCATAATTAGGAAGTTTTTCATACCTTCATTAGTTGGTATTAAACTTGCTGCCAAGCAGGGAAGTAGCTTGCATAGTGTACGCTATTATTGACCTTCTAAGGGAAATTGTTGATAAGAAAGTAGTTTTACGTTATTGTTCAATTAATTGGGCATTGGATTATTATTTCTTTCCTCGGGGTTAGATAAAATTATTTTTCCGCGCCGAAGAACCAGAGACTAATAAACACCTGGACATCAATATTAGAAGAGTTATTGGACAAATTCATAGGGAAAATAAGATAATAAAATCCGCTTCATTGTTATTAAAAATATATTTCTTTGTTTCGCTTTGATCTACACTAGGCCCTTATAGGTACTTTGTTAGGACAAATTCTGAAATATCAGTCCCTTTTTGGTAGATTGTAAAATTAGTAAAATTTTTATTTTGATTTTGTTAACAATTGTGGTATGAAAAGTGCTTTCATTGCTGATGTCAATGTCTTGTAGTTTTAAACACTTTAATCGAATTGTATGATTAGCTTGGGATTAAGTTCTGAAGCTTCTTAGTGTTCCCGTCGCCATTACTAATTGTCTCTTATTCACTACAATTTGGAATGTGTTGGTAAAGGGGGGTTTAGACGGTAATACAAGTCGTACGACATATCACATTTTTGTGTAGAAGAAAATGAATAGTATCGTGTAAACTTGATATGTAATGAGAGAGTGCGATATTGAGAGAAAATACGGATGAAAATTTGACAGTCGTACGGCTCTCTTTGTTTTTTGAAATTTTTTTTAAAAAAACCAACACATTTCATTAGATCAGGGATGCATTCAGGGATGTATTCACAATGCATGTAAATTTTATGTGCATGTGTATGTGCATTTTATATTTTAATTTTGCATTGTTTTGGTGTTTTACGAACCGTGTAAACGCAAAAAATATCTGTCGTAAGATTTTTACTCTCATTTTTAAAATACGGATGGAATTTCATAATATTTTCTCTTTGATTGTACGCACGACTTTTATTACCGTCTAAACCCGCCTTAAGCGTCTTTATATCAATGGCATACTTGGGTGGATGGTGACGGTAAAATACGTTTCTTGTTTTACTATTTTTCTGAATGCATAACATTTCTAAGCACTGTTCAATTTTCACAATATCAACAAATGAATAAATCTTGCTGTATCAGTACAGAATGAACAACCCTCGTTTTTCACAATGAATGCATAAAAAGGATTTTCCTTTTTTTTAAGCCAAACAAATTCTATGTATGTAAGAGTGCGAATTTGGTATTTGGAACTGTATGAATAGACAGACAGAAATTGTAAAGAATAAATAAAGGAAATTCCCAAAACTCAAAACGAAAAAAGAGAAACACCAACACAACAATAACAAAAAAGAAAAAAGTATTATAAAAATTCCAAAGCAACATGATTATTAATGGTTCAATAAAAGCAGACACATTTTAGTTACAGTTTTAGCGTTTCTTTTATTTCCAAAAAAAATTTTTTTCACTCGCAAAATATGCACAAAAATGAGAGAAAATTGAAAAAAAGAAAAAAAAAAAAAAAAACTGAATAAAAACAAATAAAATCTAAAAAGAAAAATAAATATTAGAAATAATTTTTTTTGTGCAAATTTACTGAAAAAAAAAAAAAAAATTCGCGAATACAGGGTATATGTATGCATACACAGTTTGTATATTTTTTATTTTACGCCTTACTTGGACTATTATTATTATCTAGTTTAGACCCAGCACAAATTCAAGACATTACAATCTATAAGATCTATTGTGTCCCCTTGTCCCTACTGTTTGTTTAGCAGACCAGCTGCCTTCCTTACGAACACCAGCAGAACCGAAGTTTTAGTGGTGGATATGTCCGCCAGTGTCGCCCTAAACACATCCATTTTAACCTATCGAGAGCCGCACATTAATATAATATGTGCTTTGCTGTTTCTGATGCTTGTGAGCATCAGCAAAGATGCCCAGTATTGGCTGATATCAGCAAATTAAACTCACACGTATACTTACGCTCTTTTGTTTGATCGTCAATCAACCAATAGGAAATCAGCATGTTCAGTGGGAGAGGCAAACTACACTTTTTTTATCTCACCAATACTACTACCTTGGGCATCAATGGTCTACAAATATCTTCATCTGGATCACCATTCTCATCAAATCCACTCTTACACTACAGTGACCCGTAAGAAAATCCATTAGGATTTTCAGATCTGGCCTTCTATACTTCAGAACATTAGACTTCTTCCAAATCGCGGACGATTAGCATTCCTGAGACCCCACTGGGCGTTCCAATGTTCCAAACATTTTTCGGTTTCCTATTCTCTAATTAAATTGAGAATTGTAGATAGCGGTGCTGAACAGCAAGGCTCCGGACCAAAAGAAGGTGTCGCAGATATAATTCTAGCCAATGCAACCGCTTCTTCGTTTCACCTTATACCTCAGTGTCCAGATACCCAGAACAGCTGCGCTCTGTTTCTAAGCGATAATCTTTGCAATATGTCGTAACAATACCTGGACTATGTTTTCCTTCAATGTAAAATCAATTAAACAATTATCTTGATTGGCTAAAGCAAAATGTAAATTTTTGTTGCGTTATCCCTCACTTTACGTCTCAAGCATAAGGCAAAAAAAGTTCCGAACGACTAGGCTAGTTTTGAACACCATACATCTAAAGAATTTTTGGTGAGAAAAATTGCACTGCACTTGCCGTATTACAACCATCAGTTTCATGTAACCATCAAAAGCTTATCACGAATTTGTGGGCGAAAGCTATGAGTCAATTACCTCAAGGATATCGATGTCAGTATGGCGCTCTTACTTTCATTAACAAAAGATTTGAAAACTATTCTTTCTGCGAGTGTAGCATTTTTAACATTTTATTATCAAAGATTGGTTTCAATTTAGTACTCGAGAATTTTTTTTTGCCAAATTCCAAGTAATAAAATCTTGCCATTAACGATTTATTATATGTGATATGTTCATGCAAAACTATCTCATACTTTGTCAGAGGATGTAGAAATTTATATTGAACGTCGTCTATTTACTCATGCGTAGAAGTCTCGCCACACAATAAAGGATAATGAGCTCAATAGATGTATGTGGACCAATATTACTCTCTTTAAAGTTTTCATAACCCAACGATTCTTTTGTTTAGAAAATGACTCACCCTGTTCACACAATTCTGTCATTAAAATTTTACGTCTTTTGTATGCAATTTTTGTTTGTGTTAAAAAAAGAACAAGAATTTCTTTTATTGTTAAGCATTAAATGATGTGTAAATGGATGTGTTTATATGTGTATCGGATATGCATATACACACGAACATACGCGAAAATGCACGCACGCACACACACACATACTCAACACTTTATACAATTATTTAAGCGTAAAGCGAAAGAAAGAAAAATAATAATGCTCATACGCATAAGAATACGAGTACCACCAATATAGTGCATTATGGAGTGGAAAAAGAAAAAAATTTGCATTCTTATAATTTCTATATGAATTTGTTTTCTAAAGCAAAAATATATATTTAAACTTTCGCGAATAACAAAGAGGTATTACTATCAAAAATTTTAAATCTTCAGAGTAAGTTACTCCGCATCAGCATGAAGAATTCCGGCATGCATACATGATTGGGAATTACATTTCTTTTTTAAAATAATTGCCTAACTTCTCGCAGCATTAATGTTGTGTGCGAAAATTTCTATAGATTAGTATCGCGACCTATAGTTTAACGTCGACACCAAGCGACAGATTTGAAAAGCTTGTTCATGGCAATCAGTTACTCTTATAGCTTTTGCCAGAAGACTGCTAAGAGGTGGTTGCCGAAAGAAATATTTTTTCATATTTCTTTCTTTCAAGATGTCAGAGTTGGGGTTTGAACCCGGAACTTGCGTTTAGTAAGCCAACACATTACATACTAGACTAAGGCGACCAAGAAGAATGGCAAAGAATCCATCACATCATCTTTGATACTTTGCTTTTTAGTTTAATTTTTGTATCAACTTCATTATGTATTTTAAGACAGAACACAATTTATTGCCGTAACACTGTGTCTACAGTTCTTCTTTTTTTGAACTCTTTTCATATAAAACATTTAAATAATTTATTCAAATTTAGATGTTCCCCTTCATCTCTACATTTCCTTTTGTATGCATTAAAATCATAACAAAAAACACATTTAATTTTATATTCATTTTTGCTTTAAAACATTTCCATAAAATTTTCTTTTTATATTCCCCACATTGAAGTTTTACACTATTTTTGTTTAAATCTTTTTCATACCGAACAAAATAAATTTATGCTGATATTTTTACAAATTCTATTAAAACACAATTACTGCACCAACTCAACTATAATTTCGTTATATTTTATAAAATGATGATTTTTTTTTCTTACTTACTTACTTATCTTTTATATTTATTATATTCGTGTTTTTCTGGTATTCAAAAAAATAATTGCAAATCAAATGTAAATATTATTTTACCAACTTATTATTATTATTTTTATTGTTAAAAGAAAAACTTATTATTTTATTCAGATTTTGTTTTATGTTTTGCTTTACTTTTTTGGATAGTGAGATTATTTTTATGTGTGTGTGTGTGTGTGTTTGAGAACGTATGAAATAATCTGCCACAGATTCAAAAAAAAAAAAACTTGTAATTGTTTATTCACATCACATATCGTTACGGAAAATTTAAAACATCAAAATCACCTTCTTTGTTTCCTTGAATACAGTTTCAACTGGTAATGAAGTCTTTTATTTTTTTCTATTGAGTTTTTTAATATTAATGTTTATGGTAATCGGCGCAATTTGCTTCAGAAATAATTTGTTGTACTTAATGTGAAAAGAATTGCATTCATTTGGAAACGATTTTACAAAATGGACGCCGAAGTAACATTTACACATTTTATAAATCCACATTTATTTTGGTTCAAAAGAGTCGGAGCAGATGATTCTGAACATGTCCACGTGCTTAGCATTTTAGAGCAAGACTTAGAACAGCTTTATAAAAATAAACCATCTTGTGATAATCAATTGCGTTCTCAGATTGGCGATAAATTGGCCGTAAATTTTATAGCTTGAAATAAATTTATATGAGCTGAAGTACTACAAAAGGCGGAATTTTTAGCAGGTATTATTCCTGTTATGGGTTCCTTCTACTTACAAAGAAGGAATATATGCGGCATTTGCCAACAAATTTACGACAAGATATTGGTTGTATACATATTGGTGGTATAGCAAATATTTATCCAGCCGAACAAGAATACGATGACGATGAAGGTAACTTGATATTAGTGAAAAAAGATAAATGGTTGCAGAGAACATGTAATATGCTAGAAAAACTGTTAACTGATGCCACTTCAGTAAGTTTAGTATTACGTTTCAAAAGTAATTCAAATCATGATTGGATTGAGCTAATAGTGGTTGATTAACCATTTAAAAACAATAAAATAAATGCACTGAATTTTCTGCCAAAGACTATAACTGCTGTTAAGGAAGAGGATGAAATATTTCAGAAAAAATGTTGAATACTATAAAAATTGCTTTGTGACTTTCCAACCATCGCAATACAAAAATGAAGTTTAATACTATTAAGCACAATTATGAAGAGCATTTACAGCATGTTGTAGCAACAATAATGGATGAGCAAGCAAAAAGTAAAGCAGAAGATTGGCAAAAACGTAATGAGATGGGAGCAAATGAAGAATTTACAGAAGTACCGGAACAATTTTGTGTTGAGATTGACAATGTTACTTGGGTTGAAGATGTTACTTTTGGTGATTCCGCCTCGGTTGTTTAACACATAGTACATTATGATGGCCTAGGAAAATATGATTGGAAGGGAGAAAGAGGGTATGGACCTTTGATTTAAACTTACTAATATAATATCTCAGCACCGACATCTTGAAAAAAGAAATATGAAAAAAATATTTCTTTCGGCGACTACCTCTCAGCAGTCTTCTGGCAAAAGCTCTGAGAGTAATTAATTGCCATGAAAGAGCTTCTCAAGTCTGTCGTTCGGATTCGACATTAAACTGTAGGTCCCGGTACTCATGGATAGAAATTTACACACACAACATGAGTGCTGCGAGAAGCTAGGCCGTAATCCTGACACAGGGTTATATCTGATGTTCTGATCATATCGAATCGCAAGGAAATCGGTTGCTGTTGATTGATTATTCACCACAGTAAAGTTTAACCAGAAATGAGCTTCATCGGAAAATATAATTTTGAATGGAAATTCAAAATCGACATCAAGAGAATAGAACAATTATTTTGATTAAAAATTTCAACAGTTTGCACGTGTTGCTCTGGTGTAAGTCGATTCATATTGAAATTTCAAAGTGAACTTAATAAAAAGCAACTATTAGCTGTTAAATGGGTGGTCCAATTAAGCAGTGATGCCAATTCATTATTATTTGTATTGAAAAAAAAAAAAAAATTAACAATTTTACACTTTTTTTACTTTGTAAATATTATTACGAAGTAATTGACAAGGGGACAGATCTCCTTTAACAAATCTCTAAAAATAAATTTTAAGTCACAATCAACCTTCCCCTAAAATCTTACAAACATACGCAAACCACTTCAAACAAGAAACCAAATTTCTTCTTTGAATTGTTTCTTATAACTTATTCCCTTATAAGGTATAGGATTTTTGAGTTCAATAGACTCTGTTGAAAATACTGTATCGGACTTAACCCATGTGAGCTATACAATTTGAAATAAAAACCCCCTAACAAGTTAGAACAATTCAAATATTATAGTACATACTTATAAAATAAATTTATTGCTGAGAGATTTAATATACGAATGGAATTAAAAATTAATTATTCGCCTTAAATTGTACTTTTAAAACAGTGATTTTTAAAGAGCACCTGTACTCTTTTTCAGTAATATCTTTGAAAATAAATTTTAATATCGTCTTTTTTACCACCTTGCCATTTAGGTATCTTACTTGTATTACCCGTTCATTCATGCTCATAAATATATTGCCAGTATTTTTATAAAATTATGCACTGAAATAAATCGTTATGCCTTCAAGGTTTACAGCAATAATCATAACATCAGCAACAACTTTTTCTTTGGCATCATCATTATCATCACAATTATGTATATTAAAGTAGATGATAATAGTGATGATATTTACTCTAAAAAATGTTTTCTTTTTTTTCATATTTAATGGTAAATACAGAATAGTAGTAATAAAACAACAAAAACAAAAAAATATATTTAGTTTCTATAGTAACACAAAAATTTTGCCCTTAAAATATGAAATTGTAACCAAATAAAAAAAAATAGAAAATTCCCTCTGATTTTTTTTTCGTAATGAATATCATAGAGAAACAATGAAATTTTAATTTATGCTCGTATTGTAATATGAAATAATATATGTGATGATGGTGAAAGGTAAAGTTGGTTTAAATAATTTTAAAGTTTTATAAAATAAATGCTATTCTCTGGAGTTATTCGCCGTAAGTTATTCACCTAAATAAGAGTTTTATCTGTTAAAAGTCGGGCATTTTAATTGATGGCTAGGACTTACTGTGGAATAGAATAAAATTGTAAATTGAAATTTTTGTTGCAAGTATTAACTGTCACACTGTTTATAGAGTAAGTTAAATAAATTGTAACTTTTATACGTAAACGAGTGCAAAATAATAAATTTAAACGAATTGAAAAAATATTTAATTATAAAATAAATGCTATTCTCTGCAGTAATTCGCGGTTAGTTATTCTCCTAAGTAAGAATTTTATCTATTAATAGTCGTGCATTTTAATTGCTGGCTGGGACTTACTGTGGAATAGAATGAAATTGTAAATTGAAAGCAGACTAATAATTTATTTTAATTTGACGTATACAACAATTTTGGAGAACTTAGACGATCTTTAAAAGAAAATATTTTTGTTGCAAGTATTCACTGTCACACTGTTTATAGAGTAAGCTAAACAAATTGTAACTTTCATAGGTAAACGAGTGCAAAATAATAATTTTAAATTTATTTATTTATTTATTTATAAATGCTGGCTGGGACTTACTGTGGAATAGAATGAAATTGTAAATTGAAAGCAGACTAATAATTTATTTTAATTTGACGTATACAACAATTTTGGAGAACTTAGACGATCTTTAAAAGAAAATATTTTTGTTGCAAGTATTCACTGTCACACTGTTTATAGAGTAAGCTAAACAAATTGTAACTTTCATAGGTAAACGAGTGCAAAATAATAATTTTAAATAAATTGAAAAAATATTTAAAAACTATTGCTTAGTATCTAAAACTGTTGGTGGATCTTTTATTTTAGCTCTAACCGATCTTAAAATTTGTTGCAGATAATATATGTCACATTGTTGGCAGAGTAAAAAAGTTATGATTTTCATACATCAACGAGTACAAAACACATACAAATCATTATACGAATTGGAAGAAATATATAAGAGCTATTTATTTGTATTTGAATATATTCGTTGTTAGTGATTAATAATTACAAACACTTATAATGCACAATAAACCCCATTTTTAAAAGTTTTTATTTTATTTTTAATTAAGAGGAGTAAATATATCATATGTGATGAATTACTTTCTAATCGTTTACAGACTCTCTAAATGTCACTTACAAGTAATTACTGGCATTCAGACACATTGCCATATTTGTCTGTGTGTGTGTATTATAAACTTATCTCAATGCATTACTCACATACAAATACATATATCATATTCATATATATAAAGTTATTTGCTAAAAGCTATAAAGATTGTCATCATTAGTTTTAAAACATTAAGATTTTAAATGTTTGTTGTGTGTTACTTTGTTAATACAAAACCTTACAAACGCACTCACTCATACACATCCATCTGCATATCGTCGTGCGGGAGTTTATGTGCTCTATACGCCATTTTTTACATCTCGAGGTTTTTGATACCAAAATTTTTAAAATCTGCAATCCCTTTTCGGCTATTTATCTTCGAAACTTGATAAGGTACCCTAAAACAGGTTATAGATTTGAAAAATTTGGGATCGAAAACCTAAAGTGGCATCATTAACTCGAGATATATAAAAAATATGAAATGGCGGATAGAGCACTCCCGCACTCCCGCACGACGATATACATAAATTGTTTATAAACAAGCATATCCTTATTTAGAGAGTTTGATTCAAACGCACGTACCCATAACTGTACAAGTCTTAGCAACGAAATGCTTTTATTAGATGTATAATTATATAGACTCACATACACCACCATTACATGTTATTTAAGCTCTTTGGTTTGAAGGAAAATCATTGCATATTCGCAAGTAATAATGGCATCAACGTAAGAGCGAATTGAAAAGAAAGTGTAAGTAAGCGATTATAAATTGGTGATGCAAAAATTGGTAGTATTTTTGGGTACTATTGGATTTCTAATAGTCTTCTTAATGCAGCAACTCTCTATTTAAAACAAATATTTGGCATAATAATTGAACTTTCATTTGAAATTGAAAAAGTTATAGTAGCTACAAACCACCATATTTTAACAGCTTGATTTGATTTGAGAATTTTCTTAAGTTCTAAGGTTAAAGCAGCACTGATAGGGGGATTTTTTAACATTTAAGTTAAGGTTGCTTTCTTTTTAAGTTACAGAGTTTTTAGTTTACAATGGACGGTGATGCAATTTGGAATACTGAATTTGTCAATTGGTACACTTTTAAAATTTCAAATGCCATCTCTGTTATTAATAATGGGTACAGTAGTTGAAAGTGTCTGTTAATATGCTGTTCCTGTTGTTTTTAATACAACAATATTGTTTACGTTTGTGAGCATCTATTTCATGAACGTGATATTGTACTCGTACATGCATAAAACATACCTATGCGAGTGTATGTGCATGTATGTTAACACACATACATATTTACTGTATGTGATACATACGTACAAATAAATTGTACTTAAAAGCAGTTGCATTTATTATTGCTGCAGCTTAAGTCATATTATCTTTGCATATATAATGCATTTGCAAATATCAAGTGTGCTTATATGTATACCCCCATAGCTAATTAGTTACTAAAGCTTTTTGAGTGTTCAACTGAATTCTGGCAGTTTCTTTTTACTTGCTCTCTCTCTCACATTTCATGACAGTTTAACTTGTGAAATTATTTACTATTGACTTAAGAGCCAAAAAAAAAAACATTTTTAAATCCACAGTTTTGTTTATGTATGATTCTGTATGACAGGTGCTGGGCTTATTTACATAGGAATTTCAGTTATAGAAATGATTTTGACACGTTTTGTATATATAAATGACAATTTTTAAAATGTTTAAGCCGTTTTGCAAATTTCAACTCATTAGGGTTAAATATGAATTCATTTCAGTTTGAAAAACTTTGTTCTTTAAACGAAGCAATAGGTGTTTAACACTGTAATTATTAAACAAGAATACACGGATTTTTCACATAATATTTTAGCATCAGAACATTAATAACAAATCATTGCTAACTGTTTGATATCTCACCCCACGCCTAATTTTTATTTAAAAATTTCTTTAAAAAAAGAGAACTCAACCTGTTTAACAATACTAATATCACAAGACAACTCTTGTTTCCTTTAATTTTTTTGGCTACTTCTGTGGCCCTGATTATGAAAAAAAAAAATACTGGGAGGTCGCCATTATTTTAAGGAAAAAGTACGCAAAATTAATACATATGCTAATGAAATTGTCTAACGAATACTATCAAATGATCTTTGATAAAATTTCTTGACTGAAAAACAATCAGGATTAAGCAGACAACATATTCCTAATGAAGCCATATTGAAAACAACAATAGTATACATTTTAGTGTTCAATAAATAGTGAAAATTTAATTAATATTAGTATGTGATAGCAGTTAGCTATATCTTAAGAACAAGAGCTGTTAAGGAAAAACTCTTGACGTATTGAAAAAAAAAACACACTTCATTCTGATATAGAAACAAAAAAAAAAAAAAAAAGATTAAATTGCACCAATTGCAGGTGCTAGTTTTTTTATACATTAAAAAATTATCAATACCAAATAGTTGACCGAATGTACATCAAATATTGAATCTGTTTTAACAGAAACACACAAATAGTTCTGAACAAAATTCCTTTTATCTCATTAGAAACGCCTTAATTAATTCAGAACTAAATTCTATTTAATGAACATAGACTTTTTTAAATTATTTCTCAATTAAAAGACAACGTGATACGAACATCAGCCGAAGTAAATATATTTTCGACCTAAACTATGAAATTCTTAATGGAGTCGTTTTATTTTCTGTGTCTATTCTTAACAATCATCAACTCTTGTACTCATACTTTTCTCTAGAAATAATATATTGGAGTTATATTTTTCTCTATATGCTCTATAGCCTTTTTCTTCGAGTGTAAAGAAGTCTTATATACAGTCTACCTTCCCTGTAATGAATCTGCATGGGATCAGAAAATTACTTCCTTATGGAGAAATAAATTTTTTTAATGGTTCAGATAGGGCAAGATTTTTACTATATGCGACGGTAATTCATTTCACCACTGCCTCAGTATTAGTTTAGTATTTAATTGCTCGTCTTCTACATTTCTTAAAATTACATCTCTGTTTTTTAAAATGTTACATAATGCTGGGAAGATTTCCAAATTGCGTAATCTCCATGGTCTAGTGGTTAGTGTGTCGGCTTATTAAGACAATAGCGCCAGGTTTAAATCTCAGCTCTGACATCTTGAAAAAAAGAAATATGAATAAATTATTTCTTTTGGAAATTATATATATATATAAATTATTATATATATATTATAAATTATTTCTTTGTTCCTCTCAGTAGTTTTCTGGAAAAAGTTCTGAGAGTAATTAATTGCGATAAAAAAGTTTTATAAATCTGTCGTTCGGAGTCGACTTTAAACTGTAAGTCCCGGTGCTCATGGATAAAAATTAACATACACAACATGGGTGTTGCGTGAGGCTAGACCGTAACCCTGACATAGGGTTGAAATAGCCAATTATGTATGTACGTATGTAGATAAAGCTGTGGAGATTTCCAAATTTCGTAGCTACTTGTTTTAATAAATCTTCTTTAATTATAATAATTATTTACAATTTTTTTTCAAAAGAAATGTTAAAACACTGCGATATTTTTGTTCACTACACTACACTACTTGCTGGAATACAATATCATATTATATAATTGGTGTATCATACTTAAAGATCGGAATATAAATGCGAAATATATAACGAAAAAACTAAAAAAATCGTCTTCTATATTCGGCAAAAAAAATTTGTTATTTGAATGTTTTTGTCTCGAAAATACCAATATTGAGGACAAAACCCCTAAAGGGGAAAACATTAGTCTTCTCGAGACACAAAAAATTTGTCTGCCTAAGATATAACGAAAAAACTGAAGAGAAGACCCCTACTTTCGGCTCCAAAATATAATATTTTTCGTAATCTTCTTGCAAAAATATTTTATATTAGAGGCGGTACGAGAAAACTTGTTTTCCTTGCAGGGTAGTACGCTCTAATGCACCTTATTTTTGTTTTTATTTTTTATTCTTATTTTAGAAACTTCCCACTTATGTTTTATTTCATTTCCGGCAAACAAAGTTGTTAGTGTGCATAACAGAAAATTGTTTGAAATAATTCATTATATGGAGAAAAAAATGCATAAGAAAAATACAAGTTCACGTTATAGAAATTCGACTGTATAAACATTCATAATTAAATAAATAACAAAAATTTAAAAAATCTTCGAAAATATTTCATTTGTCTCCCATCCTCAAATAAAAAAGTTTATTCCCATCAAAAAGAAAAAAATCTCCGTTTAGGGAATAAATCCACTAAACTGGCAACACTGTATCTGCTCTTTGCAGTCGTTTTATCACTACTTATTAGTACGAGTTTAATGTATTTTCAAATTTACCTTTAAAAGCTACATACATATTTAATTTGCTTTCTCTCTCCCTCCCTCTCTCTCTCTCTCTCTGTCTCTCTCACTCGGTAATTTAAAATGTCATTGAATATTATGAGTGTTATTTCACATTCAATTCATATGTTTGAGGTGTATATAGAAGAGTGCATTTATGTTTATATGTTTAAATACATTTGTATGGGTGTGTGATATATAAACCATAAAGTGAATTTCTATATAAGCATATACATATACCATTACATACATATTACGCCTTTTATTTTTAATAAATTTTTGATTTGATTTATTATTTTGTTGTTTTGTTGATGCTTAAATAACCTGCATTTACAGGTGACCTCATATTTGAAGGTCCTTTTTTTTGTACGTTGCTTGCCAAGCACATCAACTAAGAGCAGTTGCAATATATTTTCGACAGGCTTTTTGTTTTTAAAACACTACTTAAAACCAAAAAATGTATATTTGAAAAGTTTTGTGTTTTTAGGATTTATTCTTTGAACTTTTAGTTGAATTGGATTGCGTAAACATTTTTTATCAAACATTTGTAAATAATATTTGAAAAAAAAAAATCGAGAAATGGAAAATAGCTTAAAACTCAAATATTTCATATTGAACGGTATTATTATTTATTAATTCCCGTTAAATGCGTTTCATTGCACCATTCACGTTGAATAATACTTAACCTGGTTAGCAAGTACTTTTAGTGTGAATTGAATTGTACAAGTAAACTACGAGTAGCAAAATAGTAAGGAGTAAAGAGAACAAACAAACTAAAGTGTAGAATAGTGGTGGAGTTAGACAAAAGTGAATTAAATATTTTAGAAAAATAAATTCATTTATTAAATTGATTTTTTTTTATCAAAGATGAACCACTGATAACAATTCTCCAGCATTTGTAAAATATAATTAGAATATATTGCTTGGATTTTATCAAAATGCCGCGAGAATAGAATAAAAACATAGTCGTCAGAACATAATAATATGGGCTGTTAGTTCAAATATGACCGAGCGATTTGATTAATATTAATATTTTAATTTATAGAATGATGTAAATCCCACAGGGCCCTGCAAAGGCTTGGCTTTGTTTTCTTATCTTTGAAAAACTTGAACAACTCTTAACATTTTGTATAGTATAACTTATACTACTACCATGTTCATGTTAGCCCAGATTTGATCAGATGTTAGCCTATTCAATATAAAATACACATTTCCGAAGTCTAGTACGTAGTGTGTTGAATTGCTAAATTATTTGGAATTGTGCTACAAATGTTTGTACAACGCTAGCGGTTACTTAAACGAAATCGATTTGAGATCCAATTAGGGGGATGCCTGGTATAGTGGTTAGAGCGCTCGTACAAAAACTTAAACGGCCCAGGTTCGAATTCCAGCAAAGGTGAACAATGAACAAGTTAGTTTGCGGTTTTTTCAAAATTATAATATAAAAATAAGAGGTCCCCCCCTCCAAGAAGACCATCTACAAAGTAACCGTTCCCTGACGTTCCACTCTATTCCACCTTAACCTTTGACAACGATAATGGAATGACCAGGAGAAAAACGCCACCTATTGGGAAGTAGCAGATAACAGCTTAAAACCTACTTAGCATTAATACACAATAGAAAGAGATTTTTTTTATTTATTTATTTATTTCTGTCTATGGATTCCACCTTACAGACAATTACAAAGCATATAATAACACAAAATTAAATTAGAAGTATAAGCATATAAATAACATAAAAATAGTGACATATTAAGAATTTAAATAAACAATGATTAATTTTTTTATTACATTTAGATTTATTGAATAGTCAATGAATCTATAAAATTGATTAAATGCGCTGCACATTCTTCTAAGCGATTCAGCATCAGGGTAGTTAGCTCTAAAAATTGCTACAGATAATGGGACGAAATTACGGGATACTCGCTGAGGTATGTTGAATATTATTTCATTTATCAAAAATCCCGAACATATAAGCATCTCCTCGAATAACGTTTAATAAAAATGTTACATTCAGCATAACTCTCCGACTTTTTAATGTTGGTAGTTTAATAAGAGCTAGTCGGGCAGAGTACGATGGCAAATTTCAGGAGTCAAAGTGTAGACTACGTAAGCAAAATAAAAGGAACTGTTTTTGAACAGATTCAATTGAATTGGAATATAGTTGATAAATGGGATCCCATATTATTGACCCATATTCTAAAATTGGATGCACAGGTGACATGTATAATGTAATATATGGATCATTAAACTCTTTAGACCACCGCTTTATAAATCCCAGTACCACTCTAGCTTTATTTATTATACTCGTAATATGCGAATTAAAGTTCAGTTTACAATCAAATAGTATGCCAAGGTCCAGAAAATGGTCAACAGCTTCGACTTGTAAGACTCGAAAATACTTCCTCGAAGATACTTCCGTAATTGTCGAATATCAGATGGGAGTTTGTCAGAGTTGGACCCGGCCGATATTTTGTAGTTCTTCATAGCGACGAAACAGGGGGAAATACTATAAAACCATAGTTAAGTTGAGTGCTGTAGCATAGTCGAAATACTTTAGTACCTCCTTTATGAATAAATGAATGCTGAAAGAAAAATCGACATTAAAGAATTAGAAAATCTAGCTATTCCCAACAAAAATAGAGTTCACCAATCACTTATTTTTGGAAATTTCTAAACAGTCTACTTTTTTCAAGATTTTTTGATCAAAAATATTTGTAATTTTATTAGCTCTCAGCCGAAATTCAAATATTTGAACGGTTTTGGCTATAAACGTTTAAGAAAATTCACAAAAGTCTATGCTAATTGGTAGCTGACTATATATAAAATCTTTGCGGAGGATGGTTGCAGAGCTGGCTTACAAAAGAACGAAAATAAAGGCATGTAAATGTTTCAATCTAGTGCATGGTGTCGCCTTGGCACAATTAAGCCAAGATTTTCTGTCAATTCGTTACTACAGATACGATTTGAAACTACAGCCGATTTCACAGATTAGAGAAGGATAGAAAATCACATGTACTGTAATACTCTAATATTCCTAAAGAGCAGTTTAAACAATAAAAGCCTCGTTACTCAAACGTAAACGTTGCGGATACGTAAACATTGCGGCCGAGTTCAGCAAATGGTTTAGAATTGGTTTACAATTTTTAAACAGCTGATACGTAAAAAGGAAGCAAAGTTTTAAATTTATTGGATTCGCCCGAAACGCAACGTTACGTTTACGTATGAGTAATCATTTTCACATAGGCTTGATAAGCAAAACTGAACAGCTTTTCCGCAACGTTTACGTTTACGTTTGAGTAACGAGGCCTTTATACTTTACGTACATACGTAAAAGCAAAGTAAAAATATTATGAAATTCCATCCGTATATTAAAAAGGAGAGTAAAAAGCTTACGACAGATTTTTTTATGTTTGCACGGTTGGTTAAAAACCATAACAAAGAAAAATTAAAACATAAAATGCACATACACGTGCACACAAAATTTACATTTAGAAGTGTGATGGTTTTTTTTTAATTAAAAAAAAAAACAAAAGACAGCCGTACGACTGTCAAATTTTCATCCGTATTTTCTCTCAATGTCGTACGCTTTCATTACATATCAAGTTTACACGATACTATTCTTTCACTACTAAACAAAAATTTGGGATGTCGTACGACTTGTATTACAATGTAGCATGATTGCATTCTTTTGAGTACATGTTTTTGATTGCAGTCTGTTGTGTGCATGAGACATTCAACCAAAACGTTGTTTTATTTTATTAATTCTCGAAAAGGGCATTTTGATGCTCGGTTAATGCGGCAGGAGTGCTGAAACAATACTCAAACCTTTTTTTTAAACTAGAATTCTTTTCTTTTATATTCGAAAATTCCGTTTCATTGAAGTCCTGCCAAAGTAAATACATATTCCCATTACAACAATTTAAACTCGCCTTAAATGATATTTTAGTAAGTAATACGAGTTGTAGAACCGTTCAAATAGTCGGTTATATTTTTATAGATTATACAGTTCAATTATGCTTTAATTTATTATTATTTTTTAATTATTGTTGCAGGTGGTTTTATTTAATAATTATTTATTTTTCGAATATTTATGAGAAGGTAAATAATCTTGCTTGTAATTTTTGTTATGCTGGTAATCGCTGAAAAATTATTTGTAACATTTAGAAATACTACAACAAATAAAAAATAAGCTTTAGAAAAAAGTTTTGTAATAAACTTAAGGATTTTATTTCATATTTCATTTAACCTACTGCTTTTTTCAACTGCTTGTTACAACCCAAGACTTCAACTGTTACTGTTATCGAGCAATAGTACAAAAAAAAAAAAAAAATACAAAAATAAAAATAAAAAGTAATGAGTTAAGGAAGTCAAGCGGAAAAAGAGGTGGATAATAAGTAAGGAAACAAGAAAACTATAACAGAAAAGAAAAATTTACTTCAAAACTATCTATTAGCAGGTAAAAACAGAAAAAGAAAAATGAGAAAAACAAAACTTGACTTTTTCCTGAATATGATGAAGTAAAATTGTGGGTAGAATAGTCAAAGAGAAAAAAGAGAGAGAGAGAGAGGGAATAAAAAAAAGGAAATATTTTATAATACTCATACGCATAGTTGCACTTACAAGTAAAATAAAGTCAACATTTATGACTGCACAGTTCAAACTGGCATGAAATATATTGCGTTTCTTTTCGAACATACACACCAACACAAACGCAAGCACACAAATTGTACGAAACATATAGCATAGGAGAGAGAAAAAAAATATATACATGGACATACAAGTGTAACTAAAAAGTGTAACTTATATGGCAGTTGCTGTAACAGAGAAAACCTGTGTGTGTATAAGCCTGTGTGTGTTTAAAAACTTTCAGCAGTTGAAAAATATGTTTTTTTTGTGATTGAATAAAAAAAAAATAACCAAAACCAAAAGCATCAACATTGTCTATATTCGTGTATTTATTTATCTTTAACGTTTTATATTTTCTTGCTTTCTTTCTTCCTTTTTGTTTTATCATCACAGTCTTTACCATACACCGTCAGTGTATTTTTACTTGAAAACAATTGAACAGGTTGGTCAGGTTGACTGGCTTGTCATTTGCTTTGTGGGAGTATACTGCTGTACTCGTAGTTGGAGTGCAGCATAGAATTAAAAAAAAAAATTAAAACAAAAAAGAAAAATAATTTTTAAAATAGCAAAAGTTTCAATTTTATGCAAAAGAAAAACATTATCTGGCATAAATGTGGACAGTTGTTGTTTTATTAAGAAGAATGAAAAAAAGTTTTATTTTTACAACAATTATTTTTCTTGCAGCAGCCATGTTAGAAAAAAAATTTACAGTGGGATTGTAAATTTATTTTGTTGGGTGGATAAGATTCTTTACAACATCAATAGGTCATAGTAACTGATTCAACGTCACTAGCTGAATGTTTCAGTAAAATGTTCTCCGTTGATATGATGCTATTTTTATTCAGCTATGGAGTTTGTTAATTACAATAGGGCAAAGGTATATGTCGTAGAACTGCAGGATTTAAAAAACCAGAAACTCTATAATTTGAAAGGTCGAAAATCATGACTAACTGAAGTGAACAAATATATAACGTCTGTCAATGGGTCTAAAATGAATCGTATGGCTTTATCAAAACTTGATGATCTAATCTATAGACAAATGATGGCAGCCATTCGAATCATATTACTTAGAATCTATATATATAATTTCGTTGTTTGTCCGGATGTACACCCAATTCTCTTTCTACAGCTTTTTGAAGCCGTCTGACGTCTCAGAAAGCTGAAATTTTGCATATTAAAGCTCATTTGCTAAACAATTGCAAGACGCAGCCAGATTTTTGATTTTTCGACTGTTGTCGGTTGGTTTATGTAAAATATGTTTACGCTTGGAAGGGACTTCTGTCGTGGCTGTGGGTCGGCTGAGGAAGGGGGGACTGTGGTTCACTATATTCGCCAGTGTCCATCTCTGGCTCGTCGTAGATTTCTTACATTAGGATCTCCTTTTCTCGATGGTTTGACTGACCTATCGCTCCTGGACATTGGATCAATTGCCAATTTTATTAGGCTCTCTGGCTGGTTTCCAGCATAATTTTCTGAGGAAGTAGTGCTTCTTGTATGGAACCCCTGTCTATCAGGGCTCCCCACATACTGTGGTATCACAACGGACAACCATGCGTGCTAAAGTGTGCCTTGTCATTACGAGGCTGCCACTTCCTCCTATCCAGCCTATATAAGTATAAGCGGTTATAGTGCATTTGTTATTATGAAAAGAATTGGTGATCGCTTTGTAAACTAATACTTTGATTTAAGAGGCCTCAGTCCAACCAATATTAAAACTGATTCTTATTCTTTGATTATAAAATCTTGGGTATCAAAACTAAAACTGAGCTATACAAGCAGCTAGGACGAACATAGTAGTGGACGATAGTTAAAAATCAAAACAATCTCTTGTTGGTTAAGCGACGATATTTTGCAGATTGCCGGGAAAATTATTATAAGAAAACTGTGCTCAAGATGAGCATGTTATGAAATTGTTTTAATGCAATGTTTAGTTATGTTTCACCACAACAAAGCAAAGTTTTTATGCAGATTCGTAATCATGGAATCACCAATTGTCATGCCAAACAAAGGAACAATGTAAGAGATAACGTGGAACGTTGTAATTGTGACCATCTGTCAACAAGGTCATGGCGTGTGTTTTTAGGAATATTCAAGAAATAGCTTTTATACACTAAAACAATCAGAAACGAATTAAGATTCCAATACAATGCACTGCATGAGTAGGGGTTTACCCCTGAGTACTGGTCTTAAAAAAAAAAAAAAAATTAAAAAAAGTAAGAGTCTTACATCAAGGCAATGCCATACTTGTGAATGGTACCGAGTTATCCATTTCATGGTTTCAAAAGTATGGGACTGGAATTCGACGTCTGTCAAACTAAGTTGTTAAACCATTTTTTTTCTTTTCAACGCATAAATATTATCAAAACTTACTACAAAAATGGTGTTTCTGCCACAGCTACATATCGTGCTTTAAGAGGAGATTATGGTTTACATAATCGTCCAACTACGCAAGCAATTTGCAAAATTGTGAAACAATTTGATGAGACTAAAGCGGTTACAAATATTGTAAGACTTGTGCATCATCGTTTCGGTCGTTGCGCTGAAAATATCGCTGCTGTAAGTGAAAGTGTTGCCGAAGACCCGAATGTGTTGATTCCCCGTCGTTTTTAAGAATTAGGACGGTCTTACGGCACACAGTGTTACAGCCCCATAGTAACAGCGGCAAAAAATGGTTTTTGGTGTGTCGTCCAATTTGGATGAAATATTAACAGTATATTAACAGGTATATGAGTAACAATTCCCTGAAATTTCAGCCTTATAACTTCATTACTTTTTGGCCTAGAGCAAGTCAAAGTTGAGGTATGGCAACGCGCTTGAAATATTTTAGTTTAATATGTAATATTCAAAAGCTTATTAATAAAAAAATACATAATAAATATAACTTTAGACTATTTTTTTTATTTAATTTAGTTGTTTTAGAATGAGTAGATGAAAAAATAAATTTAAAAAAGAAAACACGAAAAAAAATTTCTTAACAACAGAGTTGTGGTGTAAAAATTGAACATTTTGCATTTTCAATGGACTAGGAAATATAGAGCAGCCCCTCGCCCTATGTGCATACTTATACCAAATGAAAGATTGAGGTCTCAGCTTTCATTTAAACTAAAGAATATATAGCAAAAGTTTGCAAAAGTAGTTTAAACATACAAAAAACTGCAAAAAATACGCATTCTGTGGCTATACATATGTTAGCATGCAATCGTATGCTTACAACTTTTTACTCTTATTTGTTTTTAGTTGTTTAAAATTTTTTATATTAATTCACTTAGAATGAGAATAAAATTGAAAAAATTAGAATACCATGATGATATTAAAAAATTATTGATAGAATGAAAAACAAAATTTTTCTTTTTTATTACATTTCAATGAGAGGTGGGCGTAATAGTGGGCGTGTTATTGTGATTTTTCCATGAAACATTTTTAATGATATAAATTAAATATCAAATTTGAAGGTTGTATCTAAAATATTTTAGAAAATATGGCACTTTTTATGCTGAGGTTGTATGGGTGGAGGGGGTAAAAGTAGGCCAACGTTCAAAATTTTTTTTCGATAATGTTTGTAACAATATATGTACTTGCAACACTTCGCGTGGAGGTGATTTAAATGATGTAGTGTTTCACACATAATGTCAACGTTCAAACTTTATACTAAAAAGAAATATCATGAAAAAAATATTTTATTTGTGTTTTATTTACGTTTACTTTTGAAACCGCAAAACAGATAGCCCTTTACATTAGTGTCATGACCAAAATCAATGAATTAAAGTTCCAACTGCTCCTTCTCCTGCACTTTATCGTTCAGATTTAGCTCGTTTGGCTTATTTTTGATTTCAAAAGTTAGGAAGGTATTCCTCATAAATCATATTATTATGATATGATAACTAGTAAGATTCGATCTATGCACAAAAAATCTCACTAATGAAAATATTAATCAAAAACTAAAATAGTTATGAATTAATTTTTAATTAAAGCGATAATTCCTTTAATCAGAATAACGATTCTCTTAGAAATTAAAAAAAAAAAAAACTCAACAAATTCGTACGAAGTTTAATTCAAAATTGTTTTCGCAATTGAAATCAGTTTAAAGTTTTTTTGTGTTACTTAGTTTATACCTGTTTTAAAATCATTTCGACACAAAACGATTTCACTCATAACGATAACTTCATATGCTTTTATGCCTATGTTTTGAGTTGAAACAGTTTGAAAACTAGTACTAAATAATTCTAATTCTAATTCTTTCATATTTTCTATAATAATACTCATATAATAAAAAAATAACCAATGGAAGAAATTGGCAATCCCATCAAATTTGAAAGAACATTCTTTTTAGCTGATTTTCATAAAGGTTTCAAATCCATATGCGTTTATAATAAATTTTGAAAACGTTTGGTCTGACTCAAACATGTTTGAAAAGCAGTTTCAGTGAAAACGTTTCGAAATTTCAAAAATGTTTTCAAAGCTGTTTATGCCATGGGTTTGAGGGAATGGAAACGTTTTCACAACGGGCATAAACATGACATGTGAGAGAGAGCGTTCAATGCTTCTTATTTTAGAAGACAGTTGTATATTTCATTTGTTAAGACGATTCTAGAGTATGCATCGGTTATTCTGTATCTCTATTATCGGAGTAATATGAACGCAAATGAATCAGTACCGCAGCAGTTTATGGCAGACTTAGTAGGGAATTATGATATAAAAAATGACTTCAAATAGCTTCTGTTTACAGTTTAAGCGTTCTTCGAAACAAATTTTTTTTCTTGTCAGTTGTAAATATGTTTTCAGCTTCAAAAAATATTTTCCAAAGCACTGTGAACTCTATGTACATAAAATTAGAAGTTCATAATAATACTCGAAAAAAAAAAATATTACAAAAAATAGTTGTTACATCAACTATTCTGTAGAATTTATATATAATGTTGTAATTTAAATTGGTTTTTTTTATTAGTAGTTATTACTGCCCATTTTCTTTTTATTTTTAATGTTTTGTTTTCATTTTGACTTTCTTTCTTTGCTTCGAATAATTTTTCTTTTCTTTTGTTTCGTTTTTTTTGTTCTAACGAAATTTTTAGTTTATCATGTCATATTAACAGTTTCTTTATTTTTCTTATGTTTCATTTAAATTTTTTGCATTTTTCATATTTTTATTATTATTTCTAGTGAAACATTTCTTTCTATTTTAGTTTTTCTAGTTTTCTTGCATGTGAAATATGAAAAACATTTACACACGCAGCATATACTCACCGCCTTCTACACACAAAAAGGATGTTGTGTAAATTGCCAAAGTTTTGACTTTAAAATTGTTTTTGAGTGAAAAAAAGTTAAAAAAAAAGTAAATAAATGACCAGAGTTTCTTGTCAAAAAAATAAAAAGAGAAAATAAAAATGAAACTCATACATATTCTTATTCGTTAGCTGCTGCCTAAAGAAAAAAAAACAAAAAAAAATTATACGAAAATTTCTATTTTTCTACTTTATGATGCTTTTCCTTATTTGCTCATCTACAATTCAATTGAGCGCATTGGCCTCAAGTTTTGTTTTTCTTTTATGGATTTTATTTTAAAATTGTTTTTGTGTGTTTTTTTCTATTTCAATATTTTTGGTTGCAAACAAAACTTTATGTGTCGAGAAGTAAATTGAACTTGTGCAACAGCAATAAAAGTAGAAAATACAAAAATAAGCGTTAGAAAATCATATATTTTTGGCAGTTCTTTTCTTTTTAATATTTTTTTGAAGCCAATAACTAGCAGTACAGCTGCTTGTTGTATACGAAGGCAGTTTATTAATTGAATTATGTAATCTTTTTAAGGGAGAGAGAAGAAGAGACTCTGTTGCTACTAAATTTTCTGGTAAATTTACATCTTTAGATTTCGTGTTCTCATAATGAATTTTTGGTTGTATTTAAATCACTTATGACACACAAGTAAAACAGGAAGTGGTCTCAAAAGTCCTAATTTGTATAAAATAGTGAATGGGACAGCAGTTTGTCGACATTTGTCCATTAGCGGCTACAAATTTATGGAGGTTGAGTCATTTTTTTTTCGAAATTAAACTTGAGTAACATTTAAAGTGTTTAAAGGATTACATCGTATGTCAGCCATACTATCATCAAAGACTTTGATGACCATAATTTTGACATCAAATATTTTTTTTAAGGAACTTGAGACCTCATTTTTACTCTTACAGTTGTAACTGAATTTACTTACTTTTTTATAATTTTCTTTTTCTTTAATTTTGACGTGTTACTTCTAGTATTTGTCAAACCTTTCTTTGATCTCGTTAATAATACTGTTTATGTTAGCAAACTTGCTTTAAATGTTGCCCTCGTATTTATGAATAAATAGTTTTCGTTGGAAGTTCTGCGTTTAAAATAAGCAGTCAAACTTAAATGTTCTTTTAGTTTTTTTTTCTTGTACTTTTTGCGGTAGAAACAGCAACTTATTTCATACACTTGGTTGCAGGTGTTAATTTAATAAATTATGTGTGTGTGTCTGTCCATATATGCAGGCATTTTACTTCTATCATATAAAAAACTTTGTTTTTTTCTTCTTTTACTTCATAATTTTCAGGTATTTTTCAAGTGAGAAAACGCCACGAAAAAAGGTTATAAACTTCAAAACTTTGTTAATAAATTATGGAAATTTATTTTTATTTTATAAAATAAAAATTTATTTTTTTTCTCTCTGTTATCAATTAAAAAAGTTGTGTTCGAAAAGTTGTTTTTGTTTTTTTGATATTCGAATAGAAAAATATTAAAATATGTTTGATTTGCAGCCAATTTTCAATTTCAATTTTTAGTTGTTTTAAAAAAGCAAAATGTTTTTTTTCTAGTTTCATTAAGTTACAATACTTGCAAAACAACGTTACGCTCTAGTTACCATAAAATAGAGCGAAAACCTAGAACGGATAACATATCGCTGAAAAATACTTCTTTCCAATGGCTTACGAATTGTCTTCGTTCCATATAAGGCAATTTTTCTTATCAAAAAAGCCATTTAACCAGATATGAACTTCATTACTGAACATATGTCATATGTCAGTTAGAATTATCAAGATCAATAAAGGTGTTCACAATGACATCCTAAAATATGTTTTAATATTGAAACGTTTTGATTTTAATATTTTAATATGGATTTATTGTTCGTTTTTGTGTGTAAATGAAAATTAAGAATAAAATTAAACAGTAAGGTTTAAAAAAGTAATATAGCAATATTGCGACTCACACAGAAATAAAAAATTAAACAAAAATTGGCAGCCAAAAAGTACGTTTTTATTTTTTAAGGTTTTTTATAAATCACATATTTTGAATTTTTTTGCTGTTTTTTGACATTTTAAAGAAAATATTTTTTTAATATGTTTGTTATGTTTTATGTTACTACTTTGAACATATCCATTAGAATAGTAAAATTGAACATACCCTTTTACTATGGCATGTTTTTCGAAACGTAACGTCTCTAGCGTTAGTCGGCTGCGGGAATTTGAAATTGTGTTAACTTTAACCATGGAGTGGTCAGATAAAGAAACCGTATCGTAGTTTTAGACCTTTTAAGCGTGAAATGAAAAAAAAAATAATTATAAAAATGGGGGCAATTTTTAGCGTGCGTATGCCTCCGTATTATGCCTAACGGCGTGGACAGATTTAAACCAAACTTATGATTTAAACCAAACTTATGGTTCTTATAGGGTTTATTTTAATATTTGATTACAATCTTAAATCCCATGTGTGCTAAAGGTAAGCCCCAAATAATCTCTTGTCTTTGATTTTTGTATGTCTTGAAAAAGGTTTGTGAATTTAGTCTTAAAGACTCAATAGTCCATACAAACCATTACTTCCAAATTGGGTGAAATTAGACAAGTGAGCGTGGTACTTCTCATACAAAATTTGTATTGGTCTGGATGCTTTCACAGTCAATGAAAATTTTCAATTATAGAATGTGAGCGTGATAAATATTGAATTTTATGTCTTGAGTATGGCTAAAGTTCATTCACTCATATGTAAAAATATTTTTATTTTATTTTACATGGCAAGCCAAGCTCAGTGCTCTCTAGTAGGTAAATAGTATGCATTAATTTAAATAAATTTATTATTGGTTTTAGAATAAATAAAAAAAAATTCACATTCATATTTATAAAGAAAATATTGATTTCCTGTATGTTCACATACCATGGATTTAAAAACAAAACTAAAAAAAAAAGTAAACGTTACCAACCACACTGTCCAACAAATTAAGACTTTTTTACCGGAGCAAAATACTGACCTTATAATTATGAAGAGGAATGTTGAGTAGATATTTTTGTGAAATAAAATAACAGTACATTTCGGAAAATAAGATTTCCAATTTTTTTTTTGCATTTCATACAATGCTCCATTTGTTTAAAATAAACAAATTTGACTACTTAACTTTAAGTTTATTCTAAAAATATTGATTTGCTCAATAACTCTTTTAAGAATCATACGAAATATTCGAAAAATACTGTCGGACAGTGTAATGAATAAAAGTAAAAAAATAAATAAGACCCAATTAAAAATCAGTGCATATTATTAATTAAACTGCTAATTGAAATTTTTTTTATTTTGTTTTATAAATCTTAAAATAAATATTTTTATTAATATCAATAAAAAAAAACAACACTAGTTAAGAAAAAATGACGTCAAGAAACATAGAAATACAAAAGACTGAACGTGATTTTTTTGATTAAGGGAAACACGTTAATTATAGATTTTTCTGGCGCAATAAAATTAAAAGTGTGTGTTTTCAAAAGGGTAAAAAAATAAAAGAAAAAAAAAATTAAAAATTAATGTTTAAGAAGCAAATAAAGTTTATTATTTAAATATTTTTTTTTAAATACTTGTAGATAAGATAACGTTTCTAATTACATTTGTACCGATAGCAGTGGAGGACAAAACATATATAAAAAGAAAAAAATAAATACTTAATTTTCATTTTTTTCTTTAACCAATCAAAATAGGTTTCTTGTATTGCAGTTTGCAGAGAACGCCTGCCTAAAAGACCTAAACCGCCGATCGTCACTTTTATAAGACACGTCGATTAATGTAAAACCACATTCAAAATGCTCGCTGCATTTTGTGAATTGAATGTTACAGAAAGAGAATAAAGTGGCATAACTCAACATACATATCGTCATATTAAATGCAAACGGACGTAATAAACTTTTTGTTTTTTTTTTTACGGGAGAAGCAAAAAACCTTAAAACCAAATATTGTTTAAATTCTAAAAACCATATAATTTTTAAATAAGGTTTTCATATAAATATGTATAAAGTTATGTTTTCTTGTATTTAGAAATACACGCACTTGTAGTTACGTCCGTTCGAACTTCGTTAATAAAGTCGAGATTTTTAATCGTAGGAATCTAAAATTACTGATAAATCGAACGCAAATTAATAAAAAACTCAATTTCGAAATTTTGTGTAGTTGCGTCCGTTTGCATTTAGTATGACGATATGTAAATAGATTCTTATCAAATAACGACTAAATATAAAAACTTACAAAAAATTACATTTATTGATACACCGAGACATGAAGCGTGGGATGTGTGCACGTGGTTCCGATATTACTTATACTAACATAGTCCTATTAGTAGTTACAGCTAGTAGTAAAACTAGTAAAACAGGTTATTAATTATTTTTTTGATATTTGTGTTGAACTTGTAAAAGTCAGTACCTAATACCGGCTGTTTTTCAGGTAGTTACTCAATACTTTCAGAGTTGCATTTTTCAGCAAAATATTTAATAATTTGATAGAGTTTCTTATGAACAAATTAAATCGATGGCTCTGCGGACTATAATATAGCGATTTTATGACGATTTTTTTCAGTTGCTGGTCAGCAAGGTGTTTGGGAATCGGCTTTAAACTGCAGGTTCATAGAGTCGGGTATAACATATAGATTAAGGGAATTCCCCACTGTCCCAACTGCGATGTTGAGGGTATTACTTAAGTAGTTTTTGTATGTAATGGGTTAAAAATGATTTTTTTGTTTCTAATACATATACGAAATATGCAGGTAATATTATATGTGCAAATCGAAAACGAGTGCCATTAAAATCCAGTTTGTTTTCAAAAAGGAAAACAAATTGGGAAGCCTTGGGTACTTTGAAGTTTTAATGTTAATGTTAACGATCATTAAGCAAATTAAATACAAAAACTGCGGACAAATTTAGAAATTAAAGCAATTTTAAATTATATACTATTACAATTTCACTTGATTTCGTTTTCTTTTCATTATATAGGGATATACTCGTGAATGCATCTATTTAATGATAAAGAGCTGACTGTATAACAACTACCTGTTAACTTTTATTATCTCTTATTATTTATTTTGACTTCCGAATTATTTTGTTTCTTTTTCTTTTAACACTTTATATTATTTATTTATATGATTTGATTAATTACTTTTTGATTAACACATTTTGGTTGGTGTCATATTGATGAAATTACTTAAAGCTTTATAAATTACTTTGAGATTTGTAAAGCTTTTTTATAAGAAATTTCATTATTTTATTGTATTTGATTTAGTTTTTATTTAAATATATAAAAAACAACACAACATTCTCTCTACTTTAAAAAATTTTCTCTTATTTTTTAAAACAAATTTGAACTCATTTCATAATTTTACTTTTCATTTTCTTGAGGTTTTACTATTATAATTAATTATGCATTCCAAACTACTACTACTACCGTCCACAAACTACAAGACTACAAATGCAATAAGCAAAAAATGTCGCAGTCAGCTGATGATACATTTTCAGTATGGCAGCAATAAAAATTAACATCTGATCGGTAAACAAATTATGTATTCTCTTTTAGTCGTGGAACTAGAATTTTTTTCTTTTTGTCTTTAATAGTAATATATTAGGCCAAAGCGCATTTGATACAATGACAAAAACAAAATTGTTGTTGCTTAGGCTACAAAGCAGTCAATAAAACCAATACAGAAAGTGTCAAAATAAAAGAAATTTATAAAAAATAAAAAAAAATTGACCGTCTCATTACAAGAAATTGCGTCGCAAACACGTTTTCCATACAAATTGATATAAAAAGCGTTCGGAAAAGCAGTCGTAAGATAGACAGCATATTCATAGAACTCTTATAAATACTAGCGTCAACCACATTTGCATTCAATAAAGCGAATATTAGATTTTTGTCTAAAAGATATAACAACTGATAACACGATATTTTTTAGGAAAATCAAACAAATCAACGCGTACACATACATTCATATTAATTGGCCTTCACAACTCTGTGTCAGAATTACGGCCTAGCTTCTCGCAGCACTCATGTTCTGTGTGTTAATTTTTATCCATGAGTACCGGATCTACAGTTTTAAAGTCGACTCCGAACGACAGATTTGAAAAGCTTTTTCAACCAATTACTCCCAGAGATTTTGCCAGAAGAGTGCTGAGAGGTAGTCGCCGAAAGAAATAATTTTTTTCTTTTTTTTCAAGATGTCAGAGCTGAGATTTGAACCCGGCGCTATCGTCTTATTAAGCCAACAGAGTAACCACTAGACCACGGCGACCACAATCAAATTTAAAAATTTATATTCGTCCATCGAAATTATATCAAATAGAAGATATATTCTGCTATTACTTACATTGATATGATGAACCCATACATACATATATTTTTTCCACTATATTTGTATTTTCGTTTCAGCTTTTAATTTTGTAAAAATATTCACCAAATTTTAAAAAAGAATTTCTATTTTTGTGGTTATTTTGTTTGTTTACAATTATCAGCTGTTCTCTTTTTTTTGCTGAAAATAAGAGACAAATTTACCCAAAAGTACGGGAACGCAAAAAATCAAATATTTTACCCATTCACATAAAAATATGTAAAAACACAACTTTATGTCACACACACACACATATTGAACATGTACTTTCGCAAAAAATAAACGACTATAATTTGAATTATACACGTTAACTACGGTAAAGATAAACTTTTTTATATAAATATTGAATTAAATTATACTATAAGTCTTTCACTGCAGGTTTATAAATATTTTTTAATTCAGCTTTTGAAATTTTTTTTAGTTTTCTGAACCTTTAATTTTGCTATTAGTTTTTTAAACAGCTGATTATTTGTTTACTTGCACAAACTAGCCCGAAGAAAAAGTACGGGCTATTTCGTGCATGAAGAAGAAGAATGTTACTCTCTCAAAATTTCTCTCATTTACCCAAATTTTGTGTACGGGAACGCTTTTTGGTAAAATTGGGATCCCGCGGGCGCCCAATGTTATTGTATAATTTTTAATAGTCTTAAGATCCTAATGCTTGTATTCTTATGAGAAGTAGCATCCGTATAACATTAGCAAAAGTAGAAATGTAAGTTTTAATGTGGAATGCAATAATGTGTGCTGACACTCTATAAATATGTGCGCCACATGACGTAATACGGACGAAAATGTACTAAAAATCAAAATTGTTACGTATTCGTCCATAGACGATTTGCTTGTGTATTCAGTCTGACATTTACTACGAAAGTTTCTTTTTACACCTTCTATTATACCCTCATAATTTCCGAACGGTGTTAACGTACATATTTTTATGAAATATTATGCATTTTCTAAACAACACCTAAGGTTTTGTACTAAAATAATTAAATATTTTTGACAGTTTGTAGTCTGTGGCCTGCAGTTCTTAATGTGTTATAGAAAATTTTGTCTTCTAATTTCTCCACTTTGATTCATATAAATATAAATAAATAAGATATTTATTGATCAATTCATGATATTTCGGTAACCCTTAATCATACATGGGCATACTGCATTACTTTTTTACTGCAATACGTAAACCAGTATTCAGTAAAAAGTTCTGATTATTGAAAAGAAAAATCAGTATTCAGTAAATTTTATTGATTACTGGAAAGAAAAATCAGTATTCAGTAAATTTTACTGATTACTGAAAAGAGAAATCAGTATTCAGTAAAAAGTACTGATTACTGAAAAGAAAAATCAGTATTCAGTAAAAAGTACTGATTACTGAAAAGTGAAATCAGTATTCAGTAAAAAGTACTGATTTGTGTAAAAAAATTCAGTAAACATTAAGTGAAATCAGTATTCAGTAAAAAGTACTGATTTGTGTAAAAAATTCAGTAAACATTAAATGACTGATAGTAGGTAGATACTGTGTGTTTTAAAAATGATATGTACGCATTGCTCACTTACATGAATAGTGGCATAACTAAAAAACTGCATTTCGAAAAAAATTAAGAACTGAAAAAATTATTTTATTTTACATTTTTCAGTATATTTTCTGAACTTGAAGTCTCAGCTATATAAATCAGTTTTTATTTACCCAATAACACATTTCATAATTAAAAAAGTAAAAACATACAAAAAAGAAATATTCCTCGAAATTCAGTTTTTCAGTTATGCCACTATTCATGTAATTGAGCAATGCGTATATATCATTTTTAAAACACACGTATCTACCATCAGTCATTTAATGTTTACTGAATTTTTTTACACAAATCAGTACTTTTTACTGAATACTGATTTCTCTTTTCAGTATACAGTACTTTTTACTGAATACTGATTTTTCTTTTTAGTAATCAGTACTTTTTACTGAATACTGATTTCTCTTTTCAGTAAACAGTACTTTTTACTGAATACTGATTTCTCTTTTCAGTAAACAGTACTTTTTACTGAATACTGATTTCTCTTTTCAGTAAACAGTACTTTTTACTGAATACTGATTTCTCTTTTCAGTAATCAGTAAAATTTACTGAATACTGATTTTTCTTTTCAGTAATCAGTAAAATTTACTGATTACTGATTTTTCTTTTTAATAATCAGTAAAAAAAGAAAATACTGAAAAAGTACTGGTACTGAAAAATGCTCATCTATGCCCTTAATATACTAAAATGTAAAAACTAATCCTGGGATAAAAGTTTTGAAAATATCAAAAATTATAATTTTTATTTTTTTTTATATGGTTTTTATTTAATTTTTTTTTAACTGCCAATTAAAGGGTTAATGTTTACTCTTTGTCAATATTTGATATTTTTATTAACAAGAGCAAATTTTTTTATTTAACACTTTGTTTGATATCTTTATCATCCGATTTATTTTTTCTCTACAATTTTGTCAAGAAAATTAAAGATTAAAAATATTTTCCAGAGAACATGGGAGACACAAGATCAGTGCTACTTTAGCGATAAAAGATTTCACATCTGAGTTTATCTCTTGTGTTTTTTTTGTTCTCATTTTTATTAAACCGCCCGCTACAGTTTCAAGCAACAAGTGGTAGTAGAGAACTCGTGTATCTAAATTATTAATGTTGTTTTCGTTTAATTTGCTTAAAAGGTGATTGTTTTTATTTTGTGAATAAAAGAAAGAAAAATATATATTTATATGCAAAAATTAAAATAAAATAAAATTTAATGAGTGTTCTTAAGCGAAAAGAAAATGTGTAAAAATTCCTGGAAAACAAATTTGTCAAGCAAATATATTTCTTTAATAAAATTTTGAGCTCTTAAAAAATACGAATTAAATTACTGTTTTCACAAGAGCTAAAAATCACACTGTCTATGCGACAAGGAAACATACTGCACTTGTAGATTAAAAGCTCCTACAATGAACTCGCAATAAATAAATCATTGCTTAGATTTTATTTTATTTCCTCCTGCTTGATTTGTCAGCTGTCCATATGTAAATATTTTTAAAAAAAAATGTGTTAATTATTGGCAAATATTATTTGAAAGTCTGTTATCTATATACGAGTATCATCGCAATATGATTTTTATAATTTATTTATTTTGTTTCTCTTTAATAATTTTTTTCTTTTGTATTATTTCAAATAAAATTTTAAATTAAAATAATAACCTGCATGTGTCGTTAAGTTCAAATAATTTAGCAAAATTCTCTAAAGGTTTATATGTAAACAATTGCAAAACGTATCAAAATTTTTATTTTAAAAGCTTAAAGTCATAAAATTCAAAACAGTTACATATTGTCGTGCGGGAGTTTAAGTGCCCTATATGCCATTTTTTAAATATCGAGTTAATGATGCTAATTTAGGTTTTTGACACCAACATTTTTAAAATCTGCAATCTGTTTTCGGCTATTTATCTCCGAAACTTGACGAAATATCCTAACACGGATTACAGATTTGATAAATTTGGGGTCGAAAACCTAAAGTGGCATCATTAACTCGCGATATATAAAAAATATGAAATGGCGGATAGAGCACTTAAACTCCCGCACGACGATATGTTAAAGACATATTTTATTTTATGTATGTTTGCAGGAAATATTATAATTTTGTACATATCAGTACATATGTTTGTACATATGTTTGTACGCATGTTTGCCTTAAATCTATGTTCTAAACAGGACAAAATTAAAATTATTTGTTTTACATTCTTTGACCTTTTTATTAACTTTATTATTGATTAGATTATTTAAACTTGAGGTCACTTGTAAATACAAGCGTATTTGTATTTTTGTTGTTGATAGAAATGCTACATTTTTGTGAAACATAGCCAGAAATTATACATTTAAATAATGTAGGTTAGGTTTTAGGAGTAATCTAAAACAAAATTGGTGTTTAACATATGAGTTTCCACAAAGCGGCTCAGCAGGCATTTGTTAAACTTTGAAAGCAATACATAAAAGTGTAAGAAAGCTTTTAAAAAGTCAGAAAGCTTTTAAAAATGCTACACGGTATGGTATTATTTTTGATTTTTTATAATATTTGCTTACTGATTGGAAAAACCAGTAGCAAAATCTATTGATTTTAAGCTGCTTATTTTATATAAAAATGATGCATTATTGATGCGCAAAAGTAAGTGATTGTTCACAATTTCTTCTTTAAAAAATAACTTTTTGGTAAGCACTACCCCAGCAGAAAATAGTGCTTACCAGTAAGTTTTTTAGTAAGAGAGAAATTGTAAACAATCATCAATTAGTCACTAAAATGCAATAGTAATTTAAATTTATTGCCACCACTAAGCAAATAGTACAAAAAAAAAAATCCTAATCCTGTAGCATATTTGGAAGCTTTAATGCAAAAAAAAATACAAATAATGCTTCCATTATAGCTCACAATTTTATTTATTGTTACGAAGTTTCTTTACTAAGTTATTTTTCCATATCAATCGGCTGGAATTTGCAGCATCCTATTAGGGTTACTTGTGGAAAGTCTTGTCATCAATTTCAAATATCACGTGTGTGTGTAGATTTTTCTTTTATTTTCAATAATTTTTTGTCGTTTATTTTTAATATACTTGTGCTAATGAATGAAGGTTGTCTTTTGTAATTGGCATGTTAATTAAAATTGTTAACACGAATAAATAGTTGTTGACATCTTTTTAGAAAAATTGATTTCTTTTTGAGTAAGTGTGAGGCGAATAATTACAAATTTAAACAAAGTTGGTTTAATTAAGAGCAATGTAGAAACATAGTTACCCAATTCACAAAATGTTATAGTAGATCGGTAGAAACTATGACTAACTACAACTATGGTACATAATGTTGTTGGTAATTTTCATGTCAAAAACTACTACAACATGTACGACAATTTTTCCTATGTTTCCGAAATGTCGTATCAATAAACCAGAGTTGGAAAACTTTTTTCTTATTTTCTATAATCTACAACCATTTAACTATAATCTACAACAATATAACATTTTGTGAATTGGGTAAGTATATATAGACATTTTCAAGCATTACATTGTATGACAAAAGAATCACGATTTTGAAATACTTTGTTGAGAGGTGTTACACCAAGAAAATCAAAATAATAATTTAATAATTCAGTGATTCGAACAATATCATGTGCAAAAATTTATTTCTTTTTGTTATTAAACAAAAAAATTATTTAAAACTTACTTGCAATTTTTAAAAATTTATTACGGAAATAATATACGGAAAAAAGCAAAATGTTTACCCAAGATAAAAACTATTTAATAATAAACTTCTTGGTAAAGAAATTGTTGTGCCGTTAATGTCTAACTGGACAAAAAATTTCGAATGGTTTGAAAACAGCCATTTTGAATTGTTTAGTAAGATCGAATGATCCGAATGTCAGAAACTGTAACTGGAGTTATAATTCCGCACAACCACGTTTTAAACTGCAAAAGATAATATGATTACTTTAATGTGCATTTAATATTTCATACAAAGATAGTTTAAACTCAAAACAAGAGTTGCTTGGCTGTAGTTAGAAAAATATCAAACAACACACAGGGAGTGAAAATTCCGTATATTCATACTTTTCATGTCTCATCTCATTTTAAAGAACGATAAAAAGAATGAAATATTGCTGTAACAATCTAATTTATAAAAATTATTGAACATTTTGCTGTCACCACTAACCACGGAAACGGATGAATCGATTTCAGCCAAAATTCCAGGCTACGTTGGAGAAAGTCTGTATATTGCTCATGTGAAGTTTGGGCGAAAACGGCCTTTGGTTTCCGAGATATGGCACTTAGATTTTCTTATATATTCCCATCCAAATTTAATGTAAGATTTTTCCATATTAGGCTTTGCTTATAGCTTGAGAGCTATTAAAGCTAAATTTTATAAATTTGGTCTAAACGACTTCATGGTCAAGGAAAATCTTCAATCAGAAAGTGGGCGTGGTATCTCCCATGCAAGTTAAATATTAATTTCTTTATATCTTGAGAAATGTTAAAGCTGAAGTTTCTGAGTTTGGTGTAATTGATTTCGTAGTCATTAAAAATCATCAGTCGAAAAATGTGTACAAAAGGTAGCGGTAGGTGTAGCGAAGTACGCCGGGTTTAGGCTAGTACAGTATAAAAGTAGACTGAATATTGGGAATTGCAAGCAGTGTTGCTAAAACTTTCCTAGGAAACAATTGTTAATTTTATTAAAAATCGTGCTAATAAATGCTAAAAAAAATACTGAGTAGTATGCATCGCTGTTGTCTAGTGATTAGTATGTTGGTTCCGGGTTGAATCCAGCTCTGACACCTTAAAATAAGATAAATATGAAAAAAATATTTCTTTCGGTGCCTACCTCTTAGCAGTTTTCTGGAAAAGGTTCGGAGAGTAGCTCATTGTCATGAACAAACGTCTCAAGTCTGTCGTTCGGAACCGACTTTAAATTGTAGGTCTCGGTATAGTATTGACAAACACAGTATGGGTGCTGCGAGAAGCAATGTCATAACACTGACACAGGGTTATAGAGGCCAATGACCTAAAATTTTTGATGCTACCTGAAGATGTAGTGTCATCCTGTATGTACTTCTTTATATTATTTGCATGGAAAATGGTTTAAGTACGGAAGGACTTTTTGAAAATTAAATGAGAATTCATAATATTCTCTGTAATTTTTCACTTTTTTCTGGTTCTCTGGCATTTTGTAAATATACATCATGAATTTTTCTAAGACAAATGGGGATAAGCTCTGACATCTTGAAAAAAAAGAAATATGAAAAAATTATTTCTTTTGGCGACTACCTCTCAGCTGTCTTCTGGCAAAAGCTCTGGGCATAATTGATTGCCATGAAAAAGCTTCTTAAATCTGTCGTTCGAATCCGACTTTAAACTGTAGGTCCGGGTATTCGTGGATAAAAATTAACACACACAACATGAGTGCTGCGAGAAGCTAGGCCGTAACCCTGACACAGGGTTGTAATGGCCAATTATGTATGTATGTATGTATGTATGTATATATGTATGTATGTATGTATGTATGTATGTATGTATGTATGTATGTATGTATGTATGTATGTATGTATGTATGTATGTATGTATGTATGTATGTATGTATGTATGTATGTATGTATGTATGTATGTATGTATGTATGTATGTATGTATGTATGTATGTATGTATGTATGTATGTATGTATGTATGTATGTATGTATGTATGTATGTATGTATGTATGTATGTATGTATGTATGTATGTATGTATGTATGTATGTATGTATGTATGTATGTATGTATGTATGTATGTATGTATGTATGTATGTATGTAAATGGGAATAACATTTTCGTGTTAGGTAGCTTAGAATATAAATTATATAATTTTTTTAAATTTTTTGACTTAGACTATTTTCGTAATTAACACTGAATGAATTCCATATAATGTTGAAATTACAATCAATATCACTCATTTATGTATATTTGACAATTTCGTAAAAATTGTATTGATAAAATGATAAAACAAGTTTTGACTTAGACCATTTTATAATTATGGGCACAAATGTGTAAATTGAGGGTCTTCAAAAAACTATTTCTTTCGGCATATTAAGACCGTGGCTTTCTCATTTTATATAACCAATTAAAATATGAATTTCTTTTTATTTTTATTTTAAATATTAAATATGTTTCTTTCTGTAGTCATAATAATAAAAATTTAATTTTTCCCCCGTCAACTGAAACAGAAGAAAAGAAAATTTCAAAAGATAAAAACTTTTAAACAATAGATTTAATTAGTAACTCGTTTCTTACTTTTCATAAGCGAATATAATCGTTTATACATGCAAAACAAACCAAAGCCAGGCCAATTTATTAATTTTTAAATGGCCAGAGGCCACTGCAATAACTGCAACAATAGCAGCAATAGCAATAGCAACAGTAACCATAGTCATGTTTTATTAGAAATAACCAGAAGCATCTTTAGTAGAAACATAATCATTGTCAGTGAAGGCAACGGCAACAGTAACAGCAACAGCAGCAGTAGCAGCAGCAGTAGCAATGTTAACAACGGCCATCATCAACGCCATCAATGTCAGTGTAAAATTTCTATAAAACAAACACATAAACTTTTTTAAAATGTGTAAAATGTAGTTGAAGTTGCATGCTTGTTAATGTTGCATGATTGTTGTAGTTGTAGTCATTAGAGTAATTTCCTTCAGTTGCATTAAAATGTTGTGCTTTAATAAGTCCTGATGCCAGTATTATAATTATCAGAGTTATTATTCTCTTATATAATAGGGATGATGGCAAAGATATCCGCAAAATGTTTGTAGAGACAAAAGAGAGGAGCAGCATTAGAGGTATTTGCCTTAAAGCTTTTATCAAATAATGTTTTTAAAATTTAGAAAAAAAAAATATTTATATAAATGAAATGAAATGATTCTTGATTTAGAAATCATTGAAATGGTTTAACATTTTTTAATGGAAACATTTTCAAATTGTGCACGTGCATAGATGCGTAAAATATTTAACGTTTGTGTGGAGCAAAAACGACCTTTTTATTATTTTTTTTAATTTCCAACAATAAAAATTTATATATAGTCGCTACAATTGTTTTAATTAGAGAAATTGTAAAAATATATTAAAATTGAATATCATATTTAATGTGGGTTTTTTTTATTGCTAAACAAGATATTTAAAACAAATTTTTTTGCTAAAATAAGAGTAATTAGGTTTTTATCCACTACAGCTTTTAGGCAATTTTAGTAACAGTCATTCAAGACTTCAACTTCGTACTGAAATTTAAAGGCTTAATTGCCTAATAATGTGGGCGTAATATGCAATATTTCTATCGAGTCTTTTGAAATTTTGTATATGTTTGAGACACTTATTGATGATTGTATACATATCGTCGTGCGGGAGTTTAAGTGCTCTATCCGCTATTTCATATTTTTTATATATCTCGAGTTAATGATGCCACTTTAGGTTTTCGACCCCAATTTTTACAAATCTGTAATCCGTTTTAGGATATCTCGTCAAGTTTCGGAGATAAATAGCCGAAAGCGGATTGCAGATTTTAAAAGTTTTGGTGTCAAAAACCTAAAGTGGCATCATTAATTCGAGATTTAAAAAATGGCGTATAGAGCACTTAGACTCCTGCACGACGATATGTGGAATATACAGTTGAAATGTCCCCCACTGTTTTTCTGGGTGAAACGCAATATTGTCAACGTAGTGAAATCGCATGATCTCAATTACCATTTCATATGTCCTGCAGGTAAGATGATGTGCTTAATTTGCTCATGTTTATCACAATTTTAATCAAACTTTTGCGTGGTATAGTGGTTAAAGCGTCCGTCTGATCAGGAGAAAAGCGCCTTCTATTGGGAAGTAGCAGATAACAGCTAAACCAACTTAGCGAAGGCACTCACCACACAATCAATACGCAACGGTGAGACAGTTGCTGTTGATCATTCAAGGGTGAAGATATAAAACTGGCCTTTGAATGATTAATTCACAGCAATTTGCCTCATTCCTAAGGCGCTTAATAATTAATAATAATATATGTACTGTCCTTTAAAAATAAATTCCAATACAATGCACTGCATTTAGTAGGGGTTTACCCTTTCGTATTGGTCTCAATTAAAAAAAAAATATCACTTGAAAGAATTTCTGAATTAACTTGTGGCTGTCGTTGGATGGAAGTCATCTAAAGACTGGAATAGTATTTGCTTTGATAAGAAAGAGGGAGTTTTAGAATATCAAAATCAACTCTTAGAAATACTAAGTGATGATCTATAAAAATGCTATAATTATGAAAAACCTTAAATTTTTTTGTGGAAAAGAGAAAGAGAAAAAAAATCTGCTTAAAACATGTACAGCTAAAGAAATATTTCTAGACATTATTTACATACATTAATTTGATTAATTTGACCATATGAGGTGAAAATATGTAATTTTTTGGAATTAAATTTAATTTATATACACAAACTAGCACACCTTTTTACTAACAATTCTTTACACAATTCTGCTAATAATTACAGGCACATATTTAATGTGTTTTCTTTGTTTGGAGCATTGCATTAGACAGTTGCTTTAAAATCTTTAACATTTATAAACTGTCAACCTTAGATTTTCAAAAGAAGAAAAATTGAAAAATAAAAGTAAGCAGTAGAAGTGAACGGACGTGTTTTGTGCACTCTCGTGGAGAATCGTTGCAGTTTTTCGAAATAGTTCGATTGATTGAAACAATTTTAATATAAAATGCATTTTTAAAACTGTTTATATGTATATAATAAAATCAAAACATTGGAAAACATTAACAAAACAAAATATTTTTACCGCCAGAATAACATTAATAAACAACAAAAACAACTACAAGATTGTTCACTGCTTGTACAAAATTTAAATCAAAAACAAATTAAAGCGAATTCAAATAATCTCAAAGAACAATAACAATAACAAATAAATAAAAACAAACAACGGGATAAGTACATACATATATCAGAACATATTACAATAAAAACTTTAACATCAGAGCCAAATATAAACAAAGAAAATCAAAAAGTATAAAAGAATACAAAACAAAAATTACAAAAACAATATACACTATATAGATATTTTTTTGGCGCCAAAATTTGATACATCAAAAAAACATTAAACACCTGTTTGTTTGAAGCTGTGTTTATTTACTTTAAAGTATTACTTTTCCAACACTTATTTACACTGAGAGAAATAAACGTAAACATAATTTTATATCAATCTAATAAATGTATAATCTGAGGAAAAATAAAACAAATAATAAAACAACAAAACATAAAAAAACAAAAATTTTAAATACTAAGAATAATACAAGCCTGAGTCATAGCATGGAAGCAACTGTAAGTTCTCAGAATCATATTTCTAATTCTACCCTCACAACTCCTGTAAATAAATTTATTAAAGAACGTAAATCACATGTCAGTAATAGTACGAATTTATTTGGTACTGATTCTCCCTTTAAATTGTTAACAATTATGGATAAGCGTTTTGATAAACTATCGCAGAGAATTGAGAACGTTATTGAAGAAAAACTCAGTCAGTACAAGCTTGAACTTCTTAACGAACTTGATAGAAAGTTTAATAAGATTCAGAATGATTTAAGAGATATCACTGAAAGAGTTTCTCTTCTGGAATCAGTTGCGGTCGATGTTAAAAGCATGCAGGATGAGCTTGCCCTCTTAAAAACAAAAATCAAACATCAGGAGAATAGTACTGTGGCGTGCGAGCTAAGGATTAATGAAATACCCTATTGTGAAAATGAAAATCTAATGAATATTTTTTGCACCATATGCGATACAATTAAAACAACTGTCCCAGCAATAGAGTCTATTTATCGTATGCAGAACAATTATAATAAAAATGAAAATAATTCTTCAGATGCGGTTATTATAGTCAAAATGAGGTCGCCATATGATAGAAACTTCTTTCTAAAAGCTTTGGCAAATCATAGAAAACTAAATAAAAATTTTTCATTAAGATTAAGACAGATTGGAATCAACTCTGATAATAAATTTTATATTAATGAAAATTTAACGAAAACGAATTTTAAAATTTTTCGTACCGCTGTTCGTCTCAAAAGGAGAAGAAAAATTCACAGTGCCTTCACCATGCGCGGCTTCGTGTTTATCAAACAGAATCCTGATGATAATATCGTACAAATCGATGACATCAATCAATTACACTCGCTATTTCCAGACTCCGAGAACTTTGTTGTTTCGGGCAGAAGTAATCACAATAGTATTCCTCAGGGCAATTTTTAATTATAGATATTATAATAGTATTTATTGTATTTTACTCTTTACATTAGTTACAATATTTTTTGGGCATCATATCTTACTTATTTTACCTTTTACATTAGTTACAATATTTTTGGGGCATCTTATCTTACTATTAATGTTTATATTTAAATATATTATAATCTCATTTTTCCATTTACAACTCTTTTTTCTCTTGAAATCTAACATTTTTAAAAGCATTGCAAAATTTTTAAATAAATATGCTTGGCTCTAATGGTGATTATTCCAGAGACTGTCTGTACAATATGCTCAGAGTTCTTGCTAAACAGAAGATTGGCCTTAATATTGTTCACTTTAATGCACAAAGTCTTAATAAGAAAATCGATGAGTTCAGATATTTATTTACCTCAACAGGAATTGATATTATTTGCGTTTCTGAAACCTGGTTTCCACTTGATGTTTTTGATTCAGTTTTTAATTTAGAAGGCTTTAAGCTTTTCCGATCTGATAGAAAGATTCTTGTAGATAATAATGCAACTAGGGCGAAAGGTGGTGGGGTTGCAGTATATGTTAGGGATGGCATTTCGTGTAAGGTGAGGTTGCGAACGGAGTTTGGCAGTGATATTGAGTACATATTTCTTGATATTTGTACTGCCGAAAGGGGAAAGTTGCTATTGGTTAGTGTTTATCGCCCTAATAAGAATATTGATATTTTTCCTTTTATTTCTATTTTAGAAGAGCTATCCATTCAATATAATGATGTTATCATAATTGGTGATTTTAATAACAACCTCTTGGTTGAGACGAACAATTTCCTTTCCACTTGGCAATCCGGATTTACCAAATCTAGGAGCTGTACCACGGCTCTGCTGGATGTAAGTGAGGATTTACGATTAAAGTTAGATGAAAATTTTGCAGCTTTTCTAGTTCTCTTAGATCACAGTAAAGCTTTCGACTCAGTTGAACATGAGGTATTATTAAGCAAGCTTAAACGACTTTTTTATTTCTCTGGCTCAGCCTGTCAACTTATTTCATCATATCTATTCAAAAGGTCTCAACGTGTTTATCTGAATGATAACATCTCAACCTCACAGGATCTTAGGAGAGGAGTTCCTCAGGGATCGGTTCTAGGGCCTCTCTTGTTTTGCTTATATATAAATGATTTACCTGATGTATTGGTCAATTGTAGAGTGCATATGTATGCTGACGATGTGCAGCTTTACATAGGTACTCGTGTCGAGGATGTCCGTCATTGTGTAGACCTTATTAATAATGACTTATACAGGGTTGACAGCTGGGCCACTGCGAACGGTCTTTGCATTAACCCCTTGAAGTCTAAATGTTTATTAATTACTAAATCAAAAAGAGTGTTCGATATTCCTGAAGTGATTATTAAAGGTAGAAAAATTGACTTTGTCGAAAAGGCATCTAACCTGGGCGTAGTTTTTAATTCTCGTTTAACGTGGTCGGACCACATAAATATTGCTGTAGGCCGAGTGTATGGTATGCTTCGAAATTTATGGGCTGTTATAAATTCGACCCCTTTTACCATACGAATGCAGCTTGCGAAGGCATATTTAATTCCTGCACTTTTATATGGGTGTGAAGTTTTCGCTAACTGTGATAGTGACGATAAGCGCAAACTCAACGTGGCTTATAATAACATCGCACGATATGTATATCTAAAAAGACGTCAGGATCATATTTCACTTTATTCATATCGGATATTTAATTTTAATTTTGAAAATCTGTTGAAAGTTAAATGTCTCATTTTGTTCCATAAAATTATCACTTTTGAGCGGCCTATATATTTATATTGTAGAATTCAATTTGCTAGATCTAACCGGGGTAGAAAAATAATTCAGCACAGATTTAGAACTCTTTTATCTCAGCGACAATTTTTCATATATACTACCAGTCTTTGGAATTCCTTACCAAACTATATTCAAAACTTAAGCAGTGCTCATACGTTTAAAAAAGAGTTGTATAAAATATTTTCGTAAGATAAAACTAAAACTTTTCTAAGCCTAACTTCCTTATCTCCATACAATTTTAATTTTCTGGTGTCTTGTTACAAATATAACTTTAGTTAAGTATTGTCTATATTATATTTTGTTATATTATGTTTTCTAATAAGTAATTGTAAATTCTTATTTTTATTATTTTCATAGTCAAATTTTTGATTTCCTTCATAGTACTGTAATTTATAAGATTCATATCTTGTTGTACTATGATACAATCATATAAATAAATAAATAAATAAAAAAAAAACTGCTCATATAAAAAAAAAAAAAAAAAAAAAAAAAAAATAAGCACATAAACACATTTTTGTTTTCACATTCAGTATTTTATCTTTTAATTTGAATTTTCTATCTTAAGCTTCTTTAATTATGCCATACCCGAGTTTTTTAGTTCAAGTTGTTTGTTTGTTTTCTTTCTTTATAGCTGGCAACCCAAACAAGTATCCTGCTGTTGTAAATCCTTTAGGCAACAACCAAGACCTTTATGCTGCAACATTTAATGCTGCTGATTTTAAAGGTCGTCCTGTTGCCAATAGTGATAGAGCTGGTAGAACAAGTGCAACAGAATCAGATATCGATTTAAAAGCAGATTGTAAATTACAATTGGAAAAATTCTCCAAGGAAATGATGCAATCAGAAAACAACATTAATGAACAAAACGGTTCAACAATAATTCTAAATCCAACACACTTAACAGCAACTGCAATAGGAACAGCAGCAGCAGACGTTCAAAATGGTGGTAGTGGTGGAGGCGCAGGTCATAATAACACCGGTGCGGTAGCAATAGAAAGAGGTGCTGCGGGATGCTGTGATGATGGTGTATATAAAGGGCCAGAAATGTAAGTCATTAAAGTTAAAGTTTTAAATAATAGAAGAATACTCAAAAGAAGTTAAAATGAAGTTTTTTTAATAAGAATTTGTTTAAAGGGAGGTTTCCATGAAAATGTTTACTTTTTTAAAAATTTTTTTTCATTAAGTGATTAGTTTTCTTTTGCAAAAGGGTGTTATGTGGGATCTTCTATGATTTTTGTATTTTTTTTAATTTTTAGAAAAAGGTTTGGAATTTGTTCAAAAAATTTTCCAGCGAATTTTGATTTTAAGTACATACATACATAAGTACATATTTAACCATTACAACCCTGTGTCAGAGCTACGGCCTAGCTTCTCGCAGAACTCATGTTGTGTGTATTAATTTTTATCCATGAGTACCCGGATCTACAGTTTAAGGTCGGCTCCGAACAATAGATTTGAGAAGCCTTTTCATAGCAATCAATTACTCCCTGAGCCAGAAGACTGCTGAGAGATAGTCGCCGAAATAATAATTTTTTCATATTTTTTTTTAAATGTCAGAGCTGAGATTTACACCCGGCGCTATCGTCTCATTAAGCTAACACACTAACTACTAGACCACGGCAACTACAGTACATATTATTATTATTATACACAGCACAAATGCAAGACACTGCGACCTCTAAGATCTATTGTGTCCCTTGGACATACATGGGCATACTGCATTACTTTTTTACTGCAATACGTAAACCAGTATTCAGTAAAAAGTACTGATTATTGAAAAGAAAAATCAGTATTCAGTAAATTTTAATGATTACTAGAAAGAAAAATCAGTATTCAGTAAATTTTACTGATTACTGAAAAGAGAAATCAGTATTCAGTAAATTTTACTGATTACTGAAAAGAGAAATCAGTATTCAGTAAAAAGTACTGATTACTGAAAGAAAAATCAGTATTCAGTAAAAAGTACTGATTACTGAAAAGTGAAATCAGTATTCAGTAAAAAGTACTGATTTGTGTAAAAAAATTCAGTAAACATTAAATGACTGATAGTAGATACTGTGTGTTTTAAAAATGATATGTACCCATTGCTCGCTTACATGAATAGTGGCATGACCGAAAAACTGCATTTCGAAAAAAAATTAAGAACTGAAAAAATTATTTTATTTTACATTTTTCAGTATATTTTTTGAACTTGAAGTCTCAGCTATATACATACATCAGTTTTTATTTACCCAATAACACATTTCATAATTAAAAAAAGAAAAAACATACAAAAAAGAAATGTTCCTCGCAATGCAGTTTTTCAGTTATGCCACTATTCATGTAAGTGAGCAATGGGTACATATCATTTTTAAAACACACAGTATCTACTATCAGTCATTTAATGATTGCTGAATTTTTTTACACAAATCAGTACTTTTTACTGAATACTGATTTCACTTTTCAGTAAACAGTACTTTTTACTGAATACTGATTTTTCTTTTCAGTAAACAGTACTTTTTACTGAATACTGATTTCTCTTTTCAGTAATCAGTAAAATTTACTGAATACTGATTTCTCTTTTCAGTAAACAGTAAAATTTACTGAATACTGATTTCTCTTTTCAGTAATCAGTAAAATTTACTGAATACTGATTTTTTTTTTTTTCAATAATCAGTAAAAAAAGAAAATACTGAAAAAGTACTGGTACTGAAAAATGCCCATCTATGCCCTTTGAGTCCACTGTTTGTTTAACAGACCAACTACCTTCCTTACGAACACCAGCAGGTCCGAAACTTTAGTGGTGAATATATCCGTCAGTGAGACCATATGTCTCATTAAATACATCCATCTAAATCTATCAAGAGCAACACATTCACACAATATGTGCTCTGCTGTCTCTGATGCTTGTGAGCATAGTCTAAAAACATCTACATTTGTGATCGCCATTCTCATCAAATGCTCTCTCACACTACAGTGACCCGTAAGAAAATCCGTTAGGATTTTCAGGTCTGGCCTTCTATACTTTAGAACATCAGACTTACCCCCAAATCGCGTACGAATCACAGTCTTGGCGTTCCTAAAACCCGACTGGGCATTCCAATGTTCCAAACATTTGCCAGTTTCCCATTCACTAATTTGACTGAGAACAGTAGAAAGCGGTGCTGCACAGCAGGGCCCCAGACCAATATAAGGCGTCGCAGATACATATCTGTATATATATGGGTGGTTCCATGGTTCAACTGTTATTTTATAATTATTGAAAGATTTACAAATATATAATATATAATAATTTGTTTATTATATTATTAATTTTATTTATTTATTAATTTTCTTTTTGTGAGCACTTATTTACATACATATATGGGTGGTTCTGCTATATGAGTTTTTTTTACAAAATTTTTCTTTTTAAATTTTTTTATATCTCCACAAGTTTTTCATTTATAACTCCTTGATCAGAAAAATAAATGAGTAAATTAAATATTTTAATGAAACAAATAGTATAATTTTTAATTTCTGTAAAACAATAGACATATGGGGTTTTCCACAAACAGCTTGTTCTCAGTTAAAAATTTTGATTGTATAACAACCAGGTAACAAAATTATTTATAATTAATTTCCACCAAACAAGTAGATAAAGAAGCTCATATGAATGATTTCTGCTAACTTTTTCCTTTGGAAGATGAATAGAGGCAGTTACATTCTACTTCTTTCTTTAAAGAAAGGCTTTAAAGCCTCTATCTCACTTGTTAACTGTTATGCTAACTAGTAGTTGCAGAAAAGTTCAGTTAAAGCTGCTATCTGATCAAATTGATGTCTATAATAGGGTCAGTATGTATTCCAATGTCTTGAAATATTTATTTCATTCAATAGCCGTTGTTATTGACGATTACAGTTTGCTTAGACGAATACACAAACATATCGTTGTGTGGGACTCTACTCTATCCACAATTTCATATTTTTTATATACCTCGAGTTAATGATGCCACTTTATTTTTTTGACCCAAAATTTTTCTAGTTTGCAATGCGTTTTCGGATATCTCGTCCAGTTTCGCAGATAAATAGCCGAAAACTTCCTACAGATTTTCAAAATTTTAATCATTATCTCATATTATGAGAATGGGGTATATTTGTAGAGTGTCTGATTTAATCACACTTACACTTTTTATGCGGCCTATTCTTTTAAGACTGTAAGATAGAAGCTTAACTTTAACCTTTAACTACTGAGGTGGTGGTAAATTTTACCCCCTTCTTAGATTCTTTAATTTATTTTCTTCGGTTGAGCGCTGTTGAGTCCCTATTTTGTTATACTAAGTCTTTGACTTTTTTATTTTTATAATCATATTTATATAAAAATGTATTTTCTTGTTCTTTTAAAAATAAATTATTAAAAAAAATTTTTTTTTTTTGACTAATTTTTTTGGTAAAACAAAAGGTGGTAAAATTTACCCCACGTCAATAACTATGAAAAAATATTTCCCCTCCGTAGTTAAAGGTTAAATACTTTCCCTTTATCAAACTCGCTATTCTCATGATGATTCTGTAGATCAGGTTGGGAATTATCCGTGCGAACGCACATGCTACGCTAATTACTACCCAACATTTTTTAGATGATCTTTAAACGCAAGTCAGTTGTTAATATACTTATTGGCATACTTCTAAGTTACTCGCTGGTCGCACACTGCTAACAAGTATGCTTTAATTGTCGCTGCACGTTATTTTCGGCTTTCATTTGCCTGTTACCACTAAAGAAATATCTTCTGCAAATTATGCTCAAGCATTGCACAGAACTGAGCCCAGTGCTGAGACTTGCGGATCTTCCGTTGATAGCTTATATGACATTTTGTTTTGCGTTTAACTGTATACATTTAGGTTTAAATATATGCCCCACTTAAAGTTTAAAATAAGACACCAAGGACTCAACCTATATCATCTTATTGAGATTGTTTATTTGATTCATCATTACATTTGTGCATATTGCAATTATGTTACTCCTTCAAAAGTACACACTCACTTAGTCGTTTTATCTCTTTTACATTCACAATGTTTTGTGGTTTAAAAAATGTCTTTAACCAGTGACAGGATAATAAACAGAAATACACATACACATACACATACAGATACGTAAGCAGTAATGAGCTTAAAAAGAAAACTATTCATATGTGTTGGCAACAAAATACAAATTACGCCATATTATTATATGTTGAATGAAACGTTGTTGTAATGCGTGTTTGTGTGTGAGTGAGTGTATAAAAAAATGACCAAGAAAAAGAATAAACCAGAGAATACCCACATACCTCTGGCTTGTCACATGTTTAAAACATTTTCAAAGAAGAAAAAAAAAACAAAACAAACAAAAAATAAAAATAAATCGCACAAACATTAAATAGAATCTATATAACCAGAAGCAGATTTTTGTGAAAACATGCATAACCACAGCCCGAGACATTAGAGTGTTGCAAGAATGAAAACAAAATTTGAAACTAAATCAATATGTATTAGTTGTACTTATGGTACAGTCACAAGTCTTTAATTCCATTCATATGCATTTAAATATTAAAAATTTTTTTATGTAACACAAGTTTTTTTTATTTCAAAAGCAAGTCCACTTACAGGAAACTCGGAGAGTTCTTAGCCAGACTTGTATTTAATCGCTCACTGATTAAACCGCCATAGTTTCTTCACTTTTGACCAGAAAGCCTGTTTCTCTTGCACCCAATAGACTGCGATGGCTTTCATTGAATCGTAAAATAGACTGCTAAGAATGCCATCAAATTTACAAATTAGGATTATATGCCTAACTTTCACCAACAGATGGGATATTTTCAGCACCCTGTTACACCCCTAATTTTTATAAACTTTTAATAATCTTGCCTGTTACGATCATGATGGCAAATTTCACCCCATATTTGGAGCAAAAGTTTTTGGCACTTCAGAATCGATTAGATTAATTACGCATATAATAACTGGTAATGTATTTTAAAACAAAAGCCAAGATTTATGGGCGTTTATCTTTTTTATTTAATAATTTTCTTATTCCAATTACGAACAGTGTTTTAAAGTAAAAACGTGTCGTTTGTTAAAATAGACTTCCAGCATAGAAAACAATTAACAGCGACATAATGAACAGTTTTGTTCACTTTAAGCTTTATTTTCTTTTTCTAAATGTTATTGTTGTTGCTATCTTACTGAGCTTGATTTTTTTCATTTCAAAGCAAAATCTAAAAATTGTTTCAGCAACAGTGGTGAAAAAAAAAACGGAAGAGATGCCTTAACAGTTTAAGGCCTTATAGGAGGGTATTTTAGAATTTTATATCACTTTTAAAGTAAAACAGTGACAGAAATACTCGGACCATCTAAACAATATTTCAAAAAGCTATTGCCAGCAAATTGTTTTATTAAAAAATTTATACAAAATTCACTATTCTATATAGTTTTTTGGAATAGCATGCTTTCTTAATCGTTAAGACCAACTACAATATTTTTTTTAGATCTCCTCTGCATCTCCTCGTAACGCAATTTTTTTCTCTATTTCTCAGGCTGGCATTTCATTTTAATTTATTTAATTTAGTGTGTCTTTACCTGTAGAAAGCAACACTTTACAATTTTCTTGATGCCTGCAGTTTAGCTGCATACAGCAGTCACTCATTCTTTGTTGTATTTTTGCTTTTGTTCTGGCAATAGCAAGTGAAGATTTCAACAAATTAAATACACACTTGCAATTAAGAAAGGCTACCTGGGGATACAACTGCATGTAGTGACTAATCTACTGCAGTTTTTAATTAAGGCCTGAAATTATTTTTTTAAGTGATTCAGAAAAACACACACATTAAGGTTGCTATGGCATTACTGTGCCTTAATGTGCGAACATTTGGGAAAGTTGAAAAAATTATGTTTTTCTATCAACACAGAATGTTTTTCATATTAAAGTTAAAATGTTTTATTGAAATCTTTTAAAAATTGTGAAGAATTTTTTAAAGAAAAAAATCGGTAAAAAATGTAAACCAATTGCCAGAAACCAACCAAAGTATCAATTTATGTTTCAACATCGAAATATTGAAAAGGTTTTGGTCGGATTGGACCAAAACGACAACGCACAGTGGTACGACTTCATAAATTTTTGTGCAAAAAATATAAGGAGTGGACCTAGAACCTTGAAAGTTGTCACGGAGTATTATATTGACTAAGTTAAGAAAATTAAAGAGTTTCATGATAATCGGCCACGCTCATCGTCCACCGCCCAAACAATTAAAATGGTCGGAATTGCTCAGGGGCAAAAATGGGCAAATGAATTTTTAATTAATCGTTAGCTTAGATTTCAGGCTTTAATTTGAAGTAAGTCTCTGGTTAGAAGTCGTCGAAGATCAGTAGTTGCAATCCATAGAAGTTGTCGAAAAGAATATTTTTTGAAAATTTTTTGTAGTAAAAAAAATTCCTTTTTTTAATTTTGAAAATTGTTAATATTTGCATATATATCATTAATAACGTCCAATTGTATGAACAAAAATCTCTATAGTGTCATTAAGAGAGTATTTTAAAAGCATGAAGCGATAGAATGTAGCATTATAATACGGTCATTTCAAACGCATTCACTTAGTTCAACTTTGAATGTCTCTGGACAAAAAAGTAATAAAGATATATGCAAGTCTAATATTTTTGGTACATGATAACTAGATTGCTTATTACTAACTGTAAAAAAAATTAGTTAGATGAGATGGTATGAAAAAAATTAATTAAAGCTGCTCTTGAACCAGTGTGCAACGTAAAACCTTTTGGGTACTTGTGATGTATGTATTATTATAAATCATACGCCTACGTAACATTTTACAAAAATATTTAATATAGTAGCTAAGTCTGTGTTCACACGTAGACTAACCTTATTTTTAAGATTTTGGTTTATTCTTCTTCAGCTATCTTCGGCGTTCAGACAATACAATTATTATTTTTGACGTCATGTATGTTATTTATAATTGTGTGTATGCATTTATACAATTACGAATGAGAGAGTACAAGACAGTACAAGATAGAGTGTAGTCGTTTCTTTACTCTTCGCCGGCCTTCGCCTACAAAGATGCAATTTTAATAATAAGAATCTTTACGTGTGAATACAGACTGAGGAGGTAATATGTACTTTTATTTTAGGTAACTTTGCCATGGCTCACATTGATTGATTGCTCTATTTGTTGAATCATAACCTTTTATTTAAACGAAGCGATTTATTTGTACATATTTTCATTCTACAAACGTTGTAATAAAATTATGTGGTATTGGCTGTTATTGATATGAATCTTTTAAAGGTAATCGATGAATATTTAATAATGCGCAGATCAGAATAATGATGCCATAACTTTCAAGACAACTATTGGGTCTGCCCATTCTGCTTATAGGTGATTGCAACATGTTTCATCCTTCGTAATATATCGACGGAAAAATTCGACTTTTTTAATACAAAAATCGCTAAAGATTACTCTGAATCATTTAAATGTTGTTGCATTTTATGCGACGGCTGATTCGTAGAGAGAATTAACTCGTTCAAATATTTATTAACGATATGTCCTACTGATTTTATTGATTGACATCTAGAAGCTTTTATTCAATGGGTTTAATTTTAGTAATAAAATCTATGAATGCAACCATTAAAAACTGTGTTAACTGCAGTTTTGTGACACATACTGAATGTTCGTCAATTGCAATATCTTCTGAGGTCTTACATTTCTTTCCTGGCAAAATTTTGGCTTCACTGAAGAAGATTTTTGTATCCTGAATAAAGTTCTAATGCAAATTTCTAGAGAGTGGACAACCTGTCACCACTTTTATTTAATCTTATAGGGAGGACAGGTATTATCTCGTATAATCGGGGTTAGTGGAGTTATTCAGCGTAAACTTAGCATTTTGTTGCGTAAGGAGCTTTGCGTTGCAAGATCCGAGTAGGTGTTATATTCTTGAGAGAGTAGAGAAAGTATGTCTAATATACTCGAACCATCGATTAACACATGATGAATATGAATTCTAGTGTACTGATAAGATGACATGGATATTGATATCTCTATATAGATATCGATTACTACTGAAAACCATGTTACTTGCTGTGGCTAAGAATTGCAGTCTAATGTTGTTAACTGTTGTTTCTTCGTATTGCTTCTTAAACTCTATTTAAGTTATCTGCTTGTAAAACCGTTAAAATCTTAAAAAAAATAAATTAAATATAGCAATTTTGGCAATCATTTAAAGACTTTAAATGGAATTTTTTTTTAAAAGAGGTTTACAATTTCTAGGGGAGTTACCAAGATGGTCACTCGGAAATATATCGCCTATGTAGACGACGCAAGAGACAAAACCTCACTGGGGGGTTTCGTGGTATAGTGGTTAGAGCGCTTGCATAAAAACTCAAAGGACTTGAACCTGGGTCCCATCAGAGGTGAAAAATTTAAAAGTTAGTTTGCGGTTTTTTCAAAATTATAATTTAAAAAGGAGGTCCCCCTTTCCCAGAAGACCATCTACAAAGAAACCCGACATTCCACTCTATTCCACCTTAACCAATGTCAACAAAAAAAAAAAAAAAAAAAAAACGAAATATCAGGAAAAAGCGCCACCTATTGAGAAGTAGAAGATAACAGCCGAACCTACTTAGCGAAGGCACATTCACCACGCAATCAACATGCAACAATGAGGCAATTGCTGCTGATTATTCAAAGTATAACACTGGCCTTTAAATGATCAATTCACAGCAATTTGTCTCATTCCTAAGGCACTTAATAATAATATATGTACTGTCCTTTGAAAAATTCTAATAAAATGCACAGCATTTAGTAGGGGTTTACTCCTGAGTATTGGTCTCAAAAAAAAAAAAAAAAAAAAAAACATAAAAACAAAAAAACAAAAAAAAACAAAAAAAAAAAAACATTCATCCAAAATTTCAATTGCATACATCGCCTTTACTGAAATAGAGTTTGAAAAAAAATTGTTCTGAAAATTTAAAATTAAAATTACTAACAATTCTTTATTGACTTCATTTCTCTGTTTATTTGTTTACATTCATTATGAGAGCAAAAAACGAATACGCATTATTCATCACCTGCAATACAGAAGAATTTTCTTTAAAAAAATCTAAAAAATATCAAAAAAGAAAATCCACAAACCTTCGTAAATATGGGCAAACCAACATGAAAATAATTACCCGCTGTAACTTTATCTGGATGCTTTATAAATTCCATATACAAATTTATCAATTTACGAGTGGGCACTGAAAACTGTAACCATTCGGAACTATAAATTTGAGTACACAGTTGTGAGGAATTCCAAGTAATTTCATTGGCAAAATAACAGGGCAAATAAATTTCTAAAACCATAACGAACAGGAATTGTAACATTGAAAAGAATTGGCCAAGATTTTCCGAAATATTCAACTGCAAAAAAAAAAAACAAAAAAAAAAAAGAAAAATTATTAGAAAACGAATATGAATTGGCTTTAATGGGAAAATTAAATAACAAACCTTTTGTATGCGATAGCCACAGAAACACAATATGAAGGCACTCAAAACAATTTGCGATAAAGCATAAGAGGATACTAAAGTTTCACATTCACGTGTCATTCTGAAACCAAAAGAAGTATAAATTGATGCACTTGCAAAAAGGAATTACAGCAAGTAATTGGCTTATTATTAACTCAACATATTTGAACTATTCAATTGTAGAATTGAAATAAATTCGCAATTAAGAATAAAAGTGGGGGGGTCGTGGTATAGTGGTTAGAGCGCTCGCACAGAAACTCAAGCGACCTATATTCAATCCCAGCGAAGGATAAAAATTATAAAATAAAAATTAGTGGTTTTTCCAAAATTATAATTTAAAAATAAGAGGTCCCTCTGTGTAAGAAGTCCATTATCAAGAAAGCGCTCCCTAACATTTCCAGTCTATTTCACAAAAGAAAAAAACGAATGATCAGGAGTACAACGCCACATTCTGGGAAGATAACAGCTAACCTAATGAAGTCGCTTGCCACTTACATTCAATATCCATTGACAAATGGGGCAATTGCTGGTCTTCACTCATGGGTGAAGGTATAAGACTGACCTTTGAGTCAAACAAACCTCTAAGCTTACGATAACTAGAATACGCAGGCCTGATAATAGCAATGAACCCATAAAATCTGGAAAGTAAAAAAAATCGGGTCAACCAGCAATTAAGAGGAAGATTTTTCAAACAACATCGATGAATTGTCCACTGAAAATTTGAAAATGTTATCAAAGATGGGGAAAAATGGAAAAAATGTTTACTGGAGATAAAAATTCAATACGGAAGAAGATGTATTTCCAGCGATACTTTTGTTTTTTGTCTGTCTTGCTTACCCACCTTTTAACATTTTCATGATATTTGAAAATTTTACGCAATTCCTTTAGCACCTGCCTTTCATCCACGGCCTTTAAATGCTTTAAACGTAAACCCAATATTTGATACAAAATCGAGATATGAAATAAAAAATAACTGCCAATCATATCCATACAAACGTTTGTCAAGCCGGTAACACCAATACCAAAAACATTATACACATAAGCAAACCAATAATTTCTTTTATTATTCTGCCAATCAAATGGTACCCAATAGGCAAAAGGCAGCTGATATTCTTTACTAAACAGTACACCCACTGAACCGGCTACAACGGTGAAAACACTGCCACTCAAAAAAACAATTATAACCATACGAAACTGATTTTGTTTACGTTGCCACAGCATAATTTCCTCATCAGTTTTTAGAACATACACAGGACTGTAGGCCAATTCGTTAATGAACTTCCAGGCTCTTACTGAATAATGCCAAATGTTTATGATTTTAACCACTAAAGCTGCTTCTGTGAACGACATGTAAAGAACATCACCAGCCTGATCTAAATCGGGTGCTAGGAACACAGCCAACCACATAAGTCCTATGTAGGTAAAGGTAATGGGCAAGTGAATGAGTGTCCTCTGTAGGTATTGCCATTTTTGATATTTCACAAATTCATTCTCATCCACATATTTTAGCTTCCATTGCCAAAGGCCTATAATTTTCATTATTTTAAGCAGATCGCGAGCAGCTGAGATTCTATCGCATTCTAATAATGAATTGTTAACCACTTCAAAAGGCATCTCCATCATACGAATATCTTGTCCATAAATTTTAGATTTTATTTTTTTTTACCACAAAAGACTGATGATGACGATGTCGATGATGATGATTCCTTTGGCGTTTTATAATTGATTGATTGTGGTTTTTGTGTTGTTAATATTCAATGATTTTATTTTTCCTTTTTGGCTTTTGATATGATTTCCGTTTGGTTTAGTTTAAGGCTGTCGGTTATGTCCGTTTGATTTGCGTTGCGTATTCCTAAGTAGGCGGTATTTATAGTTTGAAAATGTTTTACATTTTATGAGTTTTGTTTCATTTCGTAATTAATATGATAAATGGTTTAATTACCCAAAAAGAATTATGAATATAAATAATTCATGAAGCAGCGAGATTTCTAAAACAAACAAACAAACAAACAATGAGAAGAAAAAACTTTTCATTTAAAAATTAAAGGATTACACGCAACATTTGTGTTGTTAGACATCAGTTAGGGAGTTTGCTGGACTACACCTGCTGGTAGTTTGGGTACCTGAGTGTTACTTGATAAAGGGAAAATTATATTTTTGTTAATTGTAATAATTAAAATGAAAAAAAAAAAACATCATATTTGGAAATAATTACAGCACTTTGTAAAGAGTAGACGACTTAGCATCAACATTCGTAGCATATTTGATAATTTTGCATACTTCTGGATGAAATAAAATAACATTTTGGGAAAAAGTTACCAGAGACAAGCTTAGAATCCTAAGCAATTTATTTAATGTTTGAATATATTTTGGAATTATATATAAATAATAAATACGGAATAAATAGTTCAAATAATAAAAATTTCCCTTTAAATTGTTCCCTTTTCCCATTTCCCAAAAGTGGAACAAATGATTCCGAATACCGTTAATGAATATTCTTGCCGAATAAATTAGGCCTGCTGGAAATGTGTAATGCGGTATAAATGCTGTTTAGCTGTTGCAGTAAAAGATTTTTAAGGCTGATTTTGCAAAAAATATATTTTTAGTGATGAAATTCATTTATTATTCGGTCTCGGTCTGGGAGAACTCAGAAGTAATCTTGGCACCGCCTCACAGTGAGAAAATGCCGGAATTAAATACAAGGAGTCATTGTAGAGCTCTGAAATTTTGCACAGGTTATTTTTAAGACAATTCCAGTTAAAAAAAATTAGAAATTTGTAAATTCTCATATTGGCCGTAATACTTTAGGTATAACTTTCAAATTTGGTATACTTGAATGTTATATTGTTACAAACATTATCGGAAAAAAATTTTGAACTTTGGCCCACTTTTACCTCCACCATCCATACAACTTCAACATAGAAAGTGCCATATTTTCTAAAATATTTTAGGTACAACCTTCAAATTTGATATTACTGTAATTTATATAATTTAAAATATTTCGTGCAAAAATTACAATAACACGCCCACTATTACGCCCACCTCCTATTGAAATGCAATAAAAAAGAACAATTTTTTTTTCATTCTGTCAATAATTTTTTAATGCCATCATGGTATTCTAATTTTTTCAATTTCATTCTCATTCTAAATAAATTAATATAAACAATTGCAAACAATTAAACAAAATAAAAGTAAAAAGTTGTAAACATGCTATTGCATGCTAACATACGTATAGAGACAGAATGTGCGCGTTGCGTATTTTTTGTAGTTTTTTGTATGTTTAAAGTTCTTTTGCATACTTTTGCTGTATGTCCTTTACTTTAAATGAAAGCTGAGACTTCAATCTTTCATTTGATATAAGTCTGCACCTAGTCCATTAAAAATGCAAAATCTAAAATTTTTACACCAGAATTCTGTTATTAAGAAATTTTTTTTTCGTGTTTTTTTTTTTAATTTATTTTTTCATATACTCATTCTATAACAACTAAATTAATTAAAAACCCAAAAAAAAAAAAACTGTGCACCGTTGCATCTGGCAAAAATAAATAAAATATAAAATCTGTTTTTTATCTTTTATTGAAGATTATGAACTGGACCATATGTGGTTTTTACAAAAAGGTATCAGGAACTACATAACGTTCGCAAATTTTGCTTTATTAAACGAAAGTTTTCTAGTCGCCTAATATCTCAATTTAGCGGCGGCAATTGTCCATTAAGAACAAGCAATTTGACGTAATTAGACTTCATCTCGTGGGGTACATCAAAACCTATTACTATGTGGTTAATAGAGAAACAGTGGATCATTAGAAAAATTCGACTACTAGAACAAATTCTGAGGCCTAAGAATGGCAAGGTCCAAGCATTAAAAAAGAGTAAACGTTACGTCTAAGTCATAGCTTTATGTGCGTTTTATTTTACTTTCACATCTAAAAAATTGATAACACCGTATTAGCTAAAAAAATTTATTTAACAGTCGACAAATGACGTCCTAGAGTTTTCTGATTGACTGTAAGGACTTCTTTACAGTTTACGTTTTGTACTGTTTTGAAATCACAAGTCCGCGTGGTTGAAACATATAATTGCACTCAGAAATGCGACGAGTATATTATCAACTTCTTTTGACAATATACATATCAAACTATGAATATCTCAATTAACTACCGTATAAATTTCTTGAAAATTAAGGCATGGAGTTAAGTTTTCTAAATCTCTTTAAGTTATTTTCTAATCAATAGCTTTCTTAAAAGCTTTTTATTTAAAAATATTTAAATTTGAGTCCTCTTGTAATTACAAACTTTATCCTGTTTTACGTTCAAAGATATTTAATTAAAACATTTTAATTAATTCTTAAACTTCCCACGTTAATTTAAAACTTTGAAGGAAATTCAATCCTTTTTCATTGTCAGACTTTTTAATTACGCGGAAAACTTTCGTGGGCCCCTTTTGTTGTTGTTAACTATGCGCTCTTTGTATTAAAAAAACAACAACAATGAAAACTTTTTCTTCTCTTCTCATTATTCAACTTTTATACGAAATTTTCAATCATAATTAATGTTTTGACCATAACTTTCCAACTGTGCTTGTGTGTCTTATGTCTGCTCTGCGCTTATGAAATTTTGTGTGCATAAGTATTGGCCAAACATAGAGGGGCTTCTCTGGTGTAATTTGGTTGTTGAATTACTTGTACATATAAAACTTATTTATTTATAGCATTACTGTTGTTATTTGTACAAAATATTTGATGTTTTTACTTAAAAAATAATGTGGGAGAGTAAAAACAGTGTGTGTTTAGTTGTGTATACTCGTATCGTTGAGTTTACGCACTTGTTTTTTGTATATTTAATTACGTTTGAACAACAAATAAAATTATAATAATTATCATTAATTGGTTTTCTAATAATTGTTAATGACATTTCATTGCTTTGTAAACTCTTATAACAGTAAATACTCTATAGAATGGTTATAAAATTACCCAGCAAACACAATGAATTGATTTTAGATAGAAAATTGTTTGTAAATTATTTTTTCAAAGGGGGTGGCGTAGTGCAGTGGTTTTGCTACACAAAGCAAATTTTCGCTTTTCGAGGTTTTAATTAAAGAAAAAATAGATTCCCCTCTCTCCACGAAGTCCATTCATAAGAATCCGCCCCTCACATTCCTCTCTATCCACCTTTGGTACTGGAACTAAAATGAATGGCCAGGAGAAAGCGCCACCTACTGGAAAGTAATGCATGACAGCTACCTACTTAAGTAAACCACCACTTCACAATAAATGCCCAACCATAATGTGTATGACGTGGCTTAAGCAACTGTCAATAATTAACGAAAAGTCTGCCAAAGGCATAAGTAAATTAAATAAAACTTTTAAGTGGCCATAATATACTTACATGAATTTAAGATACATAGATGCAGACATTTTTTTTGCGAGTATTTTCAATAAAAAAGTCCCCAAAATTACAGCCCATATTTGTTTATTGCATTGAATTTGCACACAAAAATACAAAAATTACCAAATATTGTAAAAAATATGCAAAGAAAATTAGAATACCTAAAACTAGTGAAGTCTACTCTAGAAGTATTATGTGCACAGCATTTTCTAATTCAGGATAATACCACTTTTTCAACACACATCTGCTATTGGTTTCAAAGCCTTTCTTTAAAATTTATATTCAAATAAAATAGGCTTTCCTTGTTTTAAATCCTCTTGTGCTTCTTCAAATTTTTAATTAAATTAAAAATTAATGTTGATTTCTCTTCCATTTAAAAGTTTTTATTTTAAGTAAAATATTAAAATTATTTTATTTTAGAACAGCTGCTTTCGTACGGAATATGCGTTCAGTTTGACACTTTTCTTAAGTCCCTATGACACCTACTTTTTTTTGTATTGAATTGCTATAAAATTGAACGAAAGAAACAACAAATGCTAGAAAGAGTGGAATATGAAAAATGTAAACAAAATATTTATTTTTGTTTTTGTATTTATATTTATTTCAATGTTGATACTTTTTATTTTGTAAAAAAAAACGCTACCTTGAAGGCAAAAATACCCTAAAATCGCTTAATTGTAGAATAAGACCATAAAGTTAGCAACACTATAGTACTTTAAATTCTAAATGTCAATTTTAATGTAAAATATTTTAACTTGTTTTTGACACAGTCCACTTTTTTATCGATAACATTTGTAAATTTTTTGGCAATTCTGTATTTAAGTATATGACTATAGTTGAACTCTTTACACGCTTTATACTTTCTTATTATATTATATTTGCACTGTTCTCCAAATCATTTTTAATATAAAAAAAAGTAGGTGTCATACGGGCTTTAAGCAAAGTTTGATTAAGTAGATTTGTCACATGAGTTTTACATGTATTCTCATAATTGTTTAAGCTATTTCATGCACAATAAGGTTTGGCCTTAAACTGTCAAAACAACAACGGATTAGCAATTTTGATACCACCACTGCCTGGGTATTAGCACTCCCCTTGCTGAGGAGGTCTTTCTAGCACTGCCACAATCACTACGTGTACTCCTCGTCACACCCAAACCACAGCCAAACTGGGGGCTCCAGATGTCCGTAGTACCAGACTAAATAGGTCTCTGGTCAGTCCCTGAGAGCATCAGTAAATTACCAACCACTCTCTGCCAATTATTGTATACCCATGGGGGACAGATGGGAAAATTGCTGTTGATCATTCAAGGGTGAAGGTATAACACTTGGCTTTCAAGTGATCAACTGACAGCAATTTGCTCATCACTATACTGTGCGACGCTAAAGACACTTAATAAAAAATTTTTTATCTATTTTCGATTCCAATACAATGCACAGCATAAGTAGGGGTCTGAGAAAAGGTACGTTTAGACTATGCTAAAATTTATCCAAACACAACAAATAATGGTTTGGGCTGCTCATACATTGCTCATCACCATTCTGTGCGACAATACAATGCAAAGCATAGGTAGGGGTCTGAGTAAGAAAAAAAAATAAGTGCTAAAACATGATTTATGGTGATTTTAATTATATTCTGTTTTCGCCTTGTTAAGATCAGCGCTTATTTTTCTGTAACACCATTTCTGTTTTATTTCATAATAATTGGGTAGGTGTTGTAAAACGAAATCGCACGAAATTCAAATCGAATGTTTTTGATAGACATAAAACATAATCGCATTAATTATTTTAAAGTTTTGGTAAGGAAAGAAACAATTTTACTGGTCAGTACTTTAATTCATAAAAAAATATAAAACATTTTTACAGTTTAAAATCAAAGCGATTTGAAAATTCAAGCGATTTTAATTTCATTTTATTTAATCTATTGTGGTACAGCGAACGAATAAATTTACTAAAGTTAGTACTCGTTGGTGTGCTTGTAACCGTACGATATTATATGAATTTTCTACAGTACTTCCACGATAACGAATGCCACTATCTGAAAACGGAAAAACACGATAAAAACTTGAACACAAATCTGGTAATTTCGCTTCAGGCTTTTATTTTGTTGAGTGAATATCAAAATTTTGTTTTTTTAATTTCTGTAATGCTGAGGTACGATATTAATGTTCAACATCATTATGATGGCTTGTATGTGTGCCTAAAACTGCAAGAGTACAATCAGTGAAAGGATACGAGTAATTTATTCCACAAAATTCTATTATTATATCTGTTGATGTTGTTGTTGTTGTTGTAAGTGCTGGCAATATTTGTTTTATAAACAATAAAATCTTAACCAACCATAAACATACTCCTACAACTACACCAAAAATAACAATAACAATAATAATTATTTTCATAAAATATCAAGGATTAATTTCAAAGTAATTATAATAATAAATTATAATTGCTGTTTATGTTTTTGTTGCTTTTTGTTTTCTCATTATTTTCATATACAATTTCTTTTTATTGTTGCTGTTGCTGCTGTTACTGCTGCTACCAGTCTTTTTGCTTTTTTCCTTTTTTCTAGATCAATTGACTTTAAATTCCGTTTCAAAATTTAATTCAATTACTTTGAGAAGTTTGTTTATTCGGTTAAATAGATGCCGATATTTAAGACGTAGTGGAAACCAAAACACATTCGTTTATAAGTTCGTTTAATTCAATTAAAAGTTAAGTTAAGAGTATTTATATTAAAATAACAAAATGTATAAAAAAAGGGAAAAAACAAAAAATTAAATGAAAAATGGTGAACTCAAGTAAGAGTTATTGAAAGTGGTTTTAAATTTGAAGAAAACATTTTTACTGACAAGAAAAATTTTTAATTTAATTTTAGCTTTTTAGCAGCGTTTGTTGTTTTCTGATAAATAATTTTGAAAATATAATACACAATGAAAAATTTTATTATTTTTCTAACTAATACTACTACTACTCAATAGCTTTTTTGTTGCAAAAATTCTATGCAAGCGAGGATCACAGATCCGATTTTGTCAAAGGACAAAGACTAGCAAAGGTGGAACGAAATTTTAGCATTTCATTGTTGTCAAGTTGTAAATATTACTGATAGATTTAGCCATTTCTTTCATTTATAAATATTCTTCTGCATGCTTTTTTTGAAGAATTTATTAAAAAAAGAAATTAAAAAATAATGCATCAGTAGTAGGACAAAATCCAACAACTTGACTGCGTTTAATTATTGCTGTTAACTTTTAAAAAATTTTCTAAATATTTTTAAACAGAGTTTTTCTACCATTTTTTATTCAAAAGAACAATCTTTCTAGACTAGATTTTTTTTACAATTATAAGGCATATCCCAAAGCTAAGGCAAGATTTCAATTTGGGCAAATCTTGCAGTAAGTTATTGGCAACCTCAAAAAAGAACAGTTTGACAGATGAGAGTTTAAGCCAGTTAGTCTGTGAAATTCTAATTTTTAAGATTGCATTTTTAAAGGCGAAGGCGTCGAAACGAGTACTCCCTCTCTTGTACGGGTAATACACTTTACTCTCTCATGCGTAATTGCACAAATGCATACACACAATGGTAAATAACACACATGACGTCAAAAGTTAGAATTGTATTGTCTGAACGCCGAAGATAGTTCAAAGAAGAATAAACCAAAATCTTTAAAATAAAAATCTCTACGTGTGAACACAGACTAAAATTGGAAAAAATTAACAAGTAAATGCTTACTTTTCGGGCAAATAATCTTAAGCATCTCATATCGCAACATGATAACACAGTTCTTTCTGCCGAAATTGGCTGCTTTTGGTGTTGTCACAATGTGGTTTTAACATGATAGTTTCACATGCCATACAACCAATTAAACAATTCAATTACTTCATGAAACATTTCCTGGTCGTACACTCGTCTTGCTGCTAAGAATTGGTTTCCAGGATCATGTGATTTATTATTATTATTAATCTCACAACCTTACGTGCATTAGAAGAGCAAATTAAACGCTGCTTTAACGAAATTCAGACAAAAATATGCAGAAATATCAGGAAAAACGTTGACGAGGAAACCCGTATGTGCTAGCAATTTGACCAAAATTTTTTTCCATAATGCAACTTATCGTGCTATACAGTGCTCGAACAGAAACTCAAACGACCAAGGTTCAATCCCAGAAAAGGACAAATATTATAAAATAAAAACTAACGGAATTTTTTAAATTATAATTTATATACATATAAGAAATAAGAGTTTTTCCCCCCTCCCCCTAATCAAGAAATCCATCTTGAAGAAACCGTTTCCTAATATTGCCAGTCTATTCCACAAGAAACGAATGATCAGGAGTACAGCACCACTTTTTGGGACCAAAACAGCTAACCTATCGAAGACGCTCACCACTCACATTCAACATCCACCGACAGATGAGGCTGTTGATAATTCAAAGGGGAATGTAAAACACTGGACTTTGAGTGGTCAAAGTGACAGTAGCTTGTCTGATCAACAAAATGGACAAAAAAAAATTCTATCTGTCTTCAAATTCCAATACAATGCACTGCATGAGTAGGGGTTTACCCCTGAGTATTTGCCTTAAAAAAGAAAAATAAAAATCTAAAAATCTTGCCTTAATTTTAGGCCACTTATTATATCCACAGTGTTTCAAAGTAAGGAAGAATACTAAGCCGAATCTTAAGCCGAATCAATAATTTATTAAACAATGTGACAATATGTACATAAATTAGCGAAATTTGTGAACAAAAAACTTTGACTTGGAAATTATTATATTTTTTTTTGATCATACAATCGCCTTTAAAATTGGTACTTCAACATTTATTTTTTTTATTTTTAGCTGGCAGTACTTAGTCAAACACTATCCTCTTACATCCCAACCTTTGGCCATACTTGTTATCTTTCTGGCGCTATGGGCATTGGGTTATATATTAATGCCAGATTATGCAGAGCCTCATACTGGCATAATGCGTATAGCTTTCTTGTTTGTTGGTGCACAAATTGCAGGTATAGCCGTTACCTTTTTCAAGTTACCCGATATGTTGGGCATGCTGTTCTTTGGCGTGTTGTATACAAATGTTGACCTGGCGGATTTTAGTGGCTATCAAAAGTTTGAGGCATTTTTAAGGTAAAAAAAAATGTTCATGGCATTCATGTTTAGGTATTTCTAAAATTTTAATTTTGTTTTATTTTTTCTATTTATTAGAGATATGGCTTTAATAAATATTATGTTACTAGCCGGCTTGGGTTTAGATGGTAATGCCTTTAAGAAATTGTGGTTTATGATTTTACGTTTAACGCTCATACCCACCATAGCTGAGGTGGCTATTATAGCAGTTTTAGCTCATTTCCTTTTATCTATGTCTTGGCTGTGGGGTATTTTATTGGGGTAAGTGAATAATGGCATGACTGCATTTTCCTTATGCTTAAGCCTTCAGCATAAAATCTTGTCAGTGAGAAATTTAAATAAATTCAAAATAATTATACAGCAGTGCTTAAAAGAGCATAGTTTTAGATTTCAGTTTCCTTTTTTTTCATTTAATTGGCTTTTATTGCAGTTGTTCCACTACTGTAGTGTTTCACACAATTATTAAATATGCAAAAATAAATTTTCATTTAAAATGCTTGTGATGGGTCAGTTAAGTCACTATAGAGTCAGAAGTGGAAATTTCTTAAAAAGTATGAATGTGTGTGATTTAGGTAACTGCCCATTTAATTTGACACTTTTAAGGTAACGCTGAAACTTCGCTTGAAAAACACAAAAAAAAAAGAAAAAAAAAATTAAAATATATTTTTTTAAATTTTTTGTAAAGGCTCATCAACATTGCTTGTCTACGGACCACACTTTTAAACATAAAAATGTAAAAGAAAATAAAAATATGCCCATTTTAGATGCAGTTCAGTTGAGGTTAACTAATGGATTTGATATGAAATTAAGACGGATTTGAAAAATATATATACCGAATAACTCGTTGCATATCAGAGTTTCTGATGGGAATAAAACCAAAAGATCGGCATTTGAAATATTATTATACTGGAGATTCTATTAAAGCATTAATGAGTGTCACTTTTAGTCAATGATAGTTCTATTAAAATTCGTAGGCTTTTAACTTTTTTTTCTACCAATGCTCTGGGGTAAACCCCTGCTCATGTTGTGCATTGTATTGGAATGTGATGATAGATAAATAGATTTTTTTTGGCGTTAGAAGATTTGATACTAGCAAGAACCACTTACTTACGCATTACATTTTGCTGATCTAGGAAAATAGATTGTGGGAAGGGGGATTAGTTGTTTTGTTTTTCGTAATTTTGGTAATCACAGCTATGAGATCATCAGCAAACGTTTCACCCGCTTTAAAATTGTCTAATAAGGTATTTGGTTTTTATATGCTTCCGGTATTTTTATTGTGGTGTAAAGCTTTGTTTAAATTATTGTACCGTATTTGATTACTCTCTCTCTCTCACTCTCTCTTCTGAAATGATTTTATAGTTAAAGGTAGCAGATAATCGCTAAACCTGCTTAGCGAAGTCATTCACCACACACTCAATTCCAACAAAAATTCCAATAAAATGCACAGCATCAGTAGGGGTTTACCCCTAAGTATTGGTCTCAATAAAAAAAGAAACTTTATATTTTTCGGATGTGGTTTTTGTACCTCCAGTTCCGCGCTTTTCTCTATTTTTGCCCAAAAATTTCCGGAGATACATCATTTAAGATGGAATTTTTTTTAAGAACTTTTATAGTTGGAGACTTGCCATAGACGTGTGATGTAAAAAAAATCTTAAGAAGTAGCCTAGAATGGCTGAATTGCACAGGGGAAATCATCAAAAACTTACCTTTTACCAAAGATGTTTGGCACTCGGCGTTTTCAAAACATAAATCAAAAGAAGAGACGCTTTGAATATTCGTAGTTGTGATGGATTGCTCATGATTATTTTTGACGGAAAGTTGACTACTTAACAATTCATTTTCAGAGTGACTTGAGTTACTTGTTTTTGACGTTCTACAGCTAGCACTTGATGAACTGTCTGCAGTTCATAAGGGAACATCTTGAAGCCTTTAACGAAAATTCTCTAAAAACCGTCTATTAATGTACAATGGCATGACAAGTCGATAAGAATTTACTACGCAGTTAGCTGAGCTATTCTTAGTCACACCGCGATAATATATTTAAAATAGCTGTACCGGGGCTGAAAATTACTGACAGTATTTTGTGCTGCCTCATATTTTCTAAAGAAACAGACAAGCATCGTAGTATTGGCACAGGTAGTGTCGGACAACCTAAAAATCTGTGTTCAAATATACACTGTGACGGCACTATCCATAAAATATTTTTTTATTAATTTTTGTTTCGTCAGAAACGCTTTAATAAGATCAAAGTTAACTGCAATGAATATTTTTTGGTAATAAATTACCAATTGGTAATGATCTTATTAAAGGGTTTCTGACGAAACAAAATTTAAAATTGATCACACCTTTCCTGGGGAACTTAAACTGAAATAAGTTCTTGAAGGATATCATTTTCAGGATTTCTAAACCATTACACGAATTTTATTTATTTCAAGGGCGCTATGTATTAATGTAAGTCATTCATGAGATAAAAGTTCACCTAAATTTAATCACTTCATACTGTGTCGAATCAGTGATTTCATTATTCATTTCTTATCGTAGTTTGCGGTGTACTGAAGAATTTTTCCGCTAAATAGTCGCAGGAATTTTTATTTTTTTTTTTTTGATTTATTGACGTTAACTTAATATATCTTCACGTTACAAATCGTCCTGCGGGAGTTTATGTGCTCTATCCGCCATTTTATATATATCTCAAGTTAATGATGCCACTTTAGGTTTTTGACACCAAAATTTTTTAAATCTGCAATCCGTCTTCTGCAATTTATATCCGAAACTGGACGAGATATCCGAAAATGGATTGCAGATTTGAAAAATTTGGGGTCAAAAACCTAAAGTGGAATCATTAACTCGAAATATATAAAAAATATGAAATGGCTGATAGAGCACATAAACTCCCGCACGACGAAACGTTAAACTATTACTGATTTTGTTCATAATGTCTCCATAGGGACATGAGTTGATTCGATTTTACAGCCTATTCATATTATTACTGCTTTTGTTTTGTTTTTATTCATCAACAGTGGCAACTGTATTGCTTGTAGAGTTTACTTTTGTAAATGCATTGTTAATTCTTAATCTTTTTTTAGATACCGTTAGCAATAACAACATACAAAACACTCCTTTGTATACAAAACACTCAAATGATTCATTAAAGCTCAACTAATAAGAGGTTAAACCGTTTGATTGAAACAGTGTTTTTTTATAATTTTTTTAATTTTTTTTTATTTTTAACCGCAGAAATTTGTTTCTTAACAAATGTAAAAATGAGAAAATAAATTTTTAATTATCTTTTTATTTAAAATGAAATAAACATTACCTGATTTTTCATTTTTAGAACTTTAGAAATATAAATATTTATTTTTAAGATATATAAAATTTAGTTTTTTTTTCTTAACTTTTGAAGTATAACTGATATTTTGTGAACTATTTTTTAACAAATTAATAATATTTATTACTTTTTATACATGCGTTTTAATACTAATAAATAAAAAACAAAGTAAATAAATAATATTAAGCAAATAAAAAACAAGTAGCATATTTTATTAAAAATATAAGAGAAACTGCATTATTTTTCATTACAGTCGTGTTATTGTTTTTCTTTTGTTCGTATTTGGTTTATTCACATTTAAACAGTGAAATACTCAAACATACTTACTGTTTTTGTGATTGGTTGGAGTGTTTAGAATTTGCAAGCAACTACAAGCATTTTGCAGCAAAAGACATCCTTAATTGAATCATGCAATAGCAGCATTCATTTAGTTAGTGTGTATTGCTAGCTCAATATTGATTTTTAAAAAGTCAAAAAATTGCCATTTGAGTGCGATTCATGTCAATCTCTGATAGGGATATACATTTTTATAGAACATGTTGTCTGCAATGTATTAATGATTAGAAGCATAGGCCTCTGAAGAAGTAAAAATTATTTTAAAGTTAAAGTCTTAGTAATAAATTTTAACATCAATAGGTTTGTGGATAAACTGTCTTCTGAAATGTTTACTGCGTGGTCTGATTTGTATTTTTTAAATTATTTTTTTCTTTGCTATTCTTAACCCTTTATTCAGCGTATTATTCTAGGAAATTTATAATATTTTTTTGATAGAATTTTTTTATTTTCATATAAAATCTGTTTCCATAACCTTTTACACAATTCGACCATTCGGGAGATGACCACCTATCATGTAACAATCCAAAAATTTTTACTCTAAAACACAAATAAAATATTAATTTTTTATAAAATTTTTTTTTCTGCTCTTTACCAAAACACTATAATTTTATGGGCGAAAAAGAAGTTAAAAATTGTAATAACAGAATATGATTCTTTTTTGTTTCTATTAAAGTCTTACTAAAAATCATAAAGGCATGGGCGTTTCTACGTGCTTTTTTTTACAAGTGAAATATTAAATGTTTTTTTTTTTTTTGTTTTTGTCATACTCACTTATATGGAGGACTTGCAGCAGCAAATTTTACAAGAAAATATTCATTTTTATGTCCTTCACTTGAACAAAATTAACATTTTTATTGTGGAAGAGTTTGAGCTGAAAAGGAGGATGGGACTCATATATGAGAATGTTTATAAAGATGTTAAACATGCCCATCGTAGTTATGCAGAAAGAAAAAAAAATCTAAAAGTGTTGGGTGTTTCTCTATTTCTATACAAATGAACACCATACGAAGCATACGTACATACATACATTCATACATATGTATAAGCTAAAGAGGTCTTACAATAATGACACTCGAATTTTTAATTTTCTAGACTTTAAAATGACTATCAACCCAACTGGTAGCAACTGTGGCTTTTCAACTTAGAAAAATTATAGGAGTAGTTGCAATATTATGTAGCAAAATACTTAGTTTTCTTGTCTGTTTAGTTTGGGGAGGGGGTGTGGGGGGGCTTATAGTGTTTGTAGTGCCTCACAACTCATCGTTGCCATGTTATGCGTCATCATCATTATTCGTTTTCATATTTAATGATGATGGTCGTTGTATTTGAGTACCTCTATATTGCTGTGACATGCTTCATCACCATCACCATCACTTAAACATACTCTCACTCTCTCTAACTCATTTATTTATCCAAACACGTGCATTTTAGTGTTTTTTTTTGTGCTGTTGTTCAGTTGAAATTCATTTAATTCCGTTAAGGTTTGTGGCAGTTTTAATTTCATGTTTTCTTTCTTTTTTTTTTTTGTTCTTCTTGATAATTTTATTAAAAACCAATCAAAATCTTGTTACAACATGTTATTAAATAATTAGTTAATAAGAAATTATTAATAACGGTAACGAGTAGTTTTTTTCATAATTTTTTTACAAAAAAATTATCGTCTCATTAGCGCTTGTTATATGGGCCAAGTACGGAGGAATACTTACACATGATATTGATTTTACACAGAAAAAAATTATCGGAACAAATAATGCATAGTGATACGGTGAACGTGTTTTGTAAATCTTTTTTACAGACAACAGGTAAAAATTAGTCATACAAGCATCAAAGATGAACCAGAGAAGCCATAACTGGAGCACCTGATGTGGTAGTAGACGATCAACGAACAAAGTCCGTGAAATAGGCATTTGGAATAATCGGTTATATTCCTTATTGCATCTAAAATTACAGATGAAACATTTTTATGCAACATGGATGAGGCAGTTGCTAAGAGTCGACCAAAAACGCCTACGAATAAACATTTCTCAAACTTGTTTGAATTGATTTAAGCGACATAATATGGATTTAAAGCATTCTTTCATAACTGTTGATAAAATGGAACGAATAGGGAGATCGTGATATAGCGGTTAGAGCGCTCGCACAGAAACTCAGATGACCAAGGTTCAAATCCCAGCGAAGGAGAATAATTAAAAATAAAAATTTCCCATTTTTCGAAAAATTATAATTTAAAAATAAGAGGTTCCCCTCCAAGAAGACCATCATAAAGAAACCGCTCCACAGTGGCCGAAATACCCAATCTAGCGTCGCTTTAGCGAATTTTCCAAATTAAGAATTCGGCAAACTTTATTTTATTTTTTGAAAATTTAAACTTTAACGGATTTTTTTCTGTTTTCTTTTTTGTTTTGTTCCTAATATTCGCACAGCTGTAAGCATTCCAACGTAACATATGTTTTAGCAAGTGCAATAACTAGTTTTGAGCTGTTTTTAAGTGCAATTTTGCTGACAGTAAAAAATTATAACTTTAACTTTTTGATAAGATTTTCGATTTGATTTTAAATAAAAGGTATGTATTAAATAAAAAAAAAATAGTGTTGTGATCTGTAATTGTTTGTTTTAGTGCTGAACAGTGGAAAAAGAAAATGTCCTTTGTGAAAGTGTTTTTAGATACTAAATTCAATTTTGTGTGGAATAAAAGTAGGGTGGATTCGATCGTATTCGGTTCACTGTTTGTATAGTTTGTTTAAATGGGTTGTTATCTATGTCAAGTTCAAATATGGGCGGCAAGTTTTTGCAAAGTTTTGATTTTTTCCGTTTTTTAGTTAAAATGGCAGAATCCAAACGCACCCTTTTTTTAATATGGCATAGTGAACCAGTGCCAACAAAAAAATTTTTAATGGTTGAAAATCATATATTTTCCAATGTCATTGATCGCTCGAAATATAGTGAAGAACAATACCACCAAATTCAAAAACAATTGAGAAATTTTATTAGCAAACTTATACAAAAGTGGAAAGAAAGTCACAGAGTTTTGGCTGTGTTTGAAGAGCGAAATAAGATGTGGTTGGATGATGACATTATTTTCCCTAATCCAGCCGTTGCACAACGTAAAGAGAAACCTTTTTCAGAGTGCACAAGTAAGACTCAAAAAAAAAAATTGCACCAATTGCCAATGAAACACCGAACCAAGAGTTAATGGTAGCGGCGAGCGTGAGTCTTTACAAAGCTGGAAAAAGAAGCGCATCACAGGTTGTTTCAAAGTTATGTTTGGAATCTGCAGTAGCTACAAAAATGCTTAAATCTGTAGACTCTGAACCAAAAGCACCTATTCCGTATACACCTGAGGAAGCTTTAGCTCTTTATATTGATGGTGGATACTCAAAAAGGTCATACAGACTAATGCAATATGGTGCCAAAGAACGGAACTGCAATATTTATCCAAGCTACGATATTTTGGCTAAAACTAAAACGGAGTGTTACCCCAGTGACATACACGTAACGAATACCCTTGGTTTTATATGCCTCCATCTGTACATAAAATATTAATACATGGTGCAGATATTATTGAAAAAGTTTCGCTACCAATAGGCATGATGTCAGAAGAGGCACTTGAGGCAAGAAATAAAGATTTTCGCAGTTATAGGCTGAACCACACGCGAAAAGACTCGAGATTGCACACAATGGAAGACTTATTGCACGCTCTTTTGGTTTCGTCGGATCCTTTTATTACATCTAAATCAAAAAGCACTTCGAAATACTCAAAAAAACACGTCAAAATAGATGATGAGCTCAAGCAGCTTCTGTTAAATATAAATGACCTACCTGACAGCATTAATCCTGAAAGCTCCGAGTCTGAATAGTTGCTTTTATTTATTTTTTATTTTTTTTGTAAACTGTAAAAAAATATGAAGCAGAAACCTTTTTTTTAAAAAATTACTCGTGTAATAAAATAAAAATTTTCTAACTTTTTCAAAATTCATGGTAAATATGACCTTCAACTCTTTACAAAAAATTTATTTGGACACTATTATATTAGAAACCTCATTAGCTTTAAAATGAGATTTTATTGATTGTTGTTGCATAAAAATTGAGAAAGATATAGCTTATAGCGTTTTACTACCTAGGAACGATGTTAATGATTTTTTTCACTTTTCATGACCTGGTATCTCCGGAGCCATTTGGTCCAGCAATCCCAAAGCTTGTATTCGTCTTAACCATGTAGAATACAATTTGTATACCGCATTTCGTGAAGTTTAGAGAGGGTCAGGTTCAAAATGTCTATTTTATTGGTTGGTTATATATGGAACTACCCATATACTTAAAAAAACAAACAAATTTTAAAATTTAATGAATTGGTTATATTTAAATATATATACATAAATTAAAAAAAAAAAAACAAAAAAAACTTTCAGAATTTTTTATGTTTTTGGAGTTATTAACAAAGCGCCGCTAGATTAAGTATTTCGGCCACTGTGCGCTCCCTGGCATTTCGTATTCTATTCCATAAAAAAACGAATGGTCAGAAGTACAGCGCCACCTTTTGGGAAGATTACAGCTAACCTGCTTAATGAAGATGGGAAAATTGCTGTTAATTATTCAAAGGTGAAGGTATAACACTGGCCTTTGAGTGATCAAATTGGCAGCAACTTGTGCCGTTGACAGAAGGCACTTAACATCTACACATCTATCTATACTTTAAAATTTTAATACAATGCACTGAGTTGAATGATCAATAGCAATTGCCTCATCGTTGTATGTTGATTGTGTGGTGAATGTCTTCGCTAAGTAAGTTTAGCTGTTATCTGCTACTTCACAATAGGTGGCGTTTTTCTCTTGATCATTCGTTTTTTGTTGATATTGGTTAAGGTGGAAGAGAGTGGAATGTCGGGGTGCGGTTTCTTTGTAGAGGGGAGAGAGGGGAACCTCTTACATATTTTTAAATTATAATTTTTGAAAAATCACAAACTAAATTTTTAATTTTTCACCTTTGCTGGGATTTCAACCTGGGCCTTTTGAGTTTTTGTGCGAGCGCTCTAACTACTCAAAAACCTAAAGTGGCACCATTAACTCGAGATATATAAAATAGCGGATAGGGCACATAAACTCTCGACATGGTGATAAAATTTTACGTGTTTTTATCAAATTTATTTTGTTTTTAATTACATAAAACTGTTTTTGAAATTAAAATTTAATTTTCAATTTACTTTTCAGTCTTGTTATTACTGCCGTCTCACCCAATGTTGTTGTGACTGTCATGCTTAAATTGAAGGAAGATCGTTTAGGCCTTAATAGTGGCATTCATACTCTTATTTATGCCATGACTACTTGTAATGATGTGGTAGCCATATTTTTATTTGGAGTCGTTTCTGGTATCATATTTTCAACAGGTAATTTTAAAAATTTTTAATTTATTTTTAGAAAAAAAATACTTTCTAAACAAATTAATTGAAAGCTAAAATATATTATTTTTAGGTTCTATAACGGAACAAATTTTACAAGGCCCTGTCGGTATTGGCATTGGCATAGTATTTGGTGGTGTTTATGGTCTTATGATAACCATGGTACCATCGCGTAATTCGGTAAGTCAATTTTCGTTTATGCCTTTTATTATATCGTATTAAAAAAGAAGAAAGAAGAAAGAAAAAAAAAACGGAAAATTCTTTCGTGTTAGTTTGTGTTCAACTCAAGAAATTCAGTTATAAAATTTATTTTTACAACATATTTTGGTCATAAATGTTCACAGCTTTTATTATAACAACTACTGGCTCTACTGGTTGTATTGTAGCCAATTGTAAAACATATAGCCAATAGTATAAATTTCGTTTTTTTGTTGTTGTTGAAACAAAAATATAATGCATGCAAATGCCTGCCATGTACATTGTTTTCTTCTTGTAAACGCAACATTAACGGCGAAATTGAAACTTTAAAGTTTTTGTTGGTAATACGCACAGACTTACAAAATGTCTATCAGTTTGGGTGTTGGTTTTTTTTTTAATTTTTTTTTTCTGTAAATATTTAAGAAGCAAGTTTTATACACTATTTGGAGTAAAAATATTTTTAATGATTTTCTTTTATTTAACGCAGAGATCTAAAAGAATTTATTCTTGTATCTAAAATTGATACTTAAATATTTTTTATTTATTTTTTTGCTTTTTTGGCTTAATTATGATTAAGACCATATATGGACAATGAACATGAATACATACATATATGTATGTAGAGGACCTCTAATTTAAGATTTTTGTTCATTCAGTGCTTTATAATTTTTTAAATAGTGCAGATGTTTTAAGTATTTTCAGATCTAAATTTAAAAGCTGATTTTGCTATAAAGAACACCACTATCTTTTGTAAATGTTATTTCATATAATATACATTAACGTGACCAAAAAAGAAACAAGTTATGAACATTGAGCTCCAAGATAGAAATTATTGTACATATTGGTTATTGGAGTTGTTGTCATTGTTGCTACTGCATTAGTTAAATTCTGAGCAAATTAGTCTGAATGTACCTGTCCAAAGACTTATGAAAAGAAAAATAATATCAAATCGCGAAAAAGTGATCATATTATAAGGGGGGGGTACGTAGTATAGTGGTTAGACCGCTCGCACAAAAACTTAAACGGCCCAGGTTCAAATCCCAGCAAAGGTGAAAAATGAAAAGTTAGTTTGCGGTTTTTTCAAAATTATAATTTATAAAAAAGAGGTTCCACAACACCCCTCCCCCCGCGCCTTCAATAAGACCCTCTACAACGAAACCACTCACCAACATTAGACTCTATTTCACCTTAACCAATGCCAACAAAAACACGAATAATCAGGAGAAAAGAGCCACCTATTGGGAAGTAGCAGATAACAGCTAAAAACCTACTTAGCGAAGACACTCACCACATAATCAATATGCAACGATGAGGCAATTGCTGTTGATCATTCAAGAGTGAAGGTATAACACTAGCCTTTGAATGATCAATTCACAACAATTTGCCTCATTTCTAAGGCGTTTAATAATAATATAAGAAAAAATATATATTAACTGTCCATCAAAAACTCCAATATAATGCACTGCATTTAGTAGGGGTTTCCCCTGAGTATTGGTTAAAAAAAAATATTATAGCAAAGACGTTCACCCCTCACAATCACAGATGGGGCAATTTCTGTTGATAATTCAGGAGTGAATGATTAAAATATCGTCGCAAGAATTAATGAACGCTGTAACTGACAAAAAATCGAAAATACGTTTTTGCATAATTTTTATCAGAAAACAATACGCGTCGATTGGTTTCGATTCCAGATTTCTACGATGAAAATTAATTCACTGACGCCGTCTGCGTTTTGAAAAATACTAGTGTCTCTGTTCTACTTTCATACAGGTTTTTTGGCTCTGCTGAACATTTAAGGTTTTGTCAGTTACAGCGTTCTTTAATTCCATCGACGATATATATTATATATATTTCTTCAACACTCCAATACAATACACAACGTGACTATGGCTTTACTCCTCTGTGTATTGGTCTTAAAAAAAAAAATTTAATATATAACAAATTCATAAAATTAAATTTTTTTAAAGCAGAATATATTACATTCACCGTTTAGAAGTTCTGAATAGATTTTCGAGTCGAGTTCAATGTTTTAAGAACCATAATTAGGACTCGTATTATTTGAAACTACGGTGAAATGGTTAGTTGATGGTAGGTCTGAGACCTCTCACATAGTTCAAAATGGTATCACTTGGATCCTTCCTATGATATCGCCATACAAAAGTCCTCTTCATATAAGATGCTAAAACCCAAACCGGTCTCTGTCACCTAAGAACTAGTCACGTAACTAGTTTGATATCAGTGTCTTTCCGTAGAGGGATGTATAAGTTGAAATGGTTGAATATTGAAAGAAAATTTGAATAGTTTTAGAATTGACTTTAAAAAACTATTTGTTATTTTATTAATTCAGGATTTACTAATTAAATGTGAATTCAAACAAACATAATTTAATATATTTTTGTGAACACATTTGTATATTAAAAAAAAACAACAATATTATAACAAATTAAATCAAGAGGAGGTGTACACTTATATTTGTTTAGACATTTGATTCACTACAACGGAGTTTCTAGTATAAGAAATTAATATTTTTCTAATTTATTTTCGCTACATAGTTCGTAATCAAATTCATTACTTAAAAGCTCTGTTTATCTGCTGTATGGTTTATATAACTTTTAAGTTTGGTTTCGAGTTCTCACATTTATACAATTATTCCTTCAATGGAAATTTTAATGATGCCTCCTCCAATCACTATTATGCTGTTGCTGATATTGTTGTTGCTCTGTTCGGTGTGTTTTACATTTTAGTTTTATTTTTTTCTTTTTTTTTATGGGAAAAATAAATTTTATTTTTATAACGCAGCTTATGGTAGAGTTTTAAACATTTTCTTGTTAATGGAGCACATAATAGAATGGGCTGGCGGTGAATAGAGCGTAAAAGAAGAAATAATTTCTGTTACCAATAAACTGGCAAATATTGGTAACAGCAGGACGTACTTCGTGACACACATACACACACATATATACTCGTATATTCTTTGCTCTGTGAAGAAGGAAATGGATTATATGCGTCAAAAACCGACTGTATGATACTGTAATTTAAAGTAGCTTTCTGAATGATACAGAATCTTATACACTCACTTGAATTTTTGAACACTCACTTGATTCCTCGTAAAGGCCAAAATACTTATACCAAATTAGGCGTTAAAAGATATTATAAATTTTTGTGAGTATCTATGATAGAAGACTGCTGAAAGGTAGTCGCCAAAATATGAAATATTTTTTTCATAATAACAGAGCGGGAGTTTGAACACGGAGCTCTTTTCTAGAAGGCCGACACACTAACCACTAGAAAAATAGCAAATATATATATTTTATTTTACAGAGCTGGAGTTTGAACTCGAAGCTCTTTTCCAACACACTAAACCACTAGAAAAATTACTTTCAGAAATTATGTATGAAAACGGATTTTCCATACTGTAATATGATATTAAATTGAATATTGTTTCTAATCTATAAGCTAATTTATTAATTAAATTTTAGATATTCTGGTAACTTTGTAGCAAACAAAATACTATTTTTATTTTCATTTTGTTCAAAACAAAAAATATTTTTCGCCATATATTTTATTGCTTTGGGGATAAACATGTCTCTATAGCCATTTCGTCTCGGCTTAAGTGACTCGTCAGGAGACTTTTTCCAAAAGGTGTTTCATTTTATGTTTATTTTAACATCTCAAAAGGAACCTCTCGCACAACAGTCGACAGATAATTGCATGAATAAAATGAAACTAAAATATTTTGTTCGAAACACTCAGTTTTGGCTATACTAGGACATTTTAAAGTTTACATATTTTTTATAAAAAAAAGAATATCATATTTTTTTTTCTTTTTTGGTTCTCTTAAGAAAGTAATTATCAAAAATTTATGGATTCTACAGTAAAGGTCACAAATGAAAAAGATAGTTTGCGGTTTTTTTAAAATTATGATCTAAAAGTCAACAAGAAACGAATGATCAGGAGAAAAGCGCCACCTATTGGGAAGTAGCAGATAACAGCTGAACCTATTTAGCGAAGACACTTACCACATAATAAACATGCAACGATGATCAGGCAATTGTTGCTGATCATTCAAGGGTGAAGGAATAACACTGGAGTTTGAATGTTCAATTCACAGCAATTTGTCTTATTTCTAAGGCGCTTAATAATAATATAAGAAGAAATATATATGAACTGTCCTTTTGAAAAATTTCAATACAATGCATAGCAATTAATGGGGGTTTACCCCTGAATATTGGTCTCAAATAAAATAAAAAAAAGACAAATCAGACATAAGATTTGGGTACAGTGACCTTAAATTCCTTGTGCACACAATTTCATAAATATCCCACAATTTCTTCTATTTCAGTCCAATGCACTGAGCTTCGTTTCAAAAAAGCTTAACAGTAACGATAGTACTTGAAAAAATTTTTCTGTGCAATTTTTTTTTTATTATTTTATGATCTTGAAATCAGATAAGATTATCGAGAAATTTGTTCATTAATGTTTGTTTCGTTATAAATTGTCTTTTTAACTACGGATAATCGTAAAGGATGACAATTACAAAAATTCAACAATGTAGTGGAAAGAGAATTATGACGGAGAAAACACACGATATGCTTGAAAAGACTTTGACTGACTCCCTATCGTACAAACTATGTAGAGAAAGAAAAATTTCGATACATGATTTCTAGAGAAATGTGTGAATTAAATTGTTGTTGATATGGTGGATGCTTGGCACAGTGCACAAGCCTGTATCCTCTCGTTTTACTCCAATTTATAGACAGTTCCGGTTCGCTGTAGTTCTTTTACCGACTTAGATGAGTTCGGTTCGGTCCTGTAATGGTATCAAAATGGCACCTTGTTTTAATTGTAGTTGATCACGATTTTATTAACTAGCCATCTGATCTACCTACCTATGACGTATGTGTATAGGTCACAAAGAATTCTGAGTAGCTGGGATCGAAAACATGTTCAGTTCGGCGAATGTGCAATTTCATCAGGGTTATCACTCACTCCATTAAAGAAATATAATTGAAATACCTTTAATAGAATTTGACGAAAGATAAATTAAGTTTACTAAACAGCCAAATCACTTATTTTGCAATAAAGTAATTTTAAACGAGATTTTATTGTAGAAAGCACTATGGGTGTGTTAAGTTTTATAATTGTGTGTAATTAATTTATTTGTTTATGTTACAAACGTCAGCACAAACAGTATTTGCCTACTGTACCTATAGTACAGAGTAAAATTTTGCAGTTTTTTTTTTTTAATTTTCGTTGCTCACAAATGCTTAAGTAATCAGTTGTAGATGAGGCCAAAAAAAAATATATTTTATATGGCAAACTCCATATACGGCGCAAGTATTATTATTTTTTAATTGCTTAAAACAAAATACTAAAATTTTATAACTTTTAACTATTGAAGTCTGTTTTTTTAACAAAAAATGTTAAAATTTTCTAAATTCTAAACAGTCTTTGAATTTATTGGTTGTTAAACTACAAACAAAATTATAGACTTTTTGAAGACGTACTCCCTAATAAAAAAAATTCTTTTATATTTTCTTCAAAGCACTCACTTAGGAGTTAATGTTAAATAGTAATTTGAACGTATTTTCTCATTTTAACCTGTCATCAGAAAATGAAGAAAGAAAAAAAGAAAAAATTGACAAATCAAAGTGTCTCTTGTAAAGAATGTAGTGAAAGAAAGCTCAAAAAAAAAAAAGAGTTGCAAAACCAGCAATAAATAAAAATAAACTGAAAGCAAAGTTGTAAATTTAACAGCTTCGACAGTATGGAAAAATTAAAGAATTTGAAAAAAAAGAGAAAAAACTTTTTAAATTAAAAACATACAACAATTTGCATAAAAAGTCTAGAGCGAAAAAAAAAAGTTCAACAAACCCCAAAAACGAATTCCTCTTTTTTTAACCAACATTTGTTGCTTCTGTTACTGTTGTTGATGTTCTCGTTGACATGGCGTTATTTTGTTTGTTTTTTTTTATAAATTTTAATTCAATTCAACTCGATATACAACAAATACGAGTTTGTATTTGAAAATTAAATTGAATTTATTATGCAGCAGTCAGACAGACGATTTTAAATATTCATGCAATTCAATCAGTATTAAAATGTTAAAAAGTTGTTGTTATTGTTACTGTTTTTCTCCTATTTCGCCAAATTGTAAATTCACTGAAAGAAATAAATGAAAAAGAAGAAATTAGGAGACTTATTTACTCTTCAGTTTGAATAATTTACTTGATATTTGCTTTAGAAATTCAGGAGATTTTTTTTTTATTTTTTTTTTTATATAAAATGAATACAATTATAAGCTCAGGTATGGTGGTCGTAGTCTTGTGGTTAATGTATTGGCTTATTAGATTATTATTAATTCCGGGTTGAAATTTCAGCTCTGACATCCTTAAAAAAAAAAGAAATATGAAAAAAATATTTTTTACGGCGTTTACCTCTTAGCAGTCTTCTGGCCAAAGCTCTGAGAGGAACGGATTGTCATGAACAAGCTTTTCAAGTCTGGCATTGGGAGTCGATTTACACCTCAACCTACACTTTAGGTCCTGGTACTCACGGATATAAATTAACACACACAACATGGGTGCTGCGAGTAGCTCGGCTGTAACCCTGAAACAGATTTTTAACTTCCACCTATAAAAATGTGTATGAAACTTATCACTTCACATCTTCAAGCGAAGATTTAAGCAAATAATTTTGGTTCAATTAAAACTATGCATTGAAAGCAATATGCCTGACAGTATGTCATTTAAACCTATAGTATAGTGGTTAGCGCTCGCACAGAAACTCAAATGACCGAGGTTCAATCCCAGCAAAGAACAAAAATTAATAAAAATAATTTGCGGTTTTTCTAAATTATAATTTCCCCCTGAGTATTCGTCTTAGAAAAATAAAACAAAAACAAATAAAACGACTATAAACATCAGTTTTGGTGCATAAAAGAATAACGGAATCATTACAAGAAGCATTCGTAAGAATCCTTAAGAAACGCATAGAAAATGCTACGCAATATTTGTTTAAAAATTTAGGAGATGATCGACTAAACGCCGATATGTTGCGTTTAACTGAAATTATATAAGCACATGAAATGGACTAATATTTACCCACCATATCATGTAAATACTGAAGACAACAATGAAAGTAATGGAAAGGAATATGTTATCAATATACAGGATGAATCTGAAGCGACAAGTGTTTTAACAAATATTGAGAAAGAAAATGTTTAGCCAGGTGAAGATTTAACTTCTATGGAAGATGATTTAAAGAATTTTCATACAAAAATTAAATCGAATTTGATGAATCAATAGTTTAGTTTTAGCTTCCTTTTGTGTACAATAAGACCAAGCAAGCAAAACAGTAGAGGTCATGACCATTTCCATATGTACATATGTGGACCTGGACTGTTGGCTTAAAAGTAAAATAATAAAAACTTTTCACACAGTCAGTCTGCCATTAAGCCGCATGATTCTTATTATCGTATGACATATAAACTTGCCAAATAATGTTACAACGTTTACCAACAGATATCACTTAGATAGAGAGTACACTACAGAGTACAGCTTGAATGTATTGGCTTTGAAGAATTTTAACACACTTTATATTTTCACAAAGTTCTGCTGTGTAGCACTGCTTTATACTGCTCTTAATTTGAATAGAAAATGGAAAATTTGTGAGTTTTAAACACTCAAGATCGGTGAGCAGTATACAATTTAAGTTCAATTCTAATATCTTCAAATATGGAAGGCCAGACCAAAAACATCTGAATGTGCGTGGTATAATGGTTAGAGCGCTCGTACAAAAACTTAAACGGCCCAAGTTCAAATCCCAGCAAAGGGGAAAAATGAAAAAGTTAGTTTTGCGCTTTTTTCTAAATTATAATTTAAAAATAAGAGGTCCCCCTTCCCCCTCTCCAGGAAGACCATCTACAAAGAAACCGCTCCTCGACATTCCACTCTATTCCATCTCAACAAAAAACGAATGATCAGGAGAAAAGCGCCACCTATTAGAAAATAGGAGATAATAGCTAAACCTACTTAGCGAAGACACTCACCATATAATCAACATGCATCGATGATGAGGCAATTGCTGTTGATCACTCAAGGGTGAAGATATAACACTGGCCTTTGAATGATCAATTCACAACAATTTGTCTCCTTCCTAAGGCGCTTAATAGTAATATAAGAAAAAACAAAATGTATGTTCTGTAATAAATGTACTAGCCTTTCCAAAAATTCCACTACAATGCACAGCATTTAGTAGGGGTTTACCCCTGAGTACTTGTCTCAAAAAAAATAATACAAAAAACTTAAATTAATTAATGCAATTTAGATTAATTCAAATGTTGTGAAAATATTGTTTTGTGTATACTTCGGCGCTTATTTTTAAATGTACAGGAGAATTAATAGGACTAAGGATAATAAGTTCTTATTAATTTCATTAAAAAACAGAAACATTGTTATAGAAATGAGGATTTTACTGAAATATAAATTTTTTTTTATTTTTTTTTTATTTTAAGACCAATACTCAGGAGTAAACCCCTACTAAATGCAGTGCGTTGTTGGTAGAATAAAGCGAAAGCTTGTTAGTAGAATAAAGAATGATAGCAAACTTTTTTTAAACCGACTTAGGCGGTTTTCGCTTGTGAACAGACACATTTTTCTTTAGGTGTAATATTTTTTTTAAGCTTGTTATTCTAACCCTCATTTTTATCTATAGCACTACACTAAAACGTTCAATCTAACGCCACTGCAAAGAATAAAATTTAGAGCCAGAAGTCACATAATTTCTGATCATTACTTGAATGCGATTATTTACGAAAAAATTTGAGTTTTTATTTTTTCAATAAATTTGCAATTCTTTTCTTCTTCAAAAGCTAATAAACAATCATGTGGTTGACATTTTTATTAAAGTTTTCTTTTTTTTTTTTTGCTTTAGTTCGATATCTTTTTGTGTTACCTGCAAAACTTTTACAAATTCGTTCATTTCATTTGGCTTTGCCATAAAATCCATATAAATTCTTAAGAAAATCTATTTATTCTAGTACGAGTACTATAGAAAGAACCAAAAACAAAAATAAAAATTTCATGAACAAAGAATACAATTTTTTTTAAATCTTCTTAAAGTTTTTCTCCTATAAATAGTGCGTAAATTGCGGAAATTCAATAAAACGTGTAATTTATAAATGCAGTTTAAAGTTAAAGGAAATGAACAAGGAATGTTACATTCGTTGTCAAATAAAGAATTTGTGAAAAAAGGCACATAAAATTTTTCAACTTAAACAGTAAATCTTTAAAACATTTTTATTCAGGCAATTGTCTCCAATATTTGTTGGTTTATTGGCATAAGAAAAGATTGAAAAAAGAAAATAAAATTAAAATAAATATTTTGAAAATTATTTTAAAGGCGAGTTTCCAATTTAATTAACAATTTAATATTTTGAAATTTATGATTTTATTTTTGTAATACTACTTTTAATCACGTACATTAGAATATAATAAGAAAAAGAAGAATATGGAGCTATTTTGTGTAAACACAGTACCACTTGTAGGCGTGAAAACAGCAGCATGCTTTTGCAATTATTCACTATGTTTTTAAACTTTTTTTGTTTTTGTTAATCTTAGCAGAGAAACAAGAAAATTCTTTAGCATTTCATATTTAAACCTTTACTAGGAAGCGATATAATCACAAAAACTCAATCGCATGCAAATAATCTGCTGAAAACTAGCAATTTGTGTCACCACTTGTGCTATTTTCTATAAAAATTTCTTAGAAAAAGTATGCTCGTATGTTTGTATATGCAAAATGAAAAACAAAAAAATCCTTCTATATCAAACACATATGCAGGTATATTGCAAGATTTGTGAAAATGGTCAACTTGCCATGGGAGCAAATTTTGGGAAATTGTGAAATATCGTTTTGAAAACAATATCAACTAGACTAGAATCAGAAATAATATTTTTTTAGATTTTGGCTAAACGAATAAGAAAAAAAAAAATATCGAACGTATTTGAGGCTTTAATATTAAAATTGTTTTCTATCATACGAGTATGGCCCAATTTTTTTTTCGGCCATAGTGTGTAGCATTTGATAGAGTTTTACCTTCTGGACATACAGAGCTTATATCGAAATCTAAAATAGAACAAATCAAAATATAGCATCATGGTAATGCTATTGATAAAGGAAAAAATAATACGAGCACATACATACATATGTTTTACTTTGTAAAACTCTTTTATGGCCACAAAATAAAATTTATACAGCTGCTGTTCACGCAAAAGCCTATTTCTGCTGTTATTTTTTCATTAAGTACAGTGGTTAGGAGAGAAAAAAGTATAAAAATTAATAACTAATAATTTCATATGAAAACTGCTAAATGTACACTTTTTTATAATTTTAATGCCTATGAAAGTAATTTTTTTTTTTTAATAATTCAAAGTTTCTCTTACAAAGGGGGTTTTCGGACAAACAATTTCAAAACAAGCATTTATTTTATTTTTGTATTTCTAAGCTAAATTTTATATGCTTGCTTTATGGAATATCCCGTACTCATACAGTACATTGTGCTGATCTAGGAAAATATGATGGGACAGTGTAAGGAGTTTGTCGACCTTTGATTTACACTTACTAATATCGTATCTAATATCAGTCAGAAAAAACAAAGGTCCTACTTTAAAAATGCGAAATCGCTTGCTGTTGATTGAATTGTCCGTGGCCAGTGTTATACTTTCACCACTAAATAGTTCAAAAGTAATCAACAAATTCAAAATTATAATACAAAATTAAGAGGTCCCCCCCCCCCTCCAAGAAGTAAGTGTACAGACGTACCAAGAGTATACAGAGTGTACATTATATTACGACTACCAGCTATTCAAGCTAATATATCTATGACGCGACGATATGTCGTAATGATTACAAAAGTTCCTAAACTTATAATTGCCCTTTTCTAACAACAACATTTTAATTTGGGGGGTGCGTTTTATAGTCTCCCCATCCAAAAAATCCATCAACAAAGAAACCGCTCCCCGATATTCCACTCTATTCCACCTTAACCAATGTCAACAAAAAAAAAAAAAAAAGAAAATGATCAGGAGAAAAGCGCCACCTATTAGGAAGTAGCAGCTAAACCTACTTAGCGAAGACATTCACCACACAATCAACATGCAACGATGAGCCAACTGCTGTTGATCATCTAGGGGTGGAGGTATAACACTGGCCTTTTAATGATCAATTCACAGCAATTTGTCTCCTTCATAAGGCGCTTAATAATAATTAAAAAAAAATATATATACATATGTACTGTCCTTACCAAAAATTCCAATACAATACACAGCATCAGTAGGGGTTTACCTTGAAGAATGGTCACAATAAAAAAATATCACTGGAAAGAATTTCTGAACTTAATTTGCGGTTGTTGTTGGATGGAAGTCATCTAAAGACTTGAATAGTATTTGCATTTAGTAAGGGTTTATCTCTGAATATTGGTCTCAAATTTAAAAAAAAAAAACACTTAGCAGCCCGCACAGTAAACTTTAAATTAAGGGTAAACAAGAATAATGTACCACTAGAGTGCCATAAGAGTCCCAAATGGGCCTTACCAGTTATTGTACATTTTCGTTTAATGGGTTACAACTTTTGTAAACCCAACGACTGTTGTTGCCGCAGCAATTAATTAAATTAATGCAATTTTATCAGACATATCATAGACTTCATATCTGTACAAAAACGAATATGATTTTGCTTGACAAAACAAAATAAATTATTGAAATGACGACAATTTTAATTTCATAAAAAAAAGATCTTAAAAATCGCTAAAATGCACATTTTTCTGCATTTTATTTGTTTGTTTGTTTTTTTTTTTTCTCTCTATAAACTTCAAGTTGCATGAAAATATAAATTCCATCTAACGTATGAGTTATATTTCTTATTACTTCCAAATAAATTATAAAGTATACGTTCTGTGTTACTCATACATTACCATCTAAAGAATGCAGAAATAAATGAAACACAAGTTTCACTTTGACTTGATAAATGATGTTAAAGCATGTGGTTCTGATGATCTTGTTTTCTTCGTAGGTTACTCATTTTCATGTTCTGAGTCTGCATCACATACGAGTTAAAAGTAATATTCAAGGGTATGTTTTATTTTATTTCATTTTCATGCAAAATAATATTTATAAAGAAAAGTGGAATTAATCCGCTTATCGAGCAAAAAAGGTGAAAAATTTGAGGAAGATTAAATTGTTTGCAATTTTTAAGGCGATATGCTGGATACTCGAGTTTGAGCAGCAGGAATAGTGAAAAATTTTTAAATTAATTTTGTTTAATCAGAAGATGCCTTAATTAGACCAAATTCTTTATAGCATTTAAATTTGATCGAATTAAAGTGTTTTCTGATGAAACAAAACGTAGTTTTTGAATCCCTTGTAATATGAAAATAGACTATAAATAGACACGGTTAGGCAAGGTTAGAGCGAAATATGTAAAAAGAAATATTTTTTGGTTCTTATAAAAGTTTTCTAAATTAATAAAATAAAGAAGAGTTTACTTTATTAAATAGCTTTTAACAAAACTCTTAATGTCACTTATTTTAAAAATTAAATTAAAACAAAAAAGTGTAAAAAATCAAAACAAAATAATTTCTTATCTCTCATTGTCAACCTACTGTGCAAAATCCTTTATTGAAGATTTAAATTTGCCATCACAAACAGTCATAATACGAGTATGCGTTTTTTAAATGGCTTCTTTCTTGCTTTTTTATAGGTATTTCTAGCAGTATTGCCAGAGTTTTTTTATAATCAGTGTATAATTAAAAAATGTAAGCAAATTTGTAATCAAAGGAAAGTCCTGAGAAGAGCTCTTTTAATGATTTCTTGAAACAAACAAACATTTATTTTTTAAATACGTTATGTGAAGTGAAAGAATAATGACCCCAAAGAAAAATGGCCCCAACGCATAAAATGAAAAATGGCCCCATTTTTGGGGCAATCTTTCAAAATGAAACATCGCCCCAATAAGCATTATGAAATTTGGCCCCAAACTAAAGTGAAAAACTACCCCAAAAATAAACAAAGTTTGAAAAAAGAAAATAACTTAAAATAAAGTAATGTTTTAAAAATGAAAAATAGCCCCAATTAACACAAAAGGCCTTAAATTTTTTTTAATAAAGTTTTTATTCCAGGAAAAAAAGAGAAATATTTAATTAAACCCTTTTAGGCCAATTATTACAACTTGCCGTTTGCTAAAGGTAGAATTTTATCAGACAGATATCTTACTTTTTGTTGTTGCAAGTAAATTTTAACCTAAAGTGATCGATAAAGTTATTGGGAAGATTGCCTTACCTTTTGGTTAAAAATTTGTGGCCATTTTTCTAATCCAAAATTGCCCCAAAGCAAGAAATGAAAAATGACCCCAAAATTTCGTGTTGTTGTGCTCCATTAAAATTTTTGGGGTCGTTTTTCATTTTCGGGTTGGGGTCATTTTTCTTTGGGGCCATTTTTCAGGGTGCCGTTTTTTACACAAAAATTTGATTCGCTTTAAACAAACGCAATTCGTGTATGGTATCACTTTTTATAAGAAATAATAGAGTCCAAGATTTTTTTTTTGCTAAAAGCATTTTTATTCTTCTTTTATTTATTCATTTTTTATATTTTTAGTGTTTGTCTCTCTCTCTCGCTCTCAATTTTCACACACAAAGAAATATTTTTCTTTAGTTTTTTTCTTTCTTTTTCAAGTGTAAATATTCATTTTCAATTTCTTTTGTTTTCATTTTCTTGTTGCAGGCATATGCAAATGGTTTACGCTTTGTTTTGACCATCTTGGGCGGCACCATTGCTGTGTTGGGCAGTAAAGCTATCGGTTATCCATCGGCTGGCGCCTTGGGCTGTGTAACAGTTGCTTTTATTGCTGGCATTGGATGGAAGCGTGAACTGCAGAAATTGACGCCACAGCAGTTACAGGCCTATGAAAATGTAAGTGAATCTTGTTGTTGTTGTTACTTTATGCTTAAGATAAAAATTTTCTTTTTTTATGCCTGTATGTGTAAAATTTGTAAAAGCGTTTGTAAACAAACATTTCTTTTCCGTTTTGTTTATTGCCCTTCTTGTGTTTGTGCTTTATTTATCCTTTTATTTTTATTTACACATCATTGGTTTTATATTTACATTTATAAGAGAAAGTGTGTATGTGTGTGTGTATGCATGAGTAAGTGGATCATAATTTTTTTCCGTTTTTTTTTTCGATTTTTTATTTTTTTTGAGTTCAAATCTCATGGACATTTGGTTGCAGTTGTTGTTGTTTTAAATATGCGTATACGACTTTTTGTGTGTGTGTGTATATGTGAATGTTTATTTTTATTCTTCTTTTTTTGCATAAAATTTGTAATTTTTTCCTTGTATTTGTTTAGGAGCATTTGAAAGGGAGAGTAAACAAATATGCGTTTTTTATTCTCTTATATAGGCTTCAGTTTTGTATATTTTTTTGTTTGAAATAAAGAAACCAAGCAAAGAATGATACACAGTGGTTGTGAAAAAAATTATTGTCTAACATGTAAATAGAGATAAAGGAAAGATTTTTTATTCGGCTATATAAGCCGCCTACACGTCGGAGCTTTAGCGCTCCGTGGCTTTGTAGGCTACAGCCCCACTCTCTAAAGAAGTAAACATTGAGAAATAGTTTCTTAAAATGAAAATTTATAACTAAAAAATTTATGAGTATAGCACCTATTATTCTGCAACTAGTATAGGAACTAAAATAAGGTGTATAAATACATAATTGGCCTCTACAACACCGTTTTAGGGTTACTGCCTAGCTTGTCGCAGGACAAATGTGGTGTGTGTCCTATGAGCATCGGGACCTACAGTTAAATGTCGCATCCGATCGACAGACTTAAGTTACTCACAGAGTTTTAACCAAAAACTACTAAGAGGTAGTCGCAAAAGAAATAATTTTTCTTATTTCTTTCTTTCAAGATATCAGAGCTGGGTTTGAACCCGCAGCTCTTGTCCGTTAATCCAACACACTAACCACTAGACTCTATGATGAGTCAAACGAGTCATCAGAACACATATTGGGCACTGGTACCGTATTAATAGTAAAAAAATCCATCTAGTTGATGATTAAATGTTGGATAGGATGCTGTAAAGGTTAACACAAGTAGTCATTTTGAAATTTTTCAGAGCAACGAAACTAACAAAGATACTCTAAAAACTTTAAGTAAGTAGGAGGCTGTAGAATAGATCTTCAGGTCAAAGTACTTTAATACCCTGTTTATCAATTATTGAATGAGTGGAGCACAAACTTTCCGGAATGCTTTTAAAAATTTTTTTAAAAAAATTTGTTTCTTAAAGCAAATTGGAAGCAAAAATTAAAAATCTTTCTTTCGACTAACTCATTCAAGTGTACGTACATACATATGGAAGAAAATAATTTCAGTATGTGATTTCTTGAAAAGTATGAGTTAAATAGTTGATGTTTGGTCTTGAATATGCACAGGACACAAAGAACTCTAATGAGACTACCGTAGCTGGAATTGAAAACAATTGTTCAGTTTGGCTACTATTCCTTCAGGAAGATTTTTTCATTCTTGATTACCAAAAAATTAATTGCAGTTAAATTTGATCAAATTAAAGCATTTCTAACGGAAAAAAACACGTTTTTATTGAGTTGAAACTCGGTTTTAGGTTTCGCCTAAAAACATATTTTTTTTTTTTTTTAATTAAAAGGAACAAAAAGTCATTAGGTGTCTTTTTTATTATAATACGAGAAATTCTACTGTACCAAAGCCATATAAAGCCTTAAACTGCATTTCATTTAGCTTTAATATTACAGTTTTTATTTAAATTCTTGTCTTTAAAGAACATTTAAACTCGTGCTTACCACAATATTTAAGTATTTATCCAAGCCATAAAGTATGCTCTAAATTTTATTAAAATAAACAGCCTATAACGTCACTTTTAAAAGAAGTTTATAAAACAAAAAAAAGTTGTTAACACAACTTTTTCTTAATTTTCATCAACTTCTGCATGTTTGTGTCATCACAAGACATTTTACTTTAAAGTGCAAGAAAGAACTTGAGAGGACAAGTGTTGGAAAATGTTTAATAACATTTAAAAAAAAATTTTTGCTCATAAATTTTAAATTCATGTTCTGCATTCAAGAATAAAGAGTTGTTATTGTAAGAATCTTTTATTAAAACTTAAAAACTAATTTTAAGTTTACAAAAAAAAAAAAATTGTCTTGACATCTCATATAAATTTAACAGTAGAACTCATAAAACCTCATAACGCACTAAATTTTTTTTAATAAGAAAAAAAAAACGCCTTAAAAATCAGTTTTTGTTTCAAAGATATGACTTGACATTATATTTCAATAAAATAACTGGTGAAAGATAACGAACTAAAATACGAACACGCCGTCTGAAAGCGCCTAAACGGAAAGTGAGAAAAAGCAGTAGCAGTTATTTTAAAAATTTTATAGAAGTAAATAAGAAATATCCAATTAAATATACATTTTTAATAGTTTTAAGTGATTGGCACTTCTGATTTAACGTGGTATAGTAGTTAGAGCGCTCGCACTAAAACTCAAATAGCCCAGGTGAATATTCCAGCAATGGTGAAAAATTAAAAAATTAAAATTTGCGGTTTTTCGAAATTATAATTATAAAAATAAGAGCCCCTCTCTAAGAAGTCCAGCCACAAGAAACCGCTCCCTGACAATCTACTCTATTCCACCTTTGACATTTTCATCATAAACGAATGATCAGGGAATATAACAGCTAACCTACTTAGTAAAGACGCTCACCACTCTTAATCAACATCCAACCAGAGATGGGACAATTGCTGTTAATCTTTCAAGGGTGAAGGTATAACACTGGCTTTGAGTGATCAAATTGACAGCAACTTGTCTCATCGACAAAGGCGCTTAATAGATAGAAAAGAAAATCTATCTATCTTCGCATTCCAATACAATGCACAGCATAAGTAGGGGTTTAGCCCTGAGTATTGGGTATTGAGTATTTACTGATCCCTATGTAACAAAACAATTATACACATCTTTGGTGCTCCTTATTGTTGAGTACTGATCTTTTATATGGGATCTTCAGCTACGTTAAGGACTGGGACTGAACTCGTTCGTTTTTTCTTCATTTGAGAGCATACACTCTGGGAAGTAGTACTGACAGCAACTTATACAGCAAAGACCCTCACCACACTCAACATCCAACGACAGATGGGTCAATTGCTGTTGATCATTAAAGGGTGAAGATATAAACACTGCCCTTTTAGTGATCAAATTGAGAGCAATTTGTCTCATTCGTAAAGCGCTTAAAAGCACAAAAATCTATCGTTACAAAATTCCAGTATAATGCACAGCATGAGGAGGAGTTTACTGCCCTGAGTACTGGTGTCAATAAAAAAAGAGTGCTAGCAAATTTTTAATTTCTAAGCGTTGTCTGGAAGAGAAGGCTCTGGTATTTCTTTTAATGTAGTATATCTTTTAAAATCTCTACCTCCTGTGTATTTTAATAAAAAAACAAAATGATTGTGTTAATTAACAAATTAATTGGGTAAACTACATAATTAATATAATAAATAAATTCAATAAATTCAATTAATTGAAATTTTTCTTTCAAGCATTTTTTTCTGTGCAACTCAATATCTTACTTAAAAAAACTCTGTCCTGTAATATTTTTTTTCTCTTTAATTTAAATTTTTCATCATCTTAGATAGATTCTTTATTATTCCAACTTTTTACAGTTTTTAAGCTTTCTTTTAGGTGAAATGTTTGTATGTAATAAGAGAAAGAAAAAATAACAAAAAGAAAATGTGCTTGAAAAGAGAAAAAAATTTAAAACATTTCTCACTTTTAGTGAAGTCAACTACCAAAAAGAAATCTTATCAGGAAGTCAATCTTGTTGACACATTTAATTGCAAAGACAGTTTATGACATTTGATTTCATCTTTATGCAGTTGGCTTTTAAATATTTTTTTTTTTCTATTTCTTTCTTTTCCTTTTTATATTTTTTGTTAAGCACTCTCACATTTTTTTTACAAATATGTGTGTATGTATACAGGCATAGTTGTGGATTTGTTAAAAAGTTTTGCAAAATAAAACTAAGAAAGTAAGAGGTGATTAAGTTTTCTTATGTGCCACTCTAAGATACTTTCTTATCCTGTTGTATGTTTTAAGAATTTGTAAATTCAGTTCCTATAAGAATAGATGATTTTAATTAAAGTCGTATTAGCCAACAATCATGCAGCAACCTTAATACGCTTATAAAAGAATTTGTTCTTATCATCTCAGCCATTGTCATAACTATCAAATTAGATTAGTGCCACAGAAGACATTTTTTTCCTACCAAAAAATTTCAAAAAACCTACCAAAATACTCTGCAGCCTACCAAAGCTCAATAATATAAAAAATTGTAAAATAATAATAATAATTTTAGTATTTTCTCTTAATAAAATTTTTAAGCCACCAACATCTCCAGCCATAACATTAGCCCCATCTGTATCCAGCCCTGATAACATTGTGTTGCCAGAGTCTGAATAACATTCAGCAGTTAATTCATTAACATAAACGATAGGTTGTGGGTAATGCAAAACATTATTAAAATTAATTCATTCATCCATACTAGCTTTTAAATGGTATACCGATTTTAGATCAAAGTTTGTGTAATACTTTCATCGACCAGCAGATGGGGCAATCGCTGTCTAGCGTTCAAGGGTGAAGATATAACACTGGCCTTTGAGTGGTCAAATTGCTACCAACTTGTCTCATCAACAAAAAGCCACCTAATATATGCATATCTTTACAAAAATCTATCTATTTATCTTTTAATTCCAGTACAATGTAATGCAGGGGTTTACTCAATTGAAAAATTATATTTTCTATTGTACTGTCCTCATATTGTATATGTATATATATTATGCATATGATATGTATAAACTGAACTAATTTTGCGTTATATTTAAAAACCAAAAACACATTTTCAAATATGTCAATAACTAAGGAACTCTTTTCTGTGCACAAAAAATAATCTTAAAGTACAATTGTTAAAACTTTAGTAGAAAAGAGTCATACTTGAAATAGTAAAAATAAGAGTAGTAGTTTTTAAATAAAATTAGTCTAAATAATGTGTATTTTTTTTTCTTTTGCTTTTTTTCTAACAATTTAACAAAAAAATATTAAACGTACTTTTAGTTGTATTAAATTTTAAAAGTATACTTTTAGTTGCTTTGTCTTTAATACAAAAAAAAAATATTTTTGTCTTCCATTTTATCCCTAATTCTCTACAGGCAAATGTTGGCAAACGACTTGATTTGCTATGGAAATTTCTGAAACCCGTTTCGTTTTCACTCATTGGCAAGGAAATCAATTTTTCTGTGCTCGATGGCAAAGTTGTGGGTTATGGTGTATTGCTAGTAATATTGGGTAGTGTGGTAAGTAAAACTTTTTAATTTGTAATAAAAGAAATAAAACCGGAACAATAAATGCTTAATTTTGTTCATCTAAAGCAACAGTGTTTGCTAAACTTAAAAACAATAATTTTGTTTTACGAGTAAATAAAAATACTTTTTTAAAATTAAATGCTTATTTAGAAAAAAGAAAAATAATATTTGTTTCTCTAAATTGTTTTTAAACTGTGTTATGAGTAAAAATGTTTGACTTTATTTTTATGTAAAAAAAAAACTCAATTGACTTGTTTTTGTATTACAGTTTCGTTTGGCGTTTGCCTATTTATCCACTTATGGCGGAAATTTAACAAGAAAAGAACGTGGCTATATTACAATATCCGGCTTCCCTAAAGCAACTGTCCAAGTAAGTTTCCGTTTTGTAAAATGTTATAAAAATGCTAGAAATTGTTTCTATACGGCAAATTCCCTACATGTAAAGCATATAGAATAGCAAAAACACTTTAAAAATAAATGGCATATTTTTAGGAGAATTATTAAGTTACAAAATATTTAAGTCTATTTATTGGATAATAACTTTTATTAAAAAAAAAAAAATACGGGTATACCTTTCAGGCGTTTAGGAAATAAATATTTATAATATAATATACGTGCTTATTAGAAAATATTTGACGAAAATTTTTAGAACTGCTTTACTAGAAACATTTAATTATATATTTTTTTTTTTTTGCAAATAAATTCTTCCAAGTAAATAAAGTAAAATGAATTTTAATTAAAAAAAATTTTTTTTCGTAATCTGCACAGCGTACACCTTTACTTATATAAATTATAAGATCGTCGTCAATACTGTATATAAGGCGCTAAGACCTACATAATTTTTAATGAATGAAGGTGAATGCTTAAAAAATTTGACAGATAATTATATGTTCAATTAATTTGTAAAGCAAATATTTAAATAAAACGAAATGTTTGTAGAAATGTTAAAATAATAGTGCAACTCTTCTCCTCAAATGTGAACACAAACTTTTATTACAGATTTTGTTTTAGATGTTTATTTCTTTTTAGTTTTAAGGTTTCTAAAAATATACCAGTTTTTTAGGCTTCTTGGTTTTATTTATTGTATATTTGAAACAAAATAACTTTTTTCACACAAAACGTTTCGCTGTTTGGGTGTTCTTACACAAATGAAATAAAAGTTTTATTAGATAAGGTTTCAAAAGGACACTTTTCCTTAAAAGCCAAAACTAAAAAAATAACATATCGTTAGCTTAATATGAAAAAAGTGTAATGAAACTTCATCAAATTCGTAATAGTAAAATATAAAGCGAGTATTACACGATCGAGCTCTGCCTGACCATACAGCCCACAGTATTGTGAGGCGGCCAAAAATAGTAAAATGGAAAGTTTGAAACCAGAAAATAATATAATATCTAACATGTCATCTAGTATTAATGCAATTTTTGACTGACTGAAAATTGTAAAGCAAAAGTGTTTCGATTTAAGACAACATTTCTACAGTAACTTTTATTTACAAAAATAACAAAATTAATGAAGTTAAAGGGAGGCAAAATTTGCCATAAGCTTTAATAATATATATTCAAATTGTACAGATTTTAAATTTAATTTGATTAAGTAAATTGTAGAAGAAGGCGACAGGTCATAAAAAAAACAATTTCTTGGGTCAAGTTATTATAACACTGATTTTAGCCGCCTACTTAAGTGAAAATTTTTAAAAAATCCATATATATATTTTTTTAAGTGCTACCGATTTCTAGTAATGTTCTCTTTTGCCAATTCACTTCATGACAGAGGAGATCAGTATTATGACGACCATGTTTAAATATGTATGCACATTTGTAGTGCAGTTTCGTTAATGATAAACACTTGACCAAATATATGACATTTCATATGAAACATATTTAACAGCTCCCATTTTTACCAGATCAGTGGTGCTGAAACCACAAATAAATACGTATTCCATCCGATGCCTTACAATCACTGATACTTTAAATTAAAGGCTATCAGTCTCTGCATCTTATTTTGAGCTTAAACTCCAGCTCAAACTCTGGTTAAAACCCAAATTTAAACTCCGCTTTAAACTTTAGTTAAACTTCTGGTTTAAACTCCAATTTAAATTCTGATTTATTCTCCTGTTTTAACTCCAGTTTAATTTTGAGGCCGTCATTTGGCCGGCACTGCAAAATTTCGACGCCGCTAATTTGACGTCGATGAGATTTCTAACGCTGTTATTTGCCTCTCCCTGATGACGTCAATTTGCCGTGGTATTGTTCGATGGTTTAAACTCAAGTTCAATTTGGAGGGCATTCTTAACGTACCGATGTACCTCTTCAAACATCGAACATGTTGTAAATACAGCATGTTTACATAAACATATATATTCAAAATATACAACAGCACTCATTTATCTGTGAAATAATAGAATTATGCATTGCGTTGTCAGAGTATATTTCACTAGTATCACTAAATTTACAGTAGTGTCAACTGATTTTCAGTAGTGTTTACATTGACGAATATATGGACACATCTACCGTAGAATAGAATGAGATGACTTTAAGCAAAAATAATAGAAATAGAGATTACGCCGTGCTCATGTTTTCCTAATAATAGTTTTTGTATTAATTTTATTTCTTAATAACCTTTTTTAATTATAATTTTTAATATTTTATATTATACTAGTAAACCCAGCAAACGTTGTTTTGCCACATAAATTTGCTTTAGGAAATATTTTTTTAGTTCAAATATATTGATAGTTACGGATAGGGAGAAATATACCTTGCACTGCCCCCTCCGAGTATTTCTTAAAAAAAAATGTTCTAGGGTACGTAGCTACATACATGTATTTATTTTAAAATTTCATAGACGTCGGTACGTTATTAATTTAGGTGAGGCATAAATTTCTTCTTCGGGCGGGTACCTTAACATTTAGGAGCATAAAAAAAGATGTGAAAATATATATTTGTTAATATATAGTTTTGTTAAGGCACCAACAAGATTTAATCAAAATCAGTTTTTTAGTTGAGGATGGGTAGAAATAGCCCCATTACTGCCCCCTCTGGCTACTTAAAAAAAAAGTAAACCATATATGCTCTATGGTACGCAGATCTATGTATATAGTTTAAAATTTCATCGAAGTCGGTACGTTATTTATATGAGGCATAAATCTTTCCTTGGGGCGGGTAACCTTAAGATGTAGGGGTATGAAAAGTAGATGTTGACCGATTCTCAGACCCATCTGATATGCACACAAAATTTCATGAACATTAGTCGAGCCATTTTGGAGGATACGCGACACGACAATTTTATATATAAGATATACATATCGTCGATGGAATTAAAGAACGCTGTAACTGACAAAACCTTAAATGTTCACCAGAGCCAAAAAACTTTTATAAAAGTAGAACAAATACACTGATATTTTTCATTTCGCAGACGGCGTAAGTGAACTTATTTTCATCGTAGAGATCTGGGACCGGAACCAATCGACGCGTATTTTTTTTTTTTTCTGATAAAAATGATGCAAAAAACGTGTTTTCGATTTTTTGTCAGTTACAGCGTTCTTTGATTCCATTGACGATATACACCTATACATAAATACCTTAAAGTATAATTTTATGTTTTTTGAAAATCGAAATAAAATTGCATTTAAAAGGATAATTAACCTTTTTCATTATTCTGCCAGTGTATGCTTCGTTTGCAATTTAATGGGTTTCAGTTTTTACTATTTCTTTTTTTTTCAACAAAAATATATATTGGCTGCAACTTTTATTTCAATTTCAATGTTTTTTTACTTATTGTTTACAATCAGGCATATATTTTTTAAAAACCGTATGTTTTTCAGTTTTGAAATTGTTTTTCTATGTTTTTTTTCTCTTCTGTTTGTTGTTGTTTTTGGTTTAGTTTTTGATTTCATATTTTGCTAAAGTAGCCAAATGTGGCCCAGCTATTCTTATATGTTATGCTGCATTGTGGTTAACTGTGGTTATGTTCGGTTAAATATGCGGTTGTCACTTAAAGCATTTCTTTTAGGGCTCATATACAGTCTGTTAGTATTTTTGGTCTCAAGTCTGTTTTTTTAGGTTTTTCTTTTTATTTTTCTTTTAGTTTTTCCTTTTTCTGGCTATTCAGTTTTAAGGTTTTTATAGTTTTGCGGAGAGCTTGTGTTTAGAGGGGCTGGTCTTCATTAGATTAGCTTGTGGTGGCCTATACTTGTTTGCCTTTTTAAAGTATATGAACATTGTTTGAATACATTTTAAGCAAATAGAAGCCTTCATTAGGACACAAGTAAGGCAACCAATTATTTATAAACATTTTCTCACTCACATTTAAATACTCGTACCATGAATTATGCTGCAAAATTTCTTGGTTAAAAACTTACTCTTTTTGTTTGTCAAAATTAATTGGCGGTAAAGAAGTTCTAAAAAATTTTTAAATTTTATATATTTATTGCAAAGATATTTTAGGAATTGAACTTATGCTTTATGAAGTTATAAATGAAATAAAAAAGGAAAACAAAATTTTCTTGTTAGATTTGTTTTAAAAATATATACAAATAACGGTAACTGACTCTCCAGCATTATTTCGGAAGAAGTATGGCCCAATGACTCCACCAGCCCATAGAGCACACCAAACAGTCAGTTTTTGTGGATGTAATGGCGTCTCAAGGGTCTCATGTGGATTCTCTTCACTTCAAATGCGGCAATTTTGCTTGTTGACGTAGCCATTCAACCAAAAATGAGCCTCATCACTGAACAAAATTTTGCGATGAAAATCAGTATCGAGATCAATCTCATTTTCGGCCCATACACCAAAATCACGACGCATTACATGGTCTCGCGGCTTTAATTCTTGCACAAGCTGGATCTTGTAAGGTCGCAAGCCAAGATCTTTGCGCAAAATCTTCCATAAAGTTTTTGGACAAAACTCCAATTGCTATGCACGGTGGAAAATCGATTCATTCGGGTTCTCTTCAACACTTTGCTCTACAGCGGCAATTGTTTCTTCGGTGCGCACTGTTCGACGTCTCTGCGGATGCGTATTATCACATAGAGTAAACGTAGTGCGAAAACTATCCATGGTTAACCGAATTAATTTCTCTGATGGACGATTATGTCGACCATAAAATAGACGGAGCTTGCTGTAAACTTCGCGAACTAAACCATTATTTTCGAAATAAATTTGCACGATTTGCAAGCGCTGTTCTTTTGTCAACCTGTTCACGATGAAATGGCAAACCAAACTAAATATTAAACACTTGACAGCTGACAAAATGGCCGCCAGTTAAAAAAGTGATGCCAACTTAAAGTTCTATACCTCAATAAAAAACACCCTTTAAAATAGTATACAAATTTTGATGAACCATTGCCGGCCAACCAATTTGAATTCATTACGGTCATATATGCAACAGACTAGACAAGGTCTGCGGGTTTAAACCTCAGCTCTGAAATCTTAAAAAAATCAAGTATGTTGTTCGAATTCGATATCACACTCTAGGTCCCGCTACTCATAGATAAACAATTTCATATACAACATGGGTCCTGCGAAAAACTACGACATATCCCTGAAGCAGGATTGTAATGGTTTGTTTGAAAACGAAATTCATATTTTGTTGTATTTTTAAAATTATCAGTAACAGAATATGTCAACTTCGTCAACAATTTTGTTTTTGTTGTTTTTATAATGAACTGAAACATAATTTGAATTTTATTTCCAAACTGCAAGGATCGCTGTGGTATAGCTAAATATTTTATTGATTTACTCGTTTGCCGTATTCACAAGACCCTCGTTGTTTAGGGGTATAACAGTGTGTGCTTTTTTTTGATAACAACTATTTTTCATGTGTTTTTAAGCAGTTGTATTGGTGTCCATGCTATTAATGTAGAGTGAATGCCTATACTAAAAAAAATTTATCTATTGTCAGCAGCAAATTTATTTAAAAGAAATATAGAAATGCACTTAATATTGATGTGAATTGGTAAGAATATAAACTAAAGATACATTTATTTATTTGTGAATTGTGGTTTCTTCTTCTTATTATTATTTTTGACGATTTTGGAACAACATACATGAATACAATGTTTCACAGGGTGTTAACAAGCAAGTAAAGTCAAGTAAAACTCTTTTCAATACAGCATACAACGATACAAAGCTTGTGAATTCGGCAATTGTTTCGAGGTCGTGGTATAGTGGTTGAGCGCTCGCACATAAACTCACACGACCGAGGTTCAATCCCAGCGAAGGACAAAATTATAAAAATAAAAATTTGCTGTTTTATAAAATTGTAATTTAAATTATAAATTAAATTAAAAAAAAATAAGAAGTCCATCTTCAAGAAACCGCTCCCTGACATTTCCAATCAATTCCACCTGAAACCAATGATCAGGAGTACAGCGCCACTTTCTGGGAAGGTAACAGCTAATCTATTGAAGACGCTCACATTCACATTCAACATCCACCGACGGATGAGGCAATTGTTGTTGATCAATCAAGGGCGAAGTTATAAAACTGGCCTTTGAGTAGTCAAATTGACAGCAACTTGTCAGCAAAAAAGGCGCATAATATACAAATATCTAAAATAAAATCTCTATCTATCAACCATCTTCACATTTCAATAAAACGCATTGCATGAGTAGGCGCTTACCCCTGAGTATTGCTCTTAAAAAAAAATATATTAATACTTTGAAATTTTTGGTGCGACATTTCCATAGATCTCGTTAGAACAGTGTAATTTTCGGTTTGAAACATGACCATTATTCATCAGTTAAATTTGTTTTTTTTCCACTAATGGTAGAATTAATGAGGTTAAATTAGAAAGTAACTGCACTCCAAAACATTTTTAAATATAACCCCCAGAAAAATTCTAAGTTCTCTGGTTTAAGAAAGCATTTTCTGAAAACACTACGAAAGTGTATTGCTTTCAATTTCTTCAAAGCTCTTATCAAAGGTTACTTAGGCCATCCTTTAAACAGAGATTATTAGACTTCACCAATGGTGATTTAATAAATTATTCAATTCCGACAATATATTTAATTATTTAGAATTTTTTTTTGCCATTATGTTTTACTTATTGTTTTTTTTTTTTTTTTTTTTTGCTTTTAAGTGAATTTCTTATTCATACATTTGATTTAATTTAATTCAAACTAAAATTCAATTTATTTAAAAGGGAACAGAAAAACAAAAGATCTGAAATATTCTCAGGTAACATTTTGAAATATAAAATTAAAACCAAACCATCATAATGTGTATGAAAGAGACAGATAAACATGATAGAAAACAATGCCAACAAGACAGCAAACAAAACAAGGCTATCACTTAACAGAAAACAAAAAAACGAAAAAAAAAATAAATAAAATAATATTAAAATGTTCCCTATTTCCTTAAAATAAAAAAAGCTAAAATACAAGATATGCAAAAGAAAATTATATGAAGGAAGCTAAAACAAAATTTCACACAAACACACATTCTAAGAGAACACTCAAGAACGAATATAAGAATAATATAGAGCAGTAGACAAAACAACGGAAATCATATAAACACAGGCCAAACAACAGCAACATAACAACAATAGTGTTGTACCAATGCTACCAAAGGCAATACCAAATGAAATCGTAATGACACAAAACTACACACGCTTTACCCTGAACATTTATTTAAATATTTTTTTTTTATCTTAAATATATTTGTATGTGTGTGTCTGTGTGTGTAAATAAATGAAGAGAAATTTTAAATAAAACTTAGCAGAAAACAATGTTGCCATAGTTTATTACTGTTAAATTTGGTTTATCTCCTTTCTATATAGGCAAGGGTCAGCTTCAGTTGGTGGAAATCCAATTTCTCTTAAAACTGTATCTAGTTTGGAGATCCACTCCCTACTCTGACTGCTTCAGGCCTTAAATTGCTTTATTAAGTCGTCAGACTTTATCTGCGTTCTTAAGTTCTTCATAGTATTGTGGCTGCTTAATGTAAATTAATTCCTGCAAATCTTCATTTAAGTATGCGGTACTGACATCGATCTAGTGCAGGTACATTTCGTATTCAACAGCTAATACTAATACTACTCTTATAGTCGAATGCCTGACTACGGGCGAGAAAGTCTCCTGCACCCATTTGCTACTAAGCGAGCCTTGTGTCGTTCTTTTTTGTCTTTTTTTAAAGCAACATTTCATCTGTCCATGTATAGTTTTTCTGAAGTGATAAGTATTCTGCCTATATTGCTTCCAGCCAAACGTCCTTTTCTTTGCATGAAATGGCTTCTTCTGGAGACCAAGGTATTCTGTATTCAACCATACTATTAAGTTTGTTAGTTTGTTTACGGGGTCTTGGCCAAATGGTCGCCGTGACCTCGGTGATACACCTCATCCGATGGGCCAAATTTTCGATGACGCTGAGGTTCTATGCCGTTAATGTGCCGAATTATCCCATCCTTTACCTCTTGAATTGTTGCTGGCTTATCAATGTACACCTTTTCTTTCAAATAACCCCAAAGCAATATGTCCAACGGTGGTAAATCACATGATCTTGGTGCCAAACTGACATCGCCACCACGTGAGATAACACGGCCATTGAATTTGTCACGCAAAAGAGCCATTGTTTCCTTAGCTGTGTGGCCAGGGGTACCGTTCTGTTGAAGCTACATATGGGTCACATCATAATTTTCATCAGCTACGAGCGTGACAGGTGCAAATGTTAGGAACGAACACGAATTAAAGTGGACGGCTCTTCATCCACACTATCGCCAACAGCAGCAATATTTTGCTCAAACTTTTGTACGATTTTTTCAAATGTACGCACATTTGGACGATTAAATTGACGGAAAAAATCACAAAAGTGCAGGATATGCATTTTGGTTTGAACTCCCATTTTCATAGTAAATCTGAATGACTTTAATGCGTTGCTCGATTGTGTATCTTTTCATGGTTCAAATTGAATTCGTCTGAAACTGAGAAATGTCAAATGAAATGCAGAAAACAACTTGACGTTTAGATGTGGTTCACATTCAACATCGGCCCTTAAAATTTAACCACCATATATATCAAACTGTAAGTTGTTCAAAATGTAATACAAAATTTAAATTAGCCGTCACTTTTGTACTACGTGATTTTATAATGTTAGTACAGAGGATTATACGAAACAATAAATTTAAACACTAATTGTAGCTTACGAATATAAATTGAACAAAACTAAAATATATCGACTATATAGAAATTCAAATTAAAAACTCTACTACAAAATTAAAAATAAATAAATATTAAAAATTTGTTGTGCAAAAATCTTAAGCACATTGGCAACACTGAGAAGGACACTTAAGTATTTGAACCTTTTGCCTAGAAAAATCAACAAACAAAGTAGAAAAAAAGAAAAGGAAAACAACTCAAAGTTGGGAAAACCGCAATACACAAACACCAATACAAACAAACAGAAGAATTGTGAAATTTTTAAAGAAAATAAATGAAAAATATAATGCAAAATGTTTGCATATGTATTTGTATGTATAATTTAAGTAAAAATAAAAATAACAAAAACAAAAATGAATATATTTTTAAAAGATATTTGTTCCAGCTACTGAAAATAAAATAACCCAAAAAGCATATTCTATTGTAGTTTTTAATGTCTATAAAGCAAGTTACACTATTTTAAATAAGACCGATTACTTTGCTCAAAATCTGTTTCCAGGGGAGTGTGATTAATTCTTCTTAGTGGTAGCTAGTACTGTGAAATTTCAAAACAAAATGGTTTTTATTTAAGTTATACAAGTAAATTGCATAAAAAGTTGCCCAATACAAAATAGACACTAGTTAAGAATTCTTAAACGATTTTCTAAAATTTCACAATGTGATAATTTTAATAAACTATTTGGATGGTAATCCTCAAAAAAGCCTTGCATTGACTAAAGTTTTGGTTAATGGAAAGTAGATTTTCCACAAAATTATGTGCGGAAGAGATTATGATGTAATTGAGGGGCAGCCAGGATTGGTAATATCAAAAGTATTGTTGTGCATTGTATTGGAATTTTCGGAAAGGACAGTACATATACATATATTTTTTCTTATATTATTATTAAGCGCCTTAAGAATAAAACAAATTGCTGTGAATTAATAATTGAAAGGCCAGTGTTATACCTCTACCTTTGAATGATCAACAGCAATTGCCCCATTGTTGCATGTTGATCGCGTTGAGTGTCTTCGTTAAGTTCGTTTTTAGCTGTTATCTGCTACTTCCCAATAGGTGGCGCTTTTCTCCTGATCATTCATTTTTTTGTTGACATTGGTTAGGGTGGAATAGAGTGGAATGTCGGGGAGCGGTTTGTAGATGGTCTTCTTGGAGGGGGAGAACCTCTTATTGTTAAATCATAATTTTCAAAAAACCGCAAACTAACTTTTTCATTTTTCACATTTGCTAGGATTTTAACCTGAGTCGTTGGAGTTTTTGTGCGAGCGCTCTAACCCCTATTGGTAGAAAATTGTTAATTATGATGTAGTGAAGTTTATTATTCTATATAATGTATGACTCAATCTATACAGATATTTACCAATGATCTGCTTTCTTTGTAATATATTAATTAAACAGAGAACCTTGACTTATGCTTATTAAAATATTTAATATTATCGCCGAAAAGTAGGCACTGCTTATCATCTACACCGAAAGAAGAAGAAAGTAATCATAATAAACATATATGGATTAAGAATCTAGCTAGGATTTGTATATCTTGAGGTAGAGTACGAGGACATTTTGTAAGGCTTCCTATTCGCTAATCATAACGAATAAGGGAAATTGCAATATGATAATTACATTGGGGTCTTATATTCGACTACGTTGTTAGTTCGGATTAAATAAGATTTTGAAAATGGTCGCCGTGGTCTAGTGGATTTTGTGTTAACCTACTAAGAGGGGAGCTCCGGTTTAAAAAAAAATATTGCTTTCGGCGACTACCTCCGAAAGTAACTGATTGCCATGTGAAAGCTTCTCAAGTCTGTCGTTCGGAGTCGACTTTAAGTAGCTCATTCCATATATAGGGGAAAAAAGGTGCAGAGGAAATTGTAACCGAATTGTATTGAACACCCAAGGCTTATTTTGGATTAAATCAATATAATCCAAATCTTCATTTTCTATACACAATTGTGCTACAAAATAAACAAAAAATTGAGAGTTTTGGTTAACTATGGATTAAATTAACGTTTGCTTACTGGGTCATTTGTTTAATGGTTGAGAATGTAAAAGTAAGAACAACATTTAATTTTAGTCAATGGTTCCTTTATACTCGTATATGTATGCTGCTTATGGTTGTTGTTATGTTGTGATATCTTTGCAATGACTTGTCATTAAAAACACATTTCTTAAGCAACAAATGACGATGTTGCCACTATTATCGCGGCAACTTGTTCTAGGTCCGCTGCTTGGACAAAAAAAATAGACTTTTTTCTTTTCTTAATATAAAAGACATCCTTTAGTAATGAGCATGGACAACAAAAAACTTCTTTAACAATATCTTCAACAATATTAAAAATAGAGCGAGAGAGAAAGAGAAAAAGAGAGGAAAAAGGAACAAGAATATGGAAATTTCCTGTTTTTTATTGTTTTAATGAATCAGTGGCATTTGGTCAACTTTTTTGTTTTTGCTTCTTATTTTTTTTTTTTTTTTTTTTTTGCACTTGCCTGATAAAATGGTAAAGCAAGAATCTGGACAATATGATAAAAATGCAAAAGAGGGAGTTATAGGTGTCTTACACAGAACAACATAGAAGGAAGAAGAGTATGAAAAAAAACGACAAGAAAAAGAAAATAATTCTTGATAATGTCTAAAGAAAGAATAAATGGGTGGTCGAACTGCCAACAGACAGAAAAAATAAAATGGTCAGGCACATGGTAATGGAATATGGTCATGGATATGAACATATTGTTCTACACTTGTTTTGCAAATGAGTACAATATGAATTGGCATGAAGGCAGCAGCAAATGAATAAATAAGAAATGGCACGAATGAATGAATTAATGGTTTTAAAAGATGATGAAGTGCTGGAGAAAGCGGGTTAATGGGAAATGGATTTTTATGTTTTAATACAGAATTTAAAAAAAATAGAAAACTTAAACATATACTGGGTATCTTTACGGAAGCAATGAAATTCAATAACGTAACTTATACACACACATATAGTACACAACACCAATAGTCAGACAAAAGAATAAAGGCAACAGACTCTCAGTCATATTTTTTGAGGCATTGATTGCGTTTACATACAAATACAACTCTTTAATGAGAAATGCCAAAAAACAAAAAAATGGTACTAAAAGAAGCAGTTGGTACTCTTTAAAACGCTTGTGCTTTCTTTCGCATCTAATTGTTTTTTTTTTCTTCAATCTGGTAACCAAAACCTATTCGCAGATTTATTGTGATAGCAAAGCAAACCATCTGAACAAGTTAAAAAATTAATATATTTTGTATTTAAATTTTTCCTTTTAGGCAAAAAAAAAAAACAGTTTTATTACATTTGATGATGCGACATAGTGGCTTGATCAAGGAACTGTTATAGTATTGCCATATTTTCAATTAATTCCGATTGAGGGTTTTGTGACAGTATTAAAGAGTACCATTTAGTGTTGTCATGCATTTAGTTTTCATTGTTTGTTTTACCAGTTCATTTATTTTTTAGTTTTATGTCGAATAAGCATACATATGTCTATGCAAACCAGGTATTTCATAAAACGCCTCTCTTTAGATTTAAATAAATATAAGTGTGTATGAAATATCATCGAAATGTTTTGTACGTTTAACGCCACTGTGTGTCATTAAAATTTTTGTCAAGGCTTTTTTAAGTGTGGTTGGTCGAAAACATCGAATATTCCGTGACTTAAATCGACTGAATTTGGCCGATAGCATGGAATATGTTGGTTTTATAGTTCGCTGTGGTTTGTGGCTTATTCGTATACATCTGAGACTTAAGAAAACCCTACAAGATGAACTCCAACTAAATCCAATTTCGGCGTCTTATTGAAACCACATGTCATTGCTAAAGTTGGTAATCATCGATCGCTCACAGTAGACAGTAATAGCCTGTCCAACTTCAATATCTATTTGGGCCAACAGCCCAAAGTCTACATTTAAAAGTAAGTTTTTCGTAATGCATTGGATGCTCTTGGATTAGTATCTTTCTAAATTTGACAATTTTGTTTGTTCACATACCCATTCATTCAGATATGGGACTAATCCCAAATGATATTTGGGTGAGTTACTTAGTTACTCATTGTGATAAAACAATTTTGTTATTTTATCGCATTGTGCAATTCTGTATCCCTAAATTATGATTGAAAAAATGATAACTATTCCATCAAGGTGACCGCAATCAACTGTCAAAGTTCCGAAATCTCTGTTGAAGGATCCCCTGCATACATATGTATTTATTTTCTCAATCTGTTGAGTAAGAACAACAACAAGGCCTTTAGTGATAAGCTTAAGGGTGCCATCAGGCTTTGATTTCTTAACGATCTCTTTTCTCTCACTTCTAAAGTTATTCACTCTTATGCAGATGATAGCATTGGTTGTTATTCAAATTCATTTTTTCCGTGGCCAAAAGATAAATCATAAGTTGCACATATACAGATATTGTTCTCTGACACAAAAAAAAAGGAATGAAAAAATTATTAGCAGTCTTCTGGCAAAAGCTCTGAGAGTAACCGATTGCCATGAGTAACCTTCTGAAGTCTGTTGTTCGAAATTGACTTCAAACTGTAGGTCACGAAACTCATGGATAAAAATTAACACACACAACATGGGTGCTGCGAGAAGCTATACCGTAACCCTGACACAGGGTTGTAATGGCCAATTATATACGTATGTATGTTTATATGTTCTCTGACACATACATATAATCGATGTTGCTTATGGTCAATATCTTATCATACAGTGAAAGAGCCCAATATAAATGATATGCTCGTATTGTTTTGGGTGTAAGACATTCTTGGAAAAGGTAACAGTTTTCTAATGCCGAAAGAATTACTCAAGTGGCTTTGTTTTTAAAACGGTATAAAAAATAATTCCCAGTACTTGGTATACGAGTATATACAATTCAGTATGGGATGCAGTGTAAACAAAAATAGTAATTAAAACTTTTTTTGTATTTTTGGGTTGTTTACTTGCTGGACTAGCTGTGAGAGCTATGCAAGGTTTTTATTAATTGTTCTTTATTTACAAAATTGATCAGCTTATATACTACTTATGAGAATCTAACTTAACCTACCCTTAACATTAGTTTGTGTAAATGTATATTAATTTATAACTAAAACATTACAAACACACGTACATGTATAACGGGAAAATAAAGTATCTTCCCACAGTCGGAATATGAAGCGTGTCATATTCCTGCAGTAATATGGAGTGCAGCTGCAGTATTAATATTTTGGCCTTGAGTATTTAATTTGTAAATGACGACGGTCAGCGGAATCACCAAAAGAGGTTTCTTGTATCGTCTGTATTTGTGTTCTTTTGAATGACACATGATACTCTTTTATTTGTAGGCACTTCAATAGTATATATTTAACAAACATGCACTCAATAGAATGCAATCACAGACATGCACTCAAAGAAATGCAATCACGCTACAGCAGGTCTCATGTATCAACCAGTGTTCTAAAATCTCTTTTAGTTGAGAACCACTAAAAGGGGTTGCTTGTGTGAAAGGACGAAGGTGCTCATTAATAGCAAAAGAGTATTAATTCACCAGGCCATAGTTTTATTTTTCTATCAAATTGAAGTAATAATATATCTTCTTCTATATAGTATACACAAATGAATGTCTGTCTGTCTGTTTATTTGTGCTTTATAGGAAATTTTTACATTTTCATTTTTACAGCATTTTACTGTGACTCTGCAAAGAATAATAGGCTATATGAAGTTTTGACTGCACAAAGGGACGTGTCACTGCTTATGTAACCTAGAATTTAAAATCGGCAAATCTTGGGCATTTTCGACTAACGGCGGCAGTATTTGCTATATATGGTATTGGCATGAATAGAAATACGTACCAAAAGAAAAGTGCGCGGAGCACGCACCTTTGTTTGTCATATATTGGAGGCTGGACCTGTTAACAGATATTAAATTTTCACAGCGTGCAGCTTTGACTTAGGAATACTTACTACATGATAATATTTTTGCCCATGCACCTACTTCTTTACTAGGTTTATTAACGGTTTTACCTCAAATTTAATATACGTTTTAATTAAAATAGTGGGTTAGACCCATTCTTCTTTCTCCCACAACTGTTTGCAAAATATATAAATACTTTTAATTTTATTTTATAACAAGGGGGTAGCGAAGCACACCGGCGACAGTTAGTTCCAAGAGTACATACGATTTTGTCGCACTATTGGCTTATAGAATGATTATTCGTCAAACGCTTTTCATGGAAATTATGATATCAATAAATACAAGTCACTACTCTCCCTTGCCATCACTTTATCACTTATATTCTTAACTTTAAATGATTAAACAGAATACTACCGCAACTTCAGGCAAAAACGACTCTCAAAGAAAACATGCCCAAAATTAAAACGACGGCCGCAACTTCACGAACTGTCATTTATTGTTTTTGCATTTCTTGTATGTAAAGCTATTAAAAATTAAGTTTATGCGAGTTTTTGCATAGAATTGAATTTATATTTTATAACTTAATCATCTTTTCGCATTTATTCAATTATTTTTTCTATAATATCACTCATTTAATTTAACAAATTAAAAAAAATTAATAATTTATTTAAATTTTCAAATGTTTTTTCGATTTTCTTTTGTTGTTATTTTTCTTTCCGACAACAACAAAAAACAAATGAGTTTGTTTACAATTTAATAAAAGTGTGCTAACATTGTTGAGAGAATTTATTTCTAAAAATGAGAGCATTAGAAAAATCGCTGTCAAAATAAAATAGATTCTATTTCACGACTGCATTCTCCAGCGTTTTTATATGTCAATTTGTATGGAAAAGAACGTCATGCCCCAATTCTGTTTAATCATTAACTCAATGCATTCCCTCTGACTACGTAGTTGATTTTGTAATGGTTTTCAACGAATAAAAAGTACTAGTTTGTCTTAAAAATTCATTTTTTATGTTTCAAAGACCTATTTAAGAAAATGTGTACGCTTAAGTAAACTTAAAAAAAATATTGGATAAAAAAAATCATGAAAATTTAAACTTTTTTAATAATAGCTTGAAAGTTACATTTTTTTTATTTATTTTTATAATTTCTCTTTAATTTTGTTTAATTTAAATTTTGTTTTTTTTCTACTTTTAGGCTGCCTTGGGCCCCATAGCATTGGATTTTGCTCGTTCTATGAATGCTGATGACAGTCTCTTATCACTGGCCAGTAACGTTCTAATCATCTCTGTTTTAGCCATTATATTGACTGCACCATTGGGTGCCATACTTATGTTGCGTTTAGCACCAGTTTGGCTACAATATAGTCCACCAACAACAAACAACGATAATGTGGCCGATGACAATCTTAGCAGAGGGAATTTAACAGCCAACCTTCATATGATAGAATCAGCGGGTAACATCAATTTAGACCGCAATCAAAAGTCAGCTTAGGACCAATAAAAATTATCAAAAAAAAAAAGAACAAAAAATGTATTGTAATATAAGAAAGTAATGGTAGAAGTGGCATACAAATAGACAAATCATTTGTTTTATAGTGAAAGAAAATAGGCCTTAAATAGTAGAAAAATTAGCACAATACAATAAAAAAAAATACCATTAAGAAACAATAAATAAATTAACTGCTGTGTGATATAAAGCAAAGGAAATTTATATGAAAACTTTAATTGCAAACACATTTTAAATTTTTTCTTTAAAGAATGCAACAGTTAAAGTCTTTTAAACATAAGGGTGACATTGTGATTATTGTCGTTTGTGTTGACTTTGTTTTAAATATTTTACTTCGAATTGTTAAAACATATCTTAAATTTAAGCAGAAAATTACTGAAATATTGTTACGAAAAGAAAGACAACGAAAAAATAACAAAATTGCCAGCAATGTAAAGCATTTTTTATTAAAATTTAAAATTTTTTAAATATTTTATATTCGGACTACATATACGAACAAGAAAATGTATTGTTTGTAGAAATTAAAAAAAATTTATGGGATTCTATATGGCGTCTTACCCGTCTTCGCTTTTTTGGTACTTGTTTGTTTTTTCCCCTCACTTGAAAGATAAAAGCCACATTTAAATTCAAGGATGATTATATTGTTTCTGTTGCAAATGTAATAATTATTTCAGCCACCTTGCGCCAAGTTCTATTGGTTTTTCTGCACTGCTGAAACAACAACAACAACAAAATAAATAAAAAAACTTAAAAGTCCTTTGAAAACAGTTGGTCAGTATCTTTTGTGGCAAATGAAACATTTTTCATTAAAAGTCAACAACTTTATGTCGGCATTTTAAGCTGATTTGCGACACTAATGCCATAGCCAAACATATGATGCCACTCAACACGACCCTTTTCATTTATGAAAAAAACTAAACAAGAACACAATTTGCAACAAAATGTAGCAAATGAAACTGACTGTTAATTTTTTTTCCAGTATAGACCACCAGCATATTCAGAAGCCCTCATTTTAATTGTTTAGATTTGAAAAACCTCTTTAAGAATATTTAATTTCTAATGATTTAAGAAAATTCATGCGTAAATTGTTCATATTAATTTCATAAGAAATATTAATTAAAACTTTTTAAATCTTTTAATTCTTCAATCATTAGAGGAAAAATGTCTTAAGAAAATTTTAAATGAATTTTAATCTTTCGTCGTCATTGGTAGCGCAGCAGCAACGATATCATCACCCTCAGCATCATCACCATCATCAGCATCACCAACATCATCGTCAAGAACAAAGTCTTTAGCGTGATATTGATATTTTTTAATTGTTAAAAATCTTTTTTGCCATCATTAAAAATAATGATAAAGGCAGGATACATACAACAAAAGTACCCTATAAATTATTGCTTTAAAGGTTAGAGAATGATGATTAATTGATTGATGTTTTACGTGTAAATAACAATTTGAAAAGTTGCTCAAATCAACGAGGGAGTATCAAGAGATTTGGGCCTTTTTTTAATTTCCTGTCTCAGAACTGTAAAGGCAATACCGCTCCTATCAGAAGACATATCCCCATTGACTGAGTATTATTACTGGTCGTAGTCTAGTAGAGCTGGCAAACTATCGATAGTCGCGCCATTCGATGTTTCGATAGTTAGTTCAAATATTATTGATATTATCGATAGTATCGAATTCTTTTAGAAATTTTAATTAAATTTCACGTTTCTGTTAGCACATAGACAAAACAGTCATACGAAGAACAAACTTGTTTCATATAAAGTGAGACGTTGTAATAGATCAGATTTGCACTTCTTTGTATTCGTTGTATTGAACAAATTTACCATCATCACATTTTTCAGAGTGTTTCGTGAAGGCAACATGTAGCGGGGATTTAAGCATTTAATAAAATCTCGGAAACATATATCCTTTATTATTCTGAATGGCTGTAAATCATTGGCGACCAAAGTCATTAAACCAGTATGTAGTAGTTTTTTCCATTCGGAATCTCTTTTATAGGTTTTAGACTCTTTGACAAAATATTGGATTGTGTTTGATTGTTTCGGCAGTTGGTTATGAGATGGATGGGCTCGTTAAAAATATGTACAGAAAAAATCTGGCCTATTGCAATTGTTGAAGCGATGATGGTTTTAAGCTAGAGAAAAATCCATAAATCAATTAAATGCAACATTTAACGATAGTATCGCTATCGAAAAAATAACATCGACAGTCTAATAAAAATAAAAATAAAAGTCTACTATGTAATGTGTTGGGTTTCTAGCTGAGAGCTTCATGTTCAAACCCAAAATCTGATATCTTGAGAGAAAAAATTATGAAAATAGCAGTCTTCAAGCAAAAGCTCTGAGAGTAACAGATTGCCATGAACAAGCTTCTCAAGTCTGTCGTTCTGATTCGACGTTAAATTGTAGGTGCCGGTACTAATAGATAAAAACTGATTTACACAGCATGGATCTGTGAGAAGCTATGCCATAATTTTGCCAATTATATATGTATGTGATGTTATCTATTTCTATTTAATATTCATTAATAAGTAGCATTGTTATCACGTGGCTTGAGAAGCCACCGCAGCATTTATATTTTGAAAAAAAAAAAACCAACTTAACTAAGCCTAATTTAAAAAAACGCTTTATTACTCTGATATCAATGCATTATTAGTTTCAATGCTTTGAAAGTGCTTTGTTGAATTTCGTTTTATCCCAAGATAGAAGATGAAGAACGTTGAAATATTTACACTCGAAGTAATTGAAATAATGCATTAATATGCTGTTATCTGATCAAAGATTGTAGAATCTATGGTTACTACAATGGCTTAGTGGTTGAGTATTATAATTTTCATTCAGTCTTTTGATAAGATGTGTGCCGTAAGTCCTCAATAACACTGCAGCGACCAACCAGCAGATAAATTAGTGGCGATTATACAACTTTTGATCACTTAAAAAATAAATTTAAACAAAATGAAAGAACAAAATTTAAAGCTTAATATGTCACAAATAATATATCACATACAAGTTCTGGAAAATTCTAACAATTTGTGAAAGCTTTTTGAAGTATTTGGTTCCACTTGTCAGTGCAAAAGAAAACAAACTCTTTGAAAACCAAACAAATTTATATTTGTCGACCATTTTTTATCCAAATTATGTATAAACAAGCGTGTAAAGCTGAATTTTTTTTTGCTGCCCTAACTGTAGTCGCCGTGGTCTAGTGGTTAGGGTGTTGGCTTACAAAGACGAGAACTCCGGTTCAAGCCCCGACTCTGACATTTTGAAGCCAGGAATATTCAAAAATAAAATATATTGCTTTCAACAACTACCTCTTAGCAGACTTCTGGAAAAAGCTCTAAGAGCAAGTGATTGCGATGAACATGCTTCCCAAGTCTGTTGCTCGGAGTCGACGTCGACATCAAACTGTAGGTCCCGGTAGGCATACATAAAAAATGACAGACACAACATGGGTATTGCGAGAAGCTAGGCCGTAACCCTGAAACAGGTTTGTAAAGTCCAGTTATGTAGGTATGTATGCCTTAACTAGGAATGGAGTTATACAATTTTTTTTATATATCATTTTTAAATGAACAAATGAGATTCAAACACACTTTGTTAAAAGTTCCTTTCATTATTAAAACTTATTTGCCAACCCACTTATATTAATTCCACTTTTATTTCATTTATTTTATATAAATTTGTATATGGAGAGACATTTTTGAACTCTTCTGAAACCTATTTAACATTTAAAAACTCTAAAACCTATTGACGAACCTTCGCAATATACTTGTTGCATTAATTTTTTACTATTTTACACTCAGTATACAACAGTGTAGGGTACACTGACTTATATAGATATTAAAACTTTTTAATAATTGTTTTTCGGCATTTTGTTTCAATCAGTTTTCATTTATAATGAATGAACTTTAAAGACACCCTTAAGTTATAATTTTGCTTTTTCTTTCAGGCTTTCTTTGAAGAATACAAAAATTTCGTAACTTTCATTCAACAATAATAATCGTAAACACTAGTTAAGCCCATATTTAATTCTATTATTATTACTGGTTTTCTATTTCGATTCTGTTACTACTTTTTCAATATAAATTTGAAAAAAAAATCGTTTTATTTTCCCCCAGCTTGTTGAGAAAGTCAGTCATAAATTTAAATTTTGTTTAAATTATTCTTTTCGTTGCCTTTGTTTTTTTAACATCAGCAGCTGTCAAAAAGTTAAAAACGAAACTTTTTCTTTTCGGGTGGTAAGAAAAATAATAAAAAAGATTATGTAAAACATTTTAATAAATAGTACTCGTGTTATGAAGACGAAAATAATTTATAAAAATAAAAAATAAATTATAATAAAATAAAATGTTTTAGACAAAAATGCGAAAGTTAAATTTAGGGATTTGAACTGAACTTACAAAACTTAACCCATTCGCTGCCAAGGACGAGTATATTCGTCCTACTAGATATTGTAACATATGCGTAATCTGATACCACAATATTTATTCTTTTATTTTTATTTTATTTCCTATAGTTACTTTCTCAGTACGATTTAAAATTGCTCATCTTCAAATTAAGATTTATTCTCTGTAACAATAGTACACAATTTTTCCACCCAGCCGTTTTGCAAAAAAAACGAACACGTAATAACAGGATTAGGTGTATATGTTACTCCATTATATCGATTAGTGTCGGATATTGAAAGTGTTAAAAACTGTTGCCTTTTATTGAAAACAAAATCCTCAACCATTAAACAAAATTTATTTGCTTCTATTGGGTACGGCTCTTGCCAATACACCACATGGTGTGTCATATTGAATAATATGTCTTTAAAAAAATCAACACAAACAACAAAAACATACCAAAAATTTCATTTTCTCTAAATTGGTGGCAACGTTACTGAAGCTTGTGTTGGTGTTAGAGACACAACAACTGCAACGACTGATGCTGACAATGATGATGTTGAAGCCAAAACTGATGATGAAATAATGGGTGATGTTGTAATAAATGGTGTTAACTCGTTATGATCTAAAATAGAAAATAAAAAAAACAAAATCACACACATAAGGAAAGTGTCATAAACATCAATCAAAAATATTCTTGTTGAAAAACAAAATTTGGTATTCTTTGTCTGTAACATCAATACCGTTTTTTTTAAAGGATTTTTATTTTTAAAAACATACAAGTGGGACCCAAAAATAAAAAATTTAAAAAAAAAATTCAACAAATAATTGGAAAAATCGTTTTTATTGTATTCACAATTGTCAGTTCATGTTGTGTGGTGACATCTTTATTACACGTATTACAACAACAAATATTTTAACCAATAAAATCAATGACAATAACGTTATATTGTTGCAATACAGGTAAATTGAGATTTGTGTGTGTGTGTGTGTAAAATAAAGGTAATTTCTAAAATTTCATACATCTGTTTAGCAAAAGGGTTTTTGAAGGCATACAGAATTACAAAATAATAATAGGAAGAATATTAAAAATAATTCTTAAATAAATAAAAATCAAAAAAACATTTGAAAATTTAAGGGCCATTATAACAACCTGCCTATAAAGTGTCCGATTGTTAAAGGTAACTTTCGTTAACGGGAGGAATAAAGTGACCTTTAAATGCTTTTCATTATTACAACTTGCCTTTGAAATAGAAGTTATATTTTTTAAAATACGGGAATACCAGAACAAGAACTGATTCTGTTTCATCCAAATAAGATGACAATTACAAGAACAGCAATGATGGTAAGAAAAGGAGAATATGATATAAACTGTTGTGTGACTTTACTTCGACTAACTCATACAAATGTATGTACATACGGTAATAATTTCAGTATGCGATTTCCAAAAAAGTGTGAGTTAAATAGTTGATGTTTGGTCTTGAATATGCACAGGACACGAAGAACTCTGATGAGACTACCGTAGCTGGAGTCGAAAACAATTGTTCAGTTTGGCTAGTGTACTATTCCTTCACGGACATCATTTCTTCTTTAATTACCAAAAAATAACATTGCAGTTAAATTTGATCTAATTAAAGCGTTTTCTGATAAAAACCAAAAATTAAATTGATCACACCTCTCCTGAGATTCGAACCCGAGTCTTAGGCTCTTAACATAAAGAACTGATTACTTTTGGCATTAAATTTGTTTAATAGACACCAAGTGGCAACAACACTTATGTTTACATGAATAAATAAACAAAAAAATTTTATAAATTGTGCACTAAAACAACTTAATAAGAAAGAAATGTGATTTGCTTTCCATTTTTATTGAATTTACTTCTTTGTTGACAAAATAGGCAAAATATTTGTGTTAATAATTCAACGAACAAAAAATATGGCAATATTAATAAAATATGGTAAGCTTAAAAGTTTAAACCTCACATTAATGCTGTAAACACATTCAAGGCTATCGACCACCGAACACACGACTACAAAATTCGCCGGCTACAAAAGTAGCCAAGTAGCCAACTACTTAATTACAATAACAACTACAGCTACAAAATAAACATCTGTTTTGACACTTTGAACTTATTTTTTTTAAAAGTGAAATTGTGAGAAAACAATTAATGTCTAAAGAAAACTTATTTAGTTTTATAACAACTATTGCCAAAATTGTGAAGAAGAATTTTTTCCCGAACTTGTGTCCATCAGCTCAAGCAAAAAAATATGAAAATTTGTTTAATGCATATCGGATGAGCGTAGCAAATTATTAAATTAATTAATAGTAAATTAAAAATTAAATAAAAACTAATGTAATATATGAAAACTAAACAAATGGTTATTTTTTCAGTGGTGAAACTTAAATTTTTTACGCATTTTTAATGTAAATATTTCATGTATTGCGTTTTTTAAACATATCTTATTGCATTGGCAGCACTAAACTGTATATTGTAGCCAAGAAAAATAGAAATTAGCCTAACTGCCATCCCTAAATAAAAGCGGCAAGCGTTTTCTAGCTGTCAAAATTTCTCATGCCCATACAATTTATATGGAGCATCCCAAAATAACGCGGCGGCAACGCTTTTCAATTAGAAAATCCAATTTTGACAGAGCGTTTAATAGTTAAGTTGGTCGCAAAAGGCAATTGAAATGTAAACAAATATGAAAAAAACAGGGTTGTGATATAAAGATATGTTTTTTGCATAACCATGTTTAATTTGTAAAAGCAAAATAATAAACAAAATAGAAGATAATAAATATTAATATAAAATAAACAAATTAAATATAATATAAATAAATAAAATAATACTATAAAATTTAGCTTACGTCACAAATACCAATAGAATAATGCAGTTTATTATTAAAATAGTCAGAATTGTTATATAAGCATATGTTTTTTGTATTACCCTGTTTTTAACGTTTTGACAAAACGTAGCCGCTTTTATTTAAGGATGGCGGTTCAGCGTAAACGCTGAAAGTTGAAAAACGTTCCGCCTGCCGCTTTTATTTAGGGATGGCTCTAAGTTAGCTACGGGCTATAAAAGTAGTCCTGGGGTCGGTAGTCGTGTTGCCACTGAAATAATTATTCTTATATGCACGCATATATTCTATTTTTGACAAGTTGTAGTGTTTATAGCATAAAAGTTAAAGGTAAGGCAATCATCCCAATAACTTTATCGATCAGTTTTAGGGTAAAGTTTAGTTGTAACCAAAAGCAATTTATCTGTCCGATAACATCGTTCCTTTAACTAAAGGCAAGTTGTAATAATGTGTCTTAATAAGTCTTGGGATTTACTAAATAAAATGAGTTATATTATAGAAAAAATAATTGAAGAAGAGCGTAAACATACTATAAAATATAAATTCAGTTTTTAGCAGCAACTTTTATAAACTTAATTTTTAATAACTTTTCATACAAGAAAACAGAAACATTAAGTGACAGTTCGTGACAAATGCGGTCGTCGTTTTAATTTTGGGCATGTTTTCTCTGAGAGCCGTTTTTGCTTGAAGTTGCGGTGGTATTCTGTTTTATCATTTACGTCTTACCCAAATTCAACAAAAAGGCGTTTCCTCAGGTAATTTCTTGAGTACTTCAAATAATAAAACTATTGATAAGAAAAATTTTAAAAAAAACCGAATATTCCATATAAAGGTAAAGAGAAAGAAAACAAATTTATGAATAATGTTTTTTCTCATTATTTTAATACATAAAGGGGTTCCTATATAAACAAAAATGAAAAACATTTAAGACCCAACAAACAAACGGCATAAATGAAATGAATATTTTGTGCCATTTTTGTGAAGGATTTTTACAATTTTTGTTTTATTTTTTTACTTAAACGACCTGCAGGCAATCTCTTAATTTCGCTGACAAAAAACGATTGAAACAAACAAATGCCAACAGCCATGCAATAAATACAATAACAAATTTTCCATTCACCTGGCCATTAAAAGCAAACAAAAACAACAACAAAAACATCAAAAACAAAAAGGAAAATAGAATTGCAGTAAAAGGCAAAAGAAAATCTTTATTAATAAAAAAAAAAAAAAAATAAAAAAAAAAATGGTACAACAAACACACACACACACGTTTACTTTGCCAACAAGAATGTCGATGATAATCGTTTTGAGAAAATGCATTCATGCAATACAACATCCTGCCTGACTGCCTACCTACTCGTACTACCAAACCACCAGTAAGTCATTTCAGCAACAATAAAAGTAATAGACCACAGTCTTATACTTCTCAACTCTTCCTTTTAAACACTGTGTACTACTTGCCTGCCTACCTATTCGTTACAATCACTTCAAATGAACGTCAATTTTAGTTGTTTGTGCAACAAGAAGAAGGAACCAAAAACAAGAATGAATTTTAGAAGAAAATAAAAACAAGAATACCAGCAAAAATTGCTAAAATATTTTCTGAAAATACCATGTGCCACAATCAGTTTTCAATTAAATTCTGTAGAATACTAATACAGGCACACAAACGAGTACATACACTTACTTTTCCATACAAACACAAAAGTGTAAATATTTGGACAATAAAAGCGCCATGAAAGACGCATTAGTCTAACAGGTCCAAAAAGCTGCAATATTTCAGATGTGCCCAACAATGTTTTATTTGTTTTTTTTTTCTTTTTTTTTTCAAAAATAATTAAAACTATTTAAAGTCATACGTAGAACAGTAGGTCCAAATCGGCTAAATTTTACGCTACAGTACTTAATTGTCATTCTTATTTCACTAGGCATACTTTAGATTCGTAAATTTGCTAAAAAAAAGTATATTAGGTTATATTCGGCCACCAATTCCAAGATTATATCAATTAGGCTAGCAAATGCCAGCAGCAGTACTACATACCCCTAAACTTCAAGTCAACTTCTTAAAGAATACGACCTGCATAGCTACTGGTACATACTGGGGCAATACTGCATTTGTAGTATGAAACTTAACAACTATGTTAATTTTTTACTAAAGGAAGCAGCGTGCACCTTTAAATAAAGTGTTTGAAAAGATTGTTATTATTTTTATAGGCTTACTAACTGAACCCGGTGTGCTTCGCTACCCCCTCGTTATATAATATAATTTAGAGTATTTATATATTTTGCAGACAGTTGTGGGAGAAAGAGAGTAAGGCTACCCTACTATTTTAATTCAAATGTATTTTAAATTTAAGGTAAAGTCGTTAATAAACGTAATAAAAAAGCACCAAATTTGTATATAGAACAAAAAGTTTAAAACTTTCAAACTAAATTTGGCGTGAAAAGGGGCGTGAAAGGGACGTAGCGTAAAAATGTGTGTTTCTACCTCGCCTTGAGTATAATGTGTATACAATTTGAAGTATATTTTTTAAAAACTATATGGAAGCAATTACATAAATTTAAAAAAGTGGGCGTAAAAGTGGGCGTGGTAAAAAAGTACCCTATTAATCATGCCAGAGTCCCAGTTAAATGCTGTGAAAATTTCAGGAAGAAGTTTGGTCTCCTATAAGATACAAACAAACAAAAAAACAAATAAACAAACACACATTCAATTTTATATATTTAGATGCCCGTATTCATAAAAAGTATTTTAGAATTTGAGCCTAAGCTTCTTTTGTATTGTCTTCGAGCGCTCTACACTAATGCCCGTATTCATAAAAATTATTTTAGGTTCATTGAGGGTTTATTTGACAAGTATTGCATAGAAATATGTCAAAACTTCGAACAAAAATTTGCGGTATTTCGAGGTTTTAATTAATAAATTCGGCCGGACACGAGGACCATTCGAAAAGTTGAAAATTGTATTGGTTTGAACGTCACCATGAATAGGAGATAGACTGATATACTAATAGATAGACTAGCCTACGGAATCTATACTTGCCTTTTGTATTTTAGAAGCTGGACCAACTATTTATTCTACCGAAGAAGGTGTCGATATTCTTCTTTCGAACAGGAAGGACTGTCAAATTACTGAGCTTGCTTAGGCCAAGAATTTTGACTATAGTAGGTAGAATCGCATACTATACAAATATTGCTGGAAAGAGGAAGTGATAACGAGTAGACACTTGTTTCTTTAGTCTCCGGCACCTTTGAGCTTTAAATGGAGTACCACAAATATTAAATTTAATGTTGTAGTCGCCGTGGTCTAGTGGTTAGGCGTTGAATTACTAAGACTAGAACTGCGGGTTCACACTTCAGCTCTGACATCTTGAAAAAGAAAGATATATGAAAAAATATTTCTTTTGCTGACTACCTTTTTAGCAATCTTGTGGCAAATGCTCTGAGAGTAACTAATTGTCATGAACAAGCTTCTTAAGTCTGTCGTTCATTGAACTATAGGTCCCGGCATTCATGGATAAAAATTTCCACACACAACATTGGTGCTGCGACAAACTGGTCCGTAACTCTGAAACGAAACAAATGGCAAAATTAGAAATTCATGGTATGAAATTCATAATGGTATGATGAATGTAATAGATGAAAGTGTTCCTTTATATACAACCTGTATTGTTTCATAATTATTGAAAATATGTACATCCATCACTTTACAGCAGAGACAAAACTTTAGTTCCAAAACTGAAAGCAATAAACTGAAGCAAGTGGAAGTGAACCAAAGTAGTCAAAAAGAGTAGAGTAGACTGATAAGGTCATTGCAACGCATTTTTGTGCTTACGACCAATTCCAAAAAGATAAAACAACAAATTTGAAATTTCGTAGTAACATTTTCATCACGACAATGCAATATCCCACAAGGGCGTTTAATTACCAAGGCAAAACTTGACAAATGTCAATTCGTACGAATTGCCTGGACACACATTTTCTCAAATCTAAAAATTTTAGAAACTCTTGTTTGATTTTAGTTCGATTAACTCATACAAATATATGTGAATATGGAAAAAAGTGATTTCCACAAAGAACTCTGATGAGACTGCCGTAGCTGGAGTCAAAAACATATGTTCAGTTTGGCTAGTGTACTAGTCCTTCACGGACATCATTTTCTCCTTGAATTATCAAAAAAAAAAAAACTAAGTGTGAACTAATTAAAGCGTTTCTGACGAAACAAAAATTTTCTCTCTGACAAACTTTTCTCCTTGAGTGAAAATGCAATGCCAAGCTGTAAACGATTAGTTTGAGAAGGTTTAGGAAAATTATTTTAATTATGGGACGGAATTGCTAGACAAACGTTGGACTTAGTGTATGGAAACGAGCATTAAAGCTATTGATAGGACCAATACTTTCTTGTGGAATGGTAATGGGATTTTGGAGGGGCATACTTAAGGAAAGAGAAGAAAAAGAGGGAGAGAATACTTTTTCTGCACAAGACGGGTCTTGTACTCTCCAAACTTCTTCTTAGAAACTATAATAAAAACAAATTTGAGCCATGCATTAGATTCTCTGGGGATCATCTAAGAATATCAATAGGATTGAATTAAAGTTTCAAGAGATTATATTGAAAAATATTTGATTTTATCTCTTTGGCATTATAGTGGTTAGAGCGCTCGCACAGAAACTCAAACGGCCGAGGACAAAAATTATAAAATAAAATTAGTGGTTTTTTTCTAAAATTGTAATTTAAAAATAAGAGGTCACTTCCCTCTAAGAAGCCCATCTTCAAAAAACTGCTCTCTGGCATTTCCAGTCTATTTCACCAAAAACGAATTATCAGGAGTACAGTTCCGCTACCTTCTGGGAAGATAACAGCTAACCTACTGAAGACGCTCGTCATCGCATTCAAAATCCACTGATAGATGGGGCAATTGCTGGTGATCACTCATTGGTGAATTTATAATACCGGCCTTTGAGTGGTAAAATTGACTGAAACTTCTCTCATCAACTAAAAAAGGCGTATAATAACAAAAATTAAATAAAAATCTATCTATGTAAGTATCTTTAAATTCCAATATTGGTCTTAAATAATAAAAAAAATATATCGAATTAATATATAAGCTTTTAATTAAGCTTTAGGTCGATTAAATAATTATTTTTTCGATATTTCGCTACTTCTCTGCGTAGCTTCTTCAGGAAATATTTTTTATTTTATCGAAAAAATAATTATTTAATCGACCTAAAGCTTAATTAAAAGCTTATATATTAAACAATAATAAGGTCAACTAAACTTATTAATACAATATATCGAATTTTTTACACATAAGCTTCTGCAAAGAGCCCGATTAATTTTTTCAACCATTATTTTTTTTCAAAATAACAAAGTAATGCTATAAATGAAAACATCTGTTATCCAGTTTAATTATAATATGACTTTGAAAAATTCCGACTTTAGTTCAGATGTCTCTTAATTCTTATCTTCTGCGAATTAAAACTATTAATAAATTCAATGAATTTTACCATACGAAGGCTACAACTTGTCTAATAGAGACTGTCTGTAGACAAGGCAGCAGTGAAGACGATGCTTGAAAATTGAAAATTCAAACTACTTACCGGTAAAAAATAAAAATATTACTTAAGGGGGGTTTAGACGGGAATACAAGTCGTACGAGATGTCAAATTTTTGTGTAGAAGAGAATGAGTAGTATCGTGTAAACTTGATATGTAATGAGAGCGTACGACATTGAGAGAAAATATGGATACAAATTTCACAGTCGTACGGCTCTCTTTGTTTTTTGAAATTTGTTAAGAAACCATCACATTTCATTAGATCAGGGATGCATTTTTATCTTTTTGTTTGTTTATGTTAAATGTATTCACATTGTCGGTAAATTTTATGTGCATGTGTATGTGCATTTTATGTTTTCATTTCACTTTGTTTTGGTATTTTACCAACCGTGTAAACGCAAAAAATATCTGTCGTAAGAGTTTTACTCTCATTTTTAAAATACGGATGAAATTTCGTAATATTTTCTCTTTGATTTTACGTACAACTTGTATTACCGTCTAAACCCTCCTTTATCCGTAGTGACGTATTTCGAAGTGTTAATGCTAAAGCCTATCAACGTAGCAAAAGAAATGTCATCGCATTACGAGTTCAATCTATAAAAATGATTTTGTTTTTAATTTCTTAAAAATCTACTAATTTTACAAACAATAAAATTTTTGATTATATTAAATGCTTGCAAAATGTTGCTCTACTTCATTGCACAAAAGGTTGCATAGTGACTAAAATAAATGAAGCATTACTTTTAGTTGAACAAAAAAAAAAAGAAAAGCAAATAGATGGTCAGATTAATGAAAATGAAAAATATTTCTTGAAATATTTCGTTCTTTTATTCACAGATATTGGTCACCTTAAACTTCTTAACGCTTAAACGCATTTCATTTAAACTTTTATTTCTTGACTTTCTTCTCTACTTAATTTCTTCTACCATTGGATGGATGATTTCACTGCAGCAGCTCATAATGTTAAATGAACAAAAGTGCACTACAAGTCAAGTAAGTACCATAAAATGACAACATGACAGCAGTATATCATGACATTTAACAACTAAAAGGGCAACCGAAAGGCTATATTTTTACTGCTTGGAAAGTAATGACCATCAGGTCATACAAATAAAGGATATATTCGTATTATGGATAATGGAAACTATTTAATTTTTGCAATATTATGACGATTTAAGAAAACCTATACAAATAACATTTTTCAAATGTATTTTTTTTAATTTTTTAAATTTATCACTTTGTGTGTAATTGCATCGCAAACAAAAAATTGGTCTTGAAGAAGCAGTCCGGTGTTAGAGGTTGTCGTTTATACATGACACATTCATTTTCTTTTTATCAAGCTTATCTTAAAGGCATGACAAAAGAACATGACTGATGGTTACACATTCATAAATGAAACATAAATTTTATCAAAAAGTCTTTAGCTAAAGAATTGTGGCCATTAAAGATATGAAAATATTTCATGCACATTCATTTCTACCACCTCCTTCAGCTCTTAATGAGTAGCCATGCCATAGCATGCCACAGCGTTTCCCTTCACTTTAGGCGCAAAAAAAAACAGAACGTGTTTAATTTTGATTTTATTTGTTAGTTTTTATTTTGTTTCTCTTGAAATTTTTTATTTTTTTTGCTCGAAAGCAGCAATTTCATATTTAAATTCCCATAAAAATGCGTTATATTTTTCCACGTCCATTAACCGGCTAAATAATTATGCAATTGAGTTAAATTCATATAATTTTCATTTTTCTCTGTTTTATTTTCATTTAACATGTAACATGTTTACACAACTAACGCTTTAAACGAGCAACATTTTAACTAACAGGAACATTTTCTTATAATGGGTGTTTTTTATAGAGTGACGCAAGTTTAAATCATAATAAAGCAATGAAATATATTTTTAATATCAATATGACGGTCTTTAATGAAAAGCATAAATTATGAAATTAATGTTTAAATATAATTTCTACCATGTGGCCGCCACGGCTTGTGCGTAGAAAGCGCAATCTGAAACATCAATTTTCAATAACTTTTCGTAGCGTTGGCGGCCGTATTTCGCCGATAGCTTTTCGAATATTGCTTTCCAGGTGTTCAATTGTTTGTGATTTATTGTCGTAGACAAGTGACTTAACATAATCCCAAAGAAAATAATCGAATAAGGTTAAATCACACGATCTTGGTGGCCAATTAGTTGGGCCATTATATGAAATTATTCTTTCATCAAAAGTTTCCTTGAGTAAATCAATTGTAGCGTCTGCTGTGTGGCATCTTACTCCGTCCTGTTGGAACCACATATCAGCAAGATTCATGCCATGTAATTGAAGTACGAAAAAATTTCGAATCATGTTCGTATACCGTTCACCATTGACAGTAACATTCTGACCATCATCGTTTTTGAATACATATGGACCAATGACTCCACCGGCCCATAAAGCGCACTAAACAGTAATTTTCTATGGATTTATTAGTGTCTCAACAAAAGCGTTTGAATTCTCTCATTCCAAACGCGACAATTCTGCTTACTTACGTAGCCATTCAACCAAAAATGAGCGTCTTCGGAAAATACCATTTTGAACGGAAATTCAAAATCGCCATCAATAGAATAGAACAATTATTTTGATTAAAAATTTCAACAATTTGCAGGCATTGCTCTGGTGTAAGTCAATTCATATTAAAATTTCAAAGTGAAAAGCAACTATCAGCTGCTAAGTGGGTGGTTCAATAAAGCATTTATAAATAATATAATAACTTTATTGAACTCTTTTTTTAAATAATAATAAATCCCTTTTTCCGAGCTTAAGGTCTTTTTATATTAATATTAAATATTTATTTATTACAATATTTCGCTTTTGTTAAAATAATAATTATTGAAGACGCTACACGAAGGCAGCGAAATATTGGAAATAAATTAATATTTAATATTAATATAAAAAGACCTTAAGCTCGGAAAAAGAGATTTATTATTAAAGCAGGTAAGTCAACTCAAAGTTTTGACACTCTATAAAAAACCCTCTATTATAGTTGTTATATCTCTGATCATGATTCAAGGGAATAATGTCTCTTGAAAAATAAAAGTATTGGTAAATTATAAAAGAAGTTTTATTCTTTAGATTTTTATGTGTTTATTGAAACTTAAAGTGCATAGGAGAAGGTTATTTTTGATATTACACATTGTGCAAATAGCCTCCATGGCTTTGCGGCAGCCTTTCATCGAAAGTTTGTATCACCTTTCCGACGTTTAATTTAATCTTATAATGTAATTGCCTTGTTGACAAAGACCTTTGATTTCAAATTGTTGAGCTTATCATATCACACAGGTTAAAAGGAAATAATATACATGACAGTGTCACTCAAATTGTCTAGTATTCTATATTTAAGAACTTTAAGGAACATTAATTATTTCCAAGACAGAGAATGATCAGTAAAATATCGTCTTATTATTTAATGACAATGTCATTTGAAATGATTGGATCAACTGAGGTTTTGACCGCCATTTTGGCTACTTATGAGCATTAAAGGTTTTCTAATATCAATCAAAAATAAAATTGTATGTTCAGCACTGTTGACACCGATGTTAACAATAGCCAATTGTGGCTAACAAAATCAATTATCACGGTTTGGCTACGTCCCCGTCAACACGATTTCTTGATTTCACAATGTCAATTCGTCGCCTCGTTCTTGTGATTTAACGCCGATGGATTATTTTCTCTGTGGCCAATTGAAATACCGGGTTTACGTAAACAAACCACAAGTAACAGACTCTGTGAAAGTTGAATTCGGCGCTGCACTTGACGAGATGTGGTTCAAAATTTTATGTGGAGTGTGGACATCTACCGACTTGCTAAAGGTAGACATTTGCCAGATATCATATTTCATTATTTATTCCCATATTTTTACGTTACATTGGTGTCAATAAAACTGAAATTTTCAACAAATAAAAATATATTTTTAAGCCAATTTACTTCCTAATACCAAATTTTTCCACCCTGTACATATACTAATAGAGGTACGAAAAAAAAATTCTAATTAAAAATTTATACCGTCCACCAATAAAACTAAGTTTCTGACCGTCACTCAGCTCATTAAGAACATCAACCATTAATTTTCTGTTTCAAGAAAAGTTTTAAATTGCTTGAATACCAAATGCGACAATTCTGTTTATTGACGTATCCATACCACAAAAAACGGATTTCAGCGGTAAATAAATTTTGTGAGTGGATATTCAATATCAATATAATTTTATATTTCAGTCCAATAGCCGAATTGGCCGCTCAAATGATAGACATTTTGCTAAAAATCTTCCACAATTCGAATTATAAAAGCTTTTAAAAAAGTCTTCTCTAAAGTGAAAGAACACTTAGTTGTTGAAAACAGCAACGAATTGATTGATTAGGATTTCCTTTAATGCATTTCCATACAGAGGCTACTTCTTTTTCAGTGCACACAGCATGCTTATTATCAGTTAGATCATACGTGGTCTGAAAACCATTCGTTGTTATTCAAATTAGTCCCTCTAAAGGATAATTCTAACGTCCAAAACCAATTTGCAAGCGTTGCTCTGGTGTAAGTCTACCAATAAGGAAATGCTAAACCAACTCACAGTTGAAAACGCTTAAAAAGACACCCTTTTTGTTTTTCTTGTTTTTATTTTCTGTTTAAAGTTTTCTTTATAATTGCAAATATTTGTGTAATTAAAAATCATAATTTGTTACATTTTATTACCGCCACTATTTTAGTTGCCCATAAATATGGCATTTGATTTACTCACTCAACCCTTTAAATAATTTTTGTTCAGTTTTTTTTTTTTTTTTTTGTGCTTGCTTCCGATTATAGTATCCAAGTATTTAATTTGAATATTTCTTTTTTTTTAATTTATTTTTCTTTATAAAAAAATATTTATATATATATGTTGCTGTGTGGTGGTGTGGCAACAACCATTTCATTAATTTCTTTGCCATGGCAGCTTTTGTTATCAACAGGCCTATCATAAGGAAATTAATTTAAATATTTATGTTGGTTTTACTTTTTATTTTGTTGCTTTTTAAATAAAATGAAACGGAAAAAAGGTAATGACTTTATTTTGTATAAAAAGTTATTCGTTTTTATAAAAGTGGATGGAAGGACGTAAAATTATGGATGGGAGTCTTGCTTCGGCTCTAGAAGAAAAGTTAAACGAAAAGAAATTACGAAAACTTTTTATTTCGATTATAAAATTCTGTGTTATAAGAGCGCTTTAAAATTTCTGTTTGCACTACATAATATTTGAATTCCGAACAATTATCTTAATTTCAGAATATTGGCAATATGAATCACGATCTATCAACATTGCGTACATGAAAGTGTTTAAAATCCAAAAGTTTTGTTGGCTATTTGTGATCATATTTTGCTCATCTAGGACTCTAAAAACTGTTTAATTGAAACCAGTTCATATCATCGTTTGGTTTTTGTTTAACTTCTGGTTGTCTCTGATCATTACTGGAGCAAAAATTATTATTATCAAGGAGAAATTATGTCCAAAGGCAGACATCGCGACCTAAGGGATTTTTTGTGCTCCGCTCACAGATGATAACCCTGATGATCACCCCTGCTCAGTGTCAGGTTTTTGGCCGATCGGCGAGAATGTCCGGTCAACCATTTCGTCCACCGACACCATCTAGCTCAAGCGTTGCTCATAATATAAATGAGCAGGCTTAAAACCGTTCTTGAAAAACAACTTCTTCGTCCTATGAATGAAGTCAAGTAAAACACTGATTGTAATAAATCTGATCCCCACCGTATCCATCTGATCCCCGCCCAGGATCTGTAGTCTAGTTCTACTCAGTGCCACGCAGCTCCACAGAATGTTCTCTGCCGTCTTTTTCTCCTCAAGATACTTGAGGTAGTACACAAATTAAATTAAACACTAACTTTAATGATGAAGAACAAAGATATAATTTTTATTTATCAATAAATAAATTTTCAGTAGACCATTGTGCCAGTTATATTGATCAAGGCTTCGGAACTCACAAAATACAGTGGTCAGAAGCATCGATCTTTACAAAATTTGTTTATTTTATATGTTTACTTTATTGGGGACATATATAATGTTAACCCTGATTAGTATTACTTCTAGATATTTTACTCCTTTTTAGGAAGGAGTTGATGAATAATTTAATAATTTAAAGAGTTTCCGTATTCTAGAGAACAATACAGAGTGTTTTTTATAGAATGTCACAAATTTGAGTTGGCATGACTGCTTTATTGAACCACCCACTTAAAAGCTGATAGTTGCTTCTCGTTAAGTTTGCTTTGAAATTTCAATATGAATCGACTAACACCAGACTAACGCTTGCAAATTATTTAAATTTTTAATCAAAATAATTGTTCTATTTTATTGATGTCGATTTTGATTGCCATTCAAAGATTTATTTTCCGATGAAGCCTATTCCTGGTTGAATGGGTACGTGCATAAACAGAATTGTTACATTTGGAGTGAGGAGAAGCTGAAAGCTTTTGTCGAAACACTATTACATCCACAGAAAATTACTGGTTTGTGCGCTTTATAGCCCGCGGATTTATGCTGTTGAAAAAAGCAAAAAAGCGAAAAGTTGTTGAAAATTAGTGTTCCAGATTGCGATTTCTACGCTCCAGCCGTGACGGCCACATAGCAGAAATTATTGATATTTAAAATATATATCATTGCCTTTTTATGATTTCACATCGTGTCACTCTATAAAAATCACCCATTACAAATTTATGGAATAAATAAAAGAAATAAATAAATAATGCTGGACATTCTTGCAACTATTTTTTGAGCAGTTCATGCATATTGGTTTCTTGTGCTTATGCCAGTACTACTGTCTAGCACTCATTATAAATAGCCACAGCTTTGACGAGGCTTCTTCTCAATTGGCTCATTGAAAGTTTGGTTACAACCATGCTAGACAGTTGGTAGAACAAGTTGTTAACCAATCCATCTACTATCGTTCTGCCGCAAGAGAGTTTGTCATCTTCTTTGTTTAAACTGAAGTAATAATATGGATCATGTATGCAGAGAACAGCATATATTATAGACTTTTCCTGAACCCTCTCACACTGACTAGAATGAACAGAATAATAGGAATTGCCAGCAAATAAATAATACTTTTATACTTATAAAAAAAAGCTTTTTCTTATAAGTGAAGAAGCAAAATAAACTTAAGGAATTATATACACCAGATCAGCATTAAAATTAATTTCCCTACGGAGATCCAGTATACAATCAGCAATCTTCAAATTTGAACTCTATAATTGATATTGAATATATTTATTGACGATTACGGCTATGAGATTTACAACACCTTATCTGAAAATACTTTTTTTTAATGATTTTTTTGAAAACAACACCTTGTATATCTCTAAAAAAATTTAATTTTGGAAACTACTGAAATGATTTGTGTGGATTGTTTTTAGTAACTAAGACGCTTATGTTTTATCATAGGCAGACGCAAATAATTTTGAAAATTAACTACAATGAGTGAGCCATTTAATAATAAGACTTCCTATAATATGAGTAGTATGCAAAATATATAAAAAATTTTTCACATAAGGAGATCGGTTATTTTCCAAAAGTATACAAGCCATCCATTATGCAACTGCCCTCGCATAAACATAATAAACAACACATATTAGAATTTTTTAATATTAAAAACAGTACAATTTTAGTTTATTTTTCCTTTACAACAAAATGTAGGCAATATTTTAGTTTTTCCTATGTCAGCCTAAAAGTATGTTGTTTTTATTTCCATTTATTTGTAGCAGTATTTTGGTATAAAGTATGCAATAAAAAAACTAATTATTCTTTTATACAAAAATATATTTTTTCATATTAATAAACTAAATGTGAAAGTTAAAATAAAAGTAAATAGAAAAAAATGGTTATTAAAACTAAAAAAAAACTCTTTACTCTTGGCTTAGATTTTATTTTATTTTTTTCTTTAAATAGTACAGTAGTACTCGTATTAACATCATAAACTACTGACAGCAAAGCAAAAATATATTTTTTTTTTTTGGGAGGATTTTTAAAAACTCAATTAGTTTTTAATCTTTTAGCTTTTAAGGCCAAGAATGACATTTTTATGTATTTTCATAGTAAATTATTTTAGATATGAAACACAGAAAAAACATTGCAATTTAATGGTCAAGAATTAAGACAAAAAAAAAAAGAAAAATTTTTAATATAATATTTGTTTGAATAAATAAGGATTAGAAAAATTATGGGTGAAGAATGCTATTTAAATCTCAAAAAATAGAAAAATGTTATGACGTTTACAGATATAGTGAATCATTCTTATTTTGGGTATAAATTTCTTGGGCTATTCTGTGCAATACTACAGAGTACTAGTCACATAGTCTCTTTATTTTTAAGCTGAATGCATCTGATAAAGCAGTTAAAATTTTAAACACAAAAAATTTATTGAAATAGAATGCCATTTCTTAAACCTTTAATCTACTTCAAGAAGGATATTGACTAATGGATTTACATTTTCAATAAAAACATCACATGTAACTGCTGCTAGTTTGGTTAAAATATATTCCTTAAACTTTAGATATACAAAAAATTTAATTATTATTTTTTTTTTAATATTAAAACCAAGTTTTCTTCAATTATTTTAATAGACTACTTCGTGTACCTCTTAATGAGAATTTATGAAAAAGATACCTGAGGATTTTGGTTTTATTTGAGACTTAAATTTATAAAGGGAAATCTTAGTAAGTTTTCTTAAGATGATTTCTTAGAAAAGACCAGAACAATTTATAAATTAATTGGAATTTATGTATAAATAACAAATTAAAGAGGCTGTTCACAGCAACCTACGTTTGGAAATTTTTATTAGTCTGCACAAGAGATTAAAGTCCAACAACTAAAACAGCCCTTAAGTACAAAGAAACAACTTAAAAAATGCTGAAATAAATATGAAATGAAATCCTTAAATCATCTTAACAAAAAACACACAGACAAACTGGCAGATACGAGGTCAGTTTGATGAATGCCTAGAAAGTTTGCGTTTTTACAATGAGGGGTGTAGATCTACAAAGAATTTATTAAAGTTTCATAAGTTTCTTTTTTTGTGACTTATAAATAATAATATTTCTCGAGGCACTCCAAAATGATCTTAATTTTACAGCTGATCTCTTTCTGATGGCCTTTCCCTTCATTTGAATATAAATTAGAATCGCTATTAATCTACCAAAAAAAAATCACTTAATTGTACAAAACGAGAATGTTGCAACAGGTTGTCGTCTGACTCGTAGCAACTTTGTCAACCAAAAACAAACCTGTTCTTGGACTGACCAAGAGAGAAAAAAAAGAGATTATATTTCTCATTTGTCTGTATGCATTTATATGCAAATATTAGACTGTAGCCCTACAGCGAACACATGATGACCCATGCTTTAAACTAATTAGATTGGAAATAAAAACCTTATTTAATTATTAATCGGACCTCGTTAACTAAATGTAATATGATAATTAGTAGATAATGTACAGGGGTCAGAGACAGTCAACAGTATGTAGCCGTGTAGCAGTTAATGCTTTTGTTAATGATTAAAGTGGAAATTAAATAAACATTTAAGCTTCCTGCGGATACAAGTTTGAAATACTTTTTAATGACTCTTTTGCTGGCGGATACAAAATAAACAAGAGCCTCGTATTTTTTAAATAAAAAACGAAAATAGTTCTTTGAACTTGGCTGATATCCTTCTGTTCTATTGAAGAAAGAAATATTAAAATCTTGTTACTTCTTCTGTTTGTGTTTTCAACATCATTTAAATAAGATTTCATTTAATTCTCAAAAATAATTTAACAAAAATTCTAAAAATTCCATTAAACAATAAAAAAAAATAAAATAAAAAATACACGCTCATGCAATTATATTTGGCACAACTGTCATGCAGGACGTTGTCATCACGTATGTCTTTAAGACATGCCACTAACAATTATCAACAACTTTTTTTTTGTTTCTTTGGGTGGGGGGGTGGTGCGTTGTATAGTGGTTAGAGCGCTCGCACAAAAACTCAAAGAACCCAGGTTCAAATCCCAGATGAAGTGAAAAATGAAAAAGTTAGTTTGCGGTTTTTTCAAACTTATAATTTAAAAATAAGAGGTTCCCCCTTCCCAGGAAGACCATCTACAAAGAAACCGCTCCCCGACGTTCCATTCTAATCCACCTTAACCAGTGTCAACGAAAAACGAATAATCAGGAAAAAAAAAGCGCCACCTATTGGGAAGTAGTAGATAACAGCTAAACCTACTTAGCGAAGGCACACTCACCACACAATCAACATGCAACGATGAGACAATTGCTGTTGATCATACAAGATTGAAGGTTTAACACTGGCCTTTGAATGATCAATTCACAGCAATTTGTCTCATTCCTAAGGCGCTTAATAATAATATAATTAATAATAAAATAATATATGGACTGTTTTTTCCTAAAAATTCCAATACCATGCACTGCATTCAGTGGGGGTTTTCCCTTAGTATTGGTCCCAAATAAAAAAAAGGCCAGCACTCAGGGGATACGTTATAGGAGAGAAAAAAGAGGGGTAGTGCTTGTGGACATTTGATTTAAACTTACCGATGTCGTAACTGGCAGGAAAATCATTCTCCGGAAGCCCGTTCCATAAACGAGCGCTACGACTAAAGAACGAATTCTCTCTATATGCATTGTGCGATTCACTGGACAATCAACTACAAAACGATGTGCTCTGAGAGAGGTACGAGTGGTCTGCAAAAATATTATGCGATTATGCGGAATCAAGTCCTTTATTTCATTAGAACACCTCCCATGGTAGTACCGATGGAACAATGAAACGCACGCCATTTGCGTAAGTGTCTGTGCACGATATTTTGTAGTCTATTTCTTTGAAGTTGTCCATGATAAACAAAATATTGGCGTATTTGCATAGTTCATACAATATGCGGTCGATGACAAACTCAGTAACATTGTCGCTCAGTCAGTTGTGCACGTTTTTTGTAACATTTGTTTAAAAAATGTTTAAAATGTTCCCTATTAATTGTTTTGGCTGTCGTTTATTCCTCGTGCACTTATCCTTGAGCATGTCTTTAGAACAGAGCCAACTGGGATATTATGAACTAGGTCGTTAATAAACTAAAAATATTTTTCGCCTTATTGGCTAATACTATATTTACGTCCCAATAGGGCGAAAAATATTTTTTGTTCTTTATGTATTAAAAAAAAACTTTTTTTTTTTATTCATTTGCTACAGACATTATGCCAACCGTTGGATGGCTTGCTGTAGTAGAAGAGAGAAATATAATTTGAATTTTTCAAAAACCGAATGTATTGCTTTGTAAATGCTTTTGTTTGGTTTTTATATACTAAATGGGATATGATTCCCATTTAGTCTATAACTATTTTAACATAAGTTATTAAAGTTTTGAATATCACCTTTGGGAAAAAGTCTCCTGACGAGTCTCTTAAGCAGAGACGAAATGACCAAAGAGACATGCTTATCCCCAAAAGCATACATTTCATATCATACTAGGTAGTTAACTTTATTTAAAGCACTTTTACTAGGGGCCAAAACTACTTATAAATATTTTTACATATTCTAATTATTTATTTTGTTACAAAAATGTTAACAATTACAATACAATTCATGTAGAATGGGACAAAAAACGACAAGAATATTAATCAATAAAACTAACAGAATCCTAGAAAATCAACAAGACTATATAAAAGTAGCCTAAATTGAAAATACTTTAACAAATAAAAGCCACGAAAAACAAAATAAAGCTGAGCATTTAGTAAATATGAATAAATAAAAAAATAAATATTTGTGTCGAGACAGGATGATGGATATAGATATAATGAAGACGGCATTAATCATTCTGACCAATTTTCTAAAAAAAAACAAAACAAACGTAAACAGTTGTGATTAAAATGTTCTAATAGTTTAATAATGGTTTACAATACGAACATTTTCAGAATTTTAAAGACTTAAGTGAAACCAATAGCGTGCGTTATAAGGTTCAAAATCAGTCTGCATAAAATGTAGGATACAGCTAAAAAAAAATAATAAATAATTCTGTTTATACTCTAAACAATTTACACACAATATTTTATTTTTATTTTCACTGTAAATGTGCTTTTAATATTTTGGGAGGGCGAAAGAAATCTAAAATTATAACACAAAGTTTTGCTGCAGTAGCCACATACTCGTACACATATGTACATCATATTATATCCCAGTTGGCACAAATGCGGTAACCAATGTTAATGTGGAAACAATTAACCACAACTTTTTAATGATAAACTGCACGTAAAGGTCTTATACTTTGTCCTCTTGCCAACACCGTTGATGACCTGCTAACTGAAAAAGCCTGTAATGTAGATATTTTGTTTTTTATTTTTAATTTCAGGGAGAAATTGAAATTTAAATGTCGCCCAAAACTAATTCCAAAAGAATGAGAGCCGATTGTCAAATATGAAAAGCTTTAGTTTATTGCAAATTTCTTAAACGATTTAAAGAAGCCTAAACATAATATTTTAATTTATGATGATGATGCAAATGATCTTTATCACTCCGTTGGTAAATTAAATTTCAGCCTTATGAACCATTTAGTAAATACTAGTAAAAATAAATTGAAATCTGGGATCAAATTTAAAAAAAAAAAAAAAATATTAAGTAAAATATTACAATTGAATGCTTAATTGATTTAAATTATGGTCATAGATTATAATCTTTATGGAAAGTTAGGTGGCAATTCCCAAAGATCGAACAGAAACACACTTTATTCCCCATAATCGCGGTTTTACTTTAGGTAGGTAGGTCAAATGGCCAGTTAATCGAAAACATGATCAACTACAATTAGCATAAGAATTCACCCAAAATAGGAAAAGAGCTACAGCCAACCAAAGCTGCCTATAAAGTGGAGTAAAGCAAGGGGTCTATGTTCGCATATTGCGCCAAGCTATAAAAAAAAGCCACCCCTAGAAACTTCAATCGTTTGGCTGCCAGACCCGGGCAATCACAAAGGAAATGAACTACAGTCTCACTTTCAGAAGTATTCCCACAATTTCTGCAGTGCGGATTAAAGGACAGGCCCAACCTTTCTGCGTGTCTACCGATCAGCAAGTGACCCGTATATACCGCTATAAGTCTGGACAGGGACTGACGAGGAATCCCCAAGATTCCTAGAATCCTACTTCGGTTATACCGAGGCCAAAGTGTCCTAGAAACAGCACAGGAAATGATGGTTTTCCATCTGCTCTGTGCTTTTCCGAGGAATAACTTCGATATCCCATCTCTAATGAAAGTCATAGGGCAGTGAACATCTGAGTAGGATTCAACAGACTTCTCTCCCGCAGAGGGGCTCCTAGCAGCTCATCTGCCTTCTCATTCCCCACGATATCCCTATGACCCAGAGCCCAGACTAGGGATATGCTACAAGCATTCCTAAGGAGTTTCAGCTTCTCTTTACAACGAAGAACCAAGTAAGAGTTTCCCATGGGGACACTAGCCTTCTGATAGCGGCCTGGCTATCAGAAAAAACCCTAATTTGACCGACAAAGCATAGTTCCCTAAGTATCCTAAAAGCTTGCATAATAGCAAATACCTCGGTTTTAGTTTAAAAAATAAAAAAACTATTCAGTCAAACAATTAAAGAATATTCTGATTATTTTGATGTTTTTTAATTCAAATTTTTAAATTAAAATTAAAAGCAAAAGATTTTTAATTAGAATATTTAAACTGGTACGATGAAATCGAATGTTGGTCTAAAACTAATAAAAACTTCATATGATTTTTGTCTGTGGAAGGCATCAATAAAAGCTAATTTTTAAATTGATCGTTTTGAAAGTACGAAAAGTAGCAACTGATAAAGCAAATGATATTGTCTTTTGTAATGACGACAAAGACTTCAGTGCAGTAATTGTGATCTACAATCAGCATAAAGAAATTAAAGGATATTGTCTTTGAGATAGTCTGCGAAAACTACAAATCTTTCAAGTTAAGTTGCTGTATCACAATTTTTGCCATATTTGTTCAAAGATATCGTTGATATTTTTTAAAAGTCTTTTGCATATAGAAAATAATTTCCCATTTTCGTCTTCGAAATAGTAAAAATGAGCCAACTGGGATAATACCAACACAAATACATATAAAAGCAAACAACTCTAAAACATACATATACATATATACGTATAGTATAGTCATCTCTGACACATGCCGATTAGTATTTTTGTATTAATTGATATTAATTGTTGATGCTTAATCTAGTCGAGGAAAAGTGAGAGAAGCGGCGTGTGGATGAAAGTTTTGCGAAAGTGTAATAAATTTCTCAAACAAAAAACTTCATAAAAAGTTGTAGTTTTCGTTCACATGATTATCATGAGATGTAAGTGATAATAGCAATGTCGATGAAAGCAGAGATAATGATGAACAAATTTGTCATAATGAATACAAAGGCCAAGTTTAGAAAAAAAACAAAAATATTTTTCTTTTATTTTCTTTTGTTTTGTTTTGTTTACTCGTTTTGTCTTTTGATAATATCTCATAAATTTGATGATGATTTGATGACTTGTGAAAAATTTGTTTCTATTGTTTTCATTGGATCATTTAGAAGAACAATTAAATATTTGTGATGGCCATTATTTAATGAATATGAATGAAGACAAGTTAATAAAGTTTTTATTTATTGGCAATAGATTATATTGCGTTTACAAAATATAATAGTAATAAAAAAAGGAAAAAGTAAATGGTCAAGTTAATAGCAAATAAGTTATTTAAAAACAAAAAGGAAAAAAACATGAGTGTGAAAACTATACAAATAGATGTCATTACTTAATAATTAATCATAAATATGATGGATATTAAAATAAATATGTCCTTTAATGAATACTTTCAACAAAGTGTGAAATTTGTGATAGACAGTTAAAAGAACATTCATATTAAATACGAGAGTAACTAGAAAATTATCAACTTATTCTTGTAGAGGTCAATATATGCGGTATACATACATACATAACTAGCTTTTACAACAGTGTGTCAGGATTACGGCCTAGCTTCTCGCAGCACTCATGTTGTGTGTATCAATTTTTATCCATGAGTACCAGGACCAGCAGTTTAATGTGGACTCCGAACGACAGACATGAGAAGTTTGTTCTTGGCAATCAGTTACTCTCAGAAGTCTGCAAAGTGGTAGTCGCCGAAAAAAATATTTTTTCTGTAATATTTCTTTGTTTCAAGATGTCAGAGCCAACACACTAACCGCTAAACAACGGCGACTACAATATCCGGTATAGTTACATTTAATTTTCATCATAAGTGTAAGTAGCTTATAGGATGCATTGCTTCCCCAAATAATTTATATTTAATTCTACTAAAAATAATTTTATTTTTAACATTTCCATATCACTGCATTTGAGATTGCAGTAGAGTATACCTAAGACTTCTTTTACAGAATGAATGTCGAATTTTTCGTACTAAAAAATCATAAAATAAAACAGAGTAACCAGTTTTAATAGAAAATTATATTTTTTGTAGTAAATGCGTTTTATTCATACTGTTTATGTCTAATATACGATAAAAATTATAATTTTCCTTTTTTTTGAGATCAATACTCATGAGCATAAACCCTTATTCATGCCTGCATTGTATTGGAATTGAGTTTTTTTTTTAAGCGCTGTTAGGTCACCGCATAAACATCTTTAATATATTATCATCCATTTTTGTCTTTTTATTAATTTCATATTGCATTAATTTTTCATTTGAACTTCCTATTAATTGTATTTAATTTTATTCATATAATTTTTCATTAAATTCCATTTTGTTTTGCATTTAAATACTTTCACCTTTTTGCTTTTTCTAACCCATTGTAATTTGATCACTTTTTCGTGTATGCTAAACCACTGTGACTCGTTTTGGTTGTAACCCGTTAGGTTTTATTATTTGTTTCTTACTTGTTTTCTTTAAATTTTAAATAATATTGTTGTTCTTGTAAACAAAATATTATTTATTTGCAATGATTTTGTATGTACATTTTTTATGCATAGAGTTAAATAGGGACAAATTAACGTTATGCAGTAGCAGCGAGAAACAAATAATAACAACAAAAACAGTGGCTCCTTATATATGAAATTTGTACTTAGGTTTAAGAAAAATATTTTTAAATAAAGCATTTTATTGTTAACCTTGAATTCATTCGAACAACTTGTTTTTACATTTCTTTTGTTGAGACACGGTCGCAATTTCTCTATTTAGTTTTGGAAATTAAATTATCGTTGCCCAAACAATATTTTAGTGGCATATAGACAATAGTAATACAAATACTTTACTACTCTATATCGCCACCGGTGAAGAAAACGCTCCTCATCGTACATTTTGGCGCCCAACGTGGGGCACGATAATTTAAACATCGTTCTGGTTTTGTCGTGCGGTCCGTGGTAAACCAAAAAATCGTTGTTGAAGTGCATCTTTCATAACAAGTGCACAGGTCGTAAGTGAAGTAGAAATCGTTTTGAAAAAAAATTAAAGACTGTCGGGTACCTCCTTGTAACAAGTGTACGGTCGTATAAAGTGAAGCTGTTGTGTTGGAACTTATTGTAAAGACTCTTTGCGAGCAAATTAAATAAGTATTGTTTTGAAAAACATTTTTGCAAAAATATTGTGCAGTCCAGAGGACAATAATTTTGAAAAAAAAGGGTACTGTGTGGTGCATCAAACATTTTGGAAAAAAAAAAAAAAAAAAAAATACATAGAAATATTACTTTTCATTTTTGGCTCAGTGGAGAATTATATAAAAAATATTAAACAAAAAAAATCTAAAACTGTGTTTCGACATTACCGCTAATTCTTGTACATAAAAATTTATAAATTTTTTTTGTTGTGCTTTCGTTGGTTCGAGTTACGGTACATAATATAGACATTATATACAATTCGTTTTGACAAAAATTTGTGGCATCGGTTACAGTGCTGATCAAAATTGTATTGCCGATAATTAAAAAATCTTTTGGTGTAATTTTTGGCTCATTGGTCATTCAAATTAAATTTGTTTTGTGTATTTGAGAAATACTTTTGTGGTTCAACGATGACTCTAGAAGAAGCTAAGCAGCAACGGGCTAATACTAAGAAAAGCATCACCCGTATCAAGAATCAGGTCGAGGCCAATGCAAGGGGTGAAGGAAAAACGCTTTCGTCAGTGGAGCTCAAGTGCCGTTTGGGGATTTTGGAATCATATTTCAAGCAAATCATGACATTTCAAACCCTAATCGAGAAATATGATCCTGAGGACAATGGTCGGCCCGAAATTGAGGACATGTACATTGCCGCTAAAATGAGTATCCTGTCCCAGCTCAGCGAAGATGTTCACAACACTTCAATGTCTGAGTCTACAGTTTGTTTCCCAGCACCCAGCCATAAATTACCAGCACTCAAATTGCCGACATTCAGTGGTAAATATAGTGAGTATAAAAATTTTATAACGTCTTTCAATCAAGTGATCGATCGTGAGCTTGGCCTTTCAAACATTGAGAAATTTAATCATCTGCTCAACTGCCTTCATGGACAGGCACTGGAAACGGTAAAGGCGTTCCAAATTACCAATGAAAATTACCCGAAGGCTCTCGAAAGGCTAAAAACGCGTTATGACAACAGCTCACTTATTTTTATGGAAAACATTACCACTCTTTTTGAACTTCCCAACATGTCGAAACATAATTGCACACAACTTCGTAGTCTTGTCGACAATGTTTCCGCCCTTTTTAGCTCTCTGCTATCTCTTGGCTCACACAGTGACATCGCACAATCAATGCTGATCTACATCGTTATGGAAAAGGTCGATGACGACACCAAAAGGAAATGGAAAGATTCATTGGACTTCACCAAACTGCCATCATGGGAAGACTGCTCTAAGATTCTAGAAAGACATTGCCAATTTCTGGAATCGGTCGAAACTAGCCATACTCATGTGTCTCCTCGTAAGTCTGGTCATCAACCGTTTGGTAAGTCCAATGATAAAAATTCTAAATCAGGCTCTAGTTTTTCTATTTCCAAACGTGTTTGTCCGCTTTGTTCAAAATCTGACCACACACTTAGTCGTTGTCCTCGCTTTAAAGTGATGAATGTCAGTCAACGCTTTGAAAATGTTAAACGGCTTGGCCTTTGTCTTAATTGCTTGTCAAAGGGGCATCATGTTAATAACTGTTCCTCCTCATTCAAGTGCAAAACTTGTTCTCGGTTACATCACAGCATGCTTCACCGTTCTCAATCTGCGTCAAGGCCCTCGTCCCCTGCTGCAGAACCAACCTCTTCTCGTGCAACTTTGAATGAAAATCCTGCCTCGGTCCACACGCATGTGGAAAGATCATCGCCAGATCAGATATTGCTTGCTACTGCCATAGTTCTTGTTCGTGATTCAACTGGATGTTTTCAATTGGGACGCGCCTTGTTGGATTCTTGCTCTCAATTGAATTTCATGACTGACGAATTTTCTCAAAGGCTGCATTTGCCCCGCACAAAAAAAAACTACGGAAGTCGCTGGTATTGGAAACTCTCACTGTAAAAGTAGATATAGGTCGTCAACAAATGTTAAGTCTCGATTCACTGATTTTGAAGTTTCACTCTCATTTTGTATCACGCCTCATATCTCGTATCAACCCGATGCTGAGCTAGATATCTCATCGTGGAATTTGCCTCCAAATACTCAGCTCGCAGATGAAGATTTTTTCAAATCTAAACGTATCGATCTGCTTATTGGTACTGAAACATTTTTTGATATTTTGTCGGTTGGTCAGATTAGACTTGGTCCTAATTTACCCAAATTACATAAAACACTTTTTGGATGGATTGTAGCAGGCCGTTATCAATCTCATGTTTCTAGTTCTACTTGTATGCTCTCAATAGAAAAAGAGGTCGATTTGAAGTTACAACGTTTGTGGGAAATCGAAGAAATACAATCTAGTTCAAATGGTTTGACTCCCGAACAAAATGATTGTGAATCATTTTTCAACAACACCGTCTATCGTGAATCTTCTGGTAGGATTGTTGTCAAATTGCCGTTCAAGGAACCTGCCGAAACTTTAGGCCTTTCTCGAAACATGGCTCTTAAAAGATTTGCAGCTCAAGAAAGGCGCTTTGCTCGTGACAACCCTCTGAAAACCCAATATGTTGCTTTCATGAAGGAATATGAAGATTGCGGACATATGAGCCTAGTTAGAAGCCCTCATTTGGATCAACCTCATTATTTCATCCCTCACCATTGCGTTTTCAAGCTCAACAGTACTTCAACTAAGCTTCGAGTTGTTTTTGACGCCTCGTGTCCCTCATCTTCACAGAAATCGTTAAATGACATTATCATGGTTGGTCCCACGATTCAAGATGAACTCTACAAAATTTTACTTCGCTTTCGTCTTCATCGCTATGCTCTAACAGCGGATATAGTTAAAATGTATCGTCAAGTCCTCATTGACCCTCGCGATAGAAGATTTCAATACATTTTGTGGAGAAATTCGGAAGAAGAGGAAATTCGCACATACGAGCTTAACACTGTTACTTATGGAATGGCGTCTGCCCCTTATCTCGCAATTCGAAGTCTTTATTATCTTGCTGATCAATATACGGACCAGTTTCCACTTGGCTCAAGAACGATCAAATCATCATTCTATGTTGATGATTTTTTAGGTGGGGCGGATTCACTGGAAGAATTGACTCAAATAAAGCGGGAGATGATTGAAGTTCTTAATCGTGGTTGCTTCGAACTGGACAAATGGCATTCAAACCATAAAGACTTTCAAAACGATAACACTATTAAAGATTTAAATATTGACGACTCTGCTATAACCAATGCTCTGGGTATCACTTGGAATCAACAAAGGGACGTTTTCCTGTTTTCGTTTTCGCCTAAGTCTCATGCTGATGAGAAAATCACCAAACGTACTATTTTGTCGCTCTCATCGTCTCTTTTTGATCCCCTTGGACTCTTGGCTCCGATTCTTATCAAATCAAAAATCATCATGCAGGAATTATGGATTCTAAAAATTAGTTGGGACGAATCTATTCCCCAGGAACTGCACTCGGCATGGGAACATTTCGTCTCAGATCTCAAAACTTTAAGTTCACTTGAAATTCCTCGATTTTGTCTCACTCCTGATTCTCAATCAGTTCAACTGCATGGCTTCTGTGATTCGTCAATTCGTGCTTATGGCTGCTGTTTTTACTTACGTGTGAAAACTACGTCTGGAAAAGGATCTGTTCGCCTTTTCACTGCCAAATCTCGTGTTGCACCTACAAAAAGACAGTCTCTTCCCAAGCTCGAATTGTGTGGAGCTCAACTTCTGGCAAAATTGTACTCCAAAATCAAAAACCTGCTCTCGACTCTAAATCCCGAAGTATTTCTCTGGTCAGATTCTCAATTGGTTCTTCATTGGCTTAAACAGCACTCCTCAACTCTATCCGTTTTTGTTGGCAACAGAGTATCAGAAATCCAGGATCTCACTAGTGGTTGTGTTTGGCGTCATGTCCCAACGCATTTCAATCCTGCTGATATCGTCTCTCGTGGTTCTTCTGTAAAAGAACTATCCTCCTCAATCTGGCTCACCGGACCAGAATTTCTCGCTCTCGATCCCGCTCAATGGCCGCCTGAAAAAATGGATAAGCTTTCGCAAGAAACTCAACAAGTAATCGACAGAGAAAAACGCAAAACTGCTCTTTGCCTCGAAGTTAGGTCGAATTACATCTTGGATTGCATCGAAAACTATAGCTCGTACCTGAAAATAATTCGTATTGTCGCCTGGATGCTTCGTTTTGCTCAAAAACCAAAAACTAATATATTTAATTCTGACTTTTTGCAGCCCCAAGAATTAGAAAATGCCTTGATTCGTATTGTCTTTAACATCCAGAAGCAGCATTTTCAAGATGACATAGATAGAGTTCAGAAGAAGAAAGATCCGGAAGGCACTCTAAAGTGTCTCAACCCCTTCCTCGACTCATCAAGTGGGTTCAATTTGCTCAAGGTTGGAGGCCGCCTGGAATACGCAGCTATTTCTGAAGGCCAGAAGCATCCCATCATATTGCCCAAAAAAAAAAAAATCATTTTGTCACTTGTCTTGTGCGACATCTACACCTCCAAAATTATCACGCTGGACCTAAGGCTCTAATGGCGTTCATTCGTGAAAGATTCTGGATCATCAACTCAAGGGAGCTGTGTCGTCGTATTGTTAACTCCTGCCCACAATGTATACGCTATCGCCCGAAATTGTTAAATCAGATGATGGGAAATCTGCCAGTAGAACGACTCAACCCCTCAAGGCCCTTCGCAAGATGTGCTGTCGATTTTTGTGGTTTTGTCAATACTTACCTAAGAATAAGAGGAAAAGTTCCATACAAAACTTACATCGCAATTTTCGTTTGTCTCGCTACCAAGGCAGTCCATATTGAAGTTGTCTCGGACCTATCAACTGACGCCTTTATTGCTGCTCTTAAAAGGTTGATCGGACGCAGAGGTTTGCCCACAGATATATTCTGTGACAATGCTACAAATTTCATTGGAGCAAATTCTAAGTTGGCAGAATTAAAATCGTTCCTTTTTGATCCTAAAAACTCTAATGCTATTATAAATTATTGCTCAAATCAATTTATAAATTTTCGTTTTATTCCCCCTAGGGCACCACATTTTGGCGGATTGTGGGAGGCGGCCGTCAAGTCGGCCAAGGGTCATCTGACGAGGGCTCTATCAAACACTAGGCTCACTTATGAAGAATTAACAACTGCAATGGTCGAAATAGAGGCCATACTAAACTCGAGGCCCATTTCACCTTTGTCTTCCGATCCTAGCGACTTTGAGGCCCTTACGCCGGGCCATTTTCTGATCGGCGCTCCCCTGCGAAGTTTGCCAGAGCGTGATGTCCTGTCAAAAGAAGTCAACAACCTCGAATACTGGGCCCGAATAAGCGCTATCAAACAGAGTTTTTGGAAGAGGTGGTCCCACGACTACCTTAATGAGCTCCAAACCCGTAACAAATGGACTGCATCCAACCCTAACGTCAACCCAGGTTCTCTAGTTATTGTTCGAGAAGATAATCTACCCCCGCAACAATGGCTCATGGGCAAAGTCATAAATATCATCCGTGGAAGAGATGACCGGGTCCGTGTTGTCGATATCAAAACTACAACGGGAACTATGCGTCGCCCTATCCACAAACTAGTTCTACTATATTCTTGAAAGGGTCCTTTCAATGGGGCCGGTATGTTAGGTCACCGCATAAACATCTTTAATATATTATCATCCATTTTTGTCTTTTTATTAATTTCATATTGCATTAATTTTTCATTTGAACTTCCTATTAATTGTATTTAATTTTATTCATATAATTTTTCATTAAATTCCATTTTGTTTTGCATTTAAATACTTTCACCTTTTTGCTTTTTCTAACCCATTGTAATTTGATCACTTTTTCGTGTATGCTAAACCACTGTGACTCGTTTTGGTTGTAACCCGTTAGGTTTTATTATTTGTTTCTTACTTGTTTTCTTTAAATTTTAAATAATATTGTTGTTCTTGTAAACAAAATATTATTTATTTGCAATGATTTTGTATGTACATTTTTTATGCATAGAGTTAAATAGGGACAAATTAACGTTATGCAGTAGCAGCGAGAAACAAATAATAACAACAAAAACAGTGGCTCCTTATATATGAAATTTGTACTTAGGTTTAAGAAAAATATTTTTAAATAAAGCATTTTATTGTTAACCTTGAATTCATTCGAACAACTTGTTTTTACATTTCTTTTGTTGAGACACGGTCGCAATTTCTCTATTTAGTTTTGGAAATTAAATTATCGTTGCCCAAACAATATTTTAGTGGCATATAGACAATAGTAATACAAATACTTTACTACTCTATATCGCCACCGGTGAAGAAAACGCTCCTCATCGTACAAGCGCCTTACAAGTGAGAAGGAGACAAGTTGCTGTCAATTTAATCACTCAACGGCCAGTATTATGCCTTCACCCTTGAGTGATCAACAGCATTTGCCCCATTTATCGCTGCATATTGACTTAGGACTGGTGGACATCTTCACTAGGTAGCTGCAATCTTCCCAGTAAGTGGCGCTTTTTTCTCCTGATCATTCGTTTTTTTTTAGATGGCACGTGGAAAAGAGTGAAACATCAGTGGTCGGTTTCCTATGAATCGACTTCTTGTACTCTAAGCGATTACCTCAGAATTTTGATTTAATTTCAGAGTTGGGTTTATTGCATTGAATTTATAATGCATTATCGCTTCCACTACCACTAAATGACTTAGTATTAATGCAGCAATATTCCAGCCACCACTAAATGCTGATGGAAATAATTAACCACTAAATAAAACCATTTTAGTGGTAGTGGAAATTTAATGCATTAAGTAAAACGAATTTAGTGGTAGTGGAAATTTAGTGCATTGAATAAAATAAATTTAGTGGTAGTGGAAATTTATTGCATTAAAAAAAACAAATTTAGTGGTAGTGGAAATTTATTGCATTAAAAAAAACAAATTTAGTGGTAGTGGAAATTTATTGCATTAAAAAAAAAAATTTAGTGGTAGTGGAAATTTATTGCATTAAAAAAAAAAAATTTAGTGGTAGTGGAAATTTATTGCATTAAAAAAAACAAATTTAGTGGTAGTGGAAATTTATTGCATTAAAAAAAACAAATTTAGTGGTAGTGGAAATTTATTGCATTAAAAAAAACAAATTTAGTGGTAATGGAAATTTAGTGCATTGAATAAAACAAATTTAGTGGTAGTGGAAATTTAGTGCATTAAATAAAATAAATTTAGTGGTAGTGCAAATTTAATGCACTAAATGAATCGATTTTAGTGGTAATGGAAATTTAGTGCACTGATTCTGAATGATTAGCGGCCGGCAATATTGACAGTCCGCGCCATTAAAATCTTACCTATGGTGAACTGAATAATTTATTAGATTTGAAAGTACTAAAATTCTTATTAAAACAATAGCAACAATTATTTACTTTATACAGGCGGACTTAGTAAATTAAGAAAATAACATTCACTACAATTTATTTTGACATTGACTTAAGCTATGTATGCATATATTAATTTTATATTCATATATGAAGGTATATTAAAACGATAGTGGAACTGAGGTAGTGGAACTAAATTTCCATTCCACTATAGTGCCAATGGAGTTATATTCCATTACCATTAATTATTCAAAATTAGTGCACTAATTTTCCACTACCACTAAAATCGATATATTTAATGCACTAAATTTCCATTGCCACTAAAATTTTTATATTTAATGCACTAAATTTCCACTACCACTAAATTTGTTTTTTTTAATGCAATAAATTTCCACTACCACTAAATTTGTTTTTTTTAATGCAATAAATTTCCACTACCACTAAATTTGTTTTTTTTAATGCACTAAATTTCCACTACCACTAAATTCGTTTTATTTAATGCATATATAAATATAAGAGGCGATAATGCACTATTTTTACCACTACCACTAAATTTAGTGGAAAATTAAATCTAATGCAATAAACCCAACTCTGTTTAATTTACACAAATTTTTTCATTGCAAGAAGTCTACAGTTAAAGAGAAATGAGTTTCTTCGGGTGAATAGTTTAATTGGCACTGCCATCTGCTGTCTGCTTTTAAATCTGAGAAATTTGTGAAGAAGTATAAGACTTTTTTCAAGCCTAGATGAAACTGTATGCAAACTTAAGGAGACTTTATTAAAAAAAATAATAATAATAACTTCTCTTTTAAGAAAAAGAATATACATATTTGCCCGTATTGCATAGAAATTTGTCAAATAAACCTCAAATAAACCAAAAAAAATTTATTACGAATACGGTCAATTGTTTTTAAACTTAATTTATTATTAAACTGACCTCGTATTATAAGTTATGCCGAAACAGTTTTTCTTATACGCTTGTGTAAACCTATATTGTAAAGTAAATGCGAAGTAGTGTTGTTACAATATTTCATACTGAAATAACAAAAAATTTTATCATTTAACTGAAAATATTTTATTAAAAATAAAAATATTTTTCGCCATATAGGCAAATACGAGTACATTCAAAATTAAATATAGAATGTATTGCTTACTATTTTTTACATACTGAATCATTTAGTGTACAATTTTTTGAACACAAGAGCTTATACTTTTAATACCATCTTCGGGAAAATAACTCCTGAGGAGTCTCTCAAGCAAAAACGAAATCACAATAGAGATATACTTATCCCCATAAGCAATACGTTTCGTGTGTAATATTGAAAATATTTTATCTAAAATAAAAAATTATTACGTATTGCATTTTAGTAAAGTTTTTAATTTAATTCACACCTAAAATGGGTTTTATGACATCACAATTAAAAATTGAAAAATAAATAAAAATTAATTTCGTGCGTATTTTATATAAATTTAATTTTTACATAAATTTTATTGCACATTCGACTTCTCAAACATTTTTTTATTAGGTTTCTTGAGCTACCAGTTCAAGAGGTATAGCTTTAAAATGTGTTAGTTTTAGGGAACAAGAGAAAATAGCATGCAACTTAATTTGAGAAAATTACTCGAGAAAACCCATTTAGAAGTTATGGTGATTAAAATAATTTGGCTTTTTCAAATCGATCGATGTCCTAGATCATAACCTCAAATCAGTTTAATTATTAAAGTTAAGTTTCAACTGTCATACATATGGCCGTTATCGTAACCATAACCGTGTATCCAAATTTTAGGTTAGGTGGTATATTGGCTTAAAATCACATATTTTTTACAAATTCAGTTTTATTGATATCGATGTAAGGTATAGTGATGTAAAAAGCATTTACTTTTGACTACTAAGTACTACTTGGTTCTTTTAAAATTGAGTACTCAATACTTTAATGTCTTTTTTTTTATTTGAAAGTAAAAGAAATGGTAAGCAGCACCAACCTGTAGATTTTATAGCTGCAAAATGTTTTCGAGAAGCTAGGCCGTAATCCTGACACAGGGTTGTACAGGCCAGTTAAAAAAAAAAAAAAAAAATGTTTCCGACATTATCGGATACTACGAATGAAATTACGTCGTGGCATAGTGGTAGAGCGCTCGCACAGAAACTCACACGACCAGGGTTCAATCCCAGCGAAGGACAAAATTATAAAAATAAAAATTTGCGGTTTTCTAAAATTACAATTTAAATTAAATATTAAATTTAAAAAATAAGAGTATCCCCCCCCCCTCCAGCAAGACCATCTGCAAGAAACCGCCCCCTGACATTTCAAATCCATTCCACCAGAAACCAATGATCAGGAGTACAGCGCCACCTTCTGGGAAGATAACAGCTAATCTACTGAAGACGCTCACCATTCACATTTAAACATCCACCGACAGATGAGGTAATTGCTGTTTGATCATTCGAGGGTGAAGGTATAACACTGGCTCTTGAGTGGACAATTTGACAGCAACATGTTTCATCAACAAAAAAAGGTGCAAAATATACAAACATCTTTAAAAAAAATAAAAAAAATAAAAATAAAAAAAAAATAAAAAATAAAAAAAACCTTCTATCAACCATCTTCACATTCCAATACAATGTACTGCATGAGTAGGGGTTAACCCCTGAGTATTGGTCTTAAAAAAAAAGTTGCCACAAATTCTTCTTTTCTATCCTTTTTGTTAATTTGGGAATAAATAACGGAATATGTTATCTGGCGAATGTCCAGTGTTTTCTTTACTAAATAAAAATGTTGCCCTTTCAATTTTTTTTCTCTCTCAGCTTAAAAAAATATTGACTTTTCTCAATAATGATTGAAATAAAATCAAATCAAAATAACGTATATGACGTATTAGTTATTTAAATTTTTAATTTGTTTACAACAAAAACATAAAAATATGATTAAATTTTCAAATTTTCTCTTATGTAAGCATGCATTAGAAATTACTAAAATTTTGTATTCATTTGGACATGGATTCTACAATAATGTAAACAAAATATGTAAAATAATAATATTCATACTGGATGACATTTATTGACATGTTATACGATAATCTATCTCTGACTTTCTCTTTCCCATACATACGGACACTCTCTGTGTTTCCCAGCAAACACATGGTCACATAAAATACCATTCTTTTATGAATTGGCAAGCTTAGACTAGATTGTCTAATTTTATGGTGATTGACAAGTTAAAAAAAACAACAATTTAATACTAATTGTACTGTTTAATAACAATTTCTGCACACGTGATACACGAGTATTCTTTAATTTTTTTTTAAACGTAAAAGTATTACCAAAATAATTTTTAGTTCTGGTAACGCAAAGATTTATTTATGCTCAAGGTCTATTTTTAAATAAAAATCGTTTATTTAATTATCAATATATCGCTACTCCTGCGTGTAGCGTCTTCAGGAATTATTTATTTATAAATTATTTTTAAATTTCAAATACATATTTTCTGTTACTATTGCCCACGAAGGGAACGAAATCGTAATTTCTTTTTATTCACTTAAGGTTCGAGGACCCGTAAGTAGACCCTGGACACTGTTGAGCGACCTCAGCCTACGACAAAACTACGTTACAAATGGCAGGAGTAACGAAATATTAATAATTAAATAAAAGATTTTTATTTAAAAATAGTCCTTGAGCTTAAATAATTCTTTACATTCAGTTTTACAAAAAGCTAAACTTTTTTCTTATTATTTATATTTATTTATTGAAATTACAATATCCAGTTTGATTAATTTGTTTTAAATTGTTATTTTTAAAATAGATTACCATAAACCAGAAATAAAAATTAAGCCACACAACATGGGTTCTGCGAGATGCTAGGCCGTAACCCTGAAACAGGGTTGTAATGGCCTTTCATGCATATATGTATTGAACTCACATTAGGAGTTAAAAGTTTCCTAAAGCTAATATGCGAAACAAAACAAATCACAATAAAAATAATTTTTGGTACCTGCTTTAAATTCAAGTTCATCTTATTTCGAAATCATACTTGTGTGTTTGCTAGGTAAAAACATTGTATTAAATTTGTATATCCTTTATTAATATGCATACTTACACACACACACACACATCCAAACACAAACAAACAAATCTTAGTGTTGTTATATCATTATCATGTCATTTGTCTACTTTGTTACGAGTGTTGATGTACAGATAGATAGGTGAGGTGTGAGTGCATGTAAATCATATGAATTCAAATATATTACATATAAAATAACAGCAGTGGCCAACTAAATATTAATTTTACAATAGGATACTGCACTTTAACAAAAACATTTATATTTTAGCACAACAGTAAATACAATATAATACAAACGTGTTTTTTTAACCCTCCATTACTAACCTCTGGGTCGAATCGACCCAGACACGCAAACTTTTTAAATTAAAAAAAACCTGACGTAATTTTAACTCAAGATAAATGTGTAATCTAAATTCGTTTATATTTAAACGTTTATGAACAATAAACATAAGGAAAATTTATGATATTATGCATATAAAATTATTTTCAAAAAACAGCCTGGGTCGACTAGACCCATAGTTAGCAATAATGTAACAAAGATTATGGGTGGATTAGACCCAGGCTAGTTATACCGTTATACAAAAAATATATGTTCATTTATTCGTATTTTAATAAATTAAAACGCAAAACCAAAACTGGGCCCTGGGTTCGACACAAGGCTCTGACATCTTCAAAAAAAGAAATATGAAAAAAATATTTCTTTCGGCGACTACCTCTCAGCAGTCTTCTGGCAAAAGCCCTGAGAGTAATTAATTGCCATGAACAAGCTCCTCAAGTCTGTCGTTCGGAGTCGACATTAAACTGTAGGTCCCGGTACTCATGGATAAAAATTGACACACACAACATGAGTGCTGCGAGAAGCTAGGCCGTAATCCTGACACAGGGTTGTAAAGGCCAGTTATGTATGTATGTATGTATGCAAAACCAAAACCACGTGCTCTAAATGTGGAAAATATATTTGCCAGAAGCACTGTTGTATATGATGAAAATAGCGAGTAAAAGGTAACATTTACAGTACATAACTGAAAAATGTTTGCTTTCATACATACATACATAACTGGCCTTTACAACCCTGTGCCAGGATTACGGCCTAGCTTCTCGCAGCACTCATGTTGTGTGTGTCAATTTTTATCCATGAGTACCGGGACCTACAGTTTAATGTCGACTCCGAACGACAGATTTGAGAAGCTTGTTCATGGCAATCAGTTACTTTCAGAGCTTTTGCCAGAAGTCTGCTGAGAGGTAGTCGCCGAAAGAAATATTTTTTTCATATTTCTTTTTTTTTTTGAAGATGTCGGAGCCTGGAGTCGAACCCGGGGCCCATGTCTTAGTAAGCCAACACACTAACCACTAGACCATCAGAAAAGAATGATCAGGAGAACAGCGCCATCTTCTGGGAAGATAACAGCTAACCTAATTAGTGAAGACGGTCACAACTCACTATCAATATCCACCGACAAATGGGGCAATTGCTGTTAAGCATTCAAGGGTGAAGGTTTAATATTGGCCTCTGAGTGATCAACTGATAGCAACTTGTCTCATTGATATATGGCGATCAAATGAAAAAAAAACTATCTACAATATTTATCTTCAATATACTAATTCGTAGTCGCTATGGTCTAGTGGTTAGTGTGTTGGCCTATTAAGACGATAGCGCTGGGTTCAAATCTCAACTTTGGCATCTTGAAAAAAAAACATGAAAAGATCATTTCATTCTACCTCTCAGCAGTCTTCTGTCAAAAGCTCTGGGAGTAATTGATTGCCATGAAAAAGCTTCTCAAATCTGTCGTTCGGAGTCGACTTTAAACTGTAGGTTCCGGCACTCATGGACAAAAATTAACAGACACAATATGAGTGCTACGAGAAGCTAGGCTGTAACCCTGACAGGGTTGTAATGGCCAATTCTGTATGTATGTATGTATTCTAATACAATGCACTGCATGAGTAGGGGTTTACTCCTGAGTATTGATTTAAAAAAAAATAAAAAATAAGATGAATCGGACCGATCGGTTTTTTATAGTACTTTTATTTTTATACAACAAATTTGTTGTTTAATTTGATTTTTAACCAAACCGTGTTGTAGAATTACCGTGTTATACAAGAGATACCTGTAATACATATCGCTTTTATGTAACTATTAAAGTGTTTATGCAACAATTAAACTGGTTAAAGCATGGAAATAAAAAATATTTTCTAATTCACTAATGCAGCAGGATTTGTGTTGTTACATGTCCACTAATATGCATATTGTAGTTGCTGATTAGTTTATAATCCCCAACATGGCTTATTTATCATTCAAACAATTCTGAGATTTACTCTACAAAAGCGGAACAAAATTGTGTGTAAAAACATATGTATACGGATTCCTACGCTCACAGGTAAGTAAACTTATTCAAATTCCTATTTTGTCTATTGATGAAATCAAGATAAGACACAAAAAACAATTGTTAAACTTGTTCTTTTAGGTATTTAATTTAACCCGCCGCGGCGTTAGGCTGTTTTCAAAGTTTTTTTTTTCACTCTAGCACCGTGTTATTTTTATTGTATTTTGTATAGCAAATCCTATAATGTTGTACCGAAAACTAAAAAGAAGAAAAGAAAAAATACAATAATAAAAATTAAAATCATTTGCATATAAAATTTGTAAAACATTTTCATTTATATGCTTGACATCAATCATTATTTAATTAATCTTTAATAAATTAAATTAATACCATATTAATATTATTGTTTTTATTATAATTATTTATAAATCATTTAAATTAATCTGATTTCATGACATATTTGATGAATTAAAGTAATAGGCTTCTTTAAAATTATATGCACAAAAACTCAATTATACATGCAACACACAAATGATGCAAAAGGACACGTGTTGCTTAACATTTGCATTTAAATCTAACAATCAAATTAAAATAATTGTAGATTAAATGAATGAATACATTCATGGCTTTTTTTATTATAATTTTGAAAAGTTAAATGTTTAAAAACTTGAAAAAAGGACAACAGTTGAAAGCTCAGAATGCAAAAACTCAAGCGGTATTAAGTTGTCTAAAATTGATCAAAATCATAACTCATCATGGCTTTCAAAAATTACGAATTGAAAAATAGTCTTCAATGACCTCTATAAGCAAACTTTTTGGTTTTCCTACTCTCCCTCAAGAACACAATATAAAAGATAATAATAAGAAAGATTTTCAAAGCAGGCAACATCACCTCTGGAAAATAAATTGTATTGATAGGCTCGGTTTAGCATCCAAATCCATCTGCCACAAAACAAACAAAGTGGGCTCTAATTCTAAGGTGACGACAGTGCAACTTGGTAGCAAGCAACCTTAGAGCCTGGTGACAGAAGACTAATTATCTATTTATGTAATCAGATTCGAAAAGGGATGCAAACTGAAGCTCACATGCTCCAAATTGAGCATTTAGAAAGCAGAATGCACTGCTAATCAACAAGGTGATGATTATAAATTTATCCTGAGAGACTATGAGTATATTTCACTTAAAATTCACGCCATAGACAAAACTATAGAATGGCAAACCTCTTTGCAGGACTTTTGCTGCAATTTTTCTTTTAACGCTGTAATATGTACAACATTTTACTACACTTTGTAGTGGAACAGTTATTATGAGGTCATAAAAGATCTAAGGGAAGGTCTTAGATAACTTTGCTGTGCCAGGCAAAATAAATTTAAAGCAGCAGTTTGATGTGAGACCAGTAATAGAATTTCGTTACTTCTGATTTTTTTTACAATTTAAAAATAATTCATTCCTATTGACATGATATCCCTTCATATAAATATAAATGTTTGTTTAAGAGCATATGGAACATAAGCAAAAAACAAAATGTCAAATAATTTTATTTTTATAAAATTTAATTTACATTTAAATTATGTGTTGTTTCTTCACAAACTATCCATACTTAATACTTTAATGTATACAGACATACATACATAGATATGTGTTTTCTATTTGATTTTATTTCAATAATGAAATATCTTCTCTTTATTTAGCAAATCAAAACGTCTGGAAATGCTGATGGAATCTTTTTACGATTTTGAGTTTTTGGCCCGATTTATTTACAGAGGGACACACAAGTAATTTTCTTGTTTTTATTTTAATTTTATTTTTACCAAAAGACTTCTGTTTTATTCATGTTTTCGTGATTACAAATTATATTATAAGACTGCGAATGTAATAAAAAATATTTCCTATACTACTTGAACTTATATTTTCTTCTTATTATTATTTAGTTTTGTTACTCTACGCTAAGTAAGTGATTTTATTTGGTTGTGCTATTGCTTGTAACCAACAAAATAAAACAGTAGAAACTGTTTTTATGTGGTCTTGGTTTGTGCAAATTTCTTCTTTTTGCGCGGTGTATAACATACATACATACATACATAACTGGCCTTTACAACCCTGTGTCAGGATTACGGCCTAGCTTCTCGCAGCACTCATGTTGTGTGTGTCAATTTTTATCCATGAGTACCGGGACCTACAGTTTAATGTCGACTCCGAACGATAGACTTGAGAGGCTTGTTCATGGCAATTAATTACTCTCAGAGCTTTTGCCAGAAGACTGCTGAGAGGTAGTCGCCGAAAGAAATATTTTTTTCATATTTTTTTTTTTTTAATGTCGGAGCTGGGTGTCGGACCCAGGGCTTAGAAAGCCAACACACTAACCACTAGACTACGGCGACGTAGTACTATAGTACGTTAAAGTCATAGACACATAATTACCCATAATCATTACCAAACTCCAGGTAGATTCCATAACCCTATTTATTTAAGTCAATCGCCAAAACTAACATTTACGTGGTGCCCTCTGAAAAAAACCATAGGCTATAAGCCGGCTGTTCTATAAACCCAATTCGAAAAAGATATTCCTTACAGATATATTTATATATGTATGTATACTTATATAAGAATATTATTTAATAAAAATTAATAATTATAACTTTAGGTGGTTATTTGCATTATAGGGCAAACATAAATCAACTGTCCCTAGATTTTGCTATAGGTGGTGGTATATAAGCCCATAATTAAATTATAAAGATGGTAAAAAAATGTATGTAAAAATCGTGTAGAGAATTAAATTCAAAGCAATTAAGACTTGTTGCTATATTATGTACAAATATTGTAATTAATATTTTTTACCAGTCGCTGCTCAAATTTTAAAAAGTCGTGCAAAATCCTATTGATTTTTGATGGATTTAGTGGAAGTATATTGCGATTATGTTTAATAGTGAAGGGTATCAAAGAGCCAAGCTTAACCAGCTGTTACATATATTTTGTTTTCTGTAAATATTAGAAATAATGATTTGCTTATCGTCTGTGTCTGTGTCTATAAAGTTGTTTTCAATTTGATTTGCATACACAGAGTAGTATAGTAACTGAAAAGTTATTTATTTGCTTTTCATCTATAAATTCTGCATACAAAGTAAAACATATAATGCAATAAATTGTAATATCGATTGTCAATTTAAAACGAGTAACCCAACAATATGTTTTGCACTATCTTAGCATATTTATCTCTGGCATCTTTTTATATTAATATATCGTCGATGGAATTAAAGAACGCTGTAACTGACAAAACCTGAAATGTTCACCAGAGCCAAAAAACTTTTACAAAAGTAGAACAAATACACTGGTATTTTTCATTTCGCAGACGGCGTAAGTGAATTTATTTTCATCGTAGAAATCTGGGACCTGGACCAATCGACGCGTATTTTTTTCTGATAAAAATGATGCAAAAAACGTATTTTCGATTTTTTGTCAGTTACAGCGTTCTTTTATTCCATTTACGATATAGGCTTTCACAAAGCGTATTTGTATTTCACTGAGTATGCTTACACAGGGTACGTAGGTGATGTTAACAGCAACTAAAATAAAATTTGAAACATTTTTGCATCTACTTATAAATAGTCTGGATTTTTTATATACATTCATTCTTAGATTCAATAAAACTGTATAACTGGGACACTGAAAAAGAATTCTGATTGTCCGCTGCTATCACACAATTGTTTTCTAAGCCGCATGATAGGCGGCAATTCTCCGAGTAGAAGGACTCTTATAAGACTATTGAATAGTATTGAAAGCACTGGACGGGTCGTAATGCGACAGATGAAATACAATAGATCACATCAGATCACATGCCCATGTTAACACAATTTTTATATCCGGAACGACGACGCAAAAGAATTTCCTTCAATTCCATGTGGTTTCAAGAACGTCACATATAGTTTAACTTTATATGGCGATAGGTTTCCTGCCCTAGTTTCACTGGGCTTTTCCTAATTTTTTGAAAACACGATTTAAACAAATTGCAATGCAGACAATAACGGCAACTCTAACTTCAACTTTGCGTGCAGTAATGAGCAACTTATTACTAAGAGAATACATTCATATCAACAACCAGTATTGACATTTAGATTCAATTATCTTTAAGATTAAGTCAGAATATTTAAATACAATTCAATGGACTTCCAAATAAGAGAAATATTGAATAAATTTAAGCCACCACTATCTTAATGAAGCGTATACAGCAACTTATCTGCATTCCTTTCAACTAAACAGATGACTAGTTTATCGTAGGCTGATCGATGAAAAAAATTTCTACTGTTGTCACCTGTTTCTGGTAGTTAACTTATTGGTGAATACCCTTGGTTTGTATTCTTTTCTTTGCAAATTATCATTGCTTGTCACAGCGGTTTTTTTTTTCTTTTTTTTTGAGAGGTGAGTTTCTCTGAGGTTCATATGACATGATGTTCTATTCTCCGTAGGGCGGGAGAAGTATTTATTACTAAGATCTAATTGGTAAACTTTAAAATCTGTAAAAAATTTAGACATTTAGGGAATTTCAAACCTGGCTTTGGTGTAACTTATAAAGCAATATTACTACAAAAAATTTGTTTTATAAACCTATTATGAATTAAAAATGAGTGTCTAAGTGATCTAATGGATAGTGTACTCGACTGCTAGTGCGAGGGTTGTGGCTTCAATTCCACCAGAGAACCTGATCTGTGACACTACTCCGAGCATATGATCTTAGTCACTCCGCACGTAATCATTCATTAGAACAAAATTTAATATTGTATTGTAATTTAGTGTAGAAATGAATAAATAATAAATGTTGTTTATGAATAAGACCCTAAGAACTTGGTTAAATTAATAAATAAATATTTATTTGTAAAGATTTTATTTAAAAAACGTCACTGGGTTATATATTCATACGTTCCTCTGCATATTTCATATTCTGTCTAGTAAGAATCGTTCTCAACTTTTTTTTTTTTTTTTTTGTAAACATTTCATTTTTGTTGAAATCAGCAAAAAATTTATTTTCCATCACATTTTAATGTTTTAGACAAGTTATTATTTAAATACTCGTTAATACGAGGACAGTATAATAATTTAGAGCTTTTATATATGTTTTGCTGAACATAAAAATGAGTTTTTTAATTTAGGTTTTACCAAAGAGGTAAAGCTGTATTTAAACTTTAGCAATAATAAAATGTAATTATATCCCATAAAAAAAATTCTTGCCTTCTCTAATTTTATATTTGAGTTATCGATTACTATAGAAGAAAGACGTAGAAAGATTTTTGTATACATTTAGTACAAAAAATAATAGCTTCACTCTTGAATGATCAAGAGCAATTGCCCCATCTGTAGGTGGATATTGATCGTGAGCGTCTTCACTTAGTAGGTTAGCTATTATCTTCCCAGAAGATGGCGCTGTTCTCCTGATCATTCCTTTCTGATGGAATAGACTGGAAATGTCAGAGAGAATCCCACTTTTTTAAATTTTTCTCCTTTGCTGGAAATTGAAACTCGGTAATTTGAGTTTTGTGGAGCGCTTTAACCACTATATCACCATTTCCGCAAGTAATATTTTCACAATTTAATATTAACATTTATTTTTATTTGATTACAAAATTAAATCACTCTTATTATTTTTATTACTTAGTTACTGTGATATACGCAAGGTGTGGAAGATATTTTAAATTAATTAAAATTAATACCTAAATATTGATACATACTGGATTGATAGAAGCTTGCCACCTAATTTATAACATTTTTGTCATAATGTTTCTTTTTGTTTGGGTATTTTTTCCCCCGTTAAATACAAAACAAATACAAACGAATTTTGAGAGCAATTTGGTTAAAGTTTAAAATTTGAGAAACAAATTTTAAATTTAAATTGACTCCGTTGAACTAACCTCATATAAGAAAAGTTTTTAAAAGAAGGTACTCGGTACCCAGTGATTTGTTTAAATTATAAAAGTCTTCTTAAAAAACAATCTTAAATTTAGTTTTTCAAAAAACATAAAAACACTCGTACAATAAATATCTCTAAAGAATAAATTTCCTATATTTGCTTACGGAGTTAATTTATAAATTATAAAACCAAATTAGATTAACATTTGCAAAAGGTATTATTATTACTTTGTTTCATTTGGTATATTTTATTTCCCCTTTTAACTTTTTAAATCAATAAATTAAATTAATTATTTTGGACAAACTACTTAAGTAAGTTTGCTTGCAATATTAAATTAAAGAAATTTTAAATAAAAAATTCTTTTGTTGTTTCTTGTGTTTGCAATTTCTTAATGCTTAATTGAAATTATTAAAGCCTTACAAAGACACTTTTCTTTTAAGGCTAAAATTATTTTAATTAAATTTCTAGAATTAAAATAAATCAAAACAAATTTGTTTATTTTTTTTTGTAGTTTTAGTATAAAACTTGTATTAAAATAATTTCTTTTTCAATGCTTTTAAGTTGCAGGTATGAACTTTAAAACCAATTTATTAAGACTTGTTTTTTTTCTTTTTTTTTCTTACTGATAGATAATAATAATATCACTCAAGTTAAAAGCCAATTATAATTAGATTTGCAAAAAAAAATATATTGCTTTAGACTTTTTAAAAAATAGACACTCATTTCATATAACGATGCTACTGAAACAAAATTTAGAGACTCTTACTATTATTTTATATGGGCGCGGCACCACCCTTATACTTTAAGTCTATGAATGAATGAATAAATTTCCTGTTAACAGACCTACTGAATATACATACAAAAGTTCCTAAGAATCGTTCAAGCTGTCTTGGTCTAACAACTGCGACATGGGAATTCTAAATATATAATTTTATTCGCTATTTTATTTTATGCACACATAATTGGCCCTTAAAACCATTTTTTAGAATTCCGACCTAGAATTTTGCAATACCCATATTGTGTGTGTAAACATTTCGAAAATGTTTCCACAAAGTCGTTTAATCGTTTTGTACATAAGCAAAACCAAAACAAATACTTTTTAAATGAGAAAGAACGCAAACAAAACAAATGGCTTTTCGTTCTTGTGCTTACTTTTATATTCCGTTATATTCATATAATTGCGTACAAAAGGAGAAACGTATTTTTTAATGCTTCATTTGCTTCATCAAAAATCTTTTCTCGTTTATGTATGTAAGCATGCATATATAATATTCTTGAGAGTTATAATGAGCAAATCAATTCGAAAACGTTTGCAAACGTATTTTCTTCGAGCTTTTTTAATTTTGTTCTCATTCTTTTTTTTCTACCTACGGACATTTGAGTTAGTGTATTTTTAGTGCTCACAAACAAAATAATATACAAAACTAAATGGGACAATCGTTTTCATTGTTTTTGTTTTGTTTTTGTTTTACTCATTGTAAAGAACGATTCCGAATGACTGAGTTGAAAAACTTCTTCATGGCAATTAGTTATTCTCAGAACTTTTGCCAGAAGACTGCCAAAAAGTAGTCGGCGAAAGAAATATTTTTTTCAAATTTCTTTCTTTTAAGATGTCAGAGCTGAAATTTAAACCCAAAGTTTTCCTCTAGTAAGCTCACTTACAACACACTAGTAGACTACTCATTTTGGATATATTTGCAATTGTCTTTTTAGTGTAGAAATTTACTAACTTCTCCTAATTGGTGTTTTATTTTAATTTTCTGCACATGTTTTTATATAAAATTGGACTTTTTTTTTCTTTATCTTAAATTGAAAACAATTACTTGAAAAGTTATATTTTTTCCCCTGAACAACGTCGTGAACAAGTGTGCTTTAAAGATGCAAATCTTGTTATTTCTTTTTTTTCTTCAATGAGGCCAGCACTCAGGGGATGACGCCTACTTATGCAGTACATTGTGCTGGTCTAGGAAAATATGGTATTGGTAGGAGGAAGAGGGAGTAGTGCTTGTCACAATAGTGACAATACCGTATTCTGTGGACTCTATACTAGATTGTAGTTTTTTCCATTAATCGTAGGCAGTTGGTTTAAGTCAGGCTGGTAATAGTTTAAATTTCAGTCTGAGCTAGGAAAAGCCTACTGACGAGTAACATTAAGAGTCATACTAGACTGAAGTTCTTCAATTAACTTGAAATAAAAATAAACGAAAGCAGCTTAAGTTATACTCATTTCACTCTGAGCACTTTTTTATAATCGTTAAAATAAAACCGGAGACTGCAACTGATCAAATGTCGGTCCAGATTATTCACCTACAAGAGAAAGCCAAAATGGATATATAAAGGAAAGCAGGTTTTAAATAATTTGTTTCCTCCAATTTTTTAAATTCGCATGAAATATAAAAAATTAATTACTATTAAGGAAACAATTACTTGATATATTATTATGTTCCCTGTAATGAGCGCTTCTAAACTATTTTTTTTTTTAATTCTAATCTTTTTAATAAATATAAAATATAAATAACAGCAAATATTAAACTGACCAGAGTTACACAAAAGTCTTTTATAGTTGCATAAAAAGAAACTTCAATAACAATATGTTCGTATTAAAAAAATAGGAAATGAATTAAAAATCATTTGAAAAGAAAAAAAGAAGTGCAGAGCCGGAAATAATACAAAAAAATTGAAATTTTTCAAAAGTATTGCGTCTCAAGTTGTAGCGAAGGACTATTTTACTCATTTTCTGAGTACATGATTGAATATTTAATATACTGGCAATACACATCGTCGTGCGGGAGTTTAAGTACTCTATACGCCATTTCATATTTTTCGAGTTAATGATGAGACTTTAGGTTTTCAATCCCAAATTTTTCAAGTCTGAAATTTGTTTTCGGATATCTCGTTCAGTTTCGGCTTTAAATAGTCAAGAGCGGATTGAATATTTTAAAAATTTTTGTTTCAAAAACCTAAAGTGGCATTATTAACTCGAAAAATATGAAATGGCGTATAGAGCACTTAAACTCCCGCACGACGACATATGTTCATATATACAGAAGACCCTTGAAAAGCAGACATATCTCAATAGTTCCGAAATAAATTAATGCCTAGAATTCTACACTCTAATAGTAAGTGTAGCATTAGAAATTTAAATGCAATTATTCAGTTGTGAATTCTCTTTCCTTCGAGACGATATAACTTGTGTCTGTCTATAAGTATAGTGATGTTCCAAAACGGAATTGTGCTTTTAATGCAAGCGCGTGAGAGCTTTACTCTTTTCAGATAGAGTTTTTTTTTAATTCGGCAGTTAAAATCGGCCGTCGGTGGGTAAACCAGCTTACCTACACTAAACATAGATCCTCATACTGCACAATATAGTAACCCTACATGCATATCAAGAGCAACACTATATTCAGAGAAGCGATAAAAAAACCAATCTAAATATATTTCTAGAATATTCAGTAACAAACTGGGATCCATATTATGTGCCTCGGCCTTTAAAGCTTTATTAACAATTTCGGCCAATTAAAAGGGTGCAAGTTTTCTTTTATTCCGCCATTTAAAAGCCATTAATCCTTTTACAGGTAAAATTACTGAACTTTGAGTGATGCAATCTGTGTAGAAAGTATGGGGAACATATTTTAATTATGAATTTTGTCAAAGATTTCTGGGGAAACATATGGGGAACATATTTTTATTATGAATTTTGTAAAAGATTTCTGAATAAGGGAAAAAAGGACCTGGTGTACCAACTTTGTTTGTGATTGTCTTATACTAAGGAATTAAGCTGCTAATTATTAAGAGTACCGACTCTATTTGTCTCTCTGTCTCCAAACTATCACAAACTTTTTTTTTTCTTCATTCCAGAAAACTGTATTTGAATTTTAATTTCAAATTACAGGGGAGACCTGTAAAAATGTCTTGAATATTTCGATAATAGCAAAGAGTTAGCCAGTCAACATTGTTGTGTTGGTTGTTTTTTTATTTTGGAACTTACGTGTACCAGTTTCTATTTTTTTTAGAAATATTTGCATCCTGTTCTTTAATTTTTTTTTGTTTACAAATAGTATTGCACTCCTCATCATTTGACTCTTCAACATACATGCTATGGTATATTCAAATACTTGTATACAGCAATGAATGGTGGATACACTTCATCACCATCATGCTTGTGTATAGAAAACTTTATTGCTTTTTTCTTCATTTTTTTCATGAGATTTTTGTTGGATAACAGAAATAAGTTCCAGTTCATTTTATGATGATTTCTTATTTTTAATTCAAGAACAAGAACAAGAAAAATCAAATACTTTTGGATTTTTCCACTACATGTTGTACTTTATTTCGATATTTTTGTTTTATTTTTTTCAATTTCTTTCTATAGTCCATTCTAACTAAATTTAAATAGAAATCTTCTTGAAATATATATTTCTTGATTGTAAATACACCAGTTCTACTACGGAAGAAATAAAAGTATAGAATGAATGCCTTGTGTAGTTTGTTTTTTGAGTTGTTCTACTTGAATATTTGTTTCTTAAATTTTATATTTATTTTCGCATAAAATTCTAAGCATTTTCAAGTGGTTTCTTTGCTGCTCCTTTCAACAGTTTGTCCAGTTTTATTTTATTTTTTTTTTCTGCATTCTCCTTTTGGATACATTTTTGTAAAGTGGGCTTATTATTACAATACGAGTAGTATATTGAAGTATGATTTTCAACTTTACATGCAAATTGAAATAAATAAGTAAACAAATACATAAATAAGGATACATAAGTTTTGCTTATTTAAATATATTTTTCTTTTTTTATTATTTCAGTATTTCTTTATAATTTATCATTAAAAATATAAATAAATTTCATGTTTATTGCTTAGACAGGGATTTCTGTTTATAAGGAAAAATTCATAAAAGGCTTTAAATTTTTAAACCTTTGCTGTTGTATGTTAACAAGAGGATAATAATATACGATAATCTACGATAGAAAAATGATAAAAGATTAGTTTTATGTGCAAGTTGATCATTTTAAACAATGAATTTTGTATTGCCATATTACTTTTGTGAAGATAATTATCTTTTAAAAACTTTAATGTTCATTGCACTTTCAAACCAATTTTGTTAGTTAACTCAACACTGGAAATCTGGGCCCCTTTTTGGCACGGTTGCGAATTCGATTTAAGATGCCCTGTTTCAGTACTCTCACTTTCCAAATCCTCAAGGTTCCTGAGGATACGTACGAAGTATCCTAAAATGGAAGTCCAGTTCGCAATATGTGTTGTCATGACAATATTTTTTATCAAGTATCTGCTTTGCTTACTGTTCACCAACATGGGTTATGCAAGTCTTGATCTACTACCACTAATATTCTCGAATTTACCACTGCGGTTTATGATGGCTTTTTTATTAAAAAACAAACTGATGTAATTTACACAGATTTTAGTAAAGCTTCGACAAAGTAAAGCACCATATTTTAATTTTTAAATTGTCTCGTATTGGTTTCAGTTCTACTACATTACCGTGGCGGACTTCATATTTGTTTAACAGAATGCAACAAGTAAAATTTAGAAACGTTGTATCAAAAGATATTATGGTACCATCCGGAGTTCCAGAAGGTAGTCATTTTGGGCCAATATTTTTTACACTTTTAATTAATGATTTGCCAGCCGTCATTGTAAATTCTAAAGTTTTAATATATGCTGACGATGTAAAATTTTTTAATAATTGAATTATGCTGTAGTCGGATATGGCTTAACTATTTCACTGGTGTCAAATTAATTTAATGGAACTAAATATTAAAAAACGAAAACACATGTCGTTCTTCAGAATAAATAAATTGGACTCCAGCTATAGTATAAATAGATCATTGGATCCTCTTAGATTAAAAAACTCAATTTTCGTGTTCTTGGCTTTATAAAAGGCAGGTTCAATGAGTTTTCAGATCCCTATATTACAAAACAATTGTATACTTCCTTAGTTTGAACAATACTTGAGTATGGATCGCTTATATGGGACCCCTGTTATACCGTCACTGAGTCTGCACAAAATCAGTTTTTGATATTTTGCTTAAGAGGTCTTGGCTGGAATTCTTTCGTGATGCCATCTTATATTAGTATTCTTGCTCTTATTAAGTTTCCTACTTCGAAAACCCGTCGAGTTATGCTCAGTGCTTAATTTTTACATGGATTAATTCATGGTGTAGTGAACTCGGAGTTCATTCTGAGTAAAATTAACATATGAGTTCCTATTAGGCGTACACGAAAATTTTTCATTTAATAAATTTAGAATATCACAGATCTGTCTATGAAAATATTAGTCCTTTTCGACGTATTTGTGTAAATTTGAATAAACGCCATGATGTTATAAATTTAAAAGGAAAGTAAAGATGTCTCGAAGAGGAAACTTATTTTATTTTTAAACACTTAATTGTAAACTTGATGAAAATTTATAGTAAGGATTTAGTCTATAGATCAGAAAAATAAATAAATACTTAAAAATAATATCAAATATATTTTTGAGCGTAATTTGTCCGTCTGTTGACACTAGCTCGTAGCTATAGCATTGACAGTGCCTGCAATTGAATATGGTCCGCTCCTCGTCGTCAATCACATCTTTTTCCACCGCGTAAATGAAGAAAGGCGAGTCACATTGACGCATTAACTGTAGCTATTTTCTAAAATATTTGTGACTCGATAACTACTGAGTGATGTAAAAGTTTAACTTCTGACTTATCGAGAACCCTATAATTGGCATAAATCTCTCTATCTATCTTACTCGTTCTTCAAAATTCCAATGTTGTGCTCATTTGAAAATGGTATCCTGTCTGATAGTCACTCTATATTGGACTACTGTTCCATATATGCATCAAGCATTAAGTACTCTGAGTAAGATAAATATTGTTATCAATGTAGATTTTTCAATGTCTCAGGATACTTTTTAAATTTATTTAAAATTATCATATTTTAAAGATAATAATTATTGGGATATATCGTAAGGCTATTGTGCATATACAACAGCGATTACCATTTCATAGCACAATTGTGCAGAGAGCATTCACACCTATTGCTTATGCTCTTTTATTTTTTTCAGGTTTTCTCAAAAAAACTGATCGATTACACTCAAAAAATAATTTATGTTAAAAAATTTATTTTTTTAGAAACATTCAAAGTTTGGTTAATAGGAGAGGAAATTTATGAACTAAAATTATATCCTAAATTGAAAATGGTGATTTCAAGTTTAATAAGCTTAAAAATTGTTAGAAAGGGTAGACCATTTAGTGATGGTGTTTTTATAAGCAATTGTTGAAAACATTTGCAAAAGGCCTAATTATAATACAAATATTTACCGACTTAAAATTTATTTGTTTAAAGCAATGCAACAAATTACGATCATCCTATATAAAAAACACTCTACAAATACGCAAATGCGCTTAATAATAATATAATTAATAATAATATATGTACTGTCCTTTCCAAATTCCAATACAATGCACAGCATTTAGTAGGGGTTTACCCCTGAGTATTGGTCTCAAATAAAAAAAAAAAAAAAAAAAACTATCATACGAGTATAAGCGTAGAAGATTTTATCTTATAGCCCAGTTATTTACTTATTTATTCTTTTAAAAATATATATATTTTTTAAGAAGAAATGGATTTTTTATTTTCCAGCAAATATCTAAAAAACATGCCCTGAATATTGTCAAACATTTATAACTTTATGTATGTATGTTGATGAAATGTTGACATTCATTTCACCGTATATTACTAAAATTTTTCTATGACTGTAAACAAATAAATTCTTCCAACTTCTTTTTTCTCTCTTACTCATTAATACACAACCAAAAAATGTTTGGTAACCCCTGATATACAAGTAATTGGCCATTATAAGTATAACCCTGTTTCAGAGTCGCGACCAACATTCTCGGATTGCGGAACCCATTTTTTGGGTGTCAATTTTTATCCATAAGTACCGCTTCCAATGGTTTAAAATCAACTCCGAACGACAGAGTTGAAAAGCTTGTTCATGGCAATCAGTTACTGTCAGAACTTTGCCAGAAGACTGACAAGTGGTAGACGGCGAAAAAAATATTTGTTCATATTTCTTTTTTTTTAAGATGTCAGAGTTGTAGGGCCTGCTGCAGTTGTCAAGTGAGCCAATACACTAACCACTAGACTACGGCGACAACAAATATTGTAAAGCCACTGAACTTATGACACTATTAAAGTAAATTTGTTTTTACATACATTTCTTTTTTACAAAGTTTTACGCTTTAATTTTAAACAAATATGTATATATAAAAAAACTGTTATAAATTATCATAAATTTATAAAAAAAAGGTCAAATGGTTATTTTACTAATTTTAACCCTCTTTGGCTCAAATCTACACTGACAATGTTATTAAACCATCTTTAAGTTATTGGCAGGAATGCAAAATACATATTTTTAAAGCAACAAATCTTCAAGCATTTAAAGTAGAGTTTAGTTTCGTTTTATGATATTTTTGTATATTGATTGCTTAAATAAAATAAATCAATATTTTCAAATTTTGATGACTGACTATCACAAACATAATAAAGATAATAATGACAGTGTACTCTTACATGACAATAATATTAAAGGTTGAGTCTTCTTTAGAAATACCAAGAGTTGTACAACAATTTTGTTCCAAGGCATACAGAATGGTGACTAAAAAAGCTGTATGAGAGAGGTGTTCTCGTAAATGACAATGACAATCACAACAAGTCTGAACAGATGTAAATAATCTTTTTTTTTAAAAAAGCATCATAAAGCATAAGATGAAGTAATAAAAGAAAAAAAAAAACGAATATTTTTTTTTTATCTGTCTTCTATAGAAAATGTTTTCCTCATAAAGATAAAAAAAAAGAAACACGCAGGCGAAAAAGAAAGAAAAATATTAAATTACTTCCCTGTAGCAGCAGTATTGTTGCAAATTCAAACGAGTGCTTCTGATAAAAGAAAGAATTATAATGTTGAACGTTACTCTCTCAGGTTGATGTATGTCTTTTATTGTTGGTAAAAGATAGGTGGATAAATGAATCCCCTTTAAAATTTTAATAGTAAAATTTTGTTTAAAAAAAATCCTTTTTTATTATATTTCAGGGCATAGCGGGTTTTCGAAAAAAAAAAAAAAAACAAAAAAAGAATTGTCAAGTTCTTGCAACATCTTATGAGCATAATCTTAAGCACCCTAAAGGCGTTTTTATGATTATTATGCTTTAAAATAGCAGATAAAATTAAAAAGAAACTTTATATTTTAATGATTGAGATTTTTTATATTTTTTATTGAAGTTTTCAAATGTGCTTTAAAAGCTTAACTTAAATTGGATTTAATAGTATTTTAATATTTTCTTTATGAATTGCATTAATAAAAGTTATTTTCCAAATAACACTGCAGGACAAAACAAACACCTCAGTTCCTCAATTCTAACTTAAAAATTAAAACAATACAATTACTTTAGTACTCATAATATATCGTCGTGCGGGAGTTTAAGTGCTCTATCTTTAGGTTTTTAAAATTTTCAATCCGTTTTCGACTATTTATCTCCGAAACTGGACGAGACATCCGAAAACGGTTTGCAGACTAGAGAAAACCTTAAGTGAAATCATTAACTCAAAATATATAAAAAATATGAAATGGCAATATATGCATATGGTTCGTTTTCATAACTTTAAAATCGGTCGGTACTAAACATATTTTAGTAGAAAAAAAAAAGGAAAAACAGTTTATTTTAACCACAAATACTCTTCAGCGGTAACAGAAAAAGGTATCGCTTCGCGTTGTGTTACAAATTCGCTTTGACTTTGAAGTTGAAATATACATGCTTATATGCTTCTTGTAACATAAAGTACTTTTGGGCAACTTTCCCAACTTTTTTTCCGTACAAAGTTTATAAAATTTGCTCCTACCACTCTAGGGAGTAGAGATAGGGGGTAGGTATGTTTGAAAAAAAAGTTGGGGGTAAAATATTAGTGAGGGGCGGTCTTACATTAAATCCCTCTAGGGGCTGCTATAGGGAAGTTGTAGAACTTTTTGTGGACTTTTATTCTTTCAACCCAGCTTTGACCATGATGAGAAGCTATTTGCCTCATCCCACATCCTTTCTTTTTGGCTCATGTATTTTTTTGTTGAACGTCACAAAATAAGCGGTTCTAGCTAATCGAAATCGTAAAATCATATACTATCCCACACCTATTAGAATAGTTTTAATCTCCTTGTAAAATACCTTCCTTTCCTATTTGATTTTTATTTCTTGATCTAAAAATACCTTCACTCTGAAATTTGTCATAACTGTAGAGAAGAAAACTATCTTTGGCATAATTTTTTTCAAATTTTTAAAAAGGTCGGTTTCGGACTTTTAAAAAAAAAATCATGTTGCATATTAAATCAAAAGTAATTTAATACCGTTTTAAAATTACAATTAAGTAAGTAAGTGCATTTTTGTATTTTTTTCAGATTTTAAGACCTCATATTTCCGGATCCAGATGTGTCAATGCACCCAAACTTTGTATTTAATTTAGTTCTATTATATACTTTATTCATACAAAAATCAGCAAATTCGAAAATCATAATTTCAAAAACGGTATATTGTAAGTTGAGTTGAGGTGGTTCAAACCATATGCAGTAGGATTTAAGGCTTCAATGACTTAAGTTCTACCTTCAGTTAATGCTATTGTGCCGACTGTTAAGCTCAATTAAATTCTAATGTATCACTTAAATATTTATTTAATGTAGAGTGAATAATTAGTTATACTTAAGAAATTAAAAAAATATATATAAATAAAACGTTGTAATTTTTTTAATATCAAAATTTCCCTAAAAAGTGTAGTATAATTGAAATGACAAAATGCTTGTTTTCACTTGTACAGTAAATATTTGCAGTACAAACAAATACGGAGTTTATATAAAAATAGAGAACAAAACACAACTCACCCAACATTTATTGATAATTTTAATTGTAAAACACAATGGATGTGAAAAATAAAATGTTTTTATAAAAGTAACCTTATTCATTAAATACTATACTGTGAACAGAATGGTAATCAGGGCTAATCTAAGCGTATCGTCACTAACTTAAACAGCCCCGGTTTGAAACCCAGCAAAGACGAAAAATTAAAATGTTAGTTTCAGGTTTTTTCAAAATTATAGTTTAGAAAATAAAAGATCCCCCGCCCCCTCTCCAAAAAGTCCATCTAAAAAGTAACCGCTCCCTGACATTTAACTCTTTTCCATCTTAACCTTTGACAAAGAAAAACCAATGATCAGAAAAAAAGGCCCACCTATTGGTAAGTAGCAGATAACAGTTAAAAACCTACTTAGTGAAGGCACTCACCGCAATCAGCATTCAACGATGGGGCAATTGCTGTTAAAACACTGGCCTTTCAATGATCAATTCACAGCAATGTTCTCATTCCTAAGGCGCTCAATAATAAAAGAAAAAATATATGTTCTGTTGTCATAATGTACTATACTATACTATACTATACTATACTATACTATACTATACTATACTATACTATACTATACTATACTATACTATACTATACTATACTATACTATACTATACTATACTATACTATACTATACTATACTATACTATACTATACTATACTATACTATACTATACTATACTATACTATACTATACTATACTATACTATACTATACTATACTATACTATACTATACTATACTATACTATACTATACTATACTATACTATACTATACTATACTATACTATACTATACTATACTATACTATACTATACTATACTATACTATACTATACTATACTATACTATACTATACTATACTATACTATACTATACTATACTATACTATACTATACTATACTATACTATACTATACTATACTATACTATACTATACTATACTATACTATACTATACTATACTATACTATACTATACTATACTATACTATACTATACTATACTATACTATACTATACTATACTATACTATACTATACTATACTATACTATACTATACTATACTATACTATACTATACTATACTATACTATACTATACTATACTATACTATACTATACTATACTATACTATACTATACTATACTATACTATACTATACTATACTATACTATACTATACTATACTATACTATACTATACTATACTATACTATACTATACTATACTATACTATACTAGTTAGTCCGGACCTACTGCATCGTACATCCTGGAAATTGGTTAACATCTATACGCATAGTGACCATCTTGCTATTGTCATGGAGGTAATGGATAGTCATGAAATAGTGGCTTCACGAAATCATAATAGAGTGGTTGGCTGGAAAACGAATATTTTTGATAAGGATATGTTTGTTTTATGTATGGAAGATGTAAAACTGGAAGGTAGTGCAGAACAAATGGCAAAGCAACTGATTGACTCCGTCACTTACGCGTGCAATATGTCAATGGAGAAAAGAAAACCAGGTATGAATAAAAATTCTGTTTATTGGTGGAATACACGTATTGCTGAAATTAGGAAAGAATGTATTCGAGCAAGACGTAGATATATTCGAACCCGTGGTAGAGCTGAAAATGAAGAATATCATGCGATATATAGAAGAAGAAAAAAGGAACTGAAGTTAGCAGCAAGCGGTCCTGTTTTCTAGACGTATGCGATGAACTTGAGAATAATCCCTTTGGGTTGGCGTATAAGATAGTAACGAAAAAGTTAAAAACAGCCAGGTCATCTTCTCCAAATGACGCCAGTGTATTGAATGAGATAGTATCTCATTTATTTCCTCAACAGAGTAGGCCATCATGGCTAAACAACACTACAACGTTAGAAGAAACCTTTTCTCCGGTAACTTGCGAAGAAGTTCTGGAAATTTGCAAAAGGCTAAGGATAAATAAAGCCCCAGGACTGGATGGAATACCAAACCTTGTTGTGAAGGAGGCTGTATATTGTTGTGCTGATGAGGTACTAAGGCTGATAAACTGTTGCCTAAAAGAAGGAAAATTTCCGACCATGTGGAAACGGCAAAGACTTGTTCTGCTTCCAAAAGAAAAGAAACCTTTGGATGAGCCATCTTCTTACCGACCGCTTTGTATGATAGATACATTTGGCAAGCTTCTAGAGAGTGTTATTTGTGTTAGACTCCAGGAGAGTGTAGATATAGCTGGTGGCCTCTCTGAGACACAATTTGGATTTAGGAAGGCACGCTCTACTGTGGATGCGATAAGCTTGGTTGTGGAAACAGCCAAGAGAGTAACTCGGCGTAGACCTTACGGAAATTCATACTGCGTGGTCGTAACCCTTGATGTTAAAAATGCATTTAATACAGCGAATTGGAAAAAGATAATACTCAGTCTTCAGCGACTAAACATACCACGCTATTTGATCGCTATAATTCAGGACTATTTTCGTCAGCGGGTACTTATCTATGACACTGATGGTGGCTCAAAACAATACCATGTTACCGGAGGAGTGCCACAGGGTTCTGTTTTAGGACCCTTATTATGGAATATTATGTATGATGGCATATTACGGCTCCAGTTACCCAGTACGGTCAAGATTGTTGGTTTTGCGGATGATATAGCGCTTGTGGTAGTGGCAGATAATATCGGGGAAGCCGAAGCGACAACTAATTGCAGTGTGCAAATTGTAAAGGAATGGTTGGCCTCCAATGGTCTTGCTCTAGCGGAACATAAAACTGAAGCTATCTTAATTACTAGCCGGAAAGTTAAGGAATATATAAATATACGAGTTGGTGACTGTACAATTACGAGTAAGGATACTCTAAAGTACTTAGGAGTAGTGATTGATAACCGGTTGTCCTTTAAACATCATATTGAATATGTGGAAGAAAAGGCAAGTAAAACATGTAAGGCGCTTGCCAGAATAATGCCTAATACAAGAGGACCAAAATTTCTTAGACGGAAAATGCTAGCAGCGGTAGTCGTAAGCATAATTCTCTATGCTGCTCCGATTTGGGCAGATTGCTTGAAATACAAATCTTATCGCAATAAAATAGGATCAGTATATAGACTTACCGCCTTGAGAGTATGCTGTGCCTACAGGACCGTCTCCGATGAGGCAGCATTTGTAATTTCGGGTATGATCCCAGTTGACATTTTGGCCAGAGAGTCTAGGATGGTGCATAGCAAAGAGTATACACCAGCCGAGGCAAGGGACAAAAGTATACAAGATTGGCAGAGAAGGTGGTCGAACACAACCAAGGGGCGGTGGACATATAATCTGATTCCTAATTTGAATGAGTGGCTTAAACGCGACCATGGTGATATAGACTATTACCTGTGTCAATTTTTGACTGGTCATGGACCATACAAACAATATTTACATCGCTTTGGACTTTGTAGTTCACCGCTCTGTCCACATTGCGATTGTGCTGTACAGGATGCCAGGCATGTGTTTTTCGAGTGCCGAAGATATGGAGTGTTTAGAGGTAATCTGGAAAGGGAAATTGGCCTAATGGTTGGAATGGAGAATATCATGAATCTTATGATGTCCTCGGAAGTACTATGGAACAAGATTACTACATATGTGAAATTGGTTCTTAAGGAACTTTGTAGGCTTTCTCAGACTGTAGAATAAATACAGTTATGCTCGATCCAATGAAGAAATGCTTGACGGCGGTACCATTGGACTGAGTTGGTGTATTGAGGTGTTTTAACGGGTTAAAGTCCCGTACAACGTCTTTCGATGATTTCACCTCGTTAAAAAAAAAAAAAAAAAAAAAAAAAAAAAAAAAAAAAAAAAAAAAAAAAAAAAAAAAAAAAAAATATACTATACTATACTATACTATACTATACTATACTATACTATACTATACTATACTATACTATACTATACTATACTATACTATACTATACTATACTATACTATACTATACTATACTATACTATACTATACTATACTATACTATACTATACTATACTATACTATACTATACTATACTATACTATACTATACTATACTATACTATACTATACTATACTATACTATACTATACTATACTATACTATACTATACTATACTATACTATACTATACTATACTATACTATACTATACTATACTATACTATACTATACTATACTATACTATACTATACTATACTATACTATACTATACTATACTATACTATACTATACTTTGAAAGCAATAAGTAAAATTGTAAGCAATAATGGAAGCATTGTATTGTTTATGCATACCCTAAAGCTTCCAAAGATGCTTTGGAATAAAGTATTATTTTTGATTTTGTATAATATTTGCTTACTGGTTGCAATAAATTTGCATTTCTATTGCATTTTCCTCACTTCATATAAAAATCATGCATTATTGATGCGCACAAGTAAGTGATTGTTCACAATTTCTCCCTTACAAAATAGGTTACTGGTAAGCACTCATTTCTGCTGGATAGTAGGGGTTTACCCCTGAGTATTGCTCTCAAGAAAAAAAAACCGTTTTGATGTATTATATTTTCCATTTATATCCCACTGTGCTTAAACAAATACCTTGCGAAGAAAGACAATTTTTTTTTGTATTTTGCGAAATAAAACAAATAAATACCAAAATTACTTAAAATAATATCAAGTAAAAACTAAATAAAAATCCAAAATAAGAACGAATAAAGCCAACCTACAATATAAGCAAAACAAATATTATTAAGTAACTTAGAACAGGATAAGAAAACAATAGGAAATGACAATGAAGAGGAAAGCTAAATACGAGTAAGTATACATGTGAGTATGTATGTATACTTATAATATAAAAATATTTATATATAAAAAATAAATAAATAAATAAATGTAAGAACTAATAATGCAACACAAAAATACAACAAAACTTACAATAATACAATAATCGTATAATAACACTACAGTGTTGCAAAGAAATTCGAATAGAATTGAAGAAAATAACCAGAAGTACTAAAGGAAACTGATAGTAAAGCATTCTCTATAAAGAAAGAAAAATGAAAATTCCAAATAATAATATAGAAAGAGAAAAAGAAAAACTAAATATTCTTAAGAAAAATCAAATAAATAGCAACAGTAATAGTAGTAGTAGTAGTAGAAAAAATAATAAACAGGGCATATTGTCTTTGAAAAAGAAAATTCTACAAAAAAACGGATACAAAATTCAAGGCAAAGTAGAAAGATAGAGAAAAAAAAAATAAGAGATAAAATAAAATCAAATAAAACTTAAATAAATATTTGGTATTACGAACACAGAGGATAGGAAGTTCATATAAATAAATAAAAAAAATGTATTATTTAACAAAACTTAGTACGTCTTTGGTGATGTTATCAAACTATTGTTCGATAAAAAAAAGTGGTAATAAAATAACAAAATCAACAACAAAATTATAACAATTTCTCAAAGGCACTTGTATACCCCCACATACATACATACATACATATTGCCACTGGTGCTTAACAAAAGTAGTTCAAAACTTTATTTTTATATACTTATACATACTCGTACATGTGTTATATAGACCTGCTTTTAGTTTATATGCCTTGGCTTACACAGAATATTGCCGTTGGTTTTATTTTAATTTTATTTACTTTGGCATCAAAATGATACACTTTCTAATGCAAAAAATGTGGTTCAATGTGTTAAACAGTAGATTTCAATTCATCAATACTGGGTAGTGGAAACAATAAATTTCACGTAAAATTAAATAGACAAGAATTTCAATTAATTTGAAATCGGGCATGTTCTGTAAACTGAAAATAAGTGCAACTAAAACCGAATGAAATTTTAAATAACAAGATTGTTAATTTTTTTTTATAAAATTACGAGTAAATCAGAATATCAGAAATTATTTTCTTTCTTTCACCTTTTAATTCATTCTCATATTACTTGTTATTTTTTTTTTTTATTGAGACCAGTACTCCGGGGAGAAAACCCCTACCTATTGCGTTATTTTTTTTTTAATTTTTTTATTGCGGCCAGCAATCAGTGAAGAACGTTACTAATGCAGTACATTGTATCGGTCTATGAAAATAAGAGTGGAAGGGGGAAAGAGAGTATGGACCCTTGATTTAAACTAATTAATATCATATCTGATATAAGTCAGAAGAAAACAAAGGTCCTACTTTAAAATGCGAAACGAAAGGAAATTGGTTGCTATTGACTGATTATTCAATGAGTAGTATTTTACCTTCACCACCGAATAATCCATAAGCAATCAATGACATGAAGCCCGCACAGTAAAGCTTAAATTAGGAGAGGAATAAAAGATCATAATGATGTGTGATATGATGTTCTTGTTGTTTTCCCTAATCCAGCACCTGGAATAATTCCTAATTACTGGTCCTCAACTACCTTTCTGATATGTTAAAGCCTGCAGGAGAGCTATTGCTCTCTGCTAGCTTAGCCAGTTGAGTTTTTGCAGTGCAAACCTTTACACAACGACAAGTTGATTATCCCACGTATTGGAATTTTTTAATGATAGAAAGTTATTTTCATATTAAGTGCCTTAAGAATGAGACAAGTTTCTGTCAATTGATTTGATTACTAAAAGCCAGTGTTATACCTTCACCCTTGAATGATCAACAGCAATTGCCCCATTTGTCGTTGGATTTTGATTGTGAACTGGTGAGGATCTCTGCAAAGTAAGTATGTTATCTTTTATTTCTAAGTAGGTGGCGCCTTCTCTTGATATTTCGTTTTTTAATGCCAACGCCAAGGGTGAATAGAGTGGAATGTTAGGAGGCAGTTTCTTGTGGTTGGACTTCTTGGACTCTTTTTTTTTTGTCTTTAATTAAAATCTCTAAAAACCAAATATTAAAAATTTTCAGAGAAAAGTGTGCGTTAATTAGTTCATGATTGTCATGAAGACGTACATATTCAAGCACAGAGAGAGAGAGACTACCATAGCTGGAATCAAATACACGGATTTCATCTTCATCTTTAATTGAGAAAATATTAGAAATGTATTTTAAATTTATTTAATTAAATTTACTACTAATCTAATTAAGGCCTTTTACGGTCGATAAATATAAAATTTCTCCTTACTAATGAAAGCAGAAATCTCTTAATTTTGGTTTACAACTCGTTCTATGATAAAGACCCTATGATGCTACATTTTCTTTTGCATTGAAATATTATAGAATTGAAAGAGAGAAACAACAACTTCTAGAAAGACTGGAATATGAAAACCGTAAACAAAGCTTCAGTCATTTACTCAATTCGTCTCCTATGAAAAAACAGATTTAGAAAGTTTTGTCCTATAGAAATTTTTTTCCGATTAAAAAGGAATTAGAAACCTGGGGCCTTACTATGTAATTCTCTTAAGGTAAAATGCTAAAATTTTGGGTTTTTGAAGCAGTCTGGGCATTAGAATATATAAAATAAAAAGTTTAGAGGTAAAAGGCATGAAGTTTTTAAATTACAATAAGCGTTCAAGAATTCTATTCGTAGCCAAAAATTCCTAAATCAAGTTTAGAAATTTTTAGCGATAGAGTTTTAGCTTAGGAGAATTACAGAATAAGGCCTCTGAATAAATTTAATAATTTTTTAACATGTTTTTATAAAAACTTTAATTTTAAACTTTTTAGCGGTGTTTTTACATGTCAATTGTTTTTATGTATGATATTAATAAAATAAAAATTTAAATAAATAAATAAAAGAGAATATCATCCAATAAAATTATTAAAATAAAAAATGGCTAATTTTTGTGTGTATTTCATTATTTTACAAATATTTTCTTTATTTTTATTTCATATTTATTATCTTGTTTTGACCGACAATAAGATGAAGTGTAAATTATTTACAAAAGCATACTTGTATTGTTAACAAATATGATTACAATCTTAACTTGTTTTTTTTAGTTTGATTTTTTTAACTTTCCTTTTAGATTGTTGAGGACACAAGTAATACTTTTTATGCTGTTTAGTTGAAAATGCCCTACTATGGGTGTTAACTATTACAGATACAAGACACGTAAATTTTTCAAAAGACAAAATTGCCTTTCATAAGTATTCAAATTTATTTAAATTTTAGAATGAGACAACTTTTTTCAAAATACTTTCTCAAAAAAAAACAAATTGTTTAAACTTTCATCAGTAAATAAAAGAAGGAATATTTTTAAAAATAGCAGATAAAATAATTCGTTGCAAAAGACATGAAAAAAATTGTGTAAAAGAGTCAATGCGTTGTATTTGGTGTTGGTGTAATAAGATGGAGCATAATTTGTAACACAAACGCAAAGAAAGAAAAGAAAGCTTATGGAATTTTTTGGAAAAAAAACCCCGTTTTCAGCGCATATCAAAAGGATTATAACTTAGTGGGGAATTGTGTCGATCATTTTTAAAAATTTTAATTATTTCTGACATTTTACCTTGACAGGCTACTTTCAAATAATGAAAATCCACAGTGCTAGACACTTTAAATCCTGAGGGATCGTGTCATCATTTTGGATTATTGTTTTTTCATTTATGTTCTCACATTCTTCCACACAAAACTGATTTCTAGTAGTGCCGTAGACATAGATACATATGCAAATATTTTTTTTTTTTTGAATAATTTGTTAATAAATCATTTATTTACATGTTTTTTTGTAAACCTTTTTAGGTAGCGATTACAAAATAAGAAGAATTTTTGGCTTATTTACTCAATTTTGTGGTTCTTAATGTTATATTCGAGGCGGTTAGGGTTGAAAATTTTAATTGACTACGACTTCTTCTTCATAAATAATCTTTTTAATAATAAATCAAAAATTACTTTAAAAACATACCTACCATACCCTAATAGAAAATAAAAAGAGGCGAAAAAATATAAAAATAGAAATCTTTAAGAATTACAACGCTAGCTAAGCTTCACTCAGAATATTAAAGCCGATTTTTAGTTCTAAGTTCTAATGTTACCCATATACTGTTTCATTGACAACATTAACATCACAATTGTTATGACAGTGACATAATTTCACCCTTGAATGATCAAACAGCAATTGCCCCATCTGTTATATTCCCAGAAGGTTGCGCTGTACTCCTTATCATTGGTTTCTGGTGGAATAGATTGGAAATTTCAGGGAACGGTTTCTTGATGATGGACTACTTGAAGTAAACTCAGTTTAATTAGACTGTGAAAACCAAATTTTGTTCTCTGTCCCCTTTAATTGTTGTGCTTTGTTAAATGAAACATGTAATGTTTTTCCTACGATGTAGAGTATTAAATATTCTATTTAAGGCAATTTTTATATTAAAAATTAGTTTTTATTCAATTTGTTTTTTTTTTTTTTTTGTTTTGTTTCTTTTTCTTTACAAATCTTAGTGTGAAAAAGTTAAGTCGCTGCTGTTTTTCTTTTCAATTTTTTTTTATTTTTGTAGTTGCCATAAACTTGGCATTGTCCAACCAAAAATCAACAGAAAAAAAAATCTGGATAAAAAATAATGTGATTGTAATGGTGTTTATGGCGCCAAAAAGTTCAACTCTTTCGTTTGTTTTATGGCCAAAATCTTACATGTGAGTCATTCCACAGGCAACTAATTCACATCTAAAAACAAAATCATTGTTAGACGTTCTACAATCAAAGTAATGAAATACTTTCATTCCATAGATGTTAAACTTATAAAAAAAAATTCTTTTTTTTCAAAATATTCACTTTATATTGGGGAATTGCTTTCAATATTTCAGCGTTAAGAAATGCCATGTCTTCAATTTTAAAATAAAATTATTTTAATGTCATACAGTTACTGTATAAAAAAAGTTCTTATAACTATAAAATTCAGTAACTGTCTCCATGTAAGTCTTACAACTTTTCAACCATTTATTGTAAATCATTTATATGAAGTCATTCTACAAATGGTGCGTAGAAAAATGTGAGAATATAGATGTATGTACGACTATATATGTATGTATGTAGGAGTTACAAATTCTTTCAATGTGTATTTTTTTATTAAATTTTTATCCTTTTCTTGATTCTTTTTAGCGTAATTTTTGGCTCTTATTTTCTAGCACAAGACAAAAATTCTTTTTATATTTTTGCCACAGCACAAGAAACTTGTCTTGAAGTTCATTTTTATATACTTATATTTAATAATGTTTTGGCAAATATATAATAAATTTTCAATTTGTATTTCATGCCAAACGTTTTAAAAGTTAGAAATAATTTTTGGATGACATGACAGGTGAACTTCAATCTTTGAAATAATATTTTGCTGTAATATAGAATATCAAAAATATTTTTTTTAATTATTAAACAATATTTATGGAAAGAATAGAAGAAGCAAATTATTCGGTTTTTTTGTGTTTATCATAAGTTTAGTACCATGCTCATAAAGCAATTTGTTGTGTTATTTTAGAGTTTTTTAATATTTACTTCAATGATGATAAAAAGTATTTATTCAACTATAAGTATATGCCTTTATACAGTTTCTCCTTTTTTATCTTCGTCATCTTCAATGGAATCCAATTATTAATTTACCATCACATGACAGCTGTTTAGCACTTTTTAAGCAATCGAATCTAATAGCAGTAGAACTTTTGTAAACGTTCTTCTCGTTAATAATTTTTTATGTGGTTTTATTTATTTTTAATCTCTTCTAAGCAAGCTACAACTAATAGTTCCAAATAGCCTGACAAGATACTACGCTAATTATGACCCGTTTTGAAAAAAGTGTGCGGATTTCAACATATATCGACTTCACTGGACTATACAACAATAAGAAGTCTCTGTGGCGTGATACAGTAATATCTTTATACGATAATCGCATGGTTCTTAATAAAAAAAATAACAGAATTGTCGATATTCCTATACATTAACTCCTATTTACGATAGCCGAAATAGTAAATATCAGCTTTTGTCGTTAAACTAACGACAAAAGTTTTTGTGTTGTTTATTTAATTAGAAAAATCGTAAATTTTTAGTTTCAAATGTCGTTTAAGTATTTGTGCTCCTCGCTTCTTTGACATTTCACTTGACAGACAGACATACGCTAATAAAATAAACATAAAGACATCTAGAAATATTGACTATTGTTAAAGGCCACGAAACACTATCATACACAGTCGTACGATTCATTCACAAGAAAATTTTATAGATTTTTGTTACACTTTTAAAAGTCGCATCAAAATGGCAACATTGATGCAGTTTTATACCACACTGTTAGACTTTTTTAACACACACGATTTTTTGGACAAATCGTACGACTCGATAGGATACTATATCATGGCCTTAAAGTGTACTTAAGCCCATTTTAGATGACATGTACATGTATTTGTCATTTGATACACCAATTGTTTTTCATATATGTTATGCCAAAGTTGTATATGGGGCTGTGTGTAAAATTTGTACTTTTAGAGAGGATTTAATTGATTTGCTTTTAAACAATATGATCACTCAAAGACCAGTGTTATACCTTCACCTTTGAATGATCAACAGCAATTGCCACATCTGTTGCTGCATCTTGAATCTGAAGTGGTGAACGTCTTCCCAGTAGGTGGCTCTTTTTCACTTTGTCATTCACTTTTACATGACAGGTGGAAGAGAGCTTAAGCTGTCAATGTATTTTTCTTTAAAGATTTCTTTCTTTATTTATCAAAAAAATTTGTATGTGTTGTGATGTGTTTGCATCAATAGGTATTATGGCTTATGACTTTGGTCTTAGCACAACATAACCATGTCAGATAAAATTAGAACGTAGTCTAATTCAAATTTTTACATATGCTTGTCAGATGACCTTTACAAAAGCAATGTTTGAAACTAACTATTACCTGAAGGGGGAAGAGATAACTATGGGACATTTTCTCCTGGATTATTTGGCGTTTTTTTTTTTTCTTAAGTGAAGGGTCCTGGGTCAGCACCGTATGGATCCCAGCTCAATCGCGGACATTTCGGTGAGTTGTGTTGGTTGCTTCATTGTTGAGGCGGACCTGTGATTTGCTGATATTTTGTCGTTAATGGGAAATGGGTTGATCTACGGAAGGGCAGCCGTTTTAAACTAATTTACTGTTTAAATGCTTTTACCCGACATCTTTTTATTTTGCGCTGGAAAATTTTACAGGTCAGCTTACATATACATGTCATTTATAAGGAGCTTCAGTGACTCCCCTATTCGTTACTGTAAAGAAAAACAATTTTCGACTTCTTTTGCGTATGTTGTATTGTTAGAAGTTACTGAATCTCACTACTAAAGTACATTCTTAAACCATTAATGTCTGATGAAACAAAATTAATTTAAAAAATTATCACTCTTACTGGGATTCGACTCGGATTGTCAGGTCATGTAACAATTATGTTCAGTTTATAATATGCTAAATGCTTCTTACACCCCTTAAACCCCTAAAGTTTTACACATTTTCTTAAGTCTAAAAGACATTTAACAGTTTTAATGTTATTTATGGTATTAATTATGTAAAATAGACTATAAGAAATTATTTCCTAACTTAAGTACAAAAATTTACTAATGATTGCGATTATCCAGCAGAAAATAGTGCTTATCACTGAGTTATTTTGTAAGGGAGAAATTGTAAACAATCACTTACTCGTGTGCATCAAAAATGCATGATTTTTATAGGAAATGAGCCGCTGAAATGCAATAGAAATGCAAATTTATTGCAACCAGTAAGCAAATATTACAAAAAATCAAAAATAATAGCATATTTGGAAGCTTTAATGCATAATATACAATATAATGTTTTCAATATTGCTTTCAAATTTTTTTATTGCTTCTAAATCTTAACAATTTTCTGCTGGGTACTAAGAATTTCTTAATAGCTATCTGTTTGATTTTTATTTGCAAACAATTTTTTTGTGGTCTCCTTTTAAACAATTTACTTTAAAAATCACAGCATTAATGAAAATAGTTGAGAAAATAATAAAAATCAAACTAAACAAATTAGTGAAGGGTTTTAGTGTATATTTGAGAAGACAAATTCTGGTATTCGTTATCAATTTTCAACTGACATTGAATGCCTGAGTTAACCGCCAGCATTTATTGAATTAATTTGTTTAAAATAATAAATCATGGGATTAGTTTTACTCAAAATAAAATTTATTTCATTTGTTAATTGTCACTAATAAACATGTTTAATAGAAACCTCACAGTCTAAAGCTTAGTTTTATGTATGAAAATAAATTTGTAAATTCATTTTACATTAAATTCATTTTATATTATTTTAAAATGTTATATTTCTAAATGTTTAGTATTACATTCTCTGTGTAAGCAATTTATTTGTGCATTAAAATAATAAATTTAAAAATAGAGATTGTTTGAGGTCTTTAACACTTTCTTTCTTTAATATTTCCTCTACTCCTGAATATCAAACATATTCGTATAATAGATTTCCAATCATACTGTTTAAGAACAATTAATTGAAAATCAATTTAATATGTAAATTAAAAAGAAGAAAGCAAAAAAACTAAAGATTAAAGCACAAATAATTTCATAAACTCATTGTGCAAAATATGAATTAAGTTAAGGATTTAAAATATTAAAATCTAACAAGCAAATAAAATAAAAAAAAATTAAATTATCTAGACACACAAAACTGCAATATAACATTGAAAAAATTAAGGCTTAAATTTTAAAAATAATAAAAATAAACTAAAACATAATCGCTGTACTTTTTTTTAATATTTCAGATTATATTTTTATCATTTGTAATTCTTATCGATTAGTTACTATAAAATTTCTACAAAAGGGTTATATAAACATTACAATTCTTGTTAGAATATAATCTAATTGGTTACTTAACGTAATCAAAATTTAACAGATAGTAATATCGATGGTATCGATAGTTCTATTTTTATTAGACTATCGATGTTATTTTTTCGATAGCGATACTATCGCTAAATATTGCATTTAATTGACTTATGCAGATTTCTCTAGCTTAAAACCATCATCGCTTCAACAATTGCAACATGCCAGATTTTTTCAAGTTGCAAAAACTTAATTCGCATTGTACATATTTTTAATTGACTCGCCTTATAGAAACAAGCAAGAAAAATCGGAAGTTTGGTAATTTATTCTAAAAGCAAAAGATAAAGAAAATGTACATTGTCGGCTGTTTTCGAAAATTTACAATACTAGAGGCAACGCATCAAACTTATTTGACAGCCTAAAACGTGCCCATCCATCTCATAACCAACTGCTGAAGCAATCAAACACAATCCAATATTTTGTCAAAGTGTCTAAAACCTGTAAAAGGGATTCCGAATGGAAAAAACTACTACATACTGCTTTAATGAATTTGGTCGCCAATGATTACAAGATACATGTTTCCGAGATTTTATTAAATGCTTAAATCCCCGCTACATGTTTCCTTCAAGAAACGCTCTGAGAAATGTGATGATAGTAAATTTGTTCAATACAACCAAGAGTAAATTGCAAATTATGTTTAATGAAGTGCAAATCTGAGCTATTACATCAGACTTGTGAACTTCAAGCGAAAAGGATGGCTAACTTGCCGTAACGTGTCACTTTATATGAAACAAGTTTGTTCTTCGTATGACTGTTTTGTCTATGTGCTAACAGGAACGTGAAATTTAACATTTCTAAAATAACTCGATACTATCGATAATATCGATAGTTTTTGAACCAACTATCGAAAACATCGAATGGCACGACTATCGATAGTTTGCTAGCTCTAATAGAACTTGACTCGATTAGTAGCGACTTTAAGTACTAATTGGGCAATGAATTAATTCAGCGCTTTATGGTAAAGCTCTTAATTGCATGAAACTCTTTACTTGCCCCTAAATCTTACTATGCATGTTATTGGGCGTAGTTATTGGGAAACATTAAAACTTTCTTACACGAATTGTTTCTGAAGCAAAAAATAATTACAATTACATTACAACTCTGTTGCAGGGTTACGGCCCAATTTCCTACAGCACCCGTGTGTGTTTTAATTTTTAACCATGAGTACCGGGACGTACAATTTAACCCTAGAAGGTATATCCAGGTCTGTGCAGACTTTTTGCATATAAAAGTCTGTATAACTTTTTTGCTTTTCATGTTAGAGACAAATCCTTCCATGACTTCCTGGAGCAACTGTCTCTAAACACAATGAGCGATAAATCAGAGCTATTGTGGATCCGGGTTCGGGTTGATATGGGTTTACAAATTTTTAGTCATAAACAGCATAACCAGGTCTGTGCAGACCTACATGTAATTTGTATGGAAATGCATAGACAGATGTGTTAAAAGTGTGTTAAAATGCATTTTATGCTAGGAAAACCACAAAATGGACAATAAAAATGCATTTTTATACATCTTAGTTATCTATTAAGGGTATTTTATTAATAATATGTATACAAAGGAATTTTATACACGTCATTTAACGCAGAAGTACCTGGCATTTGAGAGTTGTTGGTATATCGGATTTTTGCAATGCATGCAATGAAAATGTGTTTTTCGCTGTTTTTTGATCAATCTAAAACACAGCAAGCACGATGGTCTTTTGGCAGAGGATACGCCATGGACTGGGCGGGCCTACAGCTACCTGCAAACAAACAAAGTTTGTCAAGTTCGTCGAAGTCAACTGCATCGTACAAGTCAAAGGACGGTAAAATTTGGTCGACAGTTCCGCCGGCTACTGGTAGACTTCGTATACATAACTGACTCACCGTGAGTCGTGAAGGCCCGGTAATAGGCACTATGCGAAACCCCATCTTCATATTTAAATTTCTTTTAAGGCCCGAGATCCTCAGCACATCTGTTCCTGAAACAAACCGTAAGGCCCGCAAGTGAGAACGCATTTTGTAACGGAAACAGAATTGTGAGATTTTTTGGCCTAACCTTGTTTGCCGCCATATGCGAGTCAAGCATTCAGCCAAGTAATGAGTTGTGGGGACAAAATGGCTAAAATTTAAAAATTGGTTTAGTTACAGATTTTTATGCCTTATTTGACTGGTTTTGATGGTATATATTGGATAAAACGAACGCGGCCTCGGTAGGGGAACATATCAGCGTTCTAAGTTTTTCATGAGCATGTTACAAACATCGATTACGGGCGATTTGTTTTCTACAAGTCAACCAGTTCTCGTGATACCGTTATCAAATCTTATATACTTTAGAAATATTCTATATCGGTTAGCAGACATCGTCGCCCTGTAGATAGGGTAGTCTTCACGACTCACCGTGGGACAGTCATGTACACGAAGTCTACCAGTGGCCGGAGGAGCTGTTGACCAAATTTTACCGTCCTTCGACTTGTACGATGTAGTTGAGTTCGACGAACTTGACAAACCTTGTTTGTTTACAGATAGCTGCAGGCCCGCCCATATATGACCGTCCAGTCCATGGCGTATCCTCTGCCAAAAGACCATCGTGCTTGCTGTGTTTTAGATTGATCAAAAAACAGCGAAAAACACATTTTCATTGCATGCATTGCAAAAATCCGATATACCAACAACTCTCAAATGCCAGGTACTTCTGCGTTAAATGACGTGTATAAAATTCCTTTGTATACATATTATTAATAAAATACCCTTAATAGTTAACTAAGATGTATAAAAATGCATTTTTATTGTCCACTTTGTGGTTTTCCTAGCATAAAATGCATTTTAACACACTTTTAACACATCTGACTATGCATTTCCATACAAATCCTATGTAGGTCTGCACAGACCTGGTTATGCCATTTAGCGACAAAAAACCCTCATACCGGCTAGGGTTAAAGTTGACTCTTAGAACTTTTGCCAGAAGACTGCTAAGAGGTAGTCGCCGAAAGAAATATTTATTTTAATATTTCTTTTTTTTAAGATGTCAGAGCCAAAACACTAACCACTACACTACAGCGATGCACCTTGGTGCTATTAAGATATTGACTTATGTTTCCGCCTGCCTTATCACCGAACTGTCTTTTTTGTTCTATGTTTATAGCGAGGGTTTCCAGTCATGGTCACACAATTCTAAATTGACACATTTAAGAACTAATTGAATGATAAAAATATGTGTAACTTTTTTCTCCTTCTCGGAACTATTAATTTATTTAAATGCCAATAGCGAAATGTTATAAAATTAAAATGAACAAAATTATTGAAAAACAATAAAAAATAAACCAAGAGACAAAGAGCAAAAGAAACAAATATTCAATCGAAAGGAAAAATTGTTATTTAAGAAATTATGTGGAATCCTCTATTATAAAATAAAAAAAAATAAAAAAATCGCAGTTACTTTTTGGGCTTCATAATTTATATTTTCATTATAAAACACTTATTTTTAATTAACTTTGTTGGGTTATTTGAGTGGTAAAGCAATGAAAAGAAAAATTAAAACAAAAAAACAATATATAAAAATATATAATTTTTTTAATTACATTTCAAAATGAGTTTCAAGGCGTTGCTTTTTGCCACTTCTAACACTTTCTTTTTGTATTTTTGAACTTTTTTTATTTTTTTTTTTTTGAAGAAAGTGTGTGAGCATTCTTTTTTTCCAATATTTTTTTTTTCTTTTGGTTTTTCTTTCATAAAGTTTAAAAATGAATTGCAATGAAGCCTTTGTTATTTATTTTTTTTTCTTAGAAGTTTTCTTAAATAAGTCTCTTATGCAAATGACATCAGTTGATGACAGTGGGTAGTAGCGTTACAAAATAGAAACAAACTTTTGTATGTTTAAAATAAGTAAGTGTAGGTTTTTATTTTTATTCTTAAATCTATAGATGTGTCCTTCAGACTAAGCAAGAATGTACATCAGATTGTATCTCAAAAAAAAAAGTTTACCCGTATGGCCTCTAATATAAAGTACTTTTTCAAGGAGACCCCAAAAAAGAAAACCTTCTCCCATAACTTGTTGGGTAAATTACTTTTTTTTTGTAACTACGATCTATGCATAAGTTATGTTCTTAAATGCATCGCTGCCCTCTCATTTGAGTTTTAATTTCAGAATGGTTTAGTGCCTATGGTACTCTCACTGCAAAGTGGTGTGCATAAGTTGTGCTTTAGTTTTTATTCTCCGGTAAAAGTTTGCCGTCGTAATGCATTGCAGTGATGCATTTACAAACGTACTTATACTGTTTGTATTTAAATATTTTTATTGTATTTATCACTTTCATTAGAAAAAATTAAAATTTATAAAAAATACTTTTTTTTGTATCAATAAGTTACGTTGACCTTATTATTGAGTAAATAATAAACTTTTGAGGGTCATTTAAAATAAAAATTATTTCGACATTTCGCTTTATTTTTAATTTTTTTTTTTTTTAATTTTTAACAGAAAAGTACCGAAATATCAAAATAATTTTTATTTTAATTGACTTTAAGCTTAACAAAAAGTTTCAAAAGTTTTTTTAATTAACAGTTTTTAATCGTTTTCAAAATGCAAGTTGCCAAAAAATTTACCATTAAATGTAAGTTTAACTAAAAATTAGAACAAAAATAGATCCTCGTATCGTATTTGCATATAAAAAAATATATGGCGATTAAATTATAAAACACATTAAGATCACAATTATTTTAAATTTGTTGAAAGCAGCCTTAGTAAATATCGATTACGAAATTACTTACATAAGTCTTAGCATTTTTTTATTTGTTCTGAGAAAAGTTACGCCGTAATTTCAAACCTTTCAGTGTTGTTTTTGACTATCTCGATATCAGATTTTTATTAAAAATCTGATCCTGTTTACTTAAAGAAAATCACGTTTGAAATTAAAGTAATATTTTATTCAAAAACTTCTGCTCCATTCAAAAATTTATGGATTACGTTTCATCAATTTTCCAATACTTGAAAAAAAAATATTGATCGGCACACTATCATACAAAATGTATTAGTTTCTTAATGTCATTTTATGCAACAGGCACTGAATGTTTCAATTTGTAATATTATTATCAGGTTTAAACCCAGCACAAATCCAAGATAGTGCGAACTATAAGAACTATTGTTTGTTTAGCAGACCAACTGCCTTCCTTATGAATACCAGGAGGTCCGTAGTATAGCAATATACTAATACTATATAATATGTGACATAACATAACATTTCTGGCCAATAACTCAAGTAATTACTTAAGTATACCATTTCTGCTTCTACCAATTAATGGAATGTAACTAGACTTTTGAGAATTAGATCAAAACATATTTAATTTTTTTTTTAAATAATATAGTATATTTAGTAATTCTGTTAAGTTTGTCCCACTGTAGTAAAACTATAAATGAATTGTTAAAGTCATATTTTTATATTTTTTTAATATTTTCTTTTTTACTAATTATAACTAAATGATTGCAAACGATGTTTGGTAACTCAAAACAGAGTGTTTTCACATTTCATGAAATTTTTGTATAAAAGCTTGGTCTCAGCAGAAAATTTTTAAGACTTGGAAGCAATAAATTAAATTGAAATGGAAGCATTATAATGTTTTTTATACATTAAAGCTTCTAAATATGCTACAGGATAAGGTATTGTTTTTCATATATTGTACTGTTTGCTTACTGATTGCAATAAATTTGCATTTATATTGCATTTTAGCGGCTCATTTCATATAAAAATCATGCATTATTATTGCGCACGAGTAAGTGATTGTTTACAATTTCTACCTTACAAAATAACTTACTGATAAGCACTATTTTCTGCTGGGGTTATAAATTAGATCGCAAGGGTCACGAAAGTTTTTAGTAGTAATCGGCATGTAGTGACAAAAATACTCGGTTATGCATTAATATTTTATATTAATATCAATAAAATTCATGGTAAATAGCACACAAAATTATAAAAATTTTCTAAAAATATTATACAGCAAGAGAAATTTTGCTATTTATTATTTAAGCAAATATTTGATGAAACATGTGAAATAATATTACCAGTACTATTTCAAGAAGATTATTGAAACTAAATTTCTTTTTTAAAATAAATAATAATTATGTTTACGCGCATAGTGTGAACTGGTTATTGTTCAGTGGGCGTTATATGTTTTTGTTTATTTATTGTTTTGTTTTATCCTTTTTATCTCCTTTTAGGAAATACAACCCCGTGAATTCTTTATTGTAAAATTAATAAATTCGTGTTTTATAAGATAACTAACATTGTGTTTTTATTTCTTTAACTATATTTTCGAGGAAAATCTTTCGAGGAAACAACTTAAAAATATGCGTTACTTAAATAATCACATAAATGGGACATCCCTAGGTTTAGTTCTTAATACCATGTTTTTTAATTAAGAAATCCACGCAATTAAAATCTTAATTAAGCTCAATTTACCATATAAAGCTTAAATAATAAATTTTACAACTTGTACTACTCACACAGGTTATAAATGCAACGCTGTGTGAAGTATATCAAATGATTGGCAACTCTTAACCATGTACCTTCAGTGGGAATTCGCAATGCCAAAATATAATGTCGTTATAAAAATACAAGCAATGAAATGTCAGAAGTATTAATACATTTATTAACAAAAATAAAAATTCGTAAAAAATTCTGAGATTTTCAGCAACATTTTTTCAGACCCAAAGATTTTTCAAAAATTTTTCAAAATTTACAAATTTTAGTAAAAAATACTTCTAGCTAGCAATTACTCTAAATCTGAACACCAAATTTGCAAACTTAAGTGAAATCTAACTTGCGTAAACAGGACACAAAGAAAGTATACAAATTGATTAAAAGAAGTTCAATATAAATAAAAAAGAAATACACAAGAAGTGCTCTTCACAAAAGCTCTCACTATGCTTCTGCTATAACACTATTCCAGTTTTATGCCCGTATTCATAAAAATTATTTTAGGTTTATTGAGGGTTTATTTGACAAGTATTGCATAGAAATATGTCAAATAAACCCTCAATAAACCTAAAATAGTTTTTATGAATACGGGCATTAATGTACACTGTTTTTGTAGACAAAAATCTGCTTTAAATTGCTAACTGTGTAACCCTTCACGGCAGCATTGACAGCAATATTTGCAAAGCAACTCCATACTTAGACAGCAGTCCTTTACTGAAATGAAAGTTAAAATCATAAACACCCTACTGACTCTATATAATTCAGTTTCATGTACACGTATCTGTGTTCTAGACTACTTAAGTGTACCATTTATTACTGTACCCTGTTTTATGAACCTTTCATAACACCAATAGAGCGTAATAAGTTTCACAATTTCGATTTTTATTTCTTTTTTTTAAGTTTTTTTATTTTTGTTGCCGCATTCGATAAGTTGTTCAAGAATTTTTGTTCATAAATTTTCCTTCGCACTTAAGTTGCTACAGTTTTTTAATGCAGCAAATAATTGTATTTCTTTCTTTTATATTTTTTCTTTTTATTTTTAATATTAATTGTGCAATTATTTCAAAGTTTTGCTTCTACACTATGGTTTTCAATTAAATTCTTTTATTACTCTATTGAATTTTGTTAAAATTTTCTTTAATTCTATTGGTTGGCAGTGGTGATTTTAACTGACTTTTGGAATTATTATTTCTTTTTTTTTTAATTTTTAACTTGTCATAAATTTTTTCTTTTTCTTTTTAAGTTTGTTTAAAATTTTATGCTTTCCAGGCATTGCAATTATTCGTTCAGTGTTCATTTTACCAATTTTCCATTTTAATACTTTGACTTGGTTCTTGTCTTTTTTTCGTTTTTGTTTTAGTAGCCATGAAAATTATCAGATTTTTTTTTTCTCTCTTTCAGTTGTAATCTGAACATACAATTACAAATTACAGAGAATTTACAATTTTCATTAAAACTCACTGTATGTAGAAGAGGATGCACATTTGTGCTTGTTTATATGTATTCATGCGGGGGGTTGTATAAGAAATTGTAACAGTGGTTGTACTTTTTTTTATTTCCTGCTATTTATATGGAATACTATACTCTTATGATTATGTGAGTTTGTATGATTTTCAGTTTTTGGTTTATAATTTCATGTGCAAGTTATAATCAGTATTTGTTTTGGGGCAAATCATGGGGAAAATTTAATTAATTTTTGGTTGGGAAAAATATTTTTTTTTTCTAAAACAAGTAATTTAAATTTTTTATTACTTCATTTGTAATTATAATAAAATAATTACTCAATTGTATCCGATTGTTTGGAAAATTTAAATAAATTAATTGACTTTCAATATTGTAAAATCTATACCATTCATGTGTCTGCGGCAATTGGGCCAGAGAATAAGTGAAAAGTTAATTAAACTAAAGGTACAGTTGCATTAGAAAACAATTATATTAAATATTTATTGACTCAAACCTTAAATATTTAATTAGTGGTTTGAAAATGGTTTCTTTTTTAATTTTTTTGTAAAAAAATAAATGTTTGCCTAAATTATAAGATAGTGTTTTAGTTGTTTTAGTCAAATATTTGACTCATATAAAAATACGTTAAATAAATAAAGTGGAATTTATAAGCAATTTGAAATATATTATCAACTGATACTATAGTACTATACATATAGTACTAACGAATGAGTTTGGATTTCTACTAGAGACTCTATTTACATCGACGCCCATGTGATGTCTGTCACTCTACTCGGATAAATTGTTTTAAAAATAAATGTTTCCATAAAGTAATGATTATAAGTTTTTCGTTAAACAATTACCTAATTTTGCCGCAATTTATGCCCCTATTGCCATTTTCAACTTTTAGTAAAGTTTGTGGGCTTTGTTAAATGGGCATTGCCATTCACGACTCAACTGAAGATACTTACTTACATACAGCGTTGCCACTATTGGTAGAATTCTACCATAACTGGTAGAAAATTTTTCGTTTGGTAGGATGGTAGGCTGAAAATGATTTTGGTAGACTTTAGCAGAAGCTAAAAAAAAATCTTAATAAGGAATTTCAGTCGGAAAGTTCAAGATTTGTGTATTTATATTCAACCATAAAATCTAAATTTTTGCTCATATTAAGCAACTTTATCAAAAAATATTTAATACACAACAATGAAACTGATTTTAAAAATACTAATTGATTGATGTTTCAAAAATTTTTATCGGTACAAAAGCCGAAATGTATCTTAGTGTATCTAAGAATCTTAACCCGGAAGAAGTTTTTGATGTTAAACATGAGATTTTGAAATTTTACATTGAATTACTAAACCAAACCAATGCTAGATTTGATTTTAATCGAGAAGATATTAAGTTATTACAAATAATTGCTCCTGAGAAAGTATTGTCAAAAGAAGACTTGCCTGTATTGTCCCTTGTTTTAAAATTTTCTAATCTTATAGACTGTGATCCTGATATTATTATCACACAGTGGAATATGTTGCGATTGGCAGAAACAAATCTTTCAAAGGAATTAAACATTAAATTATTTTGGGCTAAAGTTAGTTCAATTAGAAACGCTATGAATAAGAAAAGTTTTGGTGAATTAATCAACTTTGTTTTTAATTTACTTTCTCTTTCGCATAGTTCTTCAGCAGATGAACGTAAATTGTCAGCAATTTCCCTAATCAAAACCAAATTTAGAAACAAACTCGAAATAAATACAATTAATAATATAATGCTCTGTAGAGAGCTTGTAAAATGTCACTATTATGGTCACTATATGCGGTCAGAGAGAGAGAGAGAGAGAGAGATTTTTGTAAGAAGCAATACAAATTGTTTGAATTAACCCATTTATTGAAATGGACATGGCATTGATTTTTAAGATATGTACATTTTTATAATTAGCTCATATTTATTATTATTAGCATTTAGTTTTTTAGTGAATATTTATGTAAATAAATTAAAATTTAAAAATAACCTTTTAAATTTTTATACCTACATATGCACTTAGATTATGTTTGAAAAATCGAATTGTTTTCTTTACATTTCTTGTATTTATTTATGTATTTTCGATTTTATTGTTTAGAAATAGAATTGTTTTTGTTATATGTTTATTCTTTGTATTTTCGAAGAACTGAATTCTTTTCTTTACATTTTTTATTTTTGGTTATTTATATGTACACGTAAAGGAGGTAATAAAAATTGTTTTTCATCTCAACAATGTGTTCTTAAATGGTTTTTAATTAAAAATGGTTCTTGGTGGATTTTGATACATTTTGGTAGATTTTGAAAGAAATTTTGGTAGAATTAGAATTTTTTCAGTGGTAACACTGCTTACATATCGTCGCAAGAATTAAAGAACGCTGTAACTGACAAAAAATCAGAAATATGTTTTTTGCATCATTTTTATCAGAAAAAAAAATACGCTTCGATTGGTCCCGGTCCCGGTCCCAGATTTCTATTTCTATTCTATTTACATGTATTTTTTATATTTTTTTTTTTGCTATTAAAAATGCTTGGTAAGAACCCTCAATGACCGGTACCATAGATGTGTTTATACATAGCTGAACAAACTTTGTATTTCTAGTTTTGAGTACTAAAAATTAAATGCATACTCGTATACTCTTCCATGAAAAACAATTTTAGCCCTACTTTGAATATTATGAAGTTAAATGTTTACAGCCTTATTTATAATTAAAATTGAGCAGGTCCTTGTACACAGAGGCTAAGTTTATCATTCCTATACGCCGCAATTCTAACTTAAACATACAAGCTCTTTAAGTTTTTGGATTCTCTGACTAGTTATCAAATAGAAGGTATTAAAAATTTTAATAACATCAGCCTATAGCAGGTGATACACTTGCAAGTTTTTTGTCCCATATGCTAACGAGTTGCTAACTTTTCATTATATATATTGCCGTTAAAGTGTATGTAATTTTTGAATTATTCACAATATTTTCTTTAACTAAATATGGTGTTATGTTTTACATTTAAACCATTTTTTTATAGTTTACTTAAAAATATAAATTTTTTACTCTACTTTACTTAATAAATAAATATGTATTTTTTTTTAATTTGTGCAATAAAAATCACATTTACAAAATAAATAAAAATCATAAAATACAAATGACTATAACGATCCAATATAATTTCGTCAACATTAAGTTTTTAAAAATACATATGAAAAATATACAAATAAAATAATAAAAATACAGTTTAAAATAACAAAAAGAACTTTTAACAAAAATCCATTCACTAAATAATTCATTTTTATAAATAATTTATAAAAAAAAAATAAAAAAAAAAATAAGTAAAAAAAACATAATATTTAAAAAAGAATATAAAAAAGAGGATAAAAGTTTAAAATGTTTTGCCATTTATTTAACTTTGTAAAACACAATATATTTATTTTATTGCATATCAACACTGAGAATAATTTTAAAATTTAAAAAAGAAATTGGAAGCAAAATTTATAAATTTAAGTTTCCTTTTTGTCCTAAGTACGACACATTGTTGTAATGGCCAGTTATGTATGTATGTATTGTTACGTAGTTTCTCTACTTTACTTAAGATTTTTTGGGTTTGAGAATAAAACAAAAATTATTGTCTAATCAACTAAGCCGAAAATTTAGGATGAAGTAAATTTGATGTTTTTAAGTGTAAGCTGTAGTATCGTACTGGCAATATTCATCTTTTGTAAACTTTTATTGGTTGTCCAATGTGGGCAACCTCTTCGTCAACTCAACATCAAATTTAGGCTATATTATCGATAATTTGAAAGACATAAATATCATCCCTATATCGTCTTGCGAAAGTTTAAGTGCTCTATTCGCCATTTCATATTTTTTGTATATCTCGAGTTAATGATGTCACTTTAAGTTTTCGACCCCAAATTTTTCAAATCTGTAATCCGTTTTAGGATATCTCTTCAAGTTTCGGAGATAAATAGCCGAAAACGGATTGCAGATCTTAAAAATTTTGGTGTCAAAAACCTAAATTCGCATCATTACCTCGAGATTTAAAAAATGGCGTATAGAGCACTTAAACTCTCACACGACGATATAATTTATCACTTATTTATTGGCTTTTTTAATTTTTTATAGAAAATTTTTATGTATGTACGACCTTATTCAAAACAGTTATAAAAAAATAAAGAAATGCTAGTGCTTCGGAGAAAATTAATGAAGCAGAGATCTTAAGTTTTTAATATTCCGGACAGGACGTATGTAATAAAAAAGTATTCCAATCGACGTGCACAAAATTTTCGTCAAGTATGTGTTTAAGACATGTCACTAACGATTGTCGAAAGCATCGTGGAGGTATTCGTGCAAAATGTTTTGTAGTCTATTTCCTTGAAGTTGTAGATAATAAACAGAATATTGAAGACACGCTTGTATAGTTTAAACAATGTGCGGTCGACGACAAGTTCAGTGACATTGTCGCTCGGCCAGCTGTGCATAATGTTTGCGACATTTGTTTGAAAATGTCGCTGACGAATTTTTCTGACTGTCGTTTATGAGTCTTACAGGAAAGTCTATCGTCATGCAGCCATCCTCAAAGATATCTTTAAGACAGACCCAACTGGGTATTAAAGGGTACTCTATTATTTTTGCTCCTTTGTATGTAATTACTTCTATAATTCAGAATGTTTATATATTGCTGTAAATTTATTTCATAAGACCTTCCCTCATTTAGATTTTTATTTTATTTAAATTTTACAATTTCCCACAGTGTATAATGATACTCAAACAAACATTTGTATGAAAATTATATGTAAGTATAACATACATATAGGAGTATATATACACAAATACAAACATTTGTAAGTAAACAAACTCATACGCTTATGGATACATTAAATGTAAATATTGACCACCATTACTAAAGGCCAATTTCTCAATATATGAAAATATTTTCACTTTTGTTTTTGTGTCATTTTGTAATAGTAGTGCAGTAGTTGTAGTTAAGCTTCCGTTTTGTTCTATGTGTATTAATAAGGGCAAAGAGAGTGTTTACTTTTACGTTAATGTATTTGTATCAGCGATGGATATTGATATGATCGTACTATTTTCGCAAAAAAAAAAATCTGTGGTACTACTTTAAAAGATTTCATAGTAATTTCATAATATATTTAAAATTTTAATTTTCTCTATTTAATAATTTTCCCAGTCTTTTCACCCTTTTCAGTATAAAGCTAAATCGTTTAAAAGTTTTTTCTTACACTGCTTAAATTTTATTTTTTATTTTTTATATTAACCTGCATACACGAGCATGAGCTCCACTTCATTTTATAGGTATCAGTTGCATTGAAAGTACGTACGCCAAAACAGAGACAAAGCAACTTTTATGTTCTACCTCACTGAGGAATAATAGTCACACCTACTTAGTCGTAAGCACTAAGATGATTGCTGAAGACGCTTTGTTAACCATATCAGCACCATTCAGCTCAATTGTTTCCTACATACAAGAAAACAGGCCGTACGACATGCTTAAACAACAACTTCTCTGCTCTTTGAATAAGGTCAATTAAATCACCAACAAGAACACATATGATCTCCCTCCACCGTATACATCTAGTCCCGATGGAAGATCTGTAAACTAGTTCTAGTCAGTACGTCTCAGCTACCGACAATGTGCTCCATGTACTCATCCTCCTCAAGACAGACCTTGCATTTCATTTCATTCAGGAGACGTAATGTATTGAGACGATATCTCAGGTAGTATTGTCATGATAAGGAACGTAATAACCTACTAACACTTGATGTCCGTAGTCTATTGAGCTGTTCTCCGTACAAGAGAGGCTTCACTAACCATTGGTATAGAGCATTCCCTGATTGTCCCTCCAATGCGAGATTATTTCCATTTGTCCACTCTTAAACTTTTCATCACCAACTATTTAAAAAAATGTTGTTTCGTTTTAAAAAATTTATTGTCGTACATTGAACAATTTTTGGTTTGGAAATAAAAACAAACCTTTTCCTTAATTTGCTTATAACGTTTTTACGGATTCCTTGTTAATTTCATCAAAATTGCCAATAATTTTCTTTAAAAATATTCTTAACATGCACTAAAAGGCTAAGATATAAGATTGTTAAGAATAATTGTATTATACAATCGTACGGAGAGCAAGTCTACTGCCGGGTACTGGAATGAGTATTTTCTCTGTGGATTCTCCTTGATTATATTAGAGAGCTGGCTGATGTGAGAGCTGATAGATTTTCCCAATCACACAAACTGTGTATAGTTACGTTGAGTATGAGCGTTTCTTTTAACAAGCCGGTAACGAGGATGTGGCATCAAAACGGCACGAGTGGTAATTGGATTTTGGATCACCACGAAAACCAACTAACATACATACACACGTACAATACATATATAGTTTTGGTACACTTAAGGTTAAAAAAGTACTTTTTTGATGCTCAAATAAAAAATCTGGTTTTTCATCACTGATTTGGGTATGTGTTTGAGTAAAAGTAACAGCGTGAGTACTGTAACGGAAATTTGCATAATTTACTAAAGTGTTTCTGTATGGAGAGCGTGCATACATAAGTTTGTTTGTGTATTTTTAAAATAATTTTTTTTTCTGTGCAATTTTTGTTTTTGTTGATCGAACACAATAACACACACAGCCTAAAGCTAAAATTATTTGTTTATCTTTTTTTCACATTTTTTTATGTTGACGGGTGTAAATGTGATTGTTTTTCTTTTTAATTTTCTTTTGCTGGTGTTTGGATAAAGTGGAAAAAAAATTATTAACTGCCCCTGCAGTTAAAACCAACACTCCCATCTGTTAACAGGTCTGTATATGTACTGGGATATGTAAGTATGCATGTGTGTGTATATTAGCGCTTATTTGCGGGATTTTCGCTTTTAAATTCGTAGGCGTTTATCAAGAAAAATAGGTTCATTTGCATTTTATTTTCGAAAATTTTTTTAACGCTAACAAAGTCGCCAGTTAATTGCTTGTTTTTTTTTTATATAAAGAAACCGTTTATAAAGACAATAAAGTTTTAAAACATTACTTGTTTTTTATTTTCTTTCAATAGCAGCGAAAATATTTTATTTCCAAGAAGTGTAAAAGCTTAAAAGTATTGTAGAGTGTTTGTTAAGATTACCTCTAATTTAGAAATACTAGTGCTTTCGTTTCTACCAAAAAATATAGCACCTTCTTATAATCAGCGAAAAACAAAAGAGCTTTCCAATCTTCATCAATATAGTTAATAAAATCTATTTAAGTAGTGCTAGTTTATGGAAACACAGTTGTCAAAAGACTAAAGTTGTCTCAGAAAGATCTGTTTAAAAATATTAAATTCAGCTCTGGCTTTTGCCAGAAGAATGCTGAGTGATAGTCGTCGAAAGAAATAATTTTTTTCATATTTATGTTTTTCAAGATGCCAGAGCTGAGATTTGAACCCGGCGCTAGCGTCTAGTAAGCTATCGTCTAGTAAGCCAACAAACTAACCACTAGACCACCGCAACTACAATATTAATATTATATTTAATTATTCCGAGAGCAGTGACTAAGACCTTTGCTCGGTGTAGTGTCACAGACCAGGGTCTCTGGTGGGAATAGGAGGCACAACCCTCACAATAGCAGTTCACTGAGAGCACCCTCCTTTATATTTATATATAAAATTTATTAAAAATTTAAAAATAGTGAAATAATTTGCATTACTGATAAGAATTCAAAGAAATTCTCAATTTAATATATGATTTTTATTATTTAGTTTGCAGAAAATATGATTTTTTTTTAACTTCTTTCTACAATTACAGGTTTCAAAATGGTAATAAACTTTATTAAATGCCGTGATTTACAATAGAAGGCAAATCAATTGCCTTTATAGTTCCATTAACTGAAAATAGTAAATTTTGTTAAACATGACAAATGAGGATTTTATTTTTTAATAATTTATTTTTTTTTCACAATTTATCGATATCAGTTTCATACATATATATGTACGAACGCTTAGTATATAAGTCTTTTTTAACATTTTATTTATTATTTTTATATACACAAATATTTTTATATTTATTGTGTAATATGACCTCATAATATATTTATTTGCTGCTGTTTTTTTTTTTACTTAATTTATTGATGTATTTATTGTTCATTTTAAATGAATATAGAGTTTTGTATGCTCAGAACAATTAGTGCTGGCAAATTATTCGAGCTTAAAATCGTTTGAATTTTAAAAATTATAGATTTTCTACAACTATATGCGTATATGACAGTTATGAATAATTGGAATGTAATTTTTTTATTATAATCTGAAAGATATGTTCATTTATTGTCGTCCGGGAGTTTATGTGCTCTATCCGCCATTTCATATTTTTTATATATCTCGAGTTAATGATGCCACTTTAGGTTTTCGGCTCTAAATTTCAAATCTGCTATTCGTTTTCGGATATCTCGTCCAGTTTCGGAGATTAGTAGCCGTAAACGGATTGCGGATTTTCAACAATTTGGTATAAAAAACCTAAAGTGGCATCATTTACTCGAGATATATAAAATGGCAAGTAGAGCACATACGCTCCTGCACGAAGATATGTATCTGCTAAACCAATCAGAATTTTTTCTTGAGTTATGGCATCATTGGTGTACAGCATGTTTTACAACAACTCTAATTCGTAAAAGCGAAACGAATAAAACAAACATTAAAAGAAAAAAAAAAAAGCAAGAGAGTATGGATACTTATGAGACATGAAACATAAGAGTTAGAATGGAATGAATATGATAGAGAAGAATTTCTTGCACTGCTTTTATAAGTAAGTACTAAAGAACTGAATAATAATAAGTAATGAATTGAGTAATTTTTTATGTTATTTTTCTTTGTATTTTTGGCTTAATTTCTAAAAATATATACATACATATTTACAAAAACTTAAAAAAAAATATAAAAAAATAAATAATATTTATAAATATATAAATTGGCAGAAAAGCAAAACATTCACGCAGACCTTTACACTATACCCCGCTCTTTCGAATAATAATGAGTGACTTGTTTTTTTCGTTAATTGTTTCGCTTGTTAATTTCCAACAATTCAAAACTAGCTGGTTTCTTCACATAATCCAATGACTTAACAAAACTCAAGGAGTAAATTTTATGGATGACTACTGGAAAAAAAAATTTTACCTAATTGATTTCGCAATAATAGTTTGTAAAATAATCCGATTGCTTTAAAATTTTTAATAATTCTCTTCCTATTTTAAATATATTTCCCAGCTTTTTAGTTAAAAGACTAAGATGTTTTGACAACTTTAAAATATGATTTAAAAAAATTTTAGAAGATTTTTAAGGAATGATATCAGCGTGGCTTTTTTTGGCTTGCTAAGAGGCGAACTCCAGTTCAAACCCCGGCTCTGACATCTTGAAGAAAAGAAATATTAAAAAAAATTATTTCTTTCGGCGACTACCTCCTAGCTGACTTCTGGCAAAAGCTCTGAGAGTAAATGATTGCCATGAAAAGCTTCTCAAGTCTACTGTTCTGAGCCAACTTTAAACTGCAGGTCCCGGTACTCATAGATAAAAACTGACTCGCACAACATGAGTGCTGAAAGAATCTAGGCCGTAATCCTGACACAGAGTTGTAAAGCCCAGTTATGTATGTATTTGATAAACGCATTGTATTTCATGATATAAGAAACTTCTTCTTATATACTTTCGTTTACCATACACAAAAATTCTTTAAATTAATAAAACTGAGTTACTAAAATTTCACTTTTCTTATATGCGGATTACTCAGGTGTAATTTTTTTAAATAAAATTTCTTTTAATTTTGGCAAAGCTACTTAAAGAATTAGTAAAATATCGATATACGATTAATAATATGAACAACATATGTATGTGTATGAATAAAAGCGTAAGTTTTTAAACGTAATCTGTAGAACTTCATTTTCAAGGTAAATCATCAGTCATAAGAGGCAGCAGGGAAAAGAGCAAGGAAGTAGGCGTGGTACCTGCCAAAAAAACTAAGTTTGTCAGTTTGGTCTACCTTACTTTATTAAAAATCATCTGTAAAAACGTGGTGAAGCAAAGCATTCAGGGGTTAGGCTAGTAATAAATAAATTTTGTACGTTCAAAAAAACGAGAATATAAATTGTTCGAATATTCGAATAATTTTGGTACGAAGAGCAATTTTAGCAACAATTTATTGGTTTCTTATTCAAATACTTCATTACTTCTTGCATTCATTTTATGACAAAAAACAAAAAAGAAACAAAAAAACAATTGATATTCTGTTTGTAGTTTAAAAAAAATGAAAAGTGTTTCAAATGCAATTTCCTTTTATTGTCTCTGTCAAAATAGAAAACACAATGAAACAAAACAAAAATTGACAATAATAAGAAATAAAGCAATCACAAAAGAAGCATTAAAACTCAACTAAACTGTAATACTGGTACAATTGCATGAAAGTATTATATGACATGAGCGAAATAAAAATTTTTAAAAAAAACTTTTGCAAATTTTTCTTATTTTTTATGTTTTTTTTTTTATTATTATTTTACTACTACAGTATTATGTGTGTATGCATGTTCATTTATGTACGTAAGTACATATGAAAAATGATTGTTTATTGTTGGAGGTTACATTTCGTTAATATTTCGAAACAATGTAATGTGACATCATTTCATGCATGAAACTTAAGACGATTTTCAATTTTCTGCTAAATTGTTAAATGACATGCAAAGACAAAACAATAAATTTTGTTGTCATTTTATGGTTTTCGAGAAAGACGGAAGGTAGCAAAATATGAAAATTGTTAAGAATTTATTTAAGGGTTATACAAAATAGAATTTTTTTTTCTTAGAGTTTTATAAAAGAAAAATTAAATTGGGCAATTCTTATTTTCATAAATAAAAAGAAAAAGAATTAAAACAGAAAATCAAAATTAAATTTTAAATTTGCGACAATACTGGATTGTAGATTTTAGGCAACCTGCTTCAGTCATCAGTTCATATCTACTTACGTACTTGTGAACAATGTTGAATAAGATATGAACCTCAACGTTGAGCGTTATAGGCTAATGATTGTCAACTGCTCTTAATCTGATGTGGATGGTACATACTTTCAAAATCTTAGCAATAAATTCTACAATTCTGTGTTTCCACAGAGGACATTGCGAATAAGTGCGATTATATTTCGAATAAAACAGCATCAAAAAGAAAATGTTGAATTAAAATATATATTTTTCAATTACGTATTTGTTTTCTAAAAGTTGTTTTATATCTAAAACTTATTGCAAAAAATTTATGAAATACAGTGTTGGAGAGAAAAGAAGAATATGACAGAGAAAATGTCTGATGTGTTTAATAAGTCGTTAAGTAGCTCATTAAAAACGGTGTATAAATGATTTAATTCTAATAATTCTATATATAATGATTAACGACTATCATGAATAGGCGCAGAATACAAAAAATTATGACAAAATTACAGTAGCTGGAGTCCAAAAGTTGTTCTGTTCGGATGGTGTACAGTTCGTTCACGGATATTATTTTTTTGGTTTAATTAAGAAATCATTATAAAAGTATTCTAAATTAATTTAATAAATTTTAATTACTTTCTTTTTTTGAGACCAATACTCAAGGGTAAACCATACTGATGCTTCGCATTGTATTGGAATTTTTGGGAAGGACAGTATATACTTTTTTCTTAAATTATTATTAAACGCCTTAGGAATGGAAAAAATTGCTGTGAAGTAATCCATTAAAGGCTAGTGTTATACCTTCACCCTTGAATGATCAACAGCAATTGCCTCATCGTTGCATATTGACTGTGTGGTGAGTGACTTCGCTAAATAGGCTTAGCTGTTATCTGCTACTTCTCAATAGGTGACACTTTTACCTGATGATTCGTTTTTTGTTGACACTGGTTAAAGTGGAATAGAGTGAAATGTCAGGGAGTGGTTTCTTTGTAGGTGATATTCTTGGATCTTCTGATCTATTAATTCGTTTAGTTAAGAAACCTGAAACTAACCAAAGAAAAGTTATAAAAATTGGCAATAAAAGCAATTAATTTCTATACTAAGAATTATTGCCATTAGTATTGATGTCTTCGTTTAGAAATGGAAGAAAACAATGATATTAACTCTTTTAATTGAATTTATAGTCACAGAATCTTCGATTTAAGAGTTCTATATCATCAATATAATATTACAAAAATCACGCATAGACACTGTAGTGTTGATGCAAACTTGTCTTCTGTGACTATGGGTAATGTCCATACTGAGGAGGCGGAAGTTCTTGTTGTTATAGGCATGAGCATTAATTATCATGTCCATTGGAATGAACATACATATATATCGAGTATCGAAATGCTTTAGTTTTGTTAGAATATCCAACTCTATAGATTCATTGCAGCATCGCCGAAATGTGGCGTGCGTTTCCCTTTAATATCGGCACTATTATGGGAGGTGCTCTGATGAAATAAGTGCTTTAATTTCGAATAATCACATATTCTTACGTACTGCCCATATCTTTAATTTTGTAGTTGATTGTCGTGTGAATCGCACAATGCAGTCGGGGGGGGGGGGGGGGGGTCGTGGCATAGTGGTAGAGCGCTCGCACAGAAACTCACACGACCCAGGTTCAAATCCCAGCGAAGGACGAAATTATAAAAAATAAAAATTTGCGATTTTCTAAAAAAATTACAATTTAAATATTAAATTAAATTGAAGAAAAATTAGAGGTTCCCCCCCTCCAGCAAGACCATCTGAAAGAAATCGCCCCCTGACATTTCTAATCCATTCCACCAGAAACCAATGATCAGGAGTACAGCGCCACCTTCTGGGAAGACAACAGCTAACCTACTGAAGACGCCCACCATTCACATTAAACATCCACCGACAGATGAGGCAATTGCTGTTTGATCATTCGAGGGTGAAGGTATAACACTGGCTCTTGAGTGGACGAATTTTCAGCAACTTGTTTCATCAACAATTAAAGGCGCAATATGTTCAAACATCTATGAAAAAAAAAAAAAACCTATCAACCATCTTCACATTCCAATACAATGCACTGCATGAGTAGGGGTTTACCCCTGAGTATTGGTCTTAAAAAAAAAAAAAAAATCCAGTATAGACAGAATTCGTTCTTTAGCCGCACGGTTCCTTAATGGAATAATATTCCGGCGAATGTTTCGCCTGTCAATAACAATACTAATGAGCTTAAATCAAATGTTTATTAGCACTACTCCTATTCTCTTTCCCAAAACATATTTTCCCGGACCGGAACAATGCATTATATGAAAAAGGCTCAAAAATTCTGAAAAAAAGATTAAAAAGGCAAGTCAATAAATTGTTTACATTTGGGTTTATTCAAAGAAAATTTTCAATCCTGAATTGCAAATTATATTGTAACTTTAGATAAGTAGTGTTTCTATTTGCTACACTGTAAACTTCTGATTAAATAAATACAAGTTTTGTGGGGTCAGCACCCAAGTTTATGAAAAAATATGAGCGTGTACTTTAAACCCCTTGTTTTTTTTTCTACAAAATTCGCAAACCCCAGTATAGTGCAGATTTGATAGCACTCTTTATTCTTTTGCAGGGAAGTCTTATCTAGCGCGACAACATACCATTGATGGTGTTTTCTGATTTTTTTTTTATTGAGACAAATAGTCAGGGACAAATCCCTACTGATGCTATACATTGTTTTAGAATTTTTGGAAAGGACAGTACATATATTATTATTAATTATATATATTCTTATTAAGCGCCGTAGGAAATGAAACAAATTGGTGTGAATTGATCATTTAAAGGCCAGTTTTAAACCTTTACCCTTGAATGATCAACAACAATTACATTATCGTTGCATCACATTGCCTGTGTGGTGAGTGCCTTCGCTAAGTAGGTTTAGCTGTTATCAGCCACCAGCGCTTTTCTCCTGATCATTCGTTTTTTTACATTGGTTAAAGTGGAATTGAATGAAATGTCCGGAAGCGTTTTCTTTGTAGATGGACTTCTTGGAGGGGGGGGGGGGACCTCTTATTTTGACATTATAATTTTGAAAAAACCGCAAACAAACTTTGTCATTTTTTATCTTTGCTAGGATTTGAACCTGGGCTTGGGAATTGATAATTATCGATAAAAAATTTTAAGTCTGTAGATGGGGACACACGGAGGAACGGTAATGCCAGTTACAGTAATTAAAATTGCCAAAAAGCTTAAATAAATAGGCATAAGACAAAAGCTTAGTGCTTCATTTTTATACTATTTCTAATGACTAGAGCTTTTAAAATTGCATACAACTTTAGTATGAAATAAATAGTCTTAATAACTGCTAAATTGTTATTTCCTTTTAATGGCAATATATCATTTTCAGGCAGATTCAAATTGACAATTGTTTCCTTATATAAATCATTTTTTTTTGTGTAAAACCAAAAACCATACAAATCCTAAGAAGATAACAAATGCAAGAAATACAAAATACAATGGGAAAAAATCTAAATATTAAATAATGACAAAAGTTGAGAAAACAAGAGTTAATTAATGTTTTACTGCATCAAATGCAGTCAATTGTTAGAAGAGTAAACACAACACAATAAAACAGAATATAAAAAACCAAAAGAATTAATAATAAAACTTTAATAAAAAAAAAAAAAAAAACAAAGAATTAAAAACATCAAAAGAATAAAAATCAGACACAAAAGATAAAGAGAGAGAAAAAAATTGAACTAAAAGTTAAATAAAGATAAAACAAAAGTAAAATGAATAATTACAAATACAATATAATGATAAATAAAACGAAGAAGAAAAAAATTATAATATTTTTTTAATTTACAACTCTTGGCCAGATGCAGATTTAATGCATAGACAATTGCTTCGAAGACACAATTTGTGGTCATTTAATAATACACTCTACAATAAGAACTCTATGTTGTCTTGTAGGTTTTCTCACTCAGAAGACAACTCGTGCCATTGTTTACACGCCTTCGACTTTTTGTAGCTGAGAAACCTACCGCTTCTATTTTGTAGATTTTACAATAATTACTTCATTACAATTAACTTGTATTTTTCCATGGCATTTATTTCGCATTTTTGGTTGCAGTACAGCACAAAACTATAACACTGTTCAACAAGATTTTATAAAAACAATGGTACGAGTGTTTAATCATTTTAACCTATATTTGTGTACTTTGAGAATTATTTGAAGATCAGAAATATGCTTTTGGTTGTTTTGTAGTAGACGTGCCTTCCTGGGAGTAAATCGATTTTTTCGAGCTTCAAAGTATTTCTATGGAAAAATATTTCATCTTTGTAAAACCTTAAAAATTGCAGCCGGAGTTTTTCATATTAATTAAGTAATTTATTAGACAGTTGGTTTCATCAAATACACTTTAATTAGATCATAGCTAAATTTTATTAAGAATCCGTGAAGAAATTGTGCACAAGTCGAACTAAACATGTTTTTGACTCCAGCCGCGGTAGTCTCCTCAGAGCTTTTTGTATTATGTACATATTAGTGACAATCATCAGTTATTTAAATTACAATTTTCTATAGAAGTTATATATTTTAATTATATATCTTCTAAATGAAACAACTTTCCTTCTCTCAGTATTATTGTAATTCTTGACAAAACAAAATCAATTCAAAACAAAGCTATCACTCGTACTATGTTATGAACACGGATTTAAAGATCATTTTAATGAAAAACCAAATATTTGTTTGCTGATCAGGTTGAAAACGTTTTTTTTCTTTTTATATTGAGGCCAACACTCAGGGGATAACTCCCAGTCATGCACTAGATTGTGCTGGTCAAAGGTTATATTTCAAAATGCTAACCGCAAGGAAATCGGTTGCTGTTGATTGATTTTTCAATGGCTAGTGTTATAATTTCGTCATTAAATAATTTGACACCAATAAACCCCAACAATCTCGTACAGTAAAGTTTAAACTAAGGAAGGAATAAAAAAAGTATCCAAGTTATCCAATGTTTTCTTTTAAACGAATACGAAAACCAAGGGCTGTTAGTATTGCTTCTTTTGGTATTCAGTCTTGCTCACAGTTGACAGTTGTATTTAAGGTTATGTTGTTGTTGTTGTCTTTAATCCAGCCCCTGGGATAATTCTTATTTACTGCTCCTCAACTGACTTTCTGGCATCGGTGACCCTGCTTTTCGCCAGCTTAGCCAGTTACGCCACGACAACTTGACAAGTTATTGAAAGTGATTTATGGGCAATGAACCGAAAGAGGACTATATCTGTAAAGCCACTAAACTGTTATTAGGATTTTGTTTTATTAGAATTAAGGATCTAATAGATAATAAAAATAAATTTTTTACATTAAAATTAAATATTCTTTCCTAATAATTTCCATGTTGTCAGCAATACACAGAGTAAAAGATGTCATCCAGTTATTCCTTTCCTTCTAGGAGATTTTTTATTTATAATATTTATGCCTGTATTATATTCTAAATTTATTTATATTTCCTAATCTTAATATAGATAAAGAGTGCATTTGTTGACCAGTGTTATTTTTTATTGTAATAAACGGGATTATGAAGGCAAGAAAGATAAAACTGAATGAAAAAATATAATTTGTAAAGAAAAAATTAAAAAAAAAACCTACATTATCACTAAAACAATAGAAAAATATACAGGGCAACTTACAGATATTGCGATATATAAGTTCGTTTGTTAATTACACAGTTAAGAGCAAAAATATAGCATAATTTTTTTTGTTTTTTTTTTTTTGTTTTAAGCATGGGGTTCACTTTCCACTCACTTTCCACGCACTTTTTACTTTTTATTTTAAAAATTAACCAACTAAAATTTATTAATATTTAGTTACAGTAAACTGCCGATAATTTCAATACATCGCGCTTAGTATGAATCTTTCAGCTGATGGAATATACAGCTGGAGTATTTAGTCTAGGAATTTATACTTTAGACTTAATAAATAATATATCGTAGTGCGGGATTTTATGTGCTCTATTCGCCATTTCATATTTTTATATATCTCGAGTTAATTATGTCACTTTAGATTTCGACCCAAAATTTATCAAATCTGTAATCCGTTTTAGGATATCTCGTCAAGTTTCGTAGATAAATCGCCGAAAACGGATAGTAGATTTTAAAAATTTTGGTGTCAAATACCTAAATTAGCATTATTAACTCCAGATTTAAAAAATAGCGTATATAGCACTTAAACTCCCGCACGACGAATTGTTGAGAAAGTTTTCATTAAGCGTAGTATGGGTAAATTTTTTTAAATAATATGTTTAGAGTCCTCAAAACAGTGAGCAAACAATATGTGCAATTATTAATTTTTTACGCATTAATTTTTGTCTTCTTAGTTTCAAATCTTCAACAAGAGGAACAAATGTGTGCAGCGAAGGGAATATTATTGAGTAGCCCCTAAACTTAATTAATAATCGAAAACAAATAAACATCGTTTGATGGCTGGGCTCATTGGAAATTGCTCAAAGATAAGTTTTTTTTTATCGAAAAATTGTGTTTAGTTATGTGTAAAGCTCATTTCTGGTTATATAACTACGGTAATATGCAAAATTAAGGAAGAAAATCCGCAAGTCATTAAAAAATCACACCTACATTTACTTAAATTGATTCTTTGGTGTGCAGTGTTAAAGATCACAAAATTTTTATGTCAAAAATTAACCAACTAAACGTTAACGATATTTGGTTTCCGTAAAATGGCGAAAATTTCTATACCCCGCCTTTAGAACGTTTTGTGTAGAGTGGCCGTGTTCACTGACTTCCTCTTTCTTTTAATCTAGAGCATGTGTATTATTTTTTAATAGTCTGTGTTAAGGAATTGGTTTATACCGACAAACAAGCTACTTTGGATGTATTAAAAGCCGCTATTACCGATGTATGGTCAGATTTATTGAAAAAAGTAGTCAAAAACTTAACTGATTAAATGAAATCATAGCCAAGGCAGACATATGCCGGAAATTATTAAAGAATATTGCATTTCTATTTAAATTTTTATTGAACTATTTATGCCCATTATAGAATATTTAAATTCTATATTCGCTTCTGGGTATATCTATATTTTGTGTTTTAAAAATAAATCAAAACTAAAGTAAAACTGTAAAAAAACTAAATTTTTGACCTCAGACATATATTTTATCGCCTTATTCAATCAAAGGATGAAATACGGAATTAAGTTTATGAATTTCTCTAATATTATGGGAATTTATAAAAGTTACTTGATCAATCAATCAATCAATCAAACAATCACAATCAGTGTATTTTGTTAAATCCCGTATGGCAGATCGTATACATTTGGTTCTAACAGCCCCACTTACCGTTTTCGTGATATAAGTTTTTTAAATGATATATTTTTTACAATTTCAAACATTTAGTATTAATCTTTGAGCTGATGGCCTATACAGCTGGCGGCGTATTTAGTCTAGGAATTTATTCTTTAGATTTAATAAATAATATATATCTGTTCCACTATGGTTGACAAGAGAATATAAAGAAAAACCGCCAAACTTCTCAAGAATTTAACAGCGAAAATTTTATGATAAAAATACTTTTTTTATTATTTCACCAGATTTACATACAAACTTTAGTTATGGAAAATATTGCTGAAACTTTTATGATGCATCCACAATCAGACACTACTATATCTACTTTTTATTTTTTGTAAGTGGTTGTAAAAATTTGTTCGTGCACAGATTTCAAAGGCAGAATAAAACACAGGTAGACAAAAGTTTAGCTGTCATAGAAAGTCAAAGAAACAAACAGACAAAATATAATTTCATACAAAATCAAGTAAGAAAAAGCACCGCGCAATTGTAATACAAATTTATATTTTCTGTGGTCTAGTGGTTAGTGTGTTGGCTTACTAAGACATGGGTCCTGGGTTCGACTCCAGGCTCTGACATCTTCAAAAAAAGAAATATGAAAAAAAATATTTCTTTCGGCGACTACCTCTCAGCAGTCTTCTGGCAAAAGCTCTGAGCGTAACTAATTGCCATGAACAAGCTTCTTAAGTCTGTCGTTCGGAGTCGATATTAAACTGTAGGTCCCGGTACTCATTAACAAAAATTGACACACACAACAGGAGTACTGCGAGAAGCTAGGCCGTAATCCTGACACAGGGTTGTAAAGGCCAGTTATGTATGTATGTATGTATGTATGGTACAATATTTATGGGCAATTTCAAAAATTTTCTACATTTTGATATTTTTTTTTCGAAAATTTTTTTTTGGATGACACGAATGACGCTTTGGTCACGTGAAGGGTGATATTTTAGCATACCAAAACAGTTCGCGTAAATCATTTATTGCAAACGGCGCGAAAGTTATGGAGGTTTTAAGTTAAAATCTCTTTAAAAAAAAATTTAAAGTTAAATTTATTGGTTTATTTTAATAAATGTTGTATGGATGCATGAAACTCATTCCAAATTCATCAGTGCAGTCAAAATTCATCAATGCACTGATAAAATACATAAAAAATATCAATTATAATTAAATTTCCTTACCATTAAAAAACGCGAATTTTTGCAAAAATATGAATGTTTCACCGATTTTTATAATATGTGTTTATATAACGCATAACTAGTTTACAGAAAAACAATGTTTTAACTTGCAAATTTAAAAAATAAAAAAAATTATATAAGAATTATTTTTGAGGTTAGGATTTTTTTTTTTGATCTGTAAAATTTAAAATCATGAAAATTTTTTAATGCCTATTCGGTTTTATTGTCAAGCTTAAAAAAACCTTTCATTTGGTGTCAATCGCGGCGGAATCTATACATAAATGCAGATGTCACAAAGCAAAATGTGTTTGAAGAAAAATGCAGCTGTACTCGCTAAATATGGACCGAATTCAACCGTATTTATATATGATCTTTAGTTCACCGCCGCACTTCATTTCCAATACTTTACATTGGTTTTAAACCACGGATTAATTAAAAAAAACACGAAACAAAATCATGAAATTTCGCAAAATTTTTATTTTCTTTATAAAATTTTTGCGTTTCAAAATATTTTAACGCCTTCTTGACGATGAGGTGCCATTTACTAAGAAGTTTAGATCACGCAATACATAAACCAGTTTTAAATAAGATTGCAAATGTCAGGCGCGAAAAACTGTAATATTTGACAAATTTACGCCAATTCTATAAAAGTTTGAGGTCATCGTTCTCAGCAACTAGCAGCCTGACATCGACGTGATATGGCGCAAATTTTGGCTAATTACACTATCTAATAAATACTGTTGACGAAATGCAATTTTCTTGAACGGCGCAAAAACGCTATAGAAAAAACTGCGAAAATTAAAAAATTGGAAAATTTTGGTTTCAAAAATGAACTGCTGTACAACTTTTTCCCAAATAGTAGTATTGGCATAACTTTTATAGTGTAAATATCTACAAAGTCTAGTGACTTTATTTTATATCAGCGGGCATCGGAAGTTTAAAACTAAAAGTAGAAAAGTGATGAAATATGAAAAAAGTCTTGTAAATTTCAAGCCTTTTTTTGAGTTTTTCGATATTTAAGTGCCAATAACTTTTAAAATTAAAGAACTGATGGTCTGAAATTTTGAATTTCGCAGTTTTCTAGTGTGGCCTACCATTCCCTTTTGACCGTTTTGGTCAATTCGAAAAACTGGAGAAATAATAAGCATCTGAACTCAGTTTCAACAAATGTTGAAAATTTTTGAAATTGCCCTTATACCCTTCCTACCTACCACCTTGAATAGTAAGTTTAAGTGGTTTAAAGCTGAGATTTGTAAAAATGTGTTTTTTTTTTAAGAAAAATCAATTCAAACAAATTTTAAAGATAATTAGGGCTTTAGTGAATTTTTTTTTTATTTGAGATCAATACTGAATTTTGGAAAGGACAGTACATTTATTATCATTAATTATTATATTATTGTTAAGCGCCTTAGGAATGAGACAAATTGCTGAGAATTGATCATTGAAAGGCTAGTCTTATACCTTCACCCTTGAATGATCAACAACAATTGCCTCATCGTTGTATGTTGATTGTGTGGTGAGTGTGCCTTCGCTAAGTAGGTTTAGCTGTTATCTGCTACTTCCCAATAGGTGGCGCTTTTTTTGCTGATCATTCGTTTTACGTTGACACTGGTTAAGGTGGAATAGAGTGGAATGTCGGGGAGCAGTTTCTTTGTAGATGGTCTTCCTGTAGGGAAGGAACCTCTATTTTTAAATTAAAATTTTGAAAAAACCGCAAACTAACTTTTTCGTTTTTCACCTTTTCTGGGACTTAAACCTGGGTCCTATGAGTTTTTGTGCGAGCGCTCCAACCACTATACCACGTACCCCCCAATAATAAATATAATAAATTCTAATTCAATTAAATTTGGAGAAAAAACGGTTAACAATTAAATCTGTCAGTCAGTCAAAGTCTAACGAAAACGTCACAACTTTTTTCCAAATGGTCAGCTTTATTTTTCACAATATTGCTTCACTTCCAGTTTAATTTTATACAGAAAATTAAAACTTCTTGTTTCTTCAAGGTATGCACATGATATTGTATAAGACAGATTACGTCCTAACGAAACTTATTTGAAAAACAAATTGAAAAAAAAAATGAGGAATACAAATGCAAGAAATAGTGCAAAAAACAGAGTTTAAAGTAATAATTAAAAATTTTTTTCTGATTTATAATTTTTTTTATTATATTTCTTTTCATTTCCAAAATTATTTAAGCGCAAAACTACCTCTGGTTGAATATGAAAAATATAAAAAAAAACAAGAAAACTAGAGAATGAAAGAAAAACTACTACAAGTTGTATTGTGCCTTGCACAAGCAATTAAAAAATAAAAAATTTAAATTTAACTTTTCTTTTACGAAAAGAAAAGGAAAAAATTAAGAAGATTAAATTAATAAAAACCAAATGTGAACATATTTTAATATTGAACGAATAAATTAAAGAAAATTTATATCCAACTCTGCATAAATTTGCTTTTTAAATTAAATATTTTTTTATAAGACATGAAACAAATTGAACATGAATGAGAACATGGGTTATGTGGAAGAAGCTAGAGCTAATCTGGCAGGAAAATAAATATCATGCAGCATGCTACCTGTAATACTTTTGCATTTTTTAAATTTGTTTCTTCAGGGAAAGGGTGATTATACGTAAATATGTATTATATGTATGTATGTAAGTATATAATAAAATACCCAGAAAATAAAAACGAACAATTTAAAACAGTTGTTTTGCATTTCTAACGTGATATGTTTTAAGGAAGTACCACTACAGATAAGTTTAAATCGAACAAATTCGCTAAATTTAAGGACAACAAGATGATGTGTATTTGTGAATATATTGAACAATTTTTGTATGCGACAAAGCCTTCAAGATGAGTATTCACAACACGTTATATTTAATGATCAAATAGTTGTCAACTGAAATTCATCGTTTTTGTAAGACTTTGGTTACGTCGCAAAAAAGAAGGTACACATATGGCCCATAGGCTAATATCGGTTAAATATGGAATGCAGTAGCATGGTAGTGCTTTAGATAATTCAACAGAAAACAATTATCCGAGATAGCTTAGTAAGGAAAGCGTAGAAGAAAACAATACGGCAGTGGTCTATTGTTATCCGTTCATACAATAAAAAACCCAAAGATCTAGCCGGTTATGCTTCCACCTCTTTCCCACTTTGACTTTTAGAAGGATCATTTAAAAGAGGTCTTCGCAATAATTTTCTGATTTTAGAGTTTGCACTACGAAAGGTTAAAATTGGTATGTTCACCAAAAAATTCTTGCTAAAAATACTATTGCATCCGCTTGATGTGATTCATGTTTTCTAATTCGTAAGAACATCGAAAATTTATTTACAGTTTTCAAAGACATTTAGCACCGTTTTGGTTTTTAGATAAAACGGTTCATACGATTGAAGTTGTCTGTTAGGAACATTGATAATATATTATAAATCTAAATTGCTTACTAAAAGATTTAAAAAGAATTCAAAAAATTAGGCTGTTCATCGCTTTTTTAAAAAAATAAATTTTTTTTATTGAGGCCAATACTCAGCGGTAAACCCCTACTAATTCTGTGCATTGTATTGGAATTTCTTATGGAAGGGACAGTACATTATGACAAGAGAACATATATTTTATTTTCTGATATTATTAAGCGCCTTCGAAATGAGACGCATTGCTGTGAGTTGATCATTCAAACGCCAGTGTTATACCTTCACCTTTGAATGATCAACAGCAATGGCCACATCGCTACATATTGATTGTGGTGAGTGCCTTCTCTAAGTAGGTTTTAGCTGTTATCAGCTACTTCCCAATAGGTGGCGCTTTTCCTCCTGATCATTGATTACATTGCAATTCCATCTAATAATAAAATCAGTTTTTGAACAGATTTCAATTTTGAAAATATATATAATTGAATCCATTAATGTTTACACTTTCAAAGTTATGAGTTATGCTAGAGAATTTTACCGTATGAGACCAAATTAAACCTTTTCAAACTATTTTTTTTTTATTATTAACACAAATATTCAGGGGTAAGTCCGCACTAATGCTGTGCATTGTATTGAAATTTGAAGATATTTAGATAGATATTGTAATGCAGTTTTTGTTTTCAGTATAACTCCAGTTGTCCAGGTTCGAAATCAAAGGTCTGCTTCCTTCGAAATAAAACAAAGTCGGATACTTTGTGTTAATTAAATGAAAAAAGCTTTATTTATGAAAACTTATGCCAAAACATTATACTTAAATTCTACTTAACTACAATAACTGACGTTCTCGGGATTTAGATTTGCGTTCAAGCTTCGGGTGATTGTTCGGTTGGAAGTCGAAATACGGTGGTTGAAATCGGTGGGATGCTAATACTTCTAAATAAAATACAAGATATTGGGTTTCTCGTTAAAGCGGATTAATATTTGGCAACTCTACGGTAAACGTAATAACGACGTCAAGAAGGATTCGGGAGCTCTTGTCGTCGGCTACGATTAGTACGATTTTAAGAAGAATTCGGGAGCTCTTACACTCGGCAAATCTATGGTAATAAAACTATCTATGATACGTGTAGGTTCCCTGAGAAGTCTGTATCGGGTTCTTAACCGTCAACCAACTCCCTTTTCGTTGGGTAAAACTCAACCTCTTATGTATTTATTTTCATCAACTCGATGAGAATTATACTGCACTACAATGTTGTTAATAGGTTAATACATGTCAATTTGCTGGTATGTTTTTAATAGGTAAACATATATAGGCATGTTATATTACGTCACGGCACAATATGTATATAGGTTTTTTTTATATATAGATATATAAGTATATTATGCAACTTTTTATTGATCACTTAAAGGCCAGTGTTATACCTTCACCCTTGAATGATCAACAGCAATTGCTCCCATTTGTCGGTGGATGTTAATTGTGAATGGTAAGCGTCTTCACTAAGTAGGTTAGCTGTTATAATACACTGCTTCCAAGATTTACGTTAAAGGCAAAGTACTTTTTAAAGAATCCTAAAAGTTTTAACATTTTGGGTGTATAAAGAAAACAATAAAATATCAGAACAAAGTAAGCTGATTTTGTGAAGGAAAAAATTATTTTCTTTTAAAATGGCATTCGACAGTACTGTAGCCCGAATTTATACTTTATGATGGAATTCAAGCTTAACACTCTTACTAGCCTTACCATACTTTGATATTGTGAGACAGGCTATAAATTTTGAATACTCGTGTAATATTTTCAAATATTTACTTAAGTGACCCATCAAAACCAAATGCTTTTTCAACTTAATTTTTTTCATGCTTATATTTAGTTCCCTGAAACGGAATATTTGACAAAAATACAACACACAGAAGCTTAATTTATAATATTTTGAATTAAAAATAACTGAAGTCGTGTAGGGTGTAATAGACAGTAAACATATTATGTATTGAAGATATTTTTCAGCCTGTAGAAGATGACTGACTGCTAATGAACGCATTATTAAATGAGAAACCTTCAAGTTTTTAATTCTTTTTTCCTTATAAATTTCTTTTGTCGTCTTAAAGTAATTGTCTTTGTCTTCTATAAAGGGGAAGGTACAAACTCGTTATCCAATTAAATATTGTTGTTACTTTATAGCTAAACAATTTAAATATATGCTTACATTAAGACAATGAAGAATAAACATTTCAAACCTAATCAAATAGACATGATTGAGACCCATTTCAATTTAATCACCAATATTTGCATTTTATTGCGTAAAACATAATAAAAATTTGTAGAAAAAAGCAAGAAAACAATAGGATAGGCAGTGACTTATCAAAGAAAAAATAAAATACAGAAAATAAATCAACAAGAAAAAAAGAATGATAAAATTAAGTAAACGAATAAATACACAAAAAAAAAAACATTTTATTTGAAGCAAAAACCATAATACGAATATACTATGTATGAAATATGCTCAAAGAAATAAATAAAAAAGTAAAATTTCCTTTTTAGCTCGTAGTAACTCTATTGAATGCTTCAAACAGCCATAAATTCGCGTCCGTGTTTTATACAGAAAATTATACAGATTCTCATTAAAATAATAAATAAGCCATACTGAAGTACATGTGGGGATGTATGTACTCGTATATATGAAGTATTAAAAATCAAAAATAATATACAAAAGATAGATGCGTTATTGTAGCATATTTATAGAAGCTTAAATAGGCATCCAACATGTGGACTTACGCACGACTGACATAAATGAAAAGTTGACACGTTTGTTGTTTCATTTTCCAATTATTGTGCATAAAAATTTACAACAAACGCCAAAAACAAATACACAATCACAATCCCAATAACAAAACACCAATACATACATTCACATAGGAAAGCTCAATCGTGTATTTTTCACGAAACACACCAATTTATACACACTCTTGCACAGGATATAGAATTGGTGACTGAATTTTTATTTTCACCATTTATTTTATTGGCTTCCGTTATTGTCTTTTTGGCAACATCAACATGATGGCGTATCCGCTGATTTAAATGGGAACAACACAGCATGTACTGGTATGAAGAAGAATTTCCAATATGTACGTACGATTATATAGTATTTTTAAACAAAAATTTAGGTTAATTTTATTAACACACACATACATATACCGCACAAGGTATTTGCATTAAGAAAAAAAAAAAATAAATAAATAAAATTTCATGTTCATCTGGATGAAGTATTTTATTGACAGAGTTTTTTCTGAAGAATAAAAATATATTGAATTTTACTTTAAGAAGTCGCTTGTTTTAAATTCAAGTAAAATTTAAATTTGCTTTTTTTTTAAAACTTGGATTCTTTTTTTTTATATACTACACTTAAATACACATTTCCCTGCTTTTATAGAAGTTACACGTAAAAAATAATTGTGCAAAAATAAAATGATAATCTGTTATATAGATTATAATATTACATCTTTATTCGCTTAAAATTTTTTTAAATTTACTTATTACATTTGGATATGCAGTATTTTCTTATTTTAAAACTAATTTATGTTCTGTGTGCCGTTAATTGTTTTCCTTTTTCCTCTTTGTGGGATAATCACCTTGTCGTGGTAAAGAGGTTTACACTGCAAAGACACAACTGGCAGAGAACAATAGCTTTCTGGCAGGATCTTTCATGCCAGAAAGACAATTAATGACCAGTAACTAAGAATTATCCCGGGGCCTGGATCTAGGGAAACAACAACAACATCATCTCGAATATCATTATAATCTTTTATTCCTCCATTTATTTAAACTTCACTCTGCGGGCTTCTTGGTTTTGATTGCTGTTGGATTATTAAATGGTGAAGGCATAACCCCGGCCATTGAATAATCTAACAATAGCAACCGATTTCCTTGCGGTTAGCATTTATAAAGTAGGACCTTTGTTTTTTTTTCTGTGAAATATTTTCCTCTTCTCCTTGTATTTTTCTAGACCAGCACCATGTATTGCATATGTAGGGGTCATCCCCTGAGTGCTGGGGTGTGGTAGAGCTTATCACGAAGTAAAGTGTGAATGAATTGTTTAAGCTATATTTACACTACTTAAGTTTCTCATCTAATTAGAAAAGATTATAACAGTTACAACTCAGGCGGCAATAATTTTGAAAGTAGAAAATATTATAGTTTTAACTGAGCTCAGACAAAAACAACAAAAATTAAATTAAGTTTGTAATAAAAGTATCTGAGTGTATCTGAGTGCACTTCTGAAATAAAACTCAGATGAGACACTTAGATGGTGTAAATGTAGCTTTGAAAAGAGAAATAAAAAGGAAAGTACTAAATTAGAAATCATCATACAATAACATCAGAAGTTAAATTTTAATTTTACAAATTTTAAAAATTCTGAAAAAAGATTTTTTGCCAACAAATGAACACCTTCTGTTAATTTTTGAAAAATATGAAAAGTTCTTAACAAAAAATTATTTTAAAGAAATTAAAGCTAAAATCTCAAAAGTAATCACTGTAAGAGTAGCATTATATTTTGGTTAATTTTTGTAATGTTTAATAAATTCAAGTTTATTTAATTATTTCTAATCATGAGCAAATAGTAATCGTTACTTTTCTGCATGAAAATTATATAACAATTACGATTCTTTTGAAGAAATAACTTAATTAAATATTAATCGCAATAATTTTGCCCCAAATTATACTTTAAAATATATTTTGTGTTGTTTTGCTGTTGATAAAATCTTGGAAATGTTACATTGTGCTCCAGTAGTCTAGTGAGTAGTGAGCTAGACTACTAGTGCGATGGTTGTGGGTGCGGTTCCCATCTGAGATCCTGGTCAGCGAAACTAGACACAGCAAATGGTCTCAGTCTTCTCGATCGTAATAATATTTAGAATATATTTTGATATTTGCCGAATTCACAAGACCCTTGTATTCATTGTATTCGTTCTTTGATTGTACGGCACTACAATAGTTGTACGCTTGTTGTTGGTAGTTTTCATATAAACATTTGATACAACTGATACACTTTTTTTTTCATATGTTTTAAAAAAGTTGTATTGGTTTTTCTGTATTATTGTGAATGAAAAATATTGACAAAAATATAAACATAAAAAATTTTTATTGTCAGCAGCAAATTAAATGAAATAAAATAAATAAATATAAAAATGGAAGAAAAATGGATTTTGCTTGTAAAAGTCAACATTTTAATGCAGTTTTTCTTCTTATATACATACAATAGATGTTCAAAAGCAAAAGTTGTATTCAATACATGAAACAACGATACAAAACTTTGTGAATTCGGCAATTGTTTTAGACTGCAACAGTGTATGCTTGTTGTTGGTAATTTTCATGAAAATATTCTATACACTCATACAATTAATTTTCATGTGCTTTTAAAAAGTTGTATTGGTTTCCCTGTTTTTTCATTAATTCACTCTAAGTAACTGCTTTTATTTTTTTTTTTTTCTTAATTTCTTCACTCTACTATTTAAATGCTATGGTACTTCAATGCCTTTGTTGTTTCAATTTTGCTAAAAAGAGATTTAAAATGTTTAAGAATTTTACATTTTGGGGTGTTTATAATGCAATAAAACAACACTCAATATTTGTGACATATTGTTGTTTCTCAATAATATGACAGCTTGTCAGATCAATGTCTAAACATAAATGAATCTCTTTAGGGTGCCATGAGAAAACGTGATGTTTTTTGGTTAAAAGTATGAAATTAGTCTTTTTTTTAGAATTTGAAAAGAAATGGTAACATTTTTCGTTACTTTTTTTTTTGCTTAAAGCAAAATTAAATTTTCAAATTTATTTAAGTTGTATTCGATTGAAATTAAATCAAAATATTAAATGTCAGAGACAATAGAAAGAAACTAAATCACAAGTTTAATGTAAACGATGACGTTAACAAATCTAAAGAAGAAAGAAAGATGTGTCATCTGAAAATGATGTTTTTGTTATTTTACAGAACAAAAATTAAATAAAATTTACTATACTCGTATAAATAAAATGTTATGAACTGAATTACATACAAAATAAATAAAAACGGCCCATAACTATTTACGAGCAATAATCCTGCCTAGAAGATAAAACAAATCATTTAACCAAACTGGCCACAATTTATGAAAAAATTTATGTAATTGTTCAACCCTTTCTTTGTAAAAAATTTTTTATTTTCATAATCTGTCTCATTTAAGAGACATTTTCATACACGATTTGTTTTATTGTGAGCACAACTATTTTTTTTAGTTGTACTTTTGCAAATGACAGTTGCTTTCAAATGTTTATTTTCTGTTAATTTTTTATATTGGATTTTATATATCCATAAGCACATACATATATATCGTCATATTAAATGCAAATGGACGTAAATACACTTTTTGATTTTTTACCGGAGAAGAAAAAAAAAACTTGAAATCAAAAATTTTTGTAAATCTTGAAAATCATATAATTTTCAGGATCGAGATATAAGGATTAGCATCCCTATATACAACAAATGCGTTTGTATGTAAGGTTTTCATATAAATATGTTTATAGTTATATCTTCTAGCATTACGAAATACATTCTCTTGTAGTTACGTCGCTTGAATTTCGATAATAACCTCGCAATTTTTGATCGTAGGAATCTAAAATTTTGCACGAACTATAATTAATAAAATATTATATTTCGAAATTTTGTGTAGTTACGTCCGTTTGCATTTAATATGACGATACGAGTATGTATGTAATGGAATGTAAAATTATACATTTACATTTCATATTGTATTGGTTACATTAGAAGGGTTTCTAGATTGTGAATACATTGGTTTTTAACATTTTTGAACGAATTGCCAAGATATGTAAAGCATGTTCATGCAACATTTTGAATTTCTTTATTTGTTTTTACAAATCGTCGTGCGGCAGTTTATGTTCTCTATCCTCCATTTTATATATCTCGATTTAATGATGCCACGTTAGGTTTCTGACACCAAAATTTATAAAATCTGAAACCCGTTTTTGGTTATTTATGTCCGAAACTGGACGAGATATCCGAAAACGTCTTGCAAACTTGAAAAATTTGGAGTCGAACACTTAAAGTTGCATCATTAACTCGAGGTATATAAAATATATGAAGATAGAGCGGATAGAGCGCATAAACTATTCTATTATTAATAATGTTTTTTATATTATTATTATTATTTCTTATAAATATTTAACCTCATTTTCAAAATACTATATATAAGAACTAGATGATCCGTGCGAATATTTCGCACCGTTAAGCATTAAACACATAGACGACAGCAAGCAGCAGGCAGCAAGTTGTCAAAATTAGAATGCACACGTTTATATGGAAACGATTATTTTAAAGGCAGCACAGCAAAACCCTAGACAAAAACCTTTGCTGCTGCTGCCCAACTTAGAATAATTTCTATTTTTTGAGGCAGCAAAAACTGATTAGTGATGCTAATACAATATAAAATTTCAAATAAAAACGACTTAAAAAATATATTTTATTACAATGAAAAAAAAAATTATTTTTATTATTTTTATTTATTTTTATTTATTAATAAAGATAATAACAATTAAAAACTTTTAGCAATACAAGTCGGTATTTAATTAATTAAATTTAAGATTTTAAAGTTATGTTTGGTGTTCCACAACAATCAATATGCATTGTTGTTAAAAATACATGGATAATATGATGGGAAATACGAGGAAGTGGTTGAATGAATAACTAACTATGTTATGTCCTGTAACAAATATGCAAATGTGTGATGCACCTAATTATCTTTCTGATCAGGGGATTCATTTGGAAGATAGGCAGCCGTACCAGAATTCACAGTATTTCAGAATTCATCATTATTTTCCAATTATAGCCAAAAAATTTGAGATTAGGCCAAAATTTTAATTTTTTTAAAGAGTATGTGTACAACTAGCAGAAAGTATATTTTGTTAAGGAGTTTTATAGTTTTTTAATATAAACAAATTAAAATAAACTATAAAATATATATACATTTTAAACCAGCGATTTTATTTTTGCGGTTTCGTACACTTAACAGTGGTATTACTGAAATATTTATTTCAACAACAAACACATGTTCATTATCTTATTTGATAATGTCGGCTGCATTTGCTGCTTGCTGTCGTCTAGGTGTTTAATTCTTTAGTCGTAATTTTTGTAACATAAAATGAAAATAATTAATAGAAATTTTAGTAACTTCAATACATTTTATTAAAAGTATAAAAATATTAGAAATCATAATATATCATACATATTTACATACAAACATACATATGTTTAAATGCTTTTAAAATACTTCTTTGAATACAATGTTAAAGGTAATGGCATGATCATCGTTAACTTTTTGCCCGTACGAATCCTTAATACAAACAAAAATATAAAAATATTAAACGTACAACTACTACAAATTATTGCCAAAATAGCTTTTTATAGTAAATAGCGGTATTGCCAGAATGGATTTTAATATATATATACTATTATATGTAGAACTGCATTACTATTAAGCGACCCTGTATTACCACACTTGAGCAAAAACATATAATCATAATGACAACAGTATTACCATGCAGTTCTATATAAAATATAATTTTTATCAATGAAAATATTAATTTTTCAATTTCTAATTATTTTTCGTCATTAGTGTTAGAAATAAGCTTTAAAATGAGATATCATTCATTAAGTTTGATGCGCTGGTATGGGAGATATTTGCAACCGACAAAAAAAAGTGCCTTAGAAATAATATATATATATGATTATTAACACATTCCTTACATACGGTTTGTGCAGGCTATGCAATCACTTTAATTTGGAGAAGTTTATAGTCTTCTTTAAAAACTAAATTTACTTGAAAATTTCAGATTTAAAAATTTTAAAGCACAAAAACATTTTCTTTTTATTTTAGCCCTGAAAACCTTTAAAATTTTCTAGAGAATATATACAATATTTTGTTGATTTTTCACAATAAATTAAAAAAAAAAAACAAAAGAATTGTAAAAAAATATGATAAAAAATTTATGAAAAAATGCCAACACTGATACAATGTTGAGATGTTGATTGTATGAAATTGCAAATGACTGCCTTTTTAACATAATAAATGAATCTGCAATACGTTTCATTTCTTTTTAAACAAAAAAGAGACAGACCTCAAGTGCTTTCAACTTAACATTCTTTTATTCATTGCCTTCAATATGAGGTTTTTTTTTTTTTTTTTTTTTTTTTTTTTCATGAAAAATTTATTCTTTCGCAAAAATTTCGCTAAAAGTGTCTGTTGTAATTAATTTTTATTTTAATTTTTTATTTTTTTTTCTCATATTTGGTTTTAACGCACTCATCAATGTCATACGAAATGCAATCAATGGCGATAGTTATTGATACACATAAAGGTAAAAATGATGTGCAAATGAACAGCAAGGAATTCATCGTTATTTATTTGGCAGAATTTAAAAAGATAAAATGCGAATATATAAGAGTTACAAACGTCATCTTAACATTTATTTAAGAATTAAAAGTATTTTTTTTCGGGTTTATTTCAATTTACCTCGCAGGATAAATATTTTTATATTTAACATCTATCTGTGCAATTAAAAAGATTATTAACAATTAATTAAATAACTGAGAAGACGCCATATTTTTTTAAGACAGTATTGGAATGTGAAGATGGTTGATAGATAGAGAATTTTTTTTCATGTATATTTGCCACTCAAGGGCCAGTGTTATACCTTCACCCTTCAATGATCAAACAGCAATTGCCTAATCTGTCGGTGGATGTTGAATGTGAATGTTATAGGTCAGTTTTTTTAAAACACTGCTAACAGCTGTGTGTTCCATTCAAATCATTACTTTAAAGCAAATGGTCATTAACAGAGTTGTAATTTATCATTTTATCTGACAAATAAGAAACTTAAAAATTAAATTAAATGGGAAAAAAATTTACAAAACCACCAACCAGATACAAAAAAAAAAACATTCAAAATTTATGTCGGCACGAATAAAACACAAATATAAAAAAAAATAAAAAACAAAATTTAATGTTCAAGCACAAGTGTAATCGTTTACATTTAATTTTACATTTCCCTTGAAAGTGATTTCATTTTAACTGTAGACCATAGGTTGCCTATACTCCTGCAATGTTTTACACTCATAAGACATTTAAGTGCCATTAAACCTAAAGCAGGCGGGCAATAGTAATTTCTTTTAAGAATTTCAGTCCATCAATGTAAGAAAATACTCAAATGTGAGTCATTCGAAATGGAAGATGTATGACACGCACGCCTGCACCATTACAAATAATTTAATAATTGCAATTTTTTATTTAAAAATAAAAAATAAAATAAAAATAAATATTCACAGAAAAATTCTGTTTTTTTTTCTCCATTTTCAGTAGAATATACTGACACACACTCGAAGGCAAATTTAAAACTTTTATAAATGATGTTGAAATTCAAAATAAAGTGGGCACGTGTAATAAGTCTGAAATATGTGTTTTGGAAAGTTAAATTAGTAGCCAAGTAAAATATTTCATAAAACATGAAATTAATTTTTATTTTTTACTACAAATTGCAAGAAATTTTTAACTTTATGACGACAATTTGTAGGATTTAAACAACAACTGCTTATAGACAAACAAATGGCTTAAGGAAAAAGAAATATAAACAAAAGAAAAAGTTTGAGGTGTTGTGTAAACATATGGATAAAAAGGGACGGTTACACAATACACTTCAAAAAAAGAAAGCGTAACCACTATTTTATTAAAGTACGTTATGAAAAAGTACCATTTTAAGTAAATGTTGTTTAAAATTTTTACAAAATTAATAACAAACGAATAAGAAAAAATATTTAAAATTTTTTCAATGTCAGAGCATCTCAATTGAAAAGGAAATATTTTTAAAAGCTGAGTTTACTAAGCCGGGATTTACAATGTAGAAATTGAAAGACAGAGAAAGAAAGACAAAAGCTGAGTTTACTAAGTCGGGATTTACAATGTAGAAATTGAAAGACAGACAGACATACATAGTTTGTAGAAATGTTGACGAAAATGGGAAGAGTGTAGTATATGGGTTAAACCATATCAACTCAACTTAAAATATGCCGTTTTTGAAATGACTGTCTCCGAATTTGCTAATTTTTGGTATAAATAAAGTATATCATAACACTAAGACAAATATAAAATTTAAGGGCACTGACACTTCTGGATCCGGAAATATGAGGTCTTGAAAATCGGAAAACAGTACAAAAATGTACAAAGTTACACTTACTTAATTGTAATTTTCTTGAAAAGTGTTATAGCTACGCATCTCGTAAAAGTCGCATTTGAAAGGGTACTAAATTACCTTTGATTTAATATGCAACATGATTTTTTCTTTGAAAAAGTCAAAGGTCAATTTTCGTTATCTATAAGTCGGAAGCCTATATCTCCGAAAGCGACCTTTTTAAAAATTTGAAAAAAAATTATGCCAAAGATAGTTTCGTTCTCTACAGTTGTGAAAAATTTCAGAGTGGAGGTATTTTTGGATCAAGAAATAAAAATCAAATCGCAAAAGAATGTGATTAAAACTAGTCTAGTAGTGCTGGAATGGTAGACGATTTTTCGATTTCGATTAGCTGGAACCGCTTATTTTGTAAGTTTCTACAAAAAATACATGAAACAAAAACGGGGGATGTGGGATGGGGGCAAATAGTTCTTCATCGGGGTCAAAGGTTGGGTTGAAGGAATAAAAATCTACAAAAAGCTTCACAACTGCCCTGGAGTAGCCCCTAGAGGGATAAAATGTAAGACCGACCCTTACTTATATTTTAACTCGAACTTTTTTTTCGAACATACCTACCCCCTATCTCCACTCCCTAGAGGGGTAGGAGCACATTTTATAAACTTTGTAATGGAGCCTCCTTAGGGAGTGGAAATAGAGGGTAGGTATGTAGGTAGGGGTTAGGTTGGGTTAGGTATTTACCCCCAACTTTTTTTCTGATCATACCTAACCCTTATCTCTACTCCCTAGAGTGGTAGGAGCAAATTTTATATAAAAATTTAACTTTGTAATGGAGCCCCCTTAGAGAGCAGAGATAGGGGATAGGTATATAGGTAGGGGTAGGTATTTACCCCCAACTTTTTTTCCGAACATACCTAACCCCTATTCCCACTCTCTAGAGTGGTAGGAGCAAATTTTATAAACTCTGAACTGGAGCCCCCTTAGGGACTGGAGATAGGGGGTAGGTATGTTCGAAAAAAAAGTTCGAGGTAATATATAAGTAAGGGTCGGTCTTACATTTTATACCTCTAGGGGCTACTCCAGGGCAGTTGTGAAGCTTTTTGTAGATTTTTATTCCTTCAACCCAACCTTTGACCCCGATGAAGAACTATTTGCCCCCATCCCACATCCCCCGTTTTTGTTTCATGTATTTTTTGTAGAAACTTACAAAATAAGCGGTTCCAGCTAATATAAATCGAAAAATCGTCTACCATTCCAGCACTATTAGACTAGTTTTAATCACATTCTTTTGCGATTTGATTTTTATTTCTTGATCCAGAAATACCTCCACTCTGAAATTTTTCACAGCTGTAGAGAACGAAACTATCTTTGGCATAATTTTTTTTTCAAATTTTTAAAAAGGTCGCTTTCGGAGATATAGGCTTCCGACTTATAGATAAAGAAAATTGACCTTTGACTTTTTCAAAGAAAAAATCATGTTGCATATTAAATCAAAGGTAATTTAGTACCCTTTCAAATGCGACTTTTACGAGATGCGTAGCTATAACACTTTTCAAGAAAATTACAATTAAGTAAGTGTAACTTTGTACATTTTTGTACTGTTTTCCGATTTTCAAGACCTCATATTTCCGGATCCAGATGTATCAGTGCTTCCAAACTTTGTATTTAATATAGTTCTATGATATACTATATTTCTACAAAAAATCATAAAATTCGGAGGGGGTAGTTTAAAACCATTGGTTGATTTGACTTGGAATATCCCATATGTAGGTTGGTACCGGACATTTTACCTTTTTCTTTCCCACTTTTCATAATTTGTGTTTGTGTCTGTTTGTCTTTTAAGTTATATATTGTGAACGTTGTAGACAAGACCAAAAGAGAATTGAAAAATGTCTGGCTTTCAATTTCTACATTGTAAAACCCGACTAATCTTAAACACCTTGTTGATTGAATTTTAATAAATAGTTTTTTATATAAGAAAGAATAAATATAAATACCCTAAAATATACCAAGTTTTTACTCAATATTATAACAAATAACTAAAAGTAACTGAAAAAAATTTATATATCTTTGCAATAGTAAATCTTCAACAAAAGATTGTTGTTTTCGTTTTAATAATTACACTGAAATTCAAAATAATGTACAAGTTTATATTGAAAATTCATATTGATTTAAAAAATTTTTGTGTAAAGATTACAATAAAATCGACAAAATATTCTCCCTCTTAAACAATATCAAGCAGAATAAAACTTTGATTTACAAAAAACAAAAACCAAAACCTTACAAAGAAAAACAACCTTCAATCCACTGTTTGGGTGGTTGGTTTTTAAAACAAACAAAAAAAAAATCAAAAATAAAAATTAAAAAAAAAAAATTCTCTGAAATATGAAAAAGCAAAAATTTTTTTTGTTTTTTTTTTGGAAGTAAAAACATGCGATCATGCAAACATGCCAACATTTAAACAACAAGTAATTAATCACAAAAATGTGGCAACGTTACATTGAAATTAAGTTCATTACGCTACATTAACAACAACGACAACATGGAATCATTTAGACCAAAGAACTGGCCATCTAAATAAATAAACCATCAACAAATATACACATAATTGCACATAAAACCAACCTTGCAGTCATATACACACACATACATACATAATACTTGAACTTCATTTGTGTAAAAAATATATATGTATATTAAAGCATAATGTTAGGCGCATTAGCGCATACATTTAAAATAATGTGTTTGTGTTTGATCTTCTGTCGTTGCTATTGCTGTTGTTCTGTTCATGTCGTTTTAGTGCCATGTTTAACTAGATGGTGGACACCAGATAACAACGCGAGCCAAATGTATGGATAATGGCCAAATCCACAAGAAAAATTAAAAATTAAAAAGAAACGGAAAGAAATTGTGCGCTGCATTAAATGAGCAACAGAAAAAGGAAAAAAATTTAAGTTGGACAAAATTCACTTTAACGAAAATTTAAAAAAAAGCAACAACACAAAAATAATCTATGAAATAGAGAGGAAAAATATATTGCAAAGAAAGCAAAAATAACCAGAATAATATTCAGCACCGGCAAGGACGAGTAATGTTGCTGCAAACACCCACAAAATAATATTCCTGGGGGGAATCAATTAGAACAACATTTTTTATTTCTTGTATTTTTATTTTTTTTTTTTTTTTATTTTAACAAAATTGTTTAAACACTGGTTTTTTTCTACTTTTCTCTGTTGGTCAAAAAAAAAAACAAAGAAACATTTGGTTGTTAGCTATTAAAGTATCAAATACAACAATATATTACATACACTATTTCCTTTAACAAAGCTAGATATTGAAAATTAAATAATGACGTAATTTTGCCTGGAATACTTTCAAATATTGTATAAACAGAGGATATTTTTTAATAATTCATTTGGAGAGACTCCTAAATATCGAACAAAATTGAAATCTACCTCTACCAGAGTGGAATCAAAACGAAATACAGATTCTCCCCACTTTACAAATTTTTATAACATAGCGGGCGTTGTAGTGTGATCACTTGGTATCTCATGCTTACACATAAACACAAATTGAGCAATTCAAAAATTTAAACTAATCAAGAATTAATCATAATTTACCATACAAAAGCTTAATTAATAAATTGTATAATTAGTAGTTAATTGCAAGACTAATTGAGTCAAATTATAAATGGAAAACTCGATACAGTACGTTCAGTGAGAAGTGACAATTACAAACACAGTTTATTTAGTGAGAAATGGCAACTCCATTGATGCCAGATGAAACGAAAAATACGTACAAACATGTTTTACCAAAATTAAAAAACAAGGAAAAAGTAGTATAGTAAACAAAGAACATATTCTTCTGAATAAAATTATTATTTGAATGATATGGAAATACAAGTTCAAATCCCATCTAGACTAATCATTTGCTAGGATTCGAACTCGCATTATCAGATCACTCAACAGTAGAAGTTGTTTATCGTTTGCCTCTGACGATACCTCTACTATGTTCATACCATGGTGGAATTACTTACAAGGTGGTGTTGCCAACCCAGCTGGATTTTTTTTTTTGGTCATACCGCTCCTGTCAAAAGTTTTGTTTATATTTATGTTTTGTTTACATTTTGCTTTGTGTGTATTCGCGTTTTTGTTTTGGTGTAGAGACATGTACGTTGTTAAAAATACACACACACACTTCTGACATGTGCTTTTTAATTCACCATACCTCCTTTTGACATTAAAGAGCTGAAAAAACAAAAACAAATTCCCTGTTGTTTTTGTACTATATTCACCTGCCACCACCTTGTAAGTAATTCCACCATGGTTCATACATTACGTTGATGTCGTCTAATGCGGATAAATGAAATAAGAGAGCAATTAAATTAAATTAAATTAAAACTTGTTATACTGATTCATCCATAAAAGATTATAAATACAAAAATGCACCCATGGAGAGAAAAAGAGAATATGACAGCATGTGTTGAGACAAGACTATGACTAACTCTTTAAAAAGTATGTAAAAAAATATAATTCTAATCTATATTTTCTAGAGAATGGTCATAAATATGTAACGAACACAATAAACTATGACGAGACTACCCTAGCTGGGGTCGAAAACATATTCACTTCGGTGTACATTTGGTTTACTATTCCTGCTGGGATGTCGTTTTATTCTCTGATTGCGGAATTTTAAAGTTTAGTTCTAATTTAATAAAGCCGTTTCTGATGAGAGAAAAGTATAATTTTTTGTATGCTTCAGTAAAATATATTTATTATATTATGATATGAAATGTATGCATGTAGGTCATACAGGCATATGACTATGTATGCATACATTTCATATCATATTAAATGTATTTGCCAATAAGGCGAAAAATAATTTTTGTTTTTTATATTTATTATACTGACAAGAAATAATTGTATTCGTCAATCGTTGCACAATCGCACAATTGCACGTCTGACTACATATTAAGCATTCACACTTTTGCATATGCAGCAATTGTGTTGTTTACCATCAATGTTACATATACCATCAATATAGATGTCAATAAAATAAAAGCCAAGTAATAAAAGTAGTGAATTGAGGCGAAACAAAATGTGGCGAAATGAAACTCTTATTTTTAAATTATAATTTTCGAAGAATCTCAAATTTGAGTTTCTGTGCGAGCGCTCAAACCACTAAACCACGATCCCCCTAAATTTCGAACGAAATCGCTTTTTCATAACATACCGAATTCCAGCTGATATTTTCTTCGAGGTAAAAGAAAATGTTGTGGAACAAGAAACTGGATTTAGAATTTTACAGGTGAACGTAGCAATTATTTGATAAAAATCAACAAAAAATGGTTTTTTTGTATGTCATTTTCTTGCAGAATAATAATCAAACTTTTAGCGATTTTTCTAATGAAATAAAAGAAAACCTGTTAAGATAAAAAGTGTAATACACGAACTTGTTTTCAGTGTCAATATTTAGACTCTTACAGTACTAAAAAGAAAATGTAAGCGACTTTACATTAATGGAGGATATTTAAAGTTGATTACTGCAAGAAAAGTATCAGTTTATACAACTATTAACAGTAGAAAGCCTCTCAATTATACAAATTAATGATTTTTAACGGATTATTTAGTATCAATTTTTGTGTGCCATGATCTTTTTCACCACTTTTACACTCGGCTACCAATATATATTCTTTAAGAAAACATACATATATGCTTAAAATTGACTACTATAGCTTAATTTACTAGTCATATGCTTCACTTACAGTAGATATTACAACCTACCTTTCTTTTCCAAATTGTCGAAAACTGTCCTAAGTGTAGTTTTCTTAATTTCATTCGTTCATGATTATAATTTAACAATAAATTTAATAATAGTTTTTAATTAGTTCCCAGGCCTCTTTTGACAATGTACATATATTTTGAATGTACCTTTAAAATTTTATAATCATCAGTCATGGGGTCAAGAAGTTATTTACCGTGGGACAAAATCGATATGTAGCCAAAGAAACCAACATCCGTGCTTAAACATACATGTATGTATGTAAGTATGTAAATATTTAAATTTTAATAGTTTACCTTTACAAATTGAAATTTAAAGCAAATTATATCACTAGTGCTCTTTATACTAAATTTGTTATCATAATGCTACGGAAACAGTGTAAAAGAAGTAAAATTTTGTGTATCAGTATTATTAAGCGAACAAGAGGTCGTTCATAAGACATTTTAAGTGTACAACAATAAAAATTATTTATTGCTTTTAACTTGTAACAACAACACGGAAAATACAACTACAACTACACCTACAAACAACACAAAAATAAACCTATATTGCCCTTAATTCGGAAGTAAAAAAAAACAAATGTACAGTAAAAAGATGGAAAAAAAAAATATATTTGTTTCACTGTTAAAATAAAGTGGAAAGAAAAAGAAACACTGAAACAAACTAGTCCAGAAGCAACATGGACAGGAACAAGGACCAGAATAAAATTGTAAGCCATAATATTTTTTTTTCATTTCTCTCCCTCTGTCTCTCTCTTTTTCAATGTATATACATATGTATGTGTAGGAGTATGCCGTTTTTAGTTATTGTCCAATATTGTTTCATTTTTGAAAGAAAGTTTAGAGGTAAAAACTTAACGCCCACTACAGAATTGCAGCCTGTTGAGGCAAAACTTTGGTTTTCTATTGAATTGAAAAAAAAAAATAAATTAAAAAATGGACAAAAAACATTTATTGAAAAGTAGAAAGAAATGTTAAAAAACTATACAGTAGCACTTATACATTACAATCAATTTAGTTTTTTGAATTTTTATATTACTTATCAGTTGAAATTTAGCTTTTAAGTAAATGGTGAGAAACCACATTACACTCTTACTACAGTTTTCATAACAGATATTATAGATTTATTAAAGGCTTATTTTACAAGCATTGCCTACATACATACATACATAATTGGCCATTACTATCCTGTTTTAGGTTTATGACCTAGCTTCTCAAAGCATCCATGTTGTGTTTGTCAATATTTATCCATCAGTACAGAGACCTACAGTTTACTGTCGTCTCTGGGGTTGTGGAGCTGGGGTTTGAACCCGGAACTTTAGTCTGATAAGCCAACACACAAACAATCAAACTACGACGACTACAAGTGTTGCGTACAATTTTGCCAAATTAGCCTTTAATCATATACTTTCCAAAACACTCGCCTGTGAGACTCAGTTTGAAGTTAAAATCAATATAATTGAAGAAATTTCTAACACATCGTAGTCAAATTTCATGTCTTTTATTTTAAATCTCTTTGTTTTAAAAAATTTTATGAAAAAAAATTAAGAAATATTATATATTTTCATCTGTTGGAGATCGAAATATAAAATTGTAACATTAAGTAGTGACTTGAGCATAAATTCGTAAAAAATCAGGAAATAAATTGCAAGATACAAGCACTTGTACCACAAATAAATGCAAAAGATAATAAAAAAGTCTGCTTATAAAGCAATCCTGTCAAAAACGTAACAAAAATTTTTGCAATGAGCATTCTATTAAAGTTTTATTATGTAAAAATTGTAATTAGTAACAGATTTATTTAATCTATACATTTGTGTGTTATGGTTTTTGGTAGGTTTGTTTCAGTTTGTATGATGAGCTTTAAAGGCTCATGTTAGTATGTTCCGTCATATCCAACCTTTAAAATACGAATGAAATTGTAAATATTGGTTGGTTGGTCAATGTAGCCTTTTATACACAAGCATACTAAGACACACTTTAAATCCTGTCTTAAAAAATATTACAGCACTCGTGATCATGTTAGAAATGTACCTCATTTAAAGATTGTTAGACTGAATTTTCTGAGGCTGGGAGACATAAATACAAGATATTCTGTATAAATACAAATCAAAAGCACAATTAAGTCGTCTGAGTTAGGTCGGGTAATTGTAAAGGAAGTATTCGACTGTGTCCTCCAACTTCGTATCGCAACAGCTGCTACAGTAATAGTTGTATTGAAGGTCCATTCTGGCAGCATCCTTTCCAATCGCCTACTGTCTAATAAGCAATTGGGTTCGACCTAGCCCTGAGTGGTGTGTCGCTCAATATAGGCAAAGAACGCCTTTAATGGCGATTATGTGGTGCATAGTCGTTAATGCCACGCGTACTTGGTGCGCTAAGTACGCGTGGCAGGCATTTCTGGTGTTCTCGTGGACTGACCAGAGATGCCTTAATCTGGTACTACGGGCATCAGGAGCCCCCGGTACCTTAGACTCTCAGTCATTCGGGAAGTGTGGTCCGGCCTGATGATTGGTGAGGTCCTCCTTCGGGAGGTACACGTAGTGATTGTAGAAGTACCTAGATAGATACCCCTCAGCAAGGTTGGTATCATTGCCCAGACAGTAGTGATATCAAATTGCCAACTCGTTGCTATGGGCTCTCTTTTGAGCGCTGTGCCTTCGGGCATGGTGAGATTAGAGGGTACCGGCATCGGGTGGCGGTGGTCGGACGCATTGAATTCGACTACCGTCCGGGCAACGGGCGGCGTGTGATTAAGTCTACAGACACGTGCGCACGTTAAATCAATATACAGTTGTCTAATAAGTCATACGAGTACCCATAAATTTAAAGTTTTGATGTTTTTAAATTCCCCATACTGAATAATTTTCGATACTGTTCAATAGACATATTTGTTTAAACTGCTAAATGCATTTTAAAACTTAAATTCATAAAAATATTTGTACCGATTTTACCTCCTTGGGGATGGAGGTTATAGAACATGGGAAACTGTTCGTTTTTCTTTGTTTTATGTCAACAAATTTTCTCTTTCTTTTATGTCTAATTAGTTGATTTTCTAATTCAAATTCTAAGTTTTGTTATAATGAATTGAGCCATCTAGACAACAGCTAAGTTTTTGAATCAAAGGAAAAATATAGCAGAAAACTCAGCCAATAATAATACAGAAAATGACCGTAAAAAAAATCTACAAAAAAAAAACGAAAACAGACAAAACATACCAAAGAGGAAAAAAAAAACACAAACATGAATAAACATGCATAAATCTTGTTAATAATAAATCTTGTTAATAAACATGCATTCCCTCTATTTTCAAATTTATGAGAAGCGTCAGTCATACAGGCGTATAAACTCAAATTGCATTTGGACCAGAAATAAATTTCAATTGCTTTTTAAGTACAAAATTTGTTATTGCCTTAAATGATGGTGGCATTTGTAGATGATACGAGTACATGGGAGAGCTATAGTTGGTAATAATATTTTAAATAAAACAAGTAAATGCAACTAAAGTTAAAGATTTATTTGCTATATAATTGCAAATTGAGCATGCATAGCGGCCCGTTGTGATGATGTTCAGATTAGTAGAAGAACTTTAGGTAAATGTTAGATTTCCATTTGTGAGTTTGACATGAACTAAGTAGGCGAATTTATAGATCTTTTGTATGCTGAAAACCAGACATACTTCTAACAATTTGTATAATAACTTGAGTTTTTAAATACCGTAGTGTACTTGGTGTTGGTGCGTTATATGCCAAAAACCAGAAAAATTAAATGCTTACACTGTGGAAAGGATGGCCCTTGTAACTCTTCTTACAAAGATATTCTAAGGAACGACCAAGAAAAGAAAAGTAAATAACAAAGCTTGAAGTGTTGACCGTGTTGTGTTGTGTTCTTCCTCAAAAAACAGCACCAAACCTTTAAGATCTTCTTTGCTATATTGAAGTAGTTTAGATGGTTTAAAAAACTTATTCACTTCTTGGAAGAAATTATGGAAATAATTGAGAGTCATGATAAAATGAAGGTAAGACCGATGAACTGTAATATAATAAATTTAGTCCATGTGGTTTTCATTTTTCTTTTACAGAACATGTTTATCTAGAGTTTTTTTTTTGAAGAAATGTTTAAAAAAGTTAAATCATAAGGGCTACAAAGGCAACTTTGCTTTAAAGCATAGTTAACCAAAACTTTCAATAAATGACATGCATCTGCAGCACAATTGTGTACAGAAAATAAAGATTTGGATTACATTGCTTCAAAGGTAAGTTTTGGATATCTTTTTATGTGATATTTCTTTATCTTGCTAGACTAAAATATCTGTTAAGATCGTAATATTTCAAATAGCATTTAAAATTGTTGTAATTGCAATTTCACTTTAAGCTATTTTTGTCCTCATTCTAAACACTTAAACACTTCGTGTAGGGAACAATTACTTATAGTATTGAAAATTGTATTGAAATTTAATTTTCTTTGTAATTTTGACTCCCTGTTGTAGGGCTTTACAATATTCTTTGTATATTTGGTTTTTAAAAAGTGAAATAAAAATTAGCAGTATATGTACGTGTCAAGCACAGCGATTGCATATTATTTAAATAGAATCACTAGTGTTTGTCAATTGTCGATGGTGCGAGTACTAAAACTGGTACTGGATGCCAAAGATTTTCCTAATTTTAATTCAAATGAAAATGTGTAAAATAATGTGCCACATACATAATCCCTTATTAAAGGCTTCAAATGCAAACTAAACTGAAAAGTGCACTAAACTCAACTCAACTCAACATGCATTTAATCTAATGATAACAATTGACATTAATATTGGAAAATTTTTGCGTTTTTAAAACGATTACTATGAGCACATATTTACAAATGCATTTAAATAAAACTAACGCGAGCATATTTTAAAGTCATACAAATGCATATTTGTATGCATGTTATGCATGTAAAAATAGAAAATTAAATGGATGTACTACTACAGCACACTCTTTATGCACACAAAACACATATGCTTTGGTGCTTACACTCTACACAAAATCAGGTAGATTTATTAATTTCATACTGTTGAAGAGTTTTTTGACGATAAAATGAAAAACTTAGGCTTTACCATTTATAGGTATATATCAAATTGGAAGAATTTATTTTATTTGACTTTGTGGAACTGCGTTAGCATCGACACAATTAATTTGTTAAGCAATTGTGGTTTATTTTTTTAAAAAATTGTGAGATAACATTTTGTTACGATCAGTCCATAATAACTGCTACTATATATTGATTTCTATGCATTTGAGATAGTTGAGACAAAGGACCACAATATAATTGTGTACTATTACTACTTCGGGCAATGTTTCATAATTTCCTCTTCTGTTACAACGTATGTCATTTTGGTTACATCACTTATATTGGATAGATATCTCCGTTGGATATCATATCCGTTAAGAACACAAACAGCAACTAACAAATACTTGTATGCCACGAACATCAATATTTCAAGAACCACCTACATATGTATATGGATAACAGAATAGATAACAAATTTGAGGAAAACGTATGGAAATCTTTATATTATGGACCATTATTTTAAACCTCCCGGAAAATAAAAGAGCTTACCAATTATTAGCAAAATCATTGATGAAATCAACATCAAGAAATTAAATTTTTCGCGAAATAAATCCTCCAACGAACAGAGAAGTACTTGTTTAGTTGAGTTAGAGTTGTCTTAGAATATCTAAAGTCTTAGAGATTTCCTAATGACAATTTTCATTATAACGAAAGATATAAATTTAAAATGATAGGAAATTGTGATTTTGATTCTTGTGTAGGTTATCGAATATGGGTGTTGATCTACATAAACGTTTTTTTAGTTATTTATTATTCAGTCTTTCGTTTACAAATTTAATGTAGACAAAAGGGTAAAGCATGGCCTTATTATATTATATTTTTATATCCATGTATGAAAGTATATTACAACGATAGTAGAACTAAGGCAGTGAAACTATATTTGCATTCCACTATAGTGCCGATGGATTTCTAGTCCATTCCCATTCATTCAAAATTGGTGCACTAAATTTCCACTACTACTAAAATGGTTTTATTTAGTGGTTAATTATTTCCATAATGTAATTAAAAAAAATTAATCCAGAACGTGGATAATTACGTCGTATTATCTTATCGATTTCTGTCAATCTTTTAAAAGTCGTATCAAAATGGCAACATTAGTGCCGCATCATCAAACAAAATAATATGCAAAGCATACTCGTATGCAGAGTTGCTTTTTGCTAACATTTTGTAAAATGCAACCCTGATCGTATGGAGAAAAAATTTTTATGAATTTTTTCAAAAGATATTTTTTTTTTAAGACCAATACTCAGGGGTAAACCCCTACTCATGCAGTGCATTGTATTGGAATATGAAGATGGTTGAAAGAAGGTGAGTTTTTTTGTGAGTTTTATTTTTCAGTCAGAAAATAACCGTTAATTTTTGAGTTTTATTTTTTTTATGACCGAAAAAATAAAACTCCTATATAGAGTTTTATTTTTTAACTGAAAAATAAAACTAAAAAAATAACGGTTATTTTCCGACTGAAAAATAAAACTCAAAAATAAGTTTTATTTTATGACGGAAAAATAAAACTCTCTTTTTATTTTTATTTTTCCGTCAAAAAGTAACAGTTAAAATCTGATTAATGATCACTTATGCGAGATCACCACAAATTCTGTGAGAGCTCTCCAAGACGATTAATTTGGTATACAACATCATATATGTCTGTCGACTCTAATACGATGATTTTTTTAGTTTAATTTTTAAGCAATAACTGTTATTTGCGGTCCCTGCCTTCACTCTCTAATAATCAAACAGCAATTGCCTCATCTGTCGGAGGATGTTTAAATGTGAATGGTGAGGGTCTTCAGTAGAATAGCTGTTATCTTCCCAGAAGGTGGCGCTGTACTCCTGATCATTGGTTTCTGGTGGAATAGGTTAAAAATGTCAGGGGGCGGTTTCTTGCAGATGGTCTTGCTGGGAGGGGGGTGGGGGGAACCTCTTATTTTTTAAATTTAATGTTTAATGTGAGTTTCTGTGCGAGCGCTTTACCACTGTGCCACGACCACCCTAAAATCTGTCATATAATCGCACGACTCGATAGGAGAGCATATCACGACCTTTAGTGGTAGTGAAAGCGATAATGCATTATAAATTTAATGCAATAAACACAACTGTGCAAGAAACAATACTTAAATGTTTAATAAATTTTAATTAAAGCAGCAATCAATGAACAAAGTATTGGAAAAGTATTGGCCACATTGTATTTTTTATCAAATATTTGATAAATGTGAACATGCCTTGAGAAACAAATTTGTAAGCCTAAACATACTACAACATAATTGAAACAACAACAATTTAAGTTTGAGAAGATAATCAACACAAGCGCCTACAATGATCTGTGGTTAAGAATGCAGCGTTATTAAGCGCTTATAAACTCGCGGTTATAAATTCTTGCCTTCTGCAAGCGAAATGGTAAGCGAAACTTTTACATTTTTGTCTTGGAAACCTGCTTCTTGCGAAGCTTAATTTTTTAGTATGATTTTATACAAATACTTAATGCAAAAATGTCGTTTTAAGAAAATTTGGTTTTAGTAAACTGACTTTGAATAAATGTTTACTTGTTTGCATATGATATTTGAAAATACTCCTAAGAAAGGAGAAAAATTGTACTTCTCTAATAAAGGCCTTTTAAAAGGCTTTAAACTGAAATTATTAATTTTGTTGTATAAGTTGATTGAAATTAAAAACCAATATTATTTATTCAAAATTGCTGTTTCTAATACCAGAATTACATAAAAATTAAAAACACCACTACATTATTATTATCAGTTGAATTGGTGTCATTTTAATATTATTTATTAGAAATATTCCATATTGCTGTATAGTACAGTGAAGCAAATAATATGTTTTATTATGTATTATTTATTATTTTATTTGTTTTAAATAAAATCGCAGTTTGTTTTGAATTAAATATACTCCTTATATAGTCACCGTGGTCTAGTGGTTAGTGCGTTGGCTTACTAGGACATGAGCCCTGGGTCCGACACCCACCTCAGATATCTGAAAAAAAAGAAATATGAAAAAAATATTTCTTTTGGCGACTACCTCTCAGCAGTCTTCTGGCAAAAGCTCTGAGAGTAATTAATTGTCATGAATAAGCTTCTCAAGTCTGTCGTTCGGAGTCGACATTAAACTGTAGGTCCCGGTACTCATAGATAAAAATTTACACACACAACATGAGTGCTTCGAGAAGCTAGGCCGTAATCCTGACACAGGGTTGTAAAGGCCAGTTATGTATGTATACTCCTTATATTTAAATATCGTATGAATTGAGATGAGAATTCTTTCAGATTAATTTAATTGTTTTTTTTTAGCGATTATTAGTAATTTGTTTCTTTCATTTTCTTTAAACGTCCACTGTTTTTTCTAAAAAAAAAAAACATTTTAATTCAATATATTTTCTTCTTTTTTTTTGGCTTGGCTACAGCCGCAGTTAATTTTATTTCGCACTTCTAAACAAAAGCAGTAAAAGACAGAAACAGAACAAAAAATCGATATTTTTGTAAATTTATGCAAATCTACGAATACAAATTGTTTGTTTAATAAAATCATAAATTAATAATTCAGATAATAAATGTTTGTTGTTCTTGGTCAACAATTTTCCCAATTTATTTAAATATCTAAACCAGTAAACATTAAAATTGAAAAAGAAAAACTTGATCTGTCACATAAATGCTTAGTAAACGTGTTTTATTTTTATGAAAATGAAATTTCAAATAACTATAAAATAGTTAAAATGCACAAGTTTCGCTTACACATTTCACTCGTTACTTATAATATGGCTAGTTCCCATTGCGAATAACTACTATTTTAGTATAAAATGCAGAACATCGTCACGACCAGTGTTGATCAGTTTTACCCAGCTCTGACATCTTGAAAAATAAAAAGAAATATGAAATATTAAAAAATAATATTTCTTTCGGCGACTACCTGTTAGCAAACTTCTGGCGAACGTTCTGAGAGTAACTAATTGATATGAAAAAGCTTCTCAAATCTGTCGTTCGGAGCCAGATTAGGGGATTTATCCCCAAAATGTAGATTTTTTTCTCAAAGGGGGATAAAAAAATTCATTTGGGGATGGGGATTTTATTGGGGATGATTTTTAAAACTTTTTTTTTTTTTAGACCAATACTCAGGAGTAAACCCCTACTAAATGCAGTGCATAGTATTGGAATGTTGAATATATAGATATACATAGATACATAGATGTGTAGAAATAATGTTAAGCGCCTTATGTCAATGGGACAAATTACTGTTAATTTGATCACTCAAAGGCCAGACCTTCACCTTTGAATGCATTTGCCCCATCTGGATGTTGAATGTGAGTGGTGAGCATCTTTATTATGTAGATTAGCTGTTAACTTCCCAGAAGATGGCGCTATACTCCTGATCATTCGTTTTCTTGGTGGAATAGGCTGGAAATGCCAAGGAGCGGTTTCGTGAAGATGGATTTTTTGGTGGTGCGGGGGAACCTCTTATTTTTAAAATTATAATTTTGGAAAAACCGATAATTAATTTTTTTATTTTTCTCCTTCGCTAGGATTTGAACATCGGTCCTTTGAGTTTCTGTGCACGCGCTCAACCACTATGCCACGATCTTGCTTGTTTAATTATATATTATAGATTTCTTACATTCGGAACACACAATGAAAGAATTTCAATAGAATTTCAATTTCCAAGGCTTGCTTATAAACATGTTTAAAACTCATACTTTCATATAAAAATTTTTTAATGGTTTTTTTTTAATGGAATTCAATATTAGAGGTTCTTCTTACAGCTAAGTTACTTCTTTCGGAGATAAACAAACTAATTTTAGTTTTGTCCGTGAAATTTCGTGAAATGTCACAGTCATCATCGGTATGTCACATCGCTATTTTGTAAGGGAGAATTTGTAAACAATCACTTACTTGTGCGCATCAATAATGCATGATTTTTATATGAAATGAGCCACTAAAATGCAATACAAACGCAAATTTATTGCAACCAGTAAGCAAATATTATACAAAATCAAAAATAATGCCTTATATACTCATAGGATATAAGCATCTTTGGAAGCTTTAAGGTATGACTAAACAAGATAATGCTTCCATTATTGCTTATAATTTTATTTATTGCTTCCAAATTTGAAAAATTTTTCATACAAATTCTCGCTTAAAAACCTTCTTCCAAGTAAGAGAATGCTGTAACGCTTGAACTGTTAAATTTGCTGATAATTTGTTAAGAATACTTTCACTAACCATGGTGCTTCCCTGTATGTCTTATTGAGTAGGTTTTTTGACTTTATCTTAAAGTAATTTCTTTTTTTTCATAAATTTAAAATAAATGTCAAAATTAAGTAGTTTTTGTCTTTCTAAAAACAATTAATTTTGATTTCACTCGATTTTGTTTATAGAACATACTCGATAAACTCTTGTTGAAGTTAGGTTTTATGCAGAAAAATAAAGTTTTTCTAAAATTCTATCATTTGCATTACACACTCAGATTTAACTTTAATATTTTAAAAAACCCCTGCCATAGCAAAACTTAAACTATACAGATCGTTGGTTCACTTTCGTCCTATGACAACCAAATGTTAAAGTTATTAGTGATTCATGGAAAATACAACTATCTGAGTTTGATTTCAACATTGATTTTATCAATGTGCAAAAAACATAACTTTTGGCTAAACCATAAAAGGAATCAAATTTGTTTCATCATTATGTGGCATATTGGGTATTTTAGCAATTTATACGGCTGCAGCAAATGTTGTCTACTTTATTGTTTTATTGTTTTTCGTTTTTTTTTTCTTTAATTTATTCTTTATTTGTTTTATTTTTGTTATTCTTGTTCAACTTATTTTATTAGTATTTATTGTTATTTTGTTATAATTATTATAATAATTAAATATGTATTTGATTTTTGATTAACACTTTTTTTTAATAAACTGTCGTTATGTACTGCATTAACAACTGTGTAGTCTGTGTTTTAATAAGTAATACAATATTACCAACAACAACAATTCAAATATTATCTAACAACTACAATTATAATCTCTTTTATATACATACGTAAAGGGTGTAACAAAATTCTTGGGGACTTAAATTGATCAGCTGTTTATATAGTAAAACAAATAAATTTTATGGTGACATGAAATGAGTACCTAATGATATATATAGAGCGTTGATTGCATAGGAAATAATACTAAAAGACGACCGAACTATTAGCGGTAAGCACTCTTTTTTGCAAACGCCCTTGGCAGTGTTGCAAACGTAGCAAATTATGTCAAGCAATAACATATGGTGCATCTGCCTGTTTGCAAGGCTTGCAAGGGCATTTGCAACGAAGTGTGAGTAGCTCTATTATTTTGGTCAAAATTGTTTGTTTTTAAATACACAAATGAATGAGAACAATTTTACACAGAAATTAATTTTAATTTGGGGTCTTATTTCATTTCTTTTTGGGGCTTATTTTCATTCCATTACAATTTATTAATTTGCCAAATTTGAGATTTTATTTAATTTTATTTTGAAATAATTAATTAAATATAAAATTTATATATATAAAATTACGTTCCATATAGAATGCCTGCTACAGCAGACTTTTTTTTTTCAAAAACAATATCGCATTTACAATATTAACTAAATGCTGTTTGTAAGTAGGCTGTTAATTATAGCCTTTCTTAAATTTGTATACTAAAGAAGTCCATCTACAAAGAAACCGCTCCACGTTAACTATTGTCAACAAAATAAAACTAATGATCGGGAGAAGAAGTGCCATATAATTTAAAGTAGCAGATAACAGCTAAAACCTATTTAGTGAAGGCACTCACCACAATGAACATGTAACAATGAGGCAATTGCTGTTTATCATATAACACTGGCCTTTGAATGATTAATTCACAGCAATTTGTCTCATTCCTAAGGCGCTTAATAATATAAGAAAAATAAAATATTTGTTCTCTTGTCATAATGTACTGTTCCTTCCATAAAAGATTCCAATACAATGAACTGCATTTAGTATTGGTCTCAATAAAAAAGAAAATCAATCTCCCTGAAACTTTTGCCTATTTATTTATTTCCTTCTTTTGTTTTAAACATTTCTACTTTTATATTCAACTTTTTTCAACCATATATTCATCCTTAGCATAAATATTCACATGAAATATTGTTCACGTGATATTTTCATATAACTCGAAGGAATATTTGCTATCGTAAAGTTCCCATTCAATTTATTTTCTTTTTCATACCAGCAGTTAAAAGCTAACACTTAACATTGAGTGTTAGCATAATAATTTAAAACAAAGGAAATATTTTCTCTAAAAATAAATTTTTTGGAATCAGTTCATTTATTTTGTTGCAAGGAGAGGAGTTAAAAGATAATAGAACTATTTGTCGACATTTAAAGAATGAATCAATTTCTGTGAAGTTACACAATTCATTATATAGTTCCTTAAAATACACAGTGAGACAAATAAAATGAAGTAAAGTGTTTCTATGATGTTATACCATTTTTTTGGTAAGTACTGTCGTGTACAACACTATGTTTTTGGAACCTTCAACACACCTCCAAAATATTGAGTTACGCATGAAACTTGTTTTTCGTACCCGTATGAACTTATCCTTCTCTAACTTAGACAAATACCAACCAATTTCTATTTTTGCAAACATTTTTGAAATCATTTATTGGTAAAAATTTAAAACGTTAACTGTTGTGCTAAATTATTCCAAAACTCTGTTGGCATCACTTTCTGATTTTTAACAAAACCACTGGCAATTTTCTCTCTTCTTTCTCAGGTTTTGCATTTTGCTAAGTATTTTTTAATTTTTAGTTTTATTAATACTTCTAGACCTTAAATATTTATGTGAACAAATGTGTGTGAACAAAAAACTTATTTTGAATGTAAAATTACTAACGATAACTAAAATTGAGTGTATTTGTTTAGGGCTATCATTCTCCATTGAATGATTAACAAAAGGAACAAATTTCATGGCAATAATTATTCGTGTTTTCAACAATCCGAAATGCGAAAAAATTTCGAATGAAAACTTACCCACGACAATGTGGAGATTATATTAATATGTTAAAACTTCGGCACTTTAAAAGATCTTTTGATAAATTTTTAAAACATTAAAAATTAATGAAATATAACAAAAATACCTATAAAATACAATATGCTAAAAATGCCAAAAATATTTGGAAAAGTGCTAAAGAAATATACTAAATTGACAACGCTAACCTTGAAATACCCTTTATTGTTTAACTTGTGTTTGTGTGTCGTTGTAATTTTGATTTTATTTTTAAAACAAATAGTAATTATTTTTTGCATATTTTTATCACATTATTTATTGGTGCTTTATGCGTTTTAGTGATTTATGTTGCCAAGAGTTCTAATTATTGGAAAATATTATGCTGAATTTATTATATTTATTTTTATTATTTATATGTAATTTATAATTTAAATAAATATTATTTTTTTCTCTTTATTTATATCACTGTAAATTTGTTTAACCCTTTATTTTGTTCAGATAAAAATAGAGTCAAAATTTATTGTATTTTACTACAATATGACAATAATTTAAAGATTATTTAAATAAAACAATATACAAGTAAATTATTTATTATACTAAAAACAAATAAATATTAGAAAAATGGCAATTTCAGTAGTACAGAAAAAACTAAATTTGGGTTCAGAAAGAGGCTTCAGTTAATCAATACAATTTTGGGTCTATCACAAGAATTGTAAATTTTAATAAAAACATTTTGCAAATATTTAAAAAAATAACTATAGTATACAGAGAAAGTAGTAGCAATACTTGTTTTAAAGTGCTTCCAAGAAATCCATCTTCAATAAAATGCCCGCTGGCATTACACTCTATTTCACCTTTGCCCTTGACAATAAAAAACGAATCGTCAAGAGAAAAAGTGCCACCTAGTGGGAAGTAGTAAAAGATAGTGGCTCCCTATTTAGCGAAGATTCTCACCACAATCAACAACCAACGACAAACGCACAGTGGGTTAGAATAGCATATTTTCTTGGATCAAATCAGGGAAGCTATGTTCGGATAATTTTTCTTTATTTTTCAGTTAATACCATTTAAATAAGTAAAACAAAACCTTTTCTTAGTATATTTTAGTATAATTTTATTAAATAATGCCAAATATCAGTGTAGGTATATAACGCAAGGAGTACAGTATGAGATCTTAAACATTAGATTTTATACATCTTAAAGTTAATCATCAACATCATCATCACCATCATCATTATCATCGTCATCACCATCATCATCATCATTATCATCAGCAGCATCCTCATCAGCAGCATCAGCAACTTCAACATCACCCAAATAGTTCTTGTTCGGAGCTGCAGGATCAATTAAATCAATTTTCTCTTCCGGCAAGCTTTCAACCTTCTTTGTAGGCAATTTTTGAATGCTTGAAATAATTCGGTCAGAGGTTATCAAAAACATATTAAAAATGTCTTGGTTTGATTTTTCGCGACTGCACTTTCGTAAATGAACTTTCCCTATATTTTTTCAAATCTTTATTTCAAGCTTCTTGCGTTTCTTCTGATAACTACCCAATAGGTAAAATGGCATTTGACACAATTTCGGGTCCGTGAAATAATACTTGTGCAAAGTAGGAGGCATATTGTACCAAGGATACGTTTCAACAAAAAGTTGTCCTGTATTGTGTGCATAAGACGTACAAAAGACATTCAAAAAATCTAATCCAGCCATGAAGAATGGAAAGGCCAAATCTTAAATTGTCTAGATTTACAGGTCTTTCGATCAGTAAGAAAAAAGTAACATGAAAAACAACAAAACCCAACACACAACAACAGCAGCAGTCGGGAGATCAATGTGATTTTTAGCTATTTGACTGCTGCAACACTTGCATTAAACAATGCATAGTTTCTAAAAGGCACAAAAAGGCAGCGTAGAATTTTGCAGTATAATAGAGATTTATGTCCTCTTTAATATCAACTAAAAATTATGACACGAATGTGGACGAATAATAACTATATATCCATTTAAAATATAAAAATGCAAATTTTTTTGGCATTTCCAATATAAATGACTAAATCTAAAACACTTCCACACACAATTTGATACACAAGTGCTAACGAAGTATTTGCAGAATAACCTGAACTTGATGGTTCCATTGAAAAATTGTTAACTTTTGCAATACTTTTAAAAATAAATAAAATTTTCAACGGGAAAATTTTCACTTTTTTTTTAGCCTTTTTTGCACAAAAATTTGTATAAAGTTTGACTTTGAAGTTTCGCTACAAAAACACCAGAGCACTTTCGACATTTATTTTAACAACAGGTGATGTAGAATTTTATATACTCTGACCGGGTACAAACAATTTTACCGATACTTAAAATTTTTTTTTAATTAATCCAAGAAAACATGCTATTCTAACCCTGTGTGAAACGGGGCAATTGCTATTGATCAAAGGTGAAATAATAACACTGGCCTTTGAGTGATCGTCAAATTTGAAAACTTGTCTTATTCATAAGGCGTTGAATAAAAAACACTCTATCCTATACTTTCCAAAAAATTTCAATATAATGCACAGTATAAGCAGAGGTTTACTTCCCCAAGTCAAAATCAATAAAAAAACACTGTTATTTATTATTCAATACAGAAAAGAATTTCATCATTTCTTAGAATTACAATATTTTATTGATCAACTCCCCTCATTTTATCTTCTCACAAACGATATTGTTTTTTGAATAGGCTTTCAGACCTGCACATTCGGGAGTAGGAATATAATCTTCACAATTTGTGCATCTTTGTAGAAAGAAATTGAAATACATTTTGTAGACACAGCTCTGAAGTTGTGGATTACCCTCGCTTAGACACAAATAGTATTCGCTGGAATTCTCATAATTAGGCCACAAAAGTTTTACATCCTGCCCCATGCAAGTTGGCACAAATGTTTGAGTATAGGTTTTAATAGCTGGACAGGCAGCTATAGGTCCTGGTGTCGTAGTTGTTGTAGTAGATGGTGTCAATGCTGGTGGTGTTATAGATTTCTTAGCACATTTATTAAACTTATCAAATTTTAGATTTTCACATGCTGGTGCCACTTCGTAGGACAAACAATCCGTACAAGCTTGAGCAAAATAATTGAAATAAGTATTTCGAGGACAAGCCAAGAGTACGGGGTTATATGCGCTTCGGCAACGGTAATATTGTGAAGTATTATAATAATTTGGCCACATCATATAGAGATCAATGCCCACACAAGCTGGGGTAAAAGCCGTGGTATAGTTTACTGTGGGTATAGTACAGGGCTGTACTGTAGTGGGAGCAGCTGTAGTGATAGTAACGCTGACACAATTAGGTTTTTTGCCACTGGGTAATATTAAAGCGCTACAACTGGGTGCTGCCAGGTAATTACTGCAACCTGTACAAGATTGTTTGTAGTAATCAAACACCATATTTCCAGGACATTCTGCCAAAACAATATTTCCAACACCCTGACATCTATAGTATAGCGATATATCCTCATAGTATGGCCATAAAACCTTTTCATTGCCACCTGTGCAATCAGGCACAAATTTTTGTTTATATAGAGGAGTTGTAGGACAAACGGTGGCTAAAACTTCTTGTGCCACTATTGCTGCCAAAATGGCAATGTTAAGAGCTGTAAATTAAAAAGTTTTCGAAATAATTTTATTTTATTTTCTTGTTTTCTTGTTTTTCAAAAAATTTTCATTGTACTAAAACACTTGCCCAAGTTGAACATGTTTTTGTTTTTTTCTGTTTTTTCACAATTAAACACTTTGTAACTAAACAGTGTGTAAGAAATCACTGTCAAATTTGTTCAAATGAAAGTCGGTTTTTATTGTTTTTCAACTTTCTATGGGCAGTTGGTTAAGATAGAAGAGTATGAGAATTTTTTGCTGATTTTAGTAGACTTGCTATTGTACACTACTGCAACTAAAATACTAAAGATTCTTTTAAATTAGAAGAATTTCGATCATTAATAAAGTATTTACAATAATTTGCCATATCGTCGTGCGGGAGTTTATGTGGTCTATCCGCCATTTTATATTTCTCGAGTTAATGATGCAACTTAAGGTTTTTGACACCAAAATTTTTAAAATCTGCAATCCGTTTTTGGCTATTTATCTCCATAACTAGACGAGATATCTGAAAACCGAATGCAAACTTGAAAAATTTGGACTCGAAAACCTAAAGTGGCATCATTAACTCGAGATATATAAAAAATATGAAATGGCGGATAGAGCACTTAAATTCCCGCACGACGATATATTGAGCTTTAGCAGATATTAAGTGGATATGAAAAAAAAGTAATACTTATAAACCTTTAGTGAGTAGCACATAAGAATATTGGTATTAGGATCTTAAGACTATTAATAAATCAATTAAATTTTTTCTAATATTTTATTTTTAAAATCATTCTTGCTAAAAACAAGATTTCAGCTAAAATATCCCTCTACATCGCATAACCACCTTGTCATGGTGTACAGGCTTACACTGCAAGAACTCAACTGTCTAAGTTGGCGGGGTCTTACATTCTAGATAGGAGGAGCAGTAACTAAGAACTATCCCAGGAGCTAGAACGAGGATAACAACAACGTCATCTTCTTGGTCATATTTTATTCCTACCCTAATTTGAACTTTACTGCGCGTGATTCTTGGGTTTGCTTGCTGTTGGATTATTTAGTGGTGCAGGTATAACACTGGCTATTGGCAACCGATTTCCTTGCGGTTCTTATTTTTAAAGTAGGATCTTTGTTTTTTTTTCTGACTGATATCAGATACGATATTAGTAAGTTCAAATCAAAGGCCCGCACACTCTTTTCCCTGGCCCATCATATTTTTCTGAACCGGCGCAGTGTACTCCATGAGTCGGGTTCATCGCCTGAGTTCTGGACTCATTAAAAAAAAAAATACTAAATTATAGACTCACTTTTTTTTTCTTTCATAATAATTTGTCTATTAAATGAATGACATAAAAAAGAAATTGATCTCTTTCAAGTCAGAGCTATAAAAGAAATAATTGTAAGCTGTTGCTAATAATCACTAATTACTCGATTCTGTTTTTACTTTCTAACTACAAAAATTGTTTTAGAGTTTTATAAGGAGTACATCATTAGGTGTTTTGCTCTCCGCTAGAATTTTAAAAAAAGAAACCTTTATTGTCCCACGTATTTTAACTCAAATAACTAATTTGAACGGTAAATCTTAAAATAATAAATAATTGAATGATTCAAACAATTTATTTATTAAAAAACAAAAAATATTTTTCGCCTTATTGGCAAATACATTCAATATGATATGAAATGTATGCTTTTGGGGATAAGCATACATTTCATATCATATTAATTTATTTATACTTACATAATTGGCCATTACAACCCTGTGTCAGGGTTACGGTCTAGCGTGTGTCAATTTTTATCCATTTATTGTTAAAGAAAGAAAATGTTGTGGAAAATAAACTGTAGCGGATCAGTTGTTTTGCTTTATAACCATGTTTTATTGCCAATACAGACGGTCTGGTCTGATTAACTATGGTTTAAAATGCTATGCAACATGGAACTCATCTTATTAATGTATTTGAAGAGCTGTACACATTTTACTGACAATTGACTTCATTAAGTACGTTAAACTACCTTATTTATTAGTAATATAATGGCATTTTCAAAGATATACCTACAGATTTCCTAAATTTATTGATTTAATTCATTTAAGTATCTGTTAGATAATACAGTAAGTGCATGTGTTTGTTTTAATTATTAGATAAAAAATTAATATAATTCTTATTGTCAAATCTAATTGGTTTGATAATACGCGAAATTTAATTGCTGCCAAAATTTAACAACCTTATAATCTAGAAATAGATTATTTCTACACATTTTTTTGCAATAAAATTAATATTATCTAAGTATTAAAAAAAAACCATCATATGCTTGAGTTAGTAAATTTGTAATTAAAGTATGGGCGTAAAAAAAATTAAACAAAATTAGAAAGGCAGTTTGATCATTTTTTTTAAAGATAGTCTTCTTTTTTATGATACATTTAGTTCCGTAATTTTTTAATTAAAATATTAAAAATTTTAACATACATACATACATAACTGGCCTTTACAACCCTGTGTCAGGATTACGGCCTAGCTTCTCGCAGCACTCATGTTGTGTGTGTCAATTTTTATCCATGAGCATCGGGACCTACAGTTTAAAGTCGACTCCGAACGACAGATTTGAGAAGCTTTTTCATGGCAATTAATTACTCCCAGAGCTTTTGCCAGAAGACTGCTGAGAGGTAGTCGCCGAAAGAAATAATTGTTTCATATTTCTTTTTTAAAGATGTCGGAGCTGAGATTTGAACCCAGCACTATCGTCTTCGTAAGCCAACACACTAACCACTAGACCACGGCGCAACCATATAAAAAAAAGTAAAAATGTGTTTCACTTCACTCTCGTTGTAAATTTTATATAAAACATAATTATTAATACCAGTCATAAGTCATGGAATAATTTGATGGAATATAATATACTCGTATGTATAGTATGACACTCTTTGTCAACCTCTTGAACTTGACCTTTAGTTCTCTTGTAATACATTTTGTTCCAAAATTATTTTTAATTTCGATAAGAGAGAGAAATAAGCAAATCGACTCTATCCTTCGTGCAACCGTAAAAATAATTTCCCACTACCCTCTTCTTAACAGTAAAAACGGACTTTAGCTTTATTCTTCTTAAGCATACATAAAAAACTCTCACTGTGTTTTACGATTTCGAAAGATAATGTATGCGAACGAAAGAAAGTTCGAAAAAGCAAATGCGCGATACAGAAATATACTGGGATTGGCTTTTAAAAATGAACTTGTTATAAAACTATATAACCACAATATCAAAAATTACCACAAAGACTCGATAAAAATTAAATTTAAAGAATTCTTTATATCATAAAACTATTTAAAAAAATATATATTTTTCCTTAATTGAAAAAAAAAGAATTTAAATTTGAAAAACAGGAATATATTGCTTTTAGATTATCTTGTTTGTTTTTTATATACTAAATAACATATAATTTGCAGTTAGTGTATAAGTATTTGAACATACAAAATTATAGTTTTGATTACCATCTTTGTGAAACAGTCTTCTGAGGAGTCTTTTGAGCAGAGACAAAATGGCATTCTTATCCTCATAAGCAATACATTGCAATATTAATATTAATTTTTTTTTTTTTGTAATTTCTTCCAAAAATAAACTCGACTTTGTATCATAGTGGAGCTGTCATGTAGTTTATGTAGTAGACCAGACCTTCTGGTAGCAATAAAACCCACCACCTTCGTGCTAGCAAAGTAGAAAACTATCCACTAAACTTCCAAACCACAAAACTGTTTTTTTATTGTGTTGTTTTTTTAATATAATTTAGAAAAATGTTACTTTAATGCAATCAATGCATTATTATAACAAATAAAATAAATACTTTTTTATATTTTCTTTAATAATCACTGCTGTATTTACTTGTTATATCTATTAAAATAATATGTTTTTAAATGATAGAAAAAACAAGAAATTTTTTATAATAAAAATTAAATTAACATTAAATGAACTTTAAATGGCTCATTAACTTCGATAGCGTTAAGATTAAAAAAGTATAAGTTTTTAGTTAGGATTATAGAAATGTTTCCAAAATAATAGCTGTAATTTTCAATTGTGCAATATAGTATCATAATGCACTGGTATTTCTATTTATTTTTTAAATACAAAAACGACATAGTTCTGTCTCGGTGTGCAAGAACAGCTTAAGTCAAAAGTCGAAATTTTGCACTATTCCTTAATTTTTGTAAATTTTATTACAATTATTTGCCTTATTATGCAAAAAATTAACACTATTATTCTTTACATAATAGTTTTACTCAGATTTCTGTGAAGCATCGAAAGCAGTGAGTTTCTTTAACCATAAGGTGACTTAAGCTATTCTTCCATATTGTCACGAGAAACATACAATTTGCCACCAAAGTCTGAGGTACATATAATCCGTCATTCTGTTTTGTAGAAGCCCATAGAGTACTGAATTAGTTTTAGCTTTTTTTGATCACTTCGTTAAGTGTCTTTTATAACAGCAAATATAGTGAAATACCCGTATTCACGAAATTACAACTTCAAAAAATCATAAGTTTTTTGTTTTGAAACCGATTTTTTTGAAACCCCTGCATATTTTTGGTGTAGCACAGTGTTATATTTATGAAAAGGGAACTACGTTTTTACTTTTTAGTTTTTAGTACTTTGGATTGTTTATAAAATTGAAAGTATTTGTATTGACTTAAAAAATAATTTTAAGAAAGCAAAAAAGCGAAACAACTACAATAATTTGTAGGGTATACAAAAGTGGTACTCGTATTAAACCTCTATGCTTCATAATTTTTAATTATTGTCTGCATAAAAGATAAAAAAATTAACACTAAAAAAAAACAAAAAAATAAATAAACCAATAGTGCAACTAAATTAATTATCTAATCTGTACAAATAAATTTAATTGCAGCCTAATGTTAATTACAAATAAATTATGTATTCAAAAAAATAATAAAAAAAAAACAAATAAATAAATTAAATACATAAATGTGAAAAAAATTTCAATTTAAATTTTCAATTAATTTATTCAATATGCCATATAATTAGGGTTAAAGTAATAACAAAATTTAATTTTTATTTTAATAAAATCTGTATAGTAAATGCAAATTTTTATTAAAACATTAATTTATAATAATATTTTCATTTCTATGGTATAGAAAAATTTTAATATTTATATTTTTGTTTTTCAATAATTCGTTTTCTAAATATGCATTAAAAAGCCAGGAATTAAAATATTCGTATTCCTTTAAAAACGAAAAGAAACAAAAATGCAAAATTTAAATTTTCACAATTTTGCCATTCCCTAAATACATGTTTTATAAAAATATAAGACATATATTAAAAGTTTATACAATTTTAAATTTTATGGTTTTAGTAGTAAACAGTAGTGCTGTCAAATTCTACTACTTTTCATTCTTTACTCGATAGTATTGAGTGCTTCCATTTGGGTATTCAATTCTACCCAATACTTTTAAAGGGGGGTTTACACGGTAATACAAGTCGTACGTAAAATCAAAGAGAAAATATTATGAAATTCCATCCGTATTTTTAAAATGCGAGTAAAAATCTTACGACAGATATTTTTTGCGTTTACATACATACATACATAACTGGCCTTTACAACCCTGTGGCAGGATTACGGCCTAGCTTCTCGCAGCACTCATGTTGTGTGTGTAAATTTTTATCCATGAGTACCGGGACCTACAGTTTTAATGTCGACTCCGAACGACAGACTTGAGAAGCTTGTTCATGGCAATTAATTACTCTCAGAGCTTTTGCCAGAAGACTGCTGAGAGGTAGTCGCCGAAAGAAATATTTATATCATATTTCTTTTTTTTGAAGATAACAGAGCCTGGAGTCGAACCCAGGACCCATGTCTTAGTAAGCCACCACACTAACCACTAGACCACGGCGTTTACACGGTTGGTAAAATACCAAAAGAAAGTAAAATGAAAACATAAAATGCACATACACATGCACACAAAATTTACATGCATTGTGAATACACTTTACATAAACAAACAAAAACATAAAAATGCATCCCTGATCTAAAAAATTACAAAAAACAAAGAGAGCCGTACGACTGTCAAATTTTCATCCGTATTTTCTCTCAATACCGTACTCTCTCATTACATATCAAGTTTACACGATACTATTCATTCTCTTCTACACAAAAATGTGACATGTCTTACTACTTGTATTACCGTCTAAACACTTCTTTAAGAAGGGATTTTATTTTTAGGAGAAAACAATTTCATAAGGTATTGTGTTTTTAAAACGAATTTTGTTTTGACCGTTAAATTTTAAATTTTCCATAAAACTTCTAATGAAAAATACAACTCCTAAAGTATTTAATAGTTACTTTTAAGTATTGAGTACACAAAATTTAGTACAAATAGTCGATATTCGGTCGATTGTATCGATGCTTTAAGTGAAGTGACGATTTATCGTTATTTTAGATGTCGCGAATTACTAAATTGCGATTTGACGATTTTTGCTTTTAAATGACAATAATTGCAAAATAATAAAAATTAATATTTTTAGGATAAGAACTTATTTATTAGGAATACGAGTATGTTCATTCGCATTTATTTAACGTCGGCAACAAAAGAGCAATATCAACTCAATGTTAATTTGGTGTTCTATAAAGGCAATATAATGATGCTGCCTGTTTATCGATAATGTTAACCCTAAATCTACAGACACGGGTACCTCGGTATCCAAGCGTTCTTTAAAGCAAAATATTTTTTAAGCAAAAAAAATTTAAATTTGAAGTTCCTCAAGTTCTTTCTGCTAAACATTTTTTATAAGCTGTTTTGATTCGTAACCCTTCTGATTTATTTAGATTGACTGTATAGCCTCTTAAAGTCAAATAGTACTTATCCTCTTAATAAGGGTACCCGGAAAATTATTCCTGCAGTTTGTATGGAAAAAGTATAAATAATGAAATATTTTTATGTGGTTATTGAAATAAACACATATTTCACTTTTAATATATACATTAACTAATGCTACTGCAAAAGAAATCAGAACTCAGTGAAGCAGAGCGAAATTGTTTCGCAATGTGTGCTGTAAATTGTTCGCTTATACCCAGCACATATATAATTTGCGTATTTTTCGTCTAGAACTGGGATCATCAGTTACAAAGAGATATAAAGAAATTTAAGTAGAAAACGACAAGTTTTTTCCCGCTCGGATATATTTATAAACCTGAGAGAGTCTTATGTAGTCGCCGTGGTCTAGTGGTTAGTGTGTTGGCTTACTAAGACGATATCGCCGGGTTCAAATCTCAGCTCTGACATCTTAAAAAAGGAAATATGAAAATTTATTTCTTTCTTCCCATTTCCCGCTGGGTAGTTAAGTACTTTTAATAGTTGCAGAGATAAAATTGTTTTTATAAGTTCGATATCTCACTTGTTCTTATTATGTTTTTTATCTATTGATAGCCAGAGATCTGCATAAACACAATTAAACGTTAGTGGTTGGTACCACAAAACAAAAAAAAATCAATTATTAAATGAGCACTCTTCACAGAAAATTTTTTAAATTTTTTTATTCGTTTATCGACGGTTGATATCCAGCTAATACCACACATACATATGTTGAATGCTTTTCATAATAAGTCCTCTACGTCCTTTCGTTAATTAAACTCAATAGCATAAATTAATAGTGACAATCACTCTTTGTTGCAAGCGCCCTTAGAAGACTTACAAACGTATCAAACAGTAGCCGCGCTTGCTGTGTTCGCAGGACCTGCAAGGGCGTTTACAACTAAGAGTGATTACCGCTAATAATAAAATATAATTTTTAATTTTCAATTTTTAATTTTTGATTTATTTTTTTTTTTGTTATTTCGTATTCATTAATATTTAACTTTATTGCAAATAATATTTGAAATTTATGTTGCCATGATTTTTAGCTAATTTTGTTTTAGAAATAAATAATTTTTTAATATAAAAACCAAATCAAATGTGCAACCATGTATGAATAATGAATTAAAGGTATTTAAAATTAATACAATGCGATTAAAATGATATGAAAATAAATGAAAATTATGCTAAATAGCTAAAATTTAATTAAAATATTTAAATACGTATTACAAGAGTTTCAATGCATTTACTTCGATTTACTGACTGTAATGGAAAAACATGGTTTTATTGTGTAAGTAATATAATACAAAAGCATTCAGTGCTGCAATAGAAATTTTAGAAATTAATTTAGAAATTTAAAATATGTATTAAAAATAAATGAATATTAAAATCAAATAGATATTTTAAATTCTATTATATACATAAGTATAAAAGCCTATAGTAAATACACATATGTATTGGAAATATTCAACAATGGCAGCTATATAACATCTTGTATATTGGATAGCAAAATCAGAATTTAAATCAAAATTTCTTAAAACTTAGTATTTTTGTTTAAAACACAATTTGTTAATTATACTTAGATAGGTATTTGTATAATATGGATAATTTTCCAATTCATAAATTTATTATCAACATACATACATACATACATACACAATTGGCCATTACAACCCTGTGTCAGGATTAAGGCCTAGCTTCTCGCAGCACTCATGTTGTGTGTGCTAATATTTATCCACGAGTACCGGGACCTACCGCTTAAAGCAATCATTTTCTCCCAAAGCTTTTGCCAGAAGACTGCTGAGAGCTAGTCGCCGAAAGAAATCCTTTTTTCGTTTCTTTTTTTTAAGATATCAGAGCTGAGATTTGAATCCTGGGCTCATTTCTTAGTAAGCCAACACACTAAGCACTATTGACATGAAACACATTTTCAAATCTGTCGTTCGCATTTGACGTTAAACCGTAGATCCCGATACTAATGTTCTTTTTTGCTTTCATGTTCTTTTTTACATTGTTTCTCATAACTTTTGCTAAATAATGACATTTTAGCTATTTTAAGACTAATTTTGCGTCTCTTTTTCTATTTTATAATTTCAATTTACTGGGTTTTATCAAACATGGAAAGTAAACATTACAGTTCTATTTTTGGAACAACATTGGCGATTTTACATATGTTATTCATTACAGCTTTACTCGTAAGAGCAAAATTACATCCGTCTTTAATTTCTGAAGTCTTTAGATACATATTACGATATTTATGTGAATAATTTAAATTTTTATGTGAATATAAAGGTTTTTTTTTAATTTAAAAGTCCCTTGTTTTACTTAACAAGTATCTTCGACAGATGAATTATATACATACCAAATGAAAAATTTTTCGATTATCTAAAAAGAAGCATATGGGATGCATATGATTTACGTGCTAGCTAGTTACCGAGATAATTATAATTTTTTTAAAAAAGTTCTACTTAAGAATTAACTTTTTTCGTTTCCGGTCGACAATGGACCAATGGATCCGATTCAATAAATAATGACTTTAAACCAAAAATTGAATATTCAGTAGTAGTATAAGAATACATTTTTAGAAAGCATAAAATATAAGAAGTGATTATAATATGCTCTTATTTTGGTACTTCTGGTACCTTTTTTAACTTTGTATTAATTTAACAACATTCATCACTGCTCTAAACATAAATGGCTTCATATTGCCATTTAAAAATTAAAATTTTTTATTTGTGCTGTTTTGAGAAAAATAAGTAAAAAAATATAATATATTATATAATCAATATTAATAAAATAAAAAATTATTATATTTTGTTTTTAGTGGACAACAAAAAATTAATATTACAGATACAGGCAAATGAATGCCTTTATAATTTTTTAGTTTGTTTTGTTTTTATTTACATTTTCTGTTGAACGTACGTGCCGTTTTTACGACATCAACGTTTGGCTAACCAGGCCTTAAGATGGCCTATACGTTTTTAAATTTCTAAAATAACAGCAACTTTTTTTTAACAATTGACGTTGAGGAAAATTCAATAGCATGTCAAAGTCTTTCATTAGTGTAAAAAAAATTAATGTTGTTTTTATAAAAACAGAAACGTATGTTTAATAATTTAAAAACATAAAATTATTGCATTTACACGTTTTGTGAATGAAATGCAATAGAAAATTTGTCCTTCGCCATAACATGTTTTATTTGGATTTGAATTTTAAATCTTAGCGGCTCTTAAACATGTATTCGAATGTTGTTCCATTTAAATTTTGATACCGCCACATTCCAATATATTTCCATTTAATAACGTGTCATACATAATTTATGCATATCTTTTTCTCTGTCATTCATTTATTCATTAATTTAAAGTCCATTGATGCCTGTTATTTTGTAAAGACAAAGAAACAAAAAAGTGCAAACTTGCCCCTATTCTCAACCAGGTGTATAGGAGTTTTAATTTGTGGTTTTTATTTACAAAAGTCCCTTCATGTCAGTAAAACAAAAACGCTAAAGCCATGCAGGCCGCAATCTTTAAAACCATATATTTACTTGTTAATATTCCCTGTACTCGTGCATATCACTTCTGTTGTGTGTGTGTGATACCTTTTTGCGTTTTAACCTGTTATTAGTAAAACTTTACAATGTTATTGTAATGAAAAATTCTACAAATTATACATTCTGTACGTGGGTAATTAAAGTAGGAAAAAAAACAATGTGATTTTTCTTTATTTTTTGTCTTTCAATTAAATCTGAAACAGGAAACATTACTGCCTGTGATAGGTCACACTTTAACAGGAATCCAGTAACAAGTGACAAATGCATGCCTATGTAAAGTCAAGTGGTTATTAATAATTTGTTTTCTTTCTAGTTTTTAACCCGTTTTGCTTTTCAATGCATAGTACACACGAAATTACTATAATTATTGAATTAATTGCTGTTGTAACACAAATTTAATGTTGCACGATAAATGCGAAAATTTATTTTCAATAATTTATTATAATTTGTTAGACTGAGTCAGATAGTGACCTCTTTTAGAAATTAATTTTGGCTACAAGTATTGGAGAATTTTAAAATAACGATACAATATTTTACAAATTACAAGAGATTGCTAGTGAGCGTTAAACGTGGAAAGTATTCAATATTTTCCCAAAGAAACATTTGAAAGTTTCCAATTCATCGAATTTTGTTTTAAACTGCATATTTGTAAAATCTTACATTTCCTTGATGACAAAAAACTTTTCTTCTTAATTCCGAAGATAGATAGAGTATCGAAGCCCATCTATTCATTGTAACAACAGCACCTTATAGGTCCAATTGCACATATGCTTGCACATATGTCAACTAAAATAAGACTTGTGTTGTGGACACCCATGATAATTTAAAGAAGAATAAGCCAAAATCTTAAATATAAGACTCTCTCATACAACATACATTATTGGCCATTACAACCCTGTGTCAGGGTTACTGTATAGCTTCTCGCAGCACTCATGTTAATTTGACTCATGAGGACTCATGGATAAAAATTAACACACACAACATGAGTGCTGCGAGAAGCTAGGCTGTAACCCTGACACAGGGTTGTAATGGCCAATTATGTATGTATGTCCCCTCATCACGCTTTAATGTGGGACCTATATTAAAAGAATTTAGGAGGAAAGTAGGTATTGGGACCTACACGGGATGAAGACAAAGAAAATTATATTCATCTCAAAAATGGCAGCACTCTCTATTTTACACAATTTATTGTGAGTTGACCTTATAAATATGCCTTGATATAAACCAGGGATGAGCAACACGCGGCCCGCGGGCCGCTTGCGGCTATTACAACCTATTTATGCGGCCCGCCAAACAAATGTTGCTGCTTCTCAAAAATACACATAATATATTGACATCATCGAATTTCAATTACGAAGAAACTGAGAAGAGAGCAGTTTCCATGAAAATGTTATCCTAACCATTAATTATCGATGTGGATACAGTTTCCGAAGACTTTAAAAGGGAAGTGATGGACATGCAGAATAATACTGATGTAAAAAATGTATTTCTCTCAGTAAACATCGAGAATGTATATAAATCCGACCACCGACCAATTACCACCGATCAAGACTGAGTAATGCACGATTAGAAACTTGTGTATGTGTACCTACCTAATCAATTCCGGCTGATATTGATCAGGTTGTATCGAAATAAAAGTGCCAAAATTCTCACTAAAAATTTCAAGCAAATAGTTTTTTTTTTTTTTTTTGGCATTAAATTTTATATTTTTTTATTCTAATTTTTATTATAAATAGAGTTTTGTAAATTATTAGTATTTATGTGCGGCCCGCCAAAAAATTTTAAAACGTAAAGTGGACCGTTGATTAAAAAGGTTGCTCACCCCTGATATAAACTCTTCAATGCATGTAGTGTGACTAAAATAACAATTATAAGTAAGTATGTTTGTATGTAAACAATTTGCAATATTCGTTTAAATTATGAAAATGAATTTCATATGTATGAATGAATTAAAAAGTAAAAAAGCATTACAGTTCAAAAGATTATCAATGAATTATGGATGGAATCGTCTCTGTTTAAAGCAAAAAAAAAAATACGAAATAAGAAAAAATAAACACTCAAATAGCTCTCACGCTGTTTGAGATGACACAGCACGACAGTTCCAAAATACGTTTTCAACATTTAACAACAATTCATTTGACGTGAAATATTTTTTTTTTCGTTTATTTCCAAAAGAAGGAAATTCAAAAAGAAAAAAAAAACGAAAAACCAAAATTCTATAAAACAGAAGTGACAGCAAAATCACAGGAAAATGTTGAAATCTTTTGTATTACTGGTCGTATGTGTTGGCATTTTGCAGACAGGCGAAAGTGTGGGTTTAGCATCACGTTTTCTACGTAAAACTACCACCGAACAACCTGAAGAATTATCTCCAACAACAACATCGAATCATTTGCCGGCTGGTTATTACAAATCGAATAATTTACCTCAAATAGAGAAAGATTGTGAGATAATTTTCGAATGCAAAAAGAAACTAAAAACCGCCGAAGCCCCCAGACCCTGCATTAAATTCTGTGTTAAAAGTATTGAATGTGCAAATAATAAAAAAATACCAGGTGTTCATGGCCAGTGTTTGGAATTGAATGAGGAATTGGTAGCTCAGGAGTACAATGACTGTAGAAGGGATGATGAGACTACACAAGTACATATTATGCAAGTGGCCATGATTGATTTTCCTTGCCAGCCTGGTTATTTGCCTGACAGTCGTGGTCGCTGCAGGGAGGTGTGGTAAGAAAGCATTATTAGTCAATGTCCCTGCTGAAACTGTCAATCGCAAATCCCAGTCAGACCCAAAAAAAGAAAGAAAAAAAATGTGCTAAAATTTTATTTTTTATTATTTTGTGCTACAAAAGAAATGCTTGCGATATTTGTGAATTCATTTCCATGCGAAAGGTGTAAAATAAAAACAAATTTTAAAAAAACGTATAACAAACTGTTTTTTTTTTATTAATCTTTACTATTTACCTTCAGAGGGCAACATGTGTGGCATTTAAGTTTTGAGCTTTTATGCTATAAATCAGCAGCAGCCGTAGAAAATGGAAATAAATTTCATGTCTAATCAATAAAAACAAGAGGGGATTTTTTTTTTGTTTTTTAAAGAAAAACTGTATTTCATATAAAAAATCTCAACAACAATTGAGTAAAAAGATTAAATGGAATTTGTTATCAGTAGACTTGTGTTTAAATATCAAGGTTATGGGATGTGTTATGATTTCTTTGTTATTTTTTTTTTTATTTTCTGTTTTATTTTACACAAAAGCAAACAAATTAATGTTTTGATGTGTTCATTTGGCTATAGAATGTCTAGAAAAAAAGAAACAATAATCTTTTATGCTTTAAAAGTGTGCATTTTGATTTTTAAGCAATAACAGCTGAAGGTTTTTATAAAAATAAAATTCGTTTAAAAGATTTTAAATTAATAGGTTTTAAAAATTATAAATAAATATCGTTTAAGGTTCATTTAAATGTATAGTGAATTTGTTGAAATATGACGATTTCGGCAAAAAGTAAGGCTAAGGAAAGTGGTGGAAGAATTGGATAAACTGCATTGGACCTTATGTGTTGGCATCACGAGAGCAATGGAAATATGTTCGACAGATGCAGTAAAGATTATATACTTAAATACTTAATATTTCTACATAGAAATAAGTTTGTAAACATTGCTTAAACCTTATTTCCATGAAGAATGTAAAACATACACAAAAGCGTTACACAATCAAGTAATGTGGCACTGTTTCTTAGAATAAGTAACAACAACAATTGCTTAATATTTTATACATGCTACATACACTTGAATACTTAGTCAGTATTTAGACGATTAAACATTTGGTAAGAAAATATTTACGGCCGTATGCACAATGAAGAGTTAGCAACTCGTTAGCATATGGGACAAAGAACTGGCAAGTTTATCTTCCGCTAGAGACTTAAGTATATTATTAAAACTTGATAACTAGTCAGAGAATCCAAAAAATTAAATACTTTGTACGTTTGAGTAAGAATTTCCAGGAATGATAGGAATGATAAGCTTCGCTATTGTGTACAACAATTTTTTATTATACGTAAAGCTGTTAATTTTTTAACGAAGTGTAAAGTGAATAAGAGAGAATCGCTTTCGTTTTTTGGTACTCATCGATACTCGAACGTTTTGTTGACATTCTTCTCTATATTTTAGCACACTGCATACATAAGACAAGAATCATATAATAACAATACTAATGAAATGTTGCCAACAAAATGTTCTTCTTCTGTGAACTCGAAAGAAAAAATAGAAGATAATTCCAAATATTTTTTTCCAAATGTTTGCTCCTTTAAGTACGCAAAAGCATTATAATACGCAACCATAGCTTAGTTTACCTAAGAATAGAAAAAAGTTTTGGAGCATAGGTCGGCATTTCATAGCTGAATTCAGCCGGGAGAGTTCACATGCATTCTTACGCTCTTTCATTTTGTCCTCTTTTTGCATTAGTTTTTTTGCAAAAACACTTAAAGAAATATATCATGTTACCAGACAAATGTTGTTTTATGTTTTAGTCGTCAATGAACTGCTGACGAGTGTACATATGTATCGGATGTTTTAATTATTTTTTATGAAAATAAAATTATTTTTTAGATAAATTGGAAAAAAAATTGTGAAACTCTAAATTTATTAGATTATTATTATGAATTCAAGATATTTGAGTACATTTTTTTTCCTTTTAATAAAGACACACAAAATTTCTTAAATTATTATAATAAATGTGAGTTGTAAACTAAAAAACAAGATATTATAATTTTTTTTAAGATCTTCCTTCAGCAAATGGTTAGAACTACCGAATTTCACGTACCCGAATTAGATATACCTGATATGTTTCCTTCAGACGTAAAAGAAAGTTCCTAGTTCACGCCTAGTGATATGTAAGTTAATAACATACATATATATGAATTCACACATTTTTTTGTTCAGTGCAGTTCTCTTTCATGCTCACTAACACAATTACAAATCAATTTTGCCGACCTATGTTTTGGAGCTATCTATAATTTATATTCATATTTACAGCAGTACAATAAATTTAGAAAATTATTATGGACTACAACCGAAACTATGAGAAGTTTGTAAAGTTTAATATTGCTTAGAGTTGTTTAGGAATACTTGGAAACAAAAATTAGAAAAGTCATATTGTACCATAAGAAATACATTTCATTCAGTGTCAGTGATTTTGAAGATACTTTTGTTAAAAACGAAAACACGCTAACGCTCTTTTTGAAACTCGAAAATTATGATCAATCCAGCTTGATCTTGTTTGCATGATCCCAACCGGAGATTGTTAACAAGACAGTTGCGAGTGTGTTGGTCATATTTTACTTTTTTACAGAGTAGGAAAATAAACAAAACTAAATGTTTGATCTCATTTTGTTTTGTTCTTTACAATGAGTAAAACAAAAACGGTGAGAGCGATTGTCCCCTTTAGTTTTTATATTGTTTTTGTTTTGAGCACTACAAATACACTAATTCAAATGTGCGTAGGTACAACAAAAATTTAATGAGAAGAAAAAGAAAAGAAAAAGAGAAGGAGAAGAGAAAAAGAGCAAATTATACGAATGTAACGGAATAACAAAGCAAGCCCAAGAGTGAAAAGCGAATTGTCTCGTTTGCGCTCTTTATTATTTATAAAGTATTTGTTTTCGTTTTGCTCATGTACAATACGATTAAACAAAATATGAAAAGTTTATGACCTTGTGGTAACGTTTGCTAAATGTTTTGTTTGTTTGCCCACTCTGCTTTTTATCTTAATAAGCATTACTAAAAAATGTTGCTGTCATTCGCAAAATAGAAGACAGTATTAGTATTAAAAAGGAGAGAAGATCATTAAGAAATACCGGAAACAGGTAAAGAGAGAGAATACAACTTTGCAGTAGCCCTGAAGTTAATTTGAACTCGTAAAAAACAATAATCATTTAAGTGGATCTTATTGTTTCAAATTACAACTTTTATTTTCTATATTAAAACAATTACAAAATTTGTAAAAGACGAACAAGAAAAAAAAATTTTTTTAATTTAATTTATTCTATTTGTGCAGAAATTCAATACATAAGAAAATAAAAAATTTTTAAGCCTTTTTAAAATACTATAAAATTTTTCAGTTACTTGACATATGAATATTATTTAAAAAAGTACAAAAAAAAAAAAGAAATAAAATATACCCAATCAATCACTGCTTAACAAATGTCACGCAACATTGTTGTTTTGGGTGAACCTTCTATTGGTTTAACTCTTTCAGGTTTGGTGGTTAGTTATCTAACCACCTATTGTTGCTTGTTTAAACTTGCTTTCATTCCATCCATTTGCCAATGGATTAATAATTAATACCATTTTTGAAGACATCCTTGATCATTTGTTGCGAAAGTTTGTCACCAGGGTCTACTAGTAATATTTATATCTTTATTTAAACTCAGGGTAGCCCATTGTTTTTTTAACTGGTCGGTTGTTATTGAAATAAAGAAGCATAGAGTGTTTGTTATTAAACGAAATCAGTGGTATTTAATTATATAGTACTTGTTCTTCTGTTTTATGTTAATATATATATGTAACAAGAGCATAATATACAAAAAATAACGTAAGTAATATGGTGGTTAGATTACTAACCACTGTGACTATAGTACATTCTAAATTATCTGTTTTTCCACATAATTTTGTTTCATGTATACATTTAGATTGCCGCGAATATTCAATGAAAAAGCCATCGTAGATGTTTTGTGTGAAGATATACCCTCTGATAGTGAAAGTGTGTGTAGTTTCGAATCAGACGAAGAAAAATATCATGACCAAGAAACCGATTTGATTATACTCGGTGATATACCTTTACGATTACAGCCAGAACTTGATGATTATTTTGACTCGGATGACCTTTATCAAATTTGTGTACTACTTTTGCCAGTCAGTTACACGCTATGAGCCTGTGGCACTGTCAACTCGAACTTCGGGCCTCCAGCACATCAAATCTATGCAATTGACCGAAAAGCCCGCAAATGGTGGCATCGAACTTTTTTTTCATTTTTTGCATAGCGCCCTCATAAACTCTTACATTATATATAAAGAACTCCAGAATACACACCACCCAGAACTTGATCAGCTCATTGCCAAAGAGTTTCGAAGAAGTGTTTACCTTGGGATCCTAACACCAGTTCAGGCGAAAAAACCTAAATCAGACACTAAGCGCTCGATGGCGTAACTTTCTTCTCCACTACCGGTACAAATAATGAAAAACAATCCATCAGTAGGAAGAGAATTGCATCTGGAAAGCAGTAAGCATCAGCCAGAGAGTTCTATATCACAAAGATGTGAAAATACAGCACAAAAAATAATTCGGTGAGAACCATATGGCAATGCAGAACTTGTAAAGTTCCTCTTTGCATAAGCACAAATAAGACATGTTTCTCCGATTTTCATCAGAATTATTTTTTTGTTATAAAGTATGGCTGCCGATACTACACTTTACTTGAATAATTTTTATGCCAACTGTCACGGTGGTTACTAAACTAACCACCCTATTCCACAAAAATCTGAAGCGCAAACTTATTTTTTTCTTTTTTTTGTATAATAAATGAACATTAATCAAACCAAAAATGCAGTTGTTTTGTTAATAAAATTATATATGTAAGACCGTGGCTGAAAGAGTTAAAGCAATGTTGAGATTTATGGGAATTTTATTATCAAAACAGAAAAAATTGGTCAGGAATTCTACGAAAATGTTATACAATATTTGATCGCAGAAAAGGGTCAACAGTGCTTACAAGTTTGTTGCTTAGGTTCGTGCAACTGGTTTCATTGTTGATGCGGCAAGACGTGAGTATGGTAATCAGCATCATACTCATCATCGTTCTGAAATATTAAAACATGGAATAATGTGAGGCCAGTTCTGACAGCCATATAAATGAAATAATATTCCATTTGTGGCTGGAATAATGTTCTTGAGAACAAAAAGTAAATTTTGCAAAATTTTAAACCGTTTTTTTTTTGTTGCATTTTTAAATTTAAACTCTTTATTGGCCCGATAAAATTCTTTTTTCTACTGGTTGCTAAGTTATATTTAAACACGATAATCATTTGTATTGATTCTCATCTACCAAAGACAAAAACCTTTTACTAAGTTTATTCTACTTATCGGAAAACAAGACCACTCAGCAAGGTATATAAATCTAAATACCTAAGTGTTAGTAACTTCATCAACGTAAATTTTCGAACTTTTATAATGGTATGCTTATTTATTTATTTATTTCTAAAAGCATAAACTTTAAATTTGTTTATTTTCGGGATTTTACACATTTTGTATGCCAAAATTAGGGATAACACTTTTATGATGGCCATTCCCGATTAATTTAAATGACAACTATTATTTGTTAAAGTTCGATTAATATGCCAGTTTTACTTCCGTTTTAGCTGACTCACTTACCTATTACTTTTGTCTAAACTCTTTTAGGGTGGCCATATTATGCCGTTTGTTGTAAGTAAAACACAATCACGTTTTTTTTTTTTTGTTACATCTAATGCTTTTGGTTTTTATTTTATTTTTTTAAACTTTAATTTTTAGTTTTATTATCATTTTATATTAATCATATTATTTCACAATTTTATATTTGTTTTCATTTTTTCTATTTTATTATTTCATTGTATTTGCTGTCTCTGTCTTACTTACACATTTATATTTTTAATACAATAATTGTAATAATAATAATACATAATATTTTTATTTTATTTTTTGTCATATATGTATATTTAATATTTAATACATACATATTTTATTTATTAATTTCATAATTTTGTATTTATATAAATATTTTTTTTTAGATTTTTATTTACTTCTTTTTTGTATATATAGTATATCTCGTATGTATAAATATAATATAATTAATAAATATGTATTTAAATAATATTCATTAGTGGTTTTTTTAATTAACCCTACTGATGTTGATGTTGATGTCGATTTAGTTATTTTTTAATTGTGTCGGTTTTAATTTTTTTTTTTTAATAAGAGATTTTGTTTTCATTAAAAGTTTAAAATAATTTTTTTATTTTTTGTTTGCATTGTGTTTTTGCTATTAATTTTATATATTAATTTATAATCATTTTTTTAAGGTTTTGTTGCCTTTTTTATACTTTAAACGACTATTTTGGTAAATGTGCGGTTATTCAGAGGATTAACCATTTTTGCAATTTGTGTTTTTTTTCTTTTAGGATTTAAGTATTTGAGATTTATTTATCTTTTTTATTTTATAATACATTTGTTCTTGTTGTCAGCATTTAACATTAATGACAAGTGTGTTGATGTAAACTTTTCATTCAATTTATTTTCAGTTTTTTTTATAATTTTTTTTTTAATTTTGCAAATTAACATTTTTGTTTATTTTGTTTTTTTTGTTATTTCATATGCATTAATGCATTTTTTTGTTGTTGCTTATTTAATTGTTATTACTTGAAAATAAGAACAATAATTTATTTAAAACCAAATTCTTATAAAAAAAAATTGAGTGTTTTTCTCTGGCTAAAATAAATGGTTTTTATATGGATAAAACTTAAATTAACTTACATGCCATTTAAATATGTAAATTGTTATGCCCGTATTCATAAAAATAAAACAAAAATTAAAATAAGTTTTAATTAAAATTTTCAATACAATTCTTTTCTAAAACAAATTTCAAGAATATTTAAATTTTTTATGTATATGGGGGTTAATAATTAAACAGTGGTAGTTAGGGAATACACAGTAGACAATTTTTTGAAAATTGTGATATTCTTTGATGTGAAACTTAATGTGCTAAGCAACCCAACAGAGTCACCTTTGCTGGATCCCGGTATATGCGAGTATTCAGGAAAATGAAAACGAAGATAAACTTGCGGACAAACAGAAAGAGAGCACACTTGTGAGCTTGGAAGGGCATACTGAGGGAGAAAGAAAACAAGAAGTTGCAGTTGAACTTTTTAGGTCAGACAAGTCTTAGACTTTCCATAGTTTAATTTGTAACTACAATCGAAAAAATTTCAGTCGCGCATTAGGTTTTGTGGGGATAATATTGTCTTAACTCCTAACCAGTCACTGCAAACTCAATGGACATTTAAATAGGATAGGAAGTGGTTAACACACACAATAAGAGTGATAAGAGAAGCTAGGGCGTAACCCTGACACAGAGTTGTAATGGCCAACTATGTAAGTATGTATTTACGTAGGAGCGGCTTGTAAGGTTTCAGTGATGGGGCAGTCGATGCATAGAAGGACCCTACACAAGTTGAGGGCTATACAATACATTTACATGTCGATGTACTTTAATACTTGTTGTATGAATGAATGAAATGAACGACACTATTTAATGGATAGTGCTGTTTGGCTTCGATATTTATGAAGATCATTAAGGAATTTTTAGTTTTCCTAATTTTTCTAATTTTTTTTTTTTTATTTTAAGACAAGAGAAAACGTTAAGTTAAGAATGAAAAGTATCTTAAAATAACGATATCGTTTAATGAGCACTTTGATAAAATGATTTTTTTTTCACATAATACAGTTCGTGCTGGAATTAAACCTTGAACTCCCATACTATGAGAAGAGTAACTCCTAGTTTACTGGAGGCCTTGAATTTATGCAATAAATCTATTTTTAATGTCTGTTATGTAAGTATTTCATACTCTTTTTTTGCACGGCTAATAAGCTTAATAGCTTTTCTGAGGGGTATACTTCAAACAGAAGTCTTATATATTGTGCTAGAGATTTAAGCAAATTGGTATAGTTTTAGAACGACTACTCTTATTGATTGCAAAACCTAATTTAAATGTACGATTTGATACTAAAAAATTGCCTAAAACCATGTTCTTAAGAAAGACATCAACAAAACATATTATCATGACGACATCGACAGAAATAGGAAAATACCTCTCTAAACCAGTCATTACTGCCAGCGCCTTCAGATATGGTATAAAATACAAAATCTACTGTAACATGCTGCAAGTGCCTTAGCATTCGAAAATTTTACAAACTCTTGGATTATATACATAGATTAATTTCTGACGGTAGTCAATGCTATGTTTAGGACGTTGATGGAGGCAATAATGATGAACATTAATGGCGGTATCAAAGCTTTTGTCAATAAGTAAATGGTGATGCGAGGTGACTAAATATTTCTAATTACTAGGGCTTTGAAGGTAATGACATGCCAGATATAATGGCTCAGCACAAGTTTATAGGGGACGGCAGATTAAATTTTATTAAATACCAAGTTCCTAATAATACTCTCGAGCAGGAATATTTTGAACCCGGTAGCGGTTGTCACCGGAACGTCCTTGTTTTTGGATCATATTGTTGCTTTATGGAGCAATCTTTCCGCATAAATATTTACAACCAGATTTTAATAATAATTCAGCTTAAATTTTATTAAAAACTGTCACCACTTTCTGATAAGTGCCATTTTAATGGGTTTAAAATGTAAAATTTCTAAATAAAATTATAAAATGTAACATTCGTGTTCTTAAATGCCTATAATTTTGTCATTAATTTTATTTATTATTTTTTAAAAAAAAGCATTACTTTTGTCAACGACAGGTTTGTGTGTTGAAATTAAAAAAAAGTGTAACCTTTTTAAAAACATTGTTAATACAAGTGGCAGTTTTTTATCTGTTCGTATGATTTCTTTTTTTGTTTAATTTTTTTATTTATTTAAATTAAATAACTGTGTTCACGTTTTAAGTGTTTTTAAACAATTTCATTAAATATTTCTCATTAAGCGATATACTACCAACATTAATAAACTATTTTATTGTTTAATTTATAATTTTTTTTTTGGTTGTAGGTGTAAAGAAATTTAATTATTTACAGTTTCTCGTATTATTATTATTGCTCAAATATAATATAATTTTATTTATTATTATTTAATTTTTTTGTTTGTTTTTTTCTTAATGTTATGAATTAAACTAATTTTTTTTTGTTTTATTTTTTTTCATAACTAAGTTTTTTCTTTTATTTTAGGTGGTACAACTTTTTACTTGATTTAATTTACGTTTTTAGTTTTATATACAGACATATACACTGCGTTGCAAAATTACAGCATATACACCTACGGCCGTATGTATAATGAAAAATTAGGAACTCGTTAGTATATGGGACAAAAAACTCGCAACTTTATCACCCGCTTTAGACTGATATTATTAAAACTTTCCATACCCCCTATTTGATAACTAGTCAGATAATCCAAAAAATTAAGTACCTTGTACTTTTGAGTAAAAATGACCACGTATTGGAATGACAAACTTAGCCACTGTGTACAACGACCTGCTAATTTTTTATTATACATAAGGCTGCTATTTTTTATAATTTCTTATATATACACTGAGAGAAAATAAATATATGGTTCCTTTGTTATCCAAAATAAATATTGAAAGAAACATGAAATATTGTTCTTTTTACTTTTTAAACAGCAAAAACATATTCGTAATTAAGATAATTATTTTTATATTTTTTTATTGAGACCAATACTCAGCGGAGACCCTACTGATGCTGTGTATTGTATTTAATTTTTTTGGAATTTTTAATATTTGGCATTTTTTTCTTATATTACTAACCGCCTTAGGAATTCGACAAATTGCTGTGAGTTGATCATTCAAAGGCCAGTGTTATACCTTCACTCTCGAATGATCAATAGTAATTGCCTCATCTTTGCATGTTGATTGTGTGTGTGGTTATTGCCTTCGCTAAGTAGGTTTAGCTGTTATCTCTCCTAATTCCCAATAGGTGACGCTTTTTCTTGCTTACTCGTTTTTTGTTGTCAGTGGTTAAGGTGGAATAGAGTGGAATGTTAAGGAGGGGTTTATTTGTAGATGGACTTCTTGGAGTGGGAAGGACCTCTTATTTTTAAATTATAATTTTGAAAAAACCGTAAATTAAATTTTTTATTATTTTCACCTTTGCTGAGATTTGAACATGGGCCGTTTGTGTTTTTATGCGTGCGTTCATATATCCTACTTCTGGTAGAATCTTTTCTTTAGCAAAAGATTAAATTTTGATGTCTTAACAAACACAGGGGAGGGGGCCTTTCGTATTCTAAACAATGTCAAAAGCTAAAATAGAAAAACGTTTTACTAAAATCCCAAAACGTAAAATGCGAAATAACAATTCGGTGTAAAATAAAAACCCTCGTATACTAAACAAAATATACTTCAATGTGAAGAATATGCCGTTGTAAGGGAGGAACAAAGTCGAAGGAATGCATTACGGATCTTGTTGGTGGCATTTCAAAGACATTCCTATTAATAATTACACTATGCTTCAAATGAAGACTTTTGGAAAAATGTAAGCACTCCACAGTATAGTTTCGATTGTACTACCTCGGTTTGGTCAGATTGACTACCATTTTTTTTTATGGACCACAAAGGATTTTGAAAATCACTTCATCACTCAAAAAAAGTTGTCCTCAGCTTTTGGCCAACAGCTAACTCAAACTTAGAGTTGCTATTTAACTATATTTGGCAATAATGTAGTGAAGACTCTATGAACAAACGTTAAAATATTTTTTGTGCAAAAATGATTTTTTCTTGCACTTTTCTGCAAAAATGTATGTATGTATGTTTTCTGCATATCTTACAGGAACTCGTAAGTTGGCACTAAACTTAAACAACTTTTCCGAACACAGCAATACAATCTGAATGTGTCTAGGCATCCAAAAAAGGTTACAAAGACCAATTTTTAGCCTAAAAATTTTATTTTTATTATTATATTTTTTGTTTTTAATTTTTAACGACTACCTTTTAGCAGCTTCTCAAGTCTGCCCTTCGAAATCGATGTTAAACTATCCCTCCTAATACTTCTCTAAAATGCCTCCTTTTTTTACTGTTTTAAAACGGCATAAATCAAAATTATTGAAGTAGGATTAAGCAGCCGTAATATTGCAACTTAGTGTACACTGTTGTATATAAGAAAACTCAGTAGAATGTATTCAAAGGGATTTCGTTAAGAAATTCTTAAAAATATAAAAAAATTTTTTTTTTTTCATTAAAAGTTTAAAAATACTATTGAGTTTTGTCTTCTCTTTCTATTAATAGAGATCTTTGTTTAATAGTGCGCTTAAAAATGTGTAGAGTTTTAAATATTATATTTGAATTAAATTTTTGTTTAAATTATTTTTAATTTTACTTTTTATGTTTAAAATTTACATTTAATTAAGTTTAGTTATAAAAATTTTTTCATTTTCATTAATTTTATAAATTTTTATTAAATATTTACATTTCTGTTTCACTTAATTTTTATTTTTATGTTTTTTCATGATTATTTTTAAAGTACTATTAACTATAAAATATTATTTACAAGGCTTAAGAGTTAAATTGAATCTCTTTCACGTATTCTTTGGTATCTAAATATTTTTTTTAACTGGTATGTTTGTTTTTTAATAAAATAAAATTTTAAAATAAAGTCATATTAAGAAAAAAAAAAATTAAATATGAAATTTATTATTTATGGGCAACATCATTGCCATTTCGAAAAAAATTTAAATTTCAAAAATAGGTATATAGTGCTTTTAAATTATTTTGTTTTTTATATACTAAATTGGGATATAATTCTCATTTAGTGTTTAACTTTTGAACATATGAGTTTATAGTTTTAATACCATCTTTGGGAAAAAGTCTCCTGACGAGTCTTTTCAGCAGAGAAAAAATTACCATAGAGGCATATTTAGCCCCAATAAGAAACGCATTTCATATAAAAAAAAATTTCTTTAAGTTCTTGTTGTAAAATATTTTACGAGAAAGTGAGTAAATTCGAAATAGTAGCAAAACATTTTCGCCCTTGAAAATTACAGAAATACGTGGAAAGTACAGTACCAAGACGCATCTAATAAGGTGATGTTAATTCTACAACAACTAATATTTTTCCAAAAACAACAGGCATTGTTTTTGTACAATGTACATGTAAAATGTCAAAAAATTGAATATAAAAATAACTCAAACTCAACTCATAAAAGACTCAATATGTTTAAGGGTTACTGGTTAGTAACACATTAACCTTATAGTGGACTTGGAAAGTGATAATATTTTTTTTTATTAAAAAATAAAAATATAAAGAAATAAAAAAATTAATTCAATTTCTTATAAATACGAATACTTTTTTTTAATATTTATATATATTTTAGCTTTCGTCTTCTTATTTCTAATAATAATTACAATAACTACCGTCTATTTAGAAATCTAGACTAAGTTTTTAAACGTTTTATCTTTTCATTCATTAGTTTTGTTCAGTTTATATTTTACAATTTATACGTTTTTATGTATAAAAAAGAAATAATCTTAAATATACGAGTGGAATGAATATTTCTTAGGATTCGAAAGGTTTTTACAAAAATAAATTTGTGTGTCTTTTACTTAAGAAAAAAAAAACAAAAAAAAACAAAAAAAATAGAGAAATATTAGGGAAAAAAAATAAATAAGAAACGATGTTGTTTTTACTATTTTTTAAAATTTTGCTTAAGAAAAAAATAATTTCATCAGCATTTAATATTGAAACAAAATATGAACCATAATGCAAGGCTCTATTTTAGAGAATATTTTCGAAGAACAAAAAATTAACTCTGATTTTATCGCATATGTATATGACTTACCCTAAACCAAAATAACCACTTATTGGACATAAACTTCTAAAGATATAGGAGAACATTACTATAGATGCTGTTATGTGCAGCTGAAGCATTATTCTGGTATGCAGTACTAATGAGGAGGCTGCATTGCTGCGTGATTTTGAACTGGCCACGACTTCTGATTCTTCCGGTGGTATATCCATACTGTTGCTGGCCACAATAAATTGAAAGATATCGCTAACCTGCAAAAGGTAAAACGAAATAAATTTAAAATAATAAGATTTTTCCTTATCAGAGTTCAAAAAAATTGTGATTTAATATTTTGTGACTGCAAAATTTGGCGCCAAATCAACGCATATTTATTACATTTTTATATACTATGTATGTAGCAATAATATATTTAAATTTTTTTGTTGCTCAGAACCTAAAGAAAGAATTTTTGTTGCTTAACATGAATTTATTTTTTTTAATTTTTCTTTTTATTTATTTTTTAATTTATTTATTAATAGATACTGGACTTGTGATTAATAGTTCATTTAAGTGAGCGATCTTTTTAGTTCAAAGAGAAAAGCTGAACTAGTTCGATCTTCTAATTCAATGGCCTTATTCGATGTTTTATTATTTTTATTAACTGATTAAAAATCTAAAGTAAGTTTATAAAATAATATATACCATGAATTTTACAATTTGTCTAAACAAACCGTCCTTTTACCATTCATTAATAAATCCTGGTAAATAGGAATCTCGATTACAATACCCATAATACCAATGGAAAGCTGAGATTCTTAGTTAAACCGTGATATATAATTTTCTATTATGAAGCATCCCTAATACCAATGGAAAGCTCACAAAATAACCTAACTAGTAATGTACAATAATCCATTATAAGTATCAAGTATTATATTATTATATAATCGTATAGCCTTTCTCGTTTAGAATTTTTTGTTTGTGTTGTATGTATTTGACAAGTGAGAGAGAAAGAGATATAATGTAAAGAATTACTCAACCTTAAGGTCTTTTTTTAATAAAAATCGTTTATTTATTTATCGATATTTCGCTACTCCTGCGTGTAGCGTCTTAATTCTTAAGCTTGAGTAATTCTTTACATTAAATAATAAAGGTCGAAAAACCAGAATTAAAATTATAAATTTAGAAAGAGATATGTTGAAAGAGATTCATGAGTGAAATATAGTCAAAAGAAACATGTACTAGAATTTAACAAAATCTAAAAACACATACTGTACTAAGAGAGCTCATTTAAAAGAGCGGCTCACTAAGTTCAATTAAAAGAGTAGCACAATTGAACTAGGTCGTGCATATAAGTAAATGACATATTTTTTTCAAGTGTTTGAGTAGTAATACTCTTAGAGTTTACGAACTATTTGTTGCGTTCAAAACTTTATTAAACAAAGAATAAAACTTAATATCTTAGAGCTTGTATTTTTGAAAGTGGGGTAAACTCAAACCTGACGCACACAATATGGGGGATGTGAGAAACTAGGCCAATTATGTATATATGTATGTGAATACAATTGAGATTCTATGTTGTTAATGTGCCGAGTTATCTCGATCTTTAGCTCTTGAATTGTTGCACAGAAAAAATTTAAAATCGATTTCAATTAAAAAATTTGTACTACCAATTAAATTGTTTACTAGTTTTGCCCCTACAAACAATATTAATAATATCAATTAAAAAATTAATAGTGTCGAGGTTTTTGAAAAAAAAAAAATTTCAATTAAATATTTAATTGGGCCAATTAATCTTTTAATTAAAAATTCAGGCGAATTTTAATCAAATAAATTGATTGGTGTAATTAAAAAATTAATTGACGCAGAAATTTTAAACCGATTAAAATATTAATTAATAAAACTAAACTTTTATTTGATCCCGCTGATTTAAAATGAAAAAGATATTTTAAATGCAACCCTTTACAAACATTTCAAATTATAACAATTTATTTATTAAAAATATACAAATAAAAACAAAAATACGATAAATACAGAGATGAGTACATATGTATGTAACCAATACGACAAAAAAGAAATGAACAACTTATTATTATTCTTTATACTAGTACATATAATAATTGGAAATATTATTTATGTAAATATTTAATTATTGCCAATTCGTCATGCGAGAGTTTATGTGCTCTATCCGTCACTTCATATTTTTATATATCTCGAGTAAATGAAGCCACTTTAGGTTTCTGACACCAAAATTATTAAAATCTGCAATCTTTTTTCTGCTATTTATATCCTAAACTAGACGAGGTATCTGAAAACGGATTGCAGATTTGAGAAATTTGGGGTCGAAAACCTAAAGCATCATTTACACGAGATATATAAAAAATATGAAATGACGGATAGAGCACATAAACTCCCGTACGACGAATTGAATAACGAATAATTAACAAAATTTTAAAAAGACAGATTAAAAAAATAACAATATAAATACATATTTATTTTAACACACACCACAATTGCTTAAATTTGATTTTAAAGCACATTATTTACTCTAAAAAATATGACCAGCGTTCATCTATTTTCCTTGCCATTTGAAACTTTAATGTAAAATCCATGTTAATCTAAAATACAATTTTTTTTATATACATGCATAACATAACAGACGTTTATAACCCTGTGTCAGGATTACGACTTACCTTCTCGCAGTACTCATGTTGTGTGTCAGCTCCGAACGCCAGACCTTAGAATCAGTTACTCTCAGAGATTTCGCCAAAAACGGTAGTCGCGGAAAGAAACATATTTTTTTTTAATATTTCTTTGCTTCAAGATATCAGAGCTAGGGGCTTAACCGAAGCTCTCGTCTTAGTAAGCCAACATACTAACCACTAGACCACGCCGACCACATAACATATGTATATATATTATATGTATTAAATATATTCATATGTATATTATATATATATATGTACATAAAAAAAAAATAAAAAACAGACACATAAAACAAACAAAAAAAAATTTACGAATACATATTTTTTTTTCTTTTCATGCTAGTGATATTAGATTTTTTATCGAAAAAATTTTCATGGTTAATTACATATTTTTAATTACTTAAAAAATTTATTAATGTGTCTTTTAATACAAGATGTTGTTTTTTTATGCGGACTATTTTTATGCTATTTTATTATTATTCGACTTATTTTTGAGACGCCTAAGTTCTTTTTTGTGCTATGTTTATTTTTATAAAAGGAATATACAGAATTACGAAATATTTCCGAAATTTTTAATAGAACGTATTTATGTTGTGGACAAATATATTGTTTACTTTTCTTTATATCGATTACTGATATGTTGTTCGTCAAAATGTGTAATGGTTTGTTCACACGATAATATGAACCACTTGGTTTACTCTCTGAATCAGGGTTGAAAATCATAACGATAATAAAATCATAAATCATAATAAAATCGCATAAAAAAAATAATTTTTATTTTGTTGCGAAAACTATTTTTAATATCGTTTTGTGAAGTTTTGTCTAATTTTTTTATGCGATTTTATTTATACGATCCCTATCTACCGCATTAAAACAGGCTTCTCTGTATAAAATATGTCTTCTTTATATTTTAATGCTAAACATTTATTTTAATTACATAAATAACAATACGTATTCGAATTTTCAATTAAAAAGTAATCATATATTGATTTTTTATATAACATATTACACAACACTAAGACAAAAGAAAAAAAAAAACATACGCACAAACATTTTTATTTTTGTTATTATATTAAAAAATTAATTGTAATTATAAAAAATTTAATTGGAAATATTGAATGATACTAAATAATTTGTTAATTGAAATTATTTCAACAAAAATTTTTTCTGTGTGCTTTCTTTCAAATAACCCCAAAGACGGTGTCAAATCACATGATCACCACGTGAAATAACTAGCGTAAAAAAGCCATTGTTTGTACATTTTAAAATCTGACAAATTTTTTAAAGATATTGTGATTAAGAAAAATAATTTTGATTAAAGGTGAAAAAAGTTATTTAGAAAAATGGGTGTTACACTTTATAGTGACGCACATCTTAGATGACTTAATGGAAGTTTTAATGCCTATTATTTGCTGCTATTCTAAAAAAAAAAATCTGATGAATTCAACCAAACGTTACTTATAAAAATCATAAATAAACAAAAACATTAGCCAACAAAAGAATAAATATTTTATATAAAATTTTTTATGTTTTCCTTAATATTTTATAATGCAAACTATTCTCAATCAAAAATAGGTCATCTCTCTCTCTTCGCTCTGGGTCCCCCTCTGTATTATATCTAAATATCGCGCTACTTTATTACTTTTTTACATCCCTTCAATTTCTTTTTTAAGTAATATTTTATACATTCAAGTCTCTTTATTGTTCATGCAACAAAAGAAATATTTTATTTCGCACATAAAACACATGCATACCTCATTCCAACCATAACGATTTTTTGCCTGTACAATTGCTTCATAATATGCTCCGGGTACCAGATTTTTGATGGTGTATGACATAATATGTGTTAACGGTTCCGAGGCGGGGCGATGTTCTGGTGTCAATATAAAATCATGCCATCTACCTGGTTGTTGGTATGTATCATTCATCTGAAAATATTTTTAAAATAATAAAAAAAAACAAAATATTTGTGAAATATTTGAAATACATAATTATAGTATTTACAAAAACAACAACAAATATATCATCATCTTCATTATAATGGCAATGCTTAAACAAATACTCGTACAATCATAAAGAAAATGTTTCATGTCACAAAAAAAAGAAATTTTTCTAAAGAAATCTAACAGTTTGGGTGGTTGCAAAAGAAAAAAGAATCCATATGTGGAAGTAAATAAAAGTCGTAAAATAAAAAAAAATATTTTGCCTGTTATGCTGCAGGTAACTTGCTTCAGGATATTTTTATGAGAGAATTTCTTTCAAAAGTTTATAACATGCTGACGATAATAATGCTCGTACTCTTACTCTATTCAAACTCATACCCGTACTCGTACATATAAATCTTAAATACCATTCATACCTTAAACAGTACAAGGGCATTATATTTTTGCAAAGGAAACATTTTATATTGAATTTCTTATTTGTTTAGCACATAAAAATGTATTTATTTTTTTTGTTTGCTTTGGCCATTCTATACTACTCGTACTCTATACCTGTATTTAAACATATATTTGCTTTTTGTTACTTCCTTTCATATAAATAAAGAATATATTGGACTTTGTGTATTGGTTTTGTGTATAAAGTTAAATAAATATGTCCAAATAATATTGAAAAACAAAAAAATACGTTTTCAATAGTAAAACGTTTTAAGTTGATTTCAATCTGTATTCTCTTTTTTTTATTTCCTTATTTTGTGTTTATAAGAATTTTATTAGACTCTATCAGGGATTTCAATTCTGTGTAAAGATTTTGTTTCAAATCTTTATAGATTTGCATGAAATTTTTGCTATAAAATAGTAAGAATATCCTTTAAATGCATTGAGTTTCATTGATGTAAAAATTATCGTTTATAGAGGTTCAACACAACTGTGATATTTGCGGTTTGTTTACATAGGTTTGACATTTCATTACGGATGGACTTACTTACACCACAGCAACACTAGCAAACTGTTTTAAAGTTTTTTTATGAAGTATCGTAGTGCATCGTTTTCGGATCACATTTACTCTGATAAGGTTCGCAACATACGACTGTGAACAATGCTACTGAGCCACAATAAATCATTATATTTGTCGTTACACTCAGCAACACGGGTTCTAATATTTGGAAGGTTTTAGAAAGGGATTTTGACTTAAAACAATTTAAGATACAATGACTTTAGAACGCACCGTCTATATGAGGAATTCAAAATTAAAAAATTTTCTTCGAGTTTGGTTGAATGGCTGCACAAATAAACAAAATTGTTGCATTTGTATTGAGAGTAATTCACAAGCTTTTATGGAAACACAATTACATGCACAAAAAATTACTGTTTAGTGTGCTTTATGGGCTAACAGAGACTTTGGTCCATATGTCTTTATAAAACGATGATGGTCATAAAGTTACTAACAATGGTAAACGGTATAAGGCAGTGATTAGAGATGGACTTTCATTAATTTCACACAAAGCGCGTTACAATTGATTTGATTAAAGAAACTTTAGTTGAAAGAATAATTTCACATATAATTTAAGAAGTTTTGTTGTCAGATTTTGATAAGTCACACGGAAATATAAGAGAATAAACCTCAGAGGCGCTCCACATAAATGTAAGCTATGGGTTAAATTTAGTCTGACTTATACGCCATAGTTATGAGTAATCGTATACTTCTAATACGCTACACGCAAACAAATCGTGGTGCATAATTGAACGGCAATAAAATTCATATATAATGGTATCAATAGGCCTTTAAACAAATAAAAAATATCGGCAATAGCTCAAATACACTTTCCTTTATTTGAATTCAAAAGTAGGAAGCGCTTAATGAAAAACCCAATTTATAAGGTTTTGTTTGTATATTTTTTTATTTAAGACCAATACTCAGGGGTAAACCCCTACTCTAGCAATGCATTGTATTGGAATTTGAAGATAAATAGACTGATTTTTTTAGTATACGCCTTTTTGTTAATGAAACAAGTTGCTTTCAATTTGACCAGCCAAAGGCCACTGTTATACCTTCACCCTTGAATGATCAACAGCAATGGCCCCAGCTGTCGGTGGATATTGACTGTAAGTGGGGAGCGTCTTAAGTAGGTTAGCTGTTATCTTCCAAGAATGTGGCTCTGTACTCCTGATCATTCGTTGTTAGTGGAATAGACTGGAAATATCAGGGAGGGGTTTCCTAAATGTGCTTCTTAGAGGGGGAGGGGGGGGGGGGAACCTCTTATTTTTTTAATTATAATTTAGAATAAATGCAAAATCCAACTGACAGTTTACGGTGAATTAATTACACAAACGGAGAATAATGTGAAATAAAAATTAAACTTACAACACAAGAAAAATTACCAAAGGAATAAAGGCAAAAAGGGATAAAGAAGCAGGATTATTATTAAAATAGAAACAAAAAAATATTTTTAGATTCGGGTCTGCCAAACCCGCTTTGTTTACAATAAATTTGTGGAAAATCTAGGAAGAGAGCTTCAAAAATCCAAAGATATGTCCGGCTAAATAAATATTATGTTGGATAATGCAATGGACACAATAGATCTTAGGGATATTAATTTTTCTCGGTGTATATTTAACAATAATGATAGTGTTTGAACTATGCTTGTTATATTTCTTTTTTTTTTTAAATTTATTTGTCATTTTTTCTGTGGTAAGTATGTATGTAAGTAGTAATTTTTTTTTTGTATTACATTTGGTCTAGTCACTCCATTTCATTTAAAATGCATTATATATGCACAAGTTTTCTTTTTTACTACTTCTGTTTTGCTAAGCTTTGTACGGAATTAGAAAAGCAAAAAATAGTTAAAAAATCAGTGCTTACAAATGACAAAAAAAAAAACTTTGTAAACAAATAATGAAAATTCAAGCGTAAGTATTTTAAAAATCATAGATAAAATACCAATTAAAATGTAAATGCTGAATTAAACAAATACAAGTCAAAAATAGAAAATAAAAAAATTATTTTCAGTTTTTTTTACGAGTATTCTACATTAACACTACTAACATGGGGTATACTGAGTTTGCGATGATGGTTGTAACAATTAAGAGAAATTGTTTAATATTCACTGAAAAAAAAAGATTTCAAAATACCCTGTAAGCGATTGGTAAAAATATGTTTTACTCGATATATAGAATGAAATCGCAATCAATTTTTGAGAAAATTAAAAAAGAAATTGGTTAAAAGATAAGATTGGTTCATCGCTTTATTAGCTGGCTTTAATCTTTATTTGAAATGTCAAATGGCGAAATTATTTTACAAATGCTATAATATCTGGATTTATCAAATTTCTGTTAAAAATTTATTTTAAAAAATCGTAATGAGAAAGGATTTAATTATTTCAAGAATTTAAATCGATCTGTAACGGAATCTATAATACAGTTCGAAGTCAATTTTCGCCACTATTCAAAAGATTTACATTTATTTAGTAAAAAGTTGTGTAATTTTAACCATGGAACGCTACACTCTCTAAAACAAAGTATCTACATTGTGTAAAATTTGCTATTAAAATGGTGAAAGTTTTACTGTATCGAGAAGCTTGTCCTGGTAATCAAACTCTTTTTGAGACCGCTGTGCGTTGTTTATTCGAGGCTCACGATGCTGTCGCTAACAATAGATAAAAAAAAAATTTGCTCGTAGTGGCCGTAGTGTTGTAAATATAGCCGCTGTAAAGCAAAGTGCTGAGAATGAGTCTGGAACATCAACTCGTCGACGGTCGCAATAATTTGGGCATTACCAGAGACACTTCACGCAACATTTTGCATGAAGTTCTACATTTTCACGTTTAAAAAGTTTAACTCATTCAAGAATTAAAGGTGGCGGACCATTGTATGCCTTGAACATTTGTGAATTGACTGTTTAAAAAGCTAAACAAAAGCAACACATTTTTCAAAAAAATCGTCTGTAGAAGGTTATGTAAAAAAAAAAAAAAACAAAATTGTCGCATATCGTCGTGCGGCAGTTATTGTGCTCTATCTGCCGTTTTATATATCTCGAGTTAAGGATGCCTTTTTAGGTTTTCGAACCCAAATTTTTCAACTCGGGAATCCGTTTTCGGATATCTCGTCCAGTTAAGGAGATAAATGGCCGATAAATTAGTATCATTAACTCGAGATATATAAAATGGCGGATGGAGAACATAAACTCCCGCACGGCGATATGGGGCTCACAAAATCCACAGTCCTCCAAAAACCATAATATCTAATGCATGTGATCGAATCGAGCGGTTTGTATTTAGGCGACACTATCGGCCCGTATTTTGCCAAAACTGAGCAAGGAAACGCCGTCACCATGAATTCTCTGAGCTACAACACCATAATAACCGACTTTTTGTTTCTACAATTGGCTAATATTAACATCAATGGTTACAGCAGAACGGTGCCAGAAGCCACACAGCCGGCCAAAGAATTCAGTTATTGCATGAAAAATTTCCCGGTCGCATAAATTTTCGATTTGGCGATGTCAATTGACTGCCTTGTTCTTTTAATTTATTTTCCATTATTTTGTCTGGTTCACGTGAGCAAACCACAAACAACTGGCACTCTGAAAGCTAAAATTCGGTACTGCATTGACGAGATAAGAGAAGATTTGTTGCAAAATGTCATTGCCAATACGTTTTTCAGTAATTAGAGTATATTTCCGTGAGTACTGCAGAGGCTTCAATTGAAATCTTCCCAGAAGCATTCTATATAATTAAAAGTGGAGAACTGAAGCTAACAATTAAGATATATTTGCGTAAGTTTAGCGGTATCAAATTTTTTACGTCCCTAAAAAAAAGGCAGAAAATTTTGTCCGACAAAACAAAATGGCGCAAAGTTAATTGGGCAGTTTAAATTTTAAACAAACTTAAACTGACCCTTGCATTTAAGTGGCTTGAAGGGACGTTTTAAACAATTGATCACAAAAGGGCAACAAAATATTCGATTAGGTTGCAGTAGAAATTAGTCGATTAGGTTCAAAACACAAGTAATATCTTCTATGATAGAACTGCTTAAAAGTCTCTCGTTGGGTTAAATTAATTCAAGGGACTGCAGATCCAGGGACTGGATTGTATGTCTCGTCATAATAAAGGAGATTTTATCAAATATTAAAAATTTTTTTAGAAAATTCTACTCAAAAAACTGTTCCATAGGCTTACCACTCAGATTTTTTTTTACTTTTTGATAACAATACATACTGAAACAACTGGGCGCCATAGTTTAGAGGCAGCTAGCTCCGATATCATGAAAAAAAGAAAAATTATTAACAAAAAAAAAAATATTTCTTTCGGTGGTCATCTTTCTGGAATTTTCTGCCAAAAACTCAGAGAGTAGCTAATTGTCATAAACAAACTTCTGTTGTTCAGAATTCAACAAATTTATTATACAAATAGAAAACAAAACATTAAAAAAAATAAATTTTCTTTTGTTGTACAAATATTTTTTTTACCAACAAACAAAAAACACTGAAACACTTATTCGAGTGATCCAAACCAACCACATTGCCAATAGAATAAGTAGTGATAAAAGCTAAGCGGAACGTTTGACCCTTTTGTTTTATTAATTATTAAAGTTAGACCAGGCACACTTGCCGGACATTGTGATGGCCTTTAAAATAGATTCTGTTCTTTAGTGCTGTATTTCTCTATTCATTAAACAATTTTGTTATTTCAACTTTATAAACATTTCTACAGCAAAAAAAGGGGTAAGCCTTTGTCAGAGAGGCTGGTGATAATTTTGTTGGTTGCATCATTAAAACGTAAATGATATATAAACCAGTTGCAAAATTACAAAGTCAATGAAATGTAAAACACTCTAAATGATTGATATAATCAAATAGTAATTAATTGATACAAATGAATGTAATCAATTAAATTCAAAATTAAATGGAGAGGGAGGGAAAGAAAAATAATTTCACAAAAGAAATTTTCAGTTTGTATCCTCTCATAAGGATGGATTATTAAAAACATCTTTTTGTATTCAAATTCAAATTCGAGAAAAGAAATATATTTTATTAAGTGAGTTGTTATAAAATTAATTAAAATTGATTATTTATTAATAGAGAGAATAAACTACACAAAAGCAGGAAAATTAAATGCATTTTGAATAAAATGAAAAGATATGGAAAATAAGAACAAAAAAATCTCTTTTGTATACTCCACAACATTTTATGAAAGCTTTTGGGCACAGGAAATAAATATTAATGAAATAAAATTTTCTATGACCTATTGAAAATTTACTATTATGATTGCAGTGATGAAAATAATTAATAAAATAGAAAATCATTAAAATTTATTTTATATGTCAAGTGTTATAAAAAGATGTAAAAAATTGTGTCTCTAAAAACACTACCTAACAAAGCTCTTTTGAAAAATTTCGTTTAAAATACAAATTATAATGAGATTATCTTAAGCAGCTTGTCAAGCAAATATTGGTATGGCTGCCATAATTAGAAAGGAAGTATTATTATGGTTGTTATACTCGTAGCAGAGACTAATTTGACAGTATGGTTAGCTGGTCTATCTTAAAATTAAAATATCAATTTTTTTATCAGTTTGATAAGTTTAAACTTTTAACTCAAGATATTTAGTTTATATAGTAAGATTATTGTGGTTGTTTCTAGTCTATTATGTAATGTGTTGGCTTAAAAGACAAGATCTCTGTGTTCGAACACTAGCTGAAAGAAATATAAAAGAATATTTCTTTCTGCGACCACAACTGATTGCTATGAACAAGCAGAGTTGTTGTTCAGAGACGACGTTAAACTGTAGGTAAGTAAGCCGTGAGCTAGGCTGTAACTCTGAAAACAGGTTGTTATATTTAATTATGTATGTACAGTGAGCACATAGTGTAACTTGTCACTTTAGTGGTCATTTGCCGCAAAAGTAAAAATTTCCCGATAATGACCTAAGCGCTACCTGAACGGTGTTAAGAATCATTCCTAGGACGTTTATATCGTCGATGGAATTAAAGAACGCTGTAACTGACAAAACCTTAAATGTTCACCAGAGCCAAAAAATCTGTATGAAAGTAGAACAAAGACACTGGTATTTTTCAAAACGCAGACGGCGCAAGTGAATTTATTTTCATCATAGAAATCTGGGACCGGGACCAATAGACGCGTATTTTTTTTTCCGATAAAAATGACGCAAAAAACCTGTTTTCGATTTTTTTTCAGTTACAGCGTTCTTAAATTCTTGCGACGATATGCTTTATAAAGTTGTTTATTTACATTTTATGTAAACTTTTGAAGTTCATTGTTGCCTTAAATTTTGAACGGTTTGCTATCTATGGATCTAAACAGGAAAAAAAGGTAAAAATAATTGAGTTTTTCAAGTTTTTTGCCATTTTGGTCTTGAAGGTGAAGCTTTTTTTTTGATTTTATATCTTCAGAATTTTTGTTCTCCCTGACAAGAGCTAATCTTCTCTGTATCGTTCCAATTTAAGTATATGTTCTGCCGAAGCAAGAAGTAGTCGCCGTGGTCTAGTGTGTTGGCTTACATAAGACATGAGCCCTGGGTTCGACGCCCAGATCCGTCATCTTAAAAAAAAAGAAATATGAAAAAATTATTTCTTTCGGCGACTCCCTCTCAGCAGTCTTCTGGCAAAATCTCTGGGAGTAATTGATTGCTATGAAAAAGCTTCTCAAATCTGTCGTTCGGAGTCGACTTTAAACTGTAGGCGCCGGTACTAATGGATAAAAATTAATACACACAACATGAGTGCTGCGAGAAGCTAGGCCGTAATCCAGACATAGGGTTGTAAAGGCCAGTTATGTATGTATGTATGTCTGACAAGAGCTACAACTTTGCCTCAGAAATTAAATCAAAATTCCGAATGGTTTGTAAGATATGAACCTGAGAAAATGATTAATTTTTTGCAAAAATGACACCGAGGCTCCAAATGTTTGGGAGCCCATAAAAAAACTTAATGGCTTCGGGCAAAACTGGCAGATACGGGTCTTCTTTTTTTTTTTCTTTTATCACATAGTGGTGTCCGTATATGGCAATTTTTTTTTTGTGTTGCACTGTGTTTTCTTTATGAAGTTTTATTAAAGCTCTCAGCTACTGCTTTAGTAAAAATTTTTAATTAAAATCAAATTTTGTGCGGTTATATTTGCTTCACTCTCTTATCATTCCATCTCATTTTTTTTTCTTTTTGAGTTTTAAAAACTAAAAATTTAATTTAAATTTAGTTTATAAATTTATGCATTTTAATTTATGTATTTGCTTTTGTATTTTTAAACAAATTTGAAAAACCGACTAAAAACTCAGCTACTCAATGCAGCAGTTTGTAACCGTTCAAAAATAGTAACAAAAATAGATTTTAAATAAAAATAAATTATATGGCCAACAGGAAATAAAAAGCATGAAAAAAAATAACAGGATTTAGTTGTATAGCAATAAATGTTTATGGTTAAATGCAAAAAAAAAGATTTAAAAGAAAACAAAACACATTTTTATTGATGTTCAGTCAGCTGCATTGTGCCATATACTAAAAAAAAATACAGTTTTTTTTAACTGTTTTACTTACCAAAACACGTCTATAGAGTAAACGTACTTCCTCTAATGGTGGATAACTATCAATTTTCCATGTAAGATTATAACTATCCGATGAACGACCCCATTTGGGTGAATAGAATTCGGCAGGGCCAGGGCGACCAGATAACTCCATATATTTACGTGAGCGACCCAAAGTGTTATCAGCAACACAGCTGTAAAATTAAAAAAAAACATGTTTTTTTATAATTTATAGTTGTATTTGCAAGTAGAGATTTTTGTAATTGATATTTTGTTAGTTAAATCTTATCTGCCTTTTTTCATCTCTTTTCTCTTATACTCTCTTACTTCTCTCATTTTGTTAAAACTCCGTAGAGATATTAAAAAAACTGTATTGGTGTTAAATAGGTTAATGCTTACCCAGTCAACATTTTTGAGTTCGTAATTAAATCAAATTTTATTATATTTTGTAACAAAGTTTGTGCTAATTTTCTGTTTAGAAAATATAGTTTTTGAAAAGAATATGACTCAATTATGATTTATTTTAAGTTAACTTAAAACATGGCTGGTCAAGCGTTACAATATTACATGAAATAATGTACAGCTAAATAAAACAAACAATCTATTTCACATATATGGGCATTTTTCAGTACCAGTACTTTTTCAGTATTTTCTTTTTTTACTGATTAGTGGAAAAAAAATCAGTATTCAGTAAATTTTACTGTTTACTGAAAAGAGAAATTAGTATTCAGTAAAAAGTACTGATTTGTGTAAAAAAATAATTCAGTAAACTTTAAACAGTAAAATTTACTGAATACTGATTTACGTATTGCAGTAAAAAAGTAATGCAGTATGTCCATGTATGCTATTTCATGCAATGTTTAGACAGCATTAGTTGAAATCAATGACAGTTATCAAGTACTCCCAGAGGACTATTATCTTAGACTTTTCGTATGCATAGGGACGCATACTTAGAGAGTACATAACCAGCAATGAACTGGAAGCCCCAGTTTTTTTTTATTTTTTTAAAGACCAATACTCCAGGGTAAGGGATGATTGATAGATAGAATTTTATTTTCATAGATATTTGTATATTTTGCGCCTTTTTGTTGATAAGACAAGTTGCTGTCTATTTAACCACTTAAGTGCCAGTGTTATACCTTCACCCTTGAATTATCAAACAGCAATTGCCTCATCTGTCGGTGGATGTTGAATGTGAATGGTGAGCGTATTCAGTAGATTAGCTGTTATCTTAAACGCAGTTACTTTTTCTATCTTTCCTGTAAATTAAACTTTCGTATACAATGATGTAGAGAAGAGAGGAATACGACAGAGAAAAACGCTACGTGTTTGACAAGACTATGACCATGTACATATCATTAAAGACACATACATACATAATTGGCCATTACAACCCTGTTTCAAAGTTACGGCGTAGCTTCTCGAAGTACTCATGTTATGTGTGCCAATATTTATGCATGAGTACAGGGACCTACAGTTTAAATTCGACTTCGAACGACAGACTTGAGAAGTTTGTTCATGGCAATCAATTACTCTCAGAGCTTTTGCCAGAAGGCTACTAAGAGGTAGTCACCGAAAGAAATATTTTTTTTTTTCATATTTCTTTTTTCAAAATGCTAGAGCTGAGGTTTGAACCCGGAGCTATCATCTTAATAAGCCTACAAACTAACCACTAGACCACGGCATTAAAGATAACAAATACGAATTTAGCCCTTTAAAATCTTTATATCCCATATATTATTATTTAAAGTCGGTGCTTGCTGCTGAATAGCGAAACTAGCTATAATCACTTATAAAATACACTTTATTGGCTATAACAGTACTCTGTTTTTTATTGTTATTGTTATTGTTAATGTGTAACATATTTGTTGTTTGGTTTGTTTGTTAGCCTTTTCTCCTTTGCTCTTATTCTATTACCATTAGTTCGTTCAATGCATATTTGTTTTTATTTGACTATTTATTAGTTTTATTGGTATCCTACTCGTACCACTCATACATATGCATGAGGAGTCTTATTTTAATGTTTAAAGTGTATGCCTTTCCCATGTACTCTGGATTTGTTTATTTTTTAACTCTATTTTTGTTTATTTGCTTTTGTATTTATTGTTTTCTATTATTGTTGGTCTATTCTAAAGGTTCTTTTTTTATTTCTCACAGTTTTATGAGATTTTTTTGTTTTGGTTTTTTCTATTTTTATTTTTTATTTATTATTATTATTTTTTTTAATATGTTTATATTTTTTTGTACATATGTATGTGCTGTAGACTTAAAATTTAGCATACTGCACAGTGTTTGTAAAGCATGGCTTGTCATGTAATCAGATTTACATTGCTGGTTAAGGAGCAGATCCATCTGTCCAGCATGCGTAACGATCGCTCAACAAACAGTGTACACTGCTTTGAGCTTTAATAAAGAATGCAAGGGGATCATCAGAAACTTCAGCTTTCTGCTCTCGTTATATTGATTCGAAAAGGTTTAAGAAATGGCATAAATATTAAAATCAGGGATTACCAAAAATTTTTTGGTTGTGTGTTAGTGAGTAAGAGAGAAAAAAGAAGTTGAGAAAATTTATTTGTTTACAGTCATAGAAAAATTTTAGTAATATACGCTATTCTGACATTCATTTCATCAACATGCATACATAAAGTTATAAATGTTTGACTATATTTAGAGCATGTTTTTTATATATTTGATGGGAAATATAAAATCCATTTCCTCTTCTTAAAAAATATTCTTTAAAAGTACAACTATATATATATCTGGGCTATAAGATAAAATCTTCTACATTTATACTCATATGACAGTTTCGTATTTGTAGAATGTAATTTGTTGCGTTGCTTGAACAAATATATTTTAAGTTGGAAAATATTTATATTATAATTAGGCCTTTTCCAAATTTTTTTCAACAATTGCTTAATAAAAACACCATTACTAAATTATCTATCCTTTCTAACAATTTTTAAAATATTTTGTGAGTGTAGTCGATCAGTTTTTTTGAGTAAACCTGGAAAGAATACAAGATCGTAAGAAATACGTGTGAATTCTGTCTGCACAATTGTGCTATGAAATGATAATCACTGATTAAAATTAAGAATTGTTATTTGTAAACAGCGACTGTCAGTTGGCAGGTACCATATTGTTAGAACTACATTTGCCAAATTAAATTGCTTTTGTTTAGTTTATTTATTATAAATTATAGGTTTTATGCTTAGCGTTTCCACTATACTCTGTAAAGCCATGTACACAATTTTATAAATTTCTATCATTTAGCCGGCTTGTTTTTTAACATAGAGTTCATGATCTGTAATCACTATGCATTAGTTTGTTATATTCCCCAATGTCTGAGTAAACAAGTATTTCAACCAACATGGAAGCATAAACATCAAAGATTTTACTTTTAATGTTTCGAGGGTTTTCAAATACCTAAGGCTCTATTGAAAAAGAAAAAAAATTGTTATGACTTATAACAAGTTTTAAAATGGATTTTTAAAGAATTTTTGCTTTATCGAATTTATTCAATTTTAATATTATATGATGACGTTTTCAAGTATTTTGAGTTTGTAAGTTTTCGTAAAGGAGTTTGTTTTAGAAATTAATTCTTCATTTGTCAAACTGCAAACTCTTAACACTATCTCTGGGGAAAAAGTCCCCTGATGAGTGCTCAAGAGACAAAATGGGCTTTAACATATGCTTATTTTCATAAGCTATACATTTCATGTATAATATTGAATGTATTTGCCTATATGGCGAAAAATAATTTTTTGTTAAAAAATAATCTTATTTAAAAATAAAAATTTTATCGTGTAAAAATAAGAGCTGAAGTTGTAAAAGTATCTCTCAAGTTAATTTAAAAATTTTTTTATTTTGCAAGAGCTTACAACGTTTTTCATTGAAATATTCAAAAGAAAAGTAAGTTATTTAATAAAGAGAAGATTTCAGGGAAATTGGTAAAATTATTTTAATAAAAGAATAATGAATACTAATGTAAGAGCTCTTAAACTTTAATTTATTTGATTTTTTAACAAGGACATCCCATAAATGGGTGTTTTTTATAGAGTGACACAAGTTGAAATCGTAATAAAGCACTGATATATATTTTTAATATCAATTCTTGAAAAGAAAATTTTACGAAATTAATGTTTAAATATAATTTTTGCCATGTGGCTACGGCTGGCGCGTATAAAGCGCAATCTAAAACACCAATTTGTAACAACTTTTCGCAGCATTTCCGGCCGTATTTCGCCGATAACTCTTCGAACGTTGGTAGACTTAACATAACCACGAAGAAAATAATCCAATGGGATTAAATCACACGATACTGGTGTCCAATTATTTGGGCCATTATGTGAATTTATTCTTTCATCAAAAGTTTCCTTTTAGAACCCGCTGCAGCTCGCTGTGTGGCATGTGACTCCGTTCTGTTGGAACCACATATAAGCAAGATTTATGCCACGTAATTAAGGTATTAAAAAATTTCTAATCATGTTACTATACCGTTCATCATTGACATTAACAGTCTGTCCATTTTTTTTTTGAATACATATGGGCCAATGATTCCGACGATCCATAAAGCGCACCAAACAGTAATTTTCTGTAGATGTAATGGTGCTTCGACAAAAGCTTGTGGATTCTCCTCACTCTAATTGAGACAATTCTGCTTTCTTACGTACACATTAAATCAGAAATGAGCTTCATTGGAAAATAAAATTTTGAATGGAAATTCAAAATCGACATCAATAGAATAGAACAATTATTTTGAGTAAAAATTGCAATAATTTGCACGCGAAATTCCAAAGCAAACTAAAAAGAACCAACTAATAGTGAGTGGTCCAATAAAATTGTGATGCCACAAAGTTGTGACAGTCGATAAAAAACAATCTGTACTTATGTATGGCGTACCGTTTTTATCAATTGCTACCACTGTGCAGTAGCCAGAGAATTTGTTAGTTTATTGTTATTTTGTTTTTATTTGTTTATTGTAAATAATAAAATGTTACAAAATTAAAGGATTTTTATATTGAGAGACATAAAAAACAAGTAGAGATTACATGCGATGTGTATTATAGATAAAGTGTGATAAATTGTTTTTTAGTTATTTACAAAGGAAAACAAAAAAAAAAATTAATTCTTTTTAGTCATAAAATATATATATTTTTAATTTGTTTCTATATAAAAACAAACTATTTTTTATAAAAATATTCATAAAATTATATAATTTTTTTCGTTTTATCTAAAAAAAAGTATTAAAAACCTGGTTAGCCTAACGTTGCCGTAACGTAACTAATCAAGTGTACGTTTTTTGGCACATGAAAAACAATGCAAATGATTAATGAATTTTAGAGTTATGTTGCTCTTACATAAAAACCTGCCAAAAGTTAAATTTTACCTTTACATTACGTGACATATGGTCGTACGGAAGTTTATGTGCTCTATACGGAAGTTAATGATGCCACTTTAGGATTTCGACCCCAAATTTTTCAACGGATTGCAGATTTTAAAAATGTTGATGTCAAAAACCTAAAGTAGTATCATTAACTCGAGATATATAAAATGGCGGATAGAGAACATAAACTATCGCACGACGATATGTTCCATTTTTATTGATTTTTAAAATTTTTAAATTATAATTGTGGTTAAGGTAATTAAAAGAGTTTGGGAAAAGATTTATAGAAGAAAATTCTAGTTCGTGTTTGAAAAAAATTTATGATTTTTCATCTTATATGGAATAGTGATAAAAAAAATATAAAAAATGATTCAATATTGTAATGTACATATATCTTAAAACTGGGCACAATAGAGGATTGGCTGTATATTGCACTTTGCAACCGTGCTCAGTTTAAATTGTATTCGGCCTTATTCAAGTCTGCGACATCGTTGTCGTCTGACGACATTTTTGTAGCAGAACAAAGGAAAAATGTTTCTCTTGTTTTTAATCTAAATATATAAAATTGAATGTGTGTCTAGACCGATCTTCCTGAAATTTTCACAGCATTTAACTGAGACTCCGGCATAATTAATAGGATTATTTTTTTCGACCACGCCCATTTTTACGCCCACTTTTTAAAAATTATGTAATTGCTTCCATATAGTTTTTAAAAGATTTACTTCAAATTGTATACACATTATACTCCAGGCCAGGAAGAAATACACATTTTTTACGCCACGCCCCCTTTCACGCCAAATTTTGTATGAAAGTTTTAAACTTTTAGTTTTATATAAAAATTTGGTGCTTCTTTACTACGCTTATTATCGACTTTATCTCAAATTTAAAATACATTTGCATTAAAATAGTAGGGTAGCCTCACTCTCTTTTTCCCACAACTGTCTGCAAAATATATAAATACTTTAAATTATAATATATAACGAGGGGGTAGCGAAGCACACCGGGTTCAGCTAGTCTATTACAAAAATGTCGTTACACGACAACGACTACGCCAATTGGAATACGGCCAATTGTAATTTATATGCGTTACGGCAATGTTCGGCTAATCAGACCTTAAAACCATGCTAAGAGTGCAAAACGTTACATTTTGTTTCATCATCAGGAAAATATCTTATAGGAAGGGAGAAAGATGTGGTAGAGCTTGTGGGCATTTGATTTAAATTCGCTGATATCGTAATAGGCAGGAAAGATGTTCGCCCGAAGATTGTTTCATGAACGAGCGGTACGGCTATAGAGCGAATTCTTTCTATAATGCATTGTACAATTCACTGGATAGTCAATTACAAAAGGATGTGCCCTAACAAGAGGTAGGAGTAGTACATAGGAATATTCAATTATCCTCAATCAGGTTCCTTATTATAGCATCTCCCATGTTAGTACTAATAGAATAATGAAACGCACGCCACATTACGGCTACGACAACGTTTTGCAGACCAATTTTTAAGTTTTTTTCGTAACAAACAAAACTTCTATTTGATTAGAAAATAAACCATAAAACAAATTTAAAGTACTTGTGTATTTGCTAAAAATGCTGAATAAAATAAAATTATAACCAAATCATTAACAAATTTATAATATTTTTTACGCTTTTTTATTTTAATATGCATACATGCATACTCGTGTGTATTTTATTTCAATTTATTTATTTAAAAAATTCCACAAAAAAATATTTTTTAGCTGGTGTGTTCAAAATTCGTTAATGATTAAAAAAAACTCTTAATTTAGCCTCTACAACTTCTAAAAAGTTCAATAACCAGACATTTTTTTCTTTGCTTCCCTATATGTATGCTCGCCCCCAAATAGTTAAAGGAGAATGAATGGTCTGTCGTTTAGACACAAACTCTTTTGCTTAATTTTTTTTAAACTACTTTTTATGTAGTGGTCTTTTTTGATATTTTTTATTATAGATAAATAAATAAACTAAAAACTGCCAAATCAACAGACAGTAACATAGGGAAAAAATTTGATGGTACATGCCTGTTACACAAACACACCCACAAATATGAACACACTCAATTTCCTTTTTATTTCAAACTTAACTGAAGGACAAGTCAAAACATGTCAATATAGATAAACAAATATGAAATGTTATCAAACACATAAGCACACACACACATATATATTCTGAGTACATAAAAATTAACTGTATAGAAAGGAAATAGGAAACAGAGAGAGAGAGAGAGAGATAAAATAAAACAAAATTATAAAAAATACTTTCTTTGGTACAGCCACGTGTGTCTGTGAATATTTAAGTTTAAAACTGATACCCAGTTAACAAATTTAAATTTAGTTTTTTGTTAAATATGTAATCTGGAAATCCCATTCTGAGTACCCATTTGGGAACCCAAATTATTACAATTTAGTTCTGTACCGGGATTCAGTAACTTTTAACAATACGATATTCGCAAAAGAAGTCGACAGTTTTTATTGTTTGCAGTAACGATTACGTGATTCACTAAGTACATTTTATCGACAGTCTACTGTAGTTTTCTTTATGTTTAAATTGCAATAATTTGGCAGCACTGTATAAAATCAGTCAGTTTTTGGGTAGAAAGTTAGCAAAGCTATAAACCTCTAGTTTCTTTGGGTATACAAACACACAAAAATGGTTCTCAAACAAACTAGTTAATAGCGTAGGCACATCTCTCTACAAAATTTCAATATAAAAAATTTACGATTTTCCAACTGAATAAACAGCATACAAATTTTTGGCGTTAGTTGACGACAACAGCCATCGTAAACAAAAAATAATGAATAGCAATATCGATAATTCTGTTGTTTACTGTTGAAAACCATGCGATTATCGTAAAAATATGTTACTGAATCGCACCACTGATCTCATTAAGTCGTTTTATGACAAAACGGCTCTGTAATCTTGACATCAAAGAAATATGAAAAAGTATTTCTTTCAGCGACTTCCTCTCAGCAGACTTCTGTCAAATGCTTTGAGAGTAACTGATTGCCATGAACAAGTCTGTCGTTCGGAGTGTAGGTCCCGGTACTCATGGATACAAATAAGTACACACAACATGGGTGTTGCGAAAGGTTAGACCGTAGCCCTGGCCAAATATGTATATATCGTCATATTAAATGCAAGCAGACGTAACTACACAAAATTCTGAAATTGAGTTTTTTATTAATTATGGATCAAAATACATGTTTATGCAAAATTTTAGATTCAAAAATGGCGATTTTATTAACGAAATTCAAACGGACGTAACTACAAGTGCGTGTATTTTTAAATGCAAGAAGACATAATACATAAATATTTATATGAAAATCTTACATAGAAACTTCTTTGTTGTAAAGCGATGCCAATCTCTATACCTCGATACTGGATTTACAAAATTTTTGATCTTAAGCTTTTTTGCTTCTCCTGTAAAAAAACAAAAACTGTAGTTACGTCCGTTTACATTTAGTATGACGATATGTATCTATGATCACCTATTTTAATAGGATCTTCTTTGTCGGATGCCTCTGGAAATTTATTTTCGATATCTATAAAATTATACGTATATATGTATTTTATTCTAAATCACACCATTTTCAATCGTTAGCTCTTCTCAACTTTCAACCTTGCTAATATACCCGGTGAGTTGTTTATTATTAAAAGTATTTGAAAAAGATGGTTTCAAACGCTTACTGGGTTTAAGTCCTTCTTTGTTAACATTAAAATATTACTAACTGCACTAATACAGAGAGAAATATGTAAATCGACAAGAGAAATTAGAAATTAGCAGTACAAAAAATTGCACTGCAACAAAAAAAGAAAAACGAACTTTTGCTATTTGCTATCAGTATTGATGTTTTCGTCTCTTTGTGGTAGTTTTAACTGAGTATTCATTCTCTTTGTGGGTGTGTATGTTTACACCATGAGTGTATAATAATACACACTTAAAGAAATTTGATTATCCTATTGGTCTGAGCATTAACTAGACTGAGCAAAACTAGACAATTTCTTTTTAATAGACCAAAACTATAAGTGTAATTATTAATAATGCAAAATGGAATGTTTATTTTTTTATGTGTCTTTATTAAAGAAACACATTTTAGTATTAACGAAACTGGCTCTATTGAATAGACCATATTATGACATTAATGTTTATATATGATTTCTATTTAGTCATTGTAATCAGATATACAGAGAACAATCATTTCCATCCATATTTCGGCAATATCTCATAAAATTTTGCATTTCAATTTTAAAATTTGGTATTTAATTGGAGACTATGTTAATCGGCGTACACAAATTTAAGATTTAAGGGCGTTAAATCACATTTGTTGGTGGTCAATTAACTAGACCACTACGTAACATTATTATTAAATCTAAAATTTCGTTGTGTAAACCAATTTTTAGTAGTCGACGTGGTCTAGTGGTTAGTGTGTTGGCTTACTAAGACATGGGCCCTGGGTTCGACTCCAGGCTCTGACATCTTCAAAAAAAGAAATATGAAAAAAAAATATTTCTTTCGGCGACTACCTCTCAGCAGTCTTCTGGCAAAAGCTCTGAGAGTAACTAATTGCCATGAACAAGCTTCTCAAGTCTGTCGTTCGGAGTTGACATTAAACTGTAGGTCCCGGTACTCATGGATAAAAATTTACACACACAACATGAGTGCTGCGAGAAGCTAGGCCGTAATCCTGACATAGGGTTGTAAAGGCCAGTTATGTATGTATGTAAACTAATTTTTAGCTCGCTGGCATCTGGATGTGTCCTTTTGGAGCAAGAACATGTGGACAAAAATATTTTGCCAGTTAACTGAGATATGAACAACTTTTAAACCCGTTATGCATACTACAAAGTATGGTTATGTTCTCAGACATCTAGATGATGTGTACGTCGCAGAGATGGTCAATGCTAGTACACATACATACATAATCCCAGCAGAAATTAGTGCTTACCAATAAGCTATTTTGTAAGGGAAAAATTGTAAACAATCACTTACTCGTGCTCATCAATAATGCATGATTTTTATATGAAATGAGACGCTGAAATGCAATAGAAACGAAAATTTGGAAGCTTTGATGTAAAAAAACATCATAATACTTCTACTATCGCTTACCATTTTTTTATTGCTTCCAAATCTTTAAAATTTTCTGCTGAGATTGACCATTACAACACTGTTTCAGAGTTACGGTCTATCTTCTCACAGCACCAGTACTGTGTGCATCAATTTTTATCCATGAGTACCGGGACCTAGAGTTTGACGATTACTTTAAACGGCAGACTTGAGAAATTTGTCCATGGCAATCAGTTACTCTCAGAGCTTTTGCCAGAACACTGCTAAAAGGTAGTTTTTAAATATCGGAGCCTGATATCTGGTCTAGTAAGCCAACACACTAACTACTAGAATACGGCGACTACAATATTAGTATACTTTTCCATAAAATACATCCCTGAGTATATAAAACTGCTAGTTAAAAGCAAAAATTATTATGTTTAAAAAAATTAAGCCCTCAGTGCAGATGAGTTCTTCTTTGGTACTGTCGGGGGCCAAGAAAACACACATGGCACTTATTCGGAAAGAAATTTTTATTAGTTAAAACCCTTTAGAAATGCCATACACTATTCAATTATAAAATATCATATCTTTTAGTTTCTTTTTTTTTTTGCATCAAAAAAGATTGATTTTTTTATTACTTCGACAACTGAGCGATTTCTTAGAAGAGTCCTTAAGTCCACCAGTAGCAATCTGTTGTAAAATTCTTACAGTACTGACAACTCTTAAAAACAAATATTGTAGAACATCGTCGGGTTAATGGAACATAAAGTAAAACACTTGAGCTGGATGATACAATAACAAATTAACAACTTTTCGTCGTGCGGGAGTTTAAGTGCTCTATCCGCCATTTCATATTTTTTATATATCTCTAGTTAAAGATGCCACTTTAGGTCTTCGATCCAAAATTTTTCAAATCTGTAATCCGTTTTCGGATATCTTGTCCAGTTTCGGAGATAAATAGCCGAAAACGGAATGCAGATTTTAAAAATTTTGGTGTCAAGAACCTAAATTAGCATCATTAACTCGAGATTTAAAAAATGGCGTATAGAGCACTTAAACTCCCGCACGATGTTTTGTTAACCATAATCGGGGCTTAATTTTCTGTAAATTTATTATAGAAGCTTAAGGCTGAAGATCACTCCAAATGTAACAGTTCTGCTTTATACATCTTTAACCAAAAATGGATTTAAATACAGAAACCATATCGATATAACCAAAAATGGATTTAAATACAGAAACCATATCAATATAAGTTTGTGCTTCAGCCCATTCAACGATGATCGTTTTGATTTAACTCCTACATAAGCTAACAATTATTAGCTTTTAACCTTACTTGGAATTTTTTCAATGCTTCTCCTATAGCGGTTACAGCTTCTTCAGTGTGCACTGTTCGGCTTTTCATGAGATGCATATTATCAGTAGGACTAAACCTGGTTCAGTCGCTCTAAAAAACGATTATGTTTAGCATGTATTAGACGAAGTACTCTATACGTTTGATAAACAGAACCTTTATTACGTTAGAAAAAATTACAATAATTTGCTAGCATTGCTGTGGTAAAAGTCTAACCATAACCGATACTCGTAAATCAAACAATAATCAACAAAAGGCAAGTTTCAGCTACTAAATCATATTATTACGAAATATCTTAGAAAAGATTTTCTGCACATGTGTTTAAATTTCTGTTAAAATATAAATTTTTTAGAATTTTCTTTTAAACATTTTTTTACGAGTATATGTGTACGAGTATATTCATTAAATCCTCCTTCCTTCTCTAATATTTTATTCCAATTAAATACGTTTTTTTTTTCAGTGCAATTTCCGGTTTTTGTATAGACAATATTTGGCTACTTCCGTAGTTTTAATATGTTTTCGACAGATTGACAGTGATGTTACAAATAACATGACTTTCGGTCTATAAAAAAAGAAAATTAAGAAAAACTAAAAACAACAAATTTTTATTCCAAAAAAAAAAAGAACTCTTCTCTATGGGGAATTAATAGAGAAGTACAATAACCCAAAGAAAAAAAAAATAAAATAAAAAGAACCACAAAAACTCATATCATGACAAATAATTGAGCAAAAACTTTTCTTTTGTTTTGGTTGACATACAGTACTGGAAAAAAAATCCCTAAAAAATAGATTCTCTAAAAAAGTTTCCCCTTTTTTTGTGATTCCCTAAATATAAGAAAAAAAAAATAAAATAAAACAGAGAATGAAAAACTAGACAAGTGTCTTAACATTTAGTTGGAATTCTTTAGATGAAGGGCTATAGGTAAGTCCATTAGTTTTGTCCTGGTTTTAAGAAACAAATTGACAGCATAGAATCAAATCAAAGTTGTTCTTCACTTGGCATAAGTTAAGGATGAAAGTATTAAAAGTTGACTTAGTTTCGGCAGGTATTCGTTGAAGTCTTTTGAAAGTATGTAATGGGATGTAATTTTTTTTATTTTTTGTGGTAAAAGTTTATTTTTCTCCCTTGTATTTAGGAAACTCACCTGTAGTTACCAAAGTCTTCTTGTTGTATATGTCTTATGGTTAAAGTATGACGATTTCCTCTTGAAGACATTATACGTCTATCGGTTGTTTGTATTAAAAATGAATTTTGATACCAGGATACCTGCAATGAAAAGAAAAAAAAAGGAATGACATGTAAGTAAGAAACCAGACATGCAAAGAAAATTCAATTAAAAGATTTGTATGTATTACGTTATGTATTAAATGTAAACCTTAAAATCAAAAAAAAAGTTTTCCTTAAATTTTTTATCTAAATTTTATTGATTTTTTTAATCACATAAGAATGTGATTGAGAAATATTTTAAATATTTTGGTATTATATGCACTTATGTATAAAGAAATTTTTAGAGAATTATATTCGCTTAAATATAAAAAATTACTTTAGGAGCAGATATTTCCAATGCAATATTGAAAACTTATTAACCTTCATCTGCTCCTTAAAAAAAATTACATTGTCTACCCTGGCGTCGTTTTCGACGCACAATATATTTCTTATGCTTTTTAGTAGAAAAACGCGAAACACACATGATGAGAAAACTAAAAATTGCTAGTATTTATATTTGCTTAATATTAAAACATTGCTTTTAGTTTTATTATATATTAAAGTGAATTATTATCGATGCATTTAACACATACGTTTTGGTTATAAATATATGTTTTTATATGCACTTTTTGCACAAAAGCAACAAATAGTAGTAGGCATGTTATTTTTTGAAGTTGAATTCCTTTTAAAACATATTGAAAACTTTAGTCTTTCTTTAATTTGTGGAGAAACGCTTTTTGATTTCTTCGATGCATATGATGAAAATGGCATACCAATAAAATTAACAAATGACCTTGATCGTAGCCTTCCTGTTCTATTTGGCATACAAAGGATAACCACAGTTCCCGTCGAAAATATCTTCTTATTACAACTTTATGCGTTGTTTGGCAATTAGGGTTAATTTTTTTGAAAATAATTAATGCATTTAATGCAGCTGTGCAACTGTAGCAAGAAAGCATCTTATCGACCATATCGACACAGTCTATATTGAAGTAAAAAAAATTAATTAAAATTTGATAATTACTCATAGAAAAAATGAATTGTTGGCAGCCTTTTGATCTCCGGGTTCAACTTTTCTAGAGTTATGTAAAGTATATTGTAAAATTGTACACTTTTTTTCTATCAATACATGCATTGCCTGTAAATGCAAATGTTGGTTTGTCAAAGGTGAAAGCTAATGGTATCATCCAAAGGAATAACTTCATTTGCATATTCAAAAGTGTTTTTCGACGTAATTGCCCTTAACATAATACGACTATACTCTGCATCGAATAAATCAACACTTGATTCATTTTTTTGATCTAAAAATATATACAACATTCATGTATAATGAGAAGTTATTTTACCTATACTTATACACGCCAGCTAAAATCAAAAAAACAATAGAAGCTCTCAACAAGCTGGAATCAATTCGCAAGAAATCTTCGTCATACTTAGCTTTGGCATATACCTTAGAAATACCCTGTGAAGATGCAATTCGTATTACAACGGGCGGAAGATTGATAACATTTTAAGCTCTAATCCTGCCATCTTGTGGCTGACTACACCACTACTAATTACAGGCTTTCTGACATCAGAAAAACTGTAGTTATTTTCAGCTTCACTTTCATTTAGAAGAACTCCTACTTCTTCACATGACAAATATTTTATTTACTTTTTTTTAATTATTTGATATATTTTGTTTATAAATTAGTCAAAAATTACTTTATCGCCTACAAAAAGCACAATGACTAGTAAAAAAACAAAGTTACCCGCCAAAAAACATACGATTTCTCATATGTGTCGAAAACGACGCATGAGGGTAGGCAACGTAACTTTTTAGATACAATACAAAAAAATAAAATTTATAATACGAAAATAAGTCTAAATGTGCACATTTATGTATTCTACAAAGTCAGGAAATTCTATCAACTTTTAGCCAGCCATTTTAATAAAAATTCAAAAATTGTACTGGATATGCGTCGTTTTCGACGCAAAGAGCAGATAAAGGTTAAATTACAGAATATTATTTGATGAAAAAATTGCCGTGTACAGAGTGACATAAACACAAATCAATACCTAAAAATTGACACAAGAAACTACAGTGAAACAATTTTCTTAAAAAATTTGCGAGATCTCACGTAACTGTCGAGGAGGATCAATACCCGGATCGCGAACAACATTTGTTTTCCTTACAAGGACATCAAAGATATTGATCTAGACTATATGTGGTTTTAAAAGAGTGACTTTACCAAGCAGAAAATTTCTAAAATTCGGAAGCAATAAATAAAATTGCAAGCAATATTAGAGGCATTATCTGATTTTTCTTACCTTAAAGCTTCCAAATATGTTACAGGATAACGGATTATTATTGATTGATACTGACTGATATCAATAAGTTTAAATCAAAGATCCTTTTCTAAAATGCAAATCGCAAGGAAATCAGTTGCTGCTGACTCTTTTACCCTTCCCCTCATATTTTTATTGACCAGCATTATATGGAGTCTTTCCCGGAGTGCTGGCCTCAATAAAAAAAACAAATATTTGCGACTTTTGCTTCCTATACATTATTTTAAACCCTTTTTTTATTAAAAACTTGTATTTAATAGTGAGTAAATTGCCACTTTGTATTCGCCGTGGTCTAGTAGTTAGTGTGTTGGCGTACTACGACGATAGCGCCGGGTTCAATTCTCAGCTCTGACATCTTGAAAAAAAGAAATATCAAAGAATTATTTCTTTCGGCGACTACCTGTCAGCAGTCTTCTGGCAAAAACTCTGGGAGTAATTGATTGCCATGAAAAAGCTTCTCAAATCTTTCGTTCGTACTCGACTTTAAACTATAGGTCCCGGTACTCATGGATAAAAATTGGCACACATAACATGAGTGCTGCGAGAAGCTAGGCCGTAACCCTGACACAGGGTTGTAATGGAAAATTATGTATGTGTGTATGTATGTAAATTGCTACTTTATTCTTTGTAATCGATAAAAAATTTCTTTAAATTTTTTAAATAAAAAATAAAATTTTTTCTAGCTACTGCAGTGTTGTCAAGTTATGGATTTTTACCCTTGATTTGGGGTATATTTTTGGACTTTGGGACATTTTGAGAAATAAAAACCTTTTAGGGAAAAATTTGGGCTGTACATTTGCTTGCCAGTCTTCAAGTAAAACAGCCCGAAGGCTTCTGAATAAGGCAAAAGCATTCTTGTTGCCGACAAAAAATGTCTACAAGCCCATAAGAGCTAAAAAATCGTATATTTTCTGTATCTTTTGAAGACAATTCACAGGTACCAGTTAAAGGTCTGCATGAATGTTTTGCTTTTCTGCCAATTTAGGATGATTCAAGAAGTGAACTCTAATTGAGAGTAAGTTCAAGCATCTAAACAAGTATTCATTCTATTCGTTTTGCAGCCAACGAAACGAAACTAAACGAACAGCCTCAATAAACGAATAGAATAGAATACAATAAATCTAAATTTACTCTCATAATTCTCAATTATTATGGAGACATTCTAATGTCTTGGTAGTACAAACAAGCGAATAAAAACAAACAAATTGAAATCTAGCAAGAAGAATAGTCTGTGTATATTAAAGTATTTAAAGGAAAAAAAAAACAATTACTTTTTGAATATGTAATTTGTTTATACTTTTTTTAAGGTTTTTGTAAATATGTATGTATGTATTTTTAAAAATTAAGCCAAAAATATAAAGAAAAATAACATAAAAAAATAATTCAGTTCATTACTTATTATTACTCAGTTCTTTAGTACGTATAAAACCAGTGCAAGAAATTCTTATCTATCATATTACATACAAGACATTCCATTCACTCTAATCATTCCATTCGAACTCTTATGTTTCATGTCACTCATGTCTCGATACTCTCTTGTCTCTATTCTCTCATTATTAACATTCTAACGACAACAACCACCTTTTATGTTTGTTTTATTCGTTTCGCTTTTACGAATTAGAGTTGGAAGTGTGTTTGAAAATTTTAGAATGTATTGAAGATCATTTCAAACATACCCATACCCATACAGTTAATAAGGTTTTCATCTAAAGCCAACATACATGGGCATACTGCATTACTTTTTTACTGCAATACTCAAACCAGTATTCAGTAAAAAGTACTGATTATTGAAAAGAAAAAGTACTGATTTGTGTAAAAAAATTCAGTAAACATTAAAAGACTGATAGTAGATACTGTGTGTTTTAAAAATGATATGTAAGCATTGCTCACTTACATGAATAGTGGCATAACTGAAAAACTGCATTTCGAAAAAAAATTAAGAACTGAAAAAATTATTTTATTTTACATTTTTCAGTATATTTTATGAACTTGAAGTCTCAGCTATATAAATCAGTTTTTATTTACCCAATAACACATTTCATAATTAAAAAAAGTAAAAACATACAAAAAAGAAATATTCCCCGAAATGCAGTTTTTCAGTTATGCCACTATTCATGTAAGTGAGCAATGCGTACATATAATTTTTAAAACACACAGTATCTACTATCAGTCATTTAATGTTTACTGAATTTTTTTACACAAATCAGTACTTTTTACTGAATACTGATTTCTCTTTTCAGTAAACAGTAAAATTTACTGAATACTGATTTCTTTTTTCAGTAAACAGTACTTTTTACTGAATACTGATTTCTCTTTTCAGTAATCAGTAAAATTTACTGAATACTGAATTTTTTTTTTCAGTAAACAGTAAAATTTACTGAATACTGATTTTTCTTTTCAATAATCAGTAAAAAAGAAAATACTGAAAAAGTACTGGTACTGAAAAATGCCCATCTATGAAAGCCAAGACAGAATGTTAACATATGTATGTACACAATTGGGAAAATATTGATTTTTCATGGGTATATTATTTTAAATGGCAAGAAAGCTGATATAACCAGTTATAAATGATAAATTTTCTTTACACCCTCTTCAATAATGCTTTAATTCTTTCCCTAGCCAAATATGTATACAGGAGAAAAACATTATGAAAATATTTATTAATGACTAGCGACTCATTTGAATGTAAGAAAATCAGTTTAAATTAAAAATTAAAGTGAATATTTTTGTAATAGAACACAAAAGCGTTTTAAGTCTTATGTATGTACGTTTTAAGAGTTTTTATATTATAGTTCCATATACGTTTTTGATTTTGATTTTTCTTCATTTAGGGATTTTTTTCCTTATGGACTTGGCAACACTGAGTTACTGTGATATACATATACTTTGTTAATACCCCCATGTGAAAGTGTAATATTGTGTCTTAGTGCCATAAATTTGTTGCTATTTTTCTTGTTTATTAAAAGAAAGCATTTCTTACTAAAAAGATGCTATCTTATGACAAAAAGACACAATAGGTCACTTTCCGAATACACCAATTGTTTGTATCTAAACATTTTTATTGTATATGTATGTGGCATATGAAAAAAACTTCCACAAATAAATTGTGATTTTATCAATTAAATAATAAAAAAGCTTTCTAGGCGGATTGGTGCGCGAGGTCATTTTGTATGAAAACAAAAACATGTAAAAAAAGTAGGCAAATAAAGGTCAAATTACAATATTCGAGAAGATAACAACAAATGGCGTAATATTGCAATATATTTTGTTTTTTTTTTTTTGTTTCTTTAAATATTTGCTTTTGTTGTAGTTTGTTTTCAAAATCAGACAAAAAAGTGAATATCATTTTCATTATTGCCAATTAACTAAAATGTCATTAAAATATGTAGAGTTTGTCATAAAAAAAAGATATTTAAACATGAACATCATTAAACAGCAAAAAAAAAAAAGGAAAAAAACATAAAAAAATAAAATATATATAAATTGAACCATAAATGATATTTTTAATTGCCAAAGATAATGAACAGATTCAAATGGTACAAGAAAAAAGAGTGATTATTTATGGCATAAATCAGCAATAAAAATAAAATTTATATTTTAAAATTTTTATGTACAAACAAGTGACTGCAACAATAAATAAAACATAAACTGCTTGACCTAATTTAAAATTCAAATAAATTAAAAAACAATATAGTAAATACAAATTTAAATAAAATTAAATGAAAAATATATGAAATTCTCTTCAGTTTTGTCTAAATGCAATAAAAATGCCTTTTGAATTCCAAAAGCAGAGAACAAAAAAAAAAAAGATAGTGGCAGAGAACAATATTTTAAATAAAAATTTAATTTTACTGAGACGCAGTGTAACAGATATTAAATGATACAAAATCTTATACAGATTTTTTAAACTTATTCAATTATATGAATACATTGAATGACTGTATTTGTGCTGGAGCCCCCTTAGGGAGTGGTGATAGAGGGTAGGTATGTTCCAAAAAAAAGTTGGGGATAAAATATTAGTGAGGGTCGGTCTTACATTTTATCCCTCCAGGGCAGTTGTGGAGCTTTTTGTGGACTTTTATTCCTTCAACTCTACCTTTGACTACGATGAGGAGGCATTCGCCCGCATTCAGCATCTTTTTTTTTTGGCTCATGCATTTTTTTGTTGAACCTCACAAAATAAGCGGCTTTAGCTAATCGAAAATCGAAACATCATATACTATCCCACCCCTATCAAAATAGTTTTAGTCTCCTTGTAAAATGTCTTTCTTTCCGATTTGATTTTTATTTCTTAATCCAAACAGACCTCCACTCTGAAATTTGTCACAACTCGTCGTGCGGGAGTTTAAGTGTTCTATACTCCATTTTTTTCAAGTTTGCAATTTGTTTTCGGATATCTCGTCCAGTTTCGACTATTAATAGCCAAAAAAAGGATTGCAGATTTTAAAAATTTTAGTGTCAAAAACCTAAAGTGGTATCATTGACTCGAGAAATATAAAATGGCGGATAGATCTTTGGCATTATAAACAGGTAGCTTTTGGAGATATAGGCTTCCGACTTATAGGTAATGAAAATTGACCTTAGACTTAAAAAAAAATTCATGTTGCATATTAAATCAAAGGCAATTTAATACCCTTTCAAATGCGACCTTTACGACATGCGTACCTATAATACTTTTCCAGAAAATTGAAATTAAGTAAGTATAACTTTGTGCATTTTTGTATTTTTTTCCTCAATTTCCGGATCCAATTGTGTCAGTGCCCCCAAACTTTGTATTTAATTTAGTTCTAAGATCTGCTATATTTCTACAAAAAATCTTAAAACTCGGAGGGGGTGGGTTACACCCATTGGTTGATTTGGCTTGAAATATCCCGTATATGTAAGTAAGTATATATGTATATATTATTACGATTAACCTTTTTTAAAAATTTTCTTTCATAGAAACATTTTTTGCGTGGGTTCGTAGAATATAAATTTCATAAAGGACACACTTTATTTAAGGATTACGGCCTAGGTTCTCGCAGCACTCATGTTGTGTGTGTCAATTTTTATCCATGAGTACCGGGACCTACAATTTAATGTCGACTCCGAACCAAAGACTTGAGAAGCTTGTTCATGGCAATTAGTTACTCTCAGAGATTTTGCCAGAAGACTGCTGAGAGGTAGTCGTCGAAAGAAATATTTTTCTCATATTTCTTTTTTTTTTTTGAAGATGTCAGAGCCTGGAGTCGAACCCAAGGCCCATGCCTTAGTAAGCCAACACACTAACCACTAGACCACGGCGACTACGCAGTGTATATAGACTTGAAAACATTCTATATTTTGTGGACAATCTTAATTTGATTTTTGTAACCACATAAAAAAAAGTGATGAAAAATATTTTTTTACTCTGTTCATTTGATTTTAAATAATCTTTAATTTTATTTTTCAAGCTAAAACAAAATATATATATCTAAAGCATAAAGATAATTCTTTAGAATTTGTTTTTTTTTTTCTTAAAAATAAATTATAAAAGAATATTAAGAAAAGGAAGCAAATTAGACACAAATATCTCCAGAGCATAATAACAAAGGTATTAACCCATTAAAAATGTAGCATTTTAAGAATTTTACAAAATTTCATTTGCATTTCTCTAAAAACTCTCTTACTTACCGTTGCAATGGGATCTGCATACACAATACAAACAAGTTTTGCTTCAAATCCTTCACCTGAATGTATCCAAGATTTTTCTACTTGTATATCAGGAGGATCTGAAAAGAATAATATTGAGCAATACAATATCATTAGAGAAAATATAAAATATTAAATAATTTATAGAAAAAAAGAAGAAATAATTTCTTAGAAATTTATATTTTAATTGTACGAACTTACAAATACATACTTGTACTCGCATTTTTGTATTTATTTTTACATTTTTTAAAAAAATTAAAATAAGTCAAGCATTAAATGTTATTCTAAATAAAATTTAAATGATTTTATACAAATTGTTTTATGGGAGAAGTTAAAGAAGATTTTAATATTAAACAATTTGAGAATAAAATTTAATTCTTCGGTACGTGAACGTTATGTATACTGGTGTTACAGTGTGAATATCAACAATTGTGGCATTAATTTAAAGATTGAAAATATAAATGAGCTGACGAATAATAATCCGATTAAAATGAATATTTGTCCTAGATTAAGCATATATTTTTCTAAATACGTCACAAACAAAAGTTATGAATTTTTAAAATGCGAATTTGAATTTTAGAAATGCCTTCTACAGCTTCATAAGGCAAATATTTGACTAAAGAAAAATATATCCATTTATTTATGAAAATATTTTACGCGATAATTTCGTTTTATGTAAGTAGTTCTTAATGGCTTAAATGCGAATAATTATAAAAAATAATTAGATATGTTTCGTAAAAGGAAAAAAAGTGTAAATCATATAGAAGTTATATTACTCGTAATAGTCATTAAATCAATAACTGAAAAGAATATATAAACATTTTTTAAAATATTAGGATTCTATCGATTTACCCTCTTTGACTCGGTTCTGAACAATACTAAAAATATAAAAAATAGTAAATAATAAGAGAAACGAGAACTTCGTTGCGATTTATCTAACTAAATATGTATATAAATTCAGACGGGCTGTTCAGAACAGTGGCTGATCTAGATGTTCAGCAGCTATGATATAAATTAAATGTGTGTGGTATAATTATTGTATATAAAACTATAGCTTTAAGAGAAGCTTATGTTATAGCAACATGAATTGTTTTTTAAATTTGAAACCAATACTCATGGGGAAACCCCTACTTAATACAGTGTATTGTATTGAAATTTTTTTGGAAAGAACAGTGCACTTATGGCAGAACATATATTTCTGTTTTCTTATATTATTAAGCGTCGTTTGGAATGAGACAAATTGCTGTGAATTGATCATTCAAAAGCCAGTGTTATACCTTCACCTTTGAATGATCAACAGCAATTGCCTCATCGTTGCATATTCATCATGTGGTGAGTGTCTTCACTACGTAGGTTTTAGCTGTTATCTACTTCTTATCAATAGATGGCGCTTTTTCTCCTGATCATTGGTTTTTTTGTCGTTAATGGTTAAGATGGAATAGAGCCGAATGCCGGGGAGCGGTTTCTTAGTAGATGGTCTTCTAGGAGGGGTGGGGGAGGACCTCTTTTTTTTTTTAATTATACATTTTAGAAAATCGCAAACTAACTTTTACGTTTTTTACTTTTGCTAGGATTTGAACCTAGGCCGTTTGAGTTAAGTAGCATTGATATGGTTAAAAATACTCAGTCATCAATTACTTAATAATATTTAAACGGTATCGAGTTATTCCTTTCTATCAAATGACCGTGATTTTGGGGTGATTGAAGTAAGAACAAAAAAAAACACAAATTATTAATACAACCCTAAGCATTATTATGAATTATGAAAAGAAAAAAAAAAATAGAAGACAAAAACGAATGTCGCAGCTTGATTTAATTGTAACGAAATTGCTAGAAGAATCAACAACTAGAAGAGTAAAAATAATACTGAGATCGAATTTGGTTACTGGCTGTAAATTCCATTGAAAAAAATTCATAAAATTTCTTTAGATTTTTTTCTCTGCCTTTTGGATCTTCCAATGAAAAGACGAAGAAATGTACATACATATTAAATTATTTTCTTCATAAACCACTTTTAGTAAGGGACGAAAGACATAAATATATGCTGTGTTTACTATCATATATCTCTAGAGTATTTCAAGAACATTTTGGGTATATAAATGATTACAATGGATCAGGGGCCCTATTCTGTAATTCTCTTAAACTGAAATGCTAAAATTTTGGGTTTTTGAAACAGGCTGGGAGTTAGAATATATAAAATTAAAAAGTTTAGAGGTAAAAGGCATGAAGCTTTTAAACTACAATACGCGTTCAAGTATTGTATTCGTAGCCAAATCCTAAATCAAGTTTATAAATTCTTAGCGATAGAGTTTTAGCTTAGGAGAGGTACAGAATAAGGCCTCAGTATTTACAAATAATTAGTAAATGTTCACAAATTAAGGCCTTTAGGTTGTTGTGTAAGTATAAGACAAAATTCATAGTTTTGTATTGCTGTAAATCATTAATATGATATTCCCTTAATTTCGAAAATGATCTAAGTCAATTCAAATCTTTAAAACAATATTTTTGTTTGGAATACAAACCAAACTTTATAAATTAAACTGTTGCATAATGTGAAAGTATTTTTTTTTTTAATTATTTAAAGGTTATTTATTAAATATGACGAAACATGAAATACATATTTGACTTACACCACTTTTATAATTAATGGCATATACATATCTGGGGACATTTGACAAAACGCCTTCTTTCTAAATCAACAACTTTTCAGTAGAACAAAAAAAGTTATTGCTTAGAAAATTAAAGAAATTTTGAACTTGGATATCATACACAAATACTTAACGAACATTATGCGAACTTTTTTCCCTCTAGAAGCAATAGTTTTCTTTAAAAACGACAAAAAATTAATTTAAGACTTTTTGTTAAATAGATTTTAAAGAAAAAAATTAGCTTCCACCATACAAGTCGTTTTGTCAAATTTTTTTTATTAAATTTTAAAATTATCTTAATCGCTTAAGTCAAGACAGGTTGTTTTGTTCAAATGGAATATGAAAAAAAAGTTGAAAAAAGTGTATCTGGAAATTATATTTCGGTTTTATTAAAAAAAACTTTAATTTTTCCCTACAATATGAAAAAAATAAAAAATAATAATAACAATTAAACAAAATTTTTTATAGACATTAAATTTTTCAAACTATTCTTAATGCTCTGATTGTCAAATTGAAATTGGAATTGAAGTCTGAAAGAGGTCGATTAGTCAACTGCATATCTTGCGTTCCAAAGGTCGAAGAAATACGGGGATTAGAGCAAAAGAAAGACAAGGTAATTCTATATTTACTATAAAAATCTTGGAAAATTTTCTTATTTCGAAAGAAGTCGTTTTTTCAAATTTCCAAAGATATGTTTCCATTAGGTTTAGATTACACTTTTTTGTTAACATTTTTTCAAAGTTTAATTTTTAACCGAATAAAAAAATAATATTTTGCGTAATAATTCAAAATAAATATATTGCGTACGTGTGTTTACACTCATTGTTATAAATGTTTTTTTTTAATTTTTTTTTTTGTTTGTTTTTTTTGTTTTTTTTTTTGTTTTATCTGTTTGTGGTAATTTTGTGGTACCATACTTACATAAAACATCTAAACGTATATCGACGCTGACTGGTTCACCAACCCCATTATCTGCGGTACATTGATAAACACCAGCCTGTTGACGTTCTACTTTTTCCAGAGTCAAAATTGGACCATCGCCAATGCGAGCCGTTGATTTGCCAGCACCACTCTATTAAATAAAATGAAAATTTAAAAGCAAAAAAATCACCATGAGATATGTGGTCAAGATTACAAAAAACAAAATATAGAAAAAGAGTACAAAAACATAACTGGCAAAGTTTATACAGGAAGTTGTAAAACATAAATGCCCACAAACAATCCTTAATAAGTTTATTTAGTAACAAGGTTTTTAAATATAAATTTTTAGGATTTTTTTTCAACAAATTTAATCTCAATATCAATATTTCCTGTTAAACATCTAAAACATTTCATTTAATTTTTATTTCTGAAAAATTTTCAACCTTTCCATCAATGTAAACTAAGTGTCTTCTAGTTCATTATTACCCTTTTTGACCAGAAATACTCAAAAACAAAATCTAGTTTTCAAATACCTTTTAAAACAAAAAAAAAAACATAAAAAGACTTTTTAAGGATATGCTTAAAAGCAACATATTTGTGCAAAAGTCAGTCAAAATCTTGTGCATGAGTGTTTCTAATTCAAACTAATACTCGATACTTATGATACTAAATCACTGTCATCTATAAACGGCTTTTAAAATGTCAATAAAGTCAATATGTCACAGCTGATGAGAAAAAAAGGCAAACAAAGGAAAAAAAAAACTGAAAAATGAAAGTAAAAGAAAGACCAACGCTAATATGTTTTCACATAGCGTTACAGGCTTTAAATTCTGAAAAATTTTTGTGCATGCATTAGGGTGGTTCGTACTGTAGAGAAAAATTTTTTTTATAAAACTTGCATTAAAGATCAGCACACAATTTGGTATTTTTTTTTTTTATTTGAGACCAATACTTAGGGGTAAACCCCTACTAAATGCTGTGCACTGTATTGGACTTTTTCGAAAGGACAGTACATATATATTCTTTTTCTTAGATTATTATTAAGTGCGTTAAGAATGAGACAAATTGCTGTGAATTGATCATTCAAAGGCCAGTGTTATACCGTCACCCCTGAATGATTAACAGCAATTGCCTTATCGTTGCATGTCGATTGTGTGGTGAGTGCCTTCGCTAAGTAGGCTTAGCTGTTATCTGCTAGTTTCCAATAGATGGCACTTTTCATCCTGATCATTCGTTTTTTTGTTGACATTGGTTAAGATGGAATACATGGCCGTCTTGAAAATCGCCACTAGGCAGCTGATATAAAAAGTGTTCCAAAATGAATGCACAATATGAATTAAATATCAAAGAGAATCTTTTGTTTTTCGGTTTTTGTTTTTTCATTAAATCATAAAGTAAAATAAAGTTTCGTAGAAATTTTTCATGACCTTTTTGCATAATTGGGGTCGAATTTCGTTAATGCAGCGGGTAATTTCTCCTTGTAATACACATGTGGGTTAAAGCTTGTTGGCATGGACTTTTGATTTTAAATAACAAATTCTTCTCAACGAAACGACAGAATACACCACCAGTTAATGTCTTATGCAGAAATTGAATTGTCTTATTGGCTCCCCTCGGGGGTACAGTAAATGTCTTCTGGTGATTTACGTCGCACCAGGGTCCTGTACTCACCGGGGAATATGGAGTTCACCTAGCTCTGGGTGGCCTGGCGCTCTTTATAGGCAGAGAGGTTGGAAATTTATTACTGACCATCTCAGGGACTGACCAGAGAAACCTACTCTAATCTGGTACTACGGGCATCAGGAAGCCCCCGGTTATGCCTGTGCTCCCCTGTCATTCCGGCAGTGAGTCAAATCGGCCGGATGGTTTGGGTGTAGTTCTTCGGGGAGTACTCGTAATGGTTGTGGTAACGCTATATAGATAACCCCTCAACAAGGGGGGTATGCTATCCAGGGAGTGGTATGCTAAATTGCTAATGCGATGCCCATGGATTCTGAGCGGCTTGTCATAGACATGACTGAAATTTGAAGAAACCGGCTTCGGATGGCGCTGGTCAGACACAGTGAATTTGACCACCACCCTTTACAACGGGGTGACCTGTGGTGAATCTCATGACAGGTACGCACGATAAACTCGTCTAATTTTTGTTGCCTTACTGACTGTGTAGCATATGGCGCCATCTGGTTTAAACCACATATAGTGTTATAAAATAAAAAATAGTAGAACGTTGTGTGTGCATTTGTTGTTCGTCAACCAGATGTGCGTTCACCGAACCTTGAACATGGTAATGATTTTGGTAATTAAAAAAGCCATGTGTATTTGATCACAAATACCAAAAACTTCACACTGCTACAGCAACAGATTGAAAATATAAAGTCTTTGAGATATATAATGAGGATTTTAACAAAAAAATGATGCTCCAGAAAGAACGTTGCGTACTGAACCATAGACTTCAGTGGCCAATAGCATCAAGTTTTAAATGTCCGGTATATATCATGGCCAATTAAATTCAAAATTATTAAGAGCTACTTGAAGTCAATTGCCTTGTACAGATGAGAATTGGTGAAGACAGTTCATTGTGAGTTTAGACCAATTTAGATTTTTGTCAAACATGAATCCAGAGAATTTTTGGCCACTTAATATTTGCAATGCTCCATACAATATACTAGTCGGGTACAATCCAATTGAAATGGAAAACAGAAAGGTTAATGTATATTGTGGTCAGATCACTGTCTGGTATAAACATAACTGAAATTGAATAAAATCTAAAAGGCTGTTAGAGAGGTCGACTGAGCAGTAACTGGAGCCGACATTTACTTTTCTCTCATTACTGCCTTAAAATAGCGTAGCAAGGGTTTAACAAGTATCAATTCTTAAATAAGAAGAGAATACTTTAGTCAATGCATTCCCAAAATGCAAATTTAATGTTTCTTATGCATTGTTTGTTTTTATGTAAGGAACACTGTAATTTATTTAAAATATATGCACTATCTGGCACATTAATAAAAAAATTAAAGGCTTATTAAGAGCTTATTTCACAATTATTGTACAAAAATTATTCAAATAGGACTTTAGTAAATGCATTTTATTTTCTTGAGTATATCGGAATGATTCTTTATTCCAAACAAATTTTTTTTTTAATTTCAAAAAAGTCAACGTACATTTGCCACCCTAATATTTTGAAATTTACACTTATGTTGTTGCCTAAAAAGAAAACAAAAAGTAAGAAATTGTAGGTTTACTATGACCAATACTGCTTTATAAATGAAGAAAAAAAAAAACTCTGTAACTTCTATTTTATATTGAGCCATTGAAGGAGTTCCTTTGGCAATAAGAACAGGAAATACATCATGTTGATGATGACAATAACTCTAGAAATGAAAAGGAGTAAAAAGATAAAAAAGGCAGAGACCAAAGCTAAAGGTAACGAGAAAAAAAAATATAAAAGAAGGTGAAAGGCATACACTACTGGATAGAGTTATTTATGCAACCTGGACATTTTAAACCTCTTTCGAAAGTAAGAAAAAAAAAATTACTACCAACTACGAATATGTGTTTAAAAAAAAAGGCATAAACATAAAATTTCTGGCAATAGCAACGATATTATAATGACTTTCTTCTTGAACATTTCAGCCAGTATTGCATGCATGTCATCTTTACAAAAGTGGTTGTACGTGTAGCAGTGTTTGTGGCAGGTGCCTTTTAAACACAATACGTTTTTTTTATTTTTTTGTTCTTTGGTTTTTACTTCATTTCATTCAATATCTTCCTATGATTGCATGTCTTTTAGCTTGAGTTGTTATTTGTTTGTAGCCTTTGACATGACTAAAGACCCGCCTTGTTTGTGCCAAAACTGGCTGACTGCTGGCCCGTCCGCCTGCTTGCGTACCAACCCATCCTGGCCTAGACTGCCAAATTGTAATTAATGCAAATGGCTGGGTTGTAATGTCATGTTAAAACAACAGACAATATACGATGACTCCTATGCAGAAAGTAAATGTAAATTTCTTTCTTCCATACAGTTTGAATGTTTCCTACCATTTTGCATTTCGTTTCATTTAAAAACAGAACACGCCAGAGAAATTTTTCAGCCAGTAAAATATAAAAATATGAATATTCTTCTCTTCTTATTAAAGACCAAGTTGACCTACTGTGAGCTCTTCTTTTCAAATAAAAGCACGCAAGAATTCATGGCCGTTATTGTAAAAGATGTTGATGGGATAGTGTCATACACAATCAACGATTTTTTATTTTTAAAGGAAACGAAAGAAATGCAGCATTAAAATGGAAGTAAATTGCATATCCTTTATAATGGATTTTGATTGTAATCGATAAATCAGTTGTTCATTTAATGAATGAAGTGAAAAACAATTTTTTAATTAAAGTTACAAAAAAAAAACTATAAATTTTAAAAATTTACAACAAACGCTTCAACAGTTTCTTTATTTAGAAGCAACAAATAATTTGTTATTTGTTTTGAGTTGAAGATTTTGTTTAAGCAGTAGTTTATAGTGCTTTTACCAACTGAAAGATAGTGCCAAAATTGAATCATATGTGCATTAGCGTACTTAAATCTATTTCATAATTTTAATTTAAAGACATGACTAAACCTGCAATTAACTACCAAATTTTAACAAACATTGTTCGGTTAAAAGTTTTTTACTGCAAAATAAGCGATAAACTGCCTCATATATATATTAACTGGTCTGCCACTGCGATTGACATGGAATAATATCGGATTGCAGGAAAAGGTGTACTAGTCTGATGAGTTTAAGAATCAGCAGGTTACTTTCGTGAAAATATAACCTGGAACCAGAATATACCGGAATATAAAAAGTAAAAATAAATCACAGATGTGATTGAGAAGTAATCAGCCATAGCTGCAAACAACCAGAGAAAAAGAAGATGATATTTTATTTTGTCTGCGAATGCTTAATGTAATAAAAAAATTAAAAAATAAAAATATTATTATTAATGTTAAGTTTAACTCTTTTGTTAATGACAAAAATGCTTTTAACTTCATAGCAAGGTACCCGGGTACCAAATGAAAATTGTATAGAAAACAAAGATAATTGCACTATAGTTGTTCATAAAAGTTAATAAAAAACTTATTAGATTTTCCAACGATATCGAAAGTATCTGTTATTACTATTTTAAGATATGCTACATATACATATGTACATACATATAGCACAAAATACTAAATTTAATGGTTATAACCAAGACATCTTTATATCTATAAAAGAAAGTAAAGCTAAGATTAACTCGTTAATTCCCCCCTTAACGATGATACAATTAGACGACGATAAGATAATACGACAATACGATGATACAGCGATACGATGATACAACGATACAAAGATACAATTATACGAGAATACGACAATACGATTATACGACGATACAACGATACGATGGTACAACGATACAATGATACGACAATACAATGATATGATAATACGATAAAAAGGGTTAAAAACTGTCTGCAATGATTTAAGGTTAAACGTTCAGCAAAAACTAAAACCAAGATTTTGAGTGAAATAATGAACACAGAAGTATGTGTTGATATTAAAAAAAAAAAACGATTTTACTGTTCAGATTTGTAGACTTAAAAATTTCTAACAAATTTAAGTACAAACACTATCAAAATAATAATCGTAAGCATATATCGTCCTGTAGTGTAATTCAGTAACTTTTAACGATTTGTTTTCTGTTAAAATTCAAAGCCGATTTTGTTGTTTGCACTAACGATAGTGCGATTCAGTAACTCCTAGTTAACCCTTGTAGTTAATAATATAAACCAAGTGGCATCTCTATAAAAACGAAAAAACAGTACGCAAAGTCAGTTTTCTTACAAACATTAAAATTATTCAATTGAATTTTGTCATATATCCAACATTATGATTATGACATCTGTTTATTGTGTTTTATTAAATATTATTTTTTATATAATTTTTACAATTTATTCTATAACAAAAATAAAAACGCGCAAGACCGAAACCGCGCAATCAGAAACCGCGCAGTTCGAGGGATTACTGTACATTAAACTTAATTTACCCTACAAAAAATTATGTAACTATAATAAATTAAATGGCTTTTTATTAAAAGACATAAATAGAGTAGTTGTTTAACTCTCCAGTTACTTTCTAATGGGAATAACTATAAGTCCTATTTTGAAGAAAAGTATCATAGAAGATATAAAAAAATGTGTTTCATACCGTTTCATTGCAAAAAAAAAAAAAAAATATAAATAAATAAATATCTCCGCTTATTACCCGAATAACCAAGTGTCTAATTGTCTCAGGAGCAACAAATACTGCAGTACTAATGAAGTACTAGAGACACACATGCAGTAAATGTTAGTCATAGAACAATTTGCAGGTATCTTAAAAAGCGGCCTTAGAACAAAAACTTTCATTAAAAAACCTTTAAAAGAAAGCCACCTAAAGGCGAGACTGAAATTTGCAAGATAACGACCCGAAGCACACGGCAAAAATTACCAAGAAATGGTTTTTAGATAATGGAACAAAACTGCTTGAATGGCCTCCCCAGTACCGGGGTTCGAACATTACCGAGCACCTTTGGGCGATTTTTAAACGAACGATTTTAGCCGAAAAAGACCCTCTGAAATCTTTAAATGAATTACGGTAGCGTGCTCTTCTAGCGTGGCAAAATATAAGTCCAAAAAAGCTGGTGAAGAACATGCCAGAAATAATAAAATCTGTAAAAAAAACACCGCGGAGGCCATACCAAATATTAATTTAAAAAAAAATCTACCAGTCAAATCAGTTTCCAACAAGGGACAAAAGTGTTCACACAAATTAGTTTTGAAATGTATTATTTTAAATTACATAATTGAAATATTTTGAGTTTTTTTAATTTCTTAGTTGTAAGTTTGATAAACCTTTTGAAATAGTGTATTAATCTTTTTTAAATACGTACATACTAATATACAGGTCTGTCACAGATTCCGTTCGAAACGGTTTTCATTTCGTATTTTCAATTCCGATCGGTTTTGTTTTAGCTTCTTCAGATTCTGATCGATTTAGCTGTTGCGGGAGTTCCGTCTGTTGATCTTGGTATCCAATAGATTGAGAACACAAGGTTTAGTCGTATAAGATTTTTTAGTAATATATTTATTTAATATTATCAATTCAATTTTAATTTAATTCAATATACCGACTAACTTTAGTGTTAAAATTCTTTTTTGTGTTGTAACCAAGATGTGTTGATGTGAAGAATTTTTCAGAAGAACTTCGCAATAAAAATGGAGTTTCAACTATTTATAGGGCTGTGCAAATAAAAATGTACAGCGCGCGTGGAAATTTAAACGATATTAAAATCACTCAATGGTTACAACACAAAACTAATTTGACATTTAGTATGTGAAGTTAACAATATAGATATAACAAATGGTGGTGGCGGTAACACCCCTCCCCAGTAAGATGAGAGCAACTTGAAATCTTACTCCTTTTGCTGAGCCACGTCCAACACTGCTATTTTCGCTGCAGGTCTCTTTAGTATACCACAAATAGTCATGATTTTAACCTTACGCACCCGCCCATCTGCAGACTCGTAAACCTCAATCACACGACCTTTAGGCCACACATTTCTGGGATTTGCAGGGTCAACCACTACTACTATGTCTCCGACTGATAGAGGCTTAGTTTTCACGTACCACTTGGTTCTACATGTTAAAGTTGGTAAATATTCTGCAACCCATCTTCTCCAAAACTTATCTGCATATTGTTGGCAGCGTAACCAGCATTCTTTGAGCACAACACTATCGTCGTTGTATGAAGCGAAGGGCTTAATGCCATTTGAGCATCCGAGAAGGAAGTGGTTAGGTGTTAGCGCTTCATCATTTTCGCTTTCTACTGAACCATAAATAAGTGGACGAGCATTTATAATATTCTCGACTTCAGTCATCATGCTTCGTAATGTTTCGTCATTTGGATATCTTTCAGACTTTATTTTGTATAAAACGGTTTTAACAGAACGCACTAAACGCTCCTAGGCTCCGCCCATGTGTGGCGAAGATGGAGGGTTAAAATTCCAATTTGTTATTGAATTGGTAAAAGTACGAATTAATTCATTTTGATCCACTTCTTTAACAGCCTCACGCAGCTTACGTTCTGTCCTGTAGTGTAATTCAGTAACTTTTAACGATTTGTTTTCTGTTAAAATTCAAAGCCGATTTTGTTGTTTGCACTAACGATAGTGCGATTCAGTAACTCCTAGTTAACCCTTGTAGTTAATAATATAAACCAAGTGGCATCTCTATAAAAACGAAAAAACAGTACGCAAAGTCAGTTTTCTTACAAACATTAAAATTATTCAATTGAATTTTGTCATATATCCAACATTATGATTATGACATCTGTTTATTGTGTTTTATTAAATATTATTTTTTATATAATTTTTACAATATATTCTATAACAAAGTAGTGATTTTAGGAAAAATTGTTTTTAAAACATGTGTGAATACTCATCTTGCACATTGTATTTTAGCATTAAATTTAATACTTTTCTGAAAATATTTGAAATTGTCAATTAAATACCCTATTAATAAATTTACTGATTGAACTCCAAATATTCAAGTAATATTGTATTATAGAACATAAAATATTTATTTTTATTTTGTGTATATTTTAACAATACAAATAGAACTGTGGTTTAGAAAACGCTTAACGATAACTACAGTTGTTAAAAAATTTTACTGAATAGCAAAATCGTTTATCGTGCTGTTAAAAGTTTTTAACAAAACAATTGTCGTTAAAATTTCATAGTGAATCGCACTATTGGTTACAACCAAAGCGGTAGATATTTTTGCCTAAAAACTTATTGAAAATTTTTAAATCCACTTAAAGAAAATTATAGAAAGTTGAGAAAATATTCCATTAGAATATGATATTTGGAAGTTCAATCAACAAATTCGCTGGCAAGTAATTGATTTTTGAGATGGACACACAAAATATTAGTAAAAACTGTGTCTCTTCTGTTAGTCGAAAAAGAGAAAAAGATAAATCGTATGAAATTATAAATTACTATGATTTTATAATCACTTATTTAATCACCGCCAACATGACTTTGACTTTGATTTTCAAATTTATCAAATAATTGGCACAATTAATTTTTATTTGTTTATGAAATTTATTTTGCTTTTAATTTCACTCGTTTTCGTATTACAGATTCTAACCAAATATTAGTAAACCATCTAGAATTTACTTCAATTATTTAAAAATTTGTTTGAGAGTAAAGAAAAATTTTAACTGTTTTTGTTTTTGAATATACAATCAAATATTTGCTCTGCTCTAGAAATTTTTTTATTCAATGTATCTTTTGATTTTTTTTTTTCAGTTCAAAAAATGTTTTCTATTTTATTTGAAGAACTCACAGAATTATAAAACTTCTATTTATTGTTAGGTTATGTTATAGAATAATTAATTTTTTTCATATTTTGTTAAAAAAAAAAAAAAAAAAACAAAGAGTGTAAGTCCTATTGATGGCATTATGTGTGGAAACATTAGCTTCTTCGTGATATATTAGACCCTCTTTATATCATTGCAAAAAACACAATTTTGCTTCTTCACGTACTCATTTCTTCAGAACTGGGTGCTATCGCTGAAGAAGAGTTTTCAATGAAAATTAGGGCAGTTACCAACTGCACTTGGATAGAACGATTTTGTTATTTGCACGCATTGTTTAATGCTATATCCATCCAAGGTAATTTTCCAAAACCCAATGACTACTAAAAAAATATTTTGGTAAATATAGCTCAACAAGACAATCGCTAAAGTTTGCTCGTCCCTGTCGGAAGAGTTTGTATTTTCATTACCTTATTCAACACTTTCTTTAAATATTTTTCATTTATATAAGAATTATTTTTCATTTAAAATATTGCTACAGGAAATCAGGTGTTTCTTTACGGTATTCAAGTGATGAATATTTATAAGTGTTTGTAGGAAAATATAATTTTTGTTAATCACTTGCTGCTACTTCTACCATAAATAATCACACAGAGTTGGTTGTCTTAAAATGTTGTCATTTCACTTCAGTTTAAACCTAAATACGTCAACACCTGATAAAGATCAATTTTCATAACAACTTTTGAAAATATTTTAATTTAATTTATTCATATGGTCAGTTGCTGCCAGCAGAAGGACATACAGTTTATCTTCAAACAAACACACACAACAAAAAAAAAAAAAAAAAAAAAAAAAAAAAATAAGAGAAAAATTGTTTTCCTTTTAACAAATTATAACAAATAGGTTGTAATTTAGTTAAATTATTTGAAAAAGGAAACATGCAGGTTATAAATTTCAAATATAATTAAATTTAATACAATATTTAATTTAAAATAGTTAGAAAATTTATATTGTTTTTTGGTTGGTTTATTCTCTTAGAAAGGTTACATGTTAGTTTGAGTTGTACAATGGCATTTTGAGTAGTTTTTCAGGCCAGAAAATATTTCGTTTAATTAAAAAAAAAATTATTAAAATTTTAAGAAATACATATCTCTTCTTAATTACATACATAATTGGCCTTTACAACCTGGTGTCAAGATTACGGCCTAGCTTCCCGCAGCACCCATGTTGTGTGTGTTAATTTTTATTTATGAGTACTGGGACCTAAAGTTTCAAGTCGACTTTGAACAACAGATTTGAGAAGCTTGTTTATGGCAATCAATTACCCTCAGAGTTTGTGGCAGAAGTCTGCTAAGAGGTAGCCGAAAGAAATATTTTTTCATATTTCTTTGCTTTAAAATGTCAGAGCCGCTGCTTAAACTGGAGTTATTTTCTTAGTAAGCCAACACACTAACTACTAGACTACGGCTACTACATCGTTTCTTAATTGCAACATATTTAAAATTAAAAGAAAAAAAGATTGGAATTCTTTATATTTCCCGATATATAATATCTATACCTAATCCGTAAACTGTTAAAATTTTATAATTTTTTTTGTTTTTGTTATTAAGATAAATCTACATAAATCGGTACTGAATTTTAGGAAATGTGTAGCAAATGTAAAGATAATTGAAAAGATGTCGCCTTAGTTCGAGTCGAAATAATCACACTGAGTCTTAAATGCCCTTGTAAGTTTGGTTTTGCAGGCAACTGAAATAAATTTTTCACTTTTTTTTTTATTAAAATAGCAGAAATTTCTTTTGTATATCTAAAAAAACAAGAGAATTCATTTCGCATGTCAAATATTTTTGATTCTGAAATTTTATTATACAGTAACGTCAAGTCGAAACGGGGTGACAGGATTGACTAAAATCTAACCCATGCAGTTTATTCAAAAACAATGATGTAATTGATGCAAAGTTTTCTAGAACTAAGACTTTATGTTAATCTATGAATTTAAAATTTTCAAAATTTGTCGACTTTAAAAGGCGTCCCTTAAAAAAATTATACTAAATTGCCTAGGCAAGTGCCATTAAAAGTTCGCGTATTTAATCAGGATTGTAAAATGGTAAAATTTTTGATTATTTAAACTTTAGAACCGTAACCCTGTCACCGCCTTTCATCCTGACGTTGCGTTCTGCTATACCCTGTATATGGATTTGTATGGACTTTAGTTTTACTGAAACAGATTTTTTAATCTAAAAATCATAACTCAAAAAAAGACATTAAAAAATATACAAACCGCTGAGTTTGTGATACAAAAAATATGTACAAACACTTTATACTAGTTTATTTTATATTTTAGCTTTATAAGTTTACAGCGTATTGGTGGATTCTTTCTTCCAAGAGCTTCTTCTTCTCTCAATATGCTACATGCGATTTCTACTTCTCTTCAGCTTAATTTAATCACCACTTTTTATTCTAGATAACTACAAATCAGGTTATGTTAAGAAGAGCATATGCCAATTAAAGTCAGTTTTTTTTATTTAGTTTTGTTATAAAAGTTCTTATTCGGAAAATTTTTGGTCCAGAATATTTTTGATTTTTTATTTTTTTTGGCATGTGAAGTAGGGTTAAAAATGCCTTCGCACTTACAACTGGTCATCACCAGTTGCGTCGAGTGGTGAGTTCACTAAAACATTCACTCCTCCTTCTCTGGTGAGAATACCTTCCCGCAATTGCTTCCTGCATTACTTCGGGAAGCCCTAGAGCGACGTCCTGAAAAGGACCGTTTTCACTCTTCCATGTGTTAGAACGCCATAATTGTAGCCTGCATCAAGCTATCGGCTCATCTACCTACATCTCATTTTGCTGCAGAATACCGAAGTCTCTCTTTTTTTCGCGCAATATGCGCTCGATGTAATTTTTTACAGCATTCTAACTGTCCGCACATTGAAGCATTTTCTCTACTATATTCTCTGGACTGAAATTTCTAATTTTCTCCATCAGTATGTTGCTCTCAATTTTCCATCCATTTATGATTTTAAATAATTATCCATCAATTAAAATGAACAAAAAGTACAAATTTATTTATGTCGCCTATGGACGGTTGCGTATGATTAATATTTAATTAAAATTCTTCATACGCTTGTTTGCACATCTCAGTGTAGTCTTTACAAGTGAAAATCTCTTTTACTTCTTAAGCACGCCATCATTAATATGTTCTTTTTTCGTTTTCTATATTTCTTATCATTCATTTTAATTCATTTGAAATAACGATTTCTTTTTAAATCATTAAGGACTGTTTCTTTTATAACTGAAAGGGTATTTTCGTTTTCTTATTTCGTTCTCTTTAAAAAGATACTATTTATTTGATTTGTTCTTGTTCGTTTCATAGCAATAAAAAATTTCCTTGTTTTTTTTTTTTTTTGTTGCTTTAGATATAAAGACTCATAAAAATAAAAAGACGAACTTGAGATAGAGGCAGAGAAAAACGGGAACACTGAATCAATTTAATTAAATTAAGAAAAGTAAATTCAATAACATAAAGAAGGTTTTCATATGTTCAACCAGCTGTACTGCCGGAATGTTTATACGTCTTAAGTTCTTTACAGGTCTCGAGTTAAATAAAATTGTAATTGATGACTCTTCAATAAGAGATTCAAGGAAAGCATAAAAGCACACAAACAAACTTGAGAAAATCAAGGAAGAAAATAAAATACAAATAGAATAAAATGCAACTACTGCTGGTTTTATTTACCTTTTTTGTCCAGTATATTGAGGGTACGGGATTGCCAGAGCCTTTACATTCCAAGGTAACTGGACCGCCTTTGCGTGCTTGTAAATTGCCAGATGTTGGGGTGGCACGAACACTAGGTGGTACTAAAGAAAAAATAAACAAAAATTTTGTTTTTTTTTTTATAAATTTAATTACATTTGATTATTAAAAAGCACTTACCCAATATCTCCACTGTATGCACTTGATCGCGATTTATTTTGTCACTGATTTGACAAACATAATCACCGGCATCTTGTGGTTCCAAATCTGAGATTTCTAAATTATAACCATCTATCAGTCTTATACGTTCATCTCTTGTCACCATTATATTTGAGGCTGTGAGCACATTAATACCACGACGCCATAATAAAACAAATGTTCCTAAAAAGAAATTGCGAGAAAAAGAGGAAAATGATTAAATACAGACAACCATTAGTTATTTCAATGATGACAGTTTTAGTTTTTTTTCTTTTCTTTAAAATTATAACAAAAAAGTGTAGAAAATTGTTTTCAAGACTTAACAGAAGATTTACAAACTCATTGATAAGATAAAAGGATTTAAAAAATTTATTTAAAAGGTTTTTTTAAAAGATATTTTTTAAATCAAATTAATGTAAGTGGTTTTAGGGGGAAATTTATAGTCAGACTAGTCAAATCTTTGGTACCCTATATTGGTACAAGAGGACAGAGATTCTATCCTTTTTTTAACAAATTTAATTTTCTTTTGATTAGAAAATTTAAAAAACAAGTGTGGCAGCCGTCAGATTTGTTTGAATATTTTCTAAAGGGATTTCGTGAGCTTTGTTTATGTAGTTGTAGCAACCAGTTAAATCAAAATAGAGAGCAATGGAATCTAGTTGACTCTTCGTCAAGTGTAAGTCAGGATTCGAAATTGCATATAAAGATTTAATTTCATCCTGTTGCTAAATATAGCTCTGTGGCACTTGCACATAACAGTTTTTTCCTGGTCGTTAGACAACCACTAATTCTTCTGTCTTTAATCATGTTTGTGTATCAGCCTTTGGAAGACATAATCAAGTTGATGCTGTCTTTATTGATTTTTGTAAAGCTTTTGATAAGGTGGCACATAACATCCTTTGCCTTAAACTTGAGAAAATCGGCTTTCATAGTGGACTCCTTAGTTGGTTGCGTTCATACTTGATGAATAGAAGGCACACAGTTATGATTGAGAATTTTGCTTTCTCACCATATACTCCCACCTCGGAAGTACCTCAGGGTAGTATCTTAGGCCCCCTATTGTTTATTATTTTTATAAATGATATTGGTCACTTTATAACGGGATCTCAGTTTTTGTTAAATGTGATGACATAAAAATCTTCATAGAGATACGTACTGAGTCTGATGCCTATATTTTACAAAATTGTATTTATGGTATATCTACTTGGTGTCGTTTGAACAATCTATCCTTAAATATAAATAAATGCTTTCAGGTGACTTTTTGCAAATCTCATATTAGTAATCATAAATATATTCAATATAAACTACTAAATGAAAACTTGAAGGCTGTTGGCCGTATATTAGATTTTGGCATTGTTCTTGATAGCGAATTACATTTTCATGCTCATTTGGACTATATAATTCCTAAAGCTTGTTCTGCGTCTTCATTTATAAGAAGAAACTGCAAAGACTTTTCTGATCCCTTTACATTGAGACTATTGTATATTAGTTTCGTTCGTTCTAAGTTAGAATATTATTCATTTGTTTAGAACCCATATTATTCTGTACATTCAAATCGGATTGAGAGAGTTCGTTGTGAGCGTGAACTTTTAGTATATTCCTCATATTATGCTCGCTGCTTGCTTTTGAGATTAAAACCACTTTATATGTATTAGACGAATTACCCATTTTACGATGATAATATTTAATTTCATTAATGGTATTACTGATTGTATTTATCTGCTTAATTCTATCGGTTTTTGTATTCCTTTTAGATCGCTAAGATCTTATAACTTGTTTTATGTGTCTACATATAATACTAACTATGCTATGAATGAGCCTCTTGTACCATCATTGATAACGTTAAGTTGTATGAGTGCTGTATTAAGTAAGTATAGATTTGTCATGGTCCCGTGAATATTTTAAACAGTATTTAGAAAATAAGGTTGTAAGTGATTTATTTTTAAGATAGTTAAATTTTAAGACATCTCTAGCCTGTAAGGATATATTGTAAATCCATTGGCGAAATAAATAAATAAATAAATAAATATTTGGCTTGTATGTCGAAAAAAGATCAGACTATATACACATTATCCTCGTTAGGACATAATGTGTGATCGTGTATTTTTTGGTCTCCAATAAATGGTAATTCTGATTACTTACTGAATTCTATAGCAATTTGCCTCATAGATTAAAACGTTTTTCAATAAAAGATTTTCTTGATTGGGGTTCAGATTCCAAAAAGATTGAACGCAGTAGGTTAACTGTAGCGCATGGCTAGCAGCTGATAAATTGTTTGAAGTTTGACTGTAACATTTTCTTGGTTTTCATTAGAATTCTGTGTATGTAAACAAAATGTAGCCGCCATAGTCTAGTAGTTAGTATGTTGGTTTATTTAGTTTATAGCGCCAGGTTCAAATCTCAGCTCTGGCATTTTGAAAAAAGAAATTTTAAAAAATATAAAATTATTTCTTTCGGCAACTACCTCTCAGCAGTTTTCTGGCAAAAGCTCGTTACCCTTCAAGTCTGTTATTCAGAGTCGACATTAAACTGTAGGTTCCGGTACTCATGGACAAAAACTGACACACATCAACATGGATGCTGTTAGAAGCTAGGCCTTTACCCTGAAGCAGGCTGTAAAGGTCAATCAGGTATGCATGTAAGATGTCAGAGCTGTAGCTCTTGTCTAGTAAGCCAACACACTAATCATTAGACTAAGGCGACTACCTATGTAGCTACAGATTTGCAAAAAGTGGTAAAAACCTATGACATGTACGAGTATATCCCAATTAAAACTGATTTTTAATAAAAAAATTTTGCTTTACTATTACATTTCATAGAACCTTATAATTGCTTTATTTGTTTCTTTTTGTTTTTAATAAAACTACAGCATTAAATTAAATTCAAAATTTTTTTCTGTTACATACACTTTTTTCAACATAGAAATTTTAATGTAAAAAAAAATTCTTTTTAATAAAAACGCATCAAAGCAAGAAGTCAAGCACGCTGTGCTGTGATATGTTTTTGTGTTGGCAAAAACTATTTAAAAATGTTTTGATTTAAAATATGAAATTTCGTTTATTATTCATCTTTTCAAGTATCTTGTGAATGTTATAAAACAAATTAATTTTCATTTTATTAAATTAAAAAAATATAAAATATATATTTGTATATATGGAATTAAATCGTTTATTTTAATATGTAAACATTATTTTGTAGATCCTCTTTATTAAAGAACGGTTACGAATTAAAATGCAAAAAAAAAATGTTCAACAAATTATTTCTGAATAACTTTTTTCGGTTTTCTGCAAAAAACCAAAAAAAAAAAAAAAATAAAACAAAAAATGAAAGGAAACACTTGTTTTATATATAAATTGCAAAACTCTTTTATAAAAACCATAAATTGCAATTTTATTTAAAAAATATAAAGAAAAGTTTTTTCTCTTCTGTTCCCTTATTATTTGTTTTTGTTAATATTTTATAAAAGCATACTTTTAGGGTTTTATAAAATACGAAATGTGCAGAGATGTGAAGGAGTCTAATGTTTTAATTTATAATTAATGTTATACTCGTATGTTATATTCACTATGGATTTTTCAAATAAAAGTCTTCTCTAAATTTTTGGCAAACATTTGAATGCATTTCTGCCATTTATTTATTTATTCTACTAGGCTCTTCTACTAAGTTATTACAAATATTTTAACAATAATTAATTATTTAATATTAATATTCGAAGAATTGAATTAAGCATGTTAACAAAGCACAGGATTTTGTATAGACTACTCGTACCTCTAATAGAGCACATTCGTTTGTAGTTGATGGTCCAGTGAACCGTACAATGCACTCTTGAAATCATGCGTTCTTCCAAAAAATGGTTTTCCCGAAAAATTTTTCGTTTTATTTGTGATAAATACTCAGGGGTAGACCCCTACTAAATGCTGTGCATTGGAATTTTTTGGAAAGGACAATACATATATTATTATTTATTATTAAGCGCCTTAGGAATGAGACAAATTGTTGTGAATTGATCACTCAAAGGTCAGTGTTGTATCTTCACCCTTGAATGATCAACAGCAATTGCCTCATCGTTTTATGTAGAGTGTGTGGTGAGTGCCTTCGCTAGGTACGTTAAGCTATTATCTCTGCTACTTCCCAACAGTTGACTCTTTTCTCCTGATCATTCGTGTTTTCTTTGTTGACATGGTTTAAGTTGGAATATAGTGGAATGTCGGGGAGCGGTTTCTTTGAAGAAGCTCTTCTCGGAGGGGGGGGGGGGGGGGAACCGCTTATTTCTAAATTATAATTTTGAAAAAACTAAAAGTAACTTATTTATTTTTGACCTTTGAAGAAGTACTTCCTCTTCCACCCATCTTTCCGTAAAATATTTTCCTAGACCAGCACAATGTACTGCATGACTAGGAATCATTCCCTGCAATTTAGGTTGAATGTTTTATCTTGTCGGGCGTCTTGGAACAATAAGTCTTAGCTTACTAAGAAGAGTTTTATAATCAAAAAACCATGTAAGGTGGTTTATTATTATTTGCAGGAGAAACGTTTGTAAAAGTTCTTCTGCTTTTAAGTGCTTGTAGTTTAGTAAGTTTATGATGGTTTTTATGTAATGGAAAAGCAATATTTTGATTTTGGTAATCTCTTGTTAGTGTATTATCTTACTAAGAGCCTGGATTCAACCCCAGCTCTGACATCTTGAAAAAAAAGAAATAAATTTTCTGGCAAAAGCTCTGAGTGTAACTGATTGCCATGAACAAGCTTCTCATTCTGTCGTTCGGAGTTAACTTTAAACTGCAAGTTCCAGTACTAATATATAAAAATTGACTCAATAAATATGGGTGATGCGAGAAACTAAGCCGTAACCCTGACACAGGGTTGTAATGGCAAATTATGTACGAATGTGTGTAATCTGAGGCCTCGGTTGATATTAAATGATTCGCAGAGACTCTTTTGTATTCATTCTTGTGCCAACATTTTTTCAGTTTTTCACGAATACCAACTTCAGACATTGTATTGAGCACCTCTTCTCAAATTTTTATTGAAGAATGGGACAATATATGTACATTTTCTTCTCTTGAATCTTCTCCAAGATAGGTATACTGTACAAATTTAAAAGATGTTAGATGAAGCAGGTGCAAACCTACACTTGTAGAAACTATTCACAAATCTTAATCCTCCATACAGAATTTTATTGTGCAACGGTTATTTATTTTCATTAAAATTTATTAAATCTTAATGTATTTACTTTGAATATACTTATAAAATAAAATGTTTTGTTTTTAATGTTCCTACGCTGCACTTAAAAAATATTGTTTTTTAGTGTTCAAAAAAATAAAAAGAAAAAAATTGGTTTTCAAAAACACTTCAATTCAATTCACTTCCTTTTTTATTTTTTGTTTTATCGGTTTTCTTAGGTTTTGTTGCACATTTAAAAACTTTTGAATATTTTTCATTATGCCACCATACTTTTAGTTATAACGACTTGTTATTAATTTCTTTTTTCTTTTATTGAATATTTAAATTTTGTACTTTTAGCCATAAAACAAAAGAAAAAAATTAAAAAAAAATTGCAACACAAGAAATTTCTACACTAAAACTGGGAATATCAGTAGAATAGTTGCAACATATTTTATGTTTTTATGGTAACAAGTGTTGCCATAAAATTGAATAAAATTGTTTTTCAATGTTTTTCTTATACTTGGAATATATTTTTATTTTACTTTTGAAACAATTTTTATATGAACTTTTGGGAACATCAATTGAAGCAAGAAAATAAATTTATTAAAAAAGTATTTTGTTATTCAAATAAACAACAACAACAATAAAAAAAAAATATAACAAAATTTCAAAACGAAAACTTTCAATTGTTGTCTGGAAGCACAATAAAGAGAAAAGTTTTGTGAATTTTAAACAAGAGAATATTAAAAAAACAAAAAACAAAAATAATTGAGAATTCATGGAATATCTGTAGAGGATATGAGGCAATAAATGGTTTTAAAATCAAATCTATAATTGAAATCTTAGATTAATTGATTTTATAAACACTTTCAAAACTATAGGCCACCGACTATAACCTATTGATAATAGAATACTTGTGGGCATATGAAAATTATTATTTAAGCGATAACATGTATGACTATGTATGTAGGTAACATATCGTGATCATTAGTGGTTAGAGCGATCGCACAAAAACTCAAATTTTCCAGGTTCAAATCCCAACAAAGCAAATAAAAATATTAGATTGCGGTTTTTTTAAAAATTATAATTTAAAAATAATAGGTTCCACCCCCTCCCCCTCTCCGAAAAGACCATCTAAAAGAAACTGCTCTCTTACATACAACTCAATTCCACCTTAATCAATGTCAACAAAAAAACGAATGATCAGAAGAAAAGAGCCTTCTATTGAGAAGTAGCAGATAACATTTAAACCTACTTAGGGAAGGCACTCACCACAAAGTCAACATGCAACGATTAGGCAATTGCTGTTTGATGTTTGATCATTTCACAGCAATTTTTCTCATTTCTAAAGGAGCTTATAATATAGTATAAGAATTAATTATAATATAGTACAAGAAAAAAATATATATCTGTATAAGGTCCTTTCCGAAAAAAATTTAATACAATGTCTCAATAAATAAAAAAAAATCGCATAGCTTTAAATACCTACTTTACATTAAAATTCTGCAGAAAACCTTATAGACTGATAGTAGCCAGTTATAACAATAAGTATAAAGCCAAGCATATTTGCATGTATAGGAAATAACCTCACTATATTGTTCTTTTACTAACCTTTGGTAGTACAATCAAACCTACACTGTCAAGTTCGTATATTCTTTCAAAAGTCTTCATTTGTTGCCCAGTGTTATCAGTACATGAATGAAATATATACACTACGAAGTTCACAGGTCTGTTATTCTCTCTCTCTGTTATTCTCTCTCTCTCTTCTTCTCTCTTGGTAGGAGTATGCTTAGGTGATAGAAATTGAAATTTTCGATACAGTGTAAGTGTCATTCGTACTCGTTATATAACATTTGATTGTTATAAAACATAACCAAAAAAAATATTTCATACCTTTGGAAGCTAAAAAGGCTTACTGAAAAGCGGAAAATAGTAACATTGAAATATAATTTTTTAGTTATTATAAGTAAAACTAAATCAACTACTGACAGTTATCCTTTCCACAGAAGCACCTTGTTACTCAGGGACAATCTCCACGTGGAAGCTCGCTATGTTGAAATAACGCCTTTTGTAATAAGCTTCGTTATCTGGAGTTTACATACATGCACACATAATTGTTCATTACAACCATGTGTCAGGGTTACGGTCTAGCTTCTTACACAGCACCCATGTTCTATGTTTTAATTTTTATTCATGAATACCGGAATCTACAGTTTAAAGTCGAGTCCAAACGACAGATTTGAGAAGCTTTTTCATGGCAATCAATTACTCCCAGAGTTTTTGCCAGAAGACTGCTGCGAGGTAGTCGCCGAATGAAATAATTTTTTCATATTTCTTTTATTCAAAATGTCCGAGCTGAGCTTTGAACCCTGCGCTATCGTCTTAGTAAGCCAACACACTAACCACTAGACCACGGCGACTGGAGTTTAGCTTCTGTTAATTACAAAACTACTTACTAGTAAGCTTTAATATTTCTTGAGATAACTAGAGTAGGATAAGAGCAAAAATCTGAAATGACTTGCTATCAGTATTTAAAATTAAAAAAAGGACAAATTATGAACCAGAAAAAAAAATCTTAAAATTATAAATATGTCTGGCAGTATCAAATGCATTACAATAGTAATATTGTAGTTTGAGTCAACTTGTATCAAATATCGTATGATCGTTCTAATCTCTCTATTACTAGTGTGCGTGACGTAGATAGTGCCCATTGTGTTTTGTTTTTATTACAATATTTATTTTATTTCAAAATTGCAATGCAATATTAAATAATATTCTAATTAATTATTACTAGCGCAGTGCTTAAGACTAAAAGCATGGTATAGAGTTGCAAACTAAGGTCTTTTACGGTCTTTACGGTCTTACAACCGTAGCTGGTTGATTTGTGTGAACAAACTTGATAACTAGGGCAACCAAAAATATGCTCTACAAAATTAGTTTTAAGCGCCTAAAATATGCATTAAAGAAACAGTTTTAAGCGTTAAAAATATGCTCTATAAAACTCATAATACATAAATATGTTGATGAAAAATTACGTATATTTTTTCAAAAACTTGAAAACATGAAGAGTAACAATTAGCCACCAAGAAGAGAACAGTGACATAACTCAGAATATGTGTTTTTACCCGTAACTCCCATAAATGTATGTAAAATTTGTATGCTTTGTATATAATTTGTTTTTTGCTTTGAAATTTTTGTTAAATTGGCATTAACTATTGCACAATAGTTTAAAAAGGAGCTTCACCAATTTTCCCAAGGTTAGTTTTATGCGTTTTTATGAGTACCCTTATTATTAGATTATCCTTAAGTAATGTGTCAGTATATTGTCATTATTTTGAAAAATAAAATTTGGTAATACACGTAAATTCTTCTAACGTATGAAAAAATTTGAAAAATGAAAAAGTATGCATTTATGACGAAATATGCAAAAATATGCCGAAACAAATAGGGATTAAACGTCGTAGTTTCTCCTGAAATGAATTAATATTTTGGTTGTTTTGTCAGTAACATTCAGAAAAAAAAGATGCTAATGCATATTTTTGGTTGACCTATTGATAATGATAGTTCATTATAGAAACTCTTAAATTCGATCACCTTTTGACACAACCTTGGAATTTCGTCTCAGCTTTGCTGTTTAATGTTATAAGTGCTGTAATACAAATGCAGTTTAATGCAACTTTTCTGTAACACAGAATCTAAAAACAAATTTTTTCAATTGTTTTCATTAAGGAAAGAAATCACTTCATTCATTTGTTCGTTAATAAAGGAAGTACTAAAGTACTTCCACTTGTAAATATATTATACAGCCCCCAATATAGTCAATATTACTATAATATCTCCTTAAGTCCCGTCGCTCTGATTAAATTCAAAATATCGGCCTGACAACTCCCCTTCTGATATCTGATAAACCCCAATGTACCTCTTCTCACTGTGCTGTGCATCAATGCTGCATACTAAGAAATTAATTAAAAATTTTTTTATAAGAATTTTTTTCTAAATTCCTTAAAAAGAAATAAAATAATCACTACAACAACAGCAAAAAAAAAAAAGAAGAACACAAAAACGTAAACATTGTTTGAAAATTCTTGTTTTAAAATAAAATTAAAAGAAATTATTTTCTGAAATTAAATCACAGGTTTGCTAAATTTCTAAACCCTTTTTGCTCTCATTACAAACAAAATTCTCTACTTATGTATAACACTTATTTATGCTTAAAATAAAGAAGAACAAACAAGAAAAAAAAAACTGAACAAAAATTCTAATTAAATCCTCTTATTTGAAAAACAACACGAAGACAACTTGTTAATTTCATTCATTAAGTTTTGCTGTTTTTTTTTTTATTTTATTTTCTTTTTATTTCTTGGATTAACTTTTTAATCAAATCAATACCTCTTTGAATTGATTGAAAACTAGAATGAAAACGAAAACTTCAAATAAGGCAACCCACCCGACTCTAGATTTGAAAATAAAGCTTTCAGTGAAACAAAATGTCTAAAAATTTGCTCAACCTAACGTACTAGTAGTATAAAAATAATAAAAGATTTGTTTGTAATAAAATTGTAAAAATAAACCATTACTCCCCCCCCCCCCCCTTTTAAAAAACAATGCAGAGAAAACAAGTGTTAGTAATTCAATACGGATTAGATCGAAGAACTAAAATAAACTTTTGAAAAAGAAAAAAATCCAAATAAATAGATGGAATTAACCCAAATTGACCGAGAACGTTTTTTGTTTTCTATTAAAATAAATGTTACTAAGTTTATACCTTTATGGTCTAAGTAAATGTTTTTACGACCCAAAATTTCTATAGCGCCTCCGGTTAGGGAGAAATAGGGCGTTACCATATGGGTGCATCAGGCTCTACATAGATATTTTTTTTTAAACAAAAGTTAAATAGTTATTTTTTTTATTCCTTAATATTTTAATAATATTACATTTTTAGATGGTTCTTTGTATGGTAAACTGCAAAACACTTTATACATAAGCCAACATCGCACTTATTGCACGCCATACGACCACTTGTTTTACAAAGTTCTCCAGTACATTGTCTTTTTTTAACAGTTGGTATTACAAAATGATCTTTTCCATCAAATCTAAGAATTTCATGTTCTCTTTTAGAAGTAGGAAGACATCCATTCTTTTTTGGTCTTTCGTCATAGTATTTGCAGTAATAAATTTATATTTGTCACTTGAAATCAATTTGACTCATACCACCTTTTCCATTTCTATAAAACTGCCAACCAAGTAAAAATGCTGCTCCACCATTTTTCCCCTATATCCAATGCGATAGAGGCTTAAATTTTGATCTAAACCATAAACTCCAGCCATATTCTTATTATATTCAGTCACAAAACATGGATGTATACAATTCGGAAAATCGTCAATCATGCTCACCCAAGGACTGCCACATTTTCCAAAGTACTGTTCATATTTTATATTACACCGCGGAATTTTGCCTTGGTAAATTTCAAAATTAATTAAATAGCCACTAGTTATGCATAGCGACCAAAACTAATACCCAAATCTTAATGGTTTCCCTTTTATATATTGCTTACAACCATGCCTGCCAAAATATGATATCATACTTTCGTCAGAGAAAAGATTTTGTTCCGCCTGAAATTTTTAATCATATTTACCTTTAAATGGTCTGTAGGTAGGTAGGTCAAATGGCCAATTAATCAAGAACGTGATTAACTACAATTAGGGCAAGGTGCCGTTTTGAAACCATTGCAGGACTAAACTGAATTTACCTAAAATAGGAAAAGAGATACAGCCAACCAGAGCTACTTATAAAGTGGAGTAAAGCAAGGGGGTCTAGGTTCGCACATTGCGCCAAGCTATTTAAATGGTCTGTAAGTGGTAAGTAAGTAAGACTAGCATTTAGTAAGTCATTAAGTCATTAAGTTGCGTGTCACATCTTTCAAAGCTTCACACTTAAAGATAACCTCACATCCTTCACACTTAAAGATAACCTCAGACCCAGACTTAAGTTGGGCCGTACACACATTATCCCGAATACCTTCTCCATCATCATTAGCATCGTCTTGGCTACTTATATCTCCTTCATTCTCCGGGAGTTCAATAAAAATTTTTCCAATAGAATCGTCACTGTCACTATCCAAATCTTCCAGAAAGGCTAATGTTTCGCTAAGCGTAAGTTTTCTAGAAAAAATCTATAAAGGACCCAAAACTTTTTTATATAAAGACTTGAAAAAATTTTCTGGGGAATGCCTAGTGCACCCATATGGTAACGCAGATGCTTAAACCGCTTAAAATCGATACAAAAGTAATATTTTCTTCTATTTTTTTTTATTGAGATAAAATATTGCTGTGTTATTAGAGAACTGCTACAATAATTTTATTTTTACTTACGTAAAAAAACAAAAAGGGGGCCTTACTTTTTCATATAATCCATTTTTTTCAATTTTTACAAGTTTTTTTTTTACTTTTTATAAAACTACCTTTTGCTCTCAAGCACACACCGCGACTGATCTCAATATTATCTTACAATGTTACGAAAAGCTTATGTGATGATATCCAAGTAATTTTTTGAATAAATTTGCAACATTCTCTTTTCTACAGAGCTTTTAATGTAACGGTCAGTTGCGTTACCATATGGGTGCGCTAGGTTAAATTGGGTTAATAGATAGTAAAATAGGAACTCTATACAAGTGTCTGAGAAAGAGGGAGAGGGAGAGACTGAGAGTGAGTGAGTGTACGCAACATAAACAAATAAGAGAGAAGCAGAAAAAAAGAAAGAATCATTAATCTGGAACATAAAATTCTTTAACAGTTTTTGCGCTTTTTTTTACATGCGAACTGAATAAAGAAATAAAATTTAATGAATCGTAATGAAATTAAATACGTGTGTGGATATAGAAAAAATAAATATATTTGTATTTTAAATCCGAAAGACAAGCTCTAGAAAAACCTCTAACCCTAGTTTATATGCAAGCAGAGAATTTAGTATTTTAATCCGATAAAACAAATTAAGTGTCAAGTGCTAATTTTATGTGTTTTTTTCTACATTTTGTTCTGCACCCTTCAGGTAATGGTCTACCAAATGACCAATTGCCGATAGAAAAGTTGGACAATTATTTTAAGAAATATTTATTAAGATTTTGTTGGTTTAAATAGATAATGAATATAAATGTGGACATTATAGAGAAGCTATCCCAGCAGAAAATTTTTCAAATTTGGAATCAATAAATAAATTGTAAGCTATAATGGAAGCATTATATTGTTTATTCATACCTTAAAGCATCCAAAGATGCTATAGGATAAGGTATTATTTTTGATTTTGTATGATATTTGCTTACTGGTTGCAACAAATTTGCGTTTCTATCGCATTTTAGCGGCTCATTTCATATAAAAATCATGCATTATTGATGCGCACGAGTAAGTGATTGTTTAAAATTTCTCCCTTACAAATTACTTAATGTTTGGCATAAAGATAATGGATAAGATTAATATGGATATATAGGCGGATATGCCGGAGAGAATGCTGAAATTGTATCCAGTGTATGAACCATTTAAAGTGTAGTTATATTTTGAATAAAGCACGAAATATTTAAGGAATTATTGCCATTTCTTTTTATTATAATAATTTGGTATGGTTCAATTAAGTGGGGAACAAAATATCGGCCAACCTCGGCGGCTCACCTGCAGCCGATGGTTAAAATTTTCGATGATGCTGAGCCATAATTGAGGTTCTAATACATACATACATACATAAATAACTGGCCATTACAACAATGTTTCAGGGTTACGGCCTAACTTCTCGCAGCACTCATGTTGTGTGTGTTAATTTTTTATCCATGAGTACCGGGACCTACAGTTTTATGTCGACTCCGAACGACAGACTTGAGAAGCTTGTTCATGGCAATTAATTACTCTCAGAGTTTTTGCCAGAAAACGGCTAAAAAGTAATCGCCGAAAGAAATAGTTTTTTCGTTTATTTTTTTTTTTTTTAAGATGTCCGAACTGTGATTTGTATCCAGCCCTATCGTCTTAGTAATCCAACACACTATCCATTAGACTACGGCGACTACAATATGTCAAATTATCTGATTCTTTACCTCTTGAATTGTTGCTGGCTTATCGACGTAGACCTTTTCTCTCAAATAACCCCAAAGAAAGAAATCCAACGGTGTCAGATCACATGATCTTGGCGGCCAACTGACATCGCCATCACTTGAGATAACACGGCCATTGAATTTGTCAAGAAAAAGAGTCATTGTTTCGTTAGCTGTGTGGCAAGTGGCACTATGTGAGTGAATCCACACATCGTCCACATACATATTTTCCAATTCGGGCCATAAAAAGTTCGCTATCATGTCACGATAGCGAAAACATTCATAGTAACTGCCTGACCGGCCTTATTTTTTTTTTAAGACCAATACTCAGGAGTAAACCCCTACTAAATGCAGTGCATTGTATTGAAATATTGAATATAGAGACTTATGTAGACAGATAGAAGTGAAGATGTTAAGCGCCTTATGTTAATGGGACAAATTGCTGTGAATTTGATCACTCAAGGGCCAGTATTATACCTTCGCCTTTGAATGATCATCAGTAATTGCCCCATCTGGATGTTGAATGTGAGTTGTGAGCATTTTTTACGTAGGTTAGCTGTTATCTTCCTAGAAGTTAGCGCTGTACACCTGATCATTCGTTTCTTAGTGGAATATACTGGAAAATCTCAGGGAGCGGTTTCGTGAAGATGAAATTCTTGGAGAGGGGGGGGGGAGGTGGGACCTCTTATTTTTTATATTATAATTTTTTTGAAGAACCGCAAATTTATTTTTTTTTATTTTTTGTCCTTCGCTGGGATTTAAACCTCAGACGTTTGAGTTTCGGTGCACGCGCTCTAATCACTATGCCACGTCCTATAAAAAAAATTCGGCCCTATGATGCCGCCAGCCTAAAAACCACAAACAGTAGCCAGTTTTTCGACAGTCATTCTTGCATTACCATTCGCCCAAATGTGGCAATTCTGCTTATTGACGAATGAAAATGTGCCTCATCACTGAAAATGGTTTTCTTCGAAAATTGATCATCGACTGTTGCCATTTCTTGCCACCATTTAAATGCATTGCTCGATTGTGTATCTTTCAATGGTTGAAATTGAGTTAGTCTAAAATTTTAGGGCGATTGCCTGTTTTTAAATGGAATACCCATTCAAATTTGTCTACATACTTATATGTACACCAGTATATACATAACTAAATGACTTTAGGCTCAATTAATTTCAATATATATTCCAAGGAATTAAAAATTTGAAACTCTAAACACAGAAATTCTATCAGATTGTGGCAATAAAAGCGAATAGAGACATTCAATATTGATCCAATTGCTAAGTGATTTTATTTTTTTCATGATTTCAAAAAACAAAGCTCTTAGTGGTAGGTTACAGACATATCTACTTATGTTCGCATATCACTATTTCTTGGCATTTAGTTCACGTTTTATTATTGGTTAAACTTCCCTATCACATTTATCGCTAAACTTTTATTTTTTTACAATTCAATTGATTGTTGATTTGTCTAAAAGATTATTATTACTTGGCAGTTGTGAAAAAGAAGTGCCAAGATGGTTAGTAGTGTATGCAAGTAGCAGCAGGGAAGGGGGACACCATAAAATGAAATAAAATAAAGTAAATAATTCTATACCATCAACAAAATCCCTTTTATGTTGTTTTAATTCAGCAAATCGTCATGACTATTTATTGTACTTTTATTTGCTTTTATACGGTTTTCTCTATTTTTTCTTTTTTTTTTGTATTCTTATTCTGTTATTTGGTTTATTGATAAAATGGTCAGTTGGTTGGCTAGTGGTGGTGTTGGTTGTTCTTAATACCCTGGTTTTTGTTTTCTGCATTATATTTTAGCCAAAACCATATAAATAGTTGTTCACTATCATTTTATACTTTTTACTGTTCTTTTTCTTTTCCTTATAAATAAAAATCGCAATAAATTGGATTTTAATGAAATCTAATGCTGTTGTTTTGTTTTTCACTCTTTTTTAAAAATTTATTTCTTGTATTTTTCCTTTTTTTTTTGTGTAAAAACAACAGTCAGTCATATGGTTTACTTGTTCAATCTTAAGGGGTTAAGGTTTCTTTTTGTATGCAAAAGTTCAATGATTTTTTTTTTTAATAAGGAAAAAAAACGAATATGTAAATAAAGAAACTTCAATGGATTTGAATTGTTTGTCTTTTAAAATATTTTTTAACATTTATGAAGTTTATTTGTGCCTTAAATTCTCCTTATTTCTTTACCACTTTTTAATAAATAATAAACTCAAGAATATATCCACCCAACTAATCTTTAAACTGTGTTAGTTCAATAAAGAATAATTTTTAAGTTTTTTTATGAATTAGTTTGTAATTAATAAAGAAAACTTATGTACAGAATTTAGCAGGGCTGTGGAGTTGGAGTCGGATCTCTTCATAATTTCTATTACACGAATATAAAAAATTCAAAAATTCTTTAAATATTTTCCAAAAAAAAAAAAAAAAAAAAAAAAAAAAAAAAAAAAAAAAAAAAAAAAAAATCTTCGAAATTTAAATCCTAATATTTTACAGATAAGTGTGATAAGTACGAACCCTGTATTTGACTGACTGAGGCCCTTTTGAATTGTATATTTAAATTTTTACGTGGGCATTTTTCATCTAATATAACTGTCTGTTTTCAGAAGATAATTGTTTTCAGACGATTTTTTCATATTTTTTTTATTGAGGCCAATACTCAGGGGTAAATCCCTACTCATGCTGTGTATTGTATTGGAATGTTGAATATATAGATATATATATTTTTTCTATTAAGCGCCTTTTGTCTATCAGACAAGTTGCTGGAAGTGTTATGCCTTCACCCTGGAATGATAAACAGCAATTGTCATATCTGTAGTTGGATGTCAATTATGAGTTGTGAGTGTATCTTTCCACAAGGTGGCGTTTGTGATGCCAGTGCAAAAGGTTGAATAGAGTGGAATGTCAGGCAGCAGTTTCTTGAGGAGAGATTTCTTGGAGAGAGGACCTCTTGTTTTTTTTTATAATAAGTTTGAAAAAAACGCAAATTTTATTTTTCATTTTTTTTTTCTTCGCTATGATTTAAACCTCGCCTGTTTGAGTTTTTGTGCGAGAGCTCTCACTACCATACTACGACCTTGTCAAAGTACAAGAGAACCATACAATTTTACAATGTTTTTCATATATAAGTAAACAGACAATCGTTTCTAAACATTTGAAAATAGGCTGTAAATCTAAAAAAGGAGCTAACAAATTTTTTAAATCTTTATGGAAATTTTTTACACTGAGTTTGTAAAAAAGTTGGTGATTATCCTAAAGAACTTTCATTCATTCAATCGTCGCTTTAACGATAATAATCAAGGTACCTCTTCCTAGTGGGCATCAATGCTGAACATTTACCTAGTATGTGCTCTGATGACGAGATCGCATCGTCACACAATCTCCACATATCGGTTATAGAAGTCCTCTCAATATTCTAAGAATATCTTTCCAACCTCTCTTCTCAATCTATAAAAGAGTTCTGGCCCCATAAGGGGCATGGGTACCATTACATTCTCCTGAATTCCCCTATGACTCGGAACCCAGCATAGGCTGACTTTATTGTCCCTGCCAAACCGATTCAGTTTCACCAGATAGTCCCATACATATTTCGAGTCAATTTAATAGGAGCTTAGTTCTCGGATGTTAGCCTGACTGCCAGAAAGTAATGCTATCGCTTCTTCTTTGTACCATTTATCCAGGTTAAATTGAGCACATCTTACGATGGCATAAATCCCCGCCTGAAGGGATCTTAATATTTAAGTTTTCTATTTAAGGGTTCCTTATAGCTTTTGGGATTTTTTTTCTTTCTTTAGCATTATTTTTTTTCATTTGTTCATTTCATTTCAGTTTATTTATTTTGCTTTTAACTGCAGTTTTGTTGCTAAACTTCTTGTCCTGGTTTTTAACTGGAATTTATTGTTTAAGGATTAATTATATTTTATTACCCTTTCGATTTCCCTTTTCTTAGTGTTTCATTGTGCTCATTAGCACTAAAAAAACTTTATTAGCTTTTTATGGAAAACTGTATGATATTTAATGTTTATTTATACAGCAGATGTGATAATGAATGTGGAAAATTATTGGATTTTAAAAAAGGAATAAATTTTAAGAAAAAAAATATTTATTTGAATTAAAAATATGGTTACTTTTAGAAAAAAATTCTTGGTGGATATTTATTTCAAATATTTTAAAGTGAAATCTAAAACTTAAAGTGAAAACTAAAATCTTAATTAATTTTTTAAAGAATTACTATAATAATTTAGAAAATTATTAGAGAGTATTTATAAAAGAACAGTCCTTATAAGCATCTGTCTTAAACTTTATATAAAATTTTTACTTTAATTTTAAAATCGTATTCTGAAGACACTATTAAAACAAAATAAATCATTAATATAACTGAAGAAGAAGAGCGTTCTTTTGAGTATATTATTTTTAAAAGTTTAATTGACAATATCTTATAAACGTGCATATAAAAATAAATTTGTTTTCTATTGAATGATCTGGAAATCCTAGTATTCGTTGTAATTTGATCAGAAATCATTTAATTATACCGCGTTACAAAAACGAGCTTTTGTTCTGTCCTATGAACCAAATATACTTTTTCGAAAAGGAGAGAAAAAATAAAAATACACAAATGCTGATACAAATGCTTACAATCGCAAAAATAAAAGGCCTAAGTTTCTTTAAAAACATTGAAATTTTTAATGTAACTATTTTTAAGTTTAATATAAAAATATATAAAAAATTTGGTTTTTAACGATTTGAAAGCGTTAAAAAAAAAATCAGGAAAATCTGAGAATTGATAAATTCTATTTTTTAAAAAATTTGACGTGATACAGACATTTCCACAAGTCTGCCTGAAAAAATTCAGCTCGATTGGATCACGATACTCGTGAATTTTTATTTTTTCTCCCCTTTCCGAAAAAGTATATTTGGTTCTTAGGACAGAATGTGTGTAACGCTGTGCTAGTTTAAGTCCCATTTCATACCAGTCAAGTCTGACTCGTCAAGTATTTTTATATTTTCTTTTGAACCTGCATTCGTTTTCACACATGAATACATTGTCTCATCAATTTTCTTTTTTCTTTGTTCACAACATTCTGTATTTTTTGACATTTCCTTTTATTTTGTTTAAATTCTAAATATTTCACTCCACTTTACCGCCATTTTAACTGAATTAACACGAAAGTTTTATACTTACATACATAAAATTTATTTATAAAAATTTTTTTATATTTTTTTTAATTTATATTTAATTTTATTTTATATTTTTCTCAATTAAAATAAATACCGCGAAGAAGAAAATATAAAGACAAAAACATAAATAAAGAAAAATGTCAAAATTCTATTCTGCAGCCAACTTCTTGCAGAAAATTGCAGCAAAGAAAAACGAAAAATTGACTGTACGGTCAAGTATTTTCATCTTTTTATTCTCACTTCCCCCTTCGTCCAAAAACTCAAGACTTGATGAGTCAGACTTGACTGGTATGAAATGGGACTAACAGCCAAATTCTATTAAACGAATTAGGATTGCTTTTTTAAACGATTTCTCAAACAAAAGTGAAAACAACATCTGGGAGTAAATTGTACTCCAGCCGAACTAAACATGTTTTCGAATTCAGGTATATAAAGCTCATAACTCTTTTTTTTGTTTTCATTAGGTATTTAATTCAAATTTCTGCCATCATATTCTGTAATTGAAACAATATTCCATTAGACAGCTGCATTTCTAGTGGGAAAGAATACAAGGTAGACTTAGTTTGAAATGCCAAGAAACTGTGTGTTTTTTCACTTCTTCTTCTTTTTTTTTATCAAATACTCTCTTTTTTGTTTCTTTTTATTTTGCACTCTGAAAGTATTAATAGCTGCACTAACACATTTTTCTGTTGTAAGATGTCTATTGTAGTCGCCGTGGTCTAGTGGTTAGTGAGCTGGCTTACTTAGACAACATCGCCCGGTTCAAATCTCAACTCTGACATCTTGAAAAAAATAACTATGAAAAAATTATTTCTTTCGGCGACTACCTCTCAGCAGTCTTCTGGCAAAAGCTCTGGGAGTAATTGATTGCCATGAAAAAGCTTCTCATAACTGTCTTTCGGAGTCGACTTTAAACTGTAGGTCCCGGTACTCATGGACAAAAATTAACACGCACAGCATGAGTGCTGCGAGAAGCTAGTAACCCTGAGACAGGGTTGTAATGGCCAATTATGTATGTATGTATGTAAGACGTCAAAGGTAGAGAAGCATACTCTCTGTCATCAAGCTATTTAGTCCATATAAATATAAGAACCAATAAAAATAGTTTCCAAACAAAGAGCTTAAATTCAAAATCTGTCGTACGTATGTCAGGGTAAAACTTTTGTTTACATTAGCGAGCTTATCATTAAAATTACCGTTGTCATCTGCTTACGTTAAAAGGCAATAGATACAGAATAGCGAACATACTTACATATGTCGACAATCAGGGACATATGACAATATAACCAATTAGAATATAATAAACTTGAAACAAAAGATAACTAACGGCTATTTCGTTTATTAAGCACACCAAATAAAATAACGGATGAGCAGAGAAATGAGATTAAACTGTTTAAAAAATTGTATATTTCTTGTTAAACTTGCTAAATTGGTGTTCAACGTCTGATGTGTTTAAACCTACAATCAATTTTATATAGAAAAAAAATATTTCTTATATTTTAGGCCAAAATAAACACTCTATTGTATTGCTCTTTTTCGTTTTATTTTTCATTTTAATAAATTTTTAATAATAATAATAAGAAATTCAAGAAAAAAATAAAAACCATAAAATACTTTTTTCTCTCCTCCAATTTATGATATGAAATTGTCATTTCTGTTGAACATCAGTTTTCTAAAACTGAAAAGGAAGTTCATGACTATGACTTCAATTTTCTTCAATATCCTTAAAGAATACAAAAAAGCAAAACCAAGCAAATGTTGTTTATTGAACGACAATGGCAACAAAAGCCATTAACCCGGAGTTGTAATTTAAGGATCAGGTAAAAATAAAACAATAACAATGTAAATAAAAATAGAAAATAAAAAAAAAAATGTTTGAACAATAAAACACTTCCCAGCCAAACCGAAGAAGACATTGCCATATAGAAGTAATAAAAAACAATGGGAAAGTGTAAGAAAAGTAACAGACTGTATAAGTATTGGACTGACTGAGTGAACCTATAAAATACTTTGAAAGTACTTTAAAGGTAGAATAAAACAATGGGCACCTATTGTGTGTGAACAAGTCTATGGTAGAAAAAAGTTTATGTGATTGTGTGTGTGTGTGTAGGTTGATGGTTATAAACTTGATAGTCCATCTAAAAAGTGCCTGTTAACCTTATGACTTTTAATCCTTTTATTTATTTCTTTTTTTTCCTGGACTATTTTGCTATTGTTCTGTTTTGTTCTGCTTTGCATTGTTTTGTTACAGTATGTGTTTTATTTTTATTTCCATTTTTTATTGTTTGTCGTATTCACTTCATTTTTAAAGTAGCAAAAATAAAATGAATGAAAAAAAGGTGTTTTATTTTTATATGCCATAATAATACTCTACATAATTGGGATATTTTGGTTTTTCGCAAGTGTTTGTGACTCATAAAATACACCACCTTATTGCATATGTATGTGTATGTACGAAATAATATTTTATTTGTTTAATTATTTATAATACAATATATGTGAATATTATGTCTTAATTATCACGAACAGAGTGACGAACATATTGTTACTCTTGCTCTTTTAAGATTTTAGCTTCTCTCCAACATAGTGCAGGGATGGATAGTGCATAGTTTTTGTATCATTTTTATTTAACTGAAATAATTATTCATTATTTCCTCCAAATTTATGTGACCTCGGTACTCCATTATTCTTAACAGATCGGTCACATGTCTATCGGACAATCGATTACGCACTTTACTCAGAATTATGAAGAAATAAATATAAACAAAAAGTAATTCGAACATTCCCATTTCTGGTAGAAGTTAGCAGAGTCTTTTCTCTGCTTTATACACAAGCGCAAGTGTGTTTATGTAGTAGTGGACATCACTGCACTAGACCATTGATGCCTAAAGTAGTGGTGAGATAAAAAAAATAAGACACAGAAGTTCTGCAAGTGCAGTTTTTCTCTCCCACTCGACATGCTGACTTCCTATTGGTTGATTGACGATCAAACAAAAGAGCGTAAGTATACGTGTGAGTTTAATTTGCTGATATCAGCCACTACTGGGCAACTTTTCACTAGACTAGTAAGTTGTTCTGTAAGGGAGAAATTATAAACAATCACTTCCATCAATAATGCATGATTTCTAAATGAAATGAGCCGCTAAAATGGAAATGAAATGCAAATTTATTGCAACCAGTAACCAAGTAATACAAAAAATTAAAAATAATACCTTATCCTATAGCGTCTTTGGAAGCTTTAATGACTAAACTGCTTCCATTTTTTCTTACAATTTTATTTATTGCTTCCACATCTTAAAAATTTTCTGCTGGGATATGTCACAGTTAATGCTGAATTATTTCAGTCTCGAATTCTTCAACTAAATATTTTAATAAAATGGCCTGTATGGCCATAATGGCCTGTTTCTGTATGACAAACAATTTTAGGCAATTGAAAATTTATATGAAAAGTGCTCAAAATTTTTTGAAAAATTGAGTGCTTATCATACAAATTTTCAATCGTTTGACATTGTTTGTCATACAGAAACCGGCCATTAAATGTTATTTCTGTATAATCGTATAAGCGAACAAACATTGAAAAATTTAATTTTATTTACACGTTTGGAGAACAGACTAGCGTTGACATATAACAAAAGATATTGAAGAGCAGAATAATATTGTAATCTGGTGTGTAATAGAAATAGATTTCGATCGAAATTGAAATCTAATGAAATTTAAGATGCTATAACTTTCAAAACCTTTGATATTTGGAATTGCTTTTTTACTTATAGCCTTACTGACTATCGCTACTTCATGCTTGATTATTAAAATTTTGAAATAATTTAAACAGATAAGCTTTAATAAGAAACGAATTATCAAGAATACAGCTCCACCTTCTGAGAAGATAACAGCTAACATACATAAAAAGATGCTCACCACTCACATTCAACATCCAGATGAGGCAATTGCTGCTCATTATTCAAAAGTTAAGGTAAATATAACACTGACCTTACCATCATCATATCTATTTATCCATATCAGTATATTCAATATCCCAATACAATGCACTGCATTTAGTAGGGGTTTACCCCTGGGTATTTGTCTTAGAATAAAATATGACTTTGAAAATACAATCGAGTTCGGCGACTATCTCTTAACAGGTTTCTGGCAAAAACTATGAGAGTAACCAGTTGTCATGAACAGGCTTCTCAATTTTGTCGATCTGAGTCGACTTTAAACTGTAGGTCTCGGTACTCGTGAATACAAATTGACACACACAATAAAGGTGCTGCCAGAAACTAGGCCGTAATCCTGACACAGAGTTGTAATGTTCAATTATATATACATATATACTTAGGGCTCGAAGAATTGGCTGTAGAGTATGTAAAGCTATTTTAAGCGAAATATTTTATATTGCTTTGAACGAGTAGGATATTGAATAGTCGACCTTAATGTTTTCTTTAATTTACTTTTTTTTTTTTGTAAATTGGTCTATGAGTTTCTACCTCTTATAGAAGTAAAAAGAAGTCACTCAACAAAATAACACCCAGATAAATAAAACAACTACAATGCCAACATCAACAACAATAATAATGAAAAAAAAAACACACACAGAATAATAGAAGAAAACGGATATAAAAATTATATAAACTTTAGAGTAAAAGCAAAATACTCGAATCTCTCTGCATTTTATTGTTTAATGGCAACAGCTTTGTCACACACATACTATATCTTATTCTTCTTCTATCCACTCATCTCATCTCATCTCCTTTACCTTCTCACGCTTTCGAACTTACTATCTATTATTGTCTCAGGATATTTGTTTATTTTCATATATCCTTTTTGTTATATACATACGAGTACATATATACCTATACAACAAACAAACATACCATATATTTAAAATAAGTGTGTGTGTAAATTTTTATTATTATTTTGTAGCATCAGCATAAAAACCAGTGAATTTTTTTTTTTATATTTTTTAAAAAAATAGGTTATCTACCTTTATCACTAGACGACATAAGGGATTTTCATATATATTTTATACTTTTTTTTCCTTTCTTTGTTTTTTTGTATTTTATTATTATAGCAGTATATATAAAATTCTATTCTATTGTGAATTTTTTATTTCTTTTCTTGTTTTGTTTTTTTGTCTATGAATGTAAATATTATTTGCTGCCCCCCAAAGGTATTACTCGATATTGTGCTGATTTTGTGTTTTTTATGTGAAAAAAACAAAAAAACACAAAAAAATAGAACAGGTCCCTAATGCAAGTGATAATTTTAATTTGATTTTTTTATCTTTGTTTTCGGTTTAGAAAAAAGAAAAAAAAATTCGATTTTATATTATTTTATTGAGTTAATTTTGTTCATACAAAATACTGGTATGCATCAGCTATTCGTTTCTTCATCTAATATGAATATTTAGAGTTCAATAATGCAAAGGCTTGTAAAATAAAAAAAAAATTACATATGAATGTGTATACACCGAAAGAATTATAGCCGGTGTACCACACAAAAATACACCAAAACTTAATTTAAAAATTAAACGCTTGTAGAACTTTTTTCAAATCAAATTCAAATGTTCAAATTAATACCGATTTATTTTTAAAATTTGATTTATTTATAGCCTTACATATGAAGCTTGAAAGTAGTGGCATATAATAATTTAAACAAATATTATTTTACTACCGCCTCATATTTTCATTATTAATTACAACAAAGTCGATACATCAAAAATAAAATAAAATTCATTTTTATTGCATTGTACTGACGACTTACTGCTGTGTCCTGTGTATTAGCAAAAGGAGGTCCAAACCTACCTTTGTTAATGCGGTTAGACAGCAGGTTATTGACCTTACTCTGACCAGTACATATATAGCCAACTTTATTATGAACTGGCATGTGTCTGATGAGTGTTCATTATTAGGCCACCTGCATATAAGATTTGATCTGCCAGATAGATCGGACTTAGTAGATGAAGTATACAATTCGAGGAAGACGAACTGGAAAGGCTACAATAAAATACTGGCATCAAGAGCGGAGTCGCTGCTTACTAAGATTTCTTCTACCGGGGAACTTAAGGAAGCAGTAACTCAGCTGAATGATGCTATTATATCCGCATATTATGACAAATCACACAATGTGAACAGAAAGATTCCATTGTGGAATGATAGACTGGCAGTTGTGCGTAAAGAGACTAGAACATTATTTAATAGTTGTAAGCGCACAAAGGTGTGTTAATACTTCTTTGATTAATAAAATTAAAAAATCATTAAAACAAATATATATCGTATGACTTTGAAAATACACACTATTTCTATTTTGAACGAAATCATTTTTCACCATATACTGGAATGTAAGTGATAAATCTTTTTACCTATCAAGAGCTTTGTGCTAGTGCTTTAAAGTCTATTTTGGAACTTCTCGACCGAATACAGGAACGGTCGAAAGTTCTTATTAATGAAGGCTCGATATACAACTCTATCGTTTCATTGGAGCATCGTTTCATTGTGGCTTTTCGTTGCTCTATTTGTACCTACATGGTGCCTAATAATTGAATATTATTATGTAGAACTTCTATTTCTTACAATGCTTATCCTTGATAAATATAGAGATTCTCCAATGAATCGCACAATATACCACAGAGACAACTCTGTCCATAGCCGTACTGTTTGTATGTGGAATAAAATTCTGCGAAAGTGTTTCCTGTCCATTACGATATTAACAACTGAAATCAAATGTTCATAAACATTATTTCCTCTTTCCTCCCTCCCATAACATATTTACCAAGTGCTGCGCTTATTGAAAAATAAATCAAAATTTTGAAACTTTATAAGCTGACTCGGGCAGCACCTGCTTTTGTTGTAGAATTATCATCTCTGAGCAGCTCAATCTATTCATACAGAAATTGAAGTGGTTAAATTGGCTTTTTCAATTAAAGTAATACCGCAAGACTTATAAATTATGTTTTATTTGCGCGAAGTTAAATATTTTCGTTGCAAAAAAAAAATTATTTTGTTGTTCCTTTAATTATTATGGGAACCACAAACAAGGTATTACAGGTACTTAATCGATTACAAAACTCTAAAGTTTTAATTATACATTCTATAGCCATGAATGTAGTCGCCATGGTCTAGTGCTTAGTGTGTTGGCTTACTAAGATGATAGAGCCGGTTTTAAATCCTAGCTCTGATATCTTGAAAACAAAAATATGAAAAAATTATTTCTTTAGGCGGCTACCTCTTAGCAAACTTGAAAAAGCTTCTCAAGTCTGTCGTTCGGAGTTGACTTTAAACTATAGATTCCGGCACTCATGGATACAAATTAACACACGCAACATGAGTGCTACGAGAAGCTAAGCCGTAAGCCTGACACAGGGTTACAATGGCTAATTATGTTTGTATTTATGTCTGTAGTATGTACAGCCATGCATATATGCATAAATCATTCTTCCTTTGAGGAATTTAAATTAATTTTTCATTTTACAAATTATTTTTGATGAAAATCATTTTATATTAAAACTTCCTTTGATAATCTCTAAAATATATAAATTAGCTGAATTGAAATAAATAATCGTTTTATACATACGCGTATATATCCTATGTAAAGTTTTTTTTTCAAATTACTACCTACTCGTATCTCTATTAACTAACTGTGTAAATGGGCTAATAATTCAGGTTAAGCATCATATATTTGATGATGAAACATTAAAGTGATAAAACATTAAATTTAATGTGTTCCCTCCCCAGTATATTCTATTGCATTCCGCCATTTATCTTTTAACATTTGCAACTGGTATATTAGTTTTTATGCACCTGTCATAGTTGTTAAATTGTAACAAGTGTATAAATTTCATGCCACATGTTGCATATTAAAAACCATTAAAGAAGAAATAGTAAAATATTCATGGGCCACAAAAAACTAAATGCAGCGAATACAATACAAAATACATTACTTTTAACTTTTTTAACATTTGCTACTAAAAAAGAAAAAGTTATATTTTATGGATAAAATTATCAAAGAAATATTTATAAAATATACGTTAAAGGACCGTCTGATATGTATATTTTCATAACATTAAGCGAGAGCAAAAAAATCTAAAGTAAAGCAGCGTTATGGGCTAAACTGACAGTGACACAGTTGTTATGCATGCAAATGTGTCAGTTGTTGGAGTGAACAATTTAAAACGAAACCGTCAGTTTGAATATAACATACATGCATCAAGAGGGGGATAAGAGAGATAAGATATGTCAGTTTCTACGCTTTTTACTATCATGTACTCTGTACTCTGATGCAATACAACAATATTTCAACAATCATTCGCAGAACTGGGTATGATATTAAATGACACGTAACATCAACGTTTCTTATTTTTTTTTTCTTATATGTCTTGTACGGATATAATTTTTCCAACACTTTCTTATGGCTTGTCTTTTAAATGCGTTTGGAAAATATTCTGTTTTTTTATGAGAAAAGAAAAGGTGGTCAGTAAAAAGGAAAATTATTTTTCAAGAAAAAGATAATAACAAAGTTTAAGACAATTGTGAAATTTAAACGATCTTGGATACCGGTGTTTCCCTCAAAGCCTGGACAACTGGGTGAAATTAACGTACCGAAGCTTAACTGGTGCCAAGAACATTGTCTAAAACTGCAAAGCAAGACTTGGGAAAGTATATTGATAATCTTCTACAGAATTTCTGTAGAACGTTTGACATCCTTTGTACAATTTTTTTTATTGAGACCAATACTCAGGGGTAAACCCCTACTTATGCTATGAATTGTTTTGGAATTTTTGAAAAGGATAATGTATTTCCTTTTCTTATATTACTATTAAGCACCTTAGGAATAAAACAAATTACAGTGAACTGATCATTCAAAAGACAGTGTTGTACCTTCACCTTTAACTAATCAACAGCAATTGCCTCATCCTTTTGCATGTTGATTGTAAGGTGAGTGCCTTCGCTAAGTAGGTTTAGTTGTTATCTCTGCTACTTCCCAATAAGTGGCGATTTTCCCCTGATCATTCATTTTTGTTGACATTGGTTAGGTGGAGTAGAGGGGAATATCAGGGAGCGGTTTCTTTGTTGATGGACTTCTTGGAGGAGGGACTTCTTATTTTTAAATTATAATTTTGAAAGAAACGCAAACTCACTTTTTTAAGTTTCACCTTTGGTGGAATTTGAACTTAAGCCGTTGGAGTTTTTGTGCGAGCGCTCTAACCACTATATCACGCACCTCCACAAATAATTAATGTTATCTAAATGTGAAAAATTCCTTTTGTTAAAACTGAACACAAAATCACTTTTTGAAACGGCCAGAAGTTGTGAGAACACTGACTTTTGCATTTTTCTAAAAATATAAATGAAACTGTTATCAAGTAAACGCTCTGGTAGAGTAAAAAAAACTGCTTATTTGAGAATATATTGATATCGCCTTTTCTAAAAAAGAACTATCTCTTTTGCAGGTGGCAATAGATGCCATTACTGCTTAAGGATTTATGAAAGAAGCAAATACACAACATATGTCTAGACGTGAAGCAGCTTTAATGTGTAAAATTGTAATTGTATAGAAAGTTATACTATATTATTATATTATTGGTGTGCTTTCGCCGGTCGCCGCGTTAAATCTCTTTATATGCAAAATTATACACACAAAAGTACTAAAAGAGAAGTATAGATCAGCTAAGATATGGTCTCCGGCTAAAGGCATAACTCGCCTAAATTATTCTGGAAATCAGCCTTAAATTACATAGAATCAAGCAAAGCACTTTATAATACAGAACAATAGCTCCATCAAATTTTTAAAAATAAGAAAGTCTTTGCAAAGGCAGTAACTGATCTGAATAATAGTTGTTAATAACAACTTCCATACAAAGATCAGCTATGCCATTCGCAAATTTTAATAATCAATAATTGTACAAAAATAAGAAAGATATTAAACTTTTTGCTACAGCGGATACAATTTCTGTAATTGTAACTATAACAAAATGGAGCTGGTCACTCTTAGCCATGGTACGAGTAATTTCCCAACTATAAGTTTTCTGTTCAATATACTGCTAAAAAAAATTCCTCTTTACTGTATTGCTTTAAATTACATTCTCTGTGTGTTTTTTTTCTTTTCTTTCTTTCAAAGAAACAAAAAAAAATGCATAGGGTGTCATTCAACATGTCATATGACATAAGCCAAGTTAATAGACCGTTGATTTACTTTTGTTTTTGCCATTTTCTTTTAAAATTTTTTTCTTTTTGGCTTTAAAAAAATATTTAGTAAATATGCAAAACTAGCACTATTTTCATATATTTTAATATAATCAATAAAAGTTTGAAAGTTGTATGAATTATTAAAATAAGATATTTATTTTGACTGAGAAAAAAAAAAGACTACAAAAGCTGTAGAAATTGGATTACCATAGCGTATCTATTTATACTAATTTTATTAAGAAATTTTATTTTCACTATTTATACACGAGGCAAATAATTACTTCTGCCTAAAGATCTACAAACTACTCGAAACGATTTATATATCACAACCTAAACCCGATGTGCTACGCTACACCTACCGCTACCATTTGTACACATTTTTCGACTGATGATTTTTAATGACTACGAAATCAATTACACCAAACTCAGAACCTTCACTTCTCAAGATATAAAGAAATTAATATTTAACTTGCATGGGAGGTACCACGCCTACGTTCTGATTGATGACTTTCCTTGACCATGAAGTCTTTCAGACCAAATTTAGAAAGTTTAGCTTTAACAGCTATTAAGATATAAGTAAAGCATAATTTGAAAATATTTTACATTAAATTTGTATGGGAATGGATAGAAAATTCTAAATGTCATATCTCCGAAACCAATGGGCCGATTTTACGAAAACTTCACAGAAATAATCTAGAGACAATTCTCAACGTACCTTGGAATTTTGGTTGAAATCAATCAATCAATCCCATTGAGAACTTAAACCCCCTTGTTTTACTCCACTTTATAGACAGCTTTTGTTGGCTGTAGTTCGTTTCCTATTTGGGTGATTTCAGTCCTGCAATGGTGTCAAAACGGCACTTTGTGATAATTGTAGTTGATCACGTTTTTGGTTAACTAGCCGTTTGACCTACCTACGTGTTGTTATACAATTATTATGTCTACAAGATATGTCGTCCCCATAGTCTGGTATGTACTGTGTTTATTTACTAAGCTCTCTATGAATAAAAAAAAATTTAAAAATTGTTTCAGCGACCAACTCTAAACGAAAGTTAGTAAAGTCACTGATTGATTTGACGTTAAATTTTAGATCACAGTACTCAGAAATAAAAATTGATACAGACAATATGGGTGTTGTGAAAAGCTAGACCATAACTTTGAAAAATGGTTGTAATGACCAAATATGTAGTTTATGTTTAATACCGTATAATGATGTATTTGTTTACTCGTGACAATACTTGAATTTGATTGAAACTGTGGAATAACTTTGCCGTTGCTCTTTTTTACTAATTTATGTACATCAAATATCCCTATTAGTAGTAAAAAATAGCATTTCTTAGGTTTAAAATAAATAAGACTAGACTATTAAAACCCTATTCAAAGTTACAGTGTTCTGCCCGTATTCATAAAAATTAAAATTGGTTTATAGAGTGTTTATTTGACATATTTCTATGGAGGAATTGTCAAATAAGGAATTAATAAACCTGTTTTTTTTATGAATACGGGCATTGATCTATAAACCTACTTTATAAAACACAATCCCTGGGTTGGAACTACAATACTTCAAACAATACAAAAATTTTCTTACGAACACATTCGATATAAATTATTTGGAGTGTGTTTGGTATTAAAAAAACTAAATTTGTAACATAAATGTTTGCCATTATTAATGGTGCCATGACACACAATTAAGAGCAATTTTTTTTAACACTGATGTAGAAACTTCAAACCCAGCTTCATATCCCTTATCGTAAAATCTTTATAAATTACACAATTAAAAGAAATCAATTACTACACGTTACTCTAATGTGTAAAAAACTTTGTCATATGTTCGTATCATATATAGCGTATGAATAATATTAACATGTTCCGCTTTAATTTTATATAACTCATACGTTAGGTAGTACTTCTGTTTAACAATTGTTGACTTTTACTTTTGCAATGGCTTTATTTGAGTAAAAGTATTTCACATAGAATTGCGAAAAGATTAAAAGGACTTATTAGTTCTTTTTAACAAATAATCGCTTTACTGGAGTCTTTCTCCTGGCTGAAAGCTGATAATTTACAAAAACTTTCTATATAAATATAAAAATATTTTATACTGCAAAGACCTGTAATCGATATTCTAGAATTTGTTACTTTTACGACCGGCTGAAGATACACAATATATGCAAATGTAACCTAAACTTACAGTCTGAATATCCCTCAAGAAACTTATCACAGTATAATTCTTTCTACTTTCGTAATGTTATTTTAATATTTAACTACTTAACTCATTAGCATATTTATGCACTTGTTACTTTAAAATCATGTTCAGTTAAGTATAGAAAGTCTTTAAGTGGCTCTTATCAATCTAAAATGCATTTATGATTTTGTCATTCAGCAATGCAATTACATTTCCTCAGACTTTGTTTCATTCTTACCTTGTTGTCAGTTTGTATGTCTAAAAACTGATATCTATCAAACAATTTCTGTTTTTTTTTTGTTTTTGTTTTGTGAGTTATAAACTAAAGTAATATTACTTTTTAAATTTATATTTTTTCTGTCATACGTTCTTTAAATTTTTTTTTTTCTGTAGTCTGCAGTAAAAGTATGACTCAATTTGTTGACTATTTTTATTTTCATACTTTTTTTATTTTTTTCTAAGCAAGTGTTTATGCATTTGTATGTATATTTCTATGTGTGAGTGTGTGTGAGTGTGTTTCTGTAGGTTTTTTTGTCAGTGACTGTCTGCTGTCATTTCTACAATTTGACATGTAAATGCGTTTTTTGTTATCTTCACTTTCATGACTATATCTGTTTTACTTTTTATTTCCATTCTTATTTATGTCTCCATTAAGCTCATTAGTTTAGAGTTGAGTTGTTTAGGAAGTAAAAAAAAGACTTCTTTTAGAAAAGGACTATTAAGTGGCATGTGTGTTTAATAGAAAAATAAAAGTAATGTTTAAGTTTTACATCAAAACGCATCTACTTGATGAATTTTATGACAGTTTGGGTAGATAGAGAGATAGTTAATAGTTATAATGAAAAAAAAAGGATACAAAATAAATAGTTTGTTAGAGTAGGTTTAGATAGGTTTACCCCTGCTTAGAGGGAAGTATAGTAGACTGCAAGAAATGTAGGTTTCGCTTCTACAAGCAACTGGTCTTTGAAACTACACAAAGTGACCTAGTGAAACAAATAACTAATGATTAAGAAAAATGCGATATCTATTGTTAACGTTAGGTAACGGCTAAACCTACTTAGCGAAGGCACTCACCACACACAATCAGCATGTAACGACAAGGCAATTGCTGTTGATTATTCAAGGCTGAAGGTAAAACACTAGCCTTCAAACGATCAATTCACAGCAAAAATTTCCAGGTAGGATCAATTTTATAAATTTTAAATGCCAAAGTTAAGAGCTAATAATGGCGCATAACTAATTAATAACAGTACAGGTTCTTCTGCTTTTAGGATTTGCAACATTGATATCCGGATGGCTTTTATAATGTCGTTAAGCATTTTTATTATACATAAAGGTTTCGCATATAAGATCTGAATCCTGCTAACTAAATTTCTATTTACAAATATTAATCGAATGAACATAAACGAAATATGGTTCGTGCTTATTTATTGCAATTTCATTTCGGTGAGAATATATTTTCTGTCATGTGGCCGCCACGACCGGTGCGTGAAAAGCGCAATGGTATTTGGCCGATAACTCTTTGAATGTTGATTTCCAATTGCTCAATTGTTTGTAGTTTATCGGCGTAGACAAGCGACTTAATATAATCCCAAAGAAAATAATCCAATGGGGTTAAATCGCATGACCTTAGTTTGGCCAATTAGTTGCATCATTACGTGAAATTATTCTTGCATCAAAAGTTTCTTTGAGTAAATCAATTGTACCAAACGCTGTGTGGCTCCATCCTGTTGGAACCAAATATCAGCAAAATTCATGCCATGTAATTGAAATGCGAAAAAATTTCGAATCATTTTACTATACCGCTCACTACTGACAGTAACATTCTGACCATCATCCTTTTTTAATACTTATAGGCCAATGGCTTTCATGACTTATGGGCCATAAAGCGCAACAAACAGTCATTTTCTGTATATAGTAGTATGACAAAAGCTTGTGGATTCTCCTCAATTCAAATGCGACAGTTCTGCTTATTTATTTACCCATTCAAACAGGAATGGGTTTCTTCGCAAAATAAAATTTTGAATGGAAATTGAAAATCTACGAAAACAACAATTATTTTGAATAAAAATTTCAACAATTTGCACGCGTTGCATTCACTGTTAAGTGGGCTGTCTAATAAAGCACTGATGACAACTCAAAATTGTGACACTCTATACAAAAACACCCATTATTTATTAAATAATTTCGGTTTCATCTTTAAATGCTTTTATTACATCAGAACTAAAACAGGTTCTGGACACCAAGTCAGGACAAGCAATCCTAAGAGAGTTCTTTGTGTACTGTACACATTTATGACAACCATCAACTATTTAATTCACACTTTTCTATATGAATCACATATAGGAACTTAATTTTTTTTAAATACTTCCTAATGAGTTTTGCGAAGTCTAGTCATATTTTTCTTTTCTCTCCACATTTGCATTTTTTTTTAATTATCACCCGTTCTTATAGTTAGAGTTACAACAGTTAGATAATTATTAAGTAAAATTTATTTCTGACCTAATGAAAGTTTTTTTTATTGATCAACGAGATAATTAAAGAAATTGAGTTTAACACTTACCTAAATTTTCCACCTGACAGGGTAAAACCAAAGTATCACCCACAACGGCACGATATGTATGACCACGTGAAAGAAAACGTGGCTGAGGCCCTGATAATGAAGTCGTTGGTGAATTACTGAGCGGTCGGCTATTGGTAGCTGTAAAATAAATAGAAAAAATGCGTTATTAATTAAATATGAAAATATGCAGAAATTTATTTTAAAGCAGATTATGAATGGAGAGTCCTAATTAAAAGGTTAAAATTCTGTTGATTTTATTATTAAGTAGTAACTTATTTAATTAGTGATACGAAGCCCTTTATTTTACAAATTAATAACGAAACAGAACCATTACATTCATAGCCAAGAGTTATGCAAACAACTCTTCGGTATAAATCAGGTAAATACTCGTACTGTTTGAAGATATTAAATTTTAGTTTTACAGATAAAATTTAATTTTTGATTATTTCATTTATTATTATAGTCATATATCCTAAAATTTGTTAAATCTGCAATCCGTTTTTGGCTATTTATCTCCGAAAATGTGCGATATATTCGAAAATGGATTGCAGACTTGGAAAGTTTGGGGTCGAAAACCTAAATTGGCATCTTTTACTCGAGAGATATAAAAAATATGAAATGGCGGATAGAGCACATAAACCCCCTCATGACTATTTGGTTTATTAAAGTAAATTCTAAAGTTTGCAAATTATTTTTAAAAATTTTTTAATACAAAAAAAATTTTAACAAATTTTCTCTCTCAATTCATAGCAATTTATTGCCTTAAAACACAAACTGAAAGTCCTTTGTGTTCAGCACAGAATATGTTGAAATTTTAATAGTTTTTGGCCTGATATTGAACATGAGTTTACAGTTTAATAATGCAAACTTGTTAACAAAACTACTGCCAAGACAATGGTTATTAATTTCTGTTGTATTAATTAAAGAAAGAGAAAACTTAAGAGAGAGAGAGAGAGAGAGAGAGAGAGAGAGAAGATAGACAATTTGTTCAGACTAAAATAATTTGTGGCTGTTTATTATTTTTAAGGCTTTTTCATACAAACATGAGGCTTAAAAATAAACACTCTACCATCCAACAACAAAGACTAGAACATATTATAAGAACATTGGCTTTTTAAGGGGACCACAGAATATAAATCACATGCCTACTTTAACATTTAGAAATTTGGAAATTTGTTTTCTTTTTCTTTATTTCATAGAGAAAACATTTTTCATTAAATTGCCTAAAAAATGAAATAAAAATTACTTTTTTTAGACATTTTTATGTTAATTGAATGTCATGACAACGACATTACAATTGCTAAATTTTTGTAGTCTTTTCTTATTTACATACACGCGTAAATACATACATACATACTCTATATATTTGTTTTTTATTGTATTCTGAGACTTTGTATTAATAAAAAACGAAAAATTTTAATAAAAAATAAATTTATTACGACTGTATAAACATTTTTGATTTTATTTTTATCGGCTTTTTAACAAAAAAATAACAATAAAATACAAAAATTATTGTAAAAATTTGGAAAAATATTTGTTTATTTAGTAACAGTTTTTCTTATATATTCTAAAGCACAATGAATTAAAAAAAATATACGATATATTTGTTAAAGAAAAATAAAATAAATTGCGTTTCCAAAAGAATAAATTAAACACAAATAACAAATCAAATGGAAAGAAAGCTTAGGCGTTGCTTAAAAGTTCTTACAAGTCAGAGTAAGAACACAAATTAAAAGAAAGTTGTTTTTAAAAATAAAAGAAAAAAAATTGAACTAAGAGTTGTAGAAAACTTACGAAAACTATTAGTGAAAGAAGGAAGAGATGAAATTAATAAACACACGAAAAGTCCTGATAGTATAACTTGCATTATGGTCTACAGACCATTTAACCACATAAGCAGACCTCATGTGATGCCCTCTAATGATAACTAATGTGGATTAATGGAAATAAGAAAGGTATAATAAAAACTATAATAGTTCTGGTTATCTATAACAATAGACAAAAAAAGGAGAATATGATAAAAATTGATCTTCGACTAACTCATCAAAAAAATCTCTAAAAAACATAATTCCCATATATGGCTTCTATAAAAAGTGTTAGTCCAGAACACAAAGAACTCTGAGGCTTTTTTCTGTAACTCTCCTAAGCTAAAACTCTATCGCTAAAAATTTATAAACTTAAGTTAGGACTTTTTGACTACGAATAGAATTATTAAACGCTTATTTTAAATTAAAAGCTTCATGCCTATTACCTCTAAACTTTTTAATTTTATATATTCTAAAGCCCAGCAGGTTTCAAAAACCAAAAATTTTAGCATTTTAGCTTAAGAGAATTACAGAATAAGGTCCCTGATAAGACTTCCGTAGCTGGAGTGGAAAACATTTTTAGTTCGGTTTGTATACAATTTCTACACGGATACCATTTTCTCCTTTAGTTGAAAAAAATATTGCTTAAAATTATTCAAATTTCTAATAGAACTGGGTTTAGGATCTAATTAGTGTGTTTTAAGACGAAATAAAATTTGTAAACTTTTTATCTCGGATGTCGTATCTGACAATCAGATTTTGTATAAAATTTTTATATTTATTTTAATTATGTGTGCTTGAGAAGTTTAGTGAGATAGTAGTAGTTTCGATTCTCACCAGAGTCTGCAACGCTACACCGAGCATATGGTCTTAGTCACTCTAATCACAATAATAGTTAGACGATAACATAATATTGTATTGTAACTTTTATTTTTAAAGTTCTAGTGACAGATGATTTATGCAGCAACATATTTTTCTTTTCCCGTTTTTTTTAATTTCGTTAATAATTCACAAAAATTTGTTTCTCCATAAAACAAAGACTTTTTAGAGCATTTAAATACTTAAACGTCAAAGAAATATGTTAATTTAAGAACTTTTACAAACTTAAAAACATAAAAACAATAAAAAAATTCAACTATAAACTGTAGCTGAAAATTTTTTAAGACACTCTTAAGCTTTTTTTCTCTCATATTTTAAGCATCCCAAGGACATTTTCGTACCATAAAATGAAAACTGTTAACGTTTAAACAAAATATGTTTTGTGCACATTTTTATAGTTTGTTTCCTGCATACATTTTAATAACGTTAAAATATAAAATTACTTTATCTGCTTCTAAATTTCATGAATATTTATAAAGAAAATATAGAAAAAAATTAAAATAAGGAAAAATGAAATATAAGATAAAATTTTGGTCCACTAACCATATTTTTGAATCATTTAAAGTCTTGTTGTTCAAATTTAAAGCAATATTTTCAAAGTTTAGGATAATATTAATGAAAATAGAATTTCCAAATATATCAACTGGTTTTTCTTTTCTAATTATTATTTTTGTTAGAAAAACAAATAGAAACCGTTATAATAAAATATAACGATAACCATATTCAGTTCAATATTATTTCAAATATAAAGTAAAAAGCAATTATAACAAACTCAAAATTTCGGCACAATTTCATTTGTTATAAACCTCGAAAAGTAATACCTTATTAAAAATAAATCAAATTTTAATCTTAAGCTATAATAAAAAAGTAATAAAATTTTAAACGACTTTCGTTACCAGTTTTTGCAGTTGCGACATTTTCTCAGAATAATTCTATTCATTGGCTAGGTGGAGTTAAAATCAATGTTTAAAAACGGCAAGTGTTTCAATATGCACTGATTTAATTACAAATGTACTAAAAAAATCACTGAGCAAAAGTCAATATTAATATCTTAAAAAAAGGGAGATTTAATTATTATTTCCTCTTTATTCTATAAATAACAATAAAAGGTGCTATTGTAACAACTAACTATAGAAAACATAAATACCTTTTTATATGAAAATAGAAATCATGATGGCGATGGCAAATAAACTGCTTTGACGATTTTTATCAAAGCAGTGAAAGGCTGTTGTGGCGTATGAGTGATATGTAATTACAAATTTACTCGTAATATTAAGTATACGCTCCCTATTACTACCTTTCATAATTTTGCATATAATTTTGCTGATAATAATTAGACTGTAATATTATTATTGAATTTTATTTTAAAATTAATAAAAAAATTAAATTTTTCTGTAAAAATTGTTTAAGTGTAGCATTTCAGTTTGTGCAATTTTTTTCATTTTTAATTTTTGGCATTTAATTAGTTTTTTTTTTTTTTTCTATTATTAAAACCAATAATCAGGGATAAACTCCTACTCATGCTATGCATTGTATTATAATTTAAAAAATTAAATTAAATATTTTTATGTTGCTGTTATGGGGGGGAGGTCGTGACATAGTGATTAGAGCGTTCGCACAGAAACTCAAACGACCGAGATTCAATCTCAGCGAACTACAAAAATTATAAAATTAAATTTGAGGTTTTTCTAAATTATAATTCAAAAAAATGAGAAGTTCCCCCCCCCCCCAATATGACCATCAGCAAAAAAAATCGCTCCCTGACATATCCAGTCGATTCCACCAGAAACGAACAATTAGGAGTACATCGCCTCCTTCTGAGAAGATAACATCTAACCTACATAAAAAGACGCACACCACTCACATTCAACATCTACAATAGATGAGGCAATTGCTGTTGATCATTCACAAATGAAGGTATAACACTGGCCTTTGAGTAATCAAAGCAATTTGTCCCATTGACATAAGGCGCTTAACATCTTTACATTTACCTATATATTCAGCATTCCAATACAATGCACTGCATTTAGTAAGGGTTTAACTCTGAGTATTGGTCTTAAATAAAAAAAAAAAATGTTGACCACTCAAATGCCAGTGTTATACCTTCACCCTTGAATGATCAACAGCAATTGCCCCATATGTCGGTGGATGTTGATTGTGTGTGGTGAGCGTCTTTACTAAGTAGGTTAGCTATCATCTTTTTAGGAGGTAGAGCTGTATTCTTAATCATCTGTTTTTGGTGGAATAGAATGGAAAAGTCAGGGAGCGATTTCTTGAAAATGGATTATTTTTAAATCATAATTTTCGAAAAACCGCATATTTTGTTTTAACATTTTTCGTTTTCGTTAAGATCATTTGAGCTTTTGCGCTAGCGCTCTAACATAAAAAATAATAATAATAGTACATCTTACAGTTTTTAAATATGTTGTTAAGATCAATGCTTTTTCATGATTTTCGGCCTATATTCTAATATGAAAACAAACTAAAAAGAATTATAAACTTTTCTAAATATCTTGCCAATATTAACTCAGGCTTTACAATGTCAACTATTTTTAAAACTATTACGTTCTCTATTCCCCATACTTTATTCCCGAAGATTTAAATGTACTGTCTTTTCCCTGTTTGTGTTTAATCTTGATAAAATAAGCCATAAGCTATTGAAAAACTGAAAATTTATTTTCTACTTTTTTTTTTCTTTATTTGCAAACATTTGTTTTCTCTTATCGGAATATTTTAATTTAATAACACCGTAAATATAAATTTATGCTCCAAAATAATGTCATTTTTGCAGGCGAGAAGAACAAAAAAAAATGGGGAAAAAATGTTTCATTTTATAAAATTTAAACTACAACGGAAGACGAAAAATAAAGAAAGAAAATGAAAAGCAAATACCTAAAATTTATTTGGTGACATTTATTGTCATATAGAGCAGGTATTTCTAGGGGAAGCTGAAAATTGCAATATTCTCAAGTGACACAAAAACTTGGAAAAAAATGAAATAAAATACTAAAATCCACTCACACTCACACGCACAACCTTACATTTTCAATGTTTACCCAGTATAACCCAGTGCTTGTATTTTATATGTGTGTTATGCATGTTACTAGAGCAAGTGTATTTGTTTTATAGCAAAATTATTAACAACATGGTGTCAAAATCTGGTTTTGATTATTAGTTGCCAATTTACTCCCTCTTGAGTAAGCATGTGTGATATCTAAAGCGCTTTTGTACACTTTTTTTGTGAAAATTGGTATTTATGTTTTCAAGTAGGGAGAGAGAATTTTAAAATGCAGTTTAGTTTTTACGATATTAAAACATAGACTAAAGAACAGGGCAAAACAAGAAATAAATATTTAAGAATCTTTTCTACCACACGTACTCTTAGCATTTAATTTAGTGATTTGGAAAAAAATTATAAAAATTATTTATAAATTAAAAATACATTTTACTTAAAATGTTTTAAATGAATTTTAATTTGGAGATTTTGATTTTAAGCTATCAAACCAATTACCTACTTAACTTTGCATACTCGTATCTCTGTCAAGTCATCAACAAGCAAATGAATAATTTGTTTTAAAAGCTCTTTACTTGTTATTGCCTTTTCAAGAATCTTAAATAACATTTAAACTTTAAGTGAAAATTGTCAGCCATTAGTTGATTTCCTTTTGCCAATTTGTAAATATAGAGCAATTGAAAATGTTTTTGCCAATTCATTATTATCTACAATTTTTATTTTTTTCCTATAATTTTCAACAATTTCCGCATTTCTTAAATTCAAAAGGAAAGCAAAAACCTTGATAGCGCTTATGTGCAAATGCTATAGATTATAATCCTACACGACGAGTGCTGCATACCACTTAACCGAGATGCATATTGAAATGCAGGCAGGTTTTAAATTCATCATTATTGCCAAAAGCTAAATAATTTCCTTTTTCACCTTTATTTTGCAACTAATTTAACCACTTGATATAGTTGAATGCTACTCGAATGTTCAAAAAAGCTTAAGCGCAAAACCATTATTGTGAAGATGCTAAATATGTGGCATTAGAATACGAGTGAAAAGGCAGCAGGGTATGTAAGTTTAAGTACTTCAATATGCAACTAATGATACCAACTTATATGTGTTTATGGTACTTTTGTGATTGTAGTTTTAGTAGAGAATTATCTCAAATAATCTCTACTTTTTTTTTCTTTTTTACACGTCTGTATATGCAGTATTCTTTTAGGTTTATGAGAGTCGTTTTATATAAAAAAAAATTTAAATTTTTGGAAACTCTTCTTAGATGTTCTTCTATTTGCAAAAAGCAACTAGAAATTGGTATGGATTTTAATTAGTTTGCGCTGTTTTTCATTACCTACATATGTACATACTATTTAAACTTTAAATCAAATAGGGTGTTATTTCAGTGTTTTAAACTGCATGCAAGGTAGGAACTATTGCTACAGTAGTTACCGTCGAAAGATAAAAATTAAAGAAATTTGAAAGTACTTTTTTAATAGAGTTCAAATTATTTTGAGGCTTTTAGTTGGATTGTAAAGACACAGACACTCTATTTTATTTCATGTTACAATACAATTTCTAGATCAAATGTAATTTTCAAAAGAAGGAAAAATATTCTACTCAAATTACTTTAAATTTCTAGGGCAATAGCTTGGTGGAGAAAGACTGAGGAGTCTTCCACCATATGGAAGTTGGGCAAGACACTACGGCTTGCCTGCCTTAGTATAACCGGGGCAATAAGAACATGTCCTACAGTAGCTTTAGAGGCTCTGGTTGGATTAACACCACTGCATATTTATGTGATGAGAGTGTTCGTCGACAAGATATTCGTGAGGACACCTCGAAATGAGTCGACGAACCTGGCCATTCTTCACAAGGTGGCCGGGAATCCAATTTCAGTTTTGGATGCCATGGCTTCGGAACTTTGCTTTGGCAAGAGATTCAGGTTTTGGGTACCGGACCGGAAACGTTGGTCTACTGGATATTTGGTTCTAAGTAAGTTCGATCTGAAATGGTACATCGATGGTTTAAAAATTGACGGTGGAGTGGGAGCTGGCCTATATGGACCAATCGAAACCTGTCAATTCCACTAGGGAAGTCGTTGAGTGTTTTCCAGGCTGAGATCCTTGCCATAACCGTATGCGCTGAGATTAACCCGGATATTGAGCTCAACGGCAAAACGATTAATATATTCTCGGGTACTCAGGCTGCCTTAAAGAGCCCGACTTTCATCGTATGACATCTAAGCTTGTCAAATATTGCTGAGACACGTTGCAAAAACTATCGTTTAGAAACAGGGTGCAGTTGTTCTGCGTACCTCGACACTGTGGCATAAGCGGGAACGAGGAAGCAGATGCTTTGGCTAGGAGGGGGTCGGCGACGATTTATATTGGTCCGGAGCCCTACTGTGCAGCACCGCTTTCTACTATTCTCAATCTAATTGGTGAATGGGAAATTGGCAAATATTTGGAGCACTGGAACGCCCAGTCGGGTCTGAGGCATGCCAAGGCTGCGATTCGTCCTGGATTTCGGGGTAAGTCTGATGTTCTGAAATATAGAGGACCAGAGCTGAAGATCCTAACGGATTTGCTGACGGATTTGCTGTAGTGTAAGAGCGCATCTGATGAAAATGGCGATTACAGACGTAGATACTTGTAGACTTTGCTCACAAGCATTAAAAATGGCAGAGCACATATTGTGTGAAAGTGTGGCCCTTGATAGAATTTGATGGATGTGTCTAAAGGCACCCTTACACGACATGTTTTTTACACTGTTAATGTCAACTTTTACATGAGTAAACAGTTACATGTCGTGTGTGACTTCTAAAACATTGCTTGTGTAAAAAACACAAGGAAAGTCTTATGACAAAATTTCAATTAGAGCATGCTCTAATTTCGTATGTACACACATATGATATTAAATTTCTATGCCTGTACAAACATTAGTCGGCAATGAATTATTTGTAAAATAGTTTTTTTTTTATAAATTGTGTGCCTAAAAAATTATTATTTATTTACATATGTAATTGTACATATACGTTTGTGAGTAAAAATTATAAACCTTATGTAAATTGGCTAATTTTGACATACACAAAAACCCAAGAGGACACAATAGATCTTATAAGTCGCAGTGTCCTGCATTATTGCTGGGTCTAAACCAGTTAATAATAATAATACTTTAAACTTTGCTGAACAACTATAAAAATAAAAATTTTAAATGTTTCTTACACCACTTAGAATAATTTGAAAATAATAATCAAAATTTAAATAGAAAATGCCATCCATTTCAAGTCCAATAAAATTATTTTTGTCTAATCAGTAGAGCACACATATAATACTTACAATGACATCAGAGTACCTTTTATGGAATCCTTTTCACCAACATCAAACAACATGTCTAATTTTCTTTTTTTATTTATTATTATCAGGTGTAAACCCCTACTAATGCTGTGCATTATATTGGAATTTTTGGAAAAGACAATTTTTTCTTATATTTCTATTAAGAGCCTCAGGAATGAAACAAATTGCTGTAAATTGATCATTCAAAGGCCAGTGTTATACCATCATCCTTGAATTATCAACCGTAATTGCCTCATCGTTGCATGTCAATTGTGTGGTGAGTGTGCGCCTTCACTAAGTAGGTTTAGCTGTTATCTGCTACATCCCAATAGGTGGCGCTTTTTTCCCTGATCATTCGTTTTTTGTTGACATTGGTTAAGGTGGAATAGAGTGGAATATTAACCGAATGATAAATAAAGAGAGATATTACAAAGAATTTTTATATCTCAGTAAGAAACTGAAGTTCAAATCATTTTCTTGTGAAGTTTTGTCATATATAACACAAATATTTTTTTGAGGATTGCTAAAAGCACCAAATAGATGTGTAGTTATGCGTTCATTGCTATTCTAAAAGCTACTTTACTCACATTAGGCTATTTCAAACTCTACAAATAATATACAAAGAGGAAACTAAAACCTTTTGTATGTTATACATTAATTTTTCAATTGCAATAACGATATTGTAGTAGCCGTGGTCTAGTGGTTAGTATGTTGGCTTACTAAGACATGAGGCCTGGGTTCGACACACAGCTCCGACATCTTGAAAAAATAAAATATGAAAAAATTCTTTCTTTCGGCCACTACCTCTCAGCAGAATTCTGGCAAAAACCGTAAGAGTAACTGGTTGCCATGAACAAGCTTCTCAAGTCTGTCGTTCGGAGTCGACATTAAACTGTAAGTCCCGGTACTCATGGATAAAAAATGACACACACAACATGAGTGCTGCGAGAAGCTAGGCCGTAATCCAGTTATGTATGTAATAACGATAAATTATATTTTAATTACAAGGAACGAAGATTGAGTACTAGCCACACTGTAAAACAGTTCAGAGCTATTGGTGGTAATTGAAAACACGATCCTTTTATCAACAGACTTATACTTCATACACTAGACCACTGAAACACCCTCTCATCAATGTGGTTTTAATGTACACTTTTGTTCTTAAAAATCAAAAATAATATGATTTGAAGAAAAAAAAAACGTTTTTTCGGTACAAAATTCAGTAGTGCCTGTCCATAAACTGGCTTCATAAAACTGTTTCCAAAATATTCCTTTGCATTATGGAATTGCCTTCATATAAGCATGTAAGTAACTAACATGCAGTATAATCTTCAAATATATGTATTTTAGAGTGATTGCTGTCTCTAACATTAATTTTTCCTATTTTTCTTTCACATCTCAGTGAGAGCCACATGTAAATCAACCACAAATATTGTTGTGCTGCTGTCATTTTCGAAAATGAAGTCTATATATCAATACCTCAATAGCATGTGAGAGAGCAACTGTAAAAGAGTTGAAAAGATAGATTGAAATGAAATACAAAAACAAAAATAAATTTAAAGCACTTTTACTTTTATAATGATGCACACAGAGAGCAAAAAAAAAAAAAACACCAAAAAAGTTCGTTAACTAAAAAGGATATTCCACTAAGCAATACTCTTGATTGCCATTATCTGTAACATTCTTTCGTTTGCTTTTTCCATTTTTTTTTTTGGCTTATAAAAAATATATATGTATCTGAGAGTGTATTCTTGAAAGCATAAGTGTGTTTGTAAATTAATGGGTGTCTTAGGAAAATCAAAATTCAACTTCTCTCCAGTAATAAGTTTTTACACTGAGGCTCAATTGCGTAAATTTACGATTTTCTTCATATTTAAAAACTTTTAAAACAATCAGCAAAATCTCACCGCAGCTTTAAGGATATTGAACGGGAGTCTGCCAAAATGGGTCTGGCAGTAAATAAGAGTAAGACGAAGTACATGTTGTTGACGAGTAAGGATGTTGAACGTACAAACTACAGCCGGCAATGTCAAGGAATTCACCTACCTTGGCAACCACTATTACCAGTAAAATTGGTATCTGTCTGGAGATCAAGCGAAGAATCACAATGGCCAACAGATGTTACTACGACCTCTGTAAGCAGTTAAGAAACAAAGTATCATTGAGGAATTACAATAACAAATTATGTCATAAATCATAAAAATATTTTCACAAATATTGATTTGATTCTGAGAATTATAAGAAAAAACTCCCCTTAGCTAGTATAGTTTGGCCCAAGTTCCAAAATGTATGTATTACACAGTTTTTGCCAATGTTAGATATTCGCACCATTTTTTAATTATGAATAAAATCAAAATTTGTTTTAGAGTTGGCATACTTTCAGGCTTATTTTATTTGCCATATGCCCGGTTATTCTACAAATGTTGAAAATGTAAAATTTTTAGCCGCTAATTTTTACGAATTTTTGAAAATGAGAAAAAAAAACTAATTTTTTATGAACATAACAGTTATCGGCTCTAATGTCTGGAAAAAGCTAAAGCAGTTATAAATTACCAAAAAAAGAAGTAGTTTAGATGACTTAAAAAATATTTTATTCTTGCTTATCGTTTTGATCAAAATAGCACAAATCTGACAGCCTGAGAACGAATTTGATTTAAGGGCATTAAGCTCAGTATAGGCCACATATGTATGTCTAGTTAAAGGCTTAAATGTTTCCTGATTTTTTCACAGCACCATGATCGAAATTTAAATATCTCTTGTGATAGTCTGGTTGAATTCTTATCAAATATTTTATAAGGTTCCGAGTTAAAGTAACAATTTAACCCAATATTCAAGAATGAATGTATATACTGGTGTAAATAAAATATCAATCGATTGAAATTTAAGTGTCTCTTATGATAGTCCGATTGAATTTTTAACAAATATTTCATAAGCGTGATATTATGTACTGGTATAAATAAAATATTATTATCACAAAAAAAAAAATAAAAATGAGAAAAAATGTAAAAGCTTCGTCATGTCAACGGCAGTGTAGTGTATCTTAAAGAACAATTTTTTTTTTGCCATTTTGAAATCAAGAAAAATTTCATTTAAAAAATGAAAAAGCCATCTCATCGACTTTATATACCAAGTCTTAAAATAAAATGTAACTCCGTTGATATTACAAAAAAAAAATATAAAAAATTATAAAAAATTGCAAATAAGTGCCACTATTTTAGAAACTTTATGTGGTTACACATTTAAGCAGTTGCCTTTGTTGATTACTATTGAATACACAGAAAGAAAAATTATGTTTTTGTGTTACTCGTACATGAACAACAAATATAACGTTAAATATGTAAAATAAGTAAATTTTATGCTTAAATCTCCTCAACATGTAAAAGATAATTAAAAGAAACGTAAAATTAACCTTTCTCGTGAGACGAAATTAACCCTTTATAAGTCACTTATTTTTTCCGTGCCTCTCTATGGCGCGGAACCATGGACGCTTTCTTGTATAGAGGCAGTACTCCTGAGAGTGTTCGAGAGAAAAATAAACACAATTGTTCCCGTAGAAAAATTTTATGTTTAAAAGAGAGCATGATATTTTCGACAAAAGTTTAAGAGATGCTCACAGTACGGTCTCAATAAGCAAACATTTGACAAAAAAAAAAAAGCGTAAACACTAGTTTGTGAAAACTATAATTGTTTTTCTCGGGTATGTTCTGAAAAAGGAATGCGAGTGAAATTGAAATCGATTAAAATTTTAGATTGCTTTAGTTTTAAAATGTAAAACGGTTTTGATTCCTTTTTTTTTTTGTGTATTCGCTTAACAATTTTTAATGTAATTACCTTAAATACCAAAAATAGTTTGCGCATTGCCATGAACAAGCTTCTCAAGTCTGTAGTTCGGAGTCGACATTAAACTGTATTTCCCGGTACTCATGGATAAAAATTTACACACACAACATGAGTGCTGCGAGAAGCTAGGCCGTAATCCTGACACAGGGTTGTAAAGGCCAGTTATGTATGTAATAGTTTGCGCATTTTAGTTTTATTTGGCTTTAAAAAAACTTTCGATTTTAATTTAATTTAAATCTCTAAATATTTAATTTTCAAACATTTTGTAAAGAAATATTTTGAAGGAAATATGTGATAACGGGGTTTAAAATAAAAATCAAGCTGTTGTGACCATACCACAGAACAGACTACTCTCAGCTTAAGAAGTACAAGAAAGCCTCTATAAAGCATGTGGCCTGATTTATATGTTTCAGGGTTTTGACAACTCATTAGGCAATATTTGATGATAAAAGACAATCAGTATCTTTTTTATATATACGTTTTGTGCGAAATTGTCTTTTTTTAATTATTTAAATTGAATTTTAGCAAGAAATATACGAGTATTATGTAGTCTCCGTGGTCTAGAAGTTAGTGTGTTGGTTTTCATGGCATGAGCCCAATGTTCAAACCCCAGCTCTGATATTTTCGAAAAAAGAAAAATGAACAAATCATTTCTTTCCGTGACTACCTCTCATTGATTGCCATGAAAAAGCTTCTCAAATCTGTCGTTACGAATCGACTTTAAACTGTAGGTCCCAGTACTCATGGATAAAAATAAACACACAATATAGGTACTGCAAGAAACTAGGCTGTAACCCTGAAAAAGGGTTGTAACTGCCAATTATGTATGTCTGTAAGAAATATTATCATCATATATATTATTACTAAAGCACTTTTTTTTGTCGGTTGCAAATATCTCCCATACCACCGCATTAAATTTAATGAATGATTTCTCATTTTAAAGCTTATTTCTAACACTAATGACGAAAAATAATTAGAAATTGAAAAATTGATATTTTCATTGATAAAAATTATATTTTATATAGAACTGCATGATAATACTCTTGCCATATGACATTATATGGTTTTGTTCAAGTGTGGTAATACAGGGTTGCTTAATAGTAATGCAGTTCCACATAATATAGTATGTATGTGTATATTAAAATCCATTCTGGCAGTACCGCTATTTACTATAAAAAGCTGTTTTGGCAATACTTTGCAGTAGTTGTACGTTTAAAGATATTTTTGTTTGTATTAAGGATTCGTACGGGCAAAAAGTTAACGATGATCATGTCATTACCTCTAACATTGCATTCAAAGACGTATTATAAAAGCATTTAAACATATGAATGTATGTATCTAAATACGTATGATATATTATGATTTCTAATATTTTTATACTTTTAATAAAATGTATTGAAGTTACTAAAATTTCTATTAATTATTTTCATTTTTTGTTACAAAAATGACAACTAACGGTACGAAATATTTGCACGGGTCATCTAGTTTTGATAAGTTTTCAAAAAATAGTGGTTTTACTCTTTTCAACAAAATAGTTGACCATAGCCGTATGAAATTCTTTCAAGGTGTACTCGCGTTTTATATACAGAAGATCTGATAACCATTATTTCTTTGTGATATTTTCATTTGCTGAAGCCGAGAAATATAATACCGTTTCTGCTTACAGATTGAATTCTTCCAGCATTGCTCTCCGAGGTCTTAAGAACCTGCAGTTTTATCCACACTATTGGAGAACACGCAAAATTTTTAAATTTCAAATCTTAATACAGTAAGAGTGTGCCTTCGGCTTCTGCTCTTGATGTCATGGCAAGATATTAAAATTGCCACCAATTAAAAAAAGGAGTTATTTGAGGCTCTCTATCAACTAAAATTCCACGGCTGTGCTATGGAAAATAATTTTTTTTTCTCTAAGTGTTTAACATAGTTTTCAAACTTCAATTGCATTATTCTAAACTACTGCTGAAGTTTTTTAATATAATTTATAAAAAAAAATCAAACACACTAATACTCACATACATTAAATAGGATATTTATAATAGTAGAGGGAGTACGAGTAAAAAAAGAGAGAGAACTAGAAATGCATGCAATGTAATGTAATAGTGTATGTAGAATTAGATTCACATGCCTGGATACAATGCTTCTGACATTGTATTCGTAGTATATGCGAAACTATTTCTATTCATTTGAATGAACTTAGAAGTGAGTAAATACGAGTATGTGTGAAGTTTTGCTACCAATACGAGTACGAGTAGTTGTATGTCAATTCAACTAATGCTATTGCCAAAAGAGTTTTGTCACTATTTCTTGAACGACGCGACGTCGATGTCTAGCTTTATATGCAAATAGATTTTGATGCAACATCCGCTTTTGGAGTCATCATTGAATAATTTTGTATATTTTTTTTCTCTCTTTGTTGAGAAGTTTTTCACACACATTGTAAGCATTTTTTTATTATTTGTGTGTCACTGCATGAAAGCCAATATAAATAGTGGTATAACGAAGAAGGAAGCTGTGTGTATAAATCCGGAGCAGTAGTTCTCTATAGCAGCAGTGTTATTGAGCCACCACCAGCAACCAAGTGTGAAAGTATGGTTGTCTTTTGTGTAGATTTTGGTAGCATAAGAATGATAGTCAATCTATACATATTGAAACAGAATTTGCATAAAAAGCTTTTCTTTTTTTTTTTTGCTTTTTCTCAATTACCTTTTTTTTTTTTTTTTGTTGTGCTTCTAATATATGGAAAAATGGATCGACAGATTTCTGTGATATGCTTGGCATTCTTGTTAAGGTGATGCTGGTAATGTCACACACATAACATGTGTAAAGTGTGTCACACCTAAAACTGTTCTTGAAGGGTTTCATTTTAATATGCAACTGGATTTGAGAATATGTTTGTGGTGTTACCTACTAAAAGTACTTTATTTCTCAATATAGATTTTCACTTACATAAATGTGTGTAACAGTTGTTGAGGTAAGAGTTTGTTGTGTACAAGCTTTATCACTTTTAGTGTAAAATATTTGCTTTAATTATCTGTTAACAGTAAAATATACTAAAAATGTAGCACAATTGATTTCACATTCTCTTGAAAGCAAAACTTAATTAAGTTTGAATTCTAAATCTTATCAGTACTCGTAGTTGGGTTTTATCATTTTGTTACCTACTGTAGCTTGCTAACATTGTTTTGTTCACCTTATTCTAGTATTTTTTTTTTTTCTTACATGTTACTTGTTTTGTTTAAGTAGATTTTTGCTACATAACACGTTTTAACTAAAAATGCATTTCATTTGCATTTTATTATTTGCACCACAACACCTTTTTCAAGCTTCCAGCTACTTTTGTTGATGTTGATGTTGTTGTTGTTGTTATTGTTTTTCTTTCATTTTATTGGTTGGTAGGAGGAAAACACTATTTGAGATTCTTTCAATCTAACGCTTAAACTGGTTGTTTTATGCAAAATTGCATCAACACTTTTCAACTTCTTCATTAGCATCTGCATTATCATCGGCGTCATCTGCATATGATGATTTTAAACTTATTTTTCAAATAAATTGTCTTTTTTCACTGTTGTTGTTGCTGTTGTTGTTGTTGTCTATTATCACCCTTTCAACCACAAGCATATGTTATGGTAATGGATTTCATTTTATAATCTGCATTTATTTCTATTATTTTGGTTCTTTTTTTCTTATTATATACGTGCAGGGTACATATAAACTCAAAAACTTAAGCAAAAAAAAAAAAACTCCAAAATGAATTTTTAGTAAAAATTTTTTACATATTGTTACCGAGTAAGTAACATACTCATAATTTATAAAAATCATTTAAAGTCATTAATTTTTTGTTTTTCAACAAGAAGTCAATTAAAGAGACAACAAAGCCAGGGTGTACACAGTGCAACACGAAAAAAATAACCATGTACGGACACCACTAAGTGATAAAAGACCAAAAACGAAGACCCATGTCTTGAAATTTTTTTATGGACCCTCAAACATTTGTGGCCTCGTTGTAATTTTTGCAAAAAAGGGATCATTTTGTCAGGCTCATATCTTACAAACCGTTCGGAATTTTGATTTACTTTCTGAGGCAAAGTTGTAGCGCTTGTCCTGAAGAACAAAAAATGTGTAGATATAAAATCAAAAACGCTTCAAAGACCAAAATCGCAAAAAATTCTAAATAAAATTGATGTTTTTTCTATGGACCTAGATAGAAAACCGTTCAAAATTTAAGGAAAAATTGAACTAAAAAAATTTACCTAAGACCCCAGGGATCAATTATGGTACCAGAAGGTTGTGAATGACGTATTCGAAAAGAACATGTTGCTACACATCTGCCAGTTTTATATTCCATACGATTATAGTATTTTGATCCTGGTCCACACAATTGAAAAATATATTCAGTACGTGTAGTTATATTACAATACATTTAGGATTATCTGAATAAAATAAAGTCATCGGTGAAACAGGAAGAAGACCATCTTGAAAGAAACCGCTCCTCGGCATTCTACTCTATTCAACCTTAACTAATGTCAACACAAAGTGAGTGATCAGGATAAAAGCGCCACCTATTGGGAAATAGCAGATAATAGCTAAAACTACTTTGCGAAGGCACTCATCACCATACAATCAACATGCAGCGATGAGGCAATTGCTGCTGATCACTAAAGGGTGAAGGTATAACACAGACTTTTGAATGATCAATTCACAGCAATTTGTCTCATTCTTAAGGCGTTTAATAGTAATATAAGGAAAAAAATGTATGTTCTGTCATAAATGTACTGTCCTTTCTAAAAAATTCCAATACAATGCAATGCATTTAGTAGGTGTTAACATCTGAGTATTGGTCTCAAAATAAAAAAGAAAATATTTTTTAACCCCAATGCTGTAGTTGCCGTGATCTAGGGGTAGTGTGTTTGCTTACTAAGACGATAGCGCCGGGTGAAAATCTCAGCTCTGACATCTTGAAGCAAAGAAATATTAAAAAAATTATTTCTTTCGGCGACTACCTCTCAGCAGTATTCTGGCAAAAGCTTTGGGAGTAATTGATTGCCATGAAAAAGCTTCTCAAATCTGTCGTTCGGAGTCGACTTTAAACTGAAGGTCCTGGTACTCATGGATAAAAATTAACACACACAGCATGAGTGCTGCGAGAAGCTAGGCCGTAATCCTGACACAGGGTTGTAATGGCCAATTTTGTATGTATGTATGTATGTATGTATGTATGTATGTATGTATGTAGTGCTGTACTAGGGTGCTCTATGTTTTACAAAAAAATCATTAATACTATATTTATTTGGTTGAAGTGCACAGTTCTTAAAGATTAGCAGATTAGATTTTTCAGCAATGCTTCCTGAAATGTACTGGGGTAGTCTGTAATATAGTTTTGGCAGTGATTGCCACGATTTAAGAACTATGCTTTGTTTTTACAATTAAGGTTAAAGTAATTCATAAGGAGTGTTGTTCAACTAGAAGTTTAGTGAGAAATAAGTTTAAACTAAACTTGTATACTGTTGTCTCCAAAAGGGACCTGTGTTTCTATCAAGATTTGTCGATTTAAAGGGATGGATGGGATTTTCAGGTTTTCGGGTAGAAGTAGTACTCGTAGACGTTACAATATAATCCGAAATCAGCCAAAAACAGTGGTTCGAAAACAAAACAATTAATTAGATGCTGAAGGCTTGGGTTCGAGCCCCAGGAAAGGTGTGATCAATTTTAATTTAATTTTTGTTTCATCAGAAACGCTTTAATAAGATCAAAGTTAACTGCAATGAATTTTTTTTTTTTTTGTAATTAAAGGACAAATGATGTCCGTGAAGGAATAGTACACTAGCCAAACTGGCGAAACAAAACAATTAATATTTTCTCTTTTGCAAGGTTTAAAGGAACTTGGCCCTCTTCATTGTATTCTAAATTTGCTAAGTATTGCTGAAACATATACCAAAGACTAGCCCTTCGAAAACATATTTATAAAATAGGGGACCATAAGGGTATGAATTTATTAAATCAGACGGGATCCTTGCAGCCTTAGGTTAATTTTTACAACGTGCAGTAAGCTAATGGTAGTATTTTATTAGACCCATAAATTACTTTTTGTTATTACAGGTTATTTTAACCTTAAAAAGGGGCAATCTTTTCAATAAATTTATCGGTCACTTATGGTTAAAATTTATTTTTATTAACAAAAAGTGAATTATAACTCTGACAGCAGGTTGTAATAATGGGTCTTAGACTTTGGAGAATTAACAATTACTGGGAACACAGAAACGCCTAAATGGGGCTGTAATCAGTTTACAATTTAGGCAAGATCAGACCTAAAATTCCCGATAGATTTGTTTTACCAGTCATTGCAGGTGTAACCGATTTTAAAAACATTTGGTAGTAGTATTTTTGAAATATTAAAAAAGATATGTTAAGAGATACTACAAATGATTTTAATAAAGAACATATCGACATTCAGAATTTCTTTAGGAAAACAATTACTTTGCTAAACAAAAAGACAGAAAACAAAAAACTTATGGATCACAATACATATCTTATTATCATATACCTTAATACCGATCTGCCACCTACAGTTTGATAGTTAACAAGAAAACATTTATTTTTTCTTAAGAAATTCTATCACGTTTGCTATTTATTAAAATTACGTCGTGATCCTTTCTTTATAAAAGTGCAACACTTTAAAATATGATATATTGCTAAATTTTTCCGAGCAACTTTATTTTAGGGCTTCTTTATATAAGACAATATTTTGATAAATTTAAAGAAAAAACAATGTTTTTTAGCAGAGATAGTGATATTGAATATTTAAAAATTTTTAAGGTTTTTAATTCATAATTATCAAATCGCTATTTTTCATCAATTTAGTAGAAAAAAAATTAATAATCCATCAACTGACAATGTAGTGCTTTTAAAAAAAATCACGAGTTATTTAATTACTCAGCAACAATCGTAAGATACATATATTTGAAATCAATTTTTTTTTAATTTTTGATATCTTTTTATGTGAAAGACAAATAAAAATAAAAAGTTTTTCATTAACATGCTTGGCATCATAAACGTAAAATGCTGTCATAAACAGTGATATTATAAACGTTAACGAGACATTAAAATAAAAAACCTCAACACATGCAGAGAGAAATACTTTTATTTTTTCAACTGTCCTGACATTTATGACAAAATCCTCAAGAAAGATCTAAAAAAGAAGTAAAATTGCAGCATCTTAAAGGAAACAGTAGTGGCTGTGCCAAGTACAAGCAGTGCAAGTAAATTTCACGTTAACACTGTTTTTCCGTAAAAATTTGGCAACAAATTGCTTAACAGTGACTACTTTGTAAACATAAACGCACACATACATACATACAAGCGCACAAAGCTTGTATACAATGCTCTCAATTATTGCAGTCTCCTTTTCGTTGTCTCTTATGTTAACATTATTGTATATTTGCCGAGTGAGTTGCTTAACTAAACCCTGTCAGACTTTTATAAACTAAAGCACTATATATTAGAATTATGTGATTTTACAATTGATTGGCTCATTTACAGCCTGTTCATAGAACATGAAGGGTTTTTGACATTCGTCTTTTTATATGTGAAACTATAACAAAAACACTCAAATTTGTTACGTGTTTCTCATACAAAAAGACGAATGTCAAAAACCAGTCGTGTTCTTTGAACAGACTGTTAGTAATTTTTACCAATATTTCCCAATTTTTCTATTTCTTGTAATGTTGTTTTATCACACATCTGCCATCTGTGACTATGTTTAATGTAAGTATTGAGGAGGCAGGCGATCTTGATGTTCTGGGCATGAGAATAAATTGCGATGTCTGTTGGAATGATCACATATTTCGAGAGTCGAAAGAAGCATTCAAGTGCCTCTGTTTCTTAAAACGGTGCAAGAAATACTTAATTTCATATGACTTTCTCAATATTTACAAGACCTATATCCGTCTAGGATGGAATTCATCTCTCATGTATGGGCCGGTGCTTCAAATTCTATTTTGGGGCTTCTCAACCGCGTACAGGAAAGGGCGAAGGTGCTTATCAGCGACGGTAGAGTATCCAAATCTATCGATTCGTTAGAGCATTGTGCAATGTGGCGTGCGTTTCATTGTTCTATCGATACTACCATGGGAGGTGATCTTATGAAATAGGGGAATTGATTCCAGAGGGTCGCGTATTCTTGCGGACTACGTGTACCTCTCTCAAAGCACATCCTTTTGTGGTTGATTGTCCAGTGAATCGCACATTGCTTTATAGAGAGAATTGGTTCTTTAGCCGAACGGTGCGTTTGTGGAACAATTTTCCCGTAAACGTTTTTCCTGTCAATTACGATGTTAGCAAGTTCAAATCAAATATCCACAAGCACTATTCCCTCTTTCCTCTTTCCCATATCATCCAAGACCAGCACAATGTACCGCATAAGTAGGGGTCATCCCCTGAGTGGTGGCCTCAATGCAAAAAAAAAAAAATTATAATTCCGTAGAAAATAATTCCATTTTAAATACAAAACTGCTCTGATTTAAAGGAAATAGTGACACTAAACTAAAAAATTAAGGAATAAATTTTAAATATAATTAAATAAAATAATAGTAACAAATTAACAAATGGGGTTCGTTCGAAAATGCAGCACTAAGGCAAACTTTTACAATTGAGTAGCCAATAATGCAAAAATTATGAATATAATTTTGCGGTGACAGTATCATATATTTAATTAAATAAATTCCAAAATAAAGATTCAAATTTGTTTGGTTTCAATATCTAAATACAGTGTTACAGTGCAGTGATACATTGCCGAACGTGCCAGGAAATAAAGTATTGCATTAAAATAGTTTTGGTATTGGTGGTGTATTCGTCAGTAAAGTTCTTACTTCTAATATTTGTTTTTGAAATAAAACTCATTCTCTTTTATTATTTATTCATTGATCTGTTTAATAGCTGCCTCAAGATGGAAAACTAGCTTGACTGTGGGGTCGTCGTATTCTAGTATGTAGTGTGTTGGCATATTAGATGAGAGCTTCGGGTTCAAATCTGAGCTCTGACATTTAAAGAAAAATATGAAAAATATTCCTTTCGGCGACCACTACTTTACATTCTTCTGGCAAAAGCTTTGAGAGTAACTTGAGCCTCGAAGAAGTTTCTCTAGTCTGTCGTTCGGATTCGATGTTAAACTGCAGGTCCTAGTAAGCATGATTAAAAATTTATGTGCAAAATATGGTTGCTGTTAGGCGCTGAGCCGTAACTCTGAAAATGTATGTATGGGTTGCAACGTTTCATTCTTGGCTAAGGTTTTGCTCCAACTAGCCGTCATAAAATTGTTTTGACATAATGCAATTTTTTCATTTCTCAGTTTAACTTGTGGTTTCAGTTTAAACGTATAATTTTTGCAGTTCGCAACAAAGCCTTGGTGACTTTTTTAATGCGAGTTAAAATGCTGTAGTGTATTAATATAAGTAGTCATTAGTATTAATAGTAAATTAAGTAAATATTACAAAACTAAATTAATTATTAAAAATTATTATTACCCTAATTATTATTTTATTCCTACTGGAAACCTATTGTTATTCCAGTATTGTAGCGATCTATTATGGAAATTTTGTAGTTTGATTTTACCGTTAGTTTTGTATATAAACGAAAGAAAAATCAATAAAGAAATTATTATGATCTAAGCCTCTAAATCGGCATCAGACCTCTTTTTATTTTGGCATATAAATTTGCCAGTAATTAAAACCATTTAGTACCCGTGGCGTTTATTAGCGCCGGTACACAAAACAATATGTAGGGAAATTCTTTACCTTTTTTTATATGCCCACATCATCCTTTACATGGCGATCCTGCCAAATAAAAAAAAAACATCCTTTACAATGCGTTTAAATATTATTTGATAAAAGGTTTACAATTAACGAAACGTTTCTACGCAAACATTTTTTATTCAGCACATGTTTAAATATTACGATGAATCCTGTGTATAGTGAGTGGTGACGCCTAGCCAGTTCATATGATATGCTGTGTTAAAATGAAACAAATCTTTTGTTTGTTTGCCAGGTTATGTGTCTCCCGACAGGGTATACACCTTATTAAAAGTGAATACCGGTATGACAGTATGCATGAGTGTGTTTAAAATATAATAAAATTTGTTGTCATCATTGTTGTATGCAATAAAGACGTACAGCAAAAATAATGTAAGAAATTGATGCACAAGTAAGCATTTCTCTTTTTCTTAATTTTAAATAATTTTAGACAATATTAAATAGAGAAATACATGAATATGCATCTGTATGTGTTTTAAACAAACACACACACACACAAGCGAGTATTAAATTTAACACATAAACCCACATTTTACAGTTAAAAGTAAAAAACTGTTACCTCTAATACCAGCAGCAGCCAGAAAATCGAAATGTTACACTTGGCACTTGTTATACAATATTAAATTATATAGAAAAAAGAAAGAAGACAAAGAAAATACAAGCAAATGTTTGCAAAACTACATATTTTATTGTGCAGAGTGAAAAACAGAAAACGAGAATAAATAAAATGCAGATACAAAATATTCATTTTGTTTTTACATTTTCATTGAATTGTATCATGTGACATCATTTGCATTTGACACTGATAATAATAATGTTGATTGGACTATGAAGTATTTAGGTTGCACGTAATAAAACTGAACGGCTGGTATATTCATATTGAAAATAATAACAAACAGGCAAACAAAACCCAGAGTAAAAGGTGGAATTAAAAGAAATACTTCTGTAAAATTGGAGAGAATTTCATTTGAAATATTTAAATACTTGTTTGATAAGATGAAATGTTTCTAGATTTTCTGCAGATAAAGAAATATTGTTACTTTCAGCCTTTATTACTTTTTTTAGTATCCAACCAGAGTAGGAAAATATACCAAACTAAACGTTTACTTTCATTATGTTTTGTTCTATACAATGAGTAAAACAAAATCAAAACAAAAACAGTGAGAGCGATTGTCCCATTTAGTTTTGTATATTGTGTTTGTTTTGAGCACTACAAATACACTAACTCAAATGTGCGTAGGTACAACAAAAAATTAATGAGAAGAAAAAGAAAAAAAGAAGAGAAAAAAGATCAAATTATACAAATTTAACGGAATAACAAAGCAAGCACAAAAGCAAAAAGCGAATTTTTTTCGTTTGCGCTCTCTCTCATTTAGAAAGTATTTGTTTTGGTTTTCTTCATGTATAATACAATTAAAAAAAATTTTTAAAGTTTATGACTTTGTGGTAACGTTTGCGAAAAGTTTTGTTTGTTTGCCCACTCTGCTTCCAACACGCAAACTTTATACTTGATGATGGATAAAGCTATAATTAATTTTCAATTAACTACCGTATTCATAGGATAGCTGGTTGATTTCATTTTTATTGCATTCAAAAAACGTCCACAAAAATAAAAAATCAGCTTGATATGTATTTTGGAGATATTTAATTTTTAAGTTAGTGGCAGGAATTTCCCCTGACTTTAAAATTTCATCAACACTTTAATATGGTTAATATACTACAGATTTAGTGTTGCCATAGTGCTAGAATAATAACATATATATAAAAAAACCTACTTTACCAATTCCATTACAATGCACAGCATGAGTTGGGGTGTAGCATCTGAGTATTGATCTTATGAAAAAAATCTAATTCTAATTCTACGAACTGCAATTAGAAAAATGTTGTACCATTGAGATCGGAAATGGGAGTCAGAACTAGTACTTGATGACTTCAATGTTCGATTAAATTCTATTTTGTTATTTGATAAGTCAAGCCTTTATCAAATTACAATGGGAAGTTTTACTTCTTGTCATATGTGACTATGGTTAGTATAAATATTGGAAGGGCGAATTCTCTTGATGTTCTGGACATGGTAATTAATTGTGACGTCCGTTGAAATGATCACATATTTCAAGTATCGAAAGCAGCATTCATGTGCCCTGGTTTTTAAAACGATGCCAGAGATAATTCAGTCTATCTGACCTTGTTAACATTTACCAGACCTTTTTCCGATCCAAGATGGAATACAACTCTCAAGTACGGCCGTTGTTTTGAACACTATTTTAAGGCTTCTCAGACCATTACAGAAAAGAGCAAAAGGGAGTAGGGTATCGAACTCTATCGATTTATTAGAGCATTGGCGCAATGGAACATGCCTTTCACTGTTTTATAACTTAATTTTAAATAATCACATATTCTTACCTACTCCGCACCGGGGGTTCTTTATGGCTTCTGGCCTGTATTCTCGTAGTATATGGAGTTCACCTAGCTCTGAGTGACCTGGCACTTTATATAGGAAGAAAATTGATTGTAAATATACTGCCGCTCTCAGGTACTGACCAGAGACATCTAATCTGATTCTACGGACATCAGATACTACAGCCCCAAATTTGCCTTTATGCCTCTGTCATTCGGAGTGTGTTGGAATCTTGCCTAATGGTTGCGTGCGGCCCTTCAGGGAGTACACGTAGTGGTTGTGCTGGATACAATGCACACTATTAAGGTATTGCTAGTACCAAGATTGTTAATACTTTGTCACAGGACTTTCGATGTGAGCGGCGTAGCATAGCTATGTCCGGTAGTTAATTGTTGCGGCATTGGGCGCTGCTGGTCTGACGCGTTGTACCTCACCCCTACCTCTAGGTAGCGCGTGGTTGTGTCTACAGACGGATACACATGTTATTTTTACTACTACTGTATCTCTGATAGAGCACATTTTTTGTAGTTGATGTCTTATGAAATAAAAATTATTTCTTAATCATAATATTCCCTCGTCGTTCTCTGAATACTTGGCTCAATTCTACAAAATTTTTTGTATTTACCAATTTTTAAATTTTAACAACAATTTCCCAGATGTTAGATAGTCAGTACTACAAAGCCTAAGTCGGCGACAAATGGTATAACAATTAGCTCTGTGAAATGCTGTTCATATCTGTAATGTACGATTACTAATTTTTAATAATTTTTAGTCATGAAATTATAATCTTCTTCCTCCAACATATTACAAATTCATTGCTTATTTTTCTATTTTAAGTAAAACCTGTAATCTCTTAAAAACTAATTTATTGGTTTAATTTGAAAAACTTAACACAAAAGAATATTCAATTTTCTAATACACAAATTATTCTAGAAAATATATAGTAGTTTTATTTTAAGCAAAATAATACTTACATTTCATAAAAAATTTAGGTTTTCATATATAGTTTTTAGGTATTTTATTAAAACTTAATATATCTGTGCATAAAAGTAAAAATTTTATAAAATATACATTTTTAACACAATTTTATGAAATTTTTATTTGTAATTTAAGAAAAAGATATATTTTAATAACAAAAAAAAATACAAAAAAAATTATTATTATTTTTATTAAACCACCTCAAAATATGCAATGAATTTAATTTAAGGGCACATAAAAAGTGCAACTAAAAGTATACTTTTAATCCGAAATAAAAATATTTAAACAACTGCAATATAGTATTTGTAACTTCAAATAAAAATAGTAATAAAATCATCCACACAACTATAATAAAATAAAAATATATTTAAAACTTTATCTTGATTTACATTCAATATGTAAGTACAGTGAAAGCTCCACTGGCGGACAGCTCTAATAGGCGGACATATCCGATAGACGGACGATTAAATATTTTTTACTATGTATTTTTAGAACAAATTCATCCCCCCTGGACGGACATCTCCCGTAGGCGGACAGAAATGCTTCGACGGTCGGTGTCCGCCTATGAGAGCTTTCACTGTACATACATATATCTACAATACTATTCATATATCTATAAGTGTGTAATTACAATAAAATCAATAACACCGACACAACTGCATATATACAGTAATAACACCAAAATATAAACTGATATAATCTTATTCACCTGAATGCATGTATACATGCATATAAAATTGCAATAAAAAATATATATTTTAAATTTGCAGAATATGTAAAATTTGTTAACAAAAAGAGATAGAAAGCAAATGAAAGTTTTCTCTACTATGACACAAATTATAGAGCATACTTTTAGGTATTTGTTGGCTTAACCCTAAAATAGGTCAACTGAACTGTATTTTATAATATCAAACTAAAAAAAAAAATAAAAACAGAGTGGGCATAGAGTATCAAACACAAGCACATAAATAATTACTAAATGTGGGTCAAATGCAGTTGAAAAAGAAAGTTTTTTCTTATTGTATGCAATAGATAAGAGGAGTTTTTTTTATAGAGAATTATATTTTAATTAAAAAAATTTATTATTTTGTTAAAAATTTAATATAAAAAATATTAATAAAAAAAAACAATTAAAAACTATATTTCAGTAATAAAATAGTTTTTAGAACATACAGTTTTCTAAATAGCAATATACTAAGAGTACCCTTTCTAATCACTTGCTAGTTAAGAGGTTAAGATTTCTGTACAAATTTTTCTTAAACTATAATATTTTTTAAATACCAATTTATTTTTTAAATAAAATTAAAATTAAACATACCGTTCGGTTGTTAAAAAAAACCAAAAACACTCAGTCACAAAAGTAAATACACAAGTAATTTTCAACAGACTTCTTGTATTTTATTAAGAAATTTAATTTACACCATTAAAAGAGCTTTAGAAAACCATAATAATAAGGGGTACTTTCCATTTCAAATTATATTCTACTTGACTTGCTGCTGTATGTTTTACTTTCAATACCTTCTAAGAGTATAACACTCTCGTCATAGAATTTTTAACCCATTAAGATGTGCAATGAAGATTTTTCAGACAAAAAATCAAGTCAGTAGAGTATATTTTGTTTCTTTGCTTGGCTTTTACATGGTTAAACTGCCATTTCTTAACCAGTGAAATGGATTGAAGTGAAGAACTACTCGTAAGTTACTTGTATTGAACCCCATTTTTTTTTTTTTTAAGACTAATACTCAGGGGAAAACTCCTACTCATGCAATGCATTGTATTGGAATGTGAAGATGGTTGAAAGGTTTTTTTTTTTTCTTCCATAGATGTTTGTATATATTGCGCCTCTTATTGTTGATGAAACAAGTTGCTGAAAATTTGTCCACTCAAGAGCCAGTGTTATACCTTCACCCTCGAATGATCAAACAGCAATTGCCTCATCTGTCGGTGGATGTTTAATGTAAATGGTGAGCGTCTTCAGTAGATTAGCTGTTGTCTTCCCAGAAGGTAGCGCTGTACTCCTGATCATTGGTTTCTGGTGGAATGGATTAGGAAGGTCAGGGGGCGATTTCTTGCTGATGGTCTTGCTGGAGGGGGGGAACCTCTTATTTTTCTAAAATTTAATTTTTAATTTAAATTGTAATTTTTAGAAAGTCGCAAATTTTTATTTTTATAATTTCGTCCTTCGTTGGGATTGAACCTTGGTCGTGTGAGTTTCTATGCGAGCGCTCTACCACTATGCCAGAACCCCCCCGAAGAGCAAAGGATATATATATTTTCTAGCTAACTGAAACGTTTTTTTCATTTTCTGACACTAATATAGCCTATTTAACCTGTTATTATTATTATAATTTTGTATGGATCCAAGAAGAAATCCTAAATATACTGGAATAGCGTGGAAGTTTTTTAATATTCATTTATAGGTTAGTGTCTTATTTGCTGGCTCTGAGTTAATTGAAATCCATGCAAGCAGCATATTTACCGCATACGAGACTACTTTTAAAATTCCACAATTTTCATTATCTTCTAAACCTTCATTAGGCCATAAGCTATTTTATAATGTTTTATAAAACACCACTCGTCCATCCTCTACTTCTAATAACGCAGCAAAATTTATTTTGCTTTTTATATTTTATCGCGTCTATTATATACGTAGAAATTTCTGACAGAACGTTAAGAAAGCTACCTTAGATATAAAGCAAGAACTTACATTTGGCTTTGATTTTCTAAATGAAGCTTGTTTTCCCAGTGCAGACAGTAATTCGTTTATAATTACTTCTTAAAAATATATAGGTTTCTGTTGGAAAACATTAATCATCATAAAATCTTTCAGAAAAACCTCTGTGAAACTTTCAAAACGGGAGAGTATTTGAGACAAATATGTAAATTATTCTGTCATTAGTTCTAGATTCTGGTAAAAAAAAATAACCTGAGACCTTATTCTGTAACTCTCCTAAGCTAAAACTCTATCGCTAAAAATGTATAAACTTGATTTAGGTCTTTTTGGCTACGAATGGAATTCTTGAACGCTTATTGTAATTTAATAACTTCATGCCTATTACCTCTAAACTTTTTAATTTTATTTATTCTAACGCCCAGCCTGTTTCAAAAACCCAAAATTTTAGCATTTTAGCTTAAGAGAATTACATAATTAGGCCCCTGGTATGGTCTTGTAATGCTAAAAATAGCTAAAATTTACAAATGAAACTGTATATACCACTAATAGTGATAATGAGATCATGTCACCTGTAACTACTGGTAATATAAATACTGAGGAGACAGATGCTCTAGCTGTTCAGGGTATGAGGATTACTTTCGATGATCGAATTTTTTAAATGTTTCAAAGTCTTCAAATATTTTGATTTTTTTAAACTGTACTTCATTTCATCGAAACGTATTTATACAATCAAAAAGGCAGCAATACATTGCATGTCTAAAAATCATCCTCTGATTACTGGTCTCATTAAAAATGAAGTTAATTTTGAGATCCTTGTAATCCTAAACTCTCATTTAAATAAAATATTTGTTCGTTTATAACTTTTAAACCAAAATTTTTGTGTTTACTGCATTGTTTTGTTATACTGATAAATTTCAGTGCTTAATTTCTCAAAATACATGCATATATTGTTAGCTTTAATGCAAAAAGAAATTCAAAATCGAGTCTTTGATTAATTATTATGAATGCCATTAAATTTGCTTTGGCAAAATATTTTCCTGCAAAACCATTGAGTATTGAGAAGTTTTATTCTTCTTTTTTAAAATTACATTTTTATAGTTACGCCTTCTTGCATTCTAGCTAACGATACAATATTTTATGTAAAATATGCAATAAAGTTATGCATTTTTAATAATTTTAGTTTTAACACTTTTTTTTTAACAGAAAAATGCAAACAAATTTCTTTGAAATTTTATAAAAATTGGATATGAGTTGTAATGGGTTTTTAACACAAAATTGTGTAAAAATTTAAATATTTCAAAAAAAAACAAATATATAATCTAGTAAACTTAAATTAAAAAAAAAAATTTGTTAAAGTTAAAGATAATACATCTTCTAAAGAATGAAATATAAAAGATTCTGTAAAACTGCTAAATAAACCAATGTAAGACAAAAGGAACCCAGTTGTACATACAGCACTTTTAACATTAAAAACGACACCTAAATGTAGGCAATAAAATTTTACAAAAAGAGTTTCGTATTCAAAATAATAAAAATACAACGTACGCACACAGATATTGCTCTATATGATTATAAAATATAAACTCACATTTGTTTTAAAGAAATATTTAGATATAAAGAAACTTTTTATTTTTTTTTTGCAATAAAATTATATAAAACGAAACACACGGAAGAAGAAACCAAACGTCAAAGAGTGAACTTTATGAGAAATTGTATTTTATAACGGGTATTATATTTTTACTCATAAAACAATAAAAAATAATCAGTTGAAATATTTACTAAAAAATATAATTTTATAAGTGTTTGGGTGTATATGTTTAAATGATTGTGTTATCGTTTATATATATATATATATATATATATATATATACGTATATATAGTAGATATTTTATTAGATAAAGGGATGCATATGAAAAAAGATTATGTTTGTGTGAAGAAGAAAAAATAAATAAATAAAAAGTACCAAAGAAAGTAGTAAATTGTAAAACAAAACTCTTTCGTTTTGAATATACCCGCAAGCTTTGAAAGAAAAAAATGTGACAAAAAACAGAAGGCAAATAAAAAGATTCTTTATTAACAATAAGATGTATATAGAACGTTTAGTTAAATTACAGAGTCGCAGAAAAATAAAGAGAAATATTAAAGGGAAAAATTAAAGGGTTAACTCGTTTTTTACACACATATTCCTATGTAGGTATCTGAAATGATCAAATAATGCCTGTTAACATTCCAGTAAGATTGCTGATCACTTCTTTCAAATAATCTTTGTCTTTGTGTCTTTCTTTCTATTTGTCTTTCTTGAAATGCTTCAATAGATCTTTACTAAATTATATTAAATGTATTGTATTGAATTCTAAATATTTTTCCAATAATTTCTCAATAAAAGAAGATAAATAACATCCACGAACGAAATATTCGCACTTTGGACTGAGCATGTTTGTGACTCCAACCGAAATATCGTCAGAGATCTTTGTTCTCTATATATACTCATGACAGTCGTCAACTATTTGTATTAAACTTTTCGATAGAAATGATATATTGAATCGAACCTATTAATGCGTTTTAAGGGGGGGGTGCGTGATATAGTGATTAGAGCGCTCGCAAAAAAAAAATTTCAACGGCCCAGGTTCAAATCTCAGGAAATGTGAAAAAGGAAAAAAGTTAGTTTGCGTTTTTTTTTTTTCAAAATTATAATTTAAACCAAGAGGTTCCTTCCCCCTCCCCCCTTCCAAGAAGTCCATCTACAAGAAACCAGAAATGACACTTTATGCCACCTTAACTTTTGACAACAAAAAGAAAAAAAAACGAATGATCAGGAGAAAAAGCGCCACTTGTTGGGAAGTAGCAGATAACAGCTAAACTTACTTAGCGAAGACACATACGAGGTAATCAACATGCAACCATGGGACAACTGCTGATGATCTTATAATAATAATATTTTTCCCCCAACATATTACAAATTTATTGCTTATTTTTCAATTTTAAATAAAATCTGTAATCACATATAAACTAATTTATTGGTTTAATTTGGAAAACTTAACACAAAAGAGTACTCAAGTTTCAAATATTCAAACTATTCTAGACAATATAGGTTTTATTTTAACAAAATAGTACTTACATATATTTCATAAAATATTTATTTAAGTTTTATATATAGTTTTTAGGTATTTTATTAAAACTTAATATATCTGTGCATAAAAGTAAAATATTTAATAAAATATACATTTTAACACAATTTTATGAAATTTTTATTTGTAATTAAAAAAAAATATATATTTTAATAACAAACAAAAAAATAATATTTTTATTCAACCACCTCAAAATATGCAATGAATTTAATTTAAGGGCATATAAAAAGTGCAACTAAAAGTATACTTTTAATCCGAAATAAAAATATTTAAACAACTGCAATATAGTATTTGTAACTTCAAATAAAAATAGTAATAAAATCATCCATACAACGATAATAAAATAAAAATATATTTAAAACTCTATCTTGATTTACATTCAATATGTACATATATTTTTCCACCTATTGGGAAGTAGCAGATAACAGCTCAACCTACTTACCATGGGGCAACTGCTGATGATCTTTCAACAGCGAAAGTATAATAACACTGGTCTTTGAATGATCGATTCACAGCAATTTGTGTCATTCCTAAGGCGCTTAATAATATTACATACATAAATATATACATAAATGGTCATCACAACCCTATGTCAGGGTTAAGGCCTAGCTTCTCGCAGCACCCATATTGTGTGTTAATTTTTTTTATCCATGAGTACTGGGACCTACAGTTTAAAATCGACTTCAAACGTCGGACGTGGGAAGCTTGTTCATAGCAATCAAGTTACTCTCAGAGCTTTTGCCAGAAGACTGCTCAGAGGTAATCGCCAAAAGAAATATTTTTTCAAGATGTCAGAGCTGGTGTTTGAACTCTGGGCTCATGTCTTGGTAAACCAACACACTAACTACTAGAGTTAATAATATAAGAAAAAATAAATAAACTGTCCCTTCCACAGAAATTCCAATACAATGCAGAGCATTAGTAGCGCTTTACCCCAGAGTATTGGTCTCCGTAAAAAAAAATAAAAAAGGACGAAACATTATTAAAAACAAAATTGTTTATGCAAACCAAAGTCTAAAAAAACTTTACTGAGATTCTTCGAAAAAGGGAAACGTACGGTCAGCTATCTGCATAAGATATTCTGAATTTCAAAGAGAATTATTTTTTGTTTCAATAGAATTATCCAGACTTTATTGAGCATAATAGGTATATCCAGTTGGCACAATAGTCGTACATGACATTGTCGTCAAGGATGTCTTTAAGATATGTCAGTAACGGATGTCGACAACATCGCGGAAGTGTTCGTGCACGACATTTTGTGGTATATTTCCATGAAGTTGTCGACGATAAATAGAACAATGACGACATGCTTGCATAGCTCATACAATGTGCGGTCGACGACAACCTCAGTGATATTGTCGGTCAGCCAGTAGTCCACGATTTTTGCGACATTTGATAACTTGGTCTAAAAAACATAATAAATTTATAAATTATTTGGGCTTTCAAGTTCAGACGTCTCTGATATCATCTTCATGAAATGTATTCTTCTATAAATTTTTATAGTTATTGTGGTGGTAAAACGTTTACAAACATAATTTCTCATATGTTTGTAGACAAGTTATGACAATTGCCTTTTATAAGGCATCAGGACACACAAGCAAGCGCTCATTTCGAAAAACGACACAAACAAAAATAGTAAATGGCAGTAGGGGGAGTTTTTCCAAGGGAATAATTTAAACGACTGTTTGGGAGGAGGCTGTTTAAAGACTATCACTCATTTACTACAATATACTTGGCAAGAGAGTAAAAATTTTGAAATTGTTTATGGGTAGGGTTATATGTTTTGAAATTTTATAATTTACTGCCAAAGATTAAAAAACTAAAAACAAATTGTTACGCAAAATGAGAAAACAAAAATTAAATCCTAAATTAAAGAAAACTTTTTAAAACTATAAAAAATTTAAAATGCTTAAATATCCTGTACGCCTTAAGCTTTATTACTTTGCAAGTATTTTTAAATCTTTGCAGCTGTTAAACTATGATTTCGTTCTGTCAGTCACTTGCACGTTACTTTTCGTGCTTTTTATCATTTAAACATTTGTTAAGTTTTTGCAGCTCAACAGACCGTTGTAGATATTTATCTTAAGAAACAGACAAGACAATAGCCAAGAAAAAAAGAAAGAAAGAAAAATAAATCAGAAATTATTTTGTTTTACAAAGTTTGTAATTAAAACGAGGAAAAAAATTAACAAAAAAGCAGGAAAAATGAAATGAAATACTGCACAAAAAGAAATATGCCAGACAATAAACACTTTGGAGTTACAAAGGCAAAGAAACCGAGTTTCACATTCTTTAAAACTTTTTTTTTTTCTTAATATGACTTTGGCTTGCCAAACACAGGCAACAAAGGAAATGGTCATGTGCATTGCAAAAAAAAGGCGAAGCGTTCAGGCAAAATAATTTGCAAAAGTTTTAATTTTCCGCAAAAGTATTTTAATTTTTTTTTCATTTATTTCTTGCACTAAATTATTGGTTTTTTTTTTTTTTGTGTGAACGTTCACCACCATAACCGACAAATAAATAAAATAAAACCAATATTTTTAAGAGTTAAAGAAAACGAGCTGTATTAAAAGCAAAAGAAATTGTCTTAAAGATTTTTCTGACGGCGTCAAATTTTAATTTCAAAGCAATTTTATCCAAAATTCTAACAAAATTTAATGCATTTTAATGCGAGTGATACATAAGCATACTTTAAGGAGTATTAGAAAGCGAAAATTAAATTTAAACTTCAAAGAAAACTTAAACATTTACATATATTGTCATATTTGAAAGCAAAGGCAATAAGAAATGTAGTTTTATTTTTAAAACCTTAATTATTTAAAAAAAAAATGTTTTTTTCGTGTTTCTTTAAATCTCCGAAATTCAGGTAAGTATTAGAGTTTAATCAGATGTCTTTAATTTCAACAAATTATTAATAGAGCTCATATAAATGTTCTTTCTTTTAAGCTGAAATTTTTTTTTAATTCGTTTTTTTTTTATTGAGACCCTCTAAAAAACCAACGCTGTAGATTAAAGCTTCTACTTGGAACTGCAATCACAGCACTATCAAAACAAAAACAAAATACTAAACATTAACTTGTTGAGACAGATAGTTTTATAGATCGAAATTTATAAATTTATTTTTTTAAGATATTTAATTTATTACAGTCTTAGGCGAACTTAAAGTTTCCTTGTTAAAGCCAAATAATTACATTCAATTTGTCTTGCAATACTTCTTTAGTGTATCATTAGTTTATAAATTTAAAGGAAAACTTTAAGAGCATACTTTTAGATGTTTTAGTGTACCTCTCAAAGCTTTATTTTATCTTTTTATTTGTAGTTGTTTGTAGGGATGCCGCCAACTATCTACTTCTACTCTACACAAGACTTACCTCAACAAAGTAGGTATACAATATTATAATATTTTATAAAAAGAAATCTCATTATTTTCCTTACTGCTGTCTACTTCAAGGCATAATTAAATTTACATTGGGCTTGCAAATATGTATGTTAGTAAATTACACACAAACAAAAAAAAAATATATCTCCTTATCTTATGCTTGAAGAAATATTTATACAATTGAATAAAAGTTTTCTTTTATTTCACCGTCCCCAAGAGCTTTCAAAAGCAAGATAATATTCTTATTTCTTTAAGAGTGGTTTCAAGGAAAATCGTAGTTAAAACGTAAGATGAAGTTAGTATATATATATAAAAATTTTATTTTAATAATATATTACTAAAAAAAAAATCGCATACACTTCCTGTTTGTTTAAAAGTCTTTTTGATTGAAAATTAAATTTCTAAACCAATGAATTCTGCATGAATTGCGCTGCTTAAAGGAATTTTTTAACACAAGAATATGAATATCATAAACATAATAGGTTTCCGATTTTTGTATTTTACTCATAGTTAAGATATGTATGGCCTCATATATAGTATATAGGAGGCCTTAACTGCATGTTAATAGACCCTATAATTAGCCTTCCGAATACATGTCAATGCTAAAGACTTGCATTGAAAGTTCTTAAGATCGCTAACGCTGTTATAGTACCAACTTTGCGGGTACATGAAAATTTAGAAGAATTTATTTCACTTAAGACTTAATTTTTTGTAGTAAAACGATAGATGGTATTGCTGTAAAATATTGTATATCGAACAACATTAGTTAAAGTAATTGAAGCCACTCATGGCGAGTGTGTTATTTCTTACTAAGACCATGTTGTGCATTGTACTGGAGTTTGTAAAATGTTTTTTTTTTTTCATTAGACGCCTTACGAGTAAGTTAAATTGCTGTCAATTGATCACTCAAAGGCCAGTGTTTTTACCTTCATCCTTGATTGACCAACAGGAATTGCCTCATTATTCATTGGATGTTCTTGTGGTGAGAAGCTTCGCTATATATTTTTTCTGTTATTTCTACTACTTCCCAGCAGGTGGCGCTGATTTTTTTTTATTTTCTTCCTTTTGCTGTTTAAGTTTTTTTGCGAGCACTCCAATTACTATACCAAGTTTTAAATTGAGCATCAAAATAGTGAATTATATTTAATTATTATTGTATTTAATTAAAAAAAGTGGCTAGAGATAATATAATTCTGTCAAACAAAAATTTCATCGTTTAAATGTATGCATACTTTTAGGTGTTCAACCATAACGCTCTACAGATTACGTCCCTTGAAACTTATAGTTATATTTAATTAGAAATTAATATTTAGTTAATAATTAATTATACTTCCAGATACAAATATCTGGTGGGCAAATAAAAAGGATTGCTAAGCGGTAATTTAATAAGTTAAGCTTAAAGAAGCCTATTTAAGAATAAAACACATTCCTGCCAGATAAGAATCTATGAGTATATTTAACTCTAAACTTCTAAGGCCCATTATTACAACTTGCCGTTAGTTAAAGGCAGGATTTTATCAGACCGATAAATTGCTTTCTGTTATTACAAGTTAACTTTAGCCTAAAGGTAAGGCAATCTTCCCAATAACTTTATCGGTCACTTTAGGTTAAAATTTATTTGTAATAACAGAAAGCGATTTATCTCTCCGAAAAAATCCTGCCTTTAACTAACGGCAAGTTGTAATAATGGCCCTAAGAGTTATTGAGCTGACTATTTTTTGAAAACTTAAAGATTTAATGAAAACCTTTTCGCTAGCAGTTTTATGTTTTTTTTATCCTTAAAAATTTTAATCGCTTTCATCACAATATGAAATCTTTATTTATCTTTTCATTAAACGTAGCTCATTTCTCATAAATCAATCAATTTCCAATGCCCGCTTTTAGGAATTTATTATAAATTTTCTTATTTCTAACTTAGCCCAAATGTTGTCTTTAAATTATTACCAATTACTTTTTAAATATTAAATGGTCCATAATTTTTCTAATCTTTTACTAGTTCCTTATTCATTAGATAGTACTTGGCTGCGCAATTTAAAAATCAAATGCTTTATTGGCCATTTATAACATTGATTTGCATGATTTTGCTATTAAAGCTATTCTTTTTTTTTTTGCCTATTTTCTTTCTTTTTTTTAATTTTCGATTCAGTGCAGATAATGGTGATCTGAGATTGCATAAAATTTATGCCCTTTAAAGTCTCAATATTTATTCACAGTCATGAAATTTTTGATAATATAAAAATTGAAGTCCTCAAGCCTCAAGATTATGCTATTTATTTAATGATTTGGTGTAGTATTTAATCTTTTTTTCTTCTTTCATTTTTTAACCAAAAATTCTTTGCGATAGACTAAATTCAGGCAAAAACAAATGATTTTTGTGGTTGTAAAATACTACTGATTTAATCTTTTTAATGATAATGTTATTAAATGTAGCATAACCACAGGCACAACATTAAAGTCAAGCTATTACTACTGAAGATACCGAAAACAATAGTTAAACAATACATTGAAATACATATTTGATTGCAAAAAAAATTAAACGTATAAAAAGAAGAAAAATATATAGGTTTTTGCACAACTTTTTCCTTTCAGTTTTGGTAATTGAAATTTTACAAAACATTTAACACACAGCATACTTTAAGGCTACTTAATATTTCTTACACATTGCATACATTTAGGGTGAAACTGTTTCATAGACACGTCTACGTATATTGTCGTTTACCATTTAAATTAATTAAAATTTTTAAATTCCCAGCACCATTCTCATTTAAATTTATATTGTCTTACTTTCCCATGTTTTACTTTTCTTACGTTTTTCAGCTCGTGGATTTATACGGAAAAATATTTTAATGTAATCAACAAAAAGCATTAAAAAAAATAAAAAAAATAAATTATTCTTTATATTTTTAATTAATTTCTAGCGTTCTAAATATTTAGTTCAATGAAATTTTGTATAGAGAAGAGAAAATGCTAAAAAGGTTAAGTGGCAGTAGTAAACAAAGAAATCTATTACTTTCTTTGACTTCCTTTCTTAATAAATATGCCCTCCAGGCAAGCAAAATTTTAAATTATTTGTAATCCATACTTTTCTACAAAAATATTAAATTTTGTTTCGTCATAAAACGTATCTAGGCAAACTTAATAAAAAATGATCACCAAGCTGCGTGTTATACGAACACGACTTTCCAGATTATTCAGAAATTCTAATAAAATTAAATGAAATTCCTAAAATTTCCACACAGCTAAAATGTATAAACGAATTATCCTTTGTCAGAAAATTGATATAGCAAATATTTTTTTATACTATCCTGTTTTCCAGAATGGTAAAAGGAAACAATGTAATTTTTACACTTTGAAAAATTTTGCAAATTTTCATTTCAAAAGAATATTTGAAATGAAAAGTTTTCTTTAACCTTAAACTTTCTTTATGACACTAAATTTCCTTTAATTTTCACCGCCTGCCTCTATGTATACTACTGAATGGAATAATAAAACCATTCTTGAACAACTTTAATATAATCAAATAAGTCTTAATTACACAAATTATATACTTAAGTACTTATGATCTTATTAAAGCTAAATTTTCCATATAAAAGTTTAGTTGTTAAATGGCAAACTGCATGCCTAATTACAATAGAACTTAACTTAAATAACAAATACAACTCTGAGTGAAGTATGTTCAGTGAGAAGCGAATACACCAAATGACATTTAAACTAAAAAAAAATTTAGGATTTCTATGATTTCTATACTGATCTGTATATAAATTGATATTTATATCATTTTTATATTTAATTATAGGTTACTATCTTCAGTTATTAATATTTGTTGATTAGAACCTTTCTAATCAACGCCAGCAGCCCTTAAACTTAACCGGCACATATCACCACAAAGAGAAGTGTATAGCTGTCTTCGCACATCCATCTAAATCTATGAAAAACTCTACCTTCCCACGATATATCGTTGCTCGAGAGTTTATGTGCTCTATCCACCATCTCATATTTTTTATATATCTAGAGCTAATGATGTCTCTTTAAGTTTTAGACCCCAATTTTTTCAAGTTTGCAATCAAGTTCCGAATATCTCGTAAAGTTTCGGAGATAAATAGCCGAAAACGGATTGCAGATTTTAAAAATTTTGATGTCAAAAACCTTAAATGGAATCACTATTCCTTCACGGACATCATTTCTTCTTTAATTACCAAAAATATTCATTGCCGTTAACTTTGATCTTAAATAAAGCGTTTCTGACGAAACAAAAATTAAATTATAAAAATATTGATCAGAACTTTCCCGGGGCTCGAACCTAGAGCCTCAAACACATTAACTTAAATGGAATCATTAACTCGAGATATATTAAATGGCGGATAGAGCACTTAGACTCCCGCACGACGATATGTTTCGGTTTTTCTGAAGCCGTACTCATGTTTCTGAGTAAATCGTACATCATATTCATATAAGCTCTCAAAATATAGTGACTCCGAAGAAACTCTGTCAATAGTTAATAGTTGGATCTTATATACCTGAAAACATTAGAGTTGTTCCAAAATAAAAACAGAAAACCGCTATAGGCCGAAGCCACAAAATAAGTGGCAGAGCGGCGAGTTTGAGCGGCAAGTTAGGCCTTAGGCTGAACTGTGACCGGTAAAAAATTAAAACATATGGAATACTAATGAAGTGGCCACATACTGAGCGGCATTTCTGAGCGGTTAAGTAGCGCCGGTCAGGAATAGAACTTGTTCTAATTTTTAGTTGATTTCTCAGCGGCGAAATATTAAGTTTCAAAAAATGATTGCGGAGCTTTTAATTTCATTATGGCAAGAAGATTATCAAATTTTAACAATTTTAACAACTAACCGCACCAACCGCTCAGAAATGACGCTTAGTAATAAACCACTTGCCGCTCAAACTCGCCGCTCAGCCGCTCATTGCGTGGCCTCGGTCTTAGCGTGGTTAAGACCCACTTGAGAAATTCAGTGCTACAATCAATTTCCAACACTTCCTATTCTCTTACTTGTATATTTTTGGTTCTTCTGTGCCAGTTTTGATTTAAGCCACCTTAAAGTATGGCATGTATACAAATATTTTCAAAATGTGATAGCATACTTTTAGGTGATGGAACCAAAAATTGACACAGAAGTCCCGCCAACACTCTGCGCCTGCTTTGATTTACGCCACCTTAAAGTATGCCATCTATATAAATATTTACAAAAAATGATAGCATACTTATAGGTAATGTAAGCAAAAATTGACACAGAAGTCTCGCAAACATGCTGCTTCTCTAATATTATAACGTTCAAAAACACAAATAATGGTAAGCACAAATTTCTCTGTAATATAGGGCGCAAAATGTGTCAAAACTTTCTATTTTTAAGTATTTTTCAGAAAATTTAAGAAAGCAGTAAATTCATTATTAAATATCTTATTAACTATTATACTATGTTTTGTTATTTAAAGAGTAAAAAGAATTAGAAGTAAAAAAATTTTAAATATAAGGAAGTGTTTGAATTTTATTTGATCCCTACTAAAGAATAAAAAACACTGCAAAAACACAAAAACTTAAGATTTCCAGAGACTGCCAAAAGATAAAACAAAAACCGTTTATTACAACTTCTTATTCAATAGTTATGCAAATAGTGTTTAACTTGGATAACACCAAAGGACATTATCCTTAATGACACATAATTATTTTATCAATTCAAGAGAGAAAACGAAAAAAATAATTTGTCTGCCAGAATAAACTTACAAATACGAAGATATACTCGTACTTATAATCTGTTACAGGTTTTTGTTTCATTTCTATTTTCTATAAGTTTATCTGCGAACCATATTGCAATATTTGCTGCCACACACACACACACAAACTAGTTGTACTTTAACAACAAACTAATGTTGACACACAGCTTTAGTAACTATTATTGAAAAAAATAAAATAAACAGAAAAAGGAAAGTTTTTTTGTGTCCTTTTTGTTCTAACATTTCGTACAGAATCCCAGGAATTACAATTTAAATAAGAAAATATATGCAAAAGCGAAAGAAGAGACACAAATTTTTGATAAAAAAAAATTTACGCTAAAATATGCATTTAAAAAATCTTAAGTATAGAGGACAGAATAAAAAAAACGTTAGCCAAAGGAACAGAAAAAAAAATAAAAGTAAAAGAAAAAAAATCTGCTGAAAACAACGAATACGAATTTATACTTTAAGACAAGCAAACGATAAGAAATTTGAACATTCCTACCATTCAAGCATTTCTTGAACAAAAAAATTTACGAATTTTTTCCAATGTCTTGGAAATTTTCGAAATTTTCATGACATACCAACCAGCATGATAAAGACAAAAGAAAAAATAGGCAATTTTTGCTTTTTTTCACATAAATTTAAGCATTAAAAATAATTTCTGTAACTTCCCTAAAATGAACATCCTATTGCCATATTATAAAGTTAAGGGCAAAAATAACAGCTACTGAAATATATTTGACCAAAAATTACTATATTTTATGCAAATTTCTGGTTCTTATAAAATTCATTTCAAGTTGGAATTTTAATAACAAAAAAATATATATTTTTTTTCTGCGAATAAATTACTGCGTACGCGAAATATTAAATTTAAAAGTTTTTACTTAAATAAAATAAAAGATTTTAAGAAAATGCGCATTAGCTGACGAGGGTGATTTTATAATTCATTTTACATTCTGAAGAAAAACAATTACGTTCTCTTTTAGGCGCTTTCATATACCAATAGCATGTTAATGATATGCTGAAGACTCGAGTTCGAGTTGCAGAAAGAGTGATCAATTTTTAAATTAATTTTGTTTCGTCAGAAACACTTTATAAAGAATTAAAAAGATTTTTTTTGCAATGAACTTGCTGATAATCAAAGGAGAAATTAATATCCGTGAAGGCATAGTATACTAGCTAAACTGAACATGTTTTCGACTCCAGCTACGGTAGTCTCATTAGAGTTCTTTGTATCTGTACATATTCATGATCAAACATCAACTATTTAACTCACATTTTTTTAGGAAATCATACAATGATATTACTTGTATGAGTTAGTCGAAGTAAATTAAAGTAAAGATGCCCAGTAGTGACTGATATCAGTAAATTAAACTCACACGTATACTTACGCTCTTTTGTTCGATCGTCAATCAACCAATAGGAAATCAGCATGTTAAGTGGGAGAGACAAACTACACTTGCAGAACTTCTGTGTTTTATTTTCGTCACTCTCACCAATAGTACTACCTTGGGCATCAATGAAGTAAAGTTAAATAACAATTTCTATCATATTCTCCTTTTCTTACCATCACAATAGAATGTTAAATTATTCTTTATTACTAGCGAGGATAGTTTGCGACTCTATACCGGGCTTATAGTCTTAAGCACTTCGCTCATAATAATACCTATTATTAATATATTATTTAATTTTGCATTGCAGTTTAGAAACTAAATAAATTTTGTTATAAAAACAAAACACAATGGGCACTATCTACGTCACACACACCAGTAATAGAGAGATTAGAACGATCATAAGATATTTGAAACAAGTTGACTCAAGCTACTGTATTAATATTGTAATACATTTGATACTGTCAGACATATTTATAATTTGAAGATTTTTTTCTGGTTCATAATTTGTCCTATTTGTTTTATAAATTTTTAATACTATTAGAAAGTCATTTGAGATTTTCGTTCTTATTCTAGTTATCTCTAGAATTATTGAAGCTTACTAGTAAGCAGTTTTGTAATTAACAGAAGATAAACTCCAGTCGCCGTGTTCTAGTGGTTAGTGTGTTGGCTTACTACGACGATAGCGCCGGGTTCAAATCTCAGCTCTGACATCTTAAAAAAAGAAATATGAAAAAATTATTTCTTTCGGTGACTACCTCTTAGCAGTCTTCTGGCAAAATCTCTTAGAGTAACTGATTGAAATGAACGCGATTCTCAAGTCTGTCGTTCGGAGTCGACTTTAAACTGTAGGTCCCGGTACTCATGGATAAAAATTAATACACACAACATGGGTGCTGGGAGAAGCTAGGCTGCAGGGCTGTAATGACTAGTTATGTATGATTGTATGTATATATGATCCTATAAGGAGCATTGGATCGCATTTTTTTTTTTGGAGGTTTCGGAAATCATTCGATTAGGCTAACGCATTAGATCCTGGATCTAGGGCTGCCAGCAGGTCCCGAGGCTGACCAGGGAAAGTTACACGCCTTAATTCGGGGACACTAAGACCGAGTGGTCTTAGTAGTCTTATATACAGTGGACACTGCCATTGCATGCGTTTCACCTTTCCATATCTGCTGCTCACAAAAATATAATTTTTTCTAAGATGGGCAGCAGCAACTGAGGTGATTGATTGTCTTTCTGTTCTACTGCGAATAGATTCGTGTTCAGGTAAACATATGTATTCTGGTCTATTTAATTTAATTGCACAAAAACTTTGTCCGGATTCTCTCACTTTATTTCAAATTTAAAGCAAAATTTTAATAAGAACTTTAAAAACTGAAAATATTATACGTGACCATCAAATAGATTTTAAAAAAATTCGATTTTAGATATAATAATAAAATTCCCTATTCCTCTGGATCTCATCTAGTGGATTTCTGCTCTTTTCTCATTTATATAATTTGTGTAATAGTAAAATTGTAAAATCTCTACGACTATAAAGGCTTCAACACATTTTGGATATCCAATAAATAGTTGTACCAAACCATTTCATATCCAATTTTTCTCAATCGTCTTCACTAACACATGGAGTTCAGCTAAGCAAACCAAAAGGTGATAAAGTTCTCAAAGACATGTTCAGGATGTCAACAACTGCCCCAACTTGTTATTAAAGAAAGTTGAATTTTTCATAATTTTAGAGGATTTTTTTCCAACCATTTTACATGTAGTTTTATTATAATAGAACCCCCAACAAAACTAAAACTAAAGTGAAATGTAAACTTTGTAACCATTTTCTTGTTTTATAGACAACATACTTGTATGTATGTGTGTGTGTATGATAGTAAGACTATCCTAATACTTAGGACAGTCTAAAACTTTCTACAATGAAGCATAAGAATATAAAACATGGAAATGGAAGAATTTATTGTATTTTATGGCTGGACAATATTCGTTGTTGTCATTCTATTATTTTTCTACGGACATTTCGTTATGACGCAGAATTCCATCTCCTTTTTTCTTTCTTTCCTACTTGTTTTTCAGCGAACTTTATTTTATTTTTATTTTCTTGTTAAGCTCTGTAACATAATAATGCATAAATTTACTAAAGTATTAAGTTTAATGGATATCATTATACCAAAAGAAAAAAAAAAATAAACAAAAAAAGATGAAAAAATCTTATTTCATTTTAATGTTTTATGATAATAATTTTATTCTTTTGTTGGTTTTCATTTGAAGCACTTAATTTCTTAAACAAGATACTCTACACGTTGTTATTATTCTAGGAAATCCTATCAATTCATACAAAACGTATCCAGTCAACAGATTGTTAACATTTTCATATTTTTTTATAACATTTTCTTATCGGAGTTGTAGCTGTGATTTAATTTTTCGTTACAGTTTTTTTTTTTTTTTTTTTTTTTTGTAATAATAAAATGGAAATTAAAAAAAAAAAATTATAAATATTTAAACGTTTACCCCAGTTTATTACATAAGAATTGTTTCATATTTTAATAATCCAGTTTTTATATCGAAATTATATTTAAAAAGAGTGTAACAAAATGAGAGGAGTACTGGGTACTTGTTTTATAAGTAAAAAAATAAAAACAAAAAAAAAAGAAAACAAAACTTAAATAATTTCATGTTCAGAGTTGCAGTTTTAATGGATTTATTATAAGTTTACTTATTTATCTGTTTACTTAAAATATATAAAAATTTTCTTGCTCTTTAGCTTCTTCACCCAACACTCTGCTTTAGTTGAAGAGTTTATATTTTATTATTTCCACCAACAAAAACACATATAGACACACACACACACACATACACACATTATGGATCGTTATATCAAGAAACTTATAGTTTTTAATAATAAGAAAGACACACATCACTTACACTACTTATACGCACACACACTCTCCTCTTAACTCTTGTAACAACTCATATATTTACAAAGAATTTTTGGTTTTTTGTTTCCGTTTTATAAAGAAGTTTAAACAACTTAAAGGCTTAAATAGAAAAGTTTATATTTTTTTTTGCTTCGTAGGAATTGCTGAATAGATGACTGTTTACATAGACAGTGGGGCAAAAGCAAGTTTTTTCAAGTTCTTTATAAAGTATTTATTTATTCATACGTAAGTTATTAATATACTTGGATCTTAAATTTTAAAATATCGGCCGGTGCCAATCTTGATTACCTATCAGATATTTGATAATCACCAAGTTGACTCTTCCTACTTTGTATTAATGCTACACAAGCACTCAGTATGTGCTTTAAAGAATCGATTTCCTCCTCACAGGCTCACCACAAACTACTCGAAACCATTAATATTTTATTTAAATGTCCCATCAAGAGTCTCGTTAAAAGTTACTGGTTGTCTCTAGGTACCAAATAGAAGTATGGAAAGTATTTAACTAAAAATATTACTCGTACTATTATTCCCATAAGTAAAAGAATACACTATCACTTCAAGGATCATTAATTTCATAACCATAACTTTGTAATTATAAAAGTTTTAAGTGGTTTTTTTAACTAGACAACTTATTATGATAATACAAAACAGAAATATTGTTGAAAAGAATCTGGGGCTCGAACGCAGCATATTATATGCAATGCGCTCGCTTCTGGTGATGCCTTTCTAACCACAACGAATGGAGTCGTATATATCGTCGATGTCGACTAATGTGGATAAAAAAGCATAAGAGGGCAAAAACAAAAGTAAATTGTAATTCTGTTTCATCCAAATAAGATGACAATTACAAAAAAACTGAAATGATGGTAAGAAAAGGAGCATATGATAGAAACTGTTGTGTGACTTTACTTTACGACTAACTCATACAAGTGTATGTATATACATACATATGGAAAAAAGTAATTTCAGTATGTGATTTCTTGAAAATTGTGTGTTAAATAGTTGATGTTTGGTCTTGAATATGCACAAGACACAAAGAACTCTGATGAGACTACAATAGCTGGTGTCGAAAACATATGTTCAGTTCGGCTAGTGTCTTATTCCTTCACGGACATCATTTTCTTCTTTGATTATCAAAAAATTCATTGCAAAAACTTAAATTCTTTATAGAATATAATTTTGATCGAATTCAAGCGTTTCAGAGGAAACAAAATTAATTTAAAATATGATCACTTTTTATAGGGCTCGATGTAGGGTCTTTAGCATATAAAATTGGTTATTAGTGTCTCCCAAAAAAAATTTTTTTTGGGGATCAAGCTTATTTTGGTCCACTATGAGGCAAAGTATTTTTGAGAATTTTTTCAGATTTTTCGAAAGTGGTTTAGAGGTCGCGCAAATTGATTTTTAATCAAAAATCGAGGTTTTTGATAACTATTTAAATTTTGATTATGAATTGGTAAAAAATCCATATTTTCTCGGTTTCTGAGTCAATATTGTTGAAGAACATATTCCGATCTTTGATTTTATGTACATAAATAATTGTTATATTATAATCTCATAGATAATTTTATGGCATATATTTATATCTTAAATATGGTTTTCTGCATATGTTCATCGCAGCCATCATTAAAATTGATTCACTTGCTCAATTATTAAGTATTTTTTTTTTTTAATAATTCTGACCATATGGCATCAAATCGATTGTAAAGCGGCCTGTAATTAACGGGGCTCGATAGTGCTCGTCATTTTTTACCTTTATTATAGTGCTTGCTCACTAGGCAGTAAAATATTTAAAGTATTTAGAAACTGCAAAACAGATTAATTTTTCCCACTGCTTCAAAATAAATTTTAACACTTTGGAAGTGTCGTTTTAGCGTTAAACGATTCACGATGACTTGCCAAACTTTCTGAACTGAAATGTGCACACAGTTTGGCATGTTCATTTGTCAAACCAGCATTAACCATATCATTCAATTTTATTGAAAAATATAAGTTATTAAAATGCACAATAAATAGGATTCTGTTTGGTCTTTTTCTTAAAGCCAATTGTCAGGAAATATACCCTATTCATGCAGTTGTGCATTGTGCTATTGCTAGTAAAATATGTTACAAGACAAACAGTAAAAAAAGTAGTAATAAGTTGATTTAAATTTGTATTAATATCTGGTGAGGTGATCATTCCATAAACACAGAGTGTGTCTGTAGAATTAATTCTCTCTGTAACAGACGGTTTACTATACAATCAATAACATGCCGATGAGCATTAGGAGAAGTATGGCAGTATACAAAAAAAATTTAAGAAACCATTGAAAACCAATTCACTTAATAACTCAGAATACTTACTCTTAATAGACAACAAAATATATGCGAATGTATTATATATGTATATGATTAGTGAGTACTCATATTTTTACATCGGCATGCCACTTCTTGTTGTGGTATCGATAAAACAATTAAATACATTCCACATTACGAAAATGCTCTACGGATTCAATAGCGTTTAATACTCTTCCCTTATTAATGAGCGCTTTTTCTTTTATAACTATTAGGAATTTTGGGAGGATAAAATTCTCTTTTTAATAGTTATATCGACCTACGTGTTTTGGTTCTTCATCCCAGTAATCCGCAAAAACCTAATTTTGACGATCAAATCGAATTGTGTACAAAATTGTTTAAAATTTGGTTATTTCATAACCAAATTAGAACAAAATATGCTTAGTGTAGTGTAACAATGAATATCTCCATTGGGAATTGATCTCACGACCGTTAAACCAACTTAATAGTCCACTGACAACTATTCTATTAAACCAGTCACATAGAATTTTATGTGTTTACTTAAGTTCGATGTATTACGTTCAATATATTGTAGACTTTTTACTTATTTTTTACAAGCAATAAAATTTTTCATGTCCTCGATAAATGACCTTTTTAAGCCCCTTACTATGCAGCTGTTTTCCTTTTTCAATTATTCAAATGGATAGCAACGTATGTAAACAATTATAAAAAGTGTGTCAACATCAGTGCCGTTATTAAGAAAGACTGTTTTCCTTCTCAGTTTTTTAACGTCTAAATTTGTTTCCATTTTTTTTTTTATTTTCTGTTTGAACTTCAATTTTTTCTTCCAATTTCTGGGTTTTCTGGGTTTGCTTCAAGCACTCAAAAAAAGTAATAAAATTTATTAAAAATTTTAATGACCGAAGTTAAGAAACACCAATTTCCACTGTGCCCCTATGAAAATTTCCAGATCACAACAGCCTTAACAAATATTCCAAGTGTTGGCTTCATTTAACAAAAAAAAAGAGTTAAAAAAGTCAACGATAATATAAGGCTCTCATAAAAACAAAACACATTCGTTTCTAACATACTCGTCTGAAGAAAAAGTTCAAGGGTATGAGAGCTAATATGATGTATATTTTGTGGAAAATTTGCTGGAAAATTTCAGTGAATTATTTCATAATATGTTGAGTTATGACGAAACTTCTTACTAATGAAAATCTCATAACCTTTCTTTCGAACAACGCTCTACTGCTACGTCGTCGTTGACGATGGCAATGATTTTCTGAATTTATAACAAAAAGTTTGTAAAATTTAATAAATCCATAGCCCGCATAATGCCACATAAATTCAAGCTGATTATAAATGGCAAAAAAAAAAAAAAGAATAATAAAAGATGAACACAACACCTTTAATCTTTTGTATTTCGCTCCCTTTAAGCTCACCTGCTTCGTTTTTGTTGAGCAACGATTAACAGAAAATTGTTACACACCGAGCAGTTTTTCAAATATTTCTTTTAAACCGTAAAAGTTTCACGACTTTTGCCTTTTTTTGTGCCCTTTTTTAAATTTTATAGCAAATAAATATACACACATGAACATGCAATTGTAGGGAATAAATGTAATAATGTTTGCAATGGTATATACATACGTTCAAACATACGAATATGGATCATTGCATAGTAAAGGAATATTTGCAACAAAAAAAATTAAGCCGTGTTGTTTAATTTCTTTCGGCGGCTCTTAGAAGTCTTCTGACAAAAGCTCTGTTATTTAATTGAAATGTAAAATAAAGTAAAACCTTTTAGAATTTCTTTGATTTCTTTATTAGAAGAAATACTTTTTAACGCAATAAAGCTTCATTTTGAAGCATATTCTAATTAAGGAACAAGAGATTTGATATAAAAGAAAAATATTTAAAAAGCATAAAGTACTAATTTTTTTTCTATTCACAGAAAAACCAACTTCACTAATGAAAAAATTAATCAAAAAGTTAAAAAACCTGTAGCGAATATTGGCGAAAAATATTTTTTGTTTTTAAATAAAAATATTTTCGTTTTTCCAATATTCGCTACAGGTTTTTGTGCCAACTAATTGTTGGCTGACTGTGGTGAACAGGAAAAATAGAATTTTAATTTTTTAAAAAACAGAAATGTATTGCTTTGTAAATACTTTTGTTTGGTTTTTATATACTAAATGTGATTCGCATTTAGTTTATAACTATTTGAATATAAGTATTTGTACTTTTGCTTACCACCTTTGGGAAAAAGTCTCCTGACGAGTCTCTTAAGCAGAGACGAAATGGCCATAGAGACATGCTTATCCCCAAAGCAATACATTTCATATATTATGTATATTATTAGAAATCAGAATTTTGCTTTAAACTACTTAAAGAGAAATTAAAGAATCTCAAAGTTTCCATAATATTACGACCATAACTTTTGTTTCTTTTTTTATTTGATACTCAGGCGTAAACTACTACTAAATTCTGCGCATTGTATTGAAATTTTTTGGAAAGAATAGTTCATATATCGTCGGAAGAATTAAAGAACGCTGTAACTGACAAAAAATCGAAAATACGTTTTTTGCATCATTTTTATCACAAAAAAATACGCGTCGATTAGTCCCGGTCCCAGATTTCTACGTGGCAAATAAATTCACTTACGCCGTCTGCGTTTTGAAAAATATCAGTGTCTTTGTTCTACTTTCATACAGGTTTTTTGGCTCTGGTGAACATTTAAGGTTTTGTCAGTTACAGCGTTCTTTAATTCCATCAGCGATATATTTTTTCTTATATTATTATTATTAAGCGCTTCAGGAATGAGAAAAATTGCTGTGAATTGATCATTAACAGGTCAGTGTTATACCTTAACCCTTGACTGATCAACAGCAGTTGAATCATTGTTGTATATTGATTGTGGGGTGAGTGTCTTCGCTAAATATGTTTAGTTGTTATCTCTCCTACTTCCCAACAGGTGGCGTTTTTATCCTGATCATTCGTTTTTTGTTGACATTAGTTAAGGTGGAATTGTCGGTGAGGGAGGGGGGGGGGGGGGGGACTTCTTGTTTTTAAATTATAATTTAACAAAATCCGCAAACTAACTTTATAATTTTTTGTTTACCTTTGCTGGGATTTGAGCCTGGGCCATTTGAGTTTTTGTGCGAGCACTCTAAACACTATACCACGCACTCCCCGCAGAATAGTGACAGTATAAAAGACTGTACAAATATATAATATCAAATAAAGGTAGATACATAAAAGTATTTTATGAAAAATACTTTAATTTCTTTACCCAGCAGCCGTTTATTTTTAGGTAATGCCAAGTTAACTTTTGTAATATAAAAATTTCTTTTCTCTGTAGACTCTTGACATGACCTTGAGTACTGTACGTTTTCACAAACTTAGCCTTTAGTATCTGCCCAATAAATTAACTATAAAGAAAACAAACTGAAACACTTGAATTTTACACATCTTTTACATGTGAAATAACCCATTTGTTTTACAAATATGAGACTAGATGAACGTTACTGGTTCAGACAGCAGCAGTGTGTGTTAAAATGAAAAGTACAAGAGAAACAATGTTTAACGTTTGCTTTGGCTTTTTTTATATTTTAGTTGGCGTTGTTGTTTCTATACATACCTACCTACCTACAGACAGCCATACATATTTGTTTTATACAGTTGTCGTTTTGCTTTGTTACTGTGACTTTTAACTCTTATTTTACGCTTTAATCCTATTATTTTATTACGTGAATCGGAATTGAAAAAGTTACGTACAAAAAAACCCCTTTTAAAAAAGGATTTTGTATTCAACAAAAATAAAACAGCAGAAAAATAAATATCAAAAGCACATACCGAGATGAAGAGGAAAAAGTTTTTTGTCATATGATTGTTTGATTACAAGAACGTCATTATTAACATGATGATCATCATTATGTCGTTGCGTTTACACACACATACATACCCCACTATTTATTTATACAATACTTCTATACAAACAAAAGGATAACGAAGGGGAAGTGATAAAAATGTTTTTGTCAAAGTACGAGTATGTTGATAAATCAGATTTTCTATTTTTACAATCTCCCCCCGTCTTTTGTTTGGAATTGTTTAAAAAAAATAATTTTTTTTTAAAGCTAAGGTTGATAATTTAGAAATCGTTTAAGAATATTAAACAAAATATCGAAATAGAAGTCAAACTGTTATGGACTAAGATTCAAAACTCATGAATGTATGGCAGATAAAAATTTAAAGAAATTTTTAAGTTTATGATTTATTACACAAATATTAACGTAAGGAACGCACTCAGTATGACACATGTTGGATAAATACCTCGGCAGTTAACTTCGTCTCCTAAAGCTAGAGCGAATCAACTAAATAAAAAACTATAATATAATAGAACTCAAGTTCGAATTAAAGCCTAAATGTTTCTAAAATATTTCTACCAAAAAACAAAAACAAAAAGAAAAATAAATAATTTTTGGCAATATAGGCAAATACATTCAATATTAAATGTGAAAAGACATCGTACGGATGAGAATGTGATAGTGGTCTAGCAAATATTTTCATTTAATTATTCAAACCGATATACTAATAATCAATATATTCCTTCAAAACCTGTGGCTATTGACATATTAGTGTAAGAGAAAATGTTCTTTTTGCTATGATTGATGTTTACAAATAATTTTAAATTAATTTAATAACATATTATTTTTTTCTGCTCTCTCTCAATTAAAAACATACATAAATAGACACTCATTATCCAATATATTTGGTTCAAACGTAGGGTCGTATTTCGAGGAACGCTAATTTATAGGCGAAATTGACGTGATCATTCTATATTGTACTAACTTACAATACTTACTTTCTCATTCATAATTGCGCATATGTGTGCAATCATAGCATATATGGCGTCAAAAACAAGAATTGTATTGTGAACGCCGATGATAGTTTAAAAAAAAAAATTTGCCAAAATCTTAAACATAAGACTCTCATGTGAACACATGCGAAATAAATTTTGAATAGGATGGTCCAGAGTTATAAAAATAGATAAGCGGGAAAAGAACTTGCCGTTTTCTACTCAAGGGTACTCTCTATCACTTTGTAACTGAAGATCCAAGTTCCAGGCGAAAAATACGCAAATAACATATATGCTGGGTATAAGCGACCAATTCACAGCCAGTGTTGCCACTGAGAAAATTTTAATTCTACCAAAATTTATTTCAAAATCTACCAAAAACCATTTTTATTTAAAAACCATTAAGAACATATTGTTGAGGTGGAAAACATCATTAGCTTTTACAAGCTCTTTACAGAGCTATATATTATTAATTGTATTTATTTGGAGTTTGTTTATCAATGTGGCTTTAATTAAGAACTATGCGGAAGAGAAAGTAAATTAAAAACAAAGTTGTTTAATTCACCAAATCTTTTCTCATTTAAACCGTTTCTAATCGAACTAATTCAATTAAAAGATTTGTTTCTTTTAATCGCAACAAAATAATATCAAGATTACAGTCTATAAGAATAGGAAATTTTAAAACAAGAGACAATATAAGCAAGTCTTCTTTTGTCAATACTTTCTCAGGAGGAATTATTTGTAACAATTTAATATCTTCTCGATTAAAATCAAATCCAGCATGTATTTGGATTAGTAATTCAATGTAAAATTGCAAAATCTCATGTTCAACATCAAAAACTTCTTCCGGGTTAAGATTTTTAGTAGTATACATTTCGGCTTTTTTACCGATAAAAATTTTTGAAACATCTATCAATTAGTATTTTTAAAATCAGTTTCAGTGTTGTGTATTAAATATGTTTTGATAAAATTGCTTAATATGAGCAAAAAGTTAAATTTTATGCTTGAATATAAATACATCAATCTTGAACTTTCCAACTGAAATTCCTTGTGAAGATTTTTTTTAGCTTCTGCTAAAATCTACCAAAATCATATTCAGCCAACAATCCTACCAAACTAAATATTTTCTACCAGTTTTGGTAGAATTCTACCAATAGTGGCAACGCTGTTCACAGCACACAGCGAAATAATTTCTCTTTGCTTCACTGAGTTCTGATTTCTTTTGTAATAATATTAGTGCAGTGATATACTTATATGTTTATTTCAATAACCAATTAAAAATAATTCCATTATTTATACTTTTTTCATACAAACTGTAAGAATAATTTTTCGGGTACCCGGGTAACCTTGCCAGGAGGGTAGGAGGAGGACTATTGGACTTTAAGAAATGTTAAGCTAGAGGAACTTGAGGAACTTCAAATTGGTATTTTGCTTTGTTTAAGAAATATTTAACTTTAAAAAGCGCTCGGGTACCCGCGCAGGTTGGGTTAGGGTTACCAGAAAGTTATTTAGTAAGGGAGAAATTGTGAACAATCCCTTACTCGTGCGCATCAATAATGCATGACTTTTGTATGAAATGAGTCGCTAAAAAGCAATAAATTTTGTAACCACTAAGCAAAAAGTATACAAAATCAAAAATAATACCTCACTCGTGTAGCATCTGTGAATTAACATAACAATATAATGCCTCCATTATTACCCGCAATTTTATTTATTGCTACCAACTTTTACAAATTTTCTGCTGGATACCTACATATCATCATTTGAAATCAAAAATGCCGTAGCACCGTATCAGATTACATGTTCCTGTAAATGACGATTTTATGACTAAAATTCTAAAAGTCCCAAGGGCAAGCGCAAAAAACTCATAATCCGAAAGGTAACTTACGTCTTTTGAGAAAAAGTCAATACAAGCACTCTTCTATTGTGTTTTTTGTTCTTCTATATACACTTCGCTTTTTGTTTTTTATTTATTTTTTTTGTGTCTTTATAAAGGCTGTTTTTATAGAGTGACTCAAGTTTAAATCCTAATAAAGCAACCAAATAAATTTTTATATCAATACTCGTATAACGGGCTTTATTGAAAAGAACATTTTATAAAATTAATGTTTAAATATAATTTCTGCCAAGTCGCCGCCATGGCTATCTCGTAGAAAGCGCAATCTAGAACACCAATTTTAATCAACTTTTCGCAGTATGATTCCATCGGCGCACCAAACAGTAATTTTCTGTGGATGTAATGCGGTTTCAACAAAATCTTGTGGATTCTCTTCACTCCAAATGCGACAATTGTGCTTATTTACATACTCATCTAACCAGAAATGAGCTTCATCGGAAAATAAAATTATGAATGGAAATTCAAAATCGCCATCAATAGCATAGAGCAAGTATTTTGATTAAAAATTTCAACAATTTGCACGCGTTGCTTTTATGCAAGTCGATTCATATTGAAATTTTAAAGCCAACTTAATAAAGAGCAACTATCAGATGTTAAGTGAGTGGTCCAATAAAGCAGTGGTGCCAACTCAAAGTTGTGACACTCTATAAAAAACACCCTTTAAAAAAAAATTTTTTTTATGTAACTTACGGCCTTTTATGATTTTACACGACGATATAATATATGTATGTGTGTATGTACCTGAATTAATTGTCTTAATTTCTTTATAATTTTTAATTTATTGTTCTTTATTTTAATTTATAATTTAATCAATATTTTCTTTTTTTACTTTTACTATTTGTTTAATATTTAAATTAAAAATTATTAATATATGCATATAATTATTTTAAAATTTTATTCAACCATAAATTGTATATTTAAACAACTTAAAAATATCACAAATACCTGTGACATGTGCAGCTGTGCGTGAATATTTAAAATATATGCGAAAAAAACAACAAAACAAAAACAAACACTAAACTAAACAATTAAATTGAAATTTCTTTTAATAAAATGCTATTTTTTATATTATTTTTTCAATAAATATTTTAAATATTTTGAGTATAGTGTTAGAATTAAATGAATATCAATTGTTTAAACATTTATATGCGTGTTTAAACATGTTCATGTGCATATAGATATCTACAAACATATGTATGTATTTATGTATGTGTGTATGGTTTCCTATGCGTGAGTATATTTGTATGCCTATGGCTGTTGTTGTTTATAAAACGTGCCTTATGTGCTACAAATATTTAAAATAATTTGTTGACAATCAAAATATATGTTTACCACACACAACCACTTATACACAAGCATGCATATCATGTGTTTGAGAATATCAACATGCACACAAATGTTTACTCTTATAAATATTACCGTTATTGCTGTTAACAATAAATAAATCCTTTTAGTAGTGGTATGTGTTTCGTATGTCAAAGGTATTGGCGTATGCCACTGTTATTGAATTTCATGTGCACCGTTTTCCTTTTTTTAGGTCTTTTCTACATACAAAGAAAAATACATATATTTAAAAAGGCAATATGTGAAGAAGAAAGAAATAGTAAAACACTAGCAAATAATTTTAAATAAAACTCCATAATTAATCAGCATCTACAAAACAAACTCTTAGGCGTTCGAAGAGAATATTGCTGTTGTAGAACGAATTTTTAAAAAAGATTAAATATCATTTCATTAGAATCACAATGTTTTGTTCTTTATGCTTCAACTATGTGGAAAATTTTATATAAAAGCATATTGACTGACGCTATAAAATAAAGTTCTTGCAAGAATTGAAGCCAACTGACCATGCTTTCCGTCGTATATTTACTGATTGAGATCAGGTGATAACCATAAGCATTTTTATTGAAGAATTGTATGAGGCTCTGTTGTTAAATGGCTACGTCAATAAACAAAATTATCATATACTGACCACAGACATTCCTCAAGCCATTAATGAGTCATTATCCATTAACTGTTTAAATCCATTTACATACTGCCGATATCATTGGGCAGGTCTATCGAGCAATGCTAACAAAATTTTAATTTTTGTATAATTTACCTAGATAAACATCAACGAAATGTGACTTCCACAAAACGGCGCCTTATTAAAAGATAATTTCATGAGTGTTAGAAATTCTACGAGTGCTAATAAGAGTTTTTCTCTGTCTTATTATAGTTTTTTTCGCCAGCATTAAAATTTAAAATTGTCGTCTAATATTACGCTTTATTAAAATGAGCTCTTTAAAAAGTTTTGTCAAGCTCCAAATACCAATAAATTATTATATTTTTAAAATCTTACGTTTTAACGTAAAATAAACGTGAAAACAATAAACATTTTAAGTGAGAGTTTGGTAGTGAATCAACTCCACTGATTATTTAAAAGCAAACAAATTACTCGTATAGTCTGTCTGTTTGTAAATGGACGTTATTGGATTGATTGTCAGCCTTTTATATCCGCAACAATCGACAATCTAACAAAGAAAAGTAGACATTAAAACAAACAAGTACTTCTTTTAAACTTAGAAAGCAACATAATGGGTGGATATGTTCTTTTTGAAATTAATTTTATTACTTTTAAAATGATCATAAATTTTACATGTTTGTTTAAAATAATTTTTTAAATTGTTTTGTAAACATATTTCTCTTTTTGTTCTAAACCAATAAATTTTAGTTACAAAACAAATTTCTGACAAAATTGTTCTTTTTTTTATTACCAAACAATACTTTTAAACTGAAATCATACAAAACAGAATTAAAAAACCTCTAAACCTAGAGATTAGTTTAGACGAAAAAAAAATAGAAAAAAAATAAAGGATATGCATCAATGCTTACAGTAATACCCTAAACTAGTTATGGTCGAAATATAAAACTTAAATGTCAAACAAAAGAATTCATTTTCTATTATATAATATCTTTGGCCAAAAATATGAATATTCATAAAAAATAAAATTTATTTATTAAGAGCGTTTTGCTCAAATTTTTATGCAATACTTGTCAAAAAACCCATAAGAAATTCAAAATAATTTTCTTTCATTGTAACTTTTTAATTTGAATGTGTAGTAATAGTTAGGCTTTCTGTTAGATTGATTAGGTTTGTGCAAATACTTGTAAATATTTTTATTTTCTTTTAAAATTACTGCTAAAATGAGGTTAATTGTAAAGCATTTCATGAAATCTATTTCTATCTATTTATTTGTCTAATGGACATTTTATAGACAATTCCCTCTATTTTGTAAGGCATTGTCAACGTCATTTAAATCCGGTAGCAGAAAATTGGCCTTAGTTAGTTGTTATAGAGAACAGATGACCACTGACGATAGCCACTGACATTTTTGTAATTCTTAGAGAATAATAAGAACATTATAATTATGATGTCTACAGAAAGACCAAATTTCACCCTTAATCAATAGCAGCCTCTAAGACAACTCGATAGGAGTTTTAGTAATTTTTCCTTTTTTCTAATATTTGCCAACCTTCCAATCCTAAACAAACTTCGAGAACTGTAGTAAGCGGATCTGCACAGGAGGTTTCGAAATTAAGCAGTACATTCTCAGTCTTGCTGTCGATTTTGTTAGAGTTTCCAAATACCCAAAACAACTTGAGGCTTTTTTCGAGGTCTGTAATACATCGCATACGATAACAATGACCAATATCTCAGTTTGGGCACTCAATTATCTAACCAATACAAGCAAATTTCATGAATATTAGCACCCACATTAAATTTATTTCTGGAATATTAAAGCTGTTACAGGTAAATGATGTTGATAAGACAGCATTGAAATATTTTTTATACGCAAACAGAAAAAACATTTGGGTATTCCTTGTCTAGGCATGGGACCAATTTTTTCAGCGTATACGCTCGGCGACTACCTCTTATCCAGCAGAAAATAGTGTTTGCCAATAAGTTATTTTGTAAGGGAGACATTGTAAACAATCACTTACTCGTGCCCGTCAATATTGCATGATTTGTATATAAAATGAGCCGCTAAAATGCAATAGAAATGCAAATTTATTGCAACCAGTAAGCACATATTATAGAAAATCAAAAATAATACCTTATCCTGTAACATATTTGGAAACTTTACTGTATAAATAACAATATAATGTTTGCATTATTGCTTACAATTTTATTTATTGCTTCCAAATTTTAAAAATTTTTTGCTGGGTAGCAGCCTTCTGGCAAAAGCTTTGAGAGTAAATGATTGCCATGAAAAAGCTCTCAAGTCTGTCTTTTGGAATCGACTTTAAACTGTAGGTCCCTGTAGTCATGAATAAAAAAATTGACACACACAACATGAGTGCTGCTACAAGCTAGGCCCTTACTCTGAAACAGGGTGGCAATGGCCAATTATGCGTGTATGTATATGCTCGTAAAATTTGTGGTCTATCGGCATTTGTTCTGTTTCATCAGATACTATGTTGGACCTGCTTATTCTCTACATGTACATTTTAAGGCAGAGTGCTCATGCTTTTTTTTGTTTAGTCCTAGTTCGCTCTTCTAGCGTCGACACTTCATAGAGTAAATAGTAGCGCCCAAATATGTATTCGCAATGGTTGCTGGTCACTTCCGATTTCAACAGACTTTTGTCGAAACTAACATGCAAAGTTTGTCCAGTCCGGTCAATGTCGACTAATGGATATAATTGGAAAAACAGGGCAATAAAAGAATTGATGCAATTCTTATTATCCAAAAGAGGTGACAATTACAAAAATACAATAATGCGGAGAAAAAGGAAAATATGAGGAGAAGTTGATGTGTTTGACAAGACCTTGACTGACTCATTACACAGTATATAGAGAAAGAATAATTCTTAAGACTATTTCTAGAGGAAACTGTGAGCTAATTAATTGATTATATGCACGAATATGTATAGAACACAGAGAGCTCTAATGAAACTACCAAAGCTGGAATCGAAAACATGTGCAGTGCTATTAGTCTACAATTTCTTCCAAATTGTGATGTGATTCATCCAAGCAGTAAGTAAGTTTAAAAAGTCGTTCAAGACCGATTATAATATTTTAACTTGTTTTTAAATGCATTTTGGAAAAATAAATTATTTTTGTTTGCTGGTTTAGTTTATAACAACAACAGATATAATAAAGATATACACACAATGGCACAATGTAAATACAATACAATTACAGTTGTATGTGTTATGTTTTTGTTATAAAACCACATTAAAATTCACTAATACTACTTAAAACCCATGTTATGTACGAGTATATGAGCATAAAAAAGGACAGTAACTTAAACAAGTTGCTTATTTTATTACACACACACATACTCGTACTTACTTCAATTGGTCAAAAAGTACAACTCTGGTTTTTCTTTTTATGTTTTTAAAGAGAAAGAAAAATATGTACCACTGCCAGTAAAAACCAGACACTTTGTGGTCTTAATAAACAAAAATATACTTTTCGGGTAGAACACCCTGTTATCAAAAATAAATCACTAAATAAATGGGGAGAAAATAAAGTTTAAAAATAAATATGAAAAAGAAAAAATTTTTTTTTATACATAATTTTGCATAAAATGTAGTGTTTAACTACCAACAATACATAAATACAACTACAGCATAAATAGTTTTAAATTTAAAAAAAAAAAAGAGAAAAGAAGAAAAATTTAGTTAAAAAATACATATGTATTTTGGTTTTTAGAGAAAATGTCACACAATTCGAAAGTTTAAACTGTCTTTTGTAAGCATTATAGTAGTATTATACTGGCTTTAAATAAATATTTAAAAAAGTTTTTCTAAAATTGTTGTACAAAATTAATATAAATTTTGAAATTGAGTTGAAGCATCTCTAAAAAACAGAAGAGTAACAAGAAATAGCAAAATATAATATTTACTGCAGCTTTAAATGCTTTAAAACCGATTTCAAGAAAAAAAAGAAACAATTTAAACCAATAACACAGCTTAACTTCAGTATTTATAAAACATAAGTAAAATACGTTTATTAAAGTCTTATTTGCCAAAATTTTTATGTTTTGTTGTCTGTTGAATTGACAACACTTTGTTTGCCGAATTTGCCGAATTCACAAGACCCTTGTATCGTTGTTTTATAATACAACAGTGTATGCCTGTTGTTGCTAATTTTAATTAATTTCAATTGTGAACAACATTATTGACCTTGGGTACTTGTTAGCTCAACAACTCAATTTTCTTGATCACATAGCACTAAGGCTACAGGTGTTCGTGGCTTTATAAACCTCTGGTCTAAAGAAATTTCAGAATACATATTACAAAATAATTGTATATTTCCTTAATTTATCCATTACTTGAGTAGGGATCGATTATATGGGACCCCTGTTAAACCGTTATATTAATACCATTGAATCTGTACAAAAGCAGTTTTTGATATTATCTCGCTGATATCTGCTACTAGTAGTCTTGCTCTTATTAAGTTACCTATCTCGGAAACCCGTCGAATTATGCTCAGTGTTTCTTTTTGACATGGATTAATTCATGGTGTAGTGAATTCAAAGTTCCTTCTTAGTAAAATAACATATTCGTTCCTATCAGGCCTGCACGAAACTTTCATCTGAAAAATTTAGAATATCGCAGATCTGTCTATGATAATAACAGTTCTTTTCGATTTATTTGTGTAAATTTTAATAAGTGTTATGATGTTAAAAATTTCAAATGAAATAGGAAAATTATATTATTTTTAAACACTTAATTGTAATCTTGATGAAAATTTATAGTAATTCTTTAGTCTGTAAGGATTTAGTCTATAGACGCGGGGCCTTATTCTGTAATTTGAGTTTTTGAAACAGGCTGGGCGTTAGAATATATAAAATTAAAAAGTTTAGAGGTAATAGGCATGAAGTTTTAAAATTACAATAAGCGTTCAAGAAATCTATTCGTAGCCAAAAAGTCCTAAATCAAGTTTAAAAAGTTTTAGCGATAAAGTTTTAGCTTAGGAAAGCTATAGAATAAAGCCTCTGAAATAAATAAATAAATAAATAAATTGGTATCCATACCAATCCATTGTACCTGAACCTACAACAACTGTATGTGTTTAACATGCGTACCTGTCCTGAGACTCACCACACGCTGCCCGTTCCGGGGCGGTAGTGTAATTCAATGCGTCCAACCCCCGCCACCCAGTACCCGTCCCTCTAATCTCAATCGTGCATGAGGACACGTCACTCAGAAGAGAGCCCATGGCACCAAGTTAACAATTTAGCACCACCACCGCCTGGGTAGTGATACCCCAAACCATCAGTCCAATTAGCCTCATTTCCCGAATGACAGGCTAACCGGGGGCTCTCTGATGCCCGTAGTACCAGATTAGATTAGGCGTTTCTGGTCAGTCCCTGCGATGGTCAGTAATAAATTACCAACCTCTCTGCCTATAGCGAGTACCAGACCACCCAGAGTTAGGTGAACTTCATATTCCCCGGAGAAAACAGGCCACTGACGGGAAGTAATAATCAGCAGCTGTACTGTATCCCCGGGGGAGACCTGAACCAACAGTTTAAAATCGACTCCGAACGACACACTTGAGAAGCTTGTTTATAACAATAATTTACTCTCAGATCTTTAGCTCTTGTCTAGTAAGACAACACACTAACTACTAGGCAACGGCGACTACTACAATGATACACTTGGTGTTAAAATATTGTTACCGCGGCAGAAATTACTGCGAATATATGCAATAAAGATGTCAAAAATATATTGGTTATAGCGAAAAACTAGTTCTAGTTTAGTCACTAGTATAGATTAGCATACATATAGAGAGAATAAGCGATCAGAAATTGACACCAATGGTATATCAGTACTTGTTTTATAGCAGTGCTCTTCGGCTATAGCTCATTTCATCTAACTCGAAGTATTCTTATATAACGCCCATCCCTTGAAAGCATAAGGATGGTATGATAAATTATTACTTTTGTAAGGTATATGATTAAACATATGCTGAGTGACCGACACTATGACTCTTAAGTGCCTGCTTTAGTGATTACATTTTGGCATTACTTTCAGAGAATTATAGTGGGTGGGTAAAAAATAATATAGAAATCGCAGATCAATAACAAATGTACGCACATACATACATAATTGGCCATTATAACCCTGTATCAGGGTTACGGCCTAGCTTCTCGCAGCACTCATGTTGTGTGTGTTAATTTTTATCCATGAGTACCGGGACCTACAGATTAAAGTCGACTTCGAACGACAGATTTAAGAAGCTTTTTCATGGCAATCAATAGGGCTCTATAAAATTAGTTTTAAGCGCCTAAAATATGCATTGAAAAACAGTTTTAAGCGTTAAAAATATGCTCTAATATATAATACATAAATGTGTTGATGTAGAATTACGTACATATATCTTGATGTATATTACGAGAAGAGTGACATAACTCAAAAAATGTTTTTTTAGAGTTATTAATGCAGATATATGAGACGATATGTTTTTGACTTCCCAAGTGTTATTTTATGGTAAATATTTTCTTTGCTGACACTGGCTTATTACAAACTTTACAAAATAGAATATTCCTATTAGTTTTAAAATCTCGGTATTCGTTAATATATTATTTAGTCTGTTTGACACGGATTGCTTGATTTTCTGCATATTCTTTCGAAAATTTAATTAATTTAAAAATCTACTTGTAATTTAATTTTGTATATCATCCAATTATGGCAATTTTTGTAAAATAGGTACAACTTTGAAAAATACGTAACTTTTAATTGAGAATTCATTATTAAGCAATTTTTTTAAACGCTAATTCCCATAAATGTATTTAAAATTTGTAAGCTTTGTATTTAATTTGTTTTTTGCTTTGATGTTTTTATCAAATTGACATTAACTATTGCACAATAGTTTAAAACGGAGCTTCGCCAATTTTCCCAATGTTAGTTTTAAGCGTTTTCATGAGTACCCTTATTATTTAATAGATTATACTTAAGTAATGTGTCAGTTTATGGTCATTATTTTGAAAAAATAAAATTTTGTAATACACGTAAATTCTTCTAACATATGTAAAAATTTGTACAATATGCCACATAAATATGAAAAAGTTTGAAATATGCAAAAGTATGCATTTATGACGAAATATGCGAAAATATGCCGTAACAAATAGGGGTAAAAAGTCGTAGTTTTTCCTAAAATGAATTAATATTTTGCTTGTTATCTCAGTAACATTAAGAAAAAAAAGATGCTAATGCATATTTTTGGTTGACCACTAGACCACGGCGACTACTGTTACTAATGTAATTAATGTATTATCATAAACTGTTCATAAAAGGTAGGCATTTAAAAAATCATAAGAGTTTTGTTTCAAATTCAATTCATAAAAGCATCAAATTTTTAAAGCTCTTGAATGAATATGTAATTGGAATATTGCATGTGTGTGTGTGTGTAGATTATTTTACTGATTGCTGTGCCATTAATTTAATATATTTGATGATTCTTACTTGCGGCTTTTAAAATGAGGTTTCTATGGTTTTATTTTAAAATGATCAAATTATTTCATCGAAAGTGAGCACAAAAGTATGAAAATATTTATATTAATATATAAGTACATATATGCAGAAGCATATAGTACATTCATATATTATGCAACGTCAAAACTTTAGACATGCATACACACACACACTGATAATAATTTATAAAATATAATTAAATACCCACAGAAGAAATATAATGAAACGTCATTCAAATTGAATTAAAACTTTTGATGAACACAACGGAAAGACCATAATGAAGCTTCAACCTTTGTTTTTATAAATACTTTTATAAATTTTATTTATTTAGTATTTAATTTGGTCATTATGTGGTATTAAGGTCAGTATTTTTTTCCCACCAAACTGTCAGTTTATTAGATTTACTGTGTATATTAAAATATGTTTCTTACATACACACATACACACATTGATATTTAAATATAATAATTACGGTGCGAGTATATGCATAAGTTTGTTAAAATTTAAAATGAAACACTGTAATTGACCCATTTTGAAAACTCCAAAAATATATATAAACTGTAGCGGCAGTTATGATGCTTTTAGTGATGCTGTCGACTGCACTGTTTCCATGTACTTATATGTAGAAGTTATTATATGTAAATTATATATACAATTTAAATAATTTTCGCGGTGGGGAAAATAAAATAAAAAAATAAATAATTGGAAAACGTCTTAATGTGAATTGTAGGTCTTATTGAGGAAATTACAAAAAAGTTCTAAAAATTACAAAAACACCCTTAAATTGTTTGAGTAATTTAAATAAAACCGTTTTTGCATAGCCTTGAATACTTAGCAAAGCAAAGCAAAGACGAAAAGTTACACACTTGGTAATGCCAAGTAATACTCATATTCAAAACATATTATATTTATAAAGTATTGTACGCTTATGCTTTCGCACACTTACCACACTCAATTCAAGAATACCAGTTCGTTTGGATGTTCATACTTATTTCAAGGATTATTTGTTTGTATTTGATTTTGGCATAAATACGAGTATAATCAGTTCATATGAACCACAAATGTGATTTAATGAGAATTTTTAAAGCATTTCAGCAAGCCCTGAATTTACTTAGTATGTATATGCATAGATAGTAAGAATATTATTGTTGTTTTTCTTTTCTTATTTCTTAAAAATAAGATGTATGTTCAAACATTTTGATGAATAAAAAATAAAACGAAACAATATAAATACATTGTTAGTGTACACATATCGTATTTATTTTAATATTAAGCAAGAGAAAGTGTATAGATCACCACCAGAGAACAGTTTGATTGTCTATTTATGGCACAAAATGAGTATACTGTTGCCAATTGTCACTATTTTATTTAAGCAATACAAGACCACACAATAAAAGATTAAATGTAACGAATCTCATTCACTGCATTAATTATTTCGTCTTAAAGTCATCTAACACTCAACAAAAGCAATGAATGTTTAACGAATGGTATGAATGTTTGACATGCCTAATGAATGAAACGAAATATATATACAGTGCACGGGCGCTAATGTGAACACCACATTATATTAACATCGCTTAATATGAACATATTTTCTGCTTCATTGACTATTCTTAAAGATGAATAAATGTATAAAGCCCTATAATTCGAACAGAATTTTCTGTTTTTTTAATATAAAACGTTAAAATTCTGTGTTTATTAGTTGCAGGATCCCCATTTTAGGTGTACATGTGCATGTATTGTATGTACATATATGTATATGTATGTGTAATTATGAACATATTCATACGTATAAATATATACACATTTAATTATAATTTGATATTATTTTAAAAATAAAAAAAATTCATAAATATGTATTGATTTTTGTTGACAATATGGTATAATTCTGTTTTAAAATTTTCGGTATTCGGAAATGTGAACAATTCGTAAAACTGAACAACGCCAGTTTTAATTAGTTCACATTAGCGAGCGTGCACTGTACTCGTATATTTTTTTTCAAGTGTTTATGTATGTGTATTTACACCTTGTTCCTAAAAGATGAATGTTTTAAGACGTTCGTTTTTTTATAAGAAAAACACTAACAAATTTAAGTTTTTTTCTTATTTCACATATAAAAAAATTAAAAATATTATTACTGTAAAATCATTCGTTGCACCACATATAACAGCATTATAAAAACAACAGTATGCAAAAGTTAATCAACAAAAACAAAGAGTGTGAATAAAGCAACATCAGTAGAAACTGATGTTGAATGAATGCATATCAATAGCAACGAATGCATGAATACTTCGCAAACGTGAATATATTCAATCTCTTCTGTTCTTGCCCACAGCATGATTAACTCGAATAAGCGTTTGGCAAAATAATAATTGCTGGTGTTGGTCTAATTAATTTATCTCAAAGATTGTGTGATTTAACTCTATTATTTTATAATCTGTGGGGTTATGTAAGGTCACTTTTCTTTGAGAAGACTTCGACTAACTCATTATAAAAGATGTAGAAAAAGTACAACTCCAACATATGATTTCTACAGAAAAGTGTGAGTTAAATAGTTTATAATTGTTCTGTACAGGCCACAACGAACTGAACGTGCAAATCCTTTATGAATTTATTTTCTTTTTTTTCTGACTGGAAAATCAGTGAAGGGGAAAGTGAAGTTCTGTGACTACCTGGCTTTCGTCTTAACAAATTGTAAACCTTAGACACATCAGTCGTAGTCGCCGTGGTCTAGTGCTTGGTGTGTTGACTTACTAAGACGGTTAAAGCCTCGACTCTGACATCTTGAAGCAAAGAAATATTAAAAAAAAATATATTTTTTTTTCGGCGACTACCTCTTAGCAGACTTCTCTGAGAGTAACTGATTGCCATGAAAAAGCTTCTCAAATTTGTCGTTCGTTGTCGACTATAAACTGTAGGTCCAGGTACTCATTTATAAAAATTGACACACACAATATGAATGTTACGAGAAGCTAAGCCGTAATCCTGACACAGGATGTACAGCTCAGAGTGTTTTCAAAAAGACAGATTTGAGAAGGTTTTGCATGGTAATCACTACTCTCAGAGCTTTTGCCTGAAGACTGCTAAGCAATAGTCGCCGAAAAAAAAATTTTTTTCACATTACTTTTGGTTTTCAAAATATTAGATCTGGCATTCGATCCCGGAGCTCTTCTCTAGTAAACCAACCTACTAACCATTAGACTACTTCTATAAAGTCTTCTTCTTCCTGTTTCATAAGGGAATTAAAAAAGGGAGGTTATACCACATATGACATGAATGTGTTTTTCGTGGCCAATTGCATGTCTGAAAAGGTGCGCGGCAGGTTTTTATATTTTTCTCACTGCTTGTTAACAGTGCCTTTGATGCTTTGACGTTAAGAGTGTCACAGCACAAAAAAGGCACTACATGGGAAATAAATGCCGAACTTACGGCGTTTTCTTTTCTACCAAAAATGTTTGCCCTTTTAATTTTCTTCTCTCTCATACATACATAACTGTCATTTACAACCATGTGTCAGGGTTACAGCTTAGTTTCTCGCAACATCAATATTGTGTTTGTTAATTTATCTCCATGAGTTCCAGGACCTACAGTTTAATGTCGACTCCGAACGACAGACTTGAGAAGCTTGTTCATGGCAATTAGTTACTCTCAAAGCTTTTGCCAGAAGACTGCTGAGAGGTAGTCGCCGAAAGAAATATTTTTTTCATATTTCTTTTTTTTGAAGATGTCAGAGCCTGGAGTCGAACCCAGGGCTCATGTCTTAGTAAGCCAACATACTAACCACTAGACCACGTCGACCACGTCTTCTCTCTCAGCTTAACAATTTATTGCCTTTTTTTTAAATTATCTTTTATAGTATTTTTTAAATGAAAATTTTGATACAATGAAACGAAATCAAAAAAATTTATAAAACATATTAAATAATAATAAAATGTTACACTTTTTGTGTTAAAGAAAACGCCTATAATAATAACGATTACACAGACATCATTTGACTCATGGGCCACAAATGCTCAGCAGGTAGCATTAAAACAAAGCATTCGAGCTAATAGTTCACTCGATTAGGTGCGGATATCAACAACTATATGGCTGTAAAACACGGAACTCACCGAGAAAAATAAGCGGCAAATACTGCAAGCCTTGAAAAATCACAGCTTTAAGAAAAATCATTCACATGGACTTATAAAATTACCACCAAAAATCCAGAGGCAACTATAAAGAGTGAGCTTGTAAGTCAATTGAAGACACATTTAAATACCCACAGAACACTATAGTAGATTATGCTCTCAGTTGGAACTTACAGGTAAAACCAAACAGAGGAAGATTAGCAGATACCCGGAGACACCAGCTTGGGTTGCCCAGTTGTCTAGTGGTTACTATGCTAGACTGCTAATATGAGGATTGTGGGTTCTTTTCCTACCAAAAACCCAGCTTATGGTTTTATCTCACTCTATTGTTTATATTTAATTAGAATAAAATGTAATATTGTGTTGCAATTTATTAAATAAAAATTAACAGTGTATGCCTGTTGTTGCTAATTTTAATTAATTTCAATTGTGAACAACATTATTGACCTTGGGTACTTGTTAGCTCAACAACTCAATTTTCTTGATCACATAGCACTAAGGCTACAGGTGTTCGTGGCTTTATAAACCTCTGGTCTAAAGAAATTTCAGAATACATATTACAAAATAATTGTATATTTCCTTAATTTATCCATTACTTGAGTAGGGATCGATTATATGGGACCCCTGTTAAACCGTTATATTAATACCATTGAATCTGTACAAAAGCAGTTTTTGATATTATCTCGCTGATATCTGCTACTAGTAGTCTTGCTCTTATTAAGTTACCTATCTCGGAAACCCGTCGAATTATGCTCAGTGTTTCTTTTTGACATGGATTAATTCATGGTGTAGTGAATTCAAAGTTCCTTCTTAGTAAAATAACATATTCGTTCCTATCAGGCCTGCACGAAACTTTCATCTGAAAAATTTAGAATATCGCAGATCTGTCTATGATAATAACAGTTCTTTTCGATTTATTTGTGTAAATTTTAATAAGTGTTATGATGTTAAAAATTTCAAATGAAATAGGAAAATTATATTATTTTTAAACACTTAATTGTAATCTTGATGAAAATTTATAGTAATTCTTTAGTCTGTAAGGATTTAGTCTATAGACGCGGGGCCTTATTCTGTAATTTGAGTTTTTGAAACAGGCTGGGCGTTAGAATATATAAAATTAAAAAGTTTAGAGGTAATAGGCATGAAGTTTTAAAATTACAATAAGCGTTCAAGAAATCTATTCGTAGCCAAAAAGTCCTAAATCAAGTTTAAAAAGTTTTAGCGATAAAGTTTTAGCTTAGGAAAGCTATAGAATAAAGCCTCTGAAATAAATAAATAAATAAATAAATTGGTATCCATACCAATCCATTGTACCTGAACCTACAACAACTGTATGTGTTTAACATGCGTACCTGTCCTGAGACTCACCACACGCTGCCCGTTCCGGGGCGGTAGTGTAATTCAATGCGTCCAACCCCCGCCACCCAGTACCCGTCCCTCTAATCTCAATCGTGCATGAGGACACGTCACTCAGAAGAGAGCCCATGGCACCAAGTTAACAATTTAGCACCACCACCGCCTGGGTAGTGATACCCCAAACCATCAGTCCAATTAGCCTCATTTCCCGAATGACAGGCTAACCGGGGGCTCTCTGATGCCCGTAGTACCAGATTAGATTAGGCGTTTCTGGTCAGTCCCTGCGATGGTCAGTAATAAATTACCAACCTCTCTGCCTATAGCGAGTACCAGACCACCCAGAGTTAGGTGAACTTCATATTCCCCGGAGAAAACAGGCCACTGACGGGAAGTAATAATCAGCAGCTGTACTGTATCCCCGGGGGAGACCTGAACCAACAGTTTAAAATCGACTCCGAACGACACACTTGAGAAGCTTGTTTATAACAATAATTTACTCTCAGATCTTTAGCTCTTGTCTAGTAAGACAACACACTAACTACTAGGCAACGGCGACTACTACAATGATACACTTGGTGTTAAAATATTGTTACCGCGGCAGAAATTACTGCGAATATATGCAATAAAGATGTCAAAAATATATTGGTTATAGCGAAAAACTAGTTCTAGTTTAGTCACTAGTATAGATTAGCATACATATAGAGAGAATAAGCGATCAGAAATTGACACCAATGGTATATCAGTACTTGTTTTATAGCAGTGCTCTTCGGCTATAGCTCATTTCATCTAACTCGAAGTATTCTTATATAACGCCCATCCCTTGAAAGCATAAGGATGGTATGATAAATTATTACTTTTGTAAGGTATATGATTAAACATATGCTGAGTGACCGACACTATGACTCTTAAGTGCCTGCTTTAGTGATTACATTTTGGCATTACTTTCAGAGAATTATAGTGGGTGGGTAAAAAATAATATAGAAATCGCAGATCAATAACAAATGTACGCACATACATACATAATTGGCCATTATAACCCTGTATCAGGGTTACGGCCTAGCTTCTCGCAGCACTCATGTTGTGTGTGTTAATTTTTATCCATGAGTACCGGGACCTACAGATTAAAGTCGACTTCGAACGACAGATTTAAGAAGCTTTTTCATGGCAATCAATAGGGCTCTATAAAATTAGTTTTAAGCGCCTAAAATATGCATTGAAAAACAGTTTTAAGCGTTAAAAATATGCTCTAATATATAATACATAAATGTGTTGATGTAGAATTACGTACATATATCTTGATGTATATTACGAGAAGAGTGACATAACTCAAAAAATGTTTTTTTAGAGTTATTAATGCAGATATATGAGACGATATGTTTTTGACTTCCCAAGTGTTATTTTATGGTAAATATTTTCTTTGCTGACACTGGCTTATTACAAACTTTACAAAATAGAATATTCCTATTAGTTTTAAAATCTCGGTATTCGTTAATATATTATTTAGTCTGTTTGACACGGATTGCTTGATTTTCTGCATATTCTTTCGAAAATTTAATTAATTTAAAAATCTACTTGTAATTTAATTTTGTATATCATCCAATTATGGCAATTTTTGTAAAATAGGTACAACTTTGAAAAATACGTAACTTTTAATTGAGAATTCATTATTAAGCAATTTTTTTAAACGCTAATTCCCATAAATGTATTTAAAATTTGTAAGCTTTGTATTTAATTTGTTTTTTGCTTTGATGTTTTTATCAAATTGACATTAACTATTGCACAATAGTTTAAAACGGAGCTTCGCCAATTTTCCCAATGTTAGTTTTAAGCGTTTTCATGAGTACCCTTATTATTTAATAGATTATACTTAAGTAATGTGTCAGTTTATGGTCATTATTTTGAAAAAATAAAATTTTGTAATACACGTAAATTCTTCTAACATATGTAAAAATTTGTACAATATGCCACATAAATATGAAAAAGTTTGAAATATGCAAAAGTATGCATTTATGACGAAATATGCGAAAATATGCCGTAACAAATAGGGGTAAAAAGTCGTAGTTTTTCCTAAAATGAATTAATATTTTGCTTGTTATCTCAGTAACATTAAGAAAAAAAAGATGCTAATGCATATTTTTGGTTGACCACTAGACCACGGCGACTACTGTTACTAATGTAATTAATGTATTATCATAAACTGTTCATAAAAGGTAGGCATTTAAAAAATCATAAGAGTTTTGTTTCAAATTCAATTCATAAAAGCATCAAATTTTTAAAGCTCTTGAATGAATATGTAATTGGAATATTGCATGTGTGTGTGTGTGTAGATTATTTTACTGATTGCTGTGCCATTAATTTAATATATTTGATGATTCTTACTTGCGGCTTTTAAAATGAGGTTTCTATGGTTTTATTTTAAAATGATCAAATTATTTCATCGAAAGTGAGCACAAAAGTATGAAAATATTTATATTAATATATAAGTACATATATGCAGAAGCATATAGTACATTCATATATTATGCAACGTCAAAACTTTAGACATGCATACACACACACACTGATAATAATTTATAAAATATAATTAAATACCCACAGAAGAAATATAATGAAACGTCATTCAAATTGAATTAAAACTTTTGATGAACACAACGGAAAGACCATAATGAAGCTTCAACCTTTGTTTTTATAAATACTTTTATAAATTTTATTTATTTAGTATTTAATTTGGTCATTATGTGGTATTAAGGTCAGTATTTTTTTCCCACCAAACTGTCAGTTTATTAGATTTACTGTGTATATTAAAATATGTTTCTTACATACACACATACACACATTGATATTTAAATATAATAATTACGGTGCGAGTATATGCATAAGTTTGTTAAAATTTAAAATGAAACACTGTAATTGACCCATTTTGAAAACTCCAAAAATATATATAAACTGTAGCGGCAGTTATGATGCTTTTAGTGATGCTGTCGACTGCACTGTTTCCATGTACTTATATGTAGAAGTTATTATATGTAAATTATATATACAATTTAAATAATTTTCGCGGTGGGGAAAATAAAATAAAAAAATAAATAATTGGAAAACGTCTTAATGTGAATTGTAGGTCTTATTGAGGAAATTACAAAAAAGTTCTAAAAATTACAAAAACACCCTTAAATTGTTTGAGTAATTTAAATAAAACCGTTTTTGCATAGCCTTGAATACTTAGCAAAGCAAAGCAAAGACGAAAAGTTACACACTTGGTAATGCCAAGTAATACTCATATTCAAAACATATTATATTTATAAAGTATTGTACGCTTATGCTTTCGCACACTTACCACACTCAATTCAAGAATACCAGTTCGTTTGGATGTTCATACTTATTTCAAGGATTATTTGTTTGTATTTGATTTTGGCATAAATACGAGTATAATCAGTTCATATGAACCACAAATGTGATTTAATGAGAATTTTTAAAGCATTTCAGCAAGCCCTGAATTTACTTAGTATGTATATGCATAGATAGTAAGAATATTATTGTTGTTTTTCTTTTCTTATTTCTTAAAAATAAGATGTATGTTCAAACATTTTGATGAATAAAAAATAAAACGAAACAATATAAATACATTGTTAGTGTACACATATCGTATTTATTTTAATATTAAGCAAGAGAAAGTGTATAGATCACCACCAGAGAACAGTTTGATTGTCTATTTATGGCACAAAATGAGTATACTGTTGCCAATTGTCACTATTTTATTTAAGCAATACAAGACCACACAATAAAAGATTAAATGTAACGAATCTCATTCACTGCATTAATTATTTCGTCTTAAAGTCATCTAACACTCAACAAAAGCAATGAATGTTTAACGAATGGTATGAATGTTTGACATGCCTAATGAATGAAACGAAATATATATACAGTGCACGGGCGCTAATGTGAACACCACATTATATTAACATCGCTTAATATGAACATATTTTCTGCTTCATTGACTATTCTTAAAGATGAATAAATGTATAAAGCCCTATAATTCGAACAGAATTTTCTGTTTTTTTAATATAAAACGTTAAAATTCTGTGTTTATTAGTTGCAGGATCCCCATTTTAGGTGTACATGTGCATGTATTGTATGTACATATATGTATATGTATGTGTAATTATGAACATATTCATACGTATAAATATATACACATTTAATTATAATTTGATATTATTTTAAAAATAAAAAAAATTCATAAATATGTATTGATTTTTGTTGACAATATGGTATAATTCTGTTTTAAAATTTTCGGTATTCGGAAATGTGAACAATTCGTAAAACTGAACAACGCCAGTTTTAATTAGTTCACATTAGCGAGCGTGCACTGTACTCGTATATTTTTTTTCAAGTGTTTATGTATGTGTATTTACACCTTGTTCCTAAAAGATGAATGTTTTAAGACGTTCGTTTTTTTATAAGAAAAACACTAACAAATTTAAGTTTTTTTCTTATTTCACATATAAAAAAATTAAAAATATTATTACTGTAAAATCATTCGTTGCACCACATATAACAGCATTATAAAAACAACAGTATGCAAAAGTTAATCAACAAAAACAAAGAGTGTGAATAAAGCAACATCAGTAGAAACTGATGTTGAATGAATGCATATCAATAGCAACGAATGCATGAATACTTCGCAAACGTGAATATATTCAATCTCTTCTGTTCTTGCCCACAGCATGATTAACTCGAATAAGCGTTTGGCAAAATAATAATTGCTGGTGTTGGTCTAATTAATTTATCTCAAAGATTGTGTGATTTAACTCTATTATTTTATAATCTGTGGGGTTATGTAAGGTCACTTTTCTTTGAGAAGACTTCGACTAACTCATTATAAAAGATGTAGAAAAAGTACAACTCCAACATATGATTTCTACAGAAAAGTGTGAGTTAAATAGTTTATAATTGTTCTGTACAGGCCACAACGAACTGAACGTGCAAATCCTTTATGAATTTATTTTCTTTTTTTTCTGACTGGAAAATCAGTGAAGGGGAAAGTGAAGTTCTGTGACTACCTGGCTTTCGTCTTAACAAATTGTAAACCTTAGACACATCAGTCGTAGTCGCCGTGGTCTAGTGCTTGGTGTGTTGACTTACTAAGACGGTTAAAGCCTCGACTCTGACATCTTGAAGCAAAGAAATATTAAAAAAAAATATATTTTTTTTTCGGCGACTACCTCTTAGCAGACTTCTCTGAGAGTAACTGATTGCCATGAAAAAGCTTCTCAAATTTGTCGTTCGTTGTCGACTATAAACTGTAGGTCCAGGTACTCATTTATAAAAATTGACACACACAATATGAATGTTACGAGAAGCTAAGCCGTAATCCTGACACAGGAGTTGTAAAGGCCAGTTATATATGTTGTATGTATAACTGAAAAATCAATTTAAAAATATTTAAATAGCATTCAGTAGAATTTAATTATGGCTTAATTCAATCATTTAATAATGAAAATTTTAAATAAATAAAGTTTTTTCAGTTTTGCAAGTTTTGTATTTGAGAGAAACAATAACTAAAATTATGAAATAAGTCTACATGTACACATTGCAGAAAGAAATAACTAAAACGGCAACACTGGCTACAACTTATTGTGTTACATAGTTCTTTAAGCTTAAAAAGGCAAGTGTTTGAAGTATATAACGCACTTTATTGAAAAGTTTATAAAAGCAAAAATATTTTTATTGGCAATACACACATATTTCGATGCTCTAATCAAACCTAAAATATTGCCCTATTAAATGACTACATTTCCTTGTAGTTTTATTATTATTATTATTTTTTTTTTTTTCATTTAATATTTTGGGGCTTACTTGTTTATTTTATGTATCCTAAATGGTATAGTTTTTGGTTTTATGCTACAGTTGATTTAGTACTTCATTTACAAATTGAGGTTTGAGTTCTTCGTTTTTTTTTATTTTACAACGAGCTAACAAACTATCTAAATGTGGTAAACCCCTGTCAAGTAAAATAAATACATTACAGCTTATAATCAAGGATTCGAAATTTTAATAACTAAAGGATGAATTAAACGCAGTTTTAGAATTTTTTAAATTATAATCGTAAAACATATTTAAAATAAAATAAATAGGGTTTTCATTATGAGTAAAAACGTTGGTATCTATGCATACAATCCCTTTGATAAAATTCTAAGATATTGCAAATATTTTGATAACAAATCCAGTAAAAAAAAAAGTTTAATATAAATAAGTATGGAGAGACTATAGAAGCGTTTTAATCTAATTTAGAAACGTTCGTTTAAGTTGTCATAAATATCTACGAATGCATTTATAATCAATTCTTAATTTATATAGGAGGTATGTTACTATACCTAATTATCTGATTTCACACACTTTTTGAAAAATACATATTAACTTTGAAAAGCCCTGGCATCTGCCAGTTGGAAATTTTAAAAATTGTATACCTTATGTCCTATTCTCAGACATACTGATAATAACCGGTCAAGCGGTTTCCCAGGAGTTTTGTTTTGTTACAAACCCTCTGAGGCAATAATATTTTTTTATATATTCGATTAATTTCACAGTAGGGCAAGAAGAATATGTGTTGTAAAGTGTAATATCATTACTAGGCAGATAGCAAGCCTTTCTATAATCACACGTTTGTACATATATAATTCTATATATATTATTATGTATACTTAAAATATTATTCATTTCGATATTCATACTCTTGTTAGTTCACATACAGAACCTTGTCAACATTTTATTAATTTTTAATTTGTAAATTTATATTGAAATATATAATAATTTTATAAAAGGGCAGAGCGTATTATTTTCAAGAAACATAACAATAAAGTTTAAGAAGAACCTGAGTGTTTAATATGCCAGAGGAGACAAAAATCTTGAGTTATTTTCAATGAACCGATGTTTTTCAATGAATTACCAATACTTAGTACAGCCGGCTTCCAAGACATTGTGTGCTATCGTAGAATACGTCGAATGGGGCGCGCTCCATAACATTTGTGCTTCAAACATACATACATACATAATTGGCCATAACAACCCTATTTCAGGATTACGACCTAGTTTCTCGCAATACCCATTTTGTGTGCGTCAAATTTCATCCATGAGTACCGGGATGTACAGCTCAGAGTGTTTTCAAAAAGACAGATTTGAGAAGGTTTTGCATGGTAATCACTACTCTCAGAGCTTTTGCCTGAAGACTGCTAAGCAATAGTCGCCGAAAAAAAAATTTTTTTCACATTACTTTTGGTTTTCAAAATATTAGATCTGGCATTCGATCCCGGAGCTCTTCTCTAGTAAACCAACCTACTAACCATTAGACTACTTCTATAAAGTCTTCTTCTTCCTGTTTCATAAGGGAATTAAAAAAGGGAGGTTATACCACATATGACATGAATGTGTTTTTCGTGGCCAATTGCATGTCTGAAAAGGTGCGCGGCAGGTTTTTATATTTTTCTCACTGCTTGTTAACAGTGCCTTTGATGCTTTGACGTTAAGAGTGTCACAGCACAAAAAAGGCACTACATGGGAAATAAATGCCGAACTTACGGCGTTTTCTTTTCTACCAAAAATGTTTGCCCTTTTAATTTTCTTCTCTCTCATACATACATAACTGTCATTTACAACCATGTGTCAGGGTTACAGCTTAGTTTCTCGCAACATCAATATTGTGTTTGTTAATTTATCTCCATGAGTTCCAGGACCTACAGTTTAATGTCGACTCCGAACGACAGACTTGAGAAGCTTGTTCATGGCAATTAGTTACTCTCAAAGCTTTTGCCAGAAGACTGCTGAGAGGTAGTCGCCGAAAGAAATATTTTTTTCATATTTCTTTTTTTTGAAGATGTCAGAGCCTGGAGTCGAACCCAGGGCTCATGTCTTAGTAAGCCAACATACTAACCACTAGACCACGTCGACCACGTCTTCTCTCTCAGCTTAACAATTTATTGCCTTTTTTTTAAATTATCTTTTATAGTATTTTTTAAATGAAAATTTTGATACAATGAAACGAAATCAAAAAAATTTATAAAACATATTAAATAATAATAAAATGTTACACTTTTTGTGTTAAAGAAAACGCCTATAATAATAACGATTACACAGACATCATTTGACTCATGGGCCACAAATGCTCAGCAGGTAGCATTAAAACAAAGCATTCGAGCTAATAGTTCACTCGATTAGGTGCGGATATCAACAACTATATGGCTGTAAAACACGGAACTCACCGAGAAAAATAAGCGGCAAATACTGCAAGCCTTGAAAAATCACAGCTTTAAGAAAAATCATTCACATGGACTTATAAAATTACCACCAAAAATCCAGAGGCAACTATAAAGAGTGAGCTTGTAAGTCAATTGAAGACACATTTAAATACCCACAGAACACTATAGTAGATTATGCTCTCAGTTGGAACTTACAGGTAAAACCAAACAGAGGAAGATTAGCAGATACCCGGAGACACCAGCTTGGGTTGCCCAGTTGTCTAGTGGTTACTATGCTAGACTGCTAATATGAGGATTGTGGGTTCTTTTCCTACCAAAAACCCAGCTTATGGTTTTATCTCACTCTATTGTTTATATTTAATTAGAATAAAATGTAATATTGTGTTGCAATTTATTAAATAAAAATTAATATTAAAAAGAAACTAGATGACCCGTCCGAATATTTCGCACCGTTAGTTGTAATTTTTTTAAAATAAATTAAAAATAATTAACAGAAATTTTAGTAACTTCAATACATATTATTAAAAGTATAAAAATATTAGAAATCATAATATATTATACATATTTACATACATACATACATATGTTTAAATGCTTTTATAATACAATGTTAAAGGTCATCATCGTAAACTTTTTGCCCGTACGAATCCTTAATGCAAACAAAAATACCTTTAAACGTGCAACTACTGCAAAGTATTGCCAAAACAGCTTTTTATAGTAAATAACGGTATTGCCAGAATGGATTTTAATATATACATACCATATGATGTAGAACTGCATTACTATTAAGCGACCCTGTATTACCACACTTGAACAAAACCATATAATGTCATATAACAGTATTATCATGCAGTTCTATATAAAATATAATTTTTATCAATGAAAATATTAATTTTTCAATTTCTAATTATTTTTCGTCATTAGTGTAAGAAATTAACTTTAAAATGAGATATCATTCCTTAAATTTGATGCAGTGGTATGGGAGATATTTGCAAACGACAAAAAAAGTCCTTTAGAAGTAATGTATATGAGAATTCTTATTTCTTTTACTTTTATCAAAAAGAAAAACCAAAAAAACTAAAAAAACCCAGGGCATATTTGTATTTCATTTTCATATTTCATTTATGAATTTTGTTAACGAAAACCCTAATTGTCAATATTAGTAATTTGCGGTCAGTTAACAAATTTTTTTTCGCTATCTCTCTCTACCACTATTTCTGTCCATCTGTTTATGTACATATGTTTGTTTGTATGCATTTGCTAATAGAAATGAAAATACAAAATGAAAATAATAAAGATAATAATTTATATAAAATTGAACAAAAAACACACAAGAGTATGCATCGTATATGCATTCATAGGTAAATATTCTTTAAATTAATGACCTATAAATCTACTATATATAAAATAAAACCACAATGACAAATGGACAGGTATATGCTGTTTCCGTTTCCGTTTTAAACCGTCTAGAAAATTATAATGCGTTATAATTTTTATTCACTTGTTTATGTGCTAGTTATCGTATTCTATATGATATATGTACGTACACATACACACATATTTGTGGTTTTTTATGTAGTTTTGCAATATCTATAAAACAATTACTAATTTATTGTGGTTGTCATACCCAACATTTAGAAATAATAATGAAATAATATATGGGGAAAGAAAATTAATTACATGCCAGTAATTTAAATTAAAAAAAAAGAGAAACAGAAACTTTATTAAGTTTGGAATTGGCATATAAAGTTTTGAATAGAATAAAAAAATATTCAAAAAGTTGTACTCTGTACTCACTATCAATATACGAGTTATTTACTGGTGTATGATACAAATCTTCAAAAGTATCATTGATTTTAATTTAATGGTTTTATTTCAACTCAATTGCATATCTTAACTTTGAATTGTAATCGCAAATTTTACAAAAAAAAAAAAAAAAAAAATATCTGAAATAAATGCAAGAAAATGACTAGAACAACGCATATGTTCAAAAGACTTCACGATATTTGTGAAAGTATATCGTTGTGCGGGAGTTTAAGTGCTCTATACGCCTTTTTTAAATCTAGATTTAATGATGCTAATTTTGGTTTTGACACCAAAATTTTTAAAATCTGCTATCCGTTTTCGGCTATATATCTTCGAAACTTGACTAGATATTCAAAAGGGGATTACAGATTTGATAAATTTTGGCATCATTAACTCGAGATATATAAAAAATATGAAATGGCGGATAGAGCACTTAAACTCCAGCACGACGATATAATTTACAATATAAATATACACTGTCAAACAAAAGTAAGTCCTGTATTTTCAACCCAACTATATAAGCAAACAAGATTACAAGTTAGACTTTATAAAATTGGGCATTATAATAATTTTTCTTTTTTAGTCAGAAAGTATTCTAGTTCTGCATTATAACGTTAACACTCAGGAAAAAGCCTTAACCCTCCTGTTAGGCCAAAAAAACCTTACGAAGCTTAGGTATATTACCATTTTGGTCCATATTATTCTTTTTTTATAATAATTGCCTGTTATGATGTCCAAATATTTACATGATGCACCCAGTTTGTCTTACAAGTGTTTTAATAAGTTACCTTTATTTCTGGGATTCCCCTTTGTAAGTTAACATATCATTCGCGGTAGTTAACTTCAGTTTATATTCAGTATTGGACTTATTTATTTTGCTCAAACAATGGAAATTCGACGATTAACAGCAACTAGAAAACTTGGATTCTTCAGCTGCTCCAAAACTAAATGCAATAGCAAATGCACCATATGCAGCAAATTTATATCTAAATTGCAAGGTAAGATCATTTGCTCATCATGTAGTGAGAAGATTAAAAAAAAAAACAATAATGGACCAAAATGGACCTAAAACCCAGATTCGTAATTTTTAATTTTTCTAACCCAATATCAAACGGTTTAAGTTGATATGTGGCACCATTGAATTGGTGAATTGAAATTGAAAAATTGAGTTAAATGGTCCAATCCTAACAGCAGGTTTAAATCGATAGAGTTACTGTTCTTAATACAACTGACGCTTGAGAAGTTGACAAATGCTAGAGGTACTAGAAAGTTCAAGTGGTACCTGCTAACGTGGAGATCTGTTAATACAGCAGTGTGCAGTCCTAATTTCAAAAATACTCGTATACAAAGCCAAACCTAAAACATCCAAGAGATTTTTTGGCAGTTTTGATTTTGGATTCCAGTGTCTTTCTTCTACTTTCATACAGGTTTTTTGGCTCTGGTGAACATTTAGGGTTTTGTCAGTTACAGCGTTCTTTAATTCTTGCGACGATATATACTTCTTTTTGATTTTATCTGATTTTTAACTTCTTCGTTTATGAACATTTTTTTTTTGTTGTTTTACAGACTAAATAAAATAAATGAAATAAAAAAATATATAATTTTTTTTTTGTTAAAATTTATATCATTTGGGTTTCCTTTTTTCTGTTATACATCGAACATCATTCGAAATCCATACAGACAAGAAAGACATTTTATGACAATTTCATATTCTTTTGCAAAATATTGCAGTAGGTGTGTGTGTGTGTGTTTTTTTACGTACATACATATGTACATATGTATGTATTTCTAGTTCATTTCCCACATTCAAGCTAAAGTGTGAACTGAACAACAAAATCAAAAAACAAAAAAGAAAAACAGAGAAAAAAACAATTGAACCAACACAACTAAAGTGAATATCTTGAATAAATTTGTAATGTAATGTAATGAAATCAATTTATTTGATCAAATCAAAAGCTGTTTGTCACTTATACCAACCACAACAACTACAACAACTAATGCAATATGGTATTGCTATAACTTCAACTGCAAGAAAAACAATATATCTACACATATACTACTTATTATGCACATATAAATACATACGAGGGCAGTTGAATAATTCTTTCGTCGGCACATAATGGTTAATTTCAAAAGAACATTTAATATCAATTGGGTTTTTTATAAAAAATTTCAACTAACCATTGACAGTACATTTTGTTTTGCAGCACAATATTAAAACCCATCTTGTTATGGGGCTCGAACTTCGGGCCTCCAACATATCTTATGAATTAGCTCTAATGGTAACAAAATCTTTCGTGGTTGCCATAATAATTTTCTAAAAGTTATTACTGCCGGTTACATGAAATATTTAAAGTTAAAATCTACAAAAAATTATTGCTGACAAAAATTATCGCGTTACCACATAAACTATATTTGGAGATGATAAAACAACTACAAATATTATTAAATTTGTTCATATGTAGACATAATCATGTTCATAATCCTGAACATTATGCTCATCAATAACTGCATTTCATTGGAGAACAAAAACGTCGCCGAATACATGGTACACAAAATCCGACTTAAAGATATTGTCCGAGGATGGGATTAAAATATCCTGTTTGAAAATGTGATTGCTTGATGATAAGCAATATTTTCATTTTTGTTTTTGATTTATGCCACAAGCAATGTTGTAACTGTTATAATCTGTTATAATAAGATGAGAAACTTAGGTAGTGTAAATATAGCTTAAGGAAATATAATTTTTTTATTTTTAGCCGTAGACCGAAAATTTTCTACAACTTAATATTCTACTAAAAAAAAAAAATAAGTCTTAATAGTTGTCTATTACACAACCATACCTACAATATTTAATAGAGAGCAGTAATAATGAGCAAAAATTTTTGGCAATATGGAAGAATAGCTTAAGTCGACTTAAGCTTAAATTAATTTAGTATTTTTGACGATTCATAAAACTAAGGGTAATTTATAAAATGTGAAATGTTATAGTGCATACTTGTTGTAGCATAAGTCTATTTTCAGTAGGTAAAATTATATAAACAGTACAGTAAAATTTATATAAACTTGAGAATATTTAAAAATTTCATGTTTTGACTTATGCTGTTCTTACAAAATGACTTAGAAATAGACAATCGTTTTCATAAATTACAGAATTTTTGAATTGACCTCGTACATACATGTATATATGATATCTATGTGTACAAGTATTATGAAGCCAAACATGTATAGACATTTAGATATACAATGCGGATGAATGGACAAACATTCAGACAGACGGACAGACATACAGTTACATATGTAGAACATAAAATATCAATGCATAACAAAATAGTACAGCATTGAATTGTTATTATTGTTGCACTTTTTCTTGTTGTGTTGGTACATACTTATTGTATACAGTGTATTTTAATGATATTTTCTCAAGTGGAAATGAAAGTATGTCAGTTTTACTTACATACACACATGCATACATACATACTTATATGTACATATGTATACGATACATGTGTTTGCATGTCCTTATTAGTAATTTGGCTTCATTTCTTTTTCATTTTCTTTTACTTTTTCCTCTTTCAGTTTTATACGTTTGTGATTTACAATTTCAAATCGATTTGAATAAATTGCAACAAATGGAAAATGAAATTTATGCATAGCAAGAGATAACAAGAGCAAAAAAACAAACCTAAAACCCAAAACAAAATATAAAGAAAATCTATGCATGAGTTTGGTAAAAAAAAGGAGATGGAAAAATTATTCAAACAAATATTGGGAAAAGTGTTTTTAAGGAATAATTTAAAGAAGTATTGGATTAAAAGTGCGATCTGAGCAACATTATTTAATAAATAAAAAAAACTTTTATTTCAAAAACAAAAATGACTGCATTTGAAATAAGTACGGATAAGTTTTTTTTAAATATTACAAAAAATAATCTGTATATCGGTTGAAGTTACAAATGTTTAACACGCGTACCTCATATACGAGCCTTAGTAATAAGGTCTGCAATACATTTCATATATAATTTTTCTTTTATTCATAAAGAATAATACAAAAATTTTTATTTACAATTCTATTTATTTTCACACAACTGCTGTTTCTCAAATTTCTTTTCATTTTTCTACAGCAAAAGTGTAGATATAATTTAAATGGATTCGTGGAAATTTTAGTAGAAGGTGACAGTCGGCATATTTTCAGATTATTTTCATTTTAATTTTTTTTTTTTAATTTTGTTACTGCAGGTACCATGATCTTTCAAACAAAGACTTCCTTTGCTTGATTCCATTTAAAGATATTTTTTTTCTAAATTTTCTTAAAAACACAATGATTTTACCACATTCCTCAGCAAATGATTTGACGATTTTTTCAAAGAAATGTCTTGTTTCCTAGGACTTTACTCCTCTAATTTCTGTCAACACTGCCCATAATCCTTGCAATAGCAGTCTAGCACATCCTTCACTAGGCCACTGGAGCACCTCATTATTTCTTGAAGAACATAAAATATAAGAAAAACTTATGAATTATGGCAATTGTAAGGCATTAACGTAACTTTTGCAACCATAGTTTACTTGAATTTTTTTTAAATCAATAACACAGGCCTGCGAAATTTTACTTTTATTTTCCCCTTCCAATATATATGTTATTTTTTTAACTATCTAGGTACGTTAAATTAAAATGAAACTTTGTTTTTTTTTTCTAGCTTATCAAATTTTTTTTATTGATGATATGTGTGTTTTAGAATTTTTTTTAAGATTTTCGTAAAATTACAAAATTTAAAATATTTAAAATAAAAGTTTTACTTAAAAATGAACAGTATTAGTTAAAATAATGTCAAACATGTTAGTAAATCAAAATTATTTATGGTATTTTTTCTGCATGCCTTATAACTCCTCTTCAATATCTTTCTACTATGATTTCTATCCCGTTCATGTTTACTTTCCGCCTTCCTTGGTATCTTCTCTCCACTTACGGCACCAAGATTCTCAGGAAAGAATGCAGATAATGCAACTTTATACTCACATTGCATCCCCGTTTATGGAAGTTGTTGAACATATGTATATATATATTTTCATAATCAGGGCTTTTTCTATTTCCTAAAAAAATTTTTCCCTACCTCTTTAAATAACTTCCAAGCGTTCTCTTCGGTGTGATTCATGGTTTTTCTCAAATTTATCGTCTTACATTAACTTCCTTATCTCATGACCGTCAAAAATGCCATCTTTAATTCTTGCAACCGATAAATAGTTAAATTTATCATAGAGGTACATGTAACAGGGACCGTTTTTAGGTAGTGCCTTCACAAATCGCAGAATTTTTAATGCTGAAGGTAGCAGAATTTTTAATCGATCAAGTTCACGAACACAAGTTTAACACATTTTTTTCGGCACCCATTTTATGTGTTGGTTTTTTATCTAGACTTTGAAATAACTTTCAAACACAATTACATAGAAATAGAAATATTTTGTAATTGTTTCCGTATTACATAACTTATATGTGTAACAGAAGTTATCTGTAGAATTACTAGATTTGCGAGAAGCCATTTGTCTTATTTATTTCCATACAAAAACCACAAAAATATCGACACAGCCTGTAAATGTAAATCGTAATATAATTTTAATCACGACAAAGAATGACTTTTTATGAAAGATGATCATGTAAACGTCATTAGTACTATTAGCATGCACTGTCATTAAAGAAATTTGAAATTGACACTAGAAATACGGGGTAATAATAAGAAAAATTAAAAGCGTAATTTTCTCAGAAAAGTTACGTCATGGATTTTTTTTACTATTTTTTTCGTAGCTTAGTACGTTTCCAAATTGCTAATTAGTTTTTAAGTGGAAAACCATCACAGGCCTGTGTAATTATTATATCGGTCTTGAGATCCTAAAACTGGTTTTTTTATAAGAATTAATATCCGGATGATACGATATCATTCGTTGCATCGAAATATTTTTTTTTGGTGGAACTGCAGTTTTAGTTAGAGTATAAAATTTGAGAAGTACAACCATAATTTGTTAAATTATTTTCAATTTCTAGAAACAGGCATTATTTTTAATTTCTATTTATAATTTCAGCTTATTATCCTCAGGCAATAATAATGGTTTTTTTCAAGAACAATTTTCCGAAACATTTTTAAACCTTATATTTGAACTATCCCGACAGCTATAACTTTCTAGCAGGAGACTTAAATTGTAAACACAGAGTTTGGAGTAATGAATCATGCAATGCAAAGGGGAATATGTTAAAAGAATGACTTTTTATGCTTCTATGGAGCCATCATTTCCTAGGGGTGGCCCGTATTTGGACATATGTATTGTTGAGTAATTGCTTGAAGACATTGACGCATGATAGTGATCACAATGCGGTACAGATACAAGATTTAGGGAATGAGAACGGTAATCCCCTAGCTTTTTATAAAGATTTATCTACTGAACAATTGAATTTATAAGCTCTGATTCTATTTAAAGATTTTATAAGTTAAAAATGCATATGAAAGATAGCAGTCAACCTTGACCTCATTTAGTACGAATGAAATGGCCACTGATTTAAAAAGACCTGCCACTAGGAATTTTTTCATAACAAAAGACTCAATCGTATATATTTTTAGACAATTACGAGGGAAAGATATCGTCGTGCGGGAGTTCATGTGCTCTATCGGCCATTTCATATATTTCGAATTAATGATAACATTTAAGTTAAGAGCCTAAGACTCGGGTTCGAATCTCAGGAGAGGTGTGACACCAACAATTTTGAAATCTGCAATCCGTTTTCGGTTATTTATCTCCAAAACTGAACAAGATATCCGAAAACGGGTTACAGACTTGAAAAATTTGTCGTTGGAAACCTAAAGTGGCATCATTAAATCGAGATATATAAAAAATATAAAATGGCGGATAGAGCACTTAAACTCCCGCACGACGATGAAAATTACGGCATTCAATATCGAACAAAATTTTTATACAAATTGATTTAAAATTGTTTGAAATTTCGTTCGATATCGAATTCCGTAATTTGGCCCCTGATTTCGTCAGGAGTTTATTAAATAAATGTTTGTTAGAATTTGCTAGTCATGGGACAAAAACGCCCATTACCGATTGCAAATTGGGTTCAATGCTATAATTGTTACACGGAAAAATAAATTGAATATAAAAAATTCAACAAATTTAAGAAAATGCATCTATACATTATATACTGATATTCTTTAATTATTCAACTACTTTCTTCAGTGTTTATAATAGAAGGGAACTCAAAATTATGCTAAATTTATAGCAACAATTTTAAAGCTACAGCTTACCCTTATGTTTTTCTTATTATTAATCTTATTCTAATTTCTCTTATTCCTAATCTAAACTCAAACTCTCTTATTCTTAACTATGAAATATTCTCTCTTAAAACTAATTACATTTACAACATTGCATTATTTAAACACGTCACTATATACATACGTTTGGGAATTTCCATTAGTAACTATCCAAATTCAAGGATTTTTAAGCAACTTAATTACCCAGGCAAACAATAGCAGGTAGCCGGTGATAAATGGCATATTTTCAGCATAACGGCATGCAAATCATCATACCAACACCCATAATACATATGCGAAAGTATTTTTTTTTTTTTTCTTTTTAAACATTTGTTACTGCAGATACGCTGGTAAATCCATATCTTTAAAACTAAAACGTTCTTTGTTTGATTTTGTTGTGGCAGGTACCTGCCTTCATATTCGTTTTCTGATTTTGGTAGTTTTATAAAATGTCTATCAGCTGTCAGTAAGAATTTTGTTTCAAGAGTATATAAGATGTAATTAAATGTGTTCAATGATCAGTTGTTTAGTGCGTATTAAAAGAAGAGAGTGCTAGAAGAAGTTATAGTCAAAAGGTAAGTTTTAAAGAAATTGTAATGAGCCAGTGAAGTTAAAAAAATATCATATTGGTATACTAGAATATCTTAAGATCACATAAATTTTTTATTTTTTTATTTTTGTTTTCTAAAAACAATAGAAGGATGGAGAACACAGTGAAACCCGCAGCTTTAAGTGAAGTGATAGAGGAGAAAACGACGAAAAACCTCCCATGTAATAAATTGCCAGACGAAATATTAATACGAACTTTTAAATACGTTGGTGATTCAAAAGAAATACGTTTAGTATGTAAACGCTGGCATAAGCTTATAAAATCACCCAAATTTATGCAGAAATTAATATTAGTTATTAATCCCTACAATATTGATAACTTATATGATATAATTCAACAAAATAATGAATTCTCTCAAAGTATAGCATATGCTAATGTAGCATTACATGACCTAGAAATAAGTGACAAGTTACAAGTGATTTTAAAATTCTTGGGACCAAAAATACACAAATTACGTCTGCATGAGTCGCCAGTATTTAACATTCTAAACGATTGCCTGCCAGAATTGGAAGAACTTACTCTCAGACATATACCGTATATTGCAAGCGAAAAACTCAAATCATTTGATCTAAATAAATTTAAGTGTTTGAAATCCCTGGATATTAACTGCGGTAATGTAAACACTGCAATAAAAAATTATATGATATTGGATCCAACCAGCGAAGTGACATTCAAAATTGAGAAATTATGTATAAATGTGTCTGCTGGACTACAAAAAAGCCTAGTAAATTGTTTGCAGTTTCACAGTCAATCACTTAAGAAATTAGAAATCTATTTTGGTCAAGATACTCCTATACATGATTTCCCATGGACTCAGGCATTTGCATTGCTTGAACATTTAGAAGTTTTAAAAGTTAATGGACTTATTAGTTCAGCATGGGTGGAGGATATACTGAATGCACTACCTAGTAAGGCGCCTTTACAATACCTCAGCTTTGATACGGTTAGGTTTTTCGATTGGGCTAAAATACTTACGTCGAAATGGCCCACATTATTGACAAAAATTGGATTATATGGCATTGCTCCTATATTCGACGAAAACATCCATGAATTCACACATTTATGGAGTTCTATACGAAGTCTTACTATCATGAGTGTACATGATTTAATTTATCAACAATGTCTAAGGCCAGTAAGTCCGATCCCTTTTGATATGACTAAACTGCATGAAATGATTAAAAATTTCACCAATTTAACACATTTAAGTATTGAAATGGACATAGCAAATGTTAATGATAACACTCTTAGTTTAATTTTCGGCCATCTGTTACAGTTAGAGCATTTGAATATCAAACAGTGTGATAATATAACTGATCCAGGTCTATTAGGTAGTAGTTGCAATCCTGCATCTATTACTAATCTTAAGTGTTTGCAATCACTGAAGTTACGTTACTTTATATGTATGTCGGACCTATCACTTATCGAATGTTTTAAATTTAATGAACTACGCACACTAGAGCTTAGCAATTGCTATGATATCTCTTCTAATGGCATTAAAGAAATGGTTAAAAATTGTCCTGCCATAGAAGACCTTACATTTACACACAGTGATGGGGTAAATGATGATTGCATTCTTCATATAGCTCAAGGTTTACCTAAACTCAAAAGGCTTGATATCAGCGGATGTTCTCGTTTAACAAACTTATCTCTTCAGCATATTGTGAATTATTGCAAGTCGTTAAAAGAGTTAACAGCCAAGAACATTAATATGAATGACAAGGAAGAATGGGAAGAAATTTTAAAGAAAAAAATTTATTATTACGCCTAGAGTACTACTTAAAAATAATGAAATAAAACACTTTTATATTAAACTATAATTTGGTTTTGTTGCAATTATTTAATGTAAATTTTATGTTTTAAATTATATATTAAAACAGGTATGATTATACTCGTAGCATTTGTATTATTTATGTATTGATTTAAAATTATTTTTGTTTTAGAGCCACCAGGAAAAAACCTTAAGTAAGCAGCTTAACAACGAATTATCATCTTCCACGATCTTCAAATCATTTTAAATATTTTGAATAAAAAATTCTTTCTATAAAATAAAATGAACCAGAAACGATTTCAATAGATCATTATTCTATATTATTTTGTAGGCTTAACATTGAACAATGTTCATACTAGGCTTTTGCAAAAGTATAAAAAACAAATACTTAAATACACTCTCTTTTTTTCGTCAATTTGTTTTACTCTACTTTCTCTTAGCAAATACAAGTACAATATTCTCTTATAAGAAACAAACACAATAAATACTGTTTTTGTATTAAATCAGGCCTGTGCAAAAGTAAAAATGTAGTTGTGTTGGTGAGAAAATGAGAATTACACTGCTGAACGTGTAAGTAGCAGAATGAGCAACTGTATGAATTTTTTTAAATTAAAATTTACATGTAATATTTCATATAAAAATTTAATTACTTGAAGAACAATTTATAAATACTAATCTGCTATAAAGAAATAAAAAGTACTTTTAATTTTTTAACAAAAAAAAATTTTTAAGTTTCGTTCTTTTCATTAAATTTATTAAAAATTTTATAAAAATAATGAAAATGTCGCTGAAAAACTTTTAAACTATATTTTTAAGTGTTCTATGATAAATAAGGTATTGCATTTACAAATTCATTTATAATAGAAAATATTTGTGTGCATTGCTATTAATTTTGTTCCCACTGCAAACAATAAATTAGCGTACATCCACCACGCATGTTAACTCGTCGCTGTTTCAGTGACGACTGAAAGCAAGAGCATAAGAATACATGTGAGTTTAGCTAAAGCACAATTGTGTATGAAATTTTTATTTTTGCACAGGCCTGTATTAAATAAATGAAACAAATTTCAATTCCCGCAAGTAGTAAGCAAAGTAAATATCAAGACAATTTGTTGTATTTGGTGCAAAAAACAAGTAGTATTTAAAGTATTTGTGTGTATTCGTGTTTTTGTTTTGGTGTAGAGACATGTATGTTGTTAACAATACACACACACACTTCTCACATGTGCTTTTTTAATTCACCATACCTGCTTTTGACATTAAAGAGCTGAAAAAACAAAAACAAATTCCCTGTTGTTTTTGTACTATATTCACCTGCCACCACATTGTAAGTAATTTCACCATGGTCTGAACCACATTAAAAAAGGTTGCCACAGCATACAAAATTTATACAAGAGTCATGCCATATTGCTTGGCATTTGTTTTAAAAAATTAGTATGGTAAACACGTTTCAAAGTCGCATATTACAGTTAGGGTAAGACGTCATAATGTCGTATAGAATATTTGTGTAGTATACGGCATCCATTGTACCTTCAATTCTAAATAGAGGACCTATACCATAGCATGCAAAACATCCCCATATTAATTTGCATAAGTGAGGAAATATCTTGAATTCCGGCGGAATTAACCCAGCAGAAAATTTTTCAAATTTGGAAGCAATAAATAAAATTGTAAGCAATTATGGAAGTATTATATTGTTTATGCATACTCTAAAGCTTCCAAAAATGCTACAGGGTAAGGTATTATTTCTGATTTTTTATACTATTTGCTTACTGGTTGCAATAAATTTGCTTTTCATATAAAGATCATGCATTATTGATGCGCATATGTAAGTGATTGTTCACAATTTCTTCCTTACAAAATAGCTTTTTGGTAAGCACTAATTTCTGCTGGGTAAATTTAATTTATAAAACTCCGAAAGAAGTAATTTCACTGTAAGAAGGTCCTTTAATACAGAATTCCTTCCGCAATACACAATAAAAGCCATTAAAAATAGTGGAGAAAACATAAGCGTATGGCACATGTTCTCTATTGAACTGTGCATTGTGAGCACTAAAGACCGTAATACACTATCCTATCGAATCGAACGATTTGTCAAAAAAAAAATCGTGTGCGTTAAAAAAAATATAACAGTCTGGCATAAAAATGCATCTGTATGACAGATTTTTTGACAGGTCTATCCGACTTCATATTTTTTTAAAAAAATTCATAAAATAATAATAAATCTCTTTTTCTGAGCTTAAGGTCTTTTTATATTAATATTAAATATTTATTTCTTTTCAATATTGAAACAGAGAATTATTGAATACGGAAAAAGAGCTTTAATATTTATATAAAAAAGAGGTCAATAAATTGATAAACATTTCTTTCTCCATGCGATCAGGGTCGCATTTTATAAGATTTTAGCAAAAAGGAACTCTGCATATGCTTTGCATATAATTATTATTATTTTATTAATAATTATCCAAATTCTGGATTTATTTCTTCTTTAATTACATTAATCAAGTAAATCAATAACAAATCGTCGCTGACATTCGGCAAATTCTCAGAATAACAACATAAATTTGACAAATACATACACCCATATGTACACACGTGTTAGTATTTTCTCTTTTTCAGACCTTGAAAACCAAGAATTTGATTGATTGATTCTATTGTGACAGGTAAGTGCAAACTACTTATCCCTTGATAATCGTCTTCATATTTTGGCAGATTTGTAAAATTTTTACCTGCTGTAATTAAGAATTCAGTTTCAGGGGTATATAATGTGAAAGAAAATGTGTTCAATGAACAGTGTTGTGATATTGTTTAGTGAGTATTGACAGAAGTGTGTGCCAGAAGAATTTATTGTAAAAAAGGTAAGTTTTAAAGAAATTAGGATGAGACAATATTATAATAAAAATATATGTATATAGTATATAATATATTAGAATATCTTACGATGGCCAACAAATATTTTTTTTTTTATTTTCAGATAACAATAGAAGAAGGCCACCAAAATGAGACGTACAGCTTTAAGTGAAACGATAAAGGAAGATACGACAAATAGCTTCTTAATCAGTAATTTGCCCAACGAATTATTAATATCAATTTTTAAATACTTTGGACATGATGATTTAAAAGAAATACGTTTAGTATGTAAACATTGGCATATGCTAGTACGATTACCCGAATTTATTCAGAAATTCACATTAATTATTAATCCTTACAATATGGCAACCTTGTATGATATCATTCAAAATTACAGTGAATTATGGCAAGAATTGGCATATGATAGTGTAGAAATCCATAACATAGAAATAGATGACAAGTTACAACTGATTTTAAAATTCTTGGGACCAAGAATACACAAATTACGCCTTTATAAGTCCCCAGTAATTGGCATTCTGAACGATTGCCTGCCAGAATTAGAAGAACTTACTCTCAGACATATACCGTTTATTGAAATCGAAAAATTAGAATCTGTTCATCTAAATAAATTAAAGTGTTTGAAGTCCCTGGATATTAACTGCCATAATGTATCCCCTGAAATAAAGAATCATATAATGATAAATCTAACCAGACAAGTGACATTAAAAATTGAGAAATTATGCATAAATGTGTGGTCTGAAGAGCCAATAATTTTAATAAATTTTTTGCAATTTCACAGTCAATCACTCAAGCACCTAGAAATCAATTTTGTTCAACAACTTCCCATGTTGAATTTTGAATGGACACAAACATTTGCAATGTTCAAACATATAGAGGTTTTAAAAATTAATGGTATTTCTGATAGAAATTGGTTAATCGATATTATGAGTGCTCTACCAAATGAGGTCCATTTACGAGAATTTTGCTTTGAAACTAGCCAGCTTTTGGATTTGGTTAAAATACTTATGACGAAGTGGCCTGAAAAATGTCGATATAGAAATGCCATCACTTTAGATAAAATAAAATGAAGAAATTATTTCAATTATATCTTTGTTCTGTATTATTTTCCAAGCTATACAATAACAAATGTGTTCTATTGAACTTGGTATCCAATATATGCATGTACATACGTAGATTGAAAACACAAAGTTTAGTCAGTTACAGCCTGTTTCTAGAACACGAATGATTTCTGACATTCGTCTTTTTATATGAGAAACACTAACAAATTTGAGTGTTTTTGTTGTTGTTTCACATATAAAAAGACGAATGTCAAAAACCATTCGTGTTCTAGAAACAGGCTGTTAGTTAGTGACTAACTTAGTGTTAAATTTCTTCTTTGTGTTGTAACAAAAATGGTTTTCAGATTATTTATGGGGCAGTGTAAACAAACAGCCTGTTTCTAGAACACAAATGGTATTTGACATTCGTCTTTTCATATGTGAAGCAACAACAAAAACACTCAAATTTGTTAGTGTTTCCCATATAAAAAGACGAATGTCAAACACCATTCGTGTTCTAGAAACAGGCTGAAAATGAAAACGATATTAAAATCACTCAATGGTTACAACACAAACACTAGTTTGACATTTAACAGGCGAAGTTAACAATATAAATATAACAAATGGTAGTGGCGGTAACAAAATGTATTTATTTAACTTAGTTTTCTTCTTCAATAACATGGGAGAAGTTTTTAACTTCAAACTTTCATTCCCCATTAAGGGAAATTTGTTATCAAAAATATCATATGAACTTTTGTACTGTTATCAATACTTAGTGAATGCAAAATAAAGAAGAACATTATAAAAATATTTGCAACATTCACAAGCTTCTGTATCGTTGTATGCTGTAATGAAAACAGTTTCTGTTTACTTAAATTACCTATTAAATCACTGTATTCATGTACGTTGTATCGGAAACGTCAAAAATCAAATAAAACGATATTTATACTTCTTGCAATATTTTCAATAAAACGCATTCATTTTATATTACTTAATAGCATAAAAACCAATACAACTTTTTAACCCTTAACGAACCAATGCCGCCATACTCTCGACATTGTAAATATTCTAAAAAAAATCGAATGCCGCCATACACGCGAAATGACGTGATATTTTAGGAAACTGTAGGTTTGGCTTTAATTATACATGCAACAATGAAGGGCAATCGGCAATTGTTTTTTGTCGCACTCTGGTGCGCATTCCTCTCATTCCTCTCCGAGTATCGAGCGAAAATACATCATTTTATTTACGATTAATAAAGTTCCTAATCGTCATGCATTCGATTTTTTTAGAATATTTACAATGTCGCAAGTATGGCGGCATTCTTTCGTTAAAGGTTAACAACACATTTACCCAATTCACAAAATTGTATAGTTGTCGTAGATCGGTAGAAACTATGACAAACTACAGCTATTGTATATAATGTTGTTGGTAATTTTCATGTCAAAAACTAGTACACATTGTACGACAATTTTTCCTATGTTTCCGAAATGTCGTATCAATACACCAGAGTTGGAAAACTTATTTTTATTTTTCAAATGTATTTTAAAAATTTTTTGAAATGTTTTTCTTCTCTTCTTCTTTTTAAATTTTTTATTCAAGAAATTTGATAACACTGGATAACATCTACAACAATATTTACGACAAGGCGTTCACAAAATGAAATGCCATTTAACTATAATCTACAACAATATAACATTTTGTGAATTGGGTATTTAAAAACAATTGTATGGGTGTACATATAGCGTTTTTTCATAAAAATTACCAACAACAAGCATACACAGTTGTATGTAGTCTAAAACAACGACACTAGGGTCTTGTGAATTCGGCAATTGTGAAGATGAAATACAATTTTAGGAAATTTCGAGTTCATTGTAAAATACAATTAAAAAAAAATTGGTTCCTGTTTTAAATTAAACATTTTTAAGTGTATTTTTCAAGTTGTGTTTTTTGGTATTCCATTTAAAATGTTTAAAATTTGTGCCATTGTTTGGTTTGGTCCCCCTCACGTTCTCTGTTTCTTTTTTCCAAATTAGCGGCAGAGCTTGAATACTACAAGTTATATGTATGTATGTGTGCAAAAGTGTACGACGTTTATGATTAAGCCAAGTTTTTTTTAATTCATAGACACTTTATAAGATATCCAGCACTATAGGTTATTCTATCAGATATAAGAGAACTCCGAAATTTGTCCAATACATCTTTGGTAACCTTTACAAAACCTAATGCTATGAGTCGATTGTTTTGCATCCTACTGAGTTCCGTAAATGGCACAAAACCCCGGGCGGTAAGTTATCTGTATAGCAACGGCCATTGAAGGAAAATTTTTCAAATTTTTTTCATGCATTTAATTTAATAATACTGGCAGTAGTAATACTTATGCATTTTAGTGTTTAAATAAAAATTATTTTTACTACTATACACTTAAAAAATCGTAGTCGCCTAGTAATTACTATGTTGGCTTACTACGACATGAGTAGCGAGTTTGAACCCAGCTCTGACATCTTGAAAAAAAAAGAAATATAGAAAAAAACTTTTTCGGCAACTACCTCTCAGCAAGACCTCTGAGAGTAAGAGATTTTCATGAACAAGCTTCTCAAGTACTTATGTCGTTTGGAGTCGTCTTTAAATTGTAGGTTCCGGTACTCATGGATAATAGGGGTGCTACGAGAAGCTAGGCCGTAACCCTAAAAAAGGGTTTTAATTGCCAGTTATGTATGTAAGTATGTTATGTATGTACCTTTGAAATAACATATACATATATAGTGTAAAATATAAAGAAATTTAAGTCATTAATTATTACACGGAAAAGTAAATTGAATTTCAAAAATTCAACGAATTTAAGAAAATCCATCTAAGCTCTTCTAGAAGGTAATTAAAAACTATCCAAATTCTAAGGATTTCCGAAAACAAAATTACCCGGAAAAACAAAAGCAGGTAGCCGCTAATTGTCCGCGAATTTTTAGCACATGGCAGTATTTCTACTTCTCTTTAAACTTTTGTTACTTCAGACCTTTAAAATTAAGATTTTCTTCGATTGCTTCTATCGTAGCAGTTACCTGCAAACTACTTGTCCTTTAATAATTATGTTCAGATTTTGGTAGATTTCTAAAATTTTTACCTGCTGTAATTAAGAATTCACGTTCAGGAGTATATAATATGAAGGGAAATGTGTTCAATGAACAGTGCTGTGATATTGTTTAGTGAGTGTTGAAAGAAGTGTGTGCCAGAAGAATTTATTGTAAAAAAGGTAAGTTTTAAAGAAATTAGGATTAGACAATATTATAAAAAAAATTATATATATATATATTAGAATACATATCTTACGATCGCCAACAAATATTTTTTTTTTATTTTCAGATAACAATAGAAGAAGGCCACCAAAATGAGACGTACAGCTTTAAGTGAAACGATAGAGGAAGACACGACAAATAGCTTCTTAATGAGTAATTTGCCCAACGAATTATTAATACCAATTTTTAAATATTTTGGACATGGTGATTTAAAAGAAATACGTTTAGTATGTAAACATTGGCATGTGCTAATACAATTACCCAAATTTATGCAGAAATTCATATTAATTATTAATCCCTACAATATTGATAACTTATATGATATAATTGAACAAAATAATGAATTCTCTCAAAGTTTACCATATGATAAGGTAGCATTACATGACATAGAAATAAGTGACAAGTTACAAGTGATTTTAAAATTCTTGGGACCAAAAATACACAAACTGTGCCTTTATAACTCCCCAGTATTTGGCATTCTAAATGATTCTCTGCCAAAATTGGAAGAACTTACTGTCAGACATATACCATTCATTGAAAGTGAAAATTTGGAATCAGTTGATCTAAATCAATTTAAGTGTTTGAAGTCCCTGGATATTAACTGCCATAATGTATCCCCTGAAATAAAGAACCATATGATATTGAATCTTAGTAGAGAAGTTCGCTTAGAAATTGAGAAATTGTGTATAAATGTGTCGTATGAAGAGCAAAAAATTTTAGTAAACTTTTTACAGCTGCACAGTCAATCACTGAAGCACTTAGAAATCAATTTTTGTGGACAAGTTCCTTCATTTAGACTGGAATGGCTAGAGACATTTGCATTGTTGAAGCATTTAGAAGTGTTAAAAATTAATGAAATGCTTAACACCATATGGCTAAAAATAATATTACATGTGCTACCTCAGCAGGCGCCTTTGCGTTACTTCTGTTTCGACACGATTAAGCTTTTAAATGTAATTAAAATTATTGCTTACAAATGGCCTAAATCATTAACAAACGTCGAATTATCACATCGTAGATTTTTATTTGATGCCAGCATTGCAAGCTTAGCAATCTTACGTCATTCTCTACGCAGTCTTACCTTAAATAATAGGCCAACTATATATAACGAACACTCTCCAAGGGCAGTGTTTAAAATGCATAAATTTATTCAATATTTTCCCTGTTTAACCTATTTAAGTTTTGAAAAGTCTAATAGATATGTTGATGATAATCTTCTTAGTTGTATCTTCCGCCATCTGGTACAGTTGCAGCATTTGAATCTAAACTACTGTTCAAAAATAACGGATAAAGGTCTATTCGGTTATGGTTTTCATTCTGCGCCTATTACTAACCTTAGGAGATTACAGTCACTGTGCTTATGTTTCTGTATAAATATAACAGATCGTTCACTAATCAAATGCTTTAAATTTATCGAACTCCGCCAACTAGAATTCAATTTTTGCCATAATATATCTTACATGGGCATTAGGGAACTGGTAAATAATTGTCCCGCCATAGAGGACCTTTCATTGGAGTACTGTTCTTCGTTAGATGATAATTCTATATTTCATATAGCCCGAGGTTTACCCAGACTTAAAAGACTAAATGTCAGTTTTTGCCATAATTTGACTAACAAATCTCGTAAATATATTTTGAATTATTGCAAGTCCTTAAAAGAGTTAGCAATGGATAAATATGAATTCCAGGAAATGAAGAATGGAAGCAAGTGTTAGATTATACAAAACATAAAATTTTTTATTTTATTAATTGGTCTTAGATTTATTAATGCAAAGTGTTAATTAATATTTTTTTGTTTATCAAATAATTAAGAATAATTTATTTATTTTATATTATAAATTGAATATTATAGTATTAGCTAGTAAACTGTCTAATGTAAATATATAAAACAAGATACGTATGTATGTAGATATAAACTAAAAAAAAAAAAATAATTGTTTAAGAAAAATTAATACTTTATATACGTTATACAACATTAATACCTAGTAGGGACATAAATTCTGTTAAACTATAAAATAAAAACTAATTAATGGTTTTGGAATAAATTTTGTTTTGTACAGAGTTTTTGAATAAGAGCTCTATAAAAATTTTTTTTTTTTTAAATAAAACAAAAACGATTTTGGATATCAATGAAATTCTTTAATTCTGTAAAACTACGTTCGATGCCATTATATATGGAACTCGATTTCTTTTGCATGGCCATCGCGCTTGCAGAAATCCAGACGCTGAACGCAATTTTCGACGGTTTTCAAGCATAAATCGGCCAATACTGCTGCAATTTCACGTTCGATATTCGTACGAAGTTCATCAATCGTCGCTGGCTTGTTGACACAGGAAATAGTCTAACGGCGTCAAATCACACGACCGTGGCTACCAATCGTGAGATAACACGTTCTCCAAACTTGGTTTTAAGTAAATTGATTGTAACATTCGCTGTGTGGCTTGTGGCGCCATCCTTTTGGAACCACAAGTCCTCCAAGTCTATATCATCCAATTGGGGCTAAAAATATTCGGTTATCATTGAACGGCAGCGATTCCAATTGGACCCATTGGACGACCCATTGGGGGGTCGTGGCATAGTGGTAGAGCGCTCGCACAGAAACTCACACGACCAAGGTTCAATTCCAGCGAAGGACAAAATTATAAAAATTTGCGGTTTTCTAAAATTACAATTTAAATTCAAAATTATATTTAAAAAGTAAAAGTTCCCCCCCCCCCTTCAGCAAGACCATCTGCAAGCAATCGCTTCCTGACATTTCTAATCTATTCCACTAGAAACTAATGACCAGGAGTACAGCCCCACCTTTTTGGAACATAACAGCTAATCTACTGAAGACGCTCACCATTCACATTCAAACATCTACCGACAGATGAGGTAATTGCTGTTTGATCATTCGAGGGTGAATGTATAACACTGGCTGTTGAGTGGACCAATTGTCAGCAACTTCTTTCATCAACAAAAAAAAGGCGCAAAATATACAAACATCTATGAAAAAAAAAAAGCTTCTATCAACCATCTTCAGATTCCAATACCATGTACTGCATGAGTAGGTAACGGCCGGTCTTGATCATTCCGTAAAAAAGTTCGGCCCCATGATGCCACCGGCCCTTAAACCGTAATTTTTTCGGGATGCAATGATGAGTTTTGGAGTATAGATTGCTGCCTGACCAATAACACATATTTTGTTTATTCACGAAGCCATTCAGTCAGAAATGAGTCTCATCGCTAAAGATGATTTTTCGATGAAAATCCGAATCATTTTAAAGTTGTTGCTCAACACAATTCAAGAACATACGACACTTCTGGTGGTCAAGTAGCCTTAGTTCTTGCGTCAATTTGATTTTGTAAGGATGTAGGCCAAGATTTTTTCGCAAAATTTGCCACAACGACGTCACAGAGATGCCCAATGCTTGAGAACGAATGTGAGAGAAACATTTGGGCTTTCTTCAACTGAAGCCTCAGCGGTGGCAATATTCTCGACACTACGGGCACTTCTTTGTTTTACTAGCTCGGGAACATTTTGTACTGTGCCTGTGGATTCAAATTTTTCCACTAGACGCTGAGTTGTTGATTTGATAGAACAATTATGACGACCATAAATTGGAAGTAGCGCTCTTAACGTTGAGGCCACTGACTCCGAATTTCGGTAGTAAATTTTAATAATTTCGACTGGTTGTTGGCTCGTATATCTTTCTATCATAAAATGGCAAACAATACACGTGAGAAGTCTCTGTTACTAAATTGCCTACTGAGACCAATTATAGAGTAATATTGGGTTGGCAACTAAGTAAATGCGGATTTTACTCATTGATGGTATTAGTTGTATTTTTAGGTTAGATGACGTAATTGAAATATCAAATACATTTTGTTATTTGATAGTCGGTACTTCAGCTGTCAATCAGTAAAAAAAATTTTTTGATCGGTTGCGTGGTTTTTGTTTGGCGTCTGTTGAAAAGTAGAAAATCAAAAGGAACATTTTCGTCATATTTTGCTTCGCAAGCTCATAGAAAGTTATGTGCTGTTTATGGTGACGAAGCCTTAAAAGAACGGCAGTGTCAAAATTGGTTTGCCAAATTTCGTTCTGGTGATTTTTCACTGAAAGATGAAAAACGCTCCGGTCGTCCAGTTGAAGTGGACGACGACCAAATCAAAGCAATAATTGATTCGGATCGTCACAAACCAACACATGAGATTGCAAGGAAGTTTCATGTATCACATACACGCATTGAAAATCGCGTAAAGCAATATTGACTTTTATTTTCTAAAAAAAATCCGCTATTACTTAGTTGCCAACCCAATAAACCAGGTTTTTTATCTAACATTTTCAGTCGATACATGCGTCGGTATGGTAAACATATGTGTGTAGGAGTAGCAAAATGTTTAATTTAATTAAAAAGGAAAAATGCATAATTAATTCCAGAAGATACTGTACAAAGAAGTAAAGCAATATTTAAAATAAATACAAAAACAATATTTTAATTTTAGCGATAAATTTCAGTTTAAAATACTGTCATCTGTGCATATTGCTATGTATCTTCCTGTTCACATGTGTACATATTCGTAATTTTAATTTTAAGGATTTAAAAGACCCTTCAGAAGATATCAATTGTGCCCTTAAAATGTACATTCTTTTAACAGAAAATTCCTTTGAAACTTGGAGAAAAAAAAGAAAAATAAATACTTTTCTTGACATGAAAATATTTTGCAAATTTAATCATTTCCGCGTATTTAAATTAATAATAAAAACAATGTTCCATGTAAACGAAAAGAAGTTTTCTGGGTGCCTTTACTACAATATATCACCCTCCTGCTTTTATAGAGCAGAACAGAAAAAAATATCAGTAATTCTTTAGTATGAAAACTTTTGCTGTCCCCCCTCAGACCTCTACGGCTAAAACAATAACAAGAGTAATTATAAGTAAAAAAAATAATCTAAAAAAAACTACAAACCAGAAACGTGCAGAGGAAGAGAAATCAGTGGTATTTAACTCACTTTAGCTAATTATTTAAGTTTCACGTACAAAACGTGCGCCTTATGACTTTTTAATTATACCTCTCTTGGCGGGTATAATTCAAACGATATCGCCTGTTTTTAGCACAAATCACATACAACTCACCGCCAAACCCCACCTTGTAAATGGCATTCTATGCTGCTGCGCTAGTTAATGAAAGTGAGCACTTACCTGTAACGAACAAAAAAAAAAAACAGAGAAAAAAGGCATTAGTCAAGCAATAATTAGTTGAATACAAAATTAAATGAAATATATTTTCTTTAATTTAAAATTTAAATTTAAAATAAAAAGCAATTTATCTTTAATTTTGAAACGCATAAGAATGACAAAAAATTTTAATTTATTTTTATTTCGCATTATTTGCGCAACACGACAATATGTATTTAATTTTAAATTGAAAAAAAAACGAGCATTTAGAAAAATGTATGCCAGGCATGCAAATGCGTAAAACGCAGTAGAATTAAAAAAAAAACAAAGAAAAGAAAAAAAAAAACTTAATTACATACCGCCGATGGAATTAAGGAACGCTGTAACTGACAAAACCTTAAATGTTCACCAGAGCCAAAAAAGTAGAACAAATACACTGGAATTTTTCAAAAAGCAGACGACGTAAGTGAATTTATTTTCATCGCAGAAATCTGAGACCGGAATCAATCGACGCGTATTTTTTTTTCTGATAAAAATGATGAAAAAAACCTATTTTTGATTTTTTGTCAGTTACAGCGTTCTTTAATTCTTGCGACGATACTTCTATAGTAGAGAAATATCTGATTACATAGTAGATATATAAATATCACAAGCAAATATCTTTTAGAACAAATTTGATAAAGAAAAAGTATTTATATTTCGAAACTGTCATTAATTGCCCGTAAATTACATTGCAATGACACTTCAATAGCACACCAATACTCAGGGAAAACCCCTGCTAAATGCAGTGCATGGTGTTGGAATTTTTAGAAAAGGACAGTCCATATATTATTCTGTTATTAATTATATTAATATTAAGCGCCTTAGAAATGAGACAAATTGCTGTGAATTGAACATTCAAAGGCAGTGTTATACCTTTACTCTTGAATGATCAACAGCAATTGCCTCATCGATGCATGTTGATTGTGTGGTGAGTGTGCCTTCGCTAAGTAGGTTTAGCTGTTATCTGCTACTTCCCAATAGGTGGCGCTTTTCTTCTGATCATTAGTTTTTTTGTTGATATTGGTTAAGGTGGAACTGAGTGGAATGTCGGAGAGCGGTCTTCTTCTATTAGTCGCATAGGTTTCATATACTCGTATAACCTAAACCAGAGCGATCAAAAGCCCAGCTCTGTTGACGTATAGATGGTATAGGTACAGTCGAACCGAATATAGATTATCGCCAAAAAAAAAGGAACTTCGACTTACTGAGATTTGTTTTTTTTTCTCTTATTTTAAGTATAAAATAGCTTGTAGTTCTGTAACAGCTATGACATCTCAAAAAAAAAAAGAATTATGAAAAAAATATTTCTTTCGGCGACTACCTCTGAGCAGTCTTCTGGCAAAAGCTCTGAGAGTAATTAATTGTCATGCACAAGCTTCTAAAGTCTACCGTTCGGAGTCGACATTAAAATGTAGGTACTGGTACTCACGGATAAAAATTGACACACACAACATGAGTGCTGCGAGAAGCTAGGCCGTAATCCTGACACAGGGTTGTAAAGGCCAGTTATGTATGTATGCATTTCTGTAAAGCCTTGTAATGCTTATTTGTTGTACTGACTTTCGTTTACAAATATATGCAACTTAAAAGTTTTAAAAAAATTTTCTATTTCGTTTTTGGAAGGCTGATGAATAGTTTCTTCCAACGAAACTTAACCATCACTCTCTGTTCCACTTTAGAATTTACGGCAGTGATGCTCAACAATATCATCATCTGTGAGAAAGTCAGTTTTGCAAAGCTCATTATATATTTCAACATAATCTTTAACAGTAGTATTTCCTTTTAACCAGGCTTGATATTCAGCCCCAAATACAATATAATTTTCTTCAAATACAGGATGCACTGAAAGAGATTTCCCCTAAATAAAAGAATACAAAGTATAAAAGCCAAATAAACCGGAAAAAACAAAGCAAAATAAACAAGCCAATCCAGCAAAATACTTCGAATGGAACAGAATTCCATACATGTATTTTGTTTAAGTTATTGAGAACTACGACTTATGGAACTTCGAGTTAATGAGTAAACAGAATACGACCGCAACTTCAGGCAAAAACGACTCTCAGAGAAAACATGCCCAAAATTAAAACGACGACTGCATTTGTCACGAACTGTCATTTATTGTTTTTATATTTCTTGTATGCAAAGCTATTAAAAATTAAGTTTATGAGAGCTGTTTTTAAAAACTGAATTTATATTTGATAATTTAAGTATGTTTACGACCGTTTTCAATCATTTTATTTAACAAATTCCGAATTTTATTTATTTACTTAAACTTCAATTTTTTTTTTTCATTTTGTTTTGTTCTTATTTTTCTTTGCGCCAACAACGAAAAACAAATGGATTTGTTCACAAAATCTATGAAATTTAATAAAAGTGTGGTAACATTGTTAAGAGTGTTTGTTTCTACAAATGAGAGCGTAAGAAAAATCGCTGTGAAAATAAAATAGAGTCTATTTCACGACTTCATTCTCCAGCGTTTTTATGTATCAATTTGCATGCCTAGCTCGGTTTACGTAATTTATTCTCTTTAGGCTTCTGTCAACCTAATTAGTTCGAATTATAGAAGTTCGACTCTAGTTTAAAAAAAACATTCGGCAAATAGTGGCAACCTTGCCAAACATATGTTTCTAGTTTTATTGTTGAATATTTTTTTTCTTCAAGAAGGAAAAATGTTGGGTAAAATAAAAAAATTGCTCATCGGTATGAAATTGAAGGCTTTCATTAAAAATACTTGAAATTTCTCAAAATAATTAGTACCCTTCCTCTACTATTTAGTGTCATAGTTTTGAAACTCAATAACACAAAAAAGTTTTTCATTTGTTCCTATGCCTTATCAAATTCTTGCAACCTGTAAAAACAATTGGAATTTTAAATTTGAATCAAGTTTTGTAAAGACAACGAATTCAACCACAAGCAGACTTTCTTAAGATATAGGCCAACTTCCTAAACGCTGATCATGCTAAAACAATTGAGGCCGTAACTCTAAGTGCAAACAATCAAAGCTTTACTGTATACGAATAAGAGAGATTTTAATCGAAATCGGAATATTCCGCAATTAATAGCGTTTCCATATGATTTTTCCAAATTAATTTTTTCCTTTTATTTTGTATAGAATAATTGTAGTATTTGTATCTCCCATAGAGCACACCCTTTCGTGGTTGGTTCTTCAGTGAATCGCACAACGCCTCACAGAGAGAACTCCCTCTTTAGTCTCACAAGTTGTTTATGAAACAATTTTGCTGAGATGGGTTTTCCCACCGACTACTCTATAATGGAGTTCAAATAAAATGTTCACAAACACTACTCCGTCTTTCTGACTTTCTGTAACATATTTTCCTACCACTGTATAATGCATTGCAGGAGTAGGGGTCATACCCTAAGTACTGGTAATCGTATAAAGAAAAAAGAAAACTGTTAGTGGCATACAATTAAAATTTTATGAATGTTTTGTTTCTGATAATTTTATAATTTTATTTTAACATGAACCAAGAGAATTAAACTAAAACAACGGAAGTACACACCAAAATGCCAACCTCAGTAAGTGGTTTCTGAAAAATAAGAACTTTTGTCGGAAGACTACTAAAAGCTGGTCGCTGAAGGTAATATATTTTCATATTTCAATCTCGGGCTTGAAGCCTGAACTCCCGTCTTACTAAGCCAACACTGTAATCATTAGAGCACATGATCTATGCAGTATTTCTAAATAGTGTCACTATCTCTCAATATTCTACTAAAAAATGGCGTTTTCTCATTGCTTAGCTATATAACGAAATAGCTTTTGTCCTTAGCCAACAAATAAACCAACAGCAACCAACCAACCAACTCATTTATAACCCCTTTTAAACTCATTTATAATTATAATGCGTGCGGTTTTTCATTATTTTACTAGTTTATGGTAACTTAAGGAAAAAAAATGCTGGAAAAATAAAAAAATAAATGCTTATGTAGTTGAACTATTACAACTAAAATGTGTAACAAAAGTAATTTATCAAATGCCAAAATATGTACCAGAGCTTGAAAAAAAAAAACGAGAAAAAAAGAAAAGAAACGCAAAATATGATTAAAATGTGTATGAATGTTTATGGAAATTATCAACAAGAAAAAATCTCAGATGAAAAAAAAAAGGCAACAAAAATTTGAAAATAAAATAAATAAAACAGGAAAACTATGAACAGAAAGGGTTAAACAACGTGAATAATTTTGGAAATGTTTCATAGAAAGTAAAAAACGCTACTAAACTAAAGGCATTGGCAAAGTTTTGTGACACACTAGTACTCGTATTTTAGTTTCATTCATTAGGCCTCATATTCAGAAAAAAAAATTAACAGAAATAGAAGCCCGTAGCTAATAGATGACACGGCTCAATTAATAACGACACAGAAGAAGGAAAAAAAAATGTTTAAATGTTTTGCATAAATATTCGTTAAAAGGTATTTAAAACCTTTTTATTAAAGCGTATACATACATATGTATACATATGTATATGAGAAATTGTGTATGTACGAGGGCAGTACGCAATGTTCTTAGTCTAACAATAAAAAGAAAAAACAGAACTAAATTACCAAAATTATTCTATTTTCCAATATAATCTCGTGATATTTCAACACATTTTGTTTAACGTTTTTCTCTCAATTAATCGTTTTAAAATAATTCTTTTAAAGCTTCAGAGATCGTGGATATGTACAAGAAATTTTAGTGGACACCCTGAATACACTGTACACCTTCAATACATTAAAGGCATTATACTATATGTGTGGCCATGACTGTACTCTTGTACATCTTGTGTCCCTGTCAGCAATTGAAAGATTGTTTATTTTCAAAAATCACCAAAATGACTCTTTTAAGACTCCCTTAGGTGATCAAAAACTGATTAAATGTGCGGAATCATAAATTAATCGTGCAGACGTTCGAAATACGACTGCTTTTATAATTATTTTGCGTCGTATTTTATAGTTTTCTTCTGCATTTCGTTATAATGGGATTTATTTTATTTGAAAGAATAAGAATTATGCAATTATTGTGATGTCGTGGTATAGTGGTTAGAACGCTCGCACAGAAATTCAAACGACCAAGGTTAAATCCCAGCGAAGGACAAATATTAGAAAATAATATTTGCGGTATCTCTAAATTATAATTTAAAACAATAAGAGGTTCCCCCTCCAAGAAGTCCATCTTCAAGAAACCGCTGCTTACATTCCAGTCTATTCCACCAGAAACTTGTCTCATCAATAAAAAGGAGCAAACAAACATATAAGTGCGAGTTGCCATATTTGTACTTTTTGTAACTTTTGAACTAAAAGACAACTAAGATACCAAAAAAATTCACCTGTCCGTGCCACTAAAATAAAGATAATTTAAGTTATCAAAATATGTATGCGAACAGTTCCAAAATGATTGACCATCTGCAATACTGATGAAATTACTATTTGTAATTGGAAAGATTCAATAGGTTTCTTGGGTATAACTGAAAACTTTATATTTTCCAGAGTGGGCAAACAAACAAAACATTTCGCAAACGTTTTCACAAAGTCATAAACTTTTCAAATTTTTTTAATTGTTTTGTACGTGAGCGAAACCAAAACAAATACTTTTGAAATGAGAAAGAGCACAGAGGAGAAAAGTGTTTTTGAGTGTTTCATTTCGTTCGTATGTATATCTTTTTCTTTTTTGGAATAAAATTTAAATCATAATTAAAATGTTTACTGCATATTAAGTATTTTAGGGAGTTATAATGAACAAATCAATTCGCAAACGTTTGCAAACGTATTTTCTTCAAACTTTTTAATTTTGTTCTCATTCATATTTTTCTACCTACGCACATTTGCGTTAGTGTATTTTTATTGCTTACAAACAAAAACAACATACAAAACTAAATGTGACAATCGTTCTAAGTGTTTTTGTTTTACTCATTGTAAAGAACAAAAAAAGATAATGAATAGCAATATCGATAATTCTATTGTTTACTGTTGTTTCTTATTTTTATAAATCATATTGGTCACTTTATAACGGATCTGTTGATGACATAAAAATCTTCACGGAGATATGTACTGAGTCTGATGCCTATATTGTATCCAGATGACTTTTTGCAAACCTCATATTAGTAATCGTAAATATATTCAATATAAACTACTAAATGAAAATTTGAAGGCTGTTGACCATATATTAGATTTTGGCATTGTTCTTAATAGCGAATTACATTTTCATGCTCATTTGGACTATATAATTCCTAAATCTTATTCTGCGTCTTGATTTATAAGAATAAACTGCAAAGACTTTTCTGATCCCTCTACATTGAGATTATTGTATGTATATTAGTTTCGTTTGTTCTAAGTTAGAATATTGTTCATTTGTTTGGAACCCATATTATTTGTACATTCAAAACGGATTGAGAGAGTTCAGGAAAAATTTATAAAGTTTGAAAATTTTAAACACTATTTAGAAAATAAGGTTGTAACTAATTTATTTTTAAGATAATTTAATTTTAAGACATCTCTAGCCTGTAAGGATATATTGTAAATTCATTGGCGAAATAAATAAATAAAAATATGGTACTGAATTGCGCTACTGGTATCACTAACATTAGACATGTTATTAGTAATACTATCGCTATTATTGTTAATATTAATAACAGTACTAATTGTCAATGTTATTAATATCATTAACATAATTAGTACTGATTTTATAAATCAGAAATTTCATACATTTTGAGCATACGATGTCTTCCTTTAAGTTCTTTGACATGTAAAATAAAATAATATTTTGAGAAACTCAAAACACAATTACAGAGCATATCACATTGTGTTATAATTTCCTTACAAAAAGAATTCGCTTTGACATTAATCAATAAACATTTTGTGAGCGTATAGTTGTCTCAAGAAGTGATAATCAGAAAGTAATTCAAGCATTCCCATTCCTGGTAAAATAAGCAGAGTTTATTTTCTGCTTCATACACAAGCGCAAGTGTGTTTATGTAGTAGTGGACATCGCTGCTTTAGACCAGTGATTACTATATCATAGCACAATTGTGCAGAGAGAATTCACACGTATTGCTTACGCTCTTGTATTTTTTCCAGGTTTAAGGCCCAACCATAATGTGCTTAGGCTAGCTTAAACAACTATGCGAACGCATGCAATCAAATGTGTATAACCATAATGTAAATAACAAACGTTTCGTTAAGTTTTGTTCAATTTTATTTGTTTACGTTTGGAGCGAAGCCGACTGCACCAAAAAAATTAAATTTTTTTAAAACCATTAAAAGCTTGGTTAGATCCTAAATTGAAAATCGCGATTTCAAGCTTAATAAGCTTAAAATTGTTAGAAAGGGTAGATCATTTAGTGATGGTGTTTTTATTAAGCATTATTGATAAAAATTTGGAAAAGGCCTAATTATAATACAAATATTTTCCGACTTAAAATATATTTGTTCAAGCAACGTAACAAATTACATTCTATAAATACAAAACTGTCATATAAGTAAAAATGTAGAAGATTTTATCTTATATATATATATATATACTTGTACTTTTAAAAAACCTTTTTTTTTAAAGAAGAAATGGATTTTTTATTTCCCAGTAATATATAACAATTATATAAAAGCAAGCCCTAAATATAATCAAACATTTATAACTTTATATATGTATGTTTATGAAATTAATATCACAATAGCGTATATTACTAAAATTTTTCTATGACTGTAAACAAATAAATTCTCTCAACTTCTTTTTTCTCTCTTACTCACTAATGCACAACCAAACAATTTTTGGTAACCCCTGCTTTAGACCTTTAAAACTAAGATTTTCTTTAAATGCTCTCTTCTCTTTTTCCTTAATATTCGTTTTCGATTTTTGGCAGTTTTGTAAAATGAGTATCTGCGGTAAATAAGAATTTAGTTTCAGGAGTATATAACATGTAAAGAATTGTCTACAATGATCAGTGCTGTAATATTGTTTAGTGAGTGTTAAAAGAAGTGTGTGCTAGAAGAAGTTATTGTAAAAAAGGTAAGTTTTAAAGAAATTGTGATGAGACAATATTATTAAAAAAAATCATGTATTAGAATATCTTGCGATCACATACATATTTTTTATTTTTTTTTAATTTCAAGATAATAATAGATAGATGGACAACACAATGGAGGACACGATAAATAACTTCTTATGGAGCAATTTGCCCTACGAATTATTAACAAAAATTTTTAATAAGTTGAGATATCGTGATTTAAAAGCAACTCGTTTAGTGTGTAAACATTGGCATGAGCTTACACAATTACCCAAATTTATTAAGAAAGCCAAACTAATCATTAGTCCCGACAATATTCCATTCTTATATTATATGATTCAACAAAATAATGAATTCGTTCGAAATTTAGCATATAATAACATAGAATTACGTGACGTAGAAACAAGTGACAAGTTACAAGTGATTTTAAAATTCTTGGGACCAAAAATACACAAATTACATCTTCATGAGTCGCCAGTATTTGACATTCTAAACGATTGCCTGCCAGAATTGGAAGAACTTACTCTCAGACATATACCGTTTATTGAAATCGAACAATTGGAATCATTTGATCTAAATCAATTTAAGTGTTTGAAGTCCCTGGATATTAACTGCGATATGATATCCCCTGAAATAAGACATCATATAATGCTAAATCTAACCGGAGAAGTGACATCCAAAATTGAGAAATTTTGTATAAATGTGTTGCCTCTAGAGCAAGAAAGGTTAATAAATTGTTTGAAGTCTCAGAGTAAATCACTTAATCACTTAGAAATCTATTTTAATCAAGGTCCTCCTATGAATTTCCTTCCTTGGAGTGAACCATTTAGATTGTTTGAACATTTAAATGTTTTTAGAATTAATGGACATATTAGAAATGCATGGCTGGATCATGTAATGAATGCGCTACCCAATAAGGCGCCTATACGATACGCCTCTTTCGATATGATTAATATAGAGATTGGGCTAAGATACATACGACAAAATAGACCACAACATCAACAAATAAGGAGGAGATATTTGTAAGGCCAGTAAGTCCGATCCCTTTTGATATGACTAAACTGCAATGAAATGATTCAAAGTTTCACCCATTTCAACCATTTAAGTATTGAAATGGACATAGCAAATGTTAATGATAATAATCTTAGTTTAATTTTCGGCCATCTATTACAGTTAGAGCATTTGAATATCAAACAGTGTGATAATATAACTGATCAAGGTCTATTAGGTAATGGTTGCAATCCTGCATCCATTACTAATCTTAAGTGTTTGCAATCACTGAAATTACGTTACTTTGTATGTATGTCGGACCTACCACTTAATGAACTACGCACACTAGAGCTTAGTAATTGCTATGATATCTCTTCTAATGGCATTAAAGAAATGGTAAACGATTGTCCTGCCCTAGAAGACCTCACACTTACACACAGTGATGGGGTAAATGATGATTGTATCCTTCATATAGCCCAAGGTTTACCTAAACTCAAAAAGCTTGATATCAGCGGATGTTCTCGTTTAACAAACTTATCTCTTCAGCATATTGTGAATTATTGCAAGTCGTTAAAAGAGTTAACACTGAAGAACATAAATATGAATGACAAGGAGGAATGGGAAGAAATTTTGAAGAAAAAAATGTATTATTACGCCTAGAGTACTCCTTAAAACTAATGAAATAAAAAACTTTTATATTAAACTATAATTTGGTTTTGTTGCAATTATTTAATGTAAATTTTATGTTTTAAATTAAATATTAAAACAGGTATGATTATACTCGTAGTATTTGTATTATTTATGTATTTATAAGGCCCCTGGAAAAAACGTTAAGTAAGTAGCTTAACAACGAAGTATCATCTTCCATGATCTTCAAATCATTTTAAACAGTTTTATTACCTTTTATATGCTAAAACCTATTGTAAAAAATACTTTCTATAAAATGTGGGAAAAAAAGAATGTCATCGCTTCAGATAAAATAAAATGAACCAGTTTTTTGAGCAAAAATAACAAGTTGTTGATTTGTTTGTTCGGCTTCAAATATTTTATTAAAAAAAAAAACATCTTTTACAAAACATTTCTGGTGCTTGAAATAACAAAAGCAACAATAGTGGTTAGAGCGCGTGCACAGAAACTTAAACGACCGAGGTTGAAATCCCAGCGAAGGAGAAAAATAAAAAAATAAATTTGCGGCTTTTCAAAAATTATAATTAAAAAAACTAATAAGCCCCCCCCTTTAAGAAGTCCATCATCACAAAACCGCTCCCTGACATTTCCAGTCTATTCCACCAAGAAAACGAATAGTCAGGAGTACAGTGCCACCTTCAGGGAAGATAACAGCTAATCTTCATATAAGAAGATGTTCACAACTCACATTCAACATTCAGATGGGACAATTGCTGTTGATCATTCAAAGGTGAAGGTATAACACCGGCCTTTGAGTGATCAAATTGAGAGCAAGTTGTCACATTGACATAAAGCGCTTAACATCTTCACAGCTATCTATCTCTCTCATATGCCTATTCAGCATTTAGCAGGGGTTTAACCCTGAGTATTAGTCTTAAATAAAAAAAACAATATATATTAGGAAGGTTCATGGAATTAAAAGTTAAATAAAATGTCGGTCTTCTTAATGACATTTTATTAAACTGCCCTCGCATAGATTCTTTTAAAATATATTATGACGGTGTGCTAGTTTATTAATAGCATATACGTATATGTACATAAACATATGTATTTACATAAGTTGACACACATACATAGCTATACATATGTACGCTTATTATGTCCTTGAGCTATAATTTCAGGTTTTTTTTTTCCTTTTATTCTTCATAATTTACCAGAAAAAAGATTTATTCATATTGCTTTTCTTTGTCTTCAAATCTTTCGTTCTCTCTTTCTTTATTAAATCCATAAGGAGTTATTTATCAACCACCATTTTAAAAGTGAATTTAATCTTTATTTTCTTTATAAATTGCCTCAAGGTTTTTCCATTTATTTGTACGAGTGTGTTCAGCAAAAGGTTGTTTTTGTTAAACAAAAAAATTCAAAGAAAAATATCTGGATTTTACTCAAAATATGTAAATATGTAGTATGTGATTTCCTTAGTAATTAGTTTCTGTACAAATTTTTTAAAAAATTTAATTTATTTTCGTAGAATTAATTTCTCTTTTGTTGGATACGCAGGTAAACATTTATGAATAGTTTCTTGTATTTTTGGAAGGTATAAACACTAGCCTTTGAGTCTCATTTGTAAGTCGCTCTATATCTAGGTATCTATCTACTTATCGTTTTAGTACAATGCACAGCATAAGCAGGGGTTATTCAGGTCTGAGTAAAAAAAAAAACAAAATGTCCATGCCTTCTGAAAAATTAGAAAAGTTTGTTTAGAAATCTGTTCTCTATTGAGCGGCATGTAGGCATTAATGTTTTTCTAACTGTGCTATTCATTAAATTATTGGAGCATTTTTAACCAGAGTGGGCAAACAAACAAAGCATTTCGTAAACGTTACCACTTTTAAAATTTTTTTTAATCGTATTGTACACGAGCACAACCAAAACAAATTCTTTCTAAATGAGAAAGAGCGAAAACGAAAAAAAATCGCTTTTTGCTCTTGTGCTTGCTTTGTTATTCTGTTAAATTCATATAATTTGCTCTTTTTTCTCTTCTTTTCTTTTTTTTCTCATTAATTTTTTGTTATACCTACGCACATTTCAGTTAGTGCGTTCAATATACAAAACTGAATGGGACAATCGTTCTCACTGTTTTTGTTTTGTTTTTGTTTTACTCATTGTAAATAACAAAACAAAATGAGATTAAGCGTATCGTAGTTTTTATTTTCCTACTCTGTTTTTAACATGCAAATGTTCTGACATATCTCACACCCAGTTCAAAAGTGTTTCAATTGAAAAATGTTTTATTTTTTTGGGTTTATATGCTTAAAACTATGGAGCACAGAACTTAGCAACAACAAAATTTCCCGTGATTTTGTTCTACAGCACACAAAAATTGTTTTTCATTCTTATAAATATTTAAAAACAAATATATTTCTCCGACTCTGACATCTATCAAAAAAAAAGGAAAAAGTAATATCAAAAATTATGTCTTTTGGCAACTACCTCTCAGTAGTCTTCTGGCAAAATCTCTGGAAGTAATTGATTGCCATGAGAAAGCTTCTCAAATCTGTCGTTCGGAGTCGATTTTAAACTATTGGTCCCCGTACTGATGGATAAAAATTACCACACACAACTTGGGTGCTGCGAGAAGATAGGTGATTGATGCCAGGAAATTTTGAACTACGAATAACATATCGTTGTTCGGGAGTTCGAGTTATTGATGCCACTTTAGCTTTTTGACGCCAAAATTTTTAAAATCAGCTATTTTTCTCCGAAACTGGACAACATATCTAAAAACGGATTGTAGACTTGAAAAATTTGGGGTCAAAAACCTAAAGTGGCATCATTAACTCGAGATATATAAAGAATATGAAATGGCGGATAGAGCACATAAACTCCCTCACGACGATATGATATCTGTCTCATAATTTCGATGATATGCTGTCGAACCTAAAATTAGCAGCGTCCCAAGATGGTCCTACAATAAATTTATCAAATACAACTATTTGTTGAAATTGTTAAATTGATGCAGAAATTATAAAACTGTTTCAAAGTTTTTTCGATGGCAGAGATTCTGTGTTCAGAATAATAATTTGCGATCTTCTTTGGGTGAGATTTTTTGTGGTGCACCACAGGGGTCTGTATTGGCACCTCATTTGCATAATATATTTAATAATTCGTAGGGTACACTTTATGCTGAAGACTTACTTATTTATGCTAATGATTAATCTTCTCTAATTGCACTCCAGCCTGTTTCAATGCACCTTTAATATGTTGATGAATATTATTTTAACTGGGGAATAGAAATAACGGCTTTTGAAAGCAACGCAATATGATATGCTTCCGAAAAATGTAAATATATTGTTGTTCCGAAAAGCAAAAACTTAAAGTTACTTTTAAATGGTTCGGAAATCGAACAAGCATTCAAATTCAACAAGCATGTAATTTATAATATAAAGCAATCAAGCCGGCTTAAAGGCGCCTTTACTATGCTATTTTAAATAAAAAATTTTTAGAAATTCTAACTAAATTGTTTTTATATAAGATTAGCATAAGACCAATTCTTTTGTATGCATTTCTAACCCCCCGCTCCCCCCGGCGGGTACAGTAAATGGTTTCTGGTGATTTACGTTACACCAAGGGCCTGTACTCACCAGGGAATATGGAGTTTATCTAGCTCTGGTTCTCCTGGCATTCGTTTAGGCAGAGAGGTTTGTAATTTATTACTGACCATCTCAGGGAATGATCAGAGAAACCTACTCTAATTTGGTACTACGGGCATCAGGGAGCCCCCGGTTATGCCTGGGCTCCCCTGTCATTCGGGGAGTGAGGCAAATCAGCCCGATGATTTGGATGCGGCCCTTCGGGGAGTACTCGTAGTGGTTGGGGTAGTGCTAGATAGAAACCCCTCAACAAGGGGTGTATTATTACAATGGGGTGGCGCGTGGTAAGTCACTAAGAGGTACGTAGAAGATTTTCAAACTGATTTATATACGAGCAGGCTAAACTATCTTCTATTTCCCCTTTTATGCACTCAATCTGATGAGATGTTTTGTAGAGAGACTGTCCTTCTTTGGCAGTAATTTAATGGAAAATATTTTGTCTAACGAACAAGAATTGATTTGGTCAACACTAACTATCTTTCTGCAATTGGAATTTTGCAGGAACAACACAATAGTTTTCCTGATCAGAACTTAGGCTTCTTGGGCTTTGAGGGGCAGTGTGTTGAAGACCAGTTTTATTAGCATGTGCTTAAATGCCCATAAATGCCCTTTTTTATTGATGAGAAATATGTTGTTTATCAATTTTTACTTAATTTTATAAAATTTTCTAGTTTATTTTAAGCAAAGCTAAACTAATAGATGACTTTACTTAATATAACACATATGGCACAGTTTTGTACACCTTGTGAAATTGTCTTTGGGAGATATACATACATACATATGTACTATACACATATTTTCCTTCTACTTCGTTTCTTCTCATAATAACCTGCTCTTGCTGAAAAGAAAAACTGAAAATAAAAAAAGAAAAAAACAGTTTTAGCTCGATTCAAGTGAACTAATGATGATTTTAGAAACTAGATGAACCGAAGACACACCAACTAAAATCGATAAAAACCATTGACAATATATCTGCATGAGAGTACCAGCGAATGCTGTTGTGGATAATTTTTTTTACCATTTTTCTTTATCCACTTTTCTTGGATTTCTTTTTTTTCATTTTTGTGAATGAAGAAGTTGATTGTTTGGCTGTTGGCTGTATCTATTGTTATATTTTTGTTGAGTTACAGTCAAAGCAGTATTATATCTGCAATACACTTGTGCTGTTCTCTACGCTAAATTTAAAATAAATGCTATAAATTGTATAGAGAACTGCTAGCAAGGTTTCTGGGTTAATAGCGTAGAGAGGTTAACAGCACACTTTTCTACATAAGTATATACACTATTGAAGTTATATCTATAGATACAGTACACACTCTCATAAATATAGAAATAGTGGCTTGAGGCATTTTGTAGCATAAAACTAGGGGAGAGAGAGAGAGAGGAAGAGAGTGGATAGGTTTTAGAAAACACCAAATTAGTGTTGTGAAAAGTATGCTTTTGAACTGAATATTTCAGAGCATTTGTTACAAAATCAATAAAGTATGCTTTATATAAATTTGCTTACACAACAGCAACAAAAACACTTAGGCAAAAAATTTTTGTAGCATACTTTAAGCGCACTAATAAGTTAGAAAATAATTGTCTAGAAACTTAAGCAAAAATAAATTTTATTTTCATTTCTTTTTTTTTTTTTTGTTTTTGTAAAAATTTAAAACTTTTATTTTTCACAAAACAATGATGATTTTTTTTTTCTGTTTCTTATTAGTCTTCCTGTTTTAAAACTTTTTCTTAAAAAAAAAAAATGTAAAAGAAAATAAATTTTCAAATGTTCAGATAATAAAATAAACTTTAGCTCTGCAAACATACTTTTACTTCGTTTATCAAATACAAGCACATACTCATGTTAAGTGTTAAGTGTAGTAAACGGGTAGTTTGATAATTTTCTAAGCATTCCAGTAATACGTTTTATGATTTGAATGTTTTTAAACCAACGTTTAATTGCTCTGCGTTGGTTTTTTAGGTAATATGATTTCGGGCTGTTGCTCATGTCATAAATTTTGGGCTTGCAAACTTTTCCTATCAGATTGTCAAGCTGTTCATTGACAGTTAAGAAATTGTGCAACAATTCATCTGTGGATTCCACCTAAATAGCCACTCTATAGTAATGCACAGAAACTCATACGATGGAGGTTCAAATGTCATCGAATTAGAAAAAAAATTAATTTGCGGTTTTGTAAAAACATAATTAAAAAAAAAAAAATAAGACGTCCCCCCCTCCAAGAAGTTCCCCACACGAAATCGCTCCCTGAAATTTTCGAGTCTATTCCATCAAGAAGCAAATGTTCAGAAGTACAGCGCCACCTTCTGGGAAGATAACAGCTAACCTACATAAAAGATGGCTCACCACCCATATTCAACATCCAGATGGGGCAATTGCTGTTGATCATTCAAAGGTGAAGGTATAGCACTGACCTTTGAATGATCAAATTGACAGCAATATGTCCCATAGACATAAGGCGCTTAACATCTTCACATCTATCTATCTCATATGTCTATTCAACATTCCAATACAATGCACTGCATTTAGTAGGGGCTTACCCCTGAGTATTGGCCTTCAATAAAAAAAAGCATGTCATATCATGGTATGGGTTTAGTCCTGTTTTAAGAAGCTTGACAACCAACTCTAAGTGAAATTGCAACTACAAGGTGTACTTAGAAAGTTATTAATCCGCAGATAAATTATTTTTATAAACTGACCAGCAAAACATATAAAAGAAATATTGAAACAACCCTCGCATGTTTTAAATATACTCTTGTATTTAAATGCTAAATACTGCAGTAAAACTTAATTAAAAATAAATTATTGTAAAAAAATTAAAAAAAAAATAAAACTTTTTAAAAGAAAGAACAAAAAATAAAAATTGAGTTTCAAATTTGAAACTCAATGCAATGCTTGTTTTATACGTTTCTCTTATTTCTTATCTAAGAAAATTCAAAGAAAATTTATTTTTGCATTTGACTAAAAAGGTTAAAGTATTACTTTTTAAAACTTTAAGTTTTTACATATTTTTATGGTTAAAAAGTATTAGTAATGGATACCACACAAGCTCAGATTGATTGTGTACTGCAAAGTTTTAAGAAAATTATTGAGCCATTAAGACAGAATTTTTTTTTCCTGTATTTTTTATAATAAAAAATTTATATATCTAAAGCAGATGCACCAGTAAAAACTTAATGAACTTTAGAAGAGAGACCACAAATGATTTTTATTATTATTTTTTTTTCTCTAAAATGTTTAACCAATTTTATATTTCTAGAAGTTATTATTTTTATTCAATTTTATTTTTTTTTTATATTTCTTAGACATTTTTACACAAAAAAATCACTTTTTGTTCATTTCAATATGAATATCACAATCAAAAAAAAAATTGCTTACAATTGTTAGCAATTGCATGTCAATGTATGTCAATTATCGTATATTGGGGGTGTTTCACAAGAAATTGACAGTTAAGCATAAAAAGAGAAAATTTGAATTGAAAAGAAATTTAAAATGTTGCACTTTTTTTAAAGTTATTGACAGACAATTTGAAAATGAAAATTTTACATTTTATTTCTAAAGGGTGTACCATAAATAAGAAAAACTTGTAATTTGCTGCCATTTTTACATTTTGCTAGAAGCATTCTTACCATGTTTAAAGGCATTATGGGGAACGTAAACAGGGCTTTAAGTTCACGGAAGAAGTGGGCGGTGAAGTGGGCGTGGATGTATAAAAAAAAGATTACCGTCTATAGTCAGCCCTGCTGAATAAACAGACAAAATTTTTTATAAGAATCGGTCGGAGAATCTCGGAGAAGCTATTCCATTGTGGTTTACACGTAAAAGTTATGAATGAAACTGTCCGACCGTAATGACGTACATAAGTCACTGCGTCCTGTGCATATTCATGCATATGACGTGGGCTATCTGTATATGTTGAAGGCAAAATAACCATTTTTCCGAGGTCGTTTACATTACCATCGTTATTAATTGCATCACGCAAATGGATATTCTCTTCTGAACGTAATTTCTTTTGATTATAACGTATGAAATTTAGTCGTTCAATTTCAACGTTTGCGTACATATCAACAACGAACAGATGAAAAAGACGGCGACAATACAAAATGTGGACACCAACTGAAAGCTCTATACATATCGGCATATTAAATACAAACGGACGTAACTACAGTTTTTTTTTACATGAGAAGCAAAAAAAAAAAAAAATCATAATTTTCAGTATCGTAATTAAGGATTGGCATCCCTATAATTCAAGCAAGCGTTAATTTGATCATTAGCATGGTGTGAAAAGTCATGACTCTAGTGAGACCACCATTCCTACATAGTGTGAACAGTCATACAACTCTAGTGTGAACACAATTGCAATATAGTAGGAACAGTCATGCAACTCTAGTATGAACATCATTGCGACATAGTAATTTTTTTTTGCTATTCTTCTTATCAATGTGAACACCATCGCAACATAGTGTGAACAGTCCGGCATTGTATGAACCCCGGATTTTAAAAGTACACACTTACGTTAGTTTTTTTTTTCTGGAATATTTTAGAAATGTTTTTTGTTATTCTTCTTATTTGGCCAGAGACCATTCCGAATTGGTACGAAACATCAAAATCGGTTTTAGTGTGAACACCATTGAAACATAGTGTGAACAGTCATGCAACTCTAATGTGAACAGTCATGAAAGGCATTGTGTGAACTCCGTATTTTAAAAGTACACACGTAATTTTTTTTTTCCCCAGGAATATTTTAGAAATTTTTTTTTTGCTATTCTTCTTATTTGGCCAGAGACCATTCAGAATTGGTACGAATAATCGAAATCGGTCCAGGCGTTCTTGAGTTATAAGCGTAGTAACTAACGCCACTTTCTTTTATATATATAGATAGAGAAGTACAAAGCTTCTCTATCTATCTTCAGCTCGATTGGATCACGGAAAAAGGATTAAAAATTGATCCAAAGTCTTTCACACAAGCAGACAGACGGATACTACGATCTTAATAAAAAAAATTTTGACGTGTACATGAAAAGCGCCAATACACGCTCTCCACTTTCCGAAAAAATATATTTGGTTCATAGGACAAATCAAAAGCTCGTTCTTGTAACTCGCTGGTATCAAATTTTCAATTATAATTTAGGCAATTTCATTCTTTGTAATTCTGTATCGAGTTTTTTAAATATTAAACTTGTTTTTTAATTAATAATGAAAAAGGGCTTTCAATATTAAAATAATAAATCTAAGTTCTAGAAACTTTATACTGACAATTCAAAGAATTAATTAGCAAGACTCTTAACTTATTCCCAATGGCGTTTAAGTCTTTATAAAATAAAAAACAAAATATTTAAAAATTCAATTCCTTTGCCATGTATTTTAAAATTGTAAAGTTTTTAGACCATACCCATACAAATTAATTAAAATACATTTTCTATTTATTTCCCTCGAGTGATTTATTTTATTTAAAAAACAAAAAAATTAATTAAACCAAAAATAGTTTTTTTTTTCTGTAGCCATAAACCATAAGAAGATTAATAAATTTTAATTTTCCAATTTCAAAGTAAATTAAATCAAGACACAAAACAGCGCTTTTAACTTTTTAACAAATAAACAGAAAATTGAAGTTCTCTTGGTCTCTTTAAAGTTACGTTTTGTAAAGCAAGTAAAGAAAAATTAAGTTTTTATTGTTCATTTTATTGTTACAAATTATGCGGATTTAATCTGGAATCAAAAGAAACTTAGTGGTGGCAAGACTGCCTACATCAGAAGCCTAAAAAACCATTTAAAGATGTTAAAAGCAATTTAATAAAAACTATAAGAAAACAAAAAAAAAAAAAAAATTAAAGGAAAACCAACACAAAATATATTAAAAAAATACAACTTCATTACTTTAAGCACAACAACTTAATTTTTCTGCTGTTAAAATTTAAATTCCTACAAGAAAAAAGTAACATCATTATCATGGCAATCAATATCATTCATTATTTGACTGTGACTAAAAGTGTGACTGGCTGTCTATGTTTTGTCATGTGTTTAGACATTGATAATGAAAATGCCATTTAATAATAAAATTTGTTTTTTTTTTGTGTTGCGGTTGAATATTGTTTTGATGAAATGAAGAAAAAAAAGAACAAAAATGTAATTTTCTTTGCCACATCAATGGCTTTTGTCTTTGTTACAAAGTTTAATTTACGCCGCTTTTATAAGCTTTCTTCTTCTTTCATTTGTTTTGTAATTTCCTCCCTTTACAAACTACCCAGAGACTGACTTGAACACCCAAAATGTATTTCACCAGAGCTATGTATATATTGTAAGCATATCATCTTTACCATCGGCCACATTACAAGAAACATCAGTATTGTCAACATTGCTGCTGCCATTACCATTGCGTGTAAAGACAATTCCATTGTCATAGCCATTGAAAAATATTGTCATTGTCCTGATAGTCATTTGTAGTTGTAGAAAATCCTACTAAAAAGGGAGCAATGAAATCCCACGAAGGTACTTAACGTCTAATACGCCGTTGATAAGGCAAATACTGTTCAAATGGATTCATGCACATAAGGACGAAAAAAAAATACACTCATTCATACTACACACAGGAAACAGAATTCGCAGAGTGTTTTTTATAGCAAATCGTTGAGCTGCTCTCTGCCTCTCTACCAACGCACATAATAAAACAAAATTGACAGAAAAGTAATTGTCTGTCAAACACGGCCTTGTAATATTCTACAGGTTTTAAAAAATTATCAAATAAAGTAGTAGCAGTAGACAGTTTGTAACTGTCAAGTTTTGTCATATTCACTGAGGTTGTCTACCCCTGAAATTTATTGAATTTCATCGTTGTCTCAAAATTGTATGCAAGCGCTAGTATTTAAAGGGAAAACGGCAAAGTTTTCAAAAAAAACGCACCGAAACAGGGGTAGCAAGGCATACAATTTTGGTCCTGAATGTAACGCTTTTGCAACTTTGCTTTAGCAGAAGATTTAGAATTGTGATACCTTAGCGCGATTCAGTACCATATTTTTACGATAATCGCCTTGTATTTAGCAGTAAACAACCGAATTGACGATATTGCTATTTATTATCTTTTGTGTACTACGAGAGTCCCAATAGCTATTGCCTTAAACTAAAGACAAACATATTTATGCTGTTTATTCAGTAAATTTTTTATTTTGAAATTTTGTAGAGAGATGTGTCTACGCTATTAACTAGTTTGTTTGAGAACCATTTTTGTGTGTTTTTATACTCAAAGAAACGAGAGGTTTGTAGCTTTGCTAACTTTCTGACTGATTTTATATGGTATAAAGAAACCTAGAGTTGTCGGCTGTCGCTAAAGTGTACTTTAGTGAATCACATAATCGTTACTGCGCAAACAATAAAAATTGTCGACTTCTTTTGCGAATATCGTATTGAGTTATTTATTGAGTTCTTCACTCAAACTGAGTTTGATCTGACATAGTATGCTGAAGGCTCTGTGATACAGAATTGTGCAGCTGTTGACCTTCAAACACTCAACCTAGCCCTATCAATTGGTTGTGCATGTTGGAAAGCAAAAATTCTCAGCAAAGTTCAGTGAAATACATCCAAAAGCTTGCTATTCATCACAGAGTAGTAAATAAACAAATTTCAATTCCAGATACCATAACTTGGGAACTTTGCTTTGGCAAAAGAATTAAAATTGCACTACCTGATAATTATGAATTCATTCCAAACTTGTGTACCTCTGGCTCCGAAACAAATGTTGACGTTTATGAACCCAAGCAAGGCTTACTGATTTAACTCAAACAGTCATTTTTTTTATTTTTTTTTTAAGGCCAGCACTCAGGGGACGGCCCCTACTCATGCAGTACATGGTGCTTGTCTAAAAAATTATGTAATGGGAAGGGGGAAAGAGGGAGTAGTGTTTGTGGACATTTTATTTAAACCTATAGATATCGTAATTGGCAGGAAAAACCTTCGCCGGAAGATTGTTCCACAAACGAGCGGTGCGACCAAAGAACGAATTCTCTCTATAATGCATTGTGCCATTCCCTGAACAATGAACCACAAATGGGTGCGCTCTGAGAGTTGAGTATATATGAGCCCTATATATGTATAGAACTCAAACGGGACATGCTTACTTTTAAGTTCTTTACTAAGTTTACATACAGGAGAGAACATTTGCAGAAAAACTACCCAAAATGTGTCGGAGAATTCAGTTCTTCTTAATAGTGTGGTTAGAAATACAGTTTTGGGTCTGGACGTCATGTCATTGTCATCATCATTCGCGATTCCGGAACTAAATCGCCTTAATACGATGTTAGTCTGAGGGCTCTAAGAAATATAATAGTGTTCCTATTCGCACTAATGAACCCAACCGATTGTCTTCAATTTTACTAGGGAGGACATATCGTCGCAAGAATTAAAGAACACTGTAACTGACAAAAACAAAAATGTTCACCAGAGCTCAAAAGCCTTTATGAAAGTAGAAAAAAGACACTGGTATTTTCCAAAAAGGCCGACGGCGTTAGTGAATTTCTTTTCAGCATAGAAACCTGGAACCGGGACCAATGGACTCCTATTTTTTTTCTGTTCCTGTTCTGTTCTGTTTTTTTTTTTTTGTCAGTTCCAGCCTTCTTTAATTCTTGCGACGATATGGTGTTCTCTAAACTATTATCATGGTCATTGCCATTGGTTTACAAAAACGGCAATTACAGGCAATTCCCTAAAAGTGTTTTAAACATTTTAACTTTGGCCATCTACTTTTACCATTCATGCCGATGTAGGGTGTAGTCTTAATGGTGATAGAAAGTACATTTAAAGTATACGATTAAATGTTTGAATAAACATCAACAACAACAATAGCAATAACATGAAAAGGAACCCCTTAAGTTGTGCTATATTAGTATTTTGATTCATTTAAACACAAAAAGTATGCATTACTGTAAGAGAGTGAGTAAATAATATGTTCTTATATCTCTAATCGTCTCAGTTTAATATGCCTTTTTATTTGCCGTCTTTTGAATTAGAATTTCTTAAAACAAAAAAAAAAATTCTTTAAAACAAAAATTAAAAATTCTCCTCTCAAAGCAAAAAGAAAGTCAAATATACTGGCACGTGTTGGGAATTTAGGTTTTATAAGACGAAAGGCATAGCAAAACATGAAACAGCAAACGGTTTTAATTTAAAATTTGTTACAGATAATGTGATTTAAATTTGATGTCTAACTTTTTCATACAATATTTCCAAGAAGAGAAAAATAAAAATACAATCAAATTTTTTATTTTTATTTTTGTTCTATAAAAATGCAAAACAAATAATAATAATATTAACAATTTATAAAGCCAGACAGAATTGTACTTTGAACCAGAATATTACTTCGTGGTTGTTTGTTTATTCACATTTAATTTTTTTTAATACAAATTTTTTAATAAATTTAAAAGCTTAAGGATTTTTTTTTCTTAATATTTCTCATTCTAATTAACGAAACTTTTCTTGACAATGCTACACAAGCACGACGTTCGAAAAGAATCTCCTGGTTAATGACAATAATAATGAGCAAAGGTTTAGCCAAAATTGAAATATAAAAATCTTTATTAACCTTTAACTACGGAAGTGAAATTTTTTTTCATAAGTATTGACGTGGGGTAAATTTTACCACCTTTTGTTCTACCAAAAAAATTAGTAAAAAAAAATTTTTTTTTTTAATAATTTATTTTTAAAAGAACAAGAAAATACATTTTTATATAAATATGACTATAAAAATAAAAAAATCAAACGTTTAGTATAACAAAACAGGGGGTAAAATTTAACACCACCTCAGTAGTTAAAGGTTAAACAAATATTAGCCATAGAAATTATTCAAAATTAATTTCAACTCTTGATAAAAAGAATGCAGAAAAATTTTAGTTTTAAATCTTTATTGTTGTTAAAAAAAAATAAATAAATCGGCCATATTCCACTTGTCGTTATCGTTTGAAAAGAAAATATAAACGACAGAGTGGCAGCACTGTTGACGCTATCGATCTTTATCGAATATATATTGGCATCCAGCAAGACTACAGGAATTACAAAAATCACTATTTCTTTGTGGTCATTATTTTTAGCAACGGAGTTGAGCAACAAGAACAAAAATGGAAATTAAAACAATTTTATTTTCTGATGTCGAAAATAAAGCCACATATCGTCGCAAGAATTAAAGAACGTTGTAACTGACAAAAAATCGCAAATACATTTTTTACATCATTTTTATCAGAAGAAAAATACGCGTCGATTGGTCCCGGTCCCAGATTTCTACGATGAACATAAATTCACTTACGCCGTCTACGTTTTGAAAAATAGCAGCTCTGGTAAACATTTAAGTTTTTGTCAGTTACATCGTACTTTAATTCTATCGACGATATGCTAAAACCGGTTTCGGAAAGGAATACAACCCTTCAGTTTCGATATTATTGTGAGAAGCATTACTGTACTTGAAATTATTGATTTCATTCTCAAGAACCCTTGACTGTTAAAGTAAAGATGTGTAGACCTTTCAGATGGAATAGGTACATATTTCTATAGGCTTGTGTGTATGCATTATATTATTTCAACTACCAACAACATAAGCGCACTGGCTTTATTACGGGTCCTATTTTGTTTGAAAATAAATTTTATTTTTTTTTATTTTTTATTTACAATGTTTTTACGCACTCAAAAATTTGTACGAGGGATAAGAATACATAATAAGTTCTTTTCGAATAAGTCACTGAGAATAATAAGTTGTTTTTGGAAGTCAATATATAGCAATGCAGCATCTTTTTTCTATTTAAGACGAAAACTCAGGGGTAAACCCCTACTAAATGAAGTGCATTGTATTGGAATATTGAATTAATAGATATAGAAGTGAAGATGTTTAGCGCCAAATGTCAATGTGACAAATTGCTGTCCATTTGATCACTCAAAGGCCAGTGTTATACCTTCACCTTTGAATAATCAACAGCAATTGCCCTATTTGGATGTTAAATATGAGTGGTGAGCATCTATTTTTTTACGTATATGAGCTGTTATCTTCCCTGAAGGTGGCGCTGTACTCCAGATCATTCGTTTCTTGGTGGAATAGACTGGAAATGTTAGGGAGCGGTTTCGTGAGGATGAAATTTCTTTGTGGGGGGCAAACCTCTTGTTTTTTAAGTTATAATTTTTTGAGAAACCCCAAATTTATTTTTTAATTTTTTTCTCCTTCGCTGAGATTTAAACCTCGGTCGTTTGAGTTTCTGTACACGCGCTCTAACAACTATACCACTTCCCCTCATACAAAATTTGTAATTTAGCTATCAAATGATAAAATGTTAAGCATTAAGCTGTCACTTTATGACATTTATTTAGGAACAAGTGGTAAAATTTTAACTATGGAGCGCTACACTACAATTGCTTATATCGATCGCTTGTGAATTGCTTGTTTAAAACACTAAACGAAAACAGCACATTTTTCAACAGAATCCTCTTTAGTGATAATGATGTTTTGTGGACACAATTTGCTAATGTTAACAGCAGCGAACTTTTACCCTATGTCAGGCTTACGCCCTAGCTTCTCGCAGCACTCATGTTGTGTGTGTTAATTTTTATCCATGAGTACCGGGACCTACAGTTTAAAGTCGACTGCGAACGACAGATTTGAGAAGCTTTTTCATGGCAATGAATTACTCTCAGAGACTTTGCCAGAAGACTGCTGAGAGGTAATCGCCGAAAGAAATATTTTTTTCATATTTATTTTCTTCTAAACGTCAAAGCTGAGATTTGAACCCAGCGCTATTGTTTTAGTAAGCCAACACACTAACCACTAGACCACAGCGACTACAATTCAGTTATTGCATAAAAAATTAGCCTGTCGCGATTTGACGATGTCAATTGGCCATCTTGTTCTTGTGATTTAACGGCGCTGCATTATTTGCTCTGAGGCAATTTGAAAGACCGAGTTTACGTGAACAGACTATATCCAACTGGCGCTCTTAAAAGTGAAATTTGGCATTTTGGTTACAACATTTTGGATATCTGCCAGACTTCATACTCTATTATCCTTCACACCTTTATCTTTGACAACGAAAAACGAATGATCAGGAGAAAAGCGCCACCTCCGGGGAAGTAGCAGATAAGAGCTAAAAACCTACTTAGCGAAGGCACTCACCGCAATCAATATGAAACGATTGGGCAATTGTTGTTGATAATTCAAGGTTGGAGGCATAACACTGGGATTTGAATGACCAATTCACAGCAATTTATGTTATTCCTAAGGCGCTTAATAATATAACAAAACAAAATATATGTTCTGTTTTCATAATGAACTGTCCTTTCCACAAAAATTTCAATACAATGCACAGCATTTAGTAGGGTTTTACCCCTGAGTAGTGGTCTCAAAATAAAATTAATTCCCATATTTCTACTTAACATTGCTATTAATAAAACTGAATTTGTCAAAAAATAAATGGGTTTTTAAGCCAATTTACTTCCTAATCTCAAATTTGTCCACTCTATTTATGTATTTATAAATATAAATATAAACATACATACAAACATACATAGTTGGCCATTACAACCCTGTGTCAGGGTTCTCGCATATAAATATAAACAGTCTTTGAAAATACCACTAGAACAGCGAAGAAAAATATAATAAAGCGGTAGAGGTGGATACCTACAAACGGTTTGCTAACTATTCCTATTATGATAACTGGAAAGTGGACAAAGTGCTCTCTGAACTTCTTGTGAATGGATTCGTTTTTTGGAAAAGTAAATTTGACAGAAAAGTATTGTTCTGGTAAAAAAAAAATCGATAGTGACTGGCCACATTTTCCTTAACACAGTTTGACATTCTCAGCTGTCAAACCATAGTTATCGATATTGATATTTATCCTTAAGAATTACCATATTTTTTATTGTAATTTTATTCATTATTTTTAACTTTTCCTCTTTATAAACTTTTTTAATTTTTTTTTGATTCTCTTAAGCTGAAATTGTTTATTTATTTTTCCTCCAGTATTAATTTCTTAAATAAAAGTAAAAAAAAAATTATTTCTTATTTTAACATTTGCTATCTGGATAATCTGATTTCTGTTTAAGTTTTCTGTTGAGTTTCATGTTCATGATTTCAAGTAGAGAAAAATGAAAATTCTTCTTCAAGTCAGCACACATTTCTGTGGAAAAGAAGCATTGAAAAAAAACTCATCCCCATCAGCATCACCATCACCATGAACGTTATTGTTATTATTATTGTTGATGTTCTTAATATTATTATTAAATGTATTTTGTTATTGTTTTTGTTTCTGTTGTTGTTTTTATTATAAAATATCTGTTTGTATTCTTCACCTGTATACAGTACGTGTACTCGTATGTAGTCATTTATGAAAATGTAAATATTTTTTTTCTGTTTCAGAATATTTATTTTTTTAAGTCATTCATGCAGAAATTCATTTCATTCAATGATTTTTGATACTTATGCGGGCGTTATTATTGTTGTTCCTACACAGAATACACAACAGATATTATACATTATCAGCACCTGTGGTGTTGGTAAATATTTAATTGAAACATTAAAATAAATAAATTTATAATTTTTATATTCTTCGTTTGTATGTATGTGAGAGTATAATATTGTTTTTCTTTCTGTCATCCTACCATTTCAAATATGTCACCTACAGCACTTTCGGGTATTCCGTACTAGTTTAGGTATAAGGGACGAGACGTTAAAAGAAAAATAATTTTTTTAGTTTTTCAGAATTTTTTTTTTAATTTGACAATATTGCTCTTAGAGCTATTATGCCAGTCGTTTTTAATTTTTTAACCTCCATTGCTGTAGTAGTAATAATTCCTCTACATGGAATAATCACCTTGTCGATGTGTAGATGCTTACACTGAAAGGCCGTAACTGGCTAAGCTGGGGAAGAACAATAGATCTGTGGCAGGGTCTCTTATGTCGAACAGGCAGTTGAGGATAAGTAACAAGTAATAATCCCAAGGGCTGGATCAAGAAGAACAACATCATCTTCAGTATCATTGTCATATGTGAACAGATATGAATGCCAAGGGCAACAACAACAATTGCTGTTAGCTTTACAAAATTCGTATTCGTTTGAACGAAAACGTGGGACAGCTGGTAGTGCCGTCTTTGGGCCTCTTATGCTACCATTAGGGGAACATTTTTGTTTTTTTTATTCCCACAATTAATTTAAACTTTACTGTTCGAGCTTTCTCCCCCCCCGGGGATACAGAAAAGGCTGCTGATGATATGTCCCGTAAGTGGCCTGTTTTCTCCGGAGAATATGAAGTTCAACCTAGCTCTGAGTGGTCTGACGCTTGCAATAGGTAGAGAATGGTTGGTAATGTGTGGTGTATGGCCTTTATGCCACGCGTGCTTTGGGTGCTTGTCCCTGTAAGAGCGCGTGGCAGGCATTTCTGGCGTTCTCAAGGAGTGACCAGAGATGCCTTAATCTGGTACTACGGGCATCAGGAGCCCCCGGTTAGCCTGGGCTCCTCTGTCATTTGAGAAGTGAGGCTAATCGGCCTGATGGTTTGGGTGCGGTCCTTCGGAAAGTACACGTAGTGGTTGTGGTAGTGCTAGTTAGAAACCGCTCAGCAAGGGGCGTGTCACTACCCAGACAGTGGTGGTGCTAAATTGCCAACTCGGTGCTATGGGCTCTCTTTTGAGCGCCGTGCCCTCGTGCATGTTCGAGATTAGAGGGTACCGGCATCGGATGGCGGTGGTCGGATGCATTGAATTCGTCTACCGCTCCGGCAACGGGCGGCGTGTGGTGATTCTCATGACAGGTACGCACGTTAAACCTATACAGTTGTGCGAGCTTCCTAGAGTTGATTGTTGTTGGATTATTTAATGGTGAAGATATAATAACAGTTGCCATTGAATACTCAACCAACAGCAACGGATTTTCTTGCGGCTCGCATTTTTAAGGTGAATACATACATGCAGACATACATACATATATACTTAATTGGCCATTACAAGCCTGTTTCAGGATTACAGCTTAACTTCTCGTAAAACCCTTGTTGTGTGTGTTAATTTTTATTCATGAGTACCGGGACCTACAGTTTAAAGTCGACTCCGAACGACAGACTTGAGAGCTTGTTCTTGGCAATCAGTTACTCTTAGAGTTTTTGTCAGAAGATTGCTATGAGGTGATGGCCGAAACAAATATATTTTCAAATTTCTTTCTTTTAATATGTCAGAGCTGGGGGTTGAACCCGGAGCTCTTGTTTTAGTAAGCCAACACACTAACCAATAGAACACGGCGACTACTAACTAATACTTTTTTTTCTGACTGATATAGGTTACGATATTAGTAAGGGTAAATCAAATGTCCCCACACTCTTTCCCTCTTCTCCTCATAATTTCCTAGACCAGCATAATGTAGTGAATGAGTGCTGGCCTTAATTTGGGGAAAAAATATTATAAGCTACCTCTACATCGTGACATATTAGCGGTAATTAAACCTCAAAACAAGCAAACGTAGCATATATGTATGCTCACATTTTTGCATACATTGACTTGGTTTGCTACGTTTGCAACACTTGCAAACGCCCCTAACATCCTAGCAAGCGTAGCTATCACCGACATATCTTCCTACATTTATTACATATATAGTTTTTCAATAAAGTAACACTTTAATAAGGTTATTTTCATTTAAAAATTAAAGAAACATCACAAGTCCCAGAAAGCTACTAAAGAAATATAAAGATTAAAAGGAAATATTAAACAGGATAAAAATTAAAAAATAAGAATGAAAAACAACATAAAAGAAAATGTTAAAAAGACAATAAAATTAACAATTAAATGTAAACAATTAAATCTACAGAAGACAATAAAAATATAAAAATAAAACACACACAACACAATACAAATATTAAAACAAAAGTTGAAAGCAAAATAAAGAAATAAGAAGGAAAAAAATAAAAAAATAAGACAACAAGTGCAGACAACACAAGATAAAACACCATTGAGCCTTAAGGTGTCAGTTACAATGACGGAAACACTAAGAAAATCTCAGACAGAATTGTAGAAAATATGAAAATAAGAAATACATGAGGGAAAAATAATGTTTTGTGTCATAAAACAATTGTTAAATAGACATTTTCTTAACTTTTCTTCTTTCCACATTTTTTTGTGTTTGTTTTTTGTTTTTTTTTTTTTTTTTGTTTTTGTTTTTGTGAGATTACAAGAAAATGTAATTTTACCCTGAACTGTATAGAAAACTCTCCTTAAGAGTTTAAAGGAAATACATGTTAAGTTGGAATGATGATATTTTTGAAATAATAACTTTCAACTGCAAAGTAAAACTTCTAAATTTTTAATGCCAAACAATAATGGACTTATGCAGAAAACAATAGAAAATTGATTTTAATTCACTCAATTGTGTTACCAATTAAAATAAGATCAACAGCCTAGATTTACTCATTTATTTTCAGAGTAAGATCGGATTAAACTATCGTTATCGAGAACTTCGTGTGGACATGCCACGAGCGCATGATAAAGTTACCCCAAAGCTGCTCTTAATTAGCACCATTCTGTATTTATTGCCCGTTGATCTCTATGCTATGTTGTCGATTTCGGCTGTCAATACGATCAGGTTGAGAGATTTGGGCTTCTGGGGATGTTTTCTGGATAGCCGCAGCAAGTGTCTCTCCACTTGGTGAATTTTGTAGGGTCTGCCAGCAGACATGAAAGGGTACGATAAATTTTAACATGGAATCTGGCATTAGTTCTGGTTTATTGTCTAAGTCCGCTAAATTTCCAGAAAAATTTAAATTGCCACACACGCGTAGTGTCTTCCAGGCTGACGTATAAGCAATTATGCAAACTTTGAAAATACTGAGGGGACAGGACTCTTTGGGTGAAATTAGGGTTTTCTCTGATAGGCAGACTTGGTCTTGCTTTCTGCTCACAGGAATGTTGTGGGCAATAAAAGAGCTGATAAGTTTTTGTTTCTCTGATATCTGCTACTCGAAAGGCAATAAAAATTTTGAACATCTATCGTCAATCTTCGTGAAGGTTTTCAGCGATATCTACTGCTCATTAAACGATCGGTAAGCAGGTTGAAAGATTGGAACTACCTTAAGTTGAGAGATTTCATCTGAAAGGAAGACTATTTGGACAATTTCATTGTGATTGTTTTTCGCTGTCCTTTTGCAGTTGATTGTCCAGTAAATCACACAGTACTTTATAGAGAGAATTCATTCTTTAGACGCACAGCTCGTTTATGGAAAAATCTTGCAGCGAATGTTTTTCCTGCCAGTTGCTATATCAGTAAGTTAAAATCAAATGTCCACAAGCACTACTCCTACTTTGCCCCTTCCCACAACATAATTTCCTAGACCAGCACAATGAACTACATTAGTAAGAGTCATCTCCTGAGTGCTGGCCTTAACCCTCCGTCACGCACATGTTCCGATAGTCACACACGTAGCGCATGCGTTTGGCCAGATCCACTATGTATTTCAATACATTTTTATGAAAAATATGCAATTTTATTGATAACATTATATTGTTATAACATTATTTTATATATTTTCATTTGTTGTTTTCTTTTTTTTTCAACTGAATCGAAAAATAATTCAGCTGATGCAAATAGAAAAAAGCAACAGTTTTTTGTATTTGATTTCATTGCTGTGAAAGTATGTACTATAAAGAGCGTAGGGCGTAGCCAAAAATCTGAAACTTAGAATAGCTACAACAACGCAAAGTACCCACAAAATTCACTTTGAGTTGATTTGAGTAAACAAACGCAAAAAAATAAAAAAAAATTCTTTTTTTTTCAAAAACTGATAGCTAACAATATTTATAGAGGGTACCTAGAGACACAAACACCTAGCTAAATTACAAACTTGTTTAAATCAGTGTTAAGTTCGTAAAAGATCTAGCCAGATACATGCGCAGGATGGAGGGTTAATAATAAAAAAATCACCCAGTGTCTTCTTGGAAGGCTCTCTGTTTTATTTTTTTTTTTCTACAAATTTTTTAGTTTCACGCAAAACTTTTAAAGAAGCTACAAATTAATTTATTTTTTTGACATTTTATATATGAAAGTGCTATGTCAGAGCTATGAATTTCTATAAATTTTCGCAAGTAGTATGTGTGGGAAATTTGATGGCAAAACTTGAACGTGTGGCTGCAGGGTTAAATTTAAGAAATTTAATAATTTTTAATATTCCATTATAAAGAATCTTTTACAAGAGTTTAGTTGATAAAAAAATGCACGCTGTTGATTTTACGCAAACAAAATTGTATTTTTTTATTTTTCTTTCCTTTTTTTTTTTGTTTTGTTTTTTTTTTGTATAACTTGCTAACAATAGTTGTTAATTAAATGCCATATTAAAGCAACTTGAAATTATTAAGAACGAAAAGAAAAAAAAACACAGTTTTTAACTTCACTATCCCAACAATAATAGTTTGCAAGCGAACCACAAAATAAATCTTGTGCAGTTTGTATACATTTGCGCTTGGTTTTATAAAATTTTCGTGAATTGTAAGCAAAAATATTCATAATTTTGTTGCTAAAATAAACACTTCAAGATGAAGAAAAACGAAAACATAAAACTTCTTCAACAACATTACTCTTACAAATGGGGTTACAGTAGCAGAAGTTTAAGTGCTTGAAAGTGCAACATTATTTAAGTGATAAAATAACAATAAACAATTAAATTGCATTACAAATGAGAGAAATTCTAGCAAGTTTTGCTTAATAACCAAACTAATTATGCAGGGGGTTACTTTCTTGGAACCACAAAATATGCTGTATTTATTTTTGCTTATTTAGATCCTTAAGATATGCTTTCTTTTTTTGTTTCAATATATACAAAAATTCAAAATAAACATTGCTTTTATTATTTAATTCCTTGTCTGTCTATTGTAAAGCCATTTTGAATTATTTATGTTTTACAAATATCCCAATTATCTCTTGTGTAAATAAATTCCTTAAGTATTTAATGTCATTTAACCAACGAAACGAATTATTTGTATTAGGCCATAGAAAAGAAATTTTAATTTAATTTGTCACAAAAAAGAAACAGAAAAAAGTTAAATAATAAAGCAAAGAATAAAAAGTTTGTTGAAAAACCCAAAAGCATTAGCAAATTGTCGATATCAATTATAAATGAACGGATCCTTAAATTCTACCATAAAATAAAAAAAAAAAAAAACAGATTTAAAAATAAAAGCCAAACAAACAGGGAATTAAGACAGATAAAACGAGATAAGATGTTAAACCAGACAGACAAACCTTAAGACTAAAAGAGGGACGAAGCAATAATGAAAATAAATGAATAATTTGACAGTTTTTTTCCTTTTTTTATTGAAGGAGTCTATACTGGGGATTTCTTTTTTCTTTACTAATTGGTTTGTTATGTGACAGAAAATTCTAATTAAAAAAAATTTTTTTTAAATATTTGCTGAAAAAAAAAATCCCCAAAAGCATGCTGGAAAAATTAAATAAAACAGCGGCCTAAAAAACTGCTCTGAAATTTACCACACAAGTCATTGACTTTTATACGTTTAAAACTGTAGAAAAACAAAAAAAAAAAAACAAACAAAAAAAAAAATGAATAGAAATGAAAGTAAAAATGTAAGAAATTCTGTAGTAGATCAGAATGTTTATTTTATACGCTACCTCATGGATATTTCTATAAAAAAATATGCTAATGTGCTGCCATCTTCTTTAAATTAAACTTCAAGATTGTATCTTTAAGATATTTTACTAAAATATGAAAATTCTGGTAAACTGTAAATCAATTAATTGATGATAAACATATTTGCGTATATTACAAGAAAGTCATTTAAACTGTTCATTTCGTCGTGGGTTACACATACCTTTGAGAACGCTATGTCTGTAAAGACACTCATAGATGATGTTTTGTTGATATTGAGGAGCAGTTTGTAGACCTAATGACTTCATGCTCTTCAGCCTTATATCCATGTAATATGATTTGATGGCAAAAAGCACAGGAAAAAGTGTAATTTATTTGATTCTGTAACTTCAGCAAACTGGCCACCGTTTCATGTGAAATTAATTTTGACAAGCAATAAGCTTAAGCCGAAAATAACTATTTTCTCTTCTTTTTCTACTTTTAGGTAACTTCAGTTTGGTCCTGCAATGGTATCAAAACGGCACCTTGTGCTAATTGTAGTTGATCAGGGTTTCGAATAAACTGACCATTTGATCTACCTACCTACCTACCTACCTAAGCTTCAACCGAACCAAAGAAGGAATACAAAATAAAAACCAAATTCGATTTAGCGGTCGAACGAAAGCAACTCCTACTTTCTTTTTATTATATTATTGAGCTCAATACTCAGGGATAAACCCCTATTAAAGGCTGTGCATTGTATAGGAATTTTTGTGGAAAGGACAATACATTATGACAACAGAACATATATTTTGTGTTCTTATATTATTAAGCGCCTTAGGAATGGGACAAAGGCCAGAATGATCAACAGCAATTGCCCCATTATTGCATGTTTATTGCGGTGAGTGCCTTCGCTAAGTAGACTTTTAGCTGTGTACCTGATACTTTCCAATATGTGGCGCTTTTCTACTGATCATTTGTTTTTGGTTGTCAAAGGTTAAGGTGGAAAAGAGTTACTTTGTAGATAGATTTCTTGGAGGGGGAGTGGTCCCCCCTCTTATTTTTAAATTATAATTTCGAAAAATCGCAAATTAACTTTTTCATTTTTCACTTTTGATTTTCTACTGATCATTCGTTTTTTGTTGTCAAAGCTTAAGGTGAAATAGAAAATTTGAAGTTTGACAAAAATGTTTCCGTGGATACCAAAAATAAGGTGCTAACTTTTCAAAGTTTTAGAAACCTTAAGACAAACTCAGTATATTCTAAAAGTCATCATATAACTTAATAAGGCTGTGAAATTTGTAAGCCCTTCAACATCTAAAACCTTTGTGTTGTCTTTTATTCTCACTTAAGGTCTTTTTGGAAAAAGCGTTTTAATAGAAAAACAAGATTTCAAAAGAAACATTTTAATTTCAATTTCACTAAAATAAGGACACAAACGCAAGGAAAAAAACATGCTCAGATGTTTAAAAAATCTATTAAATAAAGTTGTTATAGAGCCTTTACCTCCCAAAAAAAAGGATAAATGTGTAAAAAAAAATTTTATTAAATAATAACTGGCGAAATGTTACCCTTAATGTTTCTTTTTGTTTTTTTTTTTTTTTGTTTAGTTGGCTGTGTGCCAATATTAAACACCTTATGTTTCTTTTTTAGGCTTTTTATAGGATTAATTAAAATTTATAAAAGAATTATTTTTATTTCGATTTTTTTTTTCTTCTCAAATAATAAAAATTTTTCGGTATCTTCCTGCTGACCTTCTTTAGTTTGCTTGTTTGCCTCAAAAGAAAAAAAGGAAAGAAAAATGATGAAGAAAGAGGAAAAAAAACATGAAAAAAGAAACCCATTTTAAAACCCATTAAATAAGAGAAATGAAAATGAAAATAATTCCGAATTAAAACTCAGTTTTTTTTTAATTATTTCTTCTTTTGCCAAAAAAGAAAATCTACAAAAAAGATGTGAAAAGAAAAGAAGGATTAACATTTAAATGTTTTACAAATTTCGAAGAAGAAAAAACTGATAAGAAAAAAAAAGTAACAGAAAGGGAGATTAAGATACCCAGAAGAAGGTTAAACTAGAAAGAAAATTATTTTTTAAGAAATAAATTGAGTGAAAGGGGTATAAATAATAATTTTAAATATTGGGTTGAGCAAATATTAGAAGTTTATTATGGGAGGCGCATTTGTAGCAAACAAATATCTACAAAAAATATTTGTTGTTTTTTTAATTGAAATAAGTTTTTTATGAATAAAAATAAGACAAATTGAATACATCAATACATACATACATACATAACTGGCCATTACAACGCTGTGTCAGGGTACTCATGTTGTGCGTGTTAGGTTTTATACATGAGTACCGGGACCTACAGTTTAAAGTCTACTCCGAACGACAGCTTTGAGAAACCTTTTCATGGCAATAAATTACTCCCAGAGCTTTTGCCAGAAGACTGCTGAGAAGTAGTTGCCTAAAGAAATAATTTTTCATATTTCTTTTTTTCTAGATGTCAGAGCTTAGATTTGAACCCGACGCTATTGTCTTAGTATGAATATGAATTGAATAAGAAATGTTATCAGACGATTTAGTTTAGCATTTACGTGTTGCAATGATTCGCATTAGATGTCAAATATTCAAGGGAAACAAAAACTCAATACTTATTAACCAGTCAAACCCCTAAAATATTCTTTTTATTTTCCTATACCAACAAAAATCTATAAAAGAAAACAACACAAGCAATAGCATATTAAAAACAAGATATCTTCTTATATGTACAGGGTGTCCGCCGACAAGGTACTTTTTTTATTTATAGTATTTGATTTAATAAAAGGGAATGGTGCTTATATTGAAAAAATTTTTAATTAAATATGGGGAATTATGTATGAAATACAATATCAATACGCCTCTGTTAGCCTTACAAATGCAAGCCCTTTCGAGCACATTTTTCATTATATTCTCAAACGTTTCACGCGGTTGCTCCAGAATTTCTGTGTTGTTTGCATAAACCTTGCTTTTCAGATAGCCTCACAAAAAGAAGTTCGGAGCCGTCAAACCAGGCAACCGTGGCTGCCAATGAACATAACCACTCCTTGGAATAACTTCCAATATAATCCTGGCTTTATGCGATGTGACAGTGTCTTCTTGAAACCACATGCTAGTCAAGACCAAAGCAAGAAGCTGTAGTGTTAACAAGTTTTCAATCATATCACGATATCTGTCCCCATTGACAGTTACCATTACGCCGTTTTCCGTTTCAAAGAAGTAAGATCCAATTATTCATCCTCACCAAATTAGACACTAGACTGTTACTTTTAATCAGAGTATTAAAATAAACAAAACTGAACGTTTGATCTCAATTTGTTGTGTTCTTTACAATGAGTAAAACAAAAATAAAACAGAAACAGTGAGAACGGTTGTCCCATTTAGTTTTGTATATTGTTTTTGTTTTGAGTACTACAAATACACTAACTCAAATGTGCGTAGGTACAACAAAAAATTAATGAGAAGTAAAAGAAAAGAAGAAGAGAAAAAAGAGCAATTTATACTAAAGTAACGGAATAACAAAGCAAGCACAAGAGCGAAAAGCTAATTGTTTTATTTGCGCTCTTTCTGATTTAGAAAGTATTTGTTTTGGTTTTGCTCATGTAAAATACCATTAAAAAAATTTTGTATGACTTTGTTGTAACGTTTGCGAAATGTTTTATTTGTTTGCCCATTCTGCTTTTAATGAATGCAAAGGTGACTGATGAATAATTTAAGGGTTTTCCATTGCCCATAACCCACTATTCTGTGTATTTACATATCCATTCAAAAGAAAATGTGCCTGGTAACTCATTATGATTTTTTCAATCATTGTCACAGTAATCGATGATTGATTTTGATAAAATGATTTAACGATTAAAACACAATAAATTTGTGACATTTCTACTTCACGGCTGCCAAATATACACTGTCAATACTGATGCTTACCAAAATGGCTGCAAAACAAAGTAGTAAACTTTCCCGGCGGACACCTTGTATTTTCTTAAATAAATATTTAAATATTACAAACTGTTGTATAAATAACAAAATCGTGATGAAAAAATTACATAAAACCACAACACTTTAGTAATTATTTAATGAACTCCTACTGAGTAACCAGCAATTATTGCTTTTATTCTATCATACGCTATCATAGGCAGTTTTGAGGCAAATAAATAAATTTGAAACACCTAAAACTAAATCCCAAATACCAATTTTGAAATACAAAGTGCGGTTTTTCATCAATTTTTGCAATAAATTCTTGGAAACAGGTCTAAGACATATAAATGATGATGATGACAAAAAGTTTCTTGACATGTAGGAATATAAGTTACTAGCTAAACCCGGTGTGCTTCGCTACCCCCTCGTAATATAATGAAATTAACGGCGGTGACGTACTTCATAGTTATATTACGACGTTAACAATATTAAGAGCAATATACTACCAAATAAAAAAAAAATCCGTTGGAAGGATCAAATTTATCCAGAGAACAAAACGTTTAAAACTTTCAAATAAAATTTTGCGTTAAAGGGGGCGTGGCGTAAGAAATTTTTATTTGTATCTCGCCTGGAGTATAATGTGAATACAATTTGAAGTAAATCTGTTAAAAACTATATGGGAGCAATTACATAATTTTTAAAGAGTGGGCGTAAAAGTGGGCGTGGTGAAAAAGTACCCATGTCAGAGTCCCAGTTAAATACTTTGAAAATTTCAGGAAGATCGATCTAGAGGTTTGGTCTCCTATAAGATACAAACAAACAAATAAAAAAACGCACATTCAATTTTATATATTTAGATTGGTTAGAATTTCGGATTTGCATAAAACCGTAAACCCTGTTAACTTTTTCTTTGAAAAAGAGAAAACAGAAGAAAAGGAAGTACGAAAGTAAAGTACAAATGAAGTGATAAAAAGATCCAATTAAGTAAATAAATATTGAAAAAAAGGTTTATTTTTTATGTTTATGTTTATGTTTCTTTTTTTTTTTTTTTTGGGTTATAAAGATATATTTTTAAGCCAAAATTACCAACAACATAGTCATGCTGTGTTTCCCGATGCTTTGCCAAATAAACTTATTAACAACAATAAATTCTTTATAGCAGTAAATTGTATTTATTAGAAAAAATAAATTAAATTTTTTGTTTTAATTAACTTAAGCTTTAAATCCAACTAAGATGAAAATCTACATTTTTAGAATTTTTGAATTTTTCATAAAATCCTAAAAGTATGCAAAGCATATTAACTCTTACATGTAAACGAAAGTATGCTATGTAAAGAATTAAATATGTTTTTGTTTTTTTTTAATTTTAAATTTTAAAAACAATTAAAGCATTTATTATAGGTAGAAAATTAATAGGATTGAGAATACATTTTAAATAATACTCGTAATAAGCAATTAAAATGAGAATTTTGTTTTCAAATCAATAGGTCTATTGCTTCCACGTTTTCAAGTGTAACCATGCCTCTGCATGCCTTTAAGTATCCGAATTTTATTTAGACATCAGTCATCAATTTGCCTAATGGGAATTTGAGAATGTTTTGATTTTTATAATCTAGTCAGTTTTGGTTTAAAAACTAAAATTTGCGCATATGGATAAAAACAAAACCAAAATTTATTTTACAGAGTCCACTGTTTTAAGACTTATTCCTTACAAAAACTATGTGTTCAATATACGCTTCTTTTAGAGCACATGATGCATAATATCATTTTTAAGTGCAGTGTATTATGTTTTTAAATAAAACAAATTGTGTGACTAGAATTTAAATTTAAAGTTCCACTTATTGCATAAACAACTATATATTTATTACTAGCCAAACATCGGCTTACTTCTCTACCCGAGCTATTCCCTTTGAACTTTTTGATTGATAATGTAAATGACTGCTCTGCTGCTCTCACTGTTCCTAAAATATATGTACAAAAGTAAATATTTAGCTTGTATGTGAGGTACTATACTCATTTAGCTAAATACAGATAATTTCACTCGCTAACTGGTACTGTCAATTCAGCAGCTTAAACTAAACGAAGAAGCTTCTGCTGATACCATTATCAAGGCAAACAAAAGTGAATATCTAGTGTTTACGGGCGGATTGATACTGAAGCTACCTAAGTAGGAAAAAAACATTTTTTTTCAAAAACTATTCATTTCTCAACATAGTCTCTTTTTAGCTCAATACACTTAGTTAGATGATTTTCCAACTTTTCTTTATACCATCTGAACAATACGATTTTGGGAACTCTTCCAAATACGCATTAGTTTCGGTAATCACTTCTTCTTTTGAGATGAATCTTTTTCCTGCGAGTCATTTTTTCAAGTTTTTATTTATTTTTTTTTATTTTGAGACCAATACTCAGGGGTAAACCCCTACTAAATGCTGTGCATTGTATTGGAATTTTTGTAAAGGAAATATATTATTAATATTAATGATATTATTATTAAGCGCCTTAGGAATGAGACAAATTGCTGTGAATTGATCATTCAAAGGCCGGTGTTATACCTTCACCCTTGAGTGATCAACAGCAATTGCCTCATCGTTGCATGTTGATTGTGTGGTGAGTGTCTTCGCTAAGTAGGTTTAGCTGTTATATGCTACTTCCCAAAAGGTGGCGCTTTTTTCTTCCTGATCATTCGTTTTTTGTTGACATTGGTTAAGGCAGAATAGAGTTGAATGTCGAGGAGCGGTTTCTTGCAGATTCGCCGCAATGTTTATCAAGCTTTTCTTTTGTCTCTTTCGCCGTTTTTCTTTTCAAATAATAGTGTTTAATCACTACACGAAATTCACTTTTTTCCATTTTCCAAGAAACACAAAAGTTGCTTACTTCAAACGATTACAAGAAATGAACTAATCGATGAATTTGGCTAAAATTTTAGCAGCTGACGTTTGACAGATCGCAATTTCTAAGACAGGGAAAAGATTTTGTGTTTGTGCTGCCATCTAGCGCTAGGTAGCTTCAATGTCAATTCGCCCTTAAGTCAGTATTATCTTATTTCGCCTACAGCTAATTAATTCACTGATTGGTTTTAATTACCATGGAGCTATTTGACCTGAATTAAGAGACTATTGCTGTTATAATTTTTATTTTATTTGAATTTTTGAAAGTTATTTTACTTTTTTCTTTTTACCCATACACCCAGATGACAAGATCTCACCTCACCTCACCTCTCACGTCTATTCATGATAAAACAACATTTGCAAGCAGTTTGTTAAACGATCTGTGAGAATCAGCAGATTTTTTATACATTCGGTTCCAGTATGAAGGCGAATGTAGCTGGAGTTATATTTTATTCCCAAGAAAAAATGCCAATTTTGAATACATTTTATATGGGTCGTGGATGACAGACGATACATCGTTATTATTAACAAAATTTATAAATTTAGTTTTTATTTATAACATAATATTTACATTAAATAAATGCAAAAAACATTAAAAAAAAATTAAAATCTAATAGAAAAGCTTTCTACTATATTCTTTACAAAATTGGCGCTATGCTTAGTATTCTCGACAAGTTGCTGCCATTCTTTTTTGTCTCTTATATATACCTCGTTTGCTGTTAACTCCTTTAAGGAGCTGCAATAATTCAGAATATACTTAAGAAATTTGACTGATAAACAATAGCATTTGCTGACATCAAGCCTTCTGAGTCTAGGTAAACCTTGAGCTATATGAAGAATGGCATCATCATATAATTCAAAACAGCCTAAAAGTGAGATTTCTTCTAAGGCAGGACAATTTTTTACCACTTCCTTAATGCCCTCAGAAGAGATGTCAAAGCAATAAGTAAGCTCTAGTTTGCGTAGTTCAATAAATTTAAAGCATTTGACAAATGGGTCATCCGTTAGATATGTGCTGTGGCATAAACTCAGTGACTGTAAACCTTTGAGATTAGTAATAGGTGCAGGATTCGAACCATATTCTAATAGACCTTTATCAGTTATATTTGAACAGCAGCCGATTTTCAAAACCTGTAACTGTAGCTGATGGCGGAATATACAACTAAGAAGACTATTATCAATGTTTTCTGCAATGGCTTCCAAACTTAAATGGGTTAAACAGTTAGAAACCTGAATTATTTCTTTTATTTTATTTATTCTATAAGGGACCAGAATTTCTGGCCTTGCCCAACTCCCGAAAGTTTCATCAAGTACACTTTTAAAGCAAAGACTACGTAGAGAATTCTTTAAAAGTTGGAAATTTGGAATGTCCTCATCGACTAGAATATCAGGAAAAACTAATCCTATATTTGTCAATAATTTAGGCCATTTTGTCATAATTATTTTAGCCAAATCAAAAAGTTTAACCGTGTCGAAACAGAAGTATCGCAAAGGCGCCTTTTTAGGTAGCGCCTGCATTATCTCCTGTAGCCATTCTATTTCAAGCATTTCATTAATTTTTAAAACTTCCAAGTGTTCAAGCGATGCAAATGTCTGTATCCATTCAGTTTTATGTATAGGAACTTCTCCTGCAAAATAGATTTCTAAGTGTTTCATTGATTGACAATGAAATTGCAAAAAATCTATCATTTCTTTTTGCTCTCCATGCAACACATTTAAACATAATTTCTCAATTTTTAATGTGACTTCTCTGGTTAGTTGGGACATTATAAAACACTTTAAATCATTGAATACATTATGGCGATCAATATCTATGGACTTAAGACACTTTAATTTGCTTACATCAACTGATATCAATTTCTCGTTTTCAATCTCCGGTATGTTTGTGACAGTTAGTTTTTCCAAATTTGGCACGGAATCCTTTAAAATGGCAAATACTGGGGAGTTGTGAAAACGTAATTTTTGTATTTTTGGTCCCAAGAACTTTAAAATCAGTTGTAACTTGTGACTTTGTTGTACGTCATGTAATGCTATGTTTTTATATGCTAATCTTTGAGTGAATACATTATTCTGTTGAATCATATTATACAAGGTAGCCACATTGCAGTCATCAATGATTAGTATGGATTTCTGAATAAATTCGCGTAATTGTGTTAGCCCATGCCAATGTGTACACACCAAACGTATTTCTTTTAAATCACCATATGCCAAGTATTTAAAAATTTGTATTAATAATTCGTTGGGCAAATTATCTAATAATAAGGTATTTATTGTGTCCTCCTCTATCCCTTCACTTAGAGCTGTGGGTCTCACTGTGGTGTCCATATTCTTTTGTTATCTGAAGCCAAAACAAAAACAAAACAAAAAATATGTGTGTGATCGTTAGATATTCTTGTATTTTTTTTTAAATACTATTGACCTCAAATAACTGTTCACAATTACTTTAAAACTTGCCTTTTTGACAATAACTTTTCCTGGTACTCGCTTCTTTTAACTCGCACTTAACAACTGATCATTGAACACATTTTCTTTCATATTCTATACTCCTGAAATTTCTTTCGTAGTTACCGTAGGTAAAAATTTTACAAATCTGCTAAAACCCGAAAACAATTGTTAAAGAAAAAGTAATTTGGAGGTACCTGCCATGACAGAACCAGCCAACGAAAGTCTTAGTTTTAAAGATATGAATTTATCAGACTGCCTTATATATGTGTATGTGTGTTCGCATGGTAAATTTCATGCTGTTGTGTTGAAAATTCTCCGACTTTCAGCGGCTACCTGCTATTGTTTGTGCGGGTAATTTAGTTGCCAAAAAACCCTATAATTTGGATAGTTTTTAATGGAAATACTCAAACATACTTCTTGGACGTGTTTAGAAGGATTTTCTTAATTTTGTTGTGCCCTGACCTTTAATGAAGAAATATAAGTATTAAGTATTCAGACTTTTGCTTTAACATGTGCGTTGGGCGATCGATGAGCGTGACAGATGTCCATGAAACTCGTTTTTTTTTTTTTATTTAATCAATACTTGAGTATTTAGACTTACTTGTTTCTTTGTTATATTATTATATACAATCATTGATCGGCTGTACCGTTTGTTCATATTTAAAAAAAAATTGGCAAAAAGTGGTGTTTTTACCACAATTTTACACGCTGTCGTATGATTTGAAATTATAGGAAAATTTTAATCAATGGTTTATAATAGAAAATTGTATATCACCTTTTAGCTTAGGATCTCAGTAACATGCGCATTCTAATGGTAGTTGCCATTTAGTCAGGGCTCATTAGAGAATTGAAAAAAGACGGGTCTTTTAGACAAATTGTGAAATTAATGGTTTTTTTTTTTTTTTTTTGATTAAAGAGTGTAAGAAAAATATAATACTTGGGTGCCAACTTTCAACGTTCTAAATGCCCTCCATAAATTTTTTTCCACAAATACAATAACATTCTGCCTTCACATATCAATCTCCAAAAGGCTGGGCCTGCGGTCAAATGAACACGAATGAAAAAAATTGCTGTCTTCTGCGAAAAAGTAGACAAAATTGGAAGTTGATAGGAGAAGATCGTTTAGAAAGATTAGAAATAGTAGAGTAGGAGACAGCAGAGTTTGCTTTTATTTCAAATGCAAATATGTTTGCTACAGTGTTGTATTTTTTTGTACCCAAACTATGCAGTATGTTTTTTTTTTTTTATTTGAGACCAATACTCAGGGGTAAACCCCTAATGAATGCTGTGCATTGTATTGGAATTTTTGGAAAGGACAGTACATATATTGTTATTAATTATTGTTAAGCGCCTTTAGGAATGAGACAAATTGCTGAGAATTGATCATTCAAAGGCCAGTGTTATACCTTCACCCTTGAATGATCAACAACAATTGCCTCATCGTTGCATGTTGATTGTGTGGTGAGTGTGCCTTCGCTAAGTAGGTTTTTAGCTGTTATCTGCTACTTCCCAATAGGTGGCGCTTTTTTTTTTTTTGATCATTCGTTTTACGTTGACACTAGTTAAAGTGGAATAGAGTGGAATGTCGGGGAGCGGTTTCTTTGTAGATGGAAACCGATGTAAGGAAACCTCTTATTTTTTTTTAATTTTAACTTTGAAAAAACCGCAAAGTAACTTTTTCATTTTTCACCTCTTCTGGGATTCGAACCTGGGTCCTTTGAGTTTTTGTGCGAGCGCTCTAACCACTATACCACGCACTTTGTACTTAAACTATACAGTATGTTTGCAGCATTGAAAACAAAATTGCATTACAAAAGTTACTAGGCTCCAACGCATGGTAAAATTACTTACAATGTGGTGGCATGTCAGTGTTGTCTGATTAGGGGATTTATCCCCAAATTGGGGATTTTTTTTCTGAAATGGGGATAACAAAATTCATGTGGGGATGGGGATTTTTATTGGGGATGATCACAAAGTTTTCAGCGTTTTTTCAAGTTTGTTCGCTTGCTCAATTATATATTATAAACACGATGAAAGAATTTCAATTGAATTTCAATTTTTAAATTTTGCTTATAAACTTGTTTAAAACTCATACTTTCATATAAAATTTTTGCAACATTTGCTCTTGGTTTGATTTATTTTCTCATAGAAATAATAAATTCCTATATCATTATGTTTCCGCCACCTTTTTTAATGGTTTTTATTGCGTAGGAATTTAGTATTAGAAGGTATTTTTACAGCTAAATTACTTCTTTTGTAGATAAACAGGACATTTATTTAGAATTGAGGTAAAATAGATGCCGTATTCTATACAAATATTTCAAACGACATCATGGTGTCTTATGCTGAATATGAAATGGTACAGCAATCACTATTTCAACAAACGAAATACACACCGAAGCGAGTAAGAGGTTGGTTTAAAAAGAATGTCGTCAAGACTTTAAGATGATCTGCACAGTCTCCAAATTTAAAATTTGAATATAAAATAAAGCATATGTACATATGTATATGAAAAATTATTAATACAGTTTGTGTGGGGGTTTTTGGGGATATGGATTTCGAAATTGGGGATAAAAATTGAAAACTCTGTGACAACCCTGTGGCATGTGAATATAGTACAAAAACAACAGGAAATTTGTTTTGTTTTTTTCAGCTCTTTAATGTCAAAAGCAGGTATGGTGAATTAAAAAAGCACATGTCAGAAGTGTGTGTGTGTGTGTGTGTGTATTTTTAACAACATATCGTCGTGCGGGAGTTTAAGTGCTCTAGCCGCCATTTCATATTTTTTATATACATATGTCGAGTTAATGATGCCACTTTAGGTTTTCGAGTCCAAATTTTTCAAGTTTGCATTCGGTTTTCAGATATCTCGTCATGTTTCGGAGATAAATAGCCAAAAACGGATTGCAGATTTTAAAAATTTTGGTGTCAAAAACCTAAACTAACATCATTAACTCGAGATTTAAAAAATGGCGTATAGAACACTTAAACTCCCGCACGACGATATATGTATGTCTCTCTACCAAAACAAAAACTGGAATACACACAAAGCAAAATATAAACAAAACATAAATAAAAACAAAACCTTTGACAGGGAGCGGTATGACCAAAAAAAAAAAACCACTTGGGTTGGCAACACCACCTTGTAAGTAATTTCACAATGCTAGGCTGCAACTAAAACTCATAACAATATGGATTTTGTCTAGTTTCTTAAGCTTAAGCTTTTGAATTTTGTTTTTTTTTTTTTTGCAACTCCTACTTTATGTACATTTGTGTGTGTATACATCCATATAGTAAAAATTTAATGCTTGCAAATAACTTTTTTTTAAGCTATATTTTATTTTTAGTTTATTTTTTAATTCTCCTAAAAATAGACTTTAATTTCTTCCACAAACTAAATATCGCTTTTCTTTCTCTCTTTTTTAGTTTTTCTTCTAAACATAGCAATTTATTTTGATGTCAAAGAGAAAGAGATTGACAAATAATATAGATAAATGATGTTGTCCCTTAAATTATCCCAAACAAAAAAAAAAAACAAAATATACGAATATAGCAATGAGAAAACAGGGTTAATTCTGGATTTATTATAATAAAACAGAGCATAAGAAAGAAATAATCAAAATTATATTTTCTTGTATAATTTCTGTATATTTTATTTATTTCTTTGTGTATTAATTCAATATTGATTTATGATGTTGTGCTATAAACTATTGTTATTAAAATTCATAAAAGAAACACATACAGTAAAATACTTAAAGTAAGAAAATAGAATACAATAAAAAAACAAAACATAAATTGATTTTGTAGAAAAGTTTTGTAACGTTTTTTCGAATATTTTTATTTTATATTTCATTACTGTAACCAAAAAGCAAAAACTTATGCTACAAGTAGCCATTTAGTAAAAGTTAGAACACTGAATAAGAAAAAGTACTTCTAACAGTATTGATTTGAAAGCAACAAAAGGTTACGAAACTTTAACGATATTCAATATTCTAAATATATCACATACATATGTACATTAGGGTAATAACTTTTTGCATTTTTTGCAAATATCAAATCTCCCCAGACAAAATCGTGTACGGCATAGACAAATATTAAGAACTGCGTTTTTAGTTTTTCGCTATCGTTAAAAAAGGTTACGCACCAAACGCGTTAAAGTTTTGAATCAAACAAAGTTAAAAAAAAAAAACTTTTTTTGATGCCTTAACGTCTGACCATCACATCTATATAACTAAGGCATGCTGATTTCAGTAGTAAAGGCCGTTTTCGAGTCAATAGAATAGTTTTCTTCCAAATTTGCTTCTAATTTCCGCTATTTTTTTGCAGTTTTTTATATAAAAAAATTTGTTTTCACATATTATATTTCATTTTTTTTAATAAAAATTCTGGCAATTATTGTCATTTTCATATATTGGTTGTAATTTAAAACAAAAAATTAAATCGGTTTGGTAAAAATGAATTATAAGAAAAGCAAAATAAGTGTTGAAAAAAATTCAAAGATTTGGACCAAAAATTTAATTAAATTTCATGATCGCGTGCTTCGAACCTAAAGTTTATATCTTACAATACCTACTTTTAATCATTTATTGTTATTATTAGTTTACATACTTACATATGTATAAACCATATTTTAAAAAATTTGTTATTAAAAAATATTAAAGAAAAATATATTAAAGGCATTTTAGAAATCGCTGTCGGTGGGTAAGGTTTTTTTACCAAATTGAACTGAAATAGTTTTTTTTATCATTAATACAATATTTGCCATTAGAAAACCCCTGGGGAGAATATTGTCCAAAAAAAGTTATGTACCTAATGTACATATCGTCGATGGAATTAAAGAACGCTGTAACTGACAAAACCTTAAATGTTCAACAGAGCCAAAAAACCTTTATGAAAGTAGAACAAAGGCAATGGTTTTCTTTCAAAACGCAGACGGCTTAAGTAAATTTATTCATTGTAGAAATATGGAACCGGAACCAATCGTCGCGTATTTTTTTTTTCTGATAAAAATGATGTAAAAAACGTATTTTTGATTTTTTGTCAGTTACAGCGTTCTCTAATTCTTGCAACGATATATATGTCGGTAGGGAAGAATGGCTTAAGTCAATATATGAATAATTGAAATATTTTCAAATGCTTCAAAATTTCACTAGAATTAGTTTTTGGAAAAAATCTGTAATATAATATATTGCAAATTGTTATTCAGACTACAATACTATACTGATTAGTAAATTTTTAAAAAAATTTTTTCCGCTTATCTTTCTTTAGGTTCTTCTTCCATACTATCAGAAATATTATATTATTGGAGGGTATTACATTATTAAAAAAAGAAGATTATATTGGCCAGTAAGCCAAGTGCATACATACATAATTGGTCATTACAACCCGGTGTCAGGATAATGGCTTAGCTTCTCGCAGCACTCATATTGTGTGTGTTAATTTTTATCCACGAATACCGGGACCTACAGTTTAAAGTCAACTCCGAACGACAGACTTGAGAAGCTTGTTCATGGCAATCAGTTACTCTCAGAGGTTTTGCCAGAAGATTGCTGAGAGGTAGTCGCCGAGAGAAATAATTTTTCATTCCTTTTTTTTCAAGATGTCAGAGCTGAGTTTGAAGCCTGGGCTCATGAAAATCTTGAAAATTATGAATTACTTTTTATTAACATCCAACCTAGTGGACTGGTGAACTAGTCTTAGACTGCAGTTGTACGTATGATTTTCATCAGAGCCACTGGTATGTTTTACTACACATAGACTAATGCTATACGTCATCTTGCATGGTGTGTCTCATTTCTCTGACAATCCTAGTACAGCGCCACCATCTGGGAAGATAACAGCTCACCTACTGAAGACGCTCGCCATTCACATCCACCGACAAATGGAGTAATTGCTGTTGATCATTCAAGGGTGAAGGTATAACACTGGCCAAACTGACAGCAACAAAAAGACGCAAAATAAAAAAAAGTAATCTGACTATGTATCTTCAAATTCCAATACAGTGCACGGCACGAGTAGGGGTCTTAAAAAGTATTGGCCTCAAAAAAAAGTACTGTGCTAGACTGCTAGTGCGAGGACTGTGTGTGTTTGACTATTACTGGAGATTTTGGTGTATTATCTACACTAAGCTTAGCAGTCGTAGTCACATGGCGTATAATACAATAAGTTAGAATTGCATTTTTATTATCTTTTATTTAAATTATTTAGATGGACATAATTTCCTTTTTGGATGCACTGCATTTATAAAGAATTAATTCAGGTACACTCATGTGTCTACCAATACGGTGCTGATCAAAATTTTACTGTCGATGGTAAACGTTATGGGGGCGTGAGTAGAAATTTTTTTATACTTCAATTAGTCGGCAATAATTTTTCACACATACATATGCTATATAGCGCGCAATACAATTACAAATTAATGAAGACACAATTTCGCGTAATACATACATAATTGGCCGTTACAACCCTGTGTCAGGGTTATGCTCTAACTTCTCGCAATGGTCCAATTAATTGGCCACCAATGTCGTGTGGTTTACCGCATTGAAGTATTTTCTTAGGCGTTATGTAAAGACACTTGCGTATGTTAATAAACCAGAGGGAGGTCATAGTATAATGATTAAAGCGCTCGCAAAGAAACACAAACAACCGAGGTTCAATGCCAGGGAAGAACAAAAATTGTAAAATAAAATTTGCGGTTTTTCTAAATTATATACTGAAAATTCAGAGGTTCCAAATACTCTATATAGCAGTCACTTAATTTACCCATATATTAATACCTATGAAGTTTTAAAAGTTCTTTATTTTCATTTGAAGGTGACTAAAATAACATTTAAACCGTTCAAAAACTTAGAAAAACTGTGGCGAAAATTAAGTCGTTTAATGTTTAACTGCGAAAACAGAATACTGTTTTTATTTGGAACTTAAAATTTTGCAGATGATAAACCCCTACTGATGCTGTGTTGTACTGGAATTTTTTGGAAAGGACAGTATATATATATTTTGTTTTTATATTATTAAGCGCCTTTGGAATGAAACAAATTGCTGTTAATTGATGATTTAAAGGCCTTTAAACTTGAATGATCAACAGAAATTCCCTAATCGTTGCATGTTGATTGTATGGTGAGTGCCTTCGCTAAGTAGGTTTTAGCTGTTATCTGTTACTTCCCAATAGATGGCCCTTTTTCTCCTGATCATTCGTTTTTGTTGTTGTTGTCAATGGTTAAGGTGGAATTGAATGCAATTTCAGGGAGCGGTTTCTTTGTAGATGGCCTTCTTGGAGGGGGAATGGACCCTTTTTTTATTTTATAATTTTGTAAAAACCGCAAAATAGTTTTTTTTTAATTTTCCACTTTAGCTGGGATTTAAACATGTGCCGTTTGAGTTTTGTGCAAAAGCTCTAACTTTTATAATTAATTTAAGTAAAAACAAAAAATATTTTTCGCCATATAGGCAAATACTTTAATATACATAATATATATGAAATGTATTGCTTTGGGGATTGTTTGGTTTTTATATACTAAATGTGATTCGCATTTAGTTTATAACTATTTGAATATAAGTATTTGTATTTTTGGTTACCACCTTTGGGAAAAAGTCTCCTGACGAGTCTCTTAAGCAGAGACGAAATGGCCATAGAGACATGCTTGTCCCCACAGCAATACATTTCATATATATTATGTATATTAATTTAAGTAGTAAAAAGTAATTCAAAAATTTTTGCAAATATTTAAAATTTTGCTCATAAGCCCTTTTCATATTCCTACGTAGTACATTTGTCTACGACCAATTTTGATAAACAATAAAAAAGTTTCTTGTTTATTTCTGCTGAATACTTTCTCTCTTATTTTAATGCCAATTGTGGCCAGGGCATAAGGAAAGGGCAGATGCTTAAAGTTGTTTTATACAAATATAATTCAAGGAGGAAAGAGAAAGTTATATTAGTGGCGGTATGTATGGTCCTGGAAAAGTATTGTTTAGAATTGTTAAAAAAAACTTTGTCCTTACTTTTTGTTAATATACTTTCTAAAAGAAAAACAAGTAAAAGTACTTCAGATTCCTTTTTCTTTTATCAATTTTACTTTTTCTATATTTTAAGAATCTTCTTCTTTCTTTTTTTTTTTTTTTTCTTCTTTTTGTTTTGAAAAATTTGTTGCTGTTGTTAAATAAGTTGGAAATATTTATTGAAATCGAAAGAAAAATGAAAAAAACGAAAAAACAGTTCGAATACAGTAAGAAATACAAGAGTAATAGCAACAATAACTATAAGATTTAAAGGGATTTCAATAATGTTTCTATGACTTTCATAAAGTGTATTTAACTTTAAGGGTAAATAATGAATATCGAAACAATACAACAACAGCAATAACTACAAAAAAATAAAATAAATAAAAGAAAGAAAAGTACTCTTTAATATACACAAAACATACTTCAACACATACACTCACACGCAATTTACTCTTCTCATACATACAAAACTAACGAGTTTTCTATGATCAAGTACTTGATAACCCATACAAAATGAACAAAATGAACACAACTTGAAAAAATGTTAAAAAAAAAATCAAAAGAAAAGAAAAGCAAAAAAAAAGAAACTCTTTAATAACTTTGAAAAGTTACTTTTTTTCCTTTTATGTAGTATTGTTAGAAAGTCCTAAACAACAAACATGTATGTACACACAGAATAAATCACTGAGAGCCAATAATATCCACATTAAATTGAAATTTTCCCATTAAAAGAGGAAAAATTAGAGAAAAAAAATACGAAATCATATCCGAAACTAAAGAAAATGAACAACTCTTAGAAACGTATATACATGTGTACAGAAAGCAGAAAATTATAGAAATTTCAACTTATTTTCCTTTATTTTTACGAGGGCAGTAATTTTTCCATATGCACATGCAGAACATTTTCAATACAAAATTGCTGTTAACGACGACCGTCAAGAAAGTGGTCCCAATGATATTGTTTGATTTTAATAAAAAATAAGCAAAATTGAAGCCAAAAATTGACGACTGCCATGAATATAATATGGTCGTAACCGCAGACGAAAATTAAGGTCAGTTCGTCTCAGAGTGGGCAAACAAACAAAACATTTCGCAAACGTTACTACAAAGTCATACACTTTTCGTAATTTTTTTAATGGTATTGTACATGAGTAGTCGCCGTGGTCTAAAGGTTAGTGTGTTGGCTTACTAAGACATGAGCCCTGGGTTCGACACTCAGCTCCGACATCTTAAAAAAAAAAGAAATATGAAAAAAATATTTCTTTCGGCGGCTACCTCTCAGCAGTGTTCTGGCAAAAGCTCTGAGAGTAATTAATTGCCATGAACAAGCTTCTCTAGTCTGTCGTTCGGAGTCGATATTAAACTGTAGGTCCCGGTACTCATGGATAAAAATTTACACACACAACATGAGTGCTGCGAGAAGCTAGGCCGTAATCCTGACACAGGGTTGTAAAGGTCAGTTATGTATGTATATATGCATTGTACATGAGCAAAACCAAAACAAATACTTTTTAAATGAGAAAGAGCGCAAATGAAACAACTAGCTTTTCGCTCTTGTGCTTGCTTTGTTATTGCGTCACATTCGTATAATTTGCTCTTTTTTCTCTTCTTCTTTTCTTTTTCTTCTCATTCATTTTTTGTTGTACCTACGCATACAAAAACAATATACAAAACTCAATGAGACAATCGCTCTTACTGTTTTTGTTTGTTTTTGTTTTACTCATTGTAAAGAACGTCTTTAATCTATGAAGATTAAACGTTTTGTTTTGTTTATTTTCCTACTCTGGTTCGCCTACTGTATATTTTCTTCATGGATGTCATTTTCTATTTTAATTGAGAAATTATTGCAAAACTAATCTTAATGGCAAACTATCCTCGTTACTGAAAGCATAATCTCAATTCTATTGTCTCTTGACTTTCATTATATTTCATAGAGTTTTTCTTTTTTTCTTTTTTTCTTTTCTGATTTTTTATTTTCTATTTACGAAACTTCTTTGTACATTCTCCTACCACCATTAACAAACCATTAAACTTTTCATCCTGGCATAACTGTTTATGTCATTAAGCACTTCTGAGTTTCTGAATTGATTAAATATTAAGAAAATGATTTCTATATAATTATATAACTTTGTTCCTTTCTATTTTCTCATTTCTTTTGCTATAACTTTTTAGTTTTTATTGTCACAGTTATTTTTTAATACTTCAATATGTCTTTTGTTATTGTTCAGTCTACTGTTACAAGCGTTTTTATTTTCATTTTTAATATCTGGTTTTGTGTACGCGTCCTTTGAGAGTCTCTTCTCTATCTATAGGAAATTTTCTTAATTTAGTTACTCTGTTAACGTTTGACACGCAAATCTATATTGGAATTGAACAATAAATGAAAGTGGTATTAAAAAACTACTACAGCAAAAATAACAACATGAATAGCAACAAATATAAAAACAACAACAATTGTTAGAGAAAGAGTCAAAGGGGAAAATACAAGTAAACAAGTCATTGAACAATCAAGTGTTTATGACTTCAGTTGTTAATAGGGATATTCACTTAAAAACAGAACCATATGCATAGGCAGAAAAGAATATTAATTGAATATTTTTTTTGAAATTTGTAGAATCGTTCCAATACACCAGTTTCATAGAACACGAATTTCCTATAGAACCCGTATAAATATAAAAGACAAGCTTATTTGCGTTCGTATTAAGCGAATGTATATTTTATTTCTTTTTTGTGGCATCAATATAACAACTAAAATTTATTATTTTTAATTTTACTTATACCGATATAATGGGATCATATGTTATTTGCACGGATCCTCATATTCTTTGTTTTTTTTTTGCCAAGTTTTGTTTCTGTTTAGCAAATGGGTGTGTTTCCTTCCGCTTAATGAACAGTTTCACGAAACGATGCAAGATGTGGTTTATTCAAATGATATTTGATATAGTAGTGAACGGATAGAAAACCCACTGTCCTACCAATATTCGATATTCGTAACCCAATGAGCCCTTCTCCATACGAGAAAGGCTCCACCAACCGTTTGTCTTGGCGCATTCAAAGAGCATTCTCCCAATGAGCGATACTTAGTGAATGTTCCCACTGGTTCATCCTCGATCCAACTTCAACCCAATTGACCTCAAAATAAGGTTCCGGAGCTATGAAGGCCGTTGTGGATCCCTCCCTTGCCAGACCTTCAGGAATTTCATGACCTGGCATTCCGGAATGACCGGGAACCCACTAAAGAACAACCACTTTCGCCGCACCAAGTTGCTGCAGATTGTAAAAGCGCTGGACAAGAATTAAAGATAAGTATTTATAGACAGTCGCCGTGGCCTAGTGGTTAGTGTGTTGGCTTACTAAGTTCGACACCCCGCTCTGACATCTTCAAAAAAAAAGAAATATGAGTCTTCTGGCAAGAGCTCTGGGAGTAATTGATTGCCATGAAAAAGCTTCTCAAGTCTGTAGTTCGGGGTCGACATTAAACTGTAGGTCCCGGTACTCATGGATAAAAATGTACACACACAACATGAGTGTTGCGAGAAGTAGGCCGTAATCCTGACACAGGGTTTTAAAGGCCAGTTATGTATGTATGTATGTAATTATGGACAGAATTTTGGTGAAAACCATTCAAAAGCTTAAAATCGGTTCTAAAGTACGATAGCAGTATGAAAACTTGGCAGACAATTCTGCTCAATGCTTTTTCTGCTATGATGATAGCTACTTAAACATTTTTAAAGTTGCTTAGGGAAAAAAACACAGCTGATACAAAATAAAAACAATAACTACGAGTAAAGCTATAACAATAATAAACAATTTAAATTATGAACAGCTGTTCCACAAGAAAATTTATATATTTGAGTGCTGTCGCTTACAATTTATTTCCGTTAGCAAATATTTCAGCGGTTATTTAAAACATCTCACTCTAAAACTCAGTTTGGTTTAATCTTTGCTTATAAGACGACATAAAAAACTTGACTGCAAATGAAGAAATGCTCGTTCAATTCTGATCTGAATGATTCTTCCAAGGTTTTCAATAAAATGCATTTTATTTAAGAGAGAGTTTTTCAAAAAATGTTTTATTTCAGATTATTCAAAATGTTTCAATAATTTTAATTGTGCAATCAAATTTTATAGCAAAAGTAGCTAAGCTGGTAGTCTTGACTTTTTCTGTTCTGCCAGTAATTTAATCGTGGTCATATAAATGGATGTATTCTAAGTTGGATCGCTTTCTGTCACCGATCATCAGTCAACTAACTGTTAAATATTTTAGAGGGTGTTTATGACATTTTGACATTTAAAATACATATGATTTACTCAGTAAGGCCTAAATGCTTAAAACGAAACTAAAACACCTGATTATCTGAAAGGAATTTCTGTTTTCCGTATAAAGAAGGAATTATCTAGCTACCAGCGAATTTGTAATAAAAAAGTACTTTTTTTGTACATTTTAAGCTCAATTAAAAGTCCAAAAATTTTCATACTTCTACGAAAAATTTAACGCTTTTCAGTGAAACCCCCTATTATTGTTGTACATTTTACCCAATTTCAGTCTTTAATTATTTTTATTCTACTCACTTAAACTCATATTTTGCTCCTTTCTTTGTTCTCCTTGCAAACTCTTATAAAACTCTTATCTAAAGCATTTCCGTTTTGTTTCGTTTCCAGTTGTCATTTCTATGGTTCGTCTCAGTTACAGTTGTTGGCTATGGCTACGTAAGCAATAGCGTGTTGGTGTTGGACCTGAGACGGCCTTATTATTATACTCTGAAGATGAATGTTCCATTTATAATAATTGTAATTGAAATATTTGTTAACATGAGCTGAAATGGTACTCGAAAATATAATAAAAGAATGCTCGGTTTGAGTTGGGGGTAGAAAGTTGTCAGAAATTGTTCGTGTTTAAACAAAATAATTGTCCAGTCTTGTTTATTGTTTTATTTAATTTTTTTTTTTTTTTTTGTTTAGTTGTAGGTTAGTAGGAGGCTTTTTCCTGTATATGTGTGTAGTTTTTGTTGCTGGTTTTAACGTGTAGAAAATCATGTCACGTCCATAAAGTGTAATTACTTTTAATGTTTTACAATTACGATAATCATCATTAGATGGCAACAGTAAAAAAACTCTTCAGTTTTCTTCATAAAAATAAAATATTTTAGTTCTGATCAGTGTTGCTAATTTAAGAAAATGTTCTACCAATTAGAAGAAAAAAAAACTACTAAAATCGTTTGGAACTTCTTTTTATTTGAGACCAATACTCAGGGGTAAACCCCTCCTAAATGCTGTGCATTGTATTGGAATTTTTTGGAAAGGACAGTATATATTTATTTTCTCTTATATTCTTATTAAGCGCCTTAGAAATGAGACAAATTGCTGTGAATTGATCATTCAAAGCCAGTGTTATACCTTCACCCTTGAATAATCACAGCAATTGCCTCATCATTGCATGTTGATTGTGTAGTGAGTGTCTTCGCTAGGTAGGTTTAGGTGTTATCTGCTACTTCCCAATAGGTGGCGCTTTTCTTCTGATCATTCGTTTTTTTGTTGATTGGTTAAGGTGGAATAAAGTGGAATGTTTAAATATCTTCAATGCATTATTAATGAGATTAGAAATGACTTTTTGTAAGACATTTTCGAAACTTTACTGGTAATCAGTCTTTGTAGCAAACGCCCTTGCAAGTCTTGCAAGCGTTGCAAACCATGTCTAACAATAACAAAATGTAGACGGCGTTTATGCTACGATTGCTATATTTTCAAGACTTTAAAAAGCATTAGCAACGAAAAGTGATTACCGCTTTTTATTTTATTAAAAACATGAAAAAAATATTCGGTGTATAGCCCTCTAAAATAAAATATTTATTATACAAATACAGTTTTACACGTTGAAGTATACATGAATTTCACTGTTAATAAACTGCTCAAGCCTACCGAAATTAAATTTGGTCTACCATCCTACCAAAGGTAAAATATTCTACCATTTTTCTACCAACATAGGCATTGGTAAGTCGTACAGGCATGAGTATTTATTTGTTTAAGTAGTAGTTCTTGTTTCATAATGTAGTTTCTCTCTCTCTCTCTTTCTCAGTGTCTGTAATTCTTTTATCATTTTTATAATTTTCGGTTGTTGTTTTAGCTCTTCCCTATTTATTCTGTGATTTAATCACATTCGTAGTATGTGGGTGGTGTATAATATAGTGTGTGAGCGTGTGTGTTATTGACTTGTGATTTTCATGTTAAAAAGAACTTTTCACATGAAAATATTATTTTATTTACAAAAAGTGCGTGTTCATAATGATTTAATTTTTTTCTTTTTCTTTTTCGTTGGTGTTTAAATATTAAAACATGCCACTTAGTTTAGGAAAGTTGAGTTTTGTGGGCCAAAAATGAAGATTCTTTAAATTAAATATCAGTGGTTTTTGTTAACCCGTTTGCAGTTTTTGCCTTTTATAAAAAATTGTTGAAGTTGTGTGTTGAATTTTAATTTATTTACATATTTTTAAATTATTTATGTAAAAAAATAATAAAAATAATTTTATTTAATTAATTTTAACTAATTTTTTTAAGCACGTTATAGTTTTGTTTAAAATACTAAAACAAAATTAAAACTCTTCATAATTATACTAAAACTTAGGTCTCAAATATGACTCAAAAAAATGCAAGAGGGCAAGTATCTTTCAAATTAAAATATGCTTAGATTAATGCTATAAACACAACAAACGTTATCGAACACCGAACACACGACTACAAAAACCGCTAGCTACGAAAGTAGCCAAGTAGCCAGCTACTTAATTATAATAACGACTACAGCTACAAAATAAACATCTGTTTTGACGTGTTGAACATAACCTAACAAAATATAACAAACTTATTTTTTGTAAGTGAAATTGTGAGGAAACAAAAAACAACAAATGTCTGAAGAAAACTTATCAAAATTTACGAAACTAAAAAGGCAATTAAATTAAAAATGAAATAAAAACTGATATAAATAAATGAAATAAGTAAATGAAAATGCTGCAACTTAATTTTTTTTTCGCATTTTTAATGCATATATTTCATATATTGCGTTTTTTAAACACCTTTTTCATGCATCTTATTGTATTGGCAGCACTAAACTGTTTATTGTCGCCAAGAAAAATAGAAATAGGTCGGTAGTCGTGTTGTCAATAAAATAATTATTCTCATATGCACACACGTATTCTATTTTTGACAGCTTGTAGTCGATGGTCGGTAGCCTTTGTTGTGTTTATAGCATGAGTCTCATGTGCCAGTAAAACTTTATATAATGTACCATATGTGCTTGTAATTAATGTAACATTTTAGTGGGGTTATAATAGACATCTCGGTTTAATTCTAATCAGCTATGTTAATTTATAGGACATCTTAGAAAAAAAAAATTTAATTTTAAAAAAATTATTTCTTTCGGCGACTACCTCTCAATATAAGATTCATTCTCTTTTATTAAATCGAAAATTATAAATAAACAAAGTAGTATAGCTTCCCGGCGGACATCCTGTACATACAAAAAGATAATTTGTTTTTCATTTGCTATTATTTGTGTTTTTTTATAGATTTTTGCTGGTATAAGAAAATAAAAAGAATATTTTAGGGGTTTGGCTCGTTAATAAGTATTGAGTTTTGGTTTCCCGTGCATATTTGACATTGGCATTAGAATGCGAATCATTGCAACACGTAAATGCTAAGCCAAATTGTCTGATAACATTTCATATTCAATTCATAATCATACTAAGATGATAGCGTCAGGTTCAAATCTCAGCTCTGACATCTAGAAAAAAAGAAAAACATATTTCTTTCGGCCACTACCTCTCAGCAGTCTTCTGGCAAAAGCTCTGAGAGTAACTAATTGCCATGAACAAGCTTTTCAAGTCTGTCGTTCGGAGTCGACTTTAAACTTTGGCATCCGGTACTCATGGATAAAAATTAACACACACAATATGAGGGCTGCATGAAGCTAGGCCGTAACCCTTACACAGGGTTGTAATGACCAATTATGTATGTATGTATGTATGTAAGAAGCAATAGATTTTAGAATTAATAAACAAAATGTATAAAATATTAAAAATAATACCTTACCGTGTAGCACTTGTGGAAGCTTTAAGGTATAAATAAACAATATAATGCCTTCCTTATTGCCTACAATTTTATTTATTGCTGTCAAATTTTAAACAAATTTCTGATGAATAGCCTGATACTCAGCGAAAATCAATAGACAAAAAGTGGTCGGAATCTTATATTTACAATTAAAATGTTGCATTCTACTACAAATCTCAGAGCTAGAAGACGCCGCGGCGTTGGGATTTAAACGCTAGATCTTTCAAAAGTCGTATACATACATATCAGTTAACCTCTATAGTTTTTGTAACCTAAATGCTACGCATATTACAATTTGTTTCATTGGCATTTGCACCATTTTCAATTGTCTAAAAATAAAATATTTAGTATATCAACTGCATGTATTTGTAACAAAATTGTAAAATGAATAGCAAAATTTAAAAAATGAAAAACTTTTCTAAATATGTACAAGAAAATTTCAAAGCCCTCCCCATTCTAATATACCACCTGTTTTAAATTATAGCTCATGATTTGTTAGTTTTCCAACCACCGTTGAGTATATTCAGCATAAGATGGGCGTTGTTTGTCATAAATTACTTACGTAGTTTTTGTTTTTTTCTATTATTTAAATTAATTTTCCAAAATCTTACCTGCAAATAGAGTAAAAAAAGAATAAAACAAATAAAATTAGTGTCATTTGGTAGGAAAAACCTTTAAAAACAAATAAAAATAATTCATAAAAAATTAAAAGTAAATTATTTTAAAAATTTATTTTTATTGGTTTTATTGATTTCCATTATTATTAACCAACCCACTTGGGTAAATGAATAAAATTTTGCCACTTATCATAATTCCTTTAATCTTTTACCACAAGCTTAATATCAACTTTTCTTTCTTTGTATACTACAAACAGCCCCAAAATATAATCTATGGGCTACATGTAAGTATGTACATACCAAACCAACCCATATTGAAAATATAACAACAATTTCCAGAGCATGTTTTTTTTTGAACTCTTTTAAAACACTTTATAAAGCTGGGCAATGAACAAAAAAACAAAAATCTATAAATTTTCTCATAAATTTTTTATCTCTTTATCGACTTTTCACTTTCAATAAATGCTGGCCCTCTTTACAGTAAAACCAAACGAAAGAAAAAAAATTGGAAAAACTCGAAAATAATATACAAAACCACAGCAAATATAATTGTGGCTTCATGAAAAGGAAAAGTTAAAAAAAAGGAAAAAAAAAATGCTCTGAAAAAATTTATGTTTTGGTTTAAAAAGAAGGCACCCAAAAAGGCTCAAAGTCCTTAAATCCTTAAAAGAAATATTAGAAAACGTGAGCGTTTTTTTAAAATACACTTTTTTACAGAATCATGTATGTATATGAAGCTTATGAAGAGGATAAGAAATGAAATTCATTTAATAAAATTACAAAAGAAAAGTCTAAGAGAATAAATGAAATAATTTCTAACAAATTTTCATACATCAATGAAATACATATGTTTCCGTTACAAGTGTTATTATAGAGAAATAAAATAAAAATACACACATTCAAATAAACAAAAAAAGTTTAATAAGTTTTATTAGCAAAAAAAAAATTTTAAAGAAAAAGAAAAAAATGTGCGAGGATAGCTTAATAATTTCGTGATTTTTTATTGATCTTACAGCCTGTTTACAGAATGCGAATTGCCTATAACGCACGTAGAAATACAAACGTCAAGCTTTATTTTATGAAAAAAACGGTGCAGATGTTATTTATCACTAAATATAAATTACATTGTTTAAAGCTGCCACTACTCGCTATGCGGTTAAAGAACGAATTATCTCTATAATGCATTGTGCCATTCACTGGACAATCAACTACAAAAGGATGTGCTCTGAGAATGATACGAGTAGTCTGCAAAAATACGCGATTATGCGGAATCAAGTATTTTAATCGATCAGAGCACTTCCCATGGTATTATCGATAGAACAAGTAGTAGAGAGTTTTACATGCGCACCGTCCGGAGGACATATCACATGTAGCCCGTTGTCTGGGCGGTAGTTAAGTACATGCGTCCCAGCACCGCCACCTAGAGTCCGTGCCTTTCAATTTCAATCATGCACACGTCGCTCAGAGAAGAGCCCATAATCCTGTGTTAACAATTTTGCCACCACTATTTCCTGGATAGTAGTAACCCCTCTTGTTGAGGAGGTAAAAACTACTACCCAGCATATATCACAACCACTACGAGTACTCCCCGAAGGGCGGCACCTAACCCATCAGGCCGATTTGCCTCACTCCCCGAATCACAGGGGAGCACAGGCATAACCGGGGCTTCCTGATGTCCGTGGTACCAGATTAGATAATTTTCTCTGGTCAGTCCCTGAGATGGTCAGTATTAATTTACCAACCTCTCTGCCTATAGCGAGCGCCAGAAGTAGGTGAACTAAATATTCTCCATTGAGTGCAGGCCCCTTGTGTGGTGTGATCACCAGAAGCCATTTACTGTACCAACGGGGGAATTATCGATAGAACAGTGAAACATACGCCGTCACATTACGCTGAAGCTCCATCCATTAGAGTAAGACACGCTGCCATCACTGATAAGAACCTTCGCCCTTTACTTTACACGGTTAGAAGCTCTAAAACAAATTTTGACGCACCGACCCCTACATGAGAGTCCATCTTAGGTCGAATAAATGTCTTGCAAAAATTAAGAAGGTCGGACGAAGTTAAGTGTTTCCTTTACAATTTAAAAAAAACCGATGCACTTGTATGCTTTTTTCGACAGTCGAAGTAGCTACGTGATCATTCCCATTGACATCACAATCAAGAAAGTCCGCCATTTCAATATTTACATTTTCTATAGTCACAGATGGCATGATTGTACCATCACCACCACAACGCTTATGATAAGACAGCATTGGATCTTGCGTGCATTAAATTAAACCCTATTTGTGCCACTATACAAGGGAGATTGTTTGCAGGTCGTATTCAAAATCAGAGTAGGAAAATAAACAAAACTGAAGTTTGATCTCATTTTGTTGTGGTCTTTACAATGAGTAAAACAAAAATAAAACAGAAACAGTGAGAACGGTTGTCCCATTTAATTTTGTATATTGTTTTTGTTTTGAGTACTACAAATACACTAACTCAAATATGCGTAGGTACAACAAAAAATGAATGAGAAGAAAAAGAAATGAAGAAGAGAAAAAAAGAGCAAATTATACGAATGTAACGGAATAGCAAAGCAAGCACAAGAGCGTAAAGCATTTGATTCATTTGCGCTCTTTCTCATTTAGAGAGTATTTGTTTTGGTTTTGCTCATGTACAATACCATTAAAAAAATTTTGAAAGGTGTATGACTTTGTTGTAACGTTTGCGAAATGTTTTGTTTGTTTGCCCACTTTGTTCAAAATATTCAAAAATATTCTAAATCTAAACAAGTTAATCTAAGGAAACGTAATAGTGTACTACGAATAGAGAGAATTTCTATTTAGACTAGAAGATTAGTGCCTAGTAGACCAACCTGTTAGGGGGAGTTGTAGGTCCGTCTCTTATCAGAGACGCTTTCTTAATTCACTTTAAAACGACTAATGATCTTCTTGATCATGATCCTAATGCCAAGTTCATTATTGCAATAAAATAAAAAATAAATATTAACGTGAGTGTAAACTAATAGTAGGAATTTAAAAAATTATATTAAAATAAGTCCAAAGTATAATAAATAAATAATAAATAAACCTGAACTTTATAGTTGCAATAATCCTTATCAATCAATAAATAATTACGAGTACGAAGCAGTGCAAAAGTTATTAATTTCATATTTTCTTAACAGGATTTCTTCTTAAATTTAAGCCATAAGTACACCTTTTAAGTTATTTGTAAACACACACTCACACAAGTATATTGAGTTATAAAAAGAGTCTCGTGCCACATACGAGTACGTGAACAAATTATTACGACGACTACAGCGTTCAAGACAATTATGCAGTCTGTTACGTCAAAACGCTCTACTGGATGCCAAGTGTTTCTTTATAAACTACTGGCTTCTAATGGAGTTCATGGAATATTACTTTAATATTTAATTTTGTTTTACTTTTTTATTATCCTGCTCTCACTGCAGACAGTTTTAATTTTTTGTTTTTTTCAGAATATTTAACCAGTATTTTTAGGTTTTTTTCCCGCATATTTTTCTTACAATTTAATGATGCATGTTTTGCTTTTTGCTCGTTACGAGTTTCTTACTTCAAATACATGTTTTTTTAAATTATATTTCTTTTTTAGTTTTCTTTTTTACATCTTTACTTACTTAAAAGATTTTATACGAGAGTGGGTATTTTAATAAAAACCAAATCACGTAGTTTTGTTTAAAAATAGATTTTTACCAATTCGGTTTCAGAAAAGAATTACACAAAAAATAGAAAAAAATATTTATTTGCTGGTTTTGATAGTCAGAAAGAAAAAAAAAAAGTTTTGGGTAAAAGAAAAATCATATATTATATCGGAGGCCAAGGAGTAGGTATATTAATAAAACTATCCAACAAAAAAGGTTTTTGAGATGCATTAACAAAATCATTGACGAAATGAATCTGATGTGCTTTTATTTTTGGTAAAATATCAATTAATTTAACAAGCGATTGTTATAGAATGAAGATGAACCAAATACTTCTTAATGTGTTTGAAAATATTAAATTAAGCATTTAAAAATAGTTTTTGTTAAAATAAAAGTTTTTAAAGTATTTCTTTCTATATAAAATTATATTTAGTTGCTTGCTCAAAAACTGTTTAATTTAGGCCAAAAAGCATTGATGCAATGAAGAAAGGACATAAAGCTAAAAAATATAGTTTTCATACCACAGTAGGAAAATTAACGAAACTAAACGTTTTATCTCATTTTGTTTTATTCTTTAGAATGAGTAAAACAAAAATAAAACAGAAACAATAAGAACGATTGTCCCATTTAATTTTGTATATTGCACAGCAAGCACAAGAGCGAAAAGCTAATTGTTTCATTTGCGCTCTTTCTCATTTAGAAAGTATTTGTTTTGGTTTTGCTCATGTACAGTACCATTAAAAAAATTTTGAAAAGTGTATAACTTTGTTGTAACGTTTGCGAAATGTTTTGTTTGTTTGCCCACTCTGATATAAACAAATTAATACTCGATCCAAATTTCGACTATTAAGGTAAAGCGTCAATTTTCTCTCCCACTCTGCACTATAAAAAATATGTTTTCTTATAATTACAGGTGGTTAAGGTGGAATAGAGTGGAATGTCGGAGAGCGGTTTCATTGTAGATGGTCTTCCTGGAGGGAGGGGGGGGGGGGTGTGTGGGAAGGGAAACCTCTTATTTTTAAATTATAATTTTGAAAAAACCGCAAACTAACTTTTTAATTTTTTACCTCTTCTGGGATTTCAACCTGGGTCCTTTTAGTTTTTGTTCGAGCGCTCTAACCACTATACCAGGCATGGTTCTTTGACAGTTTCTTTTTCACGCCCCTTTTATAATCCGTCCAAAGATCCGTGTCTTCTGCTCGAATGTAATACTTCACCGTATTGTTAACGGTGTGAATTCAACTATAGAAAAGTGTCAGGGAGCAGAGTTAACTTGCAACGAAATTGGCTGGATTAGCTTTCGTTTTAGACAAGACAATATATCGTATTACAGAAGACAGTTGACTGAAACTCTAAGCAAAAGAAAGGTTATACCTACCCTCTATCTAAAGAAAATTTCTGAACTCCAAGATTTAAAAAATCTTTGCAACTTGGTTAGATACAAAGATATATATTTGAAAGTAAAAATTTAGGTGGCACCCTATGCATCAAATGGAAATGTATATGAATAGTGATTTCAGGTATAAATACCTTTTGGAGGGACTGTTTTCTGAAGCAACTCTAACATATATAACAGTAGCAAAGGGCTAAATTAGAGGAGTACATACATAAATACAGACATACATACATACATAACTGGCCTTTACAACCCTGTGTCAGGATTACGGCTTAGCTTCTCGCAGCACTCATGTTGTGTGTGTCAATTTTTATCCATGAGTACCGGGACCTACAGTTTAATGTCGACTCCGAACGACAGACTTGAGAAGCTTGTTCATGGCAATTAGTTACTCTCAGAGCTTTTGCCAGGAGACTGCTGAGAGGTAGTCGCCGAAAGAAATATTTTATTCATATTTCTTTTTTTTGAAGATGTCAGAGCCTGGAGTCGAACCCAGGGCCCATGTCTTAGTAAGCCAACACACTAACCACTAGACCACGGCGACTACGATTAGAGGAGTAGTCTGAATAAATCGAATTATACTATTCAAAAATAAATCTGAAAAGTGCTTCCCACTAAAGAAAGTTTCTAAAAATAGGTCCATTTAATTCAATTTAAATCTCCCATTATGAAAAATTCTTTCATTGATAACATGGTAACTGAACATAACTAGTTTACCTAGTTTTGGCTTTTCTAAAAGTCTTTCTAAAAGTGTATGAATTATAAAAATTCCGTATATATGTGAATATACCTGTAGACTAATCAGATAACAGAAACGTATCAGAAACAGCGGAACGAATGAATGTATGTGTCTAGCGAGGCCAATGTTCTTACAGTTAATGAACTCTTAAAACCTCCTACCAAAGACAACTTTTTAACATTTAAAGGCAACAAATCCTTTCTGTTCACACTCTTTGCCCAAAAAAAGAAAAAAAAAAAACACCCACATTTACAAGAAAGAAAATATTTTATACAAACCCTTTAAAGAAAAGACGTTAGCAAATGCCTTTAAAATATTTGTACAAGAATTTTTTCTTAGAAAACAGAAGAAAGTTAAACAAAATCTTTTGATTTTCTTCCTTTCAACAACATACACTGTTTAGTGTTTGGATTGTAGGAAGAAAAAAAAATTCTTTATTTTCTAAGAATAAAGAAAAACAACTAAAGCTTGCAAAAGTTTAAATAGAAAGTATGTTTAGATGAGAAAATACATATTTTCTCCTTTATATATTTTTTAGTTAAAGATCAATTTGTAAACTAAACGTTTTTCAATAGAGCCTCTTAGAATTAAACAAAAAAGAAAAGCTAAACAATAAACTATGAAAAGGGTAAGAAAAGAGTTAAAAAACAAGCTCTTGAAAAACTAGTTAGTTTGATTAAGTGTGTAAAGAAAATCTTTTCTTTTATCTTTTCAAGTTATCTCTTTTTTAAGTTTGCGGTTTATATGTTTTCAGTATAATCATGTTAATCGTCCCCTTTTTGGTCATGCCTTTGTAGCCTTTTAATAGTTGATGGTTAAACAAATTTGTCTCCTAAATTGTTTACTTTTATTTCTCTTAAGATTTCAATTCATTTTTATTATCAAAAAGGTATGACTTTAAGAGTTATGAGAAATAAAATAAAAGCAACAAAATCATATTTTTATTTATAAAAATTAAGTGACTAATCTTGTTTTTCTATATACCATACCCACCTGTTCTTTGATTAAATTGAGTTTGAAAGTCATTTGTGTCATAATAAAAAAGATATAAATGAAATATTTTTTAAAGGATTAAATATTCAGCTCTCAAAAGGATAGTATCTTGTACCTGGTTGCTCCTTTAATTTAATTTTTATTTAATTTTTAAAAGTTGGTAAAATCATGTTTTTATTATTCCAAAAAATAGGTCTGTATGACTAAAGTACTTTAGTAAGACTTACTCAATGAGAAACTTACAAAATTTTTTCTGAAATGTATAAACATCTAGTAAAGTAAGCAAACGGAAATCTAGTAAGAAATAATAAAAACAGCTGATTGTGGAAGTAAAAAAAATTTACTTTAATAGAGAAAAGTGGAAACTTTTGGCATAATAGAAGTTGATAATAATCGGAGCATATGTTTTAATAATATTATAAAATTTTTCAATAAACTTGGAGAAAAAGATTTAGAGAACACATAATATTACATGTAAGAGGGCAACAAATTTACGAAGAATACATTTTTCCACAGAACAATGATCGACAACAGCCAAATATGAATATGAGGGCTAATCAATTCAAATAAACAAATTTTTATGCATTTCCATAAATGTCTTGATTTTCAAACATGTTTTTCAATCAGCTGTCTTTTAAATATTTTATTAATAGTTGTTGTGGTGTCTACACATAATATAATACGAGTATTATACTATTTTTCTGTTAGCAGACACAAAATTCAATCACTGAGAGAATATACCTAAACATACACTTCAAATAAGGGTTATCGCAGTGTTATAATAATGGTTACAATACCGTTGTAATGAGAAATCTCCCTCCAACAATATTATAAGATTAACTGCCAAATAAGTATTTATTTGAATACCCTTACTGTTTGTAGAAAACGGAGTTGTCTTTATTGCACTGAATTTATATGGTATTACAGCTTCCACTATCACTTGGCGACTACATAATTGGCCATTACAACCCTGTTTGAGGGTTATGCCCTAGCTCGTAGCAGCACCCATATTGTGCGCATCAATTTGTATCCATGAGTATGGGGACCTACGTTTAGCTTCGACAAGGTACGAGAAACCTATGAATGGCGATTAGTTACTCTCAGAGCTTTTGCTAGAAGACTGCTAATTTTTATTTTAAAGATATCAGTGCTGGTGTTTCAAGCTCGGAGACCTCTTCTAGAAAGCCAACACACTATATACAAGACTACGGCGAAGAAGAATAAATTTTGCAGATAAAAACTACAAAGCATTACAGCTAAGTGGGAACAAATTTACGAAGCCAATACTTATAATTTCCTTATCAGCACGAATAAAGAATTTTTTATGGAATTTCATAAATGTTTTAGTTTTCGCATTTGTATTTGTCAATCAGTTTTTTATTTTTATTTTATTAAGCCTTACATAGGGAGAGAGAGAGAGTTATCCAACGTGTAGACTTCATACTAGTGTTAACGCCAAAGTAGGAAAATAAACAAAACGAAACGTTTAATCTCATTTTGTTTTGTTCTTTACAATGACTAAAACAAAAACAAAACAGAAACAGTGAGGACGATTGTCCCATTTAGTTTTGTATATTGTTTTTGTTTTAAGCACTACAAATACACTAACTCAAATGTGCGTAGGTATAATAAAATATAAATGAGAAGAAAAAGAAAAGAAGAAGAGAAAAAAGAGCAAATTATACGAATTTAACGTGATAACAAAGCAAGCATAAGAGCAAAAAGCGATTTTTTTTCGTTTGCGCTCTTGCTCATATAGAAAGTATTTGTTATGGTTTTCTTCGTGTACAATACGATTAAAAAATTTTTTAAAAGTTTATGACTTTGTGGTAACGTTTGTTTGTTTGCCCACTCTGGTTAATGCAGTGTTATAGTAGGTGTTACAAAATTGTTATGAGAGACAATTTTAATTTATTGTACGAAATGAAGCGATTTTAATTGAAATTAAAATATAAGTTCATCTGTAGCAGAACTTTCACCTCATCTTATATAATGACGACGATATCGTCCGCATAAAGCAAGATCAGTTTTACCACTTTAAATATATAGCAAACTATTTAAGAAAAAGAAAAATAAAAAATTTTAAATCCTTATGAAAATCTTCTGCTTTAATAACTTAACAATTTTTTTGAGTGTATTCATAGCATGGTGTTGACCCTAAAAATCTATTTTTCCTGGTCCTTCATCAAGTGTATGCTCATGTTTTAATATTATTAATTAAACTTAATTTTAATTTAACAAATGTGTGCGTGCGTGTGACATTTTTGTGTTTTGCCACTTAGAAGTCCATGTTACAAGGACACATGAAACAGCTGGAGTTCCAAACATGACACAACAATGTAACAACAAATGACATACAATATCATAGAGAAAAGAGGAAGAAGGAAAAAAAGAAGTACTCTCACACAAGAGATACTGAAAAAAGGTCAAAATATATATTTAAAGACATTAAATACATACATATATGGCATAACATTTTAGTATCAAGTCAACACCTTGTGAAATTGTTTTAACCAAAAATGGCAGTGTACATACAAGATTTGTTTTCTTTTTCGAAATAGAAGAGTAGTTTTGTAACTTACAAGATAGGGAAAGAGTTATATAATCAATTTTTTTTCTTTCATTTTAATTTTCACTTGTTAAATGGTTTGGTAAGACGATGAATGTGCAAAAACATTAATCAAATACATGTGCATGTAATATTTTAAGAGTTTGAATAAGCAAGACAAATAGTTTTTGAAATACAATATAAATAAATACGAAATGAGGGTTATAAATTATAAAATATTTTTCACAATTTTTTATTATTTCTATTCAATTTTGTATGTATAAAAGGTAGCGTGTGTTTGTTTTTTTTTTTTTTTTTTTTGTATTTGAAACCAATACTCAGGGGTACTTCCCTACTAATTGCTATGCATTGTATTGGAATTTTTGTGGAAAGGTTAGTACAATATAACAGAGCATATATTTTGTTTTTCTTATATTATTAAGCGACTTAAGAACGAGACAAACTGCTGTGAATTGATTGTGTGGTGAGTGCCTTCGCTAAGTAGGTTTAGTGTGTTTAGCTGTTATCCGCAACTTTCCAATAGGTGGCGCTTTTCTCCTGATCATTCGTTTTTTATTGACATTGGTTAAGTTTGTAAAACTTTAGAGAGATATTTGATAATTCGGTGATATTATAATATTCCGGTATTGTAACTTTTGTGGCAAAAGTTTTATACTTTTTTTTGCCTACTAACGATATACAGTGGCTTTAAAATAATGACGCATATGCCATTATGATTACTAGTAAGTAACTATTTAAGTTATTCACACATCATTACTTTAAGTACGAAAAGTTTGCACTCAAAGATGGATAAACCTGCAACTACTTGTCCACTAACTAAAAAATAACAGCTGCTTGTTTTCATTCTTTATTTTTATATTTTATACGCTACTCGAAGAGTAAAGATTTCTTGAACAGTCACTATAAGACTAACTGCTGTATTCACAAAAAAATATTATAGATTTATAAAGGACCTATTTAACAAATTCCGGTGCGGGAGTTTAAATGCACTATCCGTCATTTTTACATTTACATTTTTACACAAAAATTTTTAAAATCTGCAATCCGTTTTCAGCTATTTATCTACGAAACTGGAAGAGATATTCGAAAATGGATCTCAACCATAAAAAATTTTCCACCTAAAGTGGCATCATTAACTCGAGATATATAAAATGACGGATAGTGCATTTAAATATGAAATGGCGGATAGACCACATAAACTCCCGCATGACGAAATGTTGCATAGAAATTTATTAAATAAATCCTTCACAAACTTACAATATTTATTATAAATATAGCCTTTAGGGCTATATGAGAAAATTTTCATATATTATCGAAAGAAAATATGGTGAAAAAAGTTAAGACTTATAAAATATATCCCTTTCCACTATTCTTAAAAAATCCCCATTCTTTTGAATCAATTACAGTATATGTATAGCATTTATATTATTAGCGACGTTTTACATTCTCCACTTGTCAAAATACAGGGATGCATTTCATACACGAGTACCAGCTGAGAATACTAGCTGCGTTAGTTCTGAATTATGAAACATTTTGTAAGTACATACATACATACATAACATAAATAATGTTAGTTTCTTTTAAATTAGTTTCGACTTTGGTTATGTTTTATGAATATGACCAAATATTTTGTAAAAAGATACACAATTGGCTATAACAACCCATTTTGTGTGCGTAAATTTTTATCCATGAATATCGGGACCTACAGTTTAATGTCGACTTCGAACGACCAACTTGAGAAACTTGTTCGTAGCTATCAGTTTCTCTCAGAGCTTTTGCCAGAAGAGAGATTTCAGTAAGCCAGCATACTACACATTGAACTACAGCGACCACCAGTAATTTAGTAATTAAAATATACTATTCTGACAGAAATAATGGCTAAAGTTGTTAAAAATGATATCTACAAACTTAATGAGCCTGTGATGTATAATAGGTATACAGTACAACTTTCTCACATTACACGTTTGTATGAACAAGTTGAAGTCTTAATTTAATTTGGCATTAGCATAAAACATCAGAGTTTTATAAAAGAAAGTGAGCTTTCGTTCTTTATATTTTAGAGACACTTTTTAATACTTTTATCGATTATTTCCGTCAGAAGAATATATAAGTATTTCGAACCTTGTTAGTTTTTGTACATGGCAAAGAAATACAAATTGTCACTCTCATAATGGCATAAAACTTATGAGGAGTTAAGCAGTAATAATGATAACAAGAAGTATTTTGCGGCATATGTTCTGTAAAAGTTTTCAAAAATTAGAAGTAATTGAGGAATTCCTTTTATTCATTCGCTAAATGATGATTAACATATTGTAACTTTTTAGAATATCAAAACTATCCGGTATGTGATAAAAAACGATTTTGATCGAAATTGAAAACGAATGAAATTTCAAGTGGCTATAACTTCCAAATCCTTGCATGTGTGCAATTCATTTTTACTGATTACTTTACTAACTATTGCCACTTCATCCTTGATTATTAAAATTTCAAAATAATTGGAACAGATAAGTTTTATATGACTTTGAAAATACAAACGGTTTGAATTTCGATTTAAATCCTTTTTCATCACATACCGGTATAAAATAATTTGTCCAATTAAGTATTATTTGTCCTTGAAAGAAATACTCGATTTCATTTGCTTTCGAATTTATTTTACAAAACACACGTTCAGGACATATTTAGCACAAACATTCTTCATTAACTTAAAGATACAAATCAAAAAGTTTTCACTACAAACGTTCTAATCTTTTGTATTTATTTTAGGACACAGTGCCTCTTAAGCTTATAAGTAATAATATAAGTTTTAATAATTTTAAGACTTTTTATACCACAAAAACTAATTAATTTAAAATTTTCAAACGAAGGAGTAAGAAGTTTATTCTCCATACACTATATTATTTACAAGGACGACTGTTAAAAGGATTCATAAATTTTTTGAATATTCTTTTAAGAAAATCCTTTTAAATTTAAGCATTTAAACTGATTAATAAAAAGAATAATTTCATAAAGCGACAATTTTATTCTGTTACAACCAACTTTAAAGCCAAACACTTAAGAAACATTTTAACAGCCAAAATGTAAATAATTTTATGAAGAGGAAAAATAAAATAATTTAATTTATGGATTATAAAATAAGGCTTTCATTTATTAACTCTTTTCAAAAGTTTTTTTTTTTGGTTTTTTCTTAAAAATGTTAAATTGTCATTGTATTAGTGTGTGGGTTTAGACACCAATCTAATATAAGTATATGGGTTTAAAATAAAAGTAAGTAATTGTACTTACTGCAGCAACAAATTAGAGAAAGGATAAAATATGTATATTTTATAAATTATTTTTATTTACAAATGTACGTATTTCCTTTATTATATCTAAAATTCAAAATTAGAAGTTGCAGTAGTATATCTTCTAGTAGAGTAGTGTGGTTAATGTTTTAATGTTATAGTAGATGTAATATAGGGTAGATGTAATATAGGGTAATTTAAATTTAAAATAAGTTGTTGTTCTTATGTTAAGGTTGTCGTCGCTGTTTATGATGTTCCAACGATGATAAGTAGGTAAGTATTAAATTTTATAAACAAAAAAGACAATAGCCAAACCAAAATAAAACAACTCGCTGCAATTACAGCGAGTGTAAGTATACAGCCATGACAACCTTTTTAGACATAAGAAATTATTTTTAAGATATGAAATTAAATTAAAATAATAAATTATTAATTTATAAATATATGCATATAAATAAGTATTTTGTCCAAACAAGTTTGGACAGTCATTAAGAATAAGAGAAAATGTAGGAATCATTACTGAAGTATTAACCCTACTATGCCATACTGTAACATCTGTAATAAATACCAGAACAAAGTCGCACAATGATGGCGGTATAAACTACATACCGATTTGTTTAACAGAAGATGCAAAATTTCATTTAGATTTCTTTCGCATAGTAACAGGTGTTCACAAAAGGCGTTTCCGTGATATTTAGATAGCGGAAAATTAGAAATACGTGGTGATTAATTATTTCCACTAGTAAAATGAAAAAGCTCCCTTACTATATGTGGTCGTACAAGCATTGAAGAACGAAAAAATGCAACAACTCTAGAAAACCATAACTAAAGTACCTGATATGCTATTCGACGGTCGACGAATGAAACTGCGTAATTAAATTGCCGTCATAGGCATCTCAAATGTGTTCAAATCGAGTTCATTTTATTTTGCTGCAACAATTGCAGACCTTTCTGCAAGATGTGTGACAAATTTGTTTAAAATTAATCAAAAATATGTTTGAATGAAAATTGTTCAAGCTTGTCTGGATCGATTTAAGTAAAATAAAATAGGTTTTAAGTGCCGTTTAATAACTACTGATGAAATGTGAAGCCATTAATCTATACCGCAGACATAAAAAAAACGATCCAATTAATGGATTAAATCCGGATGAAATGTGCCATAAAAAGTGAAAGAGGACTATAAGATGATAGCAATGCTTTTCTTGAGTTACAATATATTTTATTGATTGTCTCTATTCCAACTGGTAAAACAGTAAACTTAGAATATGACTGTAAACTTTTGGGATAACTGAAAATTCCAAAAAAGTGACCTGGTTTACATCACAAAAAAAATATTTTTTTTTGGTCTAAGAGTGTTTTAATAATTATAAAATTTTACGAGTTGCAATACGAACTGCTTGGATACCACCTTATTCTCATAGTTTAGTTTACTGTGACTAGTAACTGATCCTAAATTTAAAAAAAAAATTTAATTATTGGTGTACATATGTAAATTTGAGTCGATTGGTCTAGGGAGGCATATTGTCTCACTGACGGACATATCCTGCAATAGAGTAAACACCTGCTGGTGTTTATAAGGAAGACCATGGGACAATAGATCCTATAAGTCAGAGTGGCTTGTAATTTTTCGTGAGTTTTTTTTTTTTTTTTGAGACCAATACTCAGGGGTACACCCCTACTACTGCTGTGCATTTTCTATATAATATTATTAATAAGCGCCTTAGGAATGAGAATTGATCATTCAAAGGCCAGTGGTTTACTTTCACCCTTGAATGGCCTTGGGGGGGGGGGGGGTCCTGGCATACTGGTAGATCGCTTGCACAGAAACTCACACGATCAAGGTTCAATCCCAGCGAAGGACAAAATTATAAAAATAAATATTTGCGGTTTTTTAAAATTACAATTTAAATTAAAAATTAAATTTAAATAAAATAAGAGGTTCCCCCCCCCCCCCCCTTCAGCAAGACCATCTGCAAGAAACCGCTCCCTGACGTTTATAATCTATTCCATCAAAAACCAATGATCAGGAGTACAGCGCCACCTTCTGGGAAGATAACAGCTAATCTACTGAAGACGCTCACCATTCACATTTAGAACATCCACCAACAGATGACGCCATTGCTGTTTGATCATTTGAGGGTGAAGGTATAACACTGGCTCTTGAGTGGACAAATTGACAGCAACTTGTTTCATTAACAAATAAAGGCGCAAAATATACAAAAATCTATGCAAAAAAAAACTTCTATCAACCATCTTCACATTCCAATACAATAGGGGTTTACCCCTGAGTATTGGTCTTAAAAAAAAAAAAAAAAAAAAAACAGCAATTGCCTCATCGTTGCATGTTGATGGTGTGGTGAGTGCCTTCCCTAAGTAGATTTAGCTGTTATCTTCTACTTCTCCATAGGTGGCGCTTTTCTCTTGATCATATAGAGTGGAATAACGATGGAGCGGTTTCTTTGTAGATGGTCTTCTTGAAGAACCTCTTATTTTTAAATTATAATTTTGAAAAACCGCAAACTAACTCTTTCATTTTTTACCTTTCCTGGGATTTCAACCTGGGTCGTTGAAACATGCATCCCCCAAAACTAAATAATAGCAAACCTTTTTACCCCTAAAAAAGATGCAATGGCAGCTGTAAACAATTTTTTTGATTGCCTTCAGAAAAATTACTTTAATCAAGGAAATTTCAGGAGATTGTATTGACAAATAAAGCAATTTTAATATTATACCTCATGTTCGAATAACAACACTTGGTACTGCCTTCGTATGTATTTTTTGTTCATTTTATAACAAAGATGCCCAGTACTGGCTGATATCAGCAAATTAAACTCACACGTATACTTACGCTCTTTTGTTTGATCGTCAATTAACCAATAGGAAATCAGCATGTTGAGTGGGGAGACAAACTACACTTGCAGAACTTCTGTGTCTTACATTTCGACACTCTCACCAATACTACTACCTTGGACATTAATGTTTTATAAACATTAGATTTAAGGGAAGTGTCATCAAAAACTTTTTCTATGGGAGTGTAAGCAAGCTCTTCTCACCTGGTGTATAGGCATGCATATGGAGTATATTCCATGTCCCTGTGTCATACTTGGTGATGTTTGTAGCAGAGTCTGCTTAAGTGCACATAGTTGGCCTAGAGCCACGTAGAAATAGCGTAGCTTTAAAATATCAAACATAGCCCACATTTTGATTGATGGCATACGTTGACAAAAAATAGGAAATCTCGCTTTAATAACTGCATAGTCAGTTACCGCTCTCACTTGTACTTTACTGATCACTGTTTTACTGACGATCGGCATACACTCTGAAGCTATCTCAATAAAATTTAAAAACTTCTGCAATTAAAATTCTCAAAATTTACAAAATTCAATATATATTTTGTATGGGCGTGTTAACTCTAATATAACTTACGGTTACAAAAAATAGTTTACGACCTATTATTAGATCTACTGAATTTATGTATAAAATCCCAATCGGTCGAGCTGTTTTGTTACAATTACTGTTTCTTAAGAATTTTATATATTAAATTAACCCTTGCAGGGCACTGTCTAAACCAATACACTCTTACGTATAAAAACTTACAAAGATATTTCGGTAACAATTCATGTGGTTTTAAAAGAAACACGTGCGCATAGATATAAGCGTATGTCAACATTTTCCTTATACGTACTAGTAAATGATGTGAATAGCTGGTTATTATTAATGAACATTTAGGATTTTCTTATAAAAAAAAATCAAAACCGTAAACTCAATGACAAAGGATATATAAAAAAAAATAAGAATTCACTTTCATTCATGTATGTTGAATACTTTGTAATACACGATTACACACAATGTATGATTCGGCAAATTTTCTTAAAAGAAAACTATAACAATAAAACATAAGGAAAGACAAAAAGAGAAAGAGGAAATGTAGAGAAATTTATGACAAAAGACAACACATGTAAATTATGACATTTCCGTTTTCTTTCAAAAAAAAAAAAAAAAAAAAAGTTTTTAAAGGAAACACATAAACCATATAAAGAAGAAGATATTTGACGACGAACGTAGAACCACAATGACGTTTAAGATTTCTTTTTTTTTTTCTTATTCATCTTCTGAATGATTTCTTCATTATCTTGTGACAACAAAAAGTTGGTTCCTTTTCGATAAACTTTTACTTGAGCACAATTATAACAACAATTTTGCTTTGTTTTTCTTCTTCATTTGGTTCTGTTATTACTTTTAAAACTGTCACATCACACAGTTGTTGGTTAAATTATTTAGGCTGCAGTGATAAGTAATACAATACACGAGTATGTATTAACAAAAGTTTAGAAAGTATTTTCATTTTTATTTTATTTTATTTTATTTTATTTTATTTTTGTCTTGTGTAATGTAATGTTTGTTAATGAAAATTTAATTTCTCTAACTCTGGTTGTCATTTTTATTTTAAAATGTTGGTTGTTTTAATATGATGGTTTTTTTATGAAAAGTTGTTACGGCAGCAGTGGGTATATTCGTGTACACGCTTGTTAGACGAGCTAGTTCATTACAAGGCTTAAAACATGCTTAGTAATACCACTAAATTAATTTTATTTAATGCATTAAATTTCCACTTCCACTAAAATGATTTTATTTAGTGGTTAATTGTTTCCATCTGCATGGTGGCTGGAATATTGCTAAATTAATACTAAGTCGTTTAGTGGTAGTGGAAGCGATAATGCGTTATAAATTCAATGCAATAAACCCAACTCTGGTAATAAGAAGAGGTAGCTTTGCGGCTTGATTTTTTACTATGAATTTTGGCATGAATATGTCCGTTTTTAGATTTATTAGTCGAACTATTGTACGCCACGAAAACTAAGTTATGTGATGACTTAGAATAACCTTTATCAGCGAAAGATGTTAGTTATGGTGTAAAACAAGAAAGGCTCCGTAGAAATGTAGAAGAGTTTTGTGCTTATTCGAATAAAGTTATTCAGTGGTAAATTGAAGACGCGATATAATATAATAATCGCCATAGACTAGTGGTCAACACTCTAGGCTACCTCTTCGCAGTCTTCTGGAAAAAGCTCTGATAGTAACTGATTACCATAAAGTAGCTTTTCAAGTCTGTCGTTCGGAGTCTAGATTAAATTGTAGATACCGCTACATACTTATAAAAATTGCGGCACACAGCATGAGTGCTGCAAGAACCTACGCCCTAGCCCTGAAATAGAACTGTAATGGCCATTTCTGTATGTATGTATGATGCAGAGTGGGCAAACAAACAAAATATTTCGGAAACGTTACCACAAAGTCATAAACTTTTAAAATTTTTTTAATTGTATTGTACATGAGCAAAACCATAACAAATACTTTCTAAATGAGAAAGAGCTCAAACAAAAAAAATCGCTTTTTGCTCTTGTGCTTGCTTGTTATTCCGTTAAATTCGTATAGTTTGCTTTTTTTCTCTTCTTCTTCTTCTTTTTTCTTCTCATTAATTTTTTGTTGTACCTACGCTTATGTGAGTTAGTGTATTTGTAGTGCTCAAAACAAAAACAATATACAAAACTAAATGGCACAATCGCTCTCACTGTTTTTGTTTTGTTTTTGTTTTACTCATTGTAAAGAACAAAACAAAATGAGATTAAACGTTTTGTTTTGTTTGTTTTCCTACTCTGGAATGATGCAATAAAGAAGGACACACCTATAAATTCCATAAAGGTCGGCTTGTTCTGTTGTACAACGCACAGCGGTACATAGGTACAACAAAATTGATGACTACAACTGCTGGGAAGGACCGTAAAAATAATCAAAAGTTTGAAAGTTATGGTCTATGAAATACAAAAGTACTACTGAGGGAAGTTCAAAATGAAAGTCGTTCAACTGGAATGACTGGCGATCTAAAGGAAAAGAGTTTTTAAACCTCTACTTATGAATTTATAATTTTCGAAAAACCGCAAATTTAATTTTTGAATTTTTTCTCCGTCGCTTGGATTTGAACCTCGTTCGTTTGATTTTCTGTGCGAGCACTTTAACCTCTATACTATATAATTTTTATAAAATTAAAAAAAATAATCCTCCTTCGGTGCATTTATGTTAAATTTTGCTTACGAACAGATCAGCAAAGACCATTTGCTCAGCGTTTAGAACAAGACTAAATTTTTAATAGAAATCAAATCTATCGTTAACCCTCATACTAGCAGACTGAACTAGTGGTTCTTTTTAAAAGGCTGCCAAAGTTTAATTTATTAAGACACACATATGAAATTAAATATGAAGCCAAACTTGACTTTCTATTTGAAGTCTAGAAGAACGTATGTGTAAGGAAAAATCCTCAGATATAAAAAAAATTCAAATATACCACCTCAAAGTATCGGAAGGGGTTTTATTATTTCAAAATCTTGCATTTTTGTTAAACTAAAACACGATTAAAGTGAATGTTGCCTAAATGCGGTTATTAATGGAATAACAAAGTACTGCCTTTTAACAAATTCTTGTAATTGTAATTTTGGTTTTTAATTTTAGAATTTTTTTACTCTTTATTGAACTTCTTTAAAATTTTTACAAATTATCAGAAAATGTTTTATATAATTGTGGATTCAATAAAAATCTACAAAAACCTTTTCAAATTTATAAATCACTAATAAGTTATTAATATTTTTTGTGTATTTTTTTCTGCTTGAAATATCTTTAAAGGAAAAACAAACTTATTTTTTGCCAATTAACTCAAAGACTTGTTAGGAAAAGTAAAATAAATAAGAAAAACATGCCAAACAACCCAAAAAAATCGAAAATGTTATAAAAGATGTTCTAATTATGATAAAATGGAATTTTTTCTAATAGAACATAAATATGTGGGTTTAAGAAAAACAACGAATGCGAAGGACATGACGTCAGTAGATAGGGAGTATTTAAAATTTACGCCAATTTTAACAAATTTAAGCTTTCTTTTATGTAAACAACTGGTCTATTTTATTGAAGTATACAACCTTTGCAAATATGATAGAAAAGAAAAAACAAATCAATTATCTTTTACAATATAAACCTTTCACTTAAAACGGCAAAATAAATTGAAGGAAAAAACCCTATTGTTAAGGTTAAATTTTGCATAAATTTCCCATAAAGAAAAACCACCACAATTTTTAAGTATTAAAAGAAATAAAAAAAAATACTATAAACGCCGCAGTCAATAAATGTTGCAAATTGTAGAAAAAAAAAGTGAAATAGTGAGAGAAAAGCAAAAAGGCCATACAACAAACAACCTTTAAGAATCCAATAAAATATTACAATTTACTTTTGGGCCATATTTAGAAACGCAACTATGGCCAGAGGGGGTAAACAGCTATAAATAACACACTAACGGCTTTAATAACAACAACAGCAACAACAAACATGCCTTAAAAGCATAAATTTTTCAACTAAAAAGAAGTTTTTTTGCAATAAAAAAAAAAAATCTTAAACAGTGATTGCAAAAAAAAAAGTAAACGAACAATAGCTGCAAGTTATAGATTTTTCGTCTAAACAAATTACAAAACAGCCACAAATTTGTACAACGAAACGCATGTTGAAATCCAAACATAATATGCGAGAGTAGTGTGATAATTTATTAACATTTTTTATATTAGCGCAACAGGTTTAGGTGTTTTTGTTAAGGGGTCTGTTAGTCCAACATTCTAAAAAAAGCTGTATATATTTTTAATAACTATTAAAATATATAATTTAAGAGTCCAAAAAAATGTGTGTTTTAGGCATAATTGGGATTTTAGCACAGAGACCACCAAATAATACCGGGCAAATAATCCCAACTTAAGTATAAGGCATAAACACAATTTTATTAACTGATTAATATGCAAAATATTATGATATTCAAAAACAAATCAAAATAACGAGCAATATTTAGATTTTTAAGTTAGTCGCTGTAGTCTAGTGGTTAGTGTGTTGGCTTACTAAGACATGAGCCCTAGGTTCGACACCCAGCTCCGACATCTTAAAAAAAAAGAAATATGAAAAAAATATTTCTTTCGGCGACTACCTCTCAGCAGTCTTCTGGCAAAAGCTCTAAGAGTAACTGATTGCCAAGAACAAGCTACTCAAGTCTGTCATTCGGAGTCGTCATTAAACTGTAGGTCCCGTTACTCATAGAAAAAAATTGACACACACAACATAAGTGCTGCTAGAAGCTAGGCCATAATCTTGACACAGAGTTGTAAGGCCAATTATGTATGTATGTATGTAAGGCAGAGGTACATAATATGCGTTGCACAAATTGTGTGTCTCGCACGTCTGTCAAAAAATATTAAAATCAGGAATTTTTATAAAAAAAATTATTGGCTAAATCCGCAACGCATCTAATATATAGAAGTTGACAAAAGTTTAACTTTTAGATTTTTTTTAGATGCGTTAACAGTTGAATAGTCGACTTACATTGTACATTGTAACTTCTACTTTTACCTTTAATCAGTCAAACTTGAATAGTTATTTTCCTAAAGTAGTTGTTAGGCTTTTTTTCTATCTCAAATATAGGCCAATGTGAACGTACCTTATGGTGTACAAATAACATTGTTACGCTAAATACAATATTGTATGAACGAATAAAAAATGAGGATTTGTTACAATTTCCATACGGCTTGGAATATAAAACAGCAATATTCGATACTGTTTTGGGGACTGAAAATAGTTTTTCAGTTATTCTCTCTGTTATTCTCAAAATGTTTTGAAAAAGTATAGTGGCCAACCATGATTTCGTTGTATAGAGTATAATAGATATCTCAAATAGATTGGAATAGTAGTGGAAACTTTACTTTAAGAGTTGTAGTGTAAGAATATACGATAACGGCAATGCTAACGCACACAGATGAAAAAAGAGATGAACGAGAACGAAATATTAATAAGAGATATGACGAGTAACGACAGTTGATTAGTAGAGTTTCAATTGACTAGACTCGTATATGGCTGAATTGAAAGTGAACAATATATGTATGTAAACAAAACACATGTACATTCAAGTGAAACATAAACAAAGTTGTATAAATCGAAAACCTACTTCTTTTATTTAAACAAGAATCTTCAAATTCCGACTTGTATGCCATGATCGTACTGCTACTCTTGTTTTAACACGACTTTCTTTTGAAAGATACTCAATTAACACAGTTGACAAGAACAAACTACTCCTTACAAGTTGGGTTTAAATATTATAAATATTTCTTAATAAAAAAAGATAATAATTGCAATAAAAAAATTTACATATTTTTCAAACCAACCTCAAATATATTTGTAGCCCTCAAGCTTTTATATTTTACATCCTGTTTTTATTGGTTCCCCATTTACTCTATAGAGGGCTTTATTTACAACACATTTAAACAAAATAAGTTTATTTTAAAATACTGTGCTTTATAGATCCTTATTTAAAATTTCAAAAAAAAAGTTTTAAATGCTATTTTTTCCATATTTTCCCATTTTCCTATATACCTATACTTATAGAATACTCGTATATAAAAATAAAACTTTTATGACCCTTTTTAGGAGATATTTTTTTTTTTTTTTGTATTTAAGTGTTGTATAGGGCGCATTACATGATGGCTTATCTTGGTATGAAAAATAAAACACAATTTTTAATAAAGTTTAATGGAGTTGGGAGTTTAGTAGCCATAACTTACAGATTTCAATATTGCAAAAACCTTATAATTCAATTATCTATGGGTTAAAAAATAAAAAGAAACACTTAAAGTACAAAAGAATACCAGAGTTAGAGGGGACTAATCCATTTGCTGTCAATAAACTTAAATCAATCAGTCTATTAATCGTTATTATTGGATAAGCAACGAACTACATACATATAAACTTTATTTATAGGAACGACTTAGGACGGAAATAAAAAAAATTAAATTAAATTTGATCTGTTTTGTTTTCTTAAGGCACCCTTACACGACATGTTTTTTACACTGTTACTGTCAAATTTTACATGAGTAAACAGTTACATGTCGTGTATGACTTTTAAAACATTGCTTGTGTAAAAAACACAAGGAAAGTCTTATGACAAAATTTCAATTAGAGCATGCTCTAATTTCGTATGTACACACATATGATATTAAATTTCTATGCCTGTACAAACATTAGTCGGCAATGAATTATTTGTAAAATAGTTTTTTTTTTTATAAATTGTGTGCCTAAAAATTTATTATTGACATACATATGTAATTGTACATATACGTTTGTGAGTAAAAATTATAAACCTTATGTAAATTGACTAATTTTGACAAACACAACAAAAAACTTATGTATTTTAAATTTAAAAAAACACGTGCAAAAAACATATCGTGTAAGGGTGCCTTTATAAAACACTTTAATTAGATCAGATATTAAATTCTACGAGTATTAAATGAATTTAGATTGGTGTTTTGCAATGTTTTCTAAATCAAAGGAGAAAATTACATTTCAGTTGAACTGAAACATTCGCAACTCCAGTTCCAGAAGTCTTATCAAAGTTCTTTATTTTTTATACAATTATTGTTGTTATTTATGAACTATTTAAAGCTAAATTTTCCATAGAAGTGATATATTTTTTCTACATAATTTGTAATTTCAAACACAACACATTCTATGAAGTTCTCCGTTTTCTTTCATTCATGCCATTCTGGATGAGCAGAATTAAAACAGTTTTTTATTGATTTCATGGTCCTGTTATAACCATAAGTTGACATCGACAAAGCAGTTATAGGACATCGCCAGTAGTAAAATTTTACAAATTTAATATGGTATGAAATGTATGCTTTTGGGGATAACCATGTCTCTATGGCCATTTTGTCTCTACTTAAGAGACTCGTCAGGAGACTCTTATTATCATATCATATTACCACCTTTGGAAAAAAGTCTCCTGACGAGTCTCTTAAGCAGAGATGTAATTTTTCATATCATATTAAATGTATTTGCAAATAGGGCGAAAGATATTTTTTTAATAAAAAAATTTTATACATTTTTTTTTATTAAAGTCCTAAAAATGTTGATTTCAGTATAAGAAATTCAATATGTCTTCGGTATCTTTTCGCTCGATTTGGTTATCTTGTTAGAAGAACAAGATTAAGTGTAACAAAAAATATTAATTAAATTAGCATATCTTTATGCATTATTACAGGTATTCTTAAATGATAATTATAGCGCAATTAATTGATTGGTACATATTTAACACGTTCGTGGATGATAAACATTTCATGTATTTGAATCTAGTTGTTAAATTCGAAATCCCGGTTAGACATACATACATATATTATAAAAGTAGTTAGAACATCAACAGCATTAAACAATATCAAAGTACCTAATGAATCAATTGGTCTTTATTTTGAAATGCAGTATATTAATTACAAAAACCTAAAATTGTATAAAATTAAATGACTAAAAATTTACTTTAAAATTTCACATCCGCAAACGTGTTAGGAAACGCGCTTAACCTGTCTACCTGTTTAATTTTTATTTTATACGTTTCAATAATTGCCAGTTATTTTTTTATTTCACCTTAAAATATATACACAAACAGATAAACGGGTATTCATCATTAGTTGAAAAATGTTTGCTGACAAATAATTTATAAAATTTTATTTATTTTCGTAATTTATATTTTCATTTAAACTTTTTTGTCTTCAACTCAATAAATTATTTACCTTATTACACTTGTATAAGTTTCACTTAAAAATTATGTGCAGAAAAGTTATCAATATTTAGGATGTGAGGACTTAAAGTGGACACAAAACTTAGTCTAACTTATGGATGCGTGACATTTAAATAACTGGGAGTTTTCTTACAGTTTTGTTATATATTGAACATAAGAAACAATATTTTACCAATGGTGTCAATAATTTATTAAAACTACTGGAAGTTTGAAGGCTATTTCTTACGTATATGTATGTACAATATATGCATACAATAAACATTTCTTACATCGACAAGTATATTTGTAGAAGTAAAATAAATAATTGTCTGCAAATTTTAAACACAATTACCGAATTCACAAAGTATTCGCCGTTTGATTGTACGGCAATCAGAATGGGCAAACAAACAAAACATATCGCATTTCGATTAAAATTTTTTTTAATCGTATTGTACATGAGCAAAACCAAAACAAATACTTTCTAAATGAGAAAGAGCGCGAACGTGATAATTCGCTCTTATGTTTGCTTTGTTATTCCGTTACATTTGATTAATTTGCTTTTTCTCCCTTCTTCTTTTCTTTTTCTTCTCATTAATTTTTTGTTCTACCTACGCACATTTGAGTTAGTGTATTTGTAGTGCTCAAAACAAAAACAATATACAAAACTAAATGAGACAATCGCTCTCACTTTTTTGTTTTACTCATTGTAAAGAACAAAACAAATTGAGATCAAACGTTTAGTTTTGTTTACTTTTCTACTCTGAGAGCAATACAATAGTTGTACGCTTGTTATTGGTAATTTTCATTTAACAATTTGATATAACTTATACACTTTTTTCATGTGTTTTTCTATGCTATTAATGTAAAGTGAATGTCTATTTTTGAAAACAACTAAGTTTATTTAAAAGAAAAGATATCGAAGTATCTACATCAGGGATGAGCAACACGCGGCCCGCGGGCCACTTGCGGCTCTTTCAACATATTTATGCGGCCCGCCAAACAAATGTTGCTGCTTCTCAAAAACAAACATAATATATAGACACATTAATCAACGAATTTCAGTTACGAAGAAACTGAGAAGACAGCAGTTTCCATGAAAATGTTTTCCTAACCATTAATTATCGATGTGGATACAGTTCCCGAAGACTTTCAATGGGAAGTGATGGACATGCAAAATAATACTGATGTAAAAAATGTATTTCTCTCAGTAAACATCGAGAATGTTTATAAATCCGACCACCGACCAATTACCACCGATCAAGACTGAGTAATGCACGATTAGAAACTTGTGTATGTGTACCTACCTCATCAATTCCGGCTGATATTGATCAGGTTGTATCGAAAAAACAGTGCCAAATTTCTCATTAAAAATTTCAAGCAAATACTTTTTTTTTTTTTTTGGCATTAAAATGTATATGGGCAATTTCAAAAATTTTCAACATTTGTTGAAACTGAGTTCAGATGATTATTATTTCTGCAGTTTTTCGAATTGACCAAAACGGTCAAAAGGAAATGATAGGCCACACTAGAAAACTGGGAAATTCAAAATTTCAGACCATCAGTTCTATATTTTTAAAAGTTATGGGCACTCAAATATCGAAAAACTCAAAAAAAGTCTTGAAATTTACAAGAGTTTTTTCATATTTCATCACTTTTCTACTTTTAGTTTTAAACTTCTGATGCCCACTGATATAAAATAAAGTCACTAGACTTAGTAGATATTTACACTATAAAAGCTATGCCCATACTACTATTTGGGAAAAAGTTGTACAGCGGTTCATTTTTGAAACCAAAATTTTCCGATTTTTAAATTTTCGCAGTTTTTTCTATAACGTTTTTGCGCCGTTCAAGAAAATTGCATTTCGTCAACAGTATTTAATAGATGGTGTAGTTTGCTAAAATTTACGCCATATTACGTCGATGTCAGGCTGCTAGTTGCTGAGAACGATGACCTCGAACTTTTATAGAATTGGCGTAAATTTGTCAAAAATGACAGTTTTTCGCGCCTGACATTTGCAATCTTATTTAAAACTGGTTTATGTATTGCGTGATCTAGACTTCTTAGTATATGGCACCTCAACGTCAAGAAGGCGTTAAAATATTTTGAAACGCAAATATTTTATAAAGAAAATAAAACATTTGCGAAATTTCATGATTTTGTTTCGCGTTGTTTTTAGTTAATCAGTGGTTTAAAATCAATGTAAAGTATTGGAAATGAAGTGCGGCGGTGAACTAAAAATCATATATAAATACGGTTGAATTCGGTCCATATTTAGCGGGTAGAGCGTCATTTTTCTTCAAGCACATTTTGCTTTGTGACATCTGCAGTTATGTATAGATTCCGCCGCGATTGACACCAAATAAAAGGTTTTTTTTAAGCTTGATAATAAAACCGAATAGGCATTAAAAAATTTTCATGATTTTAAATTTTACAGATCAAAAAAAAATCCTAACCTCAAAAATAATTCTTATATAATTTTTTTTATTTTTTAAATTTGCAAGTCAAAACATTGTTTTTCTATAAATTAATTATGCGTAATATAAACACATATTATAACAATCGGTGAAACATTCACATTTTTGCAAAAATTCTCTTTTTTTAATGTTAAGAAATTTTAATTATAATTGATATTTTTTTTATGTATTTTATCAGTGCATTGATAAATTTGGACTGTAGGGATAAATTTGAACTGAGTTTCATGCATTCATGTAACATTTATTAAAATAAACCAATAAATTTAACTTTACATTTTTTTAAAGAAATTTAAAACTAAAAACCTCTATAACTTTCGCGCCGTTTGCAATAAATGATTAACGCGAACTGTTTTGGTAAGCTAAAATATCACCCTTCACGTGACCAAAGCGTCATTCGTGTCATCCAAAAAAAAAAAAAATTGGAAAAAAAAAAATATCAAAATGTCGAAAATTTTTTAAATTGCCCATATACATAAGCAGATAAACGGCTATGCATCATTTGTTGAAAAATGTTTGCTGACAAATAATTTATAAAATTTAATTTTATTTTCGTAATTTATATTTTCATATAAACTTTTTTGTTTTCATCTCAATAAATTATTTACATTATTATACTTGTATAAGTTTAACTTAAAAATTATGTGCAGAAAAGTTATCAATATATGTATAGGATGTGAGGACTTAAAGTGGACACAAAATTTAGTCTAACTTATGGATGCGTGACGTTTAAATAAGTGAGAGTTTTCTTACAGTTTTGTTATATATTGAACATTAAAAACAATATTTTACCAATGGTGTCAATAATTTATTTAAACTACCGGAAGTTTGAAGGTTATTTCTTACGTATACCCACATACAATAAAAATTTTTTACGTAGACAAGTATATTTATAAAAGTAAAATAAATAATTGTCTGTCTCTAATGTATTGCAAAACATAATACCACTATTCAAATAGTAAACGCAATTGCCGAATTCACAAAATCCTCACAAAATCCTTCATAGTGTTCCTCGTTAGATTGTACGGCAATACAATAGTTGTAGGGTTGTTGTTGGTAATTTTCATATAACAATTTGATACAATTCATACACTTTATTGTCAGAAGCAAATTTATTTAAAAGAAAAAGATATCGAAGTATCTACATTAGGGTGATAACTTTTTTTGGACAATATTCTTCCCAGGGGTTTTCTAATGGCAAATATTGTATTAATGATAAAAAAACTATTTCAGTTCAGTTTGGTAAAAACAACCTTACGCACCGACAGCGATTTCTGAAATTCCTTTAATATTTATATATATTTTTTTTTCATAATTTTTTTAATAACAATTTTTTTAAAATATGGTTTATACATATATATGTAAGTATGTAACCAAATAATAACAATAAATAATTAAAAGTAAGTATTGTAAGATATAAAGTTTAGGTTCAAAGTACGCGATATTTTACAAAGCGGATATATATCTTGTACTATTTTTATTCCACGTTCCGCACAAATATTACTTCGTTGTTGATTTGGAATTGTAGATGGTGTAGGTACCCAATGTCTGAGGAAACGCTCGTGAGCTTTCGTAAAATTTATTAATATATATGAAAATGACAAAAATTTCCATGAATTTTTATTAAAAAAAAATTAAATAAAATATGTGAAAACAGATTTTTTTTATATAAAAAACTGCCAAAAAATTGTGGAAATTAAAAGCGAATTTGGAAGAAAACTATTCCATTGACTCGAAAACGGACTTTACTATTGAAATTAGCATGCCTTAATTATATAGATGTGATGGTCAGACGTTACGGCATCAAAAAAAGTTTTTTTTTAACTTTGTTTGATTCAAAACTTTAACGCGTTTGGTGCGTAACCTTTTTTAACGATAGCGAAAAACGAAAAACGCAGTTCTTAATATTTGTCCATGCCGTACACGATTTTGTCTGGGGAGATTTGATATTTGCAAAAAATGCAAAAAGTTATTATTAATCTACATCAGGGGTGAGCAACCTGTTTAATCAACGGGCCACTTTATATATTAAAATTTTTTGGCGGGCCCCACATAATGAAACACTTACTAATAATTTTCGAAACTTTATTTATAATAAAAATTAGAATAAAAAAATATCAAATTTAATATCAATTTTAATGCAAAAAAAAAAACCCAAACAAAAGAGAACAGAAAAAACGAAATTACTTGGAACTTTTAATGAGAAATTTGGCACTGTTTTTTCGATACAACCTGATCAATATCAGCCGGAATTGATGAGGTAGGTACACATACACAAGTTTCTAATCGTGCATTACTCAGTCTTGATCGGTGGTAATTGGTCGGTGGTCGGATTTATAAACATTCTCGATGTTTACTGAGAGAAATACATTTTTTACATCAGTATTATTCTGCTGTCCATCACTCCCCTTTGAAAGTCTTCGGGAACTGTATCCACATCGATAATTAATGGTTAGGAAAACATTTTCATGGAAACTGCTCTCTTCTCAGTTTCTTCGTAATTGAAATTGTTTGATTAATGTGTCTATATATTTTGTGTATTTTTGGGAAGCAGCAACATTTGTTTGGCGGGCCGCAAAAATAGGTTGAAAGAGCCGCAAGCGGCCCGCGGGCCGCGTGTTGCTCATCCCTGATCTACATAGTTATAAAAATGAAATTAATGTCGATAAAGTGCTAAAATAATATAAACTAAAGAGACATTTATTTATTTGTGAACAGTGGCTTTCTTCTTTTTATTTGATTTTTGATATTTTCGATACAACGTACATGAATACAATGATACACTAGGTGTTCACAAGCAAAAAAAACAAAATGTTTTCAATCCAACATACAAAGATACAGAAGCTTGTGAATTTTGCAAATGAAAGAAGTTGCGTAGTGGTGACAGTTTAGACAATCCCAATAAAACAAAATTTCTTTAAAAACTTTTTTTCAATATCTCATTGATTGCAAAATTTTATGTTGCAATTAGTAACTGATCGAAAGGGCGTCCCACTATGTTTCAATGTATCGTTTTTTCGGCGTGATGTTTGAGACGAGCGGTATTTAAAAATTTTCAACTTTCTGTTCAACAAGTTAACCGAAAGTTAAAAAATATAAATAGCTGAAGTTGGTAACTATGACCCTAAAATATTTACGATAGAGTTTCGTTAGACTTGCCGTACTGAAAACTGTTACTGGGACGCGAAACAGCTGCCTTTTGTTTGTTCAAAATACGATCAAATAAAACCATTCGACAAGATGGGAAAAGCTGTGTTCGTGCTTTTCTTTTTTTTACCAATAAATTTAGCTTTTTTTTCTTAAACATTATTTTTGTGGCATTTAAATTCATTTAAAACTTTTTGCAAAAATTAACTTGACTTTTAAGCAGCCCAAGAAGAAAAACGAAAACTTGAAATACTCGTAACTGACAAAAGAAAAAGTCAATCACAGTTGTTTCTTGTTGACATATTCCTTTAGAATATATTTCTTAGAATGTTATTCTTATGCGGGTTTTTCTAAGAGACAAAAAAGAAAAAAAAAAAACGGAAAAATATCAACTGAAACTTTTTATTTTTCAGCTTCTGCTCATTTCAGGCACAATATTTTTGAGACTCTTTTTTTCATCTATAAGAAAACAAAAAATGCTTTTTTTTTCTAACAATGCGTGATAAAGTTTTAAAATAGTACTGAAGGAATTTGTTTTATGCAGACAATTTGAGTCACTACGGCTTTTTTACGCAATTTATTTCAAGACAAAACCCTTTTACTTATAGTTTTAAAAAAAAAAAAAAAAAAAAAAGAAACCTTCAACAATGTAAACACTTGTAAAGTAAACACTTGAAGTAAAAAGAGAAAGACAAGTAGAAATCAGTTTTGAAAATCAGTTAAAGCCTGCTGCTGCTGTTAGTTTTTATGCAATATTGCATGAAAAGAAGCAGTTCAAAAAAAAAAATTTTGTTGCTTTTTTTTCTTCTTCCTTTTAAGCCTTTTAAAAAAATTAAATTTTTTTACTTCTCACACACGTATGTATGTACTCGTATGTACGTACACAAGAGTGTTATTTTGTGTTACTTCTCTGTTAAGTAAAACGTTTGCCAGCCATAAAGTTTGTTTTCAAAAAAGAACTTTTGAATGATTTTTTTATATCTCAAGAATACCTGCAAGTTTTCATTTAATGTTTAATAAAAATAAATGAAAAAAAGAAAAGAAAAATCTTGCTTTTTTTTCTACAAAATTATAAAAAATTTCTCAGTTCATGTTCATGTTTTATAATACAAGTTCGGTTTGATTTTTATTTTGTTGACATCAAGAACACAAAAAAAAATAAAAAAATAAAAAAAACAAAAAGACATTTTTTCGTTAAAAGTTTTGTACGTTTTAGATCTTTGTTCTGCTTCTTCTTCTTGTTTTTTTCAAAACTATTTGTGTGTAATTTTTAGTTAAAATCAAGCATATTCTTGTTGTTAGTGAGTGCCGCAGACTAGCAAAGATGACATAAATGGTTTACGCGCTTCTATGCAGAATTAGAAAAATATTACAAAGAATATAAAAAATTTTAAAACTTTTAAAAACGTCATTTGTTAAAGTTAAAAATTGTGTAAAAATTTTGGTTAAATGTTGCCCATGTTTACACATGAGTTAAATGATATGTATTTTATGAATGGTTTTTATGGCGTAATGCAAGAGTGGGTGATTTCAGAGAAAAAGGGTATAAAAATTTTATATTTTCTGTTTGCTGTTAATTCACTAGATTTTCTCAATCTTCTGTTTTATTTCAAACAAAAAAAAAAAAAAAAAAAAAAGACTAAAGACTAAAGATCTCTATTACAGAATTCAAATCATGCCTTAACTTTGGGACACGCTTTATTAGAGCTGAAGAACAACTCAATCGCTAAATCAGCAGAGTTATTTCGTTTGTTTTATTCATTACAAAGAATCCAACTGAATTTAAGAGAAATATAAATTTTTGCAAAGATTGATCAGAACTAAATGCAAATTAAAAGACTTTTAATTTTATTCCTCGAAAACTTTTTTGTATTTAAAAAAAGCGGAGTTGTGTTGAACAAACGCTAAGAAGGCCATGTAAAGCCAAGTATACTGTCTTTGTTTTTACCAACTTTTGTCGTTTTATCAACTGGCAATATGTGATTTAAGATGCAGCAGCCACTGGCATGGCTGTAAAAGAAAAAACAAAAAAATCAAATAAAACTTCAAACACGTTCTAAAATAAACTCCGTTTTTGTTTTACTTTTTGATTTCTGTTTTGTTTGTTGACATTTTTACGGAAATTGCATTCATAAGTTTGAGAAAATAAAAAAACCCTGATGGTTAAATAGAAGGAAAACAAATATGTTTTAGCTCGAAAGAATAAAAAGAAATTCATTTCTTGTTTTATATTTACTACTATACTTTTCTAAATTTATTTTTTATAGGAAATTAGTTTAAAAATATTGTTTCTGCAAAATGTTTATTAATGTCAACTGCTAAAGGAGATGATGTTCCAGTTTGATAAATAAAATTATTATTAAATGAACAAAAATCTTACATTGTGGTGTTTATGTTTCAAATTGAGTTCGTATAAAAAAAATTTGGTTAAAGGAAAACATTTCTCTTTGTGTTAAGAACAATTCAGCCTGTACCACGTTTCGAACCTAAAACTATGCGAACGAAATCAACATTATTGTACTGAATGTGTAGTTTTTTTTTGTCTTATATTTGATAAGTAATATCTTTTAAGTAAACCAGTTAATCAAAAATTAAAAAAAAAACAAAAACTCGCTGAAATTGGTAAATTAAGACCACGAAGTATTTCCGTTATCGTACCGTATCGTATCGTATCGTATCGAATTTATTTTCATTAGACTTGTCCTAATGACAACAATTACTGGGATACAAAACTGCTGTTTTTCGTTGAGAATGCGAACAGACGAGAACGTAAGATATTGTGAAACAGTCTGTTTATTTATAGTTTTTAAAAAATATGTTATTGATTAAATTATTGAAACTTTAGTTGTCTTTAAATAAATATTAAGTGCTGCATTTTAAAAGAAATATTATAGGGTTACTAAGCGTCCCACGCAATGGAGGGAAAGTGTAACAAATTTGAGAAAATCACTAATCCGGAATATTAAGGAGCTGGCTGATGTGAGCATTGATCGACTTATCAAATTACTGAATCGCTCGCAGTAGTTTTACTTTCAGTTGTGTAGGTCACAAGCGTTTTTAAAAAGTTGTCAACGGGAATAGGGCATCACAACATTGTGAAAGTACTAATCGGATTATTTGGATCACCACATGAACTAACAAACAAACCAACCGACGCACGATTTGAACGATCTGGGCGGCCAAAATTCGATTATTCAAAGTTAATGTTTTTCATAATTACCGATTGTATAGTAAAGAGAATAGAATGCTAAACTAGATTCCGTTATTTTTTTCATTCCTTTTTGCTTACATTCGTTTTCTACACGCAGTCAAATTGTGCATTTACTACAATATTTTGTTGCTTTTAAGTAAATTAAAAGTTTTAGCAGGCTGTGTGAAGGCGTATGTTCAGTTTAATTATTTAAACAAAATGGAAAATTGTAAAGCAGATAAATATCATTTAATCCATTTAGATAAATAAAATTATAATTTAAATTCATACTAGTAAAGCAGCATTGAAAAATATGGTATTTTTGTTAATTTCAATGGTACCAAAAGTGAACTCTGGTCAAAAAGATATGCACCACCACTCATCACCACTTCAATCTATGGTTAAATGTAATCTTTAACATTGTATTGTTCAGATGAGAAAAGTGTGACCTACTGCTGCTGCTTTACTGTATTATTTTCGTTGATATACAGAGTTATCTATATCACAATGCATTTATTCATGCGACTGTTAGACGAATAAGAAATTATTGGGAGCTAGGTCTCTTGTATTATTATCTTTTTTATGAAAATCTTTTTTTTTTTTTTTTGCTTGTATAAAAATGTATAAATTTGAGGTAAATTTTGGCCACCCAATCTTAACGCAGTTTGGCATTGGTCAAACTTATATATTAGGGAAAATCACGTCATAGCTATCCGCATATTCATCTGTCTCTTCCTTTTTCACTTTACGACAGCTAAGATAGTGGTTGCTATACTACAGCCGCCTTCGTCGGGTATGGTTTCCCATCGATCAGTGCCACAATACGTGAATACATCACATTTCTTGCAATCAATCATCCATTCGGGTTTCTAATTCTGTAGTTCAGATAAAAGGCAAGATGAACTTTCGTTATCGAACCCACTAGTAATAATGCCGAAATCAAATTTTATCTGCTCAAAACTGAACTCATCGCTATAAAGCAATACATTTAAATCAAACGCAAACATTTTTTTTCGTTTCCATTAGCCTTTTTGATATAAATAATAATTTGATTGATTTTATTTAACTGGATTCTGCCTGATGATTTGCCTTGGCTGTGGAATCATTCAGACCAAATTTAGAAACTTTAGCTTTAACCGTTCTCAACATATCATCGTAAGAATTAAAGAACGCTGTAACTGACAAAACCTTAAATGTTCACCAGAGCCAAAAAACTTGTATAAAAGTAGAACACTGGTATTTTTCATTTCGCAGACGGCGTAAGTGAATTTATTTTCCTCGTAGAAATCTGGAACCGGGACCAATCAACGCGTATTTTTTTTTTCTGATAAAAATGATGCAAAAACGTTTTTTCGATTTTTTGTAAGTTCGGCGTTCTTTAATTCTTACGATCATATACATATATCAGTATTTAGTTTGTATAGTACCACGCCAAGATCCAATTAGAAAAAAAAAACATACCGTATTGGACTTTCAACAAAATCGGTTAAGTCATATAGTCGTGATTGACCAACATGCAATGAGATTTATAATATATGTAATTATATGGATCTGTTTACGTTTGCTTCTAAGCGCGCATGTGTGTGGCAAGATCGTATCGGAAAATTCTTCCACATCGTGTGTTTATTTCTATTTATCAATAAATATTCTTACAGACACATCCTTTTGTAGTTGATTGTTCAGTGAATCTTACAATGCATTATAGAGCGTTTATTGTTTAGTCTCACCGCTCGTTTGTGGAGCATTCCAACCGCGAAATATTTTACTGTCAATTACGATGTTAGTAAGTTTAATTCAAATATTGAGTTCTATCTCTATTCCCTTCCCATCACATATTTTCCTCAAGCAGCACAAGGCACTGCACGATTAGAGGTCGTTCACTGTGCGCTGGCCTCAATCTAAAAAAAAACATATATTTATATTACAACTAAACGATCACCACATCCTTTGATACCTTAAATTATGCCAATAGTGGTCTAGTGGTTAGTGTGTTGGTTTACTAAGACGATAGCACCGGGTTCAAATCTCAGTTCTGACATCTTGAAAAAAAAATATGAAAAAAAGTATTTCTTTAGGCGACTACCTTTAAGCAGTCTTCTGGCAAAAGCTCTGGAAGTAATTGATTTAAATAAAGAAGCTTCTCAAATCTTTTGTTCGGAGTAGACTTTAAACTGTAGGTCCCGGTACATGAGTGCTGTGAGAAGCTATGCCAATTATGTATGTTTTTTTTTTTTTTTTTTTCTTTATTTTTTTTTTTTATTTTTAAGTCCAGCTCTCAGGGGACGGCCCCTACTCATGCAATACATTGTGCTGGTCTAGGAAAATATGTTGTGGGAAGGGGGAAAGAGGGAGTAGTGTTTGTGGACATTTGATTTAAACCTACTGATATCGTAATTGGCAGGAACAATTTTCGCCGGAAGATTGTTCCACACACGAGCGGTGCGACTAAAGAACGAATTCTCTCTATAATGCATTGTGCGATTCGCTGAACAATCAACCACAAATGGGTGCGCTCTGAGAGAGGTACGTGTAGTGCGCAGGAATATGCGACCACCCGGAATCAGTTCCCCTATCTCATCAGAGCACCTCCCATGGTAGTATCGATAGAACAATGAAACGCACACCACATTGCGCCGATGCTCCAACGAATCGATAGAGTTGGATACCCTACCGTCGCCGATAAGCACCTTCGCCCTTTCCTGTACGCGGTCGAGAAGCCCCAAAATTGATTTGGAAGCACCGGCCCATACATGAGAGTTGTATTCCATCCTAGGCCGGATGAAGGTTTTGTAAATATTGAGAAGGTCAGATGGAGTGAAGTATTTCCTGCACCGTTTTAGAAAACCGAGGCACTTGAATGCTTCTTTCGACACTCGAAATATGTGATCATTCCAACGGACATCACAACTAATTCTCATGCCCAGAACATCAAGAGCGTCAGCCTCCTCAATATTTACATTACCCATAGTCACAGATGGCAGGATTAAATCATCACAACGCCTATGCGTCATAAAACAACATTGGGTCTTGCGCGCAATAAATTCGGCCCTGTTCGCGAGACCCCACTCGGATATTCTTTGTAGGTCATTTGAGAGTGTGTCATTCATATTCTGCCTTCTAGCCCCAATCTCCAAAAGGCTCGGCCTACGGTCAAATGAATATGAGTGACAAATGTTACTGTCATCTGCGAAGGAGTAAATGGGATTAGAGTTTAGGAGGAGAAGGTCGTTAAGGAAAATTAAAAATAGGGTGGGAGATAGAAGTAATTAAAATGTAATTCTTCCTGAAGTACTTTCACTTCATTTTGTTGGAATATATTGGCTGTACGAAAAAGTTCAATTACAAATACAATAATTAGTAGGTGGCGTTAAAAGGCAATAACTCTGTTTAAAATTAATTAATACAGGCAACACTAAAACAAAATTTCATAAAACCACTATAAAGCCTATTACATAACCTTCAGTTCAATACTGTTTTTTTTGATTTAATACATTTAACAATACAAAGCAATTTTAAGCATTGCCTTTTTATTTCTCTTCCAAGCAGTCATCAGGAAATTTTAATTTTTATAACAACCTGCACTGTCAGGTTATTTTTTGTTGTTGTTGTTATTTTTGTATTTTAAATACCATTTTAATATTTTATAATAAATGAAGAAAAAAAAAAGGTGTTTATTATTCGTAAATTATCATATTTAGAATTATGTGAATGCATAAAGTGGGGTTAAACGCCCATTAACCCACATTTAAGCACTCGAAAATAAGTGAGAAAAAAAACCCAACAAATTAAAAACAAAAACAAAAAAATTTGAATGTGAATGATTTAAATGAACATAAAAACTCATTTTGAATTCCATATTTAATACCCTATAATTTAAAATACTAAAGCACAGTGTGTACTGTGTGCTCTATGCGGAATATATATTCGATTCCAACCCAAACAATAAAACAGACAAAACAGGACTATGTGTGAGAGGGATTTGTGTAAAAGTGTTGTTAAATGTATAATTTGCTGTCGTTGAAATATATAATTTTAAAGTGTTTTTTTTTTCTCTCATTTCTTTTCGTATTCATACCTACAAACAGCCATGTCCTACAACATATGACTACTTCAGAAAACATAAACATTTTACCTTTTGTATGCCATGACCTTTTTTTTTCTACCGAGTTTTTCAATTGTTATTTTTTGTTTCTGTTCGTCTGTATGGGTATTACTTTCGTTATTGCCATTTTAACTTGTATTGTTATATTTTTGGTGGAGTCCAACAGCTATTGTTGATTTCCTCTCTCCATATGCATATTCGTGTTGTATTTTGTATTCGTTAATAAACATTTTAAACCTGGCGAGTATATATTTTTTTATTTTCTTAATATATTGCTGCTTTGTTTTTCATGCTGTAAACTAAAACCAGTACACAAAATGTAAAAAAATAACTCCACTTAATAAAAAAGTAACAAACAATCTGAATATGAAAAATTCACATACTTTTCTTTAATGTTGTGTTTGCAAATACTCGCTCTGGACGGCACAGCAGCTAAAATTTTATCAGAATTAAAAACAAAGCATTTCAATAACAATTACAAGTATTTAGACCTTAAACCTCTACCCTATGATGACACTTATCAAGCCATTCAATTACTCTGACGTATTTCCTTTTTTTATTTTTTGAAGTAAGTGAACGGAACTTCTAGTATTAGAGGGTATTATAGATAAAAAAATTATTTAAACGAAAGTTTTTATTGGAATACAATATTTAAATTTAAATCAAGAGAACATCGTAATTAGCTCCTGGTTCGTAGGAGCTTAAAGAAATTCGAGTTGTCTGTTCTATTATAAGTACATTTATCAGAAATCCAGTTACAGTCTAACGTACTCTTAACAAGGTTTGTTTAAAGCAAAGATGCCCAGTGGTGGCTGATATCAGCAAATTAAACTCACATGTATGCTTACGCTCTTTTGTTTGATCGTCAATCAACCAATAGGAAATCAGCATATTGAGTGGGAGAGACGAACTACACTTGCAGAACTTCTGTGTCTTACATTTCGTCACTATCACCAATACTACTACCTTGGGCATCAATGGTTTAAAGACATTTTCTTTAAATTTCCAACAAAAAAAAAAGTTAAAATAAATTTCTCTGAAATGGTTACCTCATAGGGCTCTTTTAAACAAGATTGAACTCTCTGCACTATTGTTATGTCAGGCCAGAAAATATTTTTTTATCGACCCGAAAGTATTTCATTTACTTTTAAAACTTCTTAGAGTTTAAAAGTTGTATCTTCTCTAACCGTTTGAGTTTAAAGTTAAAAGTTTAGCTAAAATGTGCCATAGAAACTTAAGAAACGTTTGTACAAAACCATGATATCTTTTCAAACTTTGTATACTATTTTATTCCCCGTTGACTCAGCCATGACAATCTGCATGTAATCTTAAAAAGATTAAGTCTTACAATCAATATCATTCATATCAGATCCCTTGTTTTCTTCCTTTGTTTAATGGAATTTCTTGGTAAAATAAAACAGTTTTGAAAAAACTTGTCTGGCACTCATTTACCTCCAAAATATTTAGGAATTCCAAAACCACAAGCTCAGCGAAACGATTAGTTTTTCTGTTTTGTTATTAAGTGTCTTAATAAATCACAATCTGGCATCTTATAAAAAGACACCTTTTTGCAAAAGCTCTGAGAGTAACTGATTGCCATGAAAAAGCTTCTCAAGTTCGTTCGAAGTCGACTTTCACCTGTATATCCTTGTACTAGTGAAAAAAGTTGACACACACAACATGAGTGCTGCGAAAAGTGTGGATTAAACACACAAAACACTCCAGTGAAACTGCCGTAGCGGCCAATGAAAACCATTCTTTGCAATTTTTTTTTTCGCTTTATTTTTTCTTAATCCTCTAAACAATTCTTGAATTATGTTTTAATATAATAGAGTAACCGCTTTATAAAGAAGCCAAACACTTCCATGACTATTACAAGAGATCTTGACGTGTTGGTGGAAAACTAAAGACGCAGTTTTGCTCAGGACGTCAGACTTTTACGCTTTTATCATTTTTGTTCTTGTGACATATTCCTTATCGAACAGTTGCTATTTAAGTGCGTAAGGCCGAGGCTACGCAATCAGCGGCAATTCGGAACGTTTAAGAGGTGCAGTTCAGGAATAGAATTTGTTCTAATATTTAGTTGATTCTAATTTTTAGTTGAAGTATAAATATGACAAATGTGAATAAGGAGCTTATAATTTCATCTGTACAAAGCCGACTGTTATTATGGCAAGATAAATTACGAAATTTTAAAAATAAAAATACGTCTTTTTAACAACGAACCGCACTAACCGGCCAGAAATGAAGCTCAGTAATACGCCACTCGCCGCTCACGCATGAGCCGCTCACTGAGTGGAATCGGCCTAAGCGAGATTGCCACTTACCCTATGAATACGAGTGGTGGTGGTATAGTCGTTAGAGCGCTCGCACAAAAACTCAAACAGCCGAGGTTCAAATTCCAGCAAAGGTGAAAAATTAAGAAATTAAATTTGAAGTTTTTCAAATATTATAATTCAAAAATAAGAGGTTGCCCCCTTCTCCAAGATAACCATCTTCAAGAAACCGCACCCTGACATTCCAGTCTATTCCACCATTAGAAACGAATAATTAGGACTACAGCGCCACCTTTTGGAAAGATAACAGCTAACCTACTTAGTGAAGATACTCACCACTCACAATCTACATCTACCGACAGATGGCGCAATTGCTGTGAAGGTATTCCATTCAGGGGTGAAAATATAACACTGGCCTTGGAGTGATTAAATTAACAGCAACTTATCCGATTGATATAAGACGCTTAACATCTAACTATTTATATCTTCAACATTCTAGTACACTGTACAGCATGAGTAGGGATTTACTCCCCTGATTAACAAAAAAAAAGTTAAGAGGCATTACCGTTTTGAAACCATGGCAGGAACATACTGAATTCACCCAAAATAGGAAAAGAACTACGGCCAACCAGAGCTGCCTATAAAGTGGAGTAAAGTAAGGGGGTTTAAGTTCTCACATTGCGACAAGATATCGAAAAAAGGCACCCCTAAAAACTACAATCGTTTAGCTGGCAGACCTTGGCCATCACAAAGGAAATGACCTACAGTCTCACTCTTAGAAGTATTCCCGCAATTTCTGCAGTGCGGATTAAAGGACAGACTCAACTTTTCTGCGTGTCTATCGATCAGTGACCAGTGACCCGTATACACAGCTATAAGTCTGGACAGGGACTGACGAGGAATTTCCAAGATTCCCAGAGTCCTGCCTCGTTTATACTGAGGCCGAAGTGTCCTAGAAACAGCACAGGAAGTGATTAAATTCCATCTGCTCTGTTCTTTCCCAAGGAAAAACTTGGATATCCCCTTTTTAATGACAGTCATAGGGCAGTGCAGATCTGAGTATTAAGCAACAGACTCCCCTTCGGCAGAGGCGCTCCTAGCAAGCTCATCCGCCTTCTCACGATATTCCCACGATATTCCTATAACCCGGAACCCAGACCAAGGATATGCTACAAGCATTCTCAAGGAGCTTCAGTTCCTCTTTGCAACGAAGAACCAGGGAAAAGTTTCCCATGGGTGACGCTAGGGCTCTAATAGCAGCCTGGCTATCAGAAAAAATCCTAATTTCACCTCCGATGCATCGTGCCTTCAGTATCCTCAAAGCTTGCATAATATCAAATACCTCGGCCTGAAAAACACTGCACGTGTTAGGTAGTCTAAAAGACTCTGCCAACTTGGCAGACTCGGAGAAAGCACCAGCCCCTCGTCGGATTTCATCTTAGAACCATTCGTGAAAACCGAAACATCGGAACCCATACAAATCCTTTCCGATGCCCATTCTTCTTTCTTTTTTGGCAATTTAATGAAATCTTAGTCTTTTCTTTGTTAAACACTCTAAACCTGATACTACTTTTTACTAATTACTTAACCTCTACTGTAGTAGGTATAAATACTCGCAAGTACCACATTACTGAGTTATTATGTATAAATAAATTGTTTTAATGTTTATTTGTATTCTTAATGTTGTTCTCATTCAATTTTTTGCACAGTTTTTTAAGTTTCCTTTTCACTACCGTTTATGTTTCGCTGGTTTTTATTTAAATGAATTGTATAAAGGGGAGAAAAAAAAAAAAATAAAAGAGAACACATCCTTGACAATATAAAAAATTATCAATTTTTTTTAAGGTCTTTCCCTCAGCCATTTTTGTAGCATATTTGCATATTTTTCTCATTTTTATTGTATAAATGAAGTAACGGTGGCAGTTTAAATGGCATATTACACACACACACACATCTCCTTATATTTGTTTGTATATATATATGTACGTATGATTCAGTATCATTATAATGCTTAATATTGCAGCAGGATAGTATATACTCTGCTAAAAGAGACACACACATTTTCTTTTTTCCTTTTTATTTAAGGGAAACCCTATTACTTAAAAAGTGTCATACAATTCATTTTATTGCAGTGCATGTTTTTCATTTTTTATAGTGCTTTTTTTCTGTGGGTTGATATGTTGTTATTATTCTATGCATTTATAATAAAGGCGTATAACAATTTCAAAGTTTCCTTCTTTTTTGCCGTTTTTATCAATTCATTTTTATTATTTCTTTATGGAGTCCACCACAGCTAAAAATCATCATCGTTATTGTTGTGGTCTGTTCTTGTACAGGAAAAAATTAATTTTCAAAATATTTCAGTTTTTTTTAGGTTTTTCTTTTCAATAGTTCTTTAAAACATATTTTAAATTGCAAGCTTTTAGAGTAAAATTTGCATAAAAACTAAACTATGAAAGACTACTAGTTTTTGCAAAATTTTTGTTAAAATAGCGTTTCAGTATACGAATTAGGGCGAAATTAAATCAGTATTACAAAAGAGAGGGAGACATTAGTAAAAATATTAATTGGAAACATTTTTAGTAATTTGTCTTTAGAATTGTAATTTGAATTTATATTGCCATGGCTATAGTAAACCTTAGCTTGAGTAAAAAAATGGCTTAATTAAAAACTTTAACGTGTAGACTTTGAAAAGGTTTTATACAAATATGCCAAATTCCAAGTAAGCTATATGATTTTCTCTTAAACAATATACCATATTATCAATATGACTGCTCGTTTCTCAAATACAACAGTTTAAAAACGTAAAATAATGTAATCTGGGTTAGAATTATGGACAAATATGCCAATTGTAGTAACAATTACAAACAAATTATAAACTTACCAAGTGCTCTTGAGCGTATACGTTATATTAAATCAAATAATATTACTCACACGCAGCATTATAATTTAATGCAAATGGTATGCATAGGTATATATGCCCACTTACCTGCAAAGAAAAAGAAAAAAAGGTAATAAATAAATGTAATTTGCACAGAAAATATTTTTTTTATCATATAAAAAGTGAAAAATTAAAAGTTAAAAATAATAGGGAGGGAACTGCCAAGAATATCATCTATAAAGAATCCGCTCACTAATATTCCACTCTATTAAACCTTAACCAATGTCAACAAAACACAAATGCTCAGGAGAAAAGTGCCACCTATTGGGAGTAGCAGATAACAGCTAAACTAACTTAGCAAAGGCACTCACCACACTCAACATGATCCAACGATTAGGCAATTGCTGTTGATCATTCAAGGGTGAAGGTATGACACTGGCCCTTGAATAATCAATTTACAGTAAAATATAAAAAAATATAAATGTACTGTCATAACGAACCTTTCCACAAAAAATTACAATAGAATGCACAGCATTAGTAGGAGTTTACACCTGAGTATTACACATACACACATAACTGGCCTTTACAACTCTGTGTCAGGATTACAGCCTAGCTTCTCGCAGCACTCATGTTGTGTGTGTAAATTTTTATCCATGAGTACAGAGACCTACAGTTTAATGTCGACTCTGAACGACAGACTTGAGAAGCTTGTTCATTGCAATTAGTTACTCTCAGAGCTTTTGCCAGAAGACTGCTGAAAGATATATTTATTTTTCATATTTCTTTTTTTGAAGATGTCAGAGCCTGGAGTCGAACCCAGTACCCATGTCTTAGTAAGCCAACACACTAACCACTAGACCACGGCGACTACACACCTGAGTATTGGCGTCAATAAAATAAAAACGGTATATACATACATATCGTTGCAAGGGAATATATCGTCTATAGAATTAAAGAACGCTGTAACTGAAAAAAATAGAAAATACGTTTTTTGTATCATTTTTATCAGAAAAAAAAATACGCGTCGATTGGTCCTGGACCCAGATTTCTACGATGAAAAAAAATTCACTTATGCCGTCTGCCTTTTAAAAAATACCAGTGTCTTTGTTCTACTTTCATACAGGTTTTTTTGCTGCACATTTAAGGTTTTGTCAGTTACAGCGTTATTTAATTCCATAGACGATATATTCCCTCTAGGTAGAATAATCCCCGCGGCAGGGTCTCAAATGCCTGAAATACAGGGGCTGGATCAGGAAGCACAACAACAACATCATCTTTAAAATCATTATAATCTTTTATTACTCTCCTAATTTAAACTTTACTGTGCGAGATTCTTGGGGTTGATTGCTTTTTGATTATTTAGTGATGAAGCCACAACACTTGCCATTGAATAATTAATCAACAGCAACCGATTTCCATGTGGTGCGCATTTTTAAAGCAAGGTCTTTATTTTTTTCCAACTGATATCAGATATGATATAAGTAAGTTTAAATCAAAAATCTACACCCTTTTTCCCCTTCCCTTATATTTTCCTAGACCAGCACAATGTACTGCATAAGAAAGAATTATTATCTGAATGCAAGAGTCATTTAAAAAAATTTTTTGTTTACAAATAGCTTTTAGAAACACAAACATCCTTTCTAAAGAAACAAAATTATTTTAAGAAAACATCACTATTCCTGAGCTTGAACTCGGGTCTCCAGCATATCACATACAATGCACTCGCTTTGGCTATGCCCTCTAACCACCATCAGTAATAGCGATAAAATGAAATAAGAACGCTAAAATAAAAACAAGTTTTAATTCTGATTCATCCAAATAAGATGACAATTAGAAAAACTGCAATGGTAGTAAGAAATGAAGAGTGTGATAGAAACTGTTGTTTAACTTTACTTCGACTAACTCATAAAAGTGTATGTACGTATGAAAAAGAATAAGTAATTTTGGTATGTGATTTCTTAAAAAATTGTGGGTTAAATAGGTGATCTTTGGTCATGAATATATATGTACCGTAGCTGGTGTCAAAAACATGTTCAGTTTGGATAGTGTACTACTATTCTATCACGGACATTATTTTCTCATTTGATTGTCAAATAAATTCTTTGCAAAAAAAATTAAATTCTTTATAGAATTAAATTTAGATCTAAATAAAGCGTTAATGGCGAAACAAACAACAATCTTAATTTTATTATAAAAACTTCCCATTTAAAAATAAATAAAAAACACTTATAAGTTTAAGAAATAATCCAAATACACAATTATGGCTAAATTTTTATGAGTGTAATAAAAAAAAGAAAATTGGAGTAATTTTGATTATCGCGAATATGACAAAACGCGAATATGACAGAGCAAAAACGTGGTATGTTTGATAAGACTTCGACTAATTCATTACAAAGTACAGAGTAAGTAATGTAATTCCAATTTATGGTTTCTATATAAAAATGTCAGAAAATTAGTTGATAATTATTATCAATGTGTACAAGTCAAAAAGAGCTCTGATTAGAGTACCATAGCAGGAGTCGAAAACATGTCAATATGTAAAAATTGTTAAAAAAATAAATAACTAAAAGATATATGTAGGAATCATTGACAATAAGCGCTTTATAAGAAGTGGCAACACCTTTTAGGGATGCAACTCTGTATGCAACTATAATAACGAACAGTAAGGTTGACCTAGTCGCCGTGGTCTAGTGCTTAGTGTGTTGGCTTACTAAGACGATAGCGTCGGGTTCAAATCTCAGCTCTGATATCTTGAAAAACAGAAATTGAAAAAATTATTTCTTTCGGCGACTACCTCTCAGCAATCTTCTGGCAAAAGCTCTGGGAGTAATTGATTGCCATTAAAAAGCTTCTCAAATTTGTCGTTCGGAGTCGACTTTAAACTTTAAGTCCCGGTAAAAATTAACTCACGCAACATGAGTACTGCGAGAAGCTAGGCCCTAACCCTGACACAGGGTTGTAATGGCGAATTATGTATGTATGTATGTAACGTTGACGAACAAAATAATAGGAACAAATGAAAGAGTAGACAAAAAGATTGTTTTAGAAGAGTAGAGTTGAGTTTTGGCTGTTGACCATTAAACACATAAACAAGCATATTATCTTTTAAGTTCTATATTTTACTTTATAAAAATAATAAACTTAAATTCCCTAAAATTAAAATTAAATGGTGTTTTCAAATAAAAAAAACCTCCATATATGTGGACATATTATTATGGCCATATGTGTATTTTGTAATATGGACTTTATTTCCTTTTAATAATGAATTAGTTTTTTTTTCTTTTTGCACTTTGCCTGCCTGCCTACATTAAAGTCGAAAATTTATTCCAGTCCTTAATTATAGTTTTTTTAAAACAGTCATAGAATACAAAAAAAAAACTTGATTTGCCTTTTCCTATTTAATGGTTAATTAAACCATAAATTATTGAAATCTATAAATATGTTTTTATTTTATTACGTATTCACTTTCTATAGAGAGTTTTTTAATGTAGACTTTTTAGCTTTTACCTGTTCATTTGTATGAATAATTGGTAGTTGCTTTGATTACAGATATTGCTTTCAATTTAAAACGTAAAGAAGAGAAACATAAAGAATTCTTTTACAATAATATTGAAGAAATTTATTACGGAGAATATCATTCAATGTGAATGAATATTTATTAATTCATGAACTCTTTTTTCTGTAAGGAAATAGAAATTTAAATATCGTATTGAGTAATAAACCACTTCACATTTCCTATTTAATAAAAGCATTCATTATGACATGGTAACGGAATTTCTGAAATACTTGTAAGAGTAAGAAAAAACATTATTTTTTTTTTCATAAATATTTTCTTAATTAGTAGAAAAGTTGTTCTATTTGAAGTCTTGCTTTAGGAAATAACAGCCAATTATATCTATTTTGAACATTTTTGAAAATGTTTGTAAAAGTCATTGACATTTTGCAATATATTCTGCCTCATCTACAGCTATCCCTCAAATAAAGCGATGGTTATATGAAAAGAATACTCAACGTTATGGAATTAAATTTACACAAGACTTGGGTTTTCTTTAAGTGTAAGGATTTTTATTTGTGTAATCAAAAAAATATTAGATTGAAAACTAGAGGGTCTATGATGTAATTAGATTGGAAAAGCAAGAGAAAGCATGTGTCTTTCGAATAGAAAACCAACTGGTACCCTGCTGTGCATTTGAAAATATTATTTCCATAAATCTGAAATAAATGAAATTGAAATTGATTGAAATATCCACTCTATTCCACCTTTACCATAAACAACAGAAAACGTATGATCAGGAGAAAAAGCGCCAACCATTGAGAAGTAGCAGATAATAGCTAAATCTACTTAGCGAAGACATTCACCACACAATACAACAATGAGTTAGTTGTTTGCGGTATTTTCAAAAGTATAATTTAAAAATAAGAGGTTCTCTAAGAAGACCATCCGCCTTAACCAATGTCAACAAAAGAACGAATTATCAGGAGAATAGCGCCACCTATTGGAAAGTAGCAGATAACAGCTAAATATACTTAGCGAAGGCACTCATCACACAATCAACATGCAACGATGAGGCAATTGCTGTTGACCATTCAAGAGTGAAGGTATAACACTGGCCTTTGAATGATCGATTCTCATTCCTAAATCGCTTAATAATAATATAAGAAAAATATATATGAACTGTCCTTTTCAAAAATTCCAATACAATGCACACCAACATTAGTAGGAGTTTTCTCCTGAGTATTGGTCTTTATTTTTAAACGTGGCAATAACCGTAATCATTCTTCGTTGCAAACATCCTTGCAAGTGTTGTAAACGTAGCAAATCATGTATAAAAATAACAAATGTTGGCATATAAGCTACGATTGCTTGTTTTCAAGCTTTTTTAAATTTATTTTTACACGTTCGTTCAATGACCGTTTGCACAATTAAGTTGTATTTTGTTTTTAAAAGAACACTCGATATTGTATATCATTTTCATAATTTAACTGCTAAAATGTTGCAAGGAATTATTTATACTGCTATACTTGATGCTTTAAAATTTAATGTCATGCATTGATACCCCCACCCCATACGACTGTCACGATAAAGGCAAATCAAACATGCCACTTCTTGCAATGAATGGTACAAACCAATAACAAGAAACTTAAAATACGCTATAGACTAAAGGCATTTCATGCAGGCAATGCATAAAATGGCTAACAGGTAGTAGGTAGTATATCAACTTACAAGACTTTATTAGCAGGTTAACTAAACAAAGACGTACAACTGTTTATATTTCGGTGTCTATAAGCTTGTCGTATATTGTATATTGATTGTTTGGCTAGCTGTCTGTCTGTCTGTCTGTCTGTCTTTCTGTCTATCTGTCAGTCTGGTTGCTTTGCTTGTCTATACATATGACACTTCTCTTTATACTCTGCTTACCACTGAAACGCGTCAGACATTCCGCTGGGAGAATAGATGGCTTCTAAAAGCAGCATACATTTTATTTTATTGACTTGGTTTAATATTATGATACACACATACTACATAATATGTTTTGTTATTACATAATATGTCTCTGTATTTTAACATTTATTAGCCATATAAAGTAATATGAATATTAGCAACCAATCCGTAGGTATTTACATAAATATGGCCTTATTTTGTTAGACGCGTAAATATAAGAAAACAATTCTTTTCACAATTCTTTTACACATGAATGTGTAGATTATTTCTTCAACTTCATTGATTTTGTTCTATTATTCATGTACTCGGTAATAGTAGGGTTGTTAAATTTAAAGTCTAAAAAAAATTATAAAAAGACATAAAAAACAACTTGTTCTACCTAGTTCGCAATTAAATTAAATACTGAAATTATTACGGATGTTTTCGGTTCCAAAACTCAAAATAGCCAAACCTACCTAGTTTTTGCTCGGTGTGAATATACCTAGTATAATATGCACATTTTGCTTATTTTATTTTAGGAGATCGTTGAAGGTACTAAAATTGCGCAAGCCGACCCTTGATGTACCCACGCGTTGGAATTCCACCTTTGTTATGCTGACGAGGTTTCAAGATTTTAAAGAATTGTGTTTGAAGCATTTCAAGAACACAATTTCGGAGGCCGAATGGGAAAAAATTAACATTCTTGTTTCAAGCTTAAAGCCATTGTATGAAACAACACTTAAACTTCAACACCAACAACTTCTCATGGGAGATTTTTATAGACTATGGTTTACCTTAAAAGTGGAACTGCAAAACAGGAATACGGACGAATCTCTGGCTATTTATGATTGCATTTGTAAAAGGGAACCTTTACTTATAAATACAGATTTAATGAATTCAGCACTGTTTCTCGATCCACGCTTTCGGCGAATTCTAAATTTGGAGCAAAAGGAGGCTGCTAAAACTCATCTGAAAAAACTAGCCGCAAGGATTATTTCTGTAAAACAGGTTGGTAAATGTTGAAATATTGACGATTTAACCTAAAATTGAGCTTGTTGTTTTAAGGGAGAGGCAGAAGAATTAGGACCAACGCCTAACCTGTCCAGTACGCAATTCGTAAATGAAACATCAAATATGAGCACCTGTTCCGTGAGAGAAAATTTAAGAGCACTAGAAGTCGACTCAGATTCCGAAGAAAAGCCTTCAAACCATCACACGCAATTTCTGAAAGCTGCATTCGGTGAAATCGATATTTATAAGGAAGCCAGAGTTGACATTGATACAAACTTGATAGAGTATTGGCAAGCAAAAAAATATTCATACCCCTTTTTAAGGAAGCTAGCATTAATAGTTCATGCCGTTCCAGCAACACAAGTCAGCGTTGAAAGGGCATTTTCTGCTCTGAAAATTATACTAACTGACTTACGCTGCAATTTATCTGAGCGAACATTGCGTTCATTAATGTTTGTAAAATTAAATTCTTAGAAAATACATATGTATATATATCTCAAAATGTTCCACTTTTTTAATTTCAAAGCTATAGTTTCATACAGTTTGTTAGGATTCAATTGGTTAATTTGGTTACTTATAATGACTATGTAAGAAGAAAAAAAATATGAGAAAGATTTGCGGATCCTCACCAAAATCAATAAAAAAAAGTTCGTCCTTTTGCAAATATAGATAAGTTAGTGTGCAAAATTTTATAAAAATATCTAAAGATTTGCGAACTGAAACGTGGTTATAGAAGACAGAAAAAATAATAATCTTTTATAATGGTTACAGAAGACCAATAAGAATAAAAATCTTTCATAATGGTTACCAAAGACCAAAAAAAATAAATATCTTTTGTAATGGTTACGGAAGACCAAAAAAACCAATAATCTTTCATAATCGTTATCAAAGACCAAAAAAAATAAAAATCTTTCATAATGATTATGGCAGCACTACAATTTTCTGGGTAATTTATAATTATTATTACAGGCCCAATTTTTTTCAGCTATTTTTTCCATAGCCTTTTGCATATTTAAAAAATAATAAGAGTTAAATCGGGTCCCTGAAAACAAGTGTTGCTAAATTGAGCATGAGGTGTATAGGGCTTTATATTTAGAGTAAAAGACTTGGCTGGTTTTTTTTTTCTTAAATATCGTATCAATACTCTTACCGTCGTCTCAGATAATTGAAACCAATGCCAGTTTAATTCTTTTAGGCACAAAACTCAACCAATTGGTTTCAAAATGGTATTTCTACGACTAGTATTCGAACAGTAGTAGTATGTAGTCGCCGAGGTCTAGTGGGTAGTGTGTTGGCTTACTAAGACATGAGCCCTGGGTTCGACACCCAGCTCCGACATCTTAAAAAAAAATATGAAAAAATTATTTCTTTCGGTGACTACCTCTCAGCAGTCTTCTGGCAAAAGCTCTGGGAGTAATTGATTGCCATGAAAAAGCTTCTCAAGTCTGTCGTTCGGAGTCGACATTAAACCGTAGGTCCCGGTACTCACGGATAAAAATTTACACACACAACATGAGTGCTGCGTACTTTATCAATAAGAAGATCCATCGAACTGAGGTACAAATTGCTTGACCATCCACTTTATTCTCGTTATTTATAATCTTGTGATATCCACCTAAGCCTAAAAATAATTTTTTGCTGGCAAAAGTTTTAGTATGTAAGAGGTTGCAATGTCAGCTATAAAAGAAAAATTTGAAGAAAATAATTTTTTTTATTTTCAGAGGTAAACCTCAACGAAATGCAAAGCATTGTATTGGAATTTTTTGGGAAGGGACAGTACATATATGTTTTTTCTTATATTATTTTTTAACGCCTTAGGAATGAGACAAATTGCTATGAAATGATTATTCAAAAGCCAGTGTTATACCTTCACCCTTGAATGATCAACAGCAATTGCCTCATCGTTGCATGTTGGTTGTGTGGTGAGTGTCTTCGTAGATTTAGCTGCTATCTGCTACTTCCCAATAGGTGGCGCTTTTCTCCTGATTATTCGTTTTTTTATATTTTTTTTTTATTAAAATTAGTTAAGTTTCGCTGTAGTCCACTGGTTAATGTCTTGGCTTACTACATTGCAGCCTAATGGCAAAAACTCCTAAGAGTCACTGGTTTGATTGATTGATTTGTGACATACAGAGATAAGGGAATTAATCATCGGAATTAAAAAAAAACCTTATTTTTTAGCACACCAATCTATGCTGTACCTTGTATCACCCTAATATTATGAAATTCCATTTTAACAGTTATATTGTTATGGGTTTGATGGTAATACTACTCGTTAGACCTTAGAAATGAAACATGTAACAATAATGCTTGTTTTGTTATTCAGTTGTCTAAGAATGTGCAAATGTCTATACAAATGCGTTTTAAATAAATAACGAAAAGGATATCATTTCAAATGTTTATTAAAACGTCCTTGATAATGTGCTTGCTTGTAAATGTTGTCGCTGTATGTTAAGCTGCTACTCGTAAACATTTAAACACCCACGCACTTAACAAATGGCTTGCGGTATTTTTCATTTCATTTTATAGCACAAAGCAAAAGCAGAAAAAACAGAAAAAACAGAAAAAAAAAACAGAAAAAAAGGAACAGAAGAAAAAAATTCATTATGATATTGAAAAGTGAAATGATAACGATAATGATAATGATGAAAATAATCTTTTGTTTTCTTTTTTATTTATTTTTTTTTTTTAGCTTTCAAAGTCATTTTTTTATTCTTTTTTTAAATTTTTTTTATGATGTGCGTCGTTTTGCTTTAATGGTTGGTTAGTTTGTTTGAGACTGGCTTCAATGCCTTTGTGAGGTCAGTCTTTGGCTTTGTGAGTACCCTTTACAGAATGGAAACTTTGTTTTGTAAAACGAAATAAAAACAGATAGAAATTTTAATAATTTGCATTTGTTTTCAATAATTTAAATATTAATGTTTGTGTACAATTTCTTTTACAATTTTGCATTATTTTTATAGGTTTTTCATGTCAAGGTAAATTGAAGTGTTTAAGTTTTTATTTTATTGATACACCGTCTATTGTGTTTGTGTTTTTATTCAATTTAAGCACAATATTTCCCAAAGAATTTAGTAATTTTTTAGAAATTTTTATAAAAAGAATATAAAACTTGGAGCAATTTTTAGGTCGCTTTAATAATTAATCTCTGCTGTATAAGTTTTAAACTTAAAATCAAGAGAAAACTATTTTATTTCCTTATTTTTTAAGTTCAAAAACTTTAAATTTTCAACTTTTTTATAACTTCTATTCAAGTTTTTCACTTTCATGTTTTTTTTATTTCAATTTTATTTAATATTAAATTTTAATTAGTGGTTTATTTACCAAATAATGGTAATTAAACCAGTTTACATGCATATGCACTGCGAATTTGGTTTAGTACACCATCTAAGAGATCAGAATTAACCATTAAAGCCACGGTCATCAGTACTTTTTTTTAAACTAGAGCTCTTAAACTCTTGATGTAACAACACTTCTTTAAATAAAAGACTTTTAGTTAAAACCAGTAAAGAACTTATTGTCAGAAATGTTTAAAATTAAATATATAGATTTATTTCCAAAACATCTTTAAACTTTAGTTACTGCTATCAAATATTAATTTCATTTCAAAGAACACATTATTCAAAACATTAATTTCATTCCCTAATAACCTTCCCTAACCACTAAAAGTTTGTGTATCATTGTCGTTGTAATACGAGTATTAGAAAATTCTTTAGAAATCCCTTTAATAACGTCTTGAATTTATTGTTCTTGGCAACATATTTATTTAAAAGGCAAAAGCCATAAATAAAAGTGTATAACAGTGTATGTATGTATATGGGAGTTCTGTAACCCAATTTAAGTTATTGTACGCATCCATATTATTCATAAAAAAAACAAAAAAAAATTAATAAAAGGGTTTAAATTGTCTTTTGCTGTCATTAATTAAAAGTCAAAGAAATTGTTGCTTTTACATTTGATATACACGAACCGTTCTTGTGTTGGGTGTGTATAAATTTTGAAAAGTTTTTAGCCAAGAATTTGCCTATTTATAGCGGTTACATTCTTTTTGGGTTTTCGTTTAGACAAAACTCTTGCGTTAATGACAAAAGTTAAGAAATTAAGCCAAACAGGATAATTATAAGGACTGTAAGGCAAACCGAAAACATAACAAAAATGTTATGATTTATAAAATAAAATCATGTGCTTTAAATTTTGCCTGAAAAATTATTTTTAAATATAAACGTTTGTGCTTTTATTTTATAGAAAGCAAAGTGAATTCATTATAGGGTGGGAGCAAGTTTACAACACTATATCAATAACACAATTTCACACAAGAATCACTGTTTTACTATGGCTTTGATACCCCTCAAACGAAAGAGTTTGAAATATTCCTAATATTAGTCTCGCTCAATAGTGTAACCTTACAACCGATCTGTCTTGTTTGTTCTGTTTATATCAGAAGACCCAAGACATAGTCACACAACCGAACCCCTACCAGTTTCTAAAATAACTTTTGACAGCCATACACTACAATAAGTTTTGATAGCTTCAATTAGCAACAAACGAATAGACAGCCAGACAGTGCCTAACTGCACAGTATTGTAATCATATCGACTTGGTAGAAGGTAAACATTAAGTTATCGCTTTGAAAACTTTGTCACTCATTAAATTGCTTAAGGGGGGTTTAGGCGGTAATACAAGTCATACGACATGTCAAATTTTTGTGCAGAAGAGAAAGCATAGTATCGTGTAAGCTCGATCTGTAGTGAAGGTGTATGATAATGAGAGAAAATACGGATAAAAAATTGACAGTAATACGGCTCTCTTGGTTTTTTGAAATTTTTTAAAAAACCATTACACTTCATTAGATCAGGGATGCATTTTTATGTCATGTTTTGTTAATGTTAAATGTATTCACAATGCATGTAAATTTTGTGTGCATGTGTTTGTGCATTTTATGTTTTCATTTTATTTTGTTTTGGTATTTTACCAACCGTGTAAACGTAAAAAAATCTGTCGTAAGATTTTTACTTTCACTTTTAAAATACGGATGAAATTTCATAACAGCGAAAATACGAATAAAATAATCAAAAATCAAATTTAATCCTTTTCTGGCTCTTCTGGTCGAATAAATAAAAAGAATATATGTATACCCAGTCTCTGATTATAAGACCCCAAATATTTAGGGGTAAAACTCTACTTATTGTGTGTATTTTATTGGAATTTTTGTGGAAAGGACAGTACGTTATGACAACAGAACATATATTTTGTTCTCTCTTATGCGCCCAAATTACGTGTTGATTGTGGTCAGTGCCTTGACTAAGTATGTTCTAGTTATTATCTGCAACTTCCCAATAGATGGCGCTTTTCCTCCTAATCATTCGTTTTTTGTTGTCAAGATGGAATAGAGTAGACTACATAAATGATTAGTCTTTTATGATTCTATTCTCTTGCTAATTTAAAGTAATTTTTATATTTCATTAGTGACCCCTTTTCGTGTAAATTAGCTATCGAATATGATTCTTTTTCATAAGTTTTCTAAAAGGAAAAAATTCGTTGGCTGGCAGACGTTATTAAATGTTTCTAATCAGCGCTTTAACTGCATGCCAATCAAAATTAATTATCCATCCTATTCAAGCACAATAAACTCTTAAAATGCAATCCCTTTAATTTTTTATAACCTTCAAAACTAAATATTCACTTTTTTTCTAAGCTACATACTCGTATGCATAGATGGGCATTTTTCAGTACCAGTACTTTTTCAGTATTTTCTTTTTTTACAGATTATTGAAAAAAATCAGTATTGAGTAAATTTTACTGTTTACTGTTTACAGTATTCAGTAAAAAGTACTGTTTACTGAAAAAAGAAATCAGTATTCAGTAAAAAGTACTGATTTGTGCAAAAAAAAATTCAGTAAACATTAAATGACTGATAGTAGGATACTGTGTGTTTTAAAAATGATATTTACGCATTGCTCACTTACATGAATAGTGGCACAACGGAAAAACTGCATTTCGAGAAGAATTGCTTTTTTGTGTGTTTTTACTTTTTTTAATTATGAAAAGTGTTATTGGGTAAATAAAAATGGATTTATATAGCTGAGACTTCAAGTTCAAAAAATATACTGAAAAATGTAAAATAAAATAATTTTTTCAATTCTTAATTTATTTTCGAAATGCAGTTTTTTAATTATGCCACTATTCATGTAAGTGAGCAAGGGCATGAACATTTTTTTGAAAAGAGAATCAGTAATTAGTAAATTTTACTGAATACTGATTTATTATTTCAGTAATCAGTACTTTTTACTAAATACTGATTTGCGTATTGCAGTAAAAAAATAATGCAGTATGCCCATGTATGGTCGTTTGAATGAAAATTGCATGACACATTGCATTCCAGATACTCAGAACTACTTCGCTAATAGCACTTCCATTCCTTCTTTAAAGTTCTAATCGACTGTTTATAATATCAATAGAGAACTTGTGGATTAAAATAAATAACATTTTAAAACTTTGCTTCTTTTGTTCTTTAATATATTATGGAAATTTTTTGGTCTTTATGTTTTAGATTTAAAAAAAAAAATATATATTTTTTTTTTAATTTAAATACAAAATTTGTTCAAAAAATATGAAAAAATATTTCCGTAAATAAATAAAAATATCAATTTATTTTTATGAATATTAAAAATAAGAGCATTTATAGTAGAACAGTAACAAAAAAAAAAAATAAAAGTGGCATATGCCAAACAGTGGCCAGTAGATTTTTTTAGTGTTTGCTTTTCACGTAGTAACTGTTATTTGTAATTGATTTTATTTTTCTTTCTCAAATTGAACAATAAAAAAATCAATTTTTATTTTATGGATACACACTCATACAATCAACAACAACAACAGGGAATTTAAAATTTTGACGGTTGATAACGGCCTATTTGTTAAAGCTACTGCTATCAAATTATATGTAATTTATTCAGACTGTTTTGCCAAATTGCCATGGATATATTGTAGGTTCAAAAACAGGCACAAATAACAAAATTGTTTCATTAAAATGTGTGATCGTTACTTAAAAAAAATTTCTTCCACAAATCATCTTCAGCGATCAGGCAATTTTTTTTCTTTTGAGACCAATACTCAGGGGTAAACCCCTACTAAATGCATTGCTTTGTATTCGATTTTTTTTTGGAAAAGACAGTACATTTTTGACAGAACATACATTTTTGTTTTTTCTTACTTATATTACTATTAAGAGCCTTAGGAATGAGACAAATTGCTGTGAATTAATGACTCAAAGGCCAGTGTTATACCTTCACCCTTGAATGATCAACAGCAATTGCCTCATGGTTGCATGTTGATTGTATGGTGGTGAGTGTCTTCGCTAAGTAGGTTTAGATTTTATCTGCTATTTCCCAATAGGTGGCGCTTTTTTCCTGATCATTCGCTTTTTTGTTGACATTAGTTAAGGTGGAATAGAGTGGAATGTCGGAGCATGGCATGGTATGGACTACAAAAAAGCCACATTTTTGGTATTGATTTTCTGTTGGTAGTGTCATTAGTTCACATTTTTTTAAAACACTAGCCAGGCAATTACTGTCATCAGTAACTACTTTGGCTACTGACTTCTTTATAAGCCTGAACTTAAGAGTCTAGACATAAACTTCATGTGATTTTAATAGAATGGCGTTATATTCCGCACACCCTCAATTCGACCCGCATTGTATTTGGAAGCAAACGTTAATTTTGCGAGCCCAATTTGAGGACCTGGCCATCCCACGTAAAAGTGGAAATTGATCATGTGATTTAATCCCGTTAAAGTTACAAACCACAGCAGCCTTCAAAGCCGGCATAACCCAACATTCGTTCAAATTCTGTCTAATTTATATGCTATAGTCATGGAAATTTATAAATTTCTAGTCAGAAAAGCCCTAGCATCTTCCAAACGAATAAAAAATTTGTATAATACATATCTTACACAAATTTTGTTTTATTTAAAATTAGACATAGGCAGCGCTTAATGAAAGACCTCTGCATATTTCTCCTGCATACTTTAACAGAAAAACCAGACAATTTTACATCTGTTGCCTATTTTAGGGAGGGATAGAACTTAAAACTAAATAACAAAACTATATTAAAAAGTTTAAAAAAAATTGAAATCTAAAAATTGATTTAAAATTAAAGCACAAGCCACTGTATAATTGAATAAAAACAGAAAAAGAAAATAACAATTTTGTATACAAAAATTCATTAAAAAATACTATCATAAAAACAAAAAGTTGTTATCGAAAAACAAAAAGTTATTAAAATTGGTAAGAAAAAAAAAAAAAAAACAAAAACATAAATGCTAAGCTCAGCATAAACGATGCTCAACAAATTGTTCACCTGCAAAATACCAATTTCATGTTTTTTCACGGGCAGGTAAGTTTGGTTGTGTGCAAACAAAAATTTAAAGGTCATCTAAGTTTTAGAAAAACTGTTCCAATTTAATTGCATACATTGGGTAGCTAATGTTAAAGGTGAACGAAAGTGAAATTTTATAGCATATTTTCAGGTAAAATAAAATATTGTTTAATAAACTTTAACAGGGTTTCCATTTTATAAGACAGAAAACAAAAGTTTTTCTGTGAAAATATTTGGTGAAAAATCTCAATAACGTGAAATATAGCTAAAAGTGTATAAACATTTTAATAATAGCAGTAAAACAGTAGTGAAATTATCGAAGTAATGTACGTCATCACTTTGTTACTAAACGCTTTATAGTACTATTATGGTTATATCATATTCCCCCATAAGATTTACTTGGTTAATTAAGAATTTACTTCATTAAGATTAATGGTATCAGTTTAAGTTGTATTATTACTAATTTTAATACTGAATGACAGACGTCACAAATGCAACTCTGTATAGAGCACATTCGCTGAAGAGTATATGTTCTGTGTCACGGCGAATTGATTATAAGATGTGGTTAATCAATCGGCTGTCTATTCTTTAGGCCTTTATTTAATTTAAATTTGCTCCACTAAAGTACTTTCGCAGATTTGGAAGCAAACGTTAGTTAATCTCCAGGTCTAAAGTCAGGGCTATATGGACGATGTATAGCATACATCCCTGCCAAACTCTCTCAGATTCTGCCGAAACCTCAAACCTGTATGTGTTCAGACTTTGTCATGATAGAAGACAACATCTTTATTAATCATTAACTCTGGACGTTTCAGTCTGCCTTTTACTTGGCCATAAGCATACTCGTATTATTTCAATAACTCCTTAAATGTCTAATGAATTTTTGTTATAAAAGATATGTAAATAATAAGAAATATACCGAAAGGAAAACTGTTTCATATTTACAGAAAATATATTTTAAAATTATTAAAAGGCAAATCCAATGCCACTATCAATGCATGAGAGTGCATTTTAAAGTTGTCTCTACAATTTTAACTATTTTATCTCAAGTAAAAATGTTTACAATTTGCTTCAACCAGTAGTAGCCCTCCTCAAAACTCATCTGTTACAAAATGTCAACAATAGTAACAATCAAAGATATTTTTATATCACAAACACAAAGTAAACTATTGACAACGCCCTCTATAACCTTTCTACAACTAAAGGGGATTGTGTAACGTTGACAAAAGGGCGAAAGGAAACAAAAAACGAACAATTTTCACACAGTAGGTGGAGGTATTATAGTGAGTATGGCAACTGTTATTATTTTTTGTTAAGACTGTAAATTATTGCTTTTCCATGTACCATATACTTTGGAAGATTGTTATTGTATTTCTCAATTTAAGAATAAAATGTGTGAATTTGTTCTTTTTGTTATGAAACTTAAAAATCTATCTGTTATTTAGTGTATATCTATATATATGAATGTATGTACACATACAGCCGTGTTTAGAGTTCTGATATCCCATGTAACCCATATACTGATGTGTATATGATGTTATATATCCATATATAAGTACATTAAATTTTATATCATTTAACAAAGCAATATAAAGGATGTCTTACAATTAACGCTTTATTTGAAAATTTGCGTTCATTTTTGAAGTAAATAGTTGGTTACTCTGAAAAAAAAAACAGCCGTTTGACAGCTGAGAGTTTAGGGGGGGGGGGGGGAAAATGGAGTGATGATAGAACAGCGAGTTTAAAATTATTGCAAGTTTTACGGCCTCACTTCGAACATTTTATACAAAATATGCAAAAACATTAACGGAAAAATTCAAGTAAATTTTTTCACTTGGAGACGCTAAACACACCGATCATCCAAAAGCAAGCCAATCAAATATCAATACCGAAGCAGGGCATAATACTGTGGTAGAAAACCCAAAAGCTTCGATTGTAACAAAAATTGCCAATTTTGAGAAGCTCTCAAAAAAATTTTCATCTCCATGCTTACAAAACTCATTTAACACAACAGCTGAAGCCTATTTATCATGAAGAGCGAAGAGAGTTCGTGAAATGAATTATTTGTCCTCAACAATTCGGACTTTACGAATAATCTTAAGCGATAAAGTTTATCTTCACCTTGATGACTTTGTTAATCGCTGAACACGCCGTATTTGAAGTTCGGAGAACAAACATATGAATGACGAATAACGAATGCACCAATAACCTATTTGTTGCAGAATTTGAACAGGAGGCACCATCGTCTTTTGAAAATATGGTTGAGCAAGCAGTAACTGTTAGTATGTTCGATTTCGCGACATAATAATACAGTACTTTCTCTAATAACTGGATGCTTTTAGTGTATCAAAATTGTGGTTTCCCCACAGAAGCTGCCATATTTTTTTTATTGAGACCATACATGGGCATACTGCATTACTTTTTTACTACAATACGTAAACCAGTATTCAGTAAAAAGTACTGATTATTGAAAAGAAAAATCAGTATTCAGTAAATTTTACTGATTACTGGAAAGAAAAATCAGTATTCAGTAAATTTTACTGTTTACTGAAAAGAGAAATCAGTATTCAGTAAAAAGTACTGATTACTGAAAAAAGAAATCAGTATTCAGTAAATTTTACTGATTACTGAAAAGAGAAATCAGTATTCAGTAAAAAGTACTGTTTAGTGAAAAGAGAAATCAGTATTCAGTAAAAAGTACTGATTGTTTGCCACTATTCATGTAAGTGAGCAATGCGTACATATCATTTTTAAAACACACAGTATCTACTATCAGTCATTTAATGTTTACTGAATTTTTTTACACAAATCAGTACTTTTTACTGAATACTGATTTCACTTTTCAGTAATCAGTACTTTTTACTGAATACTGATTTCTCTTTTCAGTAATCAGTACTTTTTACTGAATACTGATTTTTCTTTTCAGTAATCAGTACTTTTTACTGAATACTGATTTCTCTTTTCACTAAACAGTACTTTTTACTGAATACTGATTTCTCTTTTCAGTAATCAGTAAAATTTACTGAATACTGATTTTTCTTTTCAATAATCAGTAAAAAAAGAAAATACTGAAAAAGTACTGGTACTGAAAAATGCCCATCTATGATTGAGACCAATACTCAGGTGTAAACCTCTACTGATACTGTGCATTGTATTGGAATTTTTGGAAAGGACAGTATGTTTGTTTTCTTATATTACTATTAAACGCCTTAAGAATGAAATAGATTGCTGTGAATTAATGATTCAAAGGCCAGTGTTATACCTTCACACTTGAATGTTCAACAGCAATTGCCTGATCGTTGCATGTTGATTGTGTGGTGAGTGCCTTCGCTAAGTAGGTTAAGCTGTTATCTGCTACTTCCCAATAGGTGGCGCTTTTCTATTGATCATTAGTTTTTTGTTGTCAGTCACGAAGGTGGAATAGAGTGGAATGTCACTGAGCTGTTTCTTTGTTGATGGACTTTTTGGAGGGGGAGACTATAAAACGCACCCCCAAATTAAACTGTTGTTGTTGCTCATTATAAGCTCAGCAACTTTTGTAATCATGATGACATATCGTGGCGTCATAGATATACATATTAGCTTGAATAGCTGCTAGTTGTAATATAATGTACATAAATACTATTGGTACGTTTGTGCACTTATAGAACCTGAGGCCTTATTCAGTAACTTTCCTAAGCTAAAACTCTATCGCTAAAAATTTATAAACTTGATTTAGGATTTTTTGGCTAGGAATACAATTCTTGAACGCTTATTGTAATTCAAAAACTTTATGCCTATTACCTCTAAGCTTTTCAATTTTATATATTCTAACGCCCAGCCTGTTTCAATAACACAAAATTTTAGCATTTTAGCTTAAGAGAATTACAAAATAAGGCCTCTACTATATTTTTCGAACTCACAATTCTAGCATACTACGTACTAAACTACTGGAATACGCAATTAATTGTGTATAGTTTTTACTTTTTTGCTTAAAAGGTAAAACATAAAGGTGTACCTATTATTTTGTCTATAAGTGTACTTCAGTATATCCCTACCAGCTACGGTAGTACTCGAATAGAACATTTAACAATTTTTTTTTTATTTTTTTCAAACTACAGTAACAATTGTTGTCATCCACGAAGTTTTTTCTCTCAGCGTTTCTGTCTTTATTAGTGAAAGCAATACAAAAAATAAACAAAAACTAAAAACATAAAAACGTAGTTATGCCTCTTCTGTTTTTTACAACTCAATTCCTTTTTTTTGCACTTATTTTGTTATCAGAAGAGAATAGAAAGCATATAAAATTAAAAAAAAAAAAAAAATAGAAAAAGAAAAAGTTGACAGTATTTTTGCATATTGATGATGTGTAACAACAAATTGCCAGTTTTATATGCTCTCATTGCTTTTTTTTTGCCTCACTTCAGATAGCGTAACCCATATACGGCTATTTGTGACACAACGTAACAGTGTATTATATATCACATAAGCTTACAGGCATCCTTACGCATATACTCGTACATATGAGTATGCATATGTGCTGCAATGACAACTTGAATTGATGGCAAAATTGTACTTTCTTGTCAGTTTTTTTATTTTTTTTTATTCTGTTACTGTTGCTGTAACTGGTGAAAGTAAAACTTTTTTTTTTGTCTACTGCTGTTGCTATTGAACGAGGATATCTTTGTAAATAAATATTTTAAATTGTTTGTTTATGTACATAGTTGTTATACACACTAACTATAATAAATTGTATGTGTGCAGATTCCATGGTTTTGTGTATAAACAATTCAGGGATATTTTTTTTTTTTTAATTTTTCTTCAGGAATATTTGACGCATGTGATAGGCATTGGAAAAAAAATTAAATTTAAATTTCCAACTACAAAATCAACATGATTTTGTTTTGGTGGTGCAAAAAAAAACACATGCTGAGATGCGGATTGGAATAAGCAAAAGAGTTAAATTTGTGTCATCTAACAGAAGATGCTATAGTTTTTCAATACTGTGGGTGGAAGTCAATTTCGTTTTAATTTTTCTAAAGTAAACAGATACAAAATGCATGTCAATTAGACATATGCACGTAGCAACACCTCGATGGTTTTGGAGCAGCATGAATTCTTCTCAACTCGGTAAGAAGAAATATATTTTTCAATTAGCTATAAAAAGAAATCAACGAATCTGTTCAACAGATTGAATAGAAAATATTTTAGATAAAACACCAACGTAAGAAGTCATTTCGTAAAGAGTTTTTATGTTTGTAAATTACTTTTATTAGTTTTCGCATTTATTTAACTCTTGTGGTACAAACTGGCTGTGTTGCTTAGTACAGCCAATTTACTACTTTCCAATTACATAAAATAAAAATAATAATAGTGACCAGCTTCTTGCGTCTGCCAACGACCTAGACGATACTGGGCACACCAAGCGAGATGTCACCACAGCCTTTAATGCTGTTGAACGGGAGTCGGCTAAAATAGGTCTGGCGGTAAATGAGAGCAAGACGAAGTACATGTTGTTGATGAGAAGGGACGCTGAATGTATCGGCTCCCAGGTTATAGCCGGCAACTATACAATCGATGTGGTCAAGAAATTTATCTACCTTGGCAACGCCTTTGCAGTCAAGAATGACGTCAGTCTGGAGATCAAGCGAATTATTACACTGGCCAACAGGTGCTACAGCGGTCTCGGTAGGCAGTGTAACAACAGAGACCTCTCTTGTGCGACGAAATTAACACTCTACAATTCGCTTCTACTTCCGGTGATTCCTTATGCTGCCGAAACATGGACGCTGTCTTGTGCCAATGCTGCGATCCTAGGAGTGTTCGAGAGAAAAGTTGTTTGCAAGATCTTTGGTCCACTAAAGCAAGGCGATGAGTTTCGCCTTAGGACCAACTATATATGAGCTAATTGCTAAAATTTTGGGTTTTTGAAACAGGCTGGGCGTTAGAATATATAAAATTAAAAAGTGTAGAGGTAATAGGCATGAAATTTTTAAATTACAAACAGCGTTCAAGAATTCTATTCGCAGCCAAAAAGCCCTAAATCTAGTTTATAGATTTTTAGCGATAGAGTTTTAGTTTAGGAGAGTTACATAATAAGGCCTCTGTATAAGCCCCTCGGCGGCGTAGACCTTGTCTAGCGCATTAACATCCAGCGGCTGCACTGGCTCGGCCATGTTGTTCGAATAAAAGAATCTGCTCCAGCAGCGAAAAGGTCAGTGGACGTTTTTTGACTACACCGGGTGGTCTACTAAGCGTGTGGTATTTATTTCTTTAAATCCTGCCACTTTGCAAACTATTGTTATGATTGGTAATCATAAATCTTCTTAGAATTATAGTTGCAATTCATCATCTTCTGAAAATTTTAGAAGTTTTTCTTGAAATTGACTACCATCATAAATTTGTAATACCAATACCCGCCTTAGGAATGACACATTGTCCGTGAATTGATCATATAAAGGCCAGTGTTATACCTTCACACTTGAATGTTCAACAGCAATTGCCTCATCATTGCATGTTTATTGTGTGGTGAGTACCTTCGCTAAATAGGTTTCGTATGTTTAGCTATTACCTTCTACTTTCCAATAGGTGGCGCTCTTGCCCTGATCATTCTTTTTTTTTATAATGACACTGACTGAGAGCAATAACTCTCTGACGGCATCTTCTATGTCAAAAAGGTAGTTGAGGAGTAACGACTAAGAATTAACTTAGGGACTAGATAAGGGATCAAGGGGTTGATTGATAAGCATTAAAAAATCAACTAACAGCAATCGATTTCCTTGCGGATGGCATTTATAAAATATGATCTTTGTTTTTTTGCTGACTTGTATCAGATACGATATTAATAAGTTTAAGTCAAATGTCCATAAACACTACTCACCCTTTCCTCTTCCACTCATATTTTTCTAGACCAGCCCAATATATATGTAGTCGCCGTGGTCTAGTGGTTAGTGTGTTGGCTTACTAAAACATGGGCCCTGGGTTCGACTCCAGGCTCTGACATCTTCAAAAAAAAAATAAATATGAAAAAAAAAAATATTTCTTTCGGCGACTACCTCTCAGCAGTTATCTGGCAAAAGCTCTGAGAGTAACCAATTGCCATGAACAAGCTTCTCAAGTCTGTCGTTCGGAGTCGACATTAAACTGTAGGTCCCGGTACTCATGGATAAAAATTTACACACACAACATGAGTGCTGCGAGAAGCTAGGCCGTAATCCTGACACAGGGTTGTAAAGGCCAGTTATGTATGTATGTAGCACAATACACTGCATCAATGAGGATCATACCCCTGGCTTCAATAACAAAAAAATGATGAGCAAGAATTTCATTAATTAGTGATTCTAATGCATAATCTTCTAGTTGACTTTTACATGCTATTCAGCACACTTTGCCTTCACTGCCAAAACTATCACATTTGAAACGGAAAAACAGTCCGTTGTATGATTAATGCGATATCTGGAGAATTAATTTTATATCTTATCACACAGCAAAAAAACCATTTCTTGATATACTGAAACAGCTTTTTTAATAGAAAACTGAGAGTTAAATTTTCTGCAAATGATTTTTTGAAACAAGCCTCTTGCTGATGGTATTTCTTTTCAAAATAGTGAAAGTATAAGAGAACAATATCTTACAGGTTTTTAAAATAATGAAACACAGAAGCGCCATCTGTGATAAATATTGAACTTTTAATAAAGATTTCGAATGAAAAGCTGAACTTATATTATGAAAGAAATTTGGCCAAAAAAATTTTTTTTAAGACCAATACTCATGAGTAAACCCCTACATATACAGTATTGGAATACTGAAGATAGAACATAGACAGATAGACTTTTTTTTCTAATTTTTTCGATCGCCATATGTCAATGAGACCAGGGGCCTAATTCTGTAATTCTCTTAAGCTAAAATGCTACAATTTTGGGTTTTTGGAACAAGCTGGGCGTTAAAAAGTTTAGGCATGAAGTTTTTAAATTACAGTAAAAGTTCAAGAATTCTATTCGTAGCCAAAAAGTCCTAAATCAAGTTTATAAATTTTTAGCAATAGAGCTTAGGACAGTTACATAATAAGGCCTCAGTTGCTATCAGTTGATCACTCAAAGGCCAGTGTTATATCTTCGCCCTTGAATGATCAACAGCAATTGCTCCATTTGTCGGTGTGTGGTGACTGTCTTCACTAAATAGGTTCGCTGTTATCTTCTCAGAAGGTGGCGCTGTACTCCTGATCATTCGTTTCTGGTGGAAAGACTGGATATGTCAGGGAGCGGTTTTACTTACAGATGGACATATTGTAGGGGGAGGAACCTCTTATTTATTTAAATAATAATTTAGAAACACCGCAAATTTTTATTTTATAATTTTTTTGTCCTTCGCTGAGATTGAACCTCGGTTGCTTGAGTTTCTGTGCGAACGTTCTAACCACTATGCCAAGACCTTTTGCTGCCAATCTTGGTCGTTATTTTTCTAAAGAGTTTATATTTAAATTGTTGAGATATAGAATTGAAGTCATAAATTCGCTGATACACATAGTTCTGCTAAAAATTTTCTGGATGAATGAAACACTATCAGAATTCTGCTGCTGGCATGTAAATTAGAATTCTTCGTATTTCAACAATTTTCAAACTGCATAAAAATGTACGAGTATTATTTTTAAGCTCACTTTTAATTAAGACTCTTGTTTTAGTTTCTCACTAAAGCAAATACATGAAAGCTTTAAATATTTCAATTAAAACTTATTTGTTTTCTCTTTTTTTTTTAACATGTTTCGTTTTCCGTATTTAAGTAGCAAAAACAAAGAAAAACTTGTTAATAATTATAAAATAAAAACTAACATTTTTCGTTATATTAGTGGCTTAATGATCATTTATTTATAATTTTTTTTAGCAAACTAAAAACTAAAGCGAATATGAATGAAATGAAATAAAATGTAATGACCCTTGAAAAGCGTATTTCAGCATTTTTCTTTCGTAACCACAAATTCATATAAAAAGAAAATTATTTGTTTATATTTAAAATAAGTTTCCTTCTAATATTTAAATTGTTTTATAAATCTGCAAACAAAGCATTACGATTTTTTCCCCCAGTTTTTTTACGTGGCCTTTACGGATTTAGGGTTTTATGCACATTTTTTTCCTGTTTCCTCCCCTGGCAAATTTCAATATTTATTTTCTTTCTGTTTTTTTTTTCTGGTGCGCGATTTTTAAACCCCCTCCCAAAACAACTTAAAAGATGAAAAAATAAGAAAAAATACAAAAAAAAAAAACAAAACCAAAAGTATTAAATCCATAAAAACGTTACTAAAACACGTTGGCCACTAAAGTAGAGCGTTATCAAAAGGAAAAGAAAAAATCCAAAATAAAATAAAAAATGGGGAAAAAAATTTAGCACAATGCTTATTTATACTTTTAACAGAAAACACAAAAAGAGAAACAAGCTTAAATAGCAACAATTTTTCTCTTTTTTTTAGGATTTAGTCCTGGTTTACAATAAAAGCAAAAAAAAAAAAAAAAAACAACAAAATGCATAAAACATTATAAGAAAAACTAGAGCACAAGTAAGTTTAACTTGTCCATGTTATTTACGTTTAATTTTTATAGAAAATGAGACGACGAGTTACCATAAAATTAAATGCAAGATTTGTTCTTTCAGTTTAATGAGAAACGATATTGTAAAGCCAAGCTATGCCAGAGCTGGTATATCCCAGAATTTTTACGAAATTCTAGCACATAGTAGTGAAAAAGAAGATAGTTGTGAAAAAAAAATTCAAATTTAATTTTAAGCTACTTCTACAGCTTCGTTTTAAACTTAAACGCTGTCATTACAACCCTGTGTCAGGCCATTATAACCCTGAGTCAGGGTTACGGCCTAGCTTCCCGCAGCTTAAACGCTGTCACGAATTTAAAAAAAAATGCTTCGCCTGTAATGATTATGGCTGACTTTTTAATAGCACTGTGATTACTGTTTTCTAACTGAAAATTTTACTAATTTTTATATAACCAACTAGTTTGCGAAAAAAGAAAGTCAATAAGTTTCTAAAAGAATTTAAAGAAATATTTAATACTAAATACGAAATATAAAATGTATTGTTCATGGGGATTAACATGCCTCTACAGTAGGGTGTTACATATTTTCCAAAGATTTGTTTTTTATATGACTTTGCTTTCGTCTCGATTATATAAAACTTATACAATATACTAAATTTTAAGAATTGTAGTCGCCTTGGTCTAGTGGTTAGTGTGTTGCCTTACTAAGACGATAGTGCCGGGTTCAAATCTCAGCTCTGACATCTTGAAAAAACGAAATATGAAGAAATTATTTCTTTCGGCGACTACTTCGCAGCAGTCTTCTGGCAAAACCTTTGGGAATAATTGATTGCCATACAAAAGCTTCTCAAATTTGTCGTCCGGAGTCGACGTTAAACTGTAGCTCCCGCTACTCATGGATAAAAATTAACACACACAACATAAGTACCGCGAAAAGCTAGGCCGTAACCCTGACACAGTGTTGTAATGGCCAATCATGTATCTGTATGTATGGATGACATTTAGAGGTTGCACAAAATTATCACTTTTTTCTCAAAATAAAGTAATTTATAATATTAAAAATTACGCGTACTTTGTTTGATTTTAAAAAGACGGCCGTTAGTTTTGTTTTTTTGTTTTTGCTTTTCAAAACACATAACACTCCAAACAATTCTATATTTTAAAAGTTTCAATGCTTGTGGACTTCATTAGACAATACCGTTTATACGACAATGCTAGATGAAGAAAATAACGTTGAAAGCTATGTCGAAGAACAATGTCTGGGTATGGTAAGCTACATTCAGGATGTCCTAAGAGAAAGAAATCATCCAAGAGAAGCCTACAAGGAGTTACTGCAGCTATGTCTCCCCTACCTAAGAGGTTGGTACACAAACGTCTTTAGTTTCAGGATCCCAGGTGCTATGCATCACACAAGATGGATGGCATGAGGCAACTGTAAGTAGATTGGCTCCAAAGAATGATTTTTAGTTATGCTACAGCTTCTAAGCACTTATCCGGATTCCCTAGTAAAATAAGAGCCCTCAGAGTTGCTAAAAGGTATCTTTCGTATTTTTTGTTTGTTTTTTTTTTTTTTGTTTGAGACCAATAGTCAGGGGTAAACCCCTACTAAATTCTATCCATTGTATAGGAACTTTGGAAAGGCAGTACATATATTATTATTAAGTGCTTTTTAGGAATAAGACAAATTGCTGTGAATTGATCATTCAGAGGCCAGTGTTATACCTTCACCTTTGATTGTGTGGTGAGTGTGCCTTCGCTAAGTAGGTTCAGCTGTTATATGCTACTTCCCAATAGGTGGCGCTTTTTGCTCTTGATCATTCGTTTTTTGTTGACATTGGTGGAATAGAGTGGAATGTCGGGGAGCGGTTTCTTTGTTGATAGTCTTTTAGGGAGGGGGAGGGGGGGAACCTCTTATATATATATATATTTTTTTTTTTAATTATAATTTTTGAAAAAACCGCAAACTTTTTTTTAATTTTTTTTTAACCTCTGCTAGGATTTGAACCTGGGCCCTTTGAGTTATTGTGGAAGCGCTCTAACACTATACCACTATCTATGTTTATGTGTAGCTTGCGCAAAATCGGCCTATTGGTTACAGAGATATTGCATTTAGATTTTCTTGTATATTTAATGTAAAATTTGTTCATATTATGCTTACGCTTGAGATCTGTTAAACCAAAATTTTCTAAATTTGTTCAGAACGACTTCATGGTTTAGGAAAAGTAGGCGTGATACCGCTCATGTAAGTTAACAATTAATTTCTTTATATCTTGAGAAGTGTTCAAACTGTGATTGATTTCGTAGTCATTAAAAATCCCCAGTCAAAAAATATGTACAAATGGTAGCGGCAGGTGTAGCGAAGCACGCCGGGCTTAGGCTAGTTAATAATAAAAATTGAATGTAAAACATCATATCTAAGAGAATTTAGGCATTTAAAAAATGGTTATGGCTCATTTAGTCGCCGTGGTCTAGTGGTTAGTGTATTGGCTTACTAAGAGGAGAGCTCCGTTTCAAGCCCCGGCTCTGACATGTTGAAGCAAAGAAATATTAATAAAAAAAATATTTCTTTCGGTGACTACCTCTTTGCAGACTTCTGGCAAAAGCTCTGAGAGTAACTGATTGCCATGAATAAACTTCTAAAGTCTCTCGTTCGGAGCAGACATTAAACTGTAGGTCCCGGTACTCATGGATAAAAATTGACACACAAAATATGAATGCTGCAAAAAGTTAGGCCGTAGTGTATGTATGTCTGTATGTTTCATTTTACTTAGAACTTTGGTATAGTCAGTCTAAATCTTGCCCAATAACTTTTAAAACTTTAGTAAAAAATATAACTTTTTAAGCTCCAGAATTAAAATTTTTTAGTTTTTTAAAACATTTTAAAAGAATTAAAAAAATTTATTATTTTTAAAGCATCTTCGGCATTAAATGGTAATTTTTTTTATATATAAAAAAAAAGGTTTTAAATCAATTACAACACTTACCTGCCCTAAAAATAGGCAAAGAAAAAATTCATTTATAAAAATTCATTGCTACTTATATGAGCTTAACTGTTAATACAAATAACAGGATATGACTTTTACGTAATGGGCATATACCAGTACCATGCACTTATAACACTCATTTACACCCACATAAGAACATAAAACACAAAAATTAAAATAAATGAGAACACAAAACGTAAACTTTAAAAAAAATACACACTAGCATGAGCTCACAAACAGCTTTAAAAATCTGAATACATGTTTTAATGCCACAAATGCGCGGTTTAAATAAAAGCAAATAAAATAAAAAAAAATATTTAAAAAAATGTACCAGAAAAATAAATATTTTCCCACAGAGTGTTTTTTACCTTTTTTTAAGTTTAAACTAAAAAAAAGAAACATTTTTTTTATATTTTAATTTTCCGTTTTTATATTTCTTTCAATTCATAATACATTTTATGTTTTTTTTTAGTTTTATTTCTCTGCCACCGTTAAATAGGAATTAAAAATGTTTCCTTTTTTTAAGTTATACTCCCCGTTGCCATGACAAAATAACTCTTCTTAAGTTTGCTCTCATTTAAAAGTTTATTTAAAGTGTTTAATGGGAGTGTGGTGAATGAGTATATGTGGGAACAGGTGTGCGTATGGGTATAACAATACTCAGTCACTTATACAAGTTTAACGATATACGCATTTTACAGGAAATACATATATATAAACATACATACCTACACAGTTAAAGGATGTAAGTGTTTAACTTTTTCTACTCCACTGCTCTAGACTGACTGCCATTGTTTTTACTTCATTTCTGTAACTCAAATATGTATTTCCTGTTTGCTCCCTGCTATAGATGTGTGAGTGTATGCGTGTGCATTTGTATTATTCTTAATTTAACGATTATTTTATTGTTTTGTATTAAAGCGTTTCTTTTTTTTTTCTTTTCTTCTCATTGTCGCACACTCACACAGAAACCCACACAAAGCAATAGCTTTTCTACTTCATATGAGACTGCATCTGTTTGCATTTCGTTGACTGTGTTTTCCCGTTGCACAATTATCCTTTCATTGTCAACTTTTAGACAATAGAAAACTTTTTATACACCACGTTGCTTAAAAACAGTTGAATATGAGTTAACAAAAAAAAAAAAATAACGTGAATAAATTCAAACTCAGTCAAAACACACTACAAGTCGTAAAGAAGCGTTATGTGCTACACAAAAACAATAAGAAAAAATATAAATAGAAATGAAAAGAAAAGCAACTAAGAAAAAAAAAATGGGTTCTATTTTCATTTTACTGTTAATTTGAAACAATTAAAAAGTGGAAACTGAAAAAAGAAACACAGAATAGAAGAAAACACAACACGGTGAGAGCGTGTAGCCAAAGTTCGTTTCATTCAATTTTTATGGAATTTTTAAAAGGTATTGCATATATAAAACCAATTTTTTTTTTTCTTTTTCTATAATACTAAGTTCTTTAAAAAGTCTTCATTTCCTGTTTGACTCATAAACAATACATTCATACTAAAAGCCAAGTTAAACAAAAACTAAATATATTGTTGTTTAATTTTAAATAGAAATACGTGTGCTTTTCCCAGAAAAATATTGTAAAAAATAAATAAAAAATAGGAGAAGAATTTTTTATGGAATATAAATAATTTTTTTAAGTACTCTGGTAAGTGCTGTTGTGTTAATAATAAAGATGTTGCCTACTTTAAGGCTGAAAAGTAGACGTAGAATTATATGACACGTTTTATCGGTCATAGACTTGTTTGTTTATTACAAAGAAAAATCCATTTTACTGATTAAAAGCTTTTTAGAAATGTTGTTTAAGTATATTTGTGTGTGTGTGTTTTTTTTTCTTTTTTCTTTTTTATTTTTAATTGAAAAGGAAAATAACAAAATACCTAAAAGTATGTTAACTAAAACTAAGACATAGATATGGTGGAAAAAATGAAACTCACACAATAAATGTATAACATAAATTTCTAAATAAAAATATACGTGACACCTACAGAATATAGAGGAAAAATGTAATTGTACCCCAATAATTGAGACAGTAGGTGCCTTTTAAAGTATGTTAACTATAATGTAGACATATTAATAAATTAGGTTTCTTAAATAGCAAATACAAGGTGTCCGGTTCATATTCGGCAGTCGTAAAATAAGTTGACTGGGCAAATTTATTATAAAAAAAAATATTCGGTAAACCAAAGTGGTTTACTTGCTAAAACATTTTATCCAAATCAATCATTGATTGCTGTGTCGATGAGAAAGTTACATGAAATTTTTGAGAGAAACAACGTGCCAGCAAGACGTACTATTTATCGTGTAGTGAATAATTTCAAAGAAAGAGGTACTGCAGCTGATAGGCCCCAGCATGGATCACAACGTACTGCAACATCGGCTGAAAACACTACTGCTGTTAAAGAAAGTGTTCAAAACAATCCATCAATCTCAATTCGACGCTGTGTTTAGGAGCTTGCTCTTTAAAGAACACCTTTGACCACCATTTTGCACTAAGATTTGTATTTGTTTTTATTATTTTTTTTAATTGAGACCCCTACAAAATGCAGTGCATGATATTATGACAGAAACACATTTTGTGTTTCTTATATTACTATTTATAAAGCGCCTTAGAAATGAGACATATTGCTGTGAATTGATATTTCAAAGGTCAGTGTTATACCTTCACCCTTGAATGATCAACCGAAATTGCCTCTTCGTTGCATGTTCATTGTGTGGTGAATGTCTTCGCTAAGCAGATTTAACTCTTATCTGCTACTTCCCAATAGATTCCATATGCCAATGGAACAACCCCGATTTTCATGAAAAAATCAAGAGTGACGAGGCACATTTTCATTTGAATGGATATGTGAAAAAGCCAGAATAGTCGGTTCTGTGCAATGAAAAACCCTCAAATTATTTATCAGTCACCTTTGCATCCATTAAAAGTGACAGTCTGGTGTGCAATTTGGTCAGAAGAAATCATTTGTCCGTACTTCTTTGAAACTGAAAACGGCGTAACGGTTATTTATTTTACATACATAATTGGCCATTACAACCCTGTGTCAGGGTTACGGCCTAACTTCTCGCAGCACTCATGTATCCATGAGTACCGAGACCTACAGTTTAAAGTCGACTCCGAAATTGAAAAGCTTTTTCATGACAATTAATTACTCCCAGAGATTTTACAAGAAGACTGCTGAGAGGTAGTCGCCGAAAAAAATAATTTTTTCATATTTATTTTTTTCAGAGCTGAGATTTGAACCCGGCGCTATAGTCTTAGTAAGCCAACACACTAACCACTAGACTACGGCGACTACTTATTATTAATTTTAAGCGTCTCAAAATAATCGTTTACACATGTCATTACATACTTAATTAATCATTACAGCCCTCAGTTTAAAGTGGACTCCAAACTACAGACTTAAGAAACTTGTTCATGGCAATAAGTTACTCTATAAGATTTTCTCAGAAGACAGCTGAAAAATATATCCTTTTTTTTGCTTAAATGTCACAGCTGGGGCTTAAACCCTCGTTCTTGTGTAGTAAACCAACACACATACAGCTAGGCTATTGCTGCTTTGCATCTTCAATTTTAGATTTTGGAACGATTTTGGAATTTAAATCACGAAAATAGGTGATCATGTATTGTGTACTTTAATGCTTTAATTTAGTCATTGTTAGTGGTTACCTAAGTTAATGGAATCTCATCAGGCTTAGTTCTTTGCATGTGTGGTTTTTTGTCTTCGTTGCCTAGTGGTGCGTCCATATTTTAGTAGCAATTATAAATTTATTCTTGAAACTAAACTTTATTTTTTTCTTTAATTACTCCAAAGAAAGTTTTTTTTTTTAATACTCCTGTGCGGGCTTCTTGGGATTGATTGCTGTTGGATTATTCAGTGGTGAAGATATTACACTGGCCCATTGAATAATCAATCAACAGCAACAGATTTCCTTGCGGTTCGCATTTTTAAAGTAGAGCCTTTCTTTTTTTCTTTTTCTAACTGATATTAGATAGGGTCCACATGCTTTTTCTCTTTGCCCGAGATATTTTTCTACACCAACAAATGTACTGCATGAATAGGGGTCATCCCTGAGTGCTGGCCTCAAAAAATTAATAGAAATCAATTTACATAATAAAGGCCCAATAACTAATTCAGCTCGGAATTTATTAAATACTTAAATGATTGTTAAAATTTGCTGGTTATGGGCTTTTGGTTAAAAATGGATTAAAAATTGGTGTTATTTAAGAAATTTATGTATGTGTAGTTCGGTGATATAATTGTTACACGGAAAAGTAAATTGATATTAAAAAATTCAACAAATGTAAAAAAATCCAACTGTGGACTTTTAGGAGGTAATTGTGAATGTACACAGTATCCGATATAACTAAGACACGGATTCCTTCTTGATTGCAAATTATATAATAACATGAATATAGTCACTCATATCACAACTATTATTATTTGTATTTAATTTAGATTACTCAGTTTACTATTAAAAATTTAAAAGGAAATATTTCATTTCATTTAGCAATTAGTAAAAGAGTGCAGCGACAAAACTAAAGGTATAGGCTATTTACTGTGTTATTTATGTCTTATTTATTTATATATTTTAAGCTATGTATATTTGAAAAAATAAAACATATGGTGGTCATTCAGTTTTTTGCGTGCTTTTAATGGGAAAGTTTATATTCTAAAAATTTAAGGAAATAAAATATTTAGTGGCTCTAAAAGAAAAAGTAGTTTATGTACAATAGTTTTGTTAATAGTGAATCAGTGCAGCAAATACAAAAAAAAAAGAAATACCAGTCGTTATGGTATAATTTCCCCTAACATAACTTATTATTAGAACCTTGCACTACTTGTCTATGGTACATAGACACGAAAAACCAGCAAACGTGAAGACAAAGCCATAATTAGTTTTTTATAAAAAGCTTCGTTTTATGTCAGGAAGGTCCATAGATTCTTAATTGGCTTGGTGCTTTCGAAGGTGGTATAAATTGTACAGAAGCGTAAAAACACTTATTTTTCGATACAAAAAAAAATTGAAGTAAGCATTGATTTTTAAAAAGCGCATATTAACTGGACAACCTCTCAATGAAATTCTGTGCTTTTCTTTGATGAATAAATACAATAGCGATCTATAAGATTCTGGTGAAATAAAGCCAGCACGAAAAGAAAACAGACAGCGCCTTAACCCTTAAATGCATTGTGATGTAGATCTACATCGTATTTTGAATCGCTCGTATTTTGCAATTAAGAAACTTTTATAAAGTATTTTTGGTATTTTTTGAATAATAAAAAAGGGGATTTATCGTTGTTAAACATATCTAGGGCCTGTGGCAGCTAGTTTTATTATTATCGACAAAATTCTTCATTGACACTTTAGTTGAGAAATAAAAATTCATGCATTTAAGGGTTAAATCAAGATACAGCAGAGTTACAGTAAAACAATGTAATGGTCTGGGGCTTTTTTTCTGTGCATGCTAACGATCTATTTCATACATAGAACAGATAGCACAGTGTGCCCTTGTCTTTACAGGGACAATGGACAAAACGTCATGAATTCATTCGTGGAGAAAAAAATATAACGTTTCCAAAAGCACATTTAAATGTGTGAAATGAGTGGTTTGTTCAAAATAAAATCGATGTCTTGAAAGTGGCCAACGCAGTCGCTTGATCTCAATCACACAAAAAATATATGGAAAACTGTAAGTCAAAGAGTATTGCGTGACACCTACAAAAATACTGATCACCTATTCCTTTAAATAATTATTATATTATTTTTAGCAAATATTTTATTATTTTAATACGTGCTTTAGTTTAGTCGCATGTAAAAAATTTTTTATATAGTTATTAATTATTTTTATATTTAATTAAACTCTTTTCAAAATAAATGAAACTTTATTCAAAATAAATGAAACTTTATTCAAATTGATTTAAACATTTTTCAAATTAAATTAAACCAGTTATAGGATTTAATAGAAAACAAAAGAAAAATTTTATAAATAAAGTCTTAAATACCAGCAGCATTGAATTCCATAATGAAAACAATCGAAAAATATATAACATATGTAGTAATGAAAAATGACTTCCCAAAGCGGTTAATTAAGAATTTATTAGAACAAACTAGGAAAAATAAAACTGACAAAAATCGTAGTAACAACAAACCTGTGGATGAACCTACAAAGATCTTTTCATCTATTAATTATGTACCAGGCTTGTCCGAGAGAATTAAACATTCTGATATATATATAATAAAGAGAAATATATTCTGGCAATGAAATCAGAAAATACAACTAGAAGATTATTTACAAACGTGAAAACAAAATTAGACAAAATGGATGAAGCAAATTTGGTTTATAAAATAACGTGCAATGGTGACGACAATGATAAATGCCAAAAAGTTTATTTTGGTACAACAAAAACAAAATTAAAGACCAGAATATCATCACATAAATCTGACTTAAAAAACAATGATAACAATTTAAATAAAAAAACAGCACGTGCAGCCCACTGTAGCATAACTGGTCATAAACCTGAGTTTAATAAAGTGATGATATTGGAAAGAGAGAATAATTATAGAAAGAGATATTTCAAAGAGATGCTACATATAAAGGAGAAAAAGGAGAAAAAGGAGAAACGTAACAGTGAGTGACAAATAATATAACCAGATTGACGACAACACGGATAATAGTAATGTAAGATATTTGTTATAAAAGCTTTACTATTTTTCTGTTTGTAGTTTTTATTAAATTTATGTTATATATTTTATATTGTATTGTAGTAATAGTTTATTCCCTGAGGATGATCAACGAGGTTGATCGAAATATTGGAAAAATATATTAAATAAAAAAAACACAAAAGAAAATGTGTTAAACTTTTTTAATTTATATATAAGAACCTCAAGCCGAAAGTTTATATATTTATATAGATAAAAAAAGGTTCACAACATGTAAAACTTAAAAGAAAAAGGTTTTTATTTATTTAGAATCTATCTTTTTAAGGATAATTTTTGTTTTCCATGGATAAATTTTTTATTTTTGTTTCAGTTTAGTTGAAGTACTTAATAATCATCAATTTTAAACATAAAATAATGTTATTTATAAAAAGGTTTTAAAGATATGAAGCAAAGTTTAACTTGCAAGAATTCCGTGCTTTAGTTTTATCCGATACTGTACATATGTTTGAGTTTTTCCATTAGTAACTATCCCAATTCAAACATTTTGTTGGCAACTAAATTACTCGGACGAACAATAGCAGGTAGCCGTTAACAGTCGGCTAATTTTCAACACAACAACATGAAATTGACGCAGAGTTGGGTTTATTGCATTGAATTTATAATGCATTATCGTTTCCACTACCACTAAACCACTTAGTATTAATGCAGCAATATTGCAGCCACCACTAAATGCAGATAGAAATAGTTAACCACTAAATAAAACCATTTTAGTAGTAGTGGAAATTTAGTGCAGTAAATAAAAACATTTTAGTGGTAGTGGAAATTTAATGCATTAAATAAAACAAATTTAGTGGTAGTGGAAATTTATTGCATTAAAAAAAAACAAATTTAGTGGTAGTGGAAATTTATTGCATTAAAAAAAACAAATTTAGTGGTAGTGGAAATTTAGTGCATTAAAAAAAAACAAATTTAGTGGTAGTGGAAATTTATTGCATTAAAAAAAACAAATTTAGTGGTAGTGGAAATTTATTGCATTAAAAAAAAACAAATTTAGTGGTAGTGGAAATTTATTGCATTAAAAAAAACAAATTTAGTGGTAGTGGAAATTTATTGCATTAAAAAAAACAAATTTAGTGGTAGTGGAAATTTATTGCATTAAAAAAAAACAAATTTAGTGGTAGTGGAAATTTATTGCATTAAAAAAAACAAATTTAGTGGTAGTGGAAATTTATTGCATTAAAAAAAAACAAATTTAGTGGTAGTGGAAATTTATTGCATTAAAAAAAACAAATTTAGTGGTAGTGGAAATTTATTGCATTAAAAAAAACAAATTTAGTGGTAGTGGAAATTTATTGCATTAAAAAAAACAAATTTAGTGGTAGTGGAAATTTATTGCATTAAAAAAAACAAATTTAGTGGTAGTGGAAATTTATTGCATTAAAAAAAACAAATTTAGTGGTAGTGGAAATTTAGTGCATTAAAAAAAAACAAATTTAGTGGTAGTGGAAATTTATTGCATTAAAAAAAACAAATTTAGTGGTAGTGGAAATTTATTGCATTAAAAAAAAACAAATTTAGTGGTAGTGGAAATTTATTGCATTAAAAAAAACAAATTTAGTGGTAGTGGAAATTTATTGCATTAAAAAAAACAAATTTAGTGGTAGTGGAAATTTATTGCATTAAAAAAAAACAAATTTAGTGGTAGTGGAAATTTATTGCATTAAAAAAAAACAAATTTAGTGGTAGTGGAAATTTATTGCATTAAAAAAAACAAATTTAGTGGTAGTGGAAATTTAGTGCATTAAAAAAAACCATTTTAGTGGTAGTGGAAATTTAGTGCACTAATTTTGAATAATTAGTGGTAATGGTAACTAAATATTATAGGCGATAATGCACTATTTTTTCCACTACCACTAAATTTAGTGGAAAATTAAATCTAATGCAATAAACCCAACTCTGAATTGATGAAACAAACATACATACGAGTATGTGGCAGTATTTCTCTTTTTATAACTTTTGTTTCTTTGAGATTCGGTGATAAATTCATACCTTTAAAAACAGGACTTTCTCTTATTGATTCTGTCTTGGCAGGTACCTGCAAATTACTTGTTTCGGGTTTTGGCAGATTTGTAAAATGTTTACCTGCAGATTTTACGAATGTAGTTTCATGAGTACAGCATATGTAAGGAAATATGTTAGATGATCAGTTGTTTAGTGCCGGTTAAAAGAAGTGTGTGCCAGAAGAAGTTATTGTAAAAAAAGTATGTTTTAAAGAAATTGTGATGAGACAATATTATTAAAAAAACAAAAAAATCATGTATTAGCATATCTTAAGATCACATACATATTATTTTTTTTTTAATTTTAAGATAACAATAGAAAGATGGACAACACAATACAGGACACGATAAATAACTTCTTATGGAGTAATTTGCCCTTCGATTTATTAATACTAATTTTTAATAAGTTGAGATATGGTGATTTAAAAGCAACACGTTTAGTGTGTAAGCATTGGCGTGTGCCAACACAATTACCCAAATTTATTCAGAAATCCATACTAATCATTAATCCCTACAATATTCATATCTTATATGATATGATTCAACAAAATAATGAATTCTCTGGGAGATTCACATATGATAACGTAGCATTACATGACCTACAAATAAGTGACAAGTTACGACTGATTTTAAAATTCTTGGGACCAAGAATACACAAATTACGCCTTCATAAGTCCCCAGTAACTGACATTCTAAACGATTACCTGCCAGAATTGGAAGAACTAACTCTCAGCGAAATACCGCTTATTGGAAGCGAAACATTGGAATCAGCTAATCCAAATAAATTTAAGTGTTTGAAGTCCCTGGATATTAACTGCTATTATGAATTCGATGCAATAAAGAACCATATGATCTTGAATCTAACCAGACAACCAACATTAAAATTTGAGAAATTATGTATAAATGTATTTTGCAAGGATCAAATATTTGTAATAAATTTTTTACAGTTTCACAGTCAATCACTGAAACACTTAGAAATCGATTTTGGTCGAGAAAGTCCTGATGGCGAATGGATAGAGGCATTTGCATTGCTTGAACATTTAGAAGTTTTAAAACTTAATGGAAATCTTAGAAAAATATGGCTGCAGGAGGTAATACATGCTCTACCTAGCAGGGCGCCTTTGCGATACTTCTGTTTCGATACGTTTGAGCTTTTCGATTGGAAAAAAGTATTTACCACGAAATGGCCCACATTATTGACAAATATAGCAGTAGTTTGTGCTGATCGTCAATTCTATGAGAACATGAAAGTTTCCGCACATTTATGGCATACTGTACGTAGTCTTTGCTTTCAAAGTGTATTTAATGATATTTCGCACGGACGCTATGTAACGTTTGTATTGGAGCCCCCTTGTGATATAAATAAAATGAATGAAATGCTTCAGTGTTTTAACCGTGTAACCCATTTAAGTATTGATGTGGCGGATGCATTGACTAATGATAATACTCTTAGTTTAATTTTCGGCCATCTGTTACAGTTACAGCATTTGTATATTAAAGACTGTGGTAATATAACTGATCAAGGTCTATTAGGTTATGGTTCCAATCCTGCACCCATTACTAATCTTAAGTGTTTGCAGTCACTGAAATTACGTAGGTTCATAGATATAACCGATCTTCCACTTCGCGAATGTTTTAAATTTAATGAACTATGCACATTAGAGCTTACTTTTTCCAAAAACATCACTTGTGAAGGCATTAAAGAAATGGTAAAAAATTGTCCTGTCCTAGAAGACCTCACACTTACATACGGTGATGGTGTAGATGATGATTGCATTTTTCATATAGCTCAAGGTTTACCTAGACTCAGAAGGCTTGATGTCAGCAATTGTACTCGTTTAACAAAAAAATCTCTTCAGCATATTGTGAATTACTGCAAGTCCTTAAAGGAGTTAGCAATAAGGTACATATATATGAACGAGAGCAAAGAATGGGAACACATATTAAGGAAAAAAATGTATGTTTACGGAGGGAATATATTTTAAAAATAATAAAATAAGAAGCTTTGATATTAAACTATAATTTGGTTTTGTTGCAATTACTTAATGTAAATTTTATGTTTTAAATTAAATCTTAAAACTGATGATGATTATACTCGTAGTATTTGTATTATTTATGTATTTATAAAGCCCCTGGAAAAAACGTTTAGTCTTGGACAAGCTTCAAATCATTTTAAACAGTTTTAATACCTTTTATATGCTAAAACCTATTGTAAAAAATACTTTCTATAAAATGTCAAAAAAAAAGAATGACATCGCTTCAGATAAAATAAAATAATCCAGTAAGGATTTCAATAGATCATCTGAATAAACATTTTTTGAGCAAAAATAACAAGTTGTTGATTTGGTTGTTTAGCTTCAAATATTTTATTAAAAAAAAAAACATCTTTTACAAAACATTTCTGGAGCTTAAAATAACAAAAGCAACAATAGTGGTAAGAGCGCGTGCACAGAAACTCAAACGACCGAGGTTGAAATCCCAGCGAAGGAGAAAAATAAAAAGAATAAATTTGCGACTTTTCAAAAATTATAATTAAAAAAAATAAGAAGTAACCCCCCCCCCTTCAGCCCTTTAAGAAGTCCATCATCACGAAACCGCTCCCTGACGAATAGTCAGGAGTACAGCGCCACCTTCAGGGAAGATAACAACTAATCTATACATAAAAAGATGCTCACAACTCACATTCAACATGCAGATGGGGCAATTGCTGTTGATCATTCAAAGGTGAAGGTATAACACCGGTCTTTGAGTGATCAAATTGACAGCAATTTGTACCATTGACATAAAGCGCTTAACACCTTAACATCTATATATCTCATATGTCTATTCAACATTCCAATACAATGCACAGCATTTAGTAGGGGTTTACCCCTCAGTATTGGTCTTAAATAAAACAAAATAGCAATAGTTGTTAATAACAAAAAAAAAAAAAAATATCATATTAGGAAGGTTCATAGAATTAAAAGTTAAATAAAATGTCAGGCTACTTAATGACATTTTATTGTACTTCCCTCGCATAGATTCTTTTAAAATTTATTATGACGGTGTGCTAGTTTATTAATAGCATATATATATACATACCTACGTACTTACATTAGTTGACATACCCCAGCCAACATATTGGCAAGCGTTTTGTAAATTAAGATTGCAGCAGCACCGAAATTTTTGAGCATCTATGAAACGCTGCGCCTGCATGGTCTGTAAGTACCCAAAGTGAATTTTTGGAATAGAACGTTTGAAAATTTGAATTGTGCGGTGACTGTAGACTGATGTCGATTTTATTTCTATTTTTAGAAGGCAGATCTAAAAAGATTGTCAACATCCAATTCGAGAAAATTTTTTACGAAAGCGTGGCAGAAGATCAGGACTGACAACGTTACTTAGAGCTTTTCCTCGCGAGGAACTGTAGAAAGAAGTGCATTAGGGCGTCTACTGTCGCCACTGGTATTCGTCGTAAGTTAAATACGTTTAGTAGGCTTCTAGTTACATTTTTATATTATATATTAATATATATATTAATTAAATTGTATTGCAGAAACTTTCGCTGAAAATGGAGGCAAAGAAGAGAACTTTGTGTTTGCCTTTAAGTCATATTTCCAGTATGCAAAAAATCGTATTAAAATTAAAACAACAAGAAAAGTAAACTAAAATACTAAGTATTATGCTATAAACACAACAAAGGCTATCGAACACCGAACAAAAATCGCTGGCTACGAAAGTAGCCAAGTAGCCAGCTACTTAATTATAATAACGACTACAGCTACAAAATAAACCTATGTTTTGACACGTTGAACATAACCTAAACAAAATATATTTTTTGTAAGTGAAATTGTGAGGAAATAAAAAACAACAAATGTCTGAAGAAAACTTATAAAAATTTAAGAAACTAAAAAGGCAATTAAATAATAAATTAAAAATGAAATAAAAACTGTTGTAAATAAATGAAACAAGTAAATGAAAACTAGACAAAAAATGTAAACAAATGATTATTTATTTTCAGTGGTTCAACTTAAATTTTTTCGCATTTTTAATGCATATATTTCATATATTGCGTTTTTTAAACACCTTTTCCATGCATCTTATTGTATTGGCAGCACTAAACTGTTTATTGTCGCCAAGAAAAATAGAAATTAGCCTAAGTTGGCTACGGGCTACAAAAGTAGTCGTATGTTCGGTAGTCGTATAGCCGTTAAAATAATTATTCTCATATGCACACATGCATTCTATTTTTGACAGCTTGTAGTCGATGGTCGGTAGCCTTTGTTGTGTTTATAGCATTAATGATTTTTGAAATGAAACAACAATGAAGTTTCAATTTAATATTTTTCTTATAAGAAAAAAATTTAATATTAAAAATGATTTTTTAAATGATCAATAAAAAAAAACCCCCCTGAACAAAGTAAATGTTTAAAACGCTTTCTAATTTTATTAAAAATAAGTGTTTTTTAAGCATTTAGAAAACGTGTAATTACGTTACTTAAAAAACATGTTTTGCAATCATTTTTTTAACGCTTATAAAGTTGGGTGCTTTTCGTTTATAAATCACTTGCTTTGATGTCTTTTGTAAAAGTCACAGCAGCGTTTTATAAGTGTTTTGCTTACATTTGAACGCTTACAAAAGGCTTATTTTTTATGTAAATGCTGGCTGGGACATAGCTATACATACATATGTACGTACGCTTGTTATGTCCTTGAGCTATAATTTCAGGTTTTTTCCTTTTATTCTTCTTTTCTTTGTCTTCAAATCTTTCGTTCTCTCTTTCTTTATTAAATCCATAAGAAGTTATTTAGCAACGAGCATTTTAAAAATACATTTAATCCTTATTGTCCTTTTATCTGCACGAATGTGTTTAGCAAAATGTTGTTTTTATTAAGAAAAAAATCGAAGAAAACTATGAAATACTCTATCTTCTTAGCAATTAGTCTCTGAACATACATTTCTTCAAAAAATATAATTTATTTTCCTAGAATTGTATGCTAATAAGTATTTTTTCTTTTTTTCTGTTTTTGGTAGATATGCAGGTAAACTTTTGTGAATAGTTTCTAGGATTTTTGTAATTCATTGCAAGGGATGGTTTAATTTTCTAATATGGTGGATAAACTCTATAGAATAATTTGTATTATCTTTCATGCGATATATTATGTGCCTTCCTAGAAATTACAAAAAAAAAATATGTTTTAAGATCTGTTCCCTATTGAGCGTCATGTAGGCATTAATGTTTTTGCAACTATACTATTTGTTAAATTATTGACGCGTTCTTCACATGCAAATTTCAAATAACATATCACATACCCAGTTCTTAAGCGACTCAACTCAAAATCTCTCTTTTTTAGAGAGAGAAAGAGAAAAAATACACTGACAGAAAAGATTGGGTTTTTATATGTATTGTTTTGTAAAACATGAAATTTAAACTCATTTATTAAAACTATTTATTAAGCAAATTCTTTCTAAATGCTGTAAACAAATTAACATCTAGTTATAAGAATGACATACTTGACTAAAGGAGGGTTTGGACAGTAATTCTTTAAGCACGTAAAATCAAAGAGAAAATATTATGATAATCTATTCGAATTTAAAAAAAGAGTAAGAATTTTACGTCAGATTTTTTTACTGGTAAAATACCAAACCAAAGTAAAATAAAAAATGTACATACAAATGAACACAGAATTTACATGCATCGTGTATACCATTCAACATAAACAAAAAAAAAAAACATAAAAATGCATCACTGATCTAATTAAATGATTAAACAGAATACGACCGCAACTTCAGGTAAAAACGTCTCTCAGAGAAAACGTGCCCAAAATTAAAACGACGGAAGCAACTTCACGAACTGTCATTTATTGTTTTTACATTTCTTGCATGTAAAGATATTAAAAATTAAATTTATGAGAGTTTTTGCACAGAATTGAATTTATATTTTATAATTTAATCATGTTTACACACTTTTTCAATTATTTTTTCTAAAATATCACTCATTTTATTTAACAAATTCCAAAATTCCAAAATTTATTAATTTATTTAAACTGTCAAATGTTTTTTTCGATTTTCTTTTGTTCTTATTTTTCTTTGTGCCAACAACAAAAAACCAATGGGTTTGTTTACAAATTTTATGAAATATAATAAAAGTGTGGTAACATTGTTGAGAGAATTTGTTTCTAAAAATGAGAGCATAAGAATAATCGCTGTCAAAATAAAATAGATTCTATTTCGCGACTGCATTCTCCGGCGTTTTTATGTGTCAATTTGTATGGAAAAAAACGTCATGCCCCAGTTCTGTTTAAACATTAAATGTGATAATTTTTTAAAAAATTTAAAAAAACAAATAGAGCCGTCGATGTCGTACGGTCTCATCATATATCAAGTTTACACCATACTATTCATTCTCTTCTATGACTTGTATTACTGCCTAAACCTGCCTTAACGAGGTGCCAAGCAAAATCGGTATTTTAGTCAGCAGCGTGTTAGCCACTGTGTTAGCAATCAGCTGCGAAGTCTCGTTATATCTTATGCCTGTAAGAAACTTGCCTTGTAAATAATTATATGGCTTTTAGATTATTTACATATTCAAGACTAGATGGCGCTACTGTCGAAAACAAATTAGAAAGAATTTTAATTTTACACACAAAATAAGATAGTAGCTTAATTTTTTATTTTTTTCTATTTCTTTGAAGACCAATACTTAGTTGTAAGCCCCTGCTCATGCAGTACATTTTATTGGAATATTGAAGATAGAAGAGAGATACGGAGATTTTTTTTTTTTTAATTTTATTGATCGACATATATTGAATATTGAATGATCAACAACAATTGCCCCATTTGTCGGTGCATGTTGATAATGAGTGGTGACCGTCTTTACTAATTAGGTTAGCTGTTATCTACCCAGAAGGCGGCGCTGTACTCCTGATCATCCGTTACTGGTGGAATAGACTGGATATGTCAGGGAGTGGTTTATACTTATAGATGGACATCTCGGAGGGGGGGGCCTCTTATTTTTTCTTAAATTATAATTTAGACAAACCGCAAATTTTATTTTTGTCCTTCGCTGGGATTTAAACTGCTTAGGTCGTTTGAGTTTCTGTGCCAACCATCTAGCCACTATACCACGACCCACCCAGACTGCTAAAATTTAAAGCAAGGAAAAGTGAAAAGAAAAGCAGTTATTTGGGAGCTGCCACTCTCGATCCGTCTTTATATTTTATACCCTCAATCTATAAAAAATTCGTTTAGAAACATTTTGAAATTTATATTGAAAACAAAACTGGAAAAAAATTTTTTCCTTTGAAAAGTTCGTTTTACAAAAGAAGGCTTTTAATCAACTGCAGTGTTTATAAAATGGCAAGTACGTTTGCAAAGGCTTTTTTACAAATTTCTAAGCAACACTTGTCATATAAGGCCTTAACAATTTTTTAATATTTTTTATAAACTCAGCAGTAAATTTTTGAAAAATTTTTCTTTAATTTCTTAATTTCTCTTACGCTTTGTAAATTAATTTTACTGCAGAAAAAAATTTATTATTATTTTACGTTTCACTTTATTGTTAACATTTTTTAATTAATTTCTAAAAAAAAGCCTAAAAGTAGATTGCTTATTGCGTGCCTCTAGTACACAAACACTTATGTGTCATATTTTCCTTAAAACATAATTAATCTTTAAAAAAAATACACTCTCCTAAGACACAGTTATAGATATTTTTGCATGGTCCATTTTAATAAGATTAGATGAGAGAGAAATTTTAACGGAAAATCCATAAATCATTCAATAAAAATTTAAATTCTGAAAGTAATTGCTTATTTTTTTGTTAGCATACTTTAGGGCTAATGTTGATAAAACGTCATGTATTAAATAACTTCGTAGCATAATTAAAAAGTTAATTTAAAGGGTGCAAAAAAATAAAAGATTTTCTTCTTTACTTTACTTTAAGAAAAAAAAAACATAAAATAATAATAAAAAATAAATAAAATTATTTTAAAAATCAATATCAAAAATAGATTGAGAATAAGAAGTGATTCACAAATCAGCGTTCTCTTTATTTGTGGCTAAATGAAGCTGTTAAAACATATTTTAATCAGAGTAGGAAAATAAACAAAACTGAACGTTTAATCTCATTTTGTTGTGTTCTTTACAATGAGTAAAACAAAAATAAAACAGAAACAGTGAGAATGATTATCCCATTTAATTTTTTTTGAGTACTACAAATGTTTGTTAAAAGAGAAAAAAAATCACAGGCTAACAGGTATAGCTAAATTAGAGCGCAAAATACAACATACAACCTATTCATAGAACATAAAAGGTTTTTGACATTCGTCTTGTTATATGTGAAACAACATAAACACTCAAATTTGTTAGTATTTATCTTATAAAAAAACAAATGTCAAAAACAATTAGTGTTCTACGAGCAAACTGGTAATTTTGAGCTTATCATTAACGCTCTGCTCTGAACCTCTAAATAACCACAATAAAAATAAAAAAAATCACAAAATTGAAAAAAAAAACTTGAGAGTAACCCAAGATGTCATTACTTAACAAAATGGCAGACAAAAATATAAGAAAATAAAAAAAAAAAAAACAGCAGTCCTTTTGCTTGGCCTCATACATTTTCTAACGACATTAGATCTTTTTAACAGATAATGATTAAACAAAACTGGGGCATGACGTTTTTTTCCATACAAATTGGCACATAAAAACGCTGGAGAATGAAGTCGTGAAATAGAATCTATTTTATTTTGACAGGGAGTTTTCTTATGCTCTCATTTTTAGAAACAAATACTCTCAACAATGTTACCACACTTTTATTAAATTTCATACATTTTGTAAACAAATCCATTTGTTTTTTGTTGTTGGCGCAAAGAAAAATAAGAACAAAACAAAATCGAAAAAAACATTTGAAAGTTTAAATAAATTAATAAATTTTGGAATTTGTTAAACAAAATGAATGAGTGATATTATAGAAAAAATAATTGAAAAAGTGTGTAAAGATAATTAACCAATAAAATATAAACTTAATTTTTTGCTAAATCTCTCATAAACTTAATTTTTAATTACTTTACATACAAGAAATGTAAAAACAATAAATCACAGTTCGTGAAATTGTGGCCGTCGTTTTAATTTTGGGCATGTTTTCTCTGAGAGGCGTTTTTGCCTGAAGTTGCGGTCGTATTCGGTTTAATCATATAGTTTGCTATTTACGCTCTAATTTGTTACTGATTGAAGCTATCAAAACGTCTTTTGTTTGTTGCCTACACCTTATAATCAGTTTGCGTGGTTTGTTTAGAAAGAAGACTTTAAGCTAATGGAATTTTATAAAATAGAAAGGGGTAACAAATTATTGATTTTATATGTATATTTTGAGTGTTGTCACCTTAAACATTTCAGCACTTTTTTTAGTGTTTTAAAATTCTTCAGTCAGCTTCTAGTGCTGCTTACTTTAAGGTTAAGTTTTAAGCGACAACTCAACATGGTTCAAATACATACATACATACATACATAATTGGCCATTACAACCCTGTGTCAGTGTTAATTTAATTTTTATCCATTAGTACCGGGACCTACAGTTTAAAGTCGACTCCGAACGACAGATTTGAGAAGCTTTTTCATGGCAATCAATTACTCACAGAGCTTTTGCCAGAAGACTGCTGAGAGGTAGTCACCGAAAGAAATAATTTTTTATATATTTCTTTTTTTCAAGACTTCAGAGCTGAGATTTGAACCCGGCGCTGTCGTCTTAGTAAGCCGACACACTAACCACTACACCACGGCGACTACATGGTTGCAATAAGTCGCAGAAAAATTTAAAAACTTAATGGATAATGTAAGTTTTTATTTTGAAAGTGTTTTGTTTAACTATAAAAAGAAAATTATGCCAAAGACTCTATTCCTATGGAAGGTGTATGATTTGGCATTTGCTTCTGTTTCGTATAACAGATTTTAGTACTGAAATGACACAAACCTAAACTTCGAAACAAGTAGTTGAAATATTTAGAATGAATAAATTTATTTTTTTGGGATATTTCAACTACTTGTTGCTTTAAAAAGAGTTTAAAATTCGAAAAGACGAAAGCTTTAAATAGAATTTTTAGGCTTTAAATTCATAATTTTCTTACTTTAGAATATAAAAATCGAATACATAATCATGTAATTTTTAAAATATAAATTATTATTTCCTAATAAAAAAAATTAAATTTAAAAATTTTATCTATCAACACACCTAAACAGTGGTTTTTATTTGTATAGAGCATGGCTCCCCATGTGATATCTTAAGAGCCGAATGGTAATCAACTTTATACAATATATAACAGGAATTAAAATCTCTCTTTCTCTTTTGCCGCTCCTAAGTGGCCCCATGCTGCGCTAATGCATGCACATATATTCGTTAAAACAACAAACGACAGGGCTTCAACATTTAATTCCTTAAACTTATGTGGCGAATCTTACTGGTTACGAGATATCTGTTTTTATTTTTTTTTAATACAAATGGTACAAAATTTTTTTTCTTTATTATTAAAATAATATTGACTTTAACGTTCTGTAGGTATCCTTCTCAATAGTATTAAGTTGAGAGAAATTTTGTTATTATTACGATTGTATCCCTTTTAATGATCATTATATGTGGCTGAACATTAAACGAATAAAGCTTATCGAAATGTGTAGCTTACGTTCCACAACAGAGTCTAGGATCAATTTGAGTATGTCAACAGACAATATAGTATGGACATGATCCTGCACATTAATGTTAATATGAATCATCAAAGGCATTTTGTTTATAATATTATTTTTCTATGTTATAATTCAATGTCAATATGGCAATGCCATCATAGTAACTTTACGTCGATATTGTAATAAGAGAATATTCGGTAATTTTAGTACTCGTTACAAGTACACCAGCAACTCCTAAAAGTTAACCACAAGTTTCTTCTAGAATCAAAACGTGTTAAAATATCTTTCCGGTTTACGATCTACAAGAGTGAAGTGCTCTAAATTTGTACATTCATTAATAGCGTGGTAGTAATATAATTTAATATAAGGTACGTTATTTTATTATTTTAGTATAACTAAATATTGGGTTATGCACATTTTTTTCACAATTTGCTTTATAAATAGAAAGTGACACCATATCGGTCGTGCCTTTGAAGTATTATAACCATTTAGACGCTTCAAAGGGAAATTTTTGCAACCCTCAAACACGTGAACATCAAATTTCATTATTTTAACTAACCAGGGATTCATTATTCGGAAAAAAAATTGCAAAATTTGGCTGGTAAGAACCACTATCATAATTTTTTTTTTGTAAAAGTGAAATTTTTCTAAATTTGGTATGTTTTACTAGGTCTATCGTCGGTATGTTGCTGATCGATAGCCGGCCAATAAAATTTTGCCGGAAAATATAGAAACCGTATAAAATATTGTATACACTACATCCATGTATATAATTGTATAGAATTTATCCAACCACGTTTAGGCAAAGGGACAAGCACTGAAAAGTAATTTAGAGTTATAATTTGGGTATTCTACTCAAACTACAGTGCAGAGAATCAATGTAGGCCATAAACATATGGATATTTAAATATATATGTACATATACATATATTAATGTAACTGGATGAAGATGAAAAGATAGTAAGAAACAGAAACTTCATTTAACTTAAAGAAAAGTAAAAGACAATTTGTTGGCATATTAATTGTTAAACATGCCACCAACAACGAACGATAATGCCAAACTTAAACTTCATTCTTTTCTAGTATTATTATAATTTGTTTAAGTTTCCATTCTCCAATAAGTTTTTTTTTAACATTATAATGTTTTTTCTTCTAAATTAAGTAAGTGTATAAAATGTAGTTATTTAACAAATTTTGATGATTATATTGCAAAAACCTTTATTTTTCAATATAATTTAAAATATCATATAAACTACAAATAGAGTTCATATGTTGTCCTAAATATGGATATAAAAAGAAAACAACCATTTAACAATTGATATAAAAACAACTCCAACAACAACAGCTATTAAACAGCAAAAGAACCTGACATATCGAGAGGCCTCTGCGACGTCATGGATTTTTTTGGTGAGTCTAAAATTTTTTTTTATTTGAAATAAAAGAAATAACAACAATTTATATAGCTTAATAAAGAAAAAAAGAAATAAGAATTTTGATTAAATAAGAAATAAGATCAGAAACGAAAAGAAATATCTGAACAAAACAAAACAAAAATTTCTTGCATATAGAAATAGGACATAAGAAAATTAGAAAGTAAAATTAAAAAAAGAAATCAAGCAAAATAAGTTAACCAAGAATTAAAACAGATTAATTATAGAAAGAAGATATATTAAAGTAAAGTACAAATAACAACAACATTGAGACGATTAATAAGTAATGTAGATTCCTATTCAAATTAATTCTCTTAGTTCAAATATTCATGAATATCATTTTCTCTTAAATGTCATTACAAAATTTAACTCATTTATAACTCTTTTGGTCAGTTAGAGTGTTTTTGTTATTTGCAAGTTTTTATATATACTAATGATAAAATTTAATTTAAGTTCTGCTAAATCTTGAAAATTAATTTAGTTCTAATAATTCATAAATGTTATTAATACTTAAGATTTTACTTATCTATAATAATACTATTTTTTTCATATATTGAATTTGAAATGTGAATGGATAAAGATTTAGATAATAAATTCAAAAATGATTTGCTAGATACGTCATCGTTTTCAATAATGGTATAATAAGTTAGGATAGGTATGTTTTGGGATCCTGGGAATCGTATTGCCATCAGGATATTGGTAGGTGTGGGTTTTGAGGCACAGTTTCCTAAATCCATCTAGGAAGCTCACTTTGATTATGAACAGTAAAGTCTACAACATTAATTAATAACGTCAAGTCACATTTTCTTCTCATAAGTAGCTATATCGGGGATTTGTTTTGTGTCTATAGCTATTTGGTCCATGTAAAGTAATGAAAAGTATGAAAATTAGGGAGTCTATATAAATAATATCTGTAACTTATAGAGTCAATTTTGAGAAACAAGAACCTCCCCACCCGGCTGTTGCTAGCGATATTATGGCTCCCACCGTTTCTCTTGATTGTCTCGCTAACACCAGGTGATGTTTAAGTATTAAACATGAAGAGGAAGAATAAAAGGCAAGTTTTGTTTGTTTTTTTTCTTCTGGCCTACCATTCATATGAATTTCTTTGAAATTCATTTTTACATTGATAATATTCTACTACCGTGAATAACGCATGGCGTGCGTAACGTGTGTGGCATTTATTGCGGTAAAATTAACATCGATAAGTTATGTCTCAGAAAATGGCGCCCAACATAGGGCCGAATATGTTCACATTTTACAGATAGATAATTAAGTATTACAGGATTTTAGTTACTTGAGGTTCGAGTAGACTAACCGTTTTGCCAATGATTATTCGTTTTGTTATTATATGACATAGTCGGTTCTGTTATTATATAAATTTTTTTAGAGTTCAGTACACGCATTTCTTAATAGTTTTTGTGTGATTATTCCTTCTTGCAAATAGATAATTACGTATTACAGGATTTTAGATACTTGAGGTTCGAGTAAACTAACCGTTTTACCAATGATTATTCCTTTTGGTGAAGAGTAAATTTTCATAGAATTTCTATTATATTTTTGCGGGAAAATTATTTTGGGTACTTGCTTGATATTGCTGACGTAGTTATGATTATCCTTTGATATATCTGAGACATGTTTTTTTTTGGTTCTTGCTAATGGACATCCAATATATTTGAGATAGTTTTATTATTGATTAGATTACAGTTTAGTCAGGATATTTTGCATAGATACCACAGATAATTCCATAGCCCAGTTTATTATTCCAGTTGTAGATTTTTATATGTTGTTAAAACCTAACTTATTTTTTTGCCATGATTGAAAACGAAATTTGAATGAAAATTTTAAATTAATACATATACATACATATATAATTTTTCTTCTGACATAAGGATGAAAATATATTTTTTTAATTCAAAACTTTAATGAACTGTTATACATAGTTCGTATGTTCGTCTGTTATCTTACTATACTTTAATAATTTTTATTGAATCGTTATTTTATTTTTATGATACATTGATCAGCTTGAGTGTAAAGAGAAAAGTATTGAAAACGAAAAGTAGACAGAAATCTTTTTAACTATGTCGGTGGAACATTCCCCACCTCAGTCAGCAATCATGCCTGCAATAGGTTCACCGCAAACTTCTTCTACAAGTAATGCATGTCATATTTGTACGAATCGGATGGATAATAAAATTGAATGTTTTTTGATAGTTAGATGTAATCATACTTTTCACAGGGCATGTATTGAAAACTATTTATCTAAAGACAGTCAGTGTCCTGTATGTCGACTTCACTGTGAATTATCTGATTTACGAAAGGCTAATTTTTCAGCTAAAACAGGGAAAACTAAAAGTAATAGTCGTGGTGCTATATCAAAACAGTACCAAACTCGAAGTTTCAATCGTAATGCTAATAATGAACATAATGCGCCGTTAATAGATATTGGTATTAGTCATCCACATGAAAGTTTATCCACACCTCGGAAAAATAATATTAATATATCTGAAAGTGCTAAGGCGAATAATGACGTAGGTGTTTTAAATAGTAATCCTTCTAATGCAAATAATTCTCAGAATACATTAATTGATTATAACGAAATTAACAGGTTAATTGAAAGCAACATAACCAGAGTATTACAAAACCTAAATTTGATTCCCAATATTACAGCTCATAATGTCGTTCAAAATAGAGAACAAAATGAATTTCCAAATACTACTTATAGTAATCCGCCAATAGGGAGAAATTTGAGTCCTAGATTATCCAATAGTCATAATTTAAGCCCACTATCATCTGGTTTTTCAAGTCAACAAATTGATAAAGTAACTTCTATTATACAGAACTGGGGACTTAAATTTGATGGCTCTTCTAATGGTCTGACGGTTGAAGAATTTTTATATCGTCTTAAATCATTAACTCATGATAACTTCAATGCTGACTTTTCTGTAATTTGTAAAAATTTACATATTTTACTAGCAGGAAAGGCCAGAGATTGGTATTGGCGATACCACAAACAAGTTGATGTTATTATTTGGTCAGATTTTTGTGAAGCAATTAGATTTCAGTATAGAGATTTTAAATCCACATTTGACATTCGTGAGGAAATTAGAAACCGAAAGCAAAGAGCAGGAGAAACATTCGATATCTTTTATGAAGCTTTGTCATCTATAATGGATCGCCTGCCCAGTCCCATATCAGAACAGGAGCTCATAGAAATTATTACTAGGAATTTGAGACCGGAAATACGACACGAATTGCTGTATATACCAATACATTCAATACCACATCTTAGAAAGCTTGTTCAAATGCGGGAAAGTTTTCTAAATGATGAATATGTCCGAAGCAAAATTACAAACAGGAACCAGAATCAATTTTTGCCTCGGCGACAAATTTCTGAATTAGATGCAGATTTTAAGGATGATAGAAATTATGTAATACCTGCTGATTCATCTGTTGAAGCAATTGAAAAGTCTCCAAGGACTCCATGTTGTTGGAATTGTGATCAGTTAGGGCATTTTTATGAAGACTGCTTACAGGACAGAACAGTATTCTGCTACGGATGTGGAGCTAAGAATACTTATAAGCCGCAATGTCCAAAATGTTTGTCACGTAAGTTTTCAAAAAACTGCAAGCCTATTGTTCCACCAAAGGAACAATAAATGAATCTAACTTAGTGGAAGATAATAATTTACCTAATTGTGACGTCAGAGTACCGGATGTGAATAATGTGTCAACTCAGACTGACAGTAACTCGGATGTTTATATAAATATTTCGAATAATTATAAAATTTTGAAGAGGAATACAAATAATGAAGATAAATTGACAAAGTTAAATTTACCAAAATTACCTTATCATAAGAGATTAGAGATGTATGTTGCAAAGCGCAATGAAATTTTTAAAGATTTTACTAATTCTCAAGTAGATAGAAAATATCGAACTAAACGTTCCACACGTCGTCTCAGAGATTTTTATAAACGAGGAAAATACTGTGCTAAATTACTAGTTTCGGCTATAGTTAGTAATGGTAGTGATGGTCGTTTCTATGCTAAAGTGTCATTTTTAGATTTTGTTGAATTAGGTCTTTTGGACACAGGTGCAAGTATAAGCTGCATAGGAGCTGATTTAGCTAAAAAGGATTTCTCTAAGTTACCAAACTTTTTTAAATATAACTCATTTGTGAAGACTGCCGATGGAAAAGTCCAGCCTGTTGTTGGATGGCTTAATGTAGAAATGACATTTAAGGGTATAACGCGGAAAATTGATCTTTTTGTTATTCCATCAATTTCACAAAAGCTTTTACTAGGAATTGATTTTTGGAGAAAATTTAAGTTATTGCCGAATATTATAGAATCTGTAGACGTAGTTGATAGATCGAGTATTAATGTTTATTCGTCGTCGGATATATGTGAATACGGAACAGCAGAACGTGTAGATAATGACAGCCAAGTAGCCAAGGCAGAAAGGGTAGATGAAAGTTTATATAAGCTTACAGCGGAACAGCGTCTAAAGCTCGATGTAGTAATTTCAATGTTTCCCAATTTTGAAAAACAAGGTCTCGGTAGGACAGGTTTGATTAAACACGAAATAGATGTTGGCAGTGCAAAACCCATAAAGCAGAGATTTTATCCCGTTTCTCCGGCTGTTGAGAATTTAATGTTTAAGGAAATAGATAGAATGTTGGAGCTTGGGGTTATTGAACCCTCGTCCTCTTCTTGGAGCTCACCAATGAGGTTGGTGATAAAGCCCAACAAAGTTCGATTGTGTCTTGATGCACGTAAGATAAATAGTGTAACCAAGAAAGATGCGTACCCGTTACCATCAATAGAGGGCATATTTTCTCGCCTACCAAAGGCAAACATCATATCTAAACTTGATCTGAAAGATGCTTATTGGCAAATTGCCTTGTCTGAGGAAAGTAAGCCAATAACAGCATTTACAGTACCGGGTAGGCCGCTGTACCAATTTGTGGTTATGCCATTCGGCCTCTGTAATGCTCCTCAGACCATGTGTCGTTTGATAGATGAAATTATACCAGCCGATCTTAAAAATAGTGTTTTTGGTTACTTGGACGATCTCATTATTGTTTCCGATAATTATCAAGAGCATTTAACAACATTGCTAAGAATTGCAGGTCAGTTTCAGAAGGCAAATTTAACTCTCAATATTGCAAAAAGTCACTTTTGCGTAACTAGGGTGAAATACCTTGGATATGTAATAGGAGACGGAGGGATCACTACTGATCCTGAAAAAGTTAGTGCCATTAAAAGTTGGCCAGTGCCCAAAAGTATACGTCAAGTGAGAGGATTCTTAGGCCTTGCTGGTTGGTACAGGAGGTTCATCGAAAATTTTTCGACTATCGTTTTTCCTATCTCAGAAACTCTTTCTTCTAAAAAGAAATTTGTGTGGACTCCTGAGGCTAACCAAGCGTTTGAGAAAGTCAAGGAGCTTCTTACCTCTGCGCCTATTCTTATAAACCCAGATTTTTCGAAGAAATTTTATGTTCACTGCGATGCTAGTGACTACGGCATTGGTGCAGTTCTGGTACAGTTGGATAGTGAAGGCCAAGAAAGACCTATAGCTTTCATGAGTAGGAAACTTAACTCAGCTCAAAGGAATTATAGTGTAACAGAGCGCGAGTGTCTCGCCGCAATAGAAGCCATACAACGTTTTCGCTGTTACTTAGAGTTACAAGAGTTTGAGGTAGTGACTGACCATGCGAGCCTAGTTTGGTTAATGCGACAGCCTAACTTAACCGGACGATTAGCTCGATGGGTGCTAAAATTACAAACTTTTAAATTTACGATTAGCCATCGCAAGGGTAAGGACAATGTCGTACCCGATGCACTATCAAGGATTCATGCTACTGAACTAAGTGCACTTGAAACTGAGTATCCGGTAATTGATCTGAATTCGCCTTGCTTTAAGGAAGCTGATTATATTGAGTTGCAGGGAAAAGTTAAGGAAAATCAAGCTAAATATCCAGATATCAAAATAGTTGACGACTTTGTTTATATTCGAACTGAGCATGATGATGGTACTGACAATAATGAAGAAAAATCGTGGAAACTATGGATTCCACTTAATATGCGTAAAGAGCTAATTGAAAATTATCATGACACAAAAACAGCTTCGCACGGAGGTATCGTAAAAACTCTTGAGTTAATGCGGAGGAATTTCTTTTGGCCAGGGATGGTAAAAGACGTACAAAATTACATAAAAGATTGCGAAACTTGCAAAACGATTAAGGCACCTAATTGTATTATGAAACCTGAAATGGGAAGGCAAATCATTTCAGAACGTCCTTTCCAGCGATTATATATTGATCTGTTAGGTCCCTATCCTAAAAGCAGAGCTGGTAATGTAGGTTTGTTAATTGTTTTAGACCACCTTTCTAAGTTTCATTGGCTTTGTCCATTACGTAGATTTACTTCAAAAACTATAAAGGACTTTTTGGAGAAGAATATATTTCATGTGTATGGTGTACCTGAATATATAGTGAGTGACAATGGTTCACAATTCAAGGCCAATGATCTGAATGCCTTCTTTACCTCTCTTGCAATTACTCACATTTACACAGCCTACTACTCACCGCAGTCAAATGCCTCGGAGCGTGTGAACAGGTCGATTATTTCTGGTATTCGATCCCTTTTGAAAAATGATCATACTCAGTGGGATGAAAATTTAAGTTTTATTAGCTGTGCCCTACGTAACACCTACCATCAAGCTATAAATACATCACCCTACCATGCACTGTTTGGTCTTGATATGGTAACACACGGGTCAACATATGCGTTACTACGAAAACTGAAACTTTTGGATGATCCTTCTTGTAAACTATCCCATGATGATAATCTCCAATTAATTCGACGTGAATTGCAAAAAGCCATGAAAAAATCATATGAGCAAAATAAATATTATTACAATTTGAGGTCTAGACAACAAGTTTTTCAAGTTGGTCAAGAGGTGTATCGAAGAAATTTTGCTCAAAGCAATGCCGAAAGAAAATTTAATGCAAAGTTTGCTCCTCTGTTTGTAAAGGCCATAGTCAAAGAGAAATTAGGAAGTCATTATTACAAACTTGAAGATGTTGAGGGAAAAGTTGTGGGCACATATCATGCTAAGGACCTTCGCTTATGACATCTTTTCCATCTAATATCGTTACTCAAAAGTCGATATTATCTGGTTTGTGGCGAATCTTACTGGTTACGAGATATCTGTTTTTATTTTTTTTTAATACAAATGGTACAAAATTTTTTTTCTTTATTATTAAAATAATATTGACTTTAACGTTCTGTAGGTATCCTTCTCAATAGTATTAAGTTGAGAGAAATTTTGTTATTATTACGATTGTATCCCTTTTAATGATCATTATATGTGGCTGAACATTAAACGAATAAAGCTTATCGAAATGTGTAGCTTACGTTCCACAACAGAGTCTAGGATCAATTTGAGTATGTCAACAGACAATATAGTATGGACATGATCCTGCACATTAATGTTAATATGAATCATCAAAGGCATTTTGTTTATAATATTATTTTTCTATGTTATAATTCAATGTCAATATGGCAATGCCATCATAGTAACTTTACGTCGATATTGTAATAAGAGAATATTCGGTAATTTTAGTACTCGTTACAAGTACACCAGCAACTCCTAAAAGTTAACCACAAGTTTCTTCTAGAATCAAAACGTGTTAAAATATCTTTCCGGTTTACGATCTACAAGAGTGAAGTGCTCTAAATTTGTACATTCATTAATAGCGTGGTAGTAATATAATTTAATATAAGGTACGTTATTTTATTATTTTAGTATAACTAAATATTGGGTTATGCACATTTTTTTCACAATTTGCTTTATAAATAGAAAGTGACACCATATCGGTCGTGCCTTTGAAGTATTATAACCATTTAGACGCTTCAAAGGGAAATTTTTGCAACCCTCAAACACGTGAACATCAAATTTCATTATTTTAACTAACCAGGGATTCATTATTCGGAAAAAAAATTGCAAAATTTGGCTGGTAAGAACCACTATCATAATTTTTTTTTTGTAAAAGTGAAATTTTTCTAAATTTGGTATGTTTTACTAGGTCTATCGTCGGTATGTTGCTGATCGATAGCCGGCCAATAAAATTTTGCCGGAAAATATAGAAACCGTATAAAATATTGTATACACTACATCCATGTATATAATTGTATAGAATTTATCCAACCACGTTTAGGCAAAGGGACAAGCACTGAAAAGTAATTTAGAGTTATAATTTGGGTATTCTACTCAAACTACAGTGCAGAGAATCAATGTAGGCCATAAACATATGGATATTTAAATATATATGTACATATACATATATTAATGTAACTGGATGAAGATGAAAAGATAGTAAGAAACAGAAACTTCATTTAACTTAAAGAAAAGTAAAAGACAATTTGTTGGCATATTAATTGTTAAACATGCCACCAACAACGAACGATAATGCCAAACTTAAACTTCATTCTTTTCTAGTATTATTATAATTTGTTTAAGTTTCCATTCTCCAATAAGTTTTTTTTTAACATTATAATGTTTTTTCTTCTAAATTAAGTAAGTGTATAAAATGTAGTTATTTAACAAATTTTGATGATTATATTGCAAAAACCTTTATTTTTCAATATAATTTAAAATATCATATAAACTACAAATAGAGTTCATATGTTGTCCTAAATATGGATATAAAAAGAAAACAACCATTTAACAATTGATATAAAAACAACTCCAACAACAACAGCTATTAAACAGCAAAAGAACCTGACATATCGAGAGGCCTCTGCGACGTCATGGATTTTTTTGGTGAGTCTAAAATTTTTTTTTATTTGAAATAAAAGAAATAACAACAATTTATATAGCTTAATAAAGAAAAAAAGAAATAAGAATTTTGATTAAATAAGAAATAAGATCAGAAACGAAAAGAAATATCTGAACAAAACAAAACAAAAATTTCTTGCATATAGAAATAGGACATAAGAAAATTAGAAAGTAAAATTAAAAAAAGAAATCAAGCAAAATAAGTTAACCAAGAATTAAAACAGATTAATTATAGAAAGAAGATATATTAAAGTAAAGTACAAATAACAACAACATTGAGACGATTAATAAGTAATGTAGATTCCTATTCAAATTAATTCTCTTAGTTCAAATATTCATGAATATCATTTTCTCTTAAATGTCATTACAAAATTTAACTCATTTATAACTCTTTTGGTCAGTTAGAGTGTTTTTGTTATTTGCAAGTTTTTATATATACTAATGATAAAATTTAATTTAAGTTCTGCTAAATCTTGAAAATTAATTTAGTTCTAATAATTCATAAATGTTCTTAATACTTAAGATTTTACTTATCTATAATAATACTATTTTTTTTCATATATTGAATTTGAAATGTGAATGGATAAAGATTTAGATAATAAATTCAAAAATGATTTGCTAGATACGTCATCGTTTTCAATAATGGTATAATAAGTTAGGATAGGTATGTTTTGGGATCCTGGGAATCGTATTGCCATCAGGATATTGGTAGGTGTGGGTTTTGAGGCACAGTTTCCTAAATCCATCTAGGAAGCTCACTTTGATTATGAACAGTAAAGTCTACAACATTAATTAATAACGTCAAGTCACATTTTCTTCTCATAAGTAGCTATATCGGGGATTTGTTTTGTGTCTATAGCTATTTGGTCCATGTAAAGTAATGAAAAGTATGAAAATTAGGGAGTCTATATAAATAATATCTGTAACTTATAGAGTCAATTTTGAGAAACAAGAACCTCCCCACCCGGCTGTTGCTAGCGATATTATGGCTCCCACCGTTTCTCTTGATTGTCTCGCTAACACCAGGTGATGTTTAAGTATTAAACATGAAGAGGAAGAATAAAAGGCAAGTTTTGTTTGTTTTTTTTCTTCTGGCCTACCATTCATATGAATTTCTTTGAAATTCATTTTTACATTGATAATATTCTACTACCGTGAATAACGCATGGCGTGCGTAACGTGTGTGGCATTTATTGCGGTAAAATTAACATCGATAAGTTATGTTACACTTATTCCACAGCAATAACATGACATTTTACTAATATTTTAATTTTAATACCATTTTCTGGAATAATCTGTAAAATTTTTTTATTTTCGGTATCAAGTGAGATCATCTAGAAATTGTAATTTGTTAAAACGAAAACACACGTCTACAGTCTATTATTTTGAAATTCAAATCCCTTTAAGTTTTATTTATTAAATCTAAACAAAATGACATTTTTTTTTTGCTTTACTTATGCAGGTTTTAAGGTTGTTGTTACTTTTTTAGCTTTAGAAATTTGTTTTTTTGTTTTTCCGGTATTGGTTAAAACACAATTGTAGTTTTCTTGATAGTATTTTTGATTTATTATTGGTATCCAGTTTGTATACGAATACCCAAAACAATCACAGAATAATACCCAATTGGTTAACAGAAGACTAAAGCCAAGAATATAGAAAAAAGCAAAACGACAACAATGTGATACAAATTTGTAAATACGAGTATTATACATAAAAGTACGAGAGCACATAAGTGTACAAAACTATACTAAGGAAATGTAAAAAAACATACACATACGAGGGTAGTTGGATAATTCCAATAACTAGAAAGCTTTCATAATACTGTCTACACAAATGGTTCCAAGAAGAATTTTGGTATTGGTAAAGCATTTAGAATTTCAATTTCTGTGTATCTTCCAGGCAGATATGTATGCTGGTGATAAAGGTACTCTGTTAGGTATTTGGAATAGTTTTCTCGTTTAAGTGCAATATCGATATCCTCTCTAATAGTTATTCATGCACTTTACTTAGGTCTCAGGACCAGTTATCATCTTTTATAGATATAGAATTAAGATATTTGTTCTATATTTTCAGGCTCTGACATCTTGAAAAAAAAAGAAAAATGAAAAAATTATTTCTTTCGGCAACTACCTCTTAGCAGTCTTCTGGCAAAACCTCTGGGGATTGTCATGAAAAAGCTTCTCAAATCTGTCGTTCGGAATCGACTTTAAACTGTAGGTACCGGTACTCATGGATAAAAATTAACACACGCAACATGAGTGCTGCGAGAAGCTAGGCCGTAACTCTGGCACATGGTTGTAATGGCTAATTATGTATGTATATGTGTGTGTGTGTTCAGGCGGAAGTATAGACTATAAACGTTGCCTGTGAGGTAATTGATATAGATTTCAGCTTTAAATCCTATTCCGTTTTGTTCATGGGTAGCCAAGCTGCACTCAGGCATTGAACTCTGTTTTGACGATCTTTAAAGTTGTGAAGCAGAACAGAAGGACCCTTGACACATTGTGAGTAATGCACAACGTGACTATAACTAACGAGCCGCGGCACAGATATGTATGTTGAGAAAGCTGTCACAAGCATTAAGGAATCGGTTATCTGTGGAATAAAGATGGAATGATTTGATGGCTTACAATATAAGCCATGATAATAATGACCTTAACGTTGATGAATATGAAATGCAAGGATGACAGTAGGGCCACCCAACCATGATAACTGGATTTGAGGCCATTAAAGAGCAGATAGTCAAAACGTACATTCTGTAGAATAGGTACTGATACAGATTTAAGCTAACGGAGAACATAGAAATTAAATTTAATTTTTACTGAAATGCTGTGTGTTGTGGCCAATATCGTTTTGGTTTACCAGAAAATCTTAGGGTGCTTTTTCCAAAAAATTATTTCGTATTACAACAACAGTAACCAATTTTACACATAAAATAGTGACTAAATTACTGCTTTCGATTAACCAAATCTCAAACTTTTCCTTGTATTGATTGCATGGTTTCCCAATAGTTTTTAATTTTTCCATATGCTGATTTTCTTACTATAATGAATGAAATCCCAAAAGTTTAATAGAGAATAAAATGAAGCATTTGTAGCTGGCAGAGTAATTTCTAATACTAATAAACTGCCCTCGTACATAATGTTTTATGTACTAAATTGCTATTTTGTTATATCGTGGCTTAAAAGCTTACCAATCTCTACATACTTTTATGTCAAACATTTATAACATAACGGATTGCTTTTGTTTTTTATATTCAATCTCGTTTTTTTTTTCTTTTGGTTATTGCGATTTTGCCTGCTGTTATGCTTTAGATTTGTTTCTATTTCTGTTTCTTTTCGTTTTTTTTATTTTGTTCATGTGTGTTTGTGCAATATATTCCCACAAATCTCTTGGTAATATGATATTTTCAATTTCCATTTGTAGATTTCATTTATCAATATGTTACCCACCGAAAATGGCAACAAAAAACAAAAGAAAAAAAAATTCATTTTATTATTATTTTTCTCGTAAAACAACGGTGTAGTTTGTTTTTTTTTTTTTTTTTTTGTGCTTTTATTTTAATAGATAAACCACGTATTTGCTATTGTGTGGTTTGGTTTTACTAAAAAAAATACCAAATCCAACTTAAAATTCATATTATTTGTCATACTGCCACCAACCAATACGTTATTGTTTGCATTATAAAAGGATTTAGCGGTAAGACGTGCAAAACACAAAAAACATCATCATTTAAATTCAATAATAAATCGAAAAACTATCAAAACCAAACCAAAAACGAGCATTTGAGTAGCTCAGAAAAGTAAACTGGAGAAAAAAATTAAAATAAATTGATTTCAATTTCTTTTTTAAGACCCAGCAAATAGACAAATAAAGGGAAAAAAGGAAATTATCAGTTACGACAGTTTCTTTAACATGCTACGCCGCTATCATAAATCCAGGTAAATAGTAGCAATTTTCCTCGTTTCAATTCATTTATAAAAATTCTGTGTTAGAAGCAATTATTGGTTGAAAATAAAGGTGGCTTTTATGCAGAAGATTTTCGACTGGACAAAATATCTACACATGCGTACAAAATTGGCCAGTATAACTCTGTTTCAGGGTTACAGTTTAGCTTCTCGCAACACCGATATTGTGTTTGTTAATTTATCTCCATGAGTACTGGGACAAACTGTATAAAGTCGGCTCCGAACGACCGACTTGAGAAGCTTGTTAAAGGCAATCAGTTACTCTCAGAGCTTTTGCCAGAAGACTGCTAAGAGGTCGTCGCCGAAAGAAATTTTTTTTTTCATATTTCTTTTTATCAAGTTGTCAGAGCAGGGGGGTTTAAATCCGGAGCTCTGTAGCGCGATTCAGTAACATATTTTTACGATAATCGCCTTGTATTCAACAGTAAACAACCGAATTGTCGATATTGCCATTCATTATCTTTTGTGTACTACGAGAGTCCCAATAGCTATTGCCGTAAACTGTTGGAGAATCCTAAATTTTTTATTTTGAAATTTTGTAGAGAGATGTGTCTATGCTATTAACTAGTTTGTTTGAGAACCATACCTGAAAAAAAAGTAGAGGTTTGTAACTTTGATAACTTTCTACCCATTCCAATTACCAACTACTCAAAAACTGACTGATTTTATACGGTGCTGCCCCACTATTGTAATTTAAACATAAAGTAAACTAGAGTTGTCGACTGTCGACAGGGTTGTTAGATAGTTTGCAATTTTTATCCCCAATTTCGAAATTCATATCACCCAAAAATCCCCAAAACCTTGATTAGTTTATCCCCAAAAATCCCCACATAAACTGCATCAATAATTTTGCCTGTATGTATATATATTTTATTTGAAATGTAAATTTTAAATTTGGAGACTGTACAGATCAACTTTAAATCTTGAGGACATTCTTTTTAAACTAACATCTTGCTCCCTTCGATGTGTGTTTCCGGTCGTTATGTTGTTGAAATACTCGCTATGCCATTTCATATTCAGCTTAAGACATCAGGATGTAGTTTGAAATATTTGTACAGTATATGGCATCTATTGTACCTCTATTCTGAATAGATGTCCTGTGCCATAGTATGGAAAACATTACCATACCATAAAGTATAAGTGGAGAAGTAATTATGGTCGGCCGAAACTAATATTAGTTTGTTTATCTCCGAAAGAAGTAATTTGGCTGTAAGAAAACCCTCTAATAGTGAATTCCTCCGCAATAAAAACCATTAAAAACGGTGTCGGAAACATAATGATATGGGGATGTTTTTATTTGTATGAGAAAATAAAATAAACTAAAACCAAGAGCACACGTTGCAAACATTTTATATATAAGTATGAGTTTTAAACAAGTTTATAAGCAAAATTTGAAAATTGAAATTCTCTTGAATTTCTTTCATCGTGGGTTTCGAATGTAAGAAGTTTAAAATATATCGTCAATGGAATTAAAGAACGCTGTAACTGACAAAAAATCGAAAATACGTTTTTTGCATCATTTTTATCAGAAGAAAAATACGCGTCGATTGGTCCAGGTCCCATATTTCTACGATGAAAATAAATTCACTTACGCCATCTGCAAAATGAAAAACACCAGTGTATTTGTTCAACTTTCATAAAAGTTTTTTGGCTCTGGTGAACATTTAAGGTTTTGTCTGTTGCAGCGTTCTTTAATTCCATCGACGATATAATTAAGCAAGCAAACAAATTTTAAAAATCATCCCCAATAAAATCCCCATCCCCAAATTAATTTTTTTATCCCCATTTCAGAAAAATTCCCCATTTTGGGGATAAATCCCCTAATATGACAACACTGGCTGTCGATGAAGTGTACTTAGTGAATCACATAATCGTTACTGCGCAAACAATAAAAATTGTCGACTTCTTTTGCTATTATCGTATTGTTAAAAGTTACTGAATCGCGATACTGGTCCCAGTAAGCCAACACACTAACCTCTAGACCACGGCTACTACACAAAAGAATTCATTAGTATGGCAATATGTACAACAGATCAGATAACGCCTTAAAAAATATTGAAGTTACTGAACACTTGATGGCGTTTGTCGTCATTAAATCATGCATTCGGTAGGCCTTAGTCTTGGATATGTTTAAAGCAAGAACCTTAATATAATTTTACAAATATGTATTGTCTACATCGCTGATAAACGGTTGCAAGAATACGAAAACAATGAAATGAATAGAAGAAAAACAAATATCCGGAAACTAATAAATTACGAAAGCCCAGCTGTTACCTTTCGAAAAGAAAAACATATACACAAGCACACAAGTGAACATTTATAACAGCTTCAGAACACTCAACAGCATATCCAAACGATTTTTTATGCATACGAAAGCATATTTTATTAAAACAGAAATAGAGTAACAAAACAACACGAATATGCGTATACATACAAATAAACATTTACGCTATATAAGGCACTGACTCAGCCAACAGATTAAATGTTATGCGTAAAGTTCTCTCAATGAATACGAGAGTTTGTGGAGATGTGTGTGTGTGTGCAAATGTAAGCAAGTATGTGTATGTTTTTTATTTAAGTAAAAAGGAAATCGGAACTGTAAGGCTTAATATGAAATTTGTTAGTATGTATGTGTAAGTATGTATGCACAAGCATACGAACACATACACTCACATATACGTTTCATATTTTTTTTCCAAAGGTTTTCACATATTTTATTGCCGCTAGTTTGTTATGCGCATAATTTCCGTAGTAGTTTTTGTTTTGTTTCAGATTTTTTTCTTACTTTGATGCTCTATAGCCTGATTTTTCTTTTTCTAATGAAAATTTATGTAAAAATGATTTTTCCATTTTCTTATTTCGTTTTTATAGAATTTTATATGGCCAACAGTCATCTAGAAGGTTATGTATACAAATATTGTGCAATATGAAAACCACAAAACAATAATAACAACAACAAATATTTTATTTTTTTATTATTTTTATTGTAAAAATTCGGTTTTTCCCCTTTGCAATATAAACACTGAACATGCTGTGCTACTGATGATGAGGATAACGTTGATAAAAAATGTTCCTTAAACAAAACTGTACACAAGAGTATGTATGAATTTGATGGTTCTTCTTCTTTTTTTGGGTCTGAATCTTTCTTCTATCCTTTCTGGTGGCTACAGAAAAAGCACGTTTATTTTATGAATGAATTTATTCAATTTTTTTATATGATTGTTTGTTGGTTTTACCATTTAGTTTTACTTTTTCTGTGTTTTTTTCTTTTTTCTCTTATTGTATACATATGATGTATGAATAAATATGTTTAAGCGTGGGTACGACTACATATTGTTTTCTTGGTTTTTCCCCCCAAAATTTAAGCAAAATCACTTAAAATCTTACTCAAAATGGTTGGGAAACAAAAAAGGAAAAAAACCGTTCTCCTCTTTTCCTTTTTATTTATGTTTTCATATATTCATTCATAATATGCGAAATATATATCGCCATCAACATATGTTACTCCATACTGTTTGTTGTATAAAAAACAATTTGAATCATTGAAATACATGGGGTTGTATAATTTAAGCGAATACTTGTATTAAATTGATATGAAATTGAATTCAAGTGGTAGTCGTATTTATTGGTTTACATGAGTACCAGTTATTGGAAGTTTTAAAGAATGATGAAGTTTTTTTTTTTATTTTAAGTTTGTCCCTTCTGTTCGTGAAATGATATTTAAATTGGTTTATAAAAATAATATAAATTATTGTAAATTGTTAAATGTTATTTCATACAAATACTTATCACATTATATTAAAAGTATTATTAAAATCATTTAAAGGAAATCTATATTTAATAGCCTATAAGCACACAATATTTTTTAATAAGCATTGTTTACTGTAAAATTGTTTTAGACGAGTATGAGAAAAACGTTAGAAAAGTCGGTTGCTTTAATGGTTACTTTAGCCTTCGTATAACCCCAGCAGAAAATAGTGCTTACCTTCTTTTGTAACGCGGAAATTGTGAACAATCACTTAGTCGTGCCCATCAATAATGCATGATTTTTATATGAAATGAGCCGCTAAAATCCTGTAGCACATTTGGAAGATTTAATGTATAAAAAATAATATAATGTACATATATATAAATGCTTAAAAAAGGAAATAGAAAACGTAATAATTTTGATACAAAAACCAATTTCACAATGTCGAATACACGCGAAGGCAAATGTCAAAATGAGTTATTTGCCTCTTTGTCTTCGTTCGATGCAAAACTCGAAATAGTTGTATGCACATACAATCCCACAGTGTACATACGTACAAATAGATCTTAGGCAACAAAATTATGCCGATTCCAGTATAAAAAATACACATGCGTATGCACTTTTTTATAATACAAAAGCTCACGCACACACGTAAACTCTTTGGTTTTGGTTTTATATCGTCATTTCTTACTTTTAAACAGAATTGAATTTGTTCACAAAATAGCAAAATAGTAGTTTATTTTCTCTTTTTAAAGAAATTAATTAAAAATTTTCAACTGGCAACACTTTATTTTTACGATACGTAAAAAAGAAAAATAGTGACTCGTAAGAGCATGCGAAAGACATAGAGAAACTCAAAATACCTTTCTTTCGTGTCTGTTTGTTTCAACATTGGGAAATAGGCTGTTAGCTTGAATGGGTGGCACCAATGTCCAATTCTGCCCACTTGTTAACTGAACATTTTCATTGATGGTGCAGTCATCCAGATTAAACTCAAAACCTTTTTCTTTAATCATTCTCAAGATACACAAAAATCAATATTTAGTTTGTGTGAGAGGTACCACGCCTACTTTGCAAATTCCGCTCAATTTATAAATAACGATTTGCCTTGACCGTGGAGTCTTTCAGAAAAAATTAAGAAACTTTATTTTAACCGGTCTCAAGATAAACAAAATTAAAGTCAACTAAGATGCGATTTAGGGATTACATATTACACACCTGTGATTTCAGATTTCAAAGCAAACTGTAATATAAGAGTTTGTTTCCAGAAGACGAATGGTTTAAAAGGTTCGTCTTTTAACATGTGAAACAATCATAAACCACTAAAAATTTTTAGTATTTTTAATATAAAAAGACAAACGTCTTAAACCATTTCTCTTCTGGAAAAAAGCTATAAATCATATGGGTGCCGGCTTATTTGAAATGTGTCAACGAGTTTAAGCATTGTTCGTCGACAGACGTTAAGACAAATTTAAATCAATTTTTTTATTACTATACTAGAGTTTTCAATTATAGTGCTTGGCCAAAGGCCAAGTAGTAACTAAGTGACGCCTAAAACTCAAACGGCTCAGGTTCAAATCCCAGCAAAGGTTCAAAATGAAAAAGTTCGCGGTTTTTAAAAAAATATAGTTTAAACATAAGAGGCCCCACCCTCCCAGAAATTCATCTACAAATTAACCGCTCCCTGACATTCCACTCTATTCCACCATAACCTTTGACAACGAAAAACGACTGATCAGGAGAAAAGCGCCACCTATTGGGAAGTAGCAGATAACAGATAAAAAAACCTACTTAGCGAAGGCACTCACCGCAATCAACTTGCAACGATGGGGCAATTGCTTTTGATCTTTCAAGGGTGAAGGTATAACACTGGCCTTTGAATGATCAATTCACAGGAATTTGTCTTAATTCTAAGGCGCTTAATAATATAAGAAAACAAAATATATCGTCGATGGAATTAAAGAACGCTGTAACTGACAAAACCTTAAATGTTCACCAGAGCCAAAAAACTTTCATAATTTCATAAAAGTAGAACAAATGCAATTTTTCATTTCGCAGACGGCGTAAGTAAATTTATTTTCATCGTAGAAATCTGGGACCTGGACCAATCGACGCGTATTTTTTTTTCTGATAAAAATGAAGCAAAAAACCTATTTTCGATTTTTTGTCAGTTACAGCGTTCTTTAATCCTTGCGTCGATTTGTTCTGTTGTCATAATGTACTGTCCTTTCCACATAAACTTTTAATACAATGCAGCATTTAGTAGGGGTTTACTCCTGAGCATTGGTCTCAATAAAATAAAATTAAAATTAAGTTGCACATCAGTAAGTGAAATAACTCCCCAAAATCTTTGGTTTTGTGCTTTGTACAGTTTTTGATGAAGTGTGTAATATTTATTAGCCCCTATTTCATAATGAGATCATATTTCATTTGAAAAATTTTCTCAAAAATGTGTCGACTCTTTATGTATCTTGTTGAGAGCATTTTACTTTAGGCTTCAGAGCCTAACTTTGGTTTTTAGTAATAAACAAAAAAAAGTAAAATATGTCCCAAAAACATAGGAAAATGTCACCAAAACTTTATTGTTTTTTGCACGTCATTTAAAATTTTCAGTTGATTTTCCAAATTTTTGTGGTATTTGCTTCCACATAAGCAAGTAGCCCTCTGCATGTTTCGTATTAAGACGATATATCATTTAAAAAATCTCCCCAAATAACTAAGGGGGTATTTGCCTTTAGAGCCATGTTTGAAGAAGACAAAATTTTATGCTTATGCTTACTGCACAAAAAATAGCTGCAAATCTTGATGTCATTGCACTCTGATAAAATTCAAGAGCACCTTTTTAGTTTTTTTTTCTTCTACGGCTATTTTGTTATGGAAAAATTTTTTTAGGGTCATGCAATTTAAACAATTTAAACAAAAATGTTTGCTGGGTTTCTGGTCATTAAAATAATTTGTTTTTATAAGTTTCCATACTTATTTACAACCATACATACGTGAATGACAAACATTCCTGCCATTTTTCATAAAAATAAAAAACAAATTTTTGTTGACCTAAAATCGATCCAAATTTGTTTTCCAATTTCGAACATAATTTTAATGATTGATTATGTATTTGCCAATGAAAAACTGTTTTGCAAAATTTTGACAAGAATTTCCAAAAACAAAAACCCATTTTAATTAGACTCCTTTGCCAGTTAGCCAGCCGGTATCATATTTCATTTTGATTATATGTTTTTAAATTAACAAATTTCCATGGAGTACAAATATATTTTATTAAAATCGAAAATAATTATATTTTTCATTTGCTGTTTTGGCTGGGCTGACATTTAATAATGATTCTGTTGCTTTTTAGTATCATATTTAGTGTTAGCAAAAAGAGAATTTATAATTATTATATAGAGGGGTTATTAAACTGATTGTATATTAAATGTATTTATATTTTTATGAAATGTTTTTGGTTCGTATTATTTTAAGTAATGCCTTTTAAACTTGATAGTTAATATTAAAATCGATTTATAAACTATTAGTTGCGACACTAAAATTAAATAATTGATTTTATTTTTATATCGAAGAAAAAATTTAAACCCACTCTTAGTTTATAGATTCTGTATATACTGTATCTATGTGCATATTCTTTAATTTCTAATCGCATTATTCATCCATTCGAATTCAAATTTTTTTGTTTTATGGTAAATGACACTTGATTTCTCTAGACGATGCTAATTTATTATTTAAGCTCATTTTGGCAAAGAAAAAATTTTAAAAGGCCTAAAATTATGCAATGTTTTCGCTATAATCTATTGTATTTTCATAGTCAATAATTTAAAATAACTAAAACACATAATGTAGTCGCCGTGGTCTAGTGGTTAGTGTGTTGGCTTACTAATACGATAGTGGCATGTTCAAATCTTAGCTCTGACATCTTAAAAAAAAAATATATATGAAACAATTATTTCTTTCGGCGACTACCTCTCAGCAGTCTTCTGGCAAAATCTCTGGGAGTAATTGATCGCCATTAAAAAAACTTCTCAAATCTGTTCGGAGTCGACTTTAAACTGTAGGTCCCGGTACTCATGGAAAAAAATTAACACACACAACATGAGTGCTGCGAGAAGCTAGGCCGTAAACCTGATACAGGTTTATAAAACATATTATATTTCTTTATTGCTTTCAAAAGACATGAAATTCCTTAAAATTTAAGGAAAATATTTTCTGTAAACCTTGTGTTCCTATTTTTGCAGACAAAAAGGGAAAATTTAATATGATTTTTATGATGGCTTTTAAATTTCAATAAAGTGATTTCCTTTATTAAGGCTGTACTTTAAATATATCGATCGATATAGCAAAACAAAAAAATTACTAACATAACACTTCTATATCTGCTCCTTACTGCCATTAAACAAACATAATTAACACTTTAAATTACTTTCGTAGCCTAAAAACTCTCTTTAAAATTCACTTATTACCTAAGAAAGAAAGAAAGAAAGAGCAAGATAAACAAACACTATGGAAAGCACTTAACTTACCTCGATTTGAGATGGCAGCTGCTGCGGTATTCCACAATAGACATGAATTTAGTAAACAAACGAGGCTAATTACGAATAAAAAACGACGATAAAACTTGTTCATTCGTGGATAAACAACTACAGCCTGAGAGAGTGACAATAGTGACGACGACAAGGGCCGCCATAATATAAATGCAGTGCTGTTCTTGTCCTTACTTAAAGCAGTTGCTGCTGTTAATGAAGCAGTTGGTAATGTATTAAGTTTTGTATGTGTATTAGTAGTAGTTGCAGTAGCAGTAGTAGTGGTGGTAAAGGTGGTGGTGCTGTTAAAATTATTTTTGTTTTCTTTAGCAGGCATTTTATTGTGTTTATTAGCGTATGTTGTTGTTACAGTAGCAGCAGTAGTTGTTTGTAGTTGGGTCTCCATAAAAATTGTTGGTTCTTTCTCTCTTGCTACTACTGGTGTAACTGTTAAATTTCTTTTACTCTCCTTTATGATGGCTGCTGTACAACTATCTGTTTCTTTTGCTTGTAAACCAGTTGAGACATAAAAATATTGTTGCTGGTTGTTGTGGTTAAAATTAGTTAAAGGCATGGCTGTGTATGTAAATAAAGGTTTTGTGGTTTAGTTGTTTTTTGTTTTTTTTTCTTCACTTATTGCCTGCTTTTAGGCTTGCAAATATTATAGGCTAAACAAGTTTTAATTAAACTTTTAGTTTTTTTTTCTTTTGCTTTTTATTTATTTATTGTTTTTTAATTTTAATATTTATTTTACACAAATTTTATATGCAATGCTGGTCTGCTTAGATTTAATTACACAGTTAACTGTATGAAATAGATTTCTGTTTAACATACTTTTAGGCGTTATGCATATGAAGTTTCTATAACAATTAAATGAAAATCAAACAAACTGCAATTATTTACACGTTCACACATTATTTAAATATAATTTGTTTTTACCCAGTATTATTTTTTTTTATATAACTGTCGTTTCAGTTAATTATTCACAATTAAACAAAGTTCTGGTTCTAGGCAATATTTATTTTTATTTCTATATAGGTTTTATGACTTTTTTTTTATTTAATTTCGTTGAAGTTATTTAAAACCTGAAAAGAAAAAATAGAAATTTTAAATACATATTCTTCATAAAAAAAGAAATATAAATTTGATATTCTTTTTATTTACTAAACTTAAAACAAAATTATTTTATAGAAATTTAGTTGTTAACCTAATTCAGTTTTAATTTACGTTAAGTCTTGCGTACATAATTTGTATATAGAAATGTTAAGTTCGCTTTATTCAGAAATTGGAAAAAAAACATCCCCTGGTTTTGTTTAACAAAATTGTTGCCTACAAAAATTATGATTTGTTGCTGGCACTGAGTAATTTTCTACAAATTGTGTATGAGGAAAATTGTTTAATTTAAATTAAGTTTCTTTTACAGTTACGTAGAAAAAGATAGCACTAAATGATCTATATATATATATATATATATATATATATATATATATATATATATATATATATATATATATATATAATATATAATATATATATATATATAATATATAATATATAATTGCTAATCATATTACACTGCTAATTCCTTAAAACAACTTTTCGATTCGATTTTATAATATAATTATAATTGTATTATAATTATTATTAATATGAGGCAAATAGCAGCTCTGACAGATATTGCATGGGACACAGAAATGTATCCCTAATGTAGGTACTCCACGATGCTCTTATTTCTTCATTCAAACACAAAACATATATAGAATTTTATATCGAAATAAAGAAATTATTTTATTTACCAAAAAAATAAAAAATGTGCTATTTATTCTGGCTCTACTGTATTAAATAATTACACGTTGAACTACTTCTCATGTCCTTCTATTTTTTTCTAAACTGTTTTTAAAATTTAGGTAAAAAGCTTCAACTATTTAAAACTACAGTTGTACACCCTCATTTATTTTATATTTTATTTTTTTTAATAAAAAAAAAATAAAAATTACTCAGTTTTTTGTTAAAATGCCATAAAATTATTCCATTATCACTTGCTATGATGTTATGAAAAGCAAAATTAAAATAAGAGGCAGCAACTTTTACTGAAACTGAGAATACAAAAACAAAAATGAAATAAAACAAGAATGGCAATAACCTCTAGTTTATTAGAAAGGTGCGGAGAATAATAGAGAAACTGGAATAATAAAGAATAATAAATTGTTATTTAAAATTGGATAAAAAGTTAATGTGACAGGGTGTCATGTTTTTCTCTAATGAAACATAAATGTGGCACAAAAATTAAATTAAAAGAATTATAATTCAACAAAATAATTTATAATCCACAAGTATCTTGCAAGGAGATATTTATATTTTGCTGGCGTTAAAAGTAGATATTGCGAATAGAAATGTTAAATAAAAATATAAACTGGACACTCATAACACCTGCAATATGCAGCCCTACCATGTGTAGATTTTGCTGTGAGAAAAATATTGGAAAATGCTTCAAATCAAAAACCTACAAAAATGTGAAGACATTTGTTACGGAGAATCGTCGAATCACTATCAGTGAAGTTGCAGAGGATGTCTGCATATAAGTTGGCTCAAGCCATACAATTCTTTTCGCTAAATCTGACAACTCTAACCGCCAGGGACCTGTGCTCTGGGGGTATATGGAGTTCACCTAGCTCTGAGTAGCCCGGTACTCCATGTAGGTAGAGAGTTGTTGATAAATTAATGCCGCTCTCAGGGACTGACCAGGGACACATAATCTAATCTGGTATTACGGGCATCAAGAGCTTCAGGTTTGTCTGTGCTCCCCTGTCATTCGGGGTGTGAGGTAGTCCTGCGTGATGGTTTGGATTCGGCCCTTCGGGAAGTACACATAGTGGTTGTAGTAAATGCTGGATAGTATCACCTCCTCAGTAAGGAGGGGTATTACTATCCAGGCAATGGTAGTACCATGATTGCTAATCCTTTGTCATAGGGCTCTCCGTTGGAGCGGCTTGGCTGAGGCATGTCCGATAGTTGAGAGTACCGGCATTGGTTGGCGGTGCTCTGACGCGTTGTATCTCACCCCTACCCATAAAACCGGGTAGCGTGTGGTTGTGCCTACGGATGGGTAAACACGTTAAATTACTCTATTGTTGTCCTTTTACCAACGATGATTGTGTATTGTGAAGTGGTAAGGATCTCTGTTTAAGTAGGTAGCTGTCATCTATTACTTACCAGCAGGTGGCGTTTTCTGCTGATCATTCGTTTAGGTACAAGTGCCAAGGTGGATAGAATGGAATGTCGGGGGGCGAATTCTTATAAATGGTCTTTGTGGAGGGGGCGAACCTCTTATTTTTTAATTAAAACCTCAAAAACTGCAAATTTTTTGTTTTTGATTTTCTCCTTAGCTAGGATTTGAACCTGTGCTGCTCTGAGGTAAACGTCCGCTCTTATCACTACTCTACGCTAACCTCTAATTTAATTTTGTATACAAAAACCATTCAATTTCTAATCGATTTTATTATCACCATAAAAATATCACCTCAAAAATTATTATTCATTTTTACAAACAATAAATTTCCAATTCATAGTCATCATTGACGTTCAAATCTGTTTTATAATGTTTTTTTAAGAGCTACATGACATTTTTTAAACACAAATTGAAACACAGAAAATAAATGTATATTTATAGATTTATTGTAAATTAATATTTAATGCCTTATATTTTTTTTAAATAAAATATTAAAAAAAAATAAACAAATTTGTATCGTAAAAGAGAGAGAGAGAGACAAAAGAACAATAAAAAATGGTTCATAAATAATTTATTAAGAATTTAAGAAGACCCAAAATTAAACGACAAGACGAATATAAAACCAAATTAATATTTAAATTTAATCTGACAACTTAAATGGGAAAATAAAAAATTTAAAAGCAACAAAATAAATAAAAATCTGATTTTTTTTATTTAAAATAAGCAGGATAGTGCCCGCATTACTGGCCTTGTGTAAATAAATTAAATTAAAGGAAAAAAGCAAAAAAAAATGTTAAATAAACTGACATGTTTCAGATATAAATACATGCATGTGTATATACTAATGGCTCTTATGAATACATGCAGATTTATACAAATTAATACCCAGTTATTATATTAAATTTAAAGTTTCTGTACGAACGCCAAAAATAAAATTTAAATGGTTGTTTTATTTTTAGCAATACACAATGACACCATTCAATGGTATTGCTTTCACGCCATTAAGAATATAAGTATATCAAAATTATTTTCGCTTAAAAGCACAGAATAGATGGAGTTCCATCACTATTTCTAAGACCCTGCTATGAAAACTTTGGGGAACTCTCATCAATCTCTGTTCAAGCTGATAACGTTTTGTGCAGTTGAATGAAAGATCACCGGCAATCATGCTGAAGTATTGGTTCTGCCTCTCAACAGTCACTGTAAAATTTTTTCGAATGCTTCTCTAAGGGGAACTATTGATAATTTTCTTTGTGATTGCATAGCTCTGTTATTCAGACGTTTGAATATTTTTAAGGTGACTTTTTTCAATACCTTGGCTCAGTAAATGAGCCAGAACTTCTCGCTTTACTTTACCTTAACAACAGCTCTGGTTGGGTTTAGTTCTGTTTCCTGCTTGAATGAGTTCAGCGTGGTCCAGTAATGTCATCAATATAGCAATTTCTGCTAGTTGTAGTTGTTCCTGTTTTGGGTTAACTAGCCATCTGACCGACCTATCTCTCTGACAAGTGTAACTTTATGCAATTGTATAAAATTTATTGAGGCAAAGAAACAGAAAGACATAGCTGGCCAGTTAGAAAAATCACAACTTTATTCTTTAAGTAAAGGCAAATTAAATTTCAAGGCTATACTCACTATTTTCTCTATGGATGGTGGGTGGGTGGCAGATGCTACTACAAGAGAGATTTAAGGCAAATTTAGGCTCCATTTGCAAAAATTTGATGGAAATTTAATCTCAAATTACAAAATTAAATTAATTGAGAGACTTTTTATTACTAAAAATGACAATCAAACTATAAGTTTGGATGTCAAATTCTATGCAAACAAGACAATAAATGTAAGAGTAACTTAACTTTTCATTTTCACCTTTTGCTTCACCATACGTGGTATAGTGGTTAGAGCACTCTCACAAAAACTCAAACGGCTCAGTTTCAAATCCCAGCGAAGGTGAAAAATTAAAAAAAGGTTAGTGTGCGATTTTTACAAAATTATAATTTAAAAATAAGAGGTTCCTCCCCCCCCCCTTCAAGAACACCGTCTACAAAGAAACCAATCCCCGATATTCCACTCTATTCCACCTTAACCAATGTCAACAAAAAAACGAATGATCATTAGAAAAGCGCCACCTATTACGAAATAGCAGAGAACAGCTAAACCTACTTAGCAAAGACACTCACCATACAATCAACATGCAACGGTGAGACAACTGCTGTTGATCATTCAAGGGTGAAGGTATAACACTGGCCTTGATCAATTCACAGCATTTCGTCACATTCATAAGGCGCTTAATAATAATATAAGAAAACATATATATGTGCTGTCCTTTTCAAAAATTCCGATACAATGCACAGCATTTAGTAGGGTTTTATCCCTAAGTATTGGTCTCAAATAAAAAAGAAAAAATACAGCAGCAGTTTTAGAAGTAATGTAGAAACAATGAGTGAATAATGTTTACAGTCAGCATGTCTGCAGTGTTGCCCTAAAGTTATTTAAATCCTATTGTTTTCATTGGAGCAAGGACAGAGTTAAGCTGTTGCTTAGATTTCGAATATACTCTCATACATACATACATACATACATACATACATACATACATACATATATACATACATACATGCATACATAACTGGCCTTTACAACCCTGTGTCAGGATTACGGCCTAGCTTCTCGCAGCACTCATATTGTGTGTGTAAATTTTTATCCATGAGTACAGGGACCTACAGTTTAATGTCGACTCCGAACGACAGACTTGAGAAGCTTGTTTATGGCAATTAATTACTCTCAGAACCAGAAGACTGCTGAGAGGTAGTCGCCGAAATATACTCTCATTCTAATCTTAATTATGGAAATCTATCACAGAAAGGTAATCAACTGTATATTCTATTTGTACCTGATGCACAAAGACAATATAACCTTTATTTGTTTGACAAAGAATTTAATGAAAGAATTAAATATTTTGATGATTTGGGCTTCTATTAAAGAGGGATTGTCAAAACTGCTTAATTTTATGCACCAATATTACTTTTTTAGTTCATATTACGAGGGAATTAATTGTTTAATTAATATTTCATATCTCCCTATGCCTTATTTTTTCATAAATCTCATAAGAATTCCATTATATTTTGCTGTACAATATTTGTGCGTCTAAAGCTTTCTAAATTTCATGTTCATTTTAAATATTATTTAACGTTTAGATTATATTTTTATTAGTAATTAAAATCAACCATTAAATAGGCCACAATTAAGTTTTATATTGCCAATTAATAATTATATTTCAATAAATATTTTACCATCAGTTTTTTTATCAAACAGCTGCTAATAAAAATTGATTACGTGTAATTATCAATTTCACCTTTTCTGCTTTAAAAATAAAAACAATTCACAATTAGTAGAAATCAAAGAATATTGTATAGAATGAACACTAACAGCACACAGATAGTCAAGCATACATACACAATACACATGCACATAGAATTTTTAATAAAATTTTTGTCCATAACAAATTTATATATAAAATGTTATATTAAAAGAAGAAAATAATATGTGAGTGAGTGGTAGTAAAAAATTTTTCAAATTAAAATAACATTCAAGTGTAGTGCGTGCAAAAGGTTTTCGTCTGTTATTAGTTTCACAACAGTATTTATAATAAAAGGATTTTTATTCATTTTAAGTTTTAAATCGAAATGTAAAGTTTATAAAAGATGTTGGTGGCAGAAAACATTATAATGGTTTGTTGTTATTTCGGTAGTTTAACTAAGAAACTGCTTACCAGAGAAGGGTGCTTGTGTTCGTTTCATTAATAGACAAAGGGAGCTAAGCAGTGATATTCATGAAAATAATGAAAGTAATAAATGTTCATTCGTGTTATTTTCTTTCTCTTATATTCAGTAGTCACTAAAGGTCTGCATGAATGTTTTGCTTTTCTGCCAATTTAGAATGATTCTAGAAGTGAACTCTAATTGAGAGTGAATTCAAGCATCGAAACAAATATTCATTCTATTTGTTTTGCACCCAAAGAAACGAAACGAACAGCCTCAATAAACGAATAGAATAGAACACAATAAATCTAAATTTACTCTCATAATTCTCAATTATTATGGAGACATTCGAATGTCTTGGAATGTCTTGAATGTCTTGAATTTCCTTTGTGAATGAAGGCATGTATTGAAGTAAATGCGATAGTTTGTAGTACAAACAAGCGAATAAAAACAAACAAATTGAAATCTAGCAAGAAGAATAGTGTGTGTATATTAAAGCATTTAAAGGCAAAAAAAAAAAAAAACAATTACATTTTTTATATGTAATTTATTTATACTTTTTTTAGGTTTTTGTAAATATGTATGTATGTATGTATTTTTAAAATTAAAATAATTCAGTTCATTACTTATTATTATTCATTTCTTTAGTACTTATAAAACAAGTGCAAGAAATTCTTCTCTATCATATTACAAACAAGACATTCTATTCACTCCATTCATTTCATTCTAACTCTTATGTTTCATGTCTCTCATGTCTCCATACACTCTTTTCTCTATTCTCTCATTATTAACATTCAAACGTCAACAACCACTTTTTATGTTTGTTTTATTCGTTTCGCTTTTACGAATTAGAGTTGGAAGTGTGTTTAAAAATTTTAGAATATCTTGAAGATCGTTTCAAACATACCCGTGCAGACCTCTAGTAGTCACCGTGGTCTAGTGGTTAGTGTGTTGGCTTACTAAGCCAAAGGCTTTGGGTTTAAACTCCAGCTCTAACATCTTGAAAAAAAATATTTCTTTCGGCGACTACCTCCTAGCAGACTTCTGGCAAAATTTCTAAGAGTAACTGATTGCCATGAACAGTGATACCAAAAGCAAGTCTTCAGCCAGGATTTCTAGTAAACCTACTAATTCGTTAATGATACGATCAACAATGAACACAGCTTTCCTAATGCAAGACAAATTGGTCACTACTCAACATCGAAAACCTACAAATAACAAGTAAATCCGAATACAACAAACAAATGAAGAAAATTGGCAACATAGTCGGGTGGTGCTTAGGGTGTCCCAAATAAAATTAAAAATTGGAATTCGTGGGAAGATCATTCTTAATTTGGATACTCATAAGGTAAAGTACTTTTGGGAATTTTTTCAGATTTTTCGGAAATGGTTTATAGGTCGCGCAAATTGATTTTTAATCAAAAATCGAACTTTTTGAGCTCTATTTAATTTTTGGTTATGAATTGATAAAAAATCGATATTTTCTCGACTTTTGAGTCAATATTGTTAAAGAAAATATTCCGATCTTTAATATTATGTGCATAAATAATAAGTTTCGGCAATGATTTTGCACATTTTGATACATTATATAACAGATTTTCCTAAATTTTCAACAAATATCGAAAACAATGGTTTATAACTTTTAAAATTTGTGTAAAGACTAAAAAAACTAATGATGCAGTTTAAAAGATTATTAAGCTTTAAATAAGTAAGCAGAAAAAAAAAATAAATTTTCTTTTTCCGTTCGCGGGTTATACCCTTTTAAAGCTTTGTACCCATTTTTAATACTATAAAGTGTGAACTAGGTTGGCATCAGAATTAAATTTACAACAATTATATAAACAACAACAAAAAAATTTGATTTGTTATAAATTATTTATTGGGGTTCTTGCGATGCTGCTCTATGCCCTGCAGTAAATTCTGAAAGTCTGTTTCAGAAGTTGTGATATTAAAATAACTAGTAACCAAGTCCACACCACGCTCTGCAACATTATTTTTAACTTGCAATTATTGAACCGTGTGTTTTGCTTCCTGGAATGCCTTAAAAAACAGATAAGTGCAGGACGGTAAAATAGCGGTTTTTGATATAAAAGGTTTTATGCTGGAATCTAACTGAAAATGTCCAATTTATGTGTGCGGACACGACAAGCTCCAATACAAGACGGCGGATTAGGGCATGTGTTTTACTTCTCCAAAAATTAAAAAAAGACGTCATATTTTTGGAATGTCGCCACCATATGTTGGAACTAATTACTGGGTCAGAGTTTAACGACCTTAATATTGAGGATCAAATTACATCCCCACAAATTAAAATTTTCGTCACTCTTCAGCAAAGGTGGGCCAAAAACAATTTTTCGGATTGTACGAACCACGAAATTGTTGGAAAAATTAATAATTTTTGTAAAAAGGCAGCTAAAGAATATACAACTAAAATGGCGGATAGAGCACATAAACTTCCGCACGAAGATATAATGCCAGAGCTGTAGTCTGTCAGCCTAGCAACCTAGTTTTTATTGCATGTTTACTGCAAACATTTCTATAAACCGTCTCTCATGTAAAATGCAATACTGTTCGAAAAATAAATGAAATATTATTGCTCGATATATGTACACATACATACATAATTGACTATTACAACCCATTTTCTGGGTTTTTGCGTAATTTCTCACAGCATCCATTTGGTGTGCGTCAATTTTTATCAATGAGTACCGGAGCCTACAGTGAAATGTCGATTTTGAACTACAGATTTGAGAAGCTTGTGCATGGCAATCAGTTACTCTCAGAGTTTTAGTCAGAAAACTGCTAAGAGGTGGTCGCCGAAAGAAATATTTTGTCATATTTCTTTCTAGCAAGATGTTGATAATTTACTGAAATTCAGGTAAAACTGTAATGCACCACAAAATGAAAAATAGGCGCATAATGTGCTGTTTCCGTTGATAATGAGATCTGCTCTTTAGTCTACTATATATAGAAAAAGACTTTGTTAGTGATAGTATTTATATTGATTTGGTAGTTATCATGTCAATTTCAAAGCTATTTTGTTTATTCAACTGTAAGCATACTTTTATTTCCCATTCTTTTCATTTCACAATAAATAATACAGATTTTGAAAAGTTTTAGTTTTATTATTTTCATTATTCTTTTTTGTTTTACTTTTCTAATATCATTATTTATGAATTTTTATTTTTTTGCTCTTTTTAAATATTTCATACTCTATGGAAAATATCCATTAGAGACCACAGCATATGATGTGATGATTTTAAAAAATTTAAAAAATAAAAGGCAGTGGAAAAAAATATGATAAAAGCACAAACCATATATGGATTTTAAGCTTTTTATATGAAACTAATGGTTAAATAAAAACATTTTTTTTTTCATTTTTCTACTGGTTAAAATAGAAAACATTTTTAGACAAAAAAAATAAAAATTGAAAAATAAAGAAACAATTTTGTTTAATGGAATTAATGATGCATTACATATGCGATATGAAAAAAAATTGGGAACAAAAAAAGAATTCTTTGATAATTGTAAGAGGCTTAGTTTGCAATAAATTTTTAAATACAAACAACATATAGAAGAAGAAAAATCCAAAAATACTCCAAAAAGTATGCTACAGCATATATGTATTTGTAAAGTAAAGAAATACTTCTATGCATGAGTATGGTCATCGTTTTGCATAGTAAACAAAAGAGAAAGAGAGAGAGAGAGAGAGAGAACCTTCGTACATTTGTAAAGAAATTCATGTATTCATACATACATATATAAAATTGCAAAATATTCCCTTTATTACAAGGCAAAATTAAGGCCTACTTGACAGCACTACTGAAACATACATTTTTGTTATTTGATTGCAGACATTTTTACAAACTTATTTGAGAATGATTGCACTTTATTTCTAATTTGCTTAAAGCTAATTAATAAAAGCCTAAAAATAAAGTCCATCTCTATGGTTACTTTCCTCTCAACAAACTCCACAAAAGCCCTAAAACATAAATCTCTATGTCTCTCCTCCAAACGAGTATATGAAATTCACATGTACTTGACTGCCTGGATATGCCCATCAATGATGTATGCAAAGTAGTTTCTAAGTAATAGAATAAAAAACAAAACCATTAATAAATCACTATTCAGCCATCGTAGTACCAACAATAGACTGAAAAAAAAAATGAAATTTTTTTGCTCTTCGTTTGACTTTGTCAGGAAACAATTATCTGCCAACAGAGTTGTAGAGTTTTGTAATTTTGCAAACATTTTTTCATAAGTCTTGGATAGATAAAGCTTCTCTATTAAATGTTTTATTATTAGAAAAAAAAAAGAAAAAAAAATGAATTTGTTAACAGAGAAAAAATTGAAGAATTGATTGCAATTATGAATTAAGTTCAGTTTGAAGTTCCTCCACATATGGATGTATTCGGTTATGCTTTTGGTTCGAATAGTTATATGGATTTTATTTCGTCTTTTAGAAGAAAAATCAGTTTATTACAATAACTTGTTTGCATATTAATAAGAGAACATTTAGAACTAAAACTGATACTAAAAGAGTCCAGACTAAGGCGTCTGCGCAAAGTCGATTATTGTCATCTGAGGACTACTACAATTTCCACAAAGGTCATTGAAAGAAAAGCCAGCACAACACTAAGATGAAATCAGCTGGCTTTAGACTGCTATGGGGAAAGTGGGCACTAAAACTTCCGCGCAAACTGTGAGCACAAGACCGTTTCGGTAAAACTAACATAGGAAGTATTTGACTGGTAGAAAGCATATTGTACGGGTGAATTATACTGTTTCTCTATACACCAATATATTTTCCAGCTGGTGTTCTTCAAGGTGAACACCTTGCCTCACTTCTATTTTAGTATTTTATTAATGATCAACTACAATTAGCACAAGGTGCCGTTTTAAAACCATTGCAAGACTAAACTAAAATCACCCAAAATAGAAAAAGAACTAGAGCCAACCACAGTTGTCTAAAAAGTGGAATAAAACAAAGGCATCAGTCATCAAAAAAAGGCACCCCAAAAAACTTCAAACGTCTGCTTGCCAGACCTGGGCAATTACAAAAAAAATCATCTATAGTCTCCCCTTCAGAAGTATTCCCGCAACTTCTGCAGTGCGGATTAAAGGACAGGCCCAACCTCTCTGCGTGTTTATCGTTCAGCCAGTAACCCGCATACACCGCTAAAGGTCTGGACAAGGACTAAAGAGGAATCCCCAAGATTCCTAGAGCCCTCTCCCGGTTATACCGAGGCCACAGTGTCCTAGAAACAGCACAGGATGTGATGGAATTATATCTATACTGTGCTTTCCCAAGGATAGCCCCTCTTTAATGACAGTCATAGGGCAGTGGACATATGGGTAGGCGGAGACAGCGGCGCCTTTAGCAAACTCATACGCCTTCTCATTTCCCATGATTTCCCTATGATCCAGAACCCAAACCAAGGATATGCTACAAGCATTCCCAAGAAGTTTTAACTCCTCTTTAAAACGAAGAACGAGGGAAGAGTTTCCCAAGGGCGCCGAGGATTTGATAGCGGCCTGGCTATCGGAAAAAAACCTAATTTCACTCACGATGCATCTTTCCTTAGTATCCCCAAAGCTTGCATAACAACAAGTACCTCGACCTAAAAAACACTGCACGTGTCCCCCATGTTGGCAAACTCGGAGAAAACACGAGCCCGAAATGCCAGGTCCGTACTGCGAAATTCCCTTATATGAAGAATGAAGGCAATAAGTGCAGAATGATATTAAAAGCAATATTGGGGCAAGTCCTGCATGCCCCAGTGATACCTATCACCCAGTCCTCTGCACTATTTCCAGCTTAGTGACAATATAAGGTATGCTGACGTTGTGACAGTTTTTTCTTCTATAATAATTTCATCGAACAAGTTTATATTCAAAGTGATCGAAATAACTTATTTTTATGCTTCTAAGGTAACATTAAGAAATTGGATATTAAAAAGTGTGTGCAAGAGGTAATATTATTGGTGGCCATCATTTGAAGTTGGTAGACTCATTTATGTGAATAGACAGAAAATTAAACTTTAATTGTCATACTACCATGTAGATAAGGTTAGATGTGATGTTGGGCTTATTAAGCGTTTGGCAAAAGGGTTTTATTCGTACATTGCTAAACAGATATTTGTTTCAGTCATCAGCACAATTTTAGAATATTTTTTAAATTATTGGATCCCCACTAACTTCACGTTCATAGTGACAACATTGATTCTGTGCAAAAAAGGCTTTCTATTCTTGAATGGATTTGCCTCCATATGTAAGCAGACTGTGATTAAGAAAACTTCTTATCCTTCAGAGTCTTTATGTAAGTATACCGTTTGAAATTAACCTGATCAATAGAAATCTTTGTTGTGAATTAAATTGCTTACCCTTTCAAGCTATATTAAAAGTATTAGTTAATGGATTAGTAATTTTGAGTTTTTTAACAATTAAAGCCAACCCATACTTACAAACATTTATTATAAATTGAGAAAATTTAACTTTTTAATTGACATTTTCCTGGCAAAAATTTTCTCTGTTGTACCCACCCACATTTTGATTTAATTGCAATAAAATTTGAAAATTTTAATGAAAAAAAAAAAGAAATATTAAGGACACTGCCAACAGAAATATAAATTTATTTGTTCGAATTGCAAATATGTTGCACAGATTATTTCATTTTGTTTACTTCTTACCTTATCTGTTAAGCAAACCTTTTTGCTTGGTTTCTATATATAGTTTTAAACAAAAAGCATAAATGCAAAATATTTACGACAAAGATACTTCTAAAGAAAAAAATAAATTCTTTTTAAATCATATTTAGATTTGTTGGCAAATTTGTTAATAAAAGCTGTTTTACAAAAATAAATCGAAAAAAACATCTATTTATGCTAAAAAAAATGTGTCTTTCAAAGTAAAATAAAAGTTGTTGCACATGAGAAAAAGACACAATTTTTCATTATTTTTAGTTTAAATTTTTAATATTTTTCGAGTTTGCCAGTTACTGTACACAGAGCAGGCTTAGGGAAATAAAAACAAATATCCTTTTAAAACTCTGGAGAAATTTTTATTATTTTTTTATGCCTTTTTTTTTAAACTTTTTCTAAGGTTTTGTAAGCATAAATGCATGTTTATATAAAAAAAATCTGAATGCACATGCATAATAGCATAGAAATGCAGAGCTAAGCTTGTGTAGGTATGCTTGTGTGCATAGGATTGTTTGGATTTGTTGTTTGTAGGTATGTGTAAACATGCTTTATAGTTTGCAATTACTGCCTTATTTATTATGCCGAAATGGATTATCTTTTAAGCATCCTGGGAAGCTGATGCAGATGAAAGAATATACAAATATTCGCACATACACACGCACACTCCGTTTAAGTTACACAAACAAACATTTTTATATGTATGTATGTATGTGAATACATAAGAACATAAGCAATAAATATGAATATGAAAACTAGAGAATAAGAGTAGCAGTAGCAACAGCAACGGCAACAGCATAGAAAGCATTTATGCAAACGTTGCTATTTATGTAAAATAATATTAAAAAAAAGAGAAAAAGAGAGAGAAAGAGAGAGAGACAAAGTGCGACTGAAGAAAAGGCATGAAAACTGTTTGTGTGTATGAAAAACTGCATGCAACCTTACAAAAGAATCTGTTGTTTGCTTGTTTGTCATTATCGTCAACATTATTTTCCAACAAAAAAAAAAAAAAAAAAGAAAAAGAACCGAAAAGAATGAAAACCTGAACAAAAAAACCGGATTCATATAAACATATCTATTACATCTAAGCATTATTTACATTTACATACACACATTCATTTAAGCACACACATTTAACGAGGATAGCATGATAATTGCTTGTCTTTTTAAACAATGAAAATGAGCATTTCTTTACCGACTGTAGTCACCGTAGTCTAGTGCAGTGATGCCCAAGGTAGTAGTATTGGTGAGATTGACGAAATAACTCATGGATAACATTTTAAATAAGACTCAGAAGTTCTGCAAGTGTAGTTTGTCTCTCCCACTCAACATGCTGATTTCCTATTGGTTGATTGACGATCAAACAAAAGAGCGTAAGAACACGTGTGAGTTTAATTTGCTGATATCAGCCACTACTGGGCATCTTTGGTTTAGTGGTTTTGTGCTTTGGTAAAAAAGTCTTAGTTTTACGACAAAAGCTCCGGATTAAAGCTCAGCTCTGACATCTTATAAAAAAAGAAATATGAAATAATATTTCTTTGGCCGACTAGCTCTTAGCAGACTTTTGGCAAAATCTCTAAGAATAACTGATTGTTATACACAAGCTTCATAAGTCTGTCGTTCGAAACCGACCTTAAGCTGTAGGTCCCGGTACTAATAATTGACATACACAACATGGGTGCTGGGAGAAGCTTGGCCTTAACTTTGAAACAGGGTTGTAATTACCAATTATGTATGAGTTTATGTATGTATCATAGAGAGAGGCAGTGAAACTGAAATCAACTTAGTCCAACATGATTTCTTTTAAATAAAAATTACTCAAGGCTCCCAAAATAAGTTCGTTTTAACGATGAGCCTTTTGTCTAGAAAAGGCAAAATTTCGTGTATTGCTTCTTAAAAACAAATAAAATGTTTTATTAGAAGAATTTATACATTTTACTAAAAAAAATGAAAATCACGTCAAAGAAAGTTTGCAATAAAAATGTTGTCAGTAAACACTGATCCGCCTGTTAATTTTTAAGATTGTCTTCTAGAAATTTCGATGTCACAGTAAATGATTAAACAGAACTGGGGCATGACGTTTTTTTTTCCATACAAATTGACAGATAAAAACGCTGAAGAATGCAGTCGTGAAATAGAATTTATTTTATTTTGACAGCGTTTTTTCTTATGCTCTCATTTTTAGAAACAAATTCTCTCAATAATGTTATCACACTTTTATTAAATTTCATACATTTTGTAAGCAAACCCTTTTGTTTTTTGTTGTTGTCGAAAAGAAAAATAAGAACAAGAGAAAGCGAAAAAAGTTTAAATAAATTAATTAATTTTGGAATTCGTTAAATTAAATGAGTGATATTATAGAAAAAATAATTGAAAAGATGAAGAAAGATGATAAATTATAAAATATAAATTCAATTCTTTGCAAAAACTCTTATAAACTTAATTTTTAATAGCTTTACATACAAGAAATGTAAAAACAATAAATTCCAGTTCGTGAAGTTGCGGCCGTCGTTTTAATTTTGGGCATGTTTTCTCTGAGAGTCGTTTTTGCCTGAAGTTGCCGTCGTATTCTGTTTAATCATTAACAATAAAGTCTGCTTAACAAGTCATTGAAAATTTTATAGAAAGTTTTTATAACTAGTAGAGAATCACTTCTCCAATAACTACAAAGAGATCTAATTGCAGTAATGGGCAGCAGTGTTCCATTGTTGGTACTCTAAATATTGCAACGTATTAAGACTACTCTCGTACTTAATCTGGCTCTGTTTGAGGAGATGAAAAGAGAAGTTATTGTCAAGTATTAATACGTACACACTTGTAAATGTATTCTGTCATATATTTTCATATAAAATGCTATGGTTACTCACAAATACAAGCGCACACATGTAAACTAAAGCTTAGGAGAGCACACACATACCATATGACAAGAGAATAATTTATGAAAAATGCTTATCATAAGTAAACTAAACAGAAAAAAGCAACTCACAAACTCTTTTACACATTTACACAATTATTATTATTTACATATGTATGTATGTATATATAGGTATATATGTATGTGTACATATGTAAAAGCATGGATTTGGCTTTTTATGTTGAAGTTCATACATCACACTTGTGAAGGAGTTGTGATGATGCGAAGTACATATGTATATGTTTGTAATTATGTGTGTGTTTTCATAAATATTCTATAAATTTCTTGGTCATCATTGCATTACAATAGTTTTTCATAGCAAGCCCTTTTGCTTATCATTTTGGATTTATGTGTGATAGTCCTTTTTAGCTGCACTTTATAATTCCTTTTTTACCCTTTCTTGCTTTCGTTTTTTTTGTGGGATTTTGTTTTGTATTCCCTTCAGTATCTCTTGTTAACAGTAGTTGCAAGACAGAACATTTTAAAGGTACTTAAAATATTTTGGGTGCTTAAATTTTGTTTTGTTAAAAGTGCATAAATTTAGAAAAAGAATACCTAATAAATCCTTTGATTATGAAGCTAAAGTTAGAAAAAAAAAATATTTCTGACAGAGTTAAAAAGAGTGATGGTTACTTAGAACGCATAATTTCTGTGCATGTTTGTTATTCACATGGTTGTGTTATTTTGTTTAGACGAAACGAGCTATGAAATATTATTATTTTAATAATTAAGTTTATCATGAACTTTAGCTTTGGAAGAACTGTTCAAGATATAGGACACGTTTGTTTGTTTTATTTTGCAGAAGTTTTTGTTTTTTTTTTATTTTTATGTTCTTTTTTCTAATTATTCCTGAGAAATATTATAATTTTATTTTAATGCTTGTTTTTTGCTTTAGAGTTTTTAACAAAAGGGTTTTTAATTATGTTATTTTGGTCACTGATCCTAAGACATTCCACTCTATTCCACCTTAATCATCGACAACAAAGACGAATGATCAGGATAAAAACGACACCTATTGGGAAGTGGGAGAGATAACAGCTAAACATACTTAGCGAAGACACTCACCACACAATCAACATTCAACGACGAGACAATTGCTGTTGATCATTCAAAGGTGAAGGTATAACACTGGCCTTTGAATGATCAATTCACAGCAATTTGTCTCATTTCTAAGGCGCTTAATAATAATATAAGAAAAAATATACATGTACTCTCCTTTCTAAATATTCCAATACAATGCACAGTATTTAGTGGAGGTTTACCCCTGAGTATTGGTCTCAATAAGAAAAATTTCTTGACATTTGCCTGTGGCTTTTAATTACACTTCATGTTTAATGATCTTAAACGGGAGAAGAACATCCTATATTCTGCTTAACTAAAATACATGTTAAATGCAGAAAATGGTTGGAAAATAGTTACAAATGGATTAGTCATTTCAACTTCAAATTGAATCACGTCATTGAAGTAATTAGAATTCTGAAAAATTTTGTCAATATTGGCCGTGCATTTAAGTCCAGTACTCATGGGTAAACCCCTATTAAATGCAGTATTGGAATATTGAATATATACAGATACAGATAGATAGATGTTAAGCGCCTTATGTTAATGGGACACATTGCTGTCAATTTGATCACTCAAAAGCCAGTGTTATACGTTCACCTTTAATTTATCAAACGCAATTGTCCCACCTGGATGTTGAATGTGTGTGGTGGTGGTTTCCCCAGAAAGTGGCGCTGTACTCCTGATCATTCGTTTCCTGGAGGTATAGACTGGGAATGTCATGGAGCGGTTTCGTGAAGATAGACTTCATGGAGGGGGAGGGGGGGAAACTCTTATTTTTTTTAAATTATAATTTTTGAAAAACCGCAAATTTATTTTTTAATTTTTTTCTCCTACGCTGGAATTTGAACCCTCGTCATTTGCGTTTCTGTGCACGCGCTGCACTGTGTCGTGAGGGCGGCCAAAAATGAAAAAAAAAATCAACAATCCAATTAATAAGAAATGTTAATATAGTATATGTTAGTAAATTCCAATTAAAAAAAATCAGAAAGAGTATTTAAAAAAGTTAACTTTTAAGGCAAAGTTGAAAGTTGTAAGTAAATACACAATTATTACAAAAATTCTGAAAAATGCTATAACTTTAAAGGGTTAATTGGTAAACAAAATATTAAGAAAGCAGCGTAATTTTAATTCAAACATATATGCAGTGAAGCTAAAATTTGGAAAAGTAAAAATATTAGAAATTTTTTACATCAGTAGATAATAAAAAAATATAAAAAAGGTATTTTTCATACTTTAATATGAGATTTCTGCCAGTAAGTTTATTTCAAAAAACTTGATTTTACTTCCACTTTCGTCCCTCTTTAATTTTTATTGACAATTTTCAGTGGCTAGTCAGGATCAAATTCGTTAATTTTTTAATATTTAATATTTTAGATCAATATGCAGCAAATGAAAATTAATATAATAGCTCGTATTAATATGATTTCATTCTTCTGATTTTTATAAAAATTTAACAAAATTAATAGCGCTTACAAAGCAAAAAACATAGTTTTATATATTCTGTGTTTATAATATTTTATAAAAAACTGGGCTTTTTAGGTCACCAAAATTAAATTAAATAAATTATTATTTTAATTATTTTTCATCGACGTTTCGTTTTAAGATCCCAACTTCTTCAGGGATGTTCGTATTTTTTTTAATTTAAAATTTTAATCATTTGTTTACATTTTTTCTTGTTATTGTCTCGTTATATCTATTTTATATGTATATATACATACGTAGTCATTGCATACATACATAGTTTTAGTTAAACGTAAAATTTTCCGATTTAAATTCTATTCAGGATATATGAGCGGTGGGTGTGTCCTTGCTCAAAATTAAAAAAAAATATATAAATTCAATATGATCTAATAGTTTCATGTACCAAAAAAGACAAAAAATTATAATTTTGTTTACAATTTTTCTTAAATATTCGAAAAAGGACGTTTTTGAACTTGGCTTATTCTTCACATTAATTTTTACCATATTTGATCGAAACGTTTACGTTGTTCAAGGTAATCAGTGTACAATATTTCATAATGATAGAACCTTTTCTTCTTCTGTTAAGACATTTTTAATTTTCAGGATATATGGGAAGGACTCGAATCATTGCTCCGAAGTTTTTCAAATTTGCAATTTTATTAACTTTCATCAAGTCAAACAAGTGTGCCAAATTTCAAAACTCAACGTCAACTCCTTCTATTTTTGGCCGCTCGTTATATGAAAATACGACACTGTGCACTGTAACCACTATATATAGATTATGAGAGCGATAATTAAGTTTACTTCTTATCGTTTCCTGAAAATGACAAAAAAAAAGAAAACAATCTAACTTCACCGAATACTTTGAAAGCTGGTTTCTTGGTTAAGGTAGCTTTGTGAGGTTATAATTAGTATCACCTCTGATATTAAAAGCCGATGCATTTTCTTTGGTTTTATGAACGTCAGCTTGTGCCTAAAATTCGTGCAGTAAAAAATTTCGATTCATATTAAAGTCTGTTATGTGGCTTAAACCACAAATATATTTGGTTTCGCTTGAATGATAAGGAAGATACTGAAACCCAATTGTTTTTCTTATTTTGCACAGAAGGCCTATTCTACAAACGTATAGTTTAGAGTACCAAAAATTTAAAATATTCAACTTATCTCCCCACACAATTTAAAAATACAATTGGTTTTGTTATTAAATTATTAAATAAGGAAATTACTGCATATGCTGCACATTGAACATCAGTTTTAAAAATATTTTTTATTTAGTACTTTCACTAAAGTACTTACAATGTATAAAGTACCTTAACTTTGTTTTTTTATCTTTATTTTTTAACAACTACAGATTATTTATTTGAAATATTTTCTTTATTTACTTATTTTTTTTACTTTTTCTGGTTGGTCTTATTTGACACGAATTATAATTGTTGTTGTACATTTTATTTTAAATTCTTTATTTGTTTGCAATCATTTTTTAAATTTTTTTATGTAAAAATTACATGTCTCAGGATTTAAATTTTGTTTCTGTTTTTTTTTTTTTTTTTTTTTGTCACTTCCCAGTAATGTGGTTTTAAGGATATTTTTCAATAAATTGTGTTTTTCTTTTTATTATTTTTACAAAATTATTATAAATCCTTGGTATTTTCCAATAACATGTTTCTTTCTTTTTATTTTTATTTTTTGTTTTTTGTTTTTCAGTTGAGGTTTTAAGTCTACATTGATTATGAACATGTAAATGAAATAAAAGTTTTCTTGTAAGACCACAATTTGAAATGACACTGTTTTGTTAAATTTACAACCGAAATATGGAAGATATTTTTTTTTATTTTTAGAAATATTATTTAAATAGAATTTTTGTCAAATTTTTTGTTTAATAAGGATTTGATATCAATTGGTATATAAAAAATAATAAATATATATTGTACATATATGTTTGTGCCTTTAGCAAAAATAAAAATAATCCATATTAGAATTCTAACTACAAAATGTATTTTTAAACTTTAAACAAATTATAGAGCAGCAGGTTTTCATCTAAACGTATATACGAGTATGTACTTATTTTTGCACAAACGTCTTTAAATTTACACTGAGAATAATAGTAAAAAACTGACATTTTTTAACTTTAATGTGCTGATACTTTATTCGGCTGTAAATAATAATAGCTCTGACATCTTGAAGGAAAGAAATATGGAGGCGACTACCTCTTAGCAGACTTTCGGCAAAAGCTCTGAGAGTAACTGATTGCCATGATCGAGCTTCTCAAGCCTGTAGTTCGGAGTCGACATTAAACTATAGGTCCCGGTACTCATGGATAAAAATTGACATACACAACATGAGTGCTGCGAAAAGCTAGGCCGTAATCCTGACACAGGGTTGTAAAGGCCAGTTATGTATGTATGGAATTAATAACAGGCTTGAAAATTCAATTCTCATATAAATTTAGTTTCATAAACCTTTTGTCAGCCAAAACTATTGTTATTAATAAAAGCGATCATATTTAAACATCAAAATTTTAAATTTAAATATTTCGATTTACTAAAAAATAATTTATAAATTGGCTTTTTAATATTTTAAGCTGCTCTATTCATAAAAAATAAAATATGCGAGACTTGTCAAAAGCCTTTAATAAACTTACAGAAATACATATGTGGTATATTTTTTGTGGATACGGTAACACTGATTTAAAAATGTAAGTATGTATATAACAGAATAATGATCAAATTAAATTCATTAGGTTTACACTTATATAAAAATTTTTTTGTTTAACAATACTTCACTGAGAAACAAAAACACACATTCTTTAGAAATGCTATACATTTATTTCACTTTAATTCGGCTTTAGCCAAAACAGAAAACCAAACCAAAGCTTTTAAACAAAAACCCTCTGGTAAGGAAACACAAAGAAAAAGGGAAGGAGAAAATATGCTCAATTCTCCTTATAGTGTTTATTTTTCGCTTTAAAACGAAAAAAAGGAAAAGCAAAAAATAAATAAAAATGTATTTAAAGTGTGTAACTGAAATATGCTGAACACGATCCTAGTCAAACAACATTAAGTACATGAGTAGCGAACGTGTAATGGCAACCATTTTTGCAACAACTCATTCATAAACACACACACACACTCAACCACTAAGGCGCACAAGAACAACGTCGACAATGGAAAACTATAAAAGAAAATTATGAACAACATATACAATTACAAAGATGTGCTTACGTATTGAGTATAACTGTGTGTTTGTGATTAGTATATACATAAGTATATAGAATATTATAAGTACGTGTAATAATCCTTTAACAGATCTGTAAAATACATTCAACAACATCATTACATCGCAAGAAGACTAAGGGGATATTCGACAAAGATATACACTCTAAACCACTTTTGCTGAAAATTAGGTCGATAATAGTAGGCAACACTTTACAGACTGTTTTCGACCTAAAATTAAACATCTAGTTTTTTTAGACATTTGGTTAGTTTTTAAGCAAAATATGTCTAAAATTAAACAAAAAAGGCTTAAATATTTTAGGTAATTTGTGTCTAATTTTCCCCCCTTTGATATATTTATTTTCAACACTCCTTAAAGGAAAATGCCTAAAATACATATTTTCAATAAATTTATTTAATTTATTATACATTATAAATCTTACAAACAATCTATACATACTTATAAATAGATATGAAATATTGTACACATATACATATGTCCATAACTTTTTTATCTTTTAATAAGTTACATAATATTGCATATACGTTACATAAACATTGTCATATACATAAAAAAATCTAATTAAAACACTTAAAATCCAAAATATAAATTAAACACTGCATTTTTCTTCTTTATATACGTACGTACAAATGTAGATGAGAAACTCTTAAACTAATTTTTTCTGCAATTTTGCAACAAACACTTGTTTTTAATTAATATACATACATACATACATACATACATACAATATAATTAATACACACTTTAATATATTTTATAAACTAGTTATAAATTACAATAAACACCACCAGCTGAAAACAAAACACTTTGTTTTAATATATAGATGCTGCAGCCACTGCAAATTTAATTTTTTAAAAAATTCCAGAACACGACGCGACTCTTTTGAACTTTGTATTGCAAATGAATGCTTCTTCTTTTTTTCGTCGCTATGTTACCACGTCTTCATACCGTTTTTACTCAAATGTTCTCAATATTACACATTTATATCTATTTTTAGGCAAAAATGCTTAATTTTACAAATTTTTTACTGATTTTATGCAAATGTGCTTAATATTGAACATTATTTTGTAAATTTAAACATAATTTGTTTAAACATAAAGAATTTTGATAGCAAATTTATTTTTTTGTGTAAATTTTGTACTTTTTTTAAAATTAAGAATGAAATTTATATAATTTTAGACAACAAAAAATTTTCAACACCAATTTAGACATAATATGAACCTAAATTTTGGGAAAAGTTTTAGAGTGTAGGCAATAAATATACATTTTGTGTTTTAATAATTCTAAACAACAGAAAAGGTTTTTGATTTGGGAAGATTTATTAAAAGCTTTTAACACTTTTGCTGTTTGTGGCGAAACAATTTTCACTGAATGATTATTCATATTAATTCAAACAATTTGATTAGCAAATAAAATTAATGTTCAAAGAAATAAGCCTTCTCAAGGCTTTTCAATTCTTATTGCCCAAATTTTAATTTTTGTTTTAAGGGAGAATTCTAATACATATATTGCTCTTTAAATAAACGGTTTGGTATAAGTAACATAACAGTATGTTTTGTCTAGAAATGATTCCAGCTCACCCGTATTTAGACAGGACATACAGGATAAGTATATTATCTGTTCTGAAACTTCTTATAATTGTCAGATGTTGAATAATATGATAATGCAGAAAATGGACAATCCAAAAAATCCGAGATTCAAATCATTAACTCGCTATTGATTACCGCCCCAGAATCTTATCCAACGTATAAACCTATACAACTCCCTTGATTACAGAAAGCTTCCCGCTTGAGATGCTGAAATTTGTTACAGCACCTATGAACAGTGGTTCTTTTTTCTGAGACATCTTAATAGCAGTATACAAAGGGTGTTTTTTATAAAGTGTCACAACTTTGAGTAGGCATCACTGCCTTATTGGACCACCCACTTAAAAGGTTTTTGTTAAGCAAGCCGTGAAAATTGTTGACATTTTTATGATTTGGGGGGATGCATGGTATAGTGATTAGAGTTCCAGCACAAAATCTCAAACGGCTCAGGTTCAAATCCCAGCAAAGGTGAAAAATAAAAAAGTTTTTCAAAATCATAATTTAAAAACCAGAGCTCCTCCTCTCCCAGGAATCCATCTGCAAAGTAACGGCTCTATGACATTCTACTCTATTCCACCTTAACCTTTGACAAAAAAAAAACGAATGATCAAGAGAAAAGCGCCACCTATTGGAAAGTAGCAGATAACAGCTAAAAGTACTTAGCGAAGGCACTCACCACAGTCAACATGCAATAACACTGGCCTTTGAATAAATATTTTACAGCAATTTGTGTCATTCCTAAAGCGCTTAATAATAATATAAGAAAAAATAAATATGTATGTACTGTCATTTCCAAAAATTCCAGTACAATGCACTACATTTAGTAGGGGTTTACCCCTGAGTATTGGTCTCAAATAATAGAAAAAAATAATAATTGTTTAATTCTATTGATGTCGATTTTGAATTTCCATTCAAAATTTTATTTTCTAATGACGCCCTTTTTTGGTTGAATGGGCATATAAGCAGAATTATTGCATTTGGAGTAAGGAGAATCTATAAGATTTTGTCGAAATACCATCACATCCACAGAAAATTACTATTTGGTGCCCTTTATGAGCCGGCGGAGTCATGATGCGAAAAGTTGTTGAAAATTGGTGTTCCAGATTACGCTTTATACGCACCAGCCGTGGCGGCCACATGGCAGAAATTATATTTAAACATTAATTTCATAAAATGTTGTTTTCAATAAAGCTCGTTATAGTGATATTAAAAATATCTTTCATTGCTTAATTATGACTTAAACTTGTGGCACTCAATAAAAAAACACCCATTATAAACCATTTTAAGTTCTCACCCGTAACAAAGCTCTCCACAATAAAACGAAAAGTAAAGCGGAAGCAATTGCCAAGAGATAGTCTATCTCTTACAAAAATTTGGCTACATCGTGGAGCGCAATTAAGACTCATTACAAGAATAAAATGAGTTTAGTTGATAACCAGATTAAATTTCTATTTGATATACGGCTCGAAGGACCATATATTGATGTATACTTGAGATATCAATATATTTAAATAAAAAATGGGTTGCGAATATAATGTATAAAGAGAGACGGTGGCAAGTTGGCAAAAGGGAATAAATATTGCCTTAAATTTAATGGCGTAATGAAATTAAACAAATTAACAAATGAAGTCCACCAAGACGACACACATATTATTAAAAACTAATTTTTTGCCAGATCTGACAAGAAATGTTTAAAACATTTCAGTCAAACTACCTCTATCAATGTAATTTTAATTTAAATGTAGAGTTGATTTAAAACGTTTTTGCATTGATTAACAAATTTATTACCAAATGCCTTTGACTATCATTAAAATTTTTATTCAAAGGTATCTGTAAGCTTTGTCTAGCTAGGTTTTATGCATTTAAAAACTTACGCTATAGGTTATTGTACTGTTACATCCTTTGTTTGCTTCTTTCTATAGTATTAACATCTGATATTTTATACATTTCTTTAAAAACAAAAATCTTATTTACCTGTTTTAAAAATAAATTTAAAGTGATAATTTAATTTTAAATTCAAAAAGAATTTATCTCTCTTTATCTTTAAACAACTCATCTCTAATATGCATTCATTTATTCTTCTATTTTTTAACTGTTTTGCTTTCCAGCTAATCAGCAACGATGCAAAGCAAATAAAGCAAATTTTGCACTAAAAAAGAAGGATATAAAGAGAGATAAGATTTTACATACACGTGTAGTTTTTCTTTAACTATTCATCAGGTTTCTATTTGTTTTTTTCATCTTTTTTTTCACAGCGTGAAGTGGAATTTCACACTCTCATTGCAATTGCTGTAATTATGTTGGTGGAAAAAAGAGCGCTGCACTAATTAAATTTAAGTACACTTTTATAACAAACATATATAAATAAACATACACATACACAACTACGTACATAAACGTGTAGGATATTAGATTATCTGCTGTTTTATTTAAATCAGAGAGTGTGTACAGCTTTGTGTGTGTGTGTATGTAAAAATTGGTTGTTACAGACAATTTTCTTTTTTTATTGCACCTGCATATGACAAGCTTATCATGATTTAATAAATAATATATACAAACTAGTAAATATTTAGTTCGCATATTAGAAATACAGCGAACTTGCGATAACGTGAACTAATTGTCACCAAGGCAGTTCACATTTTCTAAATTGTTCACGATTTCTAATGTCAAATTTTCAACATTCTATTTACCATCAGAAATAGAAGCTAGTACTTCAATCAAATAGTTTATTGATTAAAGAAAAACAATTTATTTAGATATTTCCCAATTAAAAGTATGTAAAATTTAAAAAAGTAACGAGAAAAAGTATTCTCGTTTTAAAATAGCCTGTTTAAAAAATATGTTCACTTGTCCAAGTGTTCACGTTTTTGCGAGTTGACTGTATTGCATTTGCGAAGCTAAATTGTCTAAAATTTATTTTGTTGTTGGTTTTTATAACTATTATTTACTAAATTACAACGCAATATTTAATTATATTCTAATTAATATTTATAAGCAAATTGTAGTTGTGTCGCAGACTAAGGTCTCTGGTGGGAATCGAACCCTCTACCCTCACACTATTAGTCTAGCTCAATACTCAGGCACACTTTTTTTTACTAATTTTTGTATTTTGTCAGCCACGTCATGGAACTCAATTTCGATTGAAAGTGTTTAGAATTCCGAAAATTCAATTTTCGATAAATTTTTCGAAATGAAACCACTGTTAGCTTTAAAGGTAACACCGTTATAGTCAGAACAAAAATATGCACATATGAATTCCAGTTTGATCATTTAAGGCGATTTTATTAGAGAGAAAAATTTAATTTTCTAAAAATAAAATTTTTGGAATTTGAACCACTTTACTTCAGAATTGGGTTCCATGATATGGCTGTATATTAATGTTTCACATGTTTTTAGTAAAAGGTTTGTGATATATAGAGAATAAATTGAAGAAGCTAGAGAAAACTCTGAATAGCTTAGAAAACAAATAGTTTTTAAAACGTCTGCCACAATGCCAGAATCAAACCTAAATGCCACAATATGGTGTTAGATTATCGACGACTGAAAGTGCGTAAAAAAGGTTATGCCAAAGTCATGTGAATAAATCGAGTACATTTTATTTTTCATCAAGAATTAGAGATGACTAAATTTTTGAAAGATGGGTACTGTATTTGTTAACGTTAAACAAAAATACAGTTGAATGAAAATTTATAAAGCTTGCTTGGTTCGATTTAAGCGAAATATAAAGAATTTTGATCATCGTTTTATTACAGTTGATGAAACAAGGTATCCATCATTAATAAAAATGGACTGAAACTGATGAAAATACACTATTACTTCGTTTTTTTGATATTACAAAGGCATTTTATTAATCGCATCTAAAGGTAAATCCATAAATACTATACATATTATTGTCTCCTATTTTTGAATCAATTGAATTTAGAAATTCAAGAAGAACGACTTGGTTTAAAATACAAAAAAAAAAAATTCTAAAATAATCCGACAACGCACCAGAAAAGAGTGTTTCAACAATGACAAAACTCAACCAATTAAAGTAGGAATTGCTTGACCACTTATCTTGTTGTTTTGATTTAAATATTTCTGATATCTACCTGTTCCTCAATCTAAAAAAATTTCTCACTACCAAACGAATAAATATGAAATAGCAGCTGTAAAGGATTGTTTTAAAAAGCTTCGAAAAAATTATTTTAATCAAGGGATGTAGTTGCTGAAGACATGCCAGACTAAAGCTCTAAGCGTCTAAACGGTTGTCAGATCTAACAATATTGTCAGTAAAATTTGCTTAAAATATCTTAAAACCATGTGAACTGACAAATTTTGACAGACAAGGTTGCCAGAAAAATTATTGCCAGACAAGCATCTGACAATTTATTGCCCGACATCTGACAATCGTGTAGACAGTTTTAAAAACCGTAAAAAAATAGAAAAGACAAAAAATAAAGAAAGGATGAATTGCGAAATGTTGGTGTCTGCTGTTATAATGTATGCAGTAACCAAAAGAAGAAGGTTGTTCGGCGTTTATTCGCAAAAAGTTTCGATATAACTCCAGTTCATTTGTTGCAGTTGGGTAAAAGAATCACTCTTTTTTCGATATAGCCCCCAATCCTCTGTCCAAATTCTGCGCCCAATTTTTTTGTGTGCAAAGAAACAAATTACTTTCTATTATTTTTTTATTTTTTTTGTATGTAACGATTGTTCTGACAATTTTTGCTTTATAACAATTCTAACAAGTATGTGAACTGCCAATTTTTTCTCTGATAACATTGCCAGATAATTATATTTTCATGCAAGCATATAACAATAAATTGTAAGGTTTTCTGAAAATCGTGTAGACTGACAATAAACTTAATGCTGCCAATTTCTCATTGTCAGTACATTGGTAGAAGTTGGCAGATCTGACAATATTGTTAGATTTGGCAACCGTGTAAACAGAGCTTAAGTGGGTACAAGTTTCAGCAGATTATATTGAAAATTAAATAATTTTAATAGTTTAGCTCTTGCATTTGATTGCTGGGCTCAGAAAACATCCTACTGTTCTGGTTCATAGTGCAAGGAGGAAATTTTAAATCACTCTTCAGTGATTTTTTATCCCACTCGTTTGAATTTTTGAATTCCCAGGTGTTTGAAACTCTCTGAGAATTCATAACTTTTGCTTATAATAATTTTTTACTACTAAACCCTTTTTTCTCAGCTTGGAAAAAAATGTGCACCCCAATTTATATTTTAGATTCACGACAGGTGACAAGATTGAATAGATTTTTCTATAAATTTTCTATTACATTACCAATTTTTTAATCCATTCTTCAAGTATTTAGGTTTTGGAATATTTCCTGCAGAGCCACAAGACTAAGAAATATTTCTATGCTTTAAGGAATATGATTTTAAACACAAAAAATAAAAATTCACGCCAACTATAGTCATAAAAGATATTTGCAAAGAAACACAACCCAGTTCTTTGTGCTTTAATAGGAAGTATGCTTAAAAATTTAAAAGCATTATGTTAGAAATTAAATTTTATGGGAGACAAAAAATTACATTTTACTATTTGAATGCTATACACCTTTTAATCTCTTTCACTTATTTTCATTTATGCCAACTTTTTAACCTTTCATTTATATTTAATTAAGTAGAAAAAGTGTTACAAAAATTGCTCTCAAAGTGCCATAGACATCAGCATATATTAAGGAGGGGATAAGAAAAAAAAAACAAAGCAAATCAAGGAAAACACAAATTAACTCTGTCAGAGGTAAATGAGATTTTATTCTTTCTGCCAAGTTTTAACACTTCAAGGAAAAGGAATTTGTTACTCACAGCAGCCAGTTGTTACAACATCATTTCAATTTATTTTAATTGTTATATCCCGTAATTAATACTTTAACTTGTATTATATTAATTCTAACCCGCTGACAGTACTTAAGCATGACAACGTTTACAAATTCCTTAAGAATTTGGAAAGGTAAAAATGTTTTACATGGAAAATTAAGTAGAAATGAAGCGAATTAAATACTTTCAAAAGTAAATTTTGTATTAAAATTTAAGCCAGAAAATAATTTGGATTTTGTTAAGTAAACAAAACCAAAAAAAAAAAAAAAACAAAGGCAACAATATCCTACTGCTAGTTATTTCAGTGAATAAGGGCTCATATACTTTATTTTTTTTATAAGATATTATGTATTAAAGCAAAGATTTAGGTGTTGCTGTATATTTGTGTGTTTTATGAATGCCATTACTTTATCAGCTTCGCCTCAAAATAAGCTCTGTGAAATTAAAATTTTAAGACTTTCATTTAGATTGGCAAGGCAGAATGGGAATAGAAAATTCTCGAATAGTTTTCGTGTGCTATAAATAAAGCTTGACATTAATGTTACAAGTTAGTTATTTATAAAATTTTCTACAGTGTAAACAAGAATGTAAAACGAAGTATTCGGTGGTCTACTTTAAAAAGTAGTAAAAAAAACAAGCTCTTTGAATTGTAAACAAATTTTTAAGGACAGTTAGTAACACTATATATATTTTCTGTAAACAGCGTCTTGTTTCGCTATATTTCTAACAGCAAATCAAAATCTTAAAAGCATACATACTTACGTAAATTATATTTTAAAGGTTATAAAAACGGAGACTTACCTGTAAAGAGAATAAAAGAAAAACAAGTGTGAGTTGCATGTATTAAAGGAAAACAGTTAAACAATTTTTAATTTTAGTTATTAATTTTTTTATTTTGCGTCATATAAGCAAATACATTCAAGTTTATATATGGACCGTAATCTTTATGAGGATAATAATGTCTCTATGACCATGTTGTCTCTGCTCAAGCAACTCGTCAGAAGACTTTTACCCAAAAATAGTAATAACGATGAGGCGATTGCTGTTGATCATTCAAGGGTGAAGGTATAACACTGGCCTTTGAATGACCAATTCACAATTTGTCTCATTCCTTAGGCGCTTAATAATAATAATATAATAATAATTAATAATAATATATGTACTGTCCTTTCCAAAATTCCAATAAAATGCACAGCATTTAGTAGGGGTTTACCTAGAGCTGCAAAACAATCGATAGTACTACCGATAGTATCGATAGTTTTATTTTTGGCCGACTATCGATGGATTCACTATCGGTAGCAATACTATCGGAGAATTTTAAAAGTAAACTTTTTCAACGCAGGTTTTTTGCCGCCGGTAAATTTTTATATATATGTTCTAATTTTTCAATAAAAATAATATATTTGCATTTATTTAATGTAAAATAAAATAGAGTCAATGTGTCAAAAAAGTGTTATCCTATTAAACTCCTTTTATTCCTTTTATTGACGGCAACGTAACTCTCTTCTTTTTCCATAAACACAAAAATAATACAAAGAAGTTTTAAAGTAGAAGTATCTGGTATTATTAATAGTATTTCTGAAAGAATAAAGAATATTTAAAAAAAAACAGTTTTAAAAAATGGAGAGGTTCCTACAATTAGCAGAAAGTAAGTATTATTACAATACTATTTAAATATGTGTCCATTGGACACATCCATAGGAGTGTGTATGTCTGTCTGTGTTTAATAGAAAATGACAACGAAAACATTGAGGTAGACAACGACGATGAAGAGGGTATTCCAAAAAAGATACGTAGGACGTATTTGGATGTTTGAACTTATTTTGAAATAACCAAAGATAAAAATTGTGCTAAATGCCGTTTATGTGGCAAATATTATAAAACTAGCGGCAATACTACAAATTTATTAGATCACCTTAAACGTTCGCACCCTAGTTTCAGAGAAGCGGTCGATAAACTCTATTTATTTACATATGTAGAATGTATATTTTATGTTTTGAACGTTAAAGCCTTTTACGGTTAACATTAATTTAAAAAAATTATCTGAAAATTTGAGACTCAAATTAACAGCTTCAATTAATTTTTTTTTTGTTTGGCATATAATTTGCGTTTTTTTGTTATTATGTAATAAAATTGAAATTTATGTTACAATAGTATACATATGTATGTATATCTCTTATTTAAATTAATACATTTATTATGAAAGACAGTTAAAAGCGAATAATAACCCATATACATACATGGTACTTGATATATTTTAATAGAATTTTACTTACTGGATTTCCGATACAAATTGAATCCTACTTCTCCACTAGATTTTAGAAGAAACTAGTAAAAATATATCAAAATATTCGTATTGCGATTCTAATTTTCTCAGAAAAATAGAAAACCGATAGTATCGATAGATTTTTTTTAAACTATCGAAACTATCGATGGAGCCGACTATCGATAGTTTTGCAGCTCTAGGTTTACCCAAAGTATTGGTCTCAAATAAAAAAAAAAAAATAAATCCATAAACTTTTATGTTTAAAAAATTATACACTAAATGAGAATTATATCCCAATTAAGTATATAAAAAATTAACAAAATAATTTAAAAGCAAGATATTCGAGTTTTTGAAATGTTAATTTCCTATTTAATTTTGCTAACTTTGGTAAAGCCATTTTGTTTTACCAATCCTTTTTTTTTTTTTTTTTTTGTTAGAACTTGTATTTTAAGAATACTCGTAAACTTTAGAACAAAATAACCTCATTTTTTAATTTTTACAGTTTCATTATTTTACAGATAAAGAAGAACGGAATTTATTAAAATTTACTTCAACTTTAGGTATCACAGTTGTATCACACGTAGAAACGGGAGGTTGTTCCTTGGGAATCTCTCGATTTCAACTGCTTGTAATACAACATATTCAGTTCTAGTCATTGATTAAAATACGTAAATGGTGAACATTTTTGATTTAAAGGATTTAATTAAAATAGTTTGCTTGAACTTTGATTTTGTAACTGTTTGAAGACTGAAAATTTCCCAGACTATTTAGTCAAGATGAAGGCCAAGTCTTTTGGGGCAATGTGGGCTCAACATACATCGATACGTTAAAAACAGCGACATGTTTAGACATTGATTTCATCGTTTTTCTGAGACTTTCTGATGATTTTACAAAAAGCAGAGGTGTGAACCATAGTTATAGCCACAGAATACTCTCTTCTCCTTAATTCGTTCACTGGCCCAACTTAGGCAGCATCATATCGTACTAATATGATAACAGCTAACCTACATAAAAAATATGGTCATTTAGATGAGACAATTGCTGTTGATCATTCAAAGGTGAAGGTATAACACTGGTCTTTGAGTGATCGAATTGACCGCAATTTGTCCCATTGACATTAGTCGCTTAACATCACATCTTTACATCTATCTATCTATGTATATCTATATATTCAATATTCCAGTACAATTCACTGCATTTAGCAGGGATTTACTCCTGAGTATTGATCTTAAATAACAAAAAAAAAAAAAGAAATATGGCACTCAAAAGACTTGCACAGGGGCTGATACATTTCGCTCTGGTTGGGTTGTTAAACTTGTTTGAAGGATGCACTTTTAGACTAATAGAACTAATAGCACCTCTCTGTCGATAGGCCTTTATGTCTTCTCATGTTAAGATCTATGTGCTGGATATTGATTGCATTATCGGGTGTATGTCATCGCATAGAGAGTATCCTAACTATGGCTATTATAGGACGTGTTAGGTGGAGAAGGAGAAGCAATCGGCTTGTTCTTGACTGTTTTCTCTCAGTGCACATAGCTTTTTTTATTTAGATGGCCTCAGGCACGGATCACTATCGAGCCGAATGGAATTCGTCAAGAATATCAATTAGTTTACATGAATACCACACAAGTTGTACAGTTCGACTAAAAGAAGGATTGTCGTTTAGCTTTCTGATATCTGGGCATCTTTTGTGTAACTTTATTCCCAAGAACAACTTAATGGCCAAGTGAACAGAATATTCTACCTCACCTGGTCAATGTGATATCACTTCTGTTTACAATTTTGTTTAAAATTCTTTAGAGTCATAAGTTTTGCATTATTTCTACGTAAATTTCATGTTGTCGAAGTAATACCAGCGATATTTAATATATTTGAACCCTAAATTTTATTTTAATTTAAAGTAAATTAACTCTTTCATTAATTTCTATTTAAAAATGAATTTTTTAGATGAAGCCCAACTCTTCATATCAAAGAATGAGGATATTTTTAATTTTCATAAAATGAATAGGTTATTATACTCACAGCATCTATTTTAATTTTGTTTTAAATCTGAGGCCACAGTAAATTGATATTTTTTAATATTTGCCAATAATATTACCTTCCCTATTATCTAATAATTCGCATTTACTCATTGAGTTTTCAATTACTAACTTTCATCGTCTATTATTAATAATTTTTCCGCCCGCATTAAGTCATTTTTAATAAGAAGTTATTAAACTTCAAAGAAAACTAAAAAAAAAATTATCTTTTAATAAAAGATTATTAGAATTTTCCAAATGGATTGTTTAACCACAAATATATTAAAATATCACGAATACATAAACACATCTATAGACAAAAGAAAACCTCAATTGTACTCCTCAAAGTATGCCTTGAAATATATCCTTCCACCAGTTAAGCAATACAATGGCAAAAGTTCAACTTCAAAATAACAACAACAATAGGGAATAGTTGAACTTGTCTTTCTATTGTACTTTCTATGTGAGCATATGAATTCAGAAGAAGTCACAAATTTGTGAATATGAGAAATAAAAAAATAAAAAAAGAGTTATTTTATATCAATCAACTGGTATTTTCACAGGCATCAAAATAATTTTTGGTTACCAATAAGCTAAAAGTAAATTTCGTTGCTATATCTCAGGTGTAGCCTTGTACAGTGTGGAGTAGAGCAAGTATTCGTAAAAGAAATCACATTTTCAGCTGGAAGGGGCCTTCAAAAACTAATTCAGTGGTCAGTATTTAATGGAAGACACACAAAACTGCCTTCAAATTTCTTTAAATAAATGTATTATCACTTATGGCTTCAAATGACAAATATCCTGGTATTTTTGTTTAAAAGCTAACTTTAGAGGTTACAACTTGATATCCTTTTCTTATATACATAAGTATGAGTATTTTTCGTTTGACATCATTATTAATACTGAACAAAAGACAAAAATGAAACGTTTTGTATTTAAACGCAGAAAAAGGGTTTAAGGCATCCTACCAATGTGTTTTGTTTTTTATCAAAGAACAACAAAGAAGTATTCAATTCAAAACCATATAAAAAAATGTTGCCTTTTAGTACGACATTTTTAAGATTTTCCTTATTTTTTCCTCATACTTTAGGTTTCATAGCATTTATATTTGCGTATGCTAGCGTAGCTTTTGCCTTTTTCAAAACTAAAACAAAAGCTTAGCTACAAAAAACCAGGAAAGTTAAAGGTTGAGAAAAAAGACTGCTTAAAAACAGAGTTTGTAAACGTCTCCCTCTCTCTGTCTCTTTCTCTATATGTCTATTACGAAGGAGCATTCATTAATGTCAAGTATTGCTATAAAAGAGGAGTCTTTTGTTATTAATCATTCGGTATAAATAAGGGAAACCAAAACAAAAAAAGGCTCTTATCTATAAATGAAGATGTTTATGATGAGTTTTAATAAAATATTTTATCATGTGGCAAGAGAAAGAACGAAGAAGAAAAAAATTCTACTTTAAATAGAAAAAATTTAAAGCGAATACATTTTATATTCTGTATTTTATTTTTAATATTACCTGCGCAATGACAAATTTTTTACATTTCATATGGAATGTGATTTGAAAAAAAGAAAAAGCAAAATATTAAATATTTCCTTAAAACAGTCTCTGTAACTTCACTTTGTTAAAACTATCAACTGTTTGAGCATACAGACGTACGATATTAAATTAAATAAGTGAATTAAGGAGTTGTTAGAACTTTTGCTGTTAAAAGTTTCTGGCACAAAACATCAAACAGTAGTGGAATTATAAACAAAATGCAAAAAAAACCTATATAGAGTAAAAGACAGAAAGAGAGCTGTAAAGCAATCAGTAACATGTGTTTCAGAAAATATAAATATGAGGCAATTATTTAAAGTACTTTTTACGAAGGTGGTGCAATAAGTCTTGGAGTCATTCAAAAGAAACAAAAAATAGATCTTGCACTTGTTTTCAATTAATTTTATTAGATCTCTATAAACGTTGAAAAATTTTTCTCCAACTTCTTTTTTTTTTTTCTCCAAATATATTTTAATATCGATCCCGAAGTCTTCAAAATAAATAATCGTTTATGTTATTGTTCGTTAAAAATCTGTTTAATTTCGTCTCCACATAAACAGAGAGGTAGATACAACCCTGAACAAACAAATAAAAGTCAACAACTCCTCTTGTGATACCACAGTGAATTACTACTATGAATTCTGGAAATATATCGTCGATGGAAATAAAGAACGCTGTAACTGACAAAACCTTAAATGTTCACCAGAGCCAGAAAACCTTTATGAAAGTAGAAAGTACACACTGTCATTTGTCAAAACGCAGACGGAGTAAATGAACTTATTTTCATTGCAGAAATCTGAGACCGGGACCAATCGACGCGTATTTTGTTTCTGATAAAAATGATACAAAAAACGTATTTTCGATTTTTTGTCAGTTACAGCGTTTTTTAATTCCATCGACGATATGTTCCTTATATTAAAGCTACTTAATACCTCAATGTTCACCCTCGGAAAGACACTCAATTAATCCGCATTGATAAGGCACATACGCATCCAATAGAGGACAAATAGTTTCCTTCTCCTCTATTCGATTACCATTCTCAAAGTTATTTTGCAAAACCTCTGGGTTTTTGCAACCCTCTGGCTTTAAAAAAGTAGGATAATATATCTCTTATAGATGCAGTACTTTCCAGTTATCATCAAAGCAGCCACCTCTACTTGAAACATAACCGCTCATAATCATTAGCTATAAAATGTTTCGATTTTGTTTCTTTTTAGCATGAAATCTAAATAAATATTGTAAAAATCAATGTTGTTCGTTGGTCATCGCATCAATTGAGAACGGCTGGACCGATTTTTACGATTTTTTTCTTTCTAATGATCGTTGTGATCTAATTTAGGTTTTTACTGAAAGAAAATTTTTCCCCGCCTACTTTTACGCCCACTTTTTTTTTATTTAGATAATGGAAGGTTTAGCGATGCATGCAGGGTTTAAGCTAGTCATAAATAGATATTAAATATTCTACTGTTGATTCTGGTGACAACCAAATATCGAGCTTCATTGTTTATTAAACTTCCTTCAAATATCAGACTACTGTTTGATATCGGCGTAGTTTACTATCAATGTCTACGCTATTTTTGTGATGGTCATTGAACTTTTCAGTACATAATCAACCAAAGCGAAATCAGATTAAAAAGTACAAACCACGTTGCTGAAGGTTTTCTATATACAATATTGTCTCCTTCATTGTGAAGTTAAAGGAGACAGTTCACATTTCAGCCTGCAACGGATTCGAAGATATATATAGGAAAGCAATATACTCATAGGAAAGCAATATATGAACTTGTATTCTTCTTGAAGTACAGATAACTAATTTTTAATAGAATTATGCAATTTCAATGTAATCTATTAAACACGCTACAAAATTGACTGATGCGATCAATATTTGAATTCATCTTTTTTAAAACACCAACTGTTAAATGAAATTAAATAACTAATTTTTTTATATATGTATGGACATATGGAAAAAAATATTAAAGACGCCTTAAAGTATGTTCATCTACACACGATATTCTTATACAAGATATTTTCAGTACATAGTAGTCAGCGAACCATCGTTTTAGCGAACACCGCATTTAACAAACATACATACATAACTGGCCTTTACAACCCTGTGTCAGGATTACAGCCTAGCTTCTCGCAGCACTCATGTTGTGTGTGTCAATTTTTATCCATGAGTACCGGGACCTACAGTTTAATGTCGACTCCGAACGACAGACTTGAGAAGCTTGTTCATGGCAATTAGTTACTCTCAGAGCTTTTGCCACAAGACTGCTGAGAGGTAGTCGCCGAAAGAAATATTTTTATCATATTTCTTTTTTTTTTTTTTTTTTTTTTTTTTTTTTTTTTTTTTTTTGAAGATGTCAGAGCCTGGAGTCGAACCCAGGACCTATGTCTTAGTAATCCAACACACTAACCACTAGACCACGGCGACTACGAACACAACTACGCATTTAACAAACACTACCTTATAAAGCGAAAAATAAAAGTATTTTTTGTATTTATAATTTTTAATTCTGGTTTTTCGACCTTTATTATTTAATGTAAAGAAATTTTCAAGCTCAAGGCCTATTTTTAAATAAAAATCTTTTATTTAATTATTAGTTTAACGAACCCAAAACAAAAACAGAGAGAGCGATTGTCCCATTTAGTTTTGTATATTGTTTTGTTTTGGGCACTACAAATACACTAACTCAAATGTGTGTAGGTAGAACAAAAAATAAATGAGAAGAAAAAGAAAAGAAGAAGAAAAATAGAGAAAATTATACGAATGTACCGGAACAACAAAGCAAGTACAAGAGCGAAAAACGAATTGTTTCGTTTGTGCTTTTTCTTATTTAAAAAGTATTTGTTTTGGTTTTGTTCATGTACAATACAATTAAAAAAAATTTGAATAGTTTATGACTTTGTGGTAACGTTTGCGAAATGTTTTGTTTATTTGCCCACTCTGGTTTTTATTATAGCTTTGAATTTAATATTATATGCAAAAATTATTTTTCAATAAAATAAATTATTAAAACTATTATACCTCTTGAACTTTTTTAACAAATCTTAACAAGAGCAGATGTTTAAAATAAGTACTGCATATAACGAATTTTTCAGTTTAACGAACCGGCCTGACAAAATATATTGTAGGTTCGTTAAACGGCGAAACTACTGTATTTTTATAATATCCAAAATTAAATTAAATAAATTTTTTTTTGTAGTCCACAGTATGAACTTAGATTTGAAACAAAGATTTTATATCTGTGGCATTTTGACAAAACACCTTAAGTCGAGATAAGATAGAAAAAAAGTTTTTTTAAAAAACTCGGGGAAAAAATTATTTTTATTAAAAAATAAAATAAACCGAAATTTTATATTTTTATTAATAAATAATATAACTTGCATCTTTTTATTTCATCTATATTATTTTCGTATGACGTATTATATAGGCCGAAAGTTTTGATGGCCAATAAATTTATAAAAATTTATATTTTAAAAAATAAACTTCTTAATATATTAAAAGTTTTTTTTTTAATATTTTTAATTCATAATTAAGACATTAAAAAATTAGGGCCATAACTTTATGGAATTAGAATATTTAAAACCATAAATAAACATCTCATTAAAAATGCCTAAAAATATGCCATAAATAATTAAACAACATTATGAAACTTTCTCCCGTTGTCTTCTGCTAATTCTCTCTCGTTTCAAACTGTCCAAATGGGATGTTAACATGATGGAATGTGTTTATTTGTTTTAATAGGCCCAACAGTAAGAAACAACAAAAATAGATATAAAAAACATAAATTTTATTAAAAAATATACCGGCATTTCATTTTCTGTCTGGTGTTTTATATCCTCAAGGAGCAATAAAATGTTTTTTTTTCTCTGTTTCTAAAATGAAAATAAAATTTACGGCCGCATTTGTACTAACAAAACAAACAGAAAAAACACAAGAGAGATGCCCCAAATCTGTTAATAAAAAATAAGTAAAATGTAAAGTAATAATAAATAATTATCCTGAAAAATAAAACAAATATGTTTAACAAACAAAAAACCATATTTTTCATAAATATTATCTGAGATTTAGACTTTAAATTTTACTGGCAAAACAAAAACAAAACAAAAAAAATATATATGGGCAATTTCAAAAATTTTCAACATTTGTTGAAACTGAGTTCAGATGCTTATTATTTCTCCAGTTTTTCGAATTGACCAAAACGGTCAAAAGGGAATGGTAGGCCACACTAGAAAACTGGGAAATTCAAAATTTCAGACCATCAGTTCTTTATTTTTAAAAGTTATGGGCACTCAAATATCGAAAAACTCAAATAAAGGCTTGAAATTTACAAGAGTTTTTTCATATTTCATCACTTTTCTACTTTTAGTTTTAAACTTCCGATGCCCACTGATATAAAATAAAGTCACTAGACTTAGTAGATATTTACACTATAAAAGTTATGCCCATACTACTATTTGGGAAAAAGTTGTACAGCGGTTCATTTTTGAAACCAAAATTTTCCGATTTTTCAATTTTCGCAGTTTTTTCTATAGCGTTTTTGCGCCGTTCAAGAAAATTGCATTTCGTCAACAGTATTTAAAAGATGGTATAATTTGCTAAAATTTGCGCCATATCACGTCGATGTCAGGCTGCTAGTTGCTGAGAACGATGACCTCAAACTTTTATAGAATTGGCGTAAATTTTTCAAAAATGACAGTTTTTCGCGCCTGACATTTGCAATCTTTTTTAAAACTGGTTTATGTATTGCGTGATCTAAACTTCTTAGTAAATGGCACCTCAACGTCAAGAAGGCGTTAACATATTTTGAAACGCAAAAATTTTATAAAGAAAATAAAAATTTTGCGAAATTTCATGATTTTGTTTCGCGTTTTTTTTAATTAATCCGTGGTTTAAAATCAATGTAAAGTATTGGAAATGAAGTGCGGCGGTGAACTAAAGGTCATATATAAACACGGTTGAATTCGGTCCATATTTAGAGGGTACAGTGGCATTTTTCTTCAAACACATTTTGCTTTGTGACATCTGCAGTTATGTATAGATTCTGCCGCGTTTAACAGCAAATGATAGGTTTTTTTAAGCTTGATAATAAAACCGAATAGGCATTAAAAAATTTTCATGATTTTAAATTTTATAGATCAAAAAAAAATCCTAACCTCAAAAATAATTCTTATATAATTTTTTTATTTTTTAAATTTGCAAGTTAAAACATTGTTTTTCTGTAAATTAGTTATGCGTTATATAAACACATATTATAACAATCGGTGAAACATTCATATTTTTGCAAAAATTCGCGTTTTTTAATGTTAAGGAATTTTAATTATAATTGATATTTTTTATGTATTTTATCAGTGCATTGATGAATTTGGACTGCACTGATGAATTTGAAATGAGTTTCATGTATCCATGCAACATTTATTAAAATAAACCAATAAATTTAACTTTAAATTTTTTTAAAGAAATTTTAACTTAAAATCTCCATAACTTTCGCGCCGTTTGCAATAAATGATTAACGCGAACTGTTTTGGTATGCTAAAATATCATCCTTCACGTGACCAAAGCGTCATTCGTGTCATCCAAAAAAAAAAATTTCGAAAAAAAAAATATCAAAATGTCGAAAATTTTTGAAATTGCCCATATATATTAGTTTTAGTACTCGTAATAAATAATTTTCTATAAAAGTTCACTGGTTTACATGTTCTAACACTTTCGCTTGATTTAAGAAAGCCTTTAGATTACCTTTTTTTTATCAGTTTTATTGCTTTTCATGTTCATATTTTTAAAACTTATGGCTTTATGGCAAAACTAATCTTTTGACTGTAGATAAGTCTACATTTTTTTTTAAACATTTTGCTGTGCTTTTAAAAAACAACCTTTTAAATACAGTGGTGTTGGCGATTTTCGGCCATAAATTTATGGCTTTTGGTGTTAGAAGATTAAAAAATTAACCTCTGGCATAAAAAACTGCCATATTTTTTTAACCTTTGGTAACAAATAATGCAAACAAAAAAAAAAAAAGGAATATATTTAAAACAAAAAGTGCCAAAGGATTATACTGCATAAACCAGGTCAAACGTGATATATAGAGCAGATTAAAAGGCACATGCTTTCACTGTTTTACTATAAAATAAAAAATAAAAAATATGTACGTAATATATGTGCTCATATGTATAAATTGTGTTAAATTAAATAAATATTTGATTAACATTTTTTTATACTGACTTATGTTTTAAAAGTTTGAACAAAGAAGTTGGTTTCTATATTGTTTAGTTTAAATTTCATTTGAATATTAAATCTTCATGCATATGCAATAATTTTCTTGTATGGGGCCGTGCCCACTTTTCCAATTCCGCCCACTTTTTACTTTTGATCTGTATTGACTATTTCGTACAATTAATTTAAGCAAAAGAGATGCTTTAGCCGTTTCCAAGATATTCACATAATGATTTGTCAGTCAATACAGGTTTTTTTACATATAAGTTTAAAAAAATATTAATCTATCAATATAGTAAAACCTTGTAATACAGCCCAACCTTAATTAAAAAACTTAACGATTACTATATTGAAGTTCATTAAAACTTTATATAAATTATGTATTTTATGCTAAAGAATTAAGACTCTTTCATATATTAAAAAAATAATTGTTTAATCTGTTTTACTGAAGAAAATTAATTGTTTAACATTTTGCCTTATGCCCTTAAATAATAAATATATAACACTGATATATGCTCTCTAATTGAAAATAGCAATCTCAAATAAACACTCTTCTCTCATTTATGAACTCACCCCTGCAAACACCCAATTTGTATACTAAAAAAAAATTAAGAAATATACGCCTAAATGTAGGCTTTTATTAGATAGTTTCGTAAAATGGTATTTTCATAATTGTATGATATAAACACGCAGAGCCTTTATTAAGAATTGCAAGTTATTAAAAGAAAAGCAAAAAAAAAAAATAAAATTTGAAAGGATATGAACACTAAGGCAACGAACCATCATTATAAAGAAACTGGAAATAATTTCTTAATTTAAGGCAATAAAAAAATAATGAAGCAAATAATATTCTTTTTGTATGAATAAACACATTTGAAGAAAACGGCAAGAATAAGCAAATAATAAAACACAGAAAAAACAAGGATCTAACAAAAAATTAACTTATTGTTTTCAATTAATTTTTAATTGAATCAATTATTCTTTTGATCAGAATAGCACTTCTTTTAGTGATTAAAACAAAATCAATCAACTTTTAAATTGGTTCAAAATTAATTGATTGATCTTGTTTTCGTAAGTGAAATTAATTCTAATATTTTTTCGAAAAGAGTACAATCATACTGTACACTATACTGCAGTAATCTGTGTAAAAAGCACATGCAAAGCTAGGATTCCTATAAAACTTTAATTTCATTGTAATACCTGGATCTCTTTTATATATGCAAAATATCTCAATATCATTTAAATTACCACTTAAGGATTTGTGGTAGCAGTATATCTTTTTGAGGCAGGTTTAGATCATTTATTAGCATATTTCGAATGATAGCTCGGCTACAACTTGAAAAATATCATCATATCGAAAAGTTATCTGATTAAATAAAGCAATAAAGCTCAAAACGGACGCATTGTCTAGCTCGTGACATCATCTTGTTAAATTTACATTTTATCCAGTTAATGACCGTCAATTGCAGCCCATATAAAGTTGATTATCATACGGCTATCAAAAACAGTGCGTATCAAAGAGTTACTTTTAGAATATGCACTGGCTTTTCTTTGGAAATATTTCTGGGTTCTACGGACCCTTATGGAGCAATAAATTTAATCGCTAAACAAAATTTGGTTTGACAAATCTGCATTATTGCAATATCTAAGTAGCATATCTCTGGAGTAGTAAATTGTCAGTTCGCGTGCATTGGACTTTATATGTGTATGCAAAATATGTTATAATGAGCCGTAAAATATTCCTAATTTCTGAGAACGGCGTGGAATTGATTATCCGCTATACTTTCTCTAATAGAAGTGCATACTTTGATATAAATATAAATATAAACAAAATATATATATACATATACTAAGAATATTTCATTCCACAAAAAACAAAAATCAAACAAAAACAAACAATTTCAAAAACAAAACAAAACAAACAATGCTATAATGCATAAGCTCGATATTATATTGATTCTAGTCTATTAAAATTTCTCTATAACTTTGAGAATTCCTTGCATACGAGTTCACGTGTGATGATCATAATCACTCGGTAGCACTTAAAAACTGAAATCGTAATTAATTTTTACTATTTTCATACATAATTCGGTTGTTAAACGATTTGTATTCGTAAATGCAAGGCATTCACTTTTTAAATAACCCCCAAGCCCGGTTTGGAATTCTCCACATGTATAACCCGTTATATCATTTACTTAGAAAACTGTCTTCTACTTTTGCAGAATCACAACAATAATTTTGTTATACAACATCCCAAACATAAATAAATAAAATTTCTATTGAATTCAATATTTTGCCAAGCATTTTCGCACCTTATGAAACTCTCTTCTGCATAGGCAGACATACAAACACTTATTTACGGACTGAAAGGAAACATTTCAGTTCATTTAAAGGATAAAAAGGTGCCTTTTGTACGTACACTTCTCATGTAATATATACGTACTTTGTAGTCTGTAACATACAACTAACTAACAGTATAATAGAATAACACAACAATCAAAATGTGAAATAAATCTATTTTAAGTAACCGGATACACTTATACGAATTTAATTAACGCAAGGAAATATTTGAAAAATTATATATATTGAGTACATACATATATGTGTGTTGTTTTCAATTAAAACAGAAACTCAAATAATTAAATGAAATTGAACTTTGTTTGACCTTTTTCCTTTAATACAGATGCATATTGTTGTTTCCTAGAATAAAATGTTTAATTAAAATCTTTTTCTTTTTATTGTAAGAGAGAGGAGGAGAGAAAATTGTTTCTTGGCCTTGTTTTCTTTTATATAAAATTCAAACAGACAATAAAAAACCAGGCCAATTCTAAATATTCTCTATGAATTACTTACTTAGGAATTAAAGAAAGAGATTGAGGAAATCCATAGCAGTTGATTTAATATTGTCTAAAGAAAAAGTTAAAAATTTTATTTCAATTTTTCTTTATTGAGAGACAATAATAATAACAATAATAAGAGAATATGGAAATTTTACTTCCGGATTTTCAAGTCATACAGTCCGGAAAATGTTCAAGCTTTTCGTATTGTGATTTTAAAAATCCATGATCAAAATATTATAAAAATTTAATACAGTTTCTTATCGCTAGCACAAAACTATCAAATTGCATCATGATTTTAGAAGTTTACTGCCTGGTATTGAGTTTTGAAAATATATTAATTTTTTTCAGTTTTTGGAATATCGCTTTTTTCTATATAGAGCCAAAACAATTTGAAGCGTCGTCTTGCTGCCCAAAGTGAACAGTCGCCTTGCTTTGTAGAAAACTATGAAAAGACTTTTTTTATAAATTTTATTAGTGAAAACGGTGGTTCTGTAACATTGTAATCGATTTATTGTGAATATTTATACCAAGAAAGTTATTCTTTTTTAATTTCTTTTAACAATTATAGTATCCATTTTGTTTACGGGATAGTAAAATAAATATACAACGAAACTGCTGGTTTATACCAAAATTTTTAATGTATGTGTACATTTTTTTGTTTATTTCTTTATGTTAACTGACATACACTTAAATTTTGAGGTGTGTTCACGAAAATGTTAAACTATTAATTTAGTTTTAAAACAAATTTAACTTAAATCTTAAATTTATCCCAATAACTAAAAAAATAATCTGATCTTTAATTGCTGCATTGTTGTTCAGTTTATTGTATTTTTCAATTTTACAAATAGAAAAAAAAATTATTCCTTTTTTATTCTTCCTTTTTATTTAAATTTGATTCATCTGAATACTAATTTTTCTGGCCAAATACTTAAATCCTGAACACATTTCACACACTTCGATATTGAATTCAGCGTACTCGAATTAGCTTTACCAGTAGGGTGCCCAGCTTGTTAAAAAAAAGTGCCAAATTCAAGCACAGTGAAATTAAGATACTTTGCATTTAAATTTGTAGTGAATTTATAAAATTTAAAAAGTTTTTTATTGGGAGTTAGTTCTACTTTTGAGTAATCTCTCTTAGTTCTTTTCCTTTAGTCCTCTCTTTCCTGTTTTTTTTTTTTCTCCGATCGACTTGCTCTTTTGCCTTTATTCGCAGGAATTTTTTTGGTCTCTAGGTAGATTGTATGTGTGTACCACCTTCTCAACATAAGCTTGTCACTTGTGATTATTTAGCTTTAAAAAAATTCTACATTTTTGTCGTGAACAGGTCTTATATTATGATTTGAGTAACTCCTATCAAATAAATACGCTGGACAGTCTGTGTTTGTGTAGAAAAAGAAAATAAATAGAAAATATTACTTGTTTTTTCATTATCTTTTACAATGTTTACCTTAATTTCCTGTTTTGGTTATTTGCTCAAGCAATTTGTCAACTGTCATCGGAGCATGACAAAAAAAAAATATTTTAAATGATAAAAAATTCAAGCAATGTGTAGAGCATTTGTTTTAATAACTTTGCATTAAAATTTTTTTTCATTTATTTGTTGTTTGTCCTGACAGAAACGTTTTTGCAAAATTTATTAATTTTTATCTCTCTCTTCCTCCCTATCTTCTATTATAACTGCTGATATATATTTTATTATTTTATTTATAATGACAAGTTTAAGCTTTGATGTTTATATTATTACCGTTACTGTTGGTTTTTCTAATGATTGGTTTTATTTCCTGCTGACTCATTTATCATTTTAAGCAAATTTTTATGCAGCCATTATTTCAACCAACCAACAAACTAGCATTTAGATGAGTATTTAAGAAAAAAAAAAAAAAATAAAACAATAACAATAACAAATAAAGGATAAAAAATAAATAATTGTCATCAAAATGATTATCAAAAGGCATTACGAATGTCAGCGGTTATTAATGAGTCAAACTAATGACAACTGTTCTAAAGAATATACAAATATACTCGTACATATACACACGTGCTATAGAAACATTTGCAAATATATGTATATACGTAAGCACGCAACAATTCACATACACAAGCACACTAAATAGTTCAGTCTGCTAAAGGTATGTTTACATTTGGCAAATATTTAACGACAAAAGCGTAACCACTATTTTTTTGAAATATTTATTTTGCTTTTAATGCTTATTGTCTCAAATTTAATTAACAAATACAATACTTAAAGATTAGTTCTTATTATTATGTTTACAAAATACCATAAAATAGTGGTTACGTTTTCTTTTCTCTCAAATATTTATTAAATTTGAGCGTAGCTTAAGTCAACATTAGCTGTTAAAAATTGATGATTGTTTACTTTAATATGGTGTGTGTAAAAGTGAATTTATGTGTAAAACTGTATGTCTCTTTAAATGTATATCCCTATGTATGTAAGTATATGTGTATATGCTTGAGTGTGATGACACACTAGGTGTATATATACATATGTATTTAGTTATAGTTTTATATCGTTGGTCTCAGGTAGAAAGGCCCTAACTCGCATTTTTTCAAAACTTACTTTTTTTCAGTAAATCCAATGCATTTTAGAAATATTCCGCTCCTCACAAAGAATGTTTACAATATTATTAAAAATAACGTTATTACAAGCAATTGTACAGCATTTAATAAAAAGTTATGTATTAATAATTACAGTATCTGTTGTATTTTTACCGCCTCCTGTAAATTTTAAATTATTTGAGTTAGGGCCTTTCTACCTGAGACCAACGATATTAACTATGAGTGTGTGTCTATTTTCGCTTAAATATTTATTTATAAAGTTTTACACACTGACAGCATAGTGACAGCTAATTGACAGTCAGTTTGTCAATTGTCAGTCAACATTTTTTTTTGACATAAAGTTTGTTACTGCATTTGTTTTTTTCAGTTCCTTTGGTTTTTGAAAATATTTTTTAATAAACGTTGTAAACTTATACAGTTGGCTGGTTATACCAACCACATGGCTAGCAAGTTGTACAATAATTTCATTTTATTAATGATATGCACAAGTATTTAACTGGCAAAAGAACAAAAAATAAGTTTAAAACCAAGCTTTACTATAAATTATAATTAAACCATCAACTTGCTTTTAAATAGAAACTTTAAACAACTGAACAATGATTAAAACTATTACCATTTCGCAAAGTTATTGGCAGATTGTTAAAGCCATATTTAATAAGTAACATTTTAAGCTGATATTTTAATTCCAATTGAGGTTATATACTTGGCGTTTACAACCCTTTTTCAGAATTACAGTGTAGCAACTCACAACACCCATATTGTGTGCATAAATTCATACATAAGTAATTGCCCATTACAACCCTGTATCAGGGTTATGGCCTAGCTTCTCGCAGCTCTCATGTTGTGTGTATTAATTTTTATCCATTAGTACCGGGATCTACTGTATAAAGTCGACTCCGAACAAAAGATTTGAGAAGCTCTTTCATAGCAATCAATTACTCCCAGAGTTTATTCATGGCAATCAGTTACTCTCAGAGCTTTTGCCAAGAGACAACTAAAAGATGGTTGTCGAAAGAATTATTTGTTTAAATATCTTTCTTTCAATATATCAGAGTTGAGGTTTAAAACCTTTAGTAAGTCAACACACTATATGCTAGACTACCGGGACCACATATATTGAGGTTCACAAATATTTAAAACAACTCATTTCTTAAGAATTTTTTTTTCGAATGTGAAGATACTTAGAATATTTTTTTCTATTAAACTCCTTAAGTCGATGAAACAAGTTGTTGTCAATTTGATCACTCAAAGATAACATCTGTCGTTGGATATTGATTATGTGTGGTGAGCGTTTTCACTAAGTAGATAGCTGCTAACTTCCCAATAGGTGGCGCTGTACTCATGATCATTCTTTTTTGATGTCAATGCCAAAGGTAAAATAGAGTGAAATATCAAGGAGCGGTTTCTTGAGGATGAACTTATTGGAGGAGGAGGGGAAGGGGGGCCAACCTCTTACTTTTTAAAATATAATTTCGAAAAAAAAGCAAATTTTATTTTTATTTTTTTTCTTTTCTCTCTAGCCTTGTCAATATACTGCCTAACAACTATAACACCCCCCCCCCCCTCTCCAAAAAAAAACTCATGAATTTTTTTTCTACTAAAATATCAATATTTTCTCTCTAGCCTTGTCAATATACTGCCTTTCTTGTATTCTGCTTTGAGATATCTAGTAGTGATCCAACAAATATCCTCAAATATCACAATTTGACTCACTGGACACTCGTATAAGAAACTTTGTGCCTAGCACTTATAAAATTTCCTACTTTCAAAAGCAGTAGAACTTGTTTCAGCATTTCCTTCATTAATAATTTGATATGTTGAGTCATTGATTCGGAGACTTTACGTACGCAGCTGGAATTTATTATTCCTACTCGACCAACTAGATATTACATTCCTGTTAAACTGAAATACTTTCGATCAAATAACGCAAATTTTGAACTTGTCCGTAGAATGAGTACAGAATTCAATAAATATTTTTTTTCTATTGATGACTCCTTGAACTTTAACGCTCCTAAAAATAGAATAATGACTTAATTAATTTTTTTATTATGTTTAAAATACTATGAATAATCCGGATAGCCTATAAGAATCTTTGTATTTCAAAACGGCATTGTATGAGATTATTTATTAACGCTCTCATAAGGCGACCGTGTTAACCAATTAGTCAAAAATTCGTTAAAAAAGGACAAAATCAAAAAATTATTTATGTATAGCTTATTATTTTAATTTATTTTAATAATAAAATGCTTCACTTTTTATCAACGCTCGTATTACATTAAATTGTAATATTCAAGATTTCACAAAGGCTTTATATGAAGCTCTACAAACTCGTAGTTGTTATCCAATTTTATTAATAATAATATTTTGTTTCTCAGGATGTATGATGAATAATAATAATTCTAAAACTTTTTATAACATTCTACAGCATTTTAGTTAAAGAGTTTTCTTATCCACATCCGTATACCAACTATAGCCGGCTGACGAATACTATTTTGTGTAGTTTTAAAATTGTCAACATAATTTGCAATTGATATTACAGGCACGTTTCTCTCGTTAAGGCAAAAATACTACAGATTTAATGTAGTTTTCCATAGAAAGAAAATAACTTGGTAGTATATGTTTAACAGCAAAATAATGCAAACATTGTTTAAAATTATACATCCGGTTGATGAAATAACAAAAAAAAAAAAACGTAATGATAAGATTTTATTTTTATTCTAAAAACATCAACCAAAGTTTGTGAAAAAAACAAATTTTTTTTTAAGGAAATTAAAATTTTTATTATCCGTATGTATGTATGAAATGATATACCAAATCCAAATTTTCATCTTGCAATAAATGTTTAATAAAAGCATTTGAATAATTCGAAAATAAAGATCTATAAGATTTGTCTAGAACTAAGACAAAGCACTTAAAGAACGACTTTCTTTATTGCTAAATTTATTCGATTGAGTGAGTATTTTAAAGCAGGTTTCAAATAAATCAGTAATAAAACGATGGGCTCAGATTACAATAGCTGAAGAATTTTTGTCGAAGTACTAAGTGTTTCAAATAAAAAAATTTTTTTATAAATAAATACTTATAAAAATATGAATTACATACAAACATACATAATTGGCCATTACCACCTTGCTTCAGAGTTAGGGCCTAGCTTTTCGCAGCGCCCATGTTGTGTGTGTCAATTTTTATCAATGAGTACCGGAACCTACAGTTTAAAGTCGATTCGGAACGACAGACTTGAGAAGCTTTTTCATAGCTATCAGTTACTCTCAGAGCTTTTGCCAAAAAACTGCTAAGAGGTAGTTAAGAAAATAAATATTTTTTTTCAAGATATCAGAGTTGAAATATGAATTATTTAAATAAAAACCTCAATGACTGTCAAGAACATTCGTGTTAACCTCAATTGTCTAATAAAAATAATGATTAAAAAACCAGATTAAATTGGCATTAAAGTGCCTTAAGCGATATTACTTTTACATTTACAAAAGCAATGACAGGCTTTTTATTTTTAATTATTTATATTTAATGTTTTATTTTATGAAAACAATTTTATGCTCTCGTAACCTGTATTACTTTGTATACTTTTTTCTTTACATAAAAAAATAAAATTCCGATTTATATTTTAATTTTAAATAAAAAAACAATTAAATTATAAAGAGTATCTCGGCCGGTAATGAATTATATTGCATTTGTGTAACTGCAAAAATTTTATAATAATTTTGTATTTTTTTTTTTTTTTCTTTTGCACTATGGCTCTTGTGTTAAACTTATTTCACGGTATTTAGCAATCATTTTTTTTTTTTTTTTTTGTTTTTTTTTGTTAAAACAAATTAAAATATTTCCTTTCATTTTATGAATCAATAAATAAATGACTGGAATGTTTAACTGAAGTTTATGTTTTAAAATATAAAATTGCACATATATGTAAATGGAAAAAGTGTAATTAAATGAAATATTTAAATCCCTACATAATCCTGTATACGTTTTGTGAAATGAAATTTTTAAATGTTTTTTCATATCTTTATTAATAATTATTATGTAAAACGTGGTAATTCTTATTGTTAATTTTATTTAATTGTTTGATTTGATTTGCTACAAATGTATGTATGGGCTATAGAGTTAAAATATAGAAGTAGATTAATCCTTTTTTTATTGAGATCAATACTCAGTGGTAAGGCCCTACTGAATGCTGTGCATTATATCGGAATTTTTGAGGAAAGGACAGCGCATTATGACCAGAGAGCATATATTTTGTTGTCTTATATTATTAAGCTCCTTAGGAATGAGACAAATTGTTGTGAATTGATCATTCAAAGGCCAGTGTTATACCTTTACCCTTGAATGTTCAACAGTAATTGCTCCATCCTGGCAAGTTGATTGTGGTGAGTGCCTTCGCTACGTAGGTTCTTAGCTGTTATCTGCTACTTCACAATAGGTGGCGCTTTTCTCCTGATCATTTGTTTTTTGTTGTCAAAATTTAAGGTGGAATAGAGTTGCAAATTTTTAAAAATGTCTTCAAAAGAAAGAATTTTGTGTAATACACACACAGTTCAGGTTTTTTTTAATAATAAAATTCTTATTTTTCTTTTTCTTTTTAATTCAGATTCCAAAAGACCGCAAATTTTTAATCTTTGTAAAAAAAAAAAAACATATAATATTTGTTTTTGGCTTTAATAAGTAATCAGTCATATGATTACAAAAAGCATTCAGGCTTGTAGGGTACGGTATCATATAAAGCCAAGTTGAACGGATTATAAATCGTCGTGCGGGAGTTTAAGTGCTCTATACTAGTGCTGTCAAATTCTGCTACTTTTCATTACTCGATAGTATTGAGTACTTTCATTTGGGTACCCAATACTACTCAATACTTTTAACGGATTTTATTTTTAAGAGAAAACAATTACATAAAGTATTGTGTTTTTAGACAAAAATTTTTTTGGCCGTTAAAATTTAAATTTTCTATACAACTTCGAAGAAAAAATTCAACTCTTAAAGTATTGAGTAGTTACTTTTAAGTATTGAGTACCCAAAAATTAATACAAATACTCGATACTCGATACCCATTACTCAATACTTTGCCAGCACTACTCTATACGCCATTTTTTAAATCTCGAGTTAATGATGCTAATTTAGGTTTTTGATACCAAAATTGTTAAAATCTACAATCCGTTTGTGGCTATTTATCTCCGAAACTTGACGAGATATCCTACAACGGATAACATATTTGAAAAATTTGGGTTCGAAAACCTAAAGTGGCATCATTAACTCGAGATATATAAAAAATATGAAATGGCGGATAGAGCACTTAAACTCCCGCACGACGAAATGTATTCGTTTTTTTGTTTGTTTGTTTGTTTCATTAAAAAATATTGGAAAATGATTTAAATCCTTTTAGTAATTGTATTTATATTTCACGTTTATCCTTTTGTCTGTCATTTTATTTGCTTGTACTACGTATATATGTATCTTTGGCTTTTGTAAATAAAATGTATCAATAGTATACGGTTACATTAAATTAATATTAATTATGATAAAATATCATAAAAGTTAATTAAAATGTGTTTCTTTTTTCTTACTCAATAACAATTAATTTATAAACTGTCTTTATTTTCATATTTATCATCATTATTTTATATATCAATTTGAGTCAGACACAGAAAAATCAATATTTGAAAGCCAAATAATATACATTAGGGTGGGCCAATTTTATTGTCGTCAATGATAGTCTAGCATAAATGTAATCTATATGGCATTATAAGATAAATTTAACAAGATATCTTGTGTTTGGGTTTAAGTCCCAACGCAAACCGATCTAAAGATTTTCTGCTCCCATTATTGTATAAACTGTATATAAATAAAATAAAGACAAATTCGTAGATTAGATGACTATAGTACATGAATTCTTCTACAAAGTAGTTTTTGACGCCGTGTTCTAGTGGTTAGTTTATTGGCTTACTAAGACGATAGCTCCGGGTTTAAACCTCAGCTGTGACATCTAGAAAAATATATATATATAAACAATATTTCTCTTGGCGACTACCTCTCAGGAGTCTTCTGGCAAAAGCTCTAAGAATAACAAATTGACATGAAAAAGCTTCTCAAATCTGTCCTTCGGAGTCGACTTTAAACTGTATGTCCCGGCACTCATGGATAAAAATTGACACACACAACATGAGTGCCGCGAGAATCTAGGCCGTAATTCTGTAACGGGGTTGTAATGGCCAATTATGAATGTACAAGATAAGTTTTTAAACGATTTGAAATTTATAAACGGCATTGAAAATCATCATTTGGTATAACCAAACGTTGTTTTTTACGCAAGGTTTTCAAATTTGAGGTTAGGCAGCAAATTGGCTGTAATCCTTTGACATGTATTTGGTAAAAAGTTAGGAAATTTTAACCATGGAATCCTACAGTACCATTGTTTGCACCCAAACCATCAGGAAGGTTAACCTCACTTCCCGAATGACAATAAGTCCCAGATTAACCGGGGGCTCCTGATGCCGGTAATACCAGATTAAGGCATTTCTGGTCAGTCATTGAGAACACCAGAAATGCCAGCCACGCGTACTTAAAGGGACAAGCACCCCAAGTACGCGTGGATAAAGGCCGTGCACCAAACATAACCAACATTCTCTGCCTATATCGAGCGCCAGACCACTCAGGGCTAGGTCGAACCCGATTTTCCACGGATAAAACAGGCCACTAATGGAGACAATCACCAGCAGCCTTTTCTGTATCCTCGGGGGGACTCGGCTTTGTACAGATGAAATTATAAGCTCAGCATTCTTTTTTGCCATGTTTACACTTCGCCGCTAAAAAATCAACTAAAAATTAGAACAAGTTCTATTTCTGAGCGGTGCCGCTTAGCCGCTCAGAAATATCGCTCATTGCGTAGCCACTTCAGTAGTACTCCATATGTTTTAATTTTTTGCTGCTCACCGTTCAGCCGCTCATTGCGCGGCCTCGGCCTGAAGTATCAAATTCGACGGGATGAGCGAGTATGTGTTACTAAATGAGGTTTGCAATTTTTGGAAAATAGCGTATGTCTGCTGACGTACTAGAGGTAGAAATTCGGCTAGACATAAGATATAAGAGTAGACTTCATCTGTTAAAATCGTTCGTATGTTGACTCGATTCTTTCTTTTTCGAATAAAAATTTGTCCATTAGTACCCCTTCAAATCTTTATGTAAAGTAAAAGTAGTACTTGATTTTAGAATTCTGGTTTCTACTGAACAAATTTTCAGTTCTTGGTTATATTATTTAGATCCACCCTAATATACATATACTTATATAGGCAGTCAATTTGTTTACTTCTACTTTATTAAATATCAAAATATTGAAATTATTAAAATAAAAATAAAGAAAATATGTATATAAAATTTTAATGCCTTTAATTAAAAGTCTTAAAGGAAACAATTAAAAGAACAGTAAACTTTAAGAAGAAAGCATACTTTTGTTTTAAATTTAAAGCCATATACATAGATACCTTTTAAGAGTTTAATTTAATTAAATTTAAAAATATGTTTTCTTTTAGAAAATTATTTTGTACAGATTTTAAAATTTTCATCAGGAAGTGCAGTGACATAGAAGGAAACGCACACCCAGAAACATGATGATGCCACACAGACAAACAATTGTTAAGCAAAAGCAAGCAAATATTGATGTTTTTTAAAATAGAGAACAGTCAGTAAGTTTTTGTAAATGTTGTTGTTGTTGTTGCAGTTTTTCATGTTTCTTTTTTTTCCTATCTTGCTGCTTGTTGTACTAAGTTTTCTGGGTGTAAGAAAACAATGTTTTACAACAACCTCAGCACTCATAATGCCAAAAGCATTTTATAAAATTCTTTAAAGAATTTTTTTTTTTTTTAGTTTTCTCTCTTAATTTTTGTACATTTTTTTTCTAATTTTACTTCCCAACATAATATTTTACTTTTTTTGTTTCTGCAGAATTTTTTGTTATATTTCGTTCAAGTAGAAAATGTGTAAACATTTTAAGAGCAAATTTTTTTTTCTCTTTTTTTGTTTTGAAACAATATTATTGAAAATAATTTTTTATGCCAGAGATTTTGAAGAATAATAACAAGTAAAGGCTAAAGAACAGGTTAAATAGCAGAAAGATTTTTAAAGATATTTTCAAATATTTTTTGTTTGTTTGCAAAAATTTAAGTTTTATTTAAACAATTGAAAATATTGAGAAAAACTTTTTATTTTTAATAAAACTGTTAATGAGGCAGAAAGGGTGGTGTATGAAAAATAAAATATAAGAACTTATTGAACACTTTGTTACTTGAGGATACAAAAGTTTTAAAAAATAATAATATTTTAATCCTTTTGTTTACAAAAGAAGAAAAACAGTTTTCAGTAAAATTTGTTAACAGTTATGTTAATACTGCTTTGAGCAGAAGCAGGATGGTTTAGAATAGCGAGTACAGTAAATTTTGAATAAAATAATCAGTAACTAAGATAACTAAGAAATCATACTTGGGGGATGAGTGGAATAGTGGCTAGAGCGCTCGCACAAAAAATCAAACAGACAAGGTTCAAATCCCAACAAAGATGATAAATCAAAAATAAAAATTTTGCGATTTTTCGAAATTATAATATAAAATATAAGAGGTACCTCCCCCCCTCCCTCCCTACAAGAAGTCCATCCTCAAGAAACTGCTCCCTGACATTCCACTCTATATCTTCTTTGGCATTTTCATTAAAAACGAATAATCAGGAGAAATAGCGCCAACTACCGGGAAGTAGTAAATAACAGCAACCAACGCCTAAGACAATCACCACAATTAACATCCAACGACAGATGGGGTAATTGCTGTTGATCGTTCAGGTATGAAGATATAAACATGACCTTTGACATTCAAATTGCCAGCAATAAGTCTCATTCGTAAGGCGCTTAATAGAAAAAATTCCAGTGCAATGCATAACATCAGTAGGGGTTTATTCCCCTAAGTACTGGTCTCTGTAAAAAAGGTCATTTAAGCGATTACTCTATTACGTCTGTTACATTTTAATATTAAAAATAATTTCTTCGTACACGATATTTGCTAATTCATTTTAATTTTTTAATTTTTCATTTTAATTCAAATCCTTTTAACTGTGTTGTATAAAACTTACACGTTTTTATGTTTTATAGATAAAACTGGTTCATTCCATGGTTCTGGACAGAGTAGGCAAACAAACAAAACATTTCGCAAAAGTTACAACAAAATCATACACTTTTCAAATTTTTTTTAATGGTATTGTACATGAGCAATACCAAAACAAATACTATTTACATGAGAAAGAGCGCAAATGAAACAATTAGCTTTTCGCTCTTGTGCTTGCTTTGTTATTCCGTCACATTCGTATAATTTGCTCTTTTTTCTCTTCCTCTTTTCTTTTTCTCTTCTTCTTTCCTTTTTCTTCTCATTCATTTTTTGTTGTACCTACGCACATTTGAGTTAGTGTATTTGTAGTATTCAAAACAAAAACAATATATAAAATTAAGTGGGACAATCTTTCTCACTGTTTCTGTTTTATTTTTGTTTTACTCATTGTAAAGAACACAATGAGGTCAAACGTTCGATTTTGTTTATTTTCCTACTCTGGTTCTGGACTAATCATCATCATAGATAAATAAAATTGTTATCTCACTTGCCTTAGAAAACTTATACTCTTCTACTAAATGAAAATTGTGAGAACACTTCTACAAAATATGACACACATTTCTGAAATAATAAAGCATTAAAACCAGCCCTACGTCGCTATGTATTAAGTAATATGACATAAGAAAATCAATTTCCTTTAATTTTATATCCACAATACACGATTACCATAATGTTGGTAGTAGTGACAAAGCAGAAGCACTTACTATATTCTGAACACTCGAGTTCGAGCCCCAGGAAACGTGATAAATTTTTTTAAATTAATTTTATTTCGTCAGAAACACTTTAATTAGATCAAAGTTAAATTCTATAAAGACTTTAGATTGTCATTGGATTCAAAAATTCCTAACGCTGAGCCGTTTCATAAAATTTTAATAACAAAAGTTTCCAACTGAGGAGAATTGAACTGCAGTAAATTGTAATTGTGTAAATGCGTAGCTTAATATTTGCCATGAAAACAGATTTAGATTATAGCGCTTGCTTTCAAACGGAATTTTAACTCAAGAAATCTACTGGCTCTGCTTGTTGACGTCTAAGCCTGCGTTTACAAAACGGTGCTAAATTTTGCAATTTTTCAACATTAATCATACAAGGTTATGTATACTTATAAAAGTACTAACCATTTTCAAAAACTATTTCTCATGAGAAAGTAAGCTTTTAATATTGCAACTAATAACAGTCTAATTCATAATGAGATAAAACGTGCTTATAAGAGCTTTATAAGCAAAATCTCTTAATTTCGTATTCATAAACAAGAAACAGAGTCATAGCGCTCTCATAAACCATTTGTTAATAAGAAATTTTCATTGTAGGTTTCTAGGTACTTTAACCGTACAAAAACACGACATTTGTGAGTTAGATTGGATATTGTATAAATAAAACTGGAATAATATAGTATCACAATGAATAAAACTTAAATTCATATAATTAAATTTTAAATTCATATAATTAAAAATTTTCGTATAATAGCAAATGATTGCAGTGTCGGTACAAAATAAAATTTCTAAATGACCAAAAAGTTGTTTTTATTTTGTCTTACATATGCCATCTATTTCTCGTTCTCTTTCTCTCCAGTTTACAATTCCATTTTACCAAATTTTGATATAAAAAAATGTAAACAAAATAGTGATGCACAAACTAAAAAGAGAATGGTAGTATTCGATTACTTTATACATGAATTAAAAAAATGTGCTTCAAAGGAAATCTTTTCCTTAATTTTTTCAGTTTTTATTAACAGTAGTAAATATTACTTCAATCACATCTATTTTATGTATAATTGTGTTACTATAACATTATTTTTATGAATATTAAAAAATTACCGAAGTAACCGATAGCTTTTATTGTGCATCACTATGCTGAAATAACATCATGGTATTGCCAGCATGACATTAAAATCGTTTATTAGTTAATTTGCTCATATGAAAGGTTTATGAATAAGATTTTTTATTTTGAGCTTATAAGACAGACAACGTTTAATAACTAATGTATGGATTAAACCTAAATTAAGCAGTTATTATGAATTAGACTGTAAATATATAAAGTGACTGACTATCGTTTTAAGAAATACTGCATCACTTGTAGCGTATTTCTTACATCCGTTTGATCTGTTTTGTATATCTGAGCAGTTGATCTAACGAAATATATTATATCTCAACGATTTTATGTGTGAAATAACTTGTATGCAAGATTATATAGCGACAGCTATAAGGAACTAGTTTCCATGACATGAATCATAGTGCAAGGCAAACCTCATGGCTAATCCGTCAATGCCCAGCAAGTAAGTACTTTAAGTTGTAACCCATAACGATTTAGTATAACTGGTACTCGGGATTTCCACAAAATCGCTACTACCACCAGATATCTAAGCTGTAAATTACCAGGCGGATACTAAGCACGTATGTATTATGACTTATCACAGCCCCCATAAGAAGCTACATTAAGAATTCTAATTATGCCCATTAAACAACGGCTATTCACTATTTAAAAATGCAATGAAAAGTAATCCTAACTTTAAACTGTAAAACTACTGAAACTACATTCTTTAAAAAATTTTTAAAACTTTCTTCTTTAATTGTTGGTTTTAGAATCATAAATTTCCAAGGTCTTGTAGCATATTAATTATGAAATTAAATTTCCTATTGTTTGCCTTGAAATAAATTACGTTTTAAAAATTCAATTTGAATTTTTTATCTCGCTTTTAATGGTCCTCTGCTCATTTGTTTATTTTGAAAACATTATTAAGTGCGTATTGAATTTCAAATAAGTTATGGTCTCAGAGAGTTCACTTTTCCTCTTTCCTTTTTGATTTTTTTTTTTTTTTTTGTTTTCTGTTTTCTCTCTTATTGTTTCTGTTGACTTTTTGGCACATGTTTCTTAGAAAGTTTTCTTAATTGATATATAAAATGTAAAGCACACAAATAAGATATGAAATTAGAAAATTCTTAAATTTTCTTTTCTTGTTTGTTTCTTTCTTTTGACTAAACATTCTACTGATTATTTAATTTTGAAGAAGGGAATGGGAAATGAAGAAAATGAAAAATAATATCTGTGTCAGCCAGTGGTACTTATTATAGCAGTCAAATATTTTTTCCTGTTTTTATTTTATTTTATGTAGTATGTAGTGTCGTCTGTCATGGGCATATTGTGTATTTTAAAAGAGATTTTAAATTTGCTAACTTTGGGAAAATTTAAAGAGCAGAAAACGCAAAAGACTGTTTTAAGAGTTTAAAATTTTTAATTAAAAAAATGTTTCCTCTCAACCTCCCCCTTGTTGTTTAATTATTATTTTAATGTTTCCATTTTATTTAAGCATATCTGTAAAGTGGGTTGATATACAATTATATTTTATTTTAATTTTGTGTAGAAAATTACATCTCAAAAGTAAAGTGCGGGTTAGTGGAGGAGTTCAGGTTTTCAAATTTTTTTTTTCTTTCAACTCCTATTTTCCAGCTAAAAGTCTTTATAACATATTTGGCCATTCTGCTCACTCTCTGTACCATTCTAAAAATGTCCTCCTGTGAATTTAAATTAAATTTGTGTGCATTACGTGCTTTTTTCTATTACTGCCTTTTGACACCTGGCCTACCTCTCTCATCCCATGAACGTTTTGTACTGTATAAATTACAAAAATTTTTGTTTTAATTTAAAAGACTTAAATGCTAGCGTATCAACTTTATATTATTAGTCATTTAGGAATAATTGTAAAGGGAAGTAAATTGTTAAGTATTCCATGGAACTTTTAGTACTTTTGACACTTGTTTTGTACAGAGTTAAATGGTAACATTTTAATGGTTATTTAACTGTAACTGTCTAGCATTTCAAAATATTAAAATTCTAATTCTAAAAATATGACAAATAATTTGCGAAGTAGATCTAAGTAATATAAACAGATTTAATATATTAAACAGGTTTTTAAAATAAATAGGAAAAAAGAAAGAAATAAATAAAAAATAAATTAAAAAATATTAATAAATGGCATTCAAAGTACAAAAATACTAAAGCCTGTTGTACGCCTTGAATACGAAAATATTTAATACCCAACGCATGTACAAAGTGAAGTAAAAATTGTTTTTTGAAGTTCGTTCGTTGTATTATAATTCTCTTTTTAATTAAAAACTTTAGTTTTACTTTTGGAGTGTGTTATCGCCGACATAACTAATGACAGATATGTATGGCTTGTATAACATTTATTGTGAGCTTCAATACTCTTCCAAAAATTCCCAGCAAAAGATTTCTTCTATTCTTTCCTCTTTAATGACATCACAACTACTCGAAATCTCATGTGATCAAGAGGGGCATAAGCAGCACGGAAATGCCAAACGTAGAATTTCTCTTGCTTAAACCATATGCTTTCCAGAACTTATTTCCCAGTAGAAAATAGTGCTTACCAGTAAATTATTTTGTAAGGGAGAAATTGTAAACAATCATATGAAATGAGCCGCTAAAATACAATAGAAATGCAAATTTATTGCAATCAGTAAGCAAATAGTACAAAAAATCAAATATTTTGAAGCTTTAAGGTATAAAAAATAATATAATGCTTCCATTATTGCTCACAATTTTATTAATTGCTTCCAAATCTTACACATTTTCTGCTGGGTTGTTCATTTGAGTAAGAAGAAAATTATTTAGCAGGACTGTGTAACCCACACCGTTTAGAGTAGTCATTTGGGCCAAAGTTTTTTCGAAAATATATAGTTAAGAACAAAACTTTGAAAAAAATAAACGAAACAATATTATAGTACCTTCCTAGAGGGTATATGACAACCCATAAAAATTATGCAGTAGTTATGCAGAGTTTTTTGTAAAGATTTTCGACTTTTTTTTGTTAAAAAACTTTTCGTGTTTTTTACGCAAGCACTGTTTTAGATGTCACAGTGGACATGTAGCTGTTTATGCATATAAAACTTTAGGTGAAGGTCCACACTATGCGTACATGCATATTTGCGTATGATACTTTTTGTGCATTCTATGCGTTTCTAAATTCAAGTTACATGCAATGCGTTTTATGCGCCATATTGTTTTTTTTTTTTTTTTTTTTTTTTTTTTTTTTTTTTTTTTTTTTTTTTTTTTTTTTTTTTTGATCAGCTATTGTGTTAATATTGTTATCAAATAAAAACAATTTAGACAAAATGGAAAGTGAACTTAAGATTTTAAAAGAATTTGTGGAATTCCTTGATTTTCTATTTCTAATAAGTAGTTTGTGCTACAAGCAACTACGAAAAGCTTGAAAATAACACGATATGATTTTCTAAGCTTTTCCTCCATAGCACTTGTTTTTTAAGTAATAATAAACACAACAGTGATGGCACTCAGTTCTTAAAAATAATCAATAAATAGAATACAAAATATAAAAATTGTATTTAAAACTAATTTTTATGTATTTTTTTTTTTCTTATAAAATAAATTTCTCATCCATGACTATTAAAAAAGTTGACATTTGTTCACAACTCATTCAACGGAAACAAATATATAAAGTAAACCTAATTTGTTGCATTGATACGTGTATGCATTCTATGCGTTTTGCTGTGTAACTTGTCACATATAATTACGCTGATACTACTTTTTTGTCAGATGCATACACATTACAGACGCATAAACGCATATTATGGACCTTCAGCGTTTACATTTGCAGTGTCAAAAACATATCCGTTCAGCAGAACTACTACATCTCTAAAAACACCAGCAGTTGGAAAACCTTAGAGGTTGATATGTCTCTTAACGAGACCATATACAACTCTAAAAACAAACAAGTTATCACCGAAAAACCCTACACAATATGTGTTTCTTTGTTTCTGATGCCTGTAAGCACAAACTAGAAGCATTTAAAAACAAAAACTAGACGCCAAAAATTTATACAATTTTATCAAAGTATTGCCTGACATGGATGCAAGTTATGACAAAGTGGTATAATTTAAGTGAATCAAGCAGGATATTAACACTAGCGTGTTTTGGAAGATAATTTGTTTGGTTAAAAATTTAGAGTTACTGAAATCTTTTAAAATGAATGAGAAAAATCAATGTATAATGTATGATTTAAAGACATTTCTCATGTGTTGACGAAAAGAATTTTAATTCATTTATGTTTAGGATTATTTTAGATTTCTTTTAAAATTATTCATTTATATTTGATCATTTGATATCTTGTGTTTCATGCTAATTTTTAAGACTTTTTTTTGTATACCAATACTCAGGGGTGAACCTCAGCTCATGCAGTGCATTGTACTGGAATATGTAAATATGTAGATAGATTTTTTTTTATTAAACGCCTTTTTTTATCTTTGAAATAACGAAAGAGAATTGAATGTCATTTATTTAGTGTGTTTTGCCAAGTAACTGTTCATAGAGTATTTGTTTATTTAAACATATATTTAAAAACACTAAAATTACTGTTTTCCCAGTTAGTTAAAAATGACCAGAAAACGGAAAAGCTAAGCTAGTAAGTAAACAAGCAAAATTAACAAAAAAAAAATAATTTAAATTTTTTCAAAACTTTAATTTCTCTAAACCATCCTGCAAAGAAATTTATAATGGACGAAATATTTTTAAATCTCAAAGCTTATTGGAAACAAATAAATTTAATTTTTAGCAAATTAAATAAAAACCAAATCCTAAATTTATTTTAGCTTTGGGTGTAAATTCCTAAAATCAATTTATTTGGCATTTTAAAACAAAAAGAATTTTTGTTTCTCTATTTCTGTATTACAATGTTTGTTGACCACAAAACATGTTTTTGCAATTTTTGTTTACAAAGTTTTATATAAAAAATGAAAATTTACTACCGGCAGCAAAAATATAAAACAACAATTACTTTAGAAATAACAAAAGCAACGGTTGCAAATACTCGTACAAAAAAGTCTAGGAAATGAATAAAAAATACAAAAAACATTGTATGCTCAATACAATTTTCGGGTAACAAGTGTTGCAAAATCAACAATTTTTGGCAATTTATTAACAAACTTAATAAAAAAATATTTATATAGATGTAAATATGTAAGTATTTATTTACCCACATACTCATCAAATATATTAAATAGTTTAAATTTTTTTTTTTGCATAACTAAAGGTCAAAGTTCTGCTAAATAAACGTGAAAAGCGCCTTTGTTGATCCCCTATAAAATTGTCAGTTAAAAGTTTTCGGAAACTATCCTGAAATTTCCTTTTTTAAAGGACTTTTTTGCTTGCTTTGAAAAAAAAAGAGTCCAATTGACTCTTATAGAGAAATGCTAAAGCGATAAAAAATTTGAAAATAAAATTCATTCGAATATTACAAAAACTATATTTGTTATTTACATTTGACTGATTCAAAAACAAATAAAAATAAACGTAGACCACTACAAAATAAATTTATTCTAACAAAATAATTTAGAATTGATTTGCAGTTCTTAAAATTCTGTTGCAAACATAAAAGCTTTCTAATTGGTTTTGAGACTTTAAATTTAGCTTTTTTATTCTAGCCAAGCACAGGGTATTTCTAAAGACCTATAGAACTCAAAATTGGAAAAAAATTAAATTAGAATATTAAATTTTAGTTCACAAAACCAATATATTTTTTTTAGTTGAAAGAACAATATATGGCATTAAAATTTTAAATTCATCGCGTACATATGGCCACTAGGATTCTAAAGAAGGCGCATTATCTATTAAGCAGTTCAGGTCATCTGTCCTTTAAAAGCAGGCTCATGAGCAAATTAATTTTCTCGAATGCCTAAATAAGCTGATAACAATATCACTTCGATACGATATAGCTCAAAACAAACCAATGAGCAGTAATCCGTTCATGAGTCATTGGAAGCTTCAATGATTGTCCATGTAATTCCCATAAAATGGTAAGATGACAAAACTGAACGTACTTCAATCGTCCCGATCCCCTTAAAGTATACACTAGATGAGCCCTATTTATCATTTAAAATATAATTTCAATATATTTTTTAGTTCATCATAGTATTCATCTAGACACATTCAATCTTTTTTAAAGTAAAATGCCTCTTGGAAACAAAATAAAAGAAGAATTTTTAGGTAAAAGGTACTAAGCAATGAATATCGGTCCATCCATTTAGTGGATTCAAGACCTCAGGTTTGAGGTCTTCTTTCAACTAGAATATCATTTATTTAGAGAAATATTTGTCATTTATGAATATAAATCCTACGAAGAAAGCGTAAAAATATTTAACAATTGGTTACTCAAACATCATAATCGACTTACTTTATAAGGAACTGATATAAAGAAAGCTTTAAAGATTTGTTCAGGACTGTGCATCATAAATGTGTAACTTATGTTAGAAATATGGCAGCGACTAATGTGAATTTGTCTGTTCTACGTATTTAGGTTTTCACGCCTATTTATTGAGTTTTATCTCATGCAATATTTTAAGCGGACTGACCATATGATATGATATGCTGATAGAGTGCTAAAATAACAGACTTTCAATGCCAATTCTTCGGTTAATTTTTTTTTGTGTAAATCGCTCATTTTATTTCTTTTTCATACAGTGATTACATTACTGTAGTCGCCGTGGTCTAGTGGTTAGTGTGTTGGCTTACTAAAACGATAGCGCCGGGTTCAAATCTCAACTCTGACATCTTAAAAAAAAAGAAATATGAAAAAAATTATTTCTTTCGGCGACTACTCTCTCTTGATTACCATGAAAAAGCTTTTCGAATTTCAGTACTCATGGATAAAAATTAATACATACAACTCAGTGCTACAGAAGCTAAGCCGTAACCCTGACACAGGCTTGTAATGGCCAATTATGATTACATCAATAAGTAATATTATCGCTCTATGGTTTAGTATGTTAGCCCAACTTTTTTTGCCTTATATTGAAAAATTTGAATGACACCATAATGAAGTGTCAACAACATAACAAAGCTGACTTATACTTTAGAACCTGAGAAAGTTTTCCGGTTCCATTAATTTTTTGGGTCGGCAACTTGACACTAACATTACGCCATTTAACGCCGTTAAGAATTTTCTTTTAGAGCGGCATGAAAAACCGTGCCAACTCGGATAATACCCTAACATTGGAACAAGTTATCGCCTAGCAATGGCCAAAAATATTCCAAAAGGTGATTAAAACTTCTTAAAAGGAAGTATTTCTGCATTGTTTGATTTATACAAAAATGTGAGTTTAAAAGTTGATGTTGGGTTATGAATATGTACAGATACGAGGAACACTGATAGGATTACCGTAGTTGGGGTCGAAAACATGTTCAGTTTGACTAGTAAACTAATCCTTCATTTTCTTGTTTGATTATATTTTAAAATTATTGCAAAGAAATCTAATTTATTAATAGAATTTAACTTTTAATCTAATTAAAGCGTTTCTGACAAAATAAAATTAAATACTATAAATAAATGGAATATATTTCAATTTTGCTAAAAGTCTTTCAATTTTTAAGTATTCCAAGAAATCCACACAACAAATTCTAAATTTAAATTGACTTTTTCCTCTTAAAATTAAATATGGAAATATAACCAAACAATTTACTGATAAACAAAATTTATTTATGAGCATCTTATGAAGATACTTATGAAACTGTGGGTAAATAATAAAATATTAATAAATCGTTTACTAGAAACTTGTTTGTCTACTTTAAGGCAAATATAACCGTATATATGCATATAATTAATAATGACCTACTTTATGGCTTTATATTTAAAATAAATCAACAAGCAAACATATAGAAGATGACCTCAAGACTTAAACCAAGAAAATTATTACAAAATAAACAGTAAACAAATTATTTATCAGAATTTACAATTAATTTAACTTAAGCCTTTTATCCTTTTTCAACAAGTTTTTTTGTTTTTATTTTTCTTTTTGTATTATTTTATTTTTTTTTTTTTTGAAACAACAGAAACATAAGACCTTAATTTATTATCAGATTTAAAATCTCTTTTTAATATGGTGTTGTAAATAAATACAGCACACCAATCGATTAAACAATCTGTGTAAGAAATTATATCCTTTTAAGATGGTTGTTATAAACTCACATATTGTTGTTGTTATTTTTCAGCAGAAAAAGGATCTTCTTTAAGGGTGAAGGCCAATGTGTTGACAACAAGAGAAAGAGAAATACGAAAATCAATCAAGTTTAACAACTTAATCCGATTTTTTTGGGATATAAATTATTAACACACAAGAAAGAAAAAAAAAAGAACTGAAAAAAGAAGGTTAAAGCGTCACCATAATATCCATAAAAGGAAATGGAAAACGAAAAAGGCTTACAATATAGCCTACTTTAAGGCATAATTAATATAATAAATCGATTTAAACAAAATAAATTCACAATGTGAACACATGCAGGATTTTAAAAGGATGTGTGTGTTATATACGTACATAAATACTTGTATACTATGTGTTCATACGTATACAGGCTAGAAAACTTTAGCAGTATGAACCGAACAATTGTTATCCTTCTGGCATTGTTTAAAACTAATGAAACGAAAATAATAAAAATCATCACATCTTCTTAAAATAGGCTTCTGCTTAATTGGCTGAAGCCATAAAACTTTTGGAACTGTTTACTGCATGCATAAATTACGGTTATATTTGGCAATTATTTGACCAGCAAATATTTTTTATAAAATATTTATATTTTAAAACCTTTATTGGTTATATTTCGATTAATTTAATATCTCCATATGATTTCTTAAGATTATTTGTTTTTTACCAGTTTTTAATCAAATAGTAGTTCTGATTTTTGGGTCAAATATTTGTCTAATACAACCATACCTTAAGAGGCTTATTAAACAGAAACAAAATTCCATTATTTAGAATAGTTGACGACCAAACAAAAGCTTAATTTAATGTAATAAAGGAGATACAGCAAAAGCATTAAAGCTTTTTAAGTGACAATTGTAGAGAAAAAGTTCCTACGGCAGGCTTACTTGAAGATCAATTACGAATATAAATATAAAGTTATTATTGGTTATTAAAGCGCAGTGTACAATAACTGCCTGCAATTATAAAAAATGTCATACCATTTGCATCATACAGTTGTACTACTCTTATGGTATTACTTCATTGTTTATGGTAGAAGCACTGAATTTAGTAGTAAGAATTTGCCCCCAGGAAATGAAATTCAGGGAAACAATAAAATTAATCGATGCTCTTAGTCATAACTAGGTAGCATTCAAACATTTATGACTCTCATTACAGAAATTTCGAATAACCTCTTTTTCCCAAATAAGGTGGACATACTTTGTAGAAATTTAAGTGCAGAAACATATATTAGTCAGCGACTGATTTTAAAATGTTCTAAATGAGAGACTCAATAGTAATTAAAAATTAAATTAAAACTGTTTTTTTTTTTTTTTGTTAATGTTAAAAAATATCTAAATCACACCACTGTTATCAGTAGCAACACAAAAGTAGGGTGCAAAGCAATTAATAAAAAAAAAAACAAAAACTGTCAACAACAGTTGGTGTTTAAAATTGCATATTTTTAGTTTTTCTTTACCGAAAAACAAGAAAAGCCTTAAACTATACTTTATATATTTTGCACCCTTGTGTTATATTTAAAACAAGAAAAAATAGCACAAAAATGTGAATGTATTCCTGTTTATGAAGGCACCCAACTAACATTTTTTAATTATTAATAAAATTTTTGTCTTTTTCGCCAGAATATACACACTTCTTTCAGAAGAAAATTGCATCTACATATAAGTGAAACATCATGATAAGTCATTTATAATATTTATTTGATAACTTAGAACCACTTTGATTCATTTTCGGATTGTATTTATTGTCTCTCATGAGATTTTATCAGTCACTTATCAGTTTTAGTCATTCTTTTCGAGTAACTTCTCTATCACATGTGACCTCCTTTTTTTGTTTTTTTAGTTGTATTCGCTTTTCGATTTTATAGGTAAATACAAAATTTAAAAAATTTTTTTTTCGGCGACTACCTTTTAGCAGTCTTCTGGCAAAAGCTCTAAGAGTAACTGATTGCAATGAAAAAGCTACTCAAGTCTGGAATTGGGAGTCAACTTTAAACTGTAGGTCTCGGTACTCATTGATAAAAATTTACACACACAATATGGGTACTGAGAGAAGCTAGGCCGTAACCCTGATGCTATAAACATTTAAAAGCTACCGACCATCGACTACAAGTTGTCAAAAATAGAATACATGTGTGCATATGAGAATAATTATTTTAATGGCAACACGACTACTTTTGTAGCCCGTAGCCAACTTAGGCTAATTTCTGTTTTTCTTGGGGACAGAAAACAGTTTAGTGCTGCCAATACAATAAATGCATGAAATGGGTGTTTATAAAACGCAATACATGAAATGTATGCATTGAAAATGCAAAAAAAAAATTAAGTTGCACCACTGAAAAAAATCATTTATTTACATTTTTTGTTTAGTTTTCATTCACATATTTTATTTATTTACATTTGTTTTTATTTCATTTATAATTTATAATTTAATTACTTTTATAGTTTTCTTAAATTTTTATTTATTTATATATATTTTTTTTGTGTTATTAAAATAAACAAGTTTGTTATGTTTTGTTTAGGTTATGCTCAACGTGTCAAAATAGATGTTTATTCTGTAGCTGAAGTCGTTATTATAATTAAGTAGCTGGCTACTTAGCTACTTTTGTATCCAGCGAATTTTGTAATCGTGTGTTCGGTGGTCGATAGCCTTGAATGTGTTTATAGCATGAGACAGGGTTGTAATGGTCAATTATGTATGTATGTATGTATTATTATCTTTAATTATGATTATAAAAATTGAGCACAATTCAAACACTTATGAGAGTTTTTGTGCGAGCTTTTTTTTTTGATCAAACAGTTTTCAGTTTTTTAGAAAAAAAAATTAAAGGAACATAATTAAAAAGGAACTAAAACCACTTGTTATTTTGAACACTTAGATGATCGATTTACTATATGATTTGCTTTGTATTTTTTATTAAATATTTTTAAATATAAGCGCAATTAATTTTCAACTTTATTTTTGAACTCGTGGGTGTTTAGTCAGTTTCTGATCATCAATTAATAAAATTAAATTTCGCATATAAAACAAATAAAATTTGGTATTTGATCATTATTAACATATTTCGTTAATATTATGATGAATTTAATGAAAGTGAATAAAAATTTTAAAGAAAAATGAGCAACGATATTACGTTTCTGATATGGATACTACACAAGTAAATATCAACACAATGTTTAATAAGGAATACAACACATTATGAAGTATGTGCTTTATGTTTGAATAGAAGTGTTAAAGCCATTGACATGGTCCGTATTTTTTTTTTTTTTTTTCATTTGAATTTGTTTTTTTGTTCTGTTATCATTGTTGTATGTAACAGTGTATGTATGAGCATACACTTACATATGACTATGAGTGTGTAAAAACAATCGTTGTTATCTTCATTGTTGTTGACATTTTTTTTTCTATTATAAACCAACTCTTATACTGTCTGCTCAACAATTAAAAACAACTTGTCGTGTTGAAAGTGTAAACATGCACATACCCTGTAGGACTGTCATGAACTAATTCACTAATAACTGGCTTAAAGCTAACTTGGAACGGACTTAAAACTTGTAAATCATAAGAGTTAATCCATACGAATGTGTTTTTGTTGCTTTTCTTTGCATAACCCGTGGTTTCAGCTGAAGTGCGTTAGTTTTTGCAAATTTTAACTGACTCGTAGTTATATTGCAAAACAACCTGACTTACAATAAATCTACTTATAATCAGCTGTAATTATACAAAGTGAGTGAGTAGCAGGCAACTCGTATGATATTATATGTCTATGAAAATGTGTTTTGCTTAAATCTGATGTATAGTAAGTAACCACTCATCAACTCGTATTAAATCGTGTTTACAATCAAATTTACCTTCTGTATTTAATTAAGTTCACTCTTTAGTCACCTGTGACACGTACTACTTATAGTTAACTATAAGTTAGCTTTAACTAAAGTCCCAACAGGGTGTATTCTCCTATATACACACACTATCACAAATGTTTTTTAACAAATATAAAAATTATTTGTAATGAGTAATGAAAAGACAGAGACAGAGAGTGAATAGCCAGTAAAAGTGTTTTTAATTTGCCTGTGTATGTATAACTGTAAACAATAATATGCTCTTCAATATCAAAATGCATTCATGCACAAACAGCCACTTATATTTATTTGACTACCACATAGTAATATGTGTAGGTATGTATGAAAATAAGAGTGTTGTTTACTTCTTTAATTTTATATGACACAGTGTTTGTTTTTGTTATTCTTTTTTATAAAAAATAAAATAAAACAGAATGTATGCCATTGGCTGTTATCAATTAATGTGACCTAAAGAAAACATCAGAAGCCTACTTTAGGACGATGGCATACAAGTTAAACATTTTGTAATAAATTTAGGTTAATTAAGCAACAAATTAAGAAAAAAAATCATACATAAAAGATAAAAGTAAAAGTTTTAAATTGCCTATAGAAATATGTGACGCAGTGTAACAGACCAGAGTCGCTGATAGTCTAGTACACTACCCACTAGCGCACCTTAGACAGCAAACACAATCAAGACTACAGGCCACCGACTTCAGCATGTCAAATATACAAAAAAATGTGTATGTATAGGTCAATAAATATTTTCACGGCGATACGGCTATACGACTACAAAATTAAAAATCTAAATTTGTTTTTGTTTTAAGTACAAATTGTCAGATGTTCTGAAAAATTATTTATAAGTCATGTTTATGCCCGTTTTCATTCGTTCAAACCCATGGCATAAATAGCTATAAAAACAGTTTTGAAATTTCGAAACGTTTTCACTGAAACTGCTTTTCAAACCTGTTTGAGTTTTTAAACCTTTGTGAAAAGCAGCTTTAAAGAATGCTCTGTCCAATCTACTGGGGTTGCCAATTTCTTTCATTGATTATTTTTATTATTCTATGTGTATTATTATAGAAAATATGTAAAAATTAAAATCAGAATCAGCTGTTAGTTACAACAGTTTTAAAATTGTTTCGACTCAAAACATAGGCATAAACGCATATGAAGTTATCGTTATGAGTGGAATCCTTTTGTGTCGAACTGATTTCAAAACAGGTAATATAGAAACAACAGAATAATATCTAAAATTTTGTATTTTAGAGGTCAGTGATGTGAAAAAGTGAAGGTAAAATTTCGACACTACTATTATACAGGAACATTATTAATAATCAAAGCTGTACTCAAAAATGTAGCTGCAAATTAGATTTCTAAAATATTAAATTCTTTTTAAAAAATGTATTCTTTCTTGTTTCAATTTATTTATCGTTAAAGAAAAAATGTTAAATCCAATTTTCTTTAACGTCAAAATAGAATAAAAAGCAAGATTTTGACAATCGTAAGTAAACAGCTGTTATTGTTTTGGTAAAGCGTGACTACCTTATGATTTTGTTAAAAAAAAGAAAAAAAAACTCAAAATGAAAGCAATTGATTTTATTTTATTTTTAATCGAAACAAAATACAAACCAAAACAATATAAATCTACTTTGTTGGATTCCCAGTATTTTTTTAATTTCACATGGTTTAAAAGAAAAAATCTAAACACAGGACACGCACCACTATATAAAAAATGTTTTTTCTCATTTCTAATAGACACAGAGTGGCGATTTTTTTATCACTCCCACCTCAGGTGCTTCTTCGCTAAAAACCGCGAACTATCAAACTTCATCTCTGATAGTGTCATCACTTAAAAAGAATACTCCGTTTAAATATCAGATGGTTTTTTTTAATTTAGTTCTGACGCCATGAAAGTAATCACGTATCTAGCTGATTATTTGACAAAATTTTTCGCTAGCGGCATTTGTTGCCAAGTTATTCGGTAGTCTTTAGTCTAGAATGTGTTTAAGACTTTTAAACTAGTGTTTTTTATTTAAAACCAATAAAGCCCACCGAAGCATTTAACTTCTTTTCTTCATAAAATCAAAACTTTATTTTGTTTGCGTGCAACTTTAACAATATCAAGTTATAAATTGTATTAAATTTTTATTAAGTTTCTATCAGTTATTCAATTGACTTAACCTTTATCTGCTCTTTGCGTCGAAAACGACGCATAACCAATACAATTTTTGAATTTTTATTAAAATGGCTGGCTAAAAGTTGATAGAATTTCCTGACTTTGTAGAATACATAAATGTGCACATTTAGACTTATTTTCGTATTATAAATTTTATTTTTTTGTATTGTATCTAAAAAGTTACGTTGCCTACCCTCATGCGTCGTTTTCGACACATATGAGAAATCGTATGTTTTTTGGCGGGTAACTTTGTTTTTTTACTAGTCATTGTGCTTTTTGTAGGCGATAAAGTAATTTTTGACTAATTTATAAACAAAATATATAAAATAATTAAAAAAAGTTAATAAAATATTTGTCATGTGAAGAAGTAGGAGTTCTTCTAAATGAAAGTGAAGCTGAAAATAACTACAGTTTTTCTAATGTCAGAAAGCCTGTAATTAGTAGTGGTGTAGTCAGCCACAAGATGGCAGGATTAGAGCTTAAAATGTTATCAATCTTCCGCCCGTTGTAACACGAATTGCATCTTCACAGGGTATTTCTAAGGTAAGTATATGCCAAAGCTAAGTATGACGAAGATTTCTTGCGAATTGGTTTCAGCTTGTTGAGAGCTTCTAAGGGTGTTTTGATTTTAGCTGGCGTGTATAAGTATAGGTAAAATAACTACTCATTATACATGAATGTTGTATATATTTTTAGATCAAAAAAATGAATCAAGTGTTGATTTATTCGATGCAGAGTATAGTCGTATAATATTAGGGCAATTACGTCGAAAAACACTTTTGAATATGCAAATGAAGTTATTCCTTTGGATGATACCATTAGCTTTCACCTTTGACAAACCAGCATTTGCATTTACAGGCAATGCATGTATTGATAGAAAAAAGTGTACAATTTTACAATGTACTTTACATAACTCTAGAAAAGTTGAACCCGGAGATCAAAAGGCTGCCAACAATTATGAGTTATTATAACAAGGCCACAGCCTTGTTCATAGAGACGTTCCCATTCATTTTTTCTATGAGTAATTATCAAATTTTAATTATTTTTTTTACTTCAATATAGACTGTGTCGATATGGTCGATAAGATGCTTTCTTGCTACAATTGCATAGCTGCATTAAATGCATTAATTATTTTCAAAAAATTAACCCTAATTGCCAAACAACGCATAAAGTTGTAATAAGAAGATATTTTCGACGGGAACTGTGGTTATCCTTTGTATGCCAAATAGAACAGGAAGGCTACGATCAAGGTCATTTGTTAATTTTATTGGTATGCCATTTTCATCATATGCATCGAAGAAATCAGAAAGCGTTTCTCCACAAGTTAAAGGAAGACTAAGGTGTTCAATATGTTTTAAAAGGAATTTAACTTCAAAAAATAACATGCCTACTACTATTTGTTGCTTTTGTGCAAAAAGTGCATATAAAAACATATATTTATAACCAAAACGTATGTGTTAAATGCATCGATAATAATTCACTTTAATGTATAATAAAACTAAAAGCAATATTTTAATATTAAACAAATATAAATACTAGCAATTTTTAGTTTTCTCATCATGCGTGTTTCTCGTTTTTCTACTAAAAACCATAAGAAATATATTGTGCGTCGAAAACGACGCCAGGGTAGACAATGTAATTTTTTTTGAGGAGCAGATGAAGGTTAATTTCTGCCATAAGCAAGACCATATTGACTGACAAACAAGTCTTTCTTAACTATGTTACTACTAGAAAAACATTAAAAAAACTCTTAAAAAAACGAAATAAAATAAATCCCATCAATTGATTATCAATCAACAATTCAATAAAAACATTATACACACTTTACTATATACCAACCAATTCAAAGTCATCAATATGCTATTGAATAAACAGCATATACTTGTACATACATAAAGAAATAGAATAAAAAAAATAAAAATAAAAACAAGACTACAACTTGAGAAGCTACAAAACAGGCCGTAGTAGTATAAGAGTTCTATTGTCGCACATTCCAAACTATAGAATGCAAAAAATAAATAAATAAAGAAAAAAATCCATCTTAGAAAGTGTTTCTGCTTCATCTATTCACTGTGGAATACTTGCTAAAGAAAAACGTTAATGGTATTAAAACTGTCAATAGTTAAAGTATTAAATGCTTAACCATTTAAAGGAAACTGTCAATGACAAATTTAAAAAAAACAAAAAAGATTGATTTAAAGAGGCGACTTTAAAATCTGAAAAATTGTCAAACAAAACATTTAGCAGAGCATTTAAAAGCAAAATAAAGCAAAACATTACTTTTTGTTTAATTCTTAAGACAGTTCAACCTAAATCAGAGCTTTAGGCATTACATTGTATTGAAATTTCCATTTTTATACTCAGAACTCACTAAATAAAGTAGAAAAAAAGAATACAAATCGCTATAAAGGTTACTTTTTATCTTCCAAAAGCAGTAGTCTGGCAGGGCTGTCAGCTGTTAAATATCTGTCATCTGAAGTTTCATTTATTTAAAGGAAGTGTTACCATTTACCAACATTGATAGTTTGATAATAGAAGAACGAGTAAAAGATGTTTAAACTTGTGGTCATGCGGGAGTTTATATGCTCTATCCGCTGTTTCATATTTTTTATATATCTCGAGATAATGAGAGGTTTTCGACCCCAAATTTGTCAAGTCTGCAATCCGGTTTTCGGATATCTCGTCCAGTTTCGGAGATATATAACCAAAAACGAATTGCAGATTTTATAAATTTTGTTGCAAAAATCCTAAAGTAGCATCACTCGAGATATATAAAATGGCCGATAGAGCCACTCCGGCATTACGATATATTATTATACATACGGCCGCAAATTTCTAAATTTATAAAATTTTATTAATTTTTTATGTAAATGTTGTATTCATTTAGACCAAAATTATTGCTTTTAAAATATAAAATAAATCCTAAAAATATGCAAGAATTTATTAAACTATAGCAGCCTTAAATTCTTCTGTGCCAAAGACCTTAAATGTTTTTTTATTATTTTAAGAGATTGTTAAATACGTTAATAAATGCATAAATAATTATAAAAAAAAATAAATTCGTAGAAAACAAACTAAATAAAAACTTGATTTTTGAATATTAGAAGTGCTCAGTATTAAATATCATTTTCAAGTCATTAATATTATATTTTATTTTTTTCTTTGTGACTTTTATCAAAAAACAAACATTAAAGAATATAATTATTATACATTTTCGAATTAAATTCCAATATTTTTTAATGGATCTTTATTATACTTATTGTATGAAATTTAATAGCCTAAGATCCTAATACTGGTATTCTTATGAGAATTGTGCTTTAAATAGAAATATAAAAAAAATATGAATATGTATAACACAAAGAACTGTGATGAGACCTTTCGTAGCTGGGTCGAAAACTAGTTCACTTCTGCTAGTGTTTGTACATATTCCTTAACGGATGTTAATTCTCATAAGAATACCAGTATTAGGAACTTAGGCTATTAAATTTCATACGTTAAAGAATATATTTAAGTTTTAACGAAAAGACTTAATTTTATTCTAAGTTGTGTGTGTTTTTTTTTTACTTCATGCCTAAATTACTAAATTTGTAACATAACTGAAGGCGCTTTTAAAGTTTCATGTATAACACCGTCTGAAGTTATACGTTTTTAACCCTTATCGGTCGTAAGTCACCTCTGACGTGACAACAGTACTTTTCTGCAACGGTCGTATGGCACGTGTGAAGTGACAAGGCGAATTATGTCTAAACATACTGTCTATTGATGAGATTTGTTTTTAAAATGCATTCATTTCTTCAATTTACCGTTACCATTTGAAAATACGTATTTACCGTTACTTTCAATTTACCGTTACCGTTTGAGCATAAGAATCTTTTCAGTTTGTCGTTATCAGCAGAGCATTTAACTTGTGCAATAAACTTTCAATTCTTTTTTTTAATGTTATTTGTTAAAAATAACTACAACCTGGTGAGAATCAAACGTGTGAAAAGTCGCGTCCGATAAGGGTTAATTGTGTGCCCAATTAGTATGCTAATTTAAAGGCTAAAAACGCAAATCATGCAGTTTTTATACATGTTATTTGTACACGTGTTTTAAAGTATTGTATAATATTAGCTATACAATTACTTACAAAAATAAAAATTTAAGCTCGTGTATTGTACAATAAAACTAAGTAACTATTGAGGTGGTTTAATGGAATGCCCTATTGAGATTCCAATAGGGGTAACTTGAATATATTTTGATCACTCTGTTTCGCATTCGGATATTTCACAGTACAAAAAAGGCAGAATCTTATTTTATATAATATAGGCCGTATTAAAAATACAATATTACGTCGATGGAATTAAAGAACACTGTAACTGACAAAACCTTAAATGTTCACCAGAGCCAAAAAACCTTTATGTAAGTAGAACAAAGACACTGATATTCAAAACGCAGATGGCGTAGGTGAATTTATTTTCATCGTAGAAATCTGATAAAAATGATGCAAAAAACGTATTGTCGATTTTTTGTCAGCAACAGCGTTCTTTAATTCTTGCGATGATAGGTGCTGACCTAGGATGTAAAATTATAAAAAAAAATTAACTAAAAACTAAAAAAATGGAAAATTTGAAAACGACAAAGCAGTTCATTCAGAATGTCCAATTAGGAAAAAGTTATTTATTGGTTTGGTTTGAAGAGCTTAAATTTTTAATTAATGATATAAATGAATAAAAACTGCAATAATACGAGTTCCGTTTCCTCTCATTATAGTGTTATTGATTTAGAATTTTTATTTGAAAAACATTTTTATCCTTCCAAATAATTTGTATCTATTAAAACCAATTATTTGTTTAATAAATCTTTAAAAATTAAAAAATAAAAAACACTTTCAATTTAAAAATAATCTCTTGGCATAAAATTGTATTCATTTTTTATAAATAATTTCAGCAAAGAACATCAACACGTAGTATAAGAACATCCTGAGCATAAATATAGAAAATAAGAAGAAGCAAAGCAATTAACATAAACAAATACTCTTACACACTTCCATACACAACACACACACATACTTATATTTACACACACTTGTAAATAAACACTGAAGGCAATTATCTAAAGAAAATAAAATATACAAAAAAAAAAAAACAACCATGACGATAATGACATTTACAATGATAATTAAGTTGGTTAAAGACAATTTGCATCATTTAAAGAAAATAGATTTTAGGGAAAATAAACTGCGACAGAGAAGCAGAAGAAACTTGGGTTTTCGTACAGAAAAAAGTGTAAAAGTAGTCTACAACAAAAATACAATTTATGAGTCTTATCTATCCCTAGACAACTACAATTGCAAACAATTTAAGCAATTTTTAATTTTAATTAGTTAAACTCGACTTTCAGAAGCGCTATATTCTTATGCAAAAGTAATAATATATTTTTTTTTTTATTAAAAATTGGAAAATCAATCTAAAAATAGAATAAGAATTGGTTTCTACAACACATTTTGATTATTAGCATCGTTAGTTTAAAAGAACTTAAAAATTTTGCTGATGGGTTTGTTAAATAACAACGAATTCAATTTTATTTATTAAATATCTATTTTTAAAATTAAACATGAATACTAAATATTCGCAGCAAAAGAAATTTAATGCTTAGCATAGCTCGATGACCATGTTGTGTTTTCCCAAACATATTATTAAAACTTTAAATACTTGTGTTAAAAATTTTGCATACCAAATGAGAATTATTTCAGTTGGTATATGAAACCACATACTAAAGAATTCATATTTGATAAGCCAAACATTTCAGGTTTTCAAATTAAATTTTCATTTTTTTTATATTTTACCACAACCGGCCAATCCTTGGTTGGCACGAATGCCTTTAGCAAATGAACAGAAAAATAAAAAAATTCTGTTAATATTGAATGCACTCGTATTTGCCTATACGTAGTAAAAATTGTTTTTATGTGTGAATATTAAATTATAACTATAAATTGGAAGATTCAAAAAGAAAAATTTACATTATATATAAATAAAAACCAAAATTTAATTTAAACTTAAGAATCAAATTTAAAAATTACCAATTTTTGAAGTACAAATTTGTGTGTGTACTTTTTAATGGTGAACAAAAAAACACCCAGTTGGCTCTGTCTTAAAAACATACTCGAGGATGACAAAAACAATTCATCAGCGATATTTTCATATAAATGCCGCAAAAAATCGTGCACGACTGGCTAAGAGACAATGTCACTGATCTTCTTGTTGACCACACATTGTATAAACTATGCAAGCTTGTCGTCAATATTTTGTTTATCATCGACAACATCAAAGAAATATACTACAAAACATTGTGCACGAAAACGCCGCGAAAATGTCGACAACCGTTAGTGACTTGTCTTAAAGACATTCTTGACGACAATGTCATGTACGACAATTGTGCCAACGGGGAACTTTCCAGTTGTCATAAAGAATTTTTTAAGATAGTTTAACTAACAAAGTGCTTAACTTGTTAACTCAACACCTATACTAGCGTAGGGTATAAATAATTACTGAAAAGATAATAAAGTGAACAAGACGAATTGGCACAAATGCAAAGAAAAAAGTTAGACATCAGGAATATAAAAAATATATAAATATACTATATATTCGCCACATGTATAATTATAAAAGAAATAATTTCAAAATACATACATACATACATATATATAGAAGATACATAGATGAAGATACATATGTATGTCTATATAGACATACATATAGACATACATATGTATGCCTATATGTATATGTCTATGCACATTTAAAGATACTGTGAATGTAATGAAAGTGCCGTCGTTTAGGAACAAGGAAGCATTTAAACGGTAGCATCAACAACAAAATACGAGTGTCAAATAGTCTTGAAAAGTTAAGGAAGGAAAATGTTAGAATAAGGTGTTAAATTGGTATTCTTTTTTTATTATTTTTGTTTTGTCGAACAAGTAAAAAGAACCTATTATTTAGTTATTCATCACCATGGCATTAAGTAATAAATATAACAAATGTTTAAACTTGAAAATTATTTTCAAAATTATTATTAACAAAAATAGTCAAGTACATAATTTTAAAACAACTACAAATTACGTCTTTCTTTATTTAATATCCAGATATTATAAGAAAGTCGTTGGTTTACTAGACGAGAGCTCCGGGTTCAAACTTCAGCTATGACATCTTGAAAGAAAAAAATATCAAAAAATATTTATTTTGGAGACGACCTCTTAATAGTCATCTTGCAAAAGCTCTTAGAGTAACTGAGTACCATAAACAAGCTTTGTCGTTCGAAGTCGAAACTAAAACTATAGGTCCTGGTGTTAAAGAATAAAATTTGGCGCACACAATATGGGTGCTAGGCCGTAACTCTGAAAACGGATTGTAATAGTCAATTATGTATGTATATATGTGTGTATTGTAAAGAGACACGTACGTTTGTAACCGACAAACTTTAACGTAATTTTAAAAATTTTCAACAGCCCGTGAGCTGAGTTTATGTACCATTTTATTCTGGTTCTATATATTGGGCATAATTAAAAAAAATACACAAAATTCAGAATATAGCAGCTTGGTTTAGACAAAACTTTAAGACTATCTTCATTAGGTATTTACTATAGACCACCACTGTAAACAGCCTGATTTAGGCGCCACAGTCATGAAAAATTTTACATTTCAGATGAACTCCATCCAAAGAACGATATTATAGTATATCCTACACATAATGCGTTTAATACATAATTAATATTCCAACGAATAAGAACTTTGATGATATCTCAAAGAAAGGAAGCACTTAATAATTTGTAGTTTTTTTCAACGTATTCGTAAAACAGAGCTTAACTTCACTATACTTTATGAAAGTATATAGTTGCTGGCATATTCACGAAAAGAAATACTCAAGATTTATTTAAGGCTAATTTTAAAATTATTTCAAAGAAAGAAGACCATCTACAAAGATACCGCTCCCCGACAATCCACTCTATTCCACCTTAACCAATGTCGGAAAAAAAAAGAATGTGTTCAGAAACACGCTAGAGTGTACAACACTTAACTTTTTGCCATTCCCTTTTTTCTATTTTGTATATATTTCTTTTCATAAAAGTAAAGTAAAAATCGAAACTTCACTTGTATTTTTGAACTTAGTTGGCAAACATATACATACGTATATACGGCGGTAAAAATAAACAAATGTAGTTACAATACAAAAGACTAATTTAAATTGTGAACAAAAATTAAAAGAATTTAAACATAAACACAAACGATTGTTATAATTAAAATTTATTAACAAACTAAAAAACTGAAAAATAAGAAAACAAAAATATAAAATTTGTAAACATATATACACCGAATTACACTTATACATACAGCAAAACCAATTATATAAAATTATATAAATTGAAGATTTAATAAATAAAATTATACATAAATATAAAAAAAAACCAAAAAAGTGACCGTGTTTTAATTTTTGTTTAGGTTTGACCCTAAACAATTTGGTCCTCACGAACCGGATTGTGGTTTTTATATATTCAATTTGTTAATAATAAAGTTATTAAAAATAAAAGTTTTTTAAAAAATTTGACACAGACCCAACAACAAAATTAAAAAATAAACAGTTATAAAATCTCAACAAAAAATAGTAGTAACCTTGAAAAAGAAATATTCAAAGAAGAAACATCAGCAGTGGCAGCAGTAGCGACAGCAAACAGAACAACAAACATCAGTGAGTACAAAAAGCAACAAGACCCTACAACAACAAGAAGTAAGTACAAATAATATTTTATATGTACATATAAATACAAATGAGACACACTTGTATTAAACATAAAAAATAATAAGAAAAAACACATTTGGTGTAACGGAGAAATAAAAAGGGTTACCAACGGGCCAAAAATTGATTTATTCCGGGTAACTTCAAATCGTAAGTAGGATTTGAATATATTAATATTTTTTCAATATTACTTGTTGTTAAATCGCTAGCAGGCATTTTTTGACCCAATTTTTTCGACACCTCTCCCTAATTGTACAAAGTATAAAATTTTAACTTTTCAAGATGTCTCTTAGAAAGTTTGTAAATTGTACAAATGATTTAATTGAATTTGAAAAGACATACTCAGCCAGCCATGCAGAGGACAATATTCATGCGCTGGAAATTCTTCGCGTAGAGTTAGATTCGCTCTGGACCCAAGTAAAGCGGTCTTATGAAGAATGTAGAGATATGGAGGAGGAAGGGGACCAACCAATCGAACAAAATAAACTTCGGGAACGATACCAGAAAACCCTGTCGGCATATAAGGTATGCTATTCATCCATAAATGCAGAAATCAACGCACTTTCGGAACCCGTTGAAAAAATAGAACATCGATCAACGATTTTTCAAGAAAGTGAAACATTGTCAATAAGACTCCCTCCCTGCGACACCGACACATTTTTTGGGGATTACAAATTATGGCCCAGCTTTCGGGATTTATTTACCGCGATATATATCAAAAATTCTCGAATTAGCAATGTAGAACGGCTCTTCTATTTGACCCAAAAAACTGGTGGTGAAGCGAGAGAGATAATTGCGAACGTACCCTTGACAAATGAAGGTTTTATTCTAGCGTGGAAAAATTTAATAGACAGGTATGAAAATAAATGGATGCAGGTTAACGAGCAGTATAAAATAATTTTAGACCTACCTCAGGCATCTGCAAACTCAGGCGCATCAATCAAAAAATTACAGCGTACTATAAATGACTGTAGGCAGACCCTCAGCATGTTAGGCGTTGACACAACAACCTGGGAGTCGTTTTTAATATTCATATGCTCCCAGAATCTACCCAGAAGTTTAGTACAGGAGTTTGAAAATTCTCGAGAAGATTGCGCCGAAATCCCTACCTGGTCCGAATTCGACAAATTTTTAACCCACAAGTTTAGAACTTTAGAGTCCGTGGAAAATATCGTGTCAAAAAATAAATCCGCACAGAATAGCCCCGAAGTCAAAAAACCTGCCTCAAATAAACAGAATAATATTAACTCGCTGCAAACAAATTTGTCGAAACAAACCACTAATTCGACACTTAAAAACCCCTCTGCTACAAATAATAAATGTCAATATTGCAATGACGCACATTTATTACGATCATGCCCCTTATTTTTAGAAAAAAATATCAATGATCGAATTCACGTAGTAAGGACAACAAATTCATGTTACAACTGCCTATCAGGGACCCATAGTGTAAAAGATTGTCCTAGCAAATATAGTTGTAGAATATGTAATCAAAAACACAATACATTGCTACACAAATCAACTGCGACTCAATCTGCAAACCTTACACAGGTAAATACAGAGGAGCAATCATCCACGAGTTCTGCAGCCTTAACCAAAAATATACAGTCCACTCCAAATTCATTCACTCCTCACTACACGTCTTTGACCCTTCAAAAAAATTCTGACTCACATACAGAATTACAAAACAAAGACACTTTATTGTTTACCGCCGTAGTTCAAATAGAAGTTAAAGGTCTACGATACCAGGCTAGAGCTATCATCGACCCTGGATCTCAATCAACTTTTGTCTCAGATAAACTGCAAAAACGATTAAACTTACCCACTAAACGCAACGTGGTACATGTAACAGGTTTAAATCAAACAGTTTCTGAAACATCCACCAAAGCGTGTTTGTTCAATCTTTGTTCCCGCGTAGACCCTAACTTTAAATTGGAAGTCTGGGCACCAGTACTCAAAACCCTTCCATCCAATTTACCCACACAAACATTCAATCACGAAATCATCACTGAGGCTGCTAAATTGGAATTAGCAGACCCTCAATTTTACAAGAGCCGACCCATCGACCTCCTAATAGGCCTCGACTTAGGCCCATCCATATATTGTATGGAGACTCCGATGCGGTCAATTGGATCCCTTTTGGCACAAAAAACAGCATTTGGCTGGATTGTCGGGGGACCAATTTCAAAAGTGACTCAGTCACAAACAACAGTATCGCTACTTAATACCACGTCCCTTGACCAAATCCTCACACGTTTTTGGGAGGTGGAGGAAACTACAAAACAGATTTTGAGGTCAGATGAGGACACAATATGTAAAAACAAGTCTACAACAAGTAGAAATGACACAGGGAGGTATATTGTTACCCTACCCTTCAAAAAAGAAAAGAAAATAGGCTCCTCACAACACATTGAGGTGACACAATATTTAAGAGTGGAGCGAAGGCTCAGTAGAAAACCCGAAATTGATCAACAGAACAATCAGGTCATTCTTAAATATCTAAAGTTAAGATATATGAAAAAAATCTCACCCTTGGTTATAAATAAGGCTCCAAACTATTACCTGCCGCATCACGCAGTAATAAAACCGGATAGGCTTACTACAAAGCTTCGTGTAGTTTTCAACGCCTCTAGCCCGACGTCAAACAAGAATAGTCTTAATGACATTTTATACCCAGGACCCATTCTTCAGCAAGATCTTGTTCTTCTGATAGCAAAGTGGAGATTTTTCCGTTATGTATCCAATGCGGACATTACCAAAACGTATCACCAAATACTCATCGACCCATCTCAAACCAGTTACAAACGAATATTGTTTCGTAAGACACCAAATGATCCTATTGAGGATTATGAGCTCCTTACCGTAACATTCGGAGTCAATTGCACACCGTTCTTAGCCATAAGAACACTCCTTCAATCAGCGGATGAGGTAAAATCAACTTACCCCTCAGCCTCAAAAATACTACAACACACCATAAAATCCAGAATGAAACTATTTACAATTCTAAAAACAGCCAATAATTTGACAGCACAAGCATTTTTAGCAGCATTCTCACGCTTCATTGGAAGACGTAGATACCCCGCTTGTATCCATTTGGACAATGGGACAAATTTCGTCAGAGCAGCAGAAGTCATCAAAAAAGATCGTCTAGAATTTTTGAAAACTCTACAGCAACATATTTTTCAACAGCAGAAGCATATAAAAATCGAATGGAAGTTTATGCCACCTGACACCCAACACATTACAGGTTTCCGTAAAACAGGCTTAAAATCATTTAAGACTCATCTACAGAAAATACTTCATAAAATGAAATTCACATTCGAAGCACGATGTACAATTCTGACCTGCATTGAAATATGCTTCAATTCTAGACCCTTAAGCCCTGCTAGCGATGACCCTATTAATTTGACCCTATTGACTCCTAGACACTTTCTTATCACCAATTTCATAACTTTTTCAACCGAAAGAGATATAAAAGAAGAAAATTTTACCCTTGTCAACCGCTGGAAATGCATCATCATCTATCAATTGTTGTATCAAAGATCGAAAAATAAATATCTGGCTGAACTACGTGGCAGATATAAATGGAAATTTCGAAGACATAAAACACAGATTAATGATTTGCATTACATTAAAAAATTTGTAGTATTATTAATAAATGAAACATCCTTATTAATATATTATCAATACTTATTTACAGTCATGCCTTCAAATCTTTACCGCAGCTCTTCCCATCACCAGTGGTCATACAACCAAAGCCATACGCTCAAACTTCTTAACGCCAGTCGAGACGAGAAATACGGTGTTGTTATTATGCACAAGTATATCATAAATTGTTTGACCCGGTTCCATTTGGTGCAGAATAATAAAAATGAATTTGGATGTCATATATGCTCAAAACGACACAACACTGTCTTGTATAACACAACACAATCAAAAAAGTTTGCAAAAGACCGTCGACAAATGGATGAAAAATTTGAAATTCAAATGAACCAAACAAATACCAGCGACCCCTTCTCCTGGTCCAGCGTTTTTGTGCCGACTGTCAGCGTTCTTGTATATCTCATCAATCCAACATCTAATATAATCAAATGGTTTGGTTACACCTTTTTTGGACCCGTAAAGAAGATGAACTCATATACACATCACTCCGAGGGGGCAGAATGTTCAGAAACACGCTAGAGTGTACAACACTTAACTTTTTGCCATTCCCTTTTTTCTATTTTGTATATATTTCTTTTCATAAAAGTAAAGTAAAAATCGAAACTTCACTTGTATTTTTGAACTTAGTTGGCAAACATATACATACGTATATACGGCGGTAAAAATAAACAAATGTAGTTACAATACAAAAGACTAATTTAAATTGTGAACAAAAATTAAAAGAATTTAAACATAAACACAAACGATTGTTATAATTAAAATTTATTAACAAACTAAAAAACTGAAAAATAAGAAAACAAAAATATAAAATTTGTAAACATATATACACCGAATTACACTTATACATACAGCAAAACCAATTATATAAAATTATATAAATTGAAGATTTAATAAATAAAATTATACATAAATATAAAAAAAAACCAAAAAAGTGACCGTGTTTTAATTTTTGTTTAGGTTTGACCCTAAACAGAATGAAAAGAAATTAAATACTAGAATAATCAATACCATTGAAGCATATTATGGGAAGTTAAACTCTTATTAAAGTTTAATGTAAATATTAAATGTACTCAGAGTCAAAATTTTAGGCCTCTTTCAATAAAATATATTTTTAATTTACAACAGTATTAATGATCCGATTTTCATACAAAACTTGTTTGATAACTTTAAGGAAGATTAATAATAAGCTGAGGTCAGTCTATCAGCTATCTATTCGTTTGTTATTGGCTGAAGCTGTCATGTCAAAATGTATTGGAGTGAAGTTGGGATCTGTCAAAATGTATTGCATCATTGTCTTTGTTGTAAACGTGCCCGCACCTAATAATCAGTTCACCTTGATTAAACCTTTTATGTAGTGAAAATATTATTTCGTCTTTTGGGAGTAGGCTGCTTTGTTTAAGTGTCTCTGTTGGAAAACCAACAAAGTTGGAGTTTAAATTATTACCCAAGTTTTATATATTTTCATTAAAAATCTATTATTTTTTATTGAGAGTCAAAAAAAAAAACCATAATAATAAAATATGGAAAAATTTTTTTAAAAATTCGAATTTAAAAAAATGTTCGAGAATTAATGATTAAATGCATTATAGAATGATTTAAAAAAGAGAGAACTAAAAAATTTTTATTATGTATTTGTAATTTATATCACACCATAAAACATTCGTTATTTACAAAATAAAATTTAAGCCCCAAGATATGCAGTGAAAATTAATTGTGCATAAAGCCTTCAAATATAGGTTACTTTTGTGTGCTTAACTATAACTTAACATGTTTCCACAGAATTAAACAGAAAAAAAAAACAGTTTACTTACTTGCTTACTGAATTGCTGGCTAAAAAATAGAAATATGTCCGTTTTATAAAATTTTTAAAAATTATTTCTATTTTCTTTACTTGTGTGCAGCAGGAAAATATCTGTTTAAAATTTGTGGTTCTTTTACAAACATTTCTTATGACACAAACACTTACACTGTTAATACACTTTTGTACACATGGAAGAAAAAAAACACTCGTTTTTAAGCCAAAAACCGACTTGAGGAAATAATACGTTTGTACCTTTATAAACCACAAAATCTAAACGAAACAAATATTTTTAGGAAATAATTTTTTATTTCCTATCCGACTTGTTTGCTTTATTGTAGTATTTTTTTTCTTTTTTTTTTTGTTTATTTTTGTTTTTTTTTCGATTTTCTTTTATTTTTGGTTCCCTACTTTTGTAGGGCTTAAATGATATATAAAAAAATGCCTTTTGTTATACTGTGGTTTTTTCTTTCTTATTATTTTCTTTTATGTTGTTCTTATTAAATTGGTATTTCGATTTCTTTTCTGGTATTTTGTATTTATATTTCGTTTGTTTTGTTTTTATGCTCGTATTATAGTTGTTGTTTTAAGGATTTCGTTGTCTGTCTTTTCTTTTTTGTATTTTGTTTTTTTTTTTTTTTCGTTTACAAAAATTAGAACACTTGAAAATCTTAAGTGTAAATTTGTTTTAGAAAGCTTAACGTTAAGACTTGCCACACCATCGACCTTTTAACAATACACACGAATTTAAAGAAGTTTAAAATGAAAAACTTGCTATACCTTTGCTTATTTTAGCAATCCAACACACAAACCTATAAATATGCTTTAAAAGAGGATTTTAATTTAAAGCCTAAAAGTACACCAATAGTATTTCTCTGTAGTATTTCACTCGTGAATACTCCTAAACAGGTTTTTTGTTGTTTGTAAAGCACATTTTAAATATTTTGCTCTAATTCTAACATTTTTTTTTAATATTCAGGAAATCATTTTACTCTTCATGGAAAAGAAAAATATATTTTAAATTTTTGTCAAAAGAAGTATCGCTTCCGCACGCTATTACGAAACACGTCAATTTAGCCGAAAAGTCTACTTTCAACTAAACGTTTTTGCTTTGTTAACTTGTAGTCGTGCAAACAAATGTTCACTCATTTTTGCTCAGTGACATCGTTTTTTAACTTTAAAACGATTCGCCGTTGCTTGTTTCTAAATTTTGTATAAGAGAATTGTCTGTTTTGTGTTTCCTTTAAATTTGCCTTTTAAAACAATTTACCAATAAAACATGTTTTCGTTGTTTATTTTCGTTACGAATCCTCGTTTTTTTTAACAAATTTTCTCTTAACATGTATTTGGACAAATGTGAGTGTGGATTGCTGTGTATTTTCTACACCTTTTGATCGCTTACCGTTGTTGTTTTGTAGGGTAAGCCAAAGAGTACAAATTCGCTCCAAAAGTTGAGCAGAATTTAAAGAAGGGTGGCTTTCTCTTAATTTTGGTATTCAAATATGCTGTCGTGCCAAGGTGGTGAAAACCCATTTTTTTTGTTAATAAAAATTAATGAAAAAGGTGAATTCATATTTAAGTGCTTAAAGTCATTGACTAAATTTATAATAAAAGGAAAATTAATGAAAAATAAATAAAAATAAAAATAAAAATAGACACAGATTGCTTTAAACTATTTTCTTCTTTTAATGTTTATATATATGTACTCGTAATCTGATGAAAATATATAAAAAAATTACAATTTCAAAATTGTAATTTAATGATAAGAGCCAATAAGTACAAAGTCTAATTATTTAAAAAGAAATTGAAATGATGGGTACCTATCCACTAAGTAAAACATGGAGAGAAGCTTCTGTTTTTCTTACGGGGTAGAAGGCAGTAATATATACCTTTTAAAGGCATTAAATCTGTTTGCTGTTGCAAAGAAAAAGACAAGCGGCTTAAAAACAATTACCGGCCAATCGTAAATGTATTCCATTGTAGAAAACGTTAGTTTTTCTTAGTCGTATCGAGATAAGTTCAATATTCTGCCATTATAAATAAGAATCTAGTTATATTCTTAATGGAATAAAGACTTAAAATAGTAGAAAAAATTCCATCCATCAAATAGCAAAAAAGAAACCGAATATAGAAAAAAATAGTTCGATTAAATCTATTCTATGTATTTATTTCCAAAACAGAGAGAAGCATCCAAAAAAAGGCGAAATACTTCACAACTATAAGTTTATCTTTATTAAGAAACTATCGAGACAACTAGATTTCTGGTATAAAAGAAAACTGTTCCACATTTTATGATATAAAGTGTACAGACTGAAAATAAAACATGATATTGTCGAGCTTGTTGTGGAAAATTTTACTCGTAATTTGCTAAAAACAATCAGCAATGCTGCTTAAGGTGCTTTTACACTATTCTACAAGTCTTTTCATTGGATTTTGTCGAAACAAAATCTAATGGTTTTTGGTCTGATTGTCAAAAAATCAAACGTAAAATATTTTTATTACATTTTGCTTTCACACTATCACATATCAAATAAAATGAAAACAACAGCTGTTTGTGTTTTTCTCTTTCTCCAACGATGGACATGTTGATACGGCAATATTTGTTTTATTAATATTTCATAATATAAGCCATATTTAATTATTTTTTACAACAAATATTTGTAATTTATTTTATGTTAAAGGGGAAAAAAAACTTGAAATGTTAATTATATTTTGTATTTTTGTAGTTATTTAATAAAAATGGAATAAGCAAAATTATGATGAATAATTTCCAGTTTTCCAACCCTGATTTTTTCTTATATTTGTGTAAAAAAGCAACTCTGATAAAATGAAAAATCTAATGGTTTAGAAAAATTTTTAAAAATGATGAGAGCCATACGACTGTCAAATTTCTATCCGTATTTTTTGACAATTCATTACATATTGTTTTCACACTATTATACTTTTTCATTTTATTTGAGTTTTTGACGTGTCGTTATACTCAGTGGGATAGTGTAAAACCACCTTTAATGACCAATGGTAAGCAGCAAATAGAAATTGTTTAGGGTACAACTCAGTAATATCTACACCATTTGCTGAATAAGAATTCCAGGTTATAGGAATATAGAATTGGCCATTACAAACCTGTGTCAGGGTTACGGCTTAGCTTCTCGCAGTACCCATGTTGTGTGTGTTAATTTTTATCCATGAGAATTTCAGAATTTTTATACAGGGTGGTGTACTCTGGTCACTGGGTCTGCCCTTTAACTTTAACAGCAGAAGTGTGGAAACCTTTGGTAATTTCTTGTGTGATTTTTCAGGTCTGGCACTAAAACATTTGAGAATTTCGGTGTGACTTTAATCGATTTTTTGACTCAATGCGCTAGTCTGTAAATACTCAGGTTTTGCTTTTTCTATAGCGGCCGAGTTTTTACATGGACAAGCACAAGATAAGATCTTGTGGTATTTTTAAAATCCTTTAGTCTCGGCATAGCAGAGACTAAATGGTTAAAGGATTTTCGGCACTGTTTATCAAATCCCACAACAGCTCGATAACTCTTCTTCTTCAATTAACGAAATTCTCAACATCGATAAGGTTGTAGCAAATTAGGCGGATGATTTGGTCTGTTCATTCTGCCCAAATCATTAAAACACACGCTAAATACCAAAACTTTAGGCAATTAGTCGAACACAAATCCAAAGCACAGAGTGTCGAGTATAAAAAGACAAAGTGACTAACTTTACTTGTCCCAGAATATAGTTAACGCTTTAGAAAAAAAAAGAAAAGCGCTGGTTGTCATAACAATATAATGACTATCCTTGTCGCTGTAATGATGCATAAGTGAAAGAGGCTTTTAAATACTTTCTATGGCAACTAATTCATGCACGAAATCTCTAGAATAGAATACATTGATCCTTTTAAACTGCTTAAATACGTCAACCAATTTGACTGGAAAACATGCTTGTCGTAGATAAAATGATTTCACAAAACTATATCTTGTAGCAGGTGCAAGTGATCACGTAAAGCCCCCAACCAACTGAACACTATGTAGTCTGTTCAAACCTTATCAATAACTATTTGTGTTATGCTTTGCTCTGTAAAGTGGATTTTTATCTAACATCATACTGAAGAGAAATTTATATTCTAACAGTTGTTTTCACCTTTAAATTTAATTTTTTTTTATTGAGACCTATACTCAGAGTAAACTTTCGCTAACTAAGTTTTAGGTGTTATTTCTGCTACTTCGCAATAGGTGGCACATTTCTCCTGATAATTCGTTTTTCGTTGTCAATGGGTAAGGTGGAATGGAGTGGAATATCAGGCTGCGGTTTCTTTGTAGGCGGATTTCTTGGAGAACAGGACCTATTGTTAAATTATAATTTTGAAAAAAACATAAACTAACTTTTTCATTTTTCAACTTTTGCTGAGCGAGCGCTCTAGCTACTGATAATTTTTTTTTTGCCTAAACTTGTAGCGTAATAGTATTAAAATTAAGCCTTTAAATAAAACACCAAGTAATTCTGCACATATCCTAACATTAAAACACATAAAAGCATAATAACCCCTACCAAGCTCGAATTCTGAAAGCAAAGAAACTATTAATTAAATATAATGTAGCTTAAACCTTTGTTGTTAAAACAGTATTGCTTATAAATCTAAAGACTTCGAAAGTAGAGAACAATGGAAAAGAAAATTAAATCTGAAAACCTGAACGAATAAGCAAGCTCTGTTATCAAAGTGGCTTACTAAGTGCGAAATAGATATGAGATACAGACGATAACAAGAATAATGCCCAGAATTGTGTACCTCCGTCGTTATTGAAGGTATGAAGTTTACTAGTTGAGCAGATTATTTGTCTTAAAAACGCCAAATGCCAATGTTTCAATATTATAAATCATACGCCATCCATCTGAAGATGAAGACTTAACTTTCTCAGAATTTTGTCAACTTGTAGCTACAGTTGGTAAATCAAGTCATAAAATATTAGAAAGCCTACTTCTAAAAAAATTGTAGTGGTTATCTTGCATGGTTATACATATAAACTGCTTTTTTCTCTTTCAATATCCTCTAGAGTAAATAGACTTTTTAAATTGGAAACTCAAAGTTTAAATTTTATTGTTTGAACAATCCAGGCTTGAGACAAAATAGTTTTATTGTAAATATTTCAATTCCAAATTCAAGCCCAATTATTTACATTTTTGTTATATATTGTAGAAATCAAAAGGATTTAAATTTTGCTTACGCTTAAGGAAAACCTTAAGAGAAAACTTTAATAAAATTATCCTAAGCATTTAATACCTAAATAAAATCGCCTTTAAGTTTAATACTCACACACAACTTCTTATACTCGTAGCAACAAACTTCTTACGAAACTTTAAATAGGAACTCGTTTCTTGTTCAGGACTTAAGAGTCATATTCCATTCAAAACGAAATATTCTCTTAAAACTCTCTTTTAATTTAAAGCGAATTGCCTTTAGCAACATTTCGGAGTTATACGCTAATGGAAAAAGTGGTAGGTTTCAAATTCAAAAGAGTAATAAATAAATGTTGACAGCAACGTTTGGCCTGTATACAAGCAAAATCTATGCTTTAGAGAGCAATAAGCAAAGAACTTCAGGCAAATTGAAGACTATTTTAAGGGTTACACAAAAATTTATTTGTGTCATTCGCCAAACGATAGCGAAAGTGTAATGAAATGCCTTAAGATATATGTAAATGGGAAATTAAAGAAAAATAACTTTTGTCAAAGCATTATTTAATTAGCGAGTAAATTGTAGAAATACATACTCGCATAAGGATATATACATACATACCTATACACATGTATGTAGTACGTATTTATTTGCGGAATTTTCTTTAAAACTTCAATTAATTTAAAAAATATTATTTTCTGATAAATTGTGGGCTCAAAAGGATGTTAATATTTTGGCTGGGTGTGATGTATTTTCTTAAAAAATCAAGAAAAATCTTTTTTTTTTATCCAGCATGTGTGGTAGGTAGGGCTGCAGGGAAAATTAACGTCGAAATATTAAACACTTAAACTTTTTTGTTCATAAAGAGATTGAAAAAATAAATTAAAAAAGGAAAGAAATAAAATGAATTGAAAAAACATACTCCCAAGTTCAGGGCTTACAGTTGTTGGTGTTTACTGTTACAAAGGACCAAAGCATTAAACAGATGATGCCAAGAAATCAAGCATTTTATACCGTTTGTAGGTACACTAAACAAAAACAATAATCATCAGATCAAAAGTACTTTTACAAATAAAATAAAAATGTTTAATAAAATTGAACAGTCATGTAACAACTTGCAGAAAAAAAAATACCCCCTTTTAACTTCAATAAAAAGACATTTTAATACGAAAAAATTAATTGAAAATTTTTATTGGTTTTAAGATTAAATTTGACACAATTTTATTATTAATTTTTCTTTTAATCTACATTTACAGACACATACATACAAGTTACATAATTCCTTCTTACATAACAAATATTTTTTTTTTTTGTAAAATACATATACATATTTATTTATCTTTTACTAGCTTAAACCCGGCATGCTTCGCTACACCTATCACTATCATTTGCCCACATTTTTCGACTGATGATTTTTAGTGACTACGTAGTAATTCAGACCAAATTCAAAAACTTTAACTGTTACTGATTTCAAGACATACATACTACATCTCAATAGTTAGTTTACCTGGATGCTACTACGTCTATTTGTCTGCTCTTTTTTCTGCTGATAATTTTTAATGACTACGAAATCTATTACACCAAATTCAGAAACTTAAGCTTCAACACTTCTAAGAATACGTATGTATAAAGAAATTAAATTTTAACTTGTATGGGAGGTGTCTCGCCCACTTGTCTAATTTCGCCCACCCTTCTGACTAATGATATGCCTTGCCCACGAAGTCATTCAGACCCAATTCCAAAACTTTAGCTTTAATCGTTATAAAATATACAAAAATCAGTATTTAGATATAAGTATAAAAAAGTGGGCGTAAAAGTAGGTGTGGCAAGTTTTTCTCTCGATGAAAACTTAAAATGGATAAATACAAACATTTTAAAGAAACATTAGTCAAATCGATATAGCCGTTTTCTGATTTTATGTAAATTAAAAAAGTAGGCGGGGCAAATTTTCTCTCTGTAAAAACCTAAGTTGGATCACGATGATCATCTAAATCATTCCAGCCGTTCTCAACTAATGCGAAGACCAACGAACAACATTGATTTTTATTTATATAGAAGACTAATGTTTGTTTAAAGTAATGTAGGAAAAAAATTAGCATATCTTTAGGCATATTTTTTCTTTTGGTGACTACTTTTCAGTAATCTTCCACAAAAACTCGCACAGTAACTGATTATCATGAACAAGCTTCTCAAGCCTGTCGTTCGGAGTCGACAAATATTTTTCTTAAAAGAACGATTAACTTGAAAGACTGGGACTTCATAATGTACTGTTATTTAAGTTACATAGAGCCCTACGTTAAATAATGAGTTGGCAGCATAATCGTTGAGTTGTCGCTGGAAAGTAATAAGTCGAGCACACTTACTTGGAGGAGTAAATACATTTGTTTTTTTTTTTGACAATTAACCTTGTTTTATGCACTTTATGTCTGTTATAATGACATGAAAATATTTCTGAATTATTAATTAATTACAAAAACAAGTTTCCTTTAGCTCTTGGTGCAGTCTTAATTTTATAGAACTTAACCAAAAAAATATAATCACATGTGTTTCTTTTGCAGACAACATATAAGTGTGTTATATGCTCTAAATAGCCATTGTCTCTGTAAAATGGATCATTTCTCTGACCTGGGTATTCGTTCTGATGCGAAGTTAAATTTTATTCAACATATTTCTTTAATTGTTAAAAAAGCGTGTGCTGTACCTTAAGTTCATAAAGCGGTGGGTAAAAGAGTTCAAGGACCTTTATATAATGAAACAGCTGTTTATACGTCTCATGTGATTTATTCATGAGTTTTGATTCTTGATTTGGGACTCACTGTATGTCGCTTATATAGATAGTATTGAGTCGTTTCAGAAACACTCTCTACTTTTTGTCTTCGTAACCTACATGGAGTTCATATAATTTACCGTGGTATACCAGTAGACTGGCCCTTACAAACTGCCTACACTTAAAAGATGTAGAACTATGTTTAATATAACGTCTGTCTGAAATTTAATAAAAGGAAATGTGTACTCTGACCTTCTTGACAGTGTTGAACTAAACTAATTTGAACTAAACCCGTTTGAAAACCTTAAAACATTAAATACGTCTATTAAACGTACAAAAATGTTTAAGATATTACTTATATAAAGATATTCTTCTATTATATATTTTTCTATTATTCTTCTATTATATATGGACTAGTGGTTAGTGTCTTGGCTTACAAAGACATAAGCCCAGGGTTCAAAACCTAGTTCTGACATCTGTCAGCAGTAGTCTGGCAAAAGCTCTGGGAGTAATTGATTTCCATGAAAAAGCTTCCCAAATCTGTCGTTCGGAGTAGACCTTAAACTGTAGGTTTCAGTACTCATGGATAAAAATTAACACACACAACATGAGTGCTGCGAGAAGCTAAGCCGTAACCCTGACACAGGGTTATAATGGCTAATTATGTATTTATGCAATTGAACACCTATTTTGAAGACTTCGACAATTCGAAGTTTTTTTAAAGAGTTAGAATAAAATTGGAGAAACGTTAAACAAACTACATGGAGTTAAAATAAAAAATGTTTTTTATTTTCCCAATGACCTGTGTAAAGGACTTAATAAATTGCCCGCGTATAAAAAATTAATGTATAAATATAAGACGTTTAATACCACCCTTAGGTGTATAAACTCTACATGTCAAATTTATTAAAAAAAATATTTTTTTTATTAATTTTTCCATGTATTTAATAATTAAATACACCCACTTTAAAATAATATTTTTCTTCAACTCACAATGTGCACTGCACATGCTACAAAACTACCACTCCTCACATTTTTAACGTTTTTTCTATACAATCAGTTACCTTTTCTAATCCCTCTTTATTCAGGGTTGCATTAATGTTTCTTTATCAAATGTCCAAATGAAAAATGATGTTTGTAAAGCGTTCAAAAAGAACATCACACCACTAAAAACAACACTAAAATTAAAAGTTTTCAAACCAAATGACAACTTCCAAAACTAAATGTGCTGGATTAGCTAACGTGGTCTTAAAAACATATGAGTTGGGAGCAATGGCAAACTAATGCATAACAGATCTACATACGTATATATGTACTCGTATACATATGCGAGTATTTTGCTTGACTTTATTTTCTTATGCAAATAACGATAAAAATATTTGTTCCAAAAAACAAATTAAAACGTACTTATATGAAATACTTAAAACACTCGTTATAGTAGAAAAGTAAAAATGTGTGTGTTTTGGGGATTTTCAAAATTAATTCTAAATCGTAATAAAAGCTAAACGTAAGTATTTGGTTAAGTTAGTGGTTGCCGGTTTAATGTTGTTTTAAAGGATTTAAGAAAATTAAAGTTTAATCAACACATGACATTTGTAAGTGTTTTAATGAGAGTTCTTAAAATCTATGAATATTGAGAACCTCTTTTTTTGATATACTCGCATCACATACCAAAGCTTTGTTTATACCATTACCAAATTCAACAATAATAAGTCTGTTTCTTTACTCTACATTGGGCGCCCGTGGGATCCCAATTTTACCAAAAAGCGTTCCCGTACACAAAATTTGAGTAAATGAGAGACATTTTGAGAGAGTAACATTCTTCTTCTTCATGCCCGAAATAGCCCGTACTTTTTCTTCGGGCTAGTTTGTGCAAGTAAACAAATAATCAGCTGTTTAAAAAACTATAGAAAAATGAAAGGTTCAGAAAACTAAAAAAAATTTCAAATTTGAATTAAGAAATATTAATAAACCTGCAGTGAAAGGCTTATAGTATAATTTAATTCAATATTTATATAAAAAAGTTTTTTTTTTTTTTTTTTTTGGCTTAGTTAACATGTATAATTCGAATTATTGTCGTTTATTTTTTGCGAAATTACATGTTCAATATATGTTAATGTGTGTGACATAAAGTTGTGTTTTTTCATATTTTTATGTGAATTAGTAAAATTTTTGCTTTTTTGCGTTCCCGTACTTTTGTGTAAGTTTGTCTCTTATTGATAGACATTTACCCAAAAAGTAAAGAAACACACCTATTGTCAGTAAAGTTTGATTAAAATAACGTAAAAGCGTGTAAACTGAAAATGTATGCCAGACAAAGTTGCCAGAAAAATCATTGCCCGACAACCCGCTGACAACATATTGCCAGACATCTAACAATGGTGCAAATAGTCTCTAAGGCAGCCTTATGGTTCTATTTCTTTTTGAATAATAAAAAGTGTACATTTTGTCCATCGAGGCAAAGTTAACATTAATGCTATAAACACAACAAAGGCTATCGAACACCGAAGAAACGACTACAAAAATCGCTGGCTACGAAAGTAGCCAAGTAGCCAGCTACTTAATTATAATAACGACTACAGCTAAAAAATAAACATCTGTTTTGACACATTTAACATAACCTAAACAAAATATATTTTTTGTAAGTGAAATTGTGACGAAATAAAAAACAACAAATGTCTGAAGAAAACTTATAAAAATTTAAGAAAACTAAAAAGGCAATTAAATAAAAAATTAAAAATGAAATAAAAACTGATGTATATAAATGAAATAAGTAAATGAAAACTAAACAAAAAATGTAAACAAATGATTATTTATTTTCAGTGGTGCAACTTAAATTTTTTTCGCATTTTTAATGCATATATTTCATATATTGCGTTTTTTAAACACCTTTTCCATGCATCTTATTGTATTGGCAGCACTAAACTGTTTATTGTTGCCAAGAAAAATAGAAATTAGCCTAAGTTGGCTACGGGCTACAAAAGTATATAGTAGTGTGTTCGGTAGTCGTGTTGCCGTTAAAATAATTATTCTCATATGCACACATGTATTCTATTTTTGACAACTTGTAGTCGATGGTCGGTAGCCTTTGTTGTGTTTATAGCATAACATTTACCTTCAGCCGACGTATATCAACTCTGTTTTTAATTATACAACGCTTGCAAGTCAATTAATAGAGCTAAACATTATGAAGGAAAGATTTCATTGCAAATAAATACTCATAATAAAAAAATAAATTGACTTTTTATGGCTTCGACACATATGTCAGCTTCATAATCCAAAACTTACTCCTGCCTAAGCAGATATTTTTTCCAAGTTTTAGATAAAACAATAGCTGTAATCACCCCAAGCCTTGCAAACAAGCAATCGTACCATATTGTTATTGTTTGACAAGGTTTGCTACGTTTTAAACACTTCCAAAGAGGTTTGTACCTCTTCGTTTACTACTAACAACAGCGTTAAAAGCAAAAAAATTACCGATCTTTTTCTATCAGTTATAAATCAGATACAGAAAATGAAGATTTGGATTACATTGACATCCAGCTTGTAATGATGTTCTGAGAAAAACTGCCTTTTTAGTTTATTTTCATAAGGTAGAGATTTTTTTCAAATTTCAGCTCTGACATCTTGAAAAAATAAAATATGAAAAAATTCTTTCTTTCGGCCACTACCTCTCAACAGAAATATGGCAAAAACCTTAAGAGTATCTGATTGCCATGAACAAGCTTCTCAAGTCTGTAGTTCAGAGTCGACATTAAACTGTAGGTCTCGGTACTCGTGGATAAAAATTTACACACACAACATGAGTGCTGCGAGAAGCTAGGCCGTAATCCTGCCTGACACAGGGTTGTAAAGGCCAGTTATGTGTGTATGTATGTATGTATGTTTTACCAACAAGAACTGCGCAATTTTTGAAAAGTTTGAGCTACCAAAAGAACTATTCATAGTGCGTTGAATAAGTTTGAGTTCACTTGGTTAGTAAACAATAGGCTAACACCAGTACGACGATGAAATGCAAGATCAGAATTTTTCTTTTCACATGCCAAAGCTCTTTGTTCGTGAGTAGGGTTAGAAAAACAATAACCTGGTTTTCTAAAATTGGCCGTAGGAGTAGAGCCTCTTTTTATGTTTTTTAAAGTATTATTTTTATCTCCAACATTTAGGTGCACAGTTAGATGAATGCATAAGGTCGACTAACAATTAAATTAGAATTTAGAATGACATTCAAAACTACAAAAAATATTTCAATCGAATATTGTTAAAATATCAGTTAAAATTTAACAATTATTTTGGCTCTCTATCCCAAATCCTGATAGTATAGCCAACAAATGGAGTGAGTCTTTGGCAGAAATTTAAAAGTTTAATAAATTTTAACACAAAATGCAATTAAACTCTCTATTCTAATGTCAAATAAGACATTAAATAACAAATTCTTTTCAATTTAAAAATATTTCTATACATACATAAGCTTTCAAATGTCACAAATCTCTGGATCATATTTATGTTATCAAACATGTTTCATAATAGCAAAAATTTTATTTTAAATTCAAATTTATTTCTTTGTACTCGTATTGCGTAAAAATATTCATTCCACAGCGACAATATTTTACAAAGAAAAAAAAATGCGTTTTACATGGCAACAAAGCAACAATACAGAGTTCACACCCAGTTAAAATACCCAACAAAAATACCAATAAAAAGTATTTTAAAATAGAATATAAAAAAATTAAAAGATCCAAATGCGGAAAAAGAATTTTATTCAAAATAAAATATTTTTATTCATGCATTTGCTGGTTGGCTCATATGGCCAGATACAGAATGACCAGGCAAAAATAGACGAAACAACTGTTTCTTGCATTGCTAATCCAGTTTGCATTCTATTTTAGCTCTACATTTTATTTACATATATGATTCTTTGTATTCTTTATTGTCATTTATAGAATTGTAAAAAGTGAATAATAAAAAAAAAGAAAAAAAACATTTTCTTTATTTTTTATTTTTTAATTTCGTAACTATAGATGTGTGGTACCACATACATATCTGCTGTATGTATAAGCATACTGTATGTATGTGTTGTCATAGAAATTTTGAAAGGATTATACAGACATTGAGGGTCATAAACACGACTTCCTATGCTAACTGATACGGTCACATGTGTAAAAATGTGACAGAAATTTTACAGGGTTTGATGACCATTAACAATAAGTTTAAAATAAAAAAATAAAAATAAAATATTCTCATATAAAATTGTTTAACAAAATTACTTTCTCAATTCAATTTTGATTAATTGGATTTGACTTTGAAATTTATTATTAAGACTGAAAAACTGTGCCGAGAATGTACTTTTGTAGGTACCTTTTTATGTGCACCTTTTTTTAAATGCCTAACGTATGTACGAATATGAAGAAGAGTAACCAAAACTAAAATGATTTTTATTGTTCCGTTTCCGGTTTTAGAAAGACAAAGTTTAATATCCTGAAAATAATTTTTTTTTAATGTGATTGTTTTCATTAGATATGAACTTCAACTTTCTTTGTTGAATTCTATTAAAAAAATTTTATTATTTCAAGATTAATTCTTTTCTAAATCAAAAACTTAATTACTTTCGATTCTATTATATAATATATAAGTTTTACACTTTTTAATAGCTGCACTTTATATGGATGTGTATGTTTTTTTTTCTTTAATAACATTAATTTCTGCTTCAAATTTGTCAAATTCAACAATAGGCAGTTAATAATTTTTAAAGAAATACATACAGAAGTCATTAAAGGCAGTAATTTTTTTACTTCTGTATGTAGGTTTTCTTTTAAAATCATATTATATAAATAAGTATTATTTTTAATTTAATAGCTACAATATTATAAATTTTAAATTTACGTACCTTTTCCTCTGTACTAAATTTTCTACCAACACTCTATTGCACACCACTGTTTCTTAGTCAACGTTATTTTAACTAGTTATGTTCTTTTGATGACGTCACTTCAACTAATTCGCTTTTCAATAAAACTCTTCTGTTACACTACTGCAAAAGTATACAAAACAACAACAACAACACCACACAAGAATATAACAAAAATATGCAATCACTCACAAAGCATTTAAGAAAGGCACACAAAAAAAAATACGCCACTAGAATTGCAACAAAAAACTAAATTTCTTTTACTTTTATCATTAGAAAACACTTTTTTTCGTAGAGTTCATAAATATAAGAATAAAATTTATTCATTAAACTTTATACACTTTAATTTATTATTAAAACACATTTAGTTAAAGAAAACCCCCTCCTAAATTTCCAAATCAACGACCATCTAACACAAAGTTCAAAGAAAAACTAAAGTACATAATAGTAAATGGAGAGAGATTAATGGTTTCTCCAAAACAGTCTCCAATTTTCTGTATAATAGATCTGCAATTGTTTTTGGTTTAGTTTTATAAAGCAGCGGATTTAAACGGTTGTGATATAGTGGATAATGGTTAATAAATTTATTTATTCTACAACAATACTAATAATTATTAAGGAAGGGTTTTACTTAAATAATTTCAAAAAAGTTTTCATGTTAAATATTAAAAAACAATGTACAATTGCCGCAGAACTCTTAAATTGTGAAAAATTAATGTGTTTTGTTGTTGTTGCTTCTCTTGTGTGTAGCTTTAATTTGGGCATTCTTTAACTGCATTATTCTTAAACATTTAATTGTTGTTGTTCTTTATGAAAAAGTGTTCGCTAATGTGGAGATTAATTTGGTGGCGTTATAGCAAATGCTTTGCTTTTTTTTTTTTTTTTTAGGTTTTATATGCACAGCTCAAAATTATAAGGCGTTGCAGTATTGATGCTGATTAAGGTAAATAAAGGTACTTTTGTTTTAGTTTAAAATTTTTAAAATAAATGCAGACATTACTATATGCATCAATAGGTATAGTAAAATATATACATACCAAGTACGCATTTAATTTTTTTATTTAAGCATAAAATAGGTACACACATACATAGGATGCAATACAATACAATAAAGAAATACAATAAAATTTAAATAAATTTTCGAGTTTATTTTTTTTGATATAATTAAGGATTTTTTTAAGTTTTTATAGTGGAATTATTAATAAAAATAATACTTCTGAGAGATCAGAGCAATTTGTAGTTGCCAGTTATCGTTATTATTTATCTTTACTAAAATTGTAATTTTTAAAACCCAAACTATGTACATATGTATACATATATACAAAGCCAATAAGGTAACAATGAGTGCTTATTTATTTTATTTTGTTGTAAAATATTATATGGCTTTTAGAAAAGGCCATGACGGTTCTGGTTAAAAATGAATTTTATATCGAATTGAAAATGTGGGTCTGTGTTAGTCTTCTTATAACACCATAATATGAATGTATTTAAAGAAAATTTGTGGAGCATTTCATACACTTTTTCTGGCCTAAAAAAACATTTTTTTATTTGATATCTTTTATTACACAATCATGTTATATCAGATGTTCCGTTGTAATAATTTGATATTCTCAAAACAATTTTGTAATTTCTTTTCTCTACATTTGCGTCCTTTTTGACCAATGGTTTAGTATTACCCAATCTTTACAAATAGTTGCCGTCTTCCTATTAACTTCACCTAGTTTTATGAATAGAAAAATAAATAATATGATGTTAAAAAAAAATAATTAAGGTGAAACAACTTGGAAAATAAATTCGATAAACTTGTTTGTTAGTCGTAACTCAATATGTTTAGGAAGTTTCTCAAATTTAATAAGTACATTCGCATTATGCGGTCTGTTCTATAAAAGGAATATGAATAAAATACGACTGGAATGAAATATGAGAAAATGTGGCACAATTACATCAAGATCTTTTTTTATGTCCCAATATGTATATTCAAATTAAATAAATAACAGTAACAAAAGCTATGATATTTGGAAGAATCAGAATATAGATCTTTATAAATAAAATCAATAAAGACGCCGATGTATCATTTACTCTCATCTAGTAAGCCAGAACATTACATACTAGACTTCAGCGACCACAAAAAAATTCGCTGATACTTTATTTAAAGGTATTTATCATAAATCTGTGGGGTCTTCAGTATGATTTTAATTTTTATTTTATTAAAAAAAAAAAAAATTTTATAAACCAAAATTATCCTGTTGTTTTATAATTAAATTTTATTTTTTTCGCTAATGGAAATGATTACTTTTGTTCATCATAAATCAATACTGAGATTAATGAAATATTTACTTTTAATCCCACCAAATTAAATATTGAATAGGAATAAGGCGTTGTTTGCAAATACCGCCCATTAAAACCAAACGATAATCCGCTTACAACTAAAGGTATTAAAAACAAAAGAACAAAAAAACAACAATGTCTCTTAACTCCCGGCAACCACTAAAGTATCAAAAATTGAAAAAAAATAGAAAAATCAAATAAAATCAACCCTATGAACTAATCTCTGAAAAATACAAACACTTCCATTTAAACCACGGATGGAAATCATGGTACAATTGTACTTTTTTTGGTACATTTTGGACCTTGTTGGTACCGTGGTACTACCGCGGCTTACTTGGTACAATTTAAAAATATCAACGTTTCGCTCTATGGCAACATTAATTAAAAACTACGGCAAAAATTTATAACTTCCTGACAAGTGTCTCCAAATGTTCTGCTAGAGAATCTGCCAAAAAGCTAGAAATAATGCTAAGCGCTTTGGCTTCTTTAGTTGCTGCTAAATATGGTATTTTAAATGAAATAGAAAAATTTATCAGAGATTTGAATTAACACTTTTGTAATAGTGCTAGACGAAGAGATGATTTCATAAAATTTCAAGAATATTTTGTAACGGAAAATTCATATAATTTTTAAATATGCATCAACAAAATGGCTGTCGCGAGAAAAAGTAGTTCAAAGAATAGTTGAGCAGTGGGACCCTCTTAATTATTATTTTACATTGAATGATTTTGAGGTCGATTTAAAAAATGAAAGACTAGCATTTCTTTCATCAGGGCTTAAAAAACCATTTTATAAGTTAACTTTTTTGTTTCTACAATTATTTTTAAGATTATAAATCTGTGAATTTAGAAATGCAATCGGAGGAGGCACGAATGCACATATTTTTACCAAGGCTAATTTTTTATTTCACCAAGTAGCACGACATTTTTTAAAGAAGACTGTTCTAGATGAATGTGATATCTGCTGTGAACCTTAATGAAAATTACATTCCCATAGATAAAATTTATTGTGGTACAGTTGTTGATGTGTACATTTCAACAAATAATATTGACAATGACACTATACAAAAATTTAAATCAAATGCTAGAGCTTTTTATTCACAATTTTGTAGTGTTCTAAGGTCAAAGGTTAACTTTAATAATGAAATACTAAAATGGTTCGATAAGTTTACTCCAGAAAATGTAATTATGGGAAAAACAAATTCAATAGTACCTCTTCTGGTGAAAATGTTCCCATATGAACAAACTAAATTTGAGCCAATAAATAGCCAATACAGAGCACTAGCCGATGTTGTGGAACTTAAATCATACAAAGATTCAAGTATTTCTTGTTTTCGGTCAAAGGTATCACAAATGAATAATGAGTTAAATGAGTTCATGTTTCCAAATATTTCAAGAGTTGTAACATGCATTCTATCTATTCCACATTTGTCGGCCAACGTCGAACATGTTTTTTCTTTCCAAAATCTCATAAAAACAAAGGAAAGAAATAGACTACACGTTTCCACTGTCTCCAATTTGATACAAACTAAAGATTTATTAAAGTCAACAAATTCATGTTGCTTCGATTTTAAAATAACAGAAAATTTATTATCTAAAAATATTTTATAAATAATTATTTTAATAACCGATCTCAAGAATTGAAAAGACTAATGTATGTACCTTTATGTATTTAATATTTATTATTTTTATGTTATTTTTTATTGTATACTTCTGAATTTTTGTATACACTTTTGTTGAGTTTCTGTTTTTAATAGATATTAAAAAATGGTACCGTCATGGTATGAAAAGTACATTTTGTTTTCATAGTTGGTACAAAATCATAAAAGCCATTTTCCATCCCTGATTTAAACATAAAAAAATGAAATTCTAGTTTGAATTCCACTGTAAAAGTAACAGTGTATTTTTTTCAATTTAGTTATTGTTGTAACCATAACTAATATTTGCATTTTGCTTTTAATTTTATTGCTGGTATTGCCAATTATTTGTTTGTTTGTCTAACTCGCTCTCTCTCTCTCTCTCTCACTCTTTCTTTCATATTGTTTCTGGGTATGTTTGTTTACTTTGGTTTTTCGCCTACATACTAGCAACAACAGTAACGACACACAGTAGTGCAAATACGAAATTATTTTGACATCAGTGATAAAAGCCAATAAATTTATTTTGTCCTCTTGGGTTTTTTGGGGTTTTTTTTTTAACAAATTCTTAGCATGTGGTACAGCGGGTGTTTTTATTGATTTCATAGATAATGTTTTCAGTATCAATGGCCTATTTAGTCAGATTCATGTTTTCTCTAAAAAAACTATAAATTTCTGTTGATTTTATACAAAAAACTGAGGGTGATTTTTGCACTCTAATATTCTTGTTCTCGCTGTTGTTCTAAAAGCGTGCCAAATGTTTGTATATTTTAGTTTGTTTTCTGTCATTTGCTAATAATATGGCGTAACATATTTTCTGGTTTATTTTTACAAATTGTATTCTATTTGATATTTTATTAATATGAATCGTTATAATCATCGATATTATTGTTATTATTATCGGGCATTATTGTTATCCTTGTTATTAATGCTAATGTCAGTGGTGTTATCGTGATGTTCTTTTGCCTAAAAATTTTATATGGTTTTTATAGAAAAATTTTGAAAATTATTTGTTTTGATGGTCTTGTGTGTACATATTTAGTTTTGGTGCATAAAATGTGTTGCTTTTATATCCTACAGCGTTATAATTTATGAAATAGTCGTTAGCCTTTTTTTTTGTTTTTTTTTTTTTTTGAAGAAAATAAATATCCAAATTTTATTGCAGCGTAATGAGTAGGTGGCTTTTATTTTTTGAATAAAAACAAAAATATATTTTTAATGGATGGTCACAAACTTCTAGATTATTATATGGGGTATATATTCTTAGAACAGATGTATGGATGTTTTAAAATAATTGCGAATTTTGCTTTAGGAAAAAAGAAATGAAAAAAAAAAATGAATTAATGTTTGCAAATTTTTATTGAAACTAATTTAGATTTGATGGGTATTTTTTTATATAAAATATTTGTTGATTTTAGCACGATGCTAAGCAAAGGAATAGTGAAATATTAGCGATAATCACTCTCGTAGTAAACGCTCTTAGAGCCTGATTAACCAAACGTTAATGTAGCTGTAATGTAATGGAACGTACTGTTGGTGCGCTTTGGAATTATTAAAAATTTAAAAACGTTTCATATGCAAATTTATTATTAGTCAGGAATTCAAGTATGTTACGCATAAAATAAGCTATAAACCATGTTAATTGATTACTTTACTACTCATAGCAAAGTATTTACTTTTCAAGCCATATCCGTTATGCCTTACATTTATTTTTAATAATAAAACCACTCGATTATGTAATACATTTTGAAACGATTTATTATTTACATTCCAAAAATGGTCTACTTTTTGTGGACGGCCTTACATTCGATTTATCGTAAAATTTATACTCTTTTAACACCAAAAAAGCATGTTATTTATCACCAATTTTTAGTAATCCCGGGCAACAATAGTTTTAAACGAACATATTGGACGTAATTGTCTCACTATGCATATTTCCCAAAATATTTACAGAAATAATTCTTTTAGCCAACCACTTCGATATGTGAGTAAAGCTCTCTAAGAGCCATTATTTCAATTTGCCTATAAATTGTCCGATATTTAATGGGAATGTCCGATTTTACACAGGGGTAAACCCCTACTAAATACTGTACATTGTATTGGAATTTTTCTTGAAAGGACAGTACATTATGACAACAGAACATATATTTTGTTTTCTTATATTATTAAGCGCCTTTGAAATGAGACAAATTGTTGTAAATTGATCATTCAAAGGCCAGTGCTATACCTTTGCATGGTGATTGTGGTGAGTGCCTTCGCTAAGTAGGGTTTTAGCTGTTATCTGATACTTCCCAATAGATGGCGCTTTTCTTTTGATCATTCGTTTTTCATTGTAAAATATTTTTGTTAAAATTCAGCGAACAAAAACATGCCAACCTCAATAAAATATGTTAATCCTGCCATTACACATGAAAGTACTTTCATGAAAATTTTAAAACACTCTCAATTTTTTACTAATACATAAACATTTTTTTTCATTTTTGTTTTTGTATTTTTGTTTTTTTATTTATAATACGTATACGGAACTTTCATGAAAGCACTTTCATGTGTAATGGCAGGGTAAGCTCATAAGTTAAAACCTTCCGTTAAAAGTTGAAGCTAAGGAACCTTCTCAATAACTTTATCGGTCGCTTATAATTTAAAGTTTGATTGTAATAACCAAATTATCCGTCCGATAACATCCTACCTTTAACTAAAGGCAAGTTGCAGTCATGGGCCTTAAACTGGTATACGTTTGCATTTGGTCATTATAATATATATTCAAATATTTGATTTTTAATCTATGACATAAAATATTTTTTTCAAGTTAAAATAATAACCAGTTGATTCATTAGGAACTTTCATATTATTTTATCTTTTCTCCGTGTATTTACAAATTTTTAATATAGTACGAGTACATCTAATCAGATTACGAATGCTACTTTCAAATATAATTGCCTGTATATACTGCAGCTCCCTGAAAGTTTTGGCTTCCATGAACATGTTAATATTTTGCTAAAGCCAAATAAGGGAACAATGAAAACTTTTGTGCCTATTCTTTTTTTTTCAAAAATCTTCATTACGCCATATCTCAAAGCAAACTCTTTTAATATTTGGCGCAAAAGTGTTTTTATTTAAAAATTTAAAATAGAAACTAACTAGACTAAAAATCATATTGAATACAATAATGAAACCTCTAAACACCCACCCCAAACCAGAAAATTAACATCGAAAAATTTTATATAACATTTGTCTAAAAAAATAATCGAAATCTTTTTAAATTATACTATAGAAGAAGAAAAAGAAGAAAAAAGAAAAAACTTATTTTTCTGTTTTTGCAAGTATTTATTTAAAATTTAAAACAAACATTTTAGGTGCGTTCATTACAATAAAAAAAGAAGAAAAACCAAAATGCCCACAAATAGAATTTAACAAAGATTTGTAAAAACTAAGAAAAGTACACAAAAATGTTAAAGAAAACACATTCAATCGAATCACTCAATGGAGCATTAAAAAAATTGTCAATGTTGCACAAGTGAAAAACCAAATCAAAAAAACAAAAGAGAAAAGTGGAAAAGGACGTTATAGCCGGTCAAGACGGTAAATATAAGACCTAAAATGCGTATTTTTTTTTTTTTTAATTATAATATTTATTTATCGATAACATTTGATTAGGACTTAAACAATTTACTCAATTCTCTCTGGCAATGAGCTGCAGCCGATTTTATTTTTAGGCGCATTGTAATGAAAGGCTATCCCCGAACGGTATATGTTTTATTTATAAAAGGTTTTCTTGTCCAAATGCTGATATTATGAGATTATACCTCTATTGCAAATTTTTGTTAGTGTGATCAGTGATTAAACCCAGGAATTCCTCAAGACATAAACACGCCTTTTGATTAAATGTTTGGTATTTTCGGTTTAACTAAAACCATTATAAGTGAGATTTATGTGGGCAATACAATGTTTTGCAAATATCGGTCTTCTCATTTCAAGTTTCTCTATATAACTCAGTCTTAATTTGGAGGGCCTCTGTGGTATGTTTGTTTGTGGAAAAAGTTAAGTGCGATCAAATTAAATCAAAGAGAGAGTTCGCATCTCTCTTAAAATGAAGTGACCATGTGTGGCATGTAATATAGATCTGCTCTGTTAATACTGCAGGGCTTTTGTGTCCATATTCTTGTGTCATAGTTACGTAGTTGATTTTTATCGTTCTGTAGCTCGCGTGGATGACAACAACGAACCAATTTCCTTACTGGAACCTCATTTTTTTGTGTACATTCATCACAGGTTGGTCTCTTACAGATTGCCATTAACTAAGATATGAGTCTCATCGCTGATTTCTAGCAAATAGAATCTTAAAATGACTTTAACTTCTAGCAGTATGTTGTGGGGCTTTTACTAAAAAAAACTTAATTAACCCTTCTGTGGAGACTGCCTATTCGATACACTTCTCCGCATACCTTCAAGAAAGCTCAATACGACGGTCTTAGAGATACCATTTTCTACTCGACCATGTCTGTTATGTTATTGACTTCTAGTGTGCAATTTTTTATTGTAAATCGAGATCTTTTTCGTTTTTATCATGCTCAAGATAGAACCCACTTTGAAACTACTTAATTCATCACTAAAGTTTTTTTAAATTGATCTGTCCAGCTAGATCTAGCTTAATTTACTTACCCATTGTCTGTGATGTTAATTCTTATATTTATGGTAATCTTGCTTATCACGGAAACACTGGTATCTTAGACTATGCGGAGGTCGATACAACTTTTAATGCCACCGTACGCTTCACTTGCTGCTACCTACTTTCTGTTTGTTATTCTCTCATATTTTACTTTAGTCTTAAGCACTAAGGCATAAAACAGAAGTTAAAACGGAATTATTTACGCAAGCAATGAACAAATACGAAGATACGACTTTCGTTCTTAGTGTGCTTGGTTAAGTTGCTTATCTGAGAGACACCTTTCCAATTTTCGTTGCCGATTTTTGAGCAGCCGACTATTTGGGTAAGATGTAGGGCTATAATGAACAGTACAAAAAACTATTTTCATTTTTTTTTTAATGTAGAACCTGTGTAGAAATATTCATATAGGACTGGGGATTAGTGATGTAGAAAGTTAATTTATAATTTATTTTGGATTATTAATCAAGTATTAAAAATTATTCAAGTATCATAATGTTATTGAATTTATTTAAGAACTATTAATTACTACTGTCACAACAGTAGAATATGGCAGGAAAAACAAGTGTAGGGTATACGTATGTATTGGAAAAGACACCAAAGAAATTATAGAGATATTGTATAAATTATACGTTCAAATATAATCAACAGCTGGTTTTATTTTCTTTTATTTTAGAATGGTTTCTTTTATATTTTGTATCGATTAATTCAATGTTATTATTTTTATTTATATTGGGTGGTATAAAAAGTATATTACGATTTTTTTACTATATGATGTTGTGGTAGCAAAAGCTCTGCGAGTAATTGATTGCCATGAAAAAGCTTCCCAAATCTGTCGTTAGAAATCGACTTTAAACTGTAGGTCCCGATACTCATGGATAAAAATTAACTCACACAACATGAGTGCTGCGAGAAGCTAGGCTATAACTCTGACACAGGATTGTAATGGCTTATTTTTGCTGGGATAGCGCTATATTTGCCTATGAAATCTAAAAGACCGTTTGTGCTCTTCTATCTGGTAGCTGTACTTGTAACATTAGGGCAATTAACATCCCAATGGTAAGTTTGGGTAATGTGAACTACTACGATTTAGTAATTATGATGCTGTCATTACAATATTTGTTTATGTTAATTGTTCATATTATATATAACTATGCTTTGGATATAAAACTGTAATGTTCGCAATCTAAGGTAGTTAACTACTCTAATTCCTACTAATTCTCACAATACAACCTATTAAACTCAGCAATAATGAAAAAGTAAACAGAACTGACCACAGGCATATTTTTTATGACCCACCAGTAATTGATTACACTTGAGTAAAAAGTTTTAATGTTCATAATGTATAGTCATAATCTTGCACCATCTGCTTAGTGTTTAGTCTGGTGGCTCGAAAGTGTTTTGATGGTTAAAGTTGGTCAATCGAAGAGTTGCTGAAAACCTCTTAGCAAACAATCTAGAAGTTCGAATATAAATATAATAAAAACCTGATAGCTTTTATACGCCCTAATATGTGTGAGAAAAATCACAAGTGTAAAAATGCAATGAGATGAGTTCTTTTGTGTTTGTTTATTGCAAATGTTTATTTGTCCTTTTTTTTATCGAATGTTTGTTTAAATATGCGGCCAATTGTCACTAACACTAAAACACAGTGCATATACATACATACATACTTATGTACATACACATGTGAAATAATAGTCTTTCGCATTTGTTTTTTTTTCGATTTGTAAACCCTGCGAAACACCTTTTCTGTGTTTATTTTTTCATTTTAAATATCCTGCCGATAAAATCCTGTACCTACCAGTACAATTTGTTTTGTGATGCGTACTTATCAATGTGTTTGTATAGCAAATCGTGTGTATAGCTGTGTGTGGTTACACACTATCCAATACTTTGCTATTGTTTGTACGGAAGTGTAAATGACTGGAAGTGCATACGTGTATGTGTGTGTGTGTGTGCGTATTTGCGAGTGTGTCAATGTTGATGTGATTGTTTATTTGTATATCGTTTATTTACAAATGCACTTTGACCAATTTCATTTGGTTTAAAAACCGCAACGCAAGTTGCTTTATATTGACAAAAGAGAAAAAAAAACAAAAACAAAAACAAATAAACAAATTGACAAAAAAAAATATACAAAAAGAAGCAGACAGAGATACAGAGAGAGAAAGTGCTTTTTTGTAAGTTGTGTGTGAAAAAAACAAGAAAGGTAGCAGGATTACGTAAATAGCAAAACTGTTGTTATTGTCAGCAAAAACAACAACAACAAACTGCGTTAGAGACATAGTACAGAGCAAGAATAGTTTAAACATTTCATTGGCATCATTCGCACCCTGTTAATCGTTCACTAAGGCTTTGAGTTCAAATGGGTTGCCATTGTTTATTTAAACTATTAGACGAGAGTTGAGTGTAAAACACATGTATTGTATATTTGTACACACACACACACATACATACATTTGAAAAAAAAAATTGTCACACTTGTGTAATCACCGATATACAAGACACACAAATGTTACAGTACGTGTATAATGTAAAGCTATCCGCTTATAAAGTTGCATTTTAAGCACTTTTTGTTTTTACCAGAATTACCAACTGTTGTCTTGTTTGTCTTTCTTATTTGCTACCATGGTGTTGTTGTACTTGTTGTAAATGTGGTTGTAATAATAGTGCATGTATGTATGTGTGGACATGTGTATATATTTCTGTTGCTGTTATTTGATGTTATTACTGCAATTGTTAATGTACACTTGAGTGATTTTATGTTTTACCTTTAGATTAATCGTATTAACATTTTACTCATGTTTATTTATTGTTTTTTTTTTAATGTAATTTTTGTTATTTTTAGTATTATTGTTGCCTGGACATTTGACAACATTTACGAATCGATATTGGTGGGTTTAACGAATTGTTGGATTTTATTTCACTTAAGTACCTTTTGTCGTCTTTTTGTAATATGAAACATAAAGCCCTACAAAAAATAGGTGATAATTTTGGTTACATTCCAATACAAGTCACTTCATGTCGAAAGCTTGTTTTATCTTATAAATATTTAAAAGTTTTACAATCCGAAAAGACTGTGTAACAGCTCTTTAAAAAATAAATAAATCAGGTTTGAATTGAAAAGATCAAATCTTAAGTGTCAATTTAAACTAGTGAGCAGGTCTAAGCGAAAGATTAAGAAGAATTATCAAACTATTAACAGGCGCCTAACATCAACCATACTTTATCTATTTTATAACTGTCTTGTTGATTTGTAATCTTTTATATCATTTGCTTACTGATTACAGAAGCTAATGATTTTCATTATTCAAATTTCATATAAAAATCTTGTACTCTTTATGCTCATTTTTAATTAATTGTTCATGATATCCCCTGAGTATTGGTCTCAAAAAAAAAAAAAAAAAAATAGATACCAGTTAACACAGTAGTAGTGTTAAAATTAAATTTACTGATTTGAAATATTCCCAGATATACAAAAATTAGTCGCCGTGGTCTAGTGGTTAGTGTGTTGGCTTACTAAGACATGAGCCCTGGGTTCGACACCCAGCTCCGACATCCTGAAAAAAAAAGAAATATGAAAAAAATATTTCTTTCGGCGATTACCTCTCAGCAGTCTTCTGGCAAAAGCTCTGAGAGTAATTAATTGCCATGAACAAGCTTATCAAGTCTGTCGTTCGGAGTCGACATTAAAACTGTAGGTCCCGGTACTCATGGATAAAAATTTACACACACAACATGAGTGCTGCGAGAAGCTAGGCTGTAATCCTGACACAGGGTTGTAAAGGCCAGTTATGTATGTATGTATGTATGTATACAAAAATTAAAAACCATTCTCGTAGTTTTCATAATCATTTATATTAATAACTAAACTACCTGCTGTATATTTTTATTTTTTTATTTTCTATCTCTTTACCAGCACGTTATATGTACTTGCGAAAATCGTGCAACATATTAAATGTTCAATAAAATTAATAAAAAAAAAGATATGCATTTAATTATCATAAATAATAATAAAAACATGTACCCATTAATGTTGTCCATATGCGAACATAAAACTGATTATGATAAATTTTAATCACAATTATTTATCACAATTAATTTTATTACTTAAACGAGGAAATAAGAGAAACTCCAAAAATAACAAAAAATAAAACAATTTATTAATGGACATAACCAACTCTAACAAACCACCAAACTATATATTTATATATGTATATATGTATATGCACGCTTCTTTTATTAAATACATCACATATTCATATGCACGAGTACTCGTATATATGTGAATATGTAGGAGTACATTAATTTATTATTTGGTTGTGTGAGGGTGATTATATATGAGAGTCCATAAAAACAGTGAATATATGGCGTAAATTACATGAAATATTTTTCAACAATTATTTTGGCATTAAACACTTACACACGTTTACATACGTACATTTTATTCCTTCATTCGTTCATTCATTCATAAAACCAACCAACACATTTTGACCACATAAAAAAACATGTTACTTCTACTGCTGCAATCATTTTAACATTTTCCACAGATCAAATCCAAGAACAACTAAAAAAAAAGAAAGGAAGAAATTTTATCTGCCAAAAAAAACAAGATAAAAATAACAGGAAACGAAGGTTTCCCTTGCAAAAACATACATGCACACACTTACATACATGCATAGTTAGTAAAAATAACCAAACAACCCCTCGTATTAAAGAATCATTTTGTGTATGACATCTATCGTTACAATAAAACCAACAAATTTTTTTCTCCTCTGGTTTTTTGCGTTTGAAGACACAAATATGTTGTGCTCGTTAAATAATGGCAATGACCATTAAAGTAATCAAAATCTCATACAAAATACCAAAATCAACATGATGATGATGATGGCAACGGCAATGTTGGGGAAACGGCTATGGAAGAAAATCTATGTAAAAATCTTTTGCCATTCACTGACCATAGTTGTCGTCATTATCCATATCAAGTGTAATATTTTATGAATATTTTTCCTCCTCATACTGAGGTTGAGTTTTTTACAATAGTGGTCAGTAGAATATGTAGTAAGTAAATAATAAAAAAAAATCCAATTTAAACATAAAAAATAACCGAAAATTATGAAAAACAAACATATAAGGATAACAGAAAGGACATTTTTAAAAGTTGTTTTCTAAAATTTGTTCTAACAAATGACTTTAACAAATTTATGACATAGTGGGTAAATTAAATTTTGAAGAAGAAAAAAAGAAATAAATAATAGAAGAAATAAATATAAAGCCGCCCGCGATTGCTCAACTTTGATCTTAAAAGAAACACTAAAACTACAACAATACCCAGACATAATATGACAACTAACGAGTATTTAATGTTTGAATTTTCTGTAGTTTCTTCACATATTTTGAATAGTAGGAACTTATTTTTTAATTAAAATTTTTTCGGCACAAATTCTTTATACATTGTGAGCTATATTAGGATCTTATTAAGAGTGTAATCAAATGGCTACTTTGAAAGAGAATCTCATACAAAATACCAAAACTCTGACATTCTTAAATTAAACGTGAATCAAACAGATCTAAAGGGGTTTACACGGTAATACTTTACGTACATAAAAATCAAAGAGAATATTATGAAATTCCATCCGTATTTTAAAAATGAGAATAAAAATCTTACGACAGATTTTATACGTTTACACGGTTGGTAAAAACCAAAACAAAGTAAAATAGAAACAAAAAGTCCATCTACAAAGTAACCGCTCCCTGACATTCCACTCTATTCCAACTTCACCTTTGACAACGAAAAACGTATAATCAGGAGAAAAGCATCACCTATTGGGAAGTAGCAGATAACAGCTAAAAAACCTACTTAGCGAAGGCACTCACCGCCATCAATACGCATCAATGGGGTAATTGCTGTTGATCATTCAAGACTGAAGGTATTACACTGACTTTTGAGTGATCAATTCACAGCAATTTGTTTCATTTCTAAGACGCTTAATAATATAAGAAAACGAAAAATATATGTTCTGTTGTCATAATGTACTGTCCTTTCCACAAAAATTCCAATACAATGCACATCATTTAGTAGGGGTTTACACCTGCGTATTGGTCTCAATAAAAAAAATTCACATACACATGCACACAAAGAGATCCGTAGGTCTGTCAAATTTGTATCCATATTTTTCCTCAATGTCGTACAGTCTCATCACATATCAAGTTTACCCGATACTGTTCATTCTCTTCTACACAAAAATTTTACATGTCCTACGACTTGTATTATCATCTTAACCTGCCTCAAGTCTGATTTGACGATTAAGATGATTCTGCAGGATTGGGTACCATTCTCAAAAAGGTTGCACAAATTTATTATTTATTGAAAAAAAGGCTGATATCCTATCATAATAATATTGGCCACTGCAGAACACATCACTGGCTACGTTGGTGCGTTTTGGGTCACTGATTTGCTGGTGTATCCAAAAAGTTGCATGTGATCTTCAGCATATGCCAGTATGCCTTCTGGAGTATACATTTTCTAAAAACCTGACTATTTTCAACGTAATGTAGCAAATTTCTTCAACAATAGCAAATAATAAGCTTTGTAATGGGTTTATTTTGAGAAATAATTACGGCTGTTACTCTCTTAGGTGCCTTATCACTGCCAAGCTAATAATTTATTTATTTTATGACCTAATTTTTATTGAGTATAAATTTTAGAAAAACAGTTACAAATACCACCCTCCACATCAGAATCTCTGTGAGGAAACAACACTTTTTCTTTCACAGCTGAGGTAACTAGTTGTTAATCATCTTAAAATATTAGAATAAATCACCATTTAGAGCAAACATTTATACCAAAGTTGTACTAAAGATCATTTGAATTCATGACATGACAACTTTGCTAACAGAGACTTCTATCAAATTTATAGAAGTTTGAAACAGCGTTAAAAACTCGTATAACTTGAGATCGCATGTGAGTCGTTAGCAATTATATTTAAAAACGAAAGTATTAAGTGGATAGTAACTGTATAGCTCAATACCCAATAAATAACTAAAATGTGGCATGAAACTAAGTATATATCAGTGCAATAGCTTTCTTTTCGCACACTATATTTTAGAAATAAGTACCAAAAAAACTATAAAAAGTTACTTAAACAATGACACCAAATAAGGAATTAAAATAAACGAACTTCGTAATGCTGAATAGGAATCTGACATAAATTTATTTGAAAATAATAAAATGAGTGGGACACAAGGAAATGACAACAGGATACTCATCGTCTTAATCTTAATTGTGGCACATTCCGCAAAAAAATATTGCAAATAAAACTTCAACACACTTAATGTGATTTAGTTGCTACTGTAGATACGTTTTTTTCTTCTTCATTTACGTAAAAATAAACCAAATAAATGTTGGGCCATTATCATAAATAATAAAATAGACAACAAATATGTATGTAATACCTACTCCCTTTTCATAGAATCTCATATGTATTCATGTATGTGCTCAGTAATTTTTTTATATATTAAAACTGCCACACGTGGCTTGAATTCATTGTGACCATCTTTTCAACACTGTTGTTGATAGTCTTAATGTTAACATATTGGTTGATTATACACTAAAACGCTTAAAAGGACATCAGTTTGATATTTATTTAGTTGTGGTCTCTCTTTCTGTTCTTTACTACTGTTATCGTTGTAAATAGATTTTTGCAATTAAATTTAATAATAAAATTTATGGAAGATGGCCAATTTGTGTAGTTAAGTTTTCACAGAACTTAGAACTGTTCACTGTGGTTGCTTTTCGTTAAACCACCTAACAGCTTAAGGCAGCAGTAGGGCTTGCACTTCAATTTGATAGGGGATCAGCCTGCTTGTTGTTCTTACCATTTGAAATTCAGTGGAGTTAAATAGCTTTGTTCTCTCTCTGTTCATTTGGAAAAACACTAGAGCTTTTTATCAGATCAGATGTGCTCAGTAACAACTTTTTTTTTATTGAGACCAATAGTCATTGGTAAACCTCTACTGATGCTGTGCATTGTATTGGAATTTTTGGAAAGAAGAGTACATTTTTTTTTAAGCGCCTTAGGAATGAAACTCATTTCTGTGAATTGATCATTCAAAGGCCAGTTTTATACCTTAACTCTTTAATGATCAACAGTAATTGCCTCATCGTTGCATGTTGATTGTGTGTGGAGAGTGCCTTTGCTAAGTAGGTTTTGCTGTTATCTCTGCTACTTCCAAGTAGGTGGCGCTTTTCTCATGATCATCCGTTTTTTTTTGCCAGTACTTAAGCTGAAATACAGTGCAATCTCAGGGAGCTGTTTCTTTGTAGATGGACTTCTTGGAGGGGTGGACCTCTTATTTTTAAATTATAATTTTGAAAAAAACCGCAAACTAACTTTCTAATTTTTTTCACCTTTGCTGGGATTTGAACCTTTGCCGTTTGAGTTTTCCCGGCTATAGAGATGCTTCCTGGCTATAGAAAGCATGACATGCATGACTTTTGCTTAGGCAGACGACTGCGAAATTTATTTCTGAGGTACTAGAAAAAGTGTTGAAATTATTAGTTGAATAGTATAATGAATGTAGACTGTTAGCCAATCCGCCTTAAACAGAGCTGCTACTATACATAAGGATGTATTAAATTCATAAATTTGATATTCTCAGTAATAACAAGTAGTTCTTATCTTTGAATTTTACTCGTAATGTATTGGAACTTTAACTTGGTATTAATATTCAGGCCAAAACAGTCATAGTGTTATAGAAAACATATGTTGGGCTAGAGATGATTTTTATAAAACAAAATAAATAAAAACAATAAAATTAAAAGTAAATGGGACCTTTCGGGTTCCAAATGTGTTTGTTAGAGGTGGACTTCAATTCAACTTAACTTAATCGAATTCTCTCTATGAGTATAGGTAAGCAATATACAATCACCGCATAATCCTACAAAGCATCTGTACAACTATCATGACTTTCGGTACAGTATGTTGTGGCAATTGTTCCCATTGGTATAGATTTTCAAATGTTGTGACCAAAAACACACTACTACTCTAAAACTCTCTATATTGGCCACAGTAATGTATCAGATTTTTGAGCTCTTTGTATCTCTTTTCGATGTGTAATCAGCTTGTTTGTAGTTGCAGCAATATGAAATTCATCAGTTCGCTATGAATTTAAAAATGCAGTTTCAATTCTCTAATGATCATTTCTCTCATGAATGTGCTAAATGTAGGTATATACAAGTATATATTTATAGATACCAGAAGCTAATCTATAAAGCGTTCATTTTTATGGCATGGCCTTTCGTATGAACGATTGTAGCAAATGTGTCACTCACAAGAAACTATATGCACCCATTCATAACCTGTACTTACAGATAACTGTTGCTTTTTGCCATTATTGTTGTTAACTTTAGACTCTTGTGTAAATTGCACCTGTAGTGAATAAATTATGAACAATACACTTAAAAATGGATCATAGCCGTGCATTTGCGATACACACATGTGTTTAGAAAAAGTTTGTCATCTTTTGTATTGGAAGCCTTAAGTGAAACCTGAATATATAAATAAAAATGATCTAGAACTCTTAAGAGCAGAAGGATTTTACATAAATTTTCTTTCATAAAGAAAGTAATGTATAGTTCTATTAGGTCCGAAGCTTTGCATTGTAAATTAGAATTTAAAATTCCACCCCACCCGACAGTACACTACTTTACCGCTAAACTGAAATATTTTCTGTCAAACTTTGCAAAATTTACATCGTTTAGAGGAATGTCAACAAATTTATTTATTTTTCCTTTTTAGGTTTTTATATTTTAAGAAAAAATTATTATCAAATTTTTATTATTTAAAGTAATAATCATTATTAAAAAATAATGTGTTGAATTTACTGCTATAGCCTGTAAAAACTGATTCATTAACAAAAAAAAGTTACCGCTTTAAAATGTATGATTTCTAAAATGCCTGCATAGTTAGCAACTGTGCTAGAAACACAAATTATTTCACAGAATTATTAAACTGCTCTCGTATTACTGTCAACTTTTATCTGTTGAAAAACTGAATTCTCATAAGAATTTATTTTACAATTTTACTCAAAACAAGCCTCAGGGATTTGGACAAACATTTCTTTAAAACTTACACTCTTACCGAAATCTAAAAACAGTCACATATGTGAACAAAAATACCCCAAACAGATGTAAAATTACAACAATTATTACATAATACGAGTATATGGATGGCTTCTTTTTAAATATTAACCTTCCTTAACATGGATATCTTTAGGATATTTTCTGTTTATATTTATTCTAACAGATCTATTATTCATCGCTTACTTACTGCCTTTTAAAATATTTTCTAAATTATTTATATCTTCTTCTTATTTCTGTTCAACTACAGTTCCTGTTAAGGAATTTTCATTCATAATTGTCTTCCACTTAGTAGAGCCAAGATTTGTTGTTAAAGTTCCACATGTACTGTGTTTGTGTGTAGAAAAAAATAATTGTTTAGATTGCATAGTTTTTTGTTAACACACACATTAAAATTTAATTTATTTTCATTTTATGTCATTTAATATTTACATTTAATAATTATTACAAATTTCCATTCCTTTTCACTGCATATGACAGATAGTACACCATTTCCGACAAAAAGAACATATGCAAATTTGCGAAAAACATTTTCGAAAATAAGTCTACAAAATATTTTCCTGTACAAATCAAGAAGACAAATTTTTAATCACATGGCTAAACAAGTTTTACAAAAGGGTTTCGAAAATCATTTTTTTTCTTGTCAAGTTGATAAAGCTCATCCATAACAGAAACCACTAAGATCCCGTAAATGAAAGTCCCAAGTCTCTATTTATATAAATACATACATAATTGGCCATTACAACCCTGTGGCAGGTTTATGGCCTAGTTTCTTGCAGCACTCATGTTGTGTGTTAATTTTTATCCATGAGTACCGGGACCTACAGTTTAAAGTCGACTCCAAACAACAGATTTAAGAAGACTGCTGAGAGGTTGTCGCCGAAAGAATAGAAAGTCTATATTTAATACTAGAATTTTATTTAAATGACATTAAATAAGAAAGTCTTTTTCGAACTTTGGAGGTATTTGAACAGATTTGGTTTAGGTTCAGCTGAAGCTGGTTGAGAATTCTATACCAGTGTAATCTCTACGATTTTTAATGTTACATATGAATGTGACTCGAGTTTCGTCGATTATATTTTATTGTAACATTACGCTATTTGTGAATTTTATTGTTTTCTGTATACAAGGTGTCTATTACGTATATAGTAAAATATAGGGCTTCTTAAATCTTTTTTATGTTTACAGAGATAAAAATTAAATACAATGCAGTTTCAAACCACTATGTGATTTAAAGGAAAAACCGCTCTGAATAACTGAAATACATAAGATTATGGCGAATCCAGGCCTCAAGGGTTTACTTCTCCATCTTTTTTAACTCTTAATACAGATTACTAAAGGCTGGGGTAATAAATTTCTACTTTAGAGCCTTATTTCAAGGTATGGCAATTAAAATCTTATTATGTCTTTAGCAGTAACCTAGTCTACCAAACGCAATCTTCTTACACCATCCAATATATTTAATTAGTCTGCCAGCGCTGAAAATGCCCTACAATTAACTATACTCTAGTGTTATAAGTTTGGTTAAAGAATTCAGCAAGTAGTAACCTTTCCTTATTTAAGGTATTAGAAATATTAAAACTGCCGCTATACTGTTTTGAACTTCATATCCAACAAAATATCTGTGCAAACAGCAGATATTACTGCCTTAAGACCAGTATGTCATCACAATGTTATCTGTGGACCGTGATACCAGATGTTGGTTTGTGGTTCGCTTCACGTTAAACCATTTTTGTTTACTTCCTGGACTTTAATCAATTTCAGTGTTCTAAACCTTTGTGTGCATACTAAATACGCCTTATAAAGCTTTAGCCAATAGTTAATGGCTGATAGCGCCGCTTTTTAACTATTTCACGAATACAAAAGCTCTTGAGTTATGACATCTCCAGACCGTCTATTTTAACCGGTAGGCACTAAGCTATTCTTTAAATAAGAAATTACTTTACTTCTAAAATGCGTCGTATAGTGGTTAGACCACGGACCAGCTTCAATTCCTAGCGGAGGTGAAAAAAAATGAAAAATAATTTAACTTGAAAATAAGAGGTCCTCCCAAAGAAGTCCATATAAATACAAAGAAACCGCTCGCTGAAATTACACTTTATTCCACCTTAACCATTGATAACAAAAAAATGAATGATCAGGAGAAAAGCGCCACCTATTGGAAAGTAGTAGGGATAACATACATACTTAGCGAAGGCACTCACCACACGCAATCAGCATGCATCGATGGGGCAAGTGTTGTTGATCATAATTATATAATAATAATTATTTAAGGGTGAAGGTATAACACTGTCTTTTAAATAATCAATACACAGCAATTTGGTTCAATATTAAGGTGCTTAACAGTAATAAAAGAAAAAAAAAAATGTATTGTCCTTTCCAAAAACATTTTAATACAATGTACAGCATCAATATAAAAAAATACCTTAAATACGCCAACTTAAAGAACAACCCATAGTAAATTCTGATAATCCAAGTCATGTAGGAAGCAGTATTGCTGGAGATTGGATTTGAGCACATGCAGTATACACAGTACGACGATGGAGTGAAGTGAAGCAATAGAATTTCATAACCTATGGCTATGTCTCCACTCTTTCCTGCACGCGTTATAAAAGCCCCAAAGTACGTTGAGGCACCGAGCGCTGTATTTAATATTCGTTTATATATTAAGAAGGTTTGAAGCACTGACTTGTTTCTTGCATTGTTTTGAAAAACCGCGACGTTTAAAAGCCTTTTTATGTCACTCGTAAGCTGTACTTATAATCTAAAGAAAAAAGTGTTGAAGACCAACATCAAGCTAAAGCTTATTTGAAGATGCTTATTTTAAAATTAAGCACTTCTCTGACCAGTGAGATTAAGTTGAATGAAATTAACAACTATAAGGATTTGCCTGAATAAATATAGAGAAAAATCATAAAAATCCTTACTTTTGATGAAAAGAAAAAATAATTAAATATTTTAAAAAACTCTAAATAAGTACTAAATAGAAGAAATTTCTTTAAAATTTCGTTAAAAAAAATTTAAAAGTAAATCCCTTTTAGAAACACTATTATTTGCAACTATTTGCCGGAACATTGAATTGTTACCATAATTTGCGGTTTTGCATCTGCTTTTCTTTCTCAACGTATTTATTACCATTTTAGATTTAGATTAAGTGGTTTTGTATAATTGAAAATGGGTTTTAGTTGCGGATGTTTATCTATTATAAATTTCAATTAATTTTTCTATTTTATCTTCTCCCATTCACTCTTTTCGTTGTCTCTCTTTATCTGTTTGCCATTTTATCCCTTTTGACCAACAAAATTCTGTGTTTTATTTTCCCTTTTACAACGAAAGATGGCTGTGAAATGAAAATCTTATTGAATGGCCTTATCAAAATCCAATAATTTCGATAGAAATTCTTTCAAAATAATTTAGATTTATCAGATATTCTTTTTATTTATTTACAAATATACACTTCTTGTAGTAGTGTAAGGAGAAAAACTATCCAAATATATTTATATTTTGTCAATATTATTAAAATGGAAAACTTCCATATATACTATGTACTCATCGTACTTGTCTACTCTATTTGGATTTGTTTGTTTATTTATCATTTTCTAATTGATTTTCATTGGGATTTTTGTTTAATTTATTTAATTATTGTACTCGTATTTGTACAGTTTTTGTTAGAGAACTTTCTTTCCTTTTTATTGTCGAAACTATTTAGAAAATTAGCATATAAATAATTTTGTATTATTATAAGAAATCAATTGATTATGGCCAATTAAAAAAAATTTATTATTTTCATAAACAATAGTAATTATAGAAAATTCTTTTGGGATTTTAGAATATTAATGCCAAATATAAATCATTTGAAATTTCTTCAAATATGTGCATACGTTTCTATAGGATTTAAAGGGATAAATATGTGGCTGTAAGTAATAATTTATTTAATTAGAAATGTAAAGGAAACAACCTGAAATACTAAGAGGGAGATTTGATAGGAATTACAGAATGTTACAAAAAATTTCAAAGAGCTTATAACAGTACACAGTGGTTAAAAGCCAAATTTCTATATTCCCTTTACTATTAAGCCGAAATATATTTAAAAATTATACACACTGCTATTCAAAGAATTAATTTATCAGGCTACATGCAAACTTATATAAAAAAATTTTGTTAAATCTGTGTTCGTTACAAACGCAAGAAACAAGGGCTTATGAAATGAGGAGTTATTACCGCTATAACTTTTATTACAATAAATACATTTTATGAAAATTTTCATACAATTTTGTTTCATTTTACAATTTTACTAATTTTGTTAAGTTTTTCTTTTCACTGTAGTACATGAGCAAAGTGGACTTACGCCTTCTTTATATGAAGCAATCGATACATATACATATTTATATACATCGTTTTTTTTCAACAAAGAGAATATATCTTAAATTTATGGCTTAACGTTTGAATCATATACAATAAAATATTTTGACACCTTCAAAAAATAATAGAGGTAATCACTGATCGTTGCAAACGTACTGGCAAGCGTAGCAAACATACAACTGTGTATGGGTTTAACGTGCGCACCGTCCGTAGACATTTCACACGCCGCCCGTTGCCGGAGCGGTAGTTGAGTTCAATGCGCCCAACCACCGCCACTCGATGCCGGTACCCGGCGCTTAGAAGAGAGCCCATAGCACCGAGTTGGCAATTTAGCACCACCACTGTCTGGGTAGTGATACCTCCCTTGCTGAAGGGTTTCTATCTAGCACTACCAACAACCACTACGTGTACTTCCCGAAGGATCGCACCCAAACCATCAGGCCGGTAACCCCACTTCCCGAATGATGCCCGTAGTACCAGATTGAGGCATCTCTGGTCAGTCCTTGAGAACACCAGAAATGCCTGCCACGCGCACTTAAAGTACGCGTGGCAATTAAGGCCATGCACCACCATTACCGACATTCTCTGTCTATATCGAGCGCCAGACCACTCAGGGCGAGGTTGAACCCGATATTCCCCGGAGAAAAACAGGCCACTGGCGTGAGTACTCACCAGCAGCCATTACTGTATCCCCGGGGGAGGGCTCTCAAACGTACATAGAAAACCAAGTAGAACAACGACAAAGTATAGGCAGCATACTAAACTTACAAAAGCATTTGCAAAGAAGTGTGATTACCGCTAACTTTAAATAAAATTTTTATGTCACCATATTCTGTTTCAATTATTTTTTATTACTCTTACAAATCCGTCACCACAATAAAGTTGACTGAATATTAAAAAAAAAATTATCCATAAAGAATATACAGAAAACAGCAAAAAACAGAATACAAGTGAAACGGAGACAAAAAATATTAAAACAGTCCATCATAAATTGAATGAAATGAAATGAATTACAAATTGAATTTTCATCACACGTAAAAATCAATGAAAATTAAAAATTGAATTAAATTGTTAAAATCATAATTGTCATCATCGTCATCGTCATCACCATCGTGGTGGATATCACAAAAAAAAGAGAAAACAAAATAATGAAGAAAAAAGAACATTCTGTATGAAAAACTTGTGTCATTACATATTGTCACACAAACACACAAATAAATACATATTTGCAATCATTTATATCCGGTCACATAAAATAATTCCCGACTGTTTGTTTGTTTGCAGTTGCAGTGATTGCTGAAGGCAGGCATATCAAAAGTTCATATGAATTTCTTAAAAATTAAAGAAACAAAAATTAAAAAAAATAAAAAAAAACACAAGAAAAAATTCAATTTAACTTTTGACCATCAAATACACATTTCGCTTACAAAAAGAAAAAAAAACTCAATTTGGGTAATTTTCATTGTCCCAAATCTTATTGATTTTTTCTGTCACTTTCAATACCGACACTTTAAAAATTGTAAATATTGGTGTTTTTTGCTTATTATTTATTGAAAGACGGAAATATATTGGCCGAATTCACTAGACCCTTGTATCATTGTTTCGTTTCTTTAGACTACAACAGTGTATGCTTGTTGTTGGTAAAAATTTGATACAACTCATTCAATTGGTTTCTGTGCTATTAATGTAATGTGAATGCCTATTATTGAAAAGAAGAATAAATATACAAAATATTTATTCATTGTCAGCAGCAAATTTATTTAAAAGAAAAAATTAACAAACTATATAAATATAGAAATGAAATTAATGCTGATACAGTTATAAAAATATAAATTGAAGATGCATTTATTTATTTGTGAATAGTGCTTTTCTTCCTCTTCTTATGTGATTTTTGACGTTTTCGATGCAACCGACATGAATACAATGATACACTTGGTGTTCACAAGCAAGAAACAAAAACTGTTTTCAATATATCTTACAAAGATACAGAAGCCTGTGAATTCAGCAATTGCTTTAAAATTTTTTTGTTTGTTTTGTTTTTATCATATAATTCTCATTTAGTGTATAATTTTTTGAACATAAGAATTTACAGTTTTATTACCATCTTTGGGAAAAGGTTTACTGACGAGTCTATAGAACAGAAACGAAATGGCCATAGAGATATGCTTATCCCCATAAGCAATACATAATATACTTAATATTATTGATTTAAACTGCAGATATTACAGCAGCTATAATCTGGAAAATTATAAAACTATTGTGTTAAGTAAAGCATTGTCTAATCCTGGTGACTGCTTATTTGTAAATACATCTTTACAATAGAGAAACACATTTAAGACAGTAGCATGAAATCAGAGAAAATTTATTGGCCTACACAATAAAGCCGCTTTTTTGATGATTCATCAATAGAATGAAATTATTTAATTGATTTAACGAAACTAAATTATTTTACCTTTAAAATCAATTTTTTATTATTGATATTTCTTGCTCTCCTTGTTCATTTTACTGTGATGCGTTTGATATTTAATTTTTCTGTAGCTCACGGTAGATAGCGTTGAAATAATAAAAATAATGAGACGAGCTTCTTGGCATCATAATAATTTTAGGTGGGTTACCAAAAATTTATCTTATTTCTTTAGGAAGTTTTAATACAACTCGTTGATACAGTTCGTTTTTAATGCTTTTAAAATATTGGCTGTGGAAATAACCAGATATTTTATATTTTTCCAATAAAATATGTGAAGTACTAAAATTGCAGTAGTCGAAACAATAACAAATAAATACATACGAACTCTATAAAAGTTGATTCTCCATTAAAGAAATTTTAATTTAAAATTTTACTAAAAATTATTTCTAAGCAAAAAAAAAAATTATTAAATATGTATAAAAATAGTGAAATGTTTTTATGTATAACACTAGTGCTGTGTTTTATAATTTCATATCTTTAAAAATAATCTCTTTTAAAAGATAAACGATAGCCGAAGGTCAGTTATCCCTTCACCTGTCTGTGATGGTCATAATTTATCATATTTTTCTTGCATTTCTCACTACTTAATAGGAATATTCCATAATTTTTGAAAAAACGAACAGAAAAAATAATTGCGGTGGCCCATATCAAAAGTCATCATTCGGATGATGTATGGAAAAAATTGACATGAATATCAGACCAGATTATTAAACATCATTTTGCCTTTCTTTCTTTTTTTGGCGAAATGTAAGTGAAGGCATAAATGAACGATTGTGTTGAAGGTAAGCCCATAAGTGTACGATTACAGTTTTAAAGCGATTTTTATTGTAATAACAATTCTTTCTGCAACAAAAACAAATAATTCTGTTCAAACGAGTATTTATTTTGATTACTTCAGAAATTAATATTTTTTGCTTCCAATATTCATACTGAAGGCCATTTTTTTTGGGAATATGTGTTTAAGTGGTTGAATTTAAAAGGAATATTTTATATATTAACTTTATTAAGACAGTGGGCATGAAAAAATTCTGCAAATTAAAACTTTACATTTACCTCTATGTTATTCAGAAATGTTTTTATAAAATTTTAATTGATGCAATTAAAATAATAATGCAGTCTAAGACACATACTTCATATTCACTAAATATGACTTTTGCTGTTTCTTTCTTGTGTGAAAGATATCTCAAACTACAATGACCAAATTGGTCTTTTAAACTCAACATCATATCGAACTAAGTACGTCTAAATTGTTGGATAAACACAGCCTTAGAATTTTCCTTTGAGCGCTTTATTGTTCTGAGCATTTAAAAATATGAAATTGTAGTCGCCGTGGTCTAGTGGTTAGTGTGTTATCTTACTAAGAATATAGCGCCGGGTTCAAATCTCAGCTCTGACATTTTGAAAAGAAGAAATATGAAAAAATTATTTCTTTCGGCGACTACCTCTCGCAGCCTTCTGGCAAAAGCTCTGGGAGTAATTGAATGCCATGAAAAAGCTTCCCAAATCTGTCGTTCGGAGTCGACTTTAAACTGTAGATCCCGGTACTCATGGATAAAAATTAACTCACACAACATGAGTGTTACGACTAGGTAGGCCGTAACTCTGACACAGGGTTGTAATGGCCAATTATATATGTATGTATGGCCATATGTATTTAAAAATATTCCAAATTCTAATTAGAATAACAATCCTGACCTCCTAAAAAAAGTCACAAGTAGCAAAAGTTAAAAGAGAACTTCGAATGAGTTTCTGATTTTTCTTTTTAAAGATTCACTGCCAATTAATGAATAACGTTAAGTCTGGTGAAAATAAACGAGCTAGGCAGTGACAATAAGGTCAGCTTATGTTGGGTTCTAGGCTATGTTGGTACTCAGTGAAATGAAAAATTTTTCAGGAGAGGATCATCCATGCCATTGATGTGGCCAGAATCCTTTTGTGGAATGAGAAGAGGGGTTTCGAAAGGCATACTGAAGAAAAGAGAGGAAAAGGACATGCTGATACTCTTCTTGAGCCGGACAAGTCGTAGAATTTCCAAAATTCTACTTGGTAACTATCATGGAAGAAGATTTGAGTCTTGCATTAGATTCTCTAGACACAACTTGAAGATTTTAATAGGACTTTTGCCTCAATCGACATTTAAATAAAATATGATTCGTCTCGAGTAGTTTGTGCAGATTTTGTGATAAGGTAATCGAGTCATCACAACACATACTGTACGCTTATGCAGCATTAGTACAAGATAGAAAGAGGCACCTTGGCAAATATCCGATAGAGATTTTTCAAGATTGACACCTGCTGACATTTTAAGATTTGTTAGAATGCCAAAACTGGGGAAAATACTAAAGAAACCCCATTTAAGTTGAGGACTGTGCAATTGATCTTCACGTCGAAAAGCTTTAGTACCTCACGAATAAATGAATGAAAGAATAAAGCAAAATAGTCACATGAATATATCACTTCGAACATGCTTTCTAGGGAATAAAGCTTAAAAGCTAAATATCTTATGCCTCTAATGATTTCTATTGATCATAAGATTATTTAAACAAAATCTTTAAACTTCTGCTATTACCTAGTCTAACTTAGCCCACTTTCACTTCCGTATTAGCTATCAAGCTAGCTATTTGGAACAAATTTAAACTCTTACTGTTGTAATTTTTATGTAATAGGGCTTGTCAGGGTTCGGTTGTTGTTTTTGAAAATTATGTGTATGGTCTTAGACAGACAAAATTTCATAAGAATCGGTCAAGTCATTTCCCAGGAGTTTTATTACAAAGACTGTGCATGAGAAAAAAATTATTTTGTAAATTTTAACAACAGATTCTTCATATACTCCATAAATCTATTCAGTGTTTCAATAATTTAATTTTAAGATATTATTTTTCTTTATAACGTCCCACTGTCATCAAATTGTATATAAAAAAAGACAACTAAAAAGCCATAAAAATTGTAATAAATAAGAAATTCACTCTCTCTCTCATGTCAAACATAGATTATGTCTTGTGCTCTGATTGATATATGCCAATGTTAACTGCCAAAAGAATATTCCCACACACTCGCTTAAATACACTGTAAACAATTCAATCATATATATATTACACACATATGTACATATAAGAATACAAACACTTATAAATATTTTGACAGGAAAATTCATAGATTTCATCATTTTGATGAACGCGTATATGCCACACATGTGCATACTTATATATGAATTTATGTACCTTGTCAGTATATACATAAGTATAAAAGGACACTATTTATAAGTATTTGTATTGAATGAAAGAGAGTATGAGTAAGTGTGTAAGTCAGTAAATATACTAACGACTGTCAATATTGTAGAATTGGCAACATAAACAATGTCAGCAAAACTGAAAGTGAAACTCGATGGTTTTTTTTTCAAAGGTAAATATATAAATGGCCAATAAGTATTTGTTACTTTTGAAAGAAATAAATAAAGAAAAAAGCTGGCCAAAAATTGAAACTACCAGAGGCAGTCAGTATGAAAAACAAAGAAAAATACTTTTCAAAAACTTATAATCCATCTAAAGCGTAACAAAACATATGGTTGCATTAAGAACACAAAAAGGATGTTTAAACTTTGGCCAAAAAAAAGGAAATGGCAATAACAATACTACTTACAGTTGTAATAATAAATATGGCTAAATCAACCTTTTTCTTTTGTAGGATTTTGAAGAAAAACTAACATTATTAAAATTTACACTCATAGAAAAAATGTTGGGGTAAAAAAGGCACTAAAAGGAAAATTTTGGTGTGAATACAAGTTCCATAGAAGTGTGTAAAACCCAATTGGTTTAGTTTCATGTGTAGAAAACCTAGAATTGAAGCGAACAATCTTGTTGCTTTATTTCAAGTCAAATATATAAAAACAAATTTTCATATCCGGTCAAGTTTATATCGGGAGTTTTTCGGTTCACCTTTTTGCTATATTTTTGCTTTGTTAAAGCTAAATTATTTAAACATTTTTGAATGAGTGCGTATTATAACCAAAGTGTTACTCCTTTTCCTTTTAATAGATTAAGAGTTGAAGTAGGCTTTTTATTAGTGTCCATAATACTCGTACAGTGCATACTCATTGTTGAGCTGTGTCCGAGTTTTGTTATTTTCTCGGCCGTGTTTTTTTTTTTTTTTTTTCATAGAGACTAATACTTTGGTTTGTGAACTCTTACTCCCTTTTTCTATTAAGCGCCTTACCAATGAGACAAGTTACTGTCAATTGATTCGATCTCTCAAACACCAATATTACACCTTCACCTTTGAATGATCAACAGCAATTGCCCCATCTGGCATTTGATGTTGATTATAAAGTGGGGGGGAGCACCGTAGGTCACGCTTTTCTCCTGATCATTCGTTTTTGATGGCATGCCGAAAGTGCAATAGAGTGGAATGTAAAGGAGCGGTCCCTTCTGGACATATTTTTTAGAAGGGGGAGGGGGAAGGGGTTGAACTTTTAATTTTTTTTTTAATTAAAATCTCAAAAACCCGCAGATTTCTTTTGTTCTTAATTTATTTCTATTGTTGGGATTTGAAGCTGTAGGCTGTTTTCACTTCATTCTTTATTTAATAAAAGTTCCTTCTTTGACTAACATTTTACTTTGAGCCTATCTAACAAATGTGTATTTTTGGCCCACCTTTATAATGTTTTTACCACAAAGTCCACACAATTTTATTACAGGCAAATAAAACCGATAAAAACAACAGTATTCAGTAAAAAAAAAATAAAGGATAATGGCTAAACATTTAGCTCTTGTGCCTGTTGTGATAAATGAATGTCATAAATAAAAATATTTCGTTTCTTTTTTAATTCTTTTTTTTTTATAAGGTTTCTTGTTACACCTAACTCCCCCCTAACGCTATATGGCCAACATAAAACATCAGTTGCCACCCTATTGCTTTTTTTAATATATATTTTTTTAAGTCTCTTTTCTGGCTTATATTGAAAGTAACTTTTTAACGGCTAAAAATTTAAAAAATCATTAATCAAATATTGATGGGTTCTGTATGAGTAACTGTGTGAGAATACGATTGTTTTATATTCGATTACAATACAATCAAATTTATTTATTTTTTCCCCGAGATTCTGCGTTTTTTTTAAGGCCAAGTTTTAATGCATTAATAAAATAAAACAAAACAAAACGAAAAATCATAGAAAATGGCCTTAAAAAAGTTTTTCTTTTTCTGCTACAACAATTTTATTTCATCATTTGAACGTTAAAGCCCATTTAAAAAAAGTTTGTTCTTTTGATTACAGTAATAAATGCACTGATGGATACTGGTGGCAAAAAAAAGAGAAAAATAATAAAAAACCAACACCCTGCATCAGCCAATTCTAACGACCCAATAACTCCCAATCAATATGAGTTTCTTGTGTATATAGAGAACAATCACAGCTAAAGTTTAAAAACATTTATTTTAATGTGAAAACATAATTTATATGATTGAAAAAAAATGGATTTAATTTTTTTTTAGGAAAAAATAATTGCTCAATGGAGTTGACATTTAAGCCGTTAACTAATCCTGATGTTTTAAAGGCAATTTGAAACATTTTTAATTGAAACACTGGCAAAGTACATAAATAAAATGAAACTTTAAGTGCAAGTTTTTTTAATTTTTTTAAAAAATGGAGACAATTGTTTAGTTTTATAATTAAAGATCTGTCAGAACGAATATATGTTCTGAATCGTGTTGAGACCTTGCGGTTTTTTTGTTACTGAATTTATATTATAGGGCGCATTGGAAATGAATACGATTTTGACAATAATTTGAATTCAAGAGTTTTGCTAAAAAAAAATGTTCCTAATTTGGTGCTGAAGTAAAACAAGATGTGTTTTGTTTAACAAAATGAATGAAACATGTGATGAAATACTCGCCGGCATAATTTTTCACTATCAAAAACGAAAACCAATCTGTATATTATTAATTTACTCATTCATTCATCAGGCACTAAAAGTACTTTGACTTGAAGTTCTATTGTGCAGTCCTCAACTAAACTAGGGTTTCTTTAGTATCACCGTCAGTTTTGTCGCTCTGAAAAATTTTAAAATGTCAGCTGGTGTCAAACGTAATAGTTCACTTTCGGATATTTGATAATCTCTAAGGTAGCATTCTAGTTTGCATCAATGCCGCACAAAAGCTCAATGTGTAATGATCATGACTCAATTGCCTTATAAGAACCTCTGCATGAACTATTCGAGAGTTTATTGAGTCTGCAGTGCCGGCTCAAAAAACCAGTAAAAGTCCCCAGGTTGTCTTTAAAGAATCTAATACAAGACTCAAATCTCCTTGGATCCATCTGTGCAATAACAAGCCCAGAAACTTAGGGAGGTTTGTGTTTCATGATTATGCATTGCCTTGATCAGTTACTGTAAAAAAAATGATATTTGACAAGTAGTAATGAGCAAATATTTTTGAACGTTTCTAGATGTAGAGAATTTCCTTAATTTGATGTTGGCTAGGCCAAAACTGTCAGCGACGAGTACTATAGGTCGCTGATTATATACACTCTAAACCACTTTTGCTGAAAATTAGGTCGATAATAGTAGGCAACACTTTACAGACTGTTTTCGACCTAAAATTAGGCATCTAGTTTTTTTAGACATTTGGTTAATTTTTAAGCAAAATATGTCTAAAATTAAACAAAAAATGTTTAAATATTTTAGGCAATTTGTGTCTAATTTTCCCCCCTTTGATATATTTATTTTTAACACTCTTTAAATGAAAATGCCTAAAATATATATTTTCAATAAATATATTTAATTTATTATAAATTATATACATATCTTACAAACTATCTATATATACTTATAAATAGATATAAAATACATATATGTATATACATATGTCCACAACTTTTTTATCATTCAACAAGTTACATAATATTACATATACGTTACATACACTCTAAACCACTTTTGCTGAAAATTAGGTCGATAATAGTAGGCAACACTTTACAGACTGTTTTCGACCTAAAATTAGGCATCTAGTTTTTTTAGACATTTGGTTAGTTTTTAAGCAAAATATGTCTAAAATTAAACAAAAAATGTTTAAATATTTTAGGCAATTTGTGTCTAATTTTCCCCCCTTTGATATATTTATTTTCAACACTCCTTAAATAAAAATGCCTAAAATACATATTTTCAATAAAATTATTTAATTTATTATAAATTATATATCTTACAAACTATCTATATATACTTATAAATAGATATAAAATACAAATATGTATGTATATACATATGTTTTGTCAGTTACAGCGATCTTTAATTCTTACGACGAAATATAGATGATAAACTTTAAAACTTTGTCATTTTTTTTCTGTAAATTTTGCAACAAACACTTTTTTTAAAATAATTAATATACATTTTAATATATTTGATAAACTACTTAGTTATAAATTAAAATAAACATCACCAGCTGAATACAAAACACTTTTTTTTAAATACATATATGTATATATAAATGATGCAGCCACTGCAAATTTAATATTTAAAAAATTTTCAGAATACGACGCGACCCTTTTAAACTTTTTATTTCAAATAAATGCTTCTTCTTTTTTTCGTAGCTTTCCAACTTTTTTTACTTAAATGTTCTCAATATTACACATTTATAACTATTTTTAGGCAAAAGTGTGTAATTTTACAAATTTTTTACTGATTTCAAGCAAATGTGCTTAATATTAAACATTATTTAGTAAATTTAAGAATAACTTGTTTAAACATAAACAATTTTAACAGCAAATTTATTTTTTTGTGTAAATTTTTTATTTTTTTTAAAATTAAGACGGAAATTTATATAATTTTAGACAACAACAAATTTTCAACACCAATTTAGACATAATATGAACCTAAATTTTGGGAAAAAATTTAGAGTGTACATATTGTCGTCTTTTTGCAAAAAAGTGTCACAAGTGTACATGTACATAAAAAAAATTTTATTAAAACACATAAAATCCAAAATATAAATTAAACACATTGCATTTTTCTTCTTTATGTGCGTACGTACAAATGTAGATGATAAACTCTTAAACTTTGATATTTTTTTCTGCAAATTTTGCAACAAACACTTTTTTGTAAATAATTAATATACACTTTAATATATTTTATAAACTATTTATAAATTACAATAAACACCACAAGCTGAATACAAAACACATTTTTTTAAATATACAGATGCTGCAGCCACTGCAATTTTAATTTTTAAAAAAATTTCAGAATACGACGCGACTCTTGAAGTTTTTATTGCAAATGAATGCTTCTTCTTTTTTTCGTCGCTTTGTTACCACGTGTTCCAATTTTTTTACTTAAGTGTTCTCAATATTACACATTTCTAACTATTTTTAGGCAAAAGTGCTTAATTTTGCAAATTTTTTACTGATTTTAAGCAAATGTGCTTAATATTAAACATTATTTAGTAAATTAAAACATAACTTGTTTAAACATCAACAATTTTGATAGCAAATTAATTTTTTTGTGTAAATTTTTTATTTTTTTTTAAATTAAGAATGAAATTTATATAATTTTAGACAACAACAAATTTTCAACACCAATTTAGACATAATATGAAACTAAATTTTGAGAAAAGTTTTAGAGTGTATGTAGTTTCAACAGCTGATACCATATTGGATATTTTTCATCTAAAATTTAAAGGCATGCTCATCTCATATAAAGGTGAATTAAACTGACCTTTAGGCTCGTTACATTATTTCTTGTGGTGTTTTCCTACATCGCAGTCACAAACCACAGCGGTCTTCAAAATCAGCATGCCAAGAACAAGAGTCATGGAAAATTAGATATTTTTGATGTGCTGCACCCAAAGCAAAAGCAGTGAACGTTTTAAAGATATGATTTTCCACACATAATGGCATCAATAAATAATTTCAATTTCACACAAACTTACTTTTTTATACATTTAAAGATACCAAACATTATCAAATTTTCAAAAGAAGTTTCATAGAAACTCTTCAAAGAAGAAGAAACATGATGGAGTCCTTTTAGTTCATAAACTTATCTCAGGATATTGTTGACTAAAATACTAATGCTCGTATTCATAAAAATAAAACAGTTTTATTAATTTCATATTTGACAATTACTCCATAGAAATATGTCAAATAAGCACTCTATAGACCAATATTATTTTTTATGAATACGGGCATAAATTTTCCCTTACTAGCTATGTCAAAACTAACCAATACAAGAGCTAGATTCAAATTCTCGTAGTCTAGCATTTTTGTGCTATCTTTATGCCACATACTCTCTACCAAAATGTTAAAATGTAACCATCATGCGCAATGTAAGTCAGTCCAGTTCGTTTGATTCATAAACTTCATAAGTCGTTGAATACCCACATCTGCCAGATCCCTAATATTATCGCAAAAAAAAATTAAAAATTGTCTCAATTTTTCCGGTTTCTTGCATCTGCAGTGGTGCATATTAAGTGGAATATTCGTCTTTGCTTCTTACTCCCCAATAGTTCAAAAACCAGATGTCACAGCAGTAATCTTACTGGCATTTCTAAATACGTTTCATGTTCTACAACGATATGATTCTCTCCAGTTGATATTTTTTGAAAAAGGGACCTAATCATTTTGCAAGTCTTTAGACCAGTCTAACTATCACTTGGGATCAGTTAGTATTCTATAACTACATGTCAGTCTTCCCCTTGACAAGTCTCATTCTTGGAAACACTAGTTCTACTAGATATATATCAATGGAAGTTCCACGTATCGCTAACTTATCATCATCATCATCATATTGAGTGTAATATTGTGTTCATTGATATGTTTGATTATTTATTTCGTTTAATATTCTAAATTCAAAAGTTTATCAAACAAGCATTTAAAACCCATAATGTATCCCAAAATTTTTTCACATTAATATTTTTTTCCTTCGTTTTGAGTTGTCCTAATATATACATACATATAACAACTTTAAGTTTCTAATAATTAATTTTAAATTAAATTTATTATTAAACTAAAATAAAAACCAAAGAGAGATCAAACTATGCATTTGCCATAAATTGACCATTAGGGCAATTAAAAGTAATGAAAACTATTTTTATATAGAAAAATTATTATTATTATCGTTTGTAATAAAATATGAACATAGGAAAAGAACTGAAAAATTTTTTGTAAATAAATATTAAAATTGATTTTTAAGAAAACATTTATTTGATGCACAATTTAAAAACTGCACACATATTGATTTTATTTACAGAACTTCATAGACATTTACAAATATGTATGATTTTTAAATTTATTTACATTTGTATTTGTTATTCATAAAAAATAACCCATATTCGTACTCTATAGTCAGTGTCCATTTCTGTTGGCTTTAATTATTTAAAAAATTTTCTAAATTATTTTTTTTTTATTTTGCTAGATTATAATGGAATATATGTATATGTAAATACTGGTCGTTATATTGTAAATATATAAATTATTATTTTTAAATTATATCGATTCTATTACTTTTAAATAAATTAGAATATACGCCTGCATATACATAAATATTAAAAGATCATCTCAAGAATTTTGAAGAAAAAAGAAATCATTTATCTTGTACTTATTTGTTTTATTATAAATTTTTTAAAAGTATGTTTTAAAAATTTTAAATATAGCAACCAAAGTGTAGAAGAAAAATAAAAGTAATTTATTTATTCTTTTTTTTTAGATGTTTCAGGATTATGTATTTTGTAATATTTATTTTTAGGAAAACTATTTGTGGTAATAATTATAAAATTATTAGTTTTATTGATGCATGACTCCTAAATAAATACTTAATTGTTATTAGAAATATATATTTTATAGGTAAACATTTAAACGAAAATAATTGATTGCACAAATAATATTATTTCTTTGGCATATGCAAGTCGGTAGAGAGGTATCGTAGTAGTAGAGTTTTTAGTGTGTTGGCTTGCTAAGACAAGAGCTCCAGTTTCAAACCCCAGTTCTGAAATCGACTTTAAACCGTAGGTCACCATATCTTCGTGCGGGAGTTTATGTGCTCTATCTGCCATTTTATATATCTCGATTTAATGATACCACTTTAAGTGGCATCCGTTTTCGGCTATTTATCTCAAAAACTGGATGAGACATTCGAAACGGATTGCAGACTTGAAAAATTTGGGGCCGAAAACTTAGACTGGCATTCTCGAGATTTATAAAAAATATGAAATGGCGGATAGAGCACATAAACTCCCGCATGGCGATATTTTGCAATAAAGCTTCATATTTCAGAGAGTCAGTTGTTTGTGGTGCTTTCACATAAACTTACATACATAACTGGCCTTTACAACCCTGTGTCAGGATTACGGCCTAGCTTCTCGCAGTACTCATGTTGTGTGTGTAAATTTTTATTCATGAGTACCGGGCCCTACAGTTTAATGTCGACTCCGAACGACAGACTTGAAAAGCTTGTTCATGGCAATTAATTACTCTCAGAGCTTTTGCCAGAAGACTGCTGAGAGGTAGTCGCCGAAAGAAATATTTTTTTCATATTTGTTTTTTTTTTTTTTTTAAGATGTCGGAGCTGGGTGTCGAACCCAGGGCTCATGTCTTAGTAAGCCGACACACTAACCACTAGACCACGGCGACTACTTCACATAAACTTGGTCTTTGAAAATAATCGAGCAGAGTTAAATTACAAGAACTAGACTTGATATCATCAAATCTAGAAATTGCACTACCGGAAAATTTCTCATGTTATAACTGAATTCTTTGGCCTGCTGTATAGCTTGTGGCAACATCCTCCAGAAACCAATCATTTATCATGGTTTTATAATTTACTGATAACTTTGGGTGCTATCTATGTGTACAGAATACTAAAGAGTCTCTTTCAAATTGGACTTAAACATTTTCAGATGCTCAACTAAAGCTTAAATTATTTGTTTCGTTAAAGCAAAGTCTGCACGTGCGAAGTACTAAACGTTCTAAAAGATTAATTATGCGGAGCATAATTGCATTGAAGGTTAAGATGGAAAATTACAAATATCAAGCTGCCGTTACGAGTCAATAAATTATAAGTAAAGCGTTTAACATATTATTACCAATACTTTATAAATGAACAAATTTTATTTTAAAATAACATTTTCTAAAATAATAAAATGAAAAATACTAGTAATTGGAATATTATTATAGTATTTTATACTATGGCTACTGTATAAATACAAATACAAGCAAATCTCTTGCCTCTTTTAGCCAATTATTTACTTGATAATTAAATCTCTCATATCACTCACATGGGCATCAATAACATTTAAATACTCATATGGTTTTACGTATTGGAAATAATGATTTTGTTAAAGTTTTCAATTTGCCCAACTACACCGGATAATGATAATCTTCAATAGAGATAATAAATTTTATTTCAAATAATAGAAAAATATATGTGTTTGTATATCAATTACATTAATATTAAGAGTTTTTTCTTTATTTCCAAACATTAGCTTAACAAACCGAATACAAAAATAAGGAAATTAGTTTCATTGTGTAGGTGGAGTTTCATAAGAAAAGAATTTTTGAAATTATGGAAAACATAGAAAGTCATTTATTCTAACCCGGCGCTTAGACATGCAAGTGCAAGTTCGAAAAACTCAATACACTAATACTTTTTTACTCACACAATCACATTTTTCACACTTGCAGCTCAACTTACAAGAGAATTTCCTTGTAAGTAAATTTTTGGCACTTGCGACAAGTGAAATGAAATATGAAAAAACGGTGTTACCACGGTTAAGTTTTGTATAAATTTTTAGCTGATTTTCGCTCTATTTATACAGAATTATAAAAAAAAAATTAAAGAATTGTCCAATTATTCACCCAAAAAGTATTTTTAATTATATATTTCATGCACTTGGGGGAAAAAATACTTATCCATATATTTTTTTCAGTAATTTTATAAAGTTAGAAACACAGCAACACTGAATTTATAAAATATCAAAAAATTTAAAAATAAAGCAATATTCATATGTATTTTTATTCAAGATGAAGAAAAAGTTAAATAAAGAGGAAATTTTGTAATTAATTTCTTTATATCGCTCAAATGAAGTTCTGTGGAACATGAACAACAACTGTCTTTTTATTTTTTTTAATATTATAATTATTGTTTTGTATTTCTAGTTTTTTTTAAATTCTAGAAGTAAAGCTATTTGCATATGATGTTTACGCTTCGTGAACATTTTGAAAATGAACTTGAAACTGGCTGTGTAAACACTCAAGCTACTTGCAAATATTCGGCTATTTTTTCGGCATTTTCGATGTTAATATGTATGCTCTACTTGCAAGTGATTACTTGCATGTCTAACGGCAGTGTAAGGCACAGAAGAAAATAATAAAAAAATAAAAATAATAAAAAAATAAATAAAATTAAAATGAAAACTAATTTCAATTAAATTATTTGCGGTATCGATTAAATTTTTAATTTATTTTGGATCAACACCCAAATTTATCACTCCTGCATGTGATGAAAAACGATTTCTTTCGAAATTGAAATCATCTGTACTTTTAAACTTTTAGAACGCTTAGCTGGTTTAAATATTTTAAAATATTAATAACCACGAAAGTAGTGGAAATATCAACTAAAATGATGAGTAAAAAAGGAATTCGAAATTTTGTTCGATTTGAAAGTTATAGAATTTCATTCGATTTCAGTTTCGATCGAAATCAATAAAAATGTGGTAATGGGTTGAACTTACAACCGACATTGTATGATTTGGCCTTGTTGGACTTCCTTTTGAAGGCAATTAGAATCCTCAAAACCAAGCATAAGCCAACCGGATTTATGTGCCAGAGTTATGGCAAATTATACAGTTTAGGTGTTCTCCACCCAGAGAAACAATAACGGACAATTAAACGATCATATATGCATTTCACACATAATTGCATCAATGAATTCCTTAAACGCTTAAAATATTTCAAGATGTCACACATACTTTGTTTCACTTAAATTTAAAGACATAAATCGCTTATATATGCAAACATAGGCAATATATTTCTTTTAAAACAAAAGATCCATTTGCTAAAACGCAAAGATATCTAATAAAACTTCGAAATTGTCATTAAGTATATAAGATTTAGAAGTCAGTTTAATTTGCAATATAATTTACCGGTTATAAATATTATGAATTTTTGCTAAATTCTTAGATTAAAATTAATTACTGAAAAAATTTTGCCGTGATATCAAACAAAATCACTTTAAAAAGAATTCAAAACTAAACACTTTCAATTTTGTTTAATCGTTTTCCGAGTAAGTCATTGATTTAAATACGAAATGCTCCCTATTTCTGTAAATATTATTGTTAGTAATCATTTTAAACTTTTTCTTCGGTATCATTAGTTTCTAATGATTTTGTCTATTCGTTTAAGAAAATTGCTTACTTTGCCTGTTTATCCCTTAAAGACTACACACTGATATCAATAAAATATATTAAAACTAATACTACTTTAAGGGCAGTTTGAGAATTTAATGTCACTTTGTTTGTCTGAAGCACTGAAAGCCATGGAAAGCAGAATAGTTTGTTAATATTTAAGCAGAAATAAATCGTTTAACAATTAACTTAAATAGTGCTGTTAGTGTGTTGGCTTACTTAGGCAATAGCTAAGGGTTCAAAACTCAGCTCTGACATCTTGAAAAGAAAAAGAAATTTATAAAAAAAAAATATTTCTTTAGGTGACAACCTCTTAGGAATCTTCTGGCAAAAGCTCTGAGAGTTGCTCATTGCCATGATATTGCTTCTCTAGTCTGACGTTCGAAGGCGACTTCAAACTGTAGGTCCCTGTACTCTTGGATAAAAATTGACACATGCAACATGAGTGCTGCGAAAGATTAGGCCGTAACTCGGGAACAAGGTGGTAATGGCCAACCATGTTATATATTATTTCCATGGGCTTATTATTCAAACGCAGCAAAATAACTTTAAAACTGACTGAATACAAACTTACTGAGCTTGTACATTGGCAAGCTGGATATGTGTATTGTCGTTATAGTATAAGATTTTGAGTTATACTACTAATAATTATTATTATTCTTTGCGGGTATAGACAATAAATTTTTTTAAATACAGTTTTCCTCTTTTCTGATTTTGGACAACTGTGGCAGAACGAATAGTATTATATGTTCATACTAGATGCTTGATTCCCATAAAGATAGATAAAATAACTATAGATAAAATAACTATGAGCCTACTGGTATATCGTTGATTAATACTTTCACAATGTTTTGATCCTGTCCAGGTATTTTTTTTTGGTGAGAGGGGAAATGCATTTACGCACTTAGGTGGTTTTTGCCACCCGTCGTGCCGGACTCCACGCAGTTATTGCGTGCCTACCGGCTAAAACCCCTCTCTATATCACCCGGCTCCATCCTGGGACCGTCAATTTATGACATTACTTCAGGATGGAGCCTTATATTCCGGTCCATTTGAACCCTACGGTGCTACCGACCACGCAAGTTCTCTCTCCTTCCGACGAAGGATCCCCCTCGCAATCCTGTCCAGGTATTGAACAACTTTTACTGGAAGGAATACCAGTTATGCATGAGATATTTCTATGGCTGTTTTACGTATAATCCTACTAAATATGTAAGTAAGTGTATTGTAATTTATTTTGAGGCCCAAAAAATCCAATAATAGAGAAAATTATTTTAACTTGTCTGGTACATAGAAACGTTTTCACTGTAAGTTTCTTCGAATGAAATTTTCTTTGGATAACTTCTATCCAAATGACTACTTTGAATTGCGAGCAATGATGAAAATATAACTGCAAAACATGTGTTTCAACAGAATGAAACAACCAACGGTGCATGCTGTACGAAATTTAGAGCGCTTAATTTCCGGGCAGTGAAATATCTCGGTTTACAGATTTACACTGAATGGAAAACTCGGCAGAATTAACACTTTTGGATGCCTTTTGTTTTCTTTATCTGAGACTAATACTGAGGAGTGTAAATCCCTACTCATGCGTGTATTGTATTGGTATGGAAAATTTTATAAAGTTTTTTTTTTTAAAAGCGCCTTACAAAAGAGACAGAGTCAAGTTGCTTTCAATTTTATCAAAGGCCAGTGCTATATCTTTACCCTTGAATGACCAACAGCACTGTCGCTGCATCTTGAAACTCTGAACTAGTGAGCATTTTCGTTAGGTAGTCGTTATCTTCCCAGTATGGATGGCAGGTGGAAGAGACTGGAATGCTAGAGGCCGGATTCCTATAGATGGGCTTCGTTCAGGAGGGAACCTAAAATTTTTATTCTTCAATTTTTCATTTTTGCTGGGGTTTGAATCTTGGCTTTTTTGAGTTGTATGCGAGCGCTTTAACCAGTATGTTAAAATTTTTGTTTTAATTGTTAAAAAAAAACGCACACACATTTGAATTGTGTCTTTCAATTAAAAAAAATTAATTGGAAAATTTTAACCACACCAATTAATTTTTTTAATTAAATATTTCTTGTAACAATTTTATCTATAAAACTAATAAGACAACAAAAAAAAAAAAAAAAACACAAGCTTTTGAGGAATTACAGCCAAAGAAAATTGAACACTTCTGCGATAATTAATTTATCTATCTTCTAGGAAGATATCAGCTAACTTACTTAGTGAAGATGCTCACCACTCATAGCTAACATCCAAAGACAGATGGGGCAATTGCTGTTGATAATTCAAGAGTGAAGGTATAACACTGCCCATGAGTGATCAAATTGACAGCAAGATGACAAAAGGCGCTTAAAAAAGTCTATTTACCTTCCCATTCCTGTTTATTGGCACAGCATGAGTAGAGGTTTACCCCTGACTATTACTCTAAACAAAAACAGAAAAAAACAAAAAATATAAATAATTTTTAATAAAAGAGTTCGGAAATTATCAATTCCCCTACTTAGTATTGATAGTAAAAGTATGTACTAAAACTATTACAGTTTACGTAACGAGTACAAAATTTAGTTTCACTAATCACATAAACTTATACAAAGTATTTCACTTTCCTACTCTCTCTTTCTCTCTCTTTCTCACTCACTGTTTATTCTCTTAACAAACAAATGGGATTTTCTTAAAGCAATTAAAAGTTGTTTGTGAGTTCAAGTTGAAGACTTTTGTTTTGTGTGTGTGTGTGTGTAAATGTAAGTGTGGATTTATTATTTGAATGGTTAAGGTGTGTGTGCATTTATTTGTTTGAATGAATAGAATTGAAATATAATTGTTTAGGTGGTGGCATATAGGATATAATAAAATTCCATAAAATTTACCATTTCAATTTATTTTTTTATTGTTGTTTTTTGTATTTGTATTTTTTTTCTTCTTTTTGTATGTAAAACAATAACAGAAAGAGAAAACAAACTCTTTGAAATTTTTCTTTATTTTGGAACTTTTAATATAAATTTAAAAATTAAGTCATGTGTACGTTTTGTATACGTACTTATGTGAGTTTTTCCTTGTTTTGTGAAAGTGCATTTGTATTAGTTAAGGTATACATCTAATTCCGTTTTTACACGGTAATTGGTTCCAGGAAAATTCGTGTAGAAAGCACGTTGATTGTAAGTGAAACAGATGATTAGTCCCTTATATCTAAAACCTATTCAAATTAGTCGAAAACAAGAATTTTTTAAGAATAACTAGTCAGGATTATTTTATTAAAAAAATTCGTTATTTCTTGTTATTCTCTGAAATTATTAATAAATAAAAAATTTATGCATTCCAACCAATGAATTCTAATACTTATTACGGGGGAACATTAAAAACATTTATTACTTTCGTAAAACATAGCCGGTGTTAAAGGTAATGGTTTCCGGAATCAACATTATACATTCCTTGTATTACGTTCTTGATTCCCATATATTACCGTTTCCCGCTGGGAAAGCAAAAACAAATTTATAACAAGTTCAGGAACTGCATCGAATGCGTATAAAATTGCTGTCACAAATAAATTCCGTTATATGCAATAAAAGGGAATTCCCCTAAATTTATGAACATATATACAGCAAAAATTAAATTAAACCAAAAAGAATTTAACCCAAAAGATTTTAATGGAATAAAATCGTTTGGAAAAATTTTAGTTGTATTTATTTCCAAACCGTGTTAAATCCGCATAAAGTAGACCGTGTAAAAATAGAATTAGGTGTATGTGTTTCTATTTCATATTGATATACAAATCATACAAATGCACATACAGCTTTTAAAAACTTTTTTATATTATTTTTTACTTTTAATTTTTTTATTTTATTGGTAATTGATTGCCCTCTGATTGTTCTTTTATGATATTTTATAAATGTTTGTTTCTAATCTGGATTTACTTTCTTTAGTTAGGGTAATAACAATAAAAACAATAACAACAACCCTAATAAAAATTAAAATCCTATAGCACATATACTATACATATTTTGTATTTTTAAGATTTATTTAAAACTTTTATTTTTTCTCCATTTTTGTTGTCTTTTTTTATAATTTTTATAAAACTTTTAATAAATAAAAAAAATGTTTTCCCTTTTGTTTTTATGTTTTATATTCATATTTATTTGTACGAATTATTTTAGCATATGATTTTTCCTTATATAAAATTGGACTTTTTAGGGGTATGATGCTGTAAGCCTATGTAAACTTTTCCTTTTTAATTTATTATTATTTCTCTTTTTTTTTTCAATTAAAATAAAGAAGATTTCAGTTACGTTTTACTTTAATCTATTTTATGTTTATTTTTAACATTTAATTCTTTTTAGTATTTAAGAAAATCCGAAAAAATTAAAATCAATTAAAAACAATTATTTTTAACTTGTTCATAAATGAAAAGAAAAAAATTAATGAAATTTTTACAACATAAAATTTTTAAATTGCACTTTAAAAAATGTAATTTATTCGTTATTGATTCATGATATTTTGCAGATATTCAGGCTATTTTGTTGAAAAAGCATTAGAGACTTATAAAACAAATTAAAATAAAAGAAAAATTCATCAGTTAAATAAAATTCTAAAGCTTATTATTACAACTTACCGATAATAAAAGATGTGATGTTAGCGGGCATATACATTTATTTTTCTTATTAAAAGAATACTTAAAACTAAAAGCGATAAAGTTATTAGGAAGATTGTGTTACAAGTATTTTTAACTTTTAAGTTGAGGTTTAAGCGTTTGAGCTGCTCATAATATCTTGATATTATCTCTATATTTTTTATTGGTTGACACAAATCACGTTTATTTTTTTATTAACATTTCTAGCACACAATATATGAAATTTTGTTTATTTATTATTTTATGTAAATTAAGTTGTATTGATGAATAACATTCCATTAATGACAGTTTACACCTTATAGGCAAGTTGTACTAATTGATCTAATGATATACGAAGACATGCTATTTTTAAAACTAATACTGCAGTTAGAAAAGTAATTTTGAGAGTTCAGTTTTGAAAAAATTTATAATTAGAAAAGGGAGTAGTTGTAGGATGTTCTTAATTTTTAAGGTTGCCATATTTTCTTTGGTTTTGAAAATAATATTGGAACCCAATATAAATTTTTATCTTGAAGGAGTTACCTGTAAACCCGTCTAAGTCTAATGCTTTTTGCCTCTGTTGGTGCACAGCCTCCTGTTCTGTATGTCTCTATTTGTAATTCTATTGAGTTTGTAGTTCAACAGAAATGCTTAGACATTCCGATTTTTTTTTTAAGACCAATACTCAGGGGTAAACCCCTACCTATGCAGTGCATTGTATTGGAATGTGAAGATGGTTGATAGAAGGTTTTTTTTTCATAGATGTTTGTATATTTTTTGTTGATGAAACAGGTTGCTGACAATTTGTCCACTCAAGAGCCAGTGTTATACCTTCACCATCGGATGATCAAACAGCAAATGCCTCATCTGTCGGTGGATGTTTTTGAATGTGAATGGTGAGCGTCTTCAGTAGATTAGCTGTTATCTTCCCAGAAGGTGGCGCTGTACTCCTGATCATTGGTTTCTAGTGGAATAGATTAGAAATGTCAGGGATCGGTTTCTTGCTGATGGTTTTGCCGGGGGGGTCTACATAATAGACCTAAAGCTTAATTAAACGCTTATATATTTAAATTGTAATTTTAGAAAACCGCAAATTTTTATTTTTATAATTTTGTCCTTCGCTGGGATGGAACCTTGGTCGTGTGAGTTTCTGTGCGAGCGCTCTACCACTATGCCCCTCTTAACTTTGAGTCACATTTTAATTGCATATACAGTAGAATCGTTTGTACACTACGGAGGATTTATTTTATGGTGATTTACTTGCCTGTTGACGTAAACAGAAAATTGTTTTTTTCCCTGATGATGCCTCATGTATTATATGGTTTGGACGTTGTTTGGGGTGCGGGTGCAACTAACCTTAAGATTTTTGAGTGTGCTGTGAATTCTATTTCCCGATTAGTTTTTAATGAGCGAAGGCGTGAACACATATCTGGTCATGTTAAGAAATTTCTTGGCTGCAATTTCACTCAATATGATAAATCTCGTAACTTGTTTTATTTTTGTCTATAATATCATGCAGTACCAATACAATATACGGCAAGAGTAGGGGCTGTAATAATACAAAAAAAAAGTTCATAACATTTGGCTAAACATTGACCCTTGATATGTAGGGAGAGAAGATAACGTGGAGTTTATCATTTTGTTTTCCATTTCAATTAAAGCTAATAAGGTTGCAAATTAAACAAACTAACTTTCTCAAATATAATTTATATGCTATTAATTCTGTAACATGCAAACTTAAGGCCTCGATACTCAAACGTAAACGTTGCGGATACGTAAAGGTTGCGGATACGTAAACATTGCGGCCGAGTTCAGCGAATGGTTTAGAATTGGTTTACAATTTTTAAACAGCTGATACATAAAAACGAAGAAAAATTTTAAATTTATTGGATTCGCCCGCAACGCTACGTTACGTTTACGTATGAGTAATCATTTAAACATAGGCTTGATAAGCAAAACTAAACAGCTGTTCCGCAACGTTTACGTTTATGTTTGAGTAACGAGGCCTTTAAGCATATATAAACTTCTCAGAACACAATTTAAAAGCGAAACAAAATATATTTAATTTTTGTTAATAAATATTATTTTCTTCTAATAACAAGATAATAAAACTTCAACAAATTGTTAAACAAATCCAAAAAAAAATTAATCAACAAGGCGAGACGTATAAGCTCTGCCGTATAATATATTCTAAAAAGCAAAAAGAAAAAAAAATATACAACAAAATGGGACAACAGTTAACCTTCTAATTATAGTTCAAACCAAATACTTTACTTTATATCACTGTTACTCTTACAACTCCTAAGACTACTTCTACCATTACCATTACTATTGCAGCCACAACTATTCATGATCAACAATACAAGCCATAGCTGGCTGGCACTACAAAGTCTCAGCCCAATGATTTTTGTACACTCAACAATTATGTATATTCACTTACACATACACACACAATAGCCTTCATTGTTTCATTTGTACGAGTATTTTAATAAGTCGAAGAGAATAACAGGAAGAGAATTTTATTTTATTATCCGTAAATCCGTGAAAATTCATTTTATATCCGTCGTTGACATTTCACGACGTTGCACATTATTTTATTATTTTATGCTGCTCCAACCATTTAATGTTGGCGTCTGCAACGGCTGTGTACTGTAGTGTATGTAGTACTGCTGCTGTTATTATTAACGATAATTGTTGGTGTTATTGTTGTTGAATGCTATAAACATGGCTGAGACTGTAATCCATAAACAGCCGAATGTATTTGCTGTGTATATGCCACACTTTAGTTGCATGTTTATATGTGTATATGTATGTATGTATGAGTAGTATATAAACTCGTACGTTTAAATGCAACATAAATGAGTTAATAATAGATAAATGAAATAATATTAAATCGTAACAACGCCAATGGCAAATATCATGCTTTTTTTAAATCTTTTCTTATTGCATCAGTGTTTGTGTGTGTGTTTGTTAAAGGATATAAATTTTTTTAAACGGTTTCATTTTATACATTTCGTTGATTCAGTTTTCTGTAAACAGACAATTTTTCCAAGGTCCCATACTTGCCAGTTTTTGCTTGAAAATAAGAGGCTTGTTTTTATTTATTTTTTTTTCTTTCATAGTATTTATGTTTTCTGCTGCATGAGTATGTGGCAACAAAGTCTAGTTTCTGTTGTTGTCATTGCATCTTTTCGAAAATATCTTATTAGACTAAAGGGTTCACCCAATAACGAGTTTGAGATTAAATTAAAAATTATAATTCAAATCGAATTACTTTATTTTATGAAAAAGATATTCAGGGGTAGGGCCTCTAAACTAGTTCGCTGGCGATCACATACATATGTTTGTGCTGATAATAACTAGACCTAGAAGCGAAACTCTGTACCCAAAATAGTAATATTGGAACACTTAAGAACTGTGGCCTTTTTTTATACACAATTATGCTTTCTTATTACTGTTTTAAAACGAATACTTTCGTTGTTGCACTCTTTATACATAAATGAAGTCACATGTGCAGGGATTTAATTTAAAAAAGCAGTACTACAAAATTAATAATTCCGGTACCTAAGGCTTTAAACGAAAATCAAAAGAAAAAACAATCAAAAAGAATTATAATAAATAGGGTTTACATAAAAAAGAATTGTAACTCATGGGGAATTACACGATACTTATGCAAAGATTTAAGAGAAAAGTAAAAGGAATTGATAGTCATTTAAAAAAAAAGATAGAAAATTAAATTTTGTGATAATTATACTATAGTTCTTAGACGTATGATCAAATAAAAAGCAATGTTTTAGAATATTCATTTATATATTTTTTTTAAGATGTCATACTAAACAGTAGGCCACGGCGAGACTACGAGAAGATAGGCCGTAACCGTGACACAGGGTTGTAATAGCCAATTATGTATGTACGTATGTATGCATGTTTTAGAGAGGGGGTCAATTTATTCCAGGTTTTGTGAAGAGATGACACAGAAAATTAAATGATTCTTGCATTTTACAACAGGATATGTATTAGCTTAGTAAAGTTTGCATTATTGTGAATATTATTATGATGGATGTGGATTGATTAAATTATGTAGTTTCTAAATCGCATGGGCTGGTTGTAGTTTCGTAGCATTTGTTTTTAGCATGGGTTGCTAATGGGATCACTGGATCACCACGGAAACCAACCAACTTACCATAGGCGATGTGCACCGCTATCTAAAAGAGATACTTCACTGCCGTTGAAGTTACGGCAGCGATTCTCTAATGAATGCACGTAACCAAAGAATAGATGCAATAGCAACCCAGCAGAAATTAGTGCTTACCAATAGGCTATTTTGTAAGGGAGAAATTGTAAAAAATTACTTACTCGTAGGCATAAATAATGCCTAATTTTTATATGAAATGAGCCGCTAAAATGCAATAGAAACGTAAATGTATTGCAACCAGTAAGCAAATATTATAAAAAATCAGAAATAATACCTTATCCTATAGCATCTTTGGAAGCTTTAAAGTATGAGTAAACAATATAATGTTTGCATTATTGCTTACAATTTTATTTATTGCTTCCAAATTTGAAAAATTTTTTGCTGGGAAGGCTCTTAAAGCTTGTACTTCTTTTCTCACAGTAAATGGTAAATGTGCGTATTGGGAAAATAAATTTAATGTATCAAAAAAGGCGTGTTAACCAAATATTAAATGAAGATCTGCATGTAAACAGGCAAAAACTGACCTTAAAACCCAATCCCACCCAGACTAATAAACCGCCATTAGCAGCAAAATATTAATTTATAGAAAAGCAACAATAAGAAATTAGATTAAGATGATCCAGTCGGCTTCAAAATGTATTGAAACTTAAAGGTAAGGATTAGTAGATAAGGGTAGAACGAAATTTTAAATGAGTGCTCCAATTTGTTTTATATCCCTCAAAATGAATGCAGGGAATTAATAGGTTTCTTAGACAATATTTTGATAGAGTTTGCTAAAGAAAATTAAGACAAAAAATTTACCCTTTAACAAAAGGAGCAATAACTAAGAATTATCCCCGAATTATCTTTTTTTTTATTAGATACCAATACTCAGGTGTAAACCCCTACTAAATGCTATGCATTGTATTGGAATTCTTTGGAAAGGACATTGCATACCTTATTATTAATTATATTATTATTAAGCGCTTTAGGAATGATACAAATTGATGTGAATTGATCATTCAGAGGCCAGTGTTATAACTTCACATTTGAATGATCAACGTCATCGTTGCATGTTGATTTTGTGGTGAGTGCCTTCGCTAAGTAGGTTTAGCAGATTGTTTTCGTTTTTTTTATTTATTTTTATTGACATTGGTTAAGTTGGAATGTCGGGGAGCGGTTTCTTTGTAGATGGTCTTCTTATTTCTCCAGTAATTTAAACTTAACTCTACGGGTTTCTTGGGGTTGATTGCTGTTGGATTATTTAGTGGTCAAGGTATAACACTGGTCATTGAATAATCAATTAACAGCAACCAATTTCTTTGGGGTTCGCATTTTTAAGGTATGACCTTTGTTTCTTTCTAACAGATATCAGATATGACATTAGTAAATTCAAATCAAAGGTCCAAACCCTCTTTTATGTAACTAATTAAAATCAAATTTTCCATTCAATGTATTTTTCATTACTTTTAAAATTATATTCATATTACAACCAAGTTACCTTCTAAATATATAAAATTGAATGTGTTTGTTTATTTGTTTGTTTGTTTGTTTGTTTGTTTCTTCCTGAAATTTTCACAGCATTTTACTGAGACTATGACATGATTAATAGGGTACTTTTTTCTACCACGCCCACTTTTTTAAAATTATGTAATTGCTCCCGTATAGTTTTTAAAAGATTTACTTCAAATTATATACACATTATACACCAGGCGAGGTATAAATAAACATTTCTTACGCCACGCTCCTTTTCACGCTAACTTTTATTTGAAAGTTTTATAGTTTTTGTTCACTGTACAAATTTGTTCTTTCCAACGGATTTTTTTTATATTTGGTAGTTTATTGCTCTTAATACTGTTAACGTCGCCATATAACTATGAACCACGTCACCGCCGTTAATTTTATTATATAGCGAGGGGGTAGCGAAGCACACCGGGTTCAGCTAGTACTCTTATAAATAAAAACAAGTGTCTTAAAAATGTCTCGTAGTAAATTAAAACTTACTTTCTTTTACTCGTAATATGATAATTTTCTTCTAAACTATGGCTAGTCATACGGCTTTTATTTGAAAAAGAAAACAGCCAAATGAATAACCCAAATCTTTCATTCGCTCTTTGAGCAACAATGATCTAAACAACAACAAAAAGAGGAAAAAAAAAAATCAAAGTGCCAACGTATTAACTATAACAAAAAAAATTTTTAGTTTTATTTAAGGATTCCAATGCCTTAAAACAATATAAATACTCATACATTTAACCTTCTGTCAGTGCATAGTAAATTTTACATAGTCTGTGCATGGGGTCAACCTGACCCCACATATATTTAAATGCATTTTCTAAGCTTTTTGTTAAAAAATAGTCGTTTCTATTGTTATTTATTAATGAAAAAAAAACTTATTTTATTCAGAATATATAAGATTGACATTAAGATAATTTAAATTATATTATATTACATAAAAAATTAGCCAGATGCATCGTCTGACATGATTTCGTTGTTTTCTTCTTCAAGGGAATCCATTACTTCTTCGTTGACACAGTTTATGCAAACGGTTTTTATATGTGTTGTGCAAGAAGGCTGATTGCAGACATAACATCTTGTTCCTGTTTTTTTATCAGCGGATCGAGGGCAAATGTAACATCTTGGTCGCTTACTGACAGATCTATTCGCCGCTGTTCCTTCAGTTGTTGTGCTCTGTCTTATGTTTATTATATCATATCCAATTTGATGAATAGCAATTTTAACATTTTTTTTTATTGCCCGTGGGTTTGATAATCGGTGCAATATATGATCATTTACCAATTGCATAGCCAGCTCCTTCAAAAAGATTTTACGTTCATTGTTTTTCCGCTGAATATATAGTTGTGGATTAGCACATTTGTACAGATTATAAGCGGCTATACCTGCGATATCAATCATATTAAAAAATAGAACCATTGGCCATCGTTTGGTCTTTCTCTTGCAGGTATAGGTACGAACTAATTTGTCGAGTGTGTCAACACCTCCCTTTGTTTTATTATAGTCCAATATTATGTTGGGTTTATTCGTATCGAGGTCAACAATATCATCATTGTGTAGAGTGGATAGTAACAATACATTCTTGTTTGGCTTCGGAACATAACTTACCAAAGTCAGATGGTTGTCGAAGCAAAATTTAGAAGAATTCAGGTCTCGCTTCTTAATTTCGGCCTTGTTCGTAAATTCTTTAGGTAGATCTGGTTTATTTGAGCGAATTGTTCCAATTATTGTTGTTTTTTTCTGCAACATTTGTTCTGCTAATGGACAGCTTGTAAAAAAGTTATCCATCGTAATAGTTCGTCCTTTATTGATATATGGTGTAGATAATCGATGAACTAAATTTAATGCGTAATCAACCGAACGTATCTCATTCGGTTGTTTGCCTACATAAACTTCTGCTTTCAATGGGTACGAATTCAACGCATCGCAAATCCAAAAAATCTTAATCCCGTACTTGCCTGGCTTTGATGGTATATACTGTCTGAATGAACATCGGCCACGAGTTAATACCAATTGTTCATCTATAGTTAAGAATGATGATGGTTTATAAGGTCCTTTGATATTTGCCAAAAACATATTCCAAACATCACGGAAAGCTGCTAGCTTATCTTCCTTCAAACGTTCTGCTCTAGTCTGATAATTGTCGAAGCGCAGGAATCGTAAAAGCTGCTGCACTCTTTGTAATGACATTGCAGCCCGATAAAAAGGACGATTGTCTAGGCGGTACAATTCATCCAATCTTTCGTCCCAGTTTTTATGAACACCAGCGTATATAAGTATACCAATCAGGGCATAAATTTCATTTGAATTTGTATCATACCAAATACGTGCAGGGTTACTATTTATAGTGTAGAAATGGCGAGCTTTTCTATTTGTTTCGGCCACTATTACATTTATTAATGTCTCTGGAACTAATTTTTTGAATGCGGACAGATGGGTATTTATATTTACAGCTGTTTCTGCAGAAATTCCTTGTCGTTCTCTCAAGATCTGAAAGTCGCGAACTCTGGTTACATTTGGTGGACTTGCTCTCCATTTTCTTTTGTACTTTTTATTTTGCGCGTAATACCAAATTCCTTCTTCTTCCACTTCAGGTTCCTCATCAGTTTCAATATTTTGTACTTCTTCTTCTTCACCAGTTTCTATATTTTCTTCTTCGTTTTCTATATTTTGCAATTCAACAGCAGCTTCATCTGCTGCTAAATCACAATCAGAAAAGTCACTATCAATGTTATCATCTACTACCTCTTCCTCATCAGATTCGGTAATGCTATCGAAAAGATTTCGAATATCCTGGCTATTTTGTCTTTTTAGGGCCATCTAAATAACAAAACAAATTATTATATGCATAGAAAATTACACTACATAAAGTAACCAAAAAAATATATATACTCACCTTATAATAATAGTTATTTATGTGAATATATTTATAATTATTACAGACAAATAAATTTATAATAAAAACACCTCTATTCATATGTGTTGAATAGAAAACACTGAATGTTTTCTATTTTCAATTTTTGCATTTGAAAAAGAAAGAACTTCAATATATTGTTACACGGGAAATCCCCTAAAACACAAAGCAGTGATGCCAACTAATACAAAATGCATAACAAAATAATTGTTACACGGGAAATCACCTAAAACACAAATAAATTGCTAAACGGGAAATCACCTAAAACACAAAGAAATTTAAAACTAAATACAAAATGCATAGCAAAATAATTGGGGTCAGATTAACCCCAATGCACCAAAATATGCTTGACTTGCTTAAAACTGTCGTAGCTTAGTCATTTATAATGTTTTTTCGATTATTTTTTTTGCAATGTGTGAGTTAAACATTAGTTGAGGCTTATCTAGTTGCTTGGTATAGTAAGTTGGTGTAAAACCTTATTAAATCACTTTTACAAAGACTGGGGTCAATTTGACCCCTATGCACTGACAGAAGGTTAAGAGACACACACATAAGTTGACTGCGGCAAGTATTCAGTAGTTATTGTTGGTGCTTTACCATTATGAAAATTTAACCAAAAATTATAAATAAAATTACAAGTAGTTTAGAAACCAACCGCCACATGTGGTAAATTGCATTGCAAGCAAAAGATGGATAAAACTGAGTAAAAAAAGTGAAAAATTTATAACTTTTTTAAACAACGGATAACTAAAACGTAAATTTTGCCAACCACAAGCATGATGGTACACAACAGTACAATGTGTAATAGTAATGGCCAACATTATGAAACCTTTTAAAATTACATTTTCAAAAACCATCAAAAACATAAACAAGAAAAAAATATATATTTTCATAAGCGATTTGCAACAACAAAAGAATAATAATTAACATTTTAAACCCGCGATAATAACAGAAAAATTACAAACTTTTAAGCAAAATTATTAAACATTTAAGAGGCGTTTAGAAATCTTTTAGAAATTGTTTTTAAAATAAAAATATATGTACACATGATGTCTATATCTACCTTTATGCATGTGTGTGATGTATGCAAATCTTTGTGTGTATTTTCAACTCATCTAAAACCCGACAATGATTGTCATTTGGTTTTGAAAGTTTTGATAGTTTAATTTCAAAATTTCATAAACCTTCTTCTGTCAACCCTTCGAAAATATTTCTATAAGTATTCATGTAAAGCGACAATCTGTATTATCATTTTCATCACTGTCAACATTCCTCAGCCTAATACTATCGTATGTATATGGGATATTTGTTTTAGTGTTTTGGGCTTAATTGAAATATTTTCATTAGTGAAGGTTTTTGGCAAAGTTTCATCGCGTATATACGTTAATGAGGACATCATTTTATCTTTTCAAATACGTATTTGAAATTTAAAGCCACTAATGAAGGTCACACATGTATTTTTTTATTGACATTTATGGTGTTACAAAGTGCTGAAAACAGGTAGATTTTAAAGGTTTTCATATGAAGATTTAAAGCTTAAATAAATCCTTATGCTCTTTGTATTGCCTATAGTATATACAATTTAAGTGTAAGCTGTTTAATTTCCTGCAACAATAAAAGTTACGTGTGAGATTACTTTGAGCTGGGCCTTAAAAGAATTTAATGATAAACATTTTTAATATGAAATTAAATGTTGTATTACAGAGTTTTATTTACTCCGTTGTCATTGTCTACGAAAAGCTTTAATTTAAAACTCTTGATGTCGTACAAATTAGTTGCTCTTCACTAAATTTAAAATAATATTTAAGTTGTCTTAAATTCTTAGAAGGAGTGTGTAAATATTTGACTTCAGCTGCACTCTTGTATATTTGCTTAATATTTCTTGAAACAAGTCGCTCATATATACTCGTAGTGGTAGGCTTTTTTAATCAATTTGGCCTCACTCATTCACAATTTTGACTGTATTTAAGAACTCATATTTGATTTTCAATCTGTAAGATATAACTAATAAGATGTACTAGTATATATTTCTTAAAATTCAAGGTTTGTACAAAACCAGCCAACATACGGTATAATGTTCACTAGCTATTAAAGACTGATATATAAGTACTTAGTAAAAATATTTCGGGGTTTTTACTAAGTGTTTGTTTTTTTAACAAATACTTATCTTCAAGCTTAAATAAAGCATACTGTTTGTGAGATATTATCAAAATTGTATATTCATTTTAAAGAGCTATTACTGATATTCTGTGTGGAAAATAACATCGTTCAAAATCCTGGCACAATTTCATGATTCTGGAGTCTAATTAAGGCATAAATATGCTCTCTAGGTATTTTTTTTTTAACAAATACTCAGGGGTAAACTCAAACTCATGGTGAAAATACTTACAGGGTGGTGCTGACAACGCCCCTCTTTTTTTTATTGTAATACCGCTCCTGTCAAAAGTTTTGTTTACATTTATGTTTTGTTTATATTTTGCTTTGTGTGTATTTGTATTTTTGTTTTGGTGTAGAGATATATATGTTGTCATACCTGTTTTTGCCGTACAATCCTGTGTCAGGGTTACGGCCTAGCTTCTTGCAGCACTTATGTTGTGTGTGTTAATTTCTATCCATGAGTACTGAGATCTACAGTTTAAAGTCGACTCCGAACGACAGACTTGAGAAGCTTTTTCATTCCAACTAATTACTCATAGAGCTTTTTCCAGAAGACTACTGAGAGGTAGTCGCGGAAAGAAATAATTTTTATATATCTTTTTTTCAAGATGTCAGAGCTGATAATTGAACCCGGCGCTATCGTCTTAGTAAGCCAAGACAGTAACCACTAGACCACGTCGACTACATCTGTCGTTGGATGTTATTATAAGTTGCGAGTAATTATAAATATGTGGCTACTATCTTCCAGAAGGTGGCGCTTTAATGATTAAACAGAACTGGGGCATGACGTTTTTTTCTATACAAATTGACAGATAAAAATGCTGGAGAATGCAGTCGTGAAATAGAATCTATTTTATTTTGACAGCGATTTTTCTTCTGCTCTCATTTTTAGAAACAAATTCTCTCACCAATGTTACTACACTTTTATTAAATTTTATACATTTTGAAAACAAACCCATTGGTTTTTTGTTGTTGGCACAAAGAAAAATAAGAACAAAAGAAAATCGAAAAAATATTTGAAAGTTTAAATAAATTAATAAATTTTGGAAATTGTTAAATAAAATGAGTGATATTTTAGTAAAAATAATTGAAAAAGGGTTTAAAGATGATAAAATTATAAAATATTAGTTCAATTTTTAGCAAAAAACTTAATTTTTAATAGCTTTACATACAAGAAATGTACAAATAATAAATGACAGTTCGTGAAGATGCGGCCGTCGTTTTAATTTTGGGCACGTTTTCTCTGAGAGACGTTTTTGCCTGAAGTTGCTGTCGTATTCTGTTTAATCATTTACTCCTGATCATTCATTTTTGAAGACTTCGAAAGGTGGAATAGTGTGGAAATTTCAGGGGGCGGTTTCTTGGAGACGGATATCCTGAAGGAGGGGGCGTGGGGTCTCTTATTCTTAAATTATATTTTTTGAATACCGCTCATTTTAGTTTAGTTTAGTTATGCTGAAATTTCATTCGTTTTCCCACTGTATGGTTGGATTTTATATTTTGTTCAGACAAACCTAAAATAAGATACCAATAAGCTAAACCATTTCACACAATGTTGTATTCAATTGCCCATTATCTTGCATGTGTATGCATGCAATTTGCATCTACATTTTGTGCTTATGAATATAATAACCTGTTGGTAGAATACGAATAGTTTAAGACGTTCATCTGTTTTATGTAAAAAAAAACAAATTTTAGAAACAATTTCAATCACAATCAATATAATTTAATGTGTGCACTCTTTTAGATTTCTGTTAGTAAGGAACTAAAAACATAAATTATTAACATTTTTATTGCTAAAGATGTCAACTCTTTTTTTTAAATAATAACGAAAACTTTTTAAGGCATATGTTTATACGAAATATTATCCACCATTTTTCTGTATTACGAAAGCTATAAAATAATAACGGAAATGAAATTACACACTCGTATATGAGAAATAATTAGAGTATATTAGAACACATTATATGCATATGTGCGTCTGAACCTCTTTTTTTGGAAAACTTTTTTATTGATTGCCATTAATTGTTAAAACTTAACAAAGCAATTTAAAAGCTATTAAATAAAGTGGCATATTTTAAATGCTTTACGAATATCTCGTTTAAATTCTCAGTATGAAAAAATTAAAAATATTGAGGAATTTATTGGTAAAACCTTAAAAATTCTCAAAAATTAGTAGAATATCGTCATGCGGGATTTTATGTGCTCTATCCGATGCAATAGTTGTGCTGTTCTTGAAAAATATGTGATGAAATGGAGGAAAAAGGGAGTAGTGCCCGTTGATATTTGATTTAAATTTATTAATATCGTAATGGACAGGAAAAACCGCGTGAAGTTAATTCCATAAACGATCCTTGTGGCAATAAAACGCATTCTCTCTTTAGTGCATTACATGACTCAACCGATAAGAAACTGAGAAAAAATATTCTCTAAGAGAGGTACGTAAGAATATTGATTGTTCGGATTTAAACACCTCCCATAGTAGTACCGACAGAATAGTGAAACTATGCTCGAAAAGCCTCCAAATACCCTTTGAATCATGGACACATACATGAGAGTTTTATTCTAAAGTATTTTAAAAGTGTTCAGTTCATATTTTTTTGAAAGTATAAAATAAATTCGGATGCCATTATCTGTTAATTTGATGAAATAGCCGAAAAAGTATAGAATGTTTAAACTAAACACTAAACTTATATATGTTGTACATTAAAATGTCAATTGATTTTTTATTTTCTAATGATATTTTGCACATAATGTGATCAATAGTATTTCACAACAAATTGAGATTCTAAGTGGCATTGTACAACCGCAAAGATAGAGTTTTCCTTTAAACCTTCAAACTTACTTCACAATAAGTACCAACGCCATATTTTATAACTTAATAAATTTTATATGAATGTAGGAATTTGCCGATAAAATAAACGTTTTAGGTATTTCTTTTACATCAATTCATTTATTTATTTATTATAAGTAAATAAGTTTATAATAGTAATTAACAGTAAGTTTTTAAATAGTAGTTAACAATAGCTTCAGTTTTTCTATTAATACCGCCGGTTGATGTAGTCACCTCACTATCTATCACGCAACTGTCGTTACTCGTTACATCTTTTGTTATATTGTACTCTTATTCTGTTTTCTGTTCGTCTCGAATGTTCTATGTCCGTTAGCACTGTTGCCTGTTTTCTTATTTGTCCGTTATGATTATTATACCTTTAACCCTTTACTGTCCGTTATGATTATTATACCTTTAACCCTTTACTGACCGTACCCAATCCCACAATCGGCCCTCCTGACTCTACATTCGACCCGAATGTGGTTCCCATTTCTTCATAAATTCAGCTATAGTCGTGCTTCTATTCGATCCTTCTCCATTTCCTACCTTTTCAACTTCATACCGGCCATGTTCGAGTCTTTTAACTACCTTGTAGTAACCAAGAAACTTTGGTCTCAACTTAAGACCTGCACCAAATTGTGTGCGCTTGATTGCGACCAATTCTCCGACCTCATACACCGTTTCTGGAACCCTATTTTTGTCGAAATTTCTCTTATTCTCCTGTTGGATACGTGATATGTTGTCCCTAGCCTCTTCCCTGATACGATCGCGCTCTTCATCTAATTCCTGAATCCAATATTCCTCTAACAAATTCCTCAGATTTAACTCATCACTACATTTCATTTCCAATCCTGTTAAAATCCTAAACGGTGAGACTCCCGTGCTTCTCGGCGCGGTGCTATTAATCACTCTCTGTACTTTCTCTACATGCTTATACCAGTTCATCGGATTCCCTACACACAATTTAGTCAACATCGACACTACAATACGGTGGATTCTTTCCACCTGTCCATTGCCGCGAGGTACACCAGTTGCTGTTACTAAATGTTGTATCTTTTGGGCTTCACAATAATCTCTGAACATTCCCGAGGTGAATGCTACGCCTCTATCGGTGATAATTTTTGCTGGATTACCGAAGATTGATGCCTGCCGTTCCAGTCTGTCTATCACTTCATTGGTGCCTGTGCTCTTGGTGGGGTACAGCCACACAAATTTTGAAAAAGCATCCACGACGACTAAAATATGGTTATACTGTTTATGGGTTGCTTCCATTGGACCCACGTGATCCAGATGATACGTAGTCAACGGTTTATCGGCTTTATCAATTGGGCAAAGGTAGCCCTCTTTACGTCCTTTTTTGGTTTCAGCAACTATACATTCTACGCAACTTTTTACAATATGGTCAGCTTTTGTCTTCAAGTCGGGTATATAAAATGATTTTTCGACCAGTTCTTGGGTCTTTTTGGATGCAAAGTGGCCTTGGCGGTGAGCGATTTGAATTATCTCTTTCTCCATGACGCTTGGGATAACTATCAATTCTTTATCTGCGTTTTTGCAAAGGATGTCGAATTTGACAAAATAATCTTCGTATGAATCCTTTTCTAACACCTTTCTGACTGCCTTTATCCACTCATCCTTCATTTGTGCCTCTTTTATACGATATCTCAAGGTATCTTCAATCATCAAACATGACGCTCGGCTTAACGCATCCACATGTTTCATTTTTGATCCAGACCTGTGTTCGATTGAGTAATCGAAATCTTGTAAGAAAAGTGCCCATCTCGACACTCTAGGGGGAACATCTTGCTTACGCATCGTTAACGCGAATGCATTGCAATCAGTTATTATTTTGAATTTTAACCCCAGAACGTAAACTCTCCACTTTTTCAAGGCTTCAATGACGGCAAGCACCTCCAACTCATAGGAGTGATATTTTTGTTCCGTTGCGGTGGTTTTGCGACTCATATACTCGATTGGGTGCATTAGCGAGTCCTCGTCATTCTGTTGTAGAAGAACAGCTCCATAACCGTGCATACTGGCATCTGTATGGATTTCTGTGATAGCCTTTGGGTCAAATAATTTCAGCACCGGGGCGGATATCAACGAATTTTTCAACTGCTCGAATGCTATTTTCTCTACATCTCCCATTTTAAAAACAGAATCTTTTCGCAACATGTCCGTTAAGGGTTTAGCTATAATGGCATAATTCGGGATAAATCGCCTGAAGTAAGATGTAAGTCCTAGAAATCGTTGTAAAGATTTGGGATTTTGAGGTAAGGGGAATCTAGATACGGCACAGGTTTTTTCTTCTGAGGGTCTTATGGTCGAGTTTTCTATAATATAGCCCAAAAAATTTATCTTTCTTTTCAATATCTGACATTTGCTCCATTTTATATTAAGTCCGTTTGCTTCCGCGACTCTTAATACCCTCTTTAATTTTCTTATACCTTCCTCTTCAGTCCTTGCAGGGATCACCACATCGTCCATGTAGGTTACTAATGTGCCATCGTTTATGAGCTCTCTAAAAATCGATTCGATGTAACGACAAAATACCGCTGGGGAGTTGGATATACCAAAAGGAACGTACAGAAACTCGTAGAGTCCATTATGCGTCACGAACGCTGTGTATTTGCGTGATTCAGGTTCCATTGGGACGTGGAAAAATCCATTCTTTAGGTCCAGCGTCGTAAAAACTTTCGCACTCTGTAATCTTTGGATGACATCATCCATCATCGCCATAGGGAAATTGTCGCGTATGATTTTTTCATTTAGTTTGCGGTAGTCGCAACAGAGACGCTTACTTCCATCCTTTTTACCTACTAATACAATCGGAGCTGCATACGGTGAATGACTTGGTTGAATTATACCCTCTGTAAGCCACTCGTTTACTTGTTTTCTCACAACTTGTTGGTCGCTATACGGCATTCTTCTAGGGCTATGACTAACTGGGATTTCATCCTTAAGAATGAGCTTCATTTTTATGGGGTGTTGACTAGGTTTCTTAGGTTTGTAGCGCGATATTATGCTTTTCAACTCTTCTTGGACATGACTCTGTAAATGATCGAGGTCTAACTGATTTTCGATTTTGTCATCAACGGTAGAGGAAAGGATTATTGCATCAAATTCATTCTTGAGGTCATCGATTGAACCTGTTTCTACAACATCTTCTATGCTTTCAGATTTATCAGCTGTTAGTCTTCTTGTGAATTGGGCATTATTTCCATTAATTACCAAATCTAACTGGCTAAAAATGTCATTACCTAACAGTACTGAGTACAATATGTCTCCTTCCTTCGCGACGTGAAATGTAATATCCACCTCAATATCATCGACCTTTACCCGCGTCGTAAATTTACCGATAGTCGTAATTACCTTGCCACCAATACCGACTAATGATTTTCGGTCAGGATCGAGATCAAAATCACTTAGTAGGAAAAGCATGTCGTATCTAATAGCACTAATATCACTTCCTGTATCTATTATGGCAGACATTGTCACACCCATAACATCTATATCCTTAAATATTCTCCCCGAAGGGGTTATAATACCATTAGTAAGTGTGTGCATGGTATTATTCCTCCTGCCAGTATTCTCATTAGGCTCCTCCTTCACCTCTCTTTTCGCTACTACCCTACATTCATAGGACTTGTGACCTATACCCTGGCATTTAAAACATTTAACCACATTTTTAGAGCACGCCCTGGATAAATGATTCTGACTACCACACGTGTAACACCGTTTATCGTTCCTACTCACGACATCGTTCCTCGTAAACAACCTCGGCCTACTTCCCGCAGAGCTTGATGGCTCTGGTGGACGTACCTTTTCATAAACCTTAATGTTCTCCTTAAGTTCCTCTAATGTTCTAGATTGATACAGAATTGACTTATTGGATCTATGATCCCCGATCCCCTCAATAAAATACTGAATGAGACTTTCTACATCTAAATTTATCGGATGCCCTATCTCTTGTAGACTGTAGAGGTACTCACGAAATGTCTCACCAGCCCTTTTCCTCCGATTCCTCAATATCTTATGCACCTCAAGAGAAGAAAGCTTCGAACCAAACTCTTCAACCAAAGCTTGCTTTAAGGAGTCCCAATCTCTAATACCCGTTTGACTACGAGTAAAGATCTTGGCTGCACCTGTCAGCAACTGTTTCGCATAAATGAATTTCTGAAGGTTATTCCATCTAACGGCATATGCACAATCTTCGAATTCTTCTACCCACTGCCCAATCTCCGGCAGTCCATCACCCGAAAAAGTTGACACCGAATCTTGAATGTCCCTCAAGGTAAAACTACTCATGTGTTCAAAAGACTCATTCCTCAAACCAGCCGTTGTATCCTCATAGTCCGACTCTCCGTCCCTATCTCTAACCCTATAATGTGTTAAAAGTCTTTCCCTCAAAAGTTCCTTATTACCTATCTTAGGCAATTCAAGTTCGTCCAACTTGGCTCTAAGCTGCTCTACAGTTAAAGAAAATATTTCGTCACGGTCCATTCTGGCGGTTTACAAAATATAAATCGTATAGAATATCTAATAATACGAATTATTTTATATTATTTAAAAATTAAGTATTAAAAAGATAAATTCTTAAAAGTATGAATAATGAAATTATTTAAATTATTAGTGGTAAATATTATTAAAATATCTCTTGCGTTGAATAGACGTGCTTTTGTCTGAGCTCCGCTAACTCAGGGAATCCCTTAGCAACAAAAAATAAAAAATAAAAACATTCGGTTAATTTTGAAAGCAATAACAATTGTTAAACACATAAAAAATACATACAAGTTAAGTTGGACAAAATATCAACAATCTAAAGTGCAGCGAGAAAACAACAAAAATAATAACCAAATTCAAAACAGAAAGTAGAAAATAATAATATAAACAACTCGAAAGTCTTTTAAATTTTGATACAAAAACAAACTTAACACAGTGATTCTACTTATAATAAATTACAACAGTAAAATTACAATAACAAAAGTGTTAAATCAAACAGAAAATCAAAAAATCTTAAGTGCAGAAAAATAAAACACAACAAAAAAAAGACATAAAAAAAAACATAATAAAAACAAAAAAAAAAAAAAAAAGAGAAAATCATAATACATAATTATAAAGAGACAAAAATTAAATTAATATTAAATAAAGTAAAAATAACTAAAGATCTTATAAATATAATGGCAATATCGACACGTAAAACTAAGAGAGCAGTAGATAAGGATGAACTTAATCGGGCTGATAACACAGAGCATTGTAGTTCACCTGCTAGTCTCATTTTTTCAAATATAAATGATTCCTACTCGCGCAGTCGCTTGTGGAATTGGCTTGACTCTAAATTTGAAAAACATGATGAACATTTAAGAGAACAATCGGAATTAATAAAAAAAATGATCGATGAAAGCAAAAGAAGTTTATTAGCCGAAATTGAAGATAAATTTAAACTCTTAAAAGCAGATATATTAAACGAAGTTAATAGAGAAGTAAAAGAATTAAATGATAAAATAATTAAGATAGAAAAAGAAAACATGGAAATTACTAAATTAAAAACTCAAATTAATAATTTAACAATAAAATGTCTTAATCAAGAAAACTCTTCAGTGGCACAAGATATACGCATCAATGGCATACCTTTTAATTCTGAAGAGAATTTAAGTGCAATATTCGAAAATATTTGCAATACATTGAAAATAAATGATAACATATCATACGAGTCAGTTTTTCGGCTAAATCATTTTAAAAATAATTTTAAAAAGAATTCTAAGATGAATGACCCACCAATAATCGTAAAATTTAAATCTCCTTATGATAAAAATTATTTTCTTAAAATTTGTGCTGCCTACCGCCGAAAAACGAAATCGCCGTTACTGTTATCAAATGCTGGTCTTCAAAGCAACGTTCCTTTTCACATCAACGAAAACCTCACCCAACATAATTATGGAATTTTTAAAACAGCGCTTGGTCTCAAGAAGAAAATGCTTCTGAGAACGGTGTACACTTTGAGAGGTATTATCTACGTAAAAAAAAATGAAATGGATGAACCCATCAGAATTCAATTTCCAGAGCAATTGGAGCAGTTTTTTCATCCCATTAATAATACTAATTAAATTTTCAAAATCAACATTTATCATTTCTGTTATCTTTCTGACCTTTTTATTCCTAACAACATTATTTCAAATAAAATCTGGTTTTACTACTCTAATACTGTTTGAAAAATTCAATTTTAATAAATTACTTACTGCAAATTTTATTATTATTATTCCTATTTATATATTTTATTTTATCTTTATTTGTATATTGTTTAAAAATTTAACTTCAACAAAAAATTATACAATACAAGTTTCATTCCTATTGACATTGCATATCTTAGAATTTAATTTTACAATTCAATTTTATGATGTTTAATGATGATGGCCGTGGAAGTTCCAAAGATGTAACAATGAGCATGGTTAGGATTCTTGCGAAACATAAACAAGGTTTTAAAGTTGTTCATATTAATGCACAAAGCATTAATAATAAAGCTGATGAATTTAAACTTATATTTGAAAATTCTGGCGTTGACGCGGTCTGTGTTTCTGAAACATGGCTTTGTGATTCAACCCCTGATAGTCTGATATGTCCATATGGCTTTAAAGTTTTTAGAAATGATAGAATAGGCCATGGTGGTGGTGTGGCCATATATGTAAGGGATAATATATCATGTAGAATATGTCTTAAATCTCCACCGATTAATTCGAACGAGGTGGGAATTGAATCCATCTTTGTTGAAATTACATCATTTGGTAAAAAGCTCTTAGTAGGTTCTATATATCGCCCTAATAAGAGATTACAATTTTTGCCTTTGTTTTCTACACTTGACACTCTTGCACCACAGTACGACGACATTATTATTACTGGAGACTTTAATTCGAATATATTAATGGAGACGGATCTTGTCGACAATATGCTATCATTTGGTCTTTTACCTGTTAATACTACTAATCCGACACATCATACAGCAACAACAAGTACACTCATTGACCTTTGCTTTGTGTCTAGCACTGAGAAGATAAAAGCCTATGATCAGATATCCGCATCATGTTTCTCTAAACATGACCTTATTTTTTTAAACTATGACTTTGTAGTCCATGATGCTGATCAAAGCTTTTATTTCCGCGACTTCAATAAACTAGATTTTAATCGATTATATGAATATTCATTGCATATTGCATGGAGTAATATCTATTTCATGCCGAATATTGATGAGCAGTCTAACTTCTTGGAAGACAATATTAGGTACCTATTCGACTTAACAGTACCAACTGGTCATAAAAGAATAACATATAAACAAAAACCATGGTTTTCCAACACTATAAAACAGGCTATATGCCATAGGGACTTATTATATTCGAGATGGAAAAGATATAAAACTTTAGATTTAAAATTGCAATTTGCAGATGCAAGAAGGAATGTCAATAAGCTTATAAGACTTGCTAAAACTCAGTATTATTCGACACGATTTGGCAATGCAGTGAATTCTAGACAAACCTGGAATACTATACGTGACATCGGTGTTGGTAGGCATATTAACAGGATAGATTCAAATGTAGATTCAAATATACTTAATAGATCATTTACTAACGCTCCTGTAGTTCAAACAAACCCTCTATATTATAATTTTGAATCGTCCGTGATGAATACCAATAATAGTGTACAACATGACTTCTTTCGCTTTTCCTGCATTTCACAATTTGATGTAATGTCAACATGCTCGCGAATAAAGTCGAATGCGGTGGGAACTGATAACCTGTATCCCAAATTTATTAGAACACTTATGCCATTAATTCTCCCGTATGTTACCTATCTTTTAAATAATATTATAACGTTTTCTACTTTCCCGTCGAACTGGAAACACGCAAAAATTATCCCCCTACCGAAGGCAAGTGGTGAATACAGGCCAATAGCCATTCTATGTTTTCTTTCTAAAATATTAGAAAGAATTTTGTATAGACAGATGGTTTCGTACTTAAACGCTAATAATATGCTTTATAGTAAACAGTCTGGTTTCCGCAAGAACCATAGCTGTATTACGGCTCTTGCTGAAGTAGGTGAACAGATGCGGCAGGGATTGGAAAATGGAAACATAAATTTTTTGGTACTTCTTGACCATTCCAAGGCATTTGATACGGTAGACCATGGCACTTTAATTAATAAACTGAGGCATTTTTTTAGTTTTTCAGTGACAGCAGCCAAACTTATTTCATCATACCTGACGAATCGAACACAATCGGTTTTTGTAAATAATGTGTGGTCGGATGAATTAACTCTTACGAGAGGCGTACCTCAGGGTTCTATCTTGGGACCGCTTTTATTTTCATTATATGTAAATGACTTGCCGGAAATACTTTCAAAATGTAACATACATCTTTATGCGGATGACGTACAACTTAGTTTAAGTGTTTTACCCGGAGACATTGCCACAGGTATTTCTGATTTAAATGACGAATTGGACAAGGTTCATTACTGGGCTAGTGCAAATGGACTTTGTCTAAACCCTGGAAAATCAAAGTGCATTATAGTTTGCAAGAAAAGTATGGCTTCTTTTATATCTGGGGATATCGTTTTAAATGGAGAGAAAATTAAGATTGTTAGCAAGGCAAAAAATTTAGGTGTAGTTTTTAATAGCAACCTGTCCTGGACAGATCATGTTAACTATCTGGTTGGTCAGACGTATTTGAAGTTACGGGCTCTATGGACCACACAATACTTCACACCACTTAAAATAAGAATATTGCTTGCCAAGACGTATTTAATTCCTTCATTATTGTATGGGTGCGAATTATTTGCAAATTGTGATTCCGTTAGTCAAAGGAAACTGAGTGTTTTATATAACAACATTATAAGGTATGTGTACGGATTGAGGAGATTTGATAATATTTCCTCTGTTTCTAAAAATCTTTATGGTGTCAGTTTTGATAACCTATTAAAGATCCGGACGCTATTGTTTTTGCATAAAATAATTCAAACTCAGACACCCAAATATATATTTGAGAAATTACGTTTTTTCCAGTCTCCACGTAACCACAACATAATAATACCTCGACATCTATACCTTGTCTCCGAATGGCAATTTTATATACATGCCGCCAGGCTTTGGAATAATCTTCCACTACTTCAGCAAGTAAACAGCAATGTCAATAGCTTTAGAAAATTTTTATTTAATTATTTTAAATAATAATATTATATGAAACCTTTTGATTTATTTTTATTTTTCTTCTTAATTTTTTTGTCATTTTTTGATAGACTTTTGTACTGAATGATCGTAAACTTTTGTACTAATTATATAAATGTAAATATTTTTATATGTTGAATATATATATGTATTTTTTATTTATTCTTAATTTTTTTTGTATAAATATGTAAAACTCATTTCGTTTCTGTACTCTAAATATAAGATTAATTCTTGTTGTATAGAAAATAACTAGCTAAATCTAAATAAATAAATAAATAAATAAATAAATATAGTATGAAAGATACGATTAGTAGAATTTTACTTTTATACTCAAACAACAATTCAATTTAAAACAAATGAAATTTAATCAGATTAATTAGATTTAAAATATAGAAAATTTCATTTATGTAGATTATCAATTCATATAAATTATTATTGCTAAATTTTATTTAAAGCAAATATTTAATATTCATTTAACTTAAGTAAATTCCTTTTCTTTTTTCATAAATGATCAGGAAACTCTTTAAAAATATTAAAAAACAATTTTAATTAACATGAATTGATATTAAATTCTACAATATTGTTGAAATCCTTTAAACTTAAATTAAATGTCGTTGCCAGGCTAGTATTTTCAAAATTAAATTACAAACTCCTTAGAGTATGCTACATTTTCTTTGTATTACTTTTTACAAATTGAATATCAAAGTAAACTTGAGTATTTAATATTAACACTAAAATCAATCAGAAGTGGTATCATTCAAAGTATTAAAAATAGTTCATACCATCTCAAAACATCTATTCACCATCAACAACAATATTAAATACTCAGAGTTTAATACATTTAACTAATCATAGTTAGATTCAAAATTCTAATAATTTTCTGTTAACTTTAAACAAACTATTATTTAAACAATACATATCTTTATTGCTCTGGAATTCGCTGAGTTACTTCAATTCTGCTTACAATACGATTTTTACGCTGCACCTCTGCTTCTGTTGTTTTCTTGGCTGATGTTGTACTTGTGTCGTTTACCTTGCTTTGGTTAGCTGCTGTCTTCTCTCTTTTGCTTGCTGCTGCTTTTCTACGCTCACTCATTAGGCTTAGGGATTTTGGTGTTGCTTTACTAGTTGGTGCTATTTTTTTTTCTTTACGCCGACTCGGTAGTATTTCGTTCTCTCAATTGCAAATTTTGGTGTTGTTTGTTTTTTCTTTTACATGTTTCTCTTTGCAGCTTTTTTCTTTTAACGACCAGTCTGTCTTTTTCATTTGTTGTTTGTGTTGTTTTTTTTTCATATCTGCATGTTGTTCTTCAGTTTTAATAATATTCTACAACACTACTGCACAAAATTATTTGATCACGGTCTTGTTGTTGTCGTTGTTCTTTTACACTTGATGCTTTTCTTTTTGATAGTGTCTCTTTCCATACTCTTTCACTCGTTCTTAGTTTTAAAATGTTCTTGAAGATTGTACTCGTTGGTTTTTTTTAAAGGATTTTTTTTTCTTTAAAATGTTTTCTGTATGAGAGTTTGTTTGTATGTATGTTGCACTTAGTTATAAATTGTTAATTTTCAATTTAATTGCATTTGTTATAAATTTTAATGAATTTACTAACTTTAATCTCATAAAGAAAAGAATTAACAAGAATAGTTTCTTAGATTAAGTTAACAAACAAGACCTTTTATACTGTTAATAAGTAGTTCAGTTAATTATTTTTTTTTTTTATTTAGTCACTTGTATTTTGATCAATTTTGCACTTTCTTTAAAACGAAATTAACACTGTTTTTTAACAAAATAATGAAATTAACACTGGTCTTTAACGAATTTACTTGGATTAATGAGGTGACCATCCCGGACGAGCCCCCAAAATTGTAGGAATTTGACGATAAAATAAACGTTTTAGGTATTTCTTTTACATCAATTCATTTATTTATTTATTATAAGTAAATAAGTTTATAATAGTAATTAACAGTAAGTTTTTAAATAGTAGTTAACAATAGCTTCAGTTTTTCTATTAATACCGCCGGTTGATGTAGTCACCTCACTATCTATCACGCAACTGTCGTTACTCGTTACATCTTTTGTTATATTGTACTCTTATTCTGTTTTCTGTTCGTCTCGAATGTTCTATGTCCGTTAGCACTGTTGCCTGTTTTCTTATTTGTCCGTTATGATTATTATACCTTTAACCCTTTACTGTCCGTTATGATTATTATACCTTTAACCCTTTACTGACCGTACCCAATCCCACATGAATATGTTATTGTACGTAATAGAAGGTTAGTTTGTCGTTTTGGTTTTTGAAATTAATATTTCCGTCAATTTCTTGTGTTAATTAACATTTCTCGTGTTTACCAGAAATATTGTAATTTTCAATATAATCAACAATTTATGTGATTAATTGTTTAACGAAATTTAATTAATTCTCAACGTATCAACCATTAAAATTTCTCATAATTGTTATTATTATGGCATATTTTCATACACGTGCATATATGTGCATATTTTGCTGTATTATAAGCGATAATTATTGGGTGTGCAGGTATAATAGCATGATGGCTGCAAATAATAATGAATATTGTACCCTGTTATTTACAGTTGTACTCAAAAAAATAAAAGTGCACCGACTTGAATAATAAAATTTTAAAATTTTAATTTAAAACTTAATTTATATACATAATTGGCCAAAACAAGCCTTTGTCAGAGTCACAGTGTCTATTTCTATCCATGAGTACCGGGACCTACAGTTTAACGTCGTCTACGAACGATATTTTTTAATTACCCAATGCTAGTCGGAAATTATAACAAACGGGGCACCATGATGGTAAAGCTAATTCGAGTACGCTGAATTCAATGGCATTAGCCGTTTTTAGAAGTTAGGGCTCGTATTGGCGATTCAAAATTTGTACGCTAAAGCGATATTTTTATACTTTTTCGACCATTTTTTATTTTAAATTTAGAAATTTTGATTTAATATGTACATCAATAATAACAAATTTTAGCGACATTTTTTTTCGCGATATTTTTTACGCGAATTTTTTTCGGAATTTTTTTTTTCGCAAATTGCTTTTTTTTTGGTTCGAGTTTGGAATTAATTCGTTTACGTGTTAGCAATATTAGCTAACTTTAATTTAAATCAATCTACTTTGATAAAATTTAAATATGAAACATGACAAGAGTAGCATAGTTTGTATTGATTTTTCGCGAAAAAAATAGATTTTTGGATAAAAAATTAAAAATGTCATGTAGTCTTGTGTTTATTCAACAGATTTGAATTGATTTAAATTACAAAATTATCCCAAAGGTATTAAAATACCATTTTTCAAATTTTAAATCGCGAATATTGCGATTACGAGCGCTAACTTCTAAAAACGGCTAATGCCATTGAATTCAGCCTACTCGAATTAGCTTTACAAGTAGGGTGCCTAGCTTGTTAAAAAAAAAGTGTCAAACTTGAGCGTTATTTTTATAGTTAAAATAATTAAGGTATTAATATTAAACTTCTCAGAGTAACGAATTTAGTATAACCAAATATCTATTATCAGTGCTGCTATTATTTTCAATTCATCTGTATATGCCATCTTGTGTGGTTTACGGGTACTTATGAAAAAATGAAGGTGATATGAATGATTTATTTATAAAACTGCTGATCATATTCATTGTTTTGCATTTAATAGTTATGAGGTGAAAGCGCAATTAAAACTGAAGGGTTTAGCAGTTTTTAAGATTTACGCTGATTTTAAGCTTTTAAGCTTTATGCTATTACTAAAATTTTTACCTTAATTTTTAAATTCTTGTGATTAAATTATTTAAAAACCTAACGTAGGTATTACAAAATGTATTAATGAGCTTACTAAGACGATACCGCCTGGTTAAAATTTCAGCTCTTACATCTTAAAAATAAGAAATACGAAAAAATTATTTCTTTCAGCGACTACCTCTCAGCAGTCTTCTAGCAAGAGCACTAGGAATAATTGATTGCCACGAAAAAGCTTCTCAAATCTGTCGTTCGGAGTCGACTTTAAGCTGTAGGTCCCGGAACTCATAGTTAAAAATTAACACACACAACATGAGTGCTCCGAGAAGCTAGACCGTAACCCTGACACAGGGTTGTAAAGGCCAGTTATGTTATGTATGTATGTATGTATTGATGAGCTTTGAGCAGAGTTTTAATTTCTATCATAGTCTTGATAAAAGATACATATATATAACGTTTAGACTTTAAAACATATAGCTTTATGTGAATAGGAAAGTGTTTTAGTAAAGTTTTCCTCCAAATGGTCTGTCAAGATACAACTTGATATCTGGAGACAAACGGTTACTTGATTACCTAAAGCAAATGAATGCTGAAAGCTGGGAATGTTTATTTATTTTTCATTAAAAGCTTACAATCTCTCAAATATATTTTTTGAGCTGTTGAGGCCCTTAAAAGTTGCAAAGTAGGTTTGTGTTTGGAAAAATAAAATCTCTCTAAACAGTTAAAAAATTAAGGAACCCGAAATATTGGGCAAGGGACTATACAAGTGTTTTGTGCACACTTGCAATGAAACACAATGTTTAGTTTAAAATAGATAGTCAGTTTAATAAATTTTTACTTACTGTAGTCTATTGGTTAGTGTATTAACTTACTAGACGAGAGTTTGGGTTTCAAACCACAGCTCTAACAATTTAAAAAAAAAAAAAATATGAAAAACTACCTCTTAGCAGTCTTCTGATAAAAGCTCTGAGAGTAACTGATTTCCATGAACAAGGGTCTGAAGCCTGTCGTTCGGATCCGACTTTAAACAGAAGGTCCTGGAACTCATGGGAAAAAATCTTGGTCATAACTCTGAAACAGAGTTCTAATTTTTAACAAAGGAAGATGTCTGCGACAACTTATTTCGGTTCGGAGCCTTGATGTGCAGCACCGCTTTTCACTAATCTGACCAGAGAATGGGAAACTGTCAAAAGCTTTGAACTTTGGAACGCTCAGGCGGTTTCAGGCACGCCAGGGCGGTAATCCGTCCACAATTTATTATTTTTATTTATATTTATTTTATTATTTTATTTATAGAAGGCCAGACCTGAAAATCCTAATAGACTTTCTTACGTGTTATTGTAGTGCGAGAACGTATTTGAAGAGAATGGCATCAATTGATATATATGTTTGTAGACAGTACTCACATGCATCAGAAACAGCAGAGCACATATTATGTATCTATTATGTTGATAGATTTAGATAGATGTGTGTAGGGAGGCTTATTGTCTCACTAGAAGATTTATCTACCACCTTATCGGACCTGCTGGCGTTGGTCTGCTAAACAAATAATAGACTCAAATAATAGATCTTATAGGTCGCAGTGTCTTTGCAATTATGCTAAGTCTACAATAAGTAACAATAATAATATATAACAAAATTATTTCCTATTATTATTTTATCTAAACTTAACCTTTTAATTGAAGACTATTAATTTGTTTTTGATGATAAAAATCAATATTTAATGCATAATTTCTTTCCATTTAAAAAAGAAAAAAATTACCAGGTTGGTATTTACGGTGACCACAACAATATTGATTAACTTTATTATGCATTTACAGATTATTTGTAATCCAAAAACTATTTATGACCAAATGCACCCATACACATACATAGATGCATAAATACATTTACTACATACACCTTACTTACTATAATGCGCATATAAATATACGAGTTATGTATGAGCAGATTATTTGCTCAAGTACTGCCGTAAGTACCGTAAGTAGAAGTATATTGGAATTTAAGATTATTGTTGTTGTGGTTTTACCAGATCATTTGTATATTGTTTTGTTGAATTTTTTCTTATTCATTTTGAGCATTGTTTTATCTACGATTTTCAACAATTTAATCATATATTTACACATTCATTCATTCATTCATTTATTCATTTGTTCAAACATTCTTTACATCGATTTTCATTAATTTATTGACCATCATCATCATCATCATCAGCATCGTCATCATAATTATATTACAATGAATGCCTATAGTCACTCTATACATGCGGTTATTTGCATAAAGGAATGAAAGTTGCAGTGCCGTACACACTTGATTGAGTTCAAATCTACCACAGTTATGAAAATACAGATTTGTTTTTGTTGTTGGTGTTGTTAAAGTGGTAGTGAAATCTAAGTTGTTTATGTAATTTATAACCGTAAAGAATTTGTTGTAAACAAATATGAATATGAAATTTAAATACATATCCATATATACACACATACATACATGGCAAATATACAAACAAACACTGGCACTCAAAATATGCTTTGATTTAAAGCGTTATTACTCGTACGTACTACATTAGGGTGCAACAAGAAAAATTTAACATCTTGCATATTCAGTAATTCTACAAAATTTTAAAAGAAAAACTCATACAAGCTAAAAATGTTTATTGTACGCAGGTGTTAAATATCATAACAGATATGTAGTACTTATGTCTAAAACACAGTTGAGTTTTATGAAAATCTTCGAAGAAACATCTTACTGCTAAAACCAAATGTTAGAGTAATATCGAAATATTCATAGAGACTCTTTTAATATTGCCTCTCTGAAAGAGCTGTCAGCTGTTATATATCTGTCATCTGAAGTGCCAATTATTATGGAAAATGTTAATGAATTATTTATTATTATTTTCTAAAAATAGTTAAAACTACTTAAGTGGTGATTCCAGTATTACGGTGTGATAGTGGTCTTGATAATCGATTTACTGGACAAGGAACTGTAGAGATTATAACAAATTTAAATATACTGGAAGAGTTACAGTTGTCAGGTCTTCGCCTCTACGCAATATATGCCCTCCTAAAATCTCGCATCAGTTCGTAAACGTATGACAGATAATTCTTATTACTTTTTATGGCGTATTTTGTATTTGAATTTTGAACTCCATTCAGACAAAGTACAACTCATGCAATGATTTAAGCCGCCTGACAATTCGCAATACCGTATACTATATGCTGATTGCTACTGGAGCCTTTCAAGGGAGATGTTGTCACTTATAAGACTCGACAAATCTAAAAGTGATTGTGGAAGAACCACTTAATTTGGAAAAAGTGACTCTTTGGTCACTGTATAGTATTTGGGTACTTTTTTTTCCAAAATGTCGTTGGAAGAACCACTGCTGTCAATTTTATAGCACTATGACCGTATGATAACTGACTTTTTTTAGTGGGCAATTGAAAACTATGAACTAGAGGATATGCGGTTTCAAAAATTTGTGCCTGAAAACATACAAGACGACCGATTTCGATTTTATTACTTGAGAAATTTCCCAGTTACGTAACTTCATGACGGTATTGAACATTTTTTTTTTGTGCAACTACGCTATAGACACTGTTTATGCGAATTATCTCTTACGTTGTTATAAGCCAAAATCTTCCAAAAAATGGCTAAGGACTACGACAAAGGGATCAACTAATTACTGCAACCAGTCTAGAGGCAAAGATTTGAATGGCTTTATTTGTATTTCGTACGTAATTGTTAAACTCAAGCATAAGAATTAAATAAATAATTTATCAAAACCTTAACTTTCTGTTTATTGGATTCATTTACCTTTGCTTCTGAAATCGAAAAATGAATAACCTTGTTCATATCATGTCTAATAAGTTAGTGTTTAGCAGCTATCAACGCAACCATATTTTCCACCGACTTCTAATGCACGATTGTAGTAGCCGTGGTTTAGTGGTTAGTGGGTTGGCTTACTAAGGCATGAGCCCAGGGTTCAAACCCCAGCTCTGACATCTTGAAAAAAGAAAAAAATATGAAAAAACTATTTCTTTTGACGACTACCTCTCAGCAGTCTTTTGGCAAAAGTTCTGAGAATAACTGATTGCCAAGAACAAAATTCTTAATTCTGTCGTTTGGATCACAATTAACAATCCTCATTCATCCTCCAAGAAGACCATCAACAAAGAAACCGCTCCCTGGCATTGTACTCTATTCCACCGTAACCAATGTCAACAAAAAACGAATGCTCAAGAGAAAAGCGCCACATATTGAGAGGTACCACATAACAGCTAAATCTGTTCAGACTACTTAGCGAACGCACTCACCACACAATCCACATGCAACGATGAAGCAATTGCTATTTATCATTCAAGGGTGAAGGTAGAATCCTGGCCTTTGATTGATAAATTCACAGAAATTTGACTCATTCCTAAGGTGCTTAATAATATAAGAAATCAAAATATATGTTCTGTTGTCATAATGCGCTGTCCTTTCCGAAAATTCCAATACAATATACAGCATTTAGTAGGAGTTTACCCCTGAGTATTGGTCTGAAATAAAAAAAAAAAAAAAATTTGCAAATGCCTGTAAATGTTAGTCTGTTTTGACATTTGTAAAGTAAGAAGACACAATAATGGTATTCACATCGAACTTGTTAATTTGTTACTCGGTAGTTTGTTAATTTGTTAAAGTTAGCAACTGTGAACTTTGTTAGTCTGGTAACTTCCGTAGTAAACATTTTCGTTATCCACTATAAGAACAGTTTATGATTTATTAAAATAATATAAAAAATCATTTAATTAACATACTTACTTTCAATATACACTAATATTACCAAAACACAAATATTTTTTTTAGAAATGTATCACAAATCACGTTTATTATTTAGAAACTGCAACAGCTGTTTGTGAATTACCAACTAACAACTATTTTTTAATGGATGCCGTGTCGTTAATTTGTTAAATGTTAATATGGTAGTGTTTTAAATATACAAAAAGAAAATACGTGTAAAAAAGTAACTATTAAAGACTAACAAAATAACAAGCTCGGTGTGAATACCGCTAATATGTACGAGTATCAACAAGAAAGACATGAATCGTTATAATTCTCAAAAACACGTTCACATATATTATTTAGATTGTTTTCAGTTAAAACTGATACTTTAGACTTCGATTTTTCGGTCGTCCACATATTCCAGTCATGGAGAAAACATGCTTTGCTAGTTTTAACTTAAAAGCCGTATTGAAAAAAAATTTCTCGCCACTTTAACTTAACAAGGACTCACAGATACTCTGCAGCTATTGAATTTTACCAACAAAACTAGTTTCCCCACTAATAACATATTTGTGCGACTGCAATTGAAGTCAACAAGCCTTTAAATTAATAAATCCTTATTTAGATATGTATGTATATGGATGTGTATGTTGTATCAGTATAAGTGTGTATTTTAAGTGTACATATTTCATAGTTGTATATACTTACATACATGCGTACTCATATGCTCGTACGAGCATTTATTTGTGTGTTTTAGCATCATTATAGGAGGAACTTTAATTAATTTGACCATAATTCTTCATTATTATTATCGCAAAATTTACATGCAACTTGTTAACCAGTTAAGTTAGTGAAAGTGCAAACAGATGTATTTTGTCGATCAATGTCTCTGGAAGGTAAAATGATTAAAAATAAATTTGAAGAACTACAACTCATTAAATAAATTGTGACTAATGAAGAAGAATTAATAACACAGAATAGTTTTTAATAAGAATTCTAGTATTTGGCAATTTAGAAAGAGAAAATTAATGAAAATTTAATTATAATTTTATTAAGGGTTGTATGCGTGTTTATAGAGTGTAAAGAGTTTCAATTTATAATTGAAAAAAATTACTTTTAATGACTTTTTAAAGTATTTAATTAAATGCTTCATACGTTGGATATCTTTTGATTGTGTTTTTTCTCTAGAGGTCTCTAAAGGCTCTCATATGGATAAAATACTTTTTTAATTGCGATTAAAGAACTTTTTAAACACTTCTTTGTAATAATCGCATTAATAGATTTTTTTACATACAAATACTTAAGCAAGTATTGATATGTCCCTCTGTGGAAAATTGAATTTTTAATTTTCTTAAAATTGTTTAAAAAATTTTAAAACACAGATTTTGCTAAAATTCTATTTTCTTTATGAAAAGAAATCAAATAAGAAAATCAAATACCAAAAGAAAAAGGAAAACAGAATCTGATAAATTGTTCACAGAAATACTGAAAATCATATTTTGTAAGAATTAAAAATGGTAAAAAAGGTTTTCAAACAAAACAACTTTTATTGCCCATCACAAGTCTTTTGACGATTTGCAAATAGAAATACAAAGAAGAAGGCATGACAATTTCTTTGCATAATATTCCATTGCCTAAAAGCCTATCAAATTAGGACAATTTTAAAATTAAAAATGAACTCAAATAGAGTATTTTTCATATTTGTTTACTACACTTACAACGTCCATACATACATACATACATACAATACATGTTGTAAATGAGATCTACAATATCATTTTACATTCTAAACCCTTTATTGTTTTGAGGTAAATGAGTTTACTTGACTGTAGCATTTCTGGCATTTTTACTGTTTCGTTTTCGATATGTATTTCTGAAAACATAAATTTGCTTAAATTAAGAACAATAAAGTAAACAATGTTTGCAATTAAAATCTTGTGTTGAAGGAAATAAAAATTTTGATTATAAGAGAATAGGGGGGTCAAATTAACTCAAATAACAAAATTCAAAATTAGAAATAAATTTCAATTTAGAAAAATATTGCCCAAATAGATGATTTTTTGTAAAAGAAATTTGATTTTAAACTGTAAATGATAAAAGGGAGTAGCAGTTTAAAACAAATATCGAAATGGAATAAGACTGCCAATGAATAGGAGTTTAGGTAGTTACGTAGAGATTTTTAGTTTTGAAAGTTTAACATCTTCTGTAATATCATATTGGAAAATAAAATAAAAATTTTTAGATTTAGAAAAGAAATAATCCCAAATTTAATGTAGTTCTCGATTGGACTGTTTGTCCGAAGGTAAAAACTGTCAACGAATGCTATTGAAAAGTTTAAAATCATTGATGTAGCAGATAGTAGAGTTGTTTAGCTCATGAACGAACTAGTTCAACTGAGCTATTCACTCAAGTGAGCTAAAAGAGCCGTTCTTTACAATATGCCCTTTTAGCTCACTATTTCATGTTTCTTTCTTTCTTTCTTGTGAATAGACGTTTCTTTTCGCTCATCTTTCTTAATAGTTCGTTCTCTTTCTTTCTTGAATCTTTTTTATTCTTTGACATTTCATGTTGAAGGTACATACTAATTGGTAATGCCAGCTGCAAATAATATACGTAGCTGCCAGAAACTTTATAGGACGTTACATTTTTGGAAATTTAACGATTTTTATGATAATTGTAGAAGCAATATAAAAGGGAATTATATTTATTTTTTACTGTCGAATTTGAATAAAAATTAGCATTTTTAATAAAATATTTTAAATAATTAGATAATAACCAAACTTGCAATTACAATAATAATAAATTCGTGCATGTATGTACATACATGAGTAATTTTTAAGATCGAAAATAAAATTGTATATTAATTAGAAAATTCTTTAAATTTTTCTGTAAGGCTAAAATTCATTTGTATACCTGAATTTCATTAGAGTATGATAATTGATAAACGATTACTGTAAAACAAAATCGATTGAGTTTGAATTTAAAGGCAAACTACGTCTACAAAAGCTACGTATACAATTGATGCCCCCAACATGAGCAGTATCAGTGGGAAAAAAAGTTTAATATGATTCAAATGAATATATTGAACTAAAAAAGCTATTGAACTAAATGAACTATTGAACTAAATAAGCTATTGAACTAAATGAGCTATTGAACTAAATGAGCGACCTAGTTCATTAAAGTGAGCTGAACTAAGAAGAGCGCTCACTCAAAAAAGCTAAAAAACCCAAGACTAGCAGATAGCATTTGGACGACAAATTGAATTCGTTTTTTGAATGTATTCTTTTGTATGTTATCTTTGATTTGTTAACATCCGCAAATATTAGAATTCTAAAAGAGCATGTCTTTTCTGTGTTTTTATATTAAATTTAAAATTTTTCTTAATGGTTATATGTTTCATTTCATAAAAACGTAATAATACGTAAAAATTTGCATACTTTGCATATTTTCTAAGATTTTATTTACAAATCTGGTGCAAAGACTTTATATTTCCTCAATGAACTTTAAGGCGATCTTGTAACTATATTCTGATATATATTATATCTATTACAAAGTTGTAAATGTAGAATATTACAAAATTTAAATTGAAAATGAACTTCATAATAGTTTCATACTGTGGACATTTAAGAAATTAAAAATTCTTTTTCTGAGACAACCTATTATTGTAAAATGAGTTTAGAATTAAAAGTGCTTCTCAAATATGGTACTAAAAATATAACTCTGTACTCCTTTACACTTTAATAGCGGTAGAAAATAAATCGCCACAACAAAAGAAAGATAAAAGATATAAGACCTGAATAAAATGTTCAAAGAATAAAAATAACGATTTTGCGGTGATATTTCATAAATTGGGATTTTATTTCACTTTCTGCATTAAGAAAAGTGTCACAGATCTCTGCATCTTCTGCAACATAACCAACAGAAGAAAAATTGTTGATAGCCTAGAAAATTCCTTTTTGGGAAAGAACATACTCCTGCGAAATATCAAGAAAATCCTCTTGCTCTTCCGGTTCGTCAAAATCAGTAGGTTCAACGATAGAAAATTTAAATGTTAACTATACTGTGGTCTTCATAAGTAGAAATTTTTAATTTAGAAAAGCTTTTTAACTAAAAATTAATGCACGTATTCATAAAAAGTATTTTATGTTTATTGAGGGTCTATTTGAATGGCATAGAAATTTGTCTTATTTCGAAATTTAAGCGCGTTTTAAACGCAAGGATGTTAAAAATGTAAATTGTACATGAACCTCATAATGGTTTCATACAGTTGACAGTTTAGAAAGTGTTTTCTACTTTCTATTTTCTATTTTCCTCAGGCATTTCAACAACCTTGATTACTAGACTTTAGGCAGATAGGTCAGATGAATAGTCAACAAAAATCGTCATTAACTAAAATTAGTTAAACTACTGTTTTGATAACATTACAGGACTAATGTGACTGTCGTCACTTTTTCGAGTGCCTTAAGAACAAAAGAGGAAGATTAATTGGGTTGAAATCATTGGCTAATATGTACCGCATTAGTCTCTCTACCTTTGGAATGAAAACCTGCTTAGATCTCCACAAGCCACTAGATAGGCACCTCGTTAAAGATAAGACAAGCCAAAGAAATCAATTGCAGGATAAGAGTCACAGTTTTTTGCATGTTCTGCAAAATAACCAGCATTATACCATTTAAACTCGGTGACTTAAAAGAAAAGAAACTATTAATAGTTCAGGAAATCCTTTTAGAGGAAAGAATATACTCCTGTGAAATAATATGCAAATAACCTCTCCATTCTGGCTCATCAATATCAGTAAATCTAGCGGTATTCTCAGAAAAGGTGGTTCCCCTAATCTAGTGGTTAGTGTGTTGGCTTACTAAGACTAATGCTCCTTTTCAAGCCCAGGCTCTGACATCTTGAACCAAACCTCTTAGCAACCTTCTGTCAAAAAAATTGAGAGTAACTGATTGAACGGAATTATTCAAATTATTTTATTATTTAATGCATGTAACCTTCAGAAATTTTAATTAAATTATTGTAACATTATTTCGATCTCAGCTCTGACATCTTGAAAAAAAGAAAAATAAAAGTCTTTTGACAAAGGCTCTTTGAGTAATTGATTGCCATGAACAAGCTTCTCAAGTCTGTCGTTCGGAGTCGACATTAAACTGTAGGCCCAGGTACTCATGGATGAAAATTGACAGACACAACACGAGTGCTGCGAAAAGCTAGGCCGTAATCCTGGCACAGGGTTGTAAAGGCCTACATAAGTAGGAATTTTTAATTTAATATTGTTTAGAAAATTTTCTTTTTAATATACATATATAAAAATATTAATAAAATATTTAATAAATTTCAAGTATGAAACAAAAAAATTCTTTTTTTTTGTTTTGCATACCTTTCATTCCCTTTATGGTAACAGGCCTTTGTCTTTTATTTATTTTCATTCTGTGTGTTCATAAATTCCAAAACCACAAATTTTATTCAGATTTCATAATTCCTTAAATATTAAAATAAAAACAAAATTAAACTCCCGTGTTGTCTATCTCATTTTATATTATTTCCTTAACAGACGTCGAGACAAAATTCCAATTGCTTTCATTTTATAAAGAAATTCTTACAGAAAAATTTCGTAAAACTTTGTTAAAAGATGTGACTGAAAATTATGTGTTTTTCTCAAGAAAATTACAAAACAGGAAAATGAAACTATAAGTAAAGGTTTGAGGTCAATCCTTTAAAAATAATTTTTAATTTTTTTCCTTCTTTTCCTTCTTTTGTTATTAAAAATTTATGACAAAGATAGACACTGCCAGTATTTTTGTCTTTTATTTAATTCCTTTTTTTCTAGTTTTTGTTCATGACCTGTCTAAACTTTTAGTTTTCTCAAAGAGAAATTTAAAACGTTTTTTTTTGTATTTTCTTTTTAAGAAAATATATATTTTGTTAGCCTTGATTTCTAAGTTAAAACAAAAGTTTTTCTGCTGGTGGTTACATTATTTTGTTTTTAACTGTTGTTTTTTTAATTTTATTTATTTTTCTTTTTACCTTTTCTTATTTTTAGAGACCATCTAAGTCAATTGTTTTTAATGTTTTGTATTATGAGCACTACTTTAGGTTTAAATGACATTTCTGTTTATAAGTCGCGTTTACAAAAAAAAGTAGCCAACTCACTTTAGTTGTGTTTGTTGGTAGTAATAATTGTGTAGATTATTAAGAAAGTAATCCACCGCAGATTCCACTTTTTCTTTATGAACAAATCCTTTTACAACGAACAATTTAAAGAGGTTTGTAGTGCGAAAATAGTTTAAGGCAGCTAAATATGAAAAGTGTTTCTGGCTTCAATTTGTTTATTTTGGCAAAAGCTGAAGAACCAGCATTTTATTTTTTTAAACTACAGCATGTTTCTTAATCTTTATCACCTACATACACACGAGTACATAAATCACATACATAATTGGCCATTACAACCCTTTTTCAATGTTACGGCCTATTTTCTTGGTGCACACATATTGTGTGTGTCAATTTTTATCCATGAGTACAGTGTAATGTCGACTCCGAATAATAAACGTAAGAAGCTTTGTTGATGGCAATCCATTACTCATACTAGACAACTGTGCAGCACAGTAGAAAGAGATACCTCTGTGATTATCGAATATCATATGGGGGTTTTTCAGAGTTGACATCAGCCGATATTCTGAAGTTCGTCTAGGCGACAAAACGGGGGGAAATACTATAAAACCCCAGTTAAGGTAAGGGGTGTACAATAGATCTACAAGTTGAAATACTTCAGTACCTCCTTTATGAATTAATGAATGAATTAATGAAGAGGTGATCGCCAAAAGAAATATATTTTCATGTTCTTTCGTCTTAGTAAGCTAACACATTACTTACTAGTCTACGAAGCCACTTAAATCCTGCAATACTCGTTTTTGATAGTTTTGAATGTAATCAATAGGTATTATTTTACATGCCCCCAAGAAAGAGTAATTCAACACCATGTCTGCGGATGGAAGTATATTCAGTAAATTCAAACAGAATTCTCTTTCGTTTCAATTTAACGCTCCGATAGTTCTTTTTTCTCAGCTGTGAAGTGCAAAAACTCATCCTTATTGCTTAAGTTTTCCATAAAACTATGGTTTCATTTAAGATAGATGTAAGATATCTGTACCTTCTTGGATTTAGAAATCATGTCTCTCAGTTTCTGTTAGAAATTTTGGATTTGTTTTTTGATTAGTTTGCTAAATCTCGAAACTTATTACAAATTTATAATATCAGATTGGTTATTACATTTTTTGAAGTTTAGAAGGTTGAGTAGTATTGAGTATATATATATTTAACGAAGTTGTCAAAGGTTGACACTTTCATTATATAATTTTTTAGGTTAAGGGTTGGTAGTGATGTTAATGGATTAAATGTTTTCGTCATGTTTTTTTGAGTACTCCATACAAACCTATAGAAAGAAATTTATGCAGGTATTTCATTAATTTTTTCTTTTCTGTTTTCGGACCATTAATTTGTATTTTATATGAATATCTGCAATATTTTTTATTTTTAAATTTAAGTGATTGATTTCGTCTGTGAATTGAATATTAGCTTTTTTGTTGCTAATTTTTAAGGATATATTATAGCCAATAGGCTAGAACTTTAATTTACTTAATTAAATCGTCTATAGCTGAAAACGAAGCAGCAGTTTGCTTCAGACTTATAAGATTGTTCGGTTTTGATATTTGGCTTGGACTTAGAACTTTCTAATATGTGTATTAAATTATATAGTAGTAACCAGTCTTGTCCAAATTAATTGTGATTGTTTAGCCTAGGGAAAAATTCAATACACTCACACTTTTTCACTAACACAGTAACATTTTTCAAACTTTTAGCTCAACTTGCAAGAGATTTTTGGCACTTGCAGCAAGTAAAATAAAAGTAAATTATATAGTGTTGCCTATAAAAGATTTAAAAAAGCTAACTTTGTGGAACATAGGAAATCCCTCTTATAAGTTTTATTTCTAATTAAGTATATATTGGATGATTTAAGAGGTACTTAAATACCAATATCGTTAAAAAGAGAGTAATTAAATTGTAACTGTTTCCAGTAACTGTTTTCCCAAAAATACTACCAAGAAAGCAAAACAGTGGTGTCCAAATTGTTTGTTTTAGTTGTTTTGCTCTTCGTAGTAAAATTAATTTGCGCTTGGTTGTGTAAACAGTCAACCAAATTGCAGCACTTTTGAATGATTTTTTAACATTTTTGTTGATAATCCGTATTTGCTACTTGCATGTGTAACGGCAGGGTAAGTCCCCACACAACACTACTTTAAACATATGTTTAAATTAAAAACATATGTTTAATAAGGTTGCCAGCCTGTATTAAAGTTATTTATTGCAAACTACTGCCGCCATCTAGTTGTCATCTTTCTTGTCCTAATATTAAAACTTCCTTCTTTCTTTATATATAAGTACATACATACATATATCCTTACATACATATATATTATTATTTTCTTTGACGACAACTCGATGCGTTGTATCATTTTATTTGCATTTATATTTTTTATAAATTTCTTTTTCTTATATTTTTAATCATATTCTTGGAATTGTAGTTATTTCCGGAATTTTTGTTATTCATAATTTTTTACAACTCTAGACTTCCGCTTATTGTTGAATTTCAAAGAAACAAAAAACTAGAAAACAACATAAAAAAGAAACCCAATACCTAATTTTTCTTTTAGTATTTTCTTGTATTATTAGTATATATACACATATACATACATACATAGTTTTGTTTATATACATTGAAATTTTAATAAACTAACCCCAAGATAAGACTTTTTTTACCCCAAAGCCAATTTTTTAATGCAATGATTTCCCTTCAGCACTATTTTTAATAAAAAGTTTTCTTTTACGATTTGACAAATTTCCTTAAGGTTATGAAAAGGCCCAATAGGATTATATTTTAAAAATCAGTTTTCAGTTTCTTTTTAATAAAATAAAGTAATCGGTAGTTTTAACAGCAGCTCAAGAAATGTTAACTGTGGTGCCTTGGCCTTTGAATTTAACTTTAAATGTTTACCTTGAACACAAAAATTTCCAATTGGCCACTTCATATTTTTTTTAGTTTATTGTTCAGTTTGTAACCTTTTCAATGTTTTTTCTTCTTTATTATTATTTTTGTTTCACAACTTTTTCTGTGGAATACCACATTTTTTTTCTAGTGGTGGGACTCAAGTTTTGTGGTCAAAAGTTTGTTTCTTTTCTATATTTCTTATTATTTTTGTTTGTTTGTTTTTTTTTTTACACAAAATCATGGAAATGATGAGTTTTTTTTTTCTTTCTTTTGGTATGGTTTTCCATTGTATTTATTTATTTTTTTTTATAAAAGTTTTATTTATTTCTACTAAATAATTGTTCACTTCTGTCATTTGGTAGTTTTTTTTTACCCCCTTTTAGGAAAATGTGTTGTTTATTTACTTCAAAGTTTATTTTATTAGAAAATATTAAACAAAGAGCCATGAAATGAAAAGCAAAATTATTAAAAGATGTTTCATATTTTTTTCCAATTCAATTTAAATGCAAAAAGAAAAAAAAAAAACAAAAACATTTAAAGAGAAAATTAAAAATTAATTTAATTAGTTTTAAAGCCAGCGCATCATTTTATAATTATTTCATAAGTGATTGATTATGACGAGAGTAATACGAGGGCTCTACAAAATATTCTTTTCCTGGCATAGTGATGGTGGCACAAACGACAAAAATACTCTGTGTGATAAAAACTTGGATGCATTATATGAACATTTGAGAAATTTCATTTAGATCTGGCAACTCATTCATGTAGTAACCAGTGTTAAAAAAGGTGCTTAAGTGCCTTTTTTGTAATGAAAAAATTAGATAGTCATGGTGTGATTAAATGATAAAAGAACAGTTTATCGGCACAAGAAATTTATGATGAATGTGTGAGATGAAACTGTTCTTTCATATGGGACAGTAAAAAATTGGGTTGTCGCATTCAAACGTGATCGTACTGCCACAACGCCTAAGTATCACGCTAAAGTGTCTGATGTGGTATTAGACAATCAATATGAGAAAGTCCGTAAACTGGTCAAATATTCGAGTAGATATTATTTTGCATTTGCACAGAATTGAAGTACAAATTGCTACATCATCCTGATTTAGTTGTCTCTTTTTTAGCTTTACTTGCTCCAAATCTAAAAAAAATTTCTGGCTGGTAAATGTTTTACCTCGAATAGAAATGCAAAGTCAAGCGTAAACCACTATTTTAAAGGTTTTTACAAACTATTGCAGCCAAGTTATATTGAAGTTTACGAAGATCAGATTGATATATGAAAATATTTAAATAATTTTGCATCTTTTTTATTGGACATTTGGAACTGACCTCGTAAACGAAAATTTATTAAACAAATTTAACAAAACATCGTTAATTTTTAACAAATTGATTTTATTTAAATACTAGCGTCTCAATGTAATGCACTTTCACTAACGACTTTTAAATGTTTCGGTTTCTCTCAATCGTTTTTATTTTCAACCTGCTTTTGTCAAGAGATTTTTTTAACGAATTTAATATTCGGCAATACGTTGTTCTCAGCCTTTTGTGTTGTACCCTTTGGCACTCTGCGAATTCCAGTTCTATGTTTCTATTGATACTTTCAGCTGCTGCCGAGTGTTTTTTTTATATATGAAATGTATTGCTTTGGGGATAAGCATGTCTCTATGGCCATTTCGTCTCTGCTTAAAAGACTCGTCAGGAGACTTTTTCCCAAAGGTGGTAACCAAAAATACAAATACTTATATTCAAATAGTTATAAACTAAATGCGAATCACATTTAGTATATAAAAACCAAACAAAAGTATTTACAAAGCAATACATTATTGTTTTTAAAAATTGAATGTATTTGCCTATATGGCGAAAAATATTTTTTGTTGTTTTTTTTTAATATATTAGGATGGAAGCATTGACTTTCGGTAAAGCTATATTACCACCTAAGTTCTCATCTGCTTATAACAGAAAATGTACTATTTACAACTGAGCTCAGGCAAAAACAATAAAAATTAAATTAGATTTGTAATTAAACTATCTGAGGCCATCTGAGTGCGCACTTCAATCAGATAAGTTGTGACATTAAAAGAAAAATACCTACTCCAACAACATATGCCAATTGTACCAGCCAAATGTATAATACAATTTTATCACTTTTTAATTCAGAGTCACGTTTTGTCTGAAGTGTTTAATGATAGAGAGAGAATAATGAATAATGTATCCAAGATATCTGTGTAGTAGTTGGTCTAAAAGGTTATAATGTGATTGCGAACACTAATTGATTTGATTGTTTTGACACAAAAGTAAAACTAAAGTACCTCTAGAGATTTATTTGTTACTAAAAATACCTGCCTCAGTTCCTATTTGACCAAAATTAATTTTGTTTTTCTATTCAGTAGTCTGTTTCGTATATACGAAGGTAATAAACTCGTCGAAAGTATAATAAAGTTTTATCGAGTTATATGCACAAAACTCAAGTGGTAGTCACTCAAGCAGTTATTGCATTATTTGTGTCAGCTATCAGGGCTATAATGAATTGGGTTTCTATTATTTTTTATACTATTCGCATAAACATACTATATTTATGTATACTATATGTATACTTATTTTTTATAGATTGCTTATTGCAAACAATTTTTCTTTTCACAATTTTAGTTGTCTAAATTTGAAAAATGTCAATATAAATTATTATTAAAGAGATAATTTTTTTTTATTTTAGAAAAGCGTTGGATATTCTTTAGAAAAATATTTATTTAAAAACAATTTTTTTTTGCACAGTCTGTTCACATACGACAATTAATTTTGGCACAAAAATTATTGCATGTCCATCAATGAGAATACATTAAACACGAGTTTTTTTTTTTTTGTTGAATTTTCGAAAATAGAAAATGAAAAATAAATTTTCGATTTATTTCAGTGCATTGCAGTTGGTTGCTTTTTTTTTATTTTTTTTATTCTGTTTTATACTCTTTTCATAAAGCCTTTCAATTGTTGGCCAATCTAGTACCCCCTCCCTCTAACCATTCTATAGCAAATAATGCCATTTTATGAAAATTACTTATGGAAAAATTAAACTTTCCTGGATATTATCATCATAACTCGCTAAAAGTATATGTGTTTGGCCTTCTATTATAATTTATATTTCTATTTCGTATTTCTATTTTTAAATCACTAAAGGAATTGTTACGATTATAATGATTTCTGTTTTTTTTCCAATTCAATTTTTTGTTGTGTCATTCGCAGGCCATAATGTTTAAATGCTTTGAAGGTTTCTAGTGAAAAACAGAGTAGATTATTCGCATAAACAACTGCATTTTTATACCCTATACGTTAGTGAGTGGGTTATGATAAGTTTCATATTTCAATGCAGTACATATGTTTTACCGCTTCTCTATATAAATTTACAAAGAATATATATACAGTGAACTCGCGGAAACCTGAACTAATTTTTACCAAGGGTGTTCACATTTTCAAATTTGTTCACCTTTTCGATCGGTAATATTTTAGAACAAAAATATGCTCTTTAGCAATAGGTACATAATGGCTAAAAGTCAATTAAGTAGATTCGGAAATTTTATTAAAAAAAATATATAAAATTTTATTCAAACTTTTTTATATTTTCGTGAATATGAAACAAAAACAAATTGTAATTCGAACGAATTGTATACATACATATATATACGAGTATGTATGTATGCACATATAAAGTTTTCTACTACTAAAGATTCTATAATTAAAAAAAATATATAATACAAAAAAGGGTTAGGAATTCTTATATGGGTGTAGCAAAAGAATTCAGTATTCAATAAACTCCTTTTAAAAGACAGATTTTTTCCAAAATAGTACTTTTATTGGAACAAATCACTTATCTTTTTTGATAAGTGTTTTTTTTTCAACCATCTTAAGTATGGCTTTTTCCTTAAGATATGTTAACTACACATGTGCATGTTTTGTTGAAATAGATAGCTAAATATGTATGTATGTTGTCTTATGCTGGGATTCCCCAAATTTGAACGAATTCGAGAAATACTTAAAACAAAAAAAAAAAAATTAAAAAACAATAAAAAAAATTTTTCACGTTTTAGAGCTATTTCACCTTGTTCACGTTTTAGAGTAGTCAATGCAAACATAAAAGTGTTCACGTTTCCGAGTCGTTCATGCTTCCGGGTATTCACGTTTTCGCGAGTTCACTGTATATATATATATATATATATATATATATATATATATATATATATATACAAATAATTAGAATACCTGTACAAACAAGCAAATAATTTTAGTTTTTTTCTTATAAAATAATCTTTGTGATAATCTAAAACAACAACGTCTTTTGGGCTTGTTTAAGATCGCCTCATATTTTCAATACTTCTTTGAAAATCAGAAAAATAATATAAAAAAAAATTTTAATATGAAAAAAATCCTTAATCAGTAGTAGCTTAAATTAGATTACTTGTCAATTATACTGCAATATAGTTTATAAAACATTCGTTCCTGACTGGCGATTACCATTTGTGCCATTTTCATTTTGTCTTTCAGCATTTTCCATTATTCGTATCTTCTTTCTATATCAGGAATGCCTTTCGTCATATTGAATTCATTGTTTTTTTTTAATTTCTTTATTCCAACGGTTGCTCTTTAGTTTCTGTTGCCATTTTATTAATTTCTGTTGCCTCTTCTTAGTTTTTATAATGATTTGCTTAACTGTTTGAATTTATTAGAGCAGGACAAATTTGCGACTACATTTATTGCTGGCTTTTGATGAAAAAATTTAAAGATATTAAATAATTGTCTGAGAATTTAAAAAAAAATATATTTTTGCTTTTCACTGTGCAATTTGTATTAAAAAATGTTTTATTAAATGTCAAAAAACAAATTTGTTACAGCCAAATATCTTTTTGTCCATTAAAAATAAAAAATACAAAATATTTCCTTTTTTGTCAGTACTATTAAAATAATTAATTTATTAGAGTTCTCTTAAGAAGCAACAGTCTTGATTGAGAGTAAAAGTCAAATCAAATGCAGCATTGGTTTCTTCTACATTCACAAACCCGTGATAGTTTAGCAGACAATTACGGTAATTTTCCATTCTCAAAACTTCGAATTTTTTTAAATAAATTTACTAGCGGCGCCTGTTGCTGCTTTGCCAAGAAAAATAAAATTTTCTTCATAAGAAATGAACTTTAACAGTACTTAAGATATATAAAAATCAATATTTAATCTGTATGAAAAGTGCTACGCCCACTTGTCCAACTCCGCTCCCTTTTTTTTGGCTGATGATTTGCCTTGACCGTGAAGTTATTCAGATCCAATTCCGAAACTTTAGCTTTAATCGTTCTCAAGATATACAAAAATTAGTATTTAGTTTTTATGGGAGGTGCCACGCCCAGGTACAATTTTGAAAATAAAACATATTCGGTAATTGAGTTTATATATTTTTCAAATTTCAACAAAGTAGGTTCAGTGGTTTAGGGGCGACCGACAAACAAACAGAGAAACCAACTTACAGATATTCTCGTATATATCGTCGATGGAATGAAAGAACGCTGTAACTGACAAAACCTTAAATGTTCACCAGAACCGAAAAACCTGTATGAAAGTAGAACAAAGACACTGGTATTTTTCAAAACGCATATGGCGTAAGTGAATTTATTTTCATCGTAGAAAACTGGGACCGGAACCAATCGACGCGTATTTTTTTTTTTTTTTTTTTTGATAAAAATGATACAAAAACGTATTTTTGATTTTTTTTTTTCAGTTACAGCGTTCTTTAATTCTTGCGATGATATGGATTTATGGAGTTCTCACAACATTTCGGTCTGCAAAGAACAAAAAATGGTCGAATCTTTTTATAAAAATATATGGACCGAACTGAGTTTAATGCGCTTAAATTAAATCCGTTTTTACTTTTTTTTCAAACTGGTTCATAGTTTTTTAAAGTGCGTGACTTAGAGCCTGTTCATAGAACAAGAATGGTTTTTGACATTAGTGTTTCTCATATAAAAAGACGAGTGTCAAAAACCTTTCGAGTTCTATGACAAGGCTGTTATACTTTTACCAAAATAATCATTTAATTTTGCATCACTTGAGTACGACTTGTCCCCGTAAATATAAGTCCAAAAGCGAAAACAACAAAACTTCTTCAGTTCTTATTGCGTTTTTTATGAAACTTTCTTTCAATTCCTTTAATGCAAGAAGTCAGTATACAAAAAATCGCTCCCTGACATTGCACTCTATTCCACCTTAACCTTATTTCCCTATTGGGAAGTAGTAGATAACATCTAACTTACTTAGCGAAGGCATTCACCACAATCAACATGCAACGTTGGCGCTATTGCTATTGATCATTCAAGAGTGAAGGTATAACACTGGCCTTTGAGTAACCAATTGACAGCAATTTGTCTCATTCCTAGGGCGTTTCATAATATAAAAAAATAAATAATATATATATAAAAAATTTCAATACAATGCGCAGCATTAGTAGGGGTTTACGCCTGAGTATTGGTCTTAGTAAAAAAATTCAAAAGTAGACAAAATATGAGATTACATTGATTAGCAACTTTTCTTTAAATTTTCTGTAAAAACCCTCACATTCACATGACATCCGAAATATATTATTTTAGTAGCTTTTGTCTAAAAATACAAAAACAAACGATAATGAAGTTCCATATTTCCTAGAGATTTCATAAAATTTTTTGAGTTTTAAAGATTTTCAAGTTTTATTTGTCAGTGCAAACAATGGTTTCCTTAAACGAAATTGTCTTGTCTTCAAAACCCAGTTCAATCAAAAGTAAGTACAGCTTGGTTAGAGTAGTACACTGTTTTGCCATGGAGAAAATCGCTATTTTAAACAGTATAGATGTTTTTTGTGACTGAAACAACAATTTTTTCAAAATATTGATGTATTATATAGAGAAGGAAAATAAACAAAACTAAACTTTTAATCTCATTTTGTTTTGTTCTTTACAATGAGTAAAACAAAAAAAAACAAAAACAGTGAGAGCGATTGTCCCATTTAGTTTTGTATATTGTTTTTGTTTTGAGCACTACAAATACACTAACTCAAATGTGAGTAGGTACAACAAAAAATTAATGAGAAGAAAAAGAAAAGAAGAAGAGAAAAAAGAGCAAATTATACGAATGTAACGGAATAACAAAGCAAGCACAAGAGCAAAAAGCGAATTTTTTTCGTTTGCACTCTTTCTCATTTAGAAAGTATTTATTTTGATTTTGCTATTGTACATGAGCAGTAAATTAAAAAAAAATTTAAAAAGTTTATGACTTTGTGGTAACGTTTGCGAAATGTTTTGCTTGTTTGCCCACTCTGGTTTAGATCCCTTTTGTAAGCAGAAGGCAAATTATTGGTTGATTGGCTTAGGTGGTGCCTTAAAACAGAAAATAATGAAGTGAAGTTAAGGCTACAAATGGCATTACGTGTCGTTGTGATACCATAAAACTAGTCACCAAATATCGCTGAGTCATGGATTGACAAGTCTTTCGTATTATAATAGCTGATTAACAATTTTAATTCTTCAAATCTGCTACTTCAGTTAAATTTATCAATGGGGGTTAGAATTCTAAAAATTTTTTGGGTCTTTTTTTGTTCTTCTTTTGATTAAGTATTTGCCCTCTGATAGATTACAATCTAACATTTTTTTACAATTCAAACCAAACTTAAATTCAGTTTCAACCCTCCTTTCTTTTAATTTTTAGCAAAATAATATTTTACAAAAATAATTTACAATTCCCTTTCACCTTTCAAACAGTTGGCATGATAATGCAAAAAATCGTTTTTTCACTTTTAATTCTAAAATCGATTTAAAATTTCACAAAAAGAAAAAAAAGTAATCAAATGAAATACAATAAAATAATACTTCTTCGGATAAATAAGCTGAGTGAGTACAGGGTACGTGTTACACAATAAAAAATTTTTTTTTGCAGTTTTTATAAGACTTCAGGAACAGAATAAAAATATAAACAGAATGAACCAAAGTAAGAAACTAAACTATAAACAGAGTATTAAATATCTGCAATTCATTAAACTTCCTTTAACATCATCATCATCATTATCACCTTTTGTACACTCATAGCCAGTCAGAGTCCATCAGGTAGACAAGGTCTGTCCATATATCATATCAATAAATAAATGGTTAAGAAGGTTAGACACCTGAAAAAAATGCAATAAAAGAAAAATTGTAAAAGAAAAAAAAGAAAACTATAGAGAAAAGAGAGTAACGACCATTTGATAGTTTTAATATAAAACCAGACCATCAGTTTATAATATTAAATGATGGTAGTTGGTGGTGGGTTGTGGTTACGTTGTGATCAACTTTATCAAATAAAAGCTGACACGCAACAATATTATGGAAAAAAGAAATGATAAAAAAAAAAAAACAAAAATAACAATTTAATCGAAAAAAGAAAAATTACTAAAAAATCTTAAAAAGGGCAAAACAAAGTGATGACTGGCAAAATTTAATTTTTTTCAACATTTTTGTTATAATCCTTCACTGATAACGGGTATAGGTGTATGGTTTTGATTATATACTTTTAAATGAAAAAAAAAAAAAAAACTAATAATCATTAGAATATCCTACACTCTAATCCAACCCCTGTGGTCATCCTTGGTTGCTGCTTTTCAACTGCCTTTCTGTCTTGGGAAACCCCTTCAAAGAGCTATTGCTCTCCACCCGCTTAGCCAGTTGAGTCCATACATTGTTTGCCTCTAAACCACAATATGGTGATTATCCCACGTAGAGGAACTATGACCTATTTTTATAAATTTAATAAAAAACAATCTTTTCATTGAACAAACTTTTTTAATTCGTTAAAACCAACGAATTTTTATTAATGAATTTTTTATTTGTTTGGGTGCTGCAAAAATGTAGACCGTAGCTCTGAAATAAAAAAAAATTATTTAAATTAAATTATTAAAAAATTATAAAACTTTTGTTTTTATTTTTTTTGCATTAAGGCCAGCACTTAGTAGCAGTACATTATGCTGGTCTAGGAAAATACTTTATGGGAAGGGGGAAAGAGGGAGTAGTACTTGAGAACATTTGATTTAAACCTACTGATATCGTAATTGGCAGAAAAAACACCTGTTCCATAAACGAACGGGGCGACTAAAGAACGAATTCTCTCTATAATGCATTGGGCAATCAACCAAAAAAGAATGTCTTCTTATGCGGAATCAAGTTCTTTATTTCATTTATTATACCTCCCATGGTAGTACCGATAGCACAAAGAAATGCAAGCCACATTGCCCCGATGCTTCAACAAAAAGATAGACTTGGATACCCTACTATAAAATAATTTTAACAACATAGTACATAAATATGTACTTATATAGATTTTTGTTGACCCTGACAGCATTTTTTATTTTTTTGAATTACTCATTTCAGTGTATTTAAATGTAACACATTATTCGACTCACTATCGGTCGGATTTTTATGGGGCGTACTGTTATTAATTCAGAATTAGTGCACCAAATTTCCACTATCACTAAGATTGGTTAATTTAGTGCATTAAACTCCCACTACCACTAAAATCATTCGGCCTAAGTCCAGTTGTCGATGTCGTTGTCGTCTGACGACATTTTTCTAATAGAATAAAGAAAAACTGTTTCTCATGCCTTTAATCTATAACAAAAATGTTATTAGCCGACGACAACGTCGCCAATTGCAATTCGGCCTATTAATTATATTCATCTTCATTTAGTGGTGGCTTAAATATTGCTGCATTTAGCGGTAGGGGAGACGATAATGTATTATAAATTCAGTGCAATAAACCCAACTCTCTTTATAACAAGCAAGTGAGTTTCTCTAACAATATTTTTTTTATTGTAGTTTTTACTCTAAGTGTAAAAAAACAGAGCCAACTGGTCAACTGTTTTTTTTAGTATATTGCAGTACGAATACCGATGAATACTTTATTACCTGTTTTCCTATTTCACTTCAATGAAGAAGAATAAATCTTTCTCAATTTTTGGCAAATTTTTGATTCACTGAATTAAACGCAGAGTTTTAAAGAAGCCCTTTTCTCTTATTTTTTACTTCTTCTTTAAAAATAAAAACAAAACAAATGTTAAAATTGTATAAATAAAAGCCCATTTTAATATGGATTTAAATACTGAGAAAAAAAAATAAATAAATAAAACAAAACCATTGTACGTGAATATTTCGCTCTTTTTCTGATTCTTATTTTTGATGTAAATGTTGCTGTTTTACAGTTTAAAAAGGGTTTCTTAAGTTCTATGCATAACAACACTGTTGTATTGTTTTGTCTCCATAAAATTGTGATTCTAAAAATAATTTTACATATGATGAGTACGGACTATGTTGATATAAATAAAATATGTGCAAAAGTAGTATACAGTAACCCAATAAAGTCTACGTACAACGCCATAAATTCAATTTAAATTAATTTTAACAAAGCTTTAGAACAAGATTTTATCCCGAATCTAAATATATAAAATGGAATGTGTGTTTGTTTATTTGTTTGTTTATTTGTACCTTATAGAAGACCAAACCTCTAGACCGATCTTCCTCAAATTTTCATAGCATTTTACTGGGACTCTGGCACGATTAATAGGTTACTTTTTTCGACCGCGCCCACTTTTACGCTCATTTTTTTTTTAATTATGTAATTGCTCCCATATAATTTTTAACAGATTTACTTAAAATTGTATACACATTATACACCACGCGAGGTATAAATAAACATTTCTTACGCCACGCCCCCTTTTACTCCCCTTTTCACGCTAAATTTTATTTGAAAGTTTTATAGTTTTTGTTCGTGTACAAATTTATTCCTTCCAACGGATTTTTTTTTTATTTGGTAGTATATTGCTCTTAATACTGTTAACGTCGCCATATAACTATGAACCACGCCCACTTCACAGTGTGAAGAAGGTTTTACTGTAAAGTTTAATTGCACAGAAGAAAGTTAACGAAAGTATAGTAAATGCAGTGCAGAAATAGCGAAAATAGCTAAACGCAATTGTTTTATAATAATACATAATTGTAAAAAGGAATCCACCACACAAACAACTATCAAAAACAGCATTTTGTCACCACTTATGCGACGGATACAAAAGTAGAGACTAAACCTACTTTGCTGCGTTGATACGTGCATACATTCTATGCGTATTACTGTATAACTTGTCACATACAATTACGCTGATTCTACTTTTTTGTCAGATGCATAAAAAGAATAGACGCATAAACGCATGGTGTGGACCTTCAGAGTAATACCATTAGCGATGAAACAATCAATCTGAATAGGCTTTTTAAATACAAAAATTTGAGTATTTTGAGAATTGCAAACTATATGGTTGGCACTTTAGTTATGGTTGGCAAATTGAGGCAAATTAAATGCAAGTTGTCTTTTGGAAATTGTAAAATTTTATATTTTTTAATAAACATGTAAGCTATGAACTTTGATTTAATATTCAGTATATTGCTCGATTTAATTTATTTTATTTGCCCAATTTTTAAATTTTTTATTTTCATTCTGTAAAATTCATGCCGCAAAAATAAAATTAGAAATATGTTCAGCATTCACGTGAGGCTGGTTATAACAGCATTGGCAAAAGGTTATATGGAAGTTTTGTACTCTTACTAATTTTTTTTTAAATTAGTGTCTAAGGTAACGAAGAGTATTATAAATCATCATAAATCGAGTCTGGTTCTCGTTTTCAAACTGGCTATGTTTGCTGTTGTTAATCATTTCTGAGGTTTCATATTGATCTTGCTCAGAAACCGTTCTGTTGGAGTGGTTAATTCAGACTAAATTCGGGTAAATCGCAAGGTTTGGTTTTATTTCCTACTCTATTTTTTATATCTATCTTGTCTGTCTAACAACAAAGTCTATATACTTTTTTGAATATGACAGTAATATTTGCCACTCATATTCATTTAATAGCAGAGCGAACCTCTTGGACTTCAGGGTGAAAAGACAGAATATGTATGATACAGTCACAAATATACGAGCAGGATAGCATGAACACATTAGATTTAATTTAAATTATCAACCATCTAAACGTAATCGCCTTTTGTTAACGGACAATTTGATTTTTCATATTGTATGAAGACTTTATTAGGCTACTGTATATTTCAAAAACTTGTTAGAATAATATAAATAATAAAAAAAAGGATTTTCCACAGATTTGCATAAACTACCATTCGTTAAATGCATATTTAGCATTATTATTATTATGATTTTGTTACAATTCTTTTTTTGCACTCTTAACCTTTTTTGCTTCTATTTTTCTTTATTTTTAGATTAAAAAATTATTATTTGAATATATAAACTAAGTTGTGCCATTTACAAATATAAGTTTACGTTGTACAGGCAGTGAAATCCAAAATGGAATGAAAAAGGTAAGAAACTTTTAAAATTATATTTTGAAAAATTTTATTCATATTAAACATTTTTGGTGTTTCTAAACGGATGGTGATGATAATTTATTGCTTGGTATTTTTAACACCTTAAATAAATTATACCTTAAAATTAAAACATGAGGTAGTAAATACATCAAAATATTTTAAACCTTCCTAAACCTTGGTGGTATTTAAGTATAAGGTGCAAATGGTACATCGATGGATGTTGAGAAAAAAATTCATATTTGGATTTAAACATCGATGTTAAAACCTATTTGAAAACATCGAGATCGTTCTTTCTACATTAAGGAGGCCTGCTTGTTTTAATTAATTTTACAACTTTATTATTTTTAAGACGATGGCAAAAAAATATATTTATGATTTCTAAACTGACTATTCTTTTTTAGTAAAGCCACTGAATTGTTTTTTATTTAATATTCACCGATTACATTTTGAAAATTTCTAATGCAGTCTATTATTTTATTGACGTTACTAATTTGCTCATTGTCGCCAAGAAAACCAGAAATAAGTTTAAGTTGTTCACACCTATAACGATAGTCGTACCCAGTAGAAATTAGTGCTTACCAATAATCTATTTTGTAAGGGAGAAATTGTAAACAATCACTTACTTGTGCGCATCAATAATGCATGATTTTTATATGAAATGAGCCGCTAAAATACAATAGAAATGCACATTTCTTGCAACCAGTAAGCAAATAGTATAAAAAATCAAAAATAATACCTTATCCTGTAGCATCTTTGGAAGCTTTAGGGTATGCATAAACAATATAATGATTCCATTATTGCTTACAATTTTATTTATTGGTTCCAAATTAGAAAAATTTTCTGCTGGGTATAGTCAAGTAACCGCATTGTCGTAAAATAATTATTTTCATGTATTAGATATTGACAGACAATAGCTTGGATGCTCTGAATGTATTTTTTGAAATACAATGTTTATTGGCCAAATTGTATTGACTGTTGCTCAGTTCAAAAAGTGTCACCCAAAATCACTGTAACACTGCTAGATGTGACCACTAAACTTGATTAGTAAACTACCAGTCTTAGGAAATACATAGAATATATATATCGTCGTGAGGGAGTTTAGGTGCTCTATCGGCCATTTCATATTTTTTTTTATATATCTCGAGTTAATGATGCCACTTTAGGTTTTCAATCCAAATTTTGTATGTTTGCAATTCGTTTTCGAATATCTCGTCCAATTTCGGAAATAAATAGCCGAATACAGATTGCAGATTTTAAAAATTTTTGGTATCAAACACCCAAAGTGGCATTATTAACTCGGGATATATAAAATGGCGGATAGACCACATAAACTCCCGCACGACTATATGTATATCGATTTCTCTTCTTATTTTTGTATTGACAGATTTTATCAGTACTAATCATAACGTGTTAAATTAAAATTTAAAAAACAAAATAAAATTCCCAGTTTTAATTTTTTTTTTAACTTTTATTTTAGCAAAAAATTTATTTAGAATACTAGTGGATACTATGCATTACCTTTAGCTGTTATCCAAATACAAAAAAATTAATAATTTGTTTGCATAGGAAGTACCACACCTACTTGTAGAACTCCACGCAATTTTTAAGTGATGATTTGCATGGTCAGTGCAATAAATTTATGGGTATTCAGAGTAAATTTAGCAACATTCTCAACCTTCACAATTTTTAACATATACAAAAATCAAGAATTAATATTTGTGTGGTTGGTATCATGCCTACTTTCAGACCAAATTCAGAAACTGTAGTGGTAACCGTTCTCAAGAAGAGTTTAGTTAAAATCGGTCCACGCATTTAATCATAATGCAATGACACACGTAAACCAAAAATTTGCCTCAATTTTTATTTATAAATATAAATTGCTTAAAGCAATCAATACCATTTACATTTTTTAGATGTTATAAATAAATCAATTTACTTCACTTGTAAAATTCGCTTTTAAAGCACACTCATGTAAAGTAATTTTAAATGAAAACAAAATCATAAATCTTTTCAAATGCCCAACTTGCAATTTTTGCTCATTTTTGTTTTCTCAAAAAACATTTAAAAAGAAGTTAAATTGAATTCAAAGTAAGTGTATTGCGTAAATTATTTCTATTACCAGGATAAAGTCAAAGTGCCATAGCATACAATATATCTTCATTAATAATTCGAAATTATTATTAAAAATAAAAATATAAATTACGTTTTACCTTTTCCTTTTTGTTCACTTCTCTTTTTTTTTCTATATTAATTTCTTTTTTCTATTTTGTTGCCTCGTTGGTATATTAATTATGTTGACATGCTGAAAAAAAAGTTCTTTTTTAACTTTGTAACCACCCGCACTTCTGCTGCAGTACGCTTTGAGCCAGAGTAACACAAAATAATTCCCAAACCCAAAGCAAAATCATAAGAAAAAAAACAGTTGGAGAAAAAAGAAATTTTGCTTATCACGAGCAACATATTTTATGAGTCTGTTTAGTTGTATTTGAGGGCCTGAAATAACGACAGACACACAATTAAACTGGGGGAGAGGATGGACAACAAACTTTATTAACAAATTGATTTAAAAACAGTTTATACTGGCCGGCCATACGTCAACATCAAGTTGATGTTGCAATAATTAATTTCATTTGACTTTTATAATGTTTTAACAAATTTCCATGTTATAACTTAAACACGCTATGTCCGCCACATGAATTTTTCTAATTTCTTTTATTTCTATTTTTTTAGTTTTTATGTGTTTTTTTTTAATGTTTGTTTGTAGTAGCAAATAAGTTTAATCATATACATAAATTTTTATGTATTCAGTGAACATTTTAACATAAAATTTTATTTTAACTTAACGTGTTCATCAATATTTGGTTATGCATAGAAGAACTGCATACTGCATTGTTTTGCTTTCAATCTGATTAAGAAACAACCTTTGGTTTTTAATCTTGTCCCAAACGAGCGAACAATATTCGTTCATGCATGCATTCATTCACTTCGAACTAGAAATATGTTGTCCAACCCTCAGCTTATTCAATTTCGTCGATCTGAAGAATTCCGAAATGTTAGCCGGTGCCAACATTACCAATTCATTATCATCTGTTTGATAATCGCCAAGAAAACTTTTCCCCGTATGAATCAATGCTATACAAATGCCAGTATTGACTATAATGACTCAATTGCTCTGCAAAAACTACCTGAACTAGTTTGTTCCTATTTTTTTAATGTCCCTTAAGTCAACTGTGCCCAGTGAGAATTACCGTTAATACACACATAGATACATAATTGGCCAATACAACCCTGTGTCAGGGTTACGGCCTAGCTTCTCGCAGGACACATGTTGTGTGTGTCAATTTTTTATCCACGAGTACTGGGACAGTTTAAAATTGACTCCGAATGATAGACTTGAGAAGCTTGTTCATAGAAATCAGTTACTCTCAGACCTTTTGCCAGAAGACTGCTAAGAGGTAGTCGCCGAAAGAAATATTTCTTCAAATTTCTTTTTTTCCAGTTCTTAAAAAAAAGTTCTTAAAAAAAAGATAAGTAGTTCGTAGTGTAGAAAATATGACGTCGATGTTTTTCAAAACATTAATGTTTATGACACTACTCTAAACGAACAGCTAATTTCTGTAGTATTTGCTGTCAGTTGTGAAGAAATCACATACAGAATGCATACATCAGTTGCCTATGATTCTCAAGCACAATTTATTGCATAATAAGTCGTCTGTGGTATTGGCTTAGCATGAATTTGGACACCGTAATAATGAAATACTCCTTTGTACTTGAAAATTTTAAAAAATTTGATCAAGAAAACCGCTTTCGTGTTCAGCATTAAGTTAAATGCCATACTTGCATACTCAAGTAACTTCTCTACACGTTTTGAGCCAATTCTGTTTTTTTTTCTTTTTTTTTTTTTTATAAATACATCGTTAACCTTTTGTAAAATATAAATGAATTTTAAAATATTACCTTTTTTTAATGTGTTTTTAATATGCCAATGTAATATGCTAATTATTGGGCCAATGTTTAGGTTAATTTTACATTTTAAATATCGTATCGGTTCTTAATGATCAATTTGTATTGTAATTATTTTTCCAGGTTTTTTTCCCCTCTACGTTTAGTTGTTTTTCGAGTACGATATGTTGTTTTTTAATGTTGTGTGTCATTATTTCCGCTTGATGTGTATCTCTTCCTGTTTTTGTTTTTGCTGTATTTTGTAAATACACATTTAAAATTTAACTAATTGTTGTTGTTTTATGTTTGTACCTTTGTTTTGTTGTTGGATTTTAATCCTTATAGAACACATTTGCACCTTTTGATGATGACTGCTGCAGTCATTAGTTTTTAAAAAATAAATGAATTCTACAAAAAGAGTGAATGACAAAGTTGATAGGAGTGTGGTAGCGATTACAGATAACGTCAGCATTCGTTAGAAGGAAGAGGAAATAATTGTGTGGCAAGTGTTGATTTTAATGACTTTTGTCCGTAAAACATTTGTTTTCAATATGTTTTTGCGCGTTTTCACTTTTTTTTGTAAATTTTTTATGGTGATTGTTAAAAACGAATTTGTGTATTTAAAAAAAATTTATAAAAACAACAATAGTCAAACATTGTTAATATTTTAATTTTATATACGAGTATTACACGTGTTAGTGAGTTAATTTTATGGGACTTTAAAATACGATACCCCTCTTATAAAGCAAAACTTTTACAAGGCACTTTCAATATAACGAAACTTAAAAAGAAAATTGGTTTCAGTACATGTGTGACGACTGTTTTTTATAACTCGTATATAATGAAAAAATTTACTGGAACGAAAACATCGCGTTATGCAAATGATATACGAGTATGAAGTGTAAGTAATACACTGGAAAACAGATGTCAAAGACCTTTTTAGGTGGTTGCAGAATGAAATTTTTAAAAACGGTGTATTAAACAGCTGATTATTTTCATTTTGTCTCTTCTTCTAGTGTTCGATTTCATTTTATCATGTTTTTCTCTACAGAGTCTTTTTAATTCTGGGGTTTTTTGTAGTTGAAGATAAACTGTGACTGCTTATTAATCCAGATTAATAATAATATCGAGTCTTTTATTAAGCCCTTTATATCTTTAAAATAAAATAAAACAACTTTGTCAAGACCTATTGATGCCACAATTTGTAAAACACATTAACGTTCAAATGTCCAATTTTCTATGATTCTGAAGCATAAGAAAGGCAGAATTTGACCACTAATATGTATTATGTTGGTTGTGAAAACCGCTGTGGTGTTTATTTTACTCGCATACAACTGCGACTTAAGAAAATTCCACAAAAACGTCTAACGTCTTCAATTTACATCACCTCCAAGTGAGATGAACATTTTCTCAAATTGCTTGTGCAGAATACTCAATGTACTAATAGTTGTGTTTCGTAGTCGCCGTGGTCTAGTGTGTTGGCTTAGTAAGATAAGAGTTCCGGATTTAAACCCCCGCTCTGACATCTTGAAAATAAAATGAAATATGAAACAAATATTTCTTTCGGCTACTATCTCTCAGCAGTCTTCTGGCAAAAGCTCTGAGAATAACTAATTGTTATGAACAAGGGTGAGTAGTATAGTGGTTAGAGCGCTCGCACAACAACTCAAACGGTCCAGGTTCAAATTCCAGCAAAGGTGAAAATGGAAAAAAAAAGTTAGTTTGCGGTTCTTTCAAAATTATAATTTAAAAATTAGTTGGGGGGGACAACCCTCCAAGAAGACCATCTACAATGTAACCGCTCCCCGACAATCCACTCTATTCCAACTTAACCAATGTCAACAAAAAGACGTATGATCAGGAGAAAAGCGTCACCTATTGGGAAGTAGCAGATAACAGCTAAACTTTTTACCGAAGACACTCACCACACAATCAACATGCAACGATGAGGCAATTGCTGTTGATCATTCAAAGGTGAAGGTATAACACTGGCCTTTGAGTTATCAATTCACAGCAATTTGTCTCATTCCTAAGGCGATTAATAATATTATAAAAAATATATGTGTATGAGTATATGTACTGTCTTTTCCAAAAATTCCAATACAATGCACTGCATTTAGTAGGGGTTTACCCCTGAGTATTGGTCTCAAGTAAAAAAAAAATCTGTCGTGTGTTTCATGCAGAGCCGTGCTGTCGAAGCTACATATTGTTGATGAACAGATCATCGAAACCAAGACAAAAGAAGTTGATATTCATAGACCTATAGCTCTCTCTGTTGACAGTGAGTACTTGTCCAATGTTGTTCTATAACAAACAGTGACTCTTTTGGTATACATTGAATGTTTTTAGTTTTATGTGGTTTGGTAACTTCTCAAATTTTATAAATTTTTTTGTTCACATCCCCATTAATGTCATCGCTGAAAATGTTGAGGTTGGTAGCGATAAAGGTGAAAGTTTCTTAAATGGGTATAAATTACTTCGCAGTAGATACAGATCATGAGCCAAAAAGTGTATGTAATTGGGCAAGTGGGCATGGTACCGCCCATATAACGAAACGAAAACGCTGATCGTTTCGGAAATTGATGAAAACACTTGGTTGCCTATATACATCGTCACAGTAGATACAGATCATAAGTCAAAAAGTGTACGTAAATGGGCAAGTGGGCATGGTACCGCCCATATAAAGTAATTATGTGAGAAATAAAGAACGAAAACACCGAACGTTTCAGAAATTGATGAAAACACTTGGTTGCCTATATACATCGTCAGTCTATAAGAGAGCAGTCTTGCACTTTCGGAAAGAGATTTACCCGTATTTAGTAGATATAGATTTTGGAAGGCCTTGAAAATAGCTATAATTTGCAAATGTAATTCATTCATGTAAATTCGCCGTGGTCTAGTGGTTAGTGTGTTGGCTTACGAAGACGATAGTGCTGGGTTCAAATCTCAGCTCCGACATCTTTAAAAAAAAAAAAATATGAAACAATTATTTCTTTCGGCGACTACCTCTCAGCAGTCTTCTGGCAAAAGCTCTGGGAGTAATTACTTGCCATGAAAAAGCTTCTCAAATCTGTCGTTCGAAGTCGACTTTAAACTGTAAGTCCCGGTACTCATGGATAAAAATTAACACACACAATATGGGTACTGCGAGAAGCTAGGCCGTAATCCTGACACAGGGTTGTAATGGCCAATTATGTATGTATGTATGTATGTAATTCAAATAACCTCGTTCCTAGTATATCTTCATTACTACCCAAAAACTGGAGGGGAACTGAATAAGTGAACGGGTTTTATAGTGAACTTTTTATATAAATCAAACAGCTTTACATGAGTATAGTATCTACATATGTTTTCAATTCAAGATTACACATAGTTAGTTTATGGAAAGGAGTAGTTTTAGGATTTGTTCATTGAATGAAAAACTTGTACTATAGGACTTCGTGGTGTTTGAAAAACTTTTGAAATATTCACATGTCCAGCTATTTTTTTTTATTACTCCTTTACTAATAAACAAGTTTTCTTTTTAATAAAAATGTTACAACTTTATAACAATAAGACATTGTAGCACATGTGAATAGCTGTGAATACCCGATATATTTTGTTGTTAGCTTTGGGTCTTATGTAGCCTTTAATGGACTGTATTTTACATGCTTGCATAGAGTAGAATAAAATCACATGTGGAAACAGTCTCATATACAAGACTTTTTAACTGCCAATATGACATTAAATGTTATAAAAAACAAATAAAGAAAAACACAGTCTGGTTTTTTATATATTTAAAAAAAAGGTGTGTATTGGCATCTGTTTCACGTGTGGTAAAAGTGTAAATCACCAGGTTGTCTATATTTTCCTATAATGAAGAGGGTAGTTTGAAGGGGATTAAGATGAATTAATGCAATTTAAAATAATTTGTTTTCATTTATTTGTACATGTAATTTTATTTTATTTTATTTTTTTATTTTTATCATTAACTTACATTTGGTGCCTCTTTATAGCCATAAAATGGGGGTGGGTCGCCAACACAAAAATTTATTTTTTTTATATCCTTTTCACATGTAAAGGTGCATGTATGGGCATATGCAGTCCGTATTTTAAAACATGATTTTTATGCGTTTTCATTTTTTTTTTTTCATTTTTATTGGATTGAGTACTACATATTTTTGTTTTTGTTTTTGTTTTTCAATAAAAATATGTTTTAATTAATTAATTTAAGCGTTTCATTTTGTCGTTGTTATTGTACAACTCAAAAGTGTCATGTTGGTGAATGAAACTGATTTATCTATTGATTTTTAAATTAAATGGAAAATATATAATTTTTTTTTATACTGCTGGCGTTGATTAAAATCAACTTGTTTTTCAAATTAATGCATTAATTGGGAAATTTTTATCATAATTTTAAAAAGGAAGGAAAAATTTAAAGAAATTCAGAAATTTTAATATCAAAGGAAAAAATTCTAGACAGGTTGAAAACAGACCGAATAATGTATTGTTCTGATTGATTTATAAATTATTTTGCTTTCAGGAGTGTATTTCTAAAACTTTTTAAAGCTTTTGGGTAATAGGTTGGGTCAGTTTAGGCTGGTTACAATCAGCCTTAGAATCAAGAATCTGTCTACTTAGACCATCAGAAGATCAATTATGATGCCGCACCAGATAGTGACCTCTTTTTCCATACCCCTTACAATATCAATTACTGCCAAATCCCCAGCTAGCTTGGATAAAGAAGCGACCTACATAACAGAACGGAATTAACGGTGGTGAACTGAAAATCTTCCATCTAATAGCACAAAGCTCCAGACACTCTAGATGAAAGTGTCTTATATTTATTTTAATTATAACACAAAGTTACTATTATACTCCAAATACAATATTGCGACCGGAGTGATGAAGATCATTAGACTGTGAGTAGTGTAACAGAACCCAGTCTCTAGTGGGAATCGAACCTCACATATTTCGCCTTAGAAGTTTATCATTGAAAAGCTGGTGCTGTAAAAAAACGCAGTAACGAAAATCTTTCATTTATAAAAGTTAAACAGAATGCTCAAGATGTTCCAAAAAATACACTTGAGTTTCAAAATAACATATCCAAACCATTGGTATTCATGACATACCAGATGCTTAGTTATTATTTATTTTAATAATAATAATTTATCTACAATGAATACCCCTACTGGATAATTACATTACCACAGTATAAATTCCAATATTCGTAGTTATTCGTATTATTGTTGTTTGTTTTTTTATTATCGGTCCGTTGTTTTTTACAAGTTCGATCGAACATGTTGCTTTCTTACATGCAACATAAATGTGTATGCAAGTTAAGTAAACATAATGATTATTTTATTGTACGTTAGTAAACATAATTGATCATGCACAATCATGTTTTCTCTTGTTTACGAAATATAAATGTAAAAAGAAGTAACATTCATTGTGTATGCTTAAATAACACTTCTTATATTAGTTCTGTTTCTAAGGGCGATTAATATTTCTGTATGCCCAAATATCATTCGATATTTATTCTGTAATATGTACTCGTACGTACGTATGTATTTAATTCACAGCTTGTCTTGTACGCTAAAAATATCATGAACGATCATGATATAAAACAGGAAGACTTTTAGGAAAAAGGCATTATTATTAATTTAGATTTTAAAGTGTTAAGTGAATGTCTCATAAAAAGTGTACTCTTACACAAATAAACTTGTAATTTAAACTTAAAACTAAAAATGTTTTGTTTTTTTTAATTAAACAAAATTAAAACTATGCTCTATTGTAAAGAACTGCATTTTATAGAAAACTGCATTTAATTTCTTATTAAATTTATCACTACAATAGCTATTTCTGTCACAATTAAAAATTCAAATAAATCTTTTCGAAAATGCTTTAAAAGACATGCCACACGCATGTAGAATAGAATCATTACAGTGTTTTTGTATGACTTGGCATTGTCTTAAGTGTATTTATCCAATACCTACTCACATATTCGTTGACATCTACGTACAATATATAAACAAAGAGATTTAAATCTGTCAAATGTCACCTTGAGAGAATAATTTATAGAAGCCAAGAACACACATACCCATACAGAAGGGCATAGTTGTAGAAAACAATTTTGAAAACGGAATTAACTGTTAATTCACATCTTAAAGAATGTGAATTTAAGCGAAAATGCACAACATTTATCATTTACGAATACAAATTCTCTACTGCTCTAACAAGAGTCTTTTTTGCTTACAGACACATACACACATACGCTTGTAATCCTCATACATAGATGGAAACAAGCCATATGCATATATGTATGCATGTATGTACGTTTATGTATGTGAAATAGTCAAATTCAAATATTCCTAAACTTCCTCACATGCTTTAGTGAATTGGAATTTTTCAACTCACATCGTATGTTAATCCGACACAAGGTTGTATAGAAACAGGATAACAGCAATACAAATGTCGCCGAAATAAAACTTTACATACTTATGTATGTCTACTCTATATAAGTTAAACTGAAAATATAAAAATAAACAAAAACAAAAAAAATATCAAAATGAAAGAAATGCGAGTTTAATATGTTGCGGATGTGCAGGAAAACAATGGTGTTTTTTTCTTTTCTTCTTCTTCAGTTGACTTTATCATTCTACATTGAAACTGGCTGGGTAAGTCTGCTAAAGAGGTATGAACATTGTCTTCTTTACCTCTAAAACAAGTCTAAAATTGTATGAAAATTAGCTGGATTCTCTTATAGAGGAATAGTATTTTGAGGGTTTCTTTAAACGTGCCAGTCTTGTAATATATGAGCTTACGAATAATTATTTTTAAAAACTAATTTCTATGATATTTTATTTAATTCTCTAAATTTTAAGACGGAATTAAAACGAATTAATATAAGAAACAATTTTTTCTTTTTAAACAATTTTCCTTTGTTTGAAGACATCACTCTGCAGTCAGGGGTGTGGTAGCAAATGCATAGTTTTTCAAAATAAAATAAAACAAAAATGTGTTATCCAAACCATATACATTTGTGTTTTATAAGGCTTCTATTTTCGTAATTATACTAAAAATTTTAAGTTTACCTGGCTCTGCCAAAACTCTTTCCTCAAATAATCTGGTGGTATTAAACATTTTATAAAATTATGTATAAATTGTAGATTACATGTGGAACCATTCTCTTAAAGTCATAAGACAAAGTAGTCTAAGTTAGCAAATTTCAGCCAAAATTTAATTAATTTCGAAAGAAAAATATAACGTTTTTGCTATTGCCGGATTTGGGCAAAAAATGGTGCACTTATAAGCACCATATAGTGACAGAATTTATTGATTTATTTATAGTTTCACACAACAAGATATAAATCTTAGGGTTAATAAATCAGTTCTAGATTATCTCTGTTTCTTGTTTAAATTATCTTTAAACGAATAATTGTATAAATCAGTGAGCAAATAAACCACAATATGATTGTATTGTAGTATTAACGACAAAAAATGGACGTTTAAACAACTTATATCACAGACCATATGACTTTGACTTTTTCAGTTTAATTAATGATTTCATTAAACACTTTGTACAAACACATATTTTTCAACTGGGAGCTCTTTTAAAAAGTTATTTTTTTGTAAAATTTTCTTAAATTTGTTAGACTTATTTCCTAATACTTGAAATATGTAGCTGCTGCTGAAAAAATTTTATTGTATTTGTTGTTTGACATTTATCGTAATATTGCCACACTATTACCTTTTAAACTCTGAATAATATCGTCAATGGAATTAAAGAATGCTGTAATTGACAAAAAATCGAAAATACGTTTTTTGCATCATTTTTATCAGAAAAAAAAAATAAATACACGTCGATTGGTCCCGGTCCCAGATTTTTACGATGAAAATGAATTTACGTACGCCGTCTGCGAAATGAAAAATCCCATTGTATTTGTTCTATTTTTATAAAAGTTTTTGGCTCTTGTGAACATTTAAAGTTTTGTCAGTTACAGCGTTCTTTAATTCCATCGACGATATATACTTCACTGATTTACTGTTTTTAAGTTTAAGCCAAATTTAAATTTAAGTTAAGTTAAACAAAACCAGAATTAAAACCTTCACCGATTTATTAGCCCTTAGAATTATAGTGTGAAAATTAAATATTGGGAAGTAGCAAATGACTACTTAGCGAAGGCACTCACCCCATAATCAACAAGCAACGATTAGGCAATGGCTGTTGATCATTCAAGGGTGAAAGAATAACACTGGCCTTATAATGATCAATTCACAGCAATTTGTCTCATTCCTAAGGCTCTTAATACTTAATATAAGAAAAAAAATATGTGTACTGTCCCTTCCATAAATTCCAATACAATGCACAGCACCAGTAGGGATTTATCCCTGAGTATTGCTCACAATAAAAGAAAATTTAATAAAAGCTACTCTTAAAATTTCAAAAACTCAAATGAAGCAGTAAGTCTTCAGAAAATTCTGAAATTTATTTTTTAAATAAACTCAGCAAATCTACGGCTAAACTGTATTTTTTGACAGCTTTTTAGAAAGCACTGGTAATTGGTAAGAATACGACCAAATTGGATATTGACAATTTCCATTTTCTTGAGAAACCTGGCTGTACGCGTGTTGGTATTGATAGATTATGTAGCGAGCCAATCAAATTCAATTTGTCGAACAAATTGTTAATAGCTATTATGGAAGAAAATTTTTTATTATAAGAAGAGTGCATTCATTGAAGATAGAGATTTTTTTTCGTAGATTTATTATGCACCTTTTTGTTGATGAGACAAGTTTCTGTCAATTTGACCACTCAAGGGCCAGTGTTAAACCCTCACCCTTGAATGAACAACAGCAATTGCCCATCTATTGGTTGATGTTGATTGATTGGTGAGCATCTTCACTAAGTAGGTTAGTTCTTTTCGTCCCAGAATAAGGCGCTGTACTCCTGATCATTCGTTTCTAGTGGAATAGACTGAAAGTGCGGTATCTTGATGAGGGGGGAACCTCTTATTTTTTAAATTACATACATAACTGGCCTTTACAACCCTGTGTCAGGATTACGGCCTAGCTTAGCGCAGTACTCATGTTGTGTGTGTCAATTTTTCTCCATGAGTACCGGGATCTACAGTTTTTATGTCGACTCCGAACGACAGACTTGAGAAGCTTGTTCATGGCAATTAATTACTCTCAGAGCTTTTGCCAGAAGACTGCTGAGAGGTAGTCGCCGAAAGAGATATTTTTTTTATATTCTTTTTTTTAAGATGTCGGATCTGGGTGCCGAACTAGACCACGGCGACTACAATTAAATTACAATTTAGAAAAACCGCAATTTTTTTATAATTTTTTTCCCTCGCTGGGATTGAATCTCTATTGTTTAATTTTCTGTATGAGCGCTCTAACCACTTTACCACAAACCGCCCAAAAAACAAATACTGTCTATGGCTTGAAAATTAAGTTCTGAAAGAAAGTAGTACACAATTAATGTACTGATGAATCACACAACCTGAATAAAAATATCAGCTCTAAAATATAAAGATGTCATCACTTTTGGAAATTCATTCATTCCCTTTTGTTTTTAAATTATATTCCATCTTAGAACATCAATAAAAATTTTAAAATCACTTTCCAAGCCTAATCATGTTTTCTACGGTTTTCTCTTGCACGATTTTGAAGTAACATGGTTGACAAAAGTAAACAAGTTGTGCCCTATACATCAGAAGTTGTCTAAATTATGAAATGATAAGGGCCTTTTTTTTAAAACTACATCTATCATATTGGTTGGTTGTTGTGCTAAATTATCGTGGACTGATGTGGCATAGGCGTTCTGTAGGCCAATGTAAACAAAAAAACATTTACTTATTTATTATATCTTTACCAATGAAGTCTACTCCTCGATATGAACATACTTCAACTGAACTAAACTGAATACACATAAAAAAAAATTTTTTTTAGTACATAAAATCAGGTTATTATGATACAGGAAAATTTTGGAATATTTTCTTTTTATTGAGAATAATACTCAGGGGTAAACCCCTGCTGATGCTGTGCATTGTATTGAAATTTATGGAAAGGACAGTTAATTTTTTTTTTATATTATATTATTATTAAGCGGCTTAGGAATGAGACAAATTGCTGTGAATTGATCATTCAAAGGCCAGTTTATACCCTCACCTTTGAATGATCAACAGCAATTGTCTCAGCGTTGCATATTGGTTGTGTGGTGAGTGCCTTCACTAAGTAGATTTAGCTGTCAACTGCTACTTCCCAACAGATGGTGGTTGTCTCCTGATGATTCATCTCTGTTGTCGATGGCTACAGTGTAACAGTTCGTTAGCAAGCTTGTTTTGCAGAAACTACATACTGCCTTTTTATACTGCATCATATGTAAGTATTATATTTGAATGAATTTTTTTTTCTAAGTAAAGTTACAAATAAATTCTAAGCTGTAAAATTTTAAAATTTGTTAAATAAATTAAACATAAACTACTGACGAAAAAACTAAAAGTAAATCTATTTAAAAACCGGACAAATTAAAAATTATCCTTCATCTTAAAGTATCATTCTTCTTTAAAAGATCGAAATATTAGTTTTGTTTCTTTTTTGCCTTAAAAGCTTTGGACTTTAACAAATATGCTACTGCTTTCCAAACTGATGAACTGCATGCAGCGCATGTTACTTCCAAAATACTAAAATATTTCACACTTTATTAAACATAAGAAAAGTTTAAAGGCAAACAGCTACCTTAACATTAATGGGAGTTCAGAACATCATCAGCATGTGCACATTTGTTAGAAAATTTACTCTCTAATAACATATGAAAGAACTCTATACCGCTGCCAACTTAGCCTTCTTCCTCTGGATTTACTTTCAGTTAATGTGAGTGAATAAGCGTTTTTAAATATAAATTTATTTTTTTTTTTTGTTTAGGTTGAAGGAATTTTTGTTAATCCTACCATTAGTCATTTAGTATTTAGTGAAAATGTTTTAACGCTGCCACAGCTAATTTTTTTCCTTGTGTTTTATTTACTTTAGAACACAATGCTGTCTGTCTGTCTGTCTATTGTTTTTTTTTTTTTGCGTTTGTTTGATTTGTGAGCGCGTCTTAAATGTGTCACTTTATCCTGAAATCTAAATTTGTATATTCAAGTGTAAGCGAGTGTATGTGGGAATATAACTGAGTGTAAATAACCGTTGATGTGTTTATTTGTCTATATGTATGTGCGAGCATTTATTTTGTTCCTTCAGTGATGGGGCATTTAAGCACTAATTCATGCACATTGTTTTTTTTTTTTTTGCTTTCCATTGTGTGTTTTAACTTTGTTCGTATGGAGAATTTCACGCATATAAATTAACAAAATATTTCAAAAATTCACTTGAATATGCATACGCTTGTGTGTTTTGTGTATGTACGTGTCTGTGACAAGTAACTTCCGGTTTTCATTTCACATAAATTTATATCCTGTACATGGCTGTCTCTTTTATTTTGTGTGTGTGTGTGTATATGTGCGTGGTTTTGTTTGCATATGTTTGTTTTAAAATGAATTTATGTGACTCTTTAATTCATTTGTATGTGTAGGTTTTCATGAATATGTGACAGCGTTCAAAAAAAAAAAAAATAACACGAAAACTGTAACGAAATTTACACAAATTTCTGTTTTGTTTTTCCTTTTTTTTAATGTCAATTTAAATGCAAGTACTTGACAATAATACACTTGCGATAATTTTCCATTTGTTTGAAAACATTTTCATGAAATTGATAAAGTTTTCAAAACTTTATTATTTTACATTAAAAGAACATTTAAAAAAAAATGTTTGCAAAACTAATTGTTTTTTAATTCATATGATTAAAGAAACGTGAGACGAAATGTGTTTTATTAAAATATGTATGCATCGTTTTTATAAAATACAGAGCAAGTCATTATAAATGTTTAAATACAAAAAAGGAATTTATGACTTTAGAAGGCTTAACAATATGTGTTTTCATTGTTTGGAAATACCGATGATGCTCGAAAACTTAGTTCTGAGTCGACTTTAAACTGTAGGTCCCGGTACTCATGGATAAAAATTAACACACACAATATGAGTGCTGAGAGAAGCTAGGCCGTAACCCTGACACAGGGTTGTAATGGCCAATTATGTATGTATGTACAGCTGATGATATCAAACTACGTTGACTCTTTTGTTTAGTAACATTTTTTAAGTCATTATGAACAGAGTAGAAAAATAAAAAAAAAACTAAACGTTTGACCTCATTTTGTTTTGTTCTTTACAATGAGTAAAACAAAAACAAAACAAAAACAGTGAAAGCGATTGTCCCATTTAGTGTTGTATATTGTTTTTGTTTTGAGCACTACAAATACACTAACTCAAATGTGCGTAGGTAGAAAGAAAAATGAATGAGAAGAAAAAAAAAGAAGAAGAGAAAAAAAGAGCATAATATACGAATTTAACGGAATAACAAAGCAAGCACAAGAGCAAAAAGCGAATTTTTTTCGTTTGCGCTCTTTCTCATTTAGAAATTATTTGTTTTGGTTTTGCTCATGTACAATACGATTAAAAAAAATTTTTAAAGTTTATGACTTTGTGGTAACGTTTGCTAAATGTTTTGTTTGTTTGCCCACTCGGATTATGAATAGTTTAACGCTAGAACAGAGTTTCCAAATTGTGTAAATTTACTTTGAATAAGACAAATTTATTTCAAAGTTTATCGAAATCTTTGTTTATTTGATGGTTAATATAAGCGGTGTAGTGAGCAATCAACTCGTGCAGTTATTGATCCTTTTGGCACCAGTTTTACTATACTCTATTAAGAACTATTAACAAATAAAGAGATGTACGTACAGAAGGAGTCTCTTAAGCAGAGACGAAATGGCCGTAGAGACATGCTTATCCCCAAAAGCATATATTTCATATCATTCCGTATATAAAACATAAGTTAGAAAATCAAAACTCCTAACTGTTGCTAAACTTTTGATTTGAAGTCACGGTTCTAGCAAAAAATGTATTAAAGCTTTGTAAAGCAGTTAAGTCGGTTGTTAATTTTTGATGGAAGAATAATTTTAATTTTTATTAAAATTCACCTTTAAATTGTATCCCTAAAATATACATTTCTCTTACGAAATTGCTTATCTTAAGTTTCCTATTTACAAATTTCATAAAATTTTTTTATAAACATTTTTGGCTACTGTCCTTTAATAAAAATATCAAATAAATTTAAAAATTTAATATCGATTTTTTTTTCATAAAATTTATCACTAAAATTTAACAACTTTAAGTTGTAAGAAAATCTCATAAAATTAACCACATTAAAGCAAGCTTCAAAAGTATTTTATAGTTGAAGCTGTAAAATATTTACAAGCTTATAAAAGAAACAAAAAATAGAAAAAAAAGGAAATGGTAATTTAATTCATTAAATAAAATGTTCACGAATTGTGGCTTAAAAATTGATTTATAAACCTGTTCGATATAAAAGCCAGGTAGGAATAATAGATAGAAAATATCAAGTCAATCAAAAGCGACTGTTTTTTACGCTACCTTATGATAATTTGACAATACGTTCTCAGTTAGACAAGCATCAAGATAAAGTGCTTACAATAAATAGTTGTTGTGGGTAAACAAAAAAAAAACGTTCCTGTATTGCAAAGATGCCCAGTAGTGGCTGATATCAGCAAATTAAACTCACACGTATATTTACGCTCTTTTGTTTGATCGTCAATCAACCAATAGGAAATCAGCATGTTGAGTGGGAGAGACAAACTACACTTGCAGAACTTCTGTGTCTTACATTTCGTCACTCTCACCAATACTACTACCTTGGGCATCAATGCTGCATTGCCACTAAACAAATAACATAAATTTGTATGCCTTTATTGCAAAAAGAGCTATAGGAGGAGATTCAAGTGATGCATGAAATTGTGAGAAGTCAAGGTAAGAGTGTTAAAGCAACTCCTCATCATCTGTTACTGCACACTCAATCGGCACCTGGATAAAGTAAAAATTTGTTCGAGATGTTTGTGCGGAATCTGTGATAAAAATAATACTCCTACATACTTTTTTTATTTGAGACCAATACTGTGCATTGTATTGGAATTTTGAAAAGGACAGCACATATATTATTATATTATTTTAAGCGCCTTAGGAATGAGACAAATTGCTGTGAATTAATCATTCAACGGCCAGTGTTATACCTTCACCCTTGAATGATCAACAGCAATAACCTCATCGTTGCATGTTGATTGTGTGGCGAGTGGCTTTGCTAAGTAAGTTTAGCAGATTTTTTTCGTTTTTTTTTATTGACATTGGTTAAGGTGGAATTTCGGGGGGCGGTTTCTTTGTAGATGGTCTTCTTATTTCTCCAGTAATTTAAACTTAACTCTAAGGGTTTCTTGGGATTGATTGCTGTTGGATTATACTCCCACATACTGAAAATGGCTTCATAGTAGTTTTTGTACTGCATGATGTATGGTGAAGGCAGTGATATATTACAAAATCATTGCATAAATCCAATACTGAGAGTAGGGTATAATATAAAGACTAAAACTACGGACAAGCAAATAAACGCAACTCATAAATATTATAATAAAGCTTCAAAATGAAATAGCGATACACACACAAAGCCACACACAAACACACACACACACATGTTTTACTAATCGTATAACGATAAATTAGTAAAACGTACTTCTAAAAAATATATTAATTTACTGACAGTGACCTCAAATTGCTTAACAAAAGATTTGAAAGTCTTGTAAAGCAACACCCAATATCCGCTTATGATATTTCTTAATAAAAATTCCCTCAGGAATTCTCAAGAAATGCTCCTGCCACAATGTTTAGTAGAATCGCACGCATATACGCAGTTTTTATTTCTTATTATACGAGTACTCTGCCTGCCACCTCCTCTGTATTTATTTGTTATCATTTCTCAGCCTTATCGGTGTTTGGATTTTCAGGTATAATGTCTTATTCTGTATGTACGATGCTTTATGTGTACTTTGTGTGCCAAATTTTTTTTTTCCTATTTATTATTGGATTTAACTGACTTTGGTTGTTTCCTTTTTATGTATTCTAGGCCTTGCCAGTAGATCAATTTTAATTTGGTTACATGGTTTAAATAAACAAATATTTGTTACTCATTCAATACTGCTGGTCTGGTTACGAGTATGGTTCAGCTTTACATTTTTACCATTTTTCAACTGAAGGTGTTTAAAAGAAATGCTAAAAATATGAAAATCTATAGATAAACAATGTTGTGGAAATGCAAAAAAAAAGAAAACAAAAATTATTCAAGGAATCACCTAAATCAGGAATGAAATATAAGATACGTAGAGATATTTAGTAGAGAGTGAAAGTAACTCATGTCAGAGATTAGATGGTGGGTGGGTGGTGTCTTAAATAAAAAATTCCTATACATGCATAAAATATTTATTAAGTAGAGCAGTGGTATAAAAGTAAAATTTTTATGGTATAAACCTCATCCACACAAAATGCAACAAAATGTAGATTTTCCTTATGGGGACTTGATATATTAGTTCATCCCAAAAGGATATACAAATGAGTTCGAAGTGAAAGGACATTTGTCAAAATACTTGATTAACCAACTCGAAAAGAAGTTACTGCCCAAATTCTCAGAAATAACACTGCTCAGAAAAAAATCTTTAAAAAAAAAACATTAAAATTATTAAAGGTTTTTACCTATGCGGAGTATATTTGCGTATCAAACAAAATCTTAATTTATCGTAATATTCAAGACTGTCAGAAGTTAAATATCTGTCACTTGAAGTATTATGTATGAATGAGCAGAAATAGTAAAAATAGAGTGATTATGGTGGTCAGGGTTGAAACTATATTATAGAGAAATTTAAAGTGACGGGAAACTTAACAGATATGGAAAGACCTATGTATCATCGCCCTGCACGCACTGCCTAAAATATTGAATTTCTCGATTCCGTAGGATTTTTATCAATTTTGGCATTCTGGTATTCTAATTTCTCACTCTCGTCTTTAAAAGTTTCGGCCTAACATCTATACCACTTGGCTCCCGTTAATTGAGTGTTGTTATAATTTTTGCGCTTCACTATTTGTCAGGCTATTAGTTCTACTAAATTCTTAGTCTGTTTTAATATTTTCAAGAAAGTCATGAAGATCATTTCCTACACTTTCCCAAAGCACACGGTTTGCTACTTTTGGGAGATGAAAAGAAATCATCATTGCGCGTTTATAAGTCTATGTATACTAAAGGTCTGCATGAATGTTTTGCTTTTCTGCCAGTTTCGAATGATTCGAGAAGTGTACTTTAATTGAGAGTAAATTCAAGCATCGAAACAAATATTCATTCTATTCGTTTTGCAGCCAACGAAACGAAACGAAACGAACAGCCTCAATAAACGAATAGAGTAGAATAGAATAAATCTAAATTTACTCTCATAATTCTCAATTATTATGGAGATATTCGAATGTCTTGGAATGTCTTGAATGTCTTGAATGAAAGCATGTATTGAAGTAAATGCGATAGTTTATAGTACAAACAAGCGAATAAAAACAAACAAATTGAAATATAGTAAGAAGAATAGTCTATGTATATTAAAGCATTTAGAGGCAAAAAAAAAAAAAAAAACAATTACATTTTGAATATGTAGTTTATTTATAATTTTTTTTAAGTTTTTGTAAATAAGTATGTATGTATTTTTACAAATTAAGCCAAAAATATAAAAAAATAAAGAAAAATAACATAAAAAATTATTCAGTTCATAACTTTTATTATTCAGTTCTTTAGTACTTATAATACCAGTACAAGAAATTCTTTTCTATCATATTACAAACAAGACATTCTATTCACTCTATTCATTCCATTCTAACTCTTATGTTTCATGTCTCTCATGTCTCCATACACTCTTGTCTGTATTCTCTCATTATTAACATTCTAACGACAACAACCACTTTTTATGTTTGTTTTATTCGTTTCGCTTTTACGAATTAGAGTTGGAAGTGTGTTTGAAATTTTTAGAATGTCTTGAAGATCGTTTCAAACATACCCGTGCAGACATTTAATGTATACTATTCGCGTTAATGTGTTAAACACATGTTAACTCATTTGGCCGGAAATATTAGACGTATTTTCATTATTTTTTTATTGAGACCAATACTCATCTCTGAACCCTCCACTAAATGCTGGACATTGTATTGGAATTTTTGTGAAAAGGACAGTACATTATGACAACAGAACATAGGCTAGTGCTATACATTGACCCTCGAATAATCAACAGGAATTGCCCCGTCGTTGCATGGTGATTGCAGTGAGTGCCTTCGCTAAGTAGGTTTTTAGCTGTTATCTGCTACTTCCCAATAGGTGGCGCTTTTCTCCTGGTCATTCGTTTTTCATTGTCAAAGGTTGATGTGGAATAGAGTGGAATGGTAGGGAGCAGTTACTTGGTAGATGATTTTCTTGGAAGGGGGGACCTCTTATTTTTAATTTATAATTGTTTAAAACAAACGCAAACTAATTTTTTTCATTTTTCACCTTTGCTGGGATTCGAATATGGGCCATTTAAGTTTTTGTGTGAGCGCTCTAACCACTATACCACGCACTCCATTATACTGTTTATTATGTTATGAGATATTTTGTATGCTTTCGTATTTTAATAGAAGTCTATAAGTATATCTGTATTTTTTTTTTTTTTCATTTTTTAGCTCTCAACATTCAAGTTCTAATTGTCTTAAGATTCCTGTTTCTTAAAGAAATATTTCTAAATTGCAAACATTGCATGCGAAAAACTGATAGTCTGTCTATTTGTTATTTTTTCTTTGTTCGTTATTACGTAGTCTTAAGATACACTTCCGTCAGAGCTCAGGTTTTCTTACAGTTAAGTATAGACCTAAAACGGTGTGTTAAAAAGCCCATCTGCCTCTGTCTATAGTTTTATGTTTGCAAAGAAATGATCAGCATAAAATTATGCGTTTTCATCAGGCCTTGAAATATATTTATTCCCACACCATTTTCTTGCCCTTCTAGACAAATGGAAAAATTGTTAGCGAGATTGGTGGTATAATACTGAATGTTTAAAAAAATTTACATTTTAAATCCCAATTTTACCACTGTTTCCTAGTTGTATAGGATAAAGTAACAAAATAAAATTAAACATCAATGGAATATTGAAAGTATTGTTTTAACGCTTTGTCCCCTGGCATTTTTGTGAATCATAGAATAACACAGGATGTGCAGGACGTACAGACGCTTATGAATACACGCATAGCTTTAGTAAACAAAAAGGAAACGGAAGTAAATAAATTTAATCTTTACAAATTCAGATAAAATTTGTAAAGCAATTCAAGAAATTCTATTGATAATCACATCATGGATAAATTCTGAATATTTAAGAGGAAAAAAACGGCATTACAGTTTCAAAATAAGGAAAAAAGCAAAAAAAAAAAATTGATGTACTTCGTCGCGAAACGAAGTGGCTTATCAACGTTTCTTCGTAATTTAAAAGGCTTATTATATAGAAACAAAGTTAACATGCCAATCTTATTAGATTTTGGTTAACATTTTCACAGAATTGATTAACGTTTTAGCCCATACATAAAGGTTTTGTTTTGCTTGTTTTGTCATTGTGGTTGCCGTTTCGCATGGATTTCTCTTTATGAAGTAGTGTAGTTGTAGTGTTGGTAAAATAGAAATAGCTTTCTAGGAATTCTAAAACCAGTATCAGTAAATAGAGTACGATATATAAATCAAATGATAAACTAATAAGGGTTAACGATACAGATAGTTTTGGAACATTTCAAGAAGCTATTTGGTAGAATTGTTCGTAATATTCACAAAGAGAGTAAATAAATACCCAATGAATTTCGTTACCTGGTTAAAATCAATATAAACCAGGGTTGTCAGATAGTTTTTTGTTCCCAATTTCGAAATTTATATCCCCAAAAATCCACCAAACCCTGAATAGTTCATCACCAAAAATCCCCACAGAAACTGCATCAATAATTCTGCATGTATGTAGTGCAATTGTACTTATTTTTAATAAGGTCCATGCATCGTTTCGACATTGAGTCCACAAGTCTTTAAAACATATAGATTGTAATATTCTTCCACACATCTTTAACAAATTCCTACAACTGTTCCTTATTAAAAGGGTTTTTTCCTTGAATAGCGGCTTTGACAATTTGCCATAAATTTTATATAGAATTTAGACCAGCTTAAAACTTTGACGATATTATTTTGAAAGCAACTTTTTGCTAGCTTTGATTTATGTTTTGGGTTATTATCTTGTCGAAACACCCATCGATGTGCTATTGTATTTTATATTCAGCATAAGACATCACAATGTCCTTTAAAATATTTGTATAGGATACGGCATTTATTGTACCTTCAATTGTATTCCTGCTCCACACCATTAGGTATATGTGAAGAAATAATTTGTGGCAAATGAAACTGAAATTATGTCTTTTTATCTCCGAAAGAAGCAATTTAACTGCAAAAAGACCATCTAATACTGAATTAATTTCGCAATAAGAACCATTAAAAACTGTGGCGGAAACATAATGGTATGGGGATGTTTTCATTTATATGAAAGTAAGTAGTTTATAAGCAATTCTTACTTATAAATTCATATTTTCATATGAAAATATTTCATCGTGTGTTCCGAATGTAAGAACTCTAAAAATTTGTTGATTATCCCCAATAAAATCCCTATCCCCAAATAAATTTTTTAATCCCCATTAAAAAAAAAATCCCCATTTTGTTGATAAATCCCCTAACTTTTCAACACTCAACAAGTTTTCACCTTTTCTTACAGTATAGCGTATGATAAATTTTAGTTTTGTATTAAATATAACTTATACGTCACGGAGTGTTTCACTTACATAACAGGCCTTTACAAACCTGTGTCAGGATTACGGCCTAACTTCTCGCAGCACTCATGTTGTGTGTGTCAATTTTTATCCATGAGTACCGGGACCTACAGTTTAATGTCGACTCCGAACGACAGACTTGAGAAGCTTGTTCATGGCAATTAGTTACTCTCAGAGCTTTTGCCAGAAGACTGCTGAGAGGTAGTCGCCGAAGGAAATATTTTATCCATATTTCTTTTTTTGAAGATGTCGGAGCCTGGAGTCGAACCCAGGGCCCATGTCTTAGTAAGCCAACACACTAACCACTAGACCACGGCGACTACAAAATTTCACTTTAATACCTTTGAACATTATAATATGAAACTGTTAAATATATACTTGGTATACTTGTAGAACTCTTAGAGTTTTATTTATTTTTATAATTACAAAAGTTACAGGAGACATTTAGAAGTTTGAACGAATACATCTAATTTGTATAGAATTAAAAATTAGGAATTCTTTACTCTCAAAGCTTTTGCAAGAAGACTGATAAGGTGTAGTTGCGGAAAGAAATAGTTTTTCATGTTTCTTCTTTTTTTTAGATGGCAGAGCTGAGGTTTGAACCTTGAGCTACACCACGTCGACCCCATACGTAAACCCTTAATAAACCTATAAATTTCAGCATATTCATAGAACACCAATGGTTTTTTGACATTCGTCTCTTTATATGAGAAATACTAACAAATTTGAGTGTTTGTGTTGTTGTTACACATATAAAAATACAAATGCCAAAAACCATTCGTGTTCTATGAACAGGTTGTTTGTTTCAAGTTTTTGTTTTGTTTCGTATAATACAATTTGAAATGAAAAGGCCAAACCCTAATGTACTTTCGTAGACGTGCTAATGTCAAAAATCAACGAAACGTCTGTCAAAAGTCTAAAGAAGCTTTCGAGTGGCTATAATGTATTTTTTGAACTTAAATGCATGCTGTTCGTAGTTGCAAACATTAGTACTTATTTAAAACTTGATTTGTTTCTATATTTCATAAATATATAGATTTTTATCACAAAATGTTATTTAATATCTACAAAGGTTAAATATTTTACCGAAAACATGTCAGTTATAAGTATTTATTTTTTGTTAATTAAAAAAAATAAAATAAATCATAAATAAAATATAGTACCAAAAAATACAACCGTGCGTTCATTCCACAGGCACATTTATTTAAATTTTGTTATTAATGTGCTACAAAATGAACAGAAAAGAAAAATATTTAAATGGTTTAAAATGAATAAGAAACACATTTGTCACAGAGAAATGGTTTTTTTTGTATACATTATCAATCAAATTTTCAATAAAGTTACCCTCGGCTTCCATTGCACACTGCGGTCTCTTGTTAATTATTGTTTACACAAACACAAAAACAGCTGTTTACATACGTTTGATGCGATCGGCTTCGCTCCAAACGTAAACAAATGAAATTGAACGAAACTCAACGAAACGTTTATTATGTACATTATGGTTATACACATTTAATTGCTTGTATTCGCATAGTTGTTTAAGCTAGCCTAAGCACATTATGGTTGGGCCTAAAGGCTTAAAAAGCACAAAAAATTTTCAGATATTTAAGATTTATTTATTTTTTTTTTTTTTTTTTGAATTTTGCCTAAAATTTAATAGCAATGCATAATTGTTAATATTTTATAACCGACACAAATTGGTTTATTAATTTTTGTTTTATTGAATTTTTATTGCTTCTGTCATTATGAATTTAATTTTTTTTTTTTTTAATACAAGACATAATTGCGACCACAATATAGAATTTACGTTATTAAAAATTTATTTTTCTTAAAATTTATATTAATTTTATTGAGCTGCTACTACGTGTGGCCACAATGTCCAGTGAATTTTTTAACATTTTATGCGGTTTATATGGAAAACAAGTCAAATCAGCTAAATTAAAATTCAAAAGGGTATTCAATTTAAGATGCACAAGATTTATAAAATATAATCAATTAAGCATTGAGCTAAAACGACTCTTTTAATTTATTTTATTTCCTGTAACTCTAGGTGAACCGCCCTGCTAAAGCCCATATAAATTATTTATGTTTATTGACAACTTTGTTGTATTTGCGGTTTTTCTATATAAATTCTTGTATTTGTTTTCATAAATTTTCTATTTATTTAATTTTTCTATGTTTTTTTTGTTGCTGTCTGTTCTTAATTTTTATTATTTGCTTTTCTCCACTTTCAATTAATTGATTGAAATGTGTTGCTGTGGTTTTTCGTTAAAAAGAATTAAAAACACTGCAATTTATTTTTTATATTTAATTAAATATGTAATTTGTTTTTTTATTCGCAATACTGTGGTTTTAATTATCACTTTGAAAAACTGCTGCTGAAAGTGTACAAGTGCATACAATGATGATGGTGGTTTAAAGGTTTTCTTATAATACTTTTATACATTAGTTTCAGTTACTTTTTATCTCATTTATAAGAATTTAATGATTTTTCTCTACAAGACTCTTTTTATAAAAACTTAACTTTAATTCATAAATCCCGAATGCAAATTATAATCTACAACTTAATAAATTTTATTTCTTAATATCAATAAACACTGTCTGAATATTCCTTTATAAATCCTTTGATTACATCCCTAAATTAATTTTTAAAAAATATATATTATATATTACAATCTGATTTATCTTTTCTACTATGAAAACAATTTTTTTCTATCGCCATGTGAAGTCATCAACTTAAGTTAGTTAAGGCTTATTTTAAAAGTGTTTTGTTAAGGTCAACCAAAATGACAATTAAATATATTTGAAATGCTTTCACAAGATGAGTAAAATAAGATCAAACCAACACATAATATCTGATATGCCTGCTTACTGATGTTAAATTCTAATTTTTGACCTCTATTAAGTAAAATGAATCAAATAAAATTTTTAAAGTTAAATAAATATTCGTACTATTTCAGTCACACATCTAAAACATGTGTAACAAGCCAAGAATAATATAAACACTTATTAGTCACTTACTCGTATCTTCATAGAGAATATAACTGGCCAAAGAATGGTAGGTCCTTTACAACTGTATCATTTGAAATTATTGTAAAAAATTCTTAGAAACGAGATGCAAAATAAATGTCAAATAGAAACATGCTCTAACAACAGAACAAACAAATATGTATGTTGTAACACAAATTGTGCCATAGAAAGAATCAGATCAGGCGTCAGACCCAACCGGCGGCCAATTGACGCCGTCAGACCCCAGGCATTTGCATTGGCACTGGCATTGGAATTGAAATTAGCATTGTCATTGGTATTAGCATTTTCATTAACATTGGAATTAGCATTGGCATTGAAATATGCATTTGCATTGAAATTAGCATTGGCATTGGCATTTGTATTATCATTGGCATTGAAATTAGCATTGGCATTGGCATTGAAATAAGCATTGACATTGACATTAGCATTAACATTGGAATTAGCATTGGCATTGAAATACGCATTGACATTGACATTGGAATTAGCATTAGCATTAGCATTGGCATTGGAATTAGCATTGGCATTGGCATCGAAATTAGCATTGGCATTGGCATTGAAATAAGCATTGGCATTGACATTGGCATTAGCATTGGCATTGGCATTGGCATTAACATTGGAATTAGCATTGGCATTGAAATAAGCATTGGCATATTAAATAACAAATAATAGATTTTGAATATTCAGAAAAATTTAAAAGTAATTTTTTAAAATCTCAATTAATTAATTAATGAATATTTCAAAAAATAATTTCCCCCAAAAATATATGCCCATATCATTCTAAAAGTAACTTTTTTATTTCCTTTATGTATTTCGATCTGCTGTGATAACAACTTTGCCTACAATAATAGAAACACATCATATGAAGAAATTATCTAGACCAGGGATGAGCAACACGCGGCCCGCGGGCCGCTTGCGGATTTTTCAACCTATTTATGCGGCCCGCCAAACAAATGTTGCTGCTTCTCAAAAATACACATAATATATAGACACATTAATCAATGAATTTCAATTACGAAGAAACTGAGAAGAGAGCAGTTTCCATGAAAATGTTTTCCTAACCATTAAAGGGAAGTGATGGACATGCAGAATAATACTGATGTAAAAAATGTATTTCTCTCAGTAAACATCGAGAATGCTTATAAATCCGACCAATTACCACCGATCAAGACTGAGTAATGCACGATTAGAAACTTGTGTATGTGTACCTACCTCATCAATTCCGGCTGATATTGATCAGGTTGTATCGAAAAAACAGTGCCAAATTTCTCATTAAAAATTTCAAGCAAATACTTTTTTTTGGCATTAAATTTTATATTTTTTATTCTAATTTTTATTATAAATAGAGTTTTGTAAATTATTAGTATTTATGTGCGGCCCGCGAAACAATTCTAAAATTTATAAGTGGCCCGTTGATTAAAAAGGTTGCTCACCCCTGATCTAGACCAAAATTCATTTCATACCTTCAAGTTTAAAAAAAGAATGTGTAAGTCGTCGCCGTAGTCTAGTGGTTAATGTGTTGGCTATTTAGAAAAGAGCTTCGGTTTCTAACCGCAGCTCCAACATCTTCTTGAAATATAAAAAAAAATATTTCTTTCGACGACAACCAAAAGCTCTAATAGTAACTGAATGCCATTAACAAGCTTCTCAAATCTGTTGTTTGGAGTCGACCTTAAATTGTAGGTAGGTAGTCATGGACAGAAATTGACACACACAACATGAGTGCTATGAGAAGCTAGGCCGGAACCATAAAGCATATGAAGTGAATTAATTTCGAACCACGATATACTAGTCAGGCCCTGTGAGCCGAAGAGCAACAATTTCGCTGTCGTGGATTCTCGGTGTCGAAGTCTCTTCCTTCGTTTCTAATCGGTAATTAAATATGTACTTATGTATGTGGTATAGTGATTAGAGTGCTCGTACAAAAACTCAAACGTCCCAGGTTCAAATCCCAACAAAGGTGTAAAATGAAAAGGTTAGTTTGCGGTTTTTTCAAAATAATAATTTAAAAACAAGAGTTCCAGCTCTCCCAGAAATCCATCTGCTCCGTGACATTCTACTCAATTCCACCTTAACCTTTGACTACAACAAAAAAAACGAATGATCAAGAGAAAAGCGCCACCTATTGGGAAGTAGCAGATAACAGCTAAAAGTACTTAGCGAAGGCACTCACCACAGTCAACATGCAAACTAGCAATTGGTGTTGATCAAGGGTGAACACTGGCCTTTAAATAATCATTTTACAGCAACGTGTCTCATTGCTAAGGCGCTTAATAATATAAGAAATAAAAAATATATGTTCGGTTGTCATAATGTACTGTCTTTTCCACAAAAATTCCAATACAAAGCACAGCATTAGTAGGAATCTACCCCTGAGTATTGGTCTCAATAGAAAAAAGTACATTAAACTTTATCTGTTGACTTTTCTTTTTAAGTTCTTCTTAAATAACTGAAATATTTGTGCATTATTTGCATTTGCAATTTCTTATTTAATGCCATGCAAAACTTAATTTTTTATAATGATTTTTTTTTCTCCTATCAAATTACAAAATCATGACCATATTTGTAGAAATATAAATAATGCACTTCCATTCTTTTTCTTTTTATTTGTTTTGTTTTGTATTTTACGATCATATTTTCTTAAATATTTATGTGTCTGACTGTTATAAATTTTGTTGAAAAAAAAAATTAAATTACAAGCAGGCAGCACTAAAGTAATAGCCAAAGTTTAAAAGGCAAACGTACATATAGACATAACGTATATAAAGTATAAAATTTCATAAACAGACCTTTTCTTTCCAAAGTTTTTTCGGTACCCACTACATTAGTTGTGGGCAATTTAAATTTTATACCATAAATTGCATTTATATAAAACTTACTTCTGACAAACTTACTTAATACTCTAAATTACAAGATGTTGACTTGAATTTCTGCACTGTCATTTGATCACAAAATAATACAAAAAAAAAAAAAATTCATAAAATAAAATTGTGAAAAATAACATTTTTGGGGTACACATTGGTCTTTATAAGCTATTTTGGACACGTTCAAATTGTATTGATATGTTCACGAAAGTTGTTCAGATTTACAATGGCTACAATATTGCCATATATTGTTAGTGAAAAATTACGAGTCCCTGTAAGTTATGCTGAAAAAAGTAAAAAATGTAAAAATTTTTTCTTAAATTTTTTGCAAAAAAGTGCAAGAAAATATTATTTTTTGAACAAAAATTATTTTAAAATTTGTTCAGTGGAGTTTTTACTACATTATTGCCGAATATAGTTAAGCAGTATCTTTAAGTTTGAGTTAGCTGTTGGGCAAAAACTGCGAACACCTTTTTTTTTTGGAGTGATGCAGTGATTTTCAAAATCTTTTGAGGTCCATAAAAAAAATTGGTAATCAATCTGACCAAACCGAGTACAGGAATTTAATAAGTCATGTGGTAGAAAAATCGAACCTATAATGTAGATTTCGTGCATTTTTTTCGCTGTTGCACTGTGCTATTATTAACAATTTGAAAGAAATAAAGTGTAGGCTAGTGCGACTATAACTTTGTTTCATGTTTTTGTTTATGTTGCAATAAGAAATGTGCAACAACATCATTATAACTTAATTTTTCTTCTTCTTTTTTGTTTTTACATCTTAAATTTTCTTGTTCTTTCGTTGATTTTATGTTGTGTTTCTGTTTCCTTTTTATTTAGAAACATCATCAATGCAACATAAACAACATAATTTACAAAACGTTTAACATCTTTACAGACCGAGAAAAAATCTGAGGATACAAAAAAAAATTAGTTTTTTTCTTAATGTGGCTGGTAATGGTATAAAAAATGCGATAAACAAAAAATTAAAAACAGAAGAAACAAATTTTTTTAAATTTGGAAAGAATATTCCACAACATTATATTTAACCAGCTACCATTCTATGAAAGGAAGGGAAAGCAAAATAATTTTAAAAAGTAAATAAAATAAAATACAATACCAGTTAGCATTTTGAAGATAGTTTTTCAAAAAATTACCACGCTAAGTCTATTTTGAGTATTTTTGTATTGAAGGAGTCCATTTTTATTGAAACCAATGCACAGTGTAGGATTTTACTTATCTAGCTGGACAAAAGTCGTTTTTTTTGAGGTGCAATTTAAGTAAATATTTTTGTCAAATGTGAAAGAGCACTAGTTATAAAGTAAGAAGATGCAAAAAATTTGCCTAACTTGTCAATAATAACTATATAATGACACCTTGAACTTGAATATTTTTGAGAGAACTAAAAACATCAAAAGCACATACTTGAAATTGTTCATTTTTAAAAGCGTGTAACTTTTTACTAGAGTGGAATTTTGTAATGATTCTTTTTTTGTTTTGAAGCTCATCTTGTTCGCTATAAAAACAGTAAGAATTTATTATTAGAATCTGAAAATTTCTTTTAATGCTTTCTTTTAACTATTACTCTCTTCGTTAAGGTAAGAAAATCAAAACCAAAATTCTGTAATCGATAAATTTTTTTCTTCATAAACCTTCATAACCGAATAAATTTTAAACGTACCTCTGAAGTATCTTCTTTAAGGTGCATATAAAATTATTTGCCGAGATCTGCCACTAAGTAAAACTAATAATGAATGATAATGGCACATACCATGAATTTTTTAGTATATGGCTAAAAACAATCGAAAATGAGATTAAACATTTATTGCTATTTCAACCTTTTTATTATTTATTTAAAATATTTTGATGCATACTCGCCGCTTTTTTTTACTTTTCGATCATCCAAAGCGAATAATATCGTATATAAATTTTTGCAGTTGTATGGGAGGTGGGTGAATTGATGATTCAAAGGCCAGTGTTATACCTTCACCTTTGAATAATCAGCAGCAATTACCTCATCGTTGCATGTTGATTATGTGGTGAGTGCTTTCGCTATGTACCTTAGTTGTTATCTACTACTTCCCGCTTTTCTCCTGATCATTGGTTTTTGTTTACAATGGTTAAGGTGGAATAGAGTGGAAATGTAAGGCATCTTTGTAGATGGACTTCTTGAAGGTGGGCAACCTCTTATATTTTTAATTTAATTTTAAATTTGCGAAACACCGCAAACGTTTTCATTTTGCACCTTTGCTGATTTTTGAACCTGGGCTGTTTGAGTTTTTGTGCTAGCGCTATAATTACTACACCACGGTAATCCGTTTTAATTTAAGTGGATCGTTCGTAGTTTGTATTTAATACAATCGGAATTATTCAACACAATAATAATTTGTTTATTTCACCAAATGGGGTCGTCATGGTCTAGTGGTTAATGTATTGGCTTTCTGAGACGAGAGTTCCAGTTTAAGGCCCCGGCTCTGACATCTTGATGCAAAGAAATATGAAAAACTATTTCTTTCGGCGACTACCTCTTAGCAGATTTCTGTCAAAAGCTCTGAGAATAACTGATTGTCATGAACAGGCTTCTCAAATCTGTCGTTCGGAGTCGACATAAAACACACACAACATGGGTACTGCGAGAAACTAGGCCGCAATCCAGAAGCAAGGCTGTAAAGGCCAATTATGTATATATCTCTAGCAAATATGGTTTGCAGTCTGGTATGTAAGCAATAAAAACTTTATGTCGTTTGACATCCATTGCAGGACATCACAAATTTCAATGCAAAAGACACTGCAATGCAAAAGAACTGCGAATAAAGTTTTAAGAAAATCAGTGTTAACATTTCCAGTTAAATAACATTTCTTCAAATGTAAATTAACATAGATATGCTCACTAATATGCCAATAAATTATGAACCAATAGTACTTAAAACTATCCAATATGCATTGCATAACGTAGCATTTCATGGACAATTTCTGAAAGCATCAATGTCTAACATAATATGAACTTTAAATATAACATTTTAGTTTGTAATGGTTAAAAGAGCAAATAGTTATTTGTATATGCTCTTTAAATAAAACTCAAAAACATTATAGATTTTTATATTTTAAATTTGAATATTCCCTTTAAAATTACAAATTATTTTCTATTTAAACAAAAACTTTTAAAGAGCGTTTTGCTAGCTTTTTTGAAGAAACAATTGTTTATGTTTTTCTCTAAGAACCTTTTTTCCCATTCTTAGCAAAGGACCTATTTTACAATAGAAAATAAAGGATTAGTTGTATCATTAAAAGAAATCATTTTAGAAAACACAAATAAAAAAACAAATTTTATAATTTATAAAACTTGCTTAACACAAAATACAATACAAAAAAACGGGGACAATATTTTAAACTCATTAAATCATAAGATTACAAATAAAATACAAACAAAAGAAGTAAGGGAAGGCATTAGAGTCATTACAGAAACAAATAGAACTTTCAACTTTGGTTTGGTTAACTTTTGCTAACTTTGTTGTATTTTTTTTATGTTTTATTGTCTCTTTAAGAGATTTTAAATCGAAGTTTAAAATGATTTTAATTAAAGAAAGACCAACCTTAGGCACTAAGAATTTTTTATGCTATCGCATAAGGTTTAGTATTAGTTTTCGATTGTATTTGAGGAGACAAATTACCATTCGAAATCAAGCGAAATTTCATAAAATTTTAGAACAATTTACAGGGAAATTTCGTTCGGCCGTAATTCGGTTCTCAGTATAATAGTGAGACAAAACAGAATAATTAAAAAGATATCCTATAACAAAGCCAATTGTTAGATAGGAATGCATTGTACCTATTTTATTATTTAACTGAGTAGACATACAAATCACCAAGAGAAAGAGTTGTAAAAATGATTCGAAAATTCAACAAATCTGACAGTGTAAAACCTTCCAATATGTGGCCAGACATACAGAACGTTGTAGAACTCCGTAGATAATTTTCTCTTAAAATATGAAATCATGTGGAGTATAGGACAAAGCTTCTGAGCAAGTGAGATTTTTGTGTAGAAAAAGCCCAGATGCTTTTTACTTCTGCAAAATAATGCGAACCTGTGTTCAGTAAGCGATAGATCTTTTCCTCTTCCTCTGGGTCACCGTAGGTTATACGAAAACTTTTGAAAAATATAATATTTTCCGTAATGGCGTAAATAATAATGCTTGTGTGTGTTTCTTTAGAAAGTTTTTTTTCAGTTTTATTGTACCGATTTGCCTTCCTATGAGTCTTTTGAAGGGTTATTGGTGCAGTTTGTTGCTTCACTAATGAATTTCAACGTGTAGATTTCTAATAGGTTCCTTTAAATCAAAATCCTCATTTCTAAAGGATAAACAGACTTATAAATTAGTTTTGTTGTGCTATTTTTATTATCTCCGGTGTTTTTAAAACGGTTTTTTTTTATTTCTTTTTTGTTTGAGAGCAATACTCAGGGGTAAACCCCTACGAAATGCGGTGTATTGTATTGAAGTTTTTTGAAAGAACAGTACATTTATGACAGACTATACATTTTATTTTTTTATAATACTATTAAGCGCTTTAGGATTGCTGTGAATTGTACATTCAAAGGCCAGTGTTATACCTTCAGCCTTCAATGATCACCAGCAATTGTGTGGTGAGTGTTTTCGCTAAGTAGGTTTACCTGTTATCTGCTACTTACCAGTAGGTGGCGCTTTTCTCCTCATTATTCGTTTTTTGTTGACATTGGTTTTCGAGTAGTTTATTTCTTCACCTGTAATTTCTACCATGTAAACCTTTTAATAAAAAGGGTTCTTTTAAAGTGTAAGCAGACCTTTCCTTTCAAAATTTTGTTAATTTTGTTGTGGCTATAGAAAAGCCGAGTCTGCAAACTCAGCGTTGTGTATAGATTATTAAGAGGATTTCCAGCGTATTAAATTCATTTGAAATTTTGGTGAATGAGGCATTTTTTTAGCTTCAATCAACTGTTTAAAACCAAAATCAATCAGAAATTAAAATATTAGATCCCATACTTGTTTTGTTTGTACAATAAATGCCAAAGTAACAGAATCCGAGTGGGCAAACAAACAAAACATTTCGCAAACGTAACCACAAAGTCATAAACTTTTAAAATTTTTTTTAATTGTATTGTACATGAGCAAAACCAAAACAAATACTTTCTAAATGAGTAAGAGCGCAAACGAAACAATTCTCTTTTCGCTCTAGTGCTTGCTTTGTTATTTCGTTACATTCGTATAATTTGCTCTTTTTCCTCTTCTTCTTTTCTTTTTCTTCTCATTCATTTTTTATTATACCTACGCACATTTGAGTTAGTGTATTTGTAGTGCTCAAAACAAAAACAATATACAAAACTGAACGGGACAATCGCTCTCACTGATTTTGTTTTGTTTTTGTTTTACTCGATGTAAAGAACAAAACAAAATAAGATTAAACGTTTCGTTTTGTTTATTTTCCTACTCTGAACAGAATTAATCAACTTTGTTGCCATTACCACTTCTAAATTTTTGTGTAAAAAAAAAAATAAAAATCTTTTAAACGGATGCCTTTTGGTCTTCTTTACTGGACATTTCTGTTCATTAAATGTACACTTTGGTTAATGGGGCTCTTTGCCTTTTCAATCCATGTATTTGTGTCTCTCTTTTAAGGGACTAGAGAGCTATTATTGCAAAGAAATTTTCTTTATACTTTGGGGTTAAGGTTACCGAAGTATGTATTTGTGATTTATAAGCTCTCTTGGGGTATACAAGTTGTTTGTTCAGTATAATTCATACATGAGAGCAACAAAAGCGTAAAATAATTTTACACGACATTTTACACTCAGCAAGCACAAAATATAGCCAAAAGGACCAAAAAATATATATATAAGAAAGAGAAAAGTACGAGTATATATAGAAAGCCAACAAATCGGCAATGAGGCAACTTAATATAACCATTGTACAAACACATGCACGCACTTAGTGCTGTGCAACTAAAAAGACAAATAAATATGAAGAACAGAAAGGACCTTTTAACATAAATATGCTGAAGGGACTTTTAAGAAAAATGAGCAACAACAATAATAAACATTTAAACAGCGGATATGATAGCAGCCAAAACAAAACCAATGATTGTATTGCTTTTATTGCTATTTATGCAATTCAATAAATCATGGCCATAAATGAAACAAAAACAAAAACAACAATAAACATAACAGTAACAACTTGAAAAAGAAAATGGTAGAAAAAAAGTTTTATAAAGAACCAAATAAACCCAAACCAACCAATTTGAAAAAAAAAAATATATATAAAAAAAGACAATAAAAATTGAAGCAATGAACGATAGAAATCGGTTCAAATCAGTAGCTACACTACCTATTGCACCATAAAGAACTGTTTTGAATGTTGCGTTCTTATGTATAAACAAACTAAGTATTTGTGAACTCTAGACGTTTATAGTAGAAAGGGAGAACGATGCTTACGCTTAGACTGTAATAGCGCTCAGAATGCTTTTAGAATGGAATGTTTTGTAAAACCTTTTGATGGACCTGCTGATACCGAAAATCAAACGATACCTACTAGTGGTGTAGGGTAAAAACGAAAGAAAAATGTGCGGAATAAAAAATAAAGAACAAAAAAATTGTCCACAAAAAAAAAAAAAAATTACTTCCAAAACGAAGATAATCTTGCATAAAAACAAAAATAAAAAAAAAAGCTCAGATACAAGTAAAAATATGAGTCTGACCCCCAAAATTTACCCGGACTTGCTTGCATAAGTTTTTTCTTTCTTCTTTTTTCTTCCATTTTTTTCCGAAATTTTAAACACAAACCTACTCACTTACTTATGTTTCATAATATCAAATATAGGAAGTCAATTGTATTGCAGCACAGTGATATAAAGAAGACTAGAAAGAGAACGAAGACGAATAAATGAACAAACGGAAACAAATAGCGACATCGGTTCGCCGCTGGTGTCTAAAGAAACGATGCCCCAAAAGCAATATCAATTTCAAATTTGCCTTTAAGGATTATATAGAAATTACGTATATACATATGTTTGTATGTAAGTGTTTGTGTATGCTTGTGGCATCAACAGCGGCGGCAGCAACAATGTCTAGCAAATACACGAACAAATAAAACGGAAAGGGTTGTACTGTAACATAAAATATGACCCAACATAAACACAAACACTCATGTACTACCATATGGCTCTAACAACAAAGTGGTCTAGGAAAAGGAAAATGATTTACACTCATTTACAGTTCTGCTAAAGAATTAATTAATTATTAATTAATATTCTTGATATTTTGAATTTGTATGTCTATTAATAAACAAAGGTTATCACATTATTGATTACATCAAGCAATCAATTTTAATAACAAAAATAGTTTTTTTGGATTTAATCATGATGAATATAAAGGGTAAGCGGAACAATGCCGAGTAAATTACGTTTTTGAATCTGAGAGAAATGCTTCACCAAAAGAACAATACTCAGGGGTAAACCCCTACTTATACATTGTATTGGAATGTTGAATATATAGATAGATGTGAAGATGTTAACGCCTTATGTCAATGGGACAAGTTGCTGTCAGTTTGATCACTCAAAGGCCTTCACCCTTGAATTATCAACAGCAATTGCCCCATCTGTCGGTGGATGTTGAATGTGAGTGGTGACCATATTTACTAAGTAGGTTATCTTCCCGAAAGATGGCGCTCTACTCCTGATAATTTGATTCTTGGTGAAATAAACTGGAAATGTCAAATGTCAGGGAGCGGTCTCTTGAAGTTAGACTTCTTGCACCGATTTAGTGCATTTTTATTACAAACAGAATCTTAAAATAGTACGACATCAAGTCATAAGAAATCTATCAAATAATTTAGCCACTCTTTGCCTGTGATAATTTATACGAAGAAGACCTGACAAAGACAACACAAATAAATTTGGCAAGAAAAATTCTATATTTGTCAAAGCAATCTATTTTTTTAGCGTGATACACTTTTCCCATTGATACTTTTTTTTTTAAATAGCCATCAACCGCACACTTCACGTAAGTGTAAGTTTCATGTTCATGTAAGTTTATAAATAGAAAATAATCTTTAAATTCTAAATTTGGTGAATTAATCCTTAAGTTCACCCATCGCAATGGTGATTGTGTGCATTGGAGCATTGCCTTTTTTATTGAGACCAATACTCAGGGGTAAATCCGTACTAAATGCTGTGCATTGTATTGGAATTCTCGTGAAAAGGACAGTATATTATGACAACGAAACACTTCTGTTTTCTTATATTATTAAGTACCTTAGGAATCAGACAAATTGCTGTGAATTGATCATTCAAAGGAAAGTACGCTTGAATGATCAACAGCAATTGCCCCATCGTTGCATGTTGATTGCGGTGCGTGTCTTCGCTAAGTACATTCTTAGCTGTTATCTGCTTTTTCCCAATAGGTGGCGCTTTTCTCATGATCATTCGTTTTTCGTTGTTAAAGGTTGCCTTAATGCAACTTCACTTTATTTTGTCTTTTTTTCGGCATTTTTCTCTGTATTTTCATCATTTAAATTCTGCAGTAATTAAGCATAATGCATGCTATTAATTATTTCGTCTTTTTGAAGACATCCAATAAAAATTATGCTAGGCATACAGACCTGGGTATTGTTTTATTGCTTCGGTTGTGAAGTGGTTGTCTCATGCCTCTCACCATTTAAAACTCCTGTAAATTAAGCTTACTAAAACACTATCTGCTGACGATCATCCAATTATGTGAATTTTAGTAATCGATTCTAAAATCGAAACCTCAATTGGTCGGACCATTACGGTGTCCGTCTTGGGAGATTATACGGCCTCGTTTTAATTCTGTTCCTTAATATCTTTTGGCTGTAAACGAAGGAACAGACTCTTCTGCGATAGAGTAAATCTAGCTTGATTATGGTTGAATATTGGTTGTATTCACATGAATGTATTGCCATATTTCGATATTTGTGTTTTGGATTATTTCTTCTAAAGTTTCATAAGATACTAGTTAACCCGGCAATCGTTGTTTTTCCATATAAATTTGCTCTAGGAAATATTTTTTAGTACAAATATATTTGTTACTCTTCTCCGAACTGCAAAAGTAAACATTGATATGAGTAATCAATGTCTGTGTTAGTTATATTTTTAATAAATGATTATCCGCCATTTTTGGTACTCTACGCAGATATACATATCTAGTTTAAAATTTCATAGACGTCTGTACGTTATTATATTATGGGTGAGACATAAATCTTCCTTGGAGCAGCTACCTTAACATTTAGGGGTATGAAAAATAGATGAAAATTTACATTTGTTAATCTAAAGTTGTGTTAAGACACCAACAAAATTTAATCAAAATCAGCTTGTAAGTTGGGGATAGGGATGAATAGCCCTTCTACCGCCCGCTCTGAGTAATATAAATAATGTAAACCATATATGCTCTACGATACACAGATCTATCTAGTTTAAAATTTCATCGAAGTCGTTACGTTATTTAGGTGAGACATAAATCTTTCCTTTGGGCGGGTCACCTTAGCATTTAGGGGTATGAAAAATAGATGTTGACCGATACTCAGACCTACTCGATATGCATAGAAAATTTCATATAAATCTTTCGAGCGATTTCGGAGGAGTTTGGCAACAAACACCGCCACACGACAATTTTATATACTGGTATATAGATGTCTCTTAAAAATTATTATTTTTTTATTATTAACGCAAGCACTCTGGGGACATGAGCCCTGGGTTCGACACCCAGCTCCGACATCTTAAAAAAAGAAATATGAAAAAATATTTCTTTCGGCGATTAGCTCTCATCAGTCTTCTGGCAAAAGCTTTGAGAGTAACTAATTGCCATGAACAAGCTTCTCAAGTCTGTCGTTCGGAGTCGACATTAAACTGTAGGTCCCGGTACTCATGGATAAAAATTCACACACACAACATGAGTGCTGCGAGAAGCTAGGCCGTAATCCTGACACAGGGTTTTAAAGGCCAGTTATGTATGTATGTACTCTGGGGACGGCTCACTAGGAAATATGTATATTATGGGAAGGGGAGGAAGAGGGAGTAGTGCTTGTGGACATTTGATTTAAACTTAAATTTTTTTTTTAAATTATGGAATAAGTCTTTTGATGTTCGAACTGGTTGAGAACCAGCGAAATATCTCTAAAGCAATCAATTTCAATAAAAATATGTTTATGGAATAAATCGTAACTCATGTGAAAGCTTGTTTCAATTTACTTTGAATTTGTTAATTTTCCTTGATTTAAAATAAAAGTACGGGTGGATGACTGAATTGGCTACTAAGTTGTGTGCTAGACTACTTGGACGATCGTCGTGGGTTCGACTCCCACCAGGGACCTTTGTTTGCGACACTACACCGAACTTATTATTTTAATCACTCTGCTTGAAATAATTAATTAGAATATAATTTAATATTGTAATAGAGTAAATCAATAAACAATATAAGTTCTGGGATTTACGAATTCATTCTTTAACATACTGTTTGTATTGCATAAAAGCAAAAGGCGTCTGAGCTTGTATCCGTTGGATTCTTTCAAATATACGTTTTGGTTTTTTATTTTTGTATCTTTATTATTTTTATTTATTTTTTTTTTTCAAATTTATTTCTATTTTCTTTTCTATTGTTCGATACACTCACAACCAGTAGCCACGCGTTTAATGAAGTACTAAAGTTTCAAGTGGTTTTCATTTACGTTCTAATTTTTTTCATTCTTTTTTTTTCAATTTTTTTTGTTCATTCCATGCCTTCCTTGTTCTTTGTTTCTTAAAGCCAAAGAGAAACCATTTTAAGAGGTATTGGTATTGGTGGTTAACAGTCGGTTTAAGGAAAACATTTAACATATGCAAAGTACCAAACTATACCCAAAGAAACAAACACAAAAAACACAATCAATTCCAATTTCCATAAACCATAAACTGAGAATAGAAATAATTGCAAGGAGTGAGAAGGTAGCAACCAGAGACTTGTATGTAATTTGTTTGACCTTTCAATAGAAACGTCATTATTTCAACATACGCGTATTCGTGCAGTAGCAATTGATTAAATTTTGTAACATTGTTTTTCCATCAATACCACCCAAGTATACAATCTGATTGATAAATACTCGTACTTGCTTGGTCACGTGTTTGAGTGGCTGCGGCGACTTAACGTGTCTTTAACATTCATTTTGAATACTCTGCTAGAATAACATTCATAATATTGGGTGTTGTGTGTTGTGCGTTGTTAAGTGTTGCATTTAAGAAATTGAATCTCTTTCTCGTTTGGTTAGAGAAAAATAATCAGTTTCACATAAATTTTAATCAGTTTATTTACGTATCAAAGATTTATGTGTCTGCCATCATTTTTGGCCTCTGCTTGTTTTACTGGTATTTGATTTTTCTGTCTTTTGGTTTTCCTACTATCTTTCCTTACATCTTTTTCTTGGTGGTATCTTTTTAATGGTTGCCGAACACTTTATTTGTATTGAATTTCTTTAAAAACATGAAAGCCAAGGATGGGTAAACGAATGCATTTGGGAATTATTAAATGGGTTTAATGGCTGAGAAAATTTTGAAAACTCAAAATTTATAAAAAAATTATGTTTAAGTGATACTCATAAATTTTCTTTATGGTACGAGTTTATTTCTTTTCAGTATAAAACTTTTAATTGGTTTTATAGCATATTTTTAAACAGAATTGTTTGCAGACAGAAATAAATTAGGGAATTCCATCACTATTCTTTTAACCATTACTTGAATATAACGAATAATATCTATTTAGAATATGTTTAAAGTATACAAACTTTTAACAAAACATTTTAATTCCAATTTAACAAATTATTTTAGATTTTTACTGAAGGTGCAGGCAATTGCAAAATTTCTTAAAACTTTATGTAAAAAAAATTAGACAACTCTTTAATCAAATTTAAGTCTTTTATAAAAATCAGAGTAAGTAAAAACGCAGCGCAGCGCCGCTCTTTTGGTTCTTTTTTGCTCTTCGCGCAAAGAGCAGAGCAAACTTTTTGTTGCTCTTGCTCTGCGTCATTTTTTTTGCTCTGCGCATTACAAGCGCTGCCCATAGAAGGCGCCTTTGAATTTTGAGCTTTCTTGCTCCACTCTTTTTTTTGCGCAATGCGCAAAAGAGTCAAAAGAGTGCGTAATTGCGCATTGCTCATTTATTGTGGTGTAAAATACCTTTGAAGTCAGTAATTTTAATATGAAAAAAGAAGAAATAATTAAATGTAAATAGAATATATAAAATTAAAAAGTGTAGAGGTAATAGGCACGAACTTTTTAAATTACAATAAGCGTTCAAGAATTCTATTCGTAGCCAAAAAGTCTTAAACCTAGTTTATATATTTTTAGCAATAGAGTTTTGGCTTAGAAGAGTTACAGAATAAGGCCTCTGTTTATTTTTTTCTTCATGCACATAAATTAGTACAACAAAATTGTTTCTAAAAATCACATACGAATATATGCATTTAAATTTTTCCTAAATATATATATGTGAAGAATGAGTAAAAAAAAAATTTTATTTTCTTCATGCAAATAAAGGAGTATCATAAATTTTTTTTCTTAAAAGCACGCGAATGTCCCCATTGGAAATTTCCATCAATAATACTGCATAATGTGATTTTCTGTAACGAAATGGTTGACTGCACATAAAAATTTTTTCGAATGGCAAATTAAAAAAATTTGTTGCTGACATGACACTGTAGATATAAAAAAGCGCATGCGCAATGCGCTACTCATTTTGCTCAATGTGCAGAGCAAAGCGCCAAATAAAAAATTTAAATGCGCAAAGCGCAAAGAGCAGTGCTTACAAAAAAGAGCAAGAGCCAAAAGAGCAAACAACTGCATTAGAATTTGAATTTTTCAAGCAGTCTTTGTAGGGGAACAAAATCTGCACTTCTGGCTGCACTGATATGGGGTGATACAGTACATTTTAAAGACTTCATTGAATTTAAAATAATGAATAGTTTTATGTTTTTACACTTTGGTGACATCATTAATTCTTTTTTTACAGAGGTTAAACCTTAGCCTTAGTCTGTGTTCACACGTAGAGATTCATAATTTTAAGATTTCGGTTTATTCTTCTTTGAACTATCTTCAGCGTTCAGACAATTCAATTCTTATTTTGACGTCATGTATATCATTTACAATTGTGTATATGCATGTGTGCAATTACTTATGAGGGAGTAAATCGTATTGCCAGTACAAGATAGAGTGTACTCGTTTCTTTACTCCTCGCCGCCTTCGGCAATCAACATGCAATCTTAAAAATAAGCATCTCTACGTGTGAACACAGACACACATTCAATGTAGATTAGTACTGTACAATGAATTTTAATGAATTGAATGAATATGAATTAAATTGTTCATAGCAGACAGCAACCGTAATTATTAAATTATTGATATTAATATTTAGCAATAATTGGATTCCGAGAAGTAGAATCCGGCGTTCATTCAATCTGACAACTCTGAATTATTTTCTGTGAAGCAACGGTAATCCACTACCTATTGCTGATAAGTCAGCAGCAATTGTTACCTAGAAATCCAAACTTTATTCGAGCTCTTTGTCAACAATCAGTTTTTCTTCCTGTTGTTTTCCGTTATATTTAGTGAATTCTTATCTTTGTTCTTCTGGTTGTTCTGTATTTTATTTTGTAATAATAATAAATTCAATATTTTGACAGTTTTTGCCGGGTAACTTAAGAAATATTAAAAAAAAATTTATGAATTGATAAGCCGGAATCAAAACGAATAGATTATAAAGTGCGGCAAAGTTAAAACGATCACGTTGTCGACAGCTCCCACAGTAATATCTTTTGGCAGCTTAAGCCAACAACAAAAGAATAGACTGGTTGACTCAGCGCACTTTATATTAATTCCGTCTAGATACGGAATAAGCTTGTCTCTATTATTGGGCAACATATCACAACATATCAGGAGACTTTGTCCTATAGCACTATATTGCTCATGTTTTGAACATCGATTTACCAGATTCTATTTTTCACATAAGAATCACAATTCAAAACATAAACAATTCATTAATTTAGAAAAAAAAGTCTAGTGTGAAAATGACATAACGCTCCAACAAAGTAGCTACAGTGATTAGCTTATTCAGCATATTCAATCCATTTAATTTTAGCCTAACGCTACATTACTAGCGAAGGATAGTTCTGCTATTCGGTCAGGTTTCTAAAATATCGATAACAGTCGTAGTATTTAGTGAGATATTTATGACTTCGCCACGCTAAGGCTTTGACTTTTTCGTATGTTGGGCGTAATTTTAATGTTCTGAAGTAAAAAAACCCTGATCTTATTCTTAAGGATCATTGCAGTCTGAGTACGTATTTACAGTGAATGTCTATTACAGATGTAGGTGTGTACAGATAGTGTTTACATCATCAGAAATAGCCGAGCACATATTATAAAACTGCGAGGCTTTGCATAGATTTAGGTGGATATATTACGGGACTCACATGGTTTCTCTAAAGGAAATATTCACCAATAAAGTACTCCAGACGTGCTGCCCTTTAAGGCAGTAGGCCTGCTGAACAAACAGTAAGCTCGAAAGAACACAATATGTCTTAGAGATCCCGATGTCTTGAAGGAATGACAACAAAAATAAAGGCTTCTAAAAAAAAACAATATTTTGACAAGATAAGGGAACAAAATTAAAAAAAACATAATTTTCTGGTAGATAACAAAACTCTGTTAGAGTTGCATTGAAAGTTACTGATCTGAGAAGAGAAAAATTTGAGGAATATTGTGATAGATTTTGTATTGAAATGTTTGCTATATGATAATAAATTATAATTATAATTTAGAAGAAAACAGTTATAAGTGCAGAGAATGTTCTTTCTTTTTATTACATTTGTTTCCAATACAAACCCTCTGTACCATAAAACTGTGCAAATACGAATCGTTAAGAAAATTCCAATTACTCGTTTTTAATATTTTTAACAACACAAAAAAAGAAAAAAAAAATACTTAAAAAACAATTCATTTTTATGTCTACTACTTGGCAGACCAGACAAATGCCAGTATTCCGACCATAAAATATAAAATCTAAGAAAGTATATGTTTTTCTAAAAAAAAAGTAAAAAATTCTTTTCAACATAATCATCAAGACAATAATATTTCAATAAAACATATCTTCAGAAAAAAAAGAAGAAAAAATTTTTCCTTTTATTTTTTCTGTTCTTTTGCTGAATTATGCTCAGAATCTAGAAAATTTTTGGAAGCCAAAAGAAATTATTGAAAAGCAAGAAACAATAAAGTCTTCATTATTCATTATTTTCTTCTTATGACTTTACAAAAGTCTTGAGTTTGGGGAAAAATGAATTGTGTCGTCGATAAAAAGGACATAATGATTTATATAATTTTGGATCAGATCCAAATTTAATTACAATTATGCTCACACTCTCACTACCGCTCACACTTTATACGCTTAGACAAACAGATGAAACCAAATTGAATGCCTTAGACAAAGGCAAAGTAAAACAAAAGCCAAAGAAGAAGAAAGAGAATATTAAAGAAATTAAATAATGGAAAGCATCTTAGAAAACACCATTTCCGGTATATGAAATACAATAGTTTGAAACGCAATAACAAGCCAAATAAAATAAATTGTTAGTTTTTTTCATTTGAGACAAATACTCAGGGGTAAAGTACATTACGACAACAGAACATATATTTCTCGTTTTCTTAGGAAAGACACTAATTGCTGTGAACTGACCATTCAAAGGCTAGTGTTATACCTTCACCCTTGATTGTGTGGTGAGTGCCTTCGCTAAGTAGGTTTAGCTGTTATCTGCTACTTCCCAATAGGTGGCGCTTTTCTCCTGGTCATTAGTTTTTTTTTTTTTTTTTTTTTTTTTTGTTGACATTGGTTAAGGTGGAATAGAGTGGAATGCGGGGAGCGGTTTCTTTGTAGATGGTTTTCTTGGTGGAGAGGGGGGAAGGTGAGGAACCTCTTGTTTGAAAATTATAATTTTGAAAAAACGGCAAACTAACTTTTTCATTTTTTTACCTTTGCTGGCATTTGAACCTGGGCCGTTTGAGTTTTTGTGCGAGCGCTGTAATCACTATACCTCCCTTACATGGAATTTTAAAAATTAAATTTTTAGAACAGCATTAGAAATATTAGAATACTGCCTGTGGCGTTTTTAAATAGTTTTCAAATTGAGATGGAGTTCTATCTTATCATTTGCAGTAACTTTTACCGGCTCTCATACAAATATTAAAGTTTCTTTATAGCCCTATGGGGATGTATGAAGAAGCCTTAATAGAATACATGGACCGGAACTAAAAATACTTTTGACTCAGGGACTAACTTTTTCAGTTTTGCTAAACAATTATTAATTCCCATGCAAACCCTTCTCTACATATTGGGGAACTCCAACATGATTTTAATTCTGAATTTGAATTCGATTTTAACTCATTAAAAGTCAATTTTCAGTCAAATTATGGTAAAACTTTGTTACAAAGTTTGGCATTGATTAATCCACTAAGCGGTCTTTTAAACTTGTACCCTTGGGACCATTAAGTTAAAGTGTTATAAGTTTTACTTTGAATATATCCCCCTTAACCTTTATTTAGTTACTTTAAAATTAATTAAAACTTTTTATTTAAAAATACAATTTCTCTATTAGAAGTTCAATTCAATTATAACAAATGGTGTAAATTTCTTTACAAAAGATCAAAATCAGTGGAAGGGTAGATAATATGTGGGAATGGAAATATAAAACCTCTTGTGATTGAAAATAAGCATAAAATTGATAAACAATGAAAATTGAATATAAACCGTAAAAAAAGAACTAAAAAAAGGAAACAATGAAATTGAAAGGATAAAATAGGAAAACAATATCAAAATTATTCTAAAGGATGTGCTCTGTTTATGCTCTTGCTCTTGATATGATTCCAAACACATGTAAGGATTTGCTTGTGTGCATACGAAAAGTATGTCTATGAGTGACTACTTATCCATTTACGTAGTTTGTGTAATTGTATGGTTCTTTGTAAGGATCAAGTAAAGCAGAAAAAATAAATAAGAGTTTGCCAAAAATATTATTTTTATAATAATCATATGAAAGCTTATGATAAAAAAAAACAAAAAAAAAAAAATAAAAACGGATAACTCAACAGACGTTATTATATAAGATGAGATGAGGATATTTCGGATTGTAAAAAGCAGTCATGAGTATGAACGAAAGAATTATGCTGCTGCTGCTGTTGTTGCAATGAAAAAAAGGGGTTGTTTGGCTTATGCGTTCTCGTTTAACTGTTTATTTGTTTTAACATTAAAGGGGCGTTAACGAGAGTGGTTAGAGAATTTGTACCCTTTTCTCAAAACATTCTTATACAATTAGTTATAGTGGTATTAAAAAGTTTTTAAATAAAGTTTTAGGTTTTTATTTTTCCTAAATTAAAATTTATTTATGGTTGATTAATTTTTTTTTTATTTTTATTGGGGTATTCAAACGGTGTCCTATCAAGTCATATTGTCATACTATCATAAAATTTTAAAATAGTTTAAAAAATTTGTTATTGGTCTTTGAATAAAAAAGTAATAAAACAATAAGGCTTTTCAACCTATTTTCATCATTTTATCATAAATTGGAAAATTAAAAATAATAAAAATAATAAAAAAAAAAAATAAAATGAAAAATAATATGGGTTAAACCACCTCAACTCAACTTAAAATATGCCGTTTTTGAAATGACTGTTTCCGTATTGGCTGATTTTCGGTACGAATAAAGGATATCATAATACTAAGACAAAAGTAAGAAAAAGTGACGCTGACACTTCTGGATCCGGAAATATGAGGTCTTGAAAATCCGAAAACAGTACAAAAATGCCCAAAGTTATACTTACTTAATTGTAATTTTCTTGAATAGTATTATAGCTACGCATCTTGTAAAAGTCGCATTTGGAAGGGTATTAAATTACCTTTTTTTTAATATGTAACATGATTTTTTCTTTGAAAAAGTCAAAGGTTAATTTTCTTTATCTATAAGTCGGAAGCCTATATCTCCGAAAGCGACCTTTTTAAAAATTTGAAAAAAAAAAAATTATGACAAAGGTAGTTTCGTTCTCTACAGTTGTGAAAAATTTCAGAGTGGAGGTATTTTTGGATCAAGAAATAAAAATCAAATCGTAAAAGAATAGGATTAAAACTATTCTGATAGGAGTGGAATAGTCGGCCCAATTCCCGTTAGCGTTCTTATTTTAAATGTCGTTTCTATTTGGTTGTCGTTTTTATGTCGCTTCGTTTCTAAAATGGTATTCCTGAAATAAAACGAAGACGACGATAAAAAGTTATCGAAAACTACAACAAAACCGAAAAAAAACTTGGTAGCACTAGAAAAAAACCTGTAATATTATGTGGTTTTGTTTAACAAATAATTTCGTTTTTTTTTTAATTAAAAATCAAATGAAATGGTGTTAGATTTGCTGTTGAATTTAAAATGAATTTAAAAAAAAGAATTAAAATATTTGAGTAACTCCTTTTTAAATGTGGTAGCATTGCGCGTTTTCTGAAGGTTATTAGGAAGACTATTCCAAAGACTTATAGTATATACATGGAATTGCCGTTGAGACAAAAGGCTCTTATATTTCGGCACAATAATTTTTGTTCCACGATTTGACCTTGCAAATACAATTCTGTTATGAATGTAGGGAGGATTTTTTGAAAGTATATTTTGTGCAGAAAGGTCAGACACTTGTATTTCATTAAATCTTCAAAACTGATATTAAAAATCTGAAACGAATAACTAGAGATACTACGGTCATGGCGACCTCTGCGGAAAATAAATCGAGCAATTTTATTATAAGTTACCCTAAGATTACGTAAGTCAATTCTGTCACAGTTTGCAAACAATTCACATCCATATAGGAGTGATGGAAGTAGGTCTGTTTTGGGCAAAAACATCCGTATAGAAAGTGGCGTCAAATCAATTATATACATATTTTAAAATTTTTTAGTGATATTTCGTTGTTAATTTAGTTTTACTTATTTTGTGCCAACTATCTCCGTCACGGAATGCAGGTCCAAATGGATTTCTTTTTGCAGCCACTTCCTTCCAAAAACTATTAAAATTTAAGGGTTTTATGAGTTTTTTGAAACCATCACAATTTTTTCAATTTCTGATACTAAAATTTAAAATTGTTGCAAAGTTGTATTTTTAATTTTCTATTTTTCAAACCTCTCGTTTTAATGTCGCTACTAAAAATGAAAGCGACAAAAAACAGGCGTTTCTTTATCGTTTCTATCTTCGTTTTTAAATAGAGAATACCGACATTTTTCGATTATTGCCGATAACGACAACGGTGATACCAAGTTGTCGTTTGTATTACGTTTTAAAATAAAAACGCCAACGGGAATGGGGCCGAGTATACGATTTTTCGATTTCGATTAACTAGAATCGCTTATTTTGTGAGTTTCAACAAAAAAATACATAAGTCAAAAAGAAGGGATGTGGGATGGGGGCAAATGGCTCTTCATCGGGGTCAAAGGTTGGGTTAAAGAAGTAAAAGTCCACAAAAAGCTCCACAACTGCCCTGAAGTATCTAGAGTGAAGTACCTAGAGAGATAAAATAATAATATTTTACCCCCAACTTTTTTCCGAACATACCTAACCCCTATCCCCACTTCCTAGAGTGGTAGGAGCAAATTTTATAAACTTTGTACTGAAGCCCCCTTAGGGAGTGGTGATAGGGGGTAGGTATGTAGATAGGGGTAGATATTTACCCCAACTAGTTTTTCTGAACATACCTAACCCTTATCCCCACTCCCTAGAGTAGTAGGAGCAAATTTTATATAAAAATTTAACTTTGTACTGAAGCCCCCTTAAGGAGTGGTGATAGGGGGTAGGTATGTAGGTAAGGGTTAGGTAGGGATAGGTATTTACTCCCAACTACTTTTTCCGAACATACTTAACCCTTATCCCCACTCCCTAGAGTGGTAGGAGAAAATTTTATAAACTTTGTACTGGAGCCTCCTTAGGAAGTGGAGATAGTTCTAACAACTTGAAAGAAAGAAACATGAATAAATATTTATGTGCACGTGCACCTTTTAGCATTATCCATTTTGCGGTTTCAAAAGTAAACGTAAATAAAACACATATAAAATATTTGTTTAAAAATTTTTCTTTTTATTATAAAGTTTAAACGTTGACATCATGTGTGAAACACTACATCATTTAAATGACCTCCACGCAAAGTGTTGCAAGCATTGATTCTTTTGATACATATTGAGCGGTATCTCAGCCATAACTTGACGAATGTTGGTTTTTAAGCGCTCAAGAGTTGAAGGTTTACCTGCCTAAACACGGTCTTTCGCGTAGCCCCACAAAAAAGTTTAATGGTGTCAAATCGCATGATATTGTTGGCCAGTTGGTATCGCCACGATGAGAAATTATGTGGCCAGGAAATGTCTCTTGCAATAAAGCCATAGAAGTAAGGTCCAATCACACCTTCGGACCAAAGAGCGCACCAAACAGTGACATTTTCTGGATGTAATGGCCTCTCTTCAATTAATTGAGGATTCTCAGAACCTCAAATATGACAATTTTGTTTATTAACATACCCACCAAGTGAGAATTGTGCTTCATCGCTGAAGAAAATTTATTCGAAAAATTGCTGTCCACCGCCTGTTGTTGAAGCACTCATTCCACGTATCACAATAATCACAATAAGTTTAAACGTCAACAACAAGACATCACTTTTATTTTTCCAAATGGCATTTTCATTTTGTAAAATTTCAATGAATTCTAACAAAAATTGTTTGCTAGCCATCTTCGCAACCACAAAAAATATTGTCACTTTCCATATTTTTATTTTAATTCTACCGAAATTAATATTTTGGCGTTTTATTGTGAACTAATTTAAAATTTTTTTCAAATGTTCGCGCACAACCCCATACACTTGGCTACAAATCAGAATAAATTGAAAAATTTAAAATTTTTGTGATTTGTTGTCATACAGCCCCATTAACATGTAAAAAAACGTCGAACACAACAAATCATAGTCACAAATCACTAGTGTGTGGCCACTTTTACTGCAATATCGCGAATTTCGTAACATGAAAATATTTCAAAATACCGCTTTAAAAACTATTATGTCTCTTAAAAATAAACTTCAATAAGTAGAACATAATTTCTTTTTCTTTTATAGTTTTTAATATTTTCTTCTTTTCGGATTTTTCTTCAGTTTTAGCAAACTCAACATGTACTAAAAACCCGAACATTTTCTATCAGTTAGGGATGTCGCAAAATGGTTTCACTGCCTTTTCATTACACACATATGTTTTCTATATTACAGCTTAAATGTATTCTTTACACAATAGAAAATTTTAAAATAATTTTTTGATTGAAAACTTAATTCTTTAAAAATTTCATATTTTCAACCCTCGCAATGATTTTTTAATACTACGCACTTGAAATGTACTCGTAAGTGTGGGAAATTTTATTTCTTTAGAAAAAATAAAAAAAAAAAAACAAAATCATGTAATCAAATCATCACTTTATTAAAATTGTTAATAAAATAACAGAAACAACAAAAACAACAACAAAATCAACAAACAAACAATACAAAATATTAAAAATAAAGCCAAACAAAATCCTTAAAACTAATTGCAAACAAAAGTTATGGGGGTTGAATCTTCTTCTATACACTGCGCAAATACTCACACTAACATACTCTTACAATTTGCAACAGAATGTAATAAAATTTTGTTGCCAGTAATACGGATTTTTGAATTCTGAATTTGTGATTTGTAAGATTTTTGATTTGCATATGCCATGTTCGAAATGTATGCGTCGTATTAAATCACACACAACCAGCCGCTGCCTATCGCACACACAGCTTAAGCCAAGTCAGTCAAAGAGCCAGTTAGTTTACCAGCCAGCCAGAATTAGTTAGTGAGTGGGAAAATGATTTGTATAGGTAAGTGTGTGTGAGTGTGTGTGTATTTTTCTATTTCAAGTGTTGGTTTTCATTTTAATGCGTGTAACACGCGTTTGCTTTTCAAAAATTTATTTCATTTTCGAGTGTTTGTTAAGATTTATGTTGGTTTTCCGATAAAAACTTATTGTGAAATCGAGAATATATTTAAAAATTTTTTGTTTTTTTTTTACTGTGTTGCATGTAATGGCAAGCGAGTGTAGTCACACTAGTGCTTAAATAGTGTTTTTTTTTTTTTTTGCGTTGAATAGAAATTATTAAAAGTGTAGAGCTGTGAAACATGTGATATTTTAACAGTTGCTAACGTGGCGGCTGTTGATGTATTGAATGTTGATTTGGTTGGACCTCCTGTTGTTTTAAGTATTTATTTTAGACGGTTTCTATAATTGTGTTATTTTTATGTGTTGCTGCAAAGTTCAGTTCTTCTTTTTTTTAATTTTTGGTCATAAAACTAACACTCACCTTCACATACAGCCGCACACTGTAGGATATTTTAACTGTAATTTATTATAATTTTTTTTTCTTTTAATTCTGCATATTTCATTTAATTTAAGGCAAGTAAGTATTTTTTTTTTTGGTTAATAAAGTGTAATTTTTTAAGAGCTATAGAAAAGTTAAAAAAAAAATAAAATTCGGAAAAGTTAATGAAATCTTTATTTGAATCGATAGTACGGTCCATACAATTTAATGTTTGATGATTATTTCATGCAAATGTTGACCGTGACTGCGCCTCAAATGGTCCATCCGCTTAGTCCAATTTTGGCCTACTCTTTGCAACATTTCGGCCGGTATCTCACGAATAAATGCTTCAATGTTGTCTTCCAATGCATCAATTGAAGCGGGCTTGGCTGTACAAATCGACAATTCTGCTTTGAGCCAAAAATGAGCTTAGTCCCTGAACACAATTTTTCGATAAAAAGGTGGATCTTCGGCCAATTTCCTAAGAGCCCATTCACCACAAATTCTACGTTGCGGTAGGTCGTTCGGCTTCAATTCTTGCACCAGCTGTATTTTGAAAGGCTTCACACCTAAATCCTTCCGCAAAATTTTCCACGTCGTTGAGTAACAGAGGCCCAATTGCTGCGAACGGCGACGAATCGATAATTGATGGTCATCATTAACACTGGCCGATACAGCTGCGATATTTTCTTCATTTTGCACTCTACGTAAGTGTGTTGTTTGTTAAATGTCCAAAAATGTAAATTTGGTGCAAAATTTTGTCAAAATAGCCCGAATTGCCGCTTCAGTGAGTCGATTAAACTGACCATAAAATGAAAGAAGCGCGCGATGAACTTTCTTAACGGAGCACGCATTTTGATAATAAAATTCAATAATTTGCAAGCGTTGTTCGTTTGTAGAAGACGATTCATGGTTAAATTATAGACCAAAATGAAGATGTTTGACAGTGAAACAAAACACGAAACGTGTGTCAGCTGTTTAAACCAGTGTTGCTAAGTAGATAATAGCTAAAAAAACACTCTTTATTTAGCCAAAAAAATATTTGTTTAAAAGGCAAATAAAACTATGTTTGACCATTGAAAGTTTTCACTACATGTTTGTAGTTCTTGTTTTGTCGGATGTATTTGAATTTGTTTCATGCATGAAGTTTTAAAACGAAGTTGAAGTTCTTTGATAAGTAGTCTTTTTCAGCCCCTATACACTTTGTGTAACATTCTTCCGAATTTTCTGTAACCCAGTGTTGTAGATTTCTTGCCAATGAAATTTTTGCTCTAATCACTGGCTTTATCAGGGTATTCAAAATAGCCTTTTTCAATTGTTTTTACACTCCCATTTTTAACCCATAGTTTAAATCTAAAGCATCCTTTATTTATTTTCATATGCGCATACATTTTGAAATATTTATTTTGGTTTTTTTTCTATTTTATTTACATAAAAAATCAACATTCTTCAAAACAAATTTCTTTGATTGTTTACTTTTGCTTTCACAAAAAACCATATAAAATTGCTGGAATACGTGAAAAAAATCAACGTGCTTACCACACGTGTATGTGTATTTGCGACCATCAAAATAATAACAAAAATATATTTGTTTGTTTTGTGGCAAATATCCATTAAAAAACATGCAAAAAATTTACATAAATTTCATAACTTATTACAAAAATAATAAACAGCAGCAACTAAAATTGAAAACGTACACTGTATGGATGGCATTTTTGGTTATTTTGTGTAATCTCTATATAATTTTTAAAATGGAGAAAGAAAAAAAAATTAGAAAGGTTTTCATAAATTTTTCAAATTTCTACTCGAAAAGTTTCTTTCCCTCTTTATTTACTCAACTGTCTGTAACTTCTTGGTTTTTCCACAATTTAGTTTTCGTTACTTGTTTTAAAATTATTAAAATAATAACAGTGAATTGAAATGAAATGAAATTTATACCAAAAAACGAGCATTATGAATGCTCATACCTACTCACCTCCTCATCATACAAATGCTTATGCGAGTATTTGATATTTAATTTATGATTTTATTTCACAAAAAAAAAAAAAAAAAACTTTCAAATATTATAAATATTAGTCTACCAGAAAAGACTAAAAGTATGTATTCTGATATGTTTTTTATTTTTTTTTTTTTTTTTTTTTATTTTTTATTTTAAAACTAAACAGACATATTTTCGTTATAAATTTTTGAAATTCTTTGCCGTATGAGTAAACACACAAAGGCTTACAAGGAATAAAAAAAAAAATAAAATAATTTTTTTTTCTAAATTATGAGGGTTTCAAAAGGATTTCGTTAGAAAAGAAATTATTATTTTTAACTCTATACACAAAATATATCACATCCTTTAGCGGAATATTATTTTTCTCTTTTTCCTATTTTTTATTTTTTTTTTTTTATTTTAAAGAAACATATTATTGCTTTTGCAAAAATATCCATAAATCTTACCATATACAGTGGGAGAAAAGTTAAGAAATAAATATTAAAAAAAAACATCAAGAGATGTTTTCTCCGAGAAAAGGATTATCTTTACTATTTCAAGAATATTTATTGTCATTGTTGTACGTTATTATTAATTATTCCATACTGTAAAATGAGACTTTAAATCTTGTGTGTGGAATTGAAAATAAGATAAATAAATAAATAAATAAATAAATAATTAAAAAAGGATCATAGTGTTTTGACACACAAAAGGACTCAAGAGTAGATTCTGGTACCTAGGAGGAAGTGCCAGCCTTGTACTAAAAAGGCTCACTTGAGTACGCATAGTGGCCCGTTATGATACCACATGAAGTAGGGAGGCCTGATAGTTAGAGAGTCCCCACAAGAAGCACTACTTCACTAAAAAATTATGCTAGAAACCAGCCAGAGAGCCTAATAAATTTGGCAATTGATCCAATGTCCAGGAACGATAGGTCAGTCAAGGTATCGAGAAAAGGAGATCCTAGTGTAAGAAATCTACTTCGAGCTAGGGATGGGCACTGGCAAATATAGTGAACCACAATCTCTTCTTCCTCAATCGACCCAAAGCAACGACAGAAGTCATTCGTGGGTAAGCGCAGTCTAGAATAAGATGAAATGAGTTAGATTTCTGATAAAAATTTATTTACCCCATAAAAACGTACAAAACGAACTTGGGAAAATCGATAAAAATTAGAAAAGCATTAAAATTTATTTTTTTTATATTTTTGGTTTCAAATTGTTTTTTTTTATTTTTTGTTTTTTTTTTTTTTTTTGGTCAGTCTTCGAATGTTTTTGGAGTTTGGACTTTTTGTTTGGTGTTTCGTGAACAAAATTTAACTAAATTTTTAACGGCATTCTTCGTGAAGTAATTGTGGATTTGACTAAAGACAGCATTATGTCCTTTTCCTATTTCGAACTTTTTGTCTAATAAATAGTTAGACTGAACATTAGTGAATTCGTTATGAATACCAAAAACTCTTTTCCCTTCTTGTAGTTCTTTTTGCAATGTTCTTCGTATTAATATACGCACATCAAGCCTTTTCTGAGAGCGAACAGATAGCTGAAAGCGAACAGAGCAGAAACAATAGCAAAGGTATTGCCATACTAAAAGCGAACAAAAATACGTCATCACATATGTATGACGTCACCAAAGTCGACACCCAATCATAGTTTTTCCTAAGGAAAACACACAGCAGATGGAATTCCATCGCTTCCTGTGCTCTTTCAAGGACACTTTGGCCTTGGTATAACCGGGGCATGATTTTAGGAATCTTAGGGATTCCTCGTCAGTTCTTGTCCAGACTTATAGCGGTGTATACAAGTCACTGGCTGATCAGTAAACACGCAGAGAGGTTGGGCCTGCCCTTTAATCCGCTCTGCAGAAGTTTCAGGAATACTTCTGAAAGGGAGACTGTGGATCATTTTCTTTGTAATTGCCCAGGTCTGGCAGTCAGACGTTTGAAGTTTTTTGGGTTGCCTTTTTTCGATAGTTTGGTTCAATGTGCGAGTTTAGACCCTCTTGATTTACTCCACTTTATAGACAGCTCTGGTTGGCTGTAGTTCTCTTTCTATATTAGGTGATTTCAGTTTGGTCCTGCAATGGTTTTAAAATGGCACCTCTTGCTAATTGCAGTTGATCATATTTTTGATTAAATAGTCATTTGACATACCTTTACCGTGTTAATCAACATCGATGACATTTACGTAGATATCCGAAAAAGAAAGAAAGAATGCAATGATGGTGAAAAATATTAGAATGTGTTGGCTTTGACAGTACTACTGCTAACTCATTACATATCTGTGGACATTTGACAAAACGTCTTCTTTCAAAATCAACAATTTTTCAGTAGAGCAAAAAAACAGTTAAAAAGGTTAATAGAAGTTATTGCTTAAACATACATACATACATACATAACTGGCCTTTACAACCCTGTGTCAGGATTACGGCCTAGCTTCTCGCAGCACTCATGTTGTGTGTGTAAATTTCTATCCATGAGTACCGGGACCTACAGTTTAATGTCGACTCCGAACGACAGACTTGAGAAGCTTGTTCATGGCAATTTATTACTCTCAGAGCTTTTGCCAGAAGACTGCTGAGAGGTAGTCGCCAAAGAAATATTTTTTTCATATTCCTTTTTTCAGGATGTCGGTGCTGAGATTTGAACCCGGCTCTATCGTCTTAGTAAGCCAACACACTAACCACTAGACCACGGCGACTATTGCTTAAACAATTAAAGAAATTTTGAACTTTAATAATATAAGTACACAAATACTTAACGAACATTATGCGACCTTTTTTCCCCCTTTAGAATAGTTTTCTTTTAAACGATAAAAAATTAATTTAAGACTTTTTGTTAAATAGATTTTAAAGCAAAAAATTAGCTTCCACCATACAAGTCGTTTTGTCAAAATTTTTCCGATTAAATTTGGAAATTATTTTAATCGCATAAGTCAAGACAAGTTGTTTTGATATGTGGAAATTATTTTTGGCTCAAGGTCCTTTTTTAAAAAACAATTAAAACACTTTTTTAAAAGTTTTTTATTTTATTATTGTTTACTTTTATTTTCACCAATATTTCGACCAAATACACTGGTCATCATCAGGGTTAATATTGTATCTATAATAAAAACACAAATAGCGTTGAACATAAAATGTTTTTACAAAAACAAATTTTTTACAAGAAAAACAAAAATAAAAATATTTACATTTATTATTGTTTGTTGTCAATACTTGTAATCACCTAATATCTGTGAAAGCTCTGCTCATTTCTTTAGTACGGTGTTTCTCTATTATATGTCTGTATATATGTGCACAATTATCTATATCAAATTTATAATTAATTCTTTTTTCAGTTGGGATATTTATTATGTGTAGCATCTCTTTCTTCTTCTTTCTTTTATTCTTCATTCTCTGAAAGAAGTCGTTTTGTCAAATTGAAATTGGGGGAAAGACTGAAAGAGGTCGATTAGTCAACTGCATAGCTTGCCTTCCAAAGCTCGTAGAAATACGGGGATTAGAGCAAAAGAAGGACAAGGAAATTCTATATTTACTATAAAAATCTTGGAAAATTGTCTTATTTCGAGAGAAGACGTTTTTTCAAAATTCCACAGATATGTATGTTGGACCAAATATAGTTCCACTATATGATTCCTATAGCAACGTGTGAGGTAAACAGTTGATGTTTATCATGAATATATCCAGAACACAAAAGAACTCTGATGAGACTTCCGTAGCTGGAGTCAAAAACATGTTCAGTTCGTCTATATATAATTCCTTTACGGAAGTTATTTTTCTTCCGATCTGAAAAAAAATAATCTAAATTCACTTAATTGACTTTACTTTTGGATCTATTTAAGGCGTTTTATGACATCAATGCTTCGATGAATCAATAAAATTGGATACCTACCTTAGCCAAGACAAGATTTCAGCATTATTACCACTGTTCTGAGAGAGTTAGCTATATTATAGTCTCGCGCATTAAATTTGACTTGTTTTCCAAATCAAATTTCCAAGATAATTGAAAAATTTACAAGTTGGCCTTCTGTAGTAGCTCAAAAAAAAAAACTACTAAAACCCCAAGGAAGTAGTAGTAAATTTGACGAAATGTGTGTTAATTGATAGAAATAAAAATTTTTAAATCTATAGGTATATAAGATATATATATTTTTATATCAAGTAGTAACTGTTTGCATCTCAAACATAATTATTTTTCAGTTAAAATCTTTAAGCCTTTTAGCTTCAGGTAAAAAAAGGTTACTTTTATTGCATTTCTTTTGGTTTTAGTTTGGCCTTTAAACTGATGTTGTCAGAATAAAGCAAGATACTGCTTAGGAGATACAAATAAATACATTTTGTTTTATACTGGCATAAATAGACTGAATTCATGCATGATATTTTGAAATAAAAAATAAAATATAAAAATACAATATAATATTCACTTCCATTTTAGAAAACTATTTGACTTTTTTTACCTTTTGTACCACTGTCCTCTCTGATTTTGTTTCCTTATTTTTTTTTTTGCGTCACATAAATATGCTGCACTTTTCAGTTACTTACCACTAGACATCATATTTGCTGCTTCTGTTTTTATTCATTCCATGCCATACTTTTAAAATTTCTTTAGAAAAATCCCTTATAGTCCATTTTTCACACCAGTTTTTCTTTTTCTAAGCGCGTAAAAAGTTTAAGAACAAAAATTATTTCTAATACTCTTGTAAATCTTGTAAATACTTGGCCTAAAGTTGTTATTACAGTTCAGGGTTATTTCATAAATGTTTGCATGTTCTCGTACTGCCATAAAAAGCGTACACGTTCTAACGTACATTGCCGTTTTTTATCAACGTTTAGCTTGTAGAACATTCTCTTATTCATATGGTTCTCTGGTCGCCGTTTAAATCTACAAAAAGAAGTATGTATAGGTTTATTTTAGCTGAATTAGAAGGGTTCCGTCTCTCTTTATATTTCGCAATTTTAATTTATGACAAGTAAGTGTCTGACTTTTCACGTGGTAACTTTAACTATTTGGTATGAGTTTTGACTTCTTTTTTTTTTATTTTTGCTTTTAGTTCTACTCTACTCCACTGCTTGGTCTTTGATGATGGCGACTAAGATGTATTTGTTTAATGCAAAGGAAGGGAAAACGAGTGACTAAAGTCAAAAGTGCTGGTAATGAGTATGAGAATGATGATGTAATAACCTTTAAGAATCCACAGTCTTATATAAATACGATTATGAATGAAAAAGGGTTGAGTATCGGATTGGGTGTGTCGTTATCATAGATTGCTGTGTTAGTGCGCCTGTAAGTGTGTTTATATTATTGCTAAAGAATAATTTGTTTATCTTTTTGTCTTATTGTGTGCGTCGCATTTACCTCTTCAATATTTTAAATACGAGGGTCACTCGATTTCTCTGTCGTTACAACACAACTTAGCTACTTGTTTTTTTTTTAATAGAAAAATAAAAATCAAATGTCTTTTAAAAAACGCTGCCGATATTAAAAGAACGAAAAAAAGGATTCTAAGACAAAGTTTTACTCAATATTTCTCAAATAGGTTTTTAATAAATCAACAATATTTTTTTAATGATCGTCGTGATCCAACTTAGGTTTTAACGTAAAGAAAATTTTTCCCCGCCTACTTTTACGCCCCCTTTTTTTGATTTACGTAAAATCAGAAAACGACTCCATCGATTTGACTAATTTTTGTTTCAAATTTTTGCGTTATTACATCTTAAATTTTCATCGAGATGAAAATTTGCCACGCCTACTTTTTTCTATTTTTCTCTAAATGCTGATTTTTGTATACCTTCAGAACGGTTAAAGCTAAAGTTTCAGAATTGGGTCTGAATGACTTCATGGGCAAGGCAAATCATCAGTCAGAATGTGGGCGAAATTGGACAAGTGGGCGTGACACCAGCCATACGAGTTTTATTATGATTTTTTTATATATACATAAGTATCTTTAGAAGTGTTGAAGCTAAAGTTTCTGAATTGGGTGTGATTGATTTCGTAGTAATTACAATTTATGAGTAGAAAAAAGGGCGGACTAGTAGACGTGGTAACTTCCATACAAACTAACTATTAAATTCTTATATCTGGAAATCAGTAACAGTTAAAGTTTTTGATCTGAATTACTCCGTAGTCCCTAAAAATCATCAGTCGAAATATGTAGACAAATGATAATGGAAGGTGTAGCGAAGCACGCTGGGTTTAAAAATTTTTTCTAAAAAGAGCTACTGCAAGAGTTAACTCTTCGATGGCACTCTGATATAGCATGAAACGCGCATAGAAGTGTAGATTTTCGTCAAACGCTATAAAACTATTAAATAGTTCTGTCGAATACTCTTTTATGTAGTATTAAATTGAATTATGTTGTAGGAAGAGCAATAGTAATATTAAAATGTATGGCTTATGGGGACAAACAAGCTTCCACGGCCACTACGTCTCTGCTCAAGAGACTTTTCCACAAAGACAATATCAGCATATTGTGCATATTCTTTCGTAGTAATCATTTCTCTTCTACAGCATATCCTTTTGTGGTTTGTTATACAAGACTTTAGGAAGAGGGTTTCTTCTTTTATCCGCACGGTGAAAGAAACCATCTCCCCATTAATTTTTTTGTATAACTGATATAAAATGTCCGCAAACATTATAGCTAAAACTAGTACATTTCTTCGAATAAGTCGGAAACATTCTCTCAGAGCAGATCTTGTGAAAACAAGGGTCTCCCAAGAAGACCCATTCACATGTCACGTTTTTTTTTATGTTATTATTAAGCATTTATGTAGAATTCATCAAAAGGGAAAAAACAGTAATAAGTGGTTAGAAGACGTCCTCTTCCGAGACCATAAGTACTCCGGAATGTTTAAAAAAATGCCGAATACTTAATTTCAAATAGAGCTGTGTCGGTCACGAACGAACAGGTTAAATTGAGCGAATCAGTCAATTGAACGAAGTGGATCAGTCGTTCGTTTCGTCGTTTGGTCATTCAGTCGTTCAATCTAAATCTTTTTTCTTTGTTTAGGTCATTCGTTCGTTAGGTCGTTCAATCTAAATTTGTTTTTTCTTTGACGTGGTCGTTCTGCCGTTTAATCAAAATTTGTTTTTTCTTTGTTTTAGTCGTTCGTTAAACATTTATTTTGTCGCTTTTTTAAAGAAAACACAAATTTAGATTGAACGAACGAACGACCAGAACAAATGAACGAAGTGAACGATTGAGCGACGTGAACGATCCGGATCACTTTTAATAACCGAACGAAAATGACCGATCATTAAAGTGAACGATTTGGCACAGCTCTAATTTCAAAGTACTAATGTAGTTCAGAAGTTGCATGCAATGTGTCGAAACTATCCTTTTGTGTATAGAAAAATGAACTATTTATTCGAAGTGGTGTAGTAGTTAATGTAGTTTCTAGAGGAGAGCTACTGGTTTAAACCCCAGTTCAGACATCTTAAAAGAAAGAAATATGAAAGAATATTTCTTTCGGTGACTACCTCTTGGCAGTCTTCTGGGAAAAGCTCTGAGAGTAACTGATTGCCATAAACAGGCTTCTCAATTCTGTCGTTCGGATGCAACATTAAACTGATGAATAAAAATTAAAGTGCATAACATGAGTGCTGCGAGAAGCCAGGAAGTAACCCTGAAACATGGTTGTAATGACCAACTACATATGTATGTAAATACTTGTAAATTGAAGTTTACTTTTAGGCAATCCATTAGCCATTTAAACCAGTTTTTTTTTAATTTTATATAGGTCTAAATGATATTCATAAATGTATAACAGACCACAACAACCAAAGCTTGGTTTTCATTTACAGTCGAATGTGGAATCCATGTCATAATAACACCAGATCTTTTTTTCGTAAACTCATATTTGCCCAACAACTAATGAACCTCGTATGTAAGAATTCATTGCCAAAACAATTGTAGAAATTGTTCCTGAATGACTCAACATTCATGCCAATGTTTTAAAATTGTTAAAGGGTAAAAATATTAAAGAAAAACCAAACGAAAGTATCCCCATGTGGCTAAAAGAGATGATAATGCTTTTTGGTACTTTATATTTATCCATATTGTACACGAAAATTTTATTCCTTCAGCTCATATACACACACACACAAAAACTCAGTTCATAGTAAAAGTGAAGAAAACAAAGAAAAAAAAAATAAAACTATGAAAACTACAAGAAAGTGTGTACTCGTCTATCATAAGTGGAAGTATTGGTTGATATGATAATATCATCAACTCTATCCATCCTGGATATTTTTCTTATTTCCTTTTGGATGTTTTTAGCTTTTTTCGTTCCGTTGCCGGGTTTGCTGCATTAACTTTTCGGCTGGTTGTTATTGATGCCGCCCACCATAAAATCAATGATGCATAATTATTGCTGTTTTCCTTTTATTTTTATACGTTTTTCCCTTCTTACACATAATTTTTTGTAAGATTTTTTGCATTTTTTTCTTATTCTTTTCAATCTACCAAATGAAAAGGGTGTTGGCGTGAAAAAAAGAATCGTTTTTCTTTTCATGTTATTGCTTTCGGTTTCTTTGAAGCAGCAGACACATTATGAAAATTATATAAAAAAAAGGGCAAAAATTCAAATTTTTTTATGTTGATTTTCAATGGCACTGCAATCTGTAAATGATTTTAGAGGATGTGTGAATTATGGAATTATTGAATTTAATTTTTATAACTGAAATATCATATTGAATTTAAAATATGTTTTGTTTGAGCCCTTTTTGAAGTTGAAATAATCTTTTTAAATGGCCATAAATATAAATTCGATATATTTACTGAGCCTGTATAGATATTTATTAAAAATTCATTGAATAATCGAGCCGTACAGTGTTCTTATGAATAATTTAACATTTTGAATTAATAGAGAACGTTACTTTTGAATTAAAAAAAAAATTGTGTTTGGGCACACTGTTAATACAGAATGGGCCAAGTGGCAATATCAAAAACTGATACTGAAATAATAATTTTTGGTGATTATATGATAGTGATTCGAATACCTTGAGGGTAGTAGTTTGCACGCGCTTGGCTGGCAATGGCTAGCAGCTGATACACTGCTTGTATTTTGTAGGACCACATCTTCAAGTGTTTTAACAAAATTATCTGTAAAGAACACACAGATTTATGATCAATTTTCTTTTATGTCAACTGGTGGATATTTTGAGCTTCTCTACGACATAGTCAATTACAGATATAATACTTTTAGTAGAATAAGTATTTGTTATGTATCCATCTGGATGTAACAGCATCTCGTGTTGCTCATACTCTCCTAGGCCAGCAGTTAAACACCAGCCGACTATCTCTTAGCAGTTTTCTGGCAAAAGCTGTGAAAGTAACAGACTATCATGAACAAACTTATTAAGTCTGTCGTTGGGAGTCAACATTAAACTGTAAGTCCCGGTACTCATGGATAAAGATTGACGCACAAAATACGTGTGCTGTAAGAAGCTAGGTCGTAACCCTGAAGCAGTGTTGGAATGGTCAATTATGTATGAAGGTATTTCCAGGTATTATCGGACGAGCACTGACTAATTTTTACGCAAAAAGAAATTGGAACAATTATTTCTGTGATAAAATAGTAATTATTTTATTCAAAGCGAACTACATCTATTGCAAAAATTTCAACACCTTCTGATAGTTTTATAACTTCTGTGATCCCTTGCGTGTGTAAAATGTTTACACTCCAGCACAAAGTTATACATTTTATGTAATGAAAACGGTTTTATTATAAATTATTTTAAACTTGACTCAAGAGCTGCAAAACGCTGCACAAAAAAGTATGGCATCTCAATTAAATTATTCATAGTAATGTGTATTATGTAAACAAAGTGGACTGACATATTGATTGAACTAAATGCAACCATGTGTGTTCATATCGTTGGAGCAGTTGAAGTGGTCTGACGAATGCAAAGAGAGAAATGAAACAGTTTGTGATCATGATAGAAGTGAAAAAACCCTAAATTATAATTTAAAAAATAAGAGGTTCCCTCACCCCCCCCCCCCCCCTCCCAGAAGTCCGTCTTTAAGAAACCGCTCCCTGATACTTCCACATTCTTGGAAGATAACAGCTTACCAACTTAAGACGCTCGCCATTCACATTCAACATCCACCGGTAGATAGGGCAATTGCTGTTGATCATTCAACGGTGAAGGTATTACAATGACCCTTAAGTGGTCAAATTGACAGCAACTTGTCTCTTCAACAAAAAAAAGGCGCAAAAAATATATATTATCCCTGAAAAAAAATCTATCTATCTTCAAAATTCCAACACAATGCATGAGTAGGGGCTTACTAATGAGAATTAGTCTTAAAAAAAATCCCTTTGTTAGTACCCTGGTTTAAAAGGGTATTATGGAATTATGGAAATAAAAAATGACAACAGCAAGGCACGTTTAATAATCTTATATATAGAAATATATACCTTACACTCATAAGTGGAGTAAAGGATTTTAACAAAAAATTTTAAATTATGTTGTAATGCTACTCCAGATACGACCAGAATAATAAGTCTCTGCTGCAATGGTTCTTCGTCACATGTAGAATAAACTTCTTATTCTTCTTGAACTCTTTTGAGGATTCAAATCGCGATCTGTTCGACCCTTTCACTACCCCGAATTTCGATCTATACGGGCTTCTAATTACCTGCGGTCCATAGTTATGCGTTAATAATGTTCCTAGGCTGGGATATGACACGCAGTTAAGGGAGTGATGAATTGACGAAGATCTGTAGAGAACACATGGTGTGAGGTGTTGCTTATTTTGATTTACAGCTATAAAACAGGATGGAAAGAGAATAGAATTATTGATTTTAAATTTTGTGTGTTTAGTAATGATAATCTCTTAACTTCGTCGAAGCGACCAAACGATTGTTTTGTCGTTTCTACTCCATAGCACCGCTACAAAATGGTCTATGCTGTTCGTGATATTACAGAAGTAGTAGAATTTATTCATGTACCTTATGAGGTAACCTGTGGCTCTGTAGTAGTAGTAATTCTTAATTTATTAAAATTCAAGTCTTACAAAATATATGCATGTACTCGTATATTAAACAAAATCATGCTATAAATAAAGATAAAGCTGCCATGATACTTTTGTCGACAGCGAAATTTTAGTCATACACTAATTACAATTATTCAAATTCAGGTATTTTTAACATCTTATAGTTAAGGAACGATTTTAAAAATTTAACCAAGCTCTTCTAGTCTAAATTAGTTTACAACTTCTTAGTATCGGACATCTTTTTACATATAAGGTGTTGCAGTGTTGCCTCTTCCTGAAGATTGCATAGTGTGCACAACCCGTGGTATTCATTTGCATTAATTTGTAGCTCTCTACTAAAAGACATTCCTTATATTTTTTCTTTGAAATTCGTTCTTGAGCAGCAAATGTAAAGAGCTTTTGACATTAATTTTGTGTCACTATCATCATATCGCTTTGACGAAACTCGTAAGAAGACTTTTTACCATCAGTTTTACTCCAACTAAATTCCTATAAGAATATTTATTTGTACTTAATGAGAGTTATCTAATTTATAAAATTCCAACAAGAGAATCGTTATACAAAAAATTTCATTGTCAATTTTAAAATTGTTTTTTTTCAAAGACTCTATTGGCACATGTACTTTCAAAACCTCAATGCAATCTGTATTTTGCTAATTTAATTACAATTAACACGTGTCTTAAACACAAATAGATTAATTTAATCAATTGGATAAAGAAAAAACAAATTATTCTTAGGTAGTCGATAACATTTTGAGTTTGGAGTTGGGCTTACTGTTTTTCTTAACAACACACATCACAAAATACTCCAATTTGTTAGTGTAGTGTGAGTTATAAAATAAATTTCTTATTCCTTCTACAAAGGTGTTGTAAATTTTGATAATTTACGGTTCAGCTCTTAAATTACTAAAAGTATTGGGTGTCCTAAACCAATTTTCCACATTTTATTATCTTAAGATGCTAAACAGATTTTCATAATAAAAATCAAAAACTTATTATATGAACCCTTTGTGCAACCCCTTTTTAAAGAGGAAGGAATACAATTTGTAACTGACATACTGTAGTCATAATGTTGCCTTTTTTGATGATTTTTTGACCACATTTTTATTTTCTTAAGAAAATATATAAAAAGTTGGAAAAAAAAAGGCCAAGACATAATAAAATAAATAAGAAACACAACTTACGATTATTGTTATTACCATGAGAGAGAGAGAGAAAAAAAGAACTTCTTTTGAACCTTTGACGGGATACTGCTGATAAATAATCTAAAGGAGGATAATTGCTCCCAAAATGAAATTGAACTGTATTAGGAAACCTGAACTGAATTGCAATTTGTTGCAGATTTAAGATTTATTTTTATGGTTTTGTCAACTTCAGCTATTATTAAGGGTGTGGAATTTTAAAAGGGTTTATAGACAGTCTGTAATTGGATTAATGGTTTTAATTTAAACATACATGCTGCATGTCTTAATCTCTGTATTATTTTTGAGGTATGTATATCATGTATTCATTTATTCTTTACGTACCTTATTGGTTTATGTAGTATCATATACTCGTATGTATGTAGTGATGATCTTTGTATATCAGCTGATTATACGTTATGATAAAACCATTGCTTATGTGCTTTTATTTACAAATGTGTAATATATGATATGAAGAGAATTATTACAAAAAACAGTTGCTACTTACAATGAGCGAAGCAGGTTTTACTTAAACACAGAATTTGTGCCTTAATTTGCTTTTGTATTTTCTTCATTAACTGAAAGATGAGAGTTTTCGGTCTCTTCCTTCATTAGAAGATTGTCATACTACTATCACCCATTTTATTTAACTAAGATTTTGATACAATCAATATGGATAGAGGAATTGCAAATGGATTGTAGGCTCGTTTAAATGGCCATCGACGACAGTATGCTTCGACCAGTTAAACAATATTCAGTTGTTTTGCTATCTCAAAGTTACAATCCATTTAAGGTTTTGTTAATAGCCTGTTTCCAGAAGACGAAAGGTTTAAGACGTTCGTCTTTTCATATGAAAAACTCTCAAAAATTCGAGTGATTCCTTGTTTTTTCACATTTAAAAAGACGAACGTTTTAAATTATTCGTCTTCTTGAATCAGGCCATTACAACCCTGTGTCAGGGTTACGGCCTAGCTTCTCGCAGTACTCATTTGTGTGTGTTAATTTTTAACCATGAGTACCGGGAAGCTTTTTGTTGGCAAACAATTACTCCCAGAGTTTTTGCCAGAAGACTACTGTTAGGTAGTCGCCGAAAGAAATAATTTTTTCATATTTCTTTTTTCAAGATGTCAGAGCTGAGATTTGAACCCAGCGCTATCGTCTTAGTAAGCCAACACACTAACCACTAGACCACGGCGAGTACTTAACTTACTTAATTTCCATATTTCTATAATTCACACGAATGGGATAATCAATTTCTAATGATTAACTCTTTTATATTTAAATAAAAAATAATTAAATTTTAAAAAACACTTTGTTCTAGAACTTTTTCGTATATTTAAGTTTTTGTTTATTATTCCCCTTAAACCAAAGAAGCCCAGTAGTGGCTGATATTAGCACACTAAACTCACACGTATACTTGCGCTCTTTTGTTTGATCGTTAATCAACCAATAGGAAATCAGCATGTTGAGTGGGAGAGACAAACTACACTTGCAGAACTTCTTCCAGTGTTATTTCGTCACTCTCACCAATACTACTAACTTGGGCATCAATACCTTAAACCCAACCAGGTGGTTTTTAATAGGCAGTATAAATATCTCAAAAAAAATTGCGCCAAGAATTTTTATGGAGTCCAACCAAATGAAAAATCGAACATAGTTCTGGCTCCTTGTATAATACTGTAAGAGTAAAGAAACGAAATATATGCTCAATAGGATATATTTATGAAAGTTGGCCCCAAAATGAAATCGAAAATTAACCCAAAGGACAATAGCTCCAAACTACAAATGAGTGCAACAACATTTTAATTTGAAGTAATTTTTTAGAATCAATTTTCCTTTCATATTAAGTATCATTTGGCATAATGGGGGGGTGTGTGGTATAGTGGTTAGAGCGTTCGCACAAAAACTCCAACGACCCAGATTCAAATCCCAGCAAAGGTGAAAAATGAAAAAGTTAGATTGCGGTTTTTTCAAAATTATAGTTTAAAAATAAGAGGTCCCCCCCTCCAAGAAGACCATCATCAAAGAAGCCGCTCCCCGAGATTCCACTCTATTCCACCTTAACTAATGTCAACAAAAAAGCGAATGATCAGGAGAAAAGCGTCACCTATTGGGAAATAGCAGATAACATCTAAACCTACTTAGCGAAGACACTCATCACCACACAATCAACATGCAATCATGAGGCAATTGCTGTTGATCATTTAAGGGTAAAAGTATAACACTGGCCTTTGAATGATCAATTCACAGCAATTTGTCTCATTCCTAAGGCGCTTAATAATAATATAAGAAAAAACAAAAATGTATGTTCTGTCATAAATGTACTGTCCTTTCCAAAAAAAAATTCCAATACAATGCAATGCATTTAGTAGGGGTTAACCCCTGAGTATTGGTCTCAAAAAAAAAAAAATATTAATGAAAAATGGTTCAAAACATAAAATTATTGAACAAAAAAATTATTTGGGGTCCTTGAAAAAGGTTTCACAGAGGAATGGCAAAATTTTAAATTTGTGTATATTGTGGCTTTGCTGTTTGCAGTTATTTTGTATGAAAAGATTTTGCATTTTGCTGGCTTTCTGAGGATCGCCAGGAGAACAAACGTTTGTTTCTTTTTTTTCGACTATTCTCTGAGTGCTTTCCTCGTAAAAAAGTAGCATCAGTCAAATAAAACTTTACCGATGGCTTTCCTCTTTAGCACCATTTAATGTACAAAATAAAATTTAATAAAAATCAATATTAGAAAAACCAACTTCCCTTTTAAAATATTTCCGAATTAATTTTAAGTAAACTTTTTAAAATTCTATCCGCCATAAATTACAATTTGGTTTTACTTGTCTTTAAATGTTTTTCCCGTTTTTGTATTCCGAAAGGCGTTGAGAGACTCTTTTATTTGAAAACAATAATTTATGACTTTTTCTGCAGCCCTGATTTGCTTTACAAAACAGCCGAGTTAATATTTATTCAATACTCACTCGTATCTTTAAATCTACAAATTGGTAAACTTTCTTTATTTTATGGGCACTTTCTATCTCTCTTGTCTCTGTTTCAACATTAATTTTAATTTTTTTTTCTTAGAAGCAGTGAATTATTGCCATTTTTTTTTTCTCTCTCTATTACTTTCCTGCTTTCTTAGCAGCAAAAAGGTTGAATAAAAGATTTTCATAGGCTTAAAGGTGTCATCACTAGAAAAACGTTTTCAAAAGAAACAAAAAAAAAAATTTTAAATTTAACAACGTTTTTTTTTTATTTCAAGTGGTGAGCTTTATTAACAAGTAAAGAAATCTGATTATAAACGAATTAAATATAGGCTTTTTGAAATTTATCCCTCATCATTATAATTATGATGACAAAAATCAAAAACAAATTTTCTCACATTTTATTTTTTGGGTTTATTTTTAATGAAACGCAAAACTCCCCTTTCAGTTTTGTGCGTGAGCCAAATAATTTTTATCAAAGATTTAACAATTTCTCGTTTGCATTGAGTGTTGTCACGTGTCGTTCATTAACCCCATCATTTGTGAGTGAAACTTATTAAGTCTTCAGTACAAAAAAAAAGTCATAAAAATCATAAAGATTTAATGACTAAGAAAATATTGGTAAAAATACAATTTATTTATAACCCTTTATTAACAATTTCATTTTTACGAGTAGATGCTTAAAAGAACATTTCTTTTGTAGGTCTACTACGTTCAATAACATTTCTGTAACACTTTGTCGGAGAATGAATTTGTTTACAGCAGCGGTGGTATTTTCGCAAAGCAATTGTGCGGAGAAAACTCACATGTACTTAGTCTCATGCTTTGCCTTTATTTTTTCTTAAAAGCACTGAAAAAAATTTCTAATGAAATTGTCGCGATTAAATGGCTGAATTTAGGCAATAGACTGTAAATCTACAGATGAGAGTTACTTATTCTCTTTAATCAAAAAGGACTTTATAGTCAATAATGACATTAGACTGCAATTCTAAAGGAGTAATAATTTACTAAGGCTTAAAAGATTATTCTTATATTTATAGCTTTGAAGGCTATTAGTTTATATAACTTAAAACCTTAAAGTAATAAATATAAAGAAGAAACTAAGAAACTATAACGTTGATTGAATACCCACACAAATATTTTATTTTTATTTAATGCTCAAAGTAATTATTTGATTTAAACACAAAGTAAACTGAAACATCTCAGACACCGATTATATATAAAATTTCTTTAAAATGATTCAAATATTTAGGAAGTTGTTGGAATGTGTGGTTTTTTACAAGCAATAAGTTGATCTAATACTGCCCAAAGAGGGAATAAGATGAGCTTTTCCTTCGGTCGCATATCTAACGGTGAGATCACACGTATCCCGCAAATGAACCAACTATTGGTTCATTTTAAATGACAATATCCACCAATATTGTATCTGTTCGGCGCATTAAAATCCGTCTGTGATGCTTTTGATATGCTCCGTTAACAAAAATGTGAAAAATGGACTGATATTGATTGCGTTTCTCAATTGCCTCACAATAAATATAAAAATAAATATTGAAGAACTTTTCACATATTTGTTGACAAATGGTTGCATGTCGAACACATAATACTCGTAGTTTTTCCCTTACAAGCAATATTTAAAACATAAATTAACTAATCCCCGTAGTTTAGTGGTTCGTGAGTTGGCTTACTGGACAAGTGCTCCGGGTTCAAACCCAAGCTATGATATCTTAAAAAAAATCATAAATACTTAAAAATAATTTTTTCGGCAACTACCTTTTAGCAGTCTTCTGGGAAAAGCTTCATGAGTAAGTGATTGCCATGAAAATAGCTTCTCAAGTCTGCCGTACAACATGGGTGCTATGAGAACGCAATCTTCAACAGGGTTGTAAAGTCCAATTATATATGTATATATGCAATTAACGAATTACTAATTTCGTGTTTTATGATAGAAAAATGTCAATTACAATAATGACGGTGCATCAGTGGTCTAGTGATTAGCGTACTAGACCGCTAGAGCGAGGGTTATTGGTTAAATTCCCACAAGAGACTCGAGCTTATGTTTTTTGTCATTATGCTTCCTTACGATTAATTAGAATAAAATTTAATATTTTATCTTAGTAAATAAATAAATATAATATGTAATTAATTAAAATATTAATAGTATTAATTAAAAAATTTTTTGTAATAATTATTAAAATAAATAATATTTTAATTGAAATTTTTTTGACAAAAATTTTTTTCTATGTACCTACGAGTTAAAGTTTTTATTTTAAGAAGCATTCAATGTAACACAGAAGAATAAATTTTGACCTGCCGCCATTATCGGTGAATGAAAAATAACAGATTTTATTGAAGGCGACAACCAACACATTTACTTTCGCTATACCATGCACAGCAATCCCAGCATGTCTTAAATTTCCAAGAAAAGGTTAAAAGAATTCAAGCAAGATTGGTTACATGAAAAGTTGCTCATTATTAAGAAGACCTGCAACAGCAACATCAACATCAACATTAAATGATTTAACAAAACAAAATTAAATAGAAAAAGTAAAAGAAACCCCAACAACAAAATTAAATATAATGTTGAGTATAAATTAATTAAACCAATTAAAAAAAACAAAAACAAGTAATTAAGTTGTTGCGTGTTTGTTGGTTGGATACGTTGATTTCTTTCCTTTAGAATTTTTTGGTTTTCCTATTTTTTTTCCACTTTTATTTTATGTAACAAGAAATTTCATTTTTATTTTTATTTTTTAAGAAAATTCTTTTTTCTTTATAATGATGTTTTTCTTAATTCATGTGCACCTTCTTTTTCTTTAAAATTACTTTCTTTCTTTGTTTGCCTTTTTGTACATTTTAATATGGGCTGGCATACAAAAATGTCTCTGTTACATTTAAAAATGTTTTGTAATACAGAGAGTTTCTCCTGTGAGATGTTATCTTTTTATTGCGATATTTAAAGCTCAATTTACCTGGTTTTTTTCTTAATAAAACATCAATCTGTATTCTCTGTTTTATTTTTAAGGGATTTCTTATTTTCTTTTTTTATCTTTTGTTACCTTTTAATGGGACTGTTTTTCATTTGCTTATCACAGTAATCGTAATACCGATTTGTTTCTGTACATATTTTCTGTTTTCTTCAGACATATTTCAAATAATTTTCTTAATTCTAATTTGAGTAATTTTCTTTTTGTAATACAATTTGTTTTTCTGCCTTTTTTAAGTGGCTGTACTGGCAAAGAATATTGTGTTCTTTTAGCAAATTATGGATATTAGAAAGGAGCTAAAAATTGTCTTGTTCTTAATTAATTAAATGCTTCAGTTAAGTTCAAGCAAAATAAAAAAGATTTCAAAGCACACAATAACTTTATCAGTCTAAACTCTCTCATATTCAAAATAAAATTCTGTCCTTTAGCATCATAAGTCTAAGTTCACACGCTGAGAGTCTTACTTTTAAGATATTGGTTTATTCTTCTTTGAAATATCTTCGGTGCTCTATGTGCTCTATCCGTCAATTTATATATCTCGAGTTGATGATGCCACTTTAGATTGTTGACACCAAATTTTTTTAAAATCTGCAATCCATTTTCTGCTATTTATCTCAGAAACTGGACAAGATATCCGAAAACGGATTGCAGACTTGAAAAAGTTGGGTTCGAAAACCTAAAGTGGCATCATTAACTCGAAATATATAAAAAATATGAAATGGCAAATAGAGCACATAAACTCTCGCACGACGATATATATTACAGTTGGACCTCGATTATCAGTGATCCGTTTAACCGGTAACCCCGATTAACTGTGTTGGCTAAAGATTAGTTTATTGCTTTTTTGTTATTTGAGACCAATACTCGGGGGTAAACCCCTACTAAATGCTGGGCTTTGTATTGGAACTTTTGTCAAGGACAGTGTATGTATTTTTTTTATTATTAAGAGCCTTAGGAATTGATCATTCAAAGGCCAGTGTTATACCCTCACCCTTGAATGATCAACAGCAATTGCCTCATCGTTGCATGCTGATTGTGTGGTGAGTGCCTTCGCTAAGTAGGTTTAGCTGTTATCTGCTATTTCACAATAGGTGGCGCTTTTCTCCTCATCATTCGGTTTTTGTTGACATTGGTTAAGGTAGAATAAAGTGGAATGTCGGGTAGCGGTTTCTTTGTAGATGGTCTTCTTGGTTAAATACTTCATTAACTATGCTTCTGTATAAAGAAGACTCGTGGCATGCATGAGAGAAAACATGTATACGAATATAAGTATGTATAGACCAAAGATGCCCAGTAGTGGCTGATATCAGCAAGTTAAACTCACACGTATACTTACGCCCTTTTGTTTGATCGTCAATCAACCAATAGGAAATCAGCATGTTGAGTGGGAGAGACAAACTACACTTGCAGAACTTCTTCCAGTGTTATTTCGTCACTCTCACCAACTACCTTGGGCATCAATGGTATAGACAATAGTAATTAATCAGAGTAATAAATGTTGCGAAATCAGATTCTTTGACTTAGTTTGATGATTTTCATAAAAATCTACATACCCCAATAAGAAATCAAAAAAGAAACAAAATTAATAATAAAATTACGTTTTACTTGTTTATTATGTAACAAATTTGCATGTTGTGAAAATCGACGTTTTTTCAATAATAAGGAATTGCGAAAATCGAACTCGCACTGTATTTAGACTGCCAAATATAAAAGTGTATTATTTTTAGGTTTCACGCTATAACAAAATTTTTATATCTGAAAGAACATTTTTCAAAATGTTTTGTATTTTAAATATAAATCCCGTCTGTCTTGTATTTAAACCACTACCACTTTTATTGCAGAATCGTAAGAGAAATCACATTATTTATAATTTTCCCACTTAAAAAGGATATCTCTTTGCATTTTAATTGCTTAACAAAGTATTCTAATAAATTATATATTTAAAAGATTAATTGCAATCGATTTCCTCTTCTAATGTCCAACCATTTGTTTGTTTCCCGCAATAACTTTAAGAGAAAACCCTATTGATAATTTAACAAAAGCCAGCGAAAACTGTCAAAATATTGGATTTATTTTTATTGTAAATAAAATAGAAAACAAAAAGCAGCACAAAAATAAAAATTGAGCAGATAAAATGAGAAGTAATGAAACAAAAACTTTAACCCCCCTAACAGTAAAAGATCTTTGATTATTTTATATTAAAAATGTTTGTACATTGCAATGTATTCATAAACAACATACTTATACAAGCTTCCGCCAAAAAGCAATTTTTTTTTTTTTGCTTTAATTTTAATGGATGTTTTGTAAGCACGACATTTGAACCCTTTCTGGTGAATTAACCAACAAAATTTTTGGTCATTTTGGGAATAATGGCAACTTCAAACAGCTAAATAATATTCTAACTTTCTACACCTCATTACAACAGCGGGTTACTTTACATTGTTTTCTTAAAGACAGTGGGACAAGAGAATATTCATTGAGGTGATTATCTCGTTTATTTTTTATTACATCTGTGGCAATATATCGATACACGATCGAATTAATTAAAAATTTTAAAAGTTTCAGAGAAATTAGTTTAGAACTGTAATGTAAAGTACTATGGCGTACATCTGTAATCTAATAAGTTCATAATCAGTATGTAGAATTACGGATTTTGTGAAAATAAAATATTATAAAATTTACATACATTTTAGAAATATTTTAATGGGTTAATTGCTGTTTTATGTGAAAATTGTATTGCGGAAATTTTTTTATTTTTTTCGAAGGTGATTCTCTTTTAAATTATTATAACGGTTCTTGTCGGTTTAGTGATCTTTTTGATTTTTCCAACATTTTAAGTAGGTGTAATCCGGCAAAGTGTTTAGTGTGAGAAACAAAAAAAAAACGAATTTTAGGTTTACCACACGTTTTTTCTTATTTTTTCAGTGAATATTATTAAAAGGTAAGTACTATAATATTTTTTAAACATAATTTTGTTAGAATAAAGTTATTTTACTAATTTGGGACATTAAGTATGAGCCGAGGATACGATTTATCTCCTGAAAAAAAATCTGAAATTAGAACTATTTTCCAGCATACAAAGCACTCGCAGAGTAAGATATCAGAAATTGCAAGAGTTTCTAAATCTGTTGTTAATAAAATAAAAACAAATTTGGACCAAAACCGAGCTATTTCCTCAAAGAGGAAAGGTAATAGTGGAAGTTACCCTATTACTACTCCACGTAGAGAGAGAAAAATTCGGGATATCTTCTTAAATAACTGAAAAAAAGTGATGTAATGTTGACACAATTGATGCCAGAATCTGGTATACCCATTTCCAAAAGAAATGTTCAGAGAAACTTGGCAGGGGAAGGTCTAACAGGTTACCGTCCTGTCAAAAAACCGCGTTTTACAGAGGCAATGAATAATAAAAACGATTGTCCTGGGCACGAGAGCACCGACTTCTGAAGACTGAAATAAGGTATGTTTGTATTAATTTTTCTTTTTTGTAACAAATAAAATAATATTTTTACAAATTGCGAAACCAATTTTGATTTTTAGGCTTGTTTTTCAGATGAGTCAACCTTTGAAATTCTAGCAGATAACAGTAGCCTTGTCAGATGACGCCAAATGAAAAATATCATCCCGATTACATCGTTACGAAAGTAAAACACAACGTTAAAGTAATGGTTCGGTCTGTTATAAACGTTAAAGGGGTTGGACGCATTTACATCGTGGAAGGAACCATGAATCAATACCAGTACAGGCAAGTCTTACAAACTCGTTTGTTACCAACTCCTAGAGAATGGCATCCAGATGGAGAAGATTTTGTTTTTATGCATAATTCTGCTGCATGTTATAAAGCTTGAAGCATTACTTAGTTTTTGGAAGACAACAACATTCCAGTTTCACCTTGGCTTGGAAATTCCCCTGCCATTAGCCCCATTGAAAATAAATGGGAAATTATAAAGGCGGAAATATCGAAGGAAGTTATAGCTACCAAGGTAAAATTCATAGAAAAGCTTATCAATTTTTGCCATCACAAACCAAAAATAAAAGAAATCATGCCCAGGCGAATAGAGCAGTCATTAAAGCGCAAGGCAATATAACCAAATATTAGATAGTTTTAAGTACATTACATTCACTTAATTATTTGATCCATAAAATATATATTTTTTTAACCTTTTGTAAACAAATACCATATTATATAATAATACAATATATTAATTACATCACACTGAGTTTTATTAATAAATTTGAACCTTAAGCCTTAAAAAAATATTTTTTTTTTCATTGTCCCTAATAATTTGATAACCGGCTGTATAATCTTAAAAAGTAATTGATTAATTAATAATCAAAGGCTTTAAAACACTGTAAAAGAAATGCACAAGTTCATCGAATAAATTAAATTTAATTTCCATATGCTTTCCAATATGACTCAGAACATCCTCACGTGTTTCTATATTTCTTTAAGAAAATATTCCAAAATCTTCTAGAAATGATATATCCCAAGTCATGTATCATTTATTATCTCTTCCGTACGAGTACTATGTCTTTAATTTCTCAATCGTCTACGGCAAGAGCAGACAATAAGTAGCAGAGAGCTACAAAACAGTTAAAAAAATAGAGTTCGTGAGTTTTCTCAGTCCGCCTGCCTTTGACTCATGAGATAGAAGTCATAGAGTAAATCGGGAGTTAGTAAATTGTTTACGACAGTACACAGTTTTTGAAAAACGCTTTATAGGAAGGATATAGTTTGTGTCTGTCATAAACATTGTTTTTTCATAAGCAAAGCCACAAATGCTGCAACCTGCCTTTATGTTCTTAAGTTTTTTTAACTTTAAAAATATTTAATACTTTGCTCCACTGTGCTTACACAAATGTACTCGTATGATAAATATGTTAACTGCTGGTTAGAGTAACAGCTGCAGAAGTAAATTTTTGCTTAGAGTTAATAAAGCAGGCGCGTTTATTTCGGCGTTTTTACCCAACAAAAGAAAGTAGAAAAAAAAACAAGTAATTTATCTCACAATAGGGGGTAATGGTCATTTAGAAATATTATTATTACTTTGTGACTTTAACTTTGTATTAAAACAGAGACCTTTATTAACAGAAATACTTATGAGTGTGTAAGTAAATGTGCCCAAGGACCTCTGTTTTACTTACAGAACTGTGAATGTGACTGAATATATGGTGTTAACACAGCATAGCAACTCATTGTTTCCATTAACGTTTTAAGTCCTCATAACATAAGAGACTTGTGTAAGACATAATATAGGGATTGTCCTTTAAATCCTGTAAATTTGATTAATAAATAAAAGCCAATAGTAGTTTTCCTATATCTCTACGTTCTCTTTCTTTCAAATGTGTTTTATTATTATCACTGCTGTTATTGTTATCAATTTCCTTTCCAATATGACAGCATTGCATCCCTCACGTTTAGCTCCTGTTGAGACAAAAAACACACACTCCTACCTACGGGTACAAAGAGGATACATATGAATGAAACACATTTATTCTCTAATATGGATTCATAAGTGAATTTTGAAATTCTATTCCATAATACTCGTACGTTCATGTGTGCTCGTTTGTTTTTAAACGCGTGCCATAAACGTAATCTATGGGATTGTAAATTGAGGTATTTTGTTAAAAGGGATGATTTTGCTGTTCTACTCGTATTTTGGCTTTTGGCAGCGGCCCATTAGAAAATATGTTCAAAGTCATTATTAAATAGAAATAAATTCATTAGCAAACTAGTTTTTCAATCGTTTAAAGCCGTTTTTAACTGATAAGTAACAAATAAAGTCATTAATTTGTTAATCATGTACGAGTTTTGTTTTCATTAGGTTTTGTCATGAGAATCTATTTCATACGAGGATGTATGCTATTGAGTATAGTTGTGTGCCGATTGTATAGAAATAGAAACGAGTATTGCGTACATTATTTCATCGTTTATTGCAGATAATGCTTTCATGTTCAGTTTCATTTTAATTTGATTCAGTTTAATGATATATTGGATTCGCTGATTATCAAAAGATAATTAAAATACTTTTCTAGTAGTTATTTGCCTTGCAAAACTATCATGAGTTTGAATTTATGTTTCGTAATTAATTAAGAAGCAATTAAAGCAATTTCAAAGGTTTAACATGTTAACCTGTGAGTAAAAGGAATTGGATTTGGCTGCTTAATATATTGATTGATTTTCAAAATCTCTAAGTGTTGTGAATTAAAAGAAAATAAAGTGTTCGAATAAAAATTTCAAGAATTATTTTAGAGTTTTAGTTATAATACCACTAACATCGTTCATTATTTGTAAAAAAGTGGTCATTGACTGTAATATTAAAATTTTAGAAAACTAATGCATCGACTTTTCAGCTTTCATAATTCATACTCAGGACAGTAAAGAAGAATTTTACTTTATACAATCTGCTTCTACATGCTTTTATTTTGCACAATTTTTAATTAACTCGAATGGAATGAATTGTCCTGTATTTACATGCTTATTGCTGTTTTAAAATAATAAGTGGTACCATGTAAACATTTCTAGTGACGTCCACAAATTGTCTTAATTTTGGAAAACTTATCATGTATATCTTAAACTTTTCGCTTCTTTTTATATTTCATAGAATAGTGATTTGTTTTTTTTTTGTACGGGATATTCCCAAGAACATATCGTTGGTTGACAGGTAAAACTCACTAAGTGCAGGTTTAAGCCAATACACTTAGTGAGTTTTACTTGTCAACCGACGATATATGCCGTGTAATTACGTGTACTATTGCTTGAAAAAAGATATACAGTGGTGTTCAATAAAATGGATTCACCCTGATCTAACATCTTTGAGGCCGAAAAACGTTAGACAAATTTGATTAACGACCCGAAACACACATCAACAAAGCTTGGTTTAAGGTTTTAAGCTTAAGATTAATTTTATGGAAAATTGTCAGAGCTGTCATTCGAGGATGAAATCTTTCTAATACAGAACAGATATGGAAATTTTTTAAAGATTCTTGCAAGAACATTCTAACCGAAACATTTTAAAGACTTATGGACTTAATGCCAAAACGCTGCTTGGACCTTATTAAAAATAAATGTAATTCCACTAAGTACTTAGGTAAATAAATAACAATTTAACAGAATAATTTGGTTTAATTAATAAAGAAGAAGTTTTTAAGGCCATACAATTTGGTGAATCTATTTCTTGAAACGGCAAAATTATTTAGTTGAATTTGACCAATATTTATGAATATATGGGAAGTTTTGTATCTTTCATATTATTTACTTAATAACTGAAATAAAATAAAAGCCGTAAAAAATATTAATCACGTTTTCTTCATGTTTTTCGTCTTCAAAGATGTTAAATAAGAGTGAATCTTTTTTAAAGAGTACTGTATGTTACAAAATTAGCATGTTTTTAAGTTTTCTTTATATCGTCGATAGAATTAAAGAACGCTGTAACTGACAAAACCTTAAATGTTCACCAGAGCCAAAAAACTTTCAAAAAAGTAGAACAAATACACTGGTATTTTTCATTTCGCAGACGGCGTAAGTGAATTTATTTTCATCGTAGAAATCTGGGACCTGAATCAATCGACGCGTATTTTTTTCTAATAAAAATGATGCAAAAAACGTATTTTCGATTTTTTGTCAGTTACAGCGTTCTTTATTTCCATCGACGATATATTTTTAAAAGCTTTGTTTGTAAAAAAAATTAGCATATTTTTAGCCGTTTCCTAAAATTACTGCAAATGCACATTACAGCCTAATTAATATTAACAAAAAATAAACAAGAAAAAAATATTTTAGTATCAATTATGAAGCACTACAAATCTTAATAACATCGTCAAAGTTTTTAAGATTTGTCAAAATAAGAACTAAAATTTTTAATTTGTTAGTTTTCGGACTAAAAATCGCTAAATCTAACAGCCATGTAGCCACTAATTTTTATTTTAAGACGGAGGATTTTATAACTCAGTTTTAACTGTTGTAGCACTGTAGCTTTGGCAGCTGCAAACAATTCATTTGATATTAACCAAGTTGTTCCAAAATCCACAGACAATACAACAGCTATTATGGTGGTATTGGGTTTTTGGCTCAGATTTTACTTACTGCCAGAAGACTGCTGAGAAGTAGTCGACGAAAGAAATAATTTTTTCATATATCTTATTTACAAGATATCAGAGCTGAAATTTGAACCCGGCACTATCATCTTAGTAAGCCAACATACTAACCACTAGACCACGACGACTACAAAAGCTAAATATAAATATCAATTCTGCCTTTATAGGCTTTTTACACTTGCTCACATCTTAGAGGAACGCGTGGAATATGTTAAAAATTAAAAAAAACTGGTTTACATTGCAACATCTTTCATCTTTCTCTGTCATATTTTTTTATACTTGAATAAGCAAAAAAATTTGAAGAAATAAACATTAAATAAAATGGAATGTAAAAATTCTGCAGTAATTGGATTAATAATTGCTCTTCAGAATCAAAGACAATTATTACTACAATATGCAGAATTAGTGAACGACATGTTCGAGGACGAAGACAATGATGACGAAATATTTCTTTTTGCCCAACGTATTGTGTTTGTGTATGTTTTATTTTTTTTTTTTTTTTTTTTGTGTATATTTTTTTGACACATGTGTTTTTTTTTAGTGATGGTAGTATATTTTTTAGTGATGACACAAAAATTATCGCAAGATGTTGAATGAAACAAAGTGAGATAGGAACATCTTTTAAAGATGTTGAAAGATGTTGAACATTTAGCCCCGCATACTTCTTATAACAAGATGTTAACATCTTTGTGAATTAATGAAAGATGTGACCAAGTGTAAAAAGCCTATTATCTGCAACCTGTACGTTTTACAATTTTTATTTTTGATATTTGTTAGTCTGCTGTTCACAATAATTCCAGAAAATCCATATAAAATATGTCGCATAATCTAAAACGATGTCGAATTATTTTGAGTTAAATTGAATACTTAAGCTATTAAAGGCGTTTAATTAAATAATATATATAATAATATATATAATATTATTAAAATTTGAATTTAGTAAACAGCAATCAGTCTTTACGAATTTGATAAAAAGTACAAATTTGAACAATTACAACTGAAGAACATATAGATTCAGAGCTTTAACTAAGAGTGAAATCGGTTCTAGTCATAGGCGACACAGAAATTATTTTGTTGAAACCAGGTAACTTTTCAAAAAGTTTGAAATTGTTGTACAATGTTATTGTTCAGTGTAGTGTCGCAGTCCAGAGTCTTTGGGAAGAATAGAACCCATAACCCTCGCACTAGTAGTCTGTCACTATTCATTAGTTTAGTTTTTGAACAACAATATTTTAAAATCAATGCAGTAACACTTTAAAATGGACAGAGTACCAGACTTTAAAGAAATTTATTGAAATTTTTAATTGATTTGAAAAACCAACGATCATGTAAAGAAAAGAAATCCCTTTGTTCAATATAGCGTTAATTTTGATCATTTCTAGCATAAGTACATTACAAGCTATTATCGCTTCTATATACGCTATGCTTCAAAAGGCTGCTCTAACAGTGGCAGTAGAATTAAGTCAAAAATGGTTAAAGTTAGGTTTTCCTCAACATTTTCTCAGTGTCCCTAAATAACACAAAAAACACAAAGAAAATAAAATGAAATAAAATTGTATAAAAAACATCAATTTAGATAAATTTTTCTTAAATAACCTTTAAAATTGTTTAAATCCCTATTAATTAAGACTTATGTGCTGCACATACATAAGTATATGTATATGGGCAATTTCAAAAATTTTCAACATTTGATGAAACTGAGTTCAGATGCTTATAATTTCTTCAGTTTTTCGAATTGACCAAAACGGTCAAAAGGGAATGGTAGGCCACACTACAAAACTGGGAAATTCAAAATTTCAGACCATCAGTTCTTTATCTCTAAAAGTTATGGGCACTCAAATATTGAAAAACTCAAAAACAGGCTTGAAATTTACAAGAGTTTTTTCATATTTCATCACTTTTCTACTTTTAGTTTTAAACTTCCGATGCTCACTGATATAAAATAAAGTCACTAGACTTTGTAGATATTTACAGTATAAAAGTTATGCCAATACTACTATTTGGGAAAAAGTTGTACAGCGGTTCATTTTTGAAACCAAAATTTTCCGATTTTTCAATTTTCGCAGTTTTTTCTATAGCGTTTTTGCGCCGTTCAAGAAAATTGCATTTCGTCAACAGTATTTAATAGATGGTGTAATTTGCTAAAATTTGCGCCATATCACGTCGATGTCAGGCTGCTAGTTGCTGAGAACGATGAGCTCAAACTTTTATAGAATTGGCGTAAATTTTTTAAAAATGACAGTTTTTCGCGGCTGACATTTGCAATCTTATTTAAAACTGGTTTATGTATTGCGTGAACTAAACTTCTTAGTAAATGGCACCTCAACGTCAAGAAGGCGTTAAAATATTTTGAAACGCAAAAATTTTATAAAGAAAATAAAAATTTTGCGAAATTTCATGATTTTGTTTCGCGTTTTTTTTAGTTAATCAGTGGTTTACAATTAATGTAAAGTATTGGAAATGAAGTGCGGCGGTGAACTAAAAATCATGTATAAATTCGGTTGAATTCGGTCCATATTTAGCGGGTACAGCGGCATTTTTCTTCAAACACATTTTGCTTTGTGACATCTGTAGTTATGTATAGATTCCGCCGCGATTGACACCAAATGAAAGGTATTTTTAAGCTTGATAATAAAACCGAATAGGCATTAAAAAATTTTCATGATTTTAAATTTTACAGATCAAAAAACAAAATCCTAACCTCAAAAATAATTCTTATATAAATTTTTTAATTTTTTAAATTTGCAAGTCAAAACATTGTTTTTCTGTAAATTAGTTATGCGTTATATAAACACATATTATAAAAATCGGTGAAACATTCATATTTTTGCAAAAATTCGCGTTTTTAAATGTTAAGGAATTTTAATTATAACTGATATTTTTTATGTATTTTATCAGTGCATTGATGAATTTGGACTGCACTGATGAATTTGAAATGCATGCATCATGCACCCATACAACATTTATTAAAATAAACCAATAAATTTAACTTTAAATCTTTTTTTAAGAGATTTTAACTTAAAACCTCTATAACTTTCGCGCCGTTTGCAATAAATGATTAACGCGAACTGTTTTGGTATGCTAAAACATCACCCTTCACGTGACCAAAGCGTCATTCGTGTCATCAAAAAAAAAAAATTCGAAAAAAAAAATATCAAAATGTCGAAAATTTTTGAAATTGCCCATATGCACTTTGTATATAAGAAATTAGTAAAGCCCTCATTAACCAAAAAAAAAAAAAGAAAAAATATTTCAAAAAATCATAAATTTAAAAAGAGACATTTCTAGATATTTCCAGACATTTGTAGCAATTAGTTAAGTAGATAAGAAACACAATTTTGAAAACAAAAACAAAGAAACAAAATTTAATTATTTCACTGCATATTTCTGGAAAATTAAATAACACACGCTATTGTATAATAAATAACCATTAAGCAAGACTTGAGCCAAAAAAGGCCCCCTTATTAGAAATACGAGTATACTTGCAACAGCCACATTTCAACTATTCTTTACAAAATTTACAAAATAGAATAAAACAGAATGATTAAAATAAAAAGGGTGCAACTAATTAAACTTAATTTCTAAGAGATTTCCCCTTCTATTTGTTTATTTATTTCATTTAAAATACAAATTCTTTATTCTCTTTTTTATGCCTATTTTAGAGCGGCACAACAAGCACATTAATTTGTTTCTAAAATTAAATACTTGAAGTATATGAACAATAGAAAACGTTACTCCCGCTTAGCTAATGAATAAGAAAAACGCTTAAGAACCCTTAAACATACACTGTGCAAGTTACTTGTATGCTGAAGTGTCTAGTTTTTGTTTTTTTTTTGTTAGTGTAGAGGTTAATTCTAGGAAATAATGGCAAATTAGAAAATTAAAGAATATGAAAACGGAAAATGGAAAACGGTATGTGCACTTTATATGTGTGTCTGTATGTTTATGGGTTATGCTACTACTTTACTCTCACTTATACGCTTTTACTACGCCTTGCGCAAAGTGGAAAATTGCATTTTACACTTTTCTTTTTTATTTTTATATTTCTATTGAAGCAATTAGAAAAAGAAAAACGGCTGGCTTTGTTAACTTATTTCTACATGCTCGTATGAAAACTTTTTTTTCAACCAAAATATACTCCATATGGCTTTTATGGGATTTCAAGATTTACAAATAGTTTTATTATTCACTTTCCTCATTTCCTTTTTTAGTTTTATTTCAAATTTTATGGTCTAGAAATAATAAACAAAAAAAAAATATATTTTTATTTGTTAAAATTGTTGCTGCAAATCATATATAATACAGGGATTTTTAATATTTTTTTTGCAAAACTATTTTGTTTTTAATTTTATATTTCTATTCACCATAAAAAATATGCATTCAAGTGGTAAATTCGTTGAACTAAAGTACTATAAGCCCTTTAACAGCGAATTTACAAATAATCGATTAAACAGAGGAGTAACTAATGCTGTGACATGCTCAAACAGTGGTACAAAGAGGCACAAAAAAAGTTCAGAAACCAAAAAGAATAAAAACTACATTCGTCTTTCTGGTTAAGCTGACTTTTGTTTAAATGTAGGTGAATTCTTTTCAAAAATATTGCCCTGGGGTTATATTAAAAAATTATATAAAGAAAGAACAAATCATCTCCGTCTGATATTTTAAAAAAGGATCACAAGAAATGAGTTAAGAAGCAAAAAAGAGTACAAAATAAGTATTTTAAAGAAAACAGGTTCCGAGTTTTTTTTTACCTGAATATTTGCATGTTATAAGACATGAGACCTGGGTTCGACACCCAGCTCCGACATCTTATAAAAAAAAGAAATATGAAAAAAAATATTTCTTTCGGCGACTACCTCTCAGCAGTCTTCTGGCGAAAGCTCTGAGAGTAATTAATTGCCATGAACAAGCTTCTCAAGTCTGTCATTCGGAGTCGACATTAAAACTGTAGGTCCCGGTACTCATAGATAAAAATTTACACACACAACATGAGTGCTGCGAGAAGCTAAGCCGTAATCCTGACACAGGGTTGTAAAGGCCAGTTATGTATGTATGTATGTATGTACGTATGATATGACCATTGAATGTTTTGCTCAGCAGAAGTGAATATGGTACCACCCAACGATTATGAACGTCAATGTCTGCGTTACTGATTGTTTTAATGAATGATTGTCCGCCGTTTTTGGTACTTCAGTTTGATGGTTGGGAATAGGGAGAAATAGCTCCTGTACCGCCCCCTCTAAGTACTTCTTAAATAAAACTAAACCATATATATTCTTCTGTACGCAGATCTATTTAGTTTGAAAATTCTATGAAGTCGGTACTTTATTTGAAAATAAATTGTCCCTTGGTTTACCTTTAAGATTTAAGGGTATGAAAAATAGATGTTGACAGACAGCAAATACCTCGACACAAGAATTTCACATATTAGAATATTTGCATGCGTTTCTCTTTTTTTTAATCAATCGTATTTTACCAATAGGGGGATTAAACATTAGTTCACATTCCTAATTGTAGTAGCCGTGATCTATTGGAAAAAATGAAAAAAATATTTCTTTCGATGACTACCTCACAGCAGTCTTCTGGCAAAACCTCGAAGAGTAATTGAATGCCATCTAAAAGCTTCTCAAGTCTATCGTTTAAAGTCGACTTTAAACTGTAGGTCCTGGTATTCATGGATAAAAAATTAAATTAGCTTGAAGCTAGGCCATAACCTTGAAGCAGGGTTGGAATGGCCAGTTATGTCATATTCCAAATAAAAGTTGTGTTTAGTGGTTTTAAAAGAGATTGGTTTTTGACTGTGAACTCGCTCTTTTCATTACAAAACATTTATTATATATATCTTAGAATATAAAAAAAATCAATTTTACTGTAAATTCCAATAAATGACAACAAAAGGTATTTTATAGTATAAATGTAAAACGCTATATTTGTTTTTCGCTTGACTTGACCGTCAGTTGCTGTCTGTATTCATTGTCTAAAAGATAATAAAAATATATATATCTTTTTTTCAATCAAATATGCAATCGACCCATATAAGGTCTGTTCACAGTTCTTATAAAAAATATATATGATTTCTACAAAAAATTTGTGAGTTAAATAGTCGATGTTTGGTCATGAATATGTACAGAACACGAAGAACTCTGCGGTCGAAAACATGTTCAGTTTGGCTAGTGTAATTTAATGAGGCGGTAGTAAATATAAAAATTTAATTTTCACAGTATCTCCAAATATTGATATAATTACACGGTGCTACAGTGAAAATATACATGGAAAGTGACCTAGTGTACGTTGTAGGCCTTATTGAGTAGATCATAAATCAATTTTTAAAAGTTCGGAAACACCCTCAAATTTCGGAGTTATTCCGAAAAAACTATTTTCGGGTAGGTTCGAGTACTTATAAACGCGTAACTCAGTTAATTTTAATCCGATTTTAAATTTTTAAACGGTTTCAGAAAGAAGAAATATGAGCTTTTTTAAGTATGTACACATTTTGGTATATATATTAAATTTTTGTAATATTATTTTTAATTATATCTGATTTTAATTTTATTTTTTCTAAATTTTTTTACTTTGGCGCCATTTATTAAAATCAGATTGTTTAGAAACATACCCTTATGTATATATTTAATTAAAGCTAATTTAGTTCTGAGTTAAGCCGGCTTCCAATAAATAAAATCGAGTAAAAAATAAAAAAGTTATTAAGGTTTTTCAAAAGTTAAAAATCTTGATTTTACAAATATGTATTGATCAAGATACTACATTATTCTTTATTTTTTAGTCTTATGATTATGAATAAATAATTTTGCCACCATTACACCTCAAATGCAATACATGAAGCAGTTCGTGAAACGCCTGGATAGGGAAAGCGATGCCTTTTTACACTTAAAGTCAGTTTTCCCAAGAATAAGTGAAGCAAAAATAAAAGAAGGTACAAATCCTTATTGATTTCTAAACATAATTGTATTATTTTTTTATTTTTGTTGGACCTCAAATCCGCAAAATCATGCTTGACGAAGAATTCGCAGTGACATTAAATGTGTGGAAAAAATTGCATAGAGAAGCTTTATTAGTTTATGGGAAAATTTTTTGGGAAATGAAAAAAGTGAAAATTATATTGATGTAGTAAATGAATTTCGTGAGACTTTTGTAGAAATGGAATGCAGAATGTCCACTGAAGTTCATTTTCTGCATGTACATATAGATTTCAACGAATGATTTCAAATAACTGCTGGTCACTTAAGCGAGAAACAGACGATTTGATGTACAAGCGAAAGAGGTCTAGTAAGCACTTTTATCAAATATTCTAAATTTCTAAATAAAATAATTTGATTACTGTTAGTTTAAAACATTTATATACTCATATCATGATAAGACTAAAAAAATAAAGAAAATGTAGTATCTTGATCAATACATATTTGTAAAAACAAAATTTTTCACTTTTGAAAAACCTTAATAACTTTTTAATTTCTTACTCGATTTTATTTATTAGAAGCTTGTTTAACTCAGAACTAAATTAGCTTTAATTAAATATATACATAAGGGTATGTTTCTAAACAATCTAATTTAAAAAAATGACGCCAAAGTTAAAAAATTTAGAAAAAATAAAATTAAAGTCGGATATAAATTAAAATAACAGTGCAAAAATTTTATATATGTACCAAAATGTGTACACATTTAAAAAGGCACATATTTCTTCTTTCCGAAACCGTTTAAAAATTGAAAATCGCGTTAAAATCAACTGAGTTACGTGTTCATATGTACTCGAACCTACCCGAAAATAGTTTTTTCGGAATAACTCCGAAATTTGAGGGTGTTTCCGAACTTTTAAAAATTGATTTATGATCTACTCAATAAGGCCTACAACGTACACTAGGTCACTTTCCAAGTATAAAAAAAAGTTGCTCATTTGTAGCACCGTGTTATTAGTCAGTTTAGTTTTGACTGCTGTTGAGTTCTTGTGAGCGGAGGTATGCATGTGTTTGTGTAAATATTACCACTTCTCAAAGAAAATATTTTTTTCTAAGAAAATATTTTACAGCAAATGCTTATGTCATATATCAATACTGTGATGATTTTGATAATAAATCAAAAGCTGACTTTCTGGTTTTAGTTTTAGCCCATTTGCAAAGATGGTAGGACAACCAAAGACTACTACTACATTACTACGGGTCACAATTACCAGTCTACCTCCAGTAGAGGAAACAACAGTTTCTCGGAAGTTATGTTAAATATGCCCTAGTAGGTTAAAACATAAAACTTCACAGTTTTGTTTGCATTGTGCCAAGCCTATGCGTATTGGATGCTGCAAACGCAAATTAATACATTGTGAAAATACAGAGATTAATGAATAAAATATCTCTAAATAGTTTGATCTCAATTTTTTGTTTGTTTTTAATATATAATTTTGTTTACGTTTCTTTTTCATTTTTTATTTTAAAGACTGGGCTGTGAAAAATACCTTTTATATTCCTGATTATATTTAAATAAATATTTCTTTTTTTAGTTTTAGAAAGTCCGGTTTAAAAAAGTGTCTATGGAACAAGGTTCCTGTTTTGTTATTCTAAATGTTTGATTATATTATTTTTAGAATCTTATTTATATAAAAATGAGTTTCATCGTGCTTTTAAAAACAAATTCTTAAAAAATTTTTTTTTTTTGGTTTTCGTAAATTTTTTTTTTTTTGTAAAACAAAAGGTGGTAAAATTTACGCCCACGTCAATAATTATGAGCAAATATTTCACCTCAGTAGTTAAAGTTTAAAACGTTACCGATGAAACTTAATTGATTTAAAAAATTATAACTCTCACAATGATTCGAACTCGGTTTGCCAGACCATATAACAACATATTAATTTTTATTTTAGAAATATCTGCCTATATTTTGCTATGGTTTTATATGTTTTGCTACGTTTGTTAGACTTACAAGGCGTTTACAATGAGGAGTAATTACTGCTAATGTTTTCTTCTGTTTATTCCAAAAAATAATAAAAAAAAAACGAAAACCCTCAAAGTCTGTACCGAGTAGAAGCACTTCGTTTTTTTTTTTATTTTATCTGATAAATAAAATATCATCTAATTAAGAGTCATCTGATTTACAATACATTATCAACACTCCTGATATATACTGGAGTAATTACTTCCGCAGGTGTGAACTATACAATTTAAGACCCGAAGGAAAAATATTTTAGACACGAAATCAAAATAGCATTTTTAGTATTTTTTTAAAGAAAATATAAACGACTTATTCAACATCCCTTTTTATTTAAGTGAGTCCATTTTGTTTTTTATTTCATTCATCAAACGTTCCAACAAAACTATATAATAATCGCTCTTGATTTTCTGAGCATTCTGGAGGTAATCAATGCTTATTGAATTATGCTCATCCAAGAATACTAATGCCATTATCATGCAAAACCACTTTTACTTCTTTTCATTGCAGGCTGCTGAACTCTATGTCTTAGCCTACTGTGTGTATTTAGCCCAAATCTTACTGTTGATGTTGTAATTAATTTTTAGTAATTTTTGGTAGTGTTTGCTTTGATAAAACGGCCTGAGGCCTGAGGCCTCTGTAACTCACTAAGCTAAACTTGAGTTAGGACTTTTTAGCTACGAAAACAATTCTGGAACGCGTATTGTGATTTAACAGCTTTATGCCTATTATCTCTAAAATGTTTAGTTTTATATATGTATATATTCTAACTCTCAGCCTGTTTTAAAAACCCAAAATTTTTGCATTTTAGCTTAAGAGAATTACGGTAAAGGGGCCCTGTTTTAAACAAAAGTTTTTTTTAAACAAAAAATTACAGGCATTTTGGTTTACAAGATAGTATAACAACCTAAATGCCTTATTATTTCAATTCGAATCGAAAATGCTTTCGAAAAAAATTTCTCATTCGAAAAATCAATAATAATGAATACAAAAAGTTTTCGAAAATTCCTAAATTTTTACGAATTCATAAGATTTTCGATCCGAATCGAAATACAAACTAACCAGCCAGGTATTATTTGCATTAAAAAAAGTGGATAATTTGTTCGTGAACAGGCCTTATGAGCCTTTAAAGAATTCATTTCTGTGATCAGCCATTAAACACACTTGTTGTAAACAACGAATATTGAAAATTTAAAAATTTTATGCATTTCCATTTAGCACAATATTCCACACAAAAAAAAGAATTATTTTGCTTTTTAAACTTTTTGTCTCAATGCCAGACTATCTGTAAAAAAAAAAATTATGAAAAAAAAAAATGCCATTGTAAACCAAAACTGTGTGTATGTACTTTATCGCAGACTCCTTTTTCTCTATTATTTTCCGGTAAATGCTGATTTTGCTGAAATTTACTGAGCGAAAAGTACTTAATCGTTAAAGTACTTAAATACTTGTACTATAAGTGCATAAAACACAAAAAATAAAAAACAAAAATTAAATCTTCTCTAACATTCTTTTTCTTCTTCTATTTTTAGGTATTATTGAACTCCATAAAAGATTAGATTGATAATGCATATTCCAAGTAATTATAAAGCTTTCATGACTCCCTGTTAATATATACTGGCAAGTATATGAACGTGTATATATATGCCTGTATGTGTATAATAATAAGCTGCAGTATCTTGTCATGTATATCAGTTTCAACGTTTTTTTTATCATATTTTCCTTCTTCTAAATAATTTCGAAATATTGTTACTTTAAAAAACATTATTTTTTTTTTCAATTTTTTTTTCTTACTCCTGAAAATTATCCATAAACTTAATGTGTGTGTTTGGGGGGTTCATGTTTTTTATAACACAAGATTTTGGATTTATCTCATTTCGAAAATCTTTTTTACTTAAGTGCTTTAAATAACGTTACTTTAATCAAAATCATCAACATCATCATCATCATTTCCATTATCATTTCACATATTTTGTTTTTTATTATAGTCTGTGTTTGAGTAGTTACGTGATGGGATTTTGTTTTTTTTTTTTTTCTTAAGTTTATGATTTTTTAAAAGCTGTTTCTTTGATCCTTATTGAGATGATAAGTGCATTTGTTTGCTTCTGTTTGCTATAATGCATTCATCCCTTTTCTTTCTTATCTTGATCTGTGTTTAAAGTCTTCCGTTATGTCTGTTATATCTATTATAAATTTTTTGTTTTGTTGGCTTTAGTGTTTCCCTTTATCTTTCTGTTTTTTGGCTTCTTATACTAAATTTCATCTGCATGCTTATGAAAAATGGTTGTGACGTGTGTTTAGCTTTAAGCATTTAAAACTCAACTATTTTGCAATTGTTTAACATTCTACGAGTATAGACATTTGAAACATAATCGTATATTAATACCCTGCATTTAAAAATAAGAGTTAAAACGAGTATATGTATACAGACTGACGCAATATGTAGACATCACCCTATCGATTCAATAATTTTAGTAAATTTCATCAAGTTAACATGTAAAAGATACACGTCAAAAATCGTAATATGTGCAACAAATTCGCGGTATGACAGCAACTTTATAACGACTGTGACGAACAGTCGTGGTCCTATGAATATGGTAGTTGTGGTTGAGAATTTTCAATTTTGCTCTATGAACATCGGGGCCTTATGTTCAAATTTATATAAAAAATATAATTAAAATATTGGATGTTAATGTTGAATTTAGTCGTAAAGAGCTAAAAAATTGTTCAATGTGATGCTGCTATTGTATAATATGATGCTATTGAGTATGATAAGTCATCATCTTGTGAGATATTTAGAGTGAAATTACTTGCTGCTGAATGATCATTAGTACGCCTTTGCCAGCGGCCGCACTATTAGTGATTTGTATCCACGGTGTCTGGCATTAGGCTTTTATTTCCAAACTTCTTGCTTTTGGTTTTGTTAATCATTTTTTTTTTTATTGAGACCAATACTCAGGATTAAATACCACTAAATGCTGTGCATTGCATTGGAATTTTGGTGAAAAGAATAGTACATAATGACAATAGAACATAAATTTTTTTGTTTTCTTTTAATATTAAGCGCCTTAGGAATGAGACAAATCGCTGTGAATTAATCATTCAAAGTCCTTGAAAGCATCAGCATTGGCCTCATCGTTCCATATTGATTACGGTGAGTGCCTTCTCCAAGTAGGTTTTTTTTAGCTGTTATCTGCCACTTCCCAAAAGGTGGCGCTTTTATCCTGATCATTCGTTTTTGGTTGTCAAAGGTTAAGGTGGTATAGAGTGGAACGTCCGGGAGCGGTTACTTTGTAAATGGACTTCTTGCAGTGGGGGACCTCTTATTTTTAAATTACAAATTTGAAAAAACCGCAAAACTAATTTTTTCATTTTACATATTTGCTGGGTTTCGAACCAGGACCGTTTGAGTTTTGGTGCGAGAGCTCTAACCACTATAACACGCACATCGCGCTTTATCATATAACGCACTATAAGAGTAGGAATAGACCGTTTCGCTGGACTCCTGTCTGTCTCCTATTACTATATTATTAATATTTCTGAACAATTTTTGTTTTGTTTTTGATTATATATATAGTACTATACCTCAGGATTCTGGCATACCTTACAAATGTCCTAAAGAACCACGTCATATCGCCCAGAGGACGTTGCACGCAATTGGGAATCAGTCATCAGTGTTTGCAGAGCATATTTGTGTATAACTTGATGATTTTCCTTTACAACATGTAAGCAATACATTAACTAGCTGCTCTTTCCTGAAACTTTGGTAATATTTTGTTTCGTTTTCTGAAGTAATAAAATAGTAACAGAATTACACTTTCCACCGGAATTGAACTTTGCGACATTGCTGTATATGATGTATTTACAACAAATATGTTTAAAGAAAAAGTAACAGACATTTCAAACTCATTAGATACTTATAAATATTATAGTTAAAGGGTGAGTGAGTTATTACATAGAAATTGTCTGCTTTTAAGGTACGAAAAATTTCTCAATTTCATTAAAATAGATTTAAGGATAATCAATCGGAAATAATCACAAACTTGATCTATCCCAGCTTCTTATGATAAACTTTAGGCCAAAATATGTGTTTATAAGTTCTATATTTGAGAATTTCTATTTTATGAGTTTCTGGAACATATTTACCTTTAGAATTCAATAAAGTGTAGTGAATTTAAAAGCATCATTGAGTCGACATTTATCACCCAACAAACAATTTTTTTCTTATATTTTATTTCTGCTTTATCAAAAGAAAAAAAGATCATTTTTGAAGTAAAATATAATCCTTTAACAAACTTGCTGAGTCTAAGATTAATCTGTATCTGGTTGCATTGATAAATCTCTTTTTTAATTGCTCTATTTTCTTAAAAAACATTTTCCTTTATTTGGATTTATTTTGCAGTTTTTTAGGCATTTTAACACTTTTAACACTTTAGCCATTCCTTAGAAAAAAAAAAAAAAACAATATTAACACACATAGCGGAAGGTTTTAAGCTGCATCGATATCTATAATTTTGACAGCTGAAAATATTAAACCGTGTTGACATTTCTGTTCAGCAAGGTTTGACGAGTCCTTATGAACTACTTTTATTTGTGAAATTTTGTTTTGGGAAAAAAAAATTTTGTTCTGGAGAATTTTATGGTTCGACCTAAAGATATTTTTCTCTGTAATTGTCACTTCTTGATTCTCATTGTATCTCAATAAAATGTTAAACCACAGTCGTTCTCAAAGTCACAGTCCAGTTTATACGCCAGAGAAAGGGAAAATTCAACATTTCGGATTCGTTTTGCCATAGAAGTCTCAGTTAAATATCAATAGTTCTTTTACATGATTGAAAAATTTTAACTACGTCTTTTTTATTTATTTAAGACCAATAATCAGGGGTAAACCCCTACTAAATGCTGTGCGTTGCATTGGAATTTTTGTGAAAAATGCGGTACATAATATTTATTTTTTTTTATATTATTAAGCGCTTTAGGAATGACACAAAGTGCTGTGAATTGATCATTCAAAGGCCAGTTTTATGCCTTCAACCTTGACTGATAAACAGCAATTGCCTCAATCGTTGCATGTTGATTGTATGGTGAGTGCCTTCGCTAACTACGTTTAGTGGGTTTAGCTGTCTTATTTTTGTTTTATTTTAATTTTAAGAAGCGCTTAATGAAAGACACAGAAAAAATTATTTATATTTTTTTTATTAATTTGTTAATTGAAAAATAAATTTGTTTTGATTAATAATTTAATTGGTTTAATTAACTTTTAAATGTTTTCTCCAACTTTACTTTAAATACCTTTAATTAATATTACAATCAGTTTAATTGACAGCATTAGTTTGTTTACTGGTGGAAAAATAAACAATTTTTTAATAGATATCACAAATTGAAACACATTTTTATTTTTTTCTGTGTATATAAATAAAATTACTTACTCATACAAAAATCTAGAGTTAAAATATTAAAGGTTGCACATCGTTAATATCTAAAACTCTTGCTAATCCGACATTTGTATAAATTAGGCTCTTATGTCATGTATTTGTATGGAATTGGTAAAGATTTTTCTTTATTATTTTATATTTATATGTATAACTTAATCACTTTACTCTTTTCTCATTAACATAGAGTTAATTTTTACATTTGTGTCGAATACGGAAATACAACAACACTCAAGTAACATATTATGATACCGCCGTACAGGCTATATAAGAGCCTTAGTCAAACAAATTTTTCGTTTACAAAATTCGAAATTGTTCTATTTAAAAATACATTTCTCCTCCTATCTTTTGGATTTGCATTTCTCAAGCCTTGAAAACAATTAATTTTAATTTTTTAATCTCTACAAAATACTTTAAATACTCTTTAACAAATAATTCCATTTTATGTTAATTTTATGGAAGTCTAACAATTAATATTTATTAAGAGATTAAATAAATACTCTATTATTTAAATTGTTTCCATTGAGTTAATAAATCAAAGTTGTTATAGTTTTTTTCTCTTTTCTGTGCTTCTTAAGCCTTTAAATCAACAAAAATATTTTATGTTGCCAACAACTTCAGAGGAGTATATAAACAAAAAAAAATAAAAATTTAAAGCCATAAAATATTGATTGACTTAATGGCAAACTGTTGTAATTAAGCCTCTTTCTTTTGAGGCTACGAGTTCTACTACAAAATGCTAAGAAAAACGTTCGGCAATATCTAAAATTTATTTCTTAAAAAAATTTCTGCTTTGAAAGTACTTAAGCAAAGACTATAAATTTTTCTATAAAAAGAAAAGAATGTGTGATGTAAATAAAGATTTACTTAAAAAAAGTAACAGAATTTTAAAATCTCTCTCACAAAAGCTGTCAATTTGTCAGCTTTGCGAAATATTGTTGAAACAATCAGGTAAGCAGGCAGGAAGGCATGCACAGACAGTCAGTCATTTTCCAAAACATTGATTGTTTATTGGTGTAGAATTTAAATACTTATCAAGAGATTTTTTTAGTGAAAAAATGTACTTGAAAATTGCTACCAAAATATGTAGAGGATTAAAGCCTTAAGTGATGTTTTAAAACTATTTAAATGAAACGCAATAAAAAATTTTTATTTTATTTAAAAAAATTGAAAAGCAGCTGCAGAAATGAATTATTGAATGCCACAAATACTAGTTTCAAGTAAGAAGATCGTGAGTTCAATACCCATCACAAACCCTGGTCTAATACAACACACCGAGCTGCACAAATAATAACTAAAAGCTTTACGCATAAGGGAAAATAATCAGCTTTTTGATATAGGTTTTATTCAAAAAAATACTTCCTAAGTTCCTTTCAACAAGCTACTTTGATAAGTTTACCATTTTCCTACCATATCGTCGTGCGGGATTTTATATATCTCGAGTTTATCCCTGAAATTGGACTAGATATCCGATAACGGATTGCAGACTTGAAAAATTTGGGGCCGAAAACCTAAAGTGGCATCAATAATTCGAGATATATGTATATAAAATATGAAATGGCGGATAAAGCACATAAACTCCCGCACAACCATATGTCAACCATTTGTTCTGTTCCATATTTTCTAGCATGTTTCCATATTAAACGGGATTCAGAAATTTCATTTGGGTTCTTATATAACAACCGACAATCTTTATTGAGTAAAAATGTAAGAGCTGTGTATAGTAAATTCTCATTTTGTTTGGTCTCCGTGGCACAATATCATTTGTGAATAATGTCAAAAACACACATTAAAAAGTGGTTTTATACGAACAAAAGCATTCAGAGATATTTTGGAAATCAAGCGAAAATTTATAAGTTTTGATATTTTGAGTACATTTTTCTTTTGAATTGATTTTCCAATTACAGCAAATATCAATAACTTTATTATTAAAAATTTAGAGCAAATTAAAATTCGAGAAAAATAAAGAAAAATCTGTAAGGCAATAACATTTAATCAAAATAGGAGTTTTCACTATGTTTTTGTTTTTTTTTTACAAATAAAAATAAAGTTACCTTTTAGGAAAAAACGAAACAAAACTACTTATAATCCAGCAGAAAATAGTGCTTGCCAGTAAGTTATTTTGTAAGGGGAAATTGTAAACAATCACTTACTCGTACGCATCAATAACTCTTGAGTTTTATATAAAATGAGCCCGTAAAATTCAATAGGAATGCAAAATTATTGCAACCAGTAAGCAAATAGTACAAAAAATCAAATATTTGGAAGCTTTAATGTATAAAAAACAATAATAATTCCATTATTGCTTACAATTTTATTTATTGCTTCCAAATCTTAATAAGTTTTTGCTAGGTATATGCCACGGAAATCATCTAACTTATACATTGGGTGCCCCTGTAGTCTGGTGGGTGATGTACGAAAATGTGAGTTTGATTGCCAACAGAGGACCTGCTCTGTTGCACTTCACTGAGCATATGATCTTAGTCACTCAGCTCCTAATAATAGAATACAATAGCGATAATCGCTTTTCGTTGCAAACGCCCTTACCAATGTTGCAATCATAGGAAACCATGTCAAAAATGACAAAAAGTAGGCATATATGTTGTGATTGCTTGTTTGCAAGGCTTGCAAGGGCGTTTGCAGTACATAATAATTACTACTAATACTAATATTGTTTTTTAATTAAAAAAAAAAAAAAATAAGTACATAATATACTCATGTACATTTATAACTCATACTATTGTGTTATAAATGTTCATTTACTTACATAATTGTTTGTCTATAGAACCACTTGTACTACCCTATCGTGAATATTATGGGAATAAATTTTTTCGAATGAAATTTTTTCCCATCCCAAAAAAATCGGTATCGCGAATATATTGGGAGTTAAAATTACTATTGTGAATTATTTATAAATGCTGTATTTATTGTGAATTACCGCTCAACAATTTTTTAAAGTAAAATAGTTAACAATTTTTAAAATAAAATAAAATAAAATAAAAAAAAGTGTTTAATTCACTCCAAAATTTTACCACAGCCCCTTTTTTCTCTTTTTGGAAACCACCATCGCTTCAACCACGCAGTTAATCTGCTCCTTCTTAACATTTGCGTTTCTTAAATAAAAATATGTACTTAGTTTTATAAAATCAATATAAAAATAATTTATAAATCACATATTTCCTCCTTGTTCCCTTCTTGCTCCCATTGGCACTTCTTGCGAATTTATTTTACAAAATAATTTTTGGGAATGATTCACAGTAAGAAATAAGGAAATTTGGGAATTTTTTATGAGAATAGTTGTTTGAGATAGAGGTGGTGATATGGAAACAGGCTATAGTTTAATGTTCAAAGTTTAAACATATATTTTTCATAAAATTTTGCTTCATTATTTGTTGCACATTGTAAGAAAAATTATTTATTTCTTGAAATGTTGAAATACTAACAGTTGACCAATTTTTTATGTACAAAACAAACAAGTTATTTGCTTCAATCCAAGGCGTAACATACGGCATTCGATATCGAACAAAATTTATATGAAAATTCTTTAAAGATTGTATGTAATTACGCTCGATATCGACTGCCGTATTTTACCCTGTGCTATTTAATAAATCCCATATTATATGAAATGTATTTTTGCAAAGAAAATTTTTGGGGATGCGTGGTATAGTGATTATATGTAGCGCTCGCACAAACACTCCAACGGCCCAAGTTCAAATCCCAGCAAAGGTGAAAAACAAAAAGTAAATTTGCGGTTTTATCAAAAATGAAATTTAAAAATAAGAGGTCCCCCTCCAAGAAGACCATCTATAAAGAAACCGCTCTCCGACATTCCACTCTATTCCATCTTAACCAATGTCAACAAAAAAAAAAAAAAAACGAAACGAATGATCAGGAGAAAAGTGCCACCTGTTGGGAAGTCGCAGATAAGAGATAAATCTACTTAGCGAAGACACTCACCTTTGAATGATCAATTCACAGCAATTTGTCTCTTTCCTAAGGCGCTTAATAATATAAGAAAACCAAATATATGTTCTGTTGTCATAAATGTACTGTCCTTTCCAAAAAATTTCAATACAATGCACTGCATTTAGTAGGGGCTTACCCCTGAGTATTGATCAAAATAAAAAAAAAACAAAAAAAAAATATTTTTTAAAATTTTAAAAAAATTGTAAAAAATTTCAATTTGCTAAGAAATTATAAAAACAAAGAGCAAAATATTCGCTATTTAATTTGAAATCCCTTAATTTCTAAGAACAAGTGTTACAAACATCCATTCAAAACAGAATTTCTTTCAATATTTAAGGTTTTTTTGTAGAGTGCCAAAGGGAAGCAAGCGAATGTCATTCATTTAAAAAGCAAGTTTTTAAAATTTAATAACCACATCCATACAATAATACAAACAGACAGACATACTTACACTTTATTAATATTAAGGATAATGATTGTCATCATTATTTAATTGAAATCCTAAGAGCTTAACAACATCATTACATTTTATATTAAAATAAAATGAAATGAAAAAAAACACTTAATTTTTCACATGTAATTTTACTTAACGAAAATTTATCATTTCATTGGCTTTTATTCTGGTTGTTGGAGTCTTGTCTCCTGTTTTTTTTTTTTTTCTTTTTTGCTGTAAAAAAAAAATTATAAATGACAGCTTTCATCAGCCTGATTTAACATGATTTGTATTGTAAAATATTTACACAGAGAATGCAAAATAATTTATTTATTTTTTTTTTACACATTTTGTGTGCGTATGTAAACATTTATATATAAGTATGTATGTATGTATGTATGTGTGTGTTACTAAAAAATTGTTAATGATTGAAAGAGTGGTGAATGAATGAAAGAAAAAAGAAGGAAGAAAATCTGTTTGCAAATTTCATTTGGTGAAAACTTCCTTTTTTTTCTACTTTTTTTTTAACATACGAGTACATGTCTGTGCTAAATGTTAAATAAAATTAAATGCAATTGACAATTTATTAACATGATGACGCGTGCCAGGTTTTTATTTTGTTAAATATTCATTTATAATAAAAGTAATAAAACAACATCAACAACATTAAAATGAGACAATCACGGTGGCAACAAAAAACCAATTGAATAAAAAAAAAAAATAGCTGCTGAAACCTCAGATTGAGTGATACAATAGTATTTAACAAATGATTTACATTAACCACATACATACATACTTCCACACACATATGTGTATTGTCAGCTAAATATACTATTAAATACATGCACATATAAGCAGACAGACATGTGTTTGTATTTAAGTTTATAAACATATTTCATGTACTTTCACCGTCGGCACAAAATGATGAATTGATATAAAATTGTGTGCGTTTGTTTATTTACAAATGCACAGTAGTACGAAAGTAGAGCCAAGTATAATGCAGCAGTATTTAAATTTTGAACAAAATAGTGAAATAGTCAAAGAAGTTACTTTATTTGGAATTTTTTAAAATACAGAAAGTAAAACAATTTCATGTATTTGAAGATAAATAATTTTAATTTTTGAATTTCAAGCATTACGTTACAGCGTATTCTCAATAAAGAGTTTAGTATTTATGCTTACAAAGTTGAGAGACAACGGTAGCATTAGAAATGTTTAAACATGTGTAGCAAACAGAGGTTCAAAATTGTTTGAATCGGTATTTGAAGCTAAAGGTATGCTCAAATAAGTCCACAACCAGCCTTGTTTTAAAACATGTATATTATTTGTTTCCCATTCCCATTGAATTGTTCTTTAAATTATTAATTTTTTTTTTTTCAAGTTTTATATGTATGTACTTCAACAGTCAACTGGCTCAAGACCATCGGTTTTTTTTGTTTTCTTTTTTTCTGATTGAGGCCTGCGCTCTGAGGATGACCTCTACTCCTGCAGTCCATTGTATTGGTCTAGGAGAATATGTTTGCTTGTAAACATTTAATTTAAACTTATTAATATCGTAATTGACAGGAAAAACGTTCACTGGAACGGTGCGGCTAAAGAACGAATTCACTAGACAAACAACTACAATTGTATGTGCCCTGAGAGGTGTACCTTAAATATTTAAAACAATTTTTTTTTGTTTTTTATTGAGACTAATACTTAGGGGTGAACCCCTGCTAAATGTTGTGCATTGTATTGGAATTTTCGTGGAAAGGACAGTTCATTATGACAACAGAACATGTATTTTGTTTTCAGGTATTATTAAGCGCCTTAGGAATGAGACAAATTACTGTGAATTGATCATTCAAAGGCCATATCGTCACGCTTAAATGATCAACAGCAATCTCCCCATCGTTGCATGTTGATTGTGGTGAGTGCCTTCGCTAAGTAGGTTTTTAACTGTTATCTGCTACTTCCCAATAGATGGCGCTTTTCTTCTGATCATCCTTTTTTTGTTGTCAAAGGATAAGGATAAGTGGAACGTCAGAGAGCGGTTACTTTGTAGATGGACTACAAATTAATCCCTTGCAAGACAAACACTATATACAACAAGACAAAGGTAATTTTATTTTAAATTATTTACAAACACCCCTTTTCTAATAAGTTTTGCCAGGATATATGCAAGTATACATACATACATACATAACTGGCCTTTACAACCCTGTGTCAGGATTACGGCCTAGCTTCTCGCAAGTATAGAGACTAGAAAAAGCTGCATTGCGGAGACATTTACTAGTGGAAGTGGGACCTCTGCATTAAAACAAGATTAACACCAATAGTAGGGAAAAACAGAAAGCGAAAACAAGAACGAGCGACTTGTTGGTGACTCATTCCGCTGTAGAGCTTTCTACACTAAGCCACAGCTCCCTCAAACTTTTACAATAACTTATAAATGTATCTCTATGACAAATTCAAAATTTTTTAGAACGCTCACATAGCTATGAAGGGATTATTAATGAAATATCAAATTGTGCATGCATATGAAATTCTAAAGCTATAGTGGTATATTTGCCTTCGGAAGTTACAGTTGCTCTTAATCGTTTAACACATCGATGTTTTTCTAACGCAACCTTGCAATTTAAAATGTATTTCCTTTCGAGACGAAGTTTTGGTAGAATATACGGCAATGTTTCACCGCAATAAAGTTGAGTTTTGCGGTAATTTGTAACCAGGCATGAGGCTACCAGTTCTCACCACAGAAAAAAGAACAATTAAAATAGTGAACTAGAACTGCAAGATCAGGTTTAAAGAGAACAAAAATAGTTCAAACTTCATGCCTGGTTATAGCATTTGTTTGCTGGAATAAGTGTGAAATAATTTTTGCGGATTGGTCATCAAAAACGAAAAATTTATAAAATAAAATTTGCATTTGGCATGAGAATGCATGCTGCCACTTATGATGGCCAAAAACAATGAATTGAAATACAAAGTGCTTTTTTTTTTGTCAAGATCTTTTCGGCGACTACCTCTCAGTAGCCTTCTGGCAAAAGCTGTGGGTGTAATTGATTGCCATGAAAAAGCTTCTCAAATCTGTCGTTCGCAGTCGACTTTAAACTGTAGGTCCCGGTACTCATGGATAAAAATTAACACACACAACATGAGTGTTGCGAGAAGCTATTCTGTAATTGAAAATAATGTATGTATATATGTATGTAATAACCAGATTGGGCTGCTTTAGATAATTTTCTGTTTTTAAACTAAATAAAATGGCTGAATGGTTAAAGATTTGATAGTTATGCAGAAGTAGAGCCTACGGTTGGTGGCTGTTTTTAGTATATTTAGGACGCTTTTTACTAAACAGACGATGTCAAAGGTTTTGGTTGACACTGAGAAAGGTGCATCAAGCTGAAAAGGAATTTTTTTTACAATTTTGTTATGGTAAGATAAGTGTTTAACAACAGAAGATATAATTTCAATGAAATTAAAACTGGAGTCAAGTTCAACTGATCATCTGTCCATTAAAAGAAAAAAATACTATTATATTTAAATCGGTTCAGAAGTTACAGAATTTTGGCCAATAAAAATGACTTTCAGCACTGTACGCCATTGTGCTTCAGTGGGCTTAATAAATTGATTCTCAGCAAGTGTGTCGCAAATGGCTTGGATACTCGTATCTAATTTTTTAAAATCAACATCGCCTTCAGACTAACCTGATGTATGAACTAAGGGTAACTGAAATTTAAATATTAGTCCTTGTAATTAAAATATAATGCCCTTTCCGCTAGACTACAGCACCCTAAGTAAAACCCCGAGATGTATCCTCAGTAATAAAAAAAATGTTTCTGTCAAATGTGTGCTCTAATTCTCAAAAGGAATTGATTACAGATTGTGCTCAATTTGACAACAAACAATATAATAAAATATTTTTTATTAACTCCCACATCCATATACTTGAATACATTTTAACAGTTTCAACCAGCAGTCAATATGCCTTGTTAATTCGCATAAACTTAAAAATACATTCCGTTAATTTCAAGACTTATTTGGTTTATTTTTAATTTTCTATTTATTCGTTTCGCTTTCAGCATTCTTTCTCTCGTTCATTTTTTCTTATTAAAAAGTAATTTCCTCCATTCCAACAGTGGGTTTGTACTACTGTGCAGAGTAAATACTACATCACGTGCTACTTATTTGTAAGCCGGTTTGTTTAGTGTTTGCGTTGTTTGCCAATATTTGCAAATAAAACTGAATATGCAAAAAAAAAAAGAAAAAATAATCATCAGCCTGCATTTAAATCAAAAACATTAAAGAAAGCTGCTGCTGCAACATTTATTTACCTCTAAAATAATGGCTTCCATTTTTTTTCATTCGCAATTTTTTCTACAACACAAAAGCAAATAATTTTAAAATTTAATCAGCAGTGCGTGATTTTGTCAGTTTTTCTCGAACAACACATTATTTCAATCGGTTTTACATAAAAAAAAAAAAAATAAAAAAGGAATTGCGTTCAAAAGTTAAACGGTTTTTTGTTTG